>CM075674.1:17627500-22427500 GCA_037962975.1 Clitoria ternatea
TTCCACGTGTACTGGCATCCTTCCTCCTCCAGAATTGGTACTTTCAGAAGCTTGTTCAGGATGTCACCAGTTAAAGAAATGGTGATTCCTCTCAGGAAGGAAGAAAATGGAAAGTCGTCTTCTCTTAAGTGGGTTCTAAGGTTGGCATAGAACTCTCGGGTGAGTTCCTGGTATCCATGGCCCAAATTTTTGTTGAACAACTGCCAGCCTCTTTGAATCATGGCAGCTTGGACAGCATCATCAGCACATTTGTCTCCTTCAAGGACAAGAGCTCTGTCCCTTATGACTCCCCTGGTTTTGAATTTCTTTTTATATTGCTGGGCAGCCTTCGCATCTCGAAACCTAAGCCTATCATAACGTCTGTTCACCAGAGATTCTGTCCTTGCAGCTGGACTTGGGCTTAATTCATGAGATGGAGAATCAGGAATTTCAACCGTCACCATTTCTTTTTCTTTTCCTCTTTTGTTTTTCATCTCATTTCCCTCTACAGAGCTCTGTGGAGGTTTCTACAGAAGTCTTTGAGATCTCCTTTTCATAGTGAATGATTTTAAAATGATGGTAATAAATAGCCTAAATGAATACAAGTAACAAAAACCAAAAATTGCAGCAACCGAAAAATGTTAGACAAATGGCTATGAACAATGGAAGAAATTTTTACAATGAAATAATACAATACGAATTATTTAACTAAAATTGAAAGAGTTAAAAGAAAAGATGGTACCTTTCTCAGGAGTTATAACTGTGCCTTTTCGTCTTCAAGAACCCAAGTTTCAGCGTAGAAATTTAGGGTTTGTACACTGAGGGGGTATTTATAGTGTCGAATTCACTACCTGAGAAACACGTAAGTACGCTGAATTGTTGGCGTGCCAACGCCCAATTTTCTTTTATTATTTTTATTTATTGTTATTTTATTTTGTTTTATTTTTATTTTTATTTAAAGTTTTTTTTAAGAAAATATGGTATTCAATAAAGCACACTTGCTCGGCTCACATAATGAATAGATGAAAAACCGAGTGTTGAGTGAACAAAACATCGAGTGCAGAGAAGGCTGAGTAAATGGAAGAACCGATGAATAAAAGACGAACGGCAAAGTGAGAGAAAAGCTGAGTGAACGAAACAACGAGTGGAAGGACGAATGAATTAAAGATAGAGTGCGGGAATGAGAGACTGAATGACAGGTAAGAACGGAATAGTGAAAAAGTGACCGAGTGGATACAAGAAAGATGAGTGACAATGAGGGTGGATGAAAAAGAACAAGTGGAAGAAAGAACGAATGAAAAAGAACGAATGAAAACAAATTCCGAGTACATGGGACGAGTGAAAGATATACCGACCGGATGAAGGTGATGAGTAAATGAAAGAGTGGATGGAAGAACAAATGGAAGAACGACACGTGAATGAATGAACAAGATCCCGAGTGAACCAAAATCGAGAAAGAGGTCGGCCGAATAGATGAGAGAATGACAGAATCGTACGAGAGACTAAAAAATAAAAGGAAACGAGTGATGTGAACACCGGGTGGATAAAAAACGAGTGAATGGGAAAATTTCAGAGAGATGGGTGAAGGAACGAAAAAATAGAAATGGATACAAGAACGAGTGAAAGAATGAATGGAATAAAGTAAAGTGCATGAGAGACGAGTGTGACAATGAATGGACGAGTGAACAACTGCAGTGAGATACGAGTGAACAGAATAATGAGTGGGAGAAAGAACGAATGGAAGTAAGGTCGAGTAGAGGAACACACGAGTAAAATAAATGACGATTGGAAGAGTGTATGGAAGAACGAGTGGAAGAATGAATGAGTGGAAGAACGAATGAGGAACAAGAGGAGTGAGGGAACCGAGAGAATGATTGACCGAGTGAATGAAGGACGAGTAAAATAGAGTGATCGAATGAATGAAGGCCGAGTGAGAGAGACGAGTACAAGTTATACCGAGTGGATGAAGAACCGAATGAAAAATGAGGTGAAAAACGAAAGTCAGAATGAAATGGAGTGACTGAGTGAGAAAGACGAGTGGAGGAAAAAGAAAAATACAGAGAGGTGTGTGAGAAAACCGAGAAAGAAATTAGGTGGAACGAAACAACGAGTGAATGAATACCAAGTGGATTATACCGGGTGAGAATGAAAAACGAATGAATGAACAATGAGTGGACGTAAGAACGGAAAACCGAGTGAAAGAGTGAATGACTGACTGAGTGGATTAAATGAGAGACCGAGTGATCAAAGGGCCGACTAAGACAAGTCACCCTCCATCATCTGACCCGTTCATTAAATCAACGATCAGAAATCATTTATTAAAGTCTCCCTTTTTATTCAACATCAAAATTGGGAGTTTATTGAAGAATGACGAGTGAAGAGTTTTCAGTCGGGAAAAAAAAAGGGTTAAGAATGAGTAACAGTGACCCGAGTATGCCACTCTCGCTCAAGCTCGTTAAGCAATCGCTTAAGCGTGAATCAACAGCAGAAGCTTCCCGCTTAAGCTGGCAATGTTTCGCCTGAGCGGAATGGAAGAATCAGAATCGGACTCCATTCATGTTTAACTGAAAAAGAGTTACGCTTGAGCGTAAATAAATTCGCTCAAGTGAACCAAATACTAATTCTAATTCGAACCAAAGAATGGATGAAATCTGATCACTGAACCCTTATTTAAAACTTCACAAATTTTATTCAAACATTATCCATATATTTATTTATTTATTTATCTTTTTATTTTTTTTTATTTTTTTTTCGATTCCAAATTTACAGAATATAACACTCGGAACGTAGAGCTGCCTCCCTAGAGCACTTCTTTAAGGTCACTAGCTTGACCTTCTGGCATCTAAGAAGATGCCTGCAGCAGTATAGAGGTTTTCTGCCTATCAAACTCTCCTCCAAAGTAGAGTTTGAGTCTTTGGCCATTCATATATTTAGAAGGAGGAAAGTACTTAATCAAAAATTTTCTTTGCAAGTCCTCCCAAGTGGAAATACTGCCTCTCGGTTGACTCTGCAACCAAGCTTTAGCTCGGTCCCTTAGAGAAAACGGAAACAATCTCAGTCGAATTGCCTCTTCAGGGACTCCGTTCATTTTTACTGTATCACAAATTTGGAGGAAGGTTGCTAGATGCAAATTTGGATCCTCAACCTCACTTCCTCCGAACTGTTCATTTCTTACCAATTGCAGTAAAGCTGGTTTAAGTTCAAAATTATTAGCTCCAATCGGTGGCCTAAGGATGCTATATTGCGATCCTTCTTCAGTGGGCCGGGAGTAGTCACCTAGTGTAACTCTCCTCTGTTCCATTTCTTTTTGTTCTTTTTGCTTTTTCTCTTTTCTCAGTTTACGTTCTAACAAATCGATATCAGGATCAAAGAGGAAAGGCTCTCCTCTATTCCTTGACTGCATACAACAAATGTTAAACAAAAGAATAATTCACAGCTACGACTACAACTACACGAAAACAAACAACTACTACTACTAAAAACAAAAATCAAACTACGTACTAAATGTAAACAAAAGTAAATGGTTCAGTCTAGTACCGGTCCAAGGATTGTTGATATTACTCAACAATCCCCGGCAACGGCGCCATTAACTTGATACTAAATCTCTGAGTCATTAACTTGATGTGTAATTCTCAGAGGATTTATTCTTTGGCAAGTGCACCAGTCATTAAAATTGTATTATATTTGATCGTCCCACAGGGATTGTGGTAAGTACCTCAATCTTGGATAGATACAAGCTGAACCAACACAATGATCAAAATATTCATTCGGTTTTTGTTGTTTTTATACTTTTCTATGTTTTTATACTTTTCAGAGACAGTGTTAAGGATGAAATACGATTGATAGAAGATAGGTTAGGATTGCTTCAGTTTACAACTTCATCAAGAATATGCAAGTGAGATTCAATCAAGCTTCAAACATCAAGAGGACAATCCGCAAGTGGTTATTCCCTAATTCCTTAGGTGAAAAACGCTAATTCCTATGCATCAAACCTTAATCCCTTAAGTGCTCAATTAACATACGAATCTAATGCGAAATTGGAGGTTGAACTCTAACTATTCACCTAATTGCTAGGCCTGAATTAGTTAGAAAGCTGGAAGTTACCTAAGCTTCAACCATGATTCCTCACTGGTGAAGTTCTTCACCAGATCTGGATTTGTCAATCCAGCAAAGCAGATCCATTCCTCAGCTCGTTCTCCTCAGGATCTAGAAGTTAACTTCCTCAATACACCTTTAAGATTCCATCGCAAACCTTTTCAATCCCTACCTTAGGAATTAGAAATCCATCGATATTGGTTCTATCGAAGAAAGTTGGAAAGACATGGATGAGAGAGTTTAGAGAGCGAAAGGAATTAGAGAGATGTTGGAAATGGAAAGTGAATTGTATTCTATGTACTCTGTTCTCTGTTGTTGTTACAGAGTATGTACAAGTATATATAGGCATCTAACTAACTAACTAACTTAACTAATCACTAAGAAAGCTGAGTTAATAATTAAACTAACTAACTAATTACATAATTACGGAATAACTAACTAATTACAACTCAGCTCTTAACAAATTACAGTTCAGCATTAACTAATAACAGCTCAGCACTTAAATTACAAAGGTACAAAAGTAAGAGAGAAGGCAGTAGGAATAACACTGGTGCCGAGTGTCTCTTTGGAGGGAACAGTCGGTGTTTAAATAACTTGCCTTCACGCTTAAGTGTGAAGGACTGTCGCTTGAGCGTAAAAGGCTCTCGCTTGAGCGAGTGGATTATTCAATCAGCATTCTGAAGTTGACGCTCGGGTTCTTCATTTTTCAATCAGTGCTTTTAAAGTCTCGCTCGGGTTCTTCATGCAATATTCGGTTCCCTGTTGAGGTCGGTGTCTTGAAGCATTTCCCAGTCGGACTTTTGGAGTTTTACTCGGATTTGTGAAATCTCACTCGGCTTTTTGAAATTTCACTCGGATTTTCCTTCTTAGCTTGAGCGCAACCTGTTCCTGCACCAATAAACAACTAATTGCCTAGCATTTGTATGCTGGCTGTTCAGTGAAATTATAAATAATCATAAACTCTTAACTAATTAATGTTTTTTTAACCGTTTTCTTACATAACTAAAACACTTTTGAAATAAATAACTAAAACACGAATTATTAACAAATTATTAAATAATAAAGTCAAAACTAAACAATAATTAATGAATTATGTTAAATAAAGGTGAAATAATTAAATCTTTTCAAGACTTATCAATAGACATTATATTCACATCAAAATATTTAAACCTTTTTAATAACTTCTTAATATAATGAGATTGAGTTAAAGCAATGCCATCACCAGTTCTTATTAATTTTATTCCTAAGATAAGATTAGCAGGACCAATATCTTTCATATCAAAATTATTGGATAAAAGTTGTTTAGTGTTGTTAATAATTTCAATATTGCTCCTAAATTTAAGCATATCATCAACATACAAGCAAAGAATAACATAAGAGTCACCGATTGATTCAAAATAAACACATTTATCTTCTTTATTAATAGAAAAACCATTAGAAAGCATCACACTATCAAATTTCACATGGCATTACATCGGAGCTTACTTTAAAACATAAAGAGATTTAGCAAGTTTACACATTTTCTTTTCTTGACCACATATAACAAATCCTTCCGATTGATCTACACAAATCTCTTCTTCTAAATTTCCATTTAAGAAAGCAATTTTAACATCCATTTGATGAATTTCAAAATTAAACACAAGCAATAGCAATCAACATTCTAATAGTAGTTATTTTAGAAACAGATGAATAAGTACCAAAGAAGTCAACATCAATAATTTGTTTAAAACGTTGCCCAACTAGTCTAGCTTTATGTTTTTCTACTGAGCCATCGGTTCTCAACTTCTTTCTAAAGATCCATTTAGAGCCTAGTGTTCTACTTCCAAGAAGAAGATTACATAAAGTCCAAGTTTTATTAACAGACAAAGAGTTCATTTCATCATTCACTACTTCTTTCCAAAAAAGAGCATCAATAGAAGTCATGGCTTCATTAAAAGTTTTAGGTTTATCTTCTAGCAAGAAAGTATAAAAATCATCACCAAAGCTTTTGGTTTTTCTACTCATTTTACTTCAACTTGGTTCATTATTATTATCATCCACGTTGTTAAATTTATAAACATCACTCATATTTGATTTAGATATAGATGATTCACCTATGGATAGTATTATTCAAGGGAAAAGAATTTTCAAAGAAAACAACATCTCTAGAATCTTTGATAGTATTATTAAAAATTTCAAAATTTATTACTAAAAATCTATAAGTAATACCATTTAAAGAGTAACCAACAAAAACACAATCTATAGTCTTTGGACCAAATTTTCTTTTCTTTACAGGGGGTATGTTAACCTTAGCTAAACACCCCCACGCTTTGAAGAATTTAAGAGATAGCCTTTTATTTTTCCAAAGCCTACAAGGAGTCTTATCAGAACTTTTATAGGGAATTCTATTGATCAGGCTGGAGTGTAGGGGGTAAAGTACTCCATGAATAACCGGTGTCCAGACTCTCTATTTGATTTGTAAGTGAACTTGGAGTCATGTTGTCCCGATCTGATCTCATGGTCTGGGCCGGTCTCGTGGACAAGGTCAGTGTCAATGGACTTTGATGAACTCTGAATTCCGTCCTAACACGTTGAGGAGCGAAGGAGGGTGGTACCTACAAAGACACTCTAACGCTCAAGTCAGTTCAGATTCTAACATGTTGTATTTATAGTGAAGGAGTGTCACGTTGTGCCTTATTTTATATGCCGGAGCAGGTCCGTACATTACATGAGACTGATATCTCTGCAGGTTTGACCGGTGTTGCTAATTTTATGTCTTCTCATGACTCCGGTCATGAGGTCACTCAAGAGGCTATGACTCTGATCGTCGAAAGTAAGTGAAATGCTTATTCAAGGCTGATGTGTTGTGTAAAATCATCTATTGACATTTAATGGACCCACATCAGTTGCTTTGAGGAAAGAAGGGATTAATGTATCGAGCCCGGAACATGCCCCCTAGCCTGTTGAAGTGACTTAGGAGTTACTTTAATAAGTCATTTAGCTCCTGCATCATAAAGACTGAAATGTAAAAATTTTACTTACTAGTGTCTTTACCAGAATATCGGTTGTTGTAGAAAAGTCTAGTTGAAAAAAGAAGTATGAAATTTTACTGAACCAGACCCTAAATTTTGTTTTACCTTCAGACCTCGAATTTGTTAATAACATTTATCAAGAATTCATTAGAAAATGAAGTCTATAATCAAGAAACTTATTTGTGTATTCAAGTGTTTCAGGATAAATAATGCACATGCTATAAAACAAAGGGGGAGCCCATGTGCTCAAAATAAAATATCCAGCATTTGGAAGATGTCCAAGTGTCTGATAGAAAAAGCTTATCTTACCCAATTAGACTTATAAAGCACCAGAAGAAAAACGTTGCCGCTAAGGATTCAATTGCAACATTCTTAATTCCATTTGCATATTACATTGGGTCCTATGCTTTTATCAAATATGTGTGCTTATCATCAAAAGGGACAAGAGACAAACAAAGTTCAACAGCCAAGTCAGCATACCTAACTTTGCGCATGAACAGAAAAAGCTGAGCCAAAGTCAGACTGTATGTCAACATAAATTCAGAGGATTACAACATTGACTTTTGCTCTTTGTATCAATCAAATAAAGCAAATTAATTACTTTATTTACAGAAGAAACCAAAGAAGACCATTTTCATACAAGCACTGTCAAACCCTGCTACCAGACTCTTGAATCCCTCTCTGATTGTCAAAGGTATGGTAATTAAAGCTCATGGCAAACACCTTTATAGGATTTTCAACGTCTATATCTTCTTTTAAGGATCAACAACGATCATATTCCAACACTTATTTATAATTCACTTAAGTCAAATCATTCTTCTTTATAATTCACTCAATCCTTCTTTTTAGACAGAGACCTTTCTTACTCGTTCTGCCTCTAGCAGACCTTGATCTCGTGTCATTTGTAACTTATTGTACAATCTCTTAATTATATCTCTCATACACTAAGTTCTATGAGTTACTTTTCATTTCTTATAACAATTTGTAAAGTCTGGTATGTTGCAAGTATTTGTGAGTGTGGAAAACACTTTGTAGCCTGAAAAGGCTTTAGAAAGAATACTTGGATTAAGCTAGGAGTGGCTTATTGAAAGAATACTTGGGTTTAAGCCAAGAGTGGCTAGAGTCAATAATACTTGTGGCACTGGTTTGGTGCTGTTATTGTAAAGGAGAATTTACAATAGTGGAAATCCTTCAAGTTATAAGGGACTAGACGTAGCTTCTATGTTGGAAGTGAACTAGTATAAATTCTCTGTGTTGCTTTCCTTCCCTTTCTATTTAAAAGCTTGCTTTGCAAAGATTTGTTATTTGTTTTATTTGGTTCATTATTCCATGAAAAGAGTCCCTGACTTATTTAACCCTCATTCTAAGTCAAACTTTGAAACATTACCAGTGTTAATGGTAATTTGAATAGATCTTGGATTCCTATTTTTCTACTGAAGTGACGATAAATCATTACAAAAGATCCTATTTTTGTAGGTGTATTTTATGGTATGAGAGATGAATTTTAAACATAAGAAAAATACCCAAATCAGTAAAATTGGTTTGAAGAATTTCTGAAACGCGATTTGTCCTTAAACGCGTTTTTACAAAAGCTAAAATAAAGAACTCTGGCACCTTGATACTTTTTCATGTAGGGGCTGTTTCTGGATAAAATTAATGTTTAAATTTACTATATTTAATTATTATTTTAAAAGTTAAACACTTTTGGCTTTGGAATCACTCAATTCAAAATTTTTTAGATAAAATACGACAAAAACAAAGTTTTCAATAAACAACGAGAAACTAGTAACTTTATGTCTTTGGTTTAACTAAAGAGAATTTTTATAGGACTAGAAAGGATTTTAGAAATCATGATAAATTATTTTACCTAAATTTCTAGAAATTTTTAAAGAGTCAAAACTAATTTAATTCATTCGTCATAAGTCAATACGACGGAATGACATTGGTAAAAAGTTAAAAAATCAAAAGAAATGCACTTTGTTTTTATCTTCCTCTTAAACTAATATCTAACTATAAAATCATGTTTTTTAGAATTAAAAATAAAATAAGTTAGAAAATTTTACTCCCTAAAAGTTTAACAAACAAAATGTGCACTAAAACATTCTTTTAGGAAAAAAAGATTTAAAAATAAATTAGATATTTTAAATTTAGAAATTTTATTATAAGTCTTATTTAGAAATCAACCTCAGTGCTTCTAAATAAAGTAATTTAGGTAGCACTTAGGCCTTGGTCCTCAATGTTCACTACACGAAAAGATTTTACAACGAATAGTTTACACGCTTTAAGGACATGTACGTCGAGTGGGTAAGGTTTCGTCTAGTACTCAGGCACCCTAATGATAAGACAAGCATATTGCATGTTGCATTTGGAGTTAAGGAGAGATGTTGGAATGATCCCCTAGAACATACAGTGATGGGTACACTAAAGAAACAACGGCGTCTTGATCCCCTGTTAGCGGTCTTGGGAGTATATCGGGGGCAGACCTCCAATGGCTCGGATTCACGCCTGATGTCGGACTGCCCGTGGCAAACTCTGGTGTACTTTGACTCAGGGCGAGGGTTTCTATGACTGTGTAGTACCCTTTCTTATGAGAAGTGTGTTTGATTTGTTATTGATAAGACTGTGGGTCCTTACCCCTTTTGTGAAAACAAAACGAGGTAAGCTCCGGTCGCTCTAGTTGGGCAGGGAGAATAAGGTTGGATGATTATGCACATGGTTGTTGATATGTGAGGTTGATGAGTGGAAGTTAGGCCCTATTGCATACTGGTATTCAATCAATATAAGTAATAAATGAACCTAACGCATGCATAGCATATCATAACTTTGTGACTAACTCTGCTGGTGTATATTTTCTCTGTATGTTCCATAATGTTGTATGGTTATTCTGACACACATTATATAAAATCTTTCTATTCCTTGACACATGTATGACTGTTTAATATTTATGGCTACCCTTGCATGTGGATTATATGGGTTGAGAGCTATACTCACCCTTTTTGTGTTATGTGTCTATTTCCTCTTGTTGTGGTCATCATTCGAAGGTTAGGACGAATTTGAGCAGGACCTGGACTACCTGTATTAGCGGACGTCGGATCATAGATATAGACTATTCATATTTGTTGTTAGTGTTGAGACCGTTGTAGGTCCCAACGTTTAATAATGTTATGTTATTTTGTAGTAACTGTTATTGGGAGCCTGCGAGCCCCATATCTTCTGAGTACACTATTGCGACAAAGAATCAATATATATTATAATTTCTATTTGAACTACATGTTGATGATCACAAATAAAAAAAAACCTTATTTTTCTTAAACAATTAGTGACTCCTTAATTAAGTAGGATGTTCCAATGTGGGAACTAGTCCTAGTTAATCGAGGGTGTCACAATTTACAGCTATCGAAGGCCTGAGAATGCTAGATTGCATCCTCTCATCTGTAGGAGTAGTCTCCCAAAGTTATTCTTCTTCTATTGTTTTCCATTTCTGCCTGTTCTCTTAATTTAGACTCTTTTCTTAATTTTTTTCCAACTGATTAATATTCGGATCAAAATGTAATGTTTTTTTTCCTTCTTTTTTACTTACCTGCATACAAAACTCAACAAAAATAAACTACAAGCGCAATTCTATTTCTACTGTTAGTCCCGAATAACAAATTGAAATAAAGCAACTACAACTATACTACTTAAGAGAACTATAAGCAAACTACTATGAAACTAATAATGAAAGTAAAAAGGTTTAGTCTAGTATTAGCCTAAGGATTGATGATATTAATCACCAATCCTCGACAACGGTCATTAACTTGATGTGAATTCATTGGAAATGAATTTCGATGGCAAGCACACCAATTGTTAAACTAAAGAATATTTGTACTCGTACCATAGGGATTGTGTTAACTACCACAACCCAGGGATAATACTATCTGAACTAAACAAAAATCTGTGCAACATATTCTGTTTTTACTTTTCTATATTCTGATTTTCATGTGATTTCAGTTGAGACACAACAACAAACAAAACAATGTAATAGTAATTGAAGTGATTAACAGTTATAGAAGTAGGTTGGAATCAACTTCAGCATACAATTTCAATTAATATCACATGAACAAAGCATAAATCTTAATTAAGTCATGTCTAACTTCTTATAGATAGATAGTCCCTAATTCCTTAGGTGATTATCACTATTCCACTACAAATAAACCTTAATTCCTTAGGTGTTCACATGCACTAAAACCAATTGTGAAAATAAGAATGAGCCCTAATTATTCACCTAATGTCTTAGGCCTGAACTAATTAGGAGGCAAATTATATACCTGAGGTCTCTACCATGGTTCCTCTTTGGAGAAAACCTCTAAGTAAGATCTGAATTTTCTAATTCAGAAGATGAAGCTCACAAAATGTCTTGCTCTGACATGAATTAAGAGAAATCAAGCTTCGATCAAGAGAGATCAACCTCCATTGTAGCTTCAGTAGATCCCAACCATGGGAGTTTAGTTACACATGATGGAGAAGAAGATGAACACAGATGAAAACATAGTTGCTAGAATAGAGAGGATTTAGAGAGAGAAAATTTAAAGTGGGAAAGTGAAAATCTTAAAGTAAATTTGAATTATGAAAGTTATCTCTAGATTACAATGCAAGTTACCTATATATACTAACTAATTTTAACTAACAACTACTTAACTAAAAATATTACAAAAATGTCCTTTAAGGACATACAAATAAATTAAAGAACTTAAATTAATAAAAGTACAAGGAATCAGCATGTGATATTTGAACTCTTGCTCATTTCCCTCGTAACACTGGAGGGCGTGATCATACGTTGGGTGATTGAGTTCTTTGTGCGTTAGGTTCAGAAGCTAAGCATAATCACGGTGGTGGCCAGTGTATGAACGTTGGCTTGCTGGTTCAGGTTTGAAATTGAGCGTGACATAGGGCGTATGGCAAGTGTAGGCACACTTGCTCCTTGAGGTGTGTATCAAGTTGAGCGTAGAAAGCAGCATAGGATAAGCATTAGTATGGTGAACCACTTGAGCCTAGTCTGGTCTTGCCAAGTTACATGTAAAAGACGGTGCGGACTGGGCGTAAGCACGCCCAGCCTCTGACTTGGTTACCACTTATGGCCTCATCCCAACGTGGCCTTACGTTAGGGAGCATAGGCACGTGTGGGTTCCTGAGCAACAATGGTCATGGGTGTGGGTCCTGAGCGTATGGCCAGCGTATGCGCGCTGGCTCTATGGGATTACTTTCTCTTTATTGTACTAGCCAACGTGAGTATATAGCATAGGTATGCTAGTGAACTTGTATCATGCGCGTGTGGGTACGCTCGAACCTGAAACATGGAACACACCATCCTAGCGTAGGCACGTTGGAAACAATGTTGGCACATTGGACTAGCTCCAAGGCACACCATTCATCTTGGCTTCTATTTTTCTCATGATTTCATTTGCTTTTATTTTTTTACATAATAAACCTTAAAATAATCAACTATTCATAAAATATTCATGCACATTCTGAAATCCCAAAATTAATTAATCATTACTTAAATGGCTTATGAATTAATATTTAGTGACTTAAATTACATAATTAATGCATAAATTACAGTCAAAGAAATAAGTCTTTTCAAGACTTATAATGGACAATGGAGAAGTTGAAATGAAATGCAAAGGGAAACGTTAGAGTAGTAAAAAGTCTTAAAAACAAATAAGTTACCTTCACTTCTTTAGGAAGATTTGCCAATCTGGAATGAATATAAGAAAATGTTAACATCAACCTTTAATGGATTAAAACTAATGCACTCGAAATGAATACAAAACTACCATCTCAAATTACATAACTTGGTGCAAGATGTAAGAGATTTTTGCGTAATGACGAGTATCCTAAGACCTGTAATTAATCCAATAGAAAATTAACACACAGAAATTACCAATTCAAAGTTGTTATATCATTTCTACAATCATCACTTCAGAGTATAAAATTGATTTTATGACAAAAAAAAATATGCATAGCTTTTTCACAGAAGAAACTATTGTATAAACTAGCACAAGGGTTTTGTCCCAAAAAATGAACTTTCCCCCAAAAACAACATATTTTGACCATAACCTAGACAACAATCTCAATAAACTGAATTAACAAGTAAATTATAATGTCTATTCTGTGTAACCTAAGTTTATACTATTACATTGGGCCATTATGGTTTAAACAAAAACTGTGACGATAGTTGATAATTTGTGCAACAGACAGAACCTTCACTCTAAGTCTCGTCTTTATTTTTTCCACTTAAAACATTTACAGAGTGAGTTCAACTTTATATCCAAACACCAAACACCAACAAGCAGAATGAACACCTCAAATTTATTAGTTTATCAATGAATTTTATTCAATTGGTTATCAGAATGAATCAGTACTATGTATGCGTGGTGAGTTTAAATTCTTCCTAATCCCTAAACTAGAATCATAATATCCTTAACATAATCTTTGTAAAAAAACCAGAATCCTAAGACAAAAACATTAATATCTCAGTAGAACACATTTACATAACAGTTGGAACAAACCAATTAATTTACTTTAAAAACCAGTGTTACCCAAGTGGCCTCTAAGGAACTCAAGAGGGGGGTGAATTCAGTAATTGAAGACTTACTACTAATAATTTTCTATTCTAAACTTTTATTATGCAATACCAAGTAATTTAAACAATAGTGTTTAGAATATAAAGAGTTAAGGGATAAGAAAGTGGAAACTTGATTTTATACTGGTTCAACAAACACTTGTCTACATCCAGTCCTCAAGAATCCCTTGATATTTTCACTATAACATGTCCAAGTTATAACACAGAGCACTCCCACACTTTTGGGATACCTCACCCTATGTGGAGTCTCCAACTCATGGGATGCCTCTCCCTTGACTTGACTCCTTGGGATACCACACCCAAATTACAATGCCAATGTGGGATGTGTCATCCACAAAGATAAACTTAACAAAGAATGATGTACAACTTAATTTCTGTCTTAAAGAGTAGATAAAACAAATTGAAGCTTTTCTAATGGTAATACTCAAGTACTATAATGGTCTTTGAATATCAATGTTCAAGTTATGGATTATAGAAAATAAAGAAAGTGTTTGTTCTAAATCTATTTTCTTGTTTGAAATATTTAATGCTCTCTCTATTTATAATAATTGAAGAGATGCATTGGATTGATAAAAAGATGTCTTTTGATGTTGGAAATATGTCTTTTCAAAGGGATGTGTTCATTGAAAGGTTTAAGTGAAAGAACATAACTTTCCATGCAAGTTTCCATGAAGAGATGTAACTTTTTATACATTCTGATGTTGTGGTAATCGATTACAATTTTCCTGTAATCCATTACAGCATTTCAAAATTTAACTGCGCTTATTTAAAATGCAATTTTAACCCAACAATTAAGTGTGTAATCAATTACACCAAAGTGGTAATCGATTACATGCTTTCTAATTTTAAGAAAATGTTTTTCAAATGCATGTTATCAAGGTTTTGATTTAATCCTAAGGCCATATTGATACTTGATTAAAACCTTACATATGTTCTAAGACCTTTTGAGCTTTGATGCTTTATTCCTTTGTTTTGTTGGTCTTGCCTTTTTTTGATCCATTTTTCTTCCAATCTAAGCCTTCAAGATTGATACCTTTTAAAGCTTACTACCTTTTGTCATTATTAAAATCTTATGTCTTTATTCTCCCCCTTTTTGATGATGAAAAAACCTAAGAAAAATGACAACACATAAACAAATAATACAAATAATTCAAGCATATATGTGTTCTCCCCCTTTCTAATTATTTGTTTAGAATTTATTAAGACTAAAATTGTTATCCTCTCTTATCTTCTCAAATATTCTCCCCCTTTTTGTCATTATCATAAATTATAGATCTTGATAGATAAGCAAATGACAGTTTTTTTAAAAATATAGTCCCCCCTTTTTTAGGTATCAAAAATAATTAGAACAATATAAACGAGTAAGAGACAATGACAGTAATAGCAATCATATGTATTTTCTCCCCTATGTTATTGATCAAAAATAAAGATACCATATGTTAGCAAATATATAGAAGGAGACAATATTTAAGACAAACATTTAACTTGTCATTTTATATTTTCTCCCCTTTTGCTATTATAAAAAATAATTATAGTAAGATATAGTAGTAACAGTCACATGTATGTTCTCCCCCTTTGTGAATATTAAATATAAAGATAGCCATGAGAGAAACAATATGATTATTTTAAAACCATTTATTCTACATAAAGAAATTTTGATACCATTGGTAGAAAACACTTATTAGTCAGAAACAAATTTGAATATCATTTGTTAGTCAACACTAGTTTGAATATTTCTTGCTAGTCAAAACATACGAAATTGTACTTACAATAAAATATCACATATCATGAGATGATTTAGATGTGATTTATGTTTTATGATACCACTTGTTATGTTGTTGTCATTGATACCACATGTTATTATATTAAAAACATGAATCTATGCAAAGAAGATGGAAATACCAATCATTATTCTAGTTCAAATATTAATTTAAAGGAAGCTTGATACTTGTTGTATTTCACAATTAATCTTATGATATCAACTTGTTAATTTACTTGTTGAATCATTGGTAATAATTTATGGTAATGAAAGAATGATACCACTTGTTATTATTTATGGAAATATAAGAATTTTAAAATTTGAAAGAGAAAGCTTTTTGGAATTTGCATTTTAAATGAGAGATTGAAAGAATTGATGGGGAATTAAAAAGATTTTTAACCTAACAGAATTTTAAAATTTTGAATTTTAAATTTTTAAATTTTGAATATTTAATTTTAAATTTTTAAATTTTGAATTTTGAATTATTAAAAGGAGTATTGAAAGATGCAAGTATTAAAAGATTGAATTTTGAGTTTTTGAAATTTAAATTTTGAATTTTGAAAAGAGTGTAGAAAGGAGCAAGTATTAAAAGATTAAATTTTGAATTTTTGAGTTTTTAAATTTTGAATTTTTGAAGAGTGTAGAAAAGTGCAAGTATTTAATTAAAAGATTGAATTTTGAATTTTTTGAAGTTTCAATTTTGAAAAGGGGTGTAGAAAGGTGCAAGTATTGAATTTTGAAAAGATAATGTTTGAAACTACCCTATTGCAGAAATTGAATTTTGAATTTCTAAAATTTGTTGTTTTTTGGCATATTTTTTACAGAATTTTCTATCTTAGTTGTTTCTAAATCTTGCTTCAACTTAAGAGTTTTTCTCTTCTAAATTAATGATGGTTTTCTTAGATAATGTTACTAGTTTTGCTAGCCTAATGGATTCTTCATGCAATATATAAACCGCACTTTGTAATTCATCATAACTAAGAGGGTCTAAATTACGTACCTCATTAGTGTTTGCTATAAGGCAAAGATGGACTTCTTCTTTCTCGGATGAACTTATGTCATTGTCCTCTCATGCTATGTAAGCTTTTTCTTATTTTTGAAATACTTTTTCTCATGTTTCTCAATCTTTTTATTGTAAGTTAGATCTTGAGAAGATTCTTCATTTTTATTGAAGGACTTTGTGAAGTTTGGTTTCCTTTGTTCTTCCTTTATCTTTAGAAACCTGTTGAATCTTTTAATAAATAAACTAAAGTTATCATATTCATTTATACCTTCCTGTTCATCATCATCTGCTTCACTACTTTCTTTAATGGTTGATGATGATGCTTTAAGAGCAATATTTTTCTTCATTTTGTCACTTTCCTCGTGTTGAGTCAACCTCTCAAGCTCAAGTTCATGCTCTTGAAGTTTTCCAAAGAGTGTGGCAAGAGTCATGCTTGATAAATCTCTTGATTCAGCAATTGCAGTTAACTTTGGTTGTCATTGCCTGCTCAAGCACCTTAAAACTTTGTTAATTAGATCTTCATTTGAGAAGACATTTCCAAGAGATACAAGATGATTAATAATATGAGTGAATCTCTTTTTCATGTCTTAAATATTCTTATGATTATTCCTCCTGAACAACTTATATTCCTATGTAAGAGTATTAATTCTAAATTTATTTACTTCACTTGTTCCTTCATGTGTTACTTCTAAGGCGTCCCACATTTATTTTGCACTTTTGTATTTTGATAATCTAAAAAATTCATCTATTTCTAAGGCGGAGGTTATGATGTTTTTCGCCTTGAGATTATGTTAGACTTTTCTTTTCTCCTCATCACTCCACTCACTTCTAGGTTTATCTACAGTTCTAGTTCCAATCATTTTGGTGGGAATGAAAGGACCATTTTCTATGGCATCCCAAATGTCTAGATAAATAGCTTCTATGAAAATTTACATACGAGTTTTCTAATATTGGTAACCCACTCCATTAAATACTGGTGGTCTATATATTGAGTTTCCTTCAGGGAAGAGGGGACTAAAAGAGGCCATGGGTATTCTTGAGGTTGTTAGACCTTTTCCAAGAAACTAGCTCTAATACCACTTGTTACCTAAGTGACTTTTAAGGAACTCAAGAGGGGTGGTGAATTAAGTAGTTGAGGACTTACTACTAATAATTTTCTCTTATAAAATCTTATTATGCAATGCCAAGTAATTTAAACAATAGTGCTTGAAATATAAAGAGTTAAGGGATAGGAAAGTGCAAACTTGATTTTATACTGGTTCAACAAACACCTACCTACGTCCAGTCCTCAAGAACCCTTTGAGATTTTCACTATAACTTGTCCAAGTTACAACGCAGAGCACTCCAACACTTCTAGGATACCTCGCCCTATATGGAGTCTTCAACTTTGCAAGGAATGTATCTCCCTCGATTTACACTTCTATGGATACCCCACCCTAGACTTGACTCCTTGGGATACCACACCCAAATTACAATGCCAATGTGGGATGCCTTACCCACAAAGATAAACTTAACAAAGAATGATGTATAACTTAATTTCTCTCTTGAAGAGTAGATAAAATAACTTGAAACTTTTCTAATGGTAATACTCAAGTACTAGAATGGCCTTTGAATATCAATGAGTATTCAAGTTATGGGTTATAGAAAATAAAGAAAGTATTTATTTTAAATTCATTTTCTTGTTTGAAATGTTTAATGATCTCTCTATTTATAGTAATTGAAGAGATACATTGGATTGATTGAAAGATGCCTTTTAATGTTGGAAAGATATCTTTTCAAAGGAATATGTTCATTGAAAGGTTTGGGTAAAATAACATGACTTTCCATGATTTTCCATGAAGATATGCAACTTTTCATGCATTCTGATGTTGTGGTAATCGATTATAATTTTCCTGTAATCGATTACAACATTTTAAAATTTAACCAAGCTTATTTAAAATGCAATTTTAACCCAATGGTTAAGTGTGTAATTGATTACACCAAAGTGGTAATCGATTACATGCTTTCTAATTTTAAGAAAATGTTTTTCAAATGCATGTCATTAAGGTTTTTAATTTCATCTTAAGACCATATTGATACTTGATTAAAACCTTACATATGTTCTAAGATCTTTTAAGCTTTGATGCTTTATTCCTTTGACTTGTATGTCTTACCTTTTTGTTGATCCAATTTTCTTCCAATCTAGGCCTTCATGATTGATGCCGTTTAGAGCTTATTGCCTTTTGTCATTATCAAAACCTTATGTCTTCAACTAGAAGTAGAGGAAACACGCAACAGTACCTTTCAATCCTTTTGTAGAGAGAATGAGTTTAGAGAAACAAGTTTACTATTTATGCATCGAGTAGAGATCCTAGTGGAGATAATAAGCAGAGATCATCGGAAAGAAAGAGTTTACCATTAAAGAGAAGCGAATAGTTCAAAGGGAGAAATTAAGGGTTTTAAAATTTTAGAAAATAACAGTTTAGAGACTAGGGGGTTCAATACCTACCTAGTGGACACCGCCGCGGAATTGAATTTTTTCCTTCACAGATCACTGGAGTTATATCGAAAGATGGTGGATACAGAGGGATAAACCCATGTCGTGCGTTTTGCTAAAGAGAAGGGTTTGTGCTAATATGAAGTTGAAGTGAAGAACTTTCTTCTTAAAACTTCTTTTAGTAAAAAACTTAATTTAATAAAGGAGGGAAATAATGGAATAATAGGCATGACATTTCATAAGCCCGCGTGTTAAAATTACATTCCCGACAATTACAAAATTATATCAACCGCCGCTAAAAAGTGAATTTCTTGTAGTGATTATTAATATTATTGTTGTTGTTATTGTTGTTGTTGTTATTATTATTATTGTTGTAATTGTTAAATAATTATTATCATTATACACACTTGGAATTAAGATATTTCCAAAAATATAAACTATGATTTTCTTTAATGAGGCTTAGAGTCGACATTCATGACTAAGCCCCATTTTTATTAAATCAGTAAGAAAATCTAAAAATAATATGTTACGCGGTAAATCTAGTTAGATTTACTCAGTAGAAACATAAAGTGTCGAATGCCATTTTATCCCCAAATACTCCATGAATTTAAAATTCAAGGAAGCATACCGATAAAGGCAACGGTTAAATAATTTTGTAAATGTTAAAATTTATCTGAATCTCTTCTTGACGAGTAATTAATTTCTAGAATTATAATCATTAAATTATGAATAGATATATAATTTTTATCATTTCAAAAGAAGATTAATAAACCGAAATATAGCCCGTATATTTCTTGAATAAAATAGAAATATTTATAAAGTCCAAAAAATAGGCAAGACCTAACAAGTTGAGGATAGATACCGTAAAATAAGTAACAGATGGACACCAAGGGGTCAAAAGTAAATTAAATATGCATGCTACATCATGAGAATGATTTTTGAAAACTAGAGTATACATCGGGGTACGGCTGGAGAACATTCGCGTTCGATCCCCAGGTAGGATCTAGGAGGTACGATTGGGTCGGCCATCCAATGGCTCGGAGTTGCGCCCAATGTCAGACAGTATGTGGCAAGCCTGTTGTACTTTGACTAAAGATAGGGTGTAACTATGATCGTGTAGAGCCAAGTCCCATTATGATTGATATGAATGATAAGATGAGATGGATCCATATTTGTGTAGGACCTAAGAGTCCTTAGTACCCATTGATGTGATATTGGAGGACTTGGTGAGTCTGATTGCTCTAGTATGGAAATGTTATGCCTAGTGACAGACTGAGTAGGATGATTCTGTTGGCTGAGATGATGATAATGATGGATTGCTCTCTTGGGCCCACATGCATCATAAGACTGAAACTTTTAGATAAATCATAATGAACCTAACTCAAGCATCCCATGACATTATGATTGACTGTTGTGTGATCTGATTATATTATCTATATTACCCTATACTATGTTACTCGTTGACTGGGTATGGCCGCATTGGGAACCCTTGGGGTCTGGAGTGTATACTCACCCTTTTCTGCTTAATAATAACAGAGGAACCAAGAAATCAGGAGCTGGACTATGAGGACCAGCAGTAAGTTGGACCAGTCAAGAGTGCACGACAGTAACCCCTAAACCCAAAGAAGCTAATGATAAAGTAAGATATATATGTATATATATAGTTAATAAAGTAACCAGAATATGGATGACTATATATATTTAAGGGAGCCTGTGTGGCCCACTTTGTTAATAGTACCATACTTGAGCTTGAGGACAGTTATGTATATTATGCTTTGCTTTTACTGATCTACTACCACTTATTTGTACAAAAAAAATTCCCATATTTCCTAAAAACTCTTAACCTCTTAGTTAAGTAGGATGGCCCTGTGGAAGAGATTTGCTAGTTAACCGAGGGTGTTACAAATTACAAAAGAGACTTGAAATATGCATAGTAACTATGTACATGTGAATATATTAAACGAATTCGTGTAATGGTATGAGTTGTATGTGTGGTCTGATGATTGGTATGATGATTAAAGCAAACGAGGTATAATTGTGTTGAAATGTAGTATGTGAAGAAAATTATAATTATTGTTAGCCCAGGTGGCCTCTAGGAAACTCAAGAGGGGGGGTGAATTGAGTAGTTAGGAACTTTTTCACTAATAAATTTCTCCTCTAAAAACTCAATATGCAATGATATGTGATTTGAATAATAATGCTTAAAACATAAAGAGTTTAAGGGTTAGAGAAGTGCAAACAGAGATTTATACTGGTTCGGCCAACCACTGCCTACGTCCAGTCTTCTCAAGACACCCTTGAGGAAATTCACTATAATCAATTCCCTTGATTACACCACAATGGGGACTCACACCCCAATCACAAATGCCTTGGATGCTACACCACACCCAAGCACATCACCATTGGATGCTTCACCACATCCAATAACATCACCCTTGGATGCTACACCACATCCAAGAAAAACACCCTCAGAGATACACCACTCTGAGTATCAATCTCACTTTAGAGATAAAGATCTCTTACAAGAAAACTCTCTTCAAGAGTATGATAAACAAATTGAGGAACAAGAAAGAGTAATAACTCTATTAAGAGAATATGGCCATTATTGCTCATAAGAAAAGATTGGAAGTATTTGGTATATCTTGGTGTGTCTTTTGCAAATGAAATGCCTTCCTATTTATAGGAGAGGAAATGCCTTCAAGAGGTGTGAAATTATTGATTAAAATAATTGGAAAGGTACCTCTTGGATAAAATAATATTTTGTGAAAAGTTATAATGTTTCAACATGATTTTTTGCTTTCTGATCACGTTGTAATCGATTACATAAAATAGGTAATCGATTACAGCCTTTTAAAATCAGTTTTAAAACATAACGTTCATATTATAATCGATTACTTAAACATGGTAATCGATTACATTGCTGAGGTAATTGATTACACTAATGAGGTAATCAATTACACGATGTAATTGATTACACTAATGAGGTAATCAAGTACATTCCATCAGAATGTATTCTTATTTTAAAACCTTTTTATATTAATGGTCGTACTTTCTTTTTATAGAGTCTTACTTTAATTATGCCTTGGTCTTGGATCTTTATTCTTGATCTCTGGCATTGGCCTTGTCATTATCAAAATCCTTCATGGTCTTCATTCTCCCCCTTTTTGATGATGACAATATTTCATTGATTTCATGACTCTTTTTATGCTTGACATGGTATACTAAATCTTCAAGTCTTGCGTCCATGTTGTTAATCATGTCTTGCATATATGTTGTTGATATCAAAACCTTAGTTCTTCATTCTCCCCCTTTTTGATATTGACAACAATTCCTGAGAAGAAAAATAAATAGCATGCAAGATACAAGATTTTCTCCCCCTTAATTTTGGTTTAGTTGACAAGGTTTGATTGATTTTTCTCTTATTTTGCTTCTCATATATTAACCAGGTTTGATTGATTTTTCTCTTATTTTGCTTCTCATATATTAACCAGGTTTGATTGATTTTTCTCTTATTTTGCTTCTCATATATTACTCCCCCTTTGTCAATGGCAAAAAGAATATAAGAGCATAAAGTTTTAGCAGAGAGTGATGCACCTTGTTGTTTGATGTCACTCGTTATTTTGATATTGCTCTTTGTTACTTGTTGATTGATAGATGCTTCAAGAAATGTGTTGACTTTTCTTGTGGGTAAGAGTTAATCCTTAAGTGCCTTCCATCAATGATAATTCCTGCATCATTATAAACATTTGATCTTGGTACCCAAATTTTCTTGGGTCCTTGTGGGTTAGACGTTGACAATATATTCTTAGGAACCCAAATCATTTTTGTCTCAGTATAACCTTTTTTCCTTATATGGCATGTTGATGTATTGTGACCTTTTCTCAGATAATGAGAGATTTTAACAAATGGGCTAGTTGAGGTCTTTTGTGAAATAAAGGAATTTTTCTGTAACTTTTGCTTTTTGGAAGGATCAGACCCTAGTTTGGCTTTAAAATGACATTTTTGTTTTCCAAGGAGTATATCTAGGTTGTCTCTTCCCATAGTAAATTTAGCTAAAGTATTTTTTAAATCATCAATTTCTTGAGAAAGCTTTCGACATGTAATGCATGATTGATTGCATGTGACCTTAATTTTCAAATCATTTTCTAGGTTTATTTTTTCTAATTTAACTTGTCTTATTTCTTCATGTAACTTTGAAACATTTTCTTCTAGATTTTGATTAATACTTTTAATATTTAAAAATTTCTTAGCAAGTTTTTGATATTCTTCATGAAGTTCTTCAAATGCTTCTTGCAATTCATCAAACGTAGGATTTGAGTCATTTACCTCTTCGGTGTTAGTCATTAGGCACAGATTTGTGTCTTCATGGTCTGATTCCTTGGACGAGCTTAAACCATTTTCATCCCAGGTAATATAAGCTATTCTTTTATTTTTGGGATGCTTTTTCTCTTGCTTGTCAGACTTCTTATTTAGTTTCGGACACTCCATTTTCATATGTCCATATTTTCCGCATTCAAAGCATTTTGGACCTTGGTTAGATTCATCATTTTTGAAGAAATTCTTGAAGTTCGGCTTCCTTTGCCCTTCCTCTTTCTTTAGAAACCTGTTAAATTGTTTAACAAATAATTTAAGGTCATTATAATCATTTATACCTTCTTCATCATCTTCTTCATCATCTTCTTCATCATCTTCTTCATTACTTTCTTTAATGGTTGATGATGATGCTTTTAGAGCAATACTTTTCTTCTTTTTGTTGCTTTCCTCATGTTGATTCAATCTTTCAAGCTCGAGTTCATGCTCTTGTAATTTTCCAAAGAGTGTTGCAAGGGACATGCTTGACAAATCTTTTGATTCTGATATAGTAGTTACTTTTGGTTGCCATTCCCTGTTCAAGCATCTTAATACTTTATCAATCAAATCTTCATTTGAAAAGGTTTTTCCTAAGCATGCAAGATGATTGATTATATGAGTGAATCTCTTTTGCATGTCTTGTATGCTTTCATTGTTGTTCATTCTAAATAATTCATATTCCCTAGTTAGGGTATTTATTCTTGATCTCTTAACTTCGCTTGTTCCTTCGTGAGTTACTTCTAAGGTATCCCACATCTCTTTTGCTGTCTTGCAATTAGATATTCTAAAGTATTCGTCCATTCCTAAGGCTGAGGTTATTATATTTTTGGCCTTGAGGTTATATTGGACTTTTGTTTTATCCGCACCAGTCCATTCACTTCTTGGTTTAATCATGGTCACTTCTCCAACTACTTTGGTTGGTATGAATGGACCATTTTCAATGGAGTCCCATATGTCTATATCAATAGCTTCTATGAATATTTGCATACGGGTTTTCCAATATTGATATCCTACTCCATTAAATACAGGAGGTCTATGTATGGAGTTTCCCTCAGGAAAGATAGGATTGAAAGAGGCCATGGATCTTCTTGAGGTTGTTAAACCTTTTCCAAGATACGAGCTTTGATACCACTTGTTAGCCCAGGTGGCCTCTAGGAAACTCAAGAGGGGGGTGAATTGAGTAGTTAGGAACTTTTTCACTAATAAATTTCTCCTCTAAAAACTCAATATTCAATGATATGTGATTTGAATAATAATGCTTAAAACATAAAGAGTTTAAGGGTTAGAGAAGTGCAAACAGAGATTTATACTGGTTCGGCCAACCACTGCCTACGTCCAGTCTTCTCAAGACACCCTTGAGGAAATTCACTATAATCAATTCCCTTGATTACACCACAATGGGGACTCACACCCCAATCACAAATGCCTTGGATGCTACACCACACCCAAGCACATCACCATTGGATGCTTCACCACATCCAATAACATCACCCTTGGATGCTACACCACATCCAAGAAGAACACCCTCAGAGATACACCACTCTGAGTATCAATCTCACTTTAGAGATAAAGATCTCTTACAAGAAAACTCTCTTCAAGAGTATGATAAACAAATTGAGGAACAAGAAAGAGTAATAACTCTATTAAGAGAATATGGCCATTATTGCTCATAAGAAAAGATTGGAAGTATTTGGTATATCTTGGTGTGTCTTTTGCAAATGAAATGCCTTCCTATTTATAGGAGAGGAAATGCCTTCAAGAGGTGTGAAATTATTGATTAAAATAATTGGAAAGGTACCTCTTGGATAAAATAATATTTTATGAAAAGTTATAATGTTTCAACATGATTTTTTGCTTTCTGATCACGTTGTAATCGATTACATAAAATAGGTAATCGATTACAGCCTTTTAAAATCAGTTTTAAAACATAACGTTCATATTGTAATCGATTACTTAAACATGGTAATCGATTATATTGCTGAGGTAATTGATTACACTAATGAGGTAATCAATTACATTCCATCAGAATGTATTCTTATTTTAAAACCTTTTTATATTAATGGTCGTACTTTCTTTTTATAGAGTCTTACTTTAATTATGCCTTGGTCTTGGATCTTCATTCTTGATCTCTGGCATTGGCCTTGTCATTATCAAAATCCTTTATGGTCTTCAATTATTGATGTGGATATTAACACCCTCAGTTAACTAGGATAAACCCTTCTGTTGGGCCATCCTACTTAATTAAAGGGTTACAAGTTTTCAAAAAAGTAAAGAAATTTTTTTGTACGAGTAAAGCAATGGCGGATCAGTGGAAACAAGTATTAAATAATTTACATAGCCATTCTTAAACTTTGAGTAATTATACTCTTAACAGTATAGGACACACAGGTTCCCTTATATGTACAGTCATCCATAATTTGTTATTTAATTAACTATATACATATATATATCCTACATTATTGCTGGTCTCTGGGGTTGAGGGTTCCTGTTATTGCTCAGCCAACTGGATCTATCTTATTGTTGGTCCTCGGGGTCCAGCTCTCAGTTCTCCCATCCTTCTGTTATTATTAAGCATAAGGGGTGAGTATACACTTGTGTCCCTAAAGGATACTGCTAAGGGTGATATCAACTAACAAACAATAAATTAATACATGTAGGCCAATCATAACACACAACAGATAATGATATCATCATGGTATGCATGAGTTAGGTTCATTATGAGTTATCTGACAGTTTAGGTCTCATGATGCATGTGGGCCCAAGAAATCAATCCATCATCATCATCTCATTATTCATAATCATATCATCTACAGTACGTCTACTATAGGATACTTCCATAGTACGTCTACTGTAGGATCTCATCATTTGCCAATAAAATCGTCCTGCTCAATCCAATATTAGGCACAACATTTCCATACTAGAGCGATTAGAGCTCACCAAGTCCCCCAACATCACATCATAATACAGGGTACACATGGACTAGCAAGTCCTAATCATCATGGATCTAACTTATTTCATCATTCATAATCATATCATCATGGGGCTTGGCTCTACATGATCATAGTTACACCCTGTCTTTAGTAAAAGTACAACAGGCTTGCCACAGACTGTTCGGTCTTGGGCGTGAATCCGAACCATTGAAGGCCTAACCTAGTTATACTCCCAAGATACTCTCTAGGGATCGAATGCTCATGTTCTCCAGCGTACCTTTGTTGTATGCTCTAGTTTTCCACCATCAAAACACGCTCATGATGCATTATGCATTATGCATTATTTTAATTCTATTAGTACTTTTGACCCCTGGGTGTCTATATGTTCCTTACCTTGTAAATATTTATCATCAACTTGTTAGATCCCAACTATTTTTAGACTTTATAAAATATTTCTATTTTTACACAAGTTTCAGATATAAAGGAGTGAGTAGCTCATGAATCATATAGCATATTTAACAAAGTACCTCATATAAGGCATGTACCTTGACTAAATCATTTCCTTGCAAAATCTCGGCACCATTAATGGTAAATAATCTGGTGTTTCCTCCTTGTCTTCCTATTAGAACATTTCCAGGTCTTCTAGAAGCATTGTTGTGGTTGGGGTTGAGGTGAATATTTTCAGCTTTCGAAACATTGTTCATAGAGGTGCTTGCAATTGATCCCCCATTTCCTTCAACCATTGGTCATCCTACCTGTCTCTGAACTTCTTGCTGAGGGTTGTACTTATTTCTATACCTACATTCAAAGTCACGATCTTTCTGCAAACTGAGCAGATTCTAGTTCTCCTAACATAGTTTATAGCCCTGTATGGTCCTCTGCAGCTGAAGCATTGTGGCCGAGTAGGCTGGGCGTGAGTAGGGCCTGTCAACTCTGTAGTCTATCGGGTACTCAGCGCTTTGGGTTGTAATTAGGCATTCCTGATCACCTAAGGTTAGAGGTGCTTTCGAAGACGCGATACCTGTCGATGAGAGTGGAGAACTGAGTAATCTGGTGACAACATATAGCTTGGTGGATCTCTTACCGCAGTCCTCCTTTGAACTTGGCACATCTAGTTGCTTCTCCATCTATGTGTAGTAAGGACAACATTTGGCTAGCTTGTCGAATTTAGCAGCGTACTACCCAACTGTCATACTGCCTTGTTCCAAGTAGGTATATTCTTTATGGTAGAGTATGACAGTTCTTTTAAACGTGTTTATCAGTAAATACAATGAGTGTTAGTTTAGACAATAGAAAATATGATTGTTGGTGTAGATAACTGAAGTAAATGTTGTATTTATTTCAATCATGATGGAGATTGTTGTAGTTGATTTTAAAAAAGTCTCACATTGCTTGGACTTATAAGGAAGGAAAAAGGTCTTATGTTATATATAGGCCTAAGGCCTTTGGTTTTAAATGGTTTGATAAGTCTTGAAAAGACTTATTTATTTAATTATTTTTTATAAATTATTTTCTTAATTAATGTATAAATATTATTAATTGATTAGCTTTTATTGTATTTATGCAATAAGCTATTTAAATTAAGTATAAATTATTTTATTTTTTAATATTAGTTATGCCATTTTTCTAATTAATTTGTTAACTATCAAAATATAATTTTATGATGTAAAGTTTAACCCCGGCGTAACCATGCTTAGAGCTAGTATTAGTATGCTGGGGTGTGTGTTAATGTATTGTGCAGGCTAGAGACCCAACGTAGGAGCACCCAGACCAGCGTAGCCTTACACCAAGAAAGGAATTCGTATCAGAGGTTGTCCAATATCTTAATGTGTCAACACTCAATCCAGTGTGGACTCACGCTAGGACCATACTATTAGACCTGGAGAACGAGAATCTCAGCATGATCACACTCCAATAGCATAGACCCACGCTAAGAGCAACAAGAAATCAATCATTATCAAGGGTTTGAGCGTGCCTACGTTTAACCCAATGTAGGAGGAAAAAGTATTTCATATAGACCAGATTCAACTTACATGTAGGTATGTCCACCAGCGTATGCCTACATTAGACTTATGCTTAAGAATCAGATCAGACCAGAACTGAGGCGTGTCTACTCTCATCTTATGTCCATGCCCACGTTGTATGCTTACACTCAATTCAATGTATGATATGCTAGAATTACCATCATCAGGCTTTATCAAGCAGTAGCCCAGCGTGCCTTTGTGTTAATTTTGGACTTTTTACCTTGTAATTTTAATTGAGTTATGTAGGCTATTTATTGCTTCATTAAGGGCATTATTGTATTTTTTTAGCTTAAGTTAGTTAATTAGTTAGTATATTTGTAAGATGACTTTAACTACACACAATTTTTACTTCAGAATTTATTTCTCAGATTTTTATTCTCTCTCTAACATTTCTCTCTCTAAATTCTCTCATTCTCTAAAAACGCATACCATTGTGATTCATTTCTGTTCATCCATGTGTGGCTAAATCCCTAGGATTGGGATTGATAGAGTTTGCAATGGAACTTTCTCTCAATTGATTGGAGCATTGGAATCAGTTAAAGCAAGTTCTAAACATGGAAAATTCTAAATTCAACTTCTTGGATTGGGAAATCCAAGACCTAATTCAGAGGTGTTCATTAGAAAGGAATCATGGTGAATACCTTGGGTTTGAATTTGGTAACCTAGTTACTTCAAGCTTAAGGAATTAGGGTAAATAGCTAGGGTTTCTTTAATTTTCACAATTCAATTTAGTATAAATTGATACCTAAGGGATTAGGATTTATTTATGTTGAATTAGTGATAATTGCTTAAGGAATTATGAATTATCCATCTATGAGAATTGAACATTGCATTAATCGAGTCCAATGCCACAATTATGCGAATTTAAGGGAAATTGGAGATGACATCAATTCCAATTTGTTGTTAGTATACTTCTTATCCCTTTTAATACTTTGATTACTATACTACTGGCAGAAAATACAAAAAAATATATAAATATTATTTACAAAATCTATAAACAATGTCTTACTTGTATCCAAAGGTTCAGCTAGTGTATTCCCTAAGTTGTGATACTTAACACAATCCCTGTGGGACAATACAAAATTTACATTTAAATAATTGGTGCATTTACCAAAGTATTCATCTAATGAATTCGCATCAAGTTTATGGTGCCGTTGTCAGGGATTGTTGATTAATATCAATAATCCTTGGGGAGCCACTAGACTGAACCACTTTTCTTATTAGTAACTTTGTTTTGCACTAACAGTAATAGTAGTAAAATAGTTGGGTTTGTTTTATGCACTATACGAAAGAAGAGGAGAAGCTATTCTTTAATCCTGATATTGATAGACTAGAAAGAAGACAACAGAAGAAAATGAAAAACAACAACAGAGTGACTTTGGGTAACTATTCTAGACCTATTAACGATGGAATGTAGTCCTGTATTGTCAGACCACCTATTGCTACAAATAACAGTGGTGGAGAAAAGAGATTTAAATTCGGTTAAATCAAACTTTCAAACATGGTTCTGCAACTGTATTTGTTCCGTCGTGATAATAGATAAGGACTTTTAATCACACTTTAAAACCGAGTTTATAAAAGATCTTTAAACTGGATTTTAAACCGTATTTAAAAGTACTGACATTTAAACACGATTAAAAATTTTCACATTTAACCACAGTTAGTTCAATAACCGTATTTAAAAATGTTGTATATTTAAACACGGTTATAGTATAACCGTGTTTAAAAGTTTATACATTTAAACATGGTCATGACATAACTATCGTGCACAATCTCGCATATTGGTCGGGATGGTAACGCATCTACCGATGCTATGGCCTATATTAGGAATGAGGATAATGTCAACTATACAAGCTGGAAACAACCACCACTGTGTTGTTAAGCTTTTATGTACTGATCTTTTAGCCTAGTCGTTTTATTCTTTCCATTGTTACCAAAAAAAAAAGTTTATTGGTGGTTACTTGACGTGATAATTTAAAAATACCTTATGCATATCTTTTAAATTTTGTGATATAAATAAAATTTAATGATATATTATCATCTCATTGTGTTCTAATAACCAAGTATTTACTTGATCTGCATAAAAAAAAGTATTTGTAAAATCACTATTTCAATATGTTATCTTTTTCAGTAAATGTCAAGTTAGATATTTAACTTTTTTAAAATCAATTAGATCCCCTATTTTTTTAGATGTTTCAGTTATGTCCAATCAATTCATTTTTCACTAGCTTTTTTAATGGAGATTTGATATATGATGTTATGTAGTCATTAAATGAGAACATAATCATATGTGATGATTATTTGTCATGTCATGACTTCATTAACATAAATTAATAAAGTTAATGAAAATTAGATAGAATGAATCTAATTGAAACATTTTAAAAGATATTAAAAAAAAGTAAAGAATTTAATTTGAAATTTACTTAAGAAAATAAAATAACTAGAATAGTAATTTAGTCAAGTATAATTAGATTATCCATCCCATCAATCATTGCATGTCACCACCCTAGATATGTACCCACAGTTCTAGGAATAGTGAGTGTTGAAAACTGCTGCTTATGGGCCACTTCGGAAGAGATGACCCTGAGGTGGGAGAAGGCCAAGGAACAAAGGCTGTTAGTGATTTCACCAAAAAAAAGAGGCTGTCAGTGAAGAAAATGATAATATGTTCAACCTCTAGCTGCTTTCATATCTAAGACCAGTTTGTATCTTTAAAAGGATTAAAAAACCAAAATATCCTTATCCCATTTCTCCGTCTCCAGTTCATGTTAAGATGTTTCTCACATAAAGAATACGAGTTGAGGGTGAGAACATGAAACTACAGAAGACTAGCTGCTGCATAGCCGCATCCATGTGCACTATACAAAGTTCCACGTTTGAGTATCCACTTTGTATGTTTGCGCTAAATTGCTGGGAGTCCTCGTCTCAGTGATACTAGAGAATCTAGATTCTAGAGTCCCTCATAAACTAACCGCACTTTTATTTGTTTAGATGCAATCTAAGATTCTAAGCATAAAGAAGGAAAAATCATGAACTATATGTTTTACTTTCACCAATGACACGGCCAACAAATTTATCAAATAAATCTAGGAAAGCTATCAGATTCTGTACATACCGGTCCTTATAAATAACACCGACCCTCATAGACAAATAACATATTCCCTTCTAAAACAAATACCTATGCTACATCAAAAGAAACGAGACCACAAAAATCTTATAAAATATCACTCACTTTATACATCCCACCACTGATCCTAAAAATGAATCTCATTCTTTTCGTCGTGTTGCTGTTACCTCCCACTTTCTGATCTAGAACCCTGAATGTCACTCCCGTCTGTGTCGGAACAATCCTTCTGGGATTCAATTTCTGTACTAATCCCACGATTTCTTCTATGCCTTCGGTCCTAAGCATCCAGATAACAAAATAATTCAAATGTCAGTCTAACTGTCAAAGACATCTAGTAAAACTAATCATCCCTTGAGTATGGGAATATGTTCGTTTATGATCTGATAAAAAAGGTTGATGATTCAGTCCAAATGAGAAAAGACAAAAGCCATTAAATTCATTTTGAGAAAACATGCTGAGAAAATGCATGAGGTAAAATGAGCTGCACAATCAATTAGGTCCCACTACCACCAGCTCAACTAGGACTAGTTGAGAAAATGCATCACATGCTGAATATCAATCAAAGGCTTGCTATAAACAATTAAGGAAAGCAAAGCTTTGTGAAAAAATATCATGTTAATGGTACAAAGTAGACAAGAACAAACCTCTCTTGGTAAAGGGTACTCCTCTGAATCAAGCATACGCACAACTTGGCCCATCTTGGGTCTTTTCTCTGAATCTGGATCTACACATCTCAAAGCAGTTAAGAGGGCCCGTTTCAATGCTCTGGTAGACGGTTTCAACTCAATGTTTGGGTCCACCACTTCCTCCGATCGCCTGTTTCCAACCATCATCTTCAGCCAATCAACCATATTAACCTGCAACCATTGTAGTTCATTGTAAATGTCAGTTAAAACTCTCTGATCAGATGTTGCCAAACTAAATTGTGATGTAGTAGAAATAAGCAACCAAGAAATAAGAATGCAAAGAACATCTGAAAAACAATTTATTGTCAAAAATCAAGCACAAGATCCTCAATAGTCAATAGGGATATCCACTGCACTCTACATAAATCAGTAACTGAAAGTAAGGTAATAAGCAATAACTGAACAAAAAATAAACTGGGATAGGAACATGCCTCTCCAAACAAATGATACATCCCTAACAGATAATGTTAGAATCCATAATTAAATCTCTAAAAGCTAAATAACTTTTAGTTTCTAATTCCCAAATGGAAGCCCCAAATAAACAAGTCAACTAATTTCTGCATAAACAAGTAAAGAGGAAAGCTGAAAAAAAAAGAGCAAGCCTCATGTACTTGAGAATTTTTAAATAGGTCCTCGTAATTTGAAAACTATGAACCCGAAATGATTATTTTAAAAACTTTCTCCATTGCGTCTTGACTGAGATGTAACAATAAACTAGATTTAGGGATTGTATTATAAAAAGTTTTTGAAATTACAGACAACACACATCTACAGTGTTCAGGTTATAGGGATCTACTTAAAAAACCTAAAAACTGAGGTTAAGCATTCATAGATAATTATTGCAGGTGCTAAGCCAGAACTCATATTGCAGAGCTAAAATAAATGTGATCAGTCAATATTAACTCCTTTAGCTGCTTTAATTAGTCAATGAATTAGTATCAAGTACTGTGCAACTGCAAACCACGTTTGCTGTAATTGAAAAAAAAAATATCACATCCACTCAACTAGATTTGAGATTCACGTAATCATGCACAGTAACTAGCACCAAACCAAACAGGCACCAAGTGTCCATTTGGAGAGTTTCAGAGTTAGGATAATTTTATCCCTGAGCTAGCTATAATAAGGTAGGGGAAATGCAAGCAGAACACTCTCTGATATACTATTATGGGCGAGGTACACATGGGAATTTGCCCAATAATAAAGTTTTAAAAAATGTGTCAAGTAACATGCTGCTAACATTTTTCCATTGGGTGGTAAGGTCACATGTCTAAAAACATATGTTGAATAATAAACTTAAAAGGAAAAAATATGTTGTTATTATTAACACCTAATGTTCAAGACAAGTAAATTACTAGTTTTTATTGATTGAATAGGTCAAACTCAAAGCTAATGCTTTTGAATTATTGGGTGAAATTGAATGAATTGTAAACAAGAACATATAGTTCAAGATGGATCTTCTTCCAACATAAAAGTATTTTTACTCACTTCCTGTGCTGGACGGCCATAGTCAACTGGATCTCTTCCGGTAATGGCTTCCAAAAGCACCACACCAAAGCTATAAACATCGCTTTTTTCATTCAGAAGACCAGTATTTGCATATTCAGGTGCCACATATCTGTCAATTTTATGGAGCAAGAAAGAACAAATAAATATAATGACCAAAGCTTTTATCAACAATATTGAGAATAAAAATGGACATAGCTCTAAAGGGAAGAGACAAAAGTACTGACCCAAAGGTTCCCATAACACGTGTTGCAACGTGACTCTTCCCAGAACCCAACAACTTGGCCAGGCCAAAATCAGAAACCTTGGCATTAAAGTCATCATCAATTAATATGTTGCTTGACTTGATATCTCGGTGTACCACCTTTGGCTCTATAGCTTCGTGCAAATATGCAAGCCTGAAACAAGTATGTTGCTTGCTTTAATTAGGACTGAGATAACCATAAGAATGAGGACTAAAAAAGCCTAAAGAAAAGAAGCATGGACACAGTAACTCACGCCTTAGCTGTGCCAAGGAGAATCTTGATTCGTGCTTCCCAGGTAAGATATCCATGATGACGCATAGCTCCATGAAGCCACTGCTCTAAGTTTCCATTATTGACATACTCATAGACTAACATCCTGAAAATATATCACATTTAAGAGAAATACAATTAAGATAGCATACTTATGAATATGCATGTCATATAGGTATTTTTATGATTTTCATGATTCTGGCAACTACGATTCAATTCCTCTAAGAATGTTATTGAGGTTGCACATGTTGAGACTGTAATGTAGTTGACAAGTAGGGTACCTATGAGTTCCCTCAACACAGTATCCCAAAAGACGAACCAAATTTTTATGCCGGACATGACCAATAGCTTCAACTTCCACTCTAAATTCTTTCTCAGCTTGACCACTGCCAGAAAAGGGAGTGGCAAAGAGAAAACTAGTCAAAGTTTAGCAGAAAATGAACGTAACCTGAAAGCCAATTGACATTGTACTGAAACTCACATGTTATTGAGTATCTTTTTGACTGCCACTGGAGTCCCATTGATCAACTGTCCTCGGTAAACAACTCCATACCCACCCTCACCAATCACATTTTCTTTCGAAAAACGGTTTGTGGCAAGTTCAAGATCCCTCAGTGTAAACCAGTGACCCCAACCCAAGTGAGAGAATTCTGGAAGGCCAGAGAGAGGTGAAGGAGCCGCTATAGGGTATGAAGAAGAGGGATTGTACATTCTACTAGTGCCACTTGAGCTAACTTCCTCCCCTGACTGTGACCCACCTCCATCTTTCTCTAAGTAATGAAATGAATCTGAGTGACTTCCACTATCTCCATGCATCATCTTACCAACACCTAAATGAACCATAACTTTGTCTGATTCTTTGTCACTGGATTTATCATGAATTGTAAGAAGTATTCCTTCCCTTGGAACAAATCCATTCGCCGGCACTTGCTCAACCCGCACTTCCTTGATTTCCTTTGATACAGCAGGTATATGACTAACAGGAACCTTATCCCTAGCTTTTCTAGATTTTTTCCTCGACGTAAGGCAAAATGAGAGCACACAAAGGATTACAATAATAGACAAACCAACTACAATTCCAATTATCTCCCAAACCTTAAGATTAAAAATAGCAGTTTTCTCGGACAATTCGGCTTTAAGATCAGCACCCATTTCTTACAAGTCCAGATACCTACAAAATATATATTCAACGCAAAGAGATAAGCTACATTACAAGTCACAACCAACAAATCATATATCAATGTTCGAATTGTCTATTCATTATGTAAATGCACATATTTATCATTGCTGTACTTAAGGAATATGAACAAACAACAGAAGCCCATCCTTTACCACTGAAGAAAAAGCAAGTAAAATATTCAACACACCATAAACCAGCCTTGATTGGTTCATATTACATGAGCATAAGTATAAGCATAAGCATTTCAGAACACAAGCATTCACGACACATACAAAACGAAGAAAGAAAGCATGAACTCAAAAGGAACTAACTTCATATATAGTCTTACCTATGGATAGAAGACGAGATTCACAACGACAACACAACACCACAAATCCCAGATCTCAGAAATCGCTTCATTGCTAGACCCAGTTCAAAAAAGGGACGCCAAACCCCAAAAAGGCCAGATCTTTGACTAAAGGAAACCCCCAAAAGAAAAACAAACAATACTGAGAACCCAAATCTACCCAGTTCTGAAAAAAATGAACTTTACAGAAGAAAATCGAAAATCCAAGGTGGGTTTTACGGGAATGGGAAATGTGAGTGTAAATCTGGTAGTGGTGAGGTGGGGATGATAAGAAGAAAAGGTGGAGTTAATCAGTGGTAGGTGATGAGTTTGGAATAGATGCCTTACAACGCATACACACATACATCCAATTTCTAAATTTTCAGTGCAGTAAAAGAGAAGTGAAGCATGCAATTCTGAATCTTGGGATATTCCTCATCCGTTATGAATATTATTAATTTATCTATTATTATTAACAATTCATCTCACCCTTTTTAACCTTCCATTTTTATTCTGCTTCCATAGTTTTCACTTCAGTTAATGGTTAGCTGTTACCCTGCATCATCAATCATCACTAGCTGCCATGCATAACTGATGATGACTCATAACATTACTCCCATAAACTGTTAAACAACGGTGCAAACTTAAAAGCCTATTTTTATTGCCTAAATAAATATTGCATCGTTCAAATAATTATTTTAATCAAACCCTGTCTTTTAATTTTAAATGACATTTTTGGCAAATTATCTAGCATAGATTGGCATATTAACCATCATTTAATGTGAAATAATACTACTAGTACCCATTGCTTTTTTGGAGGAAAAAAACCAACGTTATTATACTTCCCCTTTATTGATAGTATTTTTGTAAGAGATTATTTTCTTGATTCACGGAAAAATATTAACGTTTATGTTTCAGTATTATTTTATGAAAGTATATTATAACCTAATGATTATTTTTTTATAAAAAAAGTGATTATAATTAGAATGTGATTTTTTTAGATTTTGATTATAAAATATTTATTTCTATTATACACAAATTCTTTCTTTTATTTTACCATTTACATCTATTTTACAATTTTAAATCTCAAAAATATTTTTAATACAATCTAAACAAAATAAATTATTTCAATAATCTATGTTTAATAATCATATCTAAATTTCAAAATGAATTTTAACATAATCAAATTGATTACTAAAACAAATACTTATGAATATAGAATACTTTTTAAAATGATTTCCAAATATACTATAAATTGTGGCTTACTTTGTTAGGACTTGGGAGAGATAAAACACATTTTAATGATATCTGCTTTTAAAAAAAATTATTATTCTTCAACTTTCGGCTAGAGGACATCCTAGAATTCACCTAAAAAAATTGTGTTACTAGTATAGTTGTAAAAAAATCATATTTGACCGGTCGATTTGATCGGTTAGACCGGGAACAAGTTAGGGTACTAGTCCAATCAAATAGGAAAATTAGGGGATTTTAGAATCGACTAAAACTGGTCAAAAATCAATAGTAAAAATTGGGGTTGAATCGAGAAGATTTAAAAATTATTTTTTCATTTTTTGTTATTTTTCTAAAAAATATATTCTAAAATATTTTTAAATAAATACAAGATTCATATATAATATTTACATTTTATTTTTATTTATTATAATTTTTATCTTACAAAACATGTAATATGACTCTTAGTTAACTTAATTATTATATAATTTATTATTAATATATCTTAAATTATAATATTTTATTGTATTAAAAAATATTTTACTATTACCAGTTTAACCGCGGTTCAACCAAGATGGAACCAACAAACTATGAACCGGTACCTTCATTAATTCGATCACTGATCCGGTTTTTAAAACATTGGTTACTAGTTCTTTACATAATTTTTTTAGAAAAAACATCACTTTGATAATTTTTTTGGTAAATGTCTAAATCTTTCAAAAAGAACGTACGTTTAAAATAGATTTTTACAATCACAACCAACCCTAAAGAATATAAGATTTCAAAAATTACACAACCATTTTTATACTAGATGAGAACTATGCCTAGTCCCTAATACACTAAACAAAAAGAGATCATTAAGAGTTTTAAAATTATACACCACAATTTTTATATTAGATGAGAACTATGTTCGGTCTTTATTACACTAAACAAGATTTTACTAACTTTTAATTGAAAATGCAAACACTCTTGAAAATGCTTCTTTAATTTATTTTCAAGTAATGTTTCACATAAGGATGGAAATGAGTCAGGCCAAAAGTCAGGCTTTGAAAGGTCCGAGCTTGGCCTACTTCCAAATGTCAAGACCTAAGTCTACCTATTAGCTTTAAGGTCTGGTCTAGCCTGTTTGAAGGTCTGGCCCGTTTAAAAGCCTATTTAAATAACCTGTTAACAATTAGGCTTTCAAAATGCCAACAACCACCTTAAAAGCCTATCAAACTACATAGGCTGATGAACCTATTACTATAAATGGATTTATCAATATAAAGATAAACGGGTCTATCAATATAAATGAGGCAAATGCACTTGATTATAAATTTAGCAAGGAAAATACAACTTCTCATATAAAGCAAAAGTAATTAAATCCAAAATAAAATTTTATTTTATTCAAATTATAAAATAAAATTTTATATTATAAAAAATTATTATATCTGTAATATTAATTTATATTATGTAAATATGTAATATATATATATATATATATATTATTTTTATGTTATAAATATATATAAATAATTAATAGTTAGGACAATTAGATGGGTTGACATGTTGGGCTTCAATGGTTTTTTAAAAAGCCTATGACCTGAGCTGTTTACTTAAAAATGCTTTTTTAAAAGCTTAAGTATAGCTTTCGAGCTCGACAAGCCTGACCTATATAGGTTTCAAGGAGGTCGGGCCACATGCCACCAATGGACGACCTGACCCATTTCCATCCCTAGTTTCATATAATCTTTTGTAGGCTTATACCATACCACCAAAGGTTACAAAAAATAACTGTCTAGTTATTATCATATTTAAATGAAGAATTAAGATGGCCTAATTAATTAACTTAGCTAGCAACCAAACTAAATATTCAGAACAACATCCTTTGAATGCTTTCAATGATTCCTTTGTTAGGTTTTTTATTGTCTTTCATTCATAAAAGTCTTTTTATATAAACGTAGATAAATATGGATATTGTGAGATGAAGAACTAGGGTTTCTAACATCCTTTTTTTCAACATGTATCATATTGATAAAATTGCCCAACTATGATGTATAGATACGATACAATGAGTATCAACTAGAATACGTATTTGATACAACGATTTATCTTATTTTAAAAAATCTAGGATATAATAAATTTGAGATACATACATACATATATATATATATATATATATACACGTGTATGTTTTCTTTTTGTGACAAGGAGAATAAATTACATAATAAGCTCCTCATAAAGGATACTAATGACATCTAAGAGTGGATGTTTTAAACCTTTTTCAAAACATAATCTATGAAACCCACTCTAGCCATTGCATTTGTTATTCTATTGTTCCCTCTTTGAATATATTGCACTTTGCAATCCCATCCCATGCTGAGAAGTACATGAGCCTGCAAAATATCATCTCTCCACCAATATTGCGACACATCCCAACAAGTTGTAACCAGATCAACAACTTTAGTAGATTCACACTCACACACCTCACTTCTATATCCAAGCTCTCATGTGAGTTTCAGTCCTTTAACCATCGCAACAATTCCAACCCCTAATACACACCCATTATCTTGCTGACTAGAGAAACCCATGAGCCAACATCCATACATGTCATGTGTAACATCCTAAAAATTTTATTCTCATGTATAATCATTTTGATTTAGACTATCAATGATATTATCCATTTTATCTCAACTTTCTACATAAATTTTTGGTTAGGACAACATCTTCAATTTAACCTTTTACCATGGTAAATAATTTTAACTTTATACCTTTGGTAAAAGTTAATCAAATAATTTATTACCTATTTCCTTAGTTATTAATTTCCTTGGCTTTTCCAATTACTCTCATCAAATTGCCACATACTCCACTCAAAATGCGTCATCTTGTACACATTTTAATTGTTAGTTAGAGTCCGAATTTGGAAATGTGTCCAACTACAAAGTTGTTTCTCTTTTTCCTATCTTTCCAACAAGACCAAATTTGTTAAATTCCATTAAGATATGAGAGAGATATGTCCAAAATACCGAAACAGTGTCAGAATTGATATTTTATTTCAATCATATCATCTTGTACATATTTTAATACCTTGTTAGAGTCCGAATTTGAAAAAGTAGTAAACTACAAAGTTGTTCCTCGTTGTCTTAGCTTTCCAACAAGACCACATTTGTTAAAATCCATTAAGATATGAGAGAGATATGCCTAAAATACCAAAACAGTGTCAGAATTGATATTTACTTCAATCAAACAAACTACATTATGTAGGCTGCGGAAATGGTCAACAATCCAGCTCATTTTTCTCACCTAAAACCTCTATTATCACCATAATTCATGCACCTAACATCCCACTACTCCCATTATAAAAATCTTGTCCCCCACTTGTCATTTACATCATTAAATCAACACTACATCTTGTTCCCAAGTCTGAATTCTTAGAACAAGCTAAAGTTAGTGAAGTCTCTCTCTTATTTTCTTTCACTTTATCCATCAATTTCACTCTTGATCTGAAGCTAGGACAATAATACAACACTTTCAACCACTTTAGGAACCTCCATTAAGGTAAGAGGGGACAGGGTTGTGAATATTTGTGAAATGGGTAGAATTGTATGCTGATTCTAGGATTCCAGAATTTATTCGTAACTTGTTGCTCATTTTTGATATTGAAAACGTGTGAATTTGACTCTGACTTCTTCATGAAAGTTGTAGATCTTTTTGATATCTGAATTTTGAGACCTGAATCAAGTAATTTGAATAAGTATAGCAAAAGTTATAGCCAAAATACTACAGCATGTTCGTGTGAAAGATTTATCCTTTGTTTTGTGTATATATTGATTTACTGGGAACTGTACGTGCATAATCAGCCTTGGATGTCTTCATGAAAGTTGTAGATAATTAAGTTGTGGATCTTTAGAAAGTGGTTTTACATTAAAATAATTTTTGTAGCTCAAGTTATGCTCATAATACTGAAGTATGTACAAGCTGTAAATCTGTAAACTTGAAATCCGTAACTTATTGTTAAAATGGGACATTTTGTAGTAAGAATTAGTGATCAGTGTCTTCATGAAAGTTGTAAATCTTTTTGTTATGTGAATTTTGAGACCTGAACCGATTGATTTGAGTATGTGTAGCAAAAGTTATAGCCAAAATACTACTGTATGTCCGAGTGAAAGATTTGCTTCATGTTTAGTATATATTTTGATATGCTGGGAATTATACATGCATAATCAGCCTTGGATGTCTTCATGAAAGTTGTAGATAATTAAGTTGTGTATTTTTAGAAAGTGGTTTCACATCAAAATAATTTTTGTAGTTCAAGTTATGCTCAAATTACTGAAGTATGTGCAAGCTGAAATTCTGAAATTCTGGAATTTTGGAAATCCGAATTTGTTTTCAATACTGGGAATTTTGTGGTATGAATTAGTTGTTTGAGTCTTCATGAAAGTTGTAGATAATTATGTTAAGAGTATTTTAGAACTGGTTTCATGCAAAAATCATTTTTGTAACTCCAGAAACACTGAAATTACTAATATATGTACGTTTTGAAAAACTCACCTTGAGGCAGTGTGGTATTTCGTGAATAAGTAATATTTCTGTTCGGAATTTGAAACTGTGTTCTTCATGAAAGTTGTAGATAATTGTATTATTGAGCTATAGAAAGTGGAATCACCTAAAAAGGAGTTGATTTACCCATGTTATGACTGTTTTGCTAATGTATGTTGCTGTTGGGGATGCTGAAAGTCAACTAGAATGGCTATTTTGAAAGAAAATGATATTTTCTCTATGTATAAAAATTATTTATTAAATTATTGAGTGATTATGAATTATTATAAATGTTGTTGAGTATCACACAGTTTGTATATTGTGATGGTGAATAATTATGAATGACATAATTAATATATATGTACATGAATGCCTTGTGGTTATTGACATATGTGGTTGAAACAGTAAATCCATGATTTTGTGAATTATTATGTGTATTGTGTTCCTTGAGGACTTGTAGTATCCAAGAGGTTTTGGAAATGTGGATATCATGGTATGTTAAAAGAATTAAAGGCATTCATGCATCATAAGCATTCGGACGCACCATGGAATTTAGGGGTTCCATGATTGCCTACCCTGGTGGGGGGTTACTCTATGATGAGTTAAGCCCTATTATGTTGTGTGCCATGGAGTGTAGGGATTCATGGTTTATGCAGAAGTCCTACTTATGATATTGTGTACTTCGGTACTTAAGCGCCATGAAGTATAGGGATTCATGGTATATGCTAAAGCCCTATTTGTGTCTCTATGAGACTTTTACTGCAGTATTCCCACCAAGACCAAATGGATCCAGCATGACATCATTTGACTAATTAAAGATCTATTAACGGACTTGTTTGGCATATTCATCATATCATTATGAATTGTTGATTTATTTGTGCAATTTTATCTATTTTATATTTATTCTATATTCTGTCTCACTCTTACATTAATTTTTACAGTGAATGACACGCAGAATGCAGAGTGATGCCATGATGGATGTCTATTTGTTTTATTACCTGAACTTTGAATTTATGGGTTGTAATAAATATAATATGTCATGTACCATTATCTTCACAATCGTTTCCGCTACTTAAATATTTTCTTGAATTTAATTATTCACGACTAGTATGTATGATAATTTTTCCGCTGTTATTAATTGTTATATAAACTCTGAATTAAATTTATAATTTTTGAAATGATCTTTCGAAAAAGCGAAAAATTTACTCGAAAATTTTAATCCACGTTTCGGGGCGTTACATGTTGGTATCAGAGCATTTTCAAAAATTCAGGACCAATTGCTATGACATGTACTGTTTCTCGACATAATATGTAAAATGTTTGACTTATTGCTTGATAACATGCTAAATGTATACTATATGACTTATGCCTGACTGATTAATTGCAAAAAGATTTGTTTTGATTACCGCTTGATGATATGATAAATGTGTGATATGATTGATTGCTTAACTGATAAACTGTAGAATAATGATAGTTATATAGTATTTATATATGATATATTATTCCTTAGAATTGGTATAAACCAAACTACGAATATAGGATGGCAAGAAACAACAACAACAACAACCACGATATGGCAGCAGCTTTCAACCGTTTAGCTGAAGCCATAGAACGACAAAATCAACCAAGGAGCACTGGAGGACTCCATGGGTTAGACCACTTCCTGAAGAGAAAGCCTTCACAATTCAAAGGAGGTTATAATCCAGAAGGAGCATATCTTTGGGCCAAGGAAATGGAGCGCATCTTTCGAGCATTGCCCTGCACAGAATACGAAAAGGTGGAGTATGCCACCTATATGTTGGTGGAAGAGGCAGAGAACTGGTGGATTCATGCTAGAATCCGTATGATCGAGACTGACAGACCCTTGATCTGGGCCAACTTCAAAGACTGTTTCCTGGAGAAATATTTTCCAGCAAGTGTGAAAAGTCGTAAGGAGCTGGAATTTATGGAGTTGAAACAAGGCTCGATGTCCGTTGGAGAATATGCTGCAAAGTTTGAAGAACTATCTCTCTTTTACCCTCCTTTTCAACAGGCTGGTGCCGAAGAATCGAAATGTGTTAAATTTGAGAACGGACTGAATCTGGAAATCAAAGAAGCGATAGGGTACCAAGAAATTCGGAGTTTTCCCATTTTGATCAACAAATGCAGAATTTTTGAAGAGAATCATCAAGCCAGACTGGCACATGAAAAGGCCAATAGACAACTGAAACCTCAGTCAGTTGATTTCAAAAGAAGAGGATTGTTCTATCCAAATCGCTCCAGAGGCGGATCATCATCATCGTCATCTTTTGATAGACGCAATAACATGAGGTGTCTTAAGTGTGGAGGTAATCATCATGTACGTGATTGTAACAGACGTCTTGAAGAGGTCACTTGCTTCCGATGTAACCAAAAAGGACACATCAGTCCAAATTGTCCACAGAACAATCAAAATAACAACAGGAACACTATGAGTGAACCAAGAGGCTCTAATTATCAGAGAGGCCGAGGAGAAGACACACGTACTGCCCAACCTCCAAGACAGAACAGGGAGTCCACAGATCAGAGGTTGCAACAAACAGCTGGGAGAGTCTATGCCATCAGCGGTTCAGAGGCAGACCAAGCTGATGACCTCGTACAAAGTAAGTGTGACATTAATGGTACAATCCTATCTGTGTTATTTGATTCTGGTGCTACGCATTCTTTCATTTCTGATGAGTGTGTTAGACGCCTTCAATTACCTGTGAAGCCTATGACATATGATCTGATTGTTTCTACTCCCACCGGTACACAACTTAGAACTGCTAAGGTGTGTAACGAATGTTCTATACTCATAGAAGGTAGACGCTTTCTTGTCGATCTTGTTTGTTTACCTTTGAAGGATCTGGACGTGATTCTGGGGATGGACTGGTTATCGACAAATCGAGTCTTGGTGGACTGTCACAACAAGACCGTGATATTTCCATCAGAAAATCTAAATTCTGACAACCTCAAGACCTATGTATTACAAGGTGAAAGTCAATTGTTTGCTTTATTCACTCTTTACAAAGAAGATGGTGAACCTAAAGCAATCGAGATGCCGGTTGTTTCTGAATTTCCTGAAGTATTTCCTGAAGATGTCTCAAGTTTACCTCCAGAACGTGAGGTAGAATTCTCCATTGATTTAATTCCAGGAGCAGAACCAGTGTCTAAAGCTCCATACCGTATGGCACCAATTGAACTGGCGGAACTGAAGAAACAAATTGAAGAGTTGCTGGAGAAGCATTTCATCAGACCGAGTGTGTCACCATGGGGAGCGCCAGTATTGCTCGTCAAGAAGAAAGATGGAAGCATGAGGTTATGCGTAGATTATCGTCAACTGAATAAATTGGCAGTGAAGAATAGATATCCTTTGCCCAGAATTGATGATTTGATAGATCAATTGAGAGGTGTTTCAGTGTTTTCCAAGATTGATCTACGATCGGGGTATCATCAGATTCGTGTCAAGTCTGAGGATATTCCAAAGACAGCCTTTAGAACACGATATGGTCATTACGAGTACCTTGTGATGCCCTTCGGAGTGACCAATGCCCCAGCCGTATTCATGGATTACATGAATCGAGTATTTCATCCCTACTTGGATCAATTTGTCATCATTTTCATTGATGATATTCTGATCTATTCAAAAACTGCAGAGGAACATGAAAAGCATCTTCGAGTGGTATTGCAGATTTTGAAGGAGAAGCAGTTGTATGCAAAGTTATCAAAATGTGAATTCTGGTTGAAAGAGGTAAAATTCCTAGGCCATGTAATCTCAAACGAAGGAGTATCTGTGGATCCTTCTAAAATAGAAGCTGTGGTAAACTGGGAGAGACCTACTTCAGTCACTGAGATACGAAGTTTCCTGGGATTGGCTGGTTATTATCGGAGATTCATTGAAGGGTTTTCTCAAATTGCCCTACCAATGACTCGGCTAACCCGGAAGAATCAACCTTTTTCTTGGACGCCAGAATGTGAGAAAAGTTTCCAAGAACTGAAGTTGAAGCTTACATCTGCTCCAGTCTTAACCTTACCTAACCCACAAGAAGATTTCGTGGTTTATTGTGATGCTTCCAAAATGGGCTTAGGATGTATTTTGATGCAGCAACGAAAGGTGGTTGCCTATGCTTCTAGACAGTTGAGACCACATGAGATGAACTATCCGACGCATAATCTAGAATTCGCAGCAGTGGTATTTGCTCTGAAAATCTGGAGACACCATTTGTATGGAGTCAGGTTTGAAGTGTTCAGTGACCACAAGAGCTTGAAGTATTTGTTCGATCAAAAAGAATTAAACATGAGGCAGCGAAGGTGGATGGAATTTCTTAAAGATTATGAATTTGATTTGAAATACCATCCAGGAAAAGCAAATGTGGTGGCAGATGCACTAAGCCGAAAGTCCATTCATATGGCATTTTTGATGATAAAAGAAATAGAGATGATAGAACAGTTCAGAGACATGAACTTTGGTGTAGAGATAAAATCTTCAAGGAGTATGACTTTGGGGACTTTGAAAATAACCAATGATTTCCTGAAACTGTTAGGTGAAAGACAGAAAGAAGATTTGCCATTACAGGAGTTGAGAGAATTACAGGCGAATGGAAAAGATATGGGACTACAAGAAGGATCAGATGGAATTTGGAGGATCAGGAATAGAATTTGTGTACCAGATGATGTTGATCTGAGAAGGACGATTCTAGAAGAAGCGCATAAAAGTATGTTGAGCATTCATCCTGGATCAACTAAGATGTATCAAGATCTGAGGAAAAGCTTTTGGTGGCCAAGGATGAAGAAAGAGATAGTTGAATATGTGGCTTCATGTCTGGTGTGTCAAAAAGCCAAGGTAGAACACCAGAAGCCATCTGGTGAACTGCAACCATTAGAGATTCCTGTCTGGAAATGGGATGACATCTCAATGGACTTTGTGTCGGGGTTACCAAGAACACGTTCAGGGAATGATGCAATCTGGGTTATTGTAGACAGATTGACAAAGTCTGCTCACTTTCTCCCAATGAATATGAAGAACTCTTTACAAAAGTTGGCACAGTTATATGTGAAGGAGATCGTAAGACTACATGGTGTACCATCAAGTATTGTGTCAGATAGAGATCCAAGATTCACTTCCCGATTCTGGGGAAGCTTGCATCAGGAATTGGGTTCAAAGCTTCGATTGAGTTCAGCTTATCATCCCCAAACAGATGGACAGTCAGAACGTACCATACAAAGTTTGGAAGACTTACTGCGATGTTGTGTGGTTGAACATGGTGGTAGTTGGGAGAAGTTTCTTCCATTGATTGAATTCACGTATAATAATAGCTACCACAGCAGTATTGGTATGGCTCCATTCGAAGCATTGTATGGTAGGAAGTGTCGAACGCCACTTTGTTGGTTAGAAACTGGTGAAAGTTTGGCGTTAGGACCTGAAATTGTGCAGCAGACTACTGAACAGATAGAAATGATCAGAGAAAAGATGAAGGCATCTCAGGACAGACAGAAGCAGTATTATGATAAGAGGAGGAAACCACTTGAATTCCAAGTTGGTGAACATGTATTTTTGAAGGTTTCACCTCACAAGGGGATTGGTCGAGCATTGAAGAGTAAGAAATTGAGTCCGAGATTCATTGGACCATATGAGATCCTAAAGAGGGTTGGTACAGTGGCATATCAGATTGCACTTCCCCCTCACCTGGCAAATCTGCACAATGTATTTCATGTATCACAGCTAAGGAAGTATGTACAAGATCCCAACCATGTGATTGCTGCCGATGATATTGAAGTTAGAGAAAATCTGACCATCTCCACAGAACCTACACAGATTCTAGAAAGATCGAATAAACGCTTGAGGAACAAGAATGTACCACTGGTAAAAGTTGCATGGAAACAAGGAACTGATGTAACTCTGACTTGGGAGCGTGAAGATGCTATGAGGACACAGTATCCAGAATTGTTTCACTGAGGAGTGCGTAATGATTAAATTTCGAGGACGAAATTTTTATTAGGGTGGGAGAATTGTAACATCCTAAAAATTTTATTCTCATGTATAATCATTTTGATTTAGACTATCAATGATATTATCCATTTTATCTCAACTTTCTACATAAATTTTTGGTTAGGACAACATCTTCAATTTAACCTTTTACCATGGTAAATAATTTTAACTTTATACCTTTGGTAAAAGTTAATCAAATAATTTATTACCTATTTCCTTAGTTATTAATTTCCTTGGCTTTTCCAATTACTCTCATCAAATTGCCACATACTCCACTCAAAATGCGTCATCTTGTACACATTTTAATTGTTAGTTAGAGTCCGAATTTGGAAATGTGTCCAACTACAAAGTTGTTTCTCTTTTTCCTATCTTTCCAACAAGACCAAATTTGTTAAATTCCATTAAGATATGAGAGAGATATGTCCAAAATACCGAAACAGTGTCAGAATTGATATTTTATTTCAATCATATCATCTTGTACATATTTTAATACCTTGTTAGAGTCCGAATTTGAAAAAGTCGTAAACTACAAAGTTGTTCCTCGTTGTCTTAGCTTTCCAAGAAGACTACATTTGTTAAAATTCATTAAGATATGAGAGAGATATGCCTAAAATACCAAAATAGTGTCAGAATTGATATTTACTTCAATCAAACAAACTACATTATGTAGGCTGCGGAAATGGTCAACAATCCAGCTCATTTTTCTCACCTAAAACCTCCATTATCACCATAATTCATGCACCTAACATCCCACTACAATCCCATTATGAAAATCTTGTCCCCCACTTGTCATTTACATCATTAAATCAACACTACATCTTGTTCCCAAGTCTGAATTCTTAGAACAAGCTAAAGTTAGTGAAGTCTCTCTCTTATTTTCTTTCACTTTCTCCATCAATTTCACTCTTGATCTGAAGATAGGACAATAATACAACACTTTCAACCACTTTAGGAACCTCCATTAAGGTAAGAGGGGACACGGTTGTGAATATTTGTGAAATGGGTAGAATTGTATGCTGATTCTAGGATTCCAGAATTTATTCGTAACTTGTTGCTCATTTTTGATATTGCAAACGTGTGAATTTGACTCTGACTTCTTCATGAAAGTTGTATATCTTTTTGATATCTGAATTTTGAGACCTGAATCAAGTAATTTGAATAAGTATAGCAAAAGTTATAGCCAAAATACTACAGCATGTTCGTGTGAAAGATTTATCCTTTGTTTTGTGTATATATTGATTTACTGGGAACCGTACGTGCATAATCAGCCTTGGATGTCTTCATGAAAGTTGTAGATAATTAAGTTGTGGATCTTTAAAAAGTGGTTTCACATTAAAATAATTTTTGTAGCTCAAGTTATGCTCATAATACTGAAGTATGTACAAGCTATAAATCTGTAAACTTAAAATCCGTAACTTATTGTTAAAATGGGACATTTTGTAGTAAGAATTAGTGATCAGTGTCTTCATGAAAGTTGTAAATCTTTTTGTTATGTGAATTTTGAGACCTGAACTGATTGATTTGAGTATGTGTAGCAAAAGTTATAGCCAAAATACTACTGTATGTCCGAGTGAAAGATTTGCTTCATGTTTAGTATATATTTTGATATGCTGGGAATTATACATGCATAATAAGCCTTGGATGTCTTCATAAAAGTTGTAGATAATTAAGTTGTGGATTTTTAAAAAGTGGTTTCACATCAAAATAATTTTTGTATTTCAAGTTATGCTCAAATTACTGAAGTATGTGCAAGCTGAAATTCTGAAATTCTGGAATTTTGGAAATCCGAATTTGTTTTCAATACTGGGAATTTTGTGGTATGAATTAGTTGTTTGAGTCTTCATGAAAGTTGTAGATAATTATGTTAGGAGTATTTTAGAACTGGTTTCATGCAAAAATCATTTTTGTAACTCCAGAAACACTGAAATTACTAATATATGTACGTTTTGAAAAACTCACCTTGAGGCAGTGTGGTATTTCGTGAATAAGTAATATTTCTGTTCGGAATTTGAAACTGTGTTCTTCATGAAAGTTGTAGATAATTGTATTATTGAGCTATAGAAAGTGGAATCACCTAAAAAGGAGTTGATTTGCCCATGTTATGACTGTTTTGCTAATGTATGTTGCTGTTGGGGATGCTGAAAGTCAACTAGAATGGCTATTTTGAAAGAAAATGATATTTTCTCTATGTATAAAAATTATTTATTAAATTATTGAGTGATTATGAATTATTATAAATGTTGTTGAGTATCACACAGTTTGCATATTGTGATGGTGAATAATTATGAATGACATAATTAATATATATGTACATGAATGCCTTGTGGTTATTGACATATGTGGTTGAAACAGTAAATCCATGATTTTGTGAATTATTATGTGTATTGTGTTCCTTGAGGACTTGTAGTATCCAAGAGGTTTTGGAAATGTGGATATCATGGTATGTTAAAAGAATTAAAGGCATTCATGCATCATAAGCATTCGGACGCACCATGGAATTTAGGGGTTCCATGATTGCCTACCCTGGTGGGGGGTTACTCTATGATGAGTTAAGCCCTATTATGTTGTGTGCCATGGAGTGTAGGGATTCATGGTTTATGCAGAAGTCCTACTTATGATATTGTGTACTTCGGTACTTAAGCGCCATGAAGTATAGGGATTCATGGTATATGCTAAAGCCCTATTTGTGTCTCTATGAGACTTTTACTGCAGTATTCCCACCAAGACCAAATGGATCCAGCATGACATCATTTGACTAATTAAAGATCTATTAATGGACTTGTTTGGCATATTCATCATATCATTATGAATTGTTGATTTATTTGTGCAATTTTATCTATTTTATATTTATTCTATATTCTGTCTCACTCTTACATTAATTTTTACAGTGAATGACACGCAGAATGCAGAGTGATGCCATGATGGATGTCTATTTGTTTTATTACCTGAACTTTGAATTTATGGGTTGTAATAAATATAATATGTCATGTACCATTATCTTCACAATCGTTTCCGCTACTTAAATATTTTCTTGAATTTAATTATTCACGACTAGTATGTATGATAATTTTTCCGCTGTTATTAATTGTTATATAAACTCTGAATTAAATTTATAATTTTTGAAATGATCTTTCGAAAAAGCGAAAAATTTACTCGAAAATTTTAATCCACGTTTCGGGGCGTTACATCATGTACTGATCCTCTCATTCCTATTTGATTCATATCCAATATCTAGCTTTCATCCACATTTCTTTTAACCTACATTGGGGGACGATGGTTCCCAAGATGTGGGGTTGTCCCTCTTACTACATCACTTTCTAAAATCATTCGTTGTGAGGCATATTTGATGGATAAGATATTCTTCTTTCATACTTTATCATAAAAAATACATTATTCCTTTACTTTCAAAGCCACCATAAAATTGAAATAAAAGGTCACTATGAGGTTGATGCAATATGCTTTTAAACCATTATTAGAAGTAATCATGGTTATGAGAAGCTAGCATGGACGCAAAATAGTTCCAAATGACTCTAGTGCTCGTGCAAGTTCTGAAAATGTGGTCTTAGTCCTTGATCAAACTGCTATAGCTAAGGTAGTCGTTTGAAATAGCTAAATGAAAGTGACAACATTTGGCATTTATTGGGAGTGCATTGTACCTGACAAGCCATAAGAAAAAACGTATCTTTTCAAGCATTGGGCTTTTCAAAATTTTCTTCCAAATTTTATCACTAGCAATGTGTTTATGCATCATCCATTCATATCTTAACTTTGAATTATATAGCCCATCAGGACTTCCTGCCCACTAAAATGAATAAATACTCATTAGGTTTAAAGGAATTGGCATGTGCACTATTACATTCTCCATCTCATTAGGCAAAAGCATGTACAACTTTGAAAGTGCCCATGTGCCATCTTCCCATAAGTCGTGAACTTGTAATTGGCTATCAGTGACTTGAACCAAAGGAACATACTTCCCTAGTAATTCGATTCTAAGCCAATCCTTAAACCACAAAGATGTATAATCATCCCTTAATCTAACCTGAAATTCTTAGCCCAACTCTTTTATTATTATCATAATCCTCTTCTAAACATAAGAATCTTCTGCCTTGTACATCCCAGCTAGCACCAAATTTGGGCTAAGATATTTTGAGCCAATACTTGATCTTAGAACTTCCCACAGTCATGTAGAAGGGAACCAATAAGCTTGCCAAGCAGTGTAATATTGTTTTCATGGGTGCCCTACAAATTGAGTCCTCCCTTCTCCTTAGGCAACACTATCTTCTTCCAAGGAAGTAAACTCCAATCATGACTCCCTTTTCTCTATTAGCCCACAAGAATCCCTTCATTGAATTGTCAATAAAGGAACAAACCGATTTGGGAAGCCAAAGGGCTTACATAGTGTAAATAGGTATGATAACATCAATTTCACCAAACAGAACTTACCGACCTTATTGAGGAGTCTATGCTTCCAACTCACTAATCTACTATTTACTTTATCAATGATCAAAATAAATATATCATGTTTCACAAGTCCTTGAATCAAAGGGATCCCAATATATTTTCCCAAGCTACTAGCCTTACTTATTCTTGAAATTTGGGGAAGGCACACTTGTTTTACATGAGCTAACCCCTTAGAGAAAACCATTTGAGATTTTTCAAGATTAACCTTAAGCCTAAAGCTTGATAGAATTCTCAAAGGTTGTCTAGCACAAGCTGCATTTGATCTTTATTTGCTTGATAGAAGGAAAGAACATCATCTACTAAGAAAAAGTGAGAGATACCAATGTCCTTCTTCGCAATCTGAACTGATAACCATTTACCTTCTTTTACCAACCTCTAAATTTGAATGGTCAAGTACTATATACACAACACAAATAAATATGGAGATAGAGGGTCGCCTTTACGCAAGCCTCTAGAGGGAATAAATGATGGTAGCTTTGAAACATTCCAAAGAATGGATAGAATTGAAGCTTGAACACCCTACATGATCCAATTGGTAATAGATGAAGAAAAGGAAAAATCATGTAAAGTAACCTGTAGGAAACCCCAACTAACTCTGTCGTATGCTTTCTCCAAGTCAATTGTAAGAGCAATATGACCACCTTTACCTTTGTGTCAGTAGATAGTATGCATCATCTCTTGTGTCAGGATGTTTTTTTTTATTCCTCTACCAAGAATAAAGCTTCCTTGAAAAGGCTCCACTAACTTCCCAAGAAGTGGTCGGACCTTGTTCACAAAGACCTTGGTAATGATCTTGAATGCTACATTGTATAGGCTTATAGGTCTCAGATCCTTTAAGCACACCAGACTGTCAGCTTTAGGGATCAACACAATAAGGGTCTCCAACAAAGCATCACCTGCTCTCTCATCCTGAAAGGCCTTCTCAACTTTATGAACAACATCATCCACCAAAACACTTCAATATTGTTTATGAAAGAAGCTTTGGAATTTATTAGGCTCTGGAGCTTTAAAGGAGTGCATACCCATCATTACCCTTCATACTTCTTCCCTGCTTACTGATTGAATGAGCATTTGTTTCTCCTTTGTAGAAACCACAGGTGTTGGATTCTGCATGATGTAGTTCCTAAAAATTTGCATATTTAGAAAGAAAAGTTAGTAAAAAAAATTAGTGCCTCATCTTAAAGCACAAAAGGATCGATGCTCCAAGTGCCATCCTTCTTGAAAAGGCCATGTATAACATCCTTAATTTTTAAAATAATTTTCAATATATTAAATAAATTTTTTGCAATTAATTTAAAATTTCTAAAACAGGAGTCGGATTCCACCAACCGGTGCCGGTTACACCTCAGTCCGACTGGCTTATTTTAGAATACAAATAAATACAATTTAACTTTTCACAAATATTTCCAAGAGCTAAACAAAATCTGAATTAGTAATATCATTATCACTTTACAAAAGCCAACCGACCACTTTATAATACAAATAAAATACATCACTTGGTAATCACAAGAGCCGGCCAAAGCTTCTACCCAAATAACTATGTACACTATGTATTGTGCATACTAATACATAATGCTCCAGACGGTTGAGTGACTTCAAACACCATCACTGTGTCCTCTATCCACTGTAAAAATAATAAGTAGGGGGTGAGCATAAACATATCAAATAATAGTTATTGAATTGGATTAAAAGTCCAATCCATAACTATACAAATAACATATACCGAGCCATATGGAACAACATAAACAGTATGCTATTCTCAACAACATATATATCAATGCACACAGGTATTCACTCGAATAAATCCATTATTAAGTATTTTAATTGTGTTGCAACACTGGCTCCCCGAGCCATAACTCAGCTCTCAGCTGAACCGGCCGTTTTACTGGTACCAAACTGTTTACACCCAATGTGACACCATCACTCTCAGTGACAACGGTGAGTGCCACGGGCCAACCGTTTACACCCTTATGTGACACCATCACTTTTCAGTGACAACGGTGAGTGCCACGGGCCAAAACCCCGAGCCCCGCTCAAGAGGTTGCCTTGAGTCCCACCCAAGGTCTTTTGTGAAACCATATCATATTTCATATTCAACCATCACACATGCATCTCAAGCATATACATAGGTATCATGAAAAATTCATGAATCATCATCATCAATCTCATGTTAATATCAGCAATATGAATGGAAATTATGAAAACATAAAACGTCATATAATCGGGGTCTGATACAATAATTCATGCACATATCACATATACACAAAATAATACCCCATATCCATTCATAAACTATATATTTGAAATGTAACGCTCCCCCTACCTGGAATAAGGAGTTTTCAATTGTTCTTCAATCGTTATCAGTTACAGCTTCGAGAATTCCGACTGGAATTACAGTTTCAGAAGCTTCAAACGTTCACGCGAAAGAGAAGAAAGGAAGATTTACTTGTTTTTCGTAAATAGCTTTTTAGCAAGAGTTAGAAGAGAAGATTATAGATGGTGTTTTTCACTTTTCAAAAGTCTTTAATTGATCTAACAATAGTTGGTATTTATATTGTTCATGCAAAAGAGACGTGAACAATAAAAAGATCTCTGTTGTACGTTTTCTTCAGATGATGAATAAGGAATAAGCATTTAATGAAAAGGGACAGCACATAAGAAAGGGTCCCATACTTAGAAAATATCTTGAAAAGTGAAGCTGCTAGAAAGTAGAAGAACAGATTGACGTAAAGCTTCAGTAACTAAAATAATCGTTAATTCCGACTCAGTTTTCAGTATATTCCGACTCAGTTTTAGCCTTCTGGGCATATCTTTCCGAGAAGGTTTATCACAGCCTCTATCCGCTCGGAATTCCTTCATTCGGAGGAAAGGTTCCATTCCATGGAGCACTCGGCTTTCTTTCCTCGGAAGTATCCCACATGATAATATCGCATTCAAACATACTCGGGTATATTTATGTCCGAGTCAATCTTCTGCTTACATCACTCAGAAATCTTCCATCTAAATCACTCGGAATTTGAAGTCAACTCTCTCTCTCTCGGAAGTTTTTCCATTCAAACGAATCACTCAGGGTCAAGGACAATTCCGAAGACAAACCCGAGTACAAGTTTTTGGTCATTATTAAATATCGACCCGATCATAAATTTAATGAAGTTCACCACTCGGTAACTAACCACTCGGATATTTACTTTCCTCAGGAATTGTTCACTCGGAACTATTCATTTAGAAACACACCCATTCGGTATATCCTATTCGGTGCCACGTCATTCAGAAATTAATAATTTCTCATTTAACACCTTTCCATTTGGAATAGTCTCACTCGGTATCATTCTACTCAGAAATATCATGCTCGGAGACATTTTACTTGGAAAATCTCAATTCGGAGATACTCCACTCGGAACCGTTTCACTCGGATTTCCTTATTCGAAAGTGTCTCATTCGGACACTATTTTCTTAACTTAGAAATAATTTGATTAATGATGTTTCACTCGGAAACATCTTAATTCCATTTGGAAATAGCTTCCTCGGTCTTACTTCACTTGATATCGCACCATATTCACTCGGAATTTCATTCAAAATTTCTCCATTAATCCTTAATGAATGAATTTTCTAAATATTACAAAATTTGGGATGTTACACCATGAATCTTGTTTCTATTTCTTCTTACTATGGTTTGAGTGTTGAAGAACCTTATGTTCCAATCCCCTAACCTCACCCAATTTTCCTTTAATTTTTGGAACCAGAGTAGTTCTTCTTGAACTAGGATATTATCGTACTCCTTTTGCAACTTTGCCTTTAAATGGCTAAGCATCTCAAAGCCCTTCCAATTAAGCTCACATTGGACTTCTCTTAGCCTTCTTCCCACCATTTTCTCTTTCTACTATGCTTCCAGAAACTTCCCTATTAAAATCCTCGATTTTTTTCTCCATATTCTTCAGCTTATCCACCATCATTCATCCCCTCTCCCAAGCAGTTTTAACCACCAATTAAAGTTCAAGATGTGTTTCCCAAAAGGCTAAGAAATGAAAGGGTCTTTGGCTTATATTTTAATTATCACTCCCACAACGTACCAACAGTGGTAAGTGGTCGGAGTATATAAGTGAGAGATGCTTAACACATGCTTTAGCGAAAAGCATTCGCCAAGCCACATCTTCTACAACTCTATCTAATCTCTTTGATAACTTCCTTATCTCATTATGCTTCTAAAACCACATGAATGAGGTACTAGTAAACCCAAGGTCAAGAAAGTTACAATCATTAATAGCATCTAGAATCTTGATGCTCGAAACATAATAAATTCACCACCTTTTACTTCTGCTGGAGAGCATACTTCATTGAAGTCGCCTATTGCCAACCAAGGAAGATGAATATGATTCCAAAGATCACACAAGCCCATAAGAATTTACGTATAAAAGGTGTTGGGATAGCATACACATCTGAATAGATTAAGGGTGGGCCTCAAAGAGATGAGCATCAAAACCTTGTTGTTAAGGTGCAATCACCTAAATCCCACCATGATGTCTCATTGCCTCTATAATTCCCACAATCTCATAACTAATCCTATTCTGAAACCTCCTTATTCTGCCAAAACAAACAATGAGTCTCAAAGATAACAAAAAAATAAGGTTTAAAATCCCTTACTAACTCTTCTACACATCTTTGACCTTGTGGACTTAACCCATCATCCACATATATAAATTCAGTAACTTGATTATTGTCCAATATATAAATTCAGTTGTCGAATATATAAATTCAGTAACCATCTCTCCATCAACTCTTCGTAATCAACTCTTTATAACACAATCTCTGCTAAACACCAGGTCTAAGTTCCTCTAAGGCATGTTTTAAACCCTGCTCATTACAAGTAAAATAAAGTAAAGCAACTATCTGTATCAGGTGACCAAACTGAAACAATTAACTATTCAACGGGGACCAAATTGAAATCACTAAATGTACATAAGGGACCAAATTGAAATCACTAACATAACATAAGGGACTAAATTGAAACAATTATACTCTATAGTCTGATATGAAGATGAACTCCTTGCAAGCCTCTGCTCCACTCATATCCCCCATGAGCAGGTCAAGAAACCACCCCCATATGACTTTGTGTTCTCATATTTAACAAGAGCAATGGCTATAGGAATTTCCCCTTGTTAATTTCAATGGCTATCAGAATTTCCTTCTTATTTTTTGATGTAATACAAAATTCTTATGTCAATCATTAAAATTTTCCTTTGGTAATTTCTTTCCCCACTTTTGGTCATAGTGATTCCCCCTTTGGTACCAACGTTAAGTGAACCCCTTTTGGGCCTCCATGGCAACTTCCTACTGCTGATATGAAGCCCCATATTTACTTTGTGTAAGCCTCAATATCACACAAGAAAAAAATGCTTCTGGCTGTAATTTGAGTATGGTACAAAGATGGTGATACAAATTTAGAAGGAAGATGAACGAAGAAGGAAGATGAACATCCATAGTTTTCTATTTTCCCTCTCAATTATCAAAACTGCATCATTTTAGTGTTTGATGTAATAACGAATCACTAATTGACACATGTATAGTGATGTCCTTATTTGATAGCACAGTGCAAACGGCGTTAGCATCCACTTGACAAAAGGACCACATTGAAACATTTTAAACCACATAGGGGACCAATTTGAAGTAAAAAAAAATAAGGGACCGAGATGACACTTTTGTGTAAAATAGAAGATCAAAGCATGTATTTACCTTTTTAAATAAAGGTGTGTACATCTTTGAAATATTAGATATGAAGAAGCTTTAAAATCTTACCAAAAAAATAAAGGTGTGCATATAAATTGTAATATGATATCATAGTCCATGGAAAAAATAAGGTTAAGTATGTTTATTGTCTCTATGTTTTGATCAAGTTTTGATTTTTGTCCTTTTTTATTGGTTTTAGTTTTTATGTTATTTGAGAGGTTGAAATTAGTCTATAAAATATAACATTATTAACATAACAAATAGAATGCTATGTTACATTCTCATGTTCTATTTGTTCAACTTATTCCAATTTTTAACTTCTCAAAATGGACATTATCTTAGGGTCTTTTGGTTTCCATTTCTTGTTATTAATTTTAATTACAAAATTGTCATTTATTTCCTATCTTCAAAATTTTGTACATGAAAAAGTGAAAACAAAAAACCTATAATTTATGCATGAATTGTTTTTCCATAGATATCCCTTTTAAGGGAAGTTCTGTACATCCCATATTGTGTATCTGAATATGATAAATGGGGTTACTAATTGGGATTTTTCGCATACACAAGATCGAAACCTTACTTAAACGATACTAAGTCATTTACCACTTAGACCAACACTTGTTCATATGCATGAAATGATTTTCTTCAAATATTTTTGGATCTCTTCAAGGTATATATTGTCGAACACAATGATTAATCTTACCTTAAAGGTAAGCTCACACTAAACATGATCCAGTATCAATACCAGCCCCTAAGCTAGTAAGAGACATGTGAGAGCTAAAGACGCGGGTCTAGTAAGATAGCTATGATACAGTTGATAAAACAACCGGTATGCTTATTGAATGGACCCCGACTAAAAGCCTTCCAACAAGTTAGAGCTTCTTAACCGAGTTTGTAACTTGCCTGAAAAAACAGTCTAGACCTGTCAAATGTCAAATCATGAGTTGGACATCAATTAGACTATAAATACCATCATTCATAATAAATCAAGCATGTCTTTACTTTGTTGCAATTAACGTTCCGATATTCATAAATCCATGCTGACTTAATCATCGGACTGTCATTGTAGGTACCTTCACCACTTTTTCATGAGCTAATATTCATAGGACCCTAGACCGTGAAGTTGAAGGGCATTGCGTCCCCATTGAACCAGTGTTTGATAATACCAAATCTTCATTAAACCGGTGTAAGAAGAGTGATAAAGAGATTGATGGTACAGAGTTAGACTTAGAAGGGGTGTTGAATAAGTCTTAAACTCTTTTTCAAAAATAATCGCGTGAACAGACCGCTCAAGCAGAAGGCAATATTTAACAGACCAGAGAAAGGGATAAGTGAAATGCATAGCAGAAATTTATCCTGATTCACTTCCAACATAGAAGCTAGTCCGGTCCCTTCAGCCTGAAGGATTTTCACTATTGTAAATCACCTTACAATTTGCACCAACCCAGTGTACAAGTATTCTTGACTCCAGCCACTCCTGGCTTATCCCAAGTATTCTTGACACTAGCCACTCTTGGATAAAAACCCAAGTATTCTTTCAAAAGCCTCTTCAGGCCACAATGTTTTCTAACACAAACAAATTCTGGCACACACCAGAAAATACAAAGTGATGGTAGAGAGTGTTTAAAGTTACAACCAAATAACTCAGCATACAAAGATATGAAATGATTACAAGGTATATTGAGCTACAAACTACTATAAGTCACGGTCTACACTAAGCAGAACTACAAGAGGATTTATGTAGTAAATACAAGAACTTAGAAACTTTAAGAAAAAGTCTCGCAGACTTTGGTTTCTAGAGAGAAAACAAGTGAGTGATCAAGTATCAAGTTAAGCAGTGTCTCTATCTTGTTTTCAAAACTTCTTGTATTTATAGTCCTTCTGAAAATATCCGTTGGTTCAGCTTCGAAGGATGTTGGTCTCTTGAAAACTGCGCTGTCAATAAGTACAGACACATGCTTCAGAGAAGTTTTCTTATCTAGGCAACTTCCAAAGTCTTCAGCAAAAGATCCCTTTTGTTTATGTACTTTAGGAAAGCACGTACACTTTATAGCAATTGACCTTAGGCTATCTGTTCTGATCAGGTTCAGGTTTTCTGACACCTTGAGACATGAAAAGCAGTTTTCTTGATACGTAAGAGAAAACCTCCAACTTTTCCGTTGATTGCCTTTTTAATGCTAGCTTCAGAGAGGACATGCAAAAGTTCTTGCAGCTTCATATTTGAAAAGGAAAGATCATTTTCAAGAACTCGAAGAGTCTCAGATCTTCTTAAGGTCTGAAGACACAGAAAGAGACTTGATCTAGTGAAGCTTGGAAGAGGTGCAGACTTCTTTACTTTAGAAGCGAATTGATTTTTTTACGAACTCCCTCTTTCTTTTGCAAATGGAGCTCTACGGACTCCTGACACACTTGAACAGAAATGTTAGACAAACAAGCAGTATAGACTTCATTTTAGCTGAGAGTCTTGATGTGTATTATTAACAAATCTCATGGGGTTCAGACTACTCAATCACGAGTTCAGACTTTTCTCTAACAGAGATTTTACCCCGTTTGTGAATGTATAAAGTACCCCATACCGAACATTTCAAAACAATTGTTTGATGGCTTGAAATGTCACTTCATCTCATTAGTGGACATCGTACCCTACATTGGATGACATGAGCTACCAATCGGCCAAATCTTGTGGTTGATTTGTTTTCAAATATTGTCTTAAATGAAGTGATTTAGAGATTTAGAAGGGAAGAAGGGACTCTTGTATTCTTCTCTTGTGTTCTTTATTTTTGGTAATTATAGAGATTTAGAAGAAGGGACGCTTTTTTGCATATGCAATGCATCAGCCATATCTACGGTGACTGTGCAACCACTCTCTGTTTCTCTCTCTAAATTGCTTAATTTGCTTTCGGCTAGAGACCTAGTCAGACAATGTTTTTGATTAAGTTCAAACTCAAAATGAGAGAAGACCAATTAACACTATTCCACATGGGTTGTCCCTCCCATATTCTCTTAATATTGTAAAATTAAACAAGAGTTGCATATGACTAGTACAGAGCATAAACTTTATGTGAAAAACAAATCTCTAAAGCCAAAAACCAAAATAAACTTTTTTTACTCCTACTTAGCTGATTAAATTCTTTGCAATTCCACCCACTTTATTTAATTATTAATCTATTACTGTTGGTTTTATGCTACGTAACCAAGACTAATTTTTTTTGTTAAAAATATCATCCACCAACTTTAGATCATTAGTAGAAATTCAAAAGCTCACACTAATCTTCATTTCCGCCTGATCTCGTCCGAATTAAAGCAAAAACATTTTCCTTTTCTGGCCCCTTTTTTCTTTATTGTTACACTCGTATATTACTTTCTTAATTTATAAAAGCTGTCCAAAATAGTTTCTAAATAATTTCTTTTAGAAAAGTTTGTGTTTCAAGTATGGTTTTCTTTTCTTGCCTAATTTTCTAAAGCTGATCAAATTTAATAATCATTGCCCCGATCACGTGATTTGTGCAATGGCCAGTTATGGAATCCAAAATTACGGACCCTGTACATGTTTGTTAATGAATTATCAAAATGGAATTTGATCAATAATATTATTTAATGGTTAGTTTTCATCTAACAACCTAATCGAGATGTTATAAAATTTAGTTTAACTATTCAATAAAGATTTATTTGTAGGAATTAATCAAACATATAATCACATGTGCATAATCCAAATTGAAGGGCTTGGTGTCCCTATAGTACCAGCTTTGGTAAAGATAGATAAGGAATAAAAAGCATGTTGATTCTCCAGAGTGGTATCAGACCAAAATATGTCCAACCCAATCCTTCGTCACAAAGTAAAAGGTAACATGAAATCCAATGTAATGTGATATCTTTTCTTTGTCATTACAAGTTGGTCACCTTTCTTTTTTAACACCTTTATCTTCAACAGCCCCCGCCTATGTAGGCTTTTATGCAAGTTCCTATGCCATGTCTTTGAAGCACTCCTGCTATATGAATCACACTGAAATTCCAACAGGGTCTCTTACACTCCGATAATGGCCAAGGAAGCTTCTTTGTCTCTCTTGTTTCTCTCCCTTCTCATTATCTCTTCTTCTGGTGAGTAGCTGACACTAATCATAGACTAATCATATTCTTAGCAAAAAGTCCAATTTTTTTTGCTTTGGTTTCTGCATTTAACTGCAACACTTGCTGAGTTTTACAGTTTCTATTCAGTATTCATCACATTAATGATGTTGAATTTTGTCTTTAGTTTTTTTCAGGTGATAAAAATTTGGACATTTTAAGATTATATAACTTATAATTCTGTTATTTTACTCTTTGCAGGAACTTTGGTGGGTTTTTCTTACCGTGAGAGAGGAGGAGACACTTTAACTTCAACATATGCAAAAACCATATCATTCCTTCAGGAAAGCAAGGTTTCTCCTTCTCAGATTCGAATTCTTGTCACGGATCATAGGATTCTGAGTTCTCTTACCAACTCCAACGTACCAATCGATTTCTACTTGAACAAAAGCCAAGTTGAAAGTTTCATAGCCTCAAAACCTTCTGAATTTTCTGGACTAAAAGCTCATCTACTGAGCTTTCTTCCACGTTTAAACATCAAAAGCGTCATTATAAGCTGTGGCACTGATTGCTTAACCAGAAATGAGATGCCCTTGTTTTTACATGCCCTTGAAACGTTTCACTCGGTTCTTAATGAGCTTCACATAGGCAGAGAAATCAAATTCTCAGTAGCATTTCCACTTTCATTCTTGGAAAAGTTGAATGCATCACAGGAAAACGTCATTAGTAGGATTATCTCATTTATAAAGGAAGTGAAATCCTTTGTCATGATAGAAGACAGCATTGATGCAGAATTAAGCATGGGGGATCACTTTGTTCGGTGTGTTATCAAACGAGCCACTCTCGCTGCTTCTATTCTTCCTTTCAAAGATGCTCCCTTGGTAATATCAATCAAGAGCACGGTTATCCCAAGTTCAATGGAAGTAGCTCAGTTTAGTGAAAGAGTGTCCAAATATCTAGAAGCAAAAACTCATGTTGCAAAAAGAACACTTGCATTATATGCAGAGGTGAATACAAGAGAAGATTTTGCAAGGGAAGAGCTCAAAAGGGAAGAAGAAGAAATGTTTCCCGTGATCCGCAGAGAGATACTAAGCAAAAGAAGAAATCTAGATGACACAACCAACCCAACAAACACAGTTTTTCCTACAAATCCAGCATCATCTACACCAATCATCACACCACCAGATACACCAACCATCATAACAGTTCCTTCCACCAACCCTGTCACAATTTCCCCAACAAACCCTGCTGCAATGCCTGTGACAGTTCCTTCTGCCACACCAGTGCCTTTACCTCCCACAAATCCAGCCAATTCACCAGTACCAGTCTCAAATCCAGCAACTATTACTCCTACTACTCCTGTAGGGACACAACCAGTAACATCTAATCCACCTCCTTCAGGAACTGTTCCTGTCATAAACCCAATACCACCTCCAGCGAGCACAAATGCTCCTTCCATTCAGGGGCAGAGTTGGTGTGTAGCAAAGACAGGAGCACCTCAAGCTAGTCTTCAAGCAGCGCTGGACTATGCTTGTGGAATGGGAGGTGCAGATTGTTCTCAAATACAACAAGGTGGGGGTTGTTACAGTCCAGTTACTTTGCAGAACCATGCTTCTTTTGCCTTCAACAGCTACTATCAAAAGAATCCTTCCCCAACAAGCTGTGACTTTGGAGGAACTGCCACCTTAGTTAACACAAATCCAAGTAAGATCTTAATAGTAGTATTCAACAATTGAACAACCTTTTTTTTCATTTTAATCTTTAAACTAATGGCCATTTATCACTGGCTCTAATGAACTGTGGATAGGTTCTGGATCATGCATTTTCCCATCATCATCATCAACAACAACTCCGAAGTCATCATTGCCAACACCACCTACACCATCAAGTCCAACACAACCACCACCAAGTCCAACGACACCTGCACCATCAATTTCAACAACACCACCTACTCCTTCAATTCCAACAGTACCACCATCAACAACATCATCATCTTCGGGATCAACCACTTCCGGGTAAGTGAGGTAGCAAGTTTTTTCAGAAAGGAGATAGAAAAATGTTGTGGGTTCGACTTCTACTAACAAATTAACTATAACTTTGGCAAGTTTTTTCATGGTTTCAATAATTTTCGCATACTAATGACGGTTCTGTATAATACTACATCTTTTGCAGGTATGGTACCCCACCTTCAGTGCTAAATTCAAGCAACCCAGCTTCAGGTATAATGCCAGGTTTTGGGTCGGATAGTCCTCCTGTTGTGAACACCACATCCACCTCCAATTCTGAAGGCCTGAGACCTTTTGTTGGCTGCATTGTGATGATGATATCAATTGTCACTACAAGATTCATCATCATCCACCCATACAGTTGAGAAGCAAGATTTCCATATGTTCGTATCAATAGAAACTCTAGCTACACACTAGAGTTGTATTGTAACATGACATGCAGTGGATAGGTTTGTAGAAGCAGAAAAACAGTGGAGTAAGAACTAAGGGAACAAAAAATGATCATCGATGTGATAAACTTTAGCTTAGGTGAAGATGAGGGAATTTCTACTGTGAAAATAACTGCAGCTCGTGGTATGTAGTAGGCTGTACTATGGTGGATATTGTTCATGTAAATATATTTTGAGAGCTAGTAGTTCTTTTAATTTTGTTTAATTTGTTGTTCAGTGTAAATTTTCTGTACTTTTTTGGAAAGTGATCTTTTATGAAGGATTGTTATTCGTACCAAAATATTTCTAGATATAACTCTTGAAATTTCATTTTACACAAAAACAGATAAATAAAATGTGAAGAGTTATTGTCGTTTATTTGAAAATTAACAAATAATTTTGTGTGAACTAATCTCATCATCACATTCTGGCCAGTGTCCATTATAAACGTAAGTTGATGCTTTCAGAGATGCCTAATATTCACCCAGCAAAAACAGAAGTGAGAAACTGCTTTCCTTTTGAAAGTTTACTATTAATATTAATTATTATTTAAAATAAATACACACAGCTTGATTAAACCTTTTTTTTAATAAGCAATATTTTATAAACGTACTTAAATTATAAATTTGAGTATATAATTTATTTAAATTAGCTAAACATAACTTATTTCAATAAACTGAATAAAAACATTCAAATGAACTTATATCATAAGCTAGTCTCAGTCTCAGACTCTTCCTAATGTACCATAAACATTAAAAAAAATATTGTTTACGTGTATCAAAATATTTCTTGCACAAAATACCACCTTGAAGTGAACCTTAAAAATCTAAAGGCTTCAACATGCACAAGACACCTACCTACGTACACCTTATTCCCAATGCATAGGATGCTGATTCTAACGTTAGATCAGCTGATTCAATGGTCAAAGAAAATAATGATTAAGCACTAACAGCAATCAGCAAAATCCACCAAAACGCCTTGACTTTTAAAGCGACGCATGTGAGCTACTTTTATAATATCTGAAGCAGAGTGGACATTTGCCAGCAGGACGATACATACCTGTTGCACACATTATTAAGTGGCTGATATTTCATTATTTTCTATAGATCTGAGTGCGAACGAGGTCCACAAACGATTGTAGCCAGCAATGAATAATAATACGACCTAAATATATATTAAGGGCAACCACAACTACAACAATGTAGTTTTTATAAACACAAGAAAAATGCCTTTTAATCCTGTCATCCTACACGTACTTAATAGATTATCAATAAAACTACAACTTCCCTACACTTCTAAGCACTACCGCGTAAAGCGGCTCCTCTCCTACAACTTACCTACACTACTAGAATTTGAAAGTATAAAAGGACCTCTATATACAAGGAATTAACTGGAATTTGTGTTGTATGCAGGAATGGTTTCATCGTTTTGAAAATACCACCAAGATCAACATGGACATAGAGACCACTATCTTGAACCCAGAAGTGTCCCAGAAATTCTGATGCTGCTTATCCGCAGCCACAATTTCTCTTGGTTGCTTTGCTGCTAATTGATCTCTCAGTTCTTTTATAGCTTTGTCCCGTCGCTCTCCCATCTGTTCACAAATCCATATGATAAAACGTAATTTGACTACGATCCTATCATCAAACAAGTGATTAGACTTTGCAAAGTTGCCTAAAGGGTTAGATTGTGGAAGTAATCAGTTTAACAGTCAAATAATTTAGGTATCAATGAAAAGTCATTGTCCAGTAATAGATAAAAGAATCAAATCTCATTTATAAGCATGTTTCATATATTCGTAATTCAATGCGAATTCTTACCCAAAAATAATTGAAGCAATTGATCAAATATTTCAAACCAAAACTGAAAAAATGGTACTAAGAGTCCAATTCACTGTACACAGCAAACAAAATTCAAAATCTTCTCAAGAATTAAGTGAAAACATGTAATTATTTCTTCAACAATCTGACCTAGATACAATGCAAGAGCAAAATTTACCCTTTGGAGTTTTCGAGTTTGAGAACGAGCTTCCTGCAGGCAGAATTCCAACTTCAACACCCTCTTCTTCAGCTCCTGATCAGCTCGCCGCTGTTTCTCCAACTGTATTATTTCAAAACAAATCAATGCTAAATACAACGACATGAAAGCACTAAATAAATGAATGAGTAATTCCACAAGCAAAAACCATGATGGTTTTACCTGTGACTCAAATTCCTTAGTCTTGAGCTTCCAGTGGGTAGACATCATCCTAATTTCATCCTTAAGCTTGGTTATTTCTTCATCTTTAACAACCAAAAGCTTATTCATCTTCTCCAAATTTCTAGGAGAGACCTCATCTAATATTCTGCGCAGTTCACAATCCTTGTTCTCTCCAGCTTTTGCAAGAGCCTCCATTATATCATGCTCAATTCTAAAAACCTCATCTTTCAATTGCTTTTGGGAGGATTCCCTTGCCTGAAGATCCTTCTGCAAATTGTCTAGTTGCTCCCCTAGTCTTAGGACACGATCCTCATGCTCCCTTAGTGAACTATTTTTCTCATCTAATTCTTTTACAAGTTCTAAACATTTGAGCTGTGCTGATTGAGCTGATGCAGCACTTGCGTCCGCGGTTGCTCTCGTTGCCACAAGTTGTGTTCTAAGATCACCCAACTCCTTCAGATACTGTATCAGAATTACAAAATATGTTATTTATGAATAAAGAATATTCAGGCTACTTCCTGGACTTAATCAAAATGTTTCTGGGACAGTTTCAATTTTGAATTTATCTTGCAACTTGTATGAGATAAACTATCACACAGAATTTAGTTAATTTCTGAGTGATTTTATAGAACATAGATGCTTGTATGACAATCATAAACATGATACATAGCTCAAGATAGATATAAAATCTAAGGTGGTATGGTAGCAATCAAAATGTGCTTACAATGCAATGTTACTTGGCACAGTAGCAATGCTCTAATATTCATTAGAGAACCCAGATGACACAGTGAACATGTAGTGTTTCAGTTTATCTATGATTGATTTGTCATCTTTTCCTTTAATTATGAGTAATGATGCGTAAACATGGATTATTCAAATTTTCACGAGAAATGCTATATTAATACTTAGTCAATAAAATATTAAAAAAAACAAATACAATAATACACTCAATGTCTTAGAAACATTTAAAAAAAGCATTTATACTTTCTTCATCTTACAAGTAGGCAGACTAGTAAAGACTATTTAGTAGAAAGATTAAGAATCATTCTATCTTCACTTAGATTTTTATTTAGTCTTCTGAGAGTACAATCTATTCAACGTTAAATGTGTAATTCGTTTTCCACAATTTATTAGTTCATTAATAACTTCTGATAGGTCTGCCTTACAATTACTATACAAGGTAGCGTGCTTGTCTACCAAGGCCCAAGGGAATTCATCATACACAATCATTTAATGTTTATGATAAAGTTGTGGCCACTACTGGTCAGAGAAGTAATTAGGCCAGCACAATATGCATCGTCCCTCTTGTCTTTACAACATATACATAATTTTCATTTCAAATTCCAGTATTCTAGAATTTATTTTATACAAAATATATATATATATATATATATATATATATATATATATGTGTGTGTGTGTATATGTATACACACATGAATTCATTTTTCTCCTTAACACTAAAGGGAGAAAAAGAAAAGAAAAACATCCACCCACTAAACAAAAGTTTGTTATTTCCATGAAAACGGTGCTAAGTATATCGTAGATTTAGTAATAAAAAATGAAACTAATTTGTTTTCTAGTAGGAACTCCAAATTGAAAGCATACATGTCTATAGCCTTGGCCTGTACACCGAAAAACTTAATGTTACCATTTTTCTATTTTAGTTTCCACAAATATCCTCTGTAAGCCGGCAAAGAAAGGCACCAGAATTCGGGTCTTTTCTAGTAAAAAATCAAACCATAATTTGCCACTTTCTGAGAAATTAACCCGTTCTACTAAATCTAACCCCTGATAGTTGCTTTTAGCCGGCTAATATGCACATGTTTTGACACATGCCTTAGCAACAGACTTTTATTTTGATGAATCCAACAACATGAATAACTTAATAAACCCCCAACTTAAGCTTCGAGAATGCAGTCTATAAGATTTAAAAACCTGTTGTTAATTCCTAACTTTATGAAATGACATTCACTTTTATCTTCTTTAATGTAAAATGATAATGAAAAAATAAAGTGCAAAAAAAGTTACAATGAATGACCTTTCAAAAAATATAAAGGACCAGTGGAGACTTTTTAATTTCCATCTAATTGAGATGTCCAAACCATTCAATCTCAAGGAACAATTAACTTAAGGATTATTCAAATAACTGACATCCATTGTGAAGGAATTTAAAATTTTTGACTCCAGCAGCATCTCCGGGAAGTTTGGTGCAGATAAGGACAAATTCTCATGGTATACAACTACTATTCCTTGGCTTTATTTAACAATAGATGGATGTCAAATTGCTTGCCGCAAAAAAAAATTAGGCTTTTGTAGCACTATTAGAGTCACTTGAATATATGAGCTAACTCGAAGAGTAACTTGAATATATTAGCTAATTCCTTATTCAATTATGTGTTTTCTCAAGAAATTCAACTGATTGACTATGAAAGACAAAACTGAAATCAAGTTAATTATCTATATCAGCGATTTTCCAACCTAGAGAAACATATTGATGGACTAGTCCCTGTGTCAAACTTAATTTTAAATAATAAGTTTACAATTACATGAAAAACATGTCACAAAAAATTTGAAGAAAAATCCAAGTTACAAAGGGTCATAATAGTAATAGATTGAAGAACTCAGTCACCATTTTCCTAATGTCCAGTGGGATCCCTAACATGAAAGAAGCCAACTGAAGCACTGGACCAGTAAAAATATATCCTAAAAAAGACAAGCATGGACTCTCTAATATTCTTTTAATGAGGAAAAATAACTGATAAAAATATCCATCATCGACACAACTAGGAAAGCCATACAAAAGACACAATTAGTAAACCATGTGTAATTTCTTAAAGAAAATAACTAGAAGTTAACCCTTTTAATCAGACTGACGGTCATACAAGATCAGACATATACAGTTAACTAACTACTAATAAATTCATAATTATAATTATGGTAAATTAAAAAGAGTGAAACCTTCTCAGCAGAAGAAGCTGAAGCCTGAAGCTCTTTATTTCTTTCATCCAATTTCTTCTGCAATCTGTCAATTTCCATTTCCATGTTCTTAGCATTTGTCTCTGCTTCCTGTGAAAGAATTTCAATAAAAAAAATTGCAGGACCCAAAAAAACCAATGATTTTCTCCTTACCCCACAGTCACAGAGACTAAAAAAAGCAAAAATTAATGATATCAAAGTTGTAACTTTTTGTAACATAGCCAACACAAATAAACCCAAAAAAACAGGCCAGAAAATTTCCACCTGTCTTGTTAGAGTTTCTTTAGCATAAGAGTCTTCCTGTGATGCTAGGCGACCACGAAGCTCCTTCAACTCTGCCGCTAAAGACACAACGTTGCGCCTAAAACTCTGTTTTTTCTCATTCAAATCCTTCAACAACGGATCAACAGCTATAGATGTCAACGAAGAAGATGGTTTCTCAGAAATTGACATGACAACTTGAGACTCTACAATATTGTATGCACCAACCAAATCAGATCCTATGGACCAGGGATCAATAAAACTTCACGGTTCTTGAAATAAAAGCAATTGAATTTTCCATTCCTGCGTGTGAACATGGTAGTTGAGCATTTAATTGAGTTATAATAAAAATAACACCACACAAATATAAATAAATAAACAAAGTCAATCAAAACAAAAAATAACAATAAAGTAGCTTAGAAAGTACTGGATCTTATTTTCACGAAAAGGTTACTGGATTCAAATTCAAAGTAACCTTCTGCAATAGAAACAAATTTTCAAGTAGTAATTGTTTTTTTGTAGCACTGGTTGCACCAGGAAGCTAGCACCTCTACCATAATTGATAGAGAGAAAGACACAGGGAACACTGACCCGCCATAAGTGTATCTGTCATTTTCGAATAAAAAATAATTCCAATAATAATGAATAGAGTCGAGGAAGAGACGTGATCGAAATTAAATGTTGCGGTCTGCTACAATAATTTGAACCAAACCACAAATCCATCACATTAAACAGCAACCTTGCTATAAAGATAGACTTAGCGAACAGATACAGTGAAGGAAGAAACACGGAGTTAGAATACGAACCAGTTCCTGCAATCGATCTTTGTTCTGCTTGAGGTGAAACCAAACTCTATCTAGTTCTGAAGGAAAGGGAAGACTAGTGAATCAGCGAAGCGGAGAGAAAAGGTGTAAATGAATAGAAATAAAATGAAGGGGAATCTACTGATGAGAATTGAGAATCAAAGGCCTCGTGCCGCAACTTCGCTATTTGCATTTTGTTTTTTTTATTATTATTTGTTTTCTTGTCTTATCTGTGAGTAATAGTGGGCTGGATTTACGCGACATGTTTTTGTGCCTTTATCGTTAGCCAGGTTAGGTTCGGAGTTGGTCATTTATTTTGCTTTAGAAAAATGAATACCAAAGATTAAGCTGACTAAAATTTTCAGCATACTTTTTATTCTTGATCTTAAATATAGTCACAATTTTTTTGGGGGGTTACAAAGTCGTATTGCAATCTAGTTACTAAAAAAATTGTTAATTTTAATTGTATAAGTAATTGGTTAAATAATTTCTTTTATCATTATTTATTATTTATTGATAATTGTTGATAGACGTTATAATAATAATTGATGAATCATGTTTTTCGATTAGGGTAACCTAAAGGATCCAATGTAATCATGATAACTAAGTTTGTAAATATGTAATTGGGTCAATTGTTTTAAAATTTTAAAATTACTATATACTTAAAATGAAGTTTAAATCATTGACATGTAGTTAAAACATAATAAATTTTAGACACAGTGACTAGTTGTTGATGTACGATGTTACTGTAAATTAAGATAAGAATTGTTGTTAAAATTTATAAAGCTTAGGTAATAAAAAATTAAAGACTAAAATAGAAAATGAATATATTTTTAACAATTAAAAAATATATTTAAATTATTTTAATAGTTTGATGAAAATTTTATAGAATTCATTGAATAATAAAACTAACTCATTGATTGAAAAGTAAAACTCACCTTGTTAAATGAATCTTATGTAGATTTTTAAAAATTCTAAAAGCTTTATAAAAAACTGCTACTACTGTTAATAAAGTTTTACCAACAATAAAATTCTTATTAATTAGGAATATTGTTAATTTATTTTCTGTATTTGTAAACATATTTCGAACATATTTCTTAATAAAAAACTAATTTTTAAGTAGTAGAATGTTTTTAGAAATTATCTTGGACATATTTTAAAAATTACAAGGAGATTATATTGATATTAGTTTTAGATAAAAAAAAAACAAAACGATATTTTAATTATTTTATCAAATATGGTAACAAAAAAGTATAGTACAGTAATAATAAAATATTTTTAAAATTTAAGACTATAAAGATGATTTTCTTGAAACTTAAAAGTGCTCTTGATGAAATCCTATTCCGGACGGGGAGTGAAGAGGTAGGTTCGGGGTGTCCGAACCGCGGGTTTGCCGACGTGACAAATTCCAAAGCTACAGCTGGGAATGATTTTGTGTTGAGTGTTGACTTGAAACGCTAAGCGCGGCAAATACAAAATTTGGACCGGACGTATCGTTTTGAAACACGTGGATGTGGGCCTTTTGTACGTGAACGCTGAAGCGAAGACGAAGTAGCAAACTCTATTTTAAGATTTGAATTTTAAATTTTAAATTTGAGTCTCATATTATTTTTAGTGGACACTAGTAAAATATCCGTGTTGTTGCATAGGTTATTAGATTTTTTGATATTGTTAAAAATTTTATTATAATAAATCATACTGTAAGTAATGTTTTCATATTGAAGCTAATACTAAAGTATTAATGTGTTGTGATTCAACATGTTTATATATGTTATTATATAATATTGAATAATTGTAAAAACTATAGTACATATATTTATTTCTTAAGAAAATTATGTTAAAAATTAGAGTATGTTAAATAGAAATGTATTGCATTTAGTATTTATTAAGAATGAGTTATTAATTGGATTAGGATCCTAATTGATGGAAATATTTTATTTTTGTTAAAGAATTATTCTTAAATTATATAATTATTGTATAAAATAATTTTAGCCAATTTTGATTACAGGTCTAGGTATTGTTTAAAATTATTTGAATAGAAAAATTAAAAATTATTTTAATAAAACATAAAAAATTATCAAAAAAATTATTAAACAGCCCAAGTGTGTTATAATTAAGCAATATGAAAATTCCCATCACCCTTATAATACCAATTTAAAGGTTTAATTTGATTTTAAGTAATGTTAAAGGCAGGATTTGAAAAAAAAATCTTTCTCAATACATTTAGTCTCCAATTCTAACGGTAGGTATAACATTTTTTATTATAAATAATTTTTAATTTCAGAGAAATTTTAAATGATTAAATTTAATTTTTTAAGAGTAACTTAAACATTGGTTTGTAATTTATATATTTAAAATTAAAAATTAAAAAATTATATATTACATTGGTTTGTAATTTATATATTTAAAATTAAAAATTAAAAAATTATATATTTAATTGTTTCAAATATATACAAACATAAAAATAATAATTTTTAAAAATGAAATTATATCATTTAAAATTTTTGTTTAATTTGTTTAAAACATATTTACATGAATTAATAATCAACATTGTTCACAAATAGAGTGTAATCACACACAAAATTCTAGAAAATTAGGGTTACTATGATTGTTAAATGTATCACTCAATTACAATTGAAGGGCTTTAAGACCATTTATACAATTGGTAAGACATAAGGGAAAATGGGGTATAAGGGCCTCGGATCCAGGCCTATGATAACGTGGTGTAACCGTTCGTCACTGATATTTGGTGGAAGGATTGACAGTTCCCCGATTCCCACCTCAAATGGGGGGAAGAGTGGGTGTTGTGGGGCACCCCTCGATCTAGGGGGAATAGAAGCCCCCAGTCATGAGTGTCAGGCGTAGAGTCGAGCCGAGTGACTAGATGTTGGGCCGAGTAACTAGATGTTAGGCTGAGTGACAGTCACCTGCCTAAAAGAAGGTTATCCAAGTGGGAGAATTACCCAGGGCAGAATTCCTCCGAGTGTGATGGTTATCCGAGAGAATATCCTTTTAAGTGAAAACTGTTTGAGGTGATCACACGTGTCAAGTGGCAGTTACTTGTCATTTCCCTTCCCAATAAAGTGTCTGCGCGTAGCTGTTTTTATAATGATGAGACGTTTCAATATCCCTAGGTCATAATGGTGAGTTATTTCAGTATCCCTAGACCATTAAACGTGTCTATTGGTTTGCAAGGCGTCGTTTCAAAAGTGAGAACTTTACTACCACGTGTCTCAAATGCCTGTTCCTGAAGAGTCAATTTGGAATTGTGGCCCCAGGATGCAACTAGTGGATTCCTGACCATTGGATTCAAGAACTAAAGGGTTGCAAGGGCATCCTATATATAGCCTTTCTTATTTGTTTTTCTCTTTTACTTTTGTTGCCTCTCCTACTATTTTTACTTCTTGTCTCTATGAGTTTTCTGTGAAGGCACCCTCAAGCTTCCCTTTTTTTGCTTCTTGCTTTTGTTTCTTTCTTCTTGTTCCTCAAATAGGTTAGTGATTCTCTTCTTCTTCCTATTTCTACTCCATATCTCTGTTTAAATCCCTTCTGTAATTTCTTACTCTAAGGTCAGGGAGGAGGTTTTGTCCATAGCTTCCTCCCTTTAGAGTAATAACTCTGTGGAACGTTTGTTGGGGGATGGGATGTTTAATCATTTGATCTTGGCACGCGATGTAGAGTGTGCATTTTGTTCCTATGTGTCTAATTAGTGGAACACTTTTATAAAATAAGTAATAGACAAGCACATATTTCACATAAAATTAATTAAAGTTTGGATGAATAAATGAATTTGAGTGGACAAAATTAGATGGAAATACGAGGGAAATTTTTATGTTTAAATTGATATAAATTGAATAGAACTAAAGGATAATATTTTCTTTTTGATTGTTAAAATAGGAATAAAACTTATAGGTAAATTTGCCATGTAACAAAATTAACCCGTTATAGGTAGCATATATAATATTTGGTGTTAAAGCCATAAAAGGAAAAAAACAGGTATCCAACCCATTACCAAGGGATAAGAAAATATTAAATTGACCACTAAGGTAATTATAACCTTGTAAAAAACATCTCATTATAAATACTATTACCTCTGGTTCTAAATATACGTAAAATATAACTATTTTTACACATATTAAGAATAATGGTTGGAAATGGTTATTTGTATTAATGTTATCAAATATAAGAGGACATATTTGTTAAACAAATTGATCCAGGTCATATACTGGCCTAAAGGGTGTGATGTCAGAATAATGTACAAGAACACAAAAGCGCTCCACACGAAGCACATCAAGATACCAGTCGAGCCTAGCAGAACCTTGATCCAATTGGTGGAGTCCCTGTAGACCGGTGTCATGCTAAGCCTAACAAACCTGTAGGAGACGCACCAGTAACTAACTTGCAGAAGGTGTCAAGAATGTTTGTGGAGATGTTAACTTTTCCCGTGATTTATGAATCCATACTAACACATCACCACATAAGACTCAACTGCCACGTAACTCTATAAATACTTCTTATTTATCACCCACCATGGTATGTTACTCTATCTATGTAGCATCCCAATTAATTTAAATTAATTAATGGTGAAACTTAAAGAGTAAAGGATAAATTATTGGCGAATTAAAGGAATTAAAATAAACAATTATGGAAATAAATAATTAATTAGCGAGGTGAAAAGTAAAATTAAATTAGTGGTTGAATAAAGAGAAAAGTAATTAGAAAAGAATTAAGGAAATAAAAGAAATTTAAATTAAAAGGATGTGAATTGACCAAATCACCTCTACGGTTAAATTTTAACCTTTCCCTCCATTTCTACTTATTCTTCCTCAAAGAGTTGAGAACAAAAACAGAGAAAGAAAAGAGTTGTGGTTGTGCAGTCCAAGAGCAAATTGGAGGGAAATTTGTTACCAATTTTTACAATTGAACGCATCTTTGGAATCATGAGAGTGAAACCTACATATAGGTACTTTCAATTTCACATCACATTTCTTCTTCTTCTCAATTCTTTAAGCTTTAGATGGATGATCAATATTTGAAACTCTAAACCGATTAAAAGGTTCCTCGTAACCTCCGGATATTGAATCTACTAACGGATTGAAGTTTTGACGTTGTATAGATTTTGAAGCAAAGGAGGATTGTCATCCAAGTAAAAGAGAGTTGATGTTGGAAGCGGAGTTGAGCTAAGGTAAGCTTGGGGAACTATTTGTCTATGTTTGGAAGTGTTTCAGTAAGTTAGAATGTGGTTTTGAAGGCCGACACTTAACATCAACATGTAGGTTTTCTTAATTTTAGGCATTTCGCAAGTGGGTACGATCGGCAATCGTTCAACGCCGTAAAAGTTTGGGCTTAAGGTAAGGGAAATGTTTGTGGCGTATAGTTTTATGTAAATGATTTTAAGGTCCTTTTTGGGCGTATAAGTGGAAATATATATATATATATATGTAGTTAAAGAAATTAAATTAATGATAGGTATTCTATAGTCTGAATATCAAATGAAATATGATTTTTGTTTTGCAAGCGAGAAGTGCAATGGTGTTAATGGTAATTGTTAATGTGATGCTATGATTATGATATATGAATATAAGATGTTTATGGAATTATGAATAGGTGAATATTGATTAAGTGATATTGGTATGGCTAATTGATGAAATGAGGAAGATTATGATGAAATGTATGTCAAGTATAGCTTATTTATACATCCCAAGGAGATGGATTTTATGTCGGGGATGATTTAATAATGATTTTTGATGATTATATGTTATTTATGCATGTTATGTGGTGGGGACAATCATTCAGTATATTTTACCCCTCGCTTTTGGCTCTCATGGTCGTTAGTGGCCCAGTTGAGCTACTCAGTGGTCAAGTAAGACCCAGTGGTTGAGGTAGGGAGCCAGTAGGCTCGGTGGATCAACTGGGTTCACGGGATGTTAGATGGACTCCCAACTAATGGCTTATCCTTTTAGTATACGGATACTAGGACGTCTTATACTATGATTGTTTGAGAGTCAGTAATGAAATACTATGATGATGATTATTGCTACAATCGATGAGTGTATTGATAATGGTGATGACAAACCATGACAATTGATGATAATATTGTTGATTATATTCCTTCTTGATGATAATGGCTAATTTATATTATAGTATATTCCTTCTTGTCTAAAATTATTTGTATTGAATTATATGACCAATCACTCACCCTTACAGTTGTTTTAGTGACTGGAGACAGGGTTGTAGCGGATGCCTCAGATACCAATGCCAAATGACTTGGAGGCAATACAAAGATTATGTATTGATGCTTATTTTCATATGTTGGGTTGTAATTATGCAATACTTACATATGATGGTTGATGATATTAAACTTGAATTATTTTGATGATGGTGAATGATTTGGATGACTTTGAGTATAATGAAAGTATTGATGAGTTGCTAAAATGTAGATTAGTTACATATATGCAGATGTGTTTATGTTATTGAAAGTGATGAAGTATAGAGTGTGCATTGTGAATTATGTCCACGAATTGTGATCTGATTATTGTGGGTATTGAGCCATTGTCGAAATTAAATTATAAATGTAATGGGCAGGTGTTAATTATTTAGGATTACATTGCCATATGTTAGTGATAAGTTAAACCATGGCGGAATGACATTTTTATGAAATTGAAGTGTATTGAAGGAACTGGGTAGGTTATTTTGAGCTTCTGTGGGAATTGGACCCTTAGATAGTCTCCATAGGTTTGTAAATGCATATTGAGTTTGTGTATCCTTTAATAAAAGTTTGAATGACAATTTATGCATTTGGCATCTTGTGTTGTCCCATTGTAACATCCCTAGTGTTTTAATAATTGGAGTAAATAAATAAATGTATTTTGATTTAAAATAATAAGAAGTGATATGAAGTGGATTATTGGATTTTAAAATGAATTTTAAAGGGAGTGGAGGATCAGGGCCTGACCCGTAGCGTGGCATGGGCACCTAGCGTCAGGGTACAATTAGTGACCTGACGCGTAGAGTCAACATCGCGATCAGTTTTTAAATAGGACATGCAAAACAGAATGAGAAAACACGATATTCTTCCCTTTTCTTCCTCCTTACAAATTATGACCAAGAATTGTTGGAAACCCCTAATTACTTGTATTTTGGACATTGAGGACCAAGGTACAAACATGTGGGAACCTCCATTTCAAGTCTCTTTCTCTTCTCTTCCTTTCCCTCTCCAAAATCGAATTCGCATATGGCCATGGGGGTTTGGATTTCATGTTTTATGGACTTGGGAGGCTTGGGTTTTGAGTTTAGAAGGGTAAGGAGGGTAATGTACTAACGGGGTTTGCATTTTGGTGACCGTAGGTGCCGAAACGGGCGTTAGATGAACGATTGATGAAGTGGGTATTGAGTTTGGAAGTAAAGTAATGAATCAAGTGACTGGAGGACGTAATCGACACCAAGAACAACTTGAAGAAACTTATAATCGAGATAAGTGGGTGTTTGGGTCGTAATTAATCAAGATTGACATGTATGGTAGTCTCAAGAAGGTTAGGAATTAATTAAAAATAACTAGAAATGATGTAGATTAGTCAGATGTGAATTATATAATTATATGTGTATACTTATATATGATTAAATGGTTAGATGTTGAGAAAGTAGGTTGAATCGACTAATTATGTGATAGGAAGTGGAGAAATAAAAATATATAAATTATATACATGTGTAGAGCTTTATGGATTACGAGTTGAGTTGATTGATAATTGTGTCTTGTGGTGTGTATGGTATTATAATTGTGAAAAATATGTGAAAGAGATGGATAAATAATGATGTCTGATAACATGGCATGGTGATTAAGGGTCGGGTCTATGTGGCTGCCCTGTGTAGTTGTAAATTGTCAGTTTCCGATGATTATAAATGAATTTGATGATGTTAGAGCCATGTATGATATGCTTACATATGTGTTTATGTGGTGTGGGACGGCCAACGGTATGTGTTGCCCCTTATTTTTGGCTCTTGTGGTGTTTGAAGCCCAATTGAGCTACCTAATGGTCAAGTAGGACCCAATGGTTGAGGTAGAGAGTCAAGTAGGACTCGGTGGACCAAGCAGGATTCATGGGGTGTCAAGCAGGATCCCCAGCTGAAGGTTGATCCTTTAGTATGTGGATATTAGGAGTCAGATATGCATGCGAGTCAGTGGTGATATATATGAATTGATAATCATGATACTTTATGAGGAATTTGATGATTAATGACTCTATGATATGAAATGTGGATGTTGATAATATATATATATGCGTAGTTATGTTGTTTGGGAATAAAATCGATGTTTAGTTAATATAAATTATCATGAAGTAGATAAGGTAATTATATAATTACAACAAAACTGGTAAGTTAGTAGTAATTAGGATATAAAGTATGAATAGTTCATGTTTATTATAATTGTCATTCTATATTAATTGTGATATTCCAAATGTTCACCCTTGTTGTGACTTTCTTTAATTTGGTGACTAGTGACAGAGAGGGCACCCATGCCCCGAAGGTGCGCCTTTGGGAATAAAATCGATGTTTAGTTAATATAAATTATCATGAAGTAGATAAGGTAATTATATAATTACAACAAAACTGGTAAGTTAGTAGTAATTAGGATATAAAGTATGAATAGTTCATGTTTATTATAATTGTCATTCTATATTAATTGTGATATTCCAAATGTTCACCCTTGTTGTGGCTTTCTTTAATTTGGTGACTAGTGACAGAGAGGGTACCCATGTCCCGAAGGTGCGCCAAGTGGATAGTTGATGCCAAGGAGCGATGGGAATTTTGAAAACTATGAGATGAATTGATTATGTTATGTATTTAGTGTATATACTAATAACTTGCTTTTTATATGGTTGATGGATTAGCTTAGTATATTGATAATACGTGATTATGACATGATGATAATGACGATCATAAGCTTGCTTGATGAATTATTGATGGTAATGATACTTGAGTTATGATGAATTATAAAGGCATGTGATGTAGTAGTAAAGTAGTGATTTGATTGATAATTATGTTGAATTTGATTAATATTGGCATGAAGCCAAGATTTTATGTTTAATGATTGCTATGGGCAGGTTTGAAATGTGTTGTTTATGCAAGTGAATTGTGTGTGGTGTGATTGAGAAATCAATTGGCATTTTGATGGTTTGATAATTGAATGCATATTGAAGGATAGGTGTTTTATGTGGGAATTAGGAACTAAATAGATGATTTTAAGATCCAACAGGTTTTGAGACCCCCGGAAAGGACCAATAGGTTCCCTAGGTTATTTGGAAACTGTGCATATAGGCCTTGAGCAATTTGGAGCCTAATTAGGTAGTTTGGTGCATAGCTTTGCATATAAATTAGTTCAAATGCATTTTGTGCATACCTTGCACATAGGATGGAATTTTGGTGAATGAATAGCGCCAATAGTTCCAGAATGGGGAAAACAGGTGGCTCGTGAAGTTTCGTGGTAATCAGACTTAAAACAGGCCAATTGGGTAGGTCGGAAGTTGGCAGAATGGCCTAAAATGCATAGGTGTTGTTTCTGGTGTGTTGATATTGGGCGCCAGTCTGACGCGTAGCGTTAGGGTTGCGATTGAAGCCTCACGCGTCAGGCCCTTGTTTCTCAATTTTTGGGTTTTTGCATTGAGTTGCATTTTGAGATTTTTAAATTCTATATAAATGGTATTTGGAACTTTTTACAGAAAATGGGTATTTTCATAATTATCGAATCATTAATTAATTAATTTATGAAAAATTTCTTGTAAATTTTAATTAAATGGTTTAAAATAATGGAAAAATAATTAGGAGACGTCACACCCATAAACTATTAGATTGCATTTTAGCATATAAGTTGTTCATATAAAGGAATTATGGAGAACAGACTGCGCTAGTACGTTCGGAATGGTGGAAATATAGTGCCTATAAAGTTTCGGATTAATCAGAGTTCAAACAGGCAAATTAGGAGGCGCGAAAGTTGATTTTGAGGTATAGTTGAAATTTTCACTCAAGCGAGATTATTCTCGCTCAAGCGAGATCTAGAGTGAAATTTAGGATGGTTTCTGGGTGATTCTCGCTCAAGCGAGACCTAGAGGGGAGATTCTGGTGAATTTTTGCTTAAGTGAGGCTATTCTCGCTCAAGCGAAAATCAGGCTCTTGCTCAAGAGAGCCAATATTTGCTCAAGCGAGATTGAAATTTGTTTTTGCTCATATCATGAGAGTTATAGATAATTGAGTCATGGTTGTTTGGACGCTGGAATCGTGTCGATCAGAGGTTGGTAGCCCAAGTTATGCCAAAAATACTATAGGGTGTTCAGGATAAAAATTTCAAGTGGTCTGGTTCCATAATTTTGTGAATTGGGCAATCTTAGGAGCATAATTGGCCCTTGACTTCCCCATAACAATTATAGGAATTTGAATTGTGGAATCGTACCAATTGGGTTCATTTCAATTGGAGTTGTGTATTTCTGATTTGACGTAAAGTTGAGCAATACGCAAGAAGCAAATGTGTTGGAAGAATTTTCCTTTAAAACTTTTCCTAACAGAGTTTGAACTTTTTATATCTACCACATTATTTAATGTGACATTGAGATAAATTGGGTATAAATACATTATTTAGGCTTTAATAATTAGGTGGGACGTTATAATCTAACTTATGCCTAAGCTCTGATATTAAGTATCAGAACTTACGTAAGTGTCGGACTATCCTTGTAGGTGACATCGTCTTTCACCCATCAATGCGACTAACCGATGTGATAATTGGAGAAGAGACATCAATACTCTTTGTTACCTACTAGACTAAGAGATATAATATCAGATCCTCATTGGACTTGTATAATATATGAGAGAGACTTCATACCAGTACACATACTAATTGTACTATCCCTATACCAAATAATTCATTGGCAAGCTTGGTGGACTTGAACCCATAATCACCTGGTCTTCATCCTCTAACTAGAGTCCCTAATGATTGGAGTCAAGAAGAGTCTAACATATTCATTAGGGTACACTGACAACCAACATACGAAGGGTATCGGGAACGTCTATGACTGTAGTAACTTTACCCATTTTTTATAGATTCCATACTAACACACGCCTCATAAGACATCCTCATCACCCAAATCTATAAATACCACTTATTTACCCATCGTTAAGGTATATTCACCAACCCTTACTTAAGTTTTGATCTTGTTTGATTTGATGACTGACTTGAGCATTAGAGTGTTTTTGCAGGTGAAACCTTCTTTCGCCCTTCAACACAATATACCGGTGTATTGGCCAGATGGATTAGCTACAAGACTCTTTGTTCCCCACTAGACTGAGAGATATAATACCGGATCCCCACTGTATTGTTGTAGCATGTGAGAAAGGTTGACCCTGGTACTAATAATAATAATAATATATAATATTAGTTTAATTCCATTACTAATACATTATTGTTATAATTATATAAATTTATAGATAATTACTTTTATCTTGCATTAGTTGATGTTAAATATCAGCTGTCCCAATGGCCAAGAAGCTTCTACCTCTCATTCTTGTTGTTGGATCAAACTCGTACTTCTTTGTTGAGTATGAAAGTCAACAACAAAATTTACTTTATCCCGACAAACGAGGATGCATATGTTAGGCAAAAAAATGATTAAATTGAATTGAAATAAGAATTACCATGCAATATGTTGACTCATTGAGTCTTACAAGAAAAACTTAACGCAAATGCATGGGCAAAAAAGGTTTTTTGACTTATTTCCCTTTTAAATAACTAGGTTTCATTAAGTAATTTATATCTATGGGTCCTAATTAAATTAGTTTACTTCCACATAATCTATCCACCCATCCAACCACTTAGGAACAATAAATTCCTCCCATTTCAACTTATATTAAATACCTTTTTTTTCCAGTCAAACTAAATGGAGCATAAAAGTTAGGAAAACTAGGATTAAGGAAACTTGATTTTGATTATGATTTGTATTTGAATTTGTTAGTATGGAAATTTGCATTTGGTAAACTTGGTTGAGTAAAATAAAATTTACATCTAAACTTATTATTACCCTTAATGTTTCCATTCAGCCCATCACTGGCCTAATCTGCTAGTTAGCCCGTTACAGTAGATCTCTCACATATATCCTTTTAGCCACTCTATAGCCAATATAAGTGTTAGATATAGATAATTGCATGGTTACGTAAACTAGATCCAACTTAGGGTTTTGTCCATTATGTATGAATAAGTTATTAGTCACGACAAGCAAGGGAAGTGACGTTCTAATAAGAGCAAACCATAATCCCAGAACTCTCTTTGGGCTTTTGACACAGATCTTCGTTGGGCCTTTTTCTTGGGCTTAGCTATCATTTGTATATATTTTATTTTCATGTTATTAATTTTAGAAATATTTTGGAATTAGAAATTAGGACTTAGTTTTGGGCATTGCATGACCATATTTTCCATTTTGGGCCACTTTTGGGTATTGTATAGGTGTTAGCTTGCTTTAGGCTCCTTTTGGGTCATGTATCTTTAGTTTTTAGGCCTTGGGTGAAGTTTTTTCAAGCCTACCCAAGCCAATTCTGAAAATTTAGTTTTTAAGGAGGTATAAATACCTTATTTCCTTTGTAAAGCTTCATAATTCAAGTTTTAATAAGTTTTAGAGTGAGATACTCCTTCTTCTCTCTAGAAAGTAGAAGTCTTAGCTCCTTTTATAGGTTCTTATCCTTTGGCTTCCTCTCAAAGGTGGTGAACAACCTTCTCCTTATCTTTAGCCTTAGAGAGTGGTGGAAATCACTTCTCCTATATTAGTCTTCCATTCTCCTCCATTTCTCTTGTAATTCCTACCTTAGATCTAGGTTTTTCTTCACCAAAAATCTTCATTACTTCACCATATATGTCATGACCTGCACCATATCCACATGAATTCAAAATTTGTTCATCAAATTGAAGTCTCCTTGCCTTGGATCTAAAGAAGGAAGAAGAGGTAAATCCATTTCTCCTAAGGATTTTCAAGCAAAATCCTACAACATTTGGTATCAAGAGCCTTTTTCTTTTCTTTTCTTTAGATCTAAACTTTTTGTGTTTTGATTCTGAAATTTGAGTTTAGTAATTTCATTCTCCTTATCTCTAGCTTCATTTTGACATAACATATGTGAAAATCCTTTAAAATTTTAAAAAGTTATGCCTACTTAAAATTTTAGATCTAATTTGTTTGACTTGGAATTTTGCAAAGTGCCTTCACATTTCTTTTTACTGCACACTTACAAAATATAACCTCAAAATTTGGAAAAAATGAGCAAAAAAATTTTAGTCAACTTTTGTTGACCTTTGGTGCTTTAGAGTGTAAGTTACCTCTCTTTTCTTGTGTTTCCTTATAAATTCTTTGCATATTGTGTTTTGTTTGTGTCAAATTCATATTGTGCAATATTTTTCTAGCCTTGTTATTCATTGAAACCGTGTGGTTATATATGTGCATGTTAAGTGTTGATAAAATGCTAAAGTGTTTATAGTTTCCTAGTTACACGTCTTAAATTTTGGAGCTTGTTTCTTGTGTTTTCTAGGTGTGTTTCCTTGCATTTTGCTAAATGTTTGAGTTTCTGGAATCTAAATCATTTTAAACATATTACTTAAAGTGCTTAACAAGCTCCTTATGTTTGTGTCTTTTATCTCCATTTAAGGTGGAATTTATGCTCATTAATTGTGTAGGATTGTTAGTTTTCCTTTAAGTGTTTGTATCTAGTTTAATTCCACTTTTTCCAGCACGCTTGTGTCAATCTTTACATGTCGTTTTTGTGTTCATTTTAATGTCTTTTGTGTCATAAAACTTCACCTTCCATTACCTTACATTTATGGAAGAAGATGCTCGCATTTACCTAGTTGTAATTTCCTAGTTTTGTGCCTTTTGTGCATTATTTTGGAGCAATTTGTAATTCTATTTTTGCTATAGTTTTTTGAGTAAAAAAATAGGAGAAATCTCAATAAAATAAGTGAAAAAAGTATGAAAAGAAAAAAGCTTGAAAGGTCCATTATTTGTGCATTTATTTGGTCTTTTTCTTGGCAAAACATGTGAAAAAAATGCATTAAAACCCCTTGCAAATAATTAAAAATAAATTCTAATAGCTATAACTCTTCTTGTGCAGTACTTTAATTGCTCTTTTTGTGTTGTATTGTGCACTTGTGTTGAGGGAAAAAGGCTTTGGAAACTATATAAAGAGGTATTGGTCTTGTAAGCATTATAGAGTTTCTAGTTTGCCTTTGTATGCCTTCTTTCTTTGCTTGCATTTATTTTTCTTGTTTTTCTTATTTGCATCTTAATTTGTCACATTATTTTTCCACTATTGTACACCTTTTTTCTTTAAGCTTTTGTTGCTTATCAAGTTCTTGCTTGTCACATCACTTTCCTTTTGGTTTAGCTTCCTAATTTTCCATTTCTTGCTTATCTTTCTCTCTCTAAGTTTTGTCATTGAGTATTTCTCTTTTTGATATTATTGAGATTAAGGATTGGTAAGGACATCACTATTTGGGTAACATCTTGAAAGGTTTGAGATTTGACTTGAGAAATTGACCTAAGGCAAACTACAATTATAGAGAGCTTGGTGTTTGAGAGCATACATTTTGTGAGGCTAAGAGAGCAAACACTTTGAGTTTCTTTTTCGTTTTTCTTATTACTTGTGCTAACCATTACTTTGAGTTTTCAAGTGCTTTCTTATTACTTGGAAGACCTTTGTATTAGAGAGCCATTTTTTTGTAATAGCTTAGGAAATTGTGTTTGATTTGTATTTTCTTTTCTCTTGTATTTTGGGACTTTATTTTTAAGTACTTTTCTTAAGGCCTTGTATTTGAACACTAAGGACTTTGGACTTCAGACTTTGAATTTTAATTAGTTGATTAAGAGTAATTGCGCTTAGGACTTAGTTTATTTTTGTGCACCCGACTAGTTTGTGTTAGTTTAGTGTAAGTATGTTTTTTGCATGCTAGGCCCAGTTTAAAATTTTACACTACTGACTAGTTTGCTTTACTTGCTTTCTAGTTAGTATAAGTGCATTTTTAAATGCTAGGCTTTGTTTAAAATTTATAGCCCGACTAGTTTTGTCTATTTGCTTTCTTTTTTGTGTTTTCTTGCTTTGCCTTTGTGTTATTTTCTTGCTAGGTCTTAGAACACTTTGAGTGACTGGACTAGTATCTCATCTCTTGCATATTGCATCTTGCATCTTGCATTATAACATGCCATCATATAGTGAGAAAGAGAGAGAGAGATCCTACCCCCTCATATGAGATTAATCTTAAAAAATTAAATAACATGTCCACTAGGTTAGATAACCTAGAAAATGGGGAAGATAGAGAAAGAACCACTAGACATCGTAGGCATAATAGTCATAGACATAACGATGAAACTAGTGAAGTCGAGGATAGACATCATAAGAGGCAACATAGGCCTCAAGAGGAAGGTGGCTTGAGAGAGGTTAAGTTAGAGGTCTCACCCTTCCATGGAAAAATTTATGTAGAAGCCTACCTTGATTGGGAGATGAAAGTTGAGCAACTTTTCACCTCCTACCAAACCAAAAATGAAAAAAAAGGTTAAGATTGCCACCCTAAGTTTCCAAAACTATGCATTAGTGTGATGGACCCAAATCCTTAAAGATAGGAAGAAAGACCATTTCCCACCCATTGATGAATGGGATGATTTGAAGATTTTACTTAGGAAGCGCTATGTTCCCTCTTATTATAGGGGTAAGTTATTGGCTAAGCTCAATAGACTCACCTAAGGGTCCAAAAGTATAGAGGATTACTATAAAGCCTTGGAAATGGCTATGATTAGGGCCAATGTCGAGGAAGATGAAGAAATCCTCATGTATAGATTTCTCCACGGACTTAATCATAATATTAGGAAAAGAGTGAAACTTCTACCTCATATGGACATTAAGGAGCTTCTCTATGAATGCACACGAGTAGAAGCTTAACGCATGGATGGAACTTCTTACTATAAAGGGGATTCCAAACCCTTTAGGCCTAAGTGGAAAGGAAAAGAAGACTTCATCCCACAAAAAGAGGGTAGTTGGAGAAAAGGTAGGGAGCGTGAAGTGGGCACTTCATCTCCTAGGCTTAAGAGTGAGGTTCATAGGGATCATCCCCCTACACAACCTTCTAAAGACACCCTTTCTAAGAATGTCATCTCTCCATCCCAACCTACTTCTTCAAGAACAAGTTCCATAAAATGTTTTAAGTGTTTAGGAAAGGGCCACATTGTCTCTTAATGCTCAACCAAGAAAACCATGATTTTAAGGGGCATTGATCACTATTCAAGCTATGAGGAATCTTCCTCTTCACACTCTAGTGATAGCTCAAATAGTGATTTTTATGATAGTGAACGTGTTCTTGGAGATCAAGGTGAGCTTTTTATGATAAGGAGGCTTCTTGAAAGCCATATTAGGGATGATGACACTACACAAAGAGAGAACATCTTTTATACAATATGTTACATTAAAGAAAAACTTTGTTCTCTCATTATGAATAGTGGTCATTGTGCAAATGTGGCTAGCCAAAGGCTAGTTCACAAACTTGGTTGTACTCTAATTGATCACCCTAGACCTTACAAATTACAATGGCTTAATGAAAGGGGTGAGATGTAAGTGAACAAACAAGTTCTTCTTTCCTTGTCCATTAGCACATACCATGATCAAGTTTGGTGTGATGTTGTGCCTATGGAAGCCATACATGTCTTGTTGGGTAGACCTTGGCAGTATGACAAGAAGGTTACCCATGAGGGTTTCATCAACACCCTCACTTTTGTACATAATAATAAGAAGTTTGTCTTGCATCCCTTGTCTCCCAAACAAGTTTTGGAAGACTAACTTCAAATGAAGTTGAAGAGGGATAAGGAGGTTGGGCCTTCTACCTCCCCTCCAAAACCTTTAAAACAAAAAAAATAAAAAACCACAAAACCATAAAGATAAGGGTAAAGGAATTCTCACTCTTAATGATTCCATAAGACATTTTTCTCTTCTTGCCTCCAAACTTCATGTGAGGAGAACCTTGCTCCTTCACCAACCCCTTTACATGCTTCATGATATATACAGTTGTAGCACCTTTTTATGCTTTATGGGCCCTTCTCCTTCTTTTCCCATTGAAGTGTTTTATCCTTTAGAGGTTTGCTTTACAACCTCTCATAGTTACTATGAGATAGATGGATCTTTATGTGTACATAGTTTACTTAGGATTACTTGTAGCATGTATATAGTCACCATGGGATCTTTTAAGATAGGGATGTGCCTATACTCATTTGAGTTGACCTTCCCAAGAGTTTTGTCTTTTCTTATTTTTCTTGTATCTAGAATATTTATAGGTTTACCATTTTGTTCATTGCCTAACATTTTGTGTTTTCATCCTCATTGTACATATGATCATGTTGTTACTATTCATTTTCATAAGGGATTATATGGGGGGTTGTATCGTCTTTGCATGCCATGCATGATCTAGTCCCTAGTTTAAATGTCATTACATATTATGATCCCCTTAGGGCAAATCATTCTACTCTTTTGCATCATATGCCCTTCATTTCTTTTATTATACATGATCATGTCTCTATACCTCATCTCATCCTCATTTAGCATCATGTCATTCATACCATTTATAAGATGCATGAGGGATTCCATTTGTTACCTTGTGCCCTTTTAAGGAATTTTCTCTTTATGTTCCTTTATGCTATTTTTTCTTTTGTTCTCACAAAGGTAAGAAGGTTAGTATTTGACCCTTGTGGCAAATCTCATGTCTTTCCTTCTTTTACCTTTATTTTTCTGTCACTTTTTGTTTTCTTTTCCTTATTAGCAACTCACTTTGTTCTCCCTTTATCTTGTAGGTTTGTCACTACTTTGAGCATTGCCTTAAGGATTTTCAAGATTTGAGGACAAATCCTCTTGAAGAGGGGGAGAATGACACAAACCTTCTTTGGGCCTCTTTCTTGGGCTTAGCTATCATTTGTATATATTTTATTTTCATGTTATTAGTTTTAGAAATATTTTAAGATTAGAAATTAGGACTTATTTTTGGGTCTTGCATGGCTATATTTTCCATTTTGGACTACTTTTAGGCCTTGTATAGGTGTTAGCTTGCTTTGGGCTCCTTTTGGGCTATGTATCTTTAGTTTTTGGGCCTTGGGTGAAGCTTTTTCAAGCCCACCCAAACCAATTCTAAAAATTTAGTTTTCAAGGAGGTATATGTTAGGGAATCCCTAGTGCATGAGCAGCGGAATACAAGGATTCCCATAGGATTTGCAAAGCGTCATGTGTGTCACATTTTATATGCCAAAAGTTGAATATGACAAGGCTTAATCCTACAACACATTGAAGAGAAAAAATGAGTCTCACCACTAAACTACTTGACATAATTAAAAAATATAACACAACTATATATAGTTATATTATATTTGTAGAATGTATATTCGTTAAAAAATCTATCTACGAAATAAACATTTTTGTCTTTTTTCATTTAGTATAAAAATAAAAATTAATGTATATACATTTTATGAACATAATATAACAATATATGGTTATATTACATATCTTAAATTTAACCTAGTAGTGAGACTCTTTTTCCATCTTCTGTTCAAATCGAACACTTCAAATGCTATCTTATAATTTAAATAAAAATGATGACTTGAAAAAAATATGGAATAGATTGAGTTGACATATGGCTAGAGACTAATACATGTGGTATAAATTCAATTGACACATGGTTAAAGGCATCCATTCCAATTACCTAAATCACACATGTGGCCGAGGGCATCCATTCTTATAAAATTCATATGATATATACCATTAATTTGCTGAAGCTCCTATTCCATTTCCTATACGTTGGGAGATCAAACTTTGTTACACTTAAATTTTGACATATAAATATTTTAACATGTTGACTATTTATGAGTGACTGGTTTGACCGGTTGCTAAGTGTAGTAAATTGAGGGCTCTAGGCTCCCTAGCCATGTGTCAATTGAATTTATGTCATATGTATTAGTCTCTAGCCACGTGTCAACTCAATATATGTCACATACTTTTCCAAGTCATCATTTTTATTTGAATTCTAAGATAGCATCTGAAACATTCGATTTAAGCAGGAGATGGAAGAGTAGCCTCACCATTAGGTTACATTTAAAAAATGTAATATAACCATATATTGTTATATTATATTCGTAGAACGTATATCCATTAATAAAATTTATTTGCAAAATAGATATTACCGCCTTTTTTCGTTCATTAATTTTAATTTTTATACTAAATGAAAAAAGGACAAAAATGTTTATTTTGTAGATAAATTTTGTTAACGGATATAATTCTACAGATGTAATATAGTTATATATAATTGCGTCGTATTTTTTAAATGTGTTAAGTAGTTTAATAGTGAAACTCTTCTTTTTTCTCGCGAGATCAAGTTTTGTTACATTTAAATTTTAGCATATAAAATATTTTAATGCGTTTTGTTGAGGGCATAAAAAAAACTAAATAAAATTGGGTAAGATACGGTTCTCTTTGAATATTTTGGAAATTACTATCTACAAAACTATGTCATTTTGGTTATTTCTTCAAAACAAAAATAATTCAAAACTTCATATAGAAAATAGAAAGAATAAAATGATGGTTCATTGTCTGCCAAAATTTCTGAACCCTAGTTCCTCCTCTCTCTCCCAACCTCCAAACCCTCTCGCTCCCTCGTCAGCGGTCCTCACCGGCGGCGTCTCCGTCGTGCATCGGAACCACCGTCTTTCTCCCTTTCACTTCGTCTTGCGCCCTTCACTTCATCTTGCTCCCTCTACAGTGTTGCTTTGAAAGGGTACCGAGTCGTTAACTATTTTAATCTAATGAATTGTACAGTGGTTTCTATTGCATATGCTTGAATGTGCTTGTTTTGAAGTGATATTTTGTTCCTTGTATATGCTTGATTCCAACATACTAGATAATGAGGTGTCAATTTATAATGTTCTGCTCGTACAACAATTCTTTCTATTATTCTGTTTGATTTTCATTTTTCATTGGCCAATTTTAGATGTATGATTGCCATTTATGACCTGCCTTAAGACTGTTGGAGTAAATTTTACATTTGTCTCCAGGTCTTTTTTGTTTGTTTGCTAGCATTGCAATCACAAGCACGTTGATGCGAAGAGAATCTGTGATATTTGTCCTGTTGTATTAAAGTTATAGTCATTCAAGTGAACATCTTGTGCATTAATTGTTAACTACCGGGGATATATGAATTGTGTTAGGTAAATAGCAGGATGTCATTGAGGCGTTTCTTAGGATATTCTGATGGTGAGGTCATGCGATCTGATGGAAAGCCTTGTTCTAGACTAATGAGGCACACAGCGGGAATCTTTAGTGTTGGTGGAGCATTAGGATTTTGGGTCCTTTGCAGACTGCACTATGGTTTGTTCTTCCTTTTGCCATTGCTTCTTTCTTGTGGACTTGTTGTATATGCATCCCTATACATTGCAATGTATGATAAGAAAATGAAAGAAAACAATTTGGGATGAATATATTGGTTCTTTCTTGTTCTGTATGCACCACGGTAGTTATACTGATACTGATTTTAATTATGTGAAAAAATGATTGAAGGTGCTAAAATTGTGATCCATTTTGTTGACTTATGTTTAGAGAAGTGACAACCTAATCCACATAAGCAGACATTTTAACATTGCAACAAGAAAATAGACCATCTATCGGAGGGTTTATAGTTCTCTGTTGGCAGGTTTATAGTTCTTATTTCTCATTGTGACTCTACCACTCATTTCTGAGTATCCCTCTAGAGTTCTCATTCATTGGTGCTTATTAGCTATATTTCATTTGAATGGTTCAATTAGACATTTTAATTATGGTTATATGATTTTTTTTTTTCCTGTGAGCAAATGTGCCCTTGTGCTTTACCTTGTACTTTTGGGTAGTTCTTTAAGTCTTATGTTACTTGTTCTCACTTCTCATTTGTAGTGTTTTTTTATTGTTGTGGTGCTTGCTCTGCAATAATTAACTGTCATTTGTTTTGGATATGCCCAATGATGAATGCTCATTGAAAGGTATGGTACTCTGAATATCATTGAAAGCCTTCCCTTCCATTCTGCCTTTATTCCCACTTCCATCACACACTATGCCTTTGGTGGTGGAACTGCTGCTGGTGGTGTTGTGTCTTCTTCATCTTCTTCTCCTTCTCCTTCTTATTATTATTACTACTTATTACTTATTACTTGCTGGCAGATTGATAGGCTTTAATGGCTGTTGAAAAAATACTAAACTACAATATCTGAGGGCAAAGTTGGTTTCTACAAATTAAATTATTTTTTCAGTGTTGTTGGGGATTACTTTTATTTTATACATTATGCATTTTTAGCACACTTGTGTGTGGCATTTGTAAATATAGCTATTGATTGATGATTAGTATGACGGAGAAATTTTGAGATGTGTCTTCTGAACTATGTCTGTTATCTTGTTCAATCTCATAGTCTTTCGATAACTATTCATCAATTTTTGCTTTATGGGTCATGCAGGTCCTCGAATTACAATTCCTAGAAGTCTTCGTTGGGCAGCTTGTGGGGCTGTAACTGTAAGCTCAAGCACGGCTTTGCTGGTTCGTTTGTTTAGTCCCGAATGTGAGCCCCAGAATATAGCTGCTTATGATAATAAAAAGTAGCACTGACATAAATATTGTTAATCCTTCCCCCCCTACTAATTAATATAGAAAGGGGGTAAGTGATCAGTTTTTGAGGGTGGTGTTCTTACAACTTTTATGCCCGGGGGAAAATCAGATCACTCTAATAACATTACAACATACTTGATGCAGGTTAGAGAAATCGTTAATATATTGCATATGCAAGTTTTTTGGTATGCTTATTATTTTGTGGCATCCCAAATGAAAATTTTCGCTATTATTCTTAGTCATAGCTATTGCGAAGGTGCAAAATGTATTTAAATCCTCTTATATTTTCCTCCGAACTTTGTCCACCCCAAATTAAAGTATTTTATAAATATAATTAATAATTAATTTCAAGTAAATGAGATTCATTGTCTTACTCTCTTCCTTTACACATTTTCTTAGCGAATCAAATCTTCTCTTGAACTCTTTTTCCTTTTGATCAAAGTGGATTAGATTAATGAAGGCAAATGACAGCTGAATTTATTTGCAATGTATAAAGAAAAAAACGGCAGTGTTCCACACACAAAAAACAGCATCTGAATGGCTTCTGTTTATTATTTCTTATTTTATGAATGCTCTGGTTTCAACAAAAAATGATCCATGCTTGGTAAAGGTAATTGAGAATAAGGCTCAAATTTCCTCTTATGTATTTCTACACTGCATAATAATACCATGAGGACAGGACAAAGATCACGAAGGACAGAAAAGCAGACACATATTTCAAATACTTCAAGGTAATCGCAAAGTTTTAGCTATAGGTTATTGACCTAATCCATGCAAGGTGTAAGAAGAATAAATAAAGCACTCTTCGTTATCTCTCAAATAAAAACATAATAAACAATTATTCACAGTAAATCGACAGACTCGAATTCCATGTTGGCGCATAGATTTGTAATTATTTTTTATTGGAAGAGAGATTCCTTCAAGGTGTTACTAGAACCAATGGTTAATGTATCCTTTCACTTAAAAAACAATGTGTAGAACCACCTCATTAACCAATATGATTACATATATTTGTAATTTGTAATTTTTTATAATTTTAAAATCAACCGGCAATTAAATACTTTCCCATCCTTATTTAACTGTCCAGGAGATAAATCTTGTTACTATTTGCCCGTCCATTTAAAATTTTAATAAGCTAATAATTACTGTCAAAGTATCCCCATTCCTACATAATTTTTTTAAAAAATTTTATTTTTTATTTGTCAGTTTAGGAGATAAAAAAAATTTATTTTTTCTTATTATACTCTTACTTTTTAAATAAATGACTACAATTAAAAAATTTATTAGTTTTTTTATCTATTATACTCTTACTTTTTTTTCTTATTATACTCTTACTTTTTTCCTATCATAATTAATTATTTTCATATATAAATTTACAAAATAAAAATTTTTGAAGCCTAAAAGCCTTGCTTTAGTTGATTGACATAGGCCTATTTGCAAAATCAAATTTGTTTCCGAACTCTTTTACGTACTTTACCCAAATAAGCACTGAATAGCATTATGATATTATCCAACAAAGAGTTTTTAGATGTGTTTAGAATAGTTTATAAATAACTTATGTTCATAACTTCTATAAGTTAATTTTGGTTTTATCTAAGATTTTACTGTTAAATATATACCATACAATTTCATTTTAAAATAATTTACGTATTTACATGCACCCTTAATTTAAATTAAAGGTGAAGTTTATATGTTTTCCACTATCTAAGCTTTTTCCTTTGTGTTCATAAGCCTTTATTCTAACCCAAGAGATAACTTTGTTTCGAGCGGAACGATTCTAATATTGCGAATAAAGGACCTAAACAGATTCACTTCCATTAAAATGCACATAGAATAAAAATTAGAGTGAATATCTACATGATCTAACTATTTTTATAGCTCTTTTGTAAACTATTTCAAATGTTGTTAAAAAAAATATTTCAAAAATGCACCCAAAATTAAGTGGAGTGAAAGTCTTAAAGACTAAATTGAATATTTATTCTAATAATGAATGAATTTAACAATTTCAAATTTATAGTTTTTTTTGAAAAACAAATTTATACCCTAAACGCTAAACAAATTTATAGTTAAAGTATGTCATATTGGAATGAGGTTGGTGATGATACGTGGAGAACGGCCCAATAAGCTTTTGCATCAATTACTTGCGATGAACGCTTGTTAAAGTCTCTCATGGTCCTTGTCCCAAAAAAAGTAGATCATCCAAGTTTTTTTAAACAATTATGTCCAATTAGCCTATGTAATGTGACTTATAAGGTGATTACCAAGGTCATTGGTGATGGTTTGCAACCTTTCCTTGTCTTTCTTGTTGGGCTTCTGCATGAAATTGACATAGGACAAATATGGTTACTAAGGTACTTAGATCCCGAAAGTGTTATTTGTCTCACAATGTTCTCTTCCATAAAACTTATATAAAGAATCTCATTTAAAAAGTGCACAATATACAACACAAACTTCTTATCAACGAAATAGACAAGCTATACAAAATCTATGATCTTGTAAGAATACTTAGAGTTTTATTCTATTTTATATCTTGAACAATCAATTTAGCTTTGTAAGCTGAGACACTTCTAAGGTCTTGCTAAGACTTAGGAACCTTTTCTTTGTATTGAAGTTTTCAGAAAAGAATTCTTGAGTAATTAACCTAGAGAGACTAAGTGTGTTAAAGAATACTTGGGATTGTTGTAAGTATATGTGGGTTCATGTTGTGCTTGAACAAAAACTAGACATAGCCTTAGTTAAGAGATAAACTAGTATAAACATTGTTTTCGAGTCATTCTCTTTGCTCTTTAAAAATTACTTTGTTGTTTTTCTGTTAAATAGTCTTTTGTAAAAACTCAAACAAGTGTCTGAATATCTCTTAAAAAAAAATTGCCAAAGTTTTTAAACACACCATTCAACTCCGTTTCTAATATGTTTGTGTTACCTTTAATTTTACTACCAATTGTCGAGATGGAAAAAAATACCAGAGTTTGGAATGGGGAAAACTCAAGAAATTTTTTCAATCCCACTAATAATATTTAGTAAAAGATATGGAAAATCAACACACCTGTCAGATATTTTATTTGGCAAATAAATCATGGAAACTATTAATGAACAACTGTAAAGAAAAATGAGGATTGAGAGATTTACATTCCCTTCATTATGGTGGAGTAGAAAACATATTGTTTTGAGAGATTGTCCATTAACTACTTTTCTTTGGACTTACCTTATGGATAGACATGCAATTTTTTTGGATGCAATCTAGAAGAATGGATTGAATTGGGCAAGAGATATGGGTTACCAACTGTCACATACTCTGGACATGGAGAAAAAAACAATGCCATGACCCTTACTTTGTTCGACCACACCAACCTTGGAGGAAAGTCTTTGAACAAAATAGAATTTATTCAATAAATTCTTAGCATCTATATTCTACTAAACAAAAATCATCAATGAAAATAGAGATAAAGTGGAAATCACTTAGAATCCAGTGGTCAGTTCTAAACATTAATGGATCCAACAAGCAGAATTTGAGCAGATCCGATTGTGGAGGTGTAATCCGGGATTCAAATGATAGTTGGGTTCATGGATTTACAAAAAGAATAGGTTTTACAAGTTCTTATCTTGCTAAAATTTAGGCTGTGTGGAAAGGTGTAGCTTTAGCTATAAGGTTGCAAATCTCACATCTTGGAATTCAAATTGATTATGAAGTTGGGGTAATGAGGCTTTAGGCGATTGCAATGGAAGTGGTTCTGCTAGAGCTTTACTTCTAAGTATCAAGTAGATGTTAGAAGGTTTTTTTAAGTTATAATATTATACACATTTTTAAAAAAGCAAATAGAATGACCGATAAATTAGTTGCTATGGCTTGTAATTTAGAATTTAGGCTTAAAACTTATGAGTTGACTCCTCCTTATGTTAGACAAAAGTTATTTTTCTAGATGTTATTTGTTAGTTCAATAAATTAGGTTTAGGCCCATCGTTCTAAAAAAAAGTTATTTATATTTTTCATTAATAAAATGGTATTGTAGAAATTATATAATTAAACATGTCTTATTTATCTAAATTTGGTTTATATTGAGATTAAAATATTTTATATTTTTATCGTTTATATTTAACACTGGTGGAAGGATTTTGGAGAAATTTGAAAATTTAAACTTGTGAAATACTTACGTGGAAAACAAATCACCAAACTTTTATCCACAAGCAATGGATTATTTTAATTTATGGAGTCGAACTCACCATCGCACCGAGAATCGTATACAACATCGAAGGCACAAATAATGCAATAAAACAATTGAGCATAACAAGTTACATCATTTGCAATTGATTACCATTCTTGAAATAATAAAAAATTGGCGACATTGTATATGCTCTCTCAATGTCCACAGATTATAAAATGTCAAACCAATAAACCATAAGAAACGAAATTCCAAGCATAAAAACAAAAAGGCCACTTGTGCTAATTGGTTCCTTATTCTCGTATTTCACATTCTTTATTTCCCAAATCACTATGTAGAGAGACAGTAGGGAGAGTGAAAGATGAAAATCATTGAAATAATGATGTGAAACATAATAACAATAATATTGTCTTCATTCTCATCTCATTCGATGGCCTCAAACCACCACCAAAACGGCGACACTACCACCCTCCACCTCTCCAAAAAGCCAAAATTATCCTCCGCCTTCATCACCGACGCCGAGATCCAATCGGAATTCTCCCACCACGACCCCGCCGTGGCTCGCCTCAACAACGGCGCCTTCGGTTGCTGCCCCGCCTCCGTCATCGCCGTGCAGCGCGACTGGCAGCTCAAAAACCTCCGCCAACCAGACCACTTCTACTTCAACGAGCTCAAGAACGGCCTCCTCCGTTCCCGAACCATCATCAAAGACCTCGTCAACGCCGAACACGTCGACGAGATCTCCATCGTCGACAACGCCTCTACCGCCACCGCCATCGTCCTCCAGCAAGCCGCCTGGTGTTTCCACGAAGGAACCTTCCAGAAAGGCGACGTCGTCCTCATGCTCCACTACGCTTACGGCGCCGTCAAGAAAGCCATCGACGCCTACGTGGCACGCGCCGGCGGCACCGTCATCGAGGTCCCCCTCCCGTTCCCGGTCAAATCCAACGACGACATCATCAGAGAATTCCGGAGCGCGGTGGAACGCGGGAAGGCGCGTGGTAACAGAATTCGGTTGGCGGTTATCGATCACGTGACTTCCATGCCAAGCGTAGTTATTCCGGTGAAGGAGTTGGTTACGATTTGCAGGGAGGAAGGAGTGGACCAAATTTTCGTCGACGCGGCGCACGCGATTGGGTGCACGCACGTGGATATGCAGGAGATTGGAGCCGATTTTTACACAAGCAATTTGCATAAATGGTTCTTCTGTCCTCCTTCGGTAGCTTTTCTCTACGCGCGCGGGTCGAGTAAGTCACGTGACTTGCACCACCCTGTGGTGTCGCATGAGTACGGGAACGGGTTGGCCGTGGAGAGTTCGTGGATTGGGAACAGGGATTACAGTGCGCAGTTAGTGGTTCCTGCGGTTGTGGAATTTGTGAATAGGTTTGAGGGTGGGATTGAAGGGATCAAGAAGCGGAACCATGAGAGTGTTGTTGAGATGGGTGAGATGTTGGTTAGTGCTTGGGGGACTCATTTTGGGAGTCCTTCTGAAATGAGTGCTAGTATGGTCATGGTGGGTTTGCCTCCTTGTTTAGGGATTGCTACTGATTCTGATGCTCTTAAGCTTCGGACTCATTTAAGAGATCATTTTGGGGTTGAAGTCCCCCTTTATTTTCGACCACCAAAAGAAGAGGAAGCTGAGTGTGTTACTGGATATGCTAGAATTTCTCATCAAGTTTACAATAAGGTTGAGGATTATTATAAGTTCAGAGATGCGATTAACCAACTTGTGCTTGATGGGTTCACATGTGCGGTTCTCTCCACTTGAACTGAACAGGGTAGGCTTTGCTCTGCTCTTTTATTAACCCGGTCTCCACTAAATAGATGGATACATCAATTTTGTAATAAAGATTAATATATCTGCAAATATTCTGTGCAAGTAGTGTTTGTGTTTGACATAAGATTTATGTTGAACCTTCAATTATATAGCTGCTTTCTTGATATTTTACAACTCTGCTGCTGCTGGATGGACAAATAAAATAAACAGATTTGCTTCCTTTTCAATGGTGTATTTGGAAATTTAAAAGTTGCAAGGGGCAATCACCATTATATCTCAATGTTGTATTGAGTATTTTTTAATGAACTTTTCAATCATTTATCATATTTTGAGCTTAATTTTTCAGTTAGTCTTTTGAATGGTAGCTTTAGACTCTACTTTTTTATCAAACCATGTATGAAATTAATATTTTTTTGTGGGTGTTTCAAATGATGATTATATCTTTTGATATTATTTCCTTTTGTTTTTCTTGAGTATAGCATTGGAATGAAGAATCCAATCTGTAATTGTGTTGAAAACGGTAACTTAATGCTTAGCATGGAAACAATAACATTCCACCGTCAACACACGGTAATTTTATTTTGTGTGTTTAAGATGATGTATGCAAGAAAGGAGAGGAAACGAGCACAGTGCAAAGCATGATAGGACTGATAAAATCTACCCCCTTACTATTTAGTACATTGTTTTTTTAGTTAGAGGCATATTTGGAATGATAAAAATAAAAATAGGTAATTAAAAGGAGAGTAACATATTTATTTGTTTTTTTAAAGTAAAAAAAGAATAAAGGAAATATAAAATAAAAGACTTATACTATAAACTTCTCCTCTTAATTAAGGAACTCAAGAGTTATATATTTTTTTTAGTCTAAAAATAAAATAGAAGTTTCATAATATTAGAAAAGAGATATTAAATAATATATAATTTTGGTTTATTTTTACTCATATAAACAAGTAAAAGATAATATTTTTATTTATTTTCTTTTTCATTTACTATCCATTCCCAATTCTATTGTTCTGTATTTTTAATCTCCTAATTCTTTCTTTCTTTTTCTCTCTATCAAATAAAAAATAATGATAGATTTGAGGGATACATATACACTTATTAATTTTAGAATTTATTTCTATTTTTATGGGTTTTCCTTCGGGTTTGGGAAACCTATACAGATCTTACATATTTTTTTTTTAATTTTGATCATTTAAACATATAATTTTAAATAAATTATATATTTCTAAGACATTTTAATTGAAATAATATATAAAATAGACATTAAAAATCTTCATAATTAATAAACTCCATGAGTATGTATTATTTTAAGAAAAATATATAAACTTATTATTATGATTTAAGTATAACTATAAATAAAATTATTAAATTTGTATATCAAGACGGGTTTAGCCTGAGGTGTGGGGTCAAGATAGATAGTTACTTTCCTATATCTGCCATTATAAACCAGGACCAAATTAAGACAAAATTTTATTTATTCCCAATTAAAATGAATTTTACCAGGAAAATTCAAAAAGAAACCAAATTAATCTTCACGAATTCAAGTAAAATTATCATTTATTCTCGCATGTTGACATATTCTGATTTTCTTTTGCTTCTTCCCAAAGGATAATGTAAGTGATGTTCACTTGAAGTTTGGATTTTTCCTTTACCATTCAACAAGTTATTTGAAGCGATACACCTGGCAAGTTGACATTTTTGGATTTTCTTTTCTTTCTTCCATGTCGATACCGTAAGTGGAATTCACTTGAAGTTTTAATTTTCTTTTCCTATTAAACAATTATTAGGTAAAACCAAGAAGAAATTTTGGAAAAATTTAAATGTGAAAAAATTATAGAAATATAAAAAACATAATTTCTTCAAAAAATTTCAAATTATAAAGAAAAGTATCCAATTCATAGATACAATCTTATAAAATTAAATATAAAATTAAGAAAATAATAAAAATAATTTTTCCAATCACATATATCCTTTACGAAAAAGAACATTTATCATGGTTGAACCAACTCTTTCAAAAGAGATTTTTTTCATTCACAAAGTTTAAATATGATAACTTGTTTAAGGAGAATAAAAACATTTACCATTTAAAACAATTACTTGTTAATCATAAAAGAATAATTATTAAATAAAAATCATCATACTTAAACTCATGATTTTATTAGAAAAATAAACTTTTCTCATTAACCATGTTCTTAATAATTTATTTATTTTAAATCTTTCCATTGCCTTTTTACCTCACAGGAACGAATAAAATTTTTACTTAGAAAATATTAAGGGTTAAGGATAGAGTTACATATAACCTTGAGATACAAATATAGCCTTATATAATGACTACTAATTAGTAGCTTATATGAGTTTGATCTGGTACATGTATCAAAAGGTCTATATCGGTACTAAGCTACTATAGTCGGTGTCAACATAAACCTAATAATAGCAATCTCATAAATGACCTATGATCACCAAGTTAGGGGTTCAGATATTCGCTGAGGGTGCAATGATCCATACCTGCAAGGATGTCAAAAATGTCTACGCATGTATTTTTTTCGTGCATTAAGGAAAAGTACTGACATTAGTATCAGTAAGAGAACTAATATCAATTAGAGGTTGAGATATTCGCTATGGGGCGCAATGATCCATACCTGCAAGGATGTCAAAAATGTCTACACATGTAATAATTTTTTCGTGCTTTAAGGAAAAGTACTGACACAAATCGCATAAGACACAACCACCATTCAACTTAATAAGTTTCACTCATTTGCTACAATATGAGACTACAATATGTGAAACCGCCACTAATCTATTAACTAAAATAAAAAAATAATATCACAAAAATATATAAATATATATATATATTAATCATTCTCATGCCACAAATTGATGACATAGAAAAATTGAATATCTCAATAATAATAATTATTATCTTTTTATTATAAATAAAAGAAGCCAAATAGTTAATTGGCAAAGATTAATATGACTAAATAAACAAAAATAATGAGTGGGATGAGATTATCTAGTGCAATCCGTGTTCTTTTGCAAGCTTAAGGTTTCTGGCCAAATATTTGGTAGAAAAACCCCAAAAAGTAAATAACACTTAGAAGTCCATGGAAAAAGAAAGCAAAATTATTACTATAAAAAGCACATACAGTTTTTGATTTCATTGAAGAAACACCCCCAACATTGCTTACTTCCCTACTATACTCTCGATCTTTGGAGAAGTCCCTATTCCAAGAAGGAAATGAACTTGTTAAAAAATAATGAGAAACAAAATTTAAGGGTAAATACAGAAAACTATATAAAAACATGGCAACCAAATTCACAAAACAATGACAATAATATCTTGTATAAAAAAGGCCTTTTGCAATTATTTCAAAAAAAGGACCATAATATAGTAACCCTGTTCTTTATCAAGGGAAGTAATAATAAGTTAACTATAGAATAACAAATGTCCAGGCAAAATCCTAATCCCCTACAGTCAACAAACAAAAAGTATGATAAATGCTAATGTAACACACTATGATGTCTAGATCAGGAACTTGAACCTCCATATAAAGAAAATAATATGGATTTCAAAGGGAGATGGTATGTTGCTAACTTATGTTTTTGCTTATAAATTAAAAGTTAATCAAATTTCTTAATCACAAGTCAGAACATGGCTAGTCACCCAAGAGTGGTTCCATTTATACCTTTCACTTTGTCTCTCATTCTCACGCGTCATCCTCAAATCAGCTTTGCGAGCTTCAAACTCTTCTCTACTCATAACTGGAGTCAAATGAACTTTCTTCTTTTTTTTTCTTTTTCCTTTTCTTTCCTGCAAAGTTTAAAAATCAAATGAGATCACCCTCAATAGAAAATCAACAAAATAAAATATAATTTGTTGGTTTAACCAATGGTGCCTCATACCAAAGCAATGTAGCAGCAATCTGCATTACCTGATTCCGAAGGAACCAACTTTTGTTGCACTTCTTCCTCAATCAACTGAGCACTCCCTTGTTCCAACCGTATCTTTCCACCTAAATGCATTTCTTAGATAATCTCCTTAAACATAACACCCACCTAATACCAAAAAACATAGAAATGATAAAATTAACTATGTTTTTATAACCGGACAAGTTATTAAACTAATGTAGATACTAATTCAAATAAATAGTTAAATCAAAAAATTAAATTGTAATTAAACCGGTAATAATCCAGTTGACTGGTTAAACACTCAACTAGTAGCCAGTTCAGGTTTACTAATATTTATAATTAGATCTCGAGAAATTATTTAATTAATAAATATAAAAACAAACATGCCTGTTACTTAAAGAAAACTAATAATAAATACAACAATTAACACAAGTATATTGTTTAAAGAAGTACTGTTTAGTAGCAAGATTCTTTTTTCAGCCATATAATATATTACATTACATTCAAAACTTATAACTTTATATAACATCCTGGGAATCTTAAAAATTTTGGTTTTATGCTCGCCACTATTTGGAAAAGGTCATTTGGAAACCATGACCCTATTTAAGAGAAGATCCTTAATTAACTTATGCAATTAACAGAAAAGAATAAAAAAATGCATTGTCATTTATATTAATAAAAATCATTCATGCATATCTCTTCCTATTTAATTTTGGAAAAAACTAGTTTTAAAAAATAGAAGTCAACTCACCTTCAGGTCTAAGGAAACTAGGAAAGATCTACTCTTGCATTTTTTATTTTTGCCAATTGTTAGGGTGGCAACTTTGCTGAATTTCATATTCGATGATTTATTCAATGTATTATTACATATTTAATAGCTGTGGTAAGACACTTAAGAAATGAATTTCTAGTGGTAAATATAAATAACTATTAGAAATAAAGAATTTAACTCATTTATTATGATATTATATATGATCCAACTAAGAAATACACTAATTATATTTCTAGCAAATGTAAGATATTTTAATCATGGAGGTCTAAAATTAGTTTCCCTTAATTAATATTGATTATAGTATTTTGCGCATTCGACGTTATGTACTCAAATATTGGCATGTAATCCAAAAATTACATGACTATTGCAGCCTCTTCCTCGTGAACTAAAACCATGTACTCAAATAGAAATTTGTTACAAAAAAAATGGAATATGTTGTATAATTTAATTTCAATATGATCTTTATCGTTGTGGACTAAAGTAAGAAAAAAGTTTGCTATCCTTGGAGATCCTAATTGAGGTATTATAGATAGGAATAGAGGACACACGTGTCAATACGGGAACAAACTCTAGGTGCATGCTAACCTGCATTGCATATGCGCAAAGCACTCTCCTTCCAAAATTCTCAAAATTGGACATAAACCATAGCTTTGAGATGTGTGCAATCATAGGCAGGGTAGAGGTAGCGTAAGTTTTACAAAGAGGGAATCTTTTATTCATAGATTCTCTGAATCTATAAGATACATGTGAAAGATTTGACGTTATATTAGATAGAGCATAGACTGCCTTGCTTTGTCGTTCTTCTTTTGATAGGTCTTTGCTTAAGCGTGTTTACAAGAATGTTTTCTTGACTGTTGAGATCCTTGAGCCAGACTTGAAAAAGAACTTCCTTTAAGGTGAATTCTGGATCCAATTATTCACAATATATTCAGACGCTTTTGATAAGTTTGGGAACCTTCCTTTGTTTTGAGAAAGACAAGATCGAATGTTCAGTCTTTGTAGTATGAGATAAACTATTCTGAGTTAGGTTTGGTAGGTATTTAGATGCAAAGATCCTTTTCTTTGAGAGTGATTTTTCAGACTTCAGGACTTTTCTTGAATCAATGAGGGTTTATTAAAAAGATTCTTTTGACATACTGCTCCCCTTATCTTTCGTAACCCAATCCTTATGTTTTCCTGAAACACTTAAACTCACTTATTAAATAATAACTTGACACCTAATTCAAGTTAGTGATCATAATGTTAGTTATCAATAAATTTCATGGGATTTGGTTTATATAAAAGTGGTTTTGTCTTTGACCAGACTTTTTCTTCAACACATTCGATTTCTCCCTTGATTGCTCAAAGTATGGTGTACATGGAGTGATTTGAAGGAAAGGTTCTCTCAGGGAGACATGATTAAAGTGCCTGAGCTTCAGCAAGAAATTCATTCATTGAAGAAAGGAAACTTCACAGTCATTGGGTATTTTACCGATTTGAAGATTTTTTAGGAAGAGCTCAAGAATTATAGACCAATGCCTTTATGTACCTATTATGCTCCATGTTCTTGCCTTGCATAATGTTAGGTTGTTCAAACATCAAGATCAAGTCATTAGGTTCTTAACATGCCTGAATGAGGAGTATGCCTAAATTAGATCATAGATCCTTATAATTGTTACCTTACCTACTCTCAACAAAGCCTTCTCAATGGTTCTTCAACATGAGAGACAAACTTGTTTATGAGCAATTGATGGGGTAAAGCTCAGTGTTAATGCTGCAGATTCCAGGAAAGGATATGGTAAAAGAAGAGGAAAGATTTGAATTTGCACCTATTGTGAAAGGCAGGGTCATATTGTTGAATTCTATTACAAAAAGCATGGTTATCCTCCAAGAAAAAAAAGTGGATCTTTTAATTATGTCGTAGGTTGAGATGAAGAACATGAAGAAGTTGATGTAGAATTTGTGGAAGAAGAAAATATTTCAAGTGTTGGTAATCAGATGTTTACAAAAGATCGGGTTAAAGACTTGTTGAAGCAAGCAAAAAATGGCGCTTTGACTTATTCCAACGATTAAATTTCAATCAGGAAGGATGACAACACTGGCAGAAAATCAATGATGAATTCAGATATTTTCCTAATCCTATTGTAGTGATTGGATCTTGAACTTAGAAGCCTTTGATCACCCTTTCTCAGTCAACCTTCCCAATGGTACCACTATCATAACCACATTAATAGACATAATAAAGTTCTCACCTTACTTCATTCTAAGGTTTATCTGCCTCAATTCTCACTCAATCTAATTTTAATTTCCAGGTTGTGACTCCTAGGATTGCAACTTACTTTTTGTTTTTAGCCAATGTTGCATCCAGGAAAGAAAAAGCAAGAAGATGATTCATTTGGCTAAGGTAAGCCACAGCTTGTATAAACTTTTTTTTTTGACCCCAATCCCGTACGATTCATAATTTTGTTAATTCCGTTGAAACATGTAATTCTAGCGTGAATTCAATCAGTTGTATTCCTGAAAGTGCTATTTGGCATTTCAGACTATGAATCCTTTCCTTTAGATAAACCACAAAGCAACCAAAACTAAAATTAACCAATAAATATTATATATCTTCCATTTATTATCAGTAGATAATTGTTATTGCGGCTGCCAAATAAATGAAATATTTTTAAAGGAGTCACTAATTAAGTTTAAAATTAAATTTAATGATAACCTCTGTTGTACTTTAATTATCGTGAAGTTTGAGATTTTGTAGAATGGAAAAATGATAAATCTTTGAAAAATTATATTGTAGATAAAATATAATGTTTTAGTTGACGAATTTAAAATAATAGTTCAATAATAATTAATAAATACGGAACTCGATAAAGAAAATTAAAATATTAACTTTAAATCACCCCAAGACAATAATATAATAATTTTTTATCTGGGAAGCATGAAGGAGGCATAACAGAAGTGGTTTATAATGAAATGGCCTCGTGTATGCAAGCCCAGTGTCGTGCAGGCCTAAACGCTTGACACGGTTTATTTGGGAGGAGCAGGACAGAACGTTGCTTTCATTTCATCAGACAAAACAAATACATATTTTGATTTTCCATTGCGTCTCTCTGGCAAGGGCAAATCAAATATGATCGCACTCTCTCCGCCGATGCATTTGCGAACCTGAGAAGCATTCTCCACAGCCCCCAATTCACTCTCTCTCATAATCAACCAGGTATATAATTTATTTCCATTCTTTTCCTTCGCATTCCCTTTCAATTTTAGGGTTTATACTTTCATTCATCATTGCACTCCTTCCGAATTTTAATTGTTTCTCTGTCACTCTCATGTTATCGTGTCCCTTAGTTTACTTCCTTTTTAGGGGAAATTGGAACGTGATTGTTAGTATTATTGTCCAAACTTAGCTACGCCTTACGATGTCTTTGCTTTTGGAAGGAAAAAAGAGTGCAATGTTAGGCTATGGTAAATATTTGAATTAGAGTTTTGGGTATTTAACTATTAATTGATCCTGATATGGTTTCTGTCGCTGTGGGTAGGTCATGGCTGGCACAAAGATAATTGCGATATGTCAGTCAGGAGGCAAGTTTGAAGCTGAAAAAGATGGATGTTTGTTATATAAAGGTGGTGATGCTCATGCAATGGACATTGATAGTCAAATGAAGTTTGATGAGTTCAAGGAGGAAATAGCGGAAATGTTTAATATCAGAGCTGATTGTATGTCTATCAAGTATTTCCTTCCTGGGAACAGGAAGACTCTTATTACAATTTCCAATGACAAGGATCTACAACGGATGGTTAAATTTCATGGGAATTCTTCTACTGTTGATGTTTATATCCTTATTGAAGAGGCACTTGCCCTTGAGGTGTCAAACATGCCTGCCAGTAGGTAGTTACCTTTGTTTCTAAGTTAATTTCTCATGGTTACTTGATGGAAGTTTCTAAAGTTTAATTTTGGATTTCTTGGAGTTTAATTTCAGGTCAAGCAGAACAACCTTGTCTGAAGCGGCTGCAGCTCCTGGTGATGATATGCCTGAGCCTGATGCTATTTGTTGTACAAATCAAATGGATACAAATATGGACATTTCTCAAGAAGCTTCCCTTGTAGTCCCTATTCGTTCCTCCAATGATGAGAGGTATGCCAAAGGAGCACTGCAGTGGCAGAATACTATAACTGGTGTGGGTCAAAGGTTCAACAGTGTACATGAATTTCGAGAATCATTGCGTAAATATGCCATTGCACATCAATTTGCCTTTAAATATAAGAAAAATGATAGTCATCGTGTAACTGTTAAATGTAAAGCAGAGGGTTGTCCTTGGAGAATTCACGCATCAAGGTTGTCATCTACCCAGTTGATATGTATCAAGAAAATGAATTCAACTCATACTTGTGAAGGGGCTTTTGCAACAACTGGGCATCAAGCAACTAGGAGTTGGGTGGCCAGTATTATAAAGGAGAAATTGAAAGATTTTCCGGATTACAAGCCCAAGGACATTGTCAATGACATCAAGCAGGAATATGGAATTCAACTTAACTACTTTCAGGCATGGCGTGGTAAAGAGATAGCAAAGGAGCAGCTTCAGGGTTCTTATAAAGACGCATATAGTCAGTTGCCTTTCTTCTGTGAAAATTTAATGGAGGCTAACCCGGGAAGTCTTGCCATGTGCACTACAAAGGAAGACTCGAGCTTTGATCGTCTCTTTGTAGCATTTCATGCTTCATTGTTTGGCTTCCAGCAAGGTTGTCGGCCACTGATTTTCCTTGATAGCATTCAATTGAGATCAAAATACCAAGGGACATTGTTAGCTGCAACAGCTGCAGATGCGGATGATGGTTTTTTTCCTGTTGCCTTTGCCATTGTTGATGACGCTGAATCTGATGATAGCTGGCATTGGTTCTTACTTCAACTCAAATCAGTGCTGTCAACATCTTGTCCCATAACATTTGTAGCAGACAGAGAGAAGGGGCTGAAAACTTCAATTGCTGAGATATTTGAAGGTTCATTTCATGCATATTGTCTACGATATTTAACTGAGCAACTTTTTAGAGACTTGAAAGGGCAGTTTTCCCATGAGGTAAAGCGACTTTTGATTGAGGATTTATATGCTGCTGCTTATGCAACCAAACCAGAAGGCTTTCAAAACTATATGGAGAGCATTAAAAAGATTTCTGAAGAAGCTTATGATTGGATTATGCAAACTGAACCCCAGAACTGGGCGAATTCACTTTTTCAGGGTACTAGGTATAACCACATGACATCAAATTTTGGGGAGCTGTTCTATAGTTGGGCAGCAGATGCAGATGAATTGCCAATAACCCAGATGGTTGACGTAATTAGGGGTAAGATTATGGAGTTGATTGTTGCCAGAAAGTTGGTATCGGAACAATGGGAGACTAGATTGAGTCCATCCATGGAGGAGAAGCTTAAAAAGGAAAGCCAAAAAACTAACTCACTTCCAGTTCTACAGTCAACCTGTAGCACATATGAAGTTTGCGGTGACACAGCTGAGGTTGTTGATATTGACAGGTGGGAATGTAGCTGCAAAGCCTGGCAGTTGTCTGGTGTGCCGTGCTGCCATGCCATTGCTGTCATTGTTGGCATTGGCCAGAGTGTGTATGATTTTTGCTCCAGATACTGTACAACTGAGAGCTACAGGTTGACCTACTCAAAGATTGTACATCCAATTTCAGACATGGATGTGTCTGCTTCAAAAGATTCTCAGCTTGTGGTAACAGTAACCCCTCCTCCCACCAAAAGGCCGCCTGGTCGGCCAGCCACAAAACGATTTGGATCTCTAGAAATAGTCAAGCGCCATCTCCATTGCAGCCGATGCAAGGGGCTGGGGCACAACAAATCTACTTGCAAGGAATAATTTCAGTGCTGGACCGTAAGTGCTTCCTTTCATTGAACAGTTTATTTTGCTCTGCAGAATCTTGAATTTGCGGTTGAGTCTTTGAAGTGATTGCAATGATTGATTGACAATTAACTTGTTTCCTTTTGGATTTTATGAACAGTTTCAATCAAGAATTGGTGGCACAGAAAATCTGTACAATGCATCTAACTGCCCTTGTGAAGGAAGTGGAAAAAAATAAACTAGAATGTCTGTAGTTTTAGTTTGTAAAAAGCATGATAGTTCTTTGGTATTATTTAGTATTCTATTGCAAGTCTAGCCCGCACCCCCCGTGTTTGAAATCTCTCCTCTGTCCAGATAAATTTATGACACAAATAAAATTAGACTAGGACCACTCTGGGTGTTTCCTTAACATTTGGAGCCATATAGCCTGGGCTTGTTAAAGGCGATTTAATGGACTGCTTAGCATCTGTTTGGTAGCACGTTTGAAGCCTCATAGCGTGATTTATGATGCAGTTTTTTGCATGGGTGGTTTTACTGAAGGAATTTTTCTTTCCGTAATTTTTGCAAACCTCCATAGCAACGGCAGCCCAAACGGGCTATAATTAGTTACTGCCCATAAATTCTTCCACAGTTGCAATATATTGTAAATATTTCGTCCATTAAGAGTTATTGGTCTGAACAATGCAAATTTACGAAATTAACTTAACATAAAATCATCACTTTGGTTCCGTAGATTTGTGACTAGTTTACTTTAGCAGTCAATAAGTTTTGCATTAGTTATCAACTTATCATTTGAAGTTATGGAGAGCTCTGCTAGGGTTTTCACTAAGCCCCGAAAAAAAGGTATGATTAGGGATGTCAATGCTGGTCAATTAGTCCCGTCATGCCTTCACCAAGTGCAGAACGAGGCGGGTTCAGCTCCTTATTAGAGGTGAGTTAGAATTTTTGGTTTGTTCCTTTTTGATGACAGATTGGTCTATCAAACTTTATAAAATAAAAGATTCTTATTTAAAAAAAGTTTAGTATTCGTAAAAAATGTTTTTAGTAGTGAGTTGATGGGTTGACTTGTTTAAAAAAATTATAAAATAATTAAAATTAATAAAAATCAGTTAATTTATTATTTTTAAAAAGAAAATAAGGAAAAGTTTACTAAACTAGATATAAAAACACAAAGTAATTATGTTATTAAAATAGATAATTTTGAATATAATTATACTGATAATTCTAATTCAAACACTAGTACTAAATATTATTTTACATTCATATATAATCCTTTATATATTGATATTGAATACATATAGTCGAATTAATATGATAAAATTGAAAGTGAGAGTGAAAAGTGTTAAGTGAGTGATTGTTAAGTTTTTTTTTAAAAAAGTCATTGACCCGCTTCGTTAAAATGCCAGCGGCAGGTCAAATTTGATATAGTTACAAGATATATGTTTTCTAACTCGTGCTGTCATTTTTAAGCGGGTTGGTGGGTTGGCTCGTTAAGCTTAACCTACTTTGAAATTCTTAGGTATGTCGACCAAGAGGACAATTTCGTTTTGTGATATGGTGTTAGGTGAAGTTTAATCTACTAAACGAAAGGAGTATGAACCTTTTGGCTGTGAAGAAGGCTATGAAAAAAATTGGTGGATGAGAGTAGGTTGAAGCCTATGTTGTACTTGGACGAAACTTACAAGCAAGATATATATGCCTTTTAGAAGGATGCTTTGATTGTTAAACTACTTGGTAAGTCTTTTAGGTTTGTAATCATGAAGGATCGATAAAGCAAAATCTAGAAACTCATACAAGGGTTCGAGATGGTGGATTGGGAGTGGTTTTTTTGTGGTTAAGTTCTACAAGAAGAAGGATTGTATGAAAGATGTGGGGTGGTCTTTGGATGATATTTAATCATTATCTAGCAGTTCAAACGTGGTCTTTGAACTTTCTATCATCGAAAGCAAAAATAGCACGTACGTTTGCATAGATTTGTCTCCCTAATTTAAATCTGGCCTTCTTTGATTCTAGTGTTTTGTTAACAATGGCGTTGTTGGTTGGTAATCTTGTGCAAGTGGATGAAAATAGTATTAATATCACTAGGAGAAAATATACTCGAATGTGTGTTGAAATTGATTTAACCTAACCTATAGTGAGTAAGGCCGAACTCAATGATGAATGGTATCTAGTTGAGTACGAAGGATTGCATTTGTTATGCACTAATTGTGGCTTCTATGACCACCTCTAAAGAAAATGGTCAAAGGCATCAACTGTAGTTATGGAAAAAACATAGGAGACGGCGATGGGAATGAACACCGAAACTAGTAACCCTAAGCCACACATAGGGGAATCATATTTGGAAACAATTTTTGGAGGCTAATTTACAAACAGATCCTAACAATGCTGATCATGGGGATTAGATTATTGTCAGACACAAGATTCAAGGGAAAACAAAAACCATTCGATACAATTTAGTAACACTAAATTGAAAGGAGACCACACATTAAAGAAAAGAATAAAGGAGAACCAAGTAAGACCCAAGAATAATAAGGGGCCCATAAGCGCATCAAATACGAAATTCACTAATGGCGTTCATGCTAAGAGAACAAGGAAGGAAATGCAAAACCCATTTAACTAATATGTCAATGTCAGAAAGAAAGGTGGGATCGTGCATACAGAGGCTTCAAGCATGCAAAATGGTTTGCGTATTTTAATGTACCAATGAGGTGTGAATTATACGATGTACATGGAATAACTATCTGAATATCAATTCGCTTCGCATCTGAATATGAAGAAGGGTTGATGTAGCAGGATAATCTTGAAGCAAACCACCAAGGGCTAGGACCAAGAGCTCTAAATTCTGAGTCGGACTTACAAAGGGACTAGGGTGTTCAATTGGCCTAATTTTAAACATCTCTCTTCTCCATCTTTTTGTTTTTAAGGGATCGCAATTCTTTTCTAGAATGTGAGGGGGTAAACGAGCTTAAGAGGGCATAAGGTGTTACGTCCTATTATCCAGGACACGAGTTTGGATGTGTTAATTCTTTTGGAGACCCATTGTTGTTTCCTTTTGTTAAGAAGCTTTTGGAGGAGACAAGGTTATGAAAAGGTTAAGGTGGTGGAAGCGATTGGGATTCAGGAGGTAATTGGGTGTTTTAAAATTTGAATACTATTCTCAATATTTCCTTGGTTATATATCATCATCAAGTCATTTCTTTTAATATTAAGAATGGTTCTAAGAAGTTATTGTGTAGTGGGGTGTACACTAGCCTTGCCCTTTCATCCTGTGAGGACCTTTGGAAGTATTTAGTTTTGCCAAGGAGTAGAGTGCATTGTCCTTGGATGATGATCGAGGACTTTAATGAAGTCATTTGGCGTTCAGAGGTGCGGGGAGGTCAGTTTTGTTGGAGTAGGGCTGTCATGTTTGCTAGTATGATTGAGGAGTGTAGCTTGGTGGGTTTAAGTTGGTCGGGTTGCAAATATACTTAGGTCAAAAGGTCAATGGGGTGACTAAACTTTCTAAAAGGCTAGATATGGCCATGGCTGACATAGCTTGGCATCATGAGTTTCCTGAGACTCAGTGGAAATTCCTTTCTCGCTCTGATCATTTCTCTATTCTTCTTAGGTGTGATGCTTTTGTGTGTAAGAAAGAGAATCGCCCTTTCTGCTTCCAAGCTGCTTAGTCATGTCACTCTGTTTTTGAGGGAATGGTTACAAGGTCTTGGAGTTTAAGGGTAAGGGTGTATAACAAATTGGTAAAGGTGAGGAAGAATCTCTTAAATTCAACAAAAATATTTTTTGGAGTATCTTTTCAAGGAAGAAGCAAGTGGAGGCTAGAATTAGAGGAGGCATAGCTGTAGTTAGAATATAACTTTTCTCATTCTTTGGAGCAACTTGAATTATCTCTCTAGAAGTAATATAATGAAATTTTAAGACAAAAGGAACTTTTTTGATTCCAAAAGTCTAGTAAAAAATCAGCCAGATATAGTGATCAGAATACAAAGTTCTTTAACACCTAAACTGTTTTGTCCTAGAACCAGGGTCAAGAGTGACTTATCTTGACCGGTGTCTGGAGTACCCTCTTGTGCTCTCAGTTTTACATCGCCTCAGTGGAGTACGGTATTTTACACTCAGATCTAGTGGGAAGCCAAATTTCTTTGCGCTAGAGTATGAGTTTGATGTTCAATCCATACCGAAGTCAATGGGACACACCAGAGGTGTACATACAAAAGATTCTCCGATGCTTAAGTCAATATGGGTATTACAGAAATATAAGTATTACGGAGGGTTACTCTCTGATTAGTCCAGATTCTCTTACAGTAATAAATGAGTTATATTTATAGGAGTTACCTGAGTAGGAGAAGTGATTTGACCTTTCTCCTAACCTACTGTAGCAACAGTGTTTGCAGGGACATGTTGCCCATACCGATTTTGACTCATGTTTTGTTACCAGGGGAATGACCAGAGTCTTTAATATAGGTCTAATTGTTCTAATTCTAGACTTTGGTTGGGGCGATTAGTTAAGTGTTCCTTGTGATTTTGATGACGTGGACTAATTTTAGTAGCACCCAGCCATGTCTTGGAGTCTGGTTTCCACCCCCAAATCATTTGCCCCTTAGTTTGTTGTTTTGACGATGTCGTGACAACAAGCTATTTTGACTACGGTGGAAATGGTCCATCTCAGAATCCTTGCTCTGGGATTTGAAGATTATTAACCGATATTACAGTATAACCGATATGTGAATTTTCCCGGACCGTTGTGCTCCATGGGTTAATGGGCATTTAATGAGCACCACCAAAAAAGCTGTCGTTTTACAGGAATTGCTGATGTGGCGTGTTTCGAATGGTCTGTATTTTTCACGCGCCATCAGATGATGTCATCTAAGGGTGAAGCGAGGCCTGTTTATGGGTCACGTCGTTTCAGTTTCCATCTCGTCCATGGGCCACGATGGTTGAACTTTAACCCATGGGATTTCAACGCTTATATAAGGAGGAAGACTTCATCATTTTTTCACTTTGCACTTTTTGTCTAGAAACTTTGTCCGTCCGTAGTCTTCGATTCTTTGTTACCCCGTCCTGACCCGTACTAGAAGAACAGTTCGCACCTTTCACACAGGTAGCCTTTTCCTTCACCATTTTCTTAAAAAATGTCTGCTTTTTCTACTAACAACGGCCAGGACCAAGACAGTTCTGTTGAGATAATTTTAAAACCTTCTCTTTATTGGCCACCCGAGGTTCCTCGTCAAGGTCCTCGATTTACTCAGACGGATATCCATAGGTGGGTGAGGACAAAGAGTCGGGGTGGCTAAGCTAGAATTTGGCAACCTCGGTTGTTTTATCTTCAAAAGCGAAATCACCCTCCTTCGAATTCCCTAAACCTAAATCGTCTTTACCGCTCTCGTCTCCGAACCGGGATGCGGATTCAAGCGTAGTGCACTACTATACTGACGATACTGACTTTTATTCAACTATTCCATTTTTAGAACATGTTGTTACCATGGACGTTGTTGGCTCATCTGTTCTAAGGAATGACCCGACAATACCTTCATGATCGCTAACAAAGTAAACTGGCTAGCTCGAAAAGCTAAAAATACGTACTTCTGGGTACTTAAGACATACCAGCGGCCGTCATGCCAAGCCTACTGACGATGTGGACCTTGAAGCTAAACACTTCTGGCGTGCCAAGAAGTATGCTGATTCTTTTAGTCTTTTTACCCCTACTTTCCCAGAGTGGATCTACCATATTCCAAACGATCACTTTGTATTCTTCCACGAATACACCTTAATAAAGGTAGAAGTCTGGTTCCTGCTGAATAAGTTTGAGATAGGGGTGTTGCATTTTTTAGACATCGCCCCCAGTCAACTTCATTTCAACGGTTGAGCCTTAATTCTCGCCCTTGACGTCCTTGGAAAGCATCTAGGTTTCACGCCGACCGTCACCATTTTCTTTCGGTATGCACAAGTGATGCGCCATGGTGGCTCTGGGATGAGGTTTGTAAATTTAAGATGCAAAAGCGACATCATCAATTTCAAGGTGTTCGCTGAGTCCTACAAGATGGCATGAGCCTCCTTCAAAAATTCTTTCATTAAACTCTTCATCAAGGGGACGGACCCCCTTTTTAGAAGGACGAGGAAGGCCGGTTCTTAATCCACACCGGCTGGATTCATAAGCACTTTCTTTTGGAGAACGCGACGTATAAAGTCGAGGAGTGCTCTCTCTCTGAACTTTCCAGGGCCGTGGTCGATGCCCTTTATACTCTCTCCCGAGGTGCTCCCATCAAATGCCGCTCTCTCTTAGGCACTACAGAGACATGAAATGAGTACCTTACTCATTTGGGTATTTAACCTTTCTTTCTCTTTTCTTTAATGACTTCTCATACTTCAATTTTACTAACAACTTGTCTGTTTTCAGGAAATATAAGTGTCGACGTCTTGGAAGCCCTTCGACAGCTCATCGAGGGTTTGGTGGTCGATGTTGCCAGGGAAAACGTCACCCCAAAGCTGAAGAAGACCTCCAACCTCCATATCCCGGGAGGGACGATCGCAGTTGAGGATGCCCTCAGCAAGAAAAGGGGGAGGAAACAAGAAGGGGGTGCCTCCAAGAGGCAGAAGGTTGACCCTGGCCAAAAGGTACTGGACAAGGGTAAAGGGGTTGCAATTGAGAAGGTAGTTGAGAAGAAAACCCTTGTCTCTGTATCCGACATGGAAGCTTTAGAGAGCTCCTTGTCAGGACCTCTCCTCCCAACATCGATTTTTCTCTCCCATTCCGTCTCAAGGAAGGCCTAAATCCCAACGATATCGAATTTGCCTTGGAGACGGTAATATGGTACAATATTAAAATGCTCTCCACCATTTACTCCGCTGTTACAGATGGGCCCAAGTGAGAAATAAAGCGGCTGAAAGAGAAGAACACCCGCCTCTCTAAGGACTGCAGACGGGCTCATTAGAGGATAAAGAGCCTTAATGAAACAAACTAGGGTCTTTAAAAGTTTGAAGAAGACCTAAAAAAGGAAAAAGACGGGTTCCGCAGCAAGGTGGGTGACCTGGAGAAACTTGTGGCCGATCTCTAAAAGAAAAATGACGATTTATCCACAACGGTTAAAGATGAGCAGACTAAATAGAAAAAAGATACGGTTAAGTTTGCTCGCACCGCTATGGACTCCTTTAGCCGCGCGGTTCGCCAGGTTGCCTTTTGGAACCGAGGTACCCCACTCAACCTCAATAGGATCGACTTCTTCAATAGCTTCCATAATGGAGAGCTGGTGACCAAGGTCGGCGGTTAGTCCTACATCCCTTCTTATGAGCCCTTCAAGTTCTCCCTTTTGGTGGTGGGGGAAGATGACACCTCTCAAGAGGAGAACTGGAATGGAGATGAAGAAGCCAAAGATCATGACGTCGAGTTGTAGAGACAAGGAAGAAGACATTGGCCCTATGGACCCTTAAACTCATTTCTCTTTGCTCTGTAGGCGGGATGAGCTCCGTCCTTTCTCGACAGTCGTTCTTTTTAACTTGCTCTGTGGGTGGGATGAGTTCCGCACTATTTTTTGAAATTTACAATTTTGCTTGGCCATTTGTTGTCGAAGTTTGAATATCTTTTTTTGTGAATGAACTAATCTATTGTGTTTACTACTTCATATTTATCTTGGTCTTCTGTACTTTAATTCATTATTCTATATATCCGAAGTTATTTTCTTATATTCTGGGTGAACTTGCAAGGTATCGGTATTCACCTTGGTCTTAGTTAATCCGATGTTGAATATCTTTACCAGCTTATCATTAATCGTTTTACGATTTTACCCATTTCGTCTGTTTTATATCAACTAGGGATATTCACACCACATGTATTCTCAAAACTATTATTTGTTCTGGGTCTTTTAACCACTTTGGTATTTTAAACATCAACCACTCTGGGGTTTTTAACCGCTCTGGGTTTAAACGTGAAGTAACCACTCTGGGGTTTTTTTAACTGCCTCAGGGTTTAAATGTGAAATGAACACTCTGGGGTTTTTCAACCGCTCCGGGGTTTAAATATGAAATAACCACTCTGGGGTTTTTCAACGGCTCCAGGGTTTAAACGTGAAATAACCACTCTGGGGTTTTTCAACCAATCTAGGGTTTTAACGTGAAATGACCACTTTGGAGTTTTTTAACCGCACCAGGGTTTGAACGTGAAATACATTAATAAGAGATAATTACTTCAACTTTTATTTTATTTCTGAATAAGCATTTGGGCTGCATGCCTCATTAAAAACTTCCTAAGTAAACCCTGTGGGAAAAAACCTTGGATAGGGAAAAGGAGTGCATGACTTGTGACGCCAGTCACCTGTAATACACGCACAAATTCTTTACATTCCATTTATTCTTAAAAACTTTTCCTTGTAGCGTTTCCAGGAGATAAGCTCCTCCCAGGGTTACTTCATTCACCCGGTATGGTCCTCCCCACATTGGTGCTAACTTCCCTTGGTATGCGAGGCGATTTCCAACTGATGTTTTTCGCAAGACAAGGTCACCCGTATTGAATCTTCTCTTTTGGACCCTCATATTATATCGGACTATTGCCTTATCTTTAATTGTCTGATCCTGGACGAAAGCTGCTTCTCTAACTTCTAATAGCAAGTCCAATTCATTCCTCAATTTTGGGTCATTGTCTTCCTTATCCAAACTGTTGAATTCTTGGTGAAATTTGATTAATTTCTACCGGTATGACTGTATCTACACCATACACCAACCGGAATAGGGCGTCACCTGTAGATGAATGAGGCGTGGTCTGGTATGTCCACAAGACATGACATAACTGGTTGGCCCATTCTCCCTTTGCATCACTAAGCCGCTTCTTCAAACCTTTCAGAATTTCTCTATTTCCTAGCTCGGCTTGACCATTGGTTTAAGGATGCTTTACTAATAAGAAAACTTGCTTTATCTAGAGTCCCTCAAGAAGGCTTTTAAACTTGGAATATGTGAACTACGTCCCGTTATCCGTGATGACTCTCCCTGGTATCCCAAACCTTGTGATAACATTTTCATAGAAAAATCTTTGAGTCCGCGCCATAGTGATATGTACAACTACTTATGCCTCGATCCATTTTATGAAGTAATCTATTCCGACTATTAAGTACTTAACCCCGCCAGGTGCCTTCGGGAAAGGTCCCAAAAGTTCCATACCCCATTAGTAAAAAGGCCATGGGACAACGGACATGAACAACTTTTCTGCTGAGACGTGGTGCTCGTTGTTGTTCTTCTGGCATGCATCACACTTCTTGACATACTTAACAACGTCCCTGGTTAAAGTAGGCCACTAGTAACCTGCTCGTAAAACCTTTCTGGCCAAGCTTCTTCCATCACAGTGATGGTCACATATTCCTCCGTGCACCTCGGTTAAGACTTCTTCCACTTCTACTTCATTTAAACATTTTAAGTACAGAGCCGATATTCCTCTTCTAAATAAATTTCCATCTACCAAAACAAAGTTTAGTAATTCTTTCTTCAACTTCTTTTTCTTCAATGGGCACTCTGGAAGTTATCCGTTCACCATATACTAGATTATTAGAATAACCCCAAGATTTTTTGGATGGGCTCTGAATTGGATGGGGCGGACTTTGAGTGGGGTCAAGATACTTGGAGAAACTAAAGTGTTCTGGATGATCGTAGTAGTGGACCCCACCTTTTTAATGCTGGCTAATCAGGATAAAACATCCACCCTGATGTTTTCTTCTTTTGGGACATGCTTGTATTCAATACTTACAAATCTTTTCCCTAACTCCTTGACTTTAGCCAGGTATCATTGCAACAACGACTCTTTATCCTGATAACTTCCATTTATCTATGAAATTATGAGCTGTGAATCACTACAGAGTACTGTGGTTCACACTCCTATATCCAAGATTGCTCTCAATCCTACCAAACATGCTTCATACTCTGCCTGATTATTCGATGTCTTGAAATTGAATCGGAGGGAAATTTCTACACTCACTTCATCTTCACTTTCCATTACTACTCCAGCCTCGTATCCTTTTCCATTTGACGATCCATCTACATATATAGTCCAATGCTCCCGTAGCGGTGTTGGAACTTCGCTTGTCAATTCTGTCACAAAATCAGCTAACACTTGAGCTTTTATTGCCGCTCTAGGCTCATATGATATGTCGAATTATGAAAGTTCTATAGCCCACTTAGTCATCCTTCTCGCGAGGTCTGGCTTGTGAAAAACTGCTCTTAGGGGGAGATCAGTCCGAACTGTGATGGGATGCATATAAAAGTATTGCCTCAAACGTCGAGACATCTAGACTAGTGCTAAGGCAGCCTTTTCCAGCTTCTGATACTGGACCTCTGATCCTTGAAGAATCTTTCCAACAAAAAAATACACCGGTCGCTGACCTTCAACCGTCTCCTTTACTAGTGTGGCTCCAGTGGCTTCATTCGATACAGAAAGGTAAATAAAAAGCTTCTCACCGGGGTCTAGTTTTGTTAGCATCGATGGATTGGCAAAAACTTCCTTCAATTCTTGGAGCGTTTTCTCTTACTCCTTACCCCATTCGAACTCTTTATTTTTCTTCAACGCTTTTTGGCATGAACTGGGATAATGCCGCAACTTTTCTATTTAATGACTGTACTTCTCTCACATTGGTTGGACTCTGAAGTTCTCTCACTACCTTGCACTTGTCGGAGTTAGATTCTATGCCCCTTTGGGTGAGCATAAATCCAAGGAACTGCTGTGTAGGTACTGCAAACGTACACTTTAATGGGTTCAATCTCATACTGTATAACTGAAGCCTTTGAAACACTTTCCTTAAATCCTCCACATGATCTCCTCCCTCTAGAGTCTTGGTTATAATGTCATCAATATACACTTTGACTACCCTCGACCTCATTCCTTCAAAAAGTTTATTCATCATCCTCTAGTATGTAGCTCTGACATTCTTCAATCCAAATGGAATAACCGTATAGCAAAAAACTCCTTTATCATTTACAAATGTCGTCTTATCCTCATCATCTTTCCATATCAGGATTTGATTGTATCTAGAGTATGCATCCATGAAGGACAGAAACTGATACCCAGAGGAATCATCTACCATATGATCAATACTTGGATGGGGATATGGGTCTTTAGGGTAACATTTGTTTAGATTAGTAAAATCTATACACATCCGCCATTTGCCATTGGCTTTCTTCACCATCACTACGTTGGAGACCTAAGAGGAATATTGAACCTCTATTATGAAACCAGCCTTCAATAATTCCTCATTTTGTTCATACACCACCTTTTGCTTTTTTGGTCCCAGCCTTCTCTTCTTCTGCGTAATCGCTTTCAACTCTGGATAAACTGCTAGTTTATGATAACAGAAGTTTGGATCTATGCTAGGCATATCGGTAGTTGTCCATGCAAACAAGTTCTTGAATTCTTTCAATAGCTTAATCAATCATCCTCTATTCCGGCATCTAAATGATCATTAATCTCCATTTTTCTGGTAAGATCCTCCTCCAACGCAATTTTCCTCACTCCTACCTCCAGCGTGGGCCTCTAAGGATTTTCAGGATTTGATGTCAACTCCTCTCTAGGATCTAGATCTATCAGATTCACAAACTCCAGTACTGCTCCACCGCCATTTAGCCTATTTCTCTTAATGGACTCTTCTGTCTTGGTCATTTGCACACTGAGGTTGTAACAATGCCTCGCCATTTGCTGGTCACCCTAGACAGAGGACACTTGGTTGTCCTTGTCAATAAATTTTATCAATAAATGCAGAGTTGATACCACTACTTCCAAAGCATTTAGAGAAGGGCGCCTAATAATCCCATTGAATAAGGATTTCACGTCTATCACTAACACCCTTGTACGCACTATTTTAGACCCTGGCTCTCCTTCAAACGTTAACCTATTGTCTAAGTAACCTTTAGTAGGCGGTTTGGCTCTATTGAGCATTGTCAACTCCTGAGTATAAGGCTGCAGATCGGAATCTGAGAGTCTCATCTTCTTGAAGCACTTATAAAAGATAACATCACACGAGCTTCCCTGATTAACTAATATTCTTCTTATTGTCTTGTTTGCTTTGACGGCTTCTATTACCATTGCGTCATCTCCTCTAGGAATTGTTAGACCGTAGTCATCATCAGTGAATATGATGAGAGGAGTTTAAACTCTGTCTCGAAATGGCCTAGTATCCATCTTTGTCTGAACCGACATGATCATCCTCAGATGATTCTTTCGGGTTGTGTTTGATACTCCGCCTCCTGCAAAGCCTCTGAAAATCATATCAATGACATCTCTCTTGCTTAAACTTGGTGGGGGTTTCATCAATGACTCATCATTCTCATTAATATTATCCATCACAGTCTTTCCCTTGTCCAACGTCGGTTTCTTAGAACTCCTGGCCTCTTCCTCTTCAACTAGGCCGATCTCCTTTCTTCTAGGGGCTACTCTTTCCAACTCTAGATTGGCCCTCTATCGAAACAAATGTTGTTTTAACTTCCCCTATTTGATCAATGTTTCAATTGCCTCATTTAGCTGTCGGTATTCATCAGTACTATGCCCTGTTTGCTCATAAAACTCATGATACTTGCTAGTATTTCCAACTCTCTTCATGGGAATTGGGTTCTTCACCCCATACACCATCAGTCCTCTCAAGCCGACCTCCCTCAGAATTTACCCAGGCCGTATTGCTAACAGGGTATATTGCAAGAAATTCTCACTCCCCCTTGCTTTAGGTCTTGGGAACACATCCCTACTAGGACCTCTTCGTTCCAACTTTGGTGTTCTCCTATCCGACATCTGAACCCCTTCTTGTGTCATATTCTTCTGGCTAATAGCTTCTAGATGCATCTTTTTCTCCTTAAAAAATCTCTTCAAAAAATCTCCCAAACTTTCCTCCGACCCCTGCCTAATTTGTGCCAATGTGTGAGAAGTTTTAGGAATATCCCTTGATGCCATAAAGTGTTATAAGAATGCATAAGCCATATCTTCCCATGAGTCAATTGAGCCTGTGGGTAAACTCTTAAACCATCCCAAGGCCTCAGCAGATAACGTCCTTAGGAACACCCTACACATAACGTCCTCCTCAGCTCCTAAAAACAAAGACTCATTCACATATGCATCCAAATGACTTCCTGGGTCTGACTCTCCTGTATATTTCCCAACTGATAACAGCTGTGGGGTTTGAAGGTGCCTGGGTATGGGGACGCTCATCAATTTCCTGGTGAACGGTATTTTAAATCGATATTCACCTCCTCTACCGTGCTGCATGACACTTCTTGGACTACTCATCTCCTCAGTCCGGTATGTGGATTCTTGCTCATCATAAACATGAGTCTGAGACCGCTCTTATTGATACTGAAAATCCTACTGTCTTCTATTTCCACCGGCATTCTCCCTTCCATCTACTCTTCGAAGCTCTTGTCGTAGCTGCCTGATGATTTCATCCCGGGGATCTGGCTGCACCATCGCCTGCATCCTTAACTCTGTCCCTGGGGTTTCCACTATACCTTTATTATAATCCAATGTCTTTGCTACATTCTGGACGTGCCCTTTCGGGCTTTCACCTCCTCTATTACGATCCATGACTTGTTCTTCGTTGCGATATGGGACTCAAAATTTACGCAGTCCCACTAGGCGTGCTAATGTTCTGTCCTAAAATCGGGGTCAAGAGTGACCTATCTTGACCGGTGTCAGGAGTACCCTCTTGTGCTCTCAATTTTACACCGCCTCAATGGAGTACATTATTTTATACCCAGGTCTAGTAGGGAGCCTAAGTTCTTCATGCTAGGGTATGAGTTTGATGTTCAATCCACACCGAAGTCAATGGGACACACCAGATGTGTACCTACAAAAGATTCTCCAATGCTTAAGTCGGTACAGGTATTACAGAAATATAAGTATTACGGAGGGTTACTCTCTAATTAGTCCAGATTCTCTTACAGTACTAAATGAGTTATATTTATAGGAGTTACCTGAGTAGGAGAAGTGATTTAACCTTTCTCCTAACATACTGTAGCAACAGGGTTTGTAGGGACATGTTGCCCATACCAATTCTGACTCATGTTTTGTTGCCAGGGGAATGACTGGAGTCTTTGATATAGGTCCACAGTTGTTCTGATTCTAGACTTCGGTTAGGGTGATTAGTTAAGTGTTCCTTGTGATTTTGATGATGTGGACTTATTTTAGTAGCAACCCGGCCATGTCTGGGAGTCTGGTTTCCACCCCGGATCATAAACTATTATTCACAGGAAGAGGGATATATCCATGGCTTGCATATTAATGGTATTTGGTGTACATAACAAGATTTATTAAAGAAAAAGGCTATAAATTTTTGCATGAATCTATTTCAAGGTAATCAAGTGGTGATAGATTCACTCGATGATCCAAGACCCAAACTTTCCCAAGAGGCAAGCGTAGCTCTTTCTGAACCAGTTTCTAAAGAAGAAGTTCACCAAATAGTTATGTCTATAAAGTCTTTGATGGCATTAAGACCTGATGGTTTCCAACCTTATTTCTACAAAAAAAATATTTACATATTATGGGAGATAATTTATGAAGGTTAATAGCTGATGTTATTATTTAGAGCTAGTCTAATAGACCTATTGTTGATACACTTTTTGTTTTAATTTCTAAAGTACGCAATCCTACACTCTTAAGGAATTTTACACCAATAAGCTTGTGTAACATGTCTTATTAGGTGCTTACTAAGGTTACTAATACACTTTTGGCCTAAGACAGGATGACCCTATTTCACCTTACCTTTTTATTCTTTGTATAGAAAGGTTGGCGTTACTAATTCAAGTTGAGATTGATAAAGGTAATCTCATACTTATTCACATCTTTAGAAGAGGCCCTTCTTTATTACATCTTTTCTTTGTTGATGATATAATGTTGTTCAGTCAAGTATCTTATCTCAAGGTAGCCTTTTGAAAATCTAAACTCCTCAACAAAGTAAATAGGTTGTGCTTGGCCAAATCTGTGTTGTCCTCGATACCTATATATCCCATGAAAACTATGTCATTGCCCAATGGGGTGTGTGATGAAATTGATAAGGTCATTAGAAGATTTTTATGGGTTCATTCAAGTGGAGAAAAAGGTGATATTTTCTCAATTAGGATATGATAAGAAGAGTTAAGGATTGTGGAGGTTTAGGTTTTCTCAGTAATATTGTTTTTCTCGGGAAAATGATTGATAATATAATTTCTGAAAATCCTAAGGTGTGGGTGAATGTGTTACCCATAAGTATTTACATAATAACTCTTTGTTCAATACAAAGAGCGGGTCATACTACTTTTTCCTTTGGCATGGGATTTTAAAAGCTTTTACCCATCTTAGAGACAATTGGACTTTTGACATTGGGGATGGAATCACTAACATTTGGCTAGAGGATTGAACTGGGCTAGGCGTATTAGGAGTACATGTTTTATTCATTCACATCCATGACATGGACTTATAAATCAGTGATTTAATTGTAAATAATGAATGGAATTTGGGTGGTCTGGTAACCCATTTACCAAACTATGCCAAGAAGACTATTGTTAGGCCGCAACAAAAGCCTACTTCTAGTGCTTAGAAGTGAAAATCGAATAACTAAGGGTCTTATGTTGTAAGAGAAGGGTATCATCATCTGCTTGTTAAAAGGGTATTGATATAAAGTAAAGGACGTTTAGATGAACCTGGAGGCTTCTAAATTCTAATTAAGTGAGACATATGGTTTGGCTTATTGCTCATGGCATCCTTCCAGTTAATCAACTTAGATTCTAGTGAGAGTTAACATTGAGTAAAAACTATACTCGATGCTCAGATTCAAAGGAATTTGTGCTCCATTTCCTGTTTGATTGTGCTCATGCTAGAGAGTTAAGGTTGAGAATGGGTGCCTTCGCTTTACCAGGGTTTATTAAACCTAATGTCCAAGTTTAGGCTAAAAATATGAGTACATGACCATTTGGAGTATGATTTTTATCAAGTTTATGGTGGGACTAGAGATGAAGAAGCAATATGTACATGGATCCTTCTATTTAGCCTATTGATTTTGTTTTGAGTGAGGCTAGTAAAATGGTCTAAGATCATATACCTATAACAAAACCTAAAATAGAGGATGGGTGTAACAACTGCATACTTTCGATTTGGATCCCATCTTAACCAGGTATATTTAAATTGAATGTTGATGGTAGCTGTGTTGTTGAGAATCGTAAGCATGGTCTAGGTGGTGTTTGTCATGATTACAATGGCAATTGGCAATAGGGTTTTACCGTTAGGGAAAAGGGAAACTCAACATCCAAGCTTAACTAAAAGCTTTGGTAAAAGGTCCTATAATGGTTAAGAAAGATGGTATGTGAGAGTGACTGTTTTCAAGCAATTACTTTGATTAATAATAGAAAAGTTCATACAAGAACAGGTGTTGATGATGAGTTAATTTTGATCAGAGGTTTATTAAATCGTAATTGAAGGTGTATTTTAATGTTGATTAATAGGTTTTGATACTGCTAAACATGACACAAGCAAACATGAAATTTAACAAAGCTGAACAAGTTCAAATCAAATATCTTAACGCCAAGAAATATAAGGTTTCTTAAGCTTCAAGAGTAATATGTTTTTGAAGTCTAGTATTTATGTTAAAATATTAGAAAAGATTTTATAAGCTCTCAAGTTTGAATTTTAGTAAAATAACATGTTTAAGATTCTCAAAGAAAAACCTTTTATACATCACATTTGATCACATCATGTAACAAGGTTTTCTAAAGGGCTAAAAATAAATTTTCTATGTTTTTAAGGCAAAATAACCACTTAACCTATTTGGCCTAATCGATTACTAAGGAACAAAAGTCATCTCAACAAAAAGAAATGTGATAATCGATTACCAAGTTTTTAATAATCAATTACCATGATGAGATAAGTGATTACCAGCTCTTGAATAATTGATTACTGCGTGTAGAAATGGTTGAATGATTTTGCTAAACTTTGCAACAAGCATTTAATACTCATATTTTTGAACCTTAACATATAAATGAGTATATTAAGTTGAGAACTCTAGAAGTAAAGGTTTCTAACACAAATTCAATAACGAACCAAGCATCAAAAATCATTAATTGATTGTTGAATCATACTTGAGCTCATTCTTTCTATTCTTTAATCCTTCTATAAACTTCAATTTGTATATCCATTCTTTTGAGAGTACATTCAATTTTGTAAATCTTATTGAGAATCATTGCAAATGTTAGAGAATAAGTTGTGTATTTGAGAAATTATGAGAAGGGTGTGGAGCATCCTTAGAAGTGTGAGGATTAAGCTTTTGGTGTGAGACATCAAGAAGTTATAATTGCTTAACATGTAATCTATAACGTTCTTAATTTTTAAAATTAATTTTCAAAAATTCAAATAAATTTTCACAAATGATTCCAAAATTAAAACAGAATTTAAATTAAATAATAATATTGTTGCTTTTACAATAGCCGACTGGCTCATTTAATATACAAAGAAAATATACAATTCGGTATTCACAGGAGCCGGCCAAGGCTTCTACAAAATAACTATGTATAATCCGAGCAGCTGAGTGACTTCACATATCGTTGTTGTGTCCTACATCCATTGAAAAATAACAACAGTAGGGGTGAGCATAAACATGTCAAATGACAGTTACTAAATCAGATCAAGTATCCAATTCATAACCATAAATAAATCAAAATCATAACACATAATCACATCATATATCATTCACTCTCATATCATCAAATGATCATATCATCATGTTATTCTCAATAACATATATCAATGCACACATATGCTCAATCAAAATGGATTCATTATTAAGTCTTTTAATTGTGTTACAACACTGGCTCCCCGAGCCATAACTCAGCTCCCAGCTGATCCAGCCGTTTTACTGGTACCAAACCGTTTACACCTAATGTGACACCATCACTCTCAGTGACAACGGTCAATGCCACGGGCTAAAACCCCGAGCCCCGCTCAAGAGGTTTCCTTGAGTCCCACCCAAGGTCTTTTGTCTTTTGCCCTGAGTCCCACCCAAGGTCTTTTGTGGAAACCACATCATATTTCATATTCATTCATTACACAAGCATCACATGCTGTTCAATATGCATCCCATGCATTCATACATATCATGAAAAATTCATGAATATTATTCATATCATCATCATCAATCATCTACCAACATCATCTCATGTCATCAACCGATCAAATCATCAATCACATATAAACTCAATATTATTAATATGAATGGAAGCTAAGTAAATATAAAATATATTACTCAATCGGGGTCTTAATAACAATTCACGTACATTTTATATAAATCATGATAATAACACCCCAAATCCATTCATAAACCATACATTTGAAATGTAACACTCCCCCTACCTGGAATAAGAGTTCCAGCAGCTATAACCAAGTCACTGCTCACGAATTCCGACTGGAATTGCAGTTTTATACCAGTCCCAAGCTTTCTTCGTAAAGAGAAGAAATGAAAATTTAATTATCTTCGTTGTTCAATGGTTTCCAGTAGAGGATTGGAAAGAAAGGATTATAGATGTTTTCACTTTCAAAAGTCTTAAACTAATCCAACAATAGATGGATTTATATATCTTTCACGTAGAAGAGACGTGAATGAATTGAAGTATTCTGACACACGTCTCTTTAATGATAATGAAGGATTAAGATATTTAATGAAAAGGGACAGCACATCAGAAAGGGTCCCATATTTAGAAAATATCAAAAAAGTGAAGCTGCTAGAATGTAGAAGAACAGAGTGACGTGTAAAGCTTCAGTAATTAAAATAATTGTTAATTTCAACTCGGTTTTAGCCTTCTGGGCATATCTTTCCGAGAAGATTTATCACAGCCTCTGTCCGCTCAGAATCCCTTTATTTGGAGGAAATTCACTCGGAAAGGTTCCATCTCATGAAACACTCGGCTTCCCTTCCTCGGAAATGACCCATTCACAATTGTCTTATTCGGAAATACCTTAATCAGGCATATCTCACTCGGATATACCTCTTCCCGAGTCAAAGTATTCCTCTTGTGTCACTCGGAAGTCTTTCATCTGAAAGATCACTCGGAGTTCGAAGTTCAATTCCTTTCTCGGAAATCTTTCCACTTGAAAGGATTACTCGGGTCGAAGGCTATCTTGAAAACGAATCCGAGCACAAGCTCTCGGAAACTCTAAAGATCGACCCGAGTACAAATTACATGAATTTACCGCTCGAATTTACTCTCGGGAATTATTCACTCAGAACATACTCATTCGGAGTTAGTCTTTCTCTGTCCAGAAGCACTCTTCCTAGAAGAGACTCACTCGGTATGTCCCAATCGATGGCGCATCACACGGAAATTAGAATTTCTCACTTGACGCCTTTCCACTTAGAATCGTCTTACTCGGTATCATTTCACTCGGGAGTGTCACACTCAGACACTTCACTCAGAAAGTCACTCAATTCGGACATACTCCACTCGGGAGTCCACTACTTGGAAATATCTTGGTCCGAGAAGTACCCATTTGAAATCAAAGCTCTTATTCGAATAAATACTTCTCTCAAAAACAACTCATTCGGAAACGTTTCTCTCGGGGACATTTCACTCGGATTTTGCCTCACTCGAAAGTATCCCATTCGGACACAGCGCTACTTCATTCAGGAATGATTCTCTTAATAATGTTTCACTCAGAAACATCTTAAATTCACTTAGAATTAGTCTCCAGTCTTATTTCACTCTGAATCATATATATTCTCACTCGGAAAATCATAATTCACTCAGAATTCCATTCGGAATTTCTTCTTTAATCCTTAATAAATTATTTTTCTAAAAATCATAAAAATTGGGATGTTACATAATCAAATCTTTCAAATAGTGTAAATCTCAAGTGCTACTTGGGAACTAGAGTAGGTTGGTTATGTGACCGAACCACTAACTAGTATAAATTTGGTTTGTAAGCTCTTCTCCCTTAACCTCCTTACATTCTTATTTCTTGAATTATGTAGATTGAACTGGTTTAATCTTGTCGTTGTATATATTTTAGTTGAGTATTGAAATTTTGTTCGATATATTTACATTCAAAAAGTTGTTTTAGAAAAATCAATCTCTTTCAAAGGCATTTTATGAAAAAGTTTTAAAACTCAATTTACCTCCTCATAAGTATTAAAGTCACTTGCTAAGAGAAGCTATTTGTGTGTTTCGTCCTACGAGAAGCTAACCAACTTACATATGACTTAGCAAAATTTAGGAACTCTTTAGGATCTACTAGAAGAATTTAAGATGTTTTGCCTAGTAACGTTATCCCTCTCTAGTTTGAGGATGAGATAGTTTTTGATTTTTTTTCCTTTCTTTGCTTTGTTTCTTTTCTTTCCAACTCTACCAAAAAATGGTTTTGCATTAGTTGCTAATTTTATTACATCTTGGTCCTTACATTTTTTCATTTTCTTTGCTTTGTTTAATAAGTGATTTTTTAAATGATTTATTTATAAGTTTTTTATAAAAAATGATTATTAAATTAAATTGATATGTTTAGTTACAACTATAAAAAGTATTTTTTTAAAAATAAGTTAATCTCTTATTTTAGCTTTTTAAAAACTTATTTAAAGAAACTGCCCAAAATAGTTTCTTCAAATAAGTTATATATATTTTTAACTTTTTTAGTTTTTTTTAGAAAAAGTTATATTAAGTGATTGTTTTATTTAAAAAATAGTTTTATCCTTCAAATAAGTTTAAAAAAATTCACTCGTTAATTTGATAGTTCATCCATATCTATTAAAGCAACATAATATATATTTTAGTTTTTTTAATTTAAAAAACATTTTTTCCTTCAAATAAGTTTAAACAAACTCACTCGTTAATTTGATAGTTCACCCATATCTTTTAAAAGCATCATAATATATATATTTAAATCTATAAAAAATAAAGACATTTTGTTTGTTTATTAATAGTTATTGGAGTTAGATAAGATTTGACACAAACAATCAAGATCATAAAAACTATTATTCTATAGTTTGATAAATGAAAATTATATTATACATAGATTCATTGATCCTTCGTTTTTAAGTTATATTCAATGAACAATTAAATTTAAGAACACGTAGAAAAGGACACTATTTCAATAAAGTTATCACATGAAAGTCAACAATATAACATTTACAATTTACATTTTTATAAAATAATAATTTTAACTTTTCTATTTATATTAATTTTCATATCAATGAATTTAGTGTATCACTTTGTTCACAATATATAAAACTATAAACACATGTGTTGACCCTTCACTTTGGTGCATTAGGTTAGTAAGACTTTGAGTAACTTAAACATCTCCATTAGTCCCTTAATTTTCATGCAGTCGTATGAATAGGTGACAGACCAAAACGAATGTTGCAAAATTGTCATTTTACATTGACCTGTCATGTTAGATGATAATATGATGACACATGCTACAGAATGTGTGTATTTGAGGGAAACAAGTGAAGAAACTAAAATTGTAATCCTAAGCCTTAAATTTTCATACTTAGTCAAAGCTAAAATTGGTTGACTTAATCACTCCTCATTTATGACGAGTATGAACAACAACAATCGTGTTTTGTAGTTAGGGTTTTCTAATGGTTGAAAGTTGACACCATAGTCTTAAGTAGTCATCACCACCTCCCAATCAATCAACTTCCTACACCTAAAGTTTCTCCTTAATCCATAACAATCAACCAACCAAATTCTTACTGAGTCTAGTAATTGTTACATCAACATGTACATTGAAAAGAAGCCCAACAAGATCACCAACAGAGTTTTCAAAATGACTCAATTATGCCCTTTAAACAAACTTGTAAGGAACCTAGCATGATTAATGTGTTGGAATTTTTTATTCCAATTCTTGAATTAATATATTATTATATTAATATTTAGTGGATAAACATTGGTAATTTATTATACCTATATTCTATTCTTAATTATAATATATAATAATATGAATAGAATTATATATTCAAATAGATATCGTAATTCAGCTTGTTGATAGGATAAATTAGTGATTGGTTAACCTATTCTAATGCACATTGAGGTTCCTGCTCCCATCTAGTTTTCTTATACATACATTATCCCATTAGACGAATATGAGAGTGAAAACTAGGACAAATCAGACTGGGAGTAGTAAACGCTTAATTGATTCAGAAAAGAGTCATGGATTGTTTCACATTGGGTACATATTTATTGAGTTGTTTATTGTATGATTGATGAATAATCATGTTGTCATGATATGTGTCAATTATGATATGCTTTTATATTTCACAGTTAAATTTTGCAGTGGTATCAGAGCCCTTTTGACATGTATTATGGTATTTCACCTATTCGAATGGAACCTTATTATTTTATGCATGAATTTGAAAACCTTTTAAGGGCTTTATTTCCGCTTATGATCATGAATACCATATTAAAATTTGGTTAAAATTCATTGAGTATTTATTGAGAATTAAAATAATGGTTGCCCTAATGACCGTAAGTCAACTTTAGGCTTCATTTTTATGATGACAGGAGGAGTTGCGTCTTGGAAGAGTGTCAAACAGACAATCACAACTACTTCTACTATGAAGGAAAAGTATATCGCTTGCTATAAGGCTACTTGCCGAGCTATGTGGCTAAAGAATTTGATTTCTAGCTTCCACATTGTTGAGAGTATATCTAGGCCATATGTGATTTATTGCGACAATACTACTGTTGTGCTTCTCTCTCGGAATAATAAGAGTTGTACTCGTTTGAAGCATTTCGATATAAAATACTTGTTTGTTAGAGAGAAGGTACTTAAGTTTCAAACTCGTATTGAGTACATTGCTACTGGAAGCATGTTGGCAGATCCACTAACCAAAGGCTTGGCTGTTTGAGCATTTCAGAATCATAAAGCTCATATGGGTTTAGTCAAGTCTTTTGATGTTTTGGATTAGTGGGAGTTTTACCTTGAATCTGCTCACTAAAACTATCTGTCTTTTCGAGATATGTTTTTGTTAATGTCATTTTGCTGACATATCTTTGCATGCTTGGAACTTGTGGAAATAAAATTCATATCTCCGTATCTATATCGTGATTGTAATATAAACTGTTGCAATGTATAGTGTATATCCCCATCGGATACAATTATATACTATTGCAAGATTATTATTATTTTCTAGATAATAATTAATAATTTGGTATGAGAATATAGTTTTTTTTGTGTTCAATAATTTAATAATGCTATCTAAGTAAGAGAATGTTTGATTTTTTAATTCCAATATTTGAATTAATATATTATTTTATTAATATTTAGTGGATACAGATTATTAATTTATTATATCTATATTCTTTTATTAATTATAATACATAATAATCTGAATAGAATTATCTATTCAAATAGATATCGTAATTGGGCTTGTTGATAGAATAGATTAGTGACACGTTAATCCTAGTGCCCATTGAGAGGTTCCTGCTCCCATCTAGTTTGCCTATACATACGTTACTCCATTAGACGAATATGATAAACTGAAAACTAGGACAAACCAGACTGGGAGTAATAAACGTTCAATTGATTCAGGAAAGGGTCATGGATCGTTTTACATTGGCTACGTATTTATTGAGTTGTTTATTGTATGATTAATGAATAATTATGTTGTTATGATATATGTCAATTATGATATGTTTTATATTTCACAGTTAAATTCTGCATGATTAGCTTGAAATAAGTTAAACATGTTAAGGGTTTGAAAAGATTAAATTATTCCTACGTTTGTTTTTAATTTGTCTCAATTTAATGGAAAGCAAGAAACACCTTATTGACATATGGTGAATAGTTCTTGAAAACATTTGTTTACTCTTTGTTTTCTTTTTTATTTTTTTTATATAAGCATTGTTAAGTAAGTTGTTTGGATTGTAAAAAAACTAAGCCACCCATGGATTATGAAAAAAAATTAACTATCACCAATTTTACTTTATTTATCCTCCTTGTAGTGTCAATCTATGACTTAGTTTATCTTAAACACATTCTATGTCTATCTTCATATTGCACTTCAGTTTGTTGTCCACTTTCTATTGATAAATTGTTTGTGATCACCTCTGATTATTAGTGTTATTATGTATGATAAAGATCAATGACTATTTTCTTAAGAGTCTACGAACCCAATGTGTATAAAGTGAGAAACAAAACCTCTATTTAAAACTTCTATTCCTTCTGTTTATAAAAAATGTTTGCATTTTTATCTGAATCTTTATTTAATAGAGTTATTGTATAAAATGTTTATAAAGTCTTCAATGAATCTTGTCATAAATATTTATATTTGTTATTTTTTAAGTATTAACTTTTTGAAAATTTCTGAATTTTTATTAATTTAAACAATTAAAATGATACAAAGCTAAAATACTATAACATAACACATCTCATGAGTCATCTCATTAGTTATTAGATTAAAATATAATTTAAATCCCGACATGTATCACACGTTTTTCTAAAGTTTCTGTGTACATAATTTTCTTTTTAATATAATTTGTTTTAAAATAATAGGGTATAATTTCTTTTTTGTTCAATTGGGATTGGATTGCAGGAACAATCAAGAAAATAAACCCAGTCATTAAGACAGATCCATTCCAAAATTTTCTCATCTTCCTCCTCCTCTCTTCCACAAAAACCCTAAAAAAACTCATTCTCCCACTCGAAACAAAAAACCTTTATTCTCACATTGCGATGAACCCTCCGCCAATAAAACCCCCTGCGCCGCCGCCACCACCACCACCACCACCAGTACCCGCTCACTCCGCCACCGCAAAAGGCCCATGCGCGAAGTGTGGGACGAAGGATCTCCGTCTGCTCCACCGCGTGCTCCTCCACAACACGGATCGACGCGTGTGCACCTCGTGCGTGCTCCTCCTCCACCCTTCCTCCTTCTGCCCTCAATGCTTCGAACTCCTTGAACACCCTCTCTCAACGCAGCGTTTCATCTCCTGCACCAAATGCCCCTCTCTCACCCACCTCCACTGCCTCCCTTCCCCTCCCCCTCCTTCCTCCACCTTCCTCTGCCCTCCTTGCTCCAAACCCAACTTCTCCTTCTTCCCACACTCCCACACCCCCCTCGACAAACACCTCTCCCGAATCCTCCTCTGCGCCTCCAAGATCGCCGCCGTCTCCTCCCTCAAGGCCCTCTCCCTCGCCAAAGCCAAGCTCGATCGCACCCTCCGTGAGGCTTCCCTCGCTAGAAAACGCGCCAAGGAAGCTCTCGACCATTGTTTGATCCTCGAGAAGGTTAAACGTGTCCCGGGTTCCGTCGACGTTTCCGCCGCTAGGAATTTGGGAATTGTTTGTAAAAAAGAGGATTTTAATGGCTTTGTTGGAGTACAAGCTCAGAATGGCTTGTCTGTGTCGGTTAACAAAAATGGGGCTAGTGGGACTAATGGGAACGATGCTAATAAGTTGGGGAATCGTGATCAAGATTTGGAGCGTTTGAGGAATTGCCATGGGAGGGTTGTTGATGTTAGCTCCACCACATGAAATCATTAACATTTTCAGTGGCTGTGGAAGGAAACTCTTCGGACTTGTCGAGGTTAGGGTTTTAAAAAAAAATTGATTTTTTTCTTGGGTGGTGCTGGATTTTTATTTTTTATTTTTTGCTTGGAGAACTAATTGAACATGTTATGTATGGTTTATGTGCAGATGGATGGGAAAGTGGGTGCTTGGAATTCTCAGTAAGAAGAACAACATATTTGATTTGATTTAGGATGTTTTATCCTGAGCTGATTGATATTTGATATCTTCAATGTATGATTTATCCATTCCATTGTAAAGTCTTCGTACTAATGTGATTAAGCAATTCTGTTGTAATTTTAGATACCTGGATGTAATTAATTATTTTATGCACACTTTTTCCTTGTTAAGTAGTATTAATCAGATGTTAGTCCATTTATTTATAATAATGTCAGGTTTATGCAGGCTACATATCAAGGTGACGGTTGAAAACTAACCGATCCTCCATTGGCACTTGAGGTTCAGTTTTAAATTTTAATTCTCATTGTAAAAATTATATGTGGTGTTACTGCCCCTATATGTATGAGACATGCTTTAAACATTTTTCTTTGGGTCTTGTATGTTGCCTAAAAGTGGAAATCTTTTATTAGGATGAAATGTAATCATTTTCATTACAAAAATGGTGCAAAAAAAAAAGTACTAATTCTCAATAAAAGTTTATCATTTTTAGTGACTTCAACATAACCTGTAAATTGTATATGTGAGGAAATCTTGAATATTAGTTTATCCTTTCTACTTATAGGCAATCTGAAGCAACGCATCTTAATATGTATATGTTTGTACTGCATGAATTGGGGATGTCATGCTGTTATTTGAAAATCGGCTAAACCAGAACAAACACAAGTCTCTATTTATTGTTTGGTATAAGGGCACAAAGAAATATAAGACTCTACATGGCTGGGAAAAGCTGAATCGTTTAAAACTTTAGAGTCTATTGTATTTTTAACGGGCCCAATGGTATTGGTTGGGTATTTTATTTTATTTTTCATTTCCCTCCCTTAAGGATGGGGAAAGGATTTATTTATGCGTATGTATTATTAGTGTATGGCAACCAACCAATATTAGATGTTTATCTGTTATTATTGTATATCGTAAAGAAAAGCTTGATTTCGTAACTACTTAATGAAAATAGAGTTGTGGTTATTCGATGGTTAATATTAATCATATATATTTAATAATTGATTAAATTTGTTTAACTAATGAATCAAAAAAATGTTTTTAATCAACTGTAAACTGATAAGACCTTTAGCCCCACATCCTACATGATTGGGAAGACTTAACCATTTCAAAGTTTGAGTTTAGCCTTTCTTTATTTCCATTGAAATAAGTAAGGACGTATCACACTTCTCATATTAAAAGATTAAGAAAGTAATTACAAAATGTGGGACTTACATATGAAATGATTATTTATTTTACACATAAAGATATAATAAGAATTGGAACTGGGTAATAAACTAAATGAAAGGATTCAAAGAAAGTCTCTATTAATGAGGATCATTTTTAGAATCTCCATTATAAAGAACTTGATATAAATCTAGATCAGACTATCTTAAATTAAAAGAAGTAAAGTAATGCCATAAAACAAGGGATAATATCAAAAGTTTGAGTGTCATCTTCAAACTTCAGATAAAGCTCAAGAAAATTATCTAAAGCTTAATCTTAAAAGTTGAAGTTAGAGTCGGAAGCAAAAAAATTAAGCCGAAAGACCTAGTAAGTGAAGTTTCTTCAAAATTAAAGCATGGCGTCTATAGATCTCTCAAATATGTCAAAGACCACCTAATGGTAATGAAGATTTGAAAACAACCTGGTCAAATATGAAGAACTAGTTAAATTGCAATAGCAAGTAACACTAAAGCTCATGCTTATAACTTCTAAAAATGGTTCTTAAAAAGTTTCAAAGGAAGCAACCATGTTTTTAACCCAAATCTAGAAAAACCAAAAAAATTAGGTTTAATTTCTTTTACTATAACTGAATGATCAAACGATGTCAGAATTATTTCAAATTTTTTGTAATGAACGTAATAAGGTTAATCTTACATTTGTAATAGAAACTCAAATTAAGGTTACTTCAATCTAAATTCTCAATTTTTAGATTAAGGTTTCTTCATCTAGATCCATGTCATATCAAGGCTTATTCTTAAAAAATGATAGAACCTTCAAATGGTTATATTTTGTTATCCTTTCATTATAAAAGCCAAAGAAGACTAAGAAAGAAGACAAAGAAGTGGATACAAGAGAAATAAAAAATGATTCAAGAGCTAAGAGAGGAGGAAAGCATTCTATTTTCACATTAGATTTTTTAGAGTCATTTTATTGTTGTATTCTGTTGAAGGAACCTTTATCCTTTTTGTTAAAACTCAACTACAACTGAAAGTATTAGTATTTGAGTCAGAGCCTGTCTTTCTTAGCATATTGTGTAAGTGAAATGACATTGCAAAAACATGAAGAACACTATGCACACCCTCATATGTTGAGATGTCTTGCACTCTTGCCAGCCATTTAGGTTAATGTTTGAGTGTGTAACTTGTTGTTTGCTAGGGTCTGTTTTATGAAGCCTATAGAGGTTGTGAAAGAATAATGGTGTTTGAACTTGAAGAAACTTTGTTGGAAGAATACTTGTATCCTTGCTTGGATAGTGAAAAAAAATCCTATTGGTGTATAGATGTTGGACGTAACCTCAGTGTTGTTGAGAGGTGAATCACTATAACATATCTCTACGTGAATCTCTTACCTTACTTTTTTACATTTTAGTTTCAAGGTTAGTTTATCTTGTGCTCAATCTTTAAAATCAAGGATTTAAAGAAGTTTCTCATTCTGAATCTTTGTGAAAATTTAATTGATATTTCATCGAGTGTTTTTAAAAGTAAAAAGAAAATTTTTATCTTATCAAAAAACCTGAATTTAAAGCTAACCCTAGTTTTTGGATTCCAAATGAGAACAACAAAGCATTTCAGATTTGAAGCTCTTGATCTTTAGAATAACTAAACCAGTTTATATAAACACAATTAACCTTGTTTCTAACAAAGACCTAAGTGATTAAGAGTTGAGATTCAAAACCTCTTGTTGACTTTCGTGGGTGTAATGATTTTTTTAGTGTAGTCCATTTTTTGGCATAGTCCATAACCTAAATCTTACGAGACAATACACTATAACATGGTAAGTCAGTTACACTTAATTTGTGATGTGTGATTATATATGGTAAGTTGGTACCAACCGTGAAATAATAGTTTTATGCCTATGTGAGTTGAGCTAACCTAAACAACCTTTTATCGTTAAAAAAAAAAAACCTTCAATCAATAAATAACCAATTTTTCAAAAGTTAAACAGTATAGAAGTTAACATGGCAATAATCGTTGTTTCAAAAGTAACAAATGCTTGTATAAGCAAACTAAGTAAAATTCATGTTTAATACTCTCTCTTGTCCTTTTTTGATGAGGATCCATAAAATGTAGACCATTTGAATTTTATTTTAGTACTAGCCTTAAGTTTTGGATTATTTTTCATTTTCAAAAGCTCATTAGTAGTCTTAGATAAAGATTTGGGCCTTATATGACCATATACTTGCTTTGGACCACTTTTGGGCCATGTATCTTTAGGTTTTAAGCCTTGGGTGAAGCTTTAACAAATCCATCAAGTTAAGTATGATGAGGTCTATATAGAGATCATTTCCTTTGTAATTTAGATCTTGGAATTCATTTGTTAAATTTTTAATGAGATAGAGTGCAAATCCTCTCCCTAGAATCTTAAGAGTGCTTAGCCTTTTACCTTGTTCTTATCCAATTAGAACCTCTCCAAATGTTGGTGAACTTCATAAAACCTATCCCTCTAGATTCCTAGAGATTGCCATTTTCCTTTTGTCCCCCCTCTTGTCTCTCAATTTCCTCCACCATCTTTCTAGTTTCCCTTTCCAAAAATTAAGTCATGAACCCTAAGCTTGAACATACATGTTTCGGTTAAGGCTAGTCATAGAAGAAGAATGAATTTTTTCATGCAAAGTAGTTTGTAATTGTTTGTTGATAAAATGAGAAGCAAGATCTAGATTCAATTCACACAATTCCTACATTATTTGATATCATTTAAGCCTCTTGATCTTGTTTCTTTTTATTTAAATATACTTTTTTTAAGTTTTTATTTTACAATTCTAATTTGAGAATCTTAATCTCTTTTTTATTCTTTTTGATTTGATATATCATATATGTATTTTCATGAAAAAAATTCAAAAAATGCAAAATCTAAAAAGTTAGATCTACACATTTTGGCTTGAAAAGTGAAAAAATATATTTAAGACTGTTATTACTAGTATCACGCGCCACATAACCTCCAAGTTTGGTGCAATTTAGAGATTTTTTTGTGCTCTTTTGTTGTTCATGCCAAATTGTGCATCGTTCTTCCTATTTAATGCATTTTGTGTTTAATTCTTATTTTTTTCTCTTTTAATTATGTTGTTGTGTTAGGAAATTCAAAAATTCAGAACTAAACTTGTGTTGGTTAATGCATTATTAGGATGTGTCTTCATTTGTTTGATAAAATTCCTTAATTGTAGTTTTTTCCTTAGGTGTATTGGAGCTTAATTCTTTGTTTTTCCAAGCTTTTGTTATGATAAAATTCCTTATCTCGGGGTTTGGATTTTGGTTTCACCTACTACCATTTTGAAGATATCTTTTTCTATCGATATGTTCTATTCTTTTAGCACTTAGTTCAAATAATGACTTTTGAAGGATCTCGACACTCCAATGCGGTAGCAAACACATAACAGTCACTGATCTAATCAACATCAATGTTATAACGGATAACATTAATTGGATAATGGAAAATAGCCAAAGATCAATACTTCTGAGTCCATTGGGAGTCATTGAGGACGATGTTTCAGTATGTTAAAGAGGAGGATAGGGTGATGTTGGACGAAGCCCCTATCTATGCCTCCAAACAAAGATTTTTTTTTTAATTTTAGCACAATAAATAAGCGATCAAATTTTCCATTATCTGGGTGGCATTGTTTATATGTGTATGAGATGTGTTTAATGAAGGTTGCATGAAGTTTCCTCTAAATGACTTTAAGATAGGGGTGCTTAATTTTTTGAACATCGCCCCTAGCCAGCTTCATCCAAAGAGTTTGGTTCTCTCTTTAGAAGTGTTAGGGAAGTATTTCCATTTTGAACCAATTGTAGCCATGTTTTTCTAGCGTGCTCGCATACTGAGGCAAGGTAACCTTGATGGCGGACTTGGTTTTGTAAATATATTTTGCTAGAGCAACATTGTAAATTTCGTTTCATTTACAGAATCTACCAAGGTAGGGGGTTCATCTTTCAAACACTCATACAATAAAGTCGTAGTCAAAGAAAGGCATATGATATTCTAGGATGACACAGATAGATCTTGATGATTCTATACAAACTAGACACATGAGCACTTTATTCTAAAGAATGTTGCCTACATCATCGATGATAGTCAATCGTCACCGGAGTCGAAGTAGGTAGTAGGGACTCTGTCCAATGCTACGTGCTTTAATTCCATAAAATGCAAGATGCTACTGGGAGATATTGAGGACTAAATTAGGATCTCATCCAACATGTTTAGCGGGCCAGGTTATCTACATTACCTCGAGCTTATTGAAGATTATGTTAAACACTACACCATGCCATTTTGGTTGAAGGATGAACTGTATGTGTATGATAGTACCATATGATCTGGCTTATAGAGATTCATTATGTTACGTTTCTTTTACATGTAACATGGAACATCAAAAGAGGTTAAAGAATTGAAGCATGAGAGGAAGCAACTACAAGAAGATCAGGTGAAGGTTTTGAGGAAAAATCAAGAGCTCAGAGACAAAGTAACCCATCTAAAAGGGATAATATTTGATAAGGATGAAGCAAAACAAAGAGCTAGGGAATAACTAGTCAGAGTTTAGAAAAAGGTGGATGAGATAGAGAAAAAAAATGATTCATTGTGCTTACCGCCAAAAACAAGATGCTTAAGAAGCAGTTGAAGGCTAAGGAAGTAGAAAATTAGAAGAACGTAGAAATCTTTAGTCAAGTTGCATTGTAGGCCTTCAATAGTTCCATTCGCCAACTTCAATTCCAAAATTAGGGATATGACTGAGCACCAAAACGATTGGTCTATTTTATAAATTTTGGAATGGAGACTTAGGGGGTCTTTGGTTTGTAGTTGGGAAAACAGAGTTAAGTTGAAGTGAAAAATTTAAAGGTTGATATTAATTCTTCACGACGTTCAAGACAATCAAAACCGTAGTGGTGGATCAAAAACCTCCCACTAGCCAACGAAGGTTTTCTTCGTTTGAAAAGGTTACCAAACGTCCTCTTAGTGGGGGAAAAAATGGCAAGTTGTATGAATCCCTGGACAAAAATTATCAGTTGTTGCCTCTTCCTGAAGATCGAATGATGTACTCGGACAAAGATAAAGATGATGAGGGATCATAGGGCTAGACCGAGGTACGGGAGAAGAATGATCTGCCTGATGTAATAATAATGTATCAAGAATCCAAACCAATGATGATCCTACCCTCTGAATCATACTTTGCTTTTTTAAATGTCTTATTCTGGGATAGGATCTGGAATGATTAAAAGTTTGTATTTCCATTGTTATTGTTAGAACCTTTAAGATTGGTGTGCCCATGCTTTTGTTGAACTTTTTGGTATTCTAAATGGTAGACCCTTGTTTCTAGTCATGACAGTTTCCATTTCTTGCATATTCGTCTAAGTTATATGACATATGCATATCAAAACTCTTGTAATTTGATATGTAACCTAGCGTATTAGGAATGGGTAGTCATTCACTCGTGTGACTTGATCTTACAATTTTCAGGATTATGATTTTGATCATGTCATGTCAAACAATGCTACTTATTAGGGTCTGTTAATTATACTAATACTGGGTAATTAGCTTCATCGTTCTTTAGGGTTAAGGTATTGCAACTCACGGTCTAGCCAGTTATGCTCATAACAGATAACTAGCCTTGCCACTCATTAATGCTAAGTTACTAATCACACTTATATCTAGTGATTAGTTTTGCTACTCACCGAGGTTTAGCTAGTTATGCTCATAGAGGTTAACTAGCCTCGCAACTCATGGGGGCTAAGTTACTAATTACACTTATATTGGGTTATTAGTTTTGCCACTCGTCAGGCTTTGGCTAGTCATGCTCAGAACGGATAACTAATCTCACTACTCTTTGAGGCTAAGTTACTAATCATGCTCATATCAAGTGATTATTTTTGCAATTCATCAAGGTCTTGCTAGTTATGCTCATAGCAGATAACTAGCTTAGCCACTTGTTGGGGCTATGTTACTAATCACGTTCATACCAAGTGATTAGCTTTATGTTGTTCGGTCGCTCAATGGGGCAAAAATTCTTATTTAGCCTATACTGTTCTAGTGGGGTTCAATGCAAATGGTAAATTATGAAGTACACAAATATACCACAGTTCTGTTATGACTTGATGCTTGAACCTATGTCCAGTGTAGATGTACGCTGGTAGGCATATCTACGCGCAGACTATATCTTAACTCTATGAAGTCTTGCCTTGTCCTATGCTGGGTTGAGCGTAGGCACGCTCAACTCCTAATACTTTTCTAACTCAATGTTGCTCCTGACTTGGGTCTACGTTATGGGTGCATAGCTACGTTAGGTCTCTGGAGCCTTTAGGTCTAATGGTGGACTTTTTACGTGTACCCATACTAGTATAGGTGTGGTTACACTGGGCTACTAGTCTCTTTCCTTGTACAACTATTTTCCCAGCGTGAAGCCACGCTCATGGGGTGCTCTTACGCTAGGTTTCTGGACCTGCACATAATGGAAGCATGCCCAACGTACCTACGCCATCTTTTAACGTGGTTACGCTAAGGTGATTCTTGCACAAAAGTTCATAATCTTTTATGCTATTAATTTTAAATGAAAAACATTCACAATCCATTACTTACTTTAATATAATTCAAACAATGATTAATTTATGAAACTTTTTGAATAAAAAGTAATTAAATGCCTAATTAATAATTATTGGACATTAAATAAGAAAATAATTTATAATAAAACATTTTAGTCTGGAGGGAAATGAAAAGGCATGGCTTTTGGGTTTAAAAGGATGTGAAAGAGAAGAATTGGGCATAAGTGAGAAGTGGGTTAGGGTTCCTATGTTAAAGGGATTATTTATAAGGGTTGAAGTGGGCGTAAGCACGCTCATCCCAGTTTAGATACGTTGGTTCATTGGTTTGTATGTCAAAATTGGGACAGGACCTCAACGTAGGCACGTTAGTCACTGGCGTAGACATGTTGGCTTACTGTATAAGGACATATGTTTTTCCAAATCATGCACGTAGATACGCTAGAGTGGGTATAGGGACACTAAGGTTTTGTCTGATTGCTCCTAAATAATTTTGACTTCCAGCATAAAAATGCTTTAGGTAGCGTGGGTATGCAGATATCATTGCATATAACCCAGGACCATTGTTTGCATTGGGTGTTGGTACGCTAATAGGGAGCATAGCTACACTACTCTTCTAGTTGCTACTTCTGAATTCCTTAATTCCAGCATAACTCCACACCAGTGGGCATAAGTTTGCATGCCTCATGTGATTCCCTTCTCATAAATTATCTTGAACCAACGTAACCTCACGCTAGATAGCGTAGGTACGCTAGGTACCACAACACTGGTCAGCGGAGGCACGCGTATGCCTTGGGCCTTCAACTTTTTCCTTGTGCCATGGCTCTAGCGTAAGCACGCTAAGTTGAGCGTAAGTACGTTGAGCCACTGGTTTAGTTTTTTGGATCTATCCGTTTCTGGGCGTACACCTACACTACGCCAACGTGGGTACACCATGCTTCTGATCTTATGACTTGGTCATCAGTGTAGACATACTAATTTGGGCGTTCGTATGCCTAGTACTTGCTCCACTTAACATCTATTAGCCAAAAAATTTGCTTGCTCTCTCAACTCTTTTCTCTTTTTTTCTTCTTCTGACCAAGCTTTTTTCTCACATTCTTTTTCTAGTAAGCAATCTAATCTTTATTTCTTTTGCTTATATTTTTATCTTTATATATTTTTTATCTTTTTCTCTTTCTTTATATTTTTATTTATTCTATTTTTTCTACTTTTTCTCTCAATTACCTGAATGTACCTCTTGCAATTACAACTCAAAATTCAGGGATGCCTCCCTATAGCACTTCATTAACATCACTAGTTTAATGATTAAAGCTTATGTAGGTGTTTGAAGCTCAATGGAGGTCTTGTTCCTTTCAACCTCTCTTCCATGATAAAGTTTCAATCTATGACCATTGACTTTGAATGTTCTAGATAAGTTCATTTCTTTCAACATCACAACTCCATAGGGAGCAACTTCCTTAACCATAAATGATCTAGACTATTTGGACTTGAGTTTCCCTGGAAAAAGTTTCAATCTTGAATTGAATAGTAACACAAGATCACCTTTTTGAAACTCCTTTCTTTGGATATGTTGGTCATAGGAATAGCCCTGGGGCTGTGTCTCGATCTCCTATGTGTGAAATCTGAGGGACTAGTTCCTATGGGGATTCCCCTTGGTCTAATTCCACGCCTTATTTATGACGTATTTGAACTGGGAGGCCTGGTGTAAAGTGAAAATTGAGGGACATAGATAAAAATTCCCTTCTGGGTATTCTGAAGTTGTAACCTAGGCAACAAAAGAAAAAGGGGCCCGATACTTCAACTAGAAGAGCGACTAGTTGGTTCACCAAACCCTGACCCAAGCACTTTGATAGGCCATGAGTCTGAATTCCTTCAACTCATGTAACTTAAGTTACCTCTCCTTTTGGCCTAATGTTGCATCCATGTTTAACACCTTTGAGGCACAATAAGCCTTATGTTCCAGCTTCACAGAGAAATGACATGCTTTGCCATACACTAACTAATAAGGTGACATGTCAATAGGTGTTTTAAATGTAGTCTTGTAAGCCCAATCCTTTCTCGATTTGTTCATAACTTTTCCAAGGATCTTTCTTATCTCTCTGTTAGAGAGCTCCAGCTGTCCACAAGTTTATGGATAGTAGGGAGTGGCCACCTTATGCAGAACTTCACAGTGTCTAAGGGATTTTTCTAACACCTTGTTACAGAAATGGGTACCACCTTCACTGATTAGCATTCTAAGTACACCAAATTTGGAGAATATATTTTCCATTAAGAACCTTAGCACTACTTGTGCATTATTTTAATTCTAGTAAGGGTGGCCTCCACCCACTTAGACACATAGTCCATTGCATCCAATACATACTCATTGGAATAAGAACTAGGGAAGGGTTCCATTAAGTCAATACCCCACACATTAAACAATTCCACTACCAAGATGTTGGTTAGTTCCATGTTGGCTTTTGTAGACAAATTCCCACTTCTTTAGCAAAGGTCACACTATTGAACATAGGCATTTACATCTCTAAAGAGTGTTGACCAATAAAAGCCTGATTGAAGGACGTTAGTAGCTGCCCTTGTAGACCAATCATGTTGTCTTTACTTTAACTCATGACAATGCCAAAGGATTTCTCCTTGCTCTTACTTAGGGACACACCTTTTATTAAGCCATCAAATGTATCTTGTAAAAGAAAGGCTCATCTCAAAGATAACTTTTGTTGTCATAATAATTTTTTTCCTCATTTGGAATGTCTATTCCTTGGGAACCATTCTAGCTACTTTGAAGTTGGCCATATCAGTATACCATGGCGCTTGAGCTCTACTCATTAGCTTCTCATCCGAAAAATCCTCTTGAATCTATACAAATTCATCATCTCCTTCCAACCTTGAGAGTTGATCAGCCATTGGATTCTGCTTGCCCTTTTTGTCCTTGATTTCTAGATTAAACACCCAAAGAAGTAAAATCCATCTAATTAATCTAGGCTTTGACTCTTTTTTCGCAAGCAAGTACTTAACTGTAGCATGATCCGTATACACCACCACTTTAGATCCAATGAGATAGGATCTAAACTTGTCAAATGCATAGAAAATCACCAATAACTTATTCTCAATAGTAGTGTAATTGATTTGAGCTTTGTTTAGCACCTTACTTGCATAATAGATAACATGTTGTAACTCATCCTTTTTCTATCCCAAAACTACTCCTACCGCAAAGTCACTTGCATCGCACATCAACTCAAATGGTAGGGACCAATCCGGTGCAACCAAAATAGGAGCAAAAGTTAGTTTCTCTTTCAGCTAACTGACCAAAGGCTTTAATACAATCCTCACCAAAATCAAAAGGGACATTCTTTACTAGTAAATTAGTGAACGAGTTTGCAATTTTTGAGAAGTCTTGAATAAATTTCCTGTAAAAACTAGCACATCTCAGAAAAATCCTCACTCCCTTCATATTTACAGGGGAAAAAGTCTTTCAATGACCTCTACCTTTGCTCTATCCACTTCAATTCCTTTCAGAGAAATCTTGTGTCCAAAAACAATCCCCTCCTAAACCATAAAATGACATTTTTCCCAGTTTAGAACCAGGTTTGTTTCTTGACACCTTTGCAGCACCAAAACAATATTTCTAAGGCAAGCTTTATAGGATGCTCCAAAAACTAAGAAGTCATCCATAAACACCTCAACAAATTTCTCCACCATGTCTGAAAAGATTCGCTAGCATATATCTTTGAAATGTAGTCGGAGTGTTGCACAAACTAAATGATATTCTTCTATATGCAAAGACACCGTAAGGACAGGTGAAGGTAGTTTTCTGTCGGTCCTTTAGATCTACCACAATCTGGTTATAATCGGAGTACCCATCTTAAAAGAAATAATAAGAGTGACCACTCAATCTTTCTAGCATTTGATCTAGAAAAGGTAGTGGAAAATGGTCATTCCGCTTTGTGTCATTCAATTTCGGTAATCAATGCACATTCTTCATCTTATGGTAGGCTTTGTAGATGTCGTCTCATCATTTTGATTCTTTATGATTGTCATACCCCCTTTTTAGGGACCACCTGCACAAGGCTAGTCCATGAACTATCAGAAATGAAGTATATAATCCTAGCATCTAGCAACTTCACCATCTTTTTCCTTATCGGTTCTTTCATTATAAGATTCAGCCTCCTTTAAGGTTGGATGACTAGAGTACAATTCTCCTCTAGCATCTTGTGTATACAAAAAGGACTGATTTCTTTCAGGTTAAAAATTTTCCACCCGATGGCGGACTTGTGCACTAGCAACATTTTTAGAAGCTTCTCAACATCATCATCATTTAGATATGAACTTATTATTACTGGCAATGTCTCATTTTCTCCAAGAAATGCATACCTAAGGTGTAAGGATAGTGGCTTCAGCTCTTGCTTTTCCTCAATAAATTCTTTCCCCACTTTGTCTATTACATCAACATTTAGAGGAGGCTTGTTTTCATCTAATTAGTTCAACACTCTCTTCTTATCTTCAGTTATCAATTTAGTTTTGTCACATAATGACTCTTTAAGAATACCCTTGAGTGTTTCCTACTCATTATTCATAAGAATAGATGAGGGTTTTGGATCAGCCACCTCCACATGAAACAGTTAGCTTTGTCAGAATGATGTCTCATGGCTTTAAGGACTTCAAATGTAACATCCTCTTCTTGCACCCGTAATCTTAGCTCTTTATTCTCCATATTAATTAATGCTCTTTTAGTAGCCAAGAAGGGTCTTCCCAAAATAAGTGAAATGTCTTTATCTGTATCCATGTCTAGCATCACAAAATTTATTGGGAAAATAAACTTATCAACCTTGACAAGCAAATCCTCCAACATGCTGTAAGGATACTTGATTGACCTATCCGCCAACTGAAGCAATATTCTAGTTGGTTGGACATCATTAGCTCCAAGTTTCTTCTTGAGAGACAGAGGCACGAGATTAATGTTAGACCCCTAAAACACATAATGAACAACCTACATGTACTTCCCCTATTGCACAAGGGATAATAAATAAGCCAGGGTCTTCCAACTTTTTGGCAATCTCTTCTGAATTATGATGTTGCACTTCTCATTGAGTGCCACCCTCTCATTACCTCTCAACCTCTTCTTTTTAGACAGTAACTCCTTCATAAATTTTACGTATAAAGGAATTTCTTGTAGAGCTTCAAAAACGGAATGTTAATATAAAATTTCTTAAAAACATCCAAAAATCTAGCAAACTTCTGCTCTTCCATTTGCTTCTTGAAACATTGTGGAAATGGAGCTTGCTTTAATTTTTCTGGAGTGATACGGGATGCTTCCTCTAGCTCACTGTGAATCTTTTTCTTTCTTTTTATTGGAATTTGTTTTTGTTTTTCACTTACTTTTTCTTTTTCTTTTTCTTCCATCTCATTTTTTTCTTCAGACTTTTGTTTTTCTTCTATTTTCTTTTTACTCAACTTTTCTTTCTCAGCTAGAGTAGAAGCATCTAGGACTTTCCCACTTCTTGTCATTATTTCTTGGCACTGCTCTTTTGAATTTACTTCTTTGTTCATTGGAAAATTTCCTGTTTATCTTTCAGCTAATTGTTTGGACAACTACTCAACTTGATTATCTAAGTTTCTGATTGAAGCCTTTTGATTTTTTAAACTAGTTTGAGTGGCCTGAATAAATTATGATAACACATTTTCAAGATCAAGCTTTTCCTTTGGTGCAGCTGGTTAAGGGAGGTTGCTTGCTTGAGATGGATTTGGATTTATATGTTAATTCAAATGTGGTCTCCTTTGCCATGAGAAATTTGGATGGTTCCTATAGCTGGGATTGAAGGAGTTTGAAAGGTAAGCTCTTTGTCCTTGTTGTACCATATTGTTAACCTATTTCGTTTGAGCAGTTGGATCACAAAACCCATTCTCATGGTTTCCTCCACAAGAGTCATAACTAAGTGCACAAACTTGAGCTGGCTTTTGAGTTTTATAAATTTGTATGCTTAACTTCTCTATGGCTTAAGTCATTAACTTTCTTTGTACTAAGAAGGCATCTTGCACATCTAATTTTATAACTCCTCACCTTTGCATACTTCTTTCTTCAATCATACATTTATTTGAGGCCATTACATCAATCAACTCAATGGCTTCTTTCATTATTTTGTGGTCAATGATCCTTTAGCTGAGACATCAATGAGCACTCTTATGGTTGGTTTCACACTATTGTAAAATATATTAACTTGCTGTATTTTTGGAATTCTATGGTGCAAACATTTCTTCAGTGATTCCTTGTATCTATCTCATGCTTCCAATAAAGATTCACCTTCCTTTTACTAGAAATAGGTGATTTCATTTCGTAGTCTGGCGTATTTAGAGGGAGGAAAGTATTTAATCAAGAACTTTCTAGTTAAGTCCTCCCATGTAGAAATAAGCCCCCTTGGTTAACTCTACAACCAACTTTTAGCTCGGTCCTGGAATGAGAATGGAAATAGTTGTAATTTGATTGCTTCATCTGAAACTCTATTCATCTTGATAGTGTCACAGATTTGAAGGAAATTTTCTAGATGCAAATTTGGATCTTCACAATCACTTCCCCTGAATTGGTCATTTCTCATCATTGTAGCATAACAGGTTTCAACTCAAAGTTATTTGTAACAATAAGTGGTCTAAAGATACAAGATTGCCTTCAATCGTTAGTAGGTTTAGAATAGTCACCTGAAGTAACTCTCTTATTGTCTTCCATTTGATTCTGATTTCTCTGTTCTTTTCTTAACCTTCTCTTGAGTCTGTTAATATTAGAATCAAAGAGTAATTTCTCCTCCTCATCCCTAACCTTCATAAACAACTAAGACAACCTAAAAGGAAACAATAATTCCTACTACTACTTTTATTGCAAAGAAAAACTCAAATGAAATTGGTTTAGTCTAGTGGCTCCCCAAGGATTGTTGATATTAATAAACAATCCTTGACAACGGCGCCATAAACTTGATGCGAATTCATTAGAGGAATACTTTGGCAAGTGCACCAATTGTTTAAAAGTAGTAAATTTTGTATCGTATTATATTAAGTATCACAACCTAGGAGATAAACTAGTTGAACCTTCAGATGCAAACAAGACATTTGTTTGTAGATTTTATGAATAATATTAGTATTTTGTATTTTTTAACAACAATATAGTAATCAAAGTAGTAGAAAGGGATAAGAAGTATACTAACAACATATTGGAATTGATTTCATCTACAGTTTCCTTTAAATATGAATAATTATGGCATTGGACTCAATTAATGCAATGTTCAACTCTCACAGATGGATAGTTCTTAATTTCTTAAGCAATTATCACTAGTCCAACATAAATCAATCTTAATCCCTTAGGTATCAATTTCTACTAAATTGAATTGCGAAAATTAAAGGAACCCTAGCCATTCACCCTAATTTCTTAGGTCTAAAGTAACTAGGTCAGCAAATTCAAACCTGACGCATTCACCATGATTCCTCTCTAACGAACACCTCTGAATTAGGTCTTGGATTTCCCAATCCAAGAAGTTGAAACTTAGAATTTTCCATGTTCATAGCTTACCCTAACTGATTCCAATGCTCCAATTAATTGAGAAAAAGTTCCATTGCAGACTTTATCAATCCCAATCTTAGGGATTTAGCCATTCATGGATGAACAGAGATGAATCACAATGGTTTGCATTTTCAAAAAATGAGAAAATTTAAAGAGAGAAAAATATTAGAGACAGAATGAAATTTTAAAAAAATAAAAATTGAAGTAAAATCTATGTATGCGTTAAAGTCATCTTACAAATATATACCTAGTGAACTAACTAACTAACTAAAGCTAAAATTACATTAATGCCTTTAATGAAGCAATAAATAGGTCACTTAAATTAACTGAGCTATAAAGTACAAGGTCCAACAATCACAAAAGGCCTCGTACATGTCCATACCCACATTGGCCAGCGTAGGGGTACGCGGGCTTCGCATCCCAACTCAGTGACATGGCGTGGGCACCCAAGGCACCAACGTAAAAACGCTGGGCTACTACCTGGTGAAGTCCAATGCTTGAATCCTTGGGCATAGTGGCACACTGGCCTGAGCGTAAACAAGCTCAGGGTCTGGAATGTCTCTAGGAGCCAGCGTATGATGCGTGAAAAGTGAGCGTAGGTACGCCACAATTTTGTTATGACTTGATGCTTGAACCCATGTCCAGTGTAGGCGTATACTGGTGGGCGTACCTACACCCAAACTGTATCTTTGCTCTATGAAGTCTTGCCTTGTCTTACACTAAGTTGAGTATGCTACGCTCAACCCCTAATGCTTTTGTGACTCAGTGCTACTTCTGGTGTGGGTCTACGTTGTGGGTGCGTAGCTACGCTGGGTCTCTGGAGCCTTCAAGTCTGATGGTGGACTCCTTACACATACCCACGCTAGTCCGGGCGTGGTTACGTTGGGCTACTCGTCCCTTTCCTTGTACAACTGCTTTCCCAGCGTGGAGCCACACTCATGGGGCGCTCCTACACTGGGTTTCTGAAAGCATGTCTAACGTACCTATGTCAACTTTGAGCGCGGTTACGCTGGGGTTATTCTTGCACAAAAGTTCATAATCTTTAAATGCTATTAATTTTAAATGAAAAGTATGCACAATCCATTCTAACTTTAATATAATTTAAACAATGCTTAATTTATACAACTTACTGAATAAAAAGTATTTAAATGTCTAATTAATAATTATTGGACATTAAATAAGAAAATAATTTATAAAAAATATCCAATTAAATAAGTCTTTTCAAGACTTATCAGCTACTAACCTAACATCTCCATGAAACCTAGGTTATGGCTCTAAGTGCATCATATCTTGCGCGTTTGAAGTGTTGGTTGGGTGCTAATTTATGTCCATGGAAAATGATTGCGAAAGTGGGAATAACTTTATAAGGTCTCACCGGGCATGCCAATGATCTATCTAGTATGGGGGCATCTTTCTAGTATGTATACAGGGTATGTAAGCTATGTTTTCATACACCAGTCTAGTGGGAATATGATATTGTCTCCCTTGAACCAGTAGGGATCCAAGGATTTTGATGTTATTCCTTCTAACACACCGGTATCTCTCATTGTGGAGAAAAATACGGTGCCTCCTACAAAGATACTCCAACGCTCAAGTCAATACGATATCAATATTGAAGCTTAAGCATTAGGATTAGTTGAACATACCTCATCTAATAGTAAATGAGTAGTACCTATAGAGTTAGATGATGGTTGTGTGCTACGTGGCCTGTGTTAGTTCTTTTCCATAAAGTGTGGAAAAAGCTATCATAGGCATTGACATTCCTGACACCCTTGCAGGAATGGACCAATGTAGACCCCTAACGAATCTCTCAACCTCTAATTAACATTGGTTCTCTTACTGATATTAGTGATCAAGGGTTATTTATGGGATTGTTGTTATAGGGCTTATGAAGATGTCAATCATAGTAGTCTAGGTATTGATATGAGCCTCTGATACATGTGCCGATATTAGGCCCGTATCAAGACCTTTTTTTAATTTACAATGTGTATTTATTATTTTTTCAATACATATTCTTATTAACTACATCTTCTCTTTTTTAGTATCAATAGAATTTGAAAAAATTACTTCTCTCTTTTAATTATTACAAATGGTAAATTTAAAAATTTATTAAGAATAATTAATTTAATATTTTTATCTAAACTAATTAAATTTGTTAATATGTATGAAATAATAAAATATAGTCCTATATAAATTACCAGATTAGTATATGCTTAAGGAATTGTCTTCAGTTCCACTGATAGTAACGCTCTTACTAGTTTTTCTGGATGTCAAATTGGCTTGCGTAGAATCCTCTAAAAACCAAATCACCATTTGTTTTATACATTCAAGGAATTCCAAGATAATTTGCATAAAAAAAGGACCAACTCTTAGCGGGATAAGATAAGAAATAATTCATGTTATACTAACAAACAAATTTCATCATCACATTGTTTTCTTAAAATATATGCATTTGATAATGTGTTACTCAATAGTTTGATGCTCCTGCCTACCTCGAAATGGCCATAAGCCACCAGATGAAATTTTATACAGTCCAGTGGAAAACACAAGGATTATGAAAATTGGAATCAACTACACTCGATTAACGCTATGTTTTGTTAATCCGTCCAAATACCTAAATATAGTTGACTTTATCAATCAAAGATTAAAATAGATGTTTTCCAAAACACATTGTGTGAAATCGAATATATTATTAACGCATACTATAAGAAATTAGGAAGAAAATGTCCCAAGTAACTATTAAAATATTATAGATATTTATCTATATTTATTAAAATGCATTAATAGGAAGACCCATCAAGATTACCTACCAAGCAAGCAAATTAATTGATGAGATATTATTCTAGCTTGCCCTGAGTTTTCGAATTGTAATAGTATTAAAACTTAGTTGAAAAAATTTTATTGTCTATAATAATTATACCTAATTCGAAACTAAATAAAGTAAGTTAAACAAAAAGAAAACCAATCAAGAAGATGGAAATTTCTCAAGCGTCTTCTTCCCGTAATATTAATATAAAACGACTCTGACCTGAAATGTCTCGTCATGGATTCATATATATTAAGTACAGTTAGTCTTTCCTCAAGTACAGATATCCTTAATTAATTAGCATCACCTCATTCAATTTCGTTTTGCCTCCACACAAAAGATGTGTTAAATAACATTAGGTCGACAGTTTGACATGCAAGTCTGCTAGATTAAATCAGCAATCAGCAGTGTTCACATTCCCTTCAGCTAACATCCTCGAATAGTAAAATGGCAGTAAACCATAATGGTGGCCTCAAAAAATAATTTTCTTTAAATAGCAGATGGAACTTGGTATCATTGTCAAATCATGGTTGCAGAATAATTAAAAGTCATCTGCAACATATAAATCAATCTGGTTAGTTCCTGCTAAACAATGAAACAAGAATAAGAAGGCGTGCTTCTGATGTGAGTGTGTTTATGTGCATGCATGCATGCAGATGTTAACTGTTAAGGAAATGAATTTAAAGCCCTCTAGTCTTGAGTTGTTAGTTGCCACACTGGTAGGCACTAGCTGGTAATAGGCCAAAAACTTGTAAATAAATACACTCTTCGACTGTCTTTGAGACCATTTAATTGCTCCAAGAAGAAAGAATGAAAGAGGTTTATAGAGAAAGCACGCCATTTATACATTGTAAATAAAATAGTAAAATAAAAATTGTAAGTTGTGTCATATCCAAATCACAAGTCTGTCCACATCTTACCATGTCGACTATGGCAAATAAATCTGAGGAATCTAACATCTGCTCACCTGCATCTCTGGAAAGAATTGTCTATGGAACAAAGTTTTCATTGCTGAAAGGCCAAGTCCTGAATAACCAATCCCTGATGGATGGAGCAGCACTCATAATGGAACTAGTTCTTTTTATAGAATGCTGAATTTCATGTATCTCCAAGAGATTCTGCAAGAATATTGCTAACAGAATCTTGTGAAACAGAATTATTAAACAATGTTTCATCACTCCTTCCTTCTCTGACATTAGATCCAATCAATAAATTATGAGTGGTTGCATCTGGAAGCCAGCCCTTTTCTAACATCAAATCCAGTAACCGACGGGCCTTATGTTCCTTACCCTCTTTCAACAGGCCAGTTATCAGTAAGTCATACATTGCTGGATTCAAAATTCCACTATCAGAAATTCTATCAATTGCTTTAGAAATTCTAGATAACTGAGAATGAATGGCTATGAATGACAATTGATCAAATAGTCTTTCTGGATCTGGTATTAGACCTTTTTTGAGCATCATATTGAAAAATAAGACACATTCCTTTATTTTGTTCTGTTCACTCATGCTATGAATAAGGATACAATATGCTTCGACATCAAGATTGCTGCCCACCATCAACACTTGTGAGAGGAAATGTAACAGATCTTTTGCCCTTCTTGATTTAGACAACTCATGCATGATAGTAGTGTGTGTGGTAATACAACAAGAAATACCACAATAATAAGCTAACTGCCATAGTCTTATGGCTTTGTTGACCTGTCCCAAGTCACATACACATTTTATCAACTTGTAGAAAGAGGAGGGATGAAGTGAGCGTCTCTTAATTGACATATAGTGAAACACTTCAATGGCATCTTGAGAATGTTTGATGTCACAGAGGCCACCAACTAGTTCAGAATAAGAATCAAAATCTAAAAGCCAGCACCTGGCACAAATTTGATGAAATAGTTCCATTGCTTCTTCATACTTGCCCAATCTACAGTTGCCAACTACAAGAGCAGAATACGTAACATGATCAAAAATAATAAAGGATTTGATCATTCTGCCAAGAAGTAGATATGCCTTCCTCATCTCTTCATTCTCACAAAGCCATCTAATAAGAATATTCCAAGATTGACAATCAGCTATGTTTCTCTCAGACATTGTCTCCAGCAGAGCATTTGCTACCAGAGTTTGACCAGCATTGCAGCAACCTTCAAGCAATGCATTGAAAGGAGCAGTTTCATGAACCTTTTTATCTTCTAAAAACATTATAGCCTCATTTATTTTCCCTAATTCACAAAAGCAATTTATCATATCCACAAAAACATTATGGTTTGGTGATATGCGATTTTCTATCATCTCATTTGTGAGGCATAGAGCAAGATCCAACTGCAAGTTTTTGCATAAGCATTGTATTAAAACCTCATAAATGAAAGAATCTGGCACAAAATCAGAATCTTTCATCATGTTAAACAACTTAACCCCCTCCTCTACTTTATTTCCCCTACAAAAGAGAGGTATAGTGCAGGTATAAAAACTCAAATCTGGTTGACATTTGAGTTTGAACATTTGCTCTAAAACAGTAACAGCTTCATCCACTCGACAGTTTTCAATAAGACCCTTTACAAGAATCTCAAAGGTCTTACTATTGGGATCGCATCCTTTATTGTTTATTCTTCTAAATTGATCCAAAGCCAGGTCAATCCGATTGATGGTGAACAATACCTCCAACAAATAATTCAAAGTGTGGACAGTAGGCAAGACACCTGCCTTCACCATCTCTTTATAAACAAACAAGGCATTTTGAAAATCTCTAGTCTCTCCTTTCACAAGAGCACCCAATAAAACATTGAAAACTTCAATTGTGGGCTTATAACCACCCAAATTCATGTTCACCAGGACTGTCACAGCTTCTTTAATCCTACAATGTTCCACAAACGTGTTAACCAATTCTATAAAAGCTTCTTCAGCACCTGGGCATCTATCCTTCACCATGTTTTGGCAAAAATGCCCCATCTCCAGAACATGGCCAGCCATACCCAGTTTGAGAATTATCCTTAAGTATGTATTGGAGGTGTGGTGAAAACTCTTCTGGTGAGAAGCCCATTTGAATATCCTCACTGCTGAGTTCAAATCGCTGGTACGGTCCAAAACCCGGGTTAAGTTATCTGGTGCAAGCTTACTCCTCAAAAGGTTGATATTTTGGTCAAATTCCGATGAATCGTTGGGCTTAACTGTTCCAGTGGTTTCCGAAATATCTGCAATACAGCTTGAAGAGAGATAAGCCAATTTGAGGAATCGACTGCGATATGTCGAAGATGAGAGCTTTATTGCCATAGAACCAAGCATGAGTTTCCGAAGGATACTCGAAGGAATGAAAATTGAAGAGAGAAAAATACATGAGGAAATTTGAAATCTGACCTGAGAAATGTCATCAATCATTTACAAGTAAAAGGACGACAGGGGTGAAACATGCTATCAAGTTAACATATCAAATGCTGGCACGTCACAGAATCATGTGTCTTAGAGTCATTATATCAAACACCTCAAAAGCAAGGGCATAAACTAATGAGAAAACGAGATTATAAGTTTTAAGCCGAGAGAGAGTTAAAGGAAGATGTTAGATAAGGGAGAGAAAGCAACTTGATATTTAACAGCATAAGAAGAAAGAAAGCAAGTGGCAGTGACATCAGAGGTAGTTGTTCATGGGCGAAGAAAAGGTGAACTTAGAAGATAACATAGACTGGTAGTCCTGTAGCGTGAGATATTATTATTAGTATTGCTATTAATTATTTTTTTAATCTGAGTTTGTCTAATTTAAAATTATAGTATTATGATATTTTTAAATAAAAATATTTTACCATTTTTTATAACGTGACAAATAATAATTTCAAAAAAGTATACATGTTAAGCATTTAAAAATGTGAAGTCCCTCTTAAAATTTTGTTGTATTTTAAAAAGGTAAAACATTGAAAAACTCATTTAGAGTTTTGAGAATACGTGGGTAAAATATTAAAAAACCTATTTAGAACTTTGATAGCACGTACATATATTATTATGTAAGAGTTGGTTATGAATATAGAAGGTATTAACAACGTCTATTTACCTGTTCCTAACGGATTAAATCACATAGTCTTAATCATAACTTTAAAATTGACTCTGGAAATATAACAATAAAAAGGAAAATGATTTATTTAAAGAAAAAGCGGGCCCAATAGAAATAGATAACAATAAAAGGAAAAGGATTTATTTGAATAAAAAGTGGGCCCTACATAAATTGATTTCGCTTTTACGTATTCCCGGGTACTCCGAGAGATCAGGTTACGTAGTTATTTGTTGGGATTTGAAAAATAATTTATTATTATTATTTTTTTGTTTGAGAAATGATTAAAAGTATTTTGGATTTTTATATAAAGAAGAAAAGTATATACACGTACTTTCTTTCATAATTTTAAAACATGTGTGCAGATGAAATTCATCATACGACACCGCTATAAAATTATTGTATTGTTTATTAAATAAAAATATTTTTGTTTTTAAAATATATTTAAAAAACAATGCGAAAGAAAAGTACGAGATAAAATAATCTATACGCTTACTTTCCTTCATAATTTTATAGTATTGGTGCGCAAATGAAGTAAATCATACGACACCGCTATAAAATTATTGCATAACGTTATTAAATGAAAATATTTTTTGTTTTTAAATGTATTAAAAAAACAATGCCGAAGAAACGTACAACATAGAGTAATCTATACGCTTACTTTCCTTCATAATTTTATAGTATTGGTGCAGATAAAGTACATCATACAACACCGCTATAAAATTATTGCATAATTTTCTTAAATGAAAATATTTTTTAAAATATATATTAAAAAACAATGCTGAAAAAAGTACGAGATAAAAGTAATTTATACGCTTACTTTCCTTCATAATTTTATAACATTGACATTGCTATAAATTATTGTATAATTTATTAAATGGAAATTTTTTATTCTTCTTTGTTTAGGGTGTATATTAAACAAATATTGCTAGACAAGATTTATTTTAAAAAAAATACCTTACATAGTTTCGGTAATCTTTTGATTTATAATATAAAAAGAAACAAATAAAAGTCTTAAATAAACATTGTTGGTCGAAATTTAAATTTAAACACTGTAAGCATTTCTATTTTTGATTTTTTTAAGACAATCATGACCAAATAAAAAAAGATAATTAAAACTAAACACACGCTAGGGAAAGGAAGGATTTATTAATCATGCTTAATCATATCACAATAAGTTAAAAGAAGGGGAACATATAAAACACCTACAAACTAAGAACGGGCCTTAGAGGCCCAGCAACAAAAACTAAGGTTACTCTAAACCTAATCAAATGAGAAAACAAAAGAAAGAAAACATGGAAAAAAAAAGGATAGAGCAAGGGACGACAAAGCCCCTGTGGTGGCATCATGGAAGTACGACGCAGTGGCGAGGCTAAGACTAATGACGGTCGAGGTAGGAGCATGGTTGGGGCCGCGATGACCTTTGACAACCCAAATTCACAGATCGGAGAAGAGAAAATGTGGGTGATCTCATGTGACGCAGACTGTCAAAGTAGCAGTTCCTCTTCCTTCTTTTATTTTTTCATTCTAGACTTTTCTTTTTCTATTTTGGTCGTGGTTTGTGATGTAATGGAGAGAGGACACGATGGTGTTGTGGGGTAAAGGGTTTAAGGGAATTGTGGGTTGGTTAATGGGTTATGGGTTAGGGTTTGGGTGGCTTAGTGGGTCGTGGGTTGGTATGTTAGATGAGTGGTGAAGATTGGTGAGGTTGTAAGTTTGGAAGATGGAAAGGATGTGGGGGTTTTGTTGAGGTTGTGGGTCAATGTTTGAAGAATGTTGAGAAGATTAGGGTTAGCCACTACTAGACTAAGAAGGACCAAAATAAAATACCACTTCATTCATACCCTTAAAGAAAGGTTCACTTGATTTAAAAACAAATCGAAAAAGGCCAAACATATAGGCTAGAAGATAAATAAAAATTTACATAAAATTTTCCATCCAAGCTAGTTTCTTTGTAATTCTTTTGGGCTTGTAAGCAATATGGTTCTGAGTTGCATCATTACTCGTGGGTCCAGAGAGAACCTTGTCCACAAGGTTTGAAGATTCTGATGTACTGAGGTTGTGTGTTTCCCTGATTCCCCAGATTTGAATCTTGATGTAAACATAAATAATCGATGTAAACACGAATAAATTTTTCGTGGTTTAAAGTTCCACAATACCCCACTTATGGTAAGATTCAAAGCATGGAAAATCGGAGACCGTGTTTTAAAGAAATAAGAAAGATTTAGATCGTAAAGCAAAAACCTTATATAATTGCACAGGAATAAAGTTTAATAATAACGGAATAGAAAACATGTGTGCAAGGATATCCATCTCATCCTATATATGAAGATATGGGAAGAGATCACAAGAAAAACACAAGGTAAGTGCCCAAGAATAGTAAAAATGCAATTACACAACTGCCCTAATCGATTAACTAACCAGGGTGCTAATTGATTAGCTAACCTGTTACGCTGATCAGTTAATCAATTACCACCATCCAAAATGTCCCTAATCAATTACGTTAAACGATTATGCCTTATCCAGAATGGTCCTAATCGATTAGCTAACAGATTACCACTCATCCAGAATGGTCCTAATCGATTACGCTAATAGATTATCACCCCTGACTAAACCACACATCAATATTAAGTAGGGATGGCAATATGGGTTAGGCCAGTGGGCTGGCCCTTTGAGACCCATTTTCCTGAATAGGACCTGCCCGTTTTGGCCCTAAAAAAACGGGTCCGGCCCGACGGGCTTTTATTAATATATATATTAATATATATATATATTAATATATATATATTAATATATTATATGTATAATATTAATATTTAGTTGGTTGAAATTTTAATTATTTGTATTTATTGTTTTCATTTAATGAAATAAATTAGATTAATTATAAAAACTTTACTTTAGAAAGGTAAAATCTAATTTTTATTTCTAATTTTTCTTAAAAATATTTAAAAATTGTTTAAATTTAAAATAAAAAATAGTTTGTATAATTATATTAAAGAAATGGGTTGACCCGTTTTGGCCCGCGGGCCATTAAGAAAACGGGCCGGGCCAATGTTTTGGCCCGTATTCCTATTATGGTCCGGCCCGGCCCGTAGGCCTGTTTTGTCACCCCTAACATTAAGTCACAACTTATCAATTTAATGTCTCGTCAACTCATAAACTCTTAGATTTACCATCATCATAACATCATTGTCATCACAATGGCTACCAAATTCACATTATTCTGTATCAATATAGTCATATACAAAAGAGTTAGCCAAAGTATACATAAAAGAATAATGGTTCAAGCACTTAAATACTTAGGTCATTGCCACCACGTCAATATCCATATCATTGACATCAAAATACATATATTGTCCAAGTTTTAAACGTTTTCCAGCCAAGGCATTCCTATACAACTATTTTACCTTCTCCACTAAAACATAGATTTCCAAAATGAATTGCATTCTCACCAGATGCAAGTCATGCATCACAAAGCTAAAAGGGACAACATAGAGAGTGAGTTATACATTCTAAGTGACAAATTTGAATACTTTATGATCATGTGTATATGCATATAAATGACATGTATGCTTTGCACTATAAACATCAATTATCATCAAATCATCACCAATGCATTATCATACATATTCGTCATCTACCATCAATAACAAGCACAAACATATACACATCATATTACCCTTCATCATATTGGGCTATCACAAGTATTAATACCAATTTACATAGTTATCATCTTAAATATTTTACTTATCGATTTTGGGTTTCACTCTCCCACTTCCACCATCACCATTCATCACCTTTTTATCTCAATCTCATTTGGCATATCACCAGTTATATGCAAATGCTATTAAGCTAATACATATGCACAAGGAATCATATTCAATAATTACTCAATCAATGTATTGCGGATATGACTGTGGAAAAATAACACCAATGTGGGTTCAAACATAAATATACAACCATGTCCCTACTATAGTAGTAAAATGTGTTCACTTATATTCACAATTATCAATTTTATTGGTACCAAATTGCATCGCTCATCATGCAACACCTGTCATTTTCACCATGACAGCGATAAATAACATTAACAACAAATGGTGTTGCAGGCCAACCATGAACCATGTCATGGCAGCTGTGATCCAACAAGACCACCAAGGACAACTGCTCCTCAAAGAGCCACCCCCACAAGGGTCAACCATATGCAATCTCCCCGTGATTAAGCATGGGCAGCTTTGTGATTCCACCACCGAATCACTAGGGTAAACAAATGCTCGTGCTTAAAGCCGCCCTTGCACTGGGCTAACTGGAAGAACCCCTAACATCCTATACCGGCAGCTATGCAATATGCCATGGATACAATGCAGACGCAATTCATATGCAATCTCACACTATGCATCCTATCAGGCCACTCATCCATCATCATCTCATCGACATTACCACCCAAATCTTAGTAGATTTTAATTTTCAATAATCATTGCCATTGTTTCAACTTTTAGGGTGACCTTCATAATCTTTTTCAATAACACAACTTCAACACTTTTTTTAAGCTTACACTTGCATCAATCATAATGACATTACCATCACTTATCAACAACAACCACAATTATCAATCTTTCATCAATATTTCAAAGGTATGTCAAATCAATAACTTCCATCCCAATCTCATACAACAACAAAACAAGGCATATATTAGCCCAAATTTCATGTCAATCATCAATCACCACAAAGACACACCATCAATATTCTAAATGCACAACACATATTTATCAAGTAACCACCACCAACATATCCAATGTTACAAAGGTTCAAAATAATAATAGCAAGACAAATATGAGCAATATCACATACAACAATCATCAAATACTCAACTCATGCATTTAGAATATAAACTCTTTTCCTACCTTAAGAGAAGTAATCCGAGCGATTAGACGATCCCGCCCCACTTCACGGATTTTGTCCTACAATTAATACATGTATAATACAATCAATTTTCATTCAAGTATCATTCTTAATTCTCAAATACATAACTACATACATGATTCCCATCATGTTTTAAATATTACATAGACTTGATTTTTCTCATTTTATTAGGTTTCGGGAATTTTTTCCTATTAATTCAATTTTTCTATACTTAAATGGCTACAACATAAACTTCCAAGTCACCAACACACACACCAAAACCATACCCACCATCCATAATCCAATATCTCAAAAGACCACATTCTCATTGTCAAAGTCATCCACAACAATATTACAACTTTTAACACACTTAACAACTTAGAGTCATCACCATATTTTTTTGGTTTTTCAAACCTTCATTACCAATAATTAATACCAATCACTTAAAAACTCATTTCCAAACTCAATAATCACTTAAAGGGCAATTAATCATATTTTCCTCAAAATTTTTCCAAAAGCCTCAATTACCTCGATGTTACGGTTTTCCCACAATTTACCAATCATTAATTCCAATTACTTTCATGCACCATTTCTAACATTCATAAGCCAATAATTTCACATTTCAATCATTAACAACCAATCAACAAATCCCAATGGTCTTCTAACCTAGGGTTTGAGTTCCACATGCATTTGTCAATGAAACAACACCCAATCATCCATTATTAAGCTTCAATAACCCAAAAACCACCAAGAAAAATCAATGGAAGTCATGAACTCATACCTCAAATCCAAGCCCCAATAAAAAATGAAAATGAGGGGGGAGAAGAGGAAGATGACCCAAGATATGCTTTAATTTCCATTAAAGCTTCATAAATCATGAAATTGTGTTTTAATTTTTGCAAGAGATCGTTATGGTGATGGGTGGACAGTTTTGCCTAGAGAAGAGAGGAAGAGGAAGAAAAACAAAAGTGAATGGAGATGAAGAAGATGCATTACCGTAAATATAGAGAAGAAGAGAGGAAATGTTAGTAAAAATTGGGTATTACCCGATGGTCAATGTTCCTACTTTTTGCTTTTACCCATGAGTTTATCCAATGGTTAATAGAGTGAAAAAAGAGAGGGAAGAAATGGAGGACAGATAAAAGAAGAAGAAATAGGAATTTGCATTTTTCTTGAATTCATATCCTTTTGTATTTTCATCGTTTATTAACATACGTCATATTTGAATAAATATTTCCTCAACACCAAAAATTATTTTGAATATACCACTATAACCACAATAAATTCCTCATGATTCTAAACCCATCAAATGCCCAAAATTATTTAATGGATCACATACCTTTCCCTTATACATTGGACATCAAATAATTAATTATCATCATCCAATAATTTATTTCTCTAAAATTTAGGATGTTACAGGTGGCGCTGTAGGAGTGGACACAAGCTTAAGGCATGGATTGTGCTTGTTGTCAACAGATGTGATGGGGCCAAAGGAACAGTTAGAAGATCTGATAAGGTAAAATGTAGAGAAAAGTATATGAGGCACTGATGCAAGTGGGAGAGGGCAATGGAACAGACACGTCAATCAAGAGGTTATTCCTATGTGTAGTCACAAAAACCAAGGGTGAAATAGAGGGAAGAGATTGAGTTAATGGGGCGCGGAAACCAAGGGAGAGATGGAGGGTGTAGATTGATCTGGTGGTAAAATATCTAAATCTGATAGTGCAAATTACAGGCGTAAATTAAGAGAAAGAGAGAGTCTGGAGTTGGTGAAATTAAATTAATTGAGCTAGATAGGGTTTCAGTTTCAGAGTGTAGGTGAGATATCATGGGACTCGAGGGGTTACGCTCTTTGTGATCTAGGTCAGAAATATTTTCCCAGTGAGAGGAGTTCGAAGTGGACATAGGTAAAGGGGAATAGTGTGCCTCTTGTTGACTGGCTTGGTAACAGCGGGGATGGGAGACATGGAAGACCTAGTGAATACGAGCAGAAGGGGGAAGGGCCAGTTTATAAGCCATGACACCAATGCGGCGAAGGACTTGAAAGGGACTGTAAAAACGTTTAGACAGCTTCTATGAAACCTGACGTTGGACAGTGGTCTGACAATACGACTGTAAACGGAGGAGAACCTAATCTTTAACTTCGAAGGTAATATCCTCTCTGTATTAGTTGGCCTGAGTTATCATTCATTGCCTCGTTTATTTCAGGTTCTCTTTTAACATATTAACAGAATCGTTTATTGTTGTAAGGAGATGGCCAAAGATGGAATGGTGGTAGATCCTGGGACGTAGTCACGCATAGATCGTGGGGGCAGCTGTACAACGCCTGGAAGGGAGACATACCAATAGTAGAGTGGAAGGATGTGTTGAACTAATATTCAACAAGGTGAAGGAACTTGTACCACGGCTGAGGGTGGTCACTGGGGCAAAGATAGGCTTCCAAATAATGGTTGGTGGCCTTTAATTATATTTTAAACATTTTAGTTTAAAGGGGACACGCGTTACACGTGTTTTAAGGTACAACTATATACTTTGCTAATATGCTTAGTAGACAACACCTTTGTGTTAACAAAACTTATGTGTTTCGAGCCATGTACATTGAAAGGTCCATGTGTGTTAGGCACTAAACAACCTATGTTTGATTACCCATCTAAGCATAGGGTAAATTTAGTTCCCCTCTTTTACCATCTATGTCTTCCCTATCATCTTTATCCCTCTCTCATCATTTTCTCTCCATCATTCTCTATATTTCCTCCATCTTTCACTAAAATCCTAAATGTTGTATCCCCTCTCTTTCATCGATCAAACCCAGCACATACCTAAAATTCCTTACCTTGTCCTGACTCATTTAAACATAAAACCGCTCGTCTTCTAAACACAACCGTAAACACCTTCGCTCATCTCCTCCATACATTACCCACATACCCATTTTTTGATGGTCGAAACCCAGCGGTCTTTTATTGCCACAGATGGAAAGAAAGAAGCAAATCCAAAAAGTGATACATGCTTACAAGTCATAAGCCAATGATTTACACACGACATACTGATTGCAAAATGAGAGCATTATTGTTCTAGGGTCTCAGATCTGAATGGAAAATGACTCATAAGATGGAGTTTTTTATACGAGTCAATAAGAGCTCAAGTTTGGTGGTTTTTATGTATCAGCTTCTCAAGCGTAGCATAACATGCAGATATGTTTCCTACTATAGTTGGTTTTGGGTATGACTTTTCTGTTGATAAGGGATTTGAGGAAGACATGTGTAATGGCCCTTGCAGAAGTTATGTAATAATTTTTTTGATTCTTTTAAATGTATAATCAAATTAAGTAATTTATTTGATTTTTTTAATATGCTTTGTTCTTAACTTCAATTGCATGTTATGAATGAATTTGGTTCCATGATAATGCCCTCTACTATAGTAATCTGAAAGTTTTGCTAATTGTTAATAATTAATCAATTAATCAAATAATCACTCTATTTGGGCTATGTTAATAAAGATTTAGTAATGATGTGTTTCTTCTAAATTGTTTTGTAAATAAATTTTAAAAAAAGTAAGTAGATGTGTGACATCTCACTCAGGTGATATTGTTCATAATTGTAGACAAATTTTGATCTTTTTTTAAGAAACTCTCTTAAGTTTTCTACAACTGTACAAAAAATTAATAATTAGATGTAAGACCCTTTCTTCCAATTATATTTAATATATGAAATTGTTCATGATTTCTAGACACCTTCTAGTTGAATAATGTTTAGAATTAAAACATGTACCCTTAATACACTTTATGAATTATTTTTTAATATTTTGTCTTCCCTGTGTAGGTGTCCATCGATGGAGTCTTTTTTCCAAATATCCCCATGCCTCTAGGTAAGGTTGATAACTAAACTGGTTTAGGCCGGGGTGTGATGTCCGATGTGAGACCAACCCTCAGATTGTGTTATTTATATCGGTTTTACATCGGTTCAGTGAGGATCCAATATTACATCTTTTAGTCCAATGGGAAAATAAAAGTCTTGGATTACACCTTTGATAAATCTCACCAACCTCACACGTTGTAGGGCGAAAGGGAGTGTCACTTATAAGGACATTTCGATGCTCAAGTTAGTGGGATATTCAGAAAGAATGTAAAAGCTCAAGCGTAAGTTAGAGTAAGAATGTTCTACCTTTTCATTATTGATTTGTAGGTTTTTATACCTTAGAGCAGCATAATAGTCATTTCGAGTAAGTGAGCTTTCCGTACGAAGTGTCAGCATGATTCTGATCATTGCAGAAAGATTGACACACAACATGGACGCTACCTAGCGAAAGTACCTTCCTATCAATCACTTTATAGGTTTCTTTCTCTACATGTAATGACACAAGTCAACTGTGATCTACCATATCAAGAGAATGACTCGTATCGGTATTGAGTCATGAGTCTCGGACATGATACTAGAAGCCGGTATTAGATTACAATATTATGTGAGATGTCGGTCTTGTAAAACGGTTTTAGGTCAAATGACTTTTTTTGTCCACAGGCTGGTATTGAGGCCGAATCATTTTCCCCTAGTTTGTTTGAGGGACCATACTGGTTGCTCAAATAAGCTATATCATCTATTTAGTCACCTATTGTAGCCGTAGGTAAGAAGAAAATTTCTTAACTTAGAAAAAATTTCAATTGCGCCATTTTGCCATTCTGATTCCTCTTCATAACTGTCATGTATTTATTTACTTTTAAATTGAAACACAACATTATGTGTAACACGAGTCATGTCAATCATTACGTGTCTGTTATCCTTTAATCACCGTGCGACGGTTACATTTCAATCATCGTGTGGTGGTTACTTTTTGGACATGGGCCTTGAAAATTTGAAACGACATGGCCCATTAATTTTGAATTGAATCATTGCGATGCTTGCCCTCAGCCATACCTATAAAAGGTGGTTCTAGAAGGCCCTTCAAGTGCATACTCTTCTTTGCATACTAAAACTTTGCTAAAATTTTGAGAGAAATTTTCAAAAACTTAGAGATTTCCAACAAACTAGAGCATTCCCCAAATCTATTGTGCGTTGAAGGCTTGTCTGGTTCGTGGCCTGTAAGAGTCTTCAATCTTTCCCTACCAAACTCAGGTAGCCATCCCTAAACTTTTTCCCTTACTGCTGTAGTATTTTCTTTTATTTGTTTGTGAGAAAATGAGAAATCAGGGAGGATAAAGGGGTAATTGTTGTGGTCGTGTCACTATTGGGCCTCATGAGACAAAGGCAACAGAGAGGAAACGCCTCTTTAGAGTCTTACAGTGACTCTTGGGTCACTTGGGTTTCTAAGGGAGAAGATAGCTCTAAACGATACCTTTATGATGATGTAATCTTTTACAACAATGTAGGCGGGCTGAAACATGTGATTGCCACAATGACCACTAAAGAAGGAGAGTCTAAAGTTGTGAATACCCTACTCGATTGCTCGAATGTAACTGCACACCGGATTGATTGGGTGAGGCTGAAGGTCAAGACACTAGTGCAAAATAAGGTTTTAACACTGGCTATTTTTGACATTTTACATTGGTTGTTAACCAGTGTTATGATGTGGTTTTGGAAGTTTTCCCCTTTTAAGTGTTATTCCTATTTTTTCGTCTTGTAAAATACACAAAAGATTATAAGTAGCTTTTCCTTTAGGAAATATGTTGAAGTGCATTAAAAATCTAGGTGGACATTTACAATAATTTTTAATAACAAATGTTTTAAGTCGATGAACATTTTAGAAAAATTAAAGTCGTAGTTGATAAAATTAATCTTGTTTTTAGATAAATAAAATATACTCCTATTATTTAGCTCTTGAGCTAGTAAGAGTGAGTTGGATATATATATATATATATATATATATATATATATATATATATATATATATATGAACTGTTCTTTACAGGGGGTGTAGAAGTGTGCTTGTAGAACAACTCAAAATACACATATAAGTGTGTTTTGATACAAAGCAATGTATGTATAAATGTAAATACAAAGAGTCTTCGTATGTTGAGGCGGAGTGTAATGTACTGCGGGGCGGTGTCATAGTCCGCCTGACGGGATCTGATTTGCCTTGACCCAATTGGGGGTGGTACCTGCAATCGTTCTCCGACGCTCAAGTCAGTATCTCAGAATACTTAGAGACTTAGAAAGATAATCAGAGAAGATTATGCAAGTAATAGAGTGTAAGGTTCAGAGAATGGGAAAAAGATCCCTTATACCTTTTCAAGAGAGGTTTATATACCTGTCACGGGTGCTGCATTATTGGTAGGACCCGCTCCTTGTCTCCAGGCATAATGCTGAAAAGGTAGTGGGTCCCTGCGCCGTTTACTAGCACCATTATTGTAGTAGGTATCACAACTTGTCTGGAAAGCGTTAGTGCTTTAATATTTTATTGTTATTTCCCTTTATGCGTGACAGCGTGATTCCCATTATTAACCTCTCAAGACAGAGTCAATCTCGTGCCGGGGTTGTGAGTATGGGCTCGCTACGCAGTGTGGGAAATTCAGTATTCCGCCTGAGTTGAGCCTATGGCTTGGCGGAGTAACAACTTTGGCGAGGTTACATTCCTTGACGGAGTAACATGCCTGGGCGGAGTTACGTTCCTTGGCGGGGTAACGTGCCTGGGCGGAGTTATGAACCTTGGCGGCGTTACTTGTCCTGGCGGTGTGCACCCCGTATTGTATTTGTAGTGTATTTGAAAAATACTTCTCTTTATTCCAAATGCTGATCTGGCAGGGCATTGAAGCCATGCTCTTGGGGGCCGGTGTTAGGACCGGATCATATGCCCCCTAGCTTGTTATAGTGACTGGCGGAGTCACTTTAATAAGCTACAACACTTAAGTTTAGCTTTTGTAGGCATGGGTTTAGGCGGCATTTGCCAGTTCAGGATTTGTGGACAAGTGCTTTCGTGCATTTATTAGCTGTCATCACTTGTCACGCCTGTCATTAATGCGCCTCGAAACCACATTTTTTTGTTCTTCAGTCTCCTATTGCCACGTATGCCCTCGTAACGGTTGCCATTCTAATGATGGGACATAAATGCGCGTGATGGCAATTGAGAACCGTTTTCGAGGTTATTACCGTGGGCCTTGGATTTTGAAAACGTGGCCCATGAAATATCTGCCCTTAGATATATCTATTGATTTCAGTAAAAAAGGAACCGTCAGTGGGGTAAATCCAACGGTTGTAAACGCATAAGTTTTTTAGAACCGTTGATAAGATTTATCTGACGGCTGCAAACACATCTTCGAGATACCTGATGATTCGCTTATTTTCCCCCCAAGCCATGCCTATAAATAGGTAAACTTTCAGAAGGGGAATGTTTTGTTGCATCTCTCTCTTTGTATTTGTTTGCTGAAAGAGTTTTTGCTACTCTCTTGCGAGTTTATTGGTGTTTGGAGTTCTTCTATCTTTCAGAAGCTTAAGGTACTTGCTTCTTCTTCTTCTTTGCTTCTTCATTTCCTTTGGGTTAGCTTTGTTTCCCCTTATTGTGTGTTTGTAAAAAGGAAGATGAGAGGAAAGAGGGCAGGGTCACGTTCTAGGGTTTCTGTTCGTCCCATGTTCTCTGACATTGAGAGTGGAGATGATGCTTTTTATACTGGGAGGGACTCGACGTTTTATAGCAGCGTGGAGTACTTTAGTAATGCTGTACATTCATTTGTGTCAGGAGGTGTTTCCCATACACAAGTGCTGACTATGGCAGAGTGCAGAAATGTTGTATTGCATGGGTTGGATTGGGAGAAAACACTCGAAAATGACCCTTACTGTTGGGTTGAGGAAGATGTCAAGGATGCTTCCTCTCGACATGCGACGACAAGCGGAGGGGTAGTGGAGTTGTCTGTTCCTGTTTGGAAGGACGAGAAGTATGAGGATAGGTTCATCGTCCGTTCACCCAAGACGTATGAACGGGTCTGCCATCGTCCTCAGGATAATCGTACCATATATATGTACGATATTCTGTTCACCCAGTTAGGGGTGCGCTTCCCATTGAATAAATTCCAGATGGGTGTGCTCAGGTTCTTGGATTGTGCCCCCTCCCAGCTGCATCCGAATGGATGGGGAATAGTGCGCAGCTTTGAGGTAATGGCTGAACATTTGGGGTTTACGCCTACAGTGGCGTTGTTTTTCTCCTTCTGCCGCATTATGAGGAGAGTAAATATGAAAACCGGCGGCATGGGTTTTGTGACTCTCCGGGCGGAGCCAAAGATTCTAAACTTTAAGGCGTTTGCTGACTCCGCCAAGGAAGGCGGACTTCACTTCAGGATGAGTTTCGTGAAGATATCCGTCAGGAAGGACAAACCTGTTTTTTGGCGGAATAAGGAGGGTGTTGATAAATTCCCAGTGGCATGGACGCATGAGCACTTTCTCTTAACCAAACAAGCATATGAAGTTGAGGAGGGTGCTCTATCGGCGGCGTCTGTGGAAGTACTCCGGATGTTGAAAGAGTACAACTCCGTCCACAAGCTGATTCTTTGTCGAAGGCTGCTTGGGCGGGATGCTCAAGGATACTTGAGTAATATTATGAACAATTGCAATGTGATTGAGTATTTCCTCTATCTTGCATTTTCTAACTGAATCCTCATTTTGTTATTTTGCAGGAGAAATCGCGGAGTTCCCTGGGATGGACCGTATTAAGCAGATGCAAATGAGCCGCAGGGAAAGGAACGCGGAGAATAATGTGCAGCCCAGGAGGAGTTTGACTGCTGCTCTCACAAAGACCCTTCCCTTCCCTGTCTCCACCAACATAGCAAATTTTGAAGGTGGTGCAGGATCTTCAGCAGCTGCTGTTGAAAGGCGTTCTAAAAAACGCCAAGAACCAGAAGCTGCTGAAGAAGAAGAGGAAATAGACCTCCAGCCTTTGCAAAGAAGGAGGACTAAGGGTAAGAAGAGGGCTGAGGCGGGGACGTCAATTGATGCCGCCATTGATTTGGAGGAGACTGCGGAAGTACCTGTTGTGGGTACTTCTGCTGCTACGGGCGGAGCTGAAGGCATTCTTGAAGAAGATGTCGAGGGGGAACAAGCGGAGGGATTGCAAGCTGCTTCTGGCCAGGATATGGGGGACGAGACTGAGGGAATTCAAATCTCCCCAGTCCGCCCGTCTGAGGATCCCGCCTTGAGCTTGACCGCCCGAAGGACGGCCGTTTTTCCCATTGATGTACCAGGGGAAACATCTAGGCGGCTTGTTTCTTTGCCTGAGGCGGGGTCTCGCTTGAATCCCTTCTTATACTTTACAAATACGGGATTCCGCCAGTCAGAGAGGCGTGACCCAGAATTCATTCTCCGCCCCGACATCGACTTCGAAGAGGTACCGGAGGCTGCCGCAGCTGCGAGGTGGCACCTTTCTGAATTAGATGGTTTCTTGGCTTCTGTTCCCCGGATAGCTGAGGTTGCTGCTGAGGCGAACATGTTCCAAGCGTCTTACCACGAGTCAGTGGAAAAGATTCGTAGCTTGGAGCATGACAATGAGCAGTTGTCCGAGGTGATCAAGGCCAAGGACAAGCATCTGGACACCGCCGATGCCAACACCAAAAAGCTGGAGGAGGAGCTGGCTCGGGTGAGAGCTGATAAAGCTTTGCTGGAGAAGCAGGTCTCCGGCTTAAAAGAGCAAAACAAAAAACTGGGCGAGGAGGTGAGTGGCCTGACCCAGGTGAGGGCTGACAATAATCTGCTAAAACAACAGATTTCAGATTTAATTCAGCAGAAACAAAAATTGGGCGAGGATGCAAGTGAGCTCCAGCAGAGGTTGATTTTTCTTGAACTTGATAAGGCCACTGCTGAAGATACCTGGGTGGCGGAGTTAGACCAAGCAGCTACTGCGTACACTAACCTTGAAAAACAGGTTGAAGTGTTGCAAGCTGAAAAAGCTACCTCTGAGGCCGTCAATGAAAAGCTTGACAAGGATTTACAATCCACGCTGGATGCGGCTGAGGCAGCGATTGATGATGCTTTCAGCATGGCTGTTCGTCAACTCCGTTACCGCAATCCAGGTGTTGCTCTAACCACCACAGGCATTCATCCTTATTATGAATTCATCCATGGAGAATTGATGGTGCCTGTTCAAGGGGGTCATGCTCCTGCGCCCAATGACGAATATGTTTTGGCGGACTTGCCTCCCTCTCAGAGTTTAAGCAAACCTGGTGAAGGTCAAGCCACCTCTGTCCAACAAGAAGGGACGCCGTCCAACCCTTAAAGACCAGCTCCTGAGACCTTTCGCCAACTTTTATTTTTTGAATTTTGTTAATATTGCCTTGTTCCAGGATAGGCTCTGGACTTTTATCAATTCTTGACAATATTAATAAAGTATATTTCCTGCAAATGTATACTTGTTCATAGATGTAGTGTTTAAGTCCGTCGTATTTATGCCTTGTATAATGATATTGAGAAGGCGGAATATTTATCTGAGGACTTAATGAAATATGACTAAGTATAACGAGGCGGAATGGCCTTTTTGAGAATTTAACTGAAGTAATTTCAACAGTGAGGCGTAGTAACCTCGTGGGAATTTCGTTGAAATGATTTTAATAGTGAGGCGTGGTAGCCTCTTAGGAATTTCCAAGGAATAGATTCCGTAAGAAGGCGGAGTGGCCTCTTAGGAATTTTAATGAAATGGATTCCGTAAGAAGGCGGCGTGGCCTCTTAGGAATTTCAATGAAATAGATTCCGTAAGAAGGCGGAGTGGCCTCTTAGGAATTTAAAGGGAATTGGATTCCGTAAGGAGGCGGCGTGGCCTTTTAGGAATTTCAATGAAATGGATTCCGTAAGAAGGCGGCGTGGCGTCTTAGGAATTTCCATGAATAGATTCCGTAAGAAGGCGGAGTAGCCCCTTAGGAATTTCAATGAAATAGTATTCCGTAAGAAGGCGGAGTGGCCTCTTAGGAATTTAAAGGGAATTGGATTCCGTAAGGAGGCGGCGTGGCCTCTTAGGAATTTCAATGAAATGGATTCCGTAAGAAGGCGGAGTGGCCTCTTAGGAATTTAAAGGGAATTGGATTCCGTAAGGAGGCGGCGTGGCCTCTTAGGAATTTCAATGAAATGGATTCCGTAAGAAGGCGGCGTGGCGTCTTAGGAATTTCCATGAATAGATTCCGTAAGAAGGCGGAGTAGCCCCTTAGGAATTTCAATGAAATAATATTCCGTAAGGAGGCGGAGTAGCCCCTTAGGAATTTCAATGAAATTGTATTCCGTAAGGAGGCGGAGTTGCCCCTTAGGAATTTCAATGAAGCACAATTTTACAAGTGTTGAACTTACTTGAACTTGTTGGGTAGTGCTTGAGTTTGTTCCTCATGTACTCCGTAAAACGTTGGGAGTTAAGCAGAGTCAAGTTTTGGATGGAATGTTCATCCTTTTGCATTTTGATTGGAGTGCGACTCCTTCGAGGCGGTATGGTGCAGCATATAGCTGTGACACCAATTCATCCTGCAAGAATTTGGTTAAACCTTCGAGGCGGTATGGTGCAGCATATAGCTGTGACACCAATTCAACCTACAAGAAATTGGTTAAACCTTCGAGGCGGTATGGTGCAGCATACAGCTGTGACACCAATTCAACCTGCAAGAAATTGGTTGGGGTTAGCGTGGTGCAGCATATAGCTGAGACACCAGCTCTTCCCACAAGAAGCCTGCAGGACCTTGGGGGTGAATTAGTGCAGCATATAGCTGTGACACTAGTTCTTTCCATAGGCGGCCTGCAGGACCTTGGGGTCGGTATGGTGCAGCATATAGCTGAGACACCAATCCTTTCCCCCCAAGGAGTTTTCTGTACCTTAGGGTCGGTATGGTGCAGCATATAGCTGAGACACCAATCCTTTCCCCCCAAGGAGTTTTCTGTACCTTAGGGTCGGTATGGTGCAGCATATAGCTGAGACACCAATCCTTTCCCCCCAAGGAGTTTTCTGTACCTTAGGGTCGGTATGGTGCAGCATATAGCTGAGACACCAATCCTTTCCCCCCAAGGAGTTTTCTGTACCTTAGGGTCGGCATGGTGCAGCATATAGCTGAGACACCAATCCCCCAAGGAGTTTTTGTTGACTCCGTTTGTGAAGCGGCGTTGCATGTTGGTTGATCTTTATGGAATAAAGAGTTATGCGTTTGTGCTTCAATTTTAGAGTCGTTTTATCTGCATGGGAATAAATTCTGCCATGGATAATCAATTCAGAGTTAGAGTGAAGATTAAATGCAGGAAGGCATTTCATTGAGAATGGAATTACATAAAAGATTGAGTTGGGAGATATCTTTTCGAAACCTTTTCAAGGAAAGCATACAGAGGAGGATCCTTGAGTTAGGAAGAAAAGATCATACCGTATTACCCAACTAACTGTAATATATGCGTAAATTCAAAATGTTCCATTTATTTCTGACCGGAGTGCCATCCAAGTTCTCTAGGCGGTATGTACCCTTGCCCAAGACCTCGGTGACTCGGTATGGACCTTCCCAATTTGGTGCCAACTTGCCTTGGTGCGCAAATTTGTTGCCAATGTTGGCCCTTCTCAGGACCAAATCTCCCTCTTTGAAGCGGCGTTCACACATGCGTGCGTTATACCGTTTGGCGGCCTTTGCTTTGACAGCTTGATCTCTCACAAAGGCTTCCTCTCTCAACTCCGCCAAAACCTCCAATTCGTGTGCGAGGTTCTGTTGATTGGCTTCCTTATTGAAATAGAGGACTCGAGCTGAGGGGGCTGTTAATTCAATGGGAATGACCGCCTCGACTCCATATGTCAGCCGATATGGAGATTCATTCGTAGTGGAGTGTGGGGTGGTTCTATATGCCCATAAAACGTGGCATAACTGATTTGCCCAGTCTCCCTTTGCCTCACCAAGGCGTTTTTTGAGGCCCTTCAAGATTTCTCTGTTGGCGACCTCAGCTTGTCCATTGGTTTGAGGGTGTTCCACAGAAGAGAAAATCTGCGTGATGCTGAGATTTTCTAAGAGTTCAGTGAACTTGCGATCTGTGAACTGGGTGCCATTATCAGTGACTATGCGTTCGGGGACTCCGAAACGTGCAATGATATTCTCATAGACGAATCTTCGAGTCCTGGCTGACGTTATGTGCACCACTGCCTCTGCCTCAATCCATTTGGTGAAATAATCAACACCAACTATCAGGTATTTGATACCGCCGGGCGCAGTTGGGAATGGACCTAGAATATCCATACCCCATTGATAGAAAGGCCAGGGTGTCACTGATGATGACATTTCCTCAGCTGGGGTATGGTGAAAATTTGCGAATCGTTGACATTGATCGCATTTTTGAACATATGAGGCAGTGTCTTGCTTCATAGTGGGCCACCAATACCCCGCCCTGAGGATTTTTCTCACTAGACTTCGTGCCCCTGGATGATGTCCACACTGCCCTTCATGGACTTCTTCCAAAACAGCTTGCACCTCGTTTTCATTTATGCAAATTAAGTATGGGACAGAAATTCCTCGGCGGTATAGCTGCCCATCTAGGAGCGTATAATAGGGTGCCTCCCTCCTTAGCTTCTTTCGCTCAAGATCATCCGTGGGTAATTGTCCATTAACAAGATAACGAACTATTGGTGTTACCCAGGAGTTATCATCAACGTGGCGGCTTTTAATCATATGAATTGAAGAGGGAAGGGATATACTTGGCTCGGCCAAAGTACTCTGTACAACCGTGGTTGTACACCCCGCCTTTTTTGTGCTGGCTAACCTGGACAGGATATCAGCTCGTGTATTTTCTTCGCGAGGTACATGCTTGAAAGTTACTTCATCGAAGCGCTGTTTCAACTCATTGACGCAGTCCAGATATTGTTGCAGTAGAGGTTCTTTAGCCTGATACTCACCAAGAATTTGTGAGATGACTAGTTGAGAATCACTGCATAGGGTGACAGTTTTGGCCCCAATATCTTGTGCTGCTCTGAGTCCGGCTAAGCAGGCTTCATACTCCGCCTGATTGTTAGACGTAGTGAAGGTAAAGTGCAATGAAATTTCAAGATGTACCCCGTCATCACTTTCTATAACGATTCCTGCCCCACATCCTTTGCTGTTTGAAGACCCATCGACGTATACTGTCCAGTGTGAATGATCTGCATCTGGGCTAGAGCCTGTTAATTCAACTACGAAATCTGCTAGGACTTGCGCCTTAATAGCAGTTCTTGGTTCGTAGGATATGTCGAATTCAGAGAGCTCTATGGCCCATTTGATCATCCTTCCTGCCAAGTCTGGCTTGAACAATATAGTACGGAGTGGCAAGTCTGTGCGAATCAGGATGGGATGTGCATGGAAATATGGTCTTAGACGTCGTGAGGCCCAAACAACTGCAAGTGCTGCCTTTTCAATCTTCTGATAACGGCACTCCGCACCATGCAATGTTTTACCAGTGAAGTATACCGGTCGTTGGCCTTCGACTGTTTCTTTGACCAGTGCCACTGCCAGCGCTTCATCTGAAACAGACAAATAAACGATGAGTTGCTCACCTGGGCTTGGTTTTACCAGGATTGGGGGGCTGGCTAAGACATTTTTCAAGCTCTGGAAGGCCGCCTCTTGCTCTGGGCCCCAATTGAATTTTTTATCCTTCTTCAGCATCTTGTACAAGGGGAGAGAGCGATGAGCCATTTTTGGCATGAATCGTGCTAGAGCAGCGATTTTGCCATTGAGGGATTGTACCTCTTTCAATGTTTTGGGGCTCTGCAACTCTTGTATCACACGACACTTGTCAGGATTAGCTTCTATGCCTCTTTGCGTTAACATGAAACCCAAAAATCTCCCCCCAGGCACAGCAAATGTACATTTTAGTGGGTTGAGTCTCATGTTGTATTGCCGTAGGCGTTGAAAAATGAGGCGTAAGTCTTCAACATGGTCTCCTCCTTCTGGGGTTTTGGCGATAATGTCATCAATATAAACCTCCACCAGCTTTGTGTGCATGCCCTCAAAGACTTTGTTGATCATGCGCTGGTAGGTGGCCCCAGCGTTCTTCAGCCCAAATGGCATGACATTGTAGCAAAAGACCCCTCTGTCGTTGATAAATGCTGTTTTCTCCTGATCATCCTCGCACATTGGAATTTGGTTGTATCCGGAGTAAGCATCCATGAAGGATAGATACTTGTATCCTGATGAATCGTCAACCAGCCTGTCAATGTTGGGGAGAGGATAAGGATCTTTGGGACAACATTTATTCAAATCAACGTAGTCTATGCACATGCGCCATTTGCCATTGGCTTTCTGCACCATAACCACGTTGGACAGCCAAGAAGAGTAACGGAGTTCCCTGATGAACCCCGCCTTAAGGAGTTCTTCGGTTTGCTCGCAAGCAGCATTTTGCTTAGCAGGACCCATACGCCGTTTCTTTTGTGCCACTGGCTTAGTTTCAGGATACACCGCCAGGCGGTGGCAACAGAAGTTAGGATCCATACCAGGCATGTCTGCGGCTGTCCAGGCAAAAATCTCCTTATATTCATGGAGGAGTGCAATCAGTCTCGCTTCCATGTTAGGCTCCAGCTTGTCATTAATGTTAGTTATTTGCTCCGGGGTGCTGCCCAAAACAATAGACTTGGAGCCACCTTCAGGAGTTGGTTTCAAAGGGTTCAGTGGGTCTATAGAAGACTCCGCCCTGGGATCAAGATCCACCAAGTTGACGGATGCCGCCGCACTGTTTCCTTCATTCAATTTCCTTTTCTTAGACATGGTTTCAAGCTTCACCATGTTAAGACTTAAATTGTAACAGTAACGAGCCATCTCCTGGTCACCCCTGACGGATGAGACTTGATTATCTTTATCAATGAACTTGATTAACAAGTGGGGGGTTGAAACGATGGCTTCCATGGCATTCAGAGTAGGCCGCCCAATGATGCCATTGTATGGGGATTTAACATCAATGACGAGGACCCTGGATTTCACAGTCCTTGCTCCAGGTTCACCATCGAAGGTAATCCTTGTATCCAAGTAGCCTTTAGTAGGCTGTTTGGCGCCATTAAAGGCTGTGAGGTCCTGTGTGTAAGGCTGCAAATCAGCGTCAGTCAGTCCCATGCGTTTAAAACAGTCATAAAAAATAACGTCGCAGGAACTTCCCTGGTCAACTAGGATGCGTTTTACATCCATATTAGCGATCACCGCAATGATCACTACTGCATCATCTCCCTCAGGGATGGTTGGGCCAAAATCATCATCTGTGAAAGTTATAGGCGGAGTCTGAACTCCGTCCCTGAATGGGTGATATTCTTTGTTCTTGACCTGCACAGATAAGATCATACGATGATGATTTTTCCGGGCGTTGTTTGAGGGTCCGCCTCCTGCGAAGCCTCCAGCAATCATGTCCACCACCTGCCTTTTACCTCGCGACCTAGGTTCAGGGCTCGGTTCTCGTTGGGCGGACTCCAAAACAATGCCTTTTTGTTTCTCTGACACCGCCGTACGCTTTGGTTCCCGAGTACTATCAGGATCCGGAGAGCGATCACGATGTCGTTTTTCAAACTTCTCAGGCTCATCATGAGATTTGCCTTTGAACAGGTAATGTTTCAGTTTACCTTCTCGAATGAGCACCTCAATAGTATTTTTGAGTTGCTTGCATTCTTCCGTGGTGTGGCCAACTGATTCATGGAATTCACAATATTTCCTTGGGTTTCCACCGCGCCTGATTGGGGGTGGACATTGAATTCCATAAACATTGAGGGTGGTCCATCCTATCTCACGCAAGATTTGCTCGCAGGTTGTGTTCAGTGGTGCATAGTGAGCAAAATTGAACACGCGTCTGTCTTGCTGTTTAAAAGGTTGGTTCCCTACTTTGTCTCTTTGGTTGGATTTGTCATTCTTCAACAATTTATCTTTCCCTTTGTCTTGGGATGGAGTTGCAGGGAGTGGTTTGCTGCGAGATGCAGTGGCTTCCAGATGCATCTCAATACCCACGTACTTAGATGCCTTCCTGCGAAATTCCTCCATCGTAGTTGGAGGTCCCTTTGCCAAAGATAAAGCGAAAGGTGACTTTGGTTGCATAGCTTCTATGAGAATATGCAACTGGATTGCCTCAGTCAGATCAGGGACCATGGCCGCCTCTTTATAAAATCTCTTAAGGAAATCCTTCAGAGATTCTTTGTCGCCTTGTTTGATCTGAGCCAAGGTATGAGAGGTTCTAGGTGCATCCCTGGAGATCACGAAGTGGCTTCCAAAAGCTGAGGCCAGCTCCTCCCACGAATCAATGGAACCTGAAGGTAAGCTTTTGAACCAGCTAAGAGCTTCACCTGTAAGAGTTCTGGGAAACATTCTGCACATGATGTCCTCCTCAGCTCCTAGAAACATGGCCTCATAGATATAAGCATCTAAATGCTTAGAGGGATCTGTTTCCCCAGTATATTTCCCTATAGAAATGGGCTGCATGGTTTGCAAGTGTCTGGGTACATGTACATTCATGAGCCTTTTGGAAAATGGGATGCTCATCTTATATCCTGAGGGGGATGCGTTTGAGCCTGCTCTCCTTCCTTCTTGATGCTGAGCATTCACCAGTGGGAGGCTTCGTTGCTCCTCCATGTATGTAGGAATACGAGAGTAGTGAGGAGTACTTGATTCCTCCTGCACGTGTGATTCATGATGTGGTTGTCTTGCGGGACCAGCTTTCTCATGCACTGGGTTTGCTTTTTCACGACGAAGTTCTGCAAGTTCTTCTCTCAAGATTCGAATCATGTCATCTCTCGGATCTAGAGAATCAGCTTGCGTTGCTTTTTTCGGAGCACCATCATCGAAGTTAAGACGTCTGGGATTGCGTGGAGGAGAATCCTCGTTCTGCATCTCTGGTCCTTGTCTCTCCATTGATGATGAAGATTGATCAAGATTGTGGGATTACCTAGTTTACAGGTCCCACCGGGCGTGCCAATGAACTGTTCTTTACAGGGGGTGTAGAAGTGTGCTTGTAGAACAACTCAAAATACACATATAAGTGTGTTTTGATACAAAGCAATGTATGTATAAATGTAAATACAAAGAGTCTTCGTATGTTGAGGCGGAGTGTAATGTACTGCGGGGCGGTGTCATAGTCCGCCTGACGGGATCTGATTTGCCTTGACCCAATTGGGGGTGGTACCTGCAATCGTTCTCCGACGCTCAAGTCAGTATCTCAGAATACTTAGAGACTTAGAAAGATAATCAGAGAAGATTATGCAAGTAATAGAGTGTAAGGTTCAGAGAATGGGAAAAAGATCCCTTATACCTTTTCAAGAGAGGTTTATATACCTGTCACGGGTGCTGCATTATTGGTAGGACCCGCTCCTTGTCTCCAGGCATAATGCTGAAAAGGTAGTGGGTCCCTGCGCCGTTTACTAGCACCATTATTGTAGTAGGTATCACAACTTGTCTGGAAAGCGTTAGTGCTTTAATATTTTATTGTTATTTCCCTTTATGCGTGACAGCGTGATTCCCATTATTAACCTCTCAAGACAGAGTCAATCTCGTGCCGGGGTTGTGAGTATGGGCTCGCTACGCAGTGTGGGAAATTCAGTATTCCGCCTGAGTTGAGCCTATGGCTTGGCGGAGTAACAACTTTGGCGAGGTTACATTCCTTGACGGAGTAACATGCCTGGGCGGAGTTACGTTCCTTGGCGGGGTAACGTGCCTGGGCGGAGTTATGAACCTTGGCGGCGTTACTTGTCCTGGCGGTGTGCACCCCGTATTGTATTTGTAGTGTATTTGAAAAATACTTCTCTTTATTCCAAATGCTGATCTGGCAGGGCATTGAAGCCATGCTCTTGGGGGCCGGTGTTAGGACCGGATCAATATATATATATATAAATTATTTGAATAATCTGTTTTATTTAAATTATATTTTAAAAAAATTATAAGTTTAAAATTATTAAAATAGATATAAAAATAATGAAATTAAAAAATATAAAATTTAAAACAGGAAAAACAATGAATGTATAAAATAAAAAATATTTTTTAATAATCATTTCTTTTTTAAAAAATAATCTTAAGAAAGTAAATGCTTAAAATAAACGCTCCCAAACACATGGCGGATACATTCATACGCTATCCCAATTCCCGACGTACCATTAATAGACTCTTAAAATACATATTTCACGTTTTTCAGAACACATGGGAGTTTTATTGAGATTTTTTTTTCTCTAATGAAAAATTGATCGAGTCTTTGATTAGCAATAATCGATTATATTGTTCAATAAACCTATATGGTGTTGCTGTTTGATTTTTTTTTCTTTGTGTTCTCTCATTAATTTTCTTACTCGATTTCTTTAATGTCACAAAATTTTATTTTAGAGACTAAACAAAAAATCATGATATTTAAAATAGAAAATATTTATTTAAATGATTAAGTTTAATTAAAAATATAGAAATACTATTACAAAAGTATATTAAACCTTTAAAATATAATAATAAAATAAAAATTTCAAACTCTAAATAGACATTTAATTTAATCAGTTTTTTATAGGAATATCCTTTCATTACAACTAATAATAGAGTAAGTTTGTTTTTCTTTTTTTAAATATACAGTATTTTTTTTTGGGTGAACTTGAGTAAAATATATACCGCTGAAGCTTGTGAAAAATGTGGTGTATGGTGTCATACATAACACGATGACCTCAAACGAAATAAAGATAAAAAACATTATTGTCTTTTTTTTTTTTTTGAAAATGTGTATCTTTCGTGCCCCTGCCTATTTTATAAAATTTAACCATCTAATATAATTGCAAAGGATTAAAAATAAAAAACTATCATTATGTTAAAATTATAATGAATTAGATTAATATATTTTTAAAATTTCTTTTAATTTTTACCCTGTAAAATATTGTATAATTAAAAAATCTACTAAAAGTAATTTATAACTTAATAGGTTATGTCTTTTATAAAAGTTTTTGGCTTGTTTCAAAATGTTTCTTGATATGTTTATAAAAAGAATTATTTCTCATTTATTCAAATTAATCTTATGATGAAATTTATATTATAAACTCCATGTAAAAATAATTTATTGTATAGGTACTTGCCTTTTTCAGTTATAATATATATCTATATATAAGATATATGTAAATCATACTCAAAATTTTTATTGAGTAAAATGAATGAGTTGTAAATCTTCCATTACTTTCTTTAATTTGTATATAAAAAAGATTCCTTTTAGGGAGTGAAAAAAATTATAATTATTGTATTTAAAAAATTTATTTCACTACTGTTACTATTACGTATTATACTATTCATTATTCATTATATAATTATCATATGATTATCACAGGACTATGATTATATTTTTTTATAATAACTTAATACTTAATAATATTATATTATTTATTTTCTATTGATACAAATTTTAAAAATATAATAATTTATTATTATCAATATTAAAGTTATCATATATAAAAATTACCATTTTATATATGTTAATCATAATGCGATATTTTATAAAAACAAAAATATCAAATAATAACAACCTTTTAAATATTTTTTTAATACAATGTATATAATTAATATCTATTATAGAATTATTATAATATTATATTATTTCTAGTGCTATAACCATTACTATTATATTATTAATATTATATTATTATTACTATATCATTATTATCATAATATTATTTTAGTAAATAATATTTACTTTTAGTGAGTGAAAGTTTAAAATTTTTTAAAAAATATTATACCATGACTAATTCTTTTCTCATTCATAAATATATTTTTCAATCCCATTAAATATTTTTGTGAATAGTTGTTTTGATAATTGTATTTTTAACTTTTTCATTACATATTTTTCTCATTCAATTTATGTAATTGCTCATATGAAGTTTTTATTTTTAATGAATATAAATACAAATAATTAAATTATTATTGTACGTGTACTTCACTATTATAATTTATAAAAATTTTCATAAATTTTATTTATAATTCTTATAAAATAAATAAATTATAAATTATGGACAACTAATGTTAACATAAAAATCATACTCGTTTATATGCATAACAAACATTATCAATTTTTTCATATATATATATATATATATAATTATTTTTCTTTCTTTTACTCTTCTACTTTTCCAAATGGACATTTATTTATAAAAGAACTATTCTCTAATATGTGTCCGACGCTGTATGTTAAAAAATTTAAAGTTAAATTTTGTTAATAGACAAATTAATATTAATATGGACTTTCCCCCATAATTTTAACATATAATAGTTGGGTTACAAATTGCGATAATTGTTGTAAAGTTTCTAAAATTTTATATTTTAGATTTAGTTTAGTTGGCTAACGACAGCTATTTAAATATTCTAACATTATCTTCATTTCCTTTCTTCTAAATCAATGAAAGGAAACAAATTTAAGTAGCTCGGAATTGCCAAGTGTGAGCAGAAGAAGAGTCCAGGGTTTGTAGACTACCTTCCTACTCCTACCACTGCGGGTAAGTGTTCTTCTTCAACTACCATACTATTTCGCTGTTTTTAACTGTCCTAGCATATCTAGCCGCTAAAGGTTTTATTTTTCCTAATTTTCAATCACACATGAACCAAAAAATTGAAAACTTGAATCATTCAGTCACAGTAGTGAGTTTAGTCTAGTTGTTTCCTTTGATTTCTTCTAATTTCCCCTAGATTTGACTTGCCGCTTTTGCTTTGGTACGGGTCCGATTTTTACTTATTTATTATTTAATTTTCTTTATGTTATATGATGACCATGTTGAGTTCACCCTAGTTGATCTATCTCCGATGATGTCTTGTCTTCAAATTTCAATCTGGTTTTGATCTGTCTTCATGTTATATGTGTAAACATGGTTCATCTCACTTTTAGCCCCTTTTTCTTTTGAAGCCCCTAATATATTGTTTTAGGGGAAAAAAGTTTTTTTAATTTGTCGAATTTCTTTTTTATTTATGGGTTACATATAGATGAATCAACTGAAAATAAAGAGAGTACAGGCCTGCTTAGTGAGCTTTCCTCTCATTTTAATTGTTCTTATAAATAAAAATAGAAGAACTATTAGATGAGACCTTATTTTCTCGTTTGATGAACACTTTGACAAGAATTATTAAACTATCCGATGAGAAAATTGTTTATAATATATCATCTCTGTGGTTTTTTTCTCACTAAATGATAATTTATCTGTTCTGTTAATGAAATTAGGTTACAAGGACTTAGTGTTGTAACTGTTCATTTCCTTCAATGTGTCATGGTTGCTACCTTTCATGTTAAATTGTGACTGTATCAGACTCTTATTACTTTCATATTACCTTTTTCTAGCAGATTTTCCCTGATGATGGGGCACAAGTATTTGTGGCTGGCTTTCTGTTTGTGGGCTTTAACATGCTCACTTCTTCCTGCTTTCTCCTGTGCACTTATGAGAATTGGTTTGAAGAAGAGGGATCTAGATGTTGAGAGTATTAGAGCAGCTAGAATGGCAAAAGAAAAGCTACGATTAGGTGGTAGACCGGTGCTGGGTGCATATGATCCGCGTATTGGTGATCCAACCGATGAGGACCTAGTACCTTTGAAGAATTTTTTGGATGCACAGTATTATGGAGAGATTGGAATTGGCTCTCCCCCGCAGAAGTTTAATGTAATATTTGATACTGGTAGTTCCAACATCTGGGTTCCATCATCAAAGTGCTATTTTTCAGTGAGTTCAACTTAGTTCCCGTGTCTTCAATCTTCACAAATATGTACCATCAACTAGTCCTATTGAGTATTGACTAATGTTCTCTTGCAGCTTGCTTGCTACACTCATCCACGGTACAAGTCAAAGAAATCCACAACATATACCCAAAATGGTAATGCCAGCTTCCCCTTACTCATACTCGTAATAGTGGTTGAAGCAGTAATCTAACCAGTAAATTACATGAGACTGTATGCTATGTGGATGCGATTTCGTATGTTTGAATTTACTTTTGCACTTGTCAATTAGGAACATCATGTAAAATAAGCTATGGGTCTGGATCCATATCTGGTTTTTTCAGTCAAGATAATGTTAAAGTTGGTGATGTTGTTGTCAAGAATCAGGTGTGTTCTTATGCGTGAGCTATGATTTCTTGATTGTACAGTTTTGCAGCAATACTTGGAGAATTTACTATTGTATCATCCCTTTTAACTGTAGGATTTCATTGAAGCTACTCGAGAAGGAATTCTTCCCTTTCTATTGGCGAAATTTGATGGATTACTTGGGCTTGGGTTTCAGGAGATCTCGGTTAAAAAAGCTGTGCCTGTATGGTATGTTTCATCCTGTCTTTTGTTAATTCATTTGCATCTTATTCCTATTTAAGAAGGATGAATGGTGAATCTTTGATGTCCGGTCCATCTTAAATTACAGGTACAATATGGTGCAGCAGAATCTTGTGAGCGAGCAGGTGTTCTCGTTTTGGCTTAACAGGGATCCAACATCTAAAGAGGGCGGTGAACTAGTTTTTGGAGGTGCTGATCCAAAACACTTCAAAGGAAAGCATACTTATGTTCCAGTCACTAAAAAAGGTTATTGGCAGGTTAGCAAAACAAAATTTAGTTTGATCAGGGACTCTATTTGAATGAATAGTTTATTGCAGAAGAGCTTACATGAAATTTTCTTTTTCAGATTGAAATGGGTGACTTTTTCATTGGAAATTTATCAACAGGTGACTTCAGTAATTAATAAACTAGTTGATTTCATTTAATTTTCTTGATGTCATTTAAAAAATGAATTCTTTTCCTAAAATGCCCTTCAGTAATTAATAAAGTTTAAGCAGACTTATTCTCTATTTGAAAATGATTTAAATAAGAACATATTTGGGTATGATATCATTAAATAGGATAGAGTTAGTTAAGATTTGCTTATATATTGGACTAGGTCCACCAAATATGAGTTTTTTTTCCTTATATCCAAGTTTGGAGGGAGTATATTTTAAAGAAATGTGATGATCAGTCATCTGTGTACAAAGCACATTTGTAATTTTTTTTTGTAGCCATAAGCTTTGATTATGAAGTATATCTAATTGTGGAATATATTGGTGTTATCTTTAGGTGTTTGTGAGGGTGGCTGTGCTGCAATCGTGGATTCAGGAACATCTTTGCTTGCTGGTCCAACTGTGCGTGCCTACATCTTTTTAAAGATTTATTGTTCATAACTTTTTGCTCTTACTTTTTATTGACTCCTAATTAATTTCAGACTGTTGTAACTCAAATCAATCATGCTATTGGAGCTGAAGGAATTCTAAGTGAGGAGTGTAAGGATGTTGTTTCTGATTATGGAGAAATGATATGGGATCTCTTGGTATCAGGAGTAAGTTCTCTTGCCCACTTTTAAAAAATTATTCTCTTCACCTCTTTTTATACAATCTTCATTCTTTCCTCTCAAGCGTTTTTACTCCTTGGACCTAATTGACTTTGATCTTGATTTGCAGTTACGACCAAGTGCTATATGTGCACAGGTTGGTTTATGTTCTACCAAAAGGGATTGTTCAAAGAGGTTAGTATTTTTTCTTTCAATTTGTGATAAGCATTTTTACATCAGTGTTTTGATGCCCTTTTCATCATATTTGATTCAGTGCACTTCAATTGGGTAATGATTTGAAGATGTTGGGTGGATGCATGATAATTCTAATTTTGTGCTTCGAGTTGATTTCTAAGCATTGTCAAATGTATAATAGACAGGAGTTCTCTACAAAAAAATTTCTAAAGAAACCTGTTACTAACCAATTTGTGAGGGCTTGTTACCTTGCATTGGTTACAATTACCGGTTTATAATTCACTTCTTTTGCCACTGGAATAGTTTAGGTCTTGTTCTTGCTTACAATGCTATTAGATTTTGGTTGAAACAGATTCCCCAAATTTACTTTACCTAATACTGCAGCAATAGAATTGAGATGGTGACCGAAAAGGAACAGAGAGAGGTTTCAGCTAAAAATTCTGCTTTGTGCTCTTCCTGTGAGATGCTTGTGGTTTGGATCCAGAATCAACTAAAACAAAGTTCAACCAAGGAGAGAATATTCGACTATGTAAACCAGGTAGTCCTTTTGAATCATCCTGTCCTGTCCAGAAACTGCAGTTGCGTAGATTCATATTATTTTATGGTATGATAATATAATTTTTCTCACTTGATCATTGACAGCTGTGTGAGAGCTTGCCAAGTCCAAATGGAGAGTCAGTAATAAACTGTAATAGCATTTCCCAGTTGCCAAACATCACGTTTACTATTGGAAACAAACCTTTCACCCTCACCCCGGAGCAGGTTAAGTTTGAAATTTTGATATATCACATTGCAATACAGGTTTGGTAGATGAATGTACTCCATATATTTACTATAAGAGAACATTGGGGTCAGGAAATTTCTACTACATAAATTTGTGAATATCTTGGCTTTTGGGTAGAAGTTTGGAACTATAGGTCAAAGAAAAGATAATGGCAATAGCAATAACTAACAAAATATGATATTGGTTCCTATTATCTATATCATAAGACTAACTCTTGACTTCACTATTATTATTATTATTTTTGTGTTGGTTCTGAAAATGCTCCTACTTACAGTATATTTTGAAAACTGGAGGGGGCTTTGCTCAAGTTTGCCTTAGTGGGTTTATTGCTTTCGACATTCCTCCTCCCCGGGGTCCTCTCTGGTATGTTACTCTTATAATGTTCATTAATTTTTATACTTCATGTGTATGCTTTCATAATATTGGACAACCATGCGTGAAACAAATTATATGCCATGTTCTTAGCTTTGCCCTTTATTTATTTGAGTAATCCCTCTTTAGTGTTCGAGATTGCATGAATCAGGGAAGTCCTTGATATTTCTAAAACTCTACCTCAGTCCCCAGTTTTGTCAATTAACATTCATTTTAAATCTTTTGTATTTTATTTTACATTGTCGATTTGTAACTTTTCTTTGTCATATCATGTTGTGTTTAGAAAGAACTAAAGTGAATGTTGTTTTATAAAGTCACGAACTAATGCGGAGTTTTAAAATTTTCATGATTAAATTGCTCAATGCATGCAATCTAAATGACAACGTGAAAGTTTACAGTACGTATTTATTTAATTTCTGACATTGCGGTGACAATGTGCCTGAAGGATTCTTGGCGATGTTTTCATGGGGACATATCATACCATCTTTGACTATGGGAATCTCCAAGTTGGTTTCGCCGAAGCTGCCTAACAAGACTAGTACTGGGAGATTATGTAGGGAATGTTGTAAGTCAATGAACTTGTTAGTGGGTTGTGAATAAGCACGTGTCTGTAACTACTATGCTGCAGGTTCACTATATATAGGTTTCGTAAATTTACTCATGTGAAAGTGAAGCTATCCGCATCCAAGAATTTTGTGTTTGCTTGTATTTGAAAGGACAACTTTGTAATGCCATGGTCAACCGTACAGTATATATTAGTGAATCACAGTGATGGACGACATGAAATTTCTGCTCTAGTTAGATTCTCTAGCCATTCTTCTGAGACTGAACGAGCAAGGGAGTGTTTTTTATTGTGTGTATATGACATTTTTCTTCCCTTCTCAATTCTGTCCTTTTTGGTCAACAGTTCATCAAATTTCATTAATAGGCCCAGAAGGCCAAAACAAATGACATTTTTATGCCCCTCAATTCTTATACATGTAAGTTGTTTACTTAGGGCTAGGTCCAAAATGTATAAACAGAAGGCCTTGCTTCCATGATATTAAAACAATTAAGCGTAGGTCAATAAAAAGTATTTAAAGTTTGATAGGATAGTCTATTAAATTGTTTTTGGACATTTATGCTTGTTTTTGTTTTAATTATTTTTTGCTAATTGATATACATATAAGTTTGTTAATATACAAGTTTAGATTTATCAGTTTATTTAAACGTAATTTTTTGTTGATCTGTTTAAAAAGATGATATTGTAAACTATTTTAAATAGGCATCAGGCTTTGGTTGGATAGAGAGAGGAATTGAGTAGAAAGAAATTGAGTTGAAATTGGAGAGATATTTTTTTTTATGTTTGGATTGATGTAGAAGGGAAAGAAAGGAGTTTTCTTTTTTAAAAGAAAAAATTGTTTAGAATGATGTAAAATAATAAAGTAAATTGTTGAAATTATGGAATATTTCTTTAGTTACCGATCCATGGAATATAGCTAATTTACTTCCGTTTCCAGAGAAAAAAAATAATAAAATGAACCATTCCAAATGAAAGCTTTACATAATGTTTGGTTTTAAAAAATATGGTTGGAAAAGCAAGAAAAGGGGAGGGATGAGATTTTGATTAGGTCGTCTTCTCTTTATACTATTTGGTTAAAAGGAAATGAAGGAAATCAGAGAAGAGAAATGTGAGGTATCTTTATTTTATTAATAAATAATGAATGGGGTGAAAGGTAAGAGATTTTGCTTTGGTGTTTGGTTTAAATTCTAAAAGAGGGGAAGGAAAAAGTTTTAATTGTCTATTTTGTTTTATTCAACAATTTTTTAGAAAATTACAATAAAAAAGATAAAATAAGTATTATTTAGAGATTTGTCTCCCTTCCAAAAGTAAGAGATTTTAGAAGGGACAAGAAAGAGTGCTGTTTCATTAAACTCTATTCTGATCTCCTTTATTAAATCTTTCACCCTCTCACCTCACACTCTTTCTTTTTCCTTTTAGTAAAATCCCCTTATCATTTTCCTTGAACCAAATAAACCAAAAAGATAACTTGTATAAAGTTGAACATTTCAAACTGAGCCGTTAAATTCAAAAGCTAAGTTCAAGCCTTACACAATTTTTATTACTTATTTCAACTAATTTAGGGTCTATTTAAGGTGGTTATGAGTTTTTGGTTTTAAAAAGTGAATTTGAAAACAAAACCTATTTGGCAAAAACAATGCAAAGTTGAGTTTTAATTCATTTTTCAAAATGGTTTTTAGTCATATTTAAAAATAAGAAAAAATAATTTCTTTATTTTTATTTTTAGTTTATAAATCTTTGACCCTAAACCTAAAATCATCACCACCACCAATGGCAACATCACTGCCCCAATCAACACCATCACTATAGGACCGTCGCTACCACTACCACCACCGTAGTCGCTATGGTCACCACCACTATTGTGACATCCTAGGTCGATTTATATTTATTTTTATTCAATTAACTAATTTTTACAATAAATTTTTCATGATTAATTATAATTAATTAAGTTCTAATCCAAAACGATATTTATTTTGACTAAACATATTCAAAAGGATAAACAGCAATAAATAAAATAAAAAATAATAATTAGTTAAATGAAGAAAAGAAGAAAATGGAAACAAGGCTATTCGCTTGGGCTAGTCCCCTACTCGCTTAAGCGAGATTAGAAATTTTCGCTTGAGCGATGTCCTTGATCGCTTGAGCGAGTTCCACATACCACTACTGAGCGAGGAAAAACAATTGGGCATCAGGGGACTCGTTTCGCTTGAGCGAGACCTATCTCGCTTAAGCGAGGTACAAAGAATTTCCCTGAGCGAGCCAGCGGAGCGCTTGAGCGAGGAAACAATTTTGCATCAGTAGCCAATCTCGCTTGAGCGGAATATATCTCGCTTAAGCGAGATGGCTCCAGTAATCACAGAAGCTCACTGTCCCATTTTCGCTTGGGCGAGGTACCCCTCGCCTGGGCGAAAACTGTCCAGTGTTGAATTCCTTACCTCCTCGCTTGAGCGCCCTCCTTTTCGCTTGGGCGAAAATAGTCCAGAGACCACCCCTGATTCTTTTATTAATCTCGCTTGGGCGAAATTGTCACCCGCTCGAGCGAGTGCAGGCCAGTGACAATTTCCCCTGTTTCCAAAACAATCTCGCTTGAGCGAGATTCTCACTCGCTTGAGCGAGTTATGCAGGAGTGATGCAGAAACGAAAGTCTTCTTAGCTTTACACCTGAATTATTACTTTCTACCAATTTAACCCTTACTAATACATCATCTTTCTTCATCACTCACCTACAAATTCTCCCAACTACATGAAATGCTAGGACTTAAGATTTACTTCATTCTTTCATTAAATTCAGCATCAACAACATTATATTCAAACCATCATTCATGCCATACCTATAATCTAAAATCATCATCATTTCACATGTTCCACAAAATGGTACAAACACACATACACACAATCATTCATTAAACCTAACATCATCAAGCATTGCAAACTTATCCTTTACCACATTGAGTCATGGAGGAAAATTGACCATAAACATAAAATTAACATTGCACACATTGGCATCCACCACCATACTACTCCCTCAATATGAATTCATATTTTCATCATGCAGTATATCAATTCTAGCTCACTACTTAACACAACCATTTATACTCACTTGGTTGATATCATACTTAATCTATCGCATATAAGAAACATGTAAGTATAACACAAAAATACAATACGCATTGTATACGTAAGACACATTACACATACTACTCATCATTATATTCAAAATTCACTTCACTCCTTGGCATCAATTCTCCACTTGGCGCACCTCCGGGGCTTCAATCTCTTCCCTGTCACTGGTTACTAAATTAAAGAAACAACAGCAAGGGTGAGTGTTTGGTATCATAATTAATATAGAACAGTAATTCAATAACATGACATATACATTTGCTAGTTTTACATTATATAATCGGTCTCATCTCTTGTCATTAATCTACACATACCAACCGTGAACTCCATCCAATTTCATCATCCTCAAGATACAATTCACAACCATCAGATATGGTAAAGCACATACATATCATCTCGTAATTCTAGCAATTCATTGAATAACACAACTGACTCTCATATCAATTCGACGCCTAGTATCCGGATACTAAAAGGATCGGCCTTCAGCTGGGGGTCCTACTTGACACCCCGTGAACCCTGCTTGGTTCACTGAGTCCTACTTGACTCTCCACTTCAACCACTGGGTCCTACTTGACCACTGGGTAGCTCAACTGGGCATAAACACCACGGGAGCCAGAAACGAGGGGCTGCACATACCGTCGGCCGTCCTACACCACATAATCACACATGTATATTCATATTTCACATATCATAATGCAAGTGGCCAGCAACAAAACGCATACTCATCAATTGGGCGACCTACTTGTCAAGCCCGTCATCACAATGCCACTATACTCATCAACTCATCACCATTCAATTTATATTGTGCTCATAATCATCACAAATCATATACAATTTACTTTTATACACATACAATTATCATTCCTTGTCTATTCTTATTACTTTCATATTTAATTCAATGATTCAATTCAATTATACTTACGTATTCTAATTAATTATAACCCGAACACCCCTCTTACCTCGATTCCGAGCTCCGACAACTCGTTCTTGATGAGATTGGCGTTCCCTCGACGCTATGTCCAACGTTCTACGTCCGAAATCAATACCCACTTCACCGTTCGATCCTTCGACGACTGTTTCGTCACCTACGGAGGTCGAAACGCAAAACCCATCAATGTTAAACCGTTCTCATTACTCTAAAAGCCATTTTTCAAGCTTCTACACACTAGGGGAGTAGGAAACCAAAGCTTACCCCTCCATGCACGACCCTTTGGTTTAACGGAGAAAACGAAAGAGATGCGAAAACTTAATTTAAAGGGGTCATTAAACTCACCTCGAAGCCACGGTCTCTAAAACGTAGTTACCTCGAAGTTTCGACGCGAAACGAGCCTTCCCTTGAGGCATGCAACATACGGCAATGAGGGGGAAGAAGAAGAGGAAGAAGACGCTGGCGTGAAGTGAGGGAGAAGAAGGTGAATTTTCATTAATTAAGACTCAGGGGCAAAATGGTCATTTTCTCATTTCTTTTATAATTTCTTAAGCTTTTAATTAAGTTTTTACCTTTCACCCCATCAGTAACTTCTAAATTTACCTTCTTCTAATTACCTTCATTTAATCTCTTTGTAATTAATCGCTAAATAATTTTATTTATTTCCACAACATTTAATTATTTACAATTGTATTTTAATAATAATACCCAAAATCTCAATAAATCTAGTTGGGCAATTATTAATACTTTCCGTCAATTAAAATTTTTCTAAAATATTAGGGATGTTACAACTATAACCACCACCTATACCTCGTCATTAGCGTCACCATTGCCGCTGCCACCATCACGACCACAATCATCACCATTGTCATCGCCACCATCACTACAACTACCAACTCCATAACCACCACCATCGTCACCATAAACCCAAAACTGAAACCACCATCATTATCATAACCACCATCACTATCACTATTACCGTCATTGCCACCATCACTACTGCTAACACCACTACTATTGCCGCCGCCATCACTAGTGTAACCATCACCACTACTTCGTCATCATTACCATCACTGTTGTATTACCATAACCATCACTACCACCCCTGCCTCCGCCACCATCACCAACATATTTTTTCTATCTCAATTATATCTTACCTGATATAGTCTCTTCTTGCACTTTGAGAAATGGATTTGTCTTAGAGATATTTCTTAATCTTCAAGCTTTACCCTCATTCAAAATTAACATCTCTTTCATGGGTGAATGCTTCATGTAGTGGAAGAGGTGAAAACTTAATTTGAAAATAAGAGAATAAAAGCAAAAGTGGAAGAGAATAGGAAAGGAAAACATGGCATTACTTCTTAGAGAAGATAAACCAAGGTGTGTTGACCACTTTGGAAGTATTCAAAAAATAAGAGTATGCTAGAGTGTTACTAGACTTTTGAATTCTAGAGAGATAACTTCTTATTAAGAATTACCAAATTCATTAAAGTAATCAAAGTTCTCTACAATTTGAAGCCCTTAGCCATTTATAGACTAAACTCTAACTTGCCTAACAAGCTAACCAAACCTAACCCCTAACTAAAGTGAAGGGAGTTTTACTTAAATTAAGGTTAGCCCCAAAACATGACCTAAACACAAAAATAAGGCCATGTAAGGCCCAAAACCTTACAACTCAATACTAGACGTAACTAAAATTATAATGAAAAATAGTTTTTAAGTCTAAGAAACTCTAACATAAAAAACCCCTAAAAACAAATACAACTTAAATAGCCTGAAGACAATCTTAACAAAAAGATCTTAAGTACTAAGTTAGGCTAAATCCATGTTATCACCCATCTCCCTTTATTAGGGAATTTGTTGTCCAAATTAAGAGTATGAAAAGAATTATAACCCACCCAACCAATTACCCAATTAATTTACTAGCTAGTTAAGGTGGGTTTGTTTACATTGTTAGAATATTTCCTGTAACTTTGATATCATTTACGAGCTATTTGGTAATTGGCACTATGTTTTTTATTGTTAGTTTTTTTTAGGAATTCTAAGGTAGAAAAGGGATGGCAATATGGGCTGGGCCCACGGGTTAGCCCATTAAAACAGACCGGGCCAACCTTTGAAGCTCGTTTTCCCAAATAGGCCCATCCCGTTTTGGCCCATCAAAAAATGGGCCCGTCACAGGCCAGCCAGCCTGCACGAGCCTTTATTAAAATATATATTAATATGTTATATATATAATATTAATATTTGGTTGGTTGTAATTTTGATTATTTGATAAGAAATTTATTTTTAAAGGTGAAATCTTATTTTTATTTCTAATTTTTCTTAAAAAATATTTAAAAATAGTTTAAATTTAAAATAAAAAACAGATTGTATGATTTTTTTTAAAAAAGCGGGTTGGCCTGTTTTGACCCGCGGGCCACATAGAAAATGGGCCGGGCCAATAGTTTTGGCCTGTTTTCCTATTCTGGCCTGACCCGTATTTGGACGGGCCTATGCGGGCTTTGGCCCGGCCCGTAGACCCATTTTGCCACCCCTAATCCTATGTTCTCACATATGTTTGATATGATATTTAAAAAAAACTTTTTCAGTAAATTAACATTTTAAGGAACTTTGTTTGAATTTAATTATCATACTTAATTTACAAATTCTATCAAAGTCAAATTCAAAACTAATTGAAGTTCTCTTAAAAATTACAAGCCAATTCAACTCCACCTACTGATAAAAATAAAATAAAATGGATACACCCCTTTAAATGAAAATGCCAGATTAGTTTGAGTTATAGGGTTAGCGATTGGTTTAACTTTTTAGGGCCATAATAAGTAATTAGGCCCGTGTTTACATCCTTTTTTCTTTTCATTTATCTATTTGTGTTCAAAAACAAAAGGAGTATCTATTTGTGTGTACCTTGTTTTTTTTATCAGGCAAAAGAAAAAAAAGAAGAAAAACAATCATCTGCAATCTTCTTTTCAAAAGCTAATACATACCAAACTAAAAAACAAATAGATTTAACTATCTCAAAAAAGCAAAAGATGATCTTTAGCAAATTTATTAAACAGATGCGAATATTAGAAAGTTAATCACAACATCCGTAATTAGCAAAATAAAATAAAATAAAATCATTAGATCCGTACAAGTTTGATATTGGATATATTATACTCCTCATGCCTTTTTTTAACACCTGCATCATTTAATATAATATTAAAAAAGTATAGTTATTATAAGTAAATATATTAAATTTGTTTAAATAACCTTTCATATTAATGAAGTCAGAAATTCTTTTCAAAATTTTTTTGATATCAAGATAGAAAAAATACTTTTCATCTAATATTCTTTATAAGATCCTATTATATCATGTCTCATCCATTAAAAAATTTAGTTATTCTAGATTAATGCAATAAATTTGTCAAATATTATTGTTATACTTCTTCCATTTTAATTTAACCAAGATGATAAATTTTATTCTTATTTACCTGTTCATTTAGATTTCAAAACACTAATAATTATTTTTTTCAATAATAGTTAAATTAGAGGGAAAAAATATGCTAAATACAGAGAAAGTAAGAAATTCTAGTATATAATTAAGATAATATAATTACATTTTTTAGTTTGTGTAATTTTTTCTCCGTACACCGTCAAATTTACCCTGTATATTAATAAAGAAGAAAAAGTAAATTTCTCAAGAGAAAATAAAATTAACAAAGATGTGCATTTAGAAAATAATAAATACATATTATAAATTAAGAAAAATCTTATAAAAACAACTGAGAAAAACTTTAAACTAGGATATGATAAAAAGGATTGGAAGAAGGAATTAATATGAGTACGTGTAACAAAAAGAAAAATAAATACACATTTTTAATTCAAATAAGTCTTATATAAAAAAGATCAAATTCTAAAATATAATGTTATAAAAAGTAAGGAGGGAGTATATACAGATAGGGAATTACAGAAGGAAAACAATAAATTACAAATTGAAAACAACCCTTATCCACACTTTAATCTCCAATCTTTGGTGGTTGGTTTCAAGCTTCAAATGTTTGGATTAAAGACAGCCCTTTACAGTGTCCTTTTCCACTTTACTTTGGTGGGTATTATATTCACCTTTAACCAGCACTACAATTATTATTGCAAATTCTCGCTTACCAATATGAGAACCAGTAAACAATTTAACAAGAAAGAGTGTAAATCACAAAGTTCTCAATTGTTTTCCTTTTGCCTTATTAATGGGTAGTCACAGAATATTTCTGCAGAAATGAAAAGGTAGAATTTCATTGTTTTTTCTTGATGGTGGTTGGTTAAAGAGCAGAGAATATAACAAGATGTATCCATCATACAAAAGAGTCTCTGGTCTCATTTACACAAGACCCTGCTTTCATCGAATCCAGCTTCCATTATTTGTTTCTAGCAGAAACATGTATGATATGAATGGACAGCACCTTCTTATTTGGTTCATAAAATATTAAGAGATTATCAGTTTACATAAAATTTTATAGACTTATTCGTTTAATAATATTTTTTTTAATTAGCTAGAGTAAAATTACTCTTGTAATAAACTAATTTTATTATAACTATGTATATATTTCATCCAAAGTACCTACTGCCTTTTACCAATTTACAGAAGAGTATTTGTTATCAATGTTCTAGAATTATGCAAAGTGTGCCATTTAAGTATTAAACAAAAAACTCACATTATTCTTCTGTTTTGTATAACTTTAATGCTTAAATGTGATTACAGCAAGGGAGCATAATCAGAATGACTTAAAATAGGAGTTCTAATGCAAAGAAAGAATATCAATATATAATATAGAGGTCCGTGTCTAAGAGTGTAAGTTGGGTATGCCAAACTCTGGCCATTATAAAATATTTAAAAACTAGATATTTTTCCAGATTCCCAAACTGGACAACTTGGTAATTGATAGGAAAAAAATGAGATTTTTTTAATTTATTTCCCTGCAACAGAAAATACCCTTGTTTAGGATTAAGTAACCCGCAAGTAAAAACATGTAATGGTGGTTAATTTAGTATATATTAGTGTGAACCTTTCCTGAACTGGTAGCCACTGGTTTGCAGCCACTGAAGACTTTTCATGGAAGGAGAATAACTTGGAAGAAAAGAAGAATCAACTTTAGTTCTAAAAAATTGTAAAAGCACCTTAAGCTTGCCCTTTAGATTTTTAAAAAATTTCAGAAACACCTAAACCATACTATCCGTTTGATGTGCATGAACCAAATCAATAAAGCTAGTTTTTGACTACCTTTCTTCATTCTTCGCTCAGTAGTTAACAATCCATTAATCTTATTCTTCACACTAGATTAATCTATTTTGATTAGCCATGTTTTGGTTGAAGTGAACAGGTAACTGGCTTAAATAAGGCGTTCACACTGTTTATTTTATCCTGTCACTGCCATTATGAACAGGTACTATGCTGTCTGTGAAATATGTTTTTCCGAGGTTAAAATTAGACTTGGATTTAGTTCTAATATAAATATATAATGTTAATTTAATTAGTTAAATGGTGAGTGTGAGAGTTATTGACTACCGAAACTAAAAATATACACTCAAAGGATAAAGGGTAAATTTATGATCATTTGGTTAAAAAATAAAATTGAGTATTATGTTTTAACAAATTTCATAATTTGCTATACATGTTTATATATTATTACAATCTTAAACATGTTTTTAAAAATATCCGTGTAGATCTTACCTGATATTTTAGTTCTAGAATTTGGAGGAGGGTTAAAGTTGGTATGGTCATAGAGGTAGCTTCTTAGATAAATCTAGTAAAAAAGTGACATTTTCAACAGTTGCCAATACCCAATTGGTGAAGGAATGAACAGAGAAAAGGAGAATTTGATTGCCCCAATTAGTGAGAAATCAAATCTGCTAGGTATCTGTCTAGTTCAACATGTGCACAAATTCATGCAGAAACAGTAAAATGTTCCTCACAAGATGAAACCACTAAGATGAAAGAGACCCAAAGTCTAAACAATTGTGCATATCATTTAACAAGAAAAAAAGAAAAGAAAGAAAACAGAACCAACACCAATCACATGATTTCTCAAGTTAAGCAAGAAACCAGCGGACCACAGAAAATGTGCCTAGCCCAAAAGTTGAATCATTGTTTACAGTTCCATGTGAGCTTGTTTAGACCATGAATATTGGACTTACCAGTGGTTTGAATCAGATTCCCTTGTTTTCACCTTAACAAAGGACATCTACTAGTACTATATAAATTGACACCCCCTAGCATGCAAGTTGTAACACAAGACAATTTCCTCATTTCATTTTCCTTCCTAGTCACTAATAGCATAACATTCTCACTTCCAAAGAGTCACTACTCACTACTCTAGTTTTTCCAATAGATATGGGAGGTAACAGGCAAAGGAAATCTTCTTCTTTCAGGTCTGTTTTCAACATTTTCAAGTCTAACAATAGGCAAAGAGGAGGAGGGTACTGTGATGCTTATGATGATGGGCCAAAGCAATGGACCAAAGTCTGGCCTAGTGATGAGGACAGAGGTCGTTGGGGGGTTGCTGATCCTGTCATTGACATGAGGGCTACTGCTTTCATTGCTCAATACAAGAAACGTGTTTCTGAGTCTGAAATTCACTGTCAAGCTCAAGCTCAACAGTAGAAACTTTTTGTGTTATGGATTTTAATTTGTTTGTGCCTTTGTTGTAATTAGTTATTGATTATCTTATGTGAACCGCAATAAGTAATGTTCATATGAATAAACTTTCATCTTTATTAGCTCAAATTTTGACTTCTGTCCAAGTGTAACAGATTATCATCATTATTTGGTACTAGTCATGTAATCTTTCAAGTATATCCTCTCTTCAAGTATTTTGCTTCCAACAACATTTTTTTTTTCATTTCTAGAGAATGATTATACGTTACACAATTTATCTCACCAGTTCGAGCTCACTTCTACAAGGATCAAGAGCTATGCCAAAACATCTAAGCATGTTGATAGGCTAATATTAATTTTCTTCCAATATAAAGACCAATGTAAAGTTTTCGGATGAAGTGGTTTTTTTTATCACTGTTTTACTTGAGAATTTAAATGAAGAGAAGGTCTTTTTCAAGCAAGATATTAACGGTTTAGAATTCTTCAAAGTAAAATTATTGATTTGATCCCTTGACACTACCCATATCATAGGTGTTTTCTTTGTAATTTTGTAATTGAAGACATAACGATACATTTCTTTCACAAAATCTTATAAAATTAGTATTTTTCAATTGGTATTTGTTGTTGAGAACGTCAATCTCAGTTTTCCTCCTTGCATCTTTTTCCCTTTTAACTTCCTATGAAAAATATTATTTCATCTTTACTAAACCCGTAAAATAAAAAACGTGTCAACTCAAAATACTTTTTTTTTGGGGACATATTGTCTTTTTTGCTTATATTGATGAAGTTTTTATAAAAATTCACGTAACCTCTTAAATTTTCATCTTTTTAAACTCATTATGTTAAAAAAATTGGTGAAAAAAATACTGATTTTATAAAGAGATACAACATAATACATCTCCAATTATAAAATACTGTAAAAGACACCATAACAGATACCATAGCATATTTGTGGGGAATTTAGGTAAGTGGATTGTATTATGCAAAACAAAATGTTAACACAGATATTCTTTGTGAGTTCGACTACAAACTTTGTACTTGAAATTAAGCACAAGTAATCTTTCACAATTTTAATTTTATACTCTTCAGTCGATTTCTACCAATATGAGTATTTTTCACAGTTCTAGAGCTTCCTTTTCCATAACATAATTGTTCTCATCATTTTGCACTAACCATATACAATTGCCAAGATACCATAGAATGGTGACTCAAGAGTACAGTTTTTTCTTCTGATATTAAGAAGAGAAACAAGTATTAATTTAGAGGAAATATTGTTTTTTAATTATATTCTTTTAGACAAAATAAGCTAATTAAAGTACCGAACCAAAGAATGTTGACTCAGGAGTACAATTTGTTCTTTCAATAGTAAGAACATGACCAAACATGTAAAGAATTTTTATAGACAAAATAAGCAAATTAAAGCACAGAAATATTTATTTACATGTAATTTTCCTTCCCATGCAAAGAACCGTATCAAGAATTAAGGCAAAATACTTGTTAAATTGCTGGTTTTTAAAGAACTTTTCCAAGAAGGAGTGTTAAAATCAATGGACTAAGACCATTCCCTATGTTTTTCTAGTTCAACTCCTCATTTTTTGTTATTTTTCTCTCTCCATTTCCTTTACTTTTTCTTTGAGTAAAATCCCAAATTCATCTCTAACATGATTGGTCAAGTTAGTTCATAGCCTATTTAAATAAAGAGCCTCATAAAATAAAGTTATAACCCTTAATCGTCTATTAAGTTAGCCCCCTGCTGTTAACAACCGTTGGATAATGTGGTTCCACATGGCATGTTAAGTGCCATGTGATAGCCATGTAAACACATTTTATGTTGAGGTAGGTATTTTAAAAATTCAATGATAAAATACATCAATTTGATCCTTAAGGTATAAAGTATTATATTAATTTGGTCCCTAACGTATAAAATATTACACCATTTTGGTCTCCAACATATATAATATTATGTCAAATTGACCATTACGTCATATTAAAAAAAATCTACCATATTAGCTTTAAACAATTGTAATTTGTATCAAAGAAGCCCATAATGTATGAAGAATCACATCATATCAATCCCTAATATTAATTTAAATACTTCAAGCTAGATCCTGATGTATATGTAAGTTAGTTATTTTATATTGATGTAATAATGTTATTTGTAAATTATTTCAAAGCAAAAAAATGTTATTCAATAAAAACAGTATAGAGCAAGTTTAAACACAATCAATATAAGGATTGGTATTAAAATGATACATCATGGTGATACAAAATATGTATTAAGGATACAAAGTCCTCATCTATCTTTAACATAGTAAAAGTCAACTTATAAATTTGTCAAACAAAAAAGAATAGAAGCATACGTTGTCCCTCAAAATACAACAATGTACTTGAAATACTAACTTAAAGTTGTCCAATGCACATGTGTTCTAAACTGTTAAATACTTTTCGCAAATAATATGATGGAAAATGAATAACATAAATGAAAACTTCTTTAGTAATTTGCAATATGTCAATCTAAGAAAATGAATTAACACATTAAAGACTCATTTGATGCAAATTACAATTGATTAAGGATTAATATGACAAAGTTCTTTATTAAACAACATATATTATACAAATCTAAAACTCAAGTTGAATAAAAAAACAAGCTAAATACATACAAGCTCATTCTTATAATAAACATTAAACTAAGGGTGTTCATTTCAGTGTTGAAGGAACGGGCTAACCACATGTTGAAAATACTTGCAGTTTGGTTTGGTTTGATTCATGCGGTTTTTATTCTTTTTTCATCTAAAAATAAAATCACAATTCAATTAATTTTTTTTCAAAAATAATCATCAATTAATGCTACAACCACACTGAATCAACATGACTTTGTAACAAATTGTAGTTATAAATAAATAAAAATAACAATTATAAAAAATTACAATATTAAAAAATTTTCTATTTCTGTAATTTCACTTAATTGACACTAAACAAAATTGATTCTAAATACTCTCACTGGTTAAAATATTACACATTGATTTCACTTAATTGATTCTAAACAAAATTGATTCTAAAATATATAATGATAAATAACATATGTGAATATACAATTTGATTTAGTTTGGTTCGGCTCTGGGAGAGGAACCATATATCGAACCGAACCACACTAAAAACTATATTTTTTTTTATTTTGTGGTTTTTGCAGTTGGCAGTTCTCACAATTCTTGATTTAGTTCGATTCGGTTTAGCGGTTAGTCGTGACCCGATCCGATTCTTGAACACTTCTATATTAAATTATATTGGCTTAGATTGTAAACAGACTCTCACTACCCTACTAAAAGAAATCACATCTGTCTACTATTATCATTGTAGTGGGTTTTACAATCCACTACTACTACCCATCTAAAGTAGAGTGACAATAATGTCCTTTATTTCTTTTTCTTTATATGTGTAACACCCCCTTATATACACGAGATATATATCTATTCTTCTCGCTTTTAAAATTTTTTAGAAAGATATACATATTTATCACCTTCTATCTCGCGTATACAAGGACGTATATACATCTAATTTTCTTTAAATTTTGAAAGTAAAAAGTTTCAAATTATTCAGAATGATAAAATGAACTTTCAGAAAATCATAAGTAATCAAAGATTACAATATCATATCCAAAGAATAAGGTTTATTAAAGTTTAACCTTTTCCTTGAATTACAATCATCCGACTTCATATTGTATTAAGGTAAACTAAAACTAAAGATTTAATACCTCTACTTCGACTGTAACCAATCATTTCCTTATCTTCAAACCATGTGATTTTGGAATCCTACTCTTGTCACATCTTTTCTCCTATCCGATTGAGGATGAAACCAATTTACCCTCTTGTAATTTCATCCTTTCATCTTGAACTGCTAGCTATATATCATATAACATATATTTTGGACATAGAAATTCAAACAAGAAGGAGTGAGAAACAGAATATAATACTTTACAGATAAAACATAAGCATAAGAGTTTTCACAATCTATAATAATTTCAAACACAATCATATACATAATCAATTATAAATGTAGAGTTTTCATAACATAACAATTATACTTTCATTCACAATCACCCATATAGAATGTCACAATCACATGAATATCATGCAATATTTTTAATACTACCATCCCATTCATTTTATGCATGTGGGCCCTTAAAGTTTTAATTTGCATTGGGCCAACCAGGAGTTTACACTGTTCTATAATTCCGGATAATAACATAAATGCCTTTGTAGCATATGAACAGCTCAACTAGCGTGGAAACACTTAGAGACTAGTCAGATTGAGAAGGTTTTTATTGTGAAAGTATCTGACACTAGGGAGCGACCCCAGGTCCCCTGAAGCACCCTTCCACACCCTCTCATCCCAAGGTTCGTATTTGAACCTCCTCTAATGTATCCTCAGTTTCTATAATCTGTCCCCAGGCAACATCACATCTCATTTCTCTTTAATGATTCATGATGCATGAATTACTCGCATATTTAGTTGGTTAAGACTTTTAGAAACTCAATTATTAAATACCATAAAGGTTCACAAATCATCTTAATAAACTGTACATTCCCATAAGTTCTTCTTTGAACTTCTATTATACAGAATAAATTTAGTACAGTCTTTGAATTCAGATCTCACCAAAATTGAGTTTCTAAGCCTTAAATATATCAAAAATTTCTCTTAAAAAAACTTCACATATTTACATAATCTTTCCCAATTTGAATCTTAACTAGATTGAGTTTAGAAATCTCGACTATAACAAAATATCCTTTAGTTATTTTATTAGGAAAACTAATTTAAATTTTTGATTTCTAAAAGAAAATATTTTTTTTAAAATCATTAACTAAGAATACTTAAAACTATAAAAATTTTCTTTAATTCAAGAATTAATTATCTCAACCTCTGATTTTTATAAAATAACTTCTTTCTAATACTAGATTTTATTCTAGAGATTAAAAATAAAGTTAGTGAAAATTATTTCTAAGAAGAAATAAAAGACTAAAATAATTATAAAATACTTTCTCTTGGAATAAAAATTTAAAGAGTAAGGTAAGAAAATTCTTACTGAGTTTTAACTTTCCGTCATGCTTGCTATATGCTCAAACTCCATATCACAAGGTCATCAATCATTCATCAACCACAATCAAGTATTGTAATGTCATCAATCACAATCAAATATCATCAATCATAATTGCATATTATTAATCACAGTCTAATATTATAAATCACAATATCATTAATCGAAATCAAATATAATTAATTATAATCAAGTCAAATCAACTAAATATCGCTTATAAATATAATTCAAATTTTAATAGTTATTTAAATTAGTAGATTTGATTTTGAGTCCTTATAGTCCATTCCTCGCATAGGTCTATATAAGTCCATATATATAATCCAGTCTTCGCATAGGTATAGTTCAGTCTATACAGGTCATAATAGTCAAAGTCCTTGTATAGGTTTAGTTCGATCTATATAGGATATAAAAGTCCAAGTCCTTGCATAGGTTTAGTCCAGTCCGTATAAGTTATAATAATTCAGATTCATGCATAGGTATTTCAGAATAAGTTACACAATGTATTAAATTTATTATTAATTTTAAGTTGAGAAGTTATTATTTTAAAATAATAATATTATTAAATTTAAAAGAAGTAGGGGACTCCTCCCATTATTCTTATGTCTTTCATATTATATTCTTATCCCACCCCCCCTTACCTCTTGTATACCGATTCATTATTAAAAATCCATACGCGCCTCGTCTTCGAGTTCTAAAACATACCAATTTCATTTTAATATAGTTACAAGATAAAACTTAAGATTACTACTTAAAGCAAAAATTGTAAATTTTGAATAGTGAATAGTGAATAGTAAATAGTAACAGTAAATAGTAAAATGTGAATAGTAACAGTAAATAGTAAATTGTGAATAGTAACGGTAAATAGTAAATTGTAAATAGTAACGGTAAATAGTAAAACATGAATAGTAAAGGTAAATAGTAACAGTAAATAGTAATTTACTATTTGAATAGTAATTTACTATTGAAATAGTAATTTACTATTGAAATAGTTATTTACTATTGAAATAGTATTTTACTATTCAGAATAATAACTTAAAATAATATTATTTTCAGTATAATAATAGATTTCTAAAAACAATATGAAAATAACCCTAAAAAATATAAAAGAGATGTATTTTTACCTTAGAATTTTAACAGAACATTCTTCTAAAAATTTTATTTCTCTCTCTTACTTTCACCACTATCTCACTAGCACTACTATATTAAGAAAACTTAATATGAAATTGTGAATTCTAAAGAAGAATTCCTTTGGTATTTATAGGAAGAAAAATTACTATGCATTCTATTATTTTAATATAAAAGTACTGTACATTTTTTGAAAATTTAATCCTGGTTACTTTGCACCTTCTGAAAATTTCGTACATGTACAGTGTTTTGCATAGTAAATGTCGGATGAATTGTTAAGCCAAATAGTAACCTTTCACTCGGTATATTTTAAATATTCAAATTCGACCCTTTTCAAAATTTAACGATATTATATCAGTTCTCACTAATTTTATGATAAGTAATATAAAGTTTAAATTTTAAAAATCTAAAATTTTCTGTGAATAAAAATTTATTAGTACGTTTTCGATTTTTTTACGATTGGTAAAAATCAAGATTTTACTCAAACCGATGATTTTTAGATAAGTCTACTTGAAATGGATTTTAGAAAATTTTCTTATAATTTAAATTTACATTCTTGTAAATATTTTTAATTTTAAGTAACTTTATATGAATTTAAAATATATTATTTTATTAAAATATTTCAAAAATTTCAAAACATTCCAGAAAATCATAAATATTGTGTAGATCAAAAAGTTCTAAAGAACCATAGTCTAATTCCTTCAAAATTTTATTTTAAAATTCTAGTAAGAGTTAAATCTAAAATATGTAAAAACATAAATATAAGAACATAAAATAAAAATGGTGAATAATAAAGATATTAAAAATTTTTAATATAATTTTCTTAATTAGTGAATACTAATTAAGTCATTTTAAAATTCTCATTCAGAAATATTTTCATTTTATTATTATTATTTTATTTTTAAAAAATAAATAATTAAATATAAATACCAAAATTTCAAAAAAAGATAATAATAAATTAACTTATAATAAGTATTTCTCATGAAAGATATATTAATATCTATTTTCTATTTGTGTTGAAAATGAGATGTTATAGTATGCTTTATATTATATGCCTAATGCATGCAATTGCTTAGGACATATCTATAGACAACCTTTAACTTGTAATGTGCATTGGTGTATTAATTATGAGTACATAACGTATACTTCAATTCCTCTTTGTTTGACACCTGTGTAGTCTGACTTTTACTTTTTAAGGATGTTTATGGTGACATCTACACATTTGTGTGCTTAATACAACTTTTTATCATCATGTTGTACACTTTAATACCAAACCATTATATTAATAATGCTTACAAATACTATACATTGGTTTTATTGAATAACATTTTACAAATAATATCATTGCATCAACATAAAGTAACTAAGTCATATGTATATTAGGGGCTAGCTTTGATGTATTTAAATTAACATCATAGATTGATATGATGTGATTACTAATATATTAGAGACAATCTTTGATACAAATTACAATTGGTTAATGACTAATATGATAGATCTTTTCAATACGGCACATGACTACTTATATAACACTTAACATGTCATGGGATACTTTGATTAACACCGTTCAACTACTGTTAACGACATAAACCAATTTATTAGATGGTTACATACATTAGAAGTTATAAAATTATTTTAATAGGTTAGCAACTAAAGCATAAGTGGCTACTTCAAAATTTCACTCGTTTTTCTTTTAATTATATACACATAAACCTCCTATCTTTTTGTGTGACTCTTTCACCTAATAAATCTCTCAAACGACCCCACACATGTTTTTTGAGTAGGGCACCTCCTCCCTACACATGTTTAATCCTTCAATAATATGCCTAACCTCTCCCCTTGCTATCGACATATATATATGACACTTGGGTACATCTGCATTTGAGTGACTTTAGAAATTCTTCGTCAATTCAATTATATGGCAATAGCAAATTAACAATCGATATTCCTGAAGAGTTGAGTGAATGCCAGCTCTTGGAATCCTACCTAGTACAAAGCTTCCATGGAGTGTGTGGTTTCTTTAAGGTACAATACGTACGTTCCACATGTTCCTTCTTAACTTCCTTCAGTTTCCATATCCTCCTTTCTTTATCTCTTCTTTCTGGCCCCACTTTTATTCCTCCTTATTGTTTACTACAACATTTCATAGATAAAAAAAATGTTAACACTGATAGGTAGATCAGGATACGGGTTGTTATAATTTACTATGGTTTTTTGTTCGAGTCCTAACAAATAGAATTATGTTTTCATAATCGTTCTGTTTGACTTGACTCTGAATAGATTATATAAAACTAAAATGTAAAATGAATATTTTAAAACTTTCTCGAGTTTACGAGAAGATATTTAAGGGATAAGGTATCCAGCTGGTTCATGTTTAAGATAAGCTAGGTCCCGCATTATTTTCATTTAGTGTCGAACTATTTTGCTCTTGTACGTTAAACCATCATCTTTACAGAACATTATTTAGCAACGATTCATTAGTCCTAAACTTCTAATCTAATTAAAGTGAGTCAAACCCTTAAAAGTTTTTGGATATAGCACACTTTCATTAAATAATATATAGGATGCATCTTCTAAAAAACATATTCAAACAGCTGCTTTTAGAAGTGATCTGGTCTAAGGCTGGGTTAAATCCACTTTTTAATTGAAGTATATCATTACTGTTAAGAAGTGATTTACTTGATGGAATGAGGGATTTTGTAACACACCCCTAAAGCCTAATTATAAAAATTGCTTCTATAAAGAATATTGCTTTATGCCAAGTGTCATGTTTATGCAGTTTTTGCCTAATATTTATCTTTTCTCATTTTTTTTAAGAATAGATTGAATTATAAGAGGCCTAAAAGTCCAACATACATAGCAAGGAAGTAATACACTGGGCCGAAACATGCCAAGAGAAAACAGGCCTGCTTACTTTAAATACAGGGTAAGAAAATTGCCCAACTTAGTTTAATAGCGTATATTTGACCCAAAAAAAAAAAAGTTTAATAGCGTATATGAAAAACTTTAATAATTTTTTTAAAGAAACAGGTGTTTAGAATCATGCTTGAGTTTTCATACAGGGAATTTAAAACACAAAAACAACAAAGCAATTTTAAAAAGTTAAGAGAATATCACATGCAATTTTTACACTGGTTCTCTCTCAATCAAGACTATGTCTAATCCTTATTCAATGACAATGAGATTTTGTATTGCTAATCAAGAAACTAAGTACAACTCACACTTACTTACATCGATCCCAACTATTCTTTATACACTTAGTTTTTTCAAGCTAATTACCTAAATATTCTTCTTAAACAAACTTCTTTAGACTCAACCCAACTTCAAAGCAAAAGAGAGAGTTCCTAAGTCTTTACAAGACCTTGGAGATGTCTGAGCTTATACAATTGAACTAATTATTCAAGATATGAAACATAATAAAGCTCTAAATATTTTTACAAGAGAGAGATAAGAGATTTTACATAGTTTGTATACAAGATGAGTTGTTGTAGCATGTGTTTGTACTCTTTGAAAGAGCTTCTTTATATGGGCTCCATGAAGAAAGAGACGTTGTGAGGCAACGAGAGCTTTCATCCAAGGGAGTTATGGCAGCTGAACAATGCTTCTAAAAAGTTTAAAAGCATATTTGTTCTTTGTTAGTCTTTCTACCAACCTTGTAGTCGATTTTCACACTCATAAAAGGTTACGTTGTTCTGACTCTTGATACACTGTTACATTGCTCAAGTTTCTCTTTCTCTTCACTGACTTGAGCGTTGGAAAATCTTTGCAGGTGATACCACCTTTCGTCCCTATCAACGTGAAAGCTTGGTGTGAAGGATCTTCAGGACAACAAGACCGGATTCTCCCATTGAGAGTTCAGATTACAATACCGGATACCCATTATACCGGTGTATAAACACTTAAATCATTGACTATTGTGGTTGGTCCCCACTCTAGATCCTTGACCCCTGATTAGATCAGTTCAGGAGTAATCCATCATTATTTCCTCAAACATTTCTTTCTCTTAAAACAAATCTTCTAATCTATTGATTTCTTAATCTTGAAACCAACATTTCCTTTTAGAGTACTTAGAACATTGAATAGACTTTAAAAATGAAAACTTTTAACAAAAAAATTTCCTTAAAACACTTTCACTAGAAAATTCCAGTTTGAAAATCCCAAAACCAAAACCACTAACCCTTAAATTCCATACTTATAAAATACGAAAAACATTAAAAACTCATCTGAAAATAGAAAATAATTTAAAATCATTAACAACCAACTTTTCCTTCTTTAAACATTTCACCTTGCTATTAAGGACAATGACCATTATGTACTAACATCTCATTTTCATTTCCAGGGTATCATCAACCTATCATCACAATCCTCAAATCATCAGAAGTCATCAGGGGTAAAAGCATCATGCCTGTTCATCACAACTCACAATCGTATCCATTCAAACCCTTTTCATGGACCCTACCAAAACTTAACTCACTTTTCTTTATAGATTTCATTCTCATCAATTTTACTCATCAATTCAACCTCTTACAATTCACAATCAATTCGCAATCATAAGGTTAACATCATACATATTCATTCACATGATTAAGCTCATCAACAACACACAACAATCATCAGACAATTCACAACACATTCTACTATTACTACTAGCTCATTCTCCTCAATCAGTCTCATCGTCACATTATATCTCATTTATTCATAACATAACAACATCACACACATACATTCAACCACACATCAATTCCATCAACACAGATCAAACATACCTTTGTCAGTCAAACACTTTAACTCATAAATCGATGAATCCTATCACACAACAGCTTGTTATTTAAGAACATCAAAATATTAAATCTTTTATACCACTTATACATGAATTAAATTCCCTTTTACCAACACTCTTTACACCAAAAGTCTTAACACAACCCTTAACCATTTTTAATTAATTTAGTCTTCAATAAATTCACTAAAATTTATTCTTCCATATCAGTTTATTTATTGAAAGTCTTAAGATCAAAATTAATTATCTTAAACATCTAGTTATCATAAAATTTTTACTAATATTAGTTTAATCCTAAGCATCCAGCCTAGAGGCATTTCTGGTTTCTTTATCAAAACTTAAGTTTTCCATTTCACTAGTAACAAACAGGAAAAAAATCTTTTTATCAAACCAAGTTCCTTCTTCACTTATATCAAAACTTCCTTTAAATTCTTAATTCATTGATTATTTTAAAATATAGTGCTTATGAATAAAATTTGTTTAAGACCTTACGAAAATTGAGCTTGTAAATATTTTTGTAAAACTTTTCAATGATCTTAGTTTAATTTACTTAATTCATAGCTCATTTCATAAAATTCTCTTAAGTTCAAATTGTCATAAGCAAATCAATTTCTTGTAACACCTAGAATTTATCTTTTTATACTTCTAAAAATTTCATTTTTAACACCACCAAAAATTTGATTTTTAACACTTGTTTTGGTTTCAAATTTTAATTCTTTAAAATCATAACTTTTAACACCGCTTGTTTTGAGATTTTTAACACCTACTGATCTAGACTTATAACACCTACTATTTTTAGCCCTTTTAACACCTGGAATTTCTAATTTTTAATACCATCAGTTTTAGCTTTTAACACCTTAAATTTTTAATCTTTTTAACACCATCTATTTTTAGCTTTTAACACTACCCTATTTTTTATACTTCTTTTATCTTCTTAAACCCCATTTTAGCATCACACTTATCACTTTAAATCCTATCAATCATCAAGAACAACTTACATATATTCATGCATCATATACCCAAGCACTCATTAACATTTTCAAGTACCAAAGTGATCACATCTTCACCATGTACCTCTCAGCCAAAGTGAAACACCATGCATCATCATTTTAAATTTTCAAAATCATTAAGGGACAATCATGTAAACCTTTTGGGACTTCAAAATCATCATTCTTACAAATTTTAAGAAATAAAATCATCACCTTTTTAGTAGGTAGCTTTTGGCCACAACATCACCATCATGCAAGATCATTATTTTTCTTTAAAACCATCAAGTATAACATGCACACACATGATAAAAATCCTAAGTCAATCATCAAACCCATTTTCACTATCACTATCCGATATGCACACAAAAAGACCAAGGACTTAAACTTAGCAAAATTGACATGCAAGACCGTAATCATATAAGGTTCATTACAAGAACAACATGCACAGACATGGATCAAGGTTTAATGGGCCATGCACCCCCTTTTACCTACGGTTTTGGTCATGGTCTTGAAGGAGATGAAGGGTGGTGTCCTTTGCTTTACTTCTAAGCTTTCCAAAAGGGGATCCAAGCTCCATGGTGGTGTTTAATGTTGTTGCCATGATGAGGAAAAAAAGAAAGGTCCTTTCTTTGCCATGGTGGAGCTTGCAGGTTCCATAAAGAAAAAAAGGAGGAGGGTTTCTAAACTCACAATGCATGAAGAGTTTGAGGTGATTTGGGGGCTGGAGAAAGAACATGCATCATGAAAGGGGTCTCGATTTGCATAACAAGAAGAGAAGGAAACTAGGTTTTGGGGCGATCCTTGAAGGGAAAAGGTAGGTTTCGATAAGGGGAAGAGGGTAGTAGTTTGGGTCGTAGAGGAAAGGAAGAGAAATAGTGGTGGAAGAGGCTGAAAGGGGCCCGGGTGGTGGTGCTGTTCGTGACGCCAAGGAAGGGAAAGAAGAGAAAAAGAGAATGGCATTTTGCTTGGTGGGCAAGGAAAAAACAAGGGGGAGTGAAGTGAAATCCAAAAAGAGAGGGGGTGAAATATATAGGGAGGGGTTTATGTGTACCGTGAGAGAGGGAAAGGAAGAATAGGTACATAAAAATTTAATTTTAGCAAGGTTTATTCTTAGGAACAAAAATTATTTGGAGCCAAACATGCAACCTATAGAAACAACTTAATTGCATAGGGAATTTAATTTTAAGAGACAAGACACAAAGGATTTTAGAAGATATAAAAAGAAATTTTAAGATATTTGGGTTAACTTTCACATCAAAAGGTAGTAAGATCAAACAAATATTTAAAAGCAAAACTATCAGAATTTGAAGGGAATGTTACGAATTGTACAATTAACTCTAGGACGGGAATTTGCAAAAATGGTCAACATGAAAGTTTTAGATCTTTTCCCCTTATTTGAAATGAGCTAAAGCACAAAATTTTTTGATATCAGGAGAGAAAGATATGCCTCGACACCAAAGGCTATTCAGAGCTGAACAAATTAATAGGCAGTAACTTAAAAATAAAAGTAGGCAAAATTGGTAGGGAATTAAATTTTGAGGTCTTCATCAAAGTTGTAGATAATTGAAGCAAGAAAATTACAAAAAAAAAATGGATCGATTTTGATCACGGACGAAGAAACTATGACCAAAATACTAACAGGTGTGTAGATAAATCAAGGAAATAAGAAGATGCAGAATTATTTTACAAACTGGTCCAAATGCACAAGGAACTGAGTTTTGGACTCAACATAAACATTGTAGAGGGTTTTGATATGAAAACATAGAAACAAGAACCAAGAACCAAGGATTTTCAATGTTGGGAGAAAAAGTAACATTGAAAATAGTTCAACAGGCGCGAAGGCTTAATATTCAAACAAGGCTCGAAGGTAAAATAATAGGGTCGGGGTTCGAACCGACTCTAGGGAAATTAAAAAATACACATCAAGGGTATGTTTGATCAAACATCAGGGACTTAGAGCATCCATCTCACCTTAAGCCTTTCTGTACCTTCTATTACTTGATCTGCTTCCTGGTTTCACTTCCGTGCGATTTTCCAATAAGCACATCCTTCGAGATATTTTTGAAGATTTTTATTATTATTATAAAAATTATATCACCATGTCATGTCACTAATTGACATAACATCAAATCACTATTCACTATCATCACCATCATTATTCTTATTCCTTTTAATAAATCATCCAAATAATTACCAATTAATCATCTCCCATCATATTTTATTTAATTCATTCAATCACTAATTATTCACCAAATAATCATCTCATGCATACTTTTATAATTCATCGTCATACCACATCACATAACTGGGCTTCACTACCCTTACAAACATCACATATACATTGGTTGAAGCCCACAAAATCACCAATATCAAGTATCACATTACTGGCCACGACCATAAACATAAACAATTGCCCCTATATAACTGTATTACAAAACAAACTATCCTTCAGGACTTTTTGGAAAAGGTTGGGATGTTATAGTTTATGGTGTTTTAATTTGCATTTAATGATGGTTAAGGAAATTGGTGAATAGTGGTATAGTAATGAGGATGAAGTTTTTGGGGGTGGGTTAGTGATGATTTGGTTATTGTAGTGTCTATTGCAAGTGGTGACAAAGTTTCATCACTTTTACATCGGCCAAACTAACCCTAAGTAACATCTGCTTAAAGTCAATGCTACGTGGCGTCGGCCAATATAACCAAGGCTCCATTCTGTGTGTACTAACGTAGCATCTTCCATGAGGTCGATGCTAATTTTGTTGTAACATCCATTTTTAGCTTGGGTTGGCCAAAGTCCAAAGCTAAATCAATGTATTTTGTAATTGAAATTATATATAGTAGTATGCTTGTTAAGTTTGGTCCATTTATTCCACATGCAGTAGCACTAAAATAATGTTTGTGTGTGTTTTCTTGTGGATGACAAAATAGGGCAGAGCCACTAAAAATAGACTAATGAATAGGCCAAGAAAAGCTTTCTAGCTCGTCATTCCACTTGGGCATCAACCTATTTAAACCCACCAAATAATGAGTCATAGGCAGGCCGGGATGGGCCAGCCCGTCGAGCCCATTATATTAATAAAAATAAATAGAAACTAATTTAGTAGTTATTTTAATACTTTTTTGTATGTCTTTCATAAAAAAAGTAGTTTTTTAATGGACTATAAGAAAAAATAGGTCAATGGAAAAGAATACCCAAAAAATATCTTTTATTGTTGGAGATTTTGTGCTTGATTGATCTTATTTCTTTCTTAGGTAATCTTCCTTGTTTTTTCTTTTCGGATCTTCTTGTAATCCTATCAAGTTTTTACGAGTACATATACATAAGTGAAAAAATAGAAACATGGCTAAAGATGGAGAATTCCCTGCTTGGTTGGTAGTTTTATTAGGTCCATGAACAAACATATGAGATTCTATAGACCTCTAAATTATTTTGATTAATGTTACAAACACTAAACTACTTGAAGTTCTAATGTTTCATGGCTATATAAGTTTTTCTTAACAAAAACCACATCTGAAGTCAATGAAGCAACCTATCTGAAGGATGCAATCATCTAAAAAATGTGTTATCTTAGACATACAAAGCCAGAAGGATGAAAGAGCATCTTATGTCTCAAATTCTAAGCCTCTGATGTATCAAATGGAGCTTCTAGCTGTTGCATAATGTATCTTTGAAGATAACATCTTCTTGAAGAATTCAAGAAAAGTTGGCCAAAGCTAAAACTTCCTGCAAACTACTTTCATAAATATGGAAATATACAGAAGTATCAAGATTTCAGACCATCAAACAATCTCCTAGTGCACCTGTTACTATTGGTTTAAGTTGTCTCAAGTGGCCCTTCATCTTCTCTAGCAGATCACCTCCTTTCTCGCTTTATCCCAATGAATTTTTGTCAAAGGCCTATATAAAGAAGGAGTTGAACCTTTGATGACACTTGTTGAAAGTGAGCTTTTACAAAAAGAAATCAACGTCTTCCTCTTCATTCTCAATCTGTTTCAAAGTGGTTAAGTTATAGTTTTTTTATACTCTGATATTCGTGTAAACATCTTCCATAGAGCTTTACTTGTTTCATATTCTAAACATATTGCTCAGTTGTTAAAAGCTGAATGTCCCTTAGAGTCTTGTTTGTAAGACTTAGGACCAAAAATATCCTTTCATACTATTGTATATGTTGTAGAGTGTTAGTCCTCAAATTTTCAATAAAAGCTTAAATAAAATTTCATAAAAATTATAAAAATTAGTTTAATTTGTTAGAAAATTAGGATTTAAATTCAATAAATGGATGTTGTTGGAAATAATCTGCCCTTGATCAATTTTCTCTAGTTTTGCAGTGAAAAAGTTAAGAAATCAAGAGAAAATTACACTGGAGGAGCTGACGCGTAGCCTCACCCCACGCTTAGCATCAACAGATATTTTTGATTCTGACGCTACGCATCACAGCCACGCGTAGCGTCAGTGCTGCGTGGTCTCCACCTCCACTTTGACCAACCACTCCACTTGGACCCAATAATGGGCACTCCACTCAGCTACAAGGGCCACCCCACTCAGCACAAATGGCCAAAACACAGTGGAGACACGTCCAAGTGGCCAAGCATGATTGATTTTTATAATTTGTAGTGGCCATTATCAGCTGTTTAATGGAAGCTGAGTCATGGGCCTGACGCGTAGCGTCACAGGGACGCGTAGCGTCAGCACCCTTGCTCAGCCCTATAAATAGGGCCATCCAACACCATTCATCCCATCCCATACACAGCATTTCATTCTCTTCTCTTCTCTCTTGTGCTCGACTTTGAGTACTTCTTTTGTGAGTTGTAGTTCTAGAATAGTTTTCTAGATACTTGAGTGTGTTTCGGTGTATTGTGATCGTTGTATCGTAAAGTTTCCATCGTCTTCGTAATGTCAAACTCTGTAAGTGTTGTTTTTACTTTTACCATGTGTAACTAATTTGTTTATGTTGGAATTGGTGAACTAATCTATTGAGTATAATGTTGTGAATTCGACCTCTGCATGTTTATGATTCAAGTCCATGTTAGTATCTCAACCTTTTATTAATATGAACGTCAAACGGGAGAATGATTTTCATGTGTATCGAAACTGGTTTTATTAGTATAAATGTCAAACGGGAGAATGATTATTTATGCCGTATTGAAACTTGTTTTGACGAAAGTAAAAAGTTAGAATACCCTTGGTATCTCAATTCTATAGGGGTTGTTAACCATTGTTGCCATAAGGCCAGGTCTTAATGCAAGTTTTTACTGAGAAAGCTCACGAGGGATCGGACTTTACGGTGAATTCTTAGAATTTATATCACGAGGGATCGGTTATAATGATTTTAAGCTGCAATGACATGAAACTTGATGATTAAATATGCATGTCTTGAGTTCCTCATTGTTATTCTAGATTAGGGATCCAATTTCCAACATAATTTGTTTATCTGTGTTTATCTCAAGTATCTTACCTATTTTAGATTACAACTCATCTTTTTAGATAGATTTTATTTTCTTTTATCTTATGAATCACTCAATCATGCTATCTTGTGAATATTGTATAAACTGTATATAAATCATTCTTTTGTTTATAATTTCCTTCACATTTACCATAGTAAATAGAAAATTACTGTTGTTATTGGACTTTCAATCCCAGTGGAACGATATCTAAATTTTGAAAACTACAAACGATTGGTGCGCTTGCCAATTAACAAACCCGGTGGTGGAAACGAACCGTTGAGACGCCGTCGCCGGGTTAACATAGAGTCTGAAGAGGTAGTTGAAAGAATACTTGTTGTAAATTAGCCTAAAAAGGCTAAGAGAAGAAAGAATACTTGTATCTTTATGTTGTGGACACAACTAAGTGGATCTGTTCTATAAAAACTTAAGTTAGGATGAATAAGGATTGGATATAGCCTTTTTATTTTTTAAGGTGAATCAATATAATATCTTTTGAGTATTGATCTCCTTTCCTTAAACTGTGTTGTAAACCTCTTTGTATTTGTCTGCTCTCATGAAAATTCTTTTTTTTATAGCTCAGATGCAACATCATTTGAACTCTCTTAAGATAATCTTTTAAATTAAGGTTTGTGAAACCGTTTCTTAAAGCTTTTCATCAAAAAAATGTTAAAAGAAAGTTTTTACAAGTCACACTATTCGACCCCCTTCTAGTGTGCACCTATGGACCTTCAAGTTCTTCTTGGTTAGTTCATTCTTCTTGATTGCCCTTTGTTATCTCCTTCTTGAAAGGAAAATGGTGTCATTCTCTTAGAGAGATAAGCCAAAGGATTATTCACCACTTTAGAGGTTCTCTAAAGATAAGAGCATACCTAAGAGTTCTAAGCAACTCTTAACTCCAAAGAGAGAAACTTCTCACTAAATTTCTCAAAATTCATTCAAATGATTAAAGTTATCTACAAATTGAAGCCTTGGTTCTATTTAAAGATAAGTTAACCATAGTTGAGCTAACTAACCTAACTACTAACCTATGGTAGAGTGTATTTTCACTCAAAATAAAACTAGCCCCAAAACATGATCAACCACAAAAATAAAGTCATGTAAGGCTCAAAACCCTAAAGCCTATACTAGGCTCAACTAAAATTATAACGAAAATTGGTTTTTTATGACTAAGGATGACTTTAAAACCCTAACAATAAAATCCTAAAATAAATACAATGTAAATGGTCCAAATATAGTCCTGACAAAAAGTCCTAGGTCCTAATTTGCTTATAAAGGTTTGTCCTTTACAAAAATATACTTGGGTTTATTTTTCTTGAATCAAACTTTTACATTTTGACTTTCCTTATTCCAATCTGTTTATATCTTATCAGAAAGGTTATGAATGCTTATAAAGGTTTTGTCTTTTATACATATTTCCATTTCATAAAGTTTCTGATGTTATAAAGTAGTAAAATTGGTTAAAGTTTTCCAAAACTAGCACTACCCAATTCACCTCCCCCTCTTGGGTAATGGTTATCATGTCTAACAAATGGTATCAGAGTTTTATGCTTTGATAAAAGTTTAACCAATTAGAGTTAAAGATACTTGTTTGGCAACCAGTGAAAGGTTTTGTTTTCTTCTTTAAAAATGCTAGGTTATGAATTTGATAAACCATTATTTTTCAATGGTGTGAATTTCATTTATTAGAATGAATGAATAAAAATTTATTTATAATCAAATGATCTTTGATTTATAGGATATTTATTAAAAAATGCTTAGATTTCTTTTGTGCTTAAGAGGTTAAAAATAAAGCAAGATGAAAAGGAACCATTTAAGGAAAATAACCATCAGGAAAGGATTGAGGATCATATAGAAAATGATGTCGGCATTACAAGTGCTCTTCGTGATCTTGACTCTATTAGATTGCAATTCAAACTAAAAGAAATTGAGAAAGATCATGATTTAAAGGTCTAGATGAACGTCAACTATGATGATGAGTATCTCAGTGAAGAGTTAATAAAGCTACAAATTGGCATAAGTATATGACTCAAAATGACTATGAGATAAGTAGTATCAAACTATGTTATGATTCTTATCATGATTGGTAACAATATCCATATCGAGAATTGCTTATAAAGGTTTTGTCTTTTATACCTATTTCTGATGCATAAAGTTTTTAATTTTATAAAAGAGCAAAACTAGTCAAAGTTTTTCAAAACTAGCATTACTCAATTCAGCTCCCCCCGCCACTTAAGTAATGGTTGTCATGTCTTACAAGTAATATCAGAGCTCCGTGCTTTGGTAAAAGTTCAACTATTTAGAGTTAAATATCCTTGTTTGGAAACTAGTGAAAGGTTTTATTTTCTTCAAAAATACTTGGTTGTGAATTTGATAAACCACTATTCTTTGATGGTGTGAATTTTGTTTATTGGAAAGAAAAATGAAAATTTATTTACAATTAATTGATCTTAATTTATAGGATATTATTCTTGATGGCTTTTCTTTAATAAACAAACAGTCAAGGGACCCTCTATGTAAGAGAAATTTTTTCTTAAATGTTAAAAGCTGTGAGGAGATATTGAGGACAAGGGTGGTGGAAGCACGCGAGGGGGTGGGGGGCGTAAAGAGAGTGTGTGTGTAAGGAGAAAAGAGAAGAAGACATGTAATTATTTTTTAATTATTTTATTGCACCTAGGCAACAACTAGTAACGTTGTTAAGTCATGTCATCAATTTGTGTTTGTTATTTTTTTTTTAAGACAAGAAAAGACTATCTAGAAACCTTTTGAAAACATTAGAGACAAAATATAAACTGATCAATCATACAAGATGAAAGTAAAACTAATCCCAAATATATATGACTAAATAGGTAATTTAACCTATATTAAACTCATTTAACCTATCAAAATCATATCAGTTCATTATAGAGTTAACTTAAGAGCTGAATAGGAGTAGTAGTGTATATGTTTAATATTTATCAATAATTGTTTTCTTTTTCTTATACAGTTTTTTTCTTGCGGGAGTAAAAGAGATGCATCGTGCACACCTTATTGGGAGTGGAAAAGGGCCAATTAATCAAAGGATGAATCTTTACAAGTGAAGTACAAAAGCAAGCAAGCCAAGGAATTCACAAACAAGCATGTCTTAAGTCAAGTAGGAAACTAGCGGAGCAGAGCAAAAGTGCCTTGGTCCAAGGATGTTACTTAACCAACCTTGCCATGTCAGCACCATTCAACCGTTTACCTCTGCTTTTTCAGATTCTTTCACTATTCACCACTAACGCATTTCAAGCCTCCTCAACTAGCTATAAATCACTCATATATTTCCCTCTGATTTCAAAACCAACACAAACCTTATAACATTCCCTTCACTTAGAATCGCAAATAATCATGGGAGGTAATAGGAAGCAGCATAAGAAGTCTTCTTCTTCTGGTTTCTTCTCAATTTTCAACATGTTCTCTTCTAGGAAATCCAGAGGAGGCTACTATGACCCCTCTGATTCAGGGCGCAAGGTATGGCCTAGTGATTATGACAAAGGTAACTGGGGAGTTGCAGAGCATGATATTGACATGAAAGCTGAAGCCTTCATTGCCAAGTACAAGCAACGTGTTTCTGAATCTGCACTCTATCAACTTGATCCCGCTGCTGAGGATTAGTTAATGCGTAATATTATATCCTATTTGAATCCATATGTGTATATTTGTTTATTTCTCTACATTAGTCTCCATTCATACATTAATTAATATTGGTTATACTCTGTACTGGTTGAAATTATATGTTAATAAATAATAATGTTATATGTTTTTAACTTGTTGTACGTACTCATAACCGGCCAACATATACTCAGTTCCATTTCCTTCTTTATTATGCAGTAGAACAAAACTTACCTGCAGTTCTTAAGTGTTCTGAAATTTACTCTCTAATCATAATTAAAGTTTTATCTCACCATTCCATGAAATTAAAGTTTAAATTAATTGTCGATCAGGTTATCAAAGTAAAGATTAAATTCTCATTAGAGAACATCGATAAACGGCACCTAAATTTTCCACATGCAATATGCAACATATAGACCTCCATTCACAAGGCATTAATACAATATTTTTCTGAGGATTATATCGTTACACGATTAAAACTAAATGGAATGGCATGTTCAGCAAATTGAGTTACTTCTTTTTTGTCACTCCCCACCTCAAGGGGTTTATTTTGCCATGATTAAGATTTCTCAGAAAGATTTTGGTTTGAACATTCAACAAGTTCTTGACCTTTTTAGTTTGGCTCACCTTATATAAGTATGATGGAAAATATCATGACTTAGTCATCGTTGGATTAATTGGAAACGCTCAAATACCCAGATGTCAGGTTGTACAACTACGTTGTGAGTTATGCACAATTAAGTCCATGTTGTATTCCTTGGAGATAGTTATACCATGATGAGTTATTATAATTCACCTAAATTAAGTTTTCTGTATATAAGAAGAGCCAAGTAATTTGAACAGACTATATATGCATAATATATATGTAAATTATTGAGTTACTTATTGTATGGAAAAAGATGATATTTGGGAAAGTATTAAGTGATTGCCAGCAGCTCGTGGAATCACACATGTTTCCTCGGGTGGAGGAGATGTGTTTAAGACACAAAATTATACATCCTACATGCATGGTTCTCTCTCAAATGATCCTTTTTTAGGTTTGGGTCATAGTCAATTTTTCTTTTTCAACCCGTTTATTCCTTCTCCTTATGTTGTATCAACCAGTTTTTGTCTGCCCTTTGAGCCATTCGCCAGGCTTTATAGGTTAGAGTTAATAGTTACTATTTGATTAGTTTGTTATAAATTAGTTGAGTTGTTGTGATTATTTAGTGTCTCCTTTCTTCCATTTGTATCTTATAAATATCCATCCAATAATCATTGTAATTAATTATCTTTTAATATTGAATTTACATAATATTATGTTTGGGTCTTTCTGTATACGAGGCAACGTTCATCTTTTCTTAATTCTCTATTGCAAATATAATAGGCTCATGCAACTAACAGAAATAAGGAAAACATTAAAAGATAATATAAAAATTAACAAATGATAATTAAAAATAATTTATCAGCCACTTATTCCACTATTGGTCTTCGATTGAGTCCGAAATGACTGACCGATCCTTCCATTCTCCATGGAAGTCAAATTAAATTGCTTTTGTATGCTTTACAATACCCTTATTTCACGATATGAAGGTACTTAACCCAAAATACATATTTGTCAATCTCAAAATAAAAATAAATTTATTTAATTCAAGTATCACTAATTTAAATAAAAAGTACTTAGCCATCTTTAGGCTTAACAATGATATTCCCAAAAGCACCACCATCTAAGTTGGAGTTGGAGTCGATCGTTGGGTCGTAATCTGCATCCTCAGTGGGCCTTTCCACCCAGGTGTCTGCATCATCAAGTTGAGCAAGTCAGTACGTCGATATCTAATGGTGATGGACCAGTTTGCGAGTATGCACAAATCACCTAGTTGGATCTGTAACGCCCCGACCGCTTTTCAGGAGTGAACGACTCTCCCCACAGACCAACACGAGACCTTTCCAATGTGGTTTTGTCCTCACTCACACATTTCCTGAGAACTTCCCAGGAGGTCACCCATCCCAGAATTACTCCAAGTTAAGCACGCTTAACTTTGGAGTTCTTAAGTGATAGGCCACCGAAAAGGCTAATGCATTTGTTGGTATAGGTAGTATGAATTCATTCCTTTAAGTTATCCTCGACTGTATAGTCCCATACCTACACAGTCTTTGGATCCCTCTCATTCTGGTATGTATTCAGTTTGTTCATGTGTACCTCCCACTAGAAGCCTGTCAGGAGCCGCTCCTTGTCCATGCCTATGCACTGGCGATCACTCCCTGCCCTTAACAATGCCCTGGATGTCACATTCCCCGTTGGAAGCCTGCCAGGAGCCGCTCCTTGTACGTGCCCATGCACCGACTATCACTCCCCGCCCTCAACAGCGCCGGGATGTCACAGGATCACCCTTTTCTTCTCACCATGAATGGACAACTTCCTTTCCATAATCTTATCACGATGATCATCTCTCTTATGATCGATCACCTAAAAACTATGTTAAATATTTAAAAATAAAATAAAAATGATCATAAATTAATTTTGAGACTATCTTTGCCTTATTTTGCTTATGATATTCCACAACATTAGCATATTATTGATGAGCATTGATCTTAAAAAAAGTCAAAAATGGGATATGACAGTTCTTTTAAATTTCATCTTGTCATTATCAGTCCAAATCCAATAGTTAGGTTTGAATCCAAACTTGTATTTGTATATGTGAAATGTAACCACTCAAAATCTTACAATACACACATCTCACATAGGGACATACCATTCTCTAAATAATAATATAGGGTTGTTCTATAACCGTATTTATTAAGTCCCTAACCCTTCTAATAAATTCATTATTTAAACCTCTTATATGGTGATACACTCTACCATATATCCACAAACGACCCATCATAAAATTTGTATTATTGACACCATTAAGTTATATCACGTGTTATTCAAAATTACATACTAAACCTAATTTAGTACATGATCCAGTCTCAATATCGACCTATGGGCAGAATGCTAAAGCCGTCATGCAAGACCAATATCTCACACAAATTTGTAATCTACTACCGGCTTCTAGCGTCACACATGAGACTCATGACCCAGTACTGGTACGAGGTATTCTTTTGATATCGGTAGGTCAGAGTTGACTTATGCAATTGCATGCTGAGAAAGCAACCTACAAAGTGATTGATAAGAAGGTAGAGTCGTTTGGTAGCGCCCCTACTACGTGTTATCCTTCCTATAATGATTAGAATCATGTTGACACTTCGTACGAAAAGTTTACCTACTCGAAACGACTCTTTCGTTGTTCTAAGGTATAAAAACTTACAAATCAACAATGAAAAAGTAGAACATTATCACTACAACTTATGCTCATACTCTTTTATTCTCTCTAAATATTCTACTGACTTGAGCGTCGGAGTGTTCTTGTAGGTGACACCTTATTTTGCCACAACATGTGAGGTTGGTGGTCCTTATTCAAAGGAGCACTCCAAGACTTCTATCTCCCCACTAGAATAGAAAATATAATACTGGATCTCCATTAGACTAATGTAAAATAGATACAAAAAAAACATCATTTGAGAGTCGGATTTTGCACCCCGGCCTTTAGTACATACTTCATTTATATGTTTCTAATGAAATTATTTTCAAAATTCTAATTTAAAATTTTTATGATTATCAATTATAAATTAATTATGTAAAAATTTAGAACATATTTAATTTGTATGTTTTGATTTTTTATTTTCTAAATTCTAATTTAAAATTTCTTAATTTTTTAATTTCCCTAAACTCCAATTAGAAATTTAAAATTTTATGATTACTAAACCTAAATTAATTATATAAAAATTGAGTACATATTTAATTCATATATTTCTATTTTTCTATTTTCTGAATTTTAATTTGAAATTTCTTTATTTTTTATTTTTCTAAACTCTAAATAGAAATTAAAAATTTTATGTTTACCAAACCTAAATTTATGTAAAAATGTAGTACATATTTAATTTATATGTTTCTAATTTATTCATTTTTGAAATTATAATTTAAAATTTAAAATCTTATGATTATTCTAAAATTCTAATAAACATGTGTAAAATTTTATTCTAATGTACTCATGTATATCATATACTCTAATAAACAAATTTTATAGTAAATTCTCTACATTAAGGTTCAAATATCAGTGTTTTCTAAAACATAATAAGGCTAAATGGTAAATTTAGCCCCTAGAATTGTTGGGATTTTGGTTTTGCCCCCTGGAATGATTTTTCTTAGGATTGTCTCCCTAGAAAATTTTTAAGCTTAGAATATAACCCCTTCCGTTGACTGCCTCTGCCAACTGATGAGGTGGAGCCTAGTCACATGCCTGTCATTGCATATGTGGCATGTGACTCATCATATTAACCTAGTGGAGCCTAGTCACATGCCAAGTCACATGCCATGTCACTGATTAACCTATTTTAATTAAAGGTTAATGAAATGATTTATCACATGAAGCTAATTAACAAAATCAGACATAATTCTCTTCCTTCTATGTTCTTCTTCCTCACCTACGTGCTGCTCGCTTACCCAACCGGTTACTTTTCTTGTTGACTCATAAAAAGGTGGCCAAGGCTTTCTTCCCCATCCTTCCAAGTGAGTTAAGTGCGTCTGCCATGTCTACAAGGTCAAGTGGATCATTCTCAAGGGTTCCCTGTAGGAGGTTATGTAAATGTAACGAACCTGTGTTGTAACTTGTTTCGAAGAGCTCAAAAAATCCTGGTAGATCATTCTTCAGATGTGTTAATTGGATGGTAAGCTTACGTTTAGGGTTTGTTGTGTATGTGTTGGTGTTTTGTAAGGTGACCCATGTTTGAAAAATGTTCCATTTCTGTCACAGAACGAGAAGTCGTGTGGATATTTTGAATGGGTGGATAGTGGGCAACAAAGCCTTGCAAGGAGTGCTAGCTTCTCTACCCATGGCAATGGAGTTCTTTACACGGAGATGGAGAAGGTTGTAATGTTGGAAGAAAGATTAAAAGAATACAGAACCATGAATTCTATGCTAATGTGGCTGTGTGCAATATCGTGGGCTATTGTCTTCCTCATCCTGGTGTTGGTTGCAGTGAATGGGTTAAGAGGTTAAAGACATAGTGTAGTATAATTTAGGGTTATGGTTCAGTCAATCAAAATATAGGAATAGGCCCTTAAGAAATTTGTTTCCTAGTATTAGGCCCTTGATGATGGGAAGTATGGTGATGTTAACTTGAGTCTAGGGTTTTGTTAATTATTCGTATTGGTGAATGTAACTGTCATGTGATCTATTAATGAAGATGCAAATTTTTTAACCTTTTGTTTGGTTGAATGTTATTTGTATTGGTTGAATATTTTCATTTTGTTTCAACCTATGAATGTTAAAGATTATTTGTTCAATAATTACCCTCTTCAACTTTTTTTGGCCTCATCTTTCACCTTGAATCACCAAAAAATATTCATCTTCAAGATTCACTGAATCAAGACTTATCAGTGAAGTGAAGTAAAGCATACTACATTGAATCAAAATGAAAACATTGTCTGAACACTATTAAAGGCTTAACAACACTGTGTCAAAATAATTACAACAACTAATAACATTGTGTCAAAATAATTACAGCATGCTTAAACATTGTCTCAAACAACACTTGACTGTGTAGCTACCATGTCAGCCTCCCCTCAAACTGGACCTCCTTCATCTAAATTAATTACTGGTGTTGTTCCTATTCTTGTCCTTCTTCCCCTTCCTCTCAGTATGGCACTAGCTCTTGTGATAGGTTTAAGCTGTTGTTCAGTAGTCTTTACAGGTCTGACCCTCTTCCTTCTGACAGGAACCTCCGCAGTTGTAGTCCCACTAATGCCTGCAGTTACAGATTCACCTTCATGCTGTTGACTTGATTGATCAATATTTGCAGCATTAGTGGCCCCTTCAACCTTATCCTCAGCATTGACATTCTGCTCTGTTGTGGGTTCCTTATCAGGTTCCTAAAACAAAAAATATGCAAACATCATTATCTGTATTAATCACCATATCAGTATTAAAATATCTACTCACATTTGTTTGTCTTGGTGGTTCCTTGCATTTAGCCTTGTTATGGCCTGTTGCCCCACAGTTTGTGCATGAATAAGGTCTAGGTTGTCTCCTTAATTTACATGGGTTTTATTCATCTATTGGATCCCTCCTCCTGAGTTTCTTTGGCCTCCCGGGTCCACGTTTATATGCTGGTGGCAAAGTTTATGGATGTTCTGTTGTTGGCCACAGGTTTGGGCCATTGATTGCACTAACTACATGTCCATAACACTTCTCATATTGGCTCTTTGAATAACAACTATCCACATAATGAAGAGGGTTCTGTCCTGTATGTAATATGCATGATATGGCATGTTTGCATGGTATGCCTACCATTTCCCACCATCCACATGCACAAGTCATTTTCTCAAGGTCAACAACAAATCTTTCATTGAGCAGAGAATGTGTAACTTCAAAAACCCAACCTCCAGACCATTGTAGAAACCAGTTGGCAGATAAATGTTGTTCTCTTTCCAACCTCTTGGATAGTTTAGGCATAATGTCTCCTTTGATGTTGATTGCTTTGGTCCTTAGCTTTGCAAATCTTACCATTAAGTAACTCCTTAACCATTCCAGCATGCTGATTATTGACATCTCCCTTGCAGGTAGAATGACACTGTTAAAGGCCTCACACAGGTTGTTCATCACCATATCACACTTGGGGTAGTGTGAGAATTGGTGCCTACACCAAGCCTCTTTAGGGATATCCATCAACCATCCCCAAGCACTCCCATCAACATCCTTAATTTGGTTCATTTTGGCTTCCCAGCCCTGTAAACATAATATTGAAATGAAAAAACTTGCAAATACTCCACCTCATATGGTGCCTACATTGTGTTTGTGAAAAAATATACAAATACTTCAAATCAAACTTGTATACAGGTTGCCTTACTAGCCCCCATCATTAGTTCCTTCAATAATGCCCCACCACCAAACTTCTTCTTTAGATTACTGTGTAAGTGTTTTACACAGTATCTGTGTTCAGCTGCTAGGTTCAACTCCTCCATGGCTTGCAGGAGTCCCTGTGCAGAATACAAAACACCATAAATAGAAGGAAACATTCAAAATTAAAGGCATTATAAACACCATGTCCATACCTTTTGTTGATCAGAAATAAAGACCAACCTTCTATCTGTTCCAATGTCCTGCAGTAGTAAAGTTAGAAACTAGGTCCAAGATTCTGTATTCTCCACTTCCACAACAGCCAAGGCTAGTGGAAAATATTGATCATTGGCATCTCTGCCTACAACTGTTAAGAGAATCCCACCAAATTGAGTCTTCAAATGGCATCCATCAACTCCTACAAATGGCCTACACCCAGCTATGAAGCCTTTCTTGCAAGCATCAAGGCATAGATACTAACTCTGAAACCTCGGTTGCAGTCCATCAGTTGGGGTAACCAGTTGAAGCTTGCATGTGGTAGCCCCATCACTGACCCTCCTCAATTCAGCACTATAATTCCAAAGGAGTTTATATTGCTTGCTGGCCTCTCCTTCTATCATCTCAGTTGCTATTCTCCTTGCATTGTGTGCTGTCCAACTGGTAATCCCCACTTGATGACTGACCCTCAATTCAGCCTTTATCTCCTCCAACTTCATGTGCCTATTAATCTTCATTTTTGGCAAAATAAGCTTTGCAACCCACCTAACATTCATATTTTTGTTCTCAAAAACCCTACCACATGAGTGTTGGTCTATGAATGTCTTCAATCTTATTATGTTTGTCCTACCAACCCTACTAGCAAAGGCCAACCATCCATATCCATCTGTGCTGCAAACAACCCTGCACCTCCATGGCTCATTCTTAACATACTTCACTTGTTTCCCATTATGTACATTATACTCCATTATAGCTTGTCTAAACTGCACCATTGAAGTGAACTCCATGCCCAACCTAAGCTCACACCTCCTCCCCAAAATATCTTCTTCAAATGCCTGAAAACCAAATTCACCATGATCCTCATCCTGGTACTCATCATCTGAGTCTACATAACTGTGGATTCCATCTGTCTCATACTCCTCATCAATGTCTCCATATTGATCTTCATCAACTGGGTTGCACCGATCTGGACCCAAACCAACTCCTTCCCCATGCCTTCCTGATCCTTCCTCTCCAATTGCATCCTCAACATTCACACCTCTTCCTGATTCCAGACCCCCCTGTCATCATTCCCAGGTTTTAAACCCTCCACATCAGTACTACATTGTGTTTTCAACCCCTCTGTATCCTTACTTGGTCTATTTGCATCCTCCACATCAGCACCACATTGTGAATCCACCCCCTGCACACTCATTTGGTCCTGTTGCACCTTCAACAGTAGCACCACATTGTCTTTCCAACCCTTCTAACTCAAAATTTAAGGCACTTGCACCCTGCACCTCAATATGGCATTGTGCTTCCACCTTCTTTCCAGCTTTATTTTGATTTCCCAATCCACTTGACTTAGACCCCCCATCACGAATTAATTTTTCCTTAACACTTTTATAAATTTTTCCCCTTGTGACACAGGCCTATTGGTTGCCTTAAATGGCCTGTCCTTGGGTGTGGACTTGGTCCTTCCAACCTTCTCAACTGGTGTCTCCACCTCATGTTTATCAACCAGCCTTGTGTCCTCTTTATAGCCTAACTCCAACAACACATCAACATCCAAGACTAAATGCTCAACATAAACATCCACCTCACATCTGTTGTTTACAGCAAACTCTCCAGCCTCCAATGCATGACTGTCCCATGTTATGCCAACAAACTCCCCACTAGGCTTTTTCCACCACATTTTAAAACTCTCTTTACTATAACCTAACTCCCTTACTAAAGACTCACATTCAAAGTAGGACCACTTATCAACATCCAAGTTATGGAAAACAGTAATTTCATTCTTTGTCTACTCTATAGGGTTCCCATTTGTAAATTTACCCTTGTGATGAAAAGCCACTGAAAAACTCATCCCTAACAGGATTAAAACATCATAGTTACATATAACACAACTTGGGTTTAATGAAAATGATTAAACTTTGACAGTTACGACATGCCAATGATCAATAATTTAACCTTGACATGGTCCCCACAAAGAAAAAAATTCAACCTTCCCACTAAAAGCATCAAGAATCTTACCTGTGCTTTTCCTCTTCTACCACGCGCAGTAGAGAAACCCACCAGCCACGCACCCTTTACAATCCACGAATTCTTCTCCTTATCTTGTTCGTTGAGTCCACACGCGGGAAAGGAAATACAGAATACGAACAAAGTGAGGAAGACAAAGTAGTGACCAACGTGTTTATACCCCTTATTTTATTTTGTTAATATTCTCTAATCCATTAACCTTTAATTAAAATAGGTTAATCAGTGACATGGCATGTGACTTGGCATGTGACTAGGCTTTACTAGGTTAATATGATGAGTCACATGCTATATATGCAATGACAGGCATGTGACTAGGCTCTACCTCATCAGTTGGCAGAGGCAGTCAACGGAAAGGGTTATATTCTAAGCTTAAAAATTTTCTAGGGAGACAATCCTAAGAAAAATCATTTCAGGGGGCAAAACCAAAATCCCAACAATTCTAGGGGCTAAATTTACCATTTAGCCAACATAATAATATAAGTCATTTATACAAGACTACAAATATCTTAAAGAACCTTAAAGCCTAAAATTAAAGGAACTAAATAGGTTACTAACTTTTGACTTGTTTAAAATTCTAATTGGTTCAAAAGATTTCTTTTTGCGTTACGATCATAACAACACTAACGGTTGGATGTAATAAATTCCTCTTCTTTTCAAATCACACAAAAGAAAATTTGGGAGTTTTAAGAATTTGAGAGAAAAGTTTAATATTTGAAAGAAATGAGAGGTAGAGGGTTGTTTGTCCCAAACTAAAATTTTAAAATCCTAACCCTCCATTTGTCAAAAAATTTGATGAATTTGAGATGTTCATGCATGGCGTGGGACACAACCTCCTACAACCAATGTTTTAAAATAGCGTGGGGCGCCTCGTCCCATGTCAAAACCAATGAGCGCATACCTTTTGGAATTGTAAGTATGGTGCGAGACACGTCTCACACTAAAACTATTAAGTCCTACGACATTTCTGACTTAAGACAGTGTCCTACGCCAAGTTCCTAGACTAAATCAACAAGTTTTTTTTATGTCTCTTCCTCAACATCCACCCACTTAGAACCTCCAATTTTCCTTATTCACCTTCATCAAATCTCCATATAAGCCAAGATTGCCTCATAAACACTTCATGAAACTTTATCCTTATCATAATAGAGTACCATCATCGCCTTCTTTGTCATGCCCTCAACCCTCATCAATCATCATCAACCAAGCCCAAATAACACCATAGCCACCATAACTTTCACCTACATCTTCCTTAACCTCAACCTATAACCCCTCAAATTAGAAAATAAATTTTCAACAAAGTAGCGCCCATAACCCTTCAAATCAGAAAGCACACAACCTTAATTTCACCAAAGTAGTGCTCATACCCTTCAAATTAGAAAAACACAAATCCTCTAATTTCACAAAGGAAGCTCAATAGAGAGTGAAAAGGAATAATAGCAGTGGTTCATGCATATTATGATGATGACGATAAAGAAATCATATAGGCAGTGGATCTTGACTTTGCGGTGGTTCACGGTTGATGCTAAGGATGCAATGGATGTGGTTGTTATGGACAACATTATGAGGTTGCAAAGGTAGCGAGCTTATGAGGTTGCAAGTGTTATAGGTTAAGGTTCGCAGTTGATGACGTGACTAAGTTTGGTTTGCAATGGTGATCTGTGCTTTGTCATTGTTTTGTTTGTTGATGGGAAAGATAATAATAATAATAAGAATAATGTTTGACGATGGTGAATCGTGTTTAATTTGTTGTTAGAACTAAGAAGAAGAAGTAACCACCCCACCACTTAAATGATGAAATTTTTAAATATGACCCTAAATTTTAAGGGGACAAATCCTAATATTTAAGAAGAAGAGTTAAGTATAGTAGTTAATCACCTCACCGCTTAAATAATAAATTTTTAAAATGTTAAAAAGATATGATTCTAATATTCGAGGATAAATCCCAACAAAATATTTTTTTTCAAGTGATCCTAATTCAAATGTTTTAACCTGATTAATTTTATATTAACACAATTTACTTAAATTACAATCACTTCGAACACACTTAGGGTTCTTTTTTCCTGTTCGAATGAAAAGAAAAGCAAGTTCTAATTAAATTATGGGCATATATGATAAAACTTATCTAGAAATATTAAAATCCTTTGTATATATAGGCGTGCCTTCTAATAATAAAATTGCTATCAATCTAGAGAGTCTTGATATTTTTAATATTCCGTGGTTAATTATGATCAATTTTCTGAGTGCTCTTCATGTCATTAGATATATTTAGCTTGATTATGAATCAATTTCCCTCTGAAAATACTAGATGCTAGTTTCCTTCACTCACAATCTCTTACTATTTCCCTCAATAATTATTCCAATCTCTTTTCATTCACAAAGATTTTCTATTCGACATAAAAATATGCTTGAAATTACTTATAAAAAATATGCTTAAAATTAATGACATGTTCTTTAATGATTTTTCACAGTACAATCTAGAATTTATACTTTATAAATAAATATATGTATTTTCTATAACTTTTTACTCAAATAAACATTATTTTAATGTAAAAATATGATGATAATTTTTTTTGTCGTCTGATAATATTTCCAAAGAGTCATGATGATAGCCCAACTCAACCAACACACATTAATATATATATATATATATATATATATATATATATATATATATATATAAAGTTATATTTTACCTTTGTTGTACATTAAAAATATATCCAGGAAGAATTTAAATTTATAGTTGTGGAATAAATGTAACAAACTTAACAAACACTATATGCGTACTATCTCTATAATTTCTCCTGATTACACCTTGTTAATTTTCTTCATTACATCAAATACGTTGGAAAAATATCACTCTCTTGTTCTATTTATATTCTATTGTTTTTCTCACAATATGTTAAGACTGTGTTGCTAATGTATTGCAATAAGTTTAAGTAGAGTATTACATCTTTCTCTTCGTTTTTTACAAAATACACGTTTCCTGGGATAATTCAAATTTTCTTTATATGCCAATCCAAAAGGTTTATTAATTTTGTTGCTTTTTAATAATATATGGGAACAAATCGGGTTAATTTAATTTACAAATAAGCGTATTAATTAAACTGATATATAGCTACTCTTCAAAGAAAGGAGAAAAGTCATGATTAACGTTTAGAATTGTCTTAATAAAAAAAAAAACTCATTTAAGCTATGCGAATCATAAATCAGTCCATAAACCAGTTGATTTTAGAGCTTATTATGACTCGTAGTCTGTATATTTAATATTTACCTATCATTTTTTTCTTTCTTATCTAGCTATTTATTCTCTGAAAGATCGATGTTAATAAAAAAACAATTTTGTTTTCATGTTGGAGTAAAAGAGATGCATGTTATTGGAACTACAATGGCGCACACCTTATTAGGAGTGGAAAAGGGTGAATCTTCACAAATGAAGTAAAAAAAAGCAAGCAGAGCCAATAATCGTGGTCTGCTGAAGGAATTCCCAAACAAGCTTGTCTTAAGTCAAGTAGGAAACTAGCGGACCATAGCAAAAGTGCCTTGGTCCAAAGATGTTACTTAACAAACCTTGCCAAGTCAGCACCATTGCAACCATTTATGTTGGTCTTTATTGCCTCTCCTTTTTCAGATTCTTTTCACTATTCACCACTCACGCATTTCAAGCTTCCTCTACTAGCTATAAATCACTCGTATATTTCCCTCTGAATTCAAAACCAGCACAAACCTTAACATTGCCTTCACTTAACCATAATACAAATAAACAAGACCATCCTCATAAATTAAAGAGCCATCATCATGGGAGGTAATAGGCAGCAGCATAAGAAGTCTTCTTCTTCTGGTTTCTTCTCAATTTTCAACATGTTCTCTTCTAAGAAATCCAGAGGAGGCGACTATGATGCCTCTGATTCATGGCGAAAGGTATGGCCTAGTGATTATGACAAAGGTAACTGGGGTGTTGCAGAGCCTGATATTGACATTAAAGCTGAAGCTTTCATTGCTAAGTACAAGAAGCGTGTTTCAGAATCTGCACTCTATCAACTTGATCCAACAGCTGAAGATTAATGAATAATATTATAGAAACCATGTGTATATTTGTTTATTTCTCTACATTAGTTGCCATTTATATACATTAATATTTCTTCTACTTTGTACTGGTTGAAATTATATGTTAATAAATAATAATGTTATATGTTATTAATTAACTTTTTGTATTCAGTCAATATACTCAGTTCCATTTCCTTCTTCATATAGAAAAAAACTTACCTGCAGTTCTCAAGTGTTCTAGATTTTATTCTCTAATCAAAGTTAAAAGTTTTATCTCACTAATCCTCGAAATCAAAGTTGAAATTAATAATCCATCAGGATTATCAAAATAAAACTTAAATTTTGATTAGAGAACATCCATAGCAATCTGCACCTAAATTTTTCACATGCAATAACCTCTTTCACAAGCATTATGGTAGTTTTCCGATGATTATATCGTTATATGTGTCGTGTAGCATATTATTAACTCCTACGATTAAAAGAAAATTAAGTTACTTCTTTCTTGTCTCTCCCACGTCATGGGCTTTATTTCGCCATGGCTTCATGCATGCAATTAAGATTTCTCTGAAAGCTTACCGTTTGAACATTCAGCAAATGTGACTTTTTTGGTTTGGCTTCACTTGTTGAATATATATATATATATATATATATATATATATATATATATATATATATTCTTTGTCCATAATTAATCATACCATGATGAGTAGTTATTATTCACCTAAAGTTTTCTGTAAATAAGCCTATTACAATTTCCAAGTAATATGATCAGACTATAATGCACCAAAGAAAAAAATAAGACACATACATACATATACATATATATATATATATATATATATATGTATAATATAAATTCTTCATAGTTCCTTATTGTATGGAAAAAACTGATATTTGGGAAAGAATTAAGTGATTGCCAGCTTGTGGAATCCCACATATATTTCCACGGGTGGAGGAGTGTGTTTCTTTAAGGCACAAAATTGTACATCCTACATGCATGGGTCTCTCTCGGACCCTCTTTTAGGTTTGAGAAGTCTTTTTTTCTTTTTCAAGCCATGCATCTTTATTCCTCTCCTTATATTATCTACGAGTTTTTATCTTCCTTTTGAGCGATTCATCAAGCTTTATATGAAGAAAAATGTGAATGAAGAGGAAGAGACACCATATTCAGAAATTGGACTGTTATAGTGTTGGATACGAAAACAAGATAAATGCAGTGAGAACTAGAGTAACAGAATAAGAGTACAGTTGCCACCTGACCTTACAAGAAGATCGATCAATTCAGTATACTGGTGCCCTAGCTACTGTCATATGGTATCTAATTCTGCACTTAATAGCCGTGGTTTAGAACTATTGTTAATTGGATTTCTTAGTTGTTTGTTCAACTTTGATTCTGATATCTGATATTTATTTTATAATTTGCTTGAAACAGAGTATCTTTATTGATTTAATAATCAATTTTGCTTAAGCCGAAGCCAATAATTATAATTTTCTATTTGGAATACAAAAAGGAAAACCAAATACGTAATGCCACAAAAATTTGCGAGGGGTATGTATACTAAAAATTCGCTAATGTTTGGATTCTTAACCGAAACTAAAATTACAAATTTGGCAGCATGTTTTCCTAAGATAGCATTGTTTTTTTAAGATAACCATATATTAACTTCTAAAAACTGATTTAGATTGAGTTAGACATATGAAAGAAGAACTTTATAAACAATAATTTTATAAAAAAGATTGAATGAAGTATTATCAGAAATAGTTTTCAGTTTTTAACAACGGTAAAAAACTTGTTTGATAGCATTTCTTTATCAGTTGTTTTTAAGAAAATTAAAAAATATAAAATTATTCATAAACTACAAATAAATTTTGATTTTTTTTTATTTCTAATACCTTTTTATCAATCAACCTACTCTCATAAACGATTTTAAATAATATATAAGATTTATTAAATATCTTAATATTTATTTTTATCAATCATAAACTATCCCTCAAACAAACTTTATAATATTAGATCGAAATATTATTTATTAATTTTAGTTATTTTCTCTTTTCAAAAAATATTTAAATGAAAAGTTTGAAATTTATAAATTTAATTAACCACATCAATTTTTATTTTTATTTTAAAATGTGTTTTAAGATAAAATTTATCAAACAATGGCGTTTTTAATTTAAAAAATGTTTCTCAAAATTATAACTTTATAAGACATTCCTCGTACCTTACTAAACACTTATTCCTCTCTGGTGAGAGACTTTTAAGAGACAAAAGTCGTACTTTGTTATGATATGATTGAGATCATTAGGTAAAATTGTATACCTCTTCTGCTTGTTTGTCTTTTGCTCCTAAATTTGAGGCATCCTTGTTTTTGTTATTTATTAGAGATAAACAATGAATAAGTTTGAGGATGTTGATATATAAATTGTCATTCTACCACTTTATTTTGGATATTTTGGCTTATTTTTTGTGTGGATGCAATTTCCTTTGATTAAAAATCTTTTGTTTGTGCTTTTATAGAAAAAGTCATTAAGTTAGTCTAGGGCTCAAGTTGTAAAGAATTGGATGAAAATAAAGTGATTTGGGCTTAAAACTAAATAAATCGGTAAAGTCAAGCACAATACATGCTTAAGAAGCATGCCCTTAGTCAAAAGCGTGAAGTACAGGAGATTTCAAACTCAAACCTAAGTTGTACTCATAAACACAGCATGTCCTCATATGCACTAATTGGGCCTTTGTAGTCGAGCTTAACTATGCTCTGATAAGCTTGACCTATGCTCGAAGTGTTGAATTATCCTAAAAAAGGATTTTTGATTGATTATAGGGACATAATGCTTCATTGAGTTTAAGGAGACACAAAGTTAGTTCTAGCCTCCATTATCACCATATCCTTGATTCTTTCTATTCTTAAGTGCTCATGAAGATTACTTCTCCATTGTAATGTCTAAAGATTTAATACTTCCATCACATTGGGTCTATCCTCTACAAGTGTGTTTCTCCTTGGGGGTTTTCTCTTCTCTTCATTTATATTAGAGATTTTATGATTAAATTTATCTGTATGTGTTTGTCTCTTAACATGTGCGGCTAAATCCCTTTAGTCTAAAAGGCTGAGATGGAACCTTATAATATAGATCTTTTGAACCCATTTTTTCTTTATGAATGAGTAGTATTCGGTTAGAGTATTCTTATGTTGCAATTGATATTTTAGCTTTAAATCCTAAAGTAATTATGGAGGATGTCCTAACCAAGGTGGGAAAATCATATATTCTATGGATTTAAGGCCTTGGGTATAGATCAAAGAGGATGAAGAGGTCCTAATTATCTTTAGGAGACCTTTGTTTTGTACAAGTAAGACACTCATTGATGTGCAATATGGTTATATAACTTTGAGTTTATATGGAGATAAGGTATTATTTTCTAGTTTTAATTCTTATCCTCCTTTAACTTTAACCTCATGTCACCATGTTAAAGTGACACCTCCTTCTAACAAAATTGTTGAGCCTATATAGAATCAAAAAAAAAAGAGGAGGAAGAAGAAAATTTGGTGCCCCTATACACTAGAAAAACAACTCTTGTGATGGCCTACAAGGCATCACAAGCACCAAAAGGTTCCAAAAGCTAGTCTACCTAAGGTATGTCGAGCTAATTATGATAAATAGGCGTCTGATAGAAGGAAACCTTGCGTAGTAGCATAGGTAAGTTTTAATTTCAATAAAAAGTCAGAAAACTAAGTGTTAAGATGCCAAGCCTAAGCATAGGTCATGCTTATTCAGCACAACCTGTGTATAAGCATCAAAACCTTTTTACATAAAAGCAATGTGATAAACCACATGTCTTGCTGAATGTACGACCACGAGGATTTTCTTACCTATAAAAAATTAGAATTTTAAGTGTGTCCGTGCTCATTCAAGCACGAGTTATGCTCGAGGGTGAGACTAGTTTTTTTCTAAGAGAGAGGTGGGGCGCAAAACCCCTCGATAACCTCCATCCTTCTATTTTTCTCTCAAATCATTTATGAACTTCTCATTTCCACACTTTCTTTTAATCCTTTTATTCACCAATTTCAAGGTATAGATCTATTATTCTTTTTATTTGGGATTATTATGGTTTTCCTATATTTAGGAACTATGTGATTTGGAATGATATATTCCCTAAGATTAAGTATTAGTTAATGTTTATTGATCATCTAATTATTTAGATCACTTAGGACTTATTAGATTAGGTGATCGAAGTTTTTATTTTTGAATCAAAGTCACTCTTGCAATCTACGGTTTGAGCATAGATCATGCTTGATAATACATAGCTTGTGCTTGATGATATATGGATCGTGCTTCATGTAATACGACCTTTTCTTGATGAGTGTCTATAAAACACAGTCAGGCTTCTTTAAACATAGTCTATGCTTCATAAACGAACTTTTCCTAAATTTCTAGGTTTAAACACAATTTGTATTCGTTCAAGCACAACCTATGTTCATATTGATAGTTTTCCTATTTCTTATTATTTTCAAGTTTAGATACATAAAAGGCTAAGACAAAATGATGTTGGCCCATCTAGAAGCATAAATAATGCTCTAGCTTACACTTTATCATTAAGATACCAAATTCATAGTAGACTCGAGGATTAGAAGGGATGCAGGGCTATGTCATAGAGCTTGCACACTATCTTTACCCGAGTTGGATTGAACCTAACTAGGCATGTGGAACCTATATTCTTCATCTATTTCAACAACTAGGATAAGAGTGGTGATTGATATTGGAGAGCTTACTTACTTAGAGTCATCATTAGAGTTCATCTCTTTAGTGAGCTCTAGCCCCAACTCTACAAGAGATTGGTATGTGCCTTATAGGTTGTAGACAGGTTATATACACACCTGATAACCATGACATTGGATCATCTTTGGCTTTGATGATTAATGGTACCTAACCTTATGATTCACACCAATCCCTTTTCAAGGATCTAGTTTTTAGGACCTGTGCTAGGTGGATTTTGATGGCCTTCTATGGAAAGAAGAAGAACATTGGTATAGTCTCAAAGGACTTTTTGTTCTTAGTTTGGGAAGCTATCATAAGATGTTGGTTGAATATCAACATATTTTTCTTGGATTTTTGTCAGACGATAGTTCTAAAAACCATTGCCAATGTTGTATGCATTGACTCATTAATTACTCGACTTGCCCGATCTCATTGAGCACTACATAAGAGCGTCACCAGAATGACAGAGATGTTTGACATTGGTCGTGATAATTATGGTTGATGGGGATGGTTAGGATGACTCGATATGTTACGTACTTTACTAACATCATTCAATAACTTTTATAGAGGCACCACTTTAACTTTGCCCCATACCAACAACCATAACATCCACCACTACAACAACCACAACAGTAGGAAGAGGGTGATGACATGATAGACCATATCCCAGTTTATTCCATGATCACTTTCTGTTACTCAGTTTGTGAGTTGACAATCTCTATGACTGTATAGACCAGTTGTATGTAGCTTTTAAGTAATGCCTCTATAGAGTATGGTCAAACCAGTCACATCTCTAAAGGATTATTGATTTGATCAAATCTCACCTTCCCACCCCTTAAGTTCTTCCCCCTTTCCACTAGATTCATGTTATTACTTTTTTACATTTTCATGATACTTTGTACATTGTGGATTTGTTAAGTGCATGCATTAGGCACTTTTATTTCTTTTCATACCTAAACTATTTTCCTTAGGTATTTTCATGACTAATTTACCATTGTTGGGTATGATTTTATATATAAGAGTTTGTCAAGTAGTCCTTGCATGCTTATGGTTGTTAGGTAGTTAAGTTTTAATTTGTTAGGGCCTGTTAGGTAGTCTTTGAATGCTTAGGTTCGTTAGATAGAATTTTAGATTCCTAAGAGTTCTTAGCCATTTGGTTGATTATATTCTATATGTGTTATGAATGACTTTAAAGGTATAATGTGACTTATGGTAGTGTGAGCCACTCGTTAGGCCATACCTTTTTTTAAATTTAACACTGGTTCACTATATTGGAAGTAATGTTTAGTGCTAAGTTTGAGGATGGGATAGTTTCTAACATACACGGTGAGACTATACACTCACGATTAACATGATACGTTTTGTTTAGAGCTACTACTTCAGCGGGAACTTTTCCATTTTATTCTTTCTTATACATTGATAGTGGTTAGCTAAGATCTACGTTTGATGAAGAAGACATTTTGTTTCCTCCTATATGCCATGAACGTGCATGCTTTGCTTTCCACATGATATCTATGATAGAGAAAAGTGAATGATTAAGTTTGAGGAAGGAGATATTCAATTCCCTCTATTGATTTATTAAGTATTTTTTTGCCCTTATTGATTTAGATTTGGGATGCATGAAATTGATTTTCTAAGACAAAGAAGATGGATAAGTAGCAAAGTGATTAACTCGCAACCAACATATGATCTTTTTCATGTTTGAATGACTAATAGTGAGTAGATGCCTTGAAATTCTCCTTCATTGATATACCATTAGATATAATGGGTTTGATCCTACTTAAGGGGGTCATTTGCATGGTACACACATACACATACACATGCCCTTATTTTTCTTGATTGAGTGCTCCCATGAATAACATGCTCTAAGACTTTCCTTGCAACCTTATCGAGGCGAAATGAGATTAAGGCAAAATGGCTTTGTTTAATGATTTTCAGATTTTAGTTTCCCCTTAATAGCTTCTTTTGAGCTAAAATACACTACTAAAAAAACCCTAAACAGCTACCTGACATTAGCGACCACCGAATCCCGTCGCTAATTAGCCACCGCATTAGCGACCGATTTACAACAAAGAGGGACCTAAAATATGTTAGTCACTCGCTTAGCGACCGCCAGAATTTGCGGTCGCTACCAATTGTAAAAACCGTGGCTAGTACGGTCGCTATCTTTACCTCCACCTTGTTTTCGTTTCCCGCCAGGATGTTCTGTTGGCGCCAAATAGTAGCGACGGACTTAGGCCGTCGCTATGGTTTGTAACAGTGACGGAGTTCATCGTCCGTCGCTAATGTTTTCACTTCCCTCCATAAGTTTTCTTTTCATAATGAAAGGTAGTGACGGTTCGCCTACACCGTCGCTACGTTTCTGGAGGGTAATGACGGATTAGAGTAGCCGTCGCTAACATTTTCGTCTTCCCTCCATATTTTCTTTAAGTTAGTGACGGTGGGGCGGAACCGTCACTAATATTCAAGAGGTTAGTGACGGAGGTATCATACCGTCGCTTAGCTTCAGGAATTTAGGGACGGAGTTTGTGTGCCGTCGCTACGTTAGTGACGGTGGGTATTCACCGTCGCCAATCATTTTATTGTAGTGACATTGTTAGCGACGGTTAGTTAGCCGTCGCTAAGTATTTAATCAAACTCGACAGCAACCCCTTTCCCTCTCAGTTGCCCTATCTTTCCCATTCCTCTTACAGCGCCCCTCTCCTCCCTCTCCTGCTACCTCACCCGCCGTCGAACCTGCTACCTCACCCGTCGTCTCCCTCTCCTCCCTCCCTTCACCGTCGGAGCTCCTTTCCCTGTTCGTGTGCCTCTCACCCGCCGTCCCCCCTCTCCTCCCTCGGAAGCCCTCTCTCACGTCTACTCCTTTCTTCCTCCGTCGAGCCTCCGTGTGCCATTGCAGGGTAAGGTTTGTCTCTCACTCACTCTCTCGTCCTCTCATGTCTTTTCTCATTTGTTCCCCTGTTCCGGCGTTCGTGTTTGATGTTTATGTTTTGTGTTTTATCTATTTTCTGTATTTTCGATACTCTGTTTGTGTTTTTTCTTTGATTTTTTGTTTCCATGTTCCCAATTGCAACTGGAATAACAGAAATAAACCTGTTCTGTGTAGCATGGTGGATAAAACGAAAAGTTTCAGGGAAGGGTGTCTTGTAGCTTACTGATATTAAAATATATAGTTATCAATTTATTTCCCACATGGTATTTGATGTTTATGTTTTGCTTATAATGTTTACTTGTATTCCTCTTTTTTGTTTGTGATGTACATGTACTGATGTACATAACAGAAACAAGGTATGTATTATGTTATATGTATTATGTACATAGCAGTATCCCTAGGGAGGCTTTTATGCTTTCTAGTTATGTATATGGTTGCAAGCACTTACAGGTTCTGCACCAGATGCTCGTAAAGCAGAAGTAATATGCATAACTTCATCATAAACTTCCTTGTATGTTTTCCAGACATATGGTCCAATCTATGAAGATGAACGAAAATCCAATTACCTTATTTTCTTCACACATACCAAGTTTAGTAACCGAAAACAGCTTGAATAACATCTCAACCTAGTCCTTAAGAAATGTATAAATCATGTGTTTTAGTCCCTAAATTTTTAAAACTTCAAATTAACCCTTGATATATTAAAATAGAATTGATTAAAGTTACTTAAAAGTTAAGAAGTAAGTAGTTAAAATTTCAGGAATTAAAGTGGGTATAACTTACAATCACGTGCGCTAAGCTAAACAGAGGTTTAATAATAAAACACAAATCCATAAGATACCTTTCCATCCACAATTTTACGCCAGCCCAGCATCCGGTTTTGTGGATAATTTTTGACAGACACACTGCAATCATAAAAGAAAAGCTCATCCTCATCAAATATCATTTATTAACTAAACCACCAAACATTCAACCTCTTCTCTGCATTCAAATTTTAACCGACCCTGCTCATAATTATACCAGTAAAGTGAGTACAGAATATAGATTAGATCATTACAATCTATCAGTTTTCACTGCCTAGTCCTTAAGAAATGTATAAATCATGTTAGATATTTCAATTATCCAGATTACCTTGGACCCTTGCAGGATCACATCTAGTTTCAACTAATATTAGGATATTAGGCTTATGCATATTGAAAAACTGTTGGCAGTTTCTAAGAAAAGCCCCTCCAACAGCCCCTTACATTAGAATTTTATGATTAATTAATCTAAATTTATAGCAGTATCCCTAGGGAGGCTTTTATGCTTTCTAGTTATGTATATGGTTGGTCTCACTTTCAAAAGCATTCTTTATTAAAAATTCACACGTGTTAGCCTGATTGCTTTAGTGTCAAATATTTTAGGCCCCATTACAATATAAATCTATAGAGCATCTTGTACATTGACTAGAGTTTGCCAATTGATCCTATAGTTTTGGGGTCATAGTATTTATCACATATGCTGTAATTTGGGTAACGGAGAAAGGCCTTAAATATCACAATGTTGTAGTGTTTTTTTACCACAACATTATCCTACATGATTAAGGACATTTAGGCCCCATAGTTCCCTAGACTTTTTATGTCAACTTAACTTTTCTTGATATAAAACAAGATCTAATTCTCATTGTAGTGATTTTTCCAGCTTTAAAAGAAAAGGATTAGTAAACTTCCCGTATTCTAATTTCCTCTAGACTCCACCAATTCTAGCCATCAATCTTTTTTTCTTACCTATCTAACCAAAAGCCTCTTTCTCCCATACCTTCAAGCTTTGCTGCAAAATTTAAAGGCAAAGATATATTCTGATACCAATTTTGTTTAAACACATTATCAATATTAGGATTAGTGAGTCAAGCATTATAAAATCTAAAAACCTTACCCCTATTAGCCCTAGAATTTGGCCAAAGCTGAGCTAAAATGGGATTATAGTCAGAAAAAGAAAGTCATGGCAGAATCTTAATTATAGATTTAGGGAATCTAACCCTCCAAGAACTGTTACCAAAGGCTTTGTCAAGCCTTTGGAAAATTCTGTCTCCACTTCTATATATAGGTCATTTCAATGTAAGTCTAGAGCCAATAAAGCCAAGATCTACAAGTTCACTTCTATTCCACCAATTGAAAAATTGCCACATTTTCTTTGATTAACAGGGGCACCTCCTTGTTGTTCAGGTTGGGAACTGATCTCATTAAAGTCCTAAATGACAAACTAATCTTCCTTATTAACTTTAGCTAGATCATACATATCATCCCATAATTTAGTTTTGAATGCATCTATAGAACTTGCATACACAACAGTTGAAAACCAATCTCTTCCCAAAGCAAAAGAAACTTTCACATGAATGAATTGAAGTTTAGATAAAACAAGATCAATTTTTAAACCCGCATCCCTCCAGGCAAGAATTATACCCCCAGCATAACCTCTGGTTTCAGAGAAGAAGTTGAAATTAAAACCCATCATCTTATCCAGATTACCTTGGACCCTTGCAGGATCACATCTAGTTTCAACTAATATTAGGATATTAGGCTTATGCATATTGAAAAACTGTTGACAGTTTCTAAGAAAAGCCCCTCCAACAGCCCCTTTACAGTTCCACATTAGAATTTTATGATTAATTAATCTAAATTTATAGCAGTATCCCTATCTATTGCTCCTTGTGACTCAGGAAAAATTATTCCTAGAATTCTGATTTACTAACCCCTTAGCAGAGTCATCGTTGAGTTGATATAAAAATAAAACTCCAGTACCTGGATCCGAAGGTTTGGTTCTTTGCATGAGATCAATATTCATATGCTCTCCATTTATGTCTTAATCTTGAATCAAATACACTTTTTCCAATACACTTTCTCATTTCAAACACTATTCAATGGCTGCCAGCGGAGTTTGAATGGTAAATCAAGCAAAACATGAGTCAAATTCCAGTGTAAGTCGATAATAGAAGTTGCTTAAGTTCCTTTTCATTATGAAGTTATTTTTGCTAAGTAAATGGGGACTTGGAATTGGGTATATGGATGTGATCCATGGATCTCTGATTGGGAAACTGTAACCAAACTCTGCGGCTAGTCTGCTCTCTTTGGACATTTAAAACTTAGCAAACTGAAACGTCACGTGCCTGCTACTTTGCCTGATGTGCATCATATGTTATTTAACTGCATAGAGTGAATGCTATAAACTGTTTTAGAGTAAATGCTTGTATATGAGGCTCTTAACTGATAGTTATCACATCTCCCAGTCGATTTATTTATAAAGCTATAAACTGTTTTAGAGTAAATAACGTTTAGAATGTTTAATAATGCAAATGTAGTCTCTGTTGCCCCTCTCATGGACTCATTCTCACGTGGATCCCAAGTGTCTAGATCACTAAGAAGTCGTGGCTGTGTAATCTATTATTTGCTTTGCGTGTCTCTCTTTGTTTACTTTCCTTGGTACTTGTAACTTTCTAACGACTTCTTGGTTTGTCATACAGAGTAACACAGATCACGCGTGGTCTCTGATCGTCTCTCTTCAGCTCCGTATTCATCACCGACTTTTTTCGCTAGGTAATCCCCTAACGCTGACTTTCTCGATATATGTATGCATGTCAATTGTTGTTTGTTAGTAGAGAGATTAGGAACTGGTTTTGATGTGTTTATAATGAGTTTTATGCATGTGTAATGTTGTTTGTTAGTGGAGAGCAGAGCTCATTAGGCATTGGTTTTGTGTGCTGATAACATGATTGTTTATGCATGTGTAATGTTGTGTGTTAGTGGAGAGCAGAGCTCATTAGGCATTGGTTTTATGTGCTGATAACATGATTCTTTATGCATGTGTAATGTTGTTTGTTAGTGGAGAGCAGAGCTCATTAGGCTTTGGTTTTATGTACTGATAACCTTGTCTCTCGATTGTGTTCATAACTCTGAATATCATATACAATACGTATGGTATGTATATTTATCATTTCTGGAAAGTTTTCTGTATGTAACAGGTCGTTCATAAATTTGGGAAATGTCCAGTTTACAGGGGAGACTTTGCCAAAATTTTGACAGGCTCCCTTTCTTAGGAAACTTAAAAAATGAAACGTTTGGTTTAATAATGTAGCTTTTAGTCGTGTGTGTACCCATTAGATTCCCGTTCAAGTTTCAAAACAACCGGCAAATGTACCGTGTTGTGTTGGATCTTGAATTGTCCCAGTTGGACAGTTTGGTATGAATTTGTAACCAGTAGGGCGTAACCCATCAATGTTGTATATAGTCTATCTTAAGACGTTGAATGTTCATATGAAATTTCGGTTATGGTGTTTCGTATTGTCCCCAGGGTGCATGTCTACGTGTGGTGTTTCATACCGTACGTATCTCTGTGTACTCGGGGACTAATGCGAAATGCTGCCGAAATTTCATATGAACATCAACGACACAAGATAGACCACATACAACATCGATGGGTTACAGATGGTTGCATATTCATCCCGAATGGGATAGGGCCACACCTATTTGCAACATCAAAGAGATAGAGAGTGATTCACAACCGTTAGTGAAATAAAATTACAATAATTTAAAGTAACAGAAATCGTGCTTGTTAGATATTGTAAATGGAGGTACCGGCAAATCGGCGATGGATGTACAACCGACTAGATGGCAATCGACGAGTGACTGAGGACTTTATGATGGGGCTATTGGAGTTCATTCCATTCGCTACGGCAAACACGCCTGGATTTGAAGTGACTCAGAAGATTCGTTGCCCGTGCTCAAGGTGCAAATGCATGAGTTTTGAATACGCGGATGATGTCATGTGCCACCTAACTGAGAAAGGGTTCATGGAAACATACCACTGCTGGTACAACCATGGTGAGCAGTTACCGCGTAGACCATCAGACGTAACCGTGCAACAGTCTTACTACGAGGTTGGAGGAAACAGGGATACGTACAACAACATAGAACAAATGGTGATGGATCATGTTTGACCCTCCACCGGGCGTATGCTGGAACATAATGACCAAGCAGGTCATGGAGACTCTGACAATGTAGAGGAGGATCCTAATCCGGAGGTGAAGAGATTTTATGATTTGTTGGCAGCGGCTCAGACTCCATTGTGGGACGGGTGCAACAGTCACACTGAGTTGTCCGCCTCCCTAGCTGCTTTAAGCCTAAAGGCAGATTATAATCTTTCTGGAGGTTGTTTTGATAGGATGGTCAATCTGATGGGTTCCACCATGCCTAGTAATCACAGAATGCCAGCAAACCTGTACCGTGCTAAGAAACAAGTGGCAAACTTGGGGTTGGGTTGTGTGAAGATAGAGTGTTGTGTTGGTGGATGTATGCTGTTCAGAAATGAGTTTGCAGACGAGAGTGTCACAAAATGTCTGCATTGTAATGAGGAACGCTACAAGACCGTTAAAAGGAGAGGGAAGGTAACCCGGACGGCCAGGAAGAAAATGTGGTACTTCCCTATAACACCGCGTCTTCAACGCCTGTATGCCTCATTGTCCACGGCAAAACACATGCGTTGGCATGCTCTGAACCGAACACAAGAGGGGTTTCTTTGCCATCCTTCCGACGGGAAAGCATGGAAGTGTTTGGATGAGCTATATCCGGACTTTTCTGGCGAGCCGCGAAATGTAAGACTTGGCTTATGTACTGATGGGTTTAACCCTTTCGGTCAATACGGAAGGGCTTACTCTTGTTGGCCAGTCATCCTGACCCCATACAATCTGCCGCCTGATATGTGTATGAAGAGGGAGGTCATGTTTCTATCTATACTGGTTCCAGGACCCAAAAATCCAAAGGCGAACATAGACGTGTTTTTGCAACCGTTGGTTGAAGAGTTATCACAGTTATGGGATGTCGGGGTAATGACATACGATGTGTCTTTGAAGAACAACTTTATGATGCGTGCTGTTTTGATGTGGACTATTAACGACTTCCCGGCCTATGGTATGCTTTCTGGATGGTCCACGTCTGGGAAGCTTGCTTGCCCTGTATGCATGGAACATACCGGGGGGGAATCACTCCCTGTTAGTGGCAAGACAAGTTTCTTTGACTGTCATAGAAAGTTTCTACCGTTGGATCACCCGTTTAGGAGGAACAAAACCGCTTTTAAGAAGAACAAGGTTGTTAACGAACCTCCACCCCGTAGGTTATCTGGTGCACGAGTTTGGCAGAGGGTCGAAGAGTATCCTTACATCTGGGACAAGAGTGTTAAGGAGTTTGCGGGTTACGGTAAGGAACACCACTGGGTGAAGCAGAGTGTGTTGTGGGATTTGCCATATTGGAAAGACTTGTTGTTAAGACACAACATTGATGTGATGCACACTGAACGTAATGTTTTCATGAATATTTTTGACACTGTTATGGACATCAAAGGGAGAACAAAGGACAACGAGAAGAGTCGTCTAGACCTTCCGATTTGGTGTTCCAGAAAGGAGTTGGAGTTGAGGGATGCGGGACGTGGAAGAATGTTTAAACCCCATGCAAAATATGCTTTAACTAGACCACAACAGATTGCTGTGTGTATTTGGATGAATGGGTTGACCCTGCCTGACGGATTCGCTTCTAACTTGAGTAGATGTGTCGACGTGAAGGAGGGCAGGGTGTTTGGCATGAAAAGTCATGATTGCCATGTGTTTATGCAACAACTACTCCCGTACGCGTTTCATGCCTTACCGAAGCCTATTTGGAAACCGTTAGTGGAGTTGAGTCACTTCTTTAAGGAGTTGACGGCTACTTCGTTGAGTGTGGAGAAACTTGTGAAGATGGAAGAAACTATCCCGGTGTTGATTTGTAAGTTGGAGCAGATTTTCCCACCAAGTTTTTTTGACTCCATGGAGCATTTGCCTATCCATCTACCGTACGAGGCCTTGGTTGGTGGCCCAGTGCAGTATCGTTGGATGTATCCATTCGAAAGGTGAATGCTTGGTGAACTCTTTAATTTACTTGCGAATCATGCTTATAATAGTATTTTCTAACTTAACACCACCTTGTTAATGATGTTGAAGATTCTTACGCTCTTTAAAAGATAAAGTGTCGAACAAAGCCTGCGTTGAAGCTTCAATTTGTGAGGCATACTTAGTCGAAGAAATGACAACCTTTGCTTCTTTCTATTTTCCAACGGAGATAGAAACTAGAATGAGTAGAATTCCCCGCAATCTTGGTGTAGCCAGCCGCACAGGGTTTGATGAACAAACGTCGATTTTCAACTATCCTGGTCACCCGGGGGGCAGGCTCACAAAATGTTACATTGATGAGAAAGATCGAAAGGCGGCTCACTTGTACATTCTTCTCAATTGCCCAGAAGTGGAACCCTTTATTGAGTAAGTCATACAAGTTATATTATACATTCTTAACGTAGCTTTTATATTAAACTTATTTGTTTCTTTCAATAGCTTATACACAGATATGCTAAAACTTGAGCAAAATGAGTTAACTGATGACCAAATTCATAGTGAGGTGTCATCCAAGTTCGTTGGTTGGTTCGCGCAACATGTAAGACCCGTATACCAAGTGTTTTTAAGCCTATTTGCTTCTAACTCCCGTCAATATGGTAACAATGACCTACTTCTTATGTTGTACATAGATACAAGACCCTAACAACCATATTGAAGATTCTTTACTCCAAGCCCTTTCTTGGGGGCCGGTGAAGACTGTTAAAAAATGGCCTATTTACTACGTAAATGGCTACAAGTTTAATATTCTTCAATGGAGTGAAGGGATGCGCACCCATAACTACGGGGTTTGTGTTAAAGGCACCGCCGGTCAGTTGGAAGAAGACTTTTATGGAGTTCTGACGGAGATTGCTGAAGTTTCATTCTCTGGACGACTAAGAAGAGATATTGTTCTATTCAAATGTGATTGGTTCGACAACACAATCGGCGTTGGAACAAAGGTTGACAACAACTACGGCTTAGTTGAGGTCAAGAAGAATGGTAGATATAAAGGGTTTGATCCCTTCATTTTTGCCCAACAAGCTGAGCAGGTTTATTACACCGACTTCCTGGGAGGACATCGGGACTGGTATGCAGTAATCAAGGCCAAGGCCCGAAGTCAGATCACTGACAATGTCTCCGAGGAGGTCGATGACGCTTATCAGCTTGCACCACACGAGCTCAACGATGCCAATTTGTTGTTCAACATTGATCCAGTCATAATGGATGAGACACTCGCCACTACGGGGGGTGAACACATTGACAAAGACCTTGTCTCTCGATCAAAACGGTCTAGGGCTGATTTGGATACTGATGAACTTGTTCAAACAGATAACCACAGTGACACTGAAACTGAGGGGGAATTTGAAACTGAAACAGACACAGAGTATGTAGTTGTTAAACATATATACATAGGTTTATATATATCCTGAGACTAACCTTTCTTTTCATGATTTTATCCACAGATGACGGGACGTCGACTGCCCTTCAGTAGGGGTGGTGGGTCCAGGACCCCGGCTTCCCGTCTGGGGATGCAAACCCCAGGGCAGCAGACCACTCCATCACCACCACAGCGGACCACTCCATCCCCATTACAGCAGACCACTCCATCACCACCACCACAGCAGACCACTCCATCACCACTCCAGCAGACCACTCCATCACCACCACCACAGCAGACAACCCCATCACCCCCACAGCTGACCACCCCAGAGCAGACTCCTGGAGTTGGTGGCTTGGAGGACCATGGCCATCAGGCGACCCCACCTCCGGCATCCCCTCTGCCCATGTTGGTACCCGTGCCGGCCGGAGACGAGTAAGTGACTAAATTTCATATACTTTTATGTTATTTGTATGATACTTTATATTAGGGTTTAGTTGAAAGACTTGTTGGTTTATTGTTGCTTACTTTAATTAGTACTTGTATAGATTGAATTGTACTGGGCACTCTTCTGTTTGTAACAGGGTAACTATTTAAACTTGGAAATGTTACATTTACAGGGGAGACTCTGCCGAAATTTTGGGTGTCTCCCTAGATTGTGTGTTGTTTTACTCCTAACATAATTGTTGTCATTACAGCTTTGTTGATAGTAGTCGCACTACCAAAGCGATTACTAAGGTTTTGAAGGCCCAGTAAGATGGTCCATATATATCTTGGACAGATGCTGGGAAGGTTGTGCAAGATAGGTGGTTTGACACCTTCTCGGTAAGTTCCTAGCTCATTTATTGTGACTTGATTTGTAAAATAGACCCGTTATTAATTTTGATTTCTCAATTCATTTTACAGCGTGATTACCAGTGGGCGGAGGGTATGATTGATGAGATTAGGAAGGTCTTTGCCACAAAGACCTCTAAAATCATCAAGAGTACCCTTTGGAAGGTGAGGGACAAGGGTGAGCGCCCTCGTTGGATCCCGGAGGACCATTGGGACGGGATGGTCCAGAAGTGGGGCGGGGTCCCATTCCAGCAGGCGAGTGCTCGGAATAGGGCCAACAGAGCCGCCGATGCTGCAGCCTCGGTTTACACTGGGGGTAGCATTTCAACCCTCGAGCACAAGAAAAGATTTGTAAGTATATTTATGTTAAACATTTCTATTATGGTTCGTCTTACATGTTTACAAACAATAATCTCAATGTTTTTTGTCCACCACAGGAGCAGAGGGAGCACTGGGAGCCTTCTTTGTTTGAGGTCATGCAAATGACCAAGAAGAACAAAGCCGGTGCATGGGTAAACCAGAAGACTATAGAGCTAGCGGTATTTACTTTTAACTGACACATGCTTTTAATTTACTTACAAATCAGCTTACTAATCCTATCGTTGTTTTTGAATTTACAGGAGGCGTATCAGGCCAGGAGGGCCGAGAAGGAGGCGGACCTGGTGGCTTCCACCCCTGAAGGGGAGGTTCCTCCCACCCTATCTTGTTCTGACGACAACGCCATCTATATGGAGGCTGTTGGCGGTGTGAACAAGAAAGGGAGGGTGTTTGGATTGGGTGGCGTCGGCACGCAGCTGGCGAAAAAGGGGAAGACCCCTTCCTCTTCGTCTTCCTCTGGTCTTCCGACTGAGGTCGTTCAGGTAATTCAAAACCTGAACGATGAGCTACAGGAGGAGCGACGTCAGAGGCAGTTGCTGTTGGAGCGGCACGAGGCGGACCGACAGAAGGCCGAGGCGGACCGACAGCGGGCCGAGGAGCAGCACGCCGAGACTCGTCGGCAACTTGCTCAGCAGCAGGAGCTACTGATGCAGTTGATGGCGAGGCTACCTCCCCCCACTTCCCAGGCGCCCCCACCACCACCCCAGGATCCCCCACCACCTTGATTGTAGTTCTTTTATTTATACACATTGTATATTTGATTTTTAGTTATGTTATATTTTCATTCAGTATTTATTTTGTCATTCTTTATTTATTATGTCAATATTTATTGGTAATTACATTCAAATCACAAAGCCTTATTCTACCTATCATTAATAATTCAACCTATTTGATAAATTAATTTAATCTATTATTTTGTTTTTAATAATAATTTATTACTTCAAAAAAATTATTTTAATTTAATTATAAAATTTTATCAGCCAATACAAAATACAAAATATTAACATATTTTTAAAGTTAAATTAACAAAACCAGTCAATATTGAATTAATTTTAAAAAAATTTAAAAATTCCCGTTAGCGACGGTCCACGTCCGTCGCTGACTTATTAACACTAGCGACGGACGTTGTGGTCGCTACAGCGCAACCACTAGCGACGGATACTGTGGTCGCTACATCACAATCACTAGCGACGGATCGTGTGGTCGCTAACTGACAACAACTAGCGACGGATACTGTGGTCGCTACATCGCAACCACTAGCGACGGATACTGTGGTCGCTACATCACTACCTATAGCGACGGCATACGGTGGTCGCTGGTGGCTGTTAGTAGCGACGGGGACTCGAGGTCGCTGTATGGGAACACTTAGCGACGGTTGGAGTTATGGGGGCAGAGACGATTTTAGCGACGGCCTTTCGCCGTCAATATGTTAGCGACGGCAGGTGTGTGGTCGCGGATGTGTTTTCGACGAGGGTTTTAGCGACGTCCTCTTGCCCGTCTGAGATGCCGTCGCTAATGGTTTTAGCGACGGGAATTCCATTGATTAGCGACCAATTACTTCCGTCGCTAACAGTTGTTTTTTTAGTGGTGATATTATAATTAATTTTCTTTGGTACCCACAACATGATCATATTTATATAGATGTTTTTACGATATCAATTAATCATGTAAGAGACTAAGTTAGAGGAGAAAGACATTTTGTTCCCTCCACTTAAAAAAGGCAAAAAGGAAAAGAAAAATAAAAAAGAGAAATAATATGTAAATGAAACAAACCTGAAATATTTAAAATCTTATGCAAATTGTAAAAAAGGCTAGAGTAAAGTTTGGAAGGAAAAGCCTAGGTTATGCGGGGTATGCATTGTTACGATTTTTGTATAGTCCTAACATTAATTGATACTTTAAAGGTTTTATTTTTAATTGATATATGTGATTAAACCTTTTGCAATAATCTTTTTAACGATTTCCATATATCGCTATATGTACCCCTTGGCCACGTCACAACCTTGAAAAGATCTTATGGTTCCTAGTTAGACAAATCAATTAATGGAGATTAGAGGTTTATATGCACGCCTATGATAACATGTTTTTCATTGGGAAGTTAAATGATTCTTTCTTACCTTACTAAACACTTATTCCTCTTCAGTGAGAGATTTTTAAGAGGTAAGCTAAGTTTTACTAAGTTATGATACGACTAAAATCATCGTGTAAAATATTATGTCTTTGCTACCTATTTGTCTTTTGCTTCTAGAGTTGAGATATCTACATCCCCACTCTTATTGTTTAGGGATGATTAGGTTTAAGGATGTTTATAAACTATCATTTTGTAACTTTATCTTGGATAACTTTGGCTTATTTTTATGTGGATACAATTTCTTTTTATTAAAAAGGCTTATTATGTGATTTTAATGTAGAAAATGATAAAGGTAGCCTTGGAGCCCAAGTTGTGAAGAATTGAACAACAAAGAAATAATATGGGATTGAAACTAAAGAAAAATAGGCCAAGGAAGGAAAAGGTTGACGTCAAGCATGATTCATGATAGAAAAGAACATTGAAACTTGTATGCGTGAAGAAAATAAGATTTCAGAGTCTAGCATAGCCTATGATTGATAAGAACTGTTTGTGCTCGTGTGCATAATTTGGGCCTCTATAGTTGAGCATAATCATGTTTTGATAAGCATGGCTAGTGCTTGAAGTGTTGAGTTATTTTTAAAAGGGGTTTTAATTTATTAAAGGGACACAAAGCTTATTGAAATAATATGACAACACACACAGAGGCCCTAGCCTTTATTTTGATCATCACCATCCTTTAATCCCTCATTCTCAAATGTTGAAGGAGATTCCTTCTCCATCCGTACAAAAGAGTTTTGCCTTGGGTTTTTCTATTCTTTTTATTTAGATTAGATATTTTTATGTTAGATTTATCTTTATGTGTTTTTCTATGAACATATGTAGCTATATCCCCTTAGCCTAAGGGATTGAGGTGGATCCTTATGATATAAATCTTTTGAACCTTTTTTCTTCTTTATAAAGGAGTAGTATTTGCACAAAATATTCTTATGTTGTGGTTGATGTTTTAGTTCTTATGCTTCATATTAGGGAATTAATTACTCTTTAATTTAATCATAATTAATTAGTTATTAAGTGATTATACTAATTATTAATCAATAAAACTAGGATAAAAATTAAGTATTGAAGGAATAGTCACAATTCCTACTTAGTTTTATCTCTTGTACTTTAAATTAGTGATTGGATCTAAAAATCCGATTAGGGCTAAATGCATTCTTTAGTGTTAATTATCTTACATGACCATTAGAGGTAGTTCATTAGGAGGTAGCCTATTAGCGATAAATGATCAAACAACATTAGTAGTATTAGCATAAATGATTGCATTACATAAGCTACTTGAGGTTAATGGATTTGGAGAATTAAAGATGAAACCATAAAGAGAATGGTTGATATTCCATGTGGAACTGTCCCTTGTTTTAACTAATTATTCTTTAAGACTTTCATTATGTGTGGCTTTTTCGGGTTTCAGTTGGAATCAAACACATATTAGAGGGCTCATAACAATTTATATACCATATGCAACCAATTGAGTTTGTCCCTCTTTGACACTAAGCGTGACTTAAAGAACTATACTTTTTCTATTAAAATTTTCTTAAAAAAAATACAATTTTGGTCTTTTGTATTTATCTAAATTTTCTAGTTTGGGCCTTTAACTTTTTTGTTTGACAATTTAGTCCTTTGTGTATTTTTCTATATTATCCTTTTTGTTAAATATATACTTTAACACTAGTAACATTTTTCTTCTTGTCCTTAATATATAATCTCTTTCAAGTAATAAATCAAATATCACCACCAAATGCTCTTGAGTGTTAAAATAACTACACCCATCACTCATCATCATAAAATTACTTCACTTAAGATCTTTAATTATTTGTGGAACAAGTACATTCCTTATAAAGCTAACATTTTTGTGTGGAAATGTATTCATGGGAAGATACCAACATACCTAGAGCTTTTAAATGGAGAAATTATGGATGCTCTAAATGTCACATGTAAGATGTGCAATTTGGAAGTGAAGTCAATTTAACATCTTTTGTTTGGGTGCCAACGATAATGACTTGTGTGGATGGATTGTTTGAGATGCTATATATTTCTACTACTTTACGATAATCTCAATATCCTCATCTCCTAGGTTTTACATGTTTGATAAAAGGTGTTAAACGACAAAATAGGTGGTGAGTTATATGGCTTACAATTGTTTGGTTCATTTGGAAAGAGAGAAATATATTAATATTTCAACAAGAAAATATTGGATAGAAAAAATATCGTTGATTTGATCAAGTGTAGGTCGTGGAGTTGGTTAAGAGGAAAGTGTAAGGATTTTGTTTATCCGGTGGTAAATTTGTTGAACAATCCTTCGGATTGCATATTAGGCTATGTAACCCTGTTAAGTACTTTTTATGATCTTAGGTTTTTTATTAATATAATTATATTGGTTATTTTCAAACAAAATCACAAAATTATTCCACCATTAATCTATGCATAGTAGACGTGGGTAGCCATAATGGTGAGTAGACTTATCATGATGTTAATGAATTTCTTTTTTTTTTCTTTTACAAAAATCCTTTTCTCATGTATAAGAGTCACCTATGAGATCTTATTTAAGGAAAATTAAATAGATATTACTTAAGTCAACCATCATTTTTATATAAGAAATTAAACTTTACACAAAGCATTCTTTTAGAAAAAAACATTACAAATAGAATATAGGAAGATTAATTCCACACCTTTTCTTTTGTTTTGGTAGGAATCAAACATGTCATAGAGTGTTTACAACAAACAACCTACATATTCTACTAAACCATATCTGAGCTAGACCCACTTGATAATTAGTCCCCACACCTTAATCTACATAGATTCATCCTTGGATATAATTATAAATTAAGATCATCCTTATCCATACATTAATTCATCAAAGTTTCTTAAACAACCTTCACACAAAAAGTTGCTTAAACAAAATTATAAAAAAATTAATTACTAAATAAGTCTTATAAATTAGGTTTAAACTCTATTTAAGTCTCCTACCTTTCAGGATTTGATAAACTCTGTTATGCAACATTAATGTTGGTATGGACAGTTACAATTGCACTAATAACAAGCCCACATCCTACTTTTGAAACAAACACACATGTATAGTTTTTGAAACATTACTTCATAGGATTTGAACTAATTACCTACAATAGACACATTACCTGATATACCTACCACTAAACCATGACTTAGTTAAAACATTTGTATGATATTTTTTCATCATACAAGATAAGTTTTCATATTTTTAGTGTTACCTTTAACACAATATGGATGAAATAGGTATGTATAAGATACAACATATATTTATCATACCTTTTTTAAAAGTATATAATAAATATATTTTTAAAATTTGTTCATTAAATAATATGAAAATATATCTAATAATAAATATTATGAAAAATATATTTAAAGAATATATTATTAAATAATACAATAAATATACAAATAAAATATATTTTAAAAATATATTCATTATTAAATATATGTTTTATATTAATTTTTAATAATATATTTTAATAATATATTTGATACTATACTATTCAATATATTTTGAATAATATTTTTTAGTTAAACATTTTATGATAAAAATATTTTTGAATATAATTTTGAAGATGATGAGTTGAAATTCTATTAAATATTTTTCATAAGTTTACATACATGTATTTGTTTTAAAAAAAAGGATGTGGATTTATTGGTGTGGTTGTAACCAACCTAACTAAAATAAAAAAATAGGAGACTAACTTAACACAAACATAATTTAAGTTTTAATTCATTTTTAAAATATTTTTTAGTTATATTTAAAAGCAAAAAAAAAATAGTGTCTTGAGTTTTGTTTTCATATTTATAAATTTATAACCATAAACCCAAAATCAGAACCACTACCACCATTTCCTCCACCACCACCATAATGGAACTACCGTAACCACTACCATTGCAACCACCACCATAATCACCACCAGTAACTCATTATTAGTATCACCAACGCTACCATCACAACCATCAACTCTTACCTTTATAACCATCGCCATCACCACCGCTATAACCACTATCATTGTCATGCCAACATCATAACCATAACCACAACTATCACCATCATAACCCCAAATATGAAACCACCACTGTCATCACCATCAACACCATTGTGGCCACCACTACCACCACCACCTCGTTATCATCATCACCGCAACCACCTCTACCACCACCACCACAACAATCATCATGACCAACAACACTGTTGTCATCACTATCACCATTATCACAATGACCACCACCACCATAATAGTCATCATGACCACCATCACCGCCACCACCACTACCGCCACCATTTCTCCATCAACATCTCCACTACTATAACCACCACTACCATCACCCTCACCATGACAACTATTTCCACCTCCCTCACCAACATCATTGTCGCCACCAAAACCACCACCACCATTATCCTCCCCCTTGACCTAAACCTTAACCGCCACCACCACCACCATCACCATTACCATTGTCGCTACCACAACACCACCACCTTCACTGTTGTTTTTGTTTACATGTAATGTTGTTGCAATTAAATAAAAGTTTTGCAACATTTTTTTAAAACTTAAAATTGTAAAATCTAAATCCTAAAACAAAAAAAATAAAAATAAGTTTTGTTTTTCTAAATTTTAAAACTAAAAACTAATGAACACCCTAAACGGGGCCTAAGAGAATGAAATAGAGATTTAGTCTATATATTGCACACTTTATGTATATATACATGGTAGAGAATTGGAATCCCTTTCTCATTTTTTTCATAACCATCCCTGTACATATCATCAAAATTTCACTATAATTAATGTGTGTGTATATATATATTCAATCAATTTAATTTATATATTTTCACATATAAATAATATTAGAGCATATATATTGAATATTGCAATTTCTATAACATGCGTAAGATGCACTTTTTTGAATAAATTTATAAAGGTGCAAATGATAAGAATTCAAATTCAAAAAATAAAAAATTAATACTTAAAACCTTCTTTTATAAGCCCTTATATAAGAAAAAAATGTTCCTTTTTATAAGCTCTATCCAGGCGAGGCATGTAATAATTCTTTACCATTTATACCTTTATCCTTTTTAACTATTTATTTACTTTTTGGTGTTAGTTCTAGATATCCTACTTCAGAAACAATCCTGTTTTGAACATAGTTAAGATTCTCCATCTCTTTCAATGAGTGTGTTTAGTGGTGATCGAACTTAAGACTCTTCCTACAATCTCATTTTGCATTGTCATTTGAGTTACAACTGATTAATCTTTTGTTGAAATATGAAAACATTAATTAAATATTATAGAAAAAGAAAAGATATTTTAGGAAAAAAGTAAGAAAAATATACATATTATGCATTTAAGATAAAAAACGATAAAATAGATAAATAAAAAGAGGGAAGAAGTATAATTAATATAAAATAGTGTAGTATGAAGGTAAACATGAAAAGATAAAATAGTCTTTTTTAAAATCTTAACAATAACTATTATCATAAAATCGTGTGCATTTATAAAGAAACCTGTTTATAATTAGGAACAATTGGAGTGTTAATGTAGTTTTTGATAATTTCCCATATATTTAGCACAATTTATAATAAAGACGTTCTATCATTTATTTACTATTTTATGCAAGTTACAAAAGTTATAAAAAAACCAATTAAATTATATACTTTATATATATATATAGATAAATAGATACATAACAGTGTAACTTTAATCAATTGTTACACTGTTTATTGGATAAGTAACTCAAAATCCATCATCAAATTCAAAATTCAATCATACGAAAATAGCGTATGATAGAAGTAACGTAATAAAAGTTTAGATTAATTTAAAATTATTTATACCTGGACGTTTGATTTTCTTATAGTTGTTTAATTTTAAAGAATTTAACACAGATAATCTATATCATATATTGTCATAATTTAATAGTCAAATTTTGACTTATTTGAGTGGTTTTTAGTTTCCTGTTTCAAAATTTCTAAAAAAATCCCAATCAGTATTCTGTTTTCAGTTTTTGACTTTCAAATTTTTTGTTTCCAATTTCTTAAAACTTGTCAAATAGAACTAAACCAAATGCATATATGATTATCATGAGTCAACTTATCGTACACTATCTCCCCCACCGATATATATATATATATATATATATATATATATATATATATATATATATATATATATATATATATATATATATAGCTGCAATTTAATGTTGCAATTTATTACATCATAGGGTGCATTCCTATATATAACAATGAGGTTTAAGAAAGCTTTTGAAACTGGGGAAAAAAGGGTGGGTCACGAGAAAGCTTGAAATAAGGTCGTCTCTATACACATAAAGCTTATGAAAGAAAGGGTCATAAGTAGAGGGTCAAAATGGGATGAATTTGTCAAGTGAGACCATATGTTATATTCTTTAAAATAGATGAGTTTAGAAAATTTAATTAGAAGCTTGAAAGCATTTATGTTTCTTTAACCCAATTTAAAAAGGTTTGTATAAATTATGCTTTATGTGGCTAGGGCAAGCCAGGTTTAGGTTAATCTAGTGATATTATTATATATAATAAAAAGAATATGTGGGTAGCCCACATAAACCCATGGGCAAATATGGGTTGGGCTTGGACACCAAGTTTAGATGCCTTAGTCATTTTCAGCTTGATTTAAAATGTTTAATTTTTTATGCGGATTAAATAGTGTGTTTAGTCATAAAAGAAAGTAAAAACTTAAAATTAAAATTATAAAACATATTTTTGATGCTTTGAAACTTGAGTAAACCATTTTAGTATTGAATAAACTCAACTCCACTTTGATGCCTTTTCAATTTTGCATTTCAAAACAAAAAATTTATAACGGACCTTAAAGATTTAATAATTGGTTAAAGATACAATGTTATAACTTGGATCTCTCCTCGTGTAGATATATATCAAGCATCATATATCAAAGCATGATATGTACTGATTGGACTTGGTAAACAGGAATTAATCGGTTGTTAAATCCTGTGTTATTGTCTCTAATTAGCTTGGAAAAAGGAAAAAGAGACAGGGTTTGAAGATTCCCTCAATAATTAATCTCTAAACAAGAAGGACCTATAAAAATCATGGTGGATGGAACAGAAAATAAATAAAGATGAACGAGTATAAACATTATTGATTGAGTGAGAGAAATAGAGTGGCTTTAGCATAAACATTCTGCACAAGGCCCTTTATGTCTGTGGTGTTTAAGCTCTCTCTTTTGTTACCTTCCATCTTCTCAGTAATTCTCATACATCAGTCTTCACAACATAACACGTTCCATGCACCCTCCAAAGTGAACAAACACAAGTAAACATCACAGAATTTGAAAACATGGAGAATCCATCAATTAATTAAGCCGCAGTTTTTTTAGATTCGTCCCTGCCTTGTCTTGTCTTCTTTTGATTCAGAATCAAAAAAGAAAATAAAAGCGAACAAATTAATCAATAATAGTGATGCCAGGCTAAAAGTTAATTGTGGATACATGGAGTGTGCACAAACACATACCCTTTGAATTTTGTTACAGATTTGTAGGATGGAATTGTGTCCATCTATATTTGTGAAGGTTCTACTTTCTTAGGATATCATAGGAATTCCGTTTGATGGTTGCCATGGCTTTCCTAACCTATTGTTTTTGCTTTTTAGACCCTTCGAATCAACCTTTTCGAGCCAGCACTTGCTTACTGTTGCATTTTTTGTCTCATCTCACATCTTAATCCACATCTGCATGAACTTATCTGCCAAATTACAATTTAATCATGAATCACCTAGGGAGGATGATTCACTTAATAATTATATTTACACTCACATTTTATGATGATTTTTAATTCGTTAAATGTGTTAACTTTTTTAGTGATTTTCACTATTGATTGTTTATCAAATTTTTCTAAGGGAATCTAATTGAAAATCAATACACATAAGATTATGAGTGTTATTTTTTTACAAAACATTTTTTATACACAAGACACAATTTAAATTCTTAACAACATACTTAGAGGATCTTATTATTTATTAATTATGTCGAGCTTTCTTGATCCCCAGGCATCACAATTAAAAACTCTATTGATAAGAAATTAATAAAAAATGTTTCTATTAAAAATTACAGAAAATAGATGTATTTGTAATACTATGGTATGCATAAATTCTTTTGAATGCTTTAGTTTGACACCTCTGTATCTAATTTGGTAAGAAAATTTATCTGAATGGCTGTCAAGGAACTTAAAATATCTTGTGCATGTCAAGTCACTTTCAGAATTCAGACTTTGGCTTCAGTTTCTCTTAAGTCCATTAATTCTGATCAAGCAACAAGTTGCTGTCATGGAGAATTGCATATCAAATTATTCTGAAATTAGTATCTGCGAAGATCATTGAAAATCTGAAGTTCTGCTACAAATAATTGTTGAAGTCATAGTAGACCAAAGCCTAAATATCCTCTCCTTAGATTATTTTATCCTCACTCCCTTACCTTTCGAAACCTTTGGTATATTCCATTTAAATGTGAAGGTAAAGCCTGAACTGCTGGAAGTCGATGCTGAAAGTGGATGAATGTTACAGAATCAGCCGGTCATGTATAAGCCAATAGACATCAACATCTATATATATATATATATATATATAATATGTATGTATGTGTATATATATATATGTATGTATATATACTGATTTATAAAGACTTACCAAACCCTGTTTAGTTCTACCACTTTACCGTATATATAAGAATCAAGTTAATCATGATTGGCCCTTACCGGGGGAACATTTACTTTGAATTCAAGCCCGCCAGAAAAGACTTCGAATTGGAAAGAAGCAGCATCTTTTGAGTGTTCAAAACAGGAATATTTACATTATAATAGGATTAATTTTCTCAGTATTAACTTTTTCCATCCACGTATTTTGATAGTTCTAGCTTCTTTTTTCTTATTTAACTTTTAAAAAAAGAAATTTGGGATTAAAAAAATCTCATACAATGCATTTAAAAGAATAATCTATAATTTAATTCAAATATACATTGATAGTGACAAAAAGGTTCAGTTACCAAAATAAGTGATTTTATTTTGTGAGTTAAAATTTTATTTTTTGAAATATTTAAAAGAATATTTTAGCTTTATAAAAAATAAATTTGTCTAATTTCGTTCACAAGGTGACCCATGTCACACCATGTGATTGTTAAATATGTGACACATAAAAAAGAAAAATACTAGAGATGAGATGTAAACCCTTCACTCTTGAGCCAATAAAAAACATGACACTAGGTCAACAATTTTTTTTGTTAAGTAATGGCAATGTCTATTATATATATATTTTTATATAATAAAAATGTAATATTTAAAATATATTTCATTACTAGCATATATCTCTCATTATCTTGTATATTATATTATATTGTTGATAAAATATATTTATTAAAATATAATATATATTAAAATAATTTTATAAAAATAATGAAAAATATGTGTAATTAACAATAAAATATAACATATTATAAAAATATATCATAATATAAAATATATTAAAGTATAATATAAATATAAAAACAATGAGAGATATATTTTAAATATCATATTTGTTATATAAAAAATCAAAATATAAATATATATGTATAATAAATATTACCATTACTTAAAAAAAAGCTTGGTTGGTTAGTGGTCGTGTCTCATTTTGATCTAGAGTTACGGGTTTAAATCTTACCTCTAGTATTCTTCTTTCAATAGTATGGATCATGTCAATCATATTTTTAAGGAAAAAAGTGTTAAACCAATTAGTAAACCATATGGTTCACCAAATTGTTTGTCTATTCATTAATCAATCAAATGTATTAATTATAATTTTATAATTATATGAAATATTACAGTAAGAAATGATTTATTTACTTAAAAATATAGGCTTAAATATGTTTAGTACTTATAAGATAGGGTTTGGTCGTAAATAAAATATTTTTTACATTAAATCTATATTAAATATTTGGTGAATTGTACAAATTAACCACTCCTGGTGTTATAAATATCACATTTTATTTCAAACCTTTTGAAAAATCTACAATCTGTGTCTACATTAAATAATGTGGTGGTTAAAAACCATCGCAAATAAAAAAAAATCTCGCAAATTTGAACCTGTGAAATGAAGCTTAGGTTTTTCAAAATGTTTGAGGTTGAATGTAATATTTCCAAACCCCACATTACATAATTTATGATAAATATTTTATTTTTATTTTTATTTTCTGTTAAATTAAATGCTAACAACATCACATACAAACTTGTCCATGTGGAGATAAGGTTACTACGTCAATTTATTTAAATAAACATAAATAATATAAGAATATCATTATAATTATTTATATATAAAAATGTGTATAATATTTAGATATTATATATTTTTAATCTAGTTAAATTTTTAAATTTGTTGTATTGTATATATAATTGAGATTGTGTCTATTCACATGTTTAGAGATGTATGTTTATAGATTTATTTATTGGGTAATTTCAAATAGACTTTTAAATACATTTTTAATAGTTAGCTAGACTTTTAAAAAATTTAGATTATGCCTCGATTATACTAGGTCTATGGGGTCTTATAAAGTCTAGTTCAACCTAGTTTATTTTCACCATTAAATTTTTTTTATCAAGTCACAGTTTAAAAATTTAAGTTATAAATAAGACTGATATTTCAGTATTTATTATATATATGTGAAAGTGTTTATATATAAAATGGAAGTTTAAAATTATATTGACAAAATTAATCCAATCACAATAAATTAGTTTGTTGGTTTTTATTTTGTACTTTAATCGAATCAAATCAAACTACAAATGCTTTGTTGAGTAGTTTAATTTATTTTTTATTTTAAAATTAAACCACACCACCTACATACTTAAATAGGTCCGACTGCTACTAATAGATCCGTGGTTAAAGTTTTTCTTTCAAAACTTAAAAAAAGAATGAACAATCAAAATAGATTTGGAATGCTGAAGCTAGTAAAATCTAACTTTCAACCATCAGCAATGATAACTAGGTTATTCTTACCCTTACTATTACCCATTCTATTGAAGCCGTTGGCTAAATAGCCTTCACTCCTTTATTCCTGTAATACATATCAAAACCATATATACCCGTTATACATATGGCAATTCACAATCACACGACACTTGGAAACTATTACTGTGTCAATTTTATGGTGTATTCTGCATGTGACCAGTGAATTGCATGTTCACCTTTCATTTTATGTTGGTTACGACTCACGAATAAAGAGTCGAATGACTAATCATTATTTTCTGTCAGCATATTTTTATTTTTACTTTTTATCTTCCCTTATTGAAAACTTGAATGCCATTGAAAAAGGAAAAACTTAAATATATATGTTGGGCATGCATGATATTGATGTTAGACATTTACATTTTTAATAATATAGGTGTGATACATATTATTATAATATTATATCTTTTATAGACTTAATATAATTGATTTAATTTGATAAGTCTTTTATGGATAGTTTAGACTGCGTTTAGTTATAAAAAATTATTCTATTTTTTTGGAAAAGTTTTCCGCTTGTTTTCCAAAATTTTTATTTCTTGAAATAGTTAGTAAAATTTTGAAAAACCCGTTTAGATGATATGACAGTTTTCCAATTTGGAAAACTAAAAAAGTTGTTCAAGTGCATTCAGTTTTCTAAATATTTTTTAAATATTTTTTAATTCAAATTAATTGAGATAGGTCTTATATATATATATATATTATTTATATTATTTTTGGTTACCTAGTTTGAAGTTACTGTTCTTTTGATCAATTTTAAAATTTTTTATTCTAATTTGTATCGGAACATGGATGTAGCGCTCTAAAATTATAGGTGGTGCTATTGAAGTGGATGGGGTGGCAAATAAAACTGCTGATGAGATTGAGGAAGACGAGCATGGTAGACGAATTTTCAGAATACTACCTTTTCTAATTTTTTACTTTTCTTAGCAAACATTTTAAAATAGTTTTCTGATTTTCTTAAAAAATAGAAAATTTAGTTTTCTATTTTTCTATAAAAATTTTAAATAATTTGTAAATAAAAAGTTTTTCTATTTTTTAAATTTTTCTAAGAATAATTTTCTTTTTTTAAGAAAACTTATGAACTAAACGTAACCTTAGTTTCTATTTCAATTTCTCATTTTCAATTTTAATTATAAAACTGTTATCTTATTTTTTTTTTCTAAAAATTGTTATAAGAAATATAGGAAATAAATTTCTTTTTCTTGTTTTCACTTCTTTTGTACAAATTTTTTAAATAAGGTGACAATTTTGTAATAAAAGCTGAAAATAAGAAATTGTAATAGAAACCAAATAGGTTCTTAAACTTGTAATAGAAAGTAATATGAGCCTGATAAGTGAAAATTGGGTTAGAAACATTAGGGGATAATGGAAACCCTAAACAAAAGAGTAGTCAAGGTTCTCAAGATAACAAGTTACTAAAAGTTTACTCTTCTCTTGATTCCATCAGAAGAGAAAACGTCAGACCTCATAAGAGGAATAAAGTGATTTGGTTGAGAAAGGTCATTGCACCAAATGGTTCACATCTTGCGACTTTATTTCTTCTAACTCTATGAATCTGAATATTCCTTATACTTTTTTCTTTACCACTTAATAATCTGACTAATGTTTCTCTATTTTATTTGGATTTATGTAAAGATTAAAAGAAATTCTAACAATAAATGGTATCCGAGCTTCATTGCTATTAGATTATTGGGTTTTAACATTTTTTATTTTTTATTTTTTGATTAATTTTTATTGTTTTAAAAAATAAATCAATTGATTACAAGGCTGCTTATACTATATACAAATCCTAACATATGCCTACTAAATTTATACATGGTTTAAAGGCTGCTTTTACTATAAATAAATCCCAATATATGGCCGCTAAATATATGCATGGTTTATCAATGTGTTGAGAATTTATTACAAATATATTACTAATCCATACACATGTGTCGCATGATTGCATATTATATATATAGTTGGCATATTGTTGTGTTTAATATGCGTATGTGTGTGTTTGTGCATGTGTGTGTGAATGATACACACACATACATGTTGATACATAACTTATGTATGCATAAGTGTTTTTTAGGTGTTCAAATGAGTACAACCAGGGTTCATATTAGTAGGAACTATACTTTTATAGTCATGTTTTTTTGGAGAAAAGAACCTGAGTTCCAATAAAAAAGGGCCTGGGCCCAAAGTACAAATGAGAAGCACTGCACAAGGCATAGAGAAACATTACACAAAATAGCCAAAGCCTGAATGCTTCACAACAACCACTCTCCCTAAATAGAGACCTAACTTGGAGGGGGTTATCAACCACATGAGAAAGAGAACCCATTCCAACTTAAGTGGTGAGGAGGTGAGGCTGACTAAGAAAGAAGAAACAAAAGCAGAGATTAAGTAAAACTAGCTCTTGACAGGATTCTTCTTTTGTCTTCAACAAGAAACCTTCTCAAACTTATGGGAGGGGAAAGCCACCATTTCCAACCAAAGAAATTGACCTTAGCTAGATGTTCCACTTCGTTAGTAGCTTGATTAGCCACTCTTTGAAGCCAAATGATCCCACATAATTGGAAAGTGCTTTTGAGATAAGTGTCTTGAATTATCGAATCAATTTCCTAAATTTTACTTTCTCCCATACATGCCTTAACCAAGTTTAGGTTATCAAATTCAATAATCACCTCTTTCCATTTAAGGTTACAAGCCCCAGTCATAGCTTCCCTAAGGGTCAGACCTTCAATGTGAAGTGCAGTTGGAGCCCAAAAGAAAGAAGATTAGCTATACACAATGTCCCCAAGATGGTTTCTAATAACAATACCTAAGGTAGATCTCTGAGACTCGTTACTCCATGAAGCGTCTACATTGAATTTTAATCTGCCTTGGGGAGGAGGTCTCTAGTAATTTATAATGTATGTTAGGACTACATGTTTGCTGGTTGGCATTTGCATTGTAAAATTCTATAACCTGTAAATGAACTTGTTACATGATTTGATTTAGGTTAGGGAGCGAGCCTTGGAAAATAACTTTGTTTCTTGTCTTCCATATTATCCATAAAATAAAGAAAAACTTTGAAATGAGGAATTGAGTATCTATTTTGCTTCTTGAAAACAATTCTATTTTCTTTTCTATCTAATTATTGATAGAAGTTATCTATTTCTCTCTAGGGTGGCATTGGATGTTAGATCCAAACTAAACAGGAATAGTCCATGGGCAGAATATGAAGGCATGCTCAATAGTTTCCATATTTTCCAAACAAATAGGGCAAGAGGATTCCTTAAGAATTTTCTTCTTTTTCAGATTTTGTTTAACTAGGAGCATGTCATAACATAGCTTCCAGATAAATATTTGGATTTTTCTAGGCACCTTAGAGTCCCATATTGTCTTCCACAAGGATAAAATTGGAGATCTTGATGAGAAAGGATTCATACCCTTTGCATCTTCTTGTTGTTTAATGGCCCTATATCTCGCCTTGATATTATATTCACTATTAGGAGTGAAAGGCCAGAAAAGATCATCTTCTCCTCCACACTGTTTTAAGGGGTTAGAAGAGTTGGCAACCAAAACTGATAAGGAGGGAAGAGTCGAATGGTAGGGAAGTCCCAAGATCTAGTGGAGTGATTAATAAGGGTATTTAATTTAGGATCTTGATCACTACTCTAGTTCTGTAAAGGGGCACAGTAAGATCCATTCCATAGCTATCTGTACTTAAAGATAGAGATTTACTTACCATCTCCTATAGACTATTATCCTAGAGATAGAAGAGTGTCCCTACCCTGAAGCAAGCAATTCCATACCCAAAAGCTGTTTCTATTTCTTTACTGCTCAATGAAGGATTTTTCAAGAAAATATTTTCCTTTAAGAATTTGAACCTAGAGAGCATCAGGATTTTTAAGAATCCTCCAGGCTTGTTTAGCCAAATAAGTTGTGTTTAAACACAACATTTCCTTAAAACCCATACCTCCTGAGTGTTTACTAACAGGTAGGGACTTCCAACTTTTCCAACAAACCCCTCTATTTATTATTTACCCATAAGAAATTGGAAATAATGGAATTAATAGTATTGATTAGACTCTTAGGAAATCTGATTAAAGACATAAGGTATGAGGGGATAGCTTGTAGGACAATCTTAATCAGAGTTTCCTTACCAGTTTGACTTAGAAGAGACTTTTTCCACCTTTCTACCTTAGAAAGAATTTTTTGTTTAATCCAGGAAAGGGTCCTGTTTTTAGATCTCCCATAATCCATAAGCAGGCCTAGGTAATTTCCTGCTTCATTCCATTGCTCCATAGGAAAATGCAGGATATCCTAGCCTGATCAGCAATTAATGTAAGGCTTGTTCACCAAAGATCGCCTGAGGCCTTAATGTAAGAGTTGAGAATATTTAAGATTTCATATGCTTCAGAATCATATGCTTTTGCTAAAATAATAGTGTCATCTACAAAAATCAAATGGGTAAGTTTAGAACAACAAGGAGCCATAAGCATACCTAATAGAGATTTATCCTCCATTGATCTAGTGAGCAAATAGGATAAAGCCTTTGCCTCGAAAAGGAAATGGTACGGGTAAAAAGGATCTCCCTATCTAAAGCCTTTTTGAAGGGTAAAATGGGAACTTAACAAGGGAAACCCAATGGGAATTAAAGCCAAATGAAAGAAGAATCTATTGTAGGAAATCCCAATCTAAATGATCATAGGCTTTACTTAAGTCAAGCTTAATAGCCATATGATTTCTAGAAAAAGCAGTCCTACCTTTTAGTGAATGGAAAACTTCTTGACATATTGCTATACTATCCTAGACTTGTCTACCCTTAATAAAAGCAATTTGCTAAGGGGAAATAAGACTGGGGATGAAGGGCTTCAATCTAAGTTGCAATATTTTTTATATTATTTTAGGGAAAAAATTACAGCAGCTAATAGGACCTTCAAAAGTTGCACTAAAATGAAGTACCTCAAGTATTTCAAAGAAAAAGTCTTTTATAGTCTATCTTCTATCATGAAATTATGCAAAAATAGGCATGATTGACCTTCTGACGCAAGTATTGATCCTCGTCAGCTTTTTAATTTATGCAGAGTAGCCTCCTTGGTTTCTTATCCAGCATTGGTTCTTGAACAAGCTTGTCTTATTTCCTTTTTCAGTGATAAGAGCAATCTAGCTTGAAAAGGATCTAGCTCTGGGGCATCTTCAAAAATATCTTTGTGTAGACTGATCCAAATTCCGAGTGATGTCTTTATGCATCAAGAGTTTAAAGTCTGATTGTTTAAGAGGGAAAAGATATGCATTCTGAGGAAATATATATGAGGGGCATGACTCAGCAGTCCTAAGTCTGGAAAGGCATACTTGATAAATTCTCTACTTGAACATTATCTTATATCAGGCTTTTCTTGGGATAGACTTGGATAACAAAATTATTTTAGTCCCACATAGACTTAGTCTTGAAATATTTTGCATATCTCAATGTAGACTTGAAGTGATAGACTCCCCCTTTCATTTATAACGTATGCATCATAGACTTGTGATCTGAAACACTCAATTAGAGTGGTTAGATAACACATAGGCGTACTTTATTTAATTAAATGCCTTGATGTGTGTTATTAACAAATCTTGAGGTCTTTAAATAATAACCAAAAATTCTAAAGTCCTTTATAAGAAAGACTTATTTCTAACAATCTCCCCCTATTTGTTGATAGCAAACATTAAGTCTTTTATTAGATAGAGTCTGTGATAAACAGATATTCTAGAGAGAGACCAACAAATCATCAGACTTCACATGATGTCATGGTATCATAGCACTATTAGAGTACTCGAATAAAATCAAAGAATAAAGACATACATGCATTTTAACATATAGATGATGGAGCAGACTTAGAAAATGACAAAACTTATACAACTGATGATTTTAAGCAATAGCCAGAGCAAATATCACTAGTGTAGAAAAGGGATTTAATCACAGTAAAAATGAGCTTTTCATCACGGTTCATGAACTGTAGTTGTTACAGCCGTGATAATAGATTAAGGCTTTTAATCACGGTTCACAACCGTGGTTATAGATCACATTTAATCACGGTTGTTTGAAACTGTGATTAAATATATTTAATCACGGTTGCCGATCACAACCGTGATTAAAAGTGGTCATAATTACTAGTTATAATCACGGTTATGGGAACCCCAACGTCGACCTTCAAAATAGAAAACCTCCATTATAGAAACAAACATAAATAAAACGTAGAGAATAGAAACAAACAATAATAAATAGAAACTTGCAAAACCTTCATTATAATCAAAAGAAATAGAAAAGAAGAGAGGTACAAAAAAGAAGCCTTACATGCTTGAACGAGAAAAAGAGAGAAGGGTCGTGTGGTGGTCGTCAATGGCGCACAATAGGAATAGAAAAATAAAACCTGCAAAATTTACATTACTAGTTATAATCATGGTTATTGGAACCCCAACGTCGATCTTCAACATAGAAAACCTCCATTATAGGAACAAACATAAGCAAAACATAGAGAACAGAAACAAACAATAATAAACAGAAACTTGCAAAACCTTCATTATAATCGAAAGAAACAAAAAAAGGAGAGGTACAAAAAAGAATCCTTACACGCTTGAATGAGAAAAAGAAAGAAGGGCCGCGTGGTGGTTGTCAATGGCACACAACAGGAACAGTAAAAGAAAACCTACAAAATATACATAGAGAACCATGTTAGATCTAGAACACAAATAAATGCAAACGACAGTGGCAATGGGAAAACAAAAAGGAGAAATCTTAGAGAAAAAGATGGGAGGGAATGGGACTTTCGTGAGACTGAAAATGGATGGAAGATGGAAGAAAATGAAGTGTTAGGTGTAGAGGAAGAAACAACGTAAAATGAAGAGCCTCTGCAAAACTAATTTTAAATTTTTAAAACACCTATAATCACAGTTCCCGTAAAACCGTGATTATAAATACACTATAATCACAGTTTCCTCTCAACCGTGATTGTAGGTACATTTTTTAAAAATATAAAAATTAAAATAGGGAGGACCTACAATCATGACTTCTTGTAAAATCGTGACTATAGATACATTATAATCACAGTTTCCTCTCAACCGTGATTGTAGGTACATTTTTTAAAAATATAAAAATTAAAATAGGAAAGACCTACAATCACGGCTACCCGTAAAACCGTGATTATAGATACACTATAATTACGATTTCCTCTCAACCGTGGTTGTAGGTACATTTTTTAAAAATATAAAAATTAAAATTAAAAACTTGGTTCCTACGAATACGGTTACGCCAGAACCATGATTAAAAAACTTTGTCATATTTACAAAAATACCACCGTGTATTTTTCAAACACGGTTTTCCATGGACCGTGATCATAGCCTGTCATCGTAGTCATTTTTTGCACTAGTGTATGCAATATAGACTTTAATGATTAGAGCAACTATGTGATTAGAGCAATAGAGCATATAAAGACTATTTTTAACAAAGCAATGATTTTCATGCAATTAGACTTAAATTATAAGGATCAGAGCATACTTTCAACATACATACTCACAAGAATGATCAGATCATAACATGGAGAACAAAATTATGATCATCAAAGTCATATAACATACAAAATATACTAGGGCATAAAAACTTATAATGATTAGAACATATAATCTCTAGAGCCATTCATGAATATATATGAAACATACTTTTTATTAGCAGAGAATAGAAAGATTACAAGACTTAATAAAAATAAAATTATAGACTTCAAAAACTTTAAACTCATAAAAGATATATTAACAGACTCAACCCATAAAAGACTTAAACTCTTTCCCCCTTTTTGATATCAACAAAAGAAGGGGACATTATAAAGCCATTTGGGATTGTGAGATGAGTTGCGAAGAATAAGGTTTGAAGCATTTTGAAAAACAATGAGCAAATTCCCATGCTGAGTACACAAGAAATGAGGGGAGGAAATAAAAATGACAGAGGGAGAGAAAAAGGAATGGGGGATGAGGGCACTAAGGTTAGGGTAGGAAAAGACATTCTCTATGAACACACGGCCATAGACATCCCAAAAGAAACCTAAGGAGAAATTATCATCTTTAGAGTTAGAGAAGCTGTCTTCATTTCCTATTAGCCACAGAATATGATTCCACATATCTCTAACGTAATCTTCATGAGGCTCGGGGGCAGACCATAACCTTTTGAATGCATCCTCGGACTGTTGCTTTGGTCTGGGCTCATTCCTAGGTAGCTTAAAGGAGTCAGACTTTATTGGAATTGGTTTCTTTAGTCTACTCTTTTCATAGATCTGGACCGGTGGGCAAAGTCTGTCAGGTGCAATAAAAATCTTTTTTCCTGGCAGGATCAAATCGAAGTAGAGATCATGATGAAAACGGCCTTGTTGCATATCATAAATAATCTTTTATTGCTCTTGGAAAAAGACCTAAAACATGGCATGATTTGATGCAATGGTTAGATAGATGTTCAGCAGAACCTCTTCCAAAGGCAAGGGAGGGGGAAAACGAGGGTTGGTGAACACTTGAACCTTGTAAGAGTCATAGCTTGAAGACTTCTAGATCACTTGGTTCAAGGGGTCTAGGTATCCTAGCTCATTTTGATCCAACACAGGTCTGGTATGGATGAGGTGTTCTAGTCTAGGGGTAACAAAGGTGGGGGTATGGTACTATTTGGTTTGGTGTAAGGTTTGGGGGTAAGAAAAATAGGATAACACGTTGAGGTACGGGGGTAAAGGGTTTTGGTGTTTGTGTTGTTCTGGTTTAAGGGATTAAGGTCTGGTGTGTTTGGGTAAAAGATGTGGAGAGAATCTGGGAGGAGAGGGGTTCAAAATGTATAAGTTTAGACTAGTTGGGAAAGACAGACCACACAGATTCCCCTGAAGCAGACTTAGACCTTGATTTCTCCTTTAGTTTTTCTTTTTGTTTTTCTTTTCTTCCTTTTTCTTCTCTGCCTTCTTCTCTTTCTTGTATAGCTTATGTAGAGAGTGATACCTTTTAATCCAGTTATAGATAACCCAATTCTTAGAGTTGACATTTGGATACATCAAATAATGAGTCTTGATAAACTGAGTCAACTTCTTATTAGATGGAATCTTTTCAGACTCGGTGGTGGTTTACTTTGGGTCATTGACCCTTGTAGACTTGGGAGGGAGAGAAGGAGGTAGCATCTTCTACTTCTTCCCTTTCCCAATAGGCTTCAGATAATCAAATTCTGATGACTCAATGGGTACAACCGTTACAAATTAGTCTGGTACTAGAACTATAGCTGTGGAAGGAGCACCTTGAAGGGGCATAACTTTGACTAGAATAGTAGACTTTTCACGATCAAACTTCATTGACCTATAGTCCTGACCTTCTTGACTTCAGACTTGATCTTTTCAAGCTCTTTAGATGGCTTCCCCTTTGAAGCGGTCCTTCAACAGACTTTTCCAAAGTCTGGTCCAGGAGAGGAGAGAAAGTGGGAAACTTTGTCACCAGAGAGCTGCCATATATCATATCCCTAATGGTCTGGGATGGAACATTTTCCACAACAAATATTTTTGCTAAGACGGTAGGGTAAGGGATCTTTTTCTATTTCTTACCAATAAAGGAAATAATATAGGTCATGATTATGTTGGCCAGACTCACTTTCTCTGACAACATCATGTGGTACATACAGAATCTATCAAGCTTTGACACTGTGTCTTTTGCACTTTACTTGGTGCAAAAGACCCGCTTCATCAACAAATAAAGCATCTTCACTTTTGGGAGAAGATTCCAGACGTCAACCGAGCTGGGTTGGACTTGCCATACAAGACTTTGTTCACTTCGGAAGCTGAGACCTTAGGCCCTTCAAAGTCATCCATATACATTGTTCCCCTAGGTATACACTCGTAGACTATAACTATAACATCCTTAGGAATTTTAATCTGCTTCCCTTTCAGACTTCCAATGATGATGAACCTAGCCTTGTCCACCTGGATAAACTTCTAGAACTTCAAGACCAAAGAATGAGAGAAAGGTTTAAGATTTGTGTAAAACTTGGTCCAGCTAATCCTTTCGAGCTCTACCGTAATATTTCTTCCATTAAGCTTGTATTTGAAAGGTAGAAAATAGATAGACTCCACAATGTCTTCCATGGTTTAGTTAACAACCATTGAAGAAGATGAAGGTTAGAGAAGGGGAAAAGACTCTTAGAGTTTTGGGAGAGGTTTATCTTAAAAGTAGAGAGCACAGAGAAAGAGAGAAAAACTTAAAAGTGAAAGGTTGTAGAAAGGTAAAGGAAATACATAAACTAGTATTTAAAAGGAAAGAACTGTATCAAAGAGAGAAGTAAGAAAAAAGATTCATGTCCAAAACTCTCTTTTGCACATAGTCTCTTATGAAGTGGTACTTCACTTCTATGTATTTAGCCTTAGAATGCTAGATGGGATTCTTTGACAGATTGATGGCACTTGTGTTGTCATAGAACACTGGGATCTCTTCTTCCTTGATGGAGTAGTCTTCAAGTTGATACTTCATCTAAAGAAGTTGAGAACAACCACTTGCTGCAGACATGTACTCAGCCTTAGCTGTAGATAGTGCTATTAAATTTTGCTTTTTGTTTTCCTAGGAGATTAGACTTTGACCAAGGTAGTGGAATTCTCCACTTGTACTTTTTCTGTCTATTCAGTCTCCTACAAAGTCTATAACCACACAAAGAAAATGAGCCTGTCCTTTTATAGAACAACCCAAGGTTAGCGGTGCCTACAAGATATCTTAGAATCCTTTTCACTATAGACAAGTGTGATTCCTCAGGGTCTGACTAATATCTTACACATATAAAGACACTAAACATTATATCAGGTCTATTTGATGTTAAGTACAAAAGTAAACCAATCATTCATCTATACAGAGTCTGATCCACTGATGTACTAGACTCATCTTTACTAATTATGAAACTTGGATGCATAGGAGTGCTTATAGGCTTTGTATCAGCCATTTTAAACTTTTTGAGCAACCTTTTAGTGTACTTCTGTTGATGGATAAAAATATCATCATCAATCTATTTAATTTGCACACCTAGGAAGAATTTAAGTTCTCCCACCATATTCATCTCAAATCACTAGTGCAAAAAAGGTCTTTAATCACAGTCAAAAAAGGCTTTTAATCACGGTTGAACAACCGTGGTTGTTCTGGGCGTGATTGTATATCAGGACATTTAATCACGGGTCAGAACCGTGGTTATATCCACTTTTAATCACGGTTGTTTGAACCGTGATTAAAAGTGGCTATAACCACGGTTGCCTAACAACCGTGATTAAATGTACTGGACCAAAAAAAAATTAAAAATCGTGGTTATCATCTTCACCATTTAGAAACAGCAAGAACACAATGAACACCAACACCAGAAATAAGAACGCAGCAAGAACGCAAGAAACAAAAACAGAAGAAAAGTAAATGAATGAAGATCAGAACAACCACAAGAAACAAGAAACAAGAATGCTACTACAACAAAGGAATGAGAAGAACTACAACAAAGGAACGAGAAGAACACAGAGTAAAATGAAGAACATATAGCAAACGAAGAACACAAGTATAAATCTAAAACGTAAACCTGTAAATAATCAATGGCATACGATGGGAAACCTATAAATGGCAACAGAAAAATAGTGAGAACTCACATAATAACCAAATCTAGAACGTAAATAATGAAATGTAAATGGCAACATGAAAACAGAGAAGAGAAACCTTACAGAGAAGAAGGAGAGAAAAGAGAGTTAGACTAAGGCGCGCTCGTGAAATTACGAAATTTAAAATGAAAAGGAAGATATAATCACGGTTACACAAGGACCCGTGGTTATATGTATGACCTATAACCACGGTTATGCTAGTACCCGTGGTTATATGTATGACCTATAACCACGGTTACTCCAGGACCCGTGGTTATATATATGACATATAACCACGGTTGAACAAGGGACCCATGGTTATATGTGAAAATCTTATTTTGGCATTAGAAAACACCATAAAAATTTTTAGAATTTTTAGAATTTATTTGGTAGGTAAAGTAGAAGCCTAAAAATCCAAAAAATAAGCAAATAAATCATAAAAAATAAAATTTTTTGAGAAAACAAGGTTTTTTTGAAAATCTGAGCAATCCGTAGCCAGTTGGGATGAATGTGGATTTTTTTTCTACCCCAAAATCATATGCAGCAATAAGGATTCTGAGTTTTCTAGCTCAAGTTATGCTCGTTTGAAGTTTGCCGATTTTTGTCGTCGCAAAATTTTTGTATCTCTCACTCAAAAATTGATTTTTCAAAAATTCCAACTCGAATAGCTAATAAGTACCAAAAGAAGTCATGACGCAAAAAATCAGATCAAAATTCCATGTTTTTCTATTTTTTTGGATTTTTCTAAAAATAAGGTGAATAATATATGAATAATATATGAATTTCAAAATCAGATCAAAATTCCCAAAAATTTCAAAAATGCCATCTCGTTTTGACATATAACCACGGTTGTCAAACAACCGTGGTTATAGACACTTTTAATCACGGTTGCCTAACAACCGTGATTAAAAGTTTTCCTAAAAATTTTAAAAATGCCATCTCGTTTTGACATATAACCACGGTTGTCAAACAACCGTGATTATAGAGACTTTTAATCACGGTTGCCTAACAACCGTGATTAAAAGTTTTCCCAAAAATTTCAAAAATGTCACCGCGTCATTTTTAATCACGGATCCACATTAATCCGTGATTATACCCCGTGGTTGTATCCATTTTTTGCACTAGTGAATTCAGCCTACATCATTTCTAAAAATTCTTTGCACACACTTTCATCAATAGTACAAAAAATAATATCATCCACACAAATTTTCCAAGTTGATCCCTTGTGTTCAGGATATAGCATGTGCATTTAAAGAGATGAAAATATGAAATGTTGGGCTCCTTCCCTTCCACAATTTATAAGGAGTCTTATTCAGTATTGGTCTAAAAAGGATTCTGTTTTGAATATAACAAGAAGTGCTCACAACCTCTGCCTATAAATTTTGGAAGATTGTTTTCAAAAAGCATAGTTCTAGCCATTTCTTGGAGAGTTCTATTTTTCCTTTCCACAACATAATTCTGTTGAGGTGTTCTTGGAGAAGAAAAACCGTGAGTGATGCCAGACTCATTGCATAATTTTTCAAAAACTTCATTTTCAAATTCTTTGTTGTGGTCACTTCTTATTGTACTAATACACAATATTTTCTCATTCTAGATTTTCTTACAGAAAATCTTGAATACTTTCACAGACTCATCTTTATGGACTAGGAAATAAACCCATGTCATTCTTGTGTAGTCATCACCAATGATAAAGTCATATTTCTTTGTTTCTATACTTTGAGTCTGAGATGGACAAACAAGTCTAAATGTAACAACTCTAATGGTCTGACTATTGAAACAACATTTTTGTTTTTAAAAGATATTTTATGTTATTTCCATTTTTGGCATGCTTCACAAGGCAAGAAACTGTTAAAAGAGATTTTTGGCAGTCTCTTGACTTAGCCTTTTCTGTGAAGTTTTGAAATATGTTTTAGATTTATATGCCCAAGCTTTTTATGTCAGATCCATCTCTCTTCAGAGTTTGAAAAAAAAACATGTTACATTTTGATTATTAAGTTCATTCAGATCAACCTTGTATAGTTTGTTGTGTCTGTTTGTAGAAAAGAGTATGGTTCCATCATGGTTAATGATAGTACACTTCTCTTTATCAAATAAGACTTTATACCTACTATCACAAAATTGACTTATGCTAAGCAGGTTATGTCTCAGACCTTCTACAAGATAAACATTTTCAATAACAGTAGAAGGAATTTTACCAACTTTATCAATACCAACAATGTTCCTAGTCTGGTTCCCTCCAAAGGTGATAGTCCCTCTTTTAAAACGTTCCAGGTCTAGGAACATAGACTTTCTTTTTGTCATGTGATGTGAGCATCCACTATCCAGATACCAATGCTGATACTTTTCTTTTGTCTTTAAGCACATCTTACACAAAAGTAAATAATGTCTTTGGTACCCAAATTCTTTTGGGTCCTATGTGGTTAGTGATCTTTGAATTTCTTTTCTTCCTTTTCAGACAGTCGTTGATTACATGACTATTCCTTTTACAACAATTACATCTTGCATGCTTATGTTTATTTGAGATTGATGGAGTAGAAGGAGACTGCTTGAGATCAACTAGTTCAACATATCCCAGACCTGGTCTATTCTTAGGTTTCGTGGCAAGTTATCCACTAATCGTTGCAGTATATAAAAATAAAGTGTCGTTCCACTGAGGAGTGGTTGATTTAGTAAATACATTTCAAACTATTATGGCTAGAAATGTATATAAACATCATGGTGAAATAAATAAACGAGAGATTAAACAAGTAGATGGATATAAATGTACAAAAATGATAATGGTTTAGGTGAAAATAGATAGTAGAAGACTGAGACTGGATTTCATCTATCTCACCCTCTGATACGCTATGTATACTTATCTAAATGGTTTTCAAACTATTGCTTTTTACGTCACAATCAAAGTTATTCATATCTATCCCTCGACTACGAAATCCGTAAGAATATTTCCAAACTGTTGATCTCTCAATCACTTTGAAAACATTCCAACATTAAGAACGATTGTTTTGACGTTCGTTTCGTTGATTATTATTCTCAATAACCATCGCAACAAGTATTCCATTTAAATCCATTTTCAAAAGTGATTTTCCAACAACCCAGGAAAACTAAAATCAAGAAGTTATTGATCATATAGATCCAGGCATTAAACATAAAATGGAAAGCCAAAAACAATAGAATAAAGGTACCAAATATATAAATATATAACAAGTGTATGTCAGGTTTGAATCGATTACATCCAATCCCAAAGAAAAGTTTAGTTACTCATGATAGTCATTGCAACCAATCAAAATAGTGAGAAGATGAATAAAAAAATAAGTTCCTAAGATCTTCAATGGAGGAAAGGAAGAGGAAGTGTTGTGCGTATCCCCCTTTTTGAAATTTCTAAGTTTTGCTTTTATATCAGCCAACTCGCTCAAGCGAGTTAAAAACTCGCTTAAGCGAGTGAACATCCTTCACCCTGAAGCAAGCTTTAACATGTATTGTTTCCCTCAACAACTCACTTGGGTAGATGGTTCACTCAAGCGAGTCCATAAATCCACTAATTCCCCTGTTTTACAGTCACTTGAGCCAATGGGATGCACACTCAAATGAATTCTTTTTATTTGGCCTCTGGATGAATTTCGCTTAAGCGAAAAGAGGCTCACTCAAGTGAAATCTTTTTAATTTGATTCTGCCTGATTTTTGCTTGAACTAAAGTGGCTCGCTCAAGCGAATTCCTCCTTGATGCTCTCTGGATGAATTTAGCTCAAGCGGATGTACAATCGCTCAAGCGAATTCTGCCCCTAATACTTTAATTCTTTGTTGCTTCAATCTCGCTCAAACGAAGCTATCTCCCGCTCAAGCGATTACTCGCTTAAACAGATTTCAAGCTTGCTTAAGTGAGTCAATCAAAACTTGGCCTTTTTCTCTGTTTTGTTTGGGGAATTTCTTCAAGATTTCTTTCTTCTTCTTTTTCTCATCCTTTCACCTATAATCATATATATATTTGGGATAAGGGACACATATTTACATCAGTTGCAACAAAAATTATCAAGAATTCAAATTTCATCAAATAATGCACGCAAAACAATCCAGATATAGTGATATCCTATCAGAATCATGCCTATTTAATAAAAAAATATACATATTTTAGGAATTTATTAACTCTACCCGACCTAGAACTTTGCTTGTCCTCAAGTAAAAGGTATCAAAATGTCATGGTGAATATAGGGTTGCCTTAAATCAAAATAGTGCATAAGAAAATGGGACAACTTAATATATAAGATAACAACTCATGGTGTCTTTAAAATCCATCAAGATAAATGCCCAAATCTACAAATCACAAAACAAGTTGAAAGCAACCAATTATTGTAAAAACAAGAAATCCACTTCATTCCTCACAGGTGAGTGTTTTACTCATACCACCACTGATTATGTGCAAGTTAGAATTGTATTTCATTTCATTTCAAAAGAACAATCACATAGACAACAAGGATCAAGAGGTCTTCAAAAGGTTGTAATGAGGTTGGGCTATACAAGAAAAATTCATGGTTTTCTGGGAATTCAAAGAACATGCTATAAGGGAAAAGAATATGATATCTGCACATAACTCTAGCTGCCTTAACTTAACATTACCCATCAAACTCATGGTTTCCCTTTTCAATTTTATTTTTCTTTTTATTTTTGAATATCTCTTTTTTTTGATATTTTTCTTTTACACAAGATTTCAACTGAGGAATTTCTTTTTCTTTTCATCTTCACTTATTCATCATAACCTTTTAATTTCCTTTCACCCATAAAGCCAATAAGCATAACATAACCCTACATGTACACAATAACCATACTCTTTTACCTTCAGCATGTTATTCAGGTAAGGTATTGAACATGCTTCAGATAGGGTATTCAAATTAAAAACTTTTCAATTCAGAAGGGTTTATGAACAAAATGGAATTTAAACAATATACAGGTTGGCTTTTTGGCTCTGGGTTAAACCTAAATCTAAGCAAAATTGCCTCTATCATTTCCATGCTTATCTAAATGATGCCTTCTGACAAAAAATCATGCAATAACAACTAAACAATTTCCAGTGGGACTCTCAATATTTAAGATTCACTCACTCTCCTAGTTAACAGGCTTGATTTCTTTATTTAAATAGAAAAAAGGTTCAGAAAATTGTTAAGTTACTTCACACACATGGGATTTAACTTTATTTCTATCAAATTTAACCATGGTGCTTTATTTTTCAAAATGAAGTTGTTTTTAACTTATGCATCAATTGATTTTATTACAACCTAACTCACCTTTTTACTTTCAAAATGATAAACTATACTACTAACTTCAACTAGCATTTTTTTTGGATGACTAAAATCAACACACACATACACACACACACACACACACACATATATATATATATATATCAAAATATCACGCCTATATATGTAAACACTAGCAGGTGAAATCCAAAACATGTATAAACCGCTAAGTAAAGTAGTAAGTCAACTAAAAGTAAAGTGCTAAAATAAAGTACTGAAACTAAAATACTAAAACTAAATAAGCAAAATAAACAATGGAACCCATCAGAAGTCACGATCATCTGTCACTAGCCAAAATATCATTGACAACTCTATTGAGTTGTTCCTCAAACTCCTGGTCCCGGTCATGCTCCTACTGCTCATCCTGATGCTCTGTATCTACTGGGTTCTACACTGGTGGAACTGGATCAGTTGATGGTGGCTATGCTGTAGTGTCAGATGAGACTCCACCCCTCCCTCAAAAGAAGGCCTGTCCCTAGGCCAAGCTAGGTAAGTTGCAAACTGATCGAGGTCCATGCAATGGCCCTAGGAACCTGAAATACTGTTGTGATAAAAGGCTGAGTGAAGGTAGAGAAGTCCTTTGTGGAATGAAGCATGTTGTAGGTGAGAATGAGTCTGCTGAGCCTGAAAAAGTGTCAATTGGCTCATAACACTCTCTAGTATAGAAATGGATAGTGGTGGTGGTGCTAGGGGTACTGTAGTAAAAGAAGAGAGTCTGGCTGAAATTAAAGCTGAGAAAGATGAAGAACCTATAGCTGGTGGCACTACGTAGTTTAACTTAATGGACTTACGATCGATGGAGGGTCTGATCGGAGAAGTGAGGGTGACCTTTATCCCATGGGCTATACATAATCCTATAATAAAAGCTGGGAATCCCAAAGTCCCCTTCGCCTTAGTACCGAAGATAGTGGTCTTTGGGTCTGACTGGGCAAACCTGAAGATCTCCGCGGAAATAATGCCTGCTATATCAATAGAAATATCAGAATCTAAAATGCAATATAACAGGTTATATCTAGGAGTGGGAAGATTAGAAACATGGCCGGTAGGAATAATGTTGGCCAGGAGAAATAAGGTCCACACTCTAGTAAGGACATCCATGTCCTTACGCAGCAAACGAACAGGGAAGCCGCTCGGTCCCAACTATATGTGATGGCCTGGTAGACAAAAAGCCTCTTTTAAGTCACTCAAAAAAGATATAATTCTTTTTTCTAAGCTCTTTGTAAGTGCATAGCTCTCCATCATCCAACTACATAATGTTTCTTAAATGGTTGATAATGGCATCTCTGAAGTAGGATATCCAAGTTCCTCTGACAAATGTCTTCCGCTATAGAGGACCCCCTTATTCTATGCATTTGCATAGAACTCTCTGACGATCTCGAGGTTAAACTTGGGTCTGGGGTTGGCCAATCTCAGCCAATTACAGTCCTGCATGATGTTCATAAAGGCATCGTAGTCACCTAATCTGAGGTTTACCCTCATCTCTGTGATGAATGTCCAACTCTGATGTCCTCTGACATTTGCCTTTATCTTTTCGGCTTGTTTCTAATTGACCTATAGGTGATGGGCCAGTGTTCTTGGTGTGGACAATCCTAAAACTCAAAAGAGTATACAAAGTGAACGACAAGCTAGAAGATTTGGAATATAATCAGAAATAAGTGACGATTCAATTATCATGAACAATGTTATGCCTAAATAGAATAACCATGAAATTTACATACTATGCCTCAAGAAAATGTACAAAGTAAGTTGACACTTAAAACATGGTCATGACACATAATTTCACCACTAACAAAGTAATTCTACCCAGCCAGCATAAAGCATCAAACAAAACGTTACAGATCAAGACAACAAGCCAAATTGAACAAATACTCAACGACTACGCAAAGTGCTAAACTCAATTTAACGAAGGCAAAACTCATTTGGGCAAAGGCAACAAGCCAAAATGAACAAAGGCAATTTAAGAACTAGTAAAACATATTATACCACAATTTTAGCAAGACTCATTTGACAATGTCAAGTTATATTACAACAAAATACAAAGGCATTATGGATGCCTAAAACATAGCATATTGCAACTTTTGACCATACAATGCATTTCCAAAAACAAAACTCTCAACAAAAGCACCAAAGAGTATGCAATACACAAGAGTGTAGTATAGGAACATTCAACATCTGACAAAATTTCAGAATTCATCCCTAAGCTATGAACAATGGATATCTGAATCTCACTATATTCTAAGTTCCATAAAGCATGAAAAATAAAGCATACAACTTGCAAATTCAAGTTCCATACGGTAAAAATGGCACATGCATAAGCAAAAGGAAAACATGTAACATCCTTTTTTTTTACTCAAATAGAAAATAGATATTAATATCTCTTTAATGAGAAAATACTTACTATTAGTTACTTGATTTTTTAACTAATTAATATTTTTATAAAATTTTGGTACTTACATTTAAATTATTTTTTAAAAAATAAAATGAAATAATAATAAAATAAAAATATGTATATTTAACGAAGATTTTAAAATGACTTAATTAGTATTCACTAATTAAGAAAATTAATAATAAAATTTTAAGATTTAACTCTTATTATTAGAATTTTAAAATAACAATTTGAAGGAATTAGAATATGGTTCTTTAGAACTTTTTGATCTATGCATTATTTATGATTTTTTGGAATTTTTGAATTTTTTAATAAATATTTGAGAAAATAACCGAAATGCCACTGCCGACATCATCGGTTGGTAAATACTCACATCATGAATAGTTACCGGTGGGTAAATACTTACATCATGAATAGTGACCGGTAGGTAAATACTTACATCATGAATAGTGACCGGTGGGTAAATACTTACATCATGAATAGTGACCGGTGGGTAAATACTTACATCATAAATAGTAAAATAAATAATTAAGTAATCTTAAATAGTAAATTTCTCTTCTTATAAATAGATGGCTTATTTATAACATTTCCAAACTAAAATTAGAGAGAGAATCTAGAGAGATAGTGCGTAAGAAATTAGTGGGGAGTAAATTCTTTTGGTTAAAAGAGATTCTGCCGGAGGTGTAAGGTAATAATATTTTCTTCTAAATTCTTTTTATGATTATTTAGTTTATTCTTTTTAGTACTCTTAAACCATTAATATACTAGTACTATTATGAATAAGTTACTATGGTAAAAAATAAATTACCACTATGTTATTTTTATAATTTGCTGTTACTATTCACTATTTACTATTACTATTCTCAATTTACCATTTACTGTTATTATTCAAAATTTATTATTTACCATTATTATTCAAAAATTATTAGTTACTGTTATTATTCAAAATTTACTATTTACCGTTACCATTTAAAATTTACTATTTACTATTTTATTCACGATTTACTATTTTCTGTTACTATAAAAAAATTATTAGTTACCGTTACTATTAATGATTTACTATTTACCATTACTATTTACTGTTACTATGCATAATTACTATTTATCATTCTGATAGTAATCTTAATTTTCATTTTATGCCTATACTGAAATAAATTAGTATTAATATTTTTTTTAGAACTCGGAGGCACAGAGCGAATTCACTTTTGGTAGCAATTTCAGGTAAGGGAGAGTGGGATAAAAATATAATATAGAAAGACATAAGAATAATGAGAGGAGTCCCCTATTCCTTTTAAATTTAATAATATTATTATTTTAAAATAATAAATTTTAAATTAAGTATCTTGTGTAACTTACTCTGAATTACCTATGCAAGGACTTGGACTATTATGACTTATATGGAGTGAACTAAACCTATGCAAGGATTGGATTATATGGACTTACATAGACCTATACGAGGAAATGGACTATAAGGGCTTAGAATTAAGTTTATTAAATTAAATAACTATTAAACTTTAAATTATGATATTTACGAATGATATTTATTTGATTTGATTATGATTGATAATATTGGTGATTGATGATATTTGATTGTGATTGATGATATTACAATACTTGATTGTGATCGATGAGTGATTGATAATCTTGTGATATGGAGTTTGAGCATATAGCAAACACGACGGGAAGCAAACACGACGGGAAGCTAAAACTCAGTAAGAATATACTTATTCCTTACTCTTTACAGTATTACTTTAAAATAAATTATTTATGATAATTTCTCAATGTTTATTCAGAATTATTGTTAAGAAATTTTTCTTAATTTTCAATAAAAATATATAATTTCTATAACTTACCTTTTTCTTTCAAAATAAATTATTTAATTCAATTTTAGAATAATTTTTAGTTATAAAAATAAAAAAAAGAAATTGTTTTATGAAAATAATATATTCATATATGTATATATATAAAAATATTTGATTCTCAAATAGAAATAAGATACTTCAATAATATTTCATTTTAAACTTTTGAAAATAAGAGTTTTAATTTCAAAAGTGCTTTATTATATATTTTTCAAGTATTATAATTAAAGATGGAAAAAGATCGATAATTCAAACTTGTGTCTAAAGTAAATTAATTTCCTATCAATGCTCTAAAGAAGGTTTGAGATATATATTAAGACTTTGAAACTCAAATCACAATAATATTAATTTGTGAATGATAAAGAAAACTGTGTTGAGATTCTTCTGCGCGTGGCAGAACTAATTTAAGAGTTTGGAAATGTGCAGTTTATCGGGGTGGCTATGTTGTTATTTGTAGGCCCCGAAGATATAATTTATGCATCATGAATCATTAAAGAGAAATGAGATGTGATATTGCCTGGGGACGGATTATAGAAACCGAGGATACATTAGAGGAGGCTTAATTGCGAGCCTTGGGATGAGAGGGTGTGAAAGGGTGCTTCAGGTGACCTGGGGTTGCTCCCTAGTGTCGGGTACTTTCACAATAAAAACCTTCTCAATCTGACTAGTCTCTAAGTGTTTCCATGCCAGTTGAGCTGTTCATATGCCATGATGGCATTTATGTTATTATTATCCGGAATTATGGAATAGTGTAAACTCCTGGTTGGCCCAGTGCAGAATTAAAACTTTAAGGGCCCACATGCATAAAATGAGTGACATAGTAGCATAAGCATTTCATAAGATTCATGTGATTGTGACATTCTATGTGGGTGGTTGTGAATGAAAATATAAGTGTTATGTATGTGGAAACCCTATATTCATAATTCATTATGTATGAGATTATGACTGATATTATTATAGATTATGAAAACCATTATGCTTATGTCTTATCTGTAAGATATTATATTTTGTTTCTCACTCCTTCTTGTTTGAATTTTGTGTCCAAAATATATGTTATGTGATATATAGCTAGCAGTCCAAGATGGAAGGATATATAATTACAAGAGGGTAAAGTGGTTTCATCCTCAATCAGATAGATGAGGAGATATGACAAGAGTAGGATTCAAAAACTCGATGGTTCAAGGACTAGGAAATGATTGGTCACATTTGTAGTAGAGGTATAGTTTAGTTTTACTTTGCCTTATTACAATATCAAGTTAGATAATTGTAACAAGGTAAAGGTTAAACTTTGATAAACTTTCTCATTCGGATATAATATTAAAATGATTTATCACTTATGATTTCTATAAATTATTTTGTCATTATGGACAAATATTGAAAGATAATGTTTTTTTTACTTTCAATATTCAAAGGAAATCATATGTACATACGTCCTTGTATACGCGAGATAAAGAGTGATAAATATGTATATCTTTCTAAAAGTTTTTTTTTTAAAACAAGAAGAATACATATATATCTCGTGTATATAAGGGGGTGTTACAAAGCAGAGATTAAGGAACCAAAGCAAGAGAAAAGGAACCATACACACAAGAAAAATAGAGCACGGGATGCGGGAGAAACCTCATGGGGCACGCATAAAACTCATGCCACTATCAAAAGAATAGGAAGAAGGGCATAGAACTTACTTGAAACTTGCAAGGAAGGAGGAAAGGGGTAAGGAGAACTAGGGCATACAATCAGGGGAAACTCGTGAGAGAGAAGAAGATAGGATTTGCAAAGTGTAACCATTAAAATGAGAAGAAATGGGCTTCTAAAAATGTAAATCACACAATCTCGCTTAAGCAAGATGAGTTCGCTTAAGTGAATTAACTTAGAGCAATCCAGAAGTCGTATTTTCGCTCAAGCAAGCTAGAGCCGCTTGAGCAAAATTTACAGAGAATCAATCTCCCAATTAATTCGCTCAAGCAAGCCTGATACTTGGGCAATTTTTAAGCAAGCTTATGGCTATTTAACCGAGTTTTACCTTGAAGCACCTGCCTGATACTTTCATATATTTTGCTAAAGCAAATAGGACTTGCTTAGGTGAAATTTTGGCATAATCAATTTCAAATTAATTCACCTAAGCGGTCCTGATTTCGCTTAGGCAAAATTTTCACAGAATCTCTTCCCAATTTATTCGCTCAAGCGAAGTAAGACTCGCTTGAGCGACATAACTTTGGTGCACCCCTAATACATTCATTGCACATTTCGCTTAGGCCAAATGGTTTCGCTCAGGCGAAATTTGTAACACCCTCGATTAACTAGGACAATCTCTTCCACTAGATTATCCTGGTCAACTGAGAGGTTACGAGTTTTAGAAAAATGTGGAAGTTTTTTTTGTACAAGAAAGCTTAGTGGAACAGATACACTTTGTATACAACAAATTCAAATATAATACATGATCGTGACAGTAACTGTACATACTGAAAGTAAAAGGGAACTTAGACTCCCATATATGAAACAAAATTTAACCTATTCTACTCGTCCTCGGTCCAAGAAGAGCTTAGTTGATCCTCGATATGAAGTCTGTGTCCATTCCTGCAATGTCTGGAAAAATTTAGTGTAAGGGTGCGTCTTCACCTCCATAACAATCGGGAATGTGCCTTATTCACACCTGCCCTACATACAATACAAACAATCCAGGATCGAGTCCCTCTCACTTTCTTTGGGGCTCCTAAGATACATTCTAAGTTATCTTACCACTTTTGATCTCAGCTAACCATCCCTATTCTCCCATTCTATACAGTCATACTTAAGTAGTAAACAGTCATAATCTCAGTACAATGATGCAATGCATGAGTTCATTTCATTATTTCCATTCTCTTTATTAGTCATCATGATGCATGTAGGCTCATCTCCCCTCATCAATCTTATATACCAATATCCACATGCACAACAATCCTGCCTTATACTACCTACCCAACTAGAGCGACCAGAGCTTTCCTCGTTCTGGTTTTCACAAAAGGGTAAGGACCCGCAGTCCAATCATCATAATGGTTAATCACTTATCTCATCAGAACAGGCACTCAACGGCCATAGAAAACCCTGCCTCTCATCGAAGTTTATTAATGTTTGCCACAGGCTATCCGGTGTTGGGCGCGAATCTAAGCCATTGGAGGTCCGCCCCTGATATACTCCCAAGACCGCCCTCAGGGGATCGAGACGCCTGTTATTTCTCTAGTGTAACCATCACTTTAAGCTCTAGGGGAATATCCCAACATCCCTCCTTAACTTCCAAATATGATGCATATAACACATAATTTCCTTTCACTAGTCATCGGTAGGGTCCTTTTGATGGCTCCATTTCATTTATAACGTCGGACTTCTTCTTTTCATGAAATTTCAATTTATTCTTTCATTGTTTTCTCAAAATTACTCAATTCATAACGGTCTCACCCGACGCTTAGAAATGAAACGAGATCTTATATTTTCCAGAATTCATGGTACATTGGCGTTACGATGCCTATCATCACATCGGATCCGTTCTAATCACATCATATTATTTTTACAATTCATTCATCTCAAGATCCCTACCGAGACATTCTTCATCCGTTCTTTTCTTATTTATTTCAACATATTCATTCATGGCATCATTCAAGTACAAAATCACAGTTCATACACATGTCATCATACCATACTCATCCTACATATCACACATACTCATCATGTATAATTAACATATATTCATACACACAATTACATAGCAGTCATTAAACACAACATTTATCATACAAGTATTATACAACAATCATCACATATCATGAGAGGATCATATGTACAGGCATACTCATGGATATCTCTTTATAAGTGTTTTAATCTTGGTTTCTTACTCTATCTTATCAAACTATTTATCTCGATTTATTTAAGATGTCCAATTTTCCTTCATTGTTTCTTACTTACAGCTATTGGTTTTATTCATCCTTGATTTACTTGTATGTCGTTTAAGTCGGTGCTTAGGTCCTGTTGACATTGGTGTTCCTACATTTGCTAAACTTCCTTAGTGTATATTTTTATTACCCTATTATCATTTTCTATTCTTCAATAATTCCTAATATTTGTAATATATGTACTTGACTCATTCTTTTGTACGTCGTTAAGTCATTCCTCTCTTACCTATTTAATCATGCGTGATTACTTCCTTATTTCCTTAGTCACGAAATGGGTTACTAATCCTTTGTAATTAGTACTATTCTTGAATTTCTAGTTACTAGCTTATGTACTTTTCCTTTGCTCCCATGAGCTCTAATTATATTAACATATTAGTTTCCTTAGTTGCATAATTTTAGTCAACTAGAGTTTATTTTCTTTATGATATTAAATTGTTGCCTAGAAATCTAGAATCCACAACAATATTATGAACTTAGTCAACTATTATTTAGCCACTAAAATTACTAATTAATCTATAAGTCCTTCTACTTCTTTTTATTACTAGTTCAAGGTTTAAATTCTAAAATCCTTTCTATATCTTTTACCCTTTTAGCGACTAATGTTCTAAAGCTTAACTGTTTATTTTGTATACGTCATGTTCTCAAATCATTCTTACTTAGTTAATTATATATGTCATGCATCATATAAAGATCTCCTAAGTTTCTTGTCACTTATTTTATTGACTACTGAAATTTTCAACTCTTAACATTTATTTCTTATCTTGGACTCCTAATGATTTTATTTATCTTATTTAGGCACCTTTTTCTTAATTTATTAAAGTCCACTCTCTATGATTATAAAATTCTTTTTTATTTCTTTCCTTTTTTTCTATTTTGCATACTTAGCCCATTAAAATGCTTAAACTCAAAATTCATTCCCTAGTAAAATCTTGTTTCTTTTTATTATAACTCTATGATCTAAGTCTAAAAATCCTTTCTTATTCAATTAATATTTCAAGATATAAAAACTCTTTTAATTATTTTTCTCCTTCTTTTAATGGTTACCTAAATTTCTAACCTCATTTTCTTTCATTACGATTCTAGATTTATTAGATGAATAATTCTGTTCCCAAATTTATTAGGGTCCTTCCCTTTACCTTACTTCATATTAATATCTAATTGTCCATTTCTTTTTGTTCTTGGCCTTTTTAGTCTATTAAAATATTTAACTCCAAACTTTATTTTCTAGTTAAGCTCTTTAGTTCATTTTATTGCACTTACCTAAGTTCCTAAAATTATTATTCATTTCTACTTCAAGTGGTCACAAAAGTGGTCACAAATATTGTCACCAAAGATTTTCTTCTATCTCCTAATATTTATTACTTATCCACTTATTATTATTATTATTAGTATTATTATTATTATTATTATTATTATTATTTGTACTTAATTTATAAAACCTTATTGGGCCTAAGTTATAAAAATATTTTATTAAAGTTCTTTTGAGTAAACTTTCTAACAAAATATGAATTTATTTGATGAACTTATTTATTATATTTCTCTTTGAAAGATAATATCACTTTTTATAAAAGAAATCATTTTTAACCGCCCGATCGATAATTCTTCTCGATGTGTGTGATATTTTTAAAGTAACTCCGGCGACGCTTGAACGATCAATTAAATTCCATTGGTGGGGCTTACCGGGGAATTAAATTACAAATTACATAAATACATCACAAATTAAAAATAATCAATACAATCATATCGAATAAAACCGAGCCCGCTGAAACACTAATTCTCTAGATTTCCGCTTTCTTGTTCAATCACGATAAAATCCTCCGAATGCGTGAATATCTATTTATGACAAATTAATTTTTAAAATTCTTACAAAATTAAAAACATAGTAATTTTAACGGTCAGTTACAAAAATTTTTACGGTTTAAGATTTAACAGTTGGATCATGGCGAAAATTAAAATGGAGGTCCCCGAAAACTTAAGCGATATTATGGAACAATTTAAAACACAATCAAATAAGGTAAAGACCTCCTTCGCTTTCCGGACAACCACTGCCTGAAGGAAGGAAATAGCAAACTCGTCGAAAATCCGTCGAACGCTTTGATCGTTGCCTGTTATGTCCCGATTATTTCCGATCGCACTTAATCGTGCCCGAAACCTTAGAAAATTAACATGTAAGGATTTTCAAGCCATCACCAATCACGGCCAGCAAGAAAGAAACCACAAACAGCCATGCATTTGTCAAAATAAAAAGATCCTTTAACAAAAATTCATTGTTTCGACGTCCGATCGTTACCGATCGTTCCGCGGTACCTAAGAACAAGCCATGCAACTAAGACAATGAAAAGGGATCATGGTTTTTAACTTCTAAAACCAGTGAAAATACCACAAAATATATGCTACAAAAATTTGATTTTTAAAAGGGAAACAACAACAAAATGCATCAAAGGATTAAAGGCCAAAATCCTAACCTTAGATGCCCAAGGATGTCACAGCTGGAAGGGGATAGTGGAGCTTGGTGGATGGAGCTTGAACGATGATTTTGAGAAGTGATTAGAAGCCAAAGTTGTGGCTATTTTTGGTGGAGGCAGCCACGGTTTCAAGAGGAGAAGGGAGGGGGAAGAGAAATTATGGTGGTTGGTGGTGGTGAAGTGATGTCGTGATCTTAAAGAGAGGAAGGAGGGGATTAATTTAAGATGATGGTGGCTGGAATTTAGATGAATAAGGGTTATGAGATGAGAGATTATTTGCTGGAAATTAAGAGAAGAAGAGGGTCAGTGGGTGCCTAGGATGAGAGTTAATGGAAAATGGTCTATGGTTTGCATTAAAACTTTAGCTTGTTGGCTAAGGAAAAGAAAGAGACCAAGTCTTGGCATGCTAGACAAGTGTCTCCTGAAGCAAGTAAGTGTTGAGCATGGAGTTCAAGAAAGGGAGGCAAGTGTCTAGTGGGTGGAAGGAAGTGATTGGCTTATGTTGCATGAAAGGGTGATGTGTCAAGTGATGGGGTGTCAACTTGCTCATGGATTTAAGAGCCCTTCTGGGCCGAATTTGAAAATAATCCAAACACAAGAGTTTTAGATCTTTTTGTTATGTTTAATTTGGTATATGGAACAAATATTTTCATAAAAAAATGAGGGAGTTATGTCCCAAATACGAAAGTAGTGGAAGGTTGTGATGGGATTATTGTTTTGTGCAATGATTAATTTTTTGGGCAAAATGGGTGAGGATTTGGGCTTCATGTTCTTCATCAAACTTGTAGGGAATTGACTAAAAAAATGTTTGGTAAATGAATCGTTTGATTTTATGGTCATACCGGGGAGATACGTGGAAAATACTGAACATAGTGCAAGCTGCCACTAGAAAACATGAATCAGTATGGTATTTTAAATTCTGGGATTTTTGGAGCATGACTTGGCCTTTTATCCCTTCATTAAGTTTGTATATCTTCTTTTCCTCTTTAATTTGATATATCATTTGTGATGATCGGAGTTTGGTAGCCCAAGATATACTCGATTTACGACAGGATGATCTAGGAGCTTCCCGGATCAGCTATGTCTTTAGAAATAAATTCACCATTAATTCTCCTTTGAGAATTTGGTTTCATGCCCTTCATGAATATTGTAGAGGTCTACGATATGGATTCATAGCAAAAATAACGAAGTGATTCAAGCTCCGGACAAAGGAGATATGCAAATTTTACCATAGACTGCTGGCATTGAAAAGAAATGGCCAAGGGGTTGCAAAGATACATTAAACTGTACCAATCTAGTAGGATTTGGCCTTTGATGTCTTCACGGAAAATGTAGATAATTTTGTTACAAAGATTTTGACATCAAGTTTACATAAATCGAAGGTCGTATGAAAGAGTTATGAATTTTTTTTCTAAACCATGCACAGCGAAAAACGTTCAAACAGTGAAATTTTGAGACAAATATACTTAATCTTTGATTTTGGGGTTGACAAAGTGAGAATTGGAGTTTGGGGCTAGAAACGGAGATTGAAGATCTTTTCAAAATAGAGAGATTGATACCAAAATCGTTCGATTCCAAGGTTGTATGCAAAAGTTGGATCCAAAACACTGAAAGTGCTCGGGTCGAGTTTTAAAGCGATTTCTGAGGAAACCAACTTATGGAAAAACAAGGATGATAGAGTTAGAATCAAGCTTCGACCTCTTTAGGAAAGTTCCTAAAACATCGAAATGAGTCACCAGAGACTGACCTTGCCACCATCGGATATCCCGAGGTATATGAACGGTCAAATGTATGAGACATTAAGGTTTCTGATTGGGCCGGTCAGGCTAGGTCAGACACCCTTAATCCTTTAGGAAATGATCCTAACAAGACTAGTTTCCTTACTGGATCACTAGTCTCAGGTCGAACGGTCACCCTAGGCTAGGTCCCACAGTTCAAATCTGAGGAACCAAGCAATATTTTATTATTAAATATAATTATCAAATAAATAAATGATTTAAAATATATAATTTCAAAATAAATTGTTATAATTATTTATCTATTAAGTATTGTTGATAGGAAATAATTATCAACTAATATAATTATAAATTATTTTGTACCCAAAATAATCGTTGTTAACGTATTATTTTAATTAAACAGTGTTGTCGAACGTTATTTATTATTTTCTTGTCTCTGCTCCTCTCACTTGTTACATTCTCTCAGTATTCTTATATTTCAGATTAAGCTCCATTTTTCACTATTTTTCTCATTCTAAACTGTTCGGGGAACAGACCGAAGCCTCGAGCTTCTTACCAAAAGCTCAACAAAGTATCCTCGAGTCCTGAGGGTCTGGTTTCCTATTTTAAAAAATCAGGGCTATTATAAAATTTCAACAGAAAGAATTGCAAATTAATTCGCTTAAGAGATATTATTTCGCCTGAGTAAATCTGTTCTAGAATTAAAATGGATGTGAATTCGCTTGGGCAAGGAGCACATGGCTTAAGCGTATTGGTTTTACATTAAAGGTTGCTTAAGCGAGGCACTACTCGCTTGAGCGAGTTTAGCAGGCAAGCATTTATAAGCATTTATTGAGGTTGTCTGCAACATTAGCTCAAGCGAATTTGGATTCTGGAATGCCTAAGTCTATAAAAGGTAACCAAAACATGACTATTTCACAAACTTTTGCCAAATTTTGATTATCAATTGAAACACATCCAAGATACAATTTAAGATTCCAATCACACAATTTCAATTATCATGAAATAATCTAACAATAAATTGCATATGACATGAAATCAAGAATTTGTGCCTGATTGAATGATTATTTTTGCAATTTTTACATTTTGGCACCAACATAGTCATGAACTTAACCAAACTTACATAAGCAAATACAACACTTGAGATTTGTCATGCTACTTTACTTATGCATCAAAATTAAGACCAATTTGCTTATACCTTTCATATCCAACATATCAATTAAGCATTTCAACACAATTTTCATGAGCTATACAATAAGTCATCACATCATTAACTCTAAGCATAATCTTTCTAATCCAAATCTTACTTTGCCACACAAGTTTCATAACATTCATGCACTTTATCAAGAAAAGCATAAAACACACTCTACAACAAAAATTCACAAACACAAACACAAAATCAAAGCAAACAACATCAGAAAACTGGGTTGCCTTACAGGAAGCGCTTGTTTTACATCAAGCTTTAATCCCTCAAGTTTTAGATCAACTAAATGTTCTTAATTGAAAGATGAGGTTCTTCATTTGAAAAATAAGTGCTACTTTAAAGGGAATGTCAAGACATTACAAGTGTCTTGCTAGGGCATAAGCAGTTTGTGGCACATCTGGAATTGGCACTTTTTCTAAATGCCAAGAAAAATATTTGTGACTATTTTTAACTTTCAAAAATTGCAAATTTAACTGTTGAAAACTACAATCTTTTATAGTGAATGTTCTATCTTGATCTTGCCTTTTTCTACGCACTCTTTATAATGAAAGCAATCAAGTGAAAAACTAGACTATGTCTTACTCAATCACACCAAGTATGATACCACTATGATGAAGTATTCAAGTTTTTTCTAAGAATCCAAAGAAATCTCAACTAAAAGACAAAACCAAGGAGGCGGTAAAGACAAACTAAAAATACACAAAAAGAAAAGCACGCCAAAAGAAGTTAGTATATGACAAACAAGAAACAAAAAGGCAATCTAGAAAATGATCAAACAAGAAATACTAAACTCAAGGTGGAATATATGTGATAGACAAGAATGAATGAAGACAAACTAGAATGCAAGAACTCAAAAGGTTTCCTAAGAACTCTAGAATACAACAAGTGTTAATCACATAATGAGCAAGCTATGGATCCATTTTCAAAAACAACATTTAAAATGATCTTTAAAAAATGGCTAAGGTACTGCATAAACCACTTTTGGCACTGCCTTTTCCCTTTTTTATGCATACATATATTCAATTTTGCAAAGAAAATATTTAGAATTAGGGTTTTGTAACTAGGTACTTTGAAACTTTTCATTTCCCTTTTCTTTCTTTTCTTTTGGCTTTTTCAATGTCAGACACCATTTTCCATACTTGCACTCAATCCAAATTCAAGATCAAACAATCAACAATAATAAGTTACATCATTTTCCAAAATTAATCAAGCATGGAAAACAAAGGTATATGGCATAAAATGAAATAGAGATATGATAAGAATGAGAACAAAAGGAAAAAAAGTATAGTTGTTGTAAAATAAAAACAAACACAAGAAAACACAAGAAAAATAAGAAACTAACAACCTATAAAGCAAATGAAAGAACAACCACAAGTGTAAGGGTTTTGAAGAACAATTACTGACTTGAACAACACAAGATCAAGAGTGATCCAGAGCGATAGTTCATTACTTCAAAGAAACTCAAAAATGAAAATTAAAACATAGAAACAAAACTAAACACAAAAGATGCAAGATTATATAATTCATAACATAAAATTCAAACTAGAAAACATGGAATAATCATGGAAAGTGGCGCCCAAACATGAATGAACAAGACATCAAATCAAATATGAAATGTAAAAATAAAACAAAAAAGAAATTGGATTAAACAAAGAAAAATTCAAAAAAAACTTAAACAAATTCAAATTTGGATAAAAAATTAATGAACAATTTTGGCTCCAAATTAAAAAAATGCTCCAAGTTGAACATAAATTTGAGGTTATGGTTAGATATGGAAAGGATTATGGGTCTATGGTTGGATTCAAAAATTCAAAAAGAATTAAAGTAGATCTAGGTTTCTATGATTTTCTTAATTCTGGAGGGCAATTTTCAAAAGTTCATAAAATTGAAAGATGGATAGATGAATATAGATAGAAGATTAAGGATCTATAATTAGAATTCATATTATATGAATTAAAATGAGTAGTAGATCTAGAAAATAAACCTCAAGGACCCAGAGTTCATGATACCAAATGATCAAGTCCTTTCCTTTTGATTCTTGATATAAATCTTTCCAATAGGTTGTTTCTTGATCCCCAACTATGAAGCATCATTAAACAATCTAATATCCCCAACCAAGTTCCCTTACCAAATTTGGATGAAAGGGTTTTTAAGGTGAAAATCCTAAGAACAAAAGAAACAATTAAACAATAACATGAAGAGAGGGGGATGTAGGGAAAGGCACAACCAAGATGCTAGGATAAGTCAAGCATATCACCATAATGGAGGTGCTCCATTGATTACATCATGTTATAGTTTCACTTAACTCTTGAGAATTAGAGAGAATGTTTCTCACTAAAACTTTCAATTTTATTCAAATGACTAAAAGTGAGCTACAAAGAAGAGGTGAAGCCTATATGTAGACAACCACCAATAGAATTTCGACCAAGGCTCCTCTAGCAAGGCTTAATATAATCCTAAAAACACCCAATAATGGCCTAAACAACTAAACAAGACATATGGCTCAAAGTTGACCAAAAACAAATACAACTCAAATGCCCTTAGACGACCTTAACACAAAATCCTAACCATAATATAAAATAATACAAATGAAGAAGGAGAAGATATGTCTAACAACGTCGTCCAAGCTCTCCTGCTTGGACCCTTTGCTTATTACATGTCATCATTAGCTTATTACATGTCATCATTAGGAAATTTTGCCAAAATCATTTTTTCCATTATCTCCATTCGATTAGCTTTACTTCTACATGATGAGTGTATATACATATGTAATTTGTTCCCCATGTTTCAATTGATTGTTGTCAATAAATAACTCAAACATATTATTATGAAAAATACAAGATAGTATTGGAATGTATGTGGCTCCAGAAGTTGATTATTTCTTACATGTTTTCTTGGGCATAAGATATTGTGTTGACATTTTTGTTCTAGAATCTAAACTTATGGTGGAGGGTTGACTCAAATTTTTATGATTGTTGCCATCCAAAAAAACTTTTTCTTCTATGATCGTGATGTGTTTTCTAGGTGTGGGTGATAAGTAAGGATAATCCATAACACACTAAAATTGTTTGGAAATTATTTACCAAGGATTCATACACCAGGCTTATTTTAGCGTTAAAATTTAGATGGTGTTTCTTATATAATTAATCATACTTAAAATCATATGGTGAGGTATATTTTTTGCTCCATCACCTTTATGTATGCACTTTAATATATTTAATGCCCATGCATTCTTTTGAACTTGAAATTCAAGTTCGAAGGATTAAGTTGAATAAAAAATTTGGGAATTGAAGCCTTAGTTTATCGTTCAATATTGAATACACGAAGTGAGTGAATGTTGTTGTATTGAATCTTTAGTGGTCCAAGTTGGGTAATTTAGGAAGAAGTCTTTTCATCAATAAGTTAATTTATGATTCTTATATAATATACTTGCTGAATTTTTGGTTCCACACATTTTGCATTGTTTGTAGGTGCATGCTCAAGTATGGTAGATGATCCTGTATTCAAGTTGTATACATGGAGACTAATGTAAAATGTTAGCTAAATTTTTAACATGTATATTACACAAGAATCATAAATAACTTATTCTTGAGTCTATATCTTAAGCCTAGTTGAAAAAGTTTTGACGGGATCACCCCTCAAAAAATAATTTCAAAAACCTTTGATTTTGAAGTTATTGAACAATCTAATATAATGTGAAATAGTAACTTAAACATAAGTGCTAAAATAACTAAATGAAAGAATTAAAGAAGATATCTAATTCAAAGAACCTTCTTAATGTTTCTATCATCAAGATGTCGACCTAAATTTAAAGTACTTTATCTAAAATTTGAAGAAGGAAAATAATGTCTCAAAATAGGGCATAACACATAAAAGTTTGTATACCATCTTCAAAGCTCCCTCATAGTTAAAGAAAATTTATAAAAAAATTAACCTCGAAAATTCAAACGAAATCTAAAAGATTAAGACCTAAATCTGGAGTATAGAAGATTGGGTCAAAATACCTAATCTTCAATAACTTTTAAGCACTTATAATGAATAAAATAATGTTAATTAAGAAATGGGTTAATTCAACAATTACTTCTTAAGTGGTGAGATTAAGCCAAAAAGGATTGAAAGTGAATGCTTTAGTATATTTTGAACGAGTTAGTAGTTTTCAAATGCTAACCAGCAAAGAGAAAAAGGCACTTTGTGGTGTATTTATAATCACATGGTTAAGAAATGAATAATTGTTTTTTTTTCATAAACATTTTTAATCTTTCTTATCTAGTTTAATTGAAGTTCTTTTCTTATAGGACTACACTTATTTTTAAATGCATCACTTGCAATCTTTTTAAGTTGAAAATATTTTATTTACTTTGTTGCTAACCCTTATCATTCCCTTTTCTTCATTCTAAACAGAAAAAAAAAGACCTTTACCAAATGGGGCTTACATTGACCCTCTTCCCGTGTATGTGATCAAATTAATTTTTGTTAGTTTTAATATCTTTCTTTGTTTAACTTTTCACCTTTATTGATCTTTTTAAGTATTAAAATACTTTTCATGTCTATTATTGAAACAAGCATTCCATTTGAACATTTTGAAAAATGAATTAATGAAGAGCAAAGTATAATTTATATTGAATTTTAATTAACTTTACTAATTAGATTCTAATCCAGAAGGAATCTAACTATTATGATAAAAAATAAATTACCTTAATTGCTCTTAATCAAACGAGTACTACTATACTATATAAATAATTAAATAGTAATTTCAAATTTTAAAAAGATCAAATCTCAATGATAATGGTAGTCCTTACAATAGTAAATGACAGCATGAAGAAAAAATGTTAAAAGAAATCACATGTATTTTTACGTCAAAGGTTTACCCCATGTTTTACTTAGGCCATTGTTTTTTTTTTTTTGGGTTGTCGAGCTTATGTTCTTCTTTTGGTAAATTGATCTTATGCTCTTTGAAACATTCAAAAACAATAAAATAAACGAGTTATATATTCTTATTTAGGGAAAAAAATAAAAAAAGTGCTATATTTGCTCCACCCACAAAATTTACCCTTATTATGCAGTTCAATTTCTTGCATTCCGTTGTGAGCTCCTTACATTCAACAAGCCCTAGTGTTAAGCTTCGGTTTCAGCACATTTGGCAACTCAATTCCAACGGAGTTTTCTCTGTTAAGTGGAGGAAGCTTTTTGATTCTACGGGTCATAGAGTTTTGATTGTCTCGAATGACATGAAGAATTAATATAACCTTTAAATTTTTCACTTCAACTCAACTTTGTTTCCCCAACTGTAAACCAAACACCCTCTTTATCTTACGGTTGTTCACCGTCCATTCTAGTTTATCACACTGTTACCGTGGAAGTAAGTAGTTGTAGCATCTCTTGAATCTCTAGATGTCACATCACAATTCTTGATTGCTAATGATTTTCGTCTTTGTGGATACTTACAGTCCTTCCTTGATCCCTTGCCAACTGTAGATACTTTGTTGATGGTGCTAGATTGACAATATTTGCTTTGACGGATATTGTCATTGTTGCAAAATTTCAAAGGAGATTATTGTTAACTCAGATTAGATTGCATAGAGCTCAATAGAAAATGACTGAGTGCTTATTATTCCACAAATGAAAACAGCCAAGTTTATAGACTTAGCTCTATAACTGAATTCCTAGAAAATAGCCAAGTAACCCACGTCTAACAGTATATTCCTAGCTGTGGGAAAACAGAAAAACTGAACAGATAAAAACAGAATCATAAAATTTCAAATAGATTTCCTAAACTAAAAAATCTTTGACTCAGTCAACAATTCCTCCCTTAAACTGCATGCTCCTTGCAGCAGTTTATTTCAGAATCTTCAAGCATGCCTAGAGCACTTCGTAAGCGCTGGAAATCTTCAACCTTGAGAGGCTTTGTCATGACATCTGCTAACTGATTTCTTGTACTGCAGTAATTCAGCTCAATAACACCATCATTGCATAAATTTCTCAAGAAATGAAATCTGACATCAATATGTTTACTTCTTCCATGCAAAACTGGGTTTTTTGATAATTTAATTGTAGAAACATTATCACAAAACATCACAGTAGCTCCAACCTGATAGTGATCAAGATGCTCCAAAATTCTTCTCAGCCAAACACATTGACAAGCACATAATGCAGCTGCTATAAATTCTGCTTCTGTTGTAGATAGGCTAACCACAGGTTGTTTCTTTGAAGCCCATGAAATCACACCACCAGCCAAAAGGAAAGCATAACCAGATGTGATTTTCCTATCTTCAAGATCTCCTGCATAATCACTATCAGTGTAAGTAAATAATTCTTCATTTATTCCAGCCTTGTAGAAAATTCCCAGATTCTGAGTGCCCTGTAAATATCTCAAAATCCGCTTTGCTGCTAGGAAGTGACTCTCCTTTGGATGCTCCATAAAGCGACTAATCAAACTAACAGAATATGCAATATCCAGCCTTGTAGCTGTAAGATACATAAGGCTTCCTACAAGTTGTTTATACAGAGTACTGTCAACCTCTGTTCCTTTATCTTCTTTCAGCAACCTGGTTCCTGGAGCAATAGGATTCTTCACTGAATTACAATCAGACATATCAAATCTGTTCAACATATCCTTAATGTATTTTTTTTGCCCAATGTAAATTCCAGTACAACTCTGCAAAACTTCAATGCCTAGAAAATATCTCATCTTGCCTAAATCAGTCATTGCAAATTCATTCATCATTATAGTCTTAAACTCTTGAAACATCAACTCATCACTACCAGTATATATAAGATCATCTACATAAACACACACAATTAAAATTTCACTTCCCTCTTTCTTCAAAAATAAAATGTGCTCATGAGGACATTTCAAAAAACCATTAGTTACAAGATGAGACTCCAGCTTACTGTACCAAGCTCTTGGAGCCTGTTTAAGTCCATACAAGGCCTTTTTGAGCTTGTATACTTGATGTTCACGTCCTTGACATACATACCCCGGTGGTTGCTCTAGATAGACATCTTCATTGATTGCTCCATGCAGGAACGCTGATTTAATATCAAGCTGATAAATATTCCATCTATTTGCTGCTGCAATCGCAATAACAGTTCTGACAGTTTCAAGACGAGCTACTGGTGCAAAAATCTCTTCGTAATCTATGCCTTCCTTTTGAGTGTATCCTTTTGCTACAAGTCTAGCCTTGAATTTATCAATCTCCCCTGTTTCCTTCAATTTAGTCTTGAAAATCCACTTGACACCTATGACTTTGCAATTTGGGGGTGGATCAACCAGCTGCCAAGTATCATTTCTTTGAATAGCTTGGATTTCAGCATCCATAGCATTCCTCCAATGCTGACTTTTTGATGCTTGATTGTATGTTACTGGATCTGCACCTGCAAACATGGCAAAATTCATGGCATCTTCCTCAGTTAGAGCATCACATGTGACATAACCGGTAACATAATCTCTCATCCATGCTGGTGGTCTTCTAGTCCTCCCTTGATCATGAGATTCTGAAGCTGCTGGAACAGAGTAATCAAGCCCATTTGAGGATGAGTTTGGTGTTGCTGCACTAGAAGTCGCAACTACATCATTAGATTTGTCTTGAGTTTTCTCCCCAGCTACTTGTGAAGGCTCTTCCAAAGGATTTAACTCACCTGTATCAAGTATACTACTGGTTTTTGCTTCACTCTAATCCCAAGCAGCATCTTCCTGAAATTTAACATCTCTACTAATCAAAATTTTCTTCTTGACGGGATCATAAAGCTTGTAGGCCTTAGATTCCTCGCTTACACCTAACAACACACATTTGATACTTTTGTCATCAAGTTTGCTCCTTTGCTGGTTATGTACATAAACATATCCAATGCAGCCAAAGATCCTGAAGTAAGAAACAGACGGCTTGATTCCGCTCCATGCCTCCTCGGGTGTGATGTCTTTTACAACAAGAGTGGGGCTTCTGTTCAGAACATGGACTGCCCACATTACAGCTTCTGGCCAAAAAGCTTTTGGAACTCCTTTTTCTCCCAAAACACTCCGAACCATATTGATAATGGTTTGATTTTTCCTTTCCGCTACACCGTTCTGTTGTGGTGTATATGAAGCTGTGAGTTGTCTTTGAATGCCCTGTTCATTACAAAATTCAACAAACTCCTTGGAGAGGTACTCTCCCCCTCTGTCAGTTCGTAACATTTGAATAGGAACACCAGCTTGTTTTTCAACTAGTGCTTTAAACTTCTTAAATACACCAAACGTTTCACTTTTCTCAAAAAGGAAATATACCCAAACTTTTCTGCTCAAATCATCAATGAAAGTGAGTATGTACCTTTTATTTCCATTAGAGGTAGGACTAATGGGACCACAAATGTCAGAGTGAATTAACTGCAGCAGTTGAGAAGCGCGCCAATTGCTCTGTCGTGGAAAAGGGTCTCTTTGATGTTTTCCTTTGAGACAATGTTCACAAAGATGAGTTGGTGGCGTTAAGGAAGGCAATCCTTTCACCATATTAAGCTCCAATAAAGTTTTCAACCCACTGTAGCTCAAGTGCCCATAGCGAGAGTGCCAAACTTCTGCAGGTAGCACTGAACTAGCTTGAAAACAAGGCTGAGAAACTCCAGATTTAACATGGACAGCAAACATACGATTGGTAGTCATAGAGGTTTCAAAAATAATCCCTTTTTCTTGAAACACTCTACACTTATTTTGCTTCATCTCAACAGTCAATCCTTTCTCTTGAAGTTGCCCCACACTGAATAAATTATTTTTCAGTTCAGGCACATAAAATACATCATTTACCAAATGCACAACTCCATTAATTAAAAATCTAACAGTACCCTTCCCAGCCACCTTTAGAGAATAATTATTCCCTAATTTCACTTCATCAGAAAAAGAAAAATCAAAGGAAGAGAACCAATCCTTTCTACCTGTCATGTGGTTACTACAACCTGAGTCAATAAACCACATGTCTTGTGGATTTGATTTTCCATCTGATGAAAGTTGTGCCATAAGTAACACTGCTTCCTCGTCGACCTCAACATAATTTGCTTTGCTGTCTTGTGATTTCTTCAGGCATTCATATTGGAAGTGTCCAAAATCATGGCAGTGATAGCACTCTATCATCGTCTTGTCCACTTGTCTGCCTCCTCTGCCTCTACCTCTTCCTTGAACATTTCCACCTCGAAAAACTCCTCTTCCACGTCCACGTCTAGCACTTGTCTCATCTTGCGCAACCTTTAGCACTTGCTCGTCTTGCGCATTGTGGCCATTCATCCGCTGCTCATGAACTAACAAGCTGCTTTGGAGTTCGTCTACAGTCATGGTGTCCAAATCATGAGATTCTTCAATAGAACATACTACATAATCGTACCTTGAGGTCATTGAGCGGAGAATCTTCTCAATGACATTAAGATCAGACACCCGTTCACCATACATCCTCATCTTATTTGCAATTGTGAGAGTTCGAGCAAAATAGTCATTAACTGATTCTCCGTTCTTCATCTGCAGAATCTCCCATTCACGTCGGAGGGCTTGAAGTTGTGCTCGCTTTACTCTAGCTGTGCCCTGGTATTTTTGTTTTAAAGAATCCCAAATCTCCTTCGATGTCTCCTTCTTCAAGATCGTTTCAAGCACAGCTCGATCAATTGCTTGAAATAAATAATTTTTTACTTTTAGATCTTTCAACTTGAGCTCCTCCACAGTCTTCTTCTCATTCTCTGTTAATCCAGCTTCTGCTGCATGTTTGGGAATCCCTGGATCTATAAGATTCCAATATTCTTTCGACCTTAAGAAGTTCTCCATGAGCATTGCCCAATGATCATAATGCTCATTCAATTTTGGAATTGCAGGTTGCACAAAATTGCCATCCGTAGCCATGAGTGAAGTCTGCTGCTTCTTGCTATAGTGAACCGAGCTTTGATACCAGTTGTTAACTCAGATTAGATTGCATAGAGCTCAATAGAAAATGACTGAGTGCTTATTATTCCACAAATGAAAACAGCCAAGTTTATAGACTTAGCTCTATAACTGAATTCCTAGAAAATAGCCAAGTAACCTACGTCTAACAGTATATTCCTAACTGTGGGAAAACAGAAAAACTGAACAGATAAAAACAGAATCATAAAATTTCAAATAGATTTCCTAAACTAAAAAATCTTTGACTCAGTCAACAATTATGGCATATTAAGTGAGTTAACATTTACACTTTATTTACCAAATAGTTCCCAGACTTTGTTGTTGGATTGTCCATTTTAAAATTTATAGTTTTTTTTTTGTCATTGTAGTTATCACTTGTTTATTTGTTTATTGGTCGTCATCAAAAACCAACTCCATAGTTTGTAATTGGTCACATATCCATTTATCATTTGAGTTTTTTTAATTGAATCGCATTAGTTTCAGAAGGAATGGATATTCATAAATAATTTGTCATAGGACTTATCTTAAGAGTTAATATTTTTTTTCTTTAACCTATCAATTCATTTGTATATATGTTAGTGTAGCTCCCTTAAAATGTCGTGGGTTGATCATCAAAGAGTCGCATGATGTTGAGTTGGCCTTACATTACATGCAAGAGGATTCTTGAACATATTAATATTAGTCAACTTAATCAAACCATGCTAGTGATCAACCTAGGTGCTCACTACCATGAAGCTTTCATTTCACAATTATACAGAATCCCATAAAGCAGTTTTTCTATAAACATAATTTATCTAAGTCGAGAGGATGTTTCCAGGAATCATGAAGAAAGGATTAAATAGCTCCCTTGGACACGAAATAGTTGTAGGGTGGTGCAAAAAGCAAGTTACTTGCCGCTTCCGAACTAGAGCAAATCAGCTAAGCTGAAAACACATCAGACAATATAATTTTGTAAAGTTTTCTAATTATAATATATTGATATTGATTTTAATCTTATTAATCCACTTGAAAAACTTAATCTTGGAAGAAACTTTGGGCTTCTAAAGTGGGTAAGGAAGTAGAAGAAGGATTTACATGAATACTCACCTAAAGGATGGAGGATGGGTCAGTTTTAACTCTTTTAATCACATAAGGAGATAAATGCAAAAAAAAAAAAAAAAAGATCAAGTGGCAGGAAGAGGATAGGTTGTAGTAAGCAACAAATAGGATTCACACAAGGTGGACAAAAATGAAGAGATGTTCTTCAGGGAAAATTTAGATTGCATAGTACCTATATTCTCAAAGGAAAATTATACTAGACAAAAATAGATTTAGCATAGATATAATTAGTTAGATTGTTGAGAAAACATACAAGAGAAGAAAATATGTGATACAAATTAGAGTGGCATTTATTGAAAAGAAAATAACAGGTGCTTTCGGAACGTCATTTGGTAGCAAGGAGAAGACCAACAGATGGGTAAATAAACTTTAAATAAATCGAAGATAGATAAATTAAATTGGAAAACAGGAACCACATAAAACTCTAGGATAAACCATCAAAACATTCCTTGCACTAAGTTGGTTTATTATTTTCTTACTTTTTGATGGAGCATCACTGTTTATGCAGCAAACTACACATGTCGGTATTGTTGTCGATTTATTATTAACAAAATTTTACTCAAATAAAATGAGGTATTAAAACTAAGGAAAATAATCCCAGCTCGGACTCTAGAATTCTAGTGGAAATCCCCAAGCTTGGTAATCATTACCAAAAAACGCCAAGAACTTGGTCAATTTTCGCAAACTTGAACTCAGAACCGAATAGGGAACGAAGAAAATAATCTATACCTTAAATCCCAGAATAGAGTAAAGAATGAAGAATAGTGGTAGGAGGATAGAACATCAGACCTACTTAGGTTTTCAAAGATAACAAAGAAAGGAAAGACAAAAGAGTATATAAGTTTTAGGAAATACAAAGTAGGAAAGAAAAAATGTTGGGTCTTTTCACTTTTACGCTATCAAATCTAACATGGAAAAATAAACTTGGCCATAATTGACCGATCCAACTCTTCTAGTGGTGTAATCAATGATCCCCAAAAAGATATTTGCAAATCTACGCTTTTGCATATGATCCAATTTGCACAGAAGCTGCAAAATTCTAACACCATGGGAACTCGTGAACTTGCACACAATTTTGACAACAATGACTAGAAGTTTAGTTTTAACTCAACTCCAGTTTTTGTTGATTTGGAATTAATATTATGCTCCAATATTTCAATTATAATTCTAATATTCTAAATTGTAATAGATTCTTATTTCTTTAAAGTTCAAAATTTAAGCATGATATCTCTTGGTACATAGACCATACTGAACAAACTCACAACATAAAGATAGAGGGCATACCTCTAAACACTATTAGGATGTAAGCAATACAAACTTCATCTTAAACAATTTAAAACATTTGATCAACTGAGCGCTTCAATCCTATTCATAATTTGCTTCAGATTCTTCTCAATCAGCCTCTCGAGATCTTTCAGATCTTCATAATTCACTTGTTGTGGCAAGATACCACTTTTCAAATACTGGAACATAGCTAGGGTCATTTCTTTCTCACGGTTCTTCTGACGCTGCTTCTTCACATAGTCTTGGGCTTTGGCAACCCTTTGTGTGTTGAAACTTTCTTGGTTCACATTCTTGCTTTCATCTAAGGTAAAGGTACTTCGATACCTCTCAATGATATGTCTAGTTCCCTCTGGGTCTGGCCAAACCTCTGTCTTGGAGTCAAAAGGGTTGGTAATTATAGCACAAGCTTGAATTCCGCAAAGAATGGAGAGTTCACTTACCTTCTTAATAATACCTTTCTTCCTTTTCTTAAATGTCGCTTTCCTTGCTGTGACATCAGTGATATAGGCAAGTTTCACCTTCTTCCTAGTCATGACTGCAATAGCACCAACGTATCAGAAACTTGTATGCATCATTTGTCCTTTTTTTTTTGTTTTTATAGAGTTATCCCACCTAACCTAGTTGAAATTATGTGACTCCCTGTTTGGACTCATGAATACTATTATCTTGTATTCCAAACATAATATTTTCTAGGCATATATTATTTTCCATATTTTACAAATATTGCATTATTGTATTATATTAGGAAAGAATTGAAAGCCATGTGCCATAAATTGATACGGATTAATGTGTTGCCTTTTTTAGAAAATATACAAATTTTTGAATTTTAAGGTTGTAAAGCTCTTAATATATAAAAATATTGAGTTGTCAACGTGTGTTTTATATTATTTGAAACATATTTTATTTGAATTTAATTGGAATACACCTTTCTTACACTATTATCTAATCATATGCTTTGTAAGGGAAGATCGTTGTCTTTTATAATAAAGTCATATTTTATGTGATTTCTATTGATATGTAAAAATGTTTATCCTAAAAGTACATCATAATTAAACTTATTTTATTTTTTATATATTATATGTTAATAATATGATTGCATCATATTGAATTATATGCAAGATTAGATGAATTTTACATTCTTTGTATCAAATCATGAATATTGAATTTTTTTTCTGATATAAATGTGTGAATGAATGTTATAGGAATAGGAATGAACACATTTAATCAAAATCAAGTCCTTATTGTCCTGGTCAAATAGATAATTTTGGTATTACAATTCATATGTTTTATATTTTTATTTCAAAGCTTAAATATGTTTATGTCAAAATGAAATTAACCACTTTTTTAGTCCCGGCCTAATTTCTTTCGTATTTTAGTTCCCCACCAATGTAAAATGTTAAAAATTAATCTTCTCCATTAGAAGGTCGTTGTTAAAAATTAATCTGTCTAATAAATCTTACCTTCTTTTTTTCATATGTCATCTAATTTTCTCAACGGCGAATATAGAAAGTTCTTGAAATGAAAACGTTCCTCTCAATGGGTTTTTTAAACTGGGATATCTAGTACATTTGAGCTACTCGTTACCATATTTTTTTACATTTTTATTAATAAATTTTAATTAGGACTAATACTTTTGGATAATTAGATGAAATATTAGAAAATGACATATGGATTTACATTAATTTTAATGCTTTGAAAAAATTAACAATTAACAATCACCATCTAATAACATAAATTATTTCTAAATGTTTTACATTAATAAGAGACTAAAGCGGGAAAAAAACGAGTAGAGACTAGAATCAAAATGGTTTTATTGTTGTGATTGTTGGGTCAACAGTTAGGTGTGGTGTTCATGTCTTTTGCCTTGCATTGACATGTTACTTAATTTGAAGTATTAAAACCTAACCACTTCTTTTTGGCATTTTAGGCTTTGAGAGTCTTCTATTTTTGTAATTGTTGGCCCAATAATTGCAAAGGTCGCCTTCATTATCCGTGCATGTTAATCACACTTCTTTATTGTGTGTAGTTTATTAGGTTATATATATATGTCTTCTCCTATGTTCTTCATTGAGAATTTTTTTATTACTTCCTAGCTGCCTAGATTTCGCACATCTATTGCTTTTTGTTATTTGGTAGTTTATTCTTTATCAACTACTTTATAATTGATCGTTGCACTTTTTGTATTGTTGAGATAGTGAAACGATGTGATGAAAGAATTTAGTTCCTAACTTGTTAAATTACTCAAAGAATCCTCTCATCAATGGACCATAAAGGATATTAAGATATGGGATTGTTGTTATTCAATTTTGTTCGGGCCCATTTGAAAAAAATCAATCCAATGTAGGATTTAGATTTTAAGAGAAAAAATATGAACACCACATTTTGTCTAGGTAAACAAAGAAGAAGAAAAGGAAAACGGAAAATAAAAAACAAGGAAAAGAAAAAAAAGAAAGAAAATAAAAAAGAAGAGGGAAGAAAAGAAAGAAAAGAGATGATAAAAGTTTAGTACACATTGTATTAGAAGTTGTTAAAATCTAAATTGCTAGTTTTTTTTAGTCCCACATTGAATACTCTTATGGGGAGATACTTGTTATGTTACTATATAAATAACATTTTGTAACACTGGGGGCGGTGGACATAATTCATTTCTTAGTATACTTTGTGGTTGCGGCTTTAACCGATTTGGTTTTTTCTACAGGAGTCTCAGTTTAAAAAAAACAAGAGACACTACCGAATCCAGAAGCAGTTATAAAATTTTTTCTTTAGCTCTAAAAAGAAGTAAGTTTTTTTTTGTTTATTGTATTCTTTTTTTTATGCTCTAATTTATTAGCCTTTTTTGTTGTTTATTGTTTTCATTTTTATGCTTTGATTTATTATATTTTTTCTTTTCTTCTACTTATTCTGTCATTTATTTTATAGACTTATCTTTTTCTTTGTTTTTGTCCTCTTATTTGACACTTTTATTTTTTATTTTCTCTTCTTATTTCTGTCTAAAAAAGATAAATAAACCTAAGGTCCATTTTTAAAAAATAATAAATAATACAATATTTAAGATCAATTTTGACGAGACGTTCTGTTGATCAACATTTTTAATTTATTTTTTCATCTTTTAAAAAAATAATAAAAAAAGAACTACATAACTCTGACTTCCCTTCACGCTTGGGGAATACATAGGAGCGGAAGTAATTAATCTTGTTGGGTCCTAATTTTTAAAAACTAACTATATCCCCTAATTAAAATTATATATATAGCTCTTTTAAGTGACAACCGATTAATTTGGACGAGACGTCCTGTTAATCACCTAAAAAACATGATTTTTGTAAACAAATATAACAATTAATCAATTTAGTATAAAATCCATGAAAAAACTTTAAAAGGTTTAGATCACAAATTATTAGGATTATTCAAAACTTAAACAATTTAGGGTTTAAAACGGATACTGTGGGGTGCTAATACTTTCCCCACCTGTAATCAGACTCTCGAACATAAAATCTCAACTTAGGACCAATACCTTTAGGTTAAGGTTTTTTCGATGTTTTGCCCTAAAAGCATTGGTGGCAACTCCATGGTTTTTGGAAGGAATTCGGGAACCTAATTTCTTTTTAGGGTCGGCATCCCGCCTTGATCCTAGTCGTGATAGATGGCGACTCCACTAGGGGATCTTAGAGAGTCAAGCTTGTTTAAATTGTTTAGGTATATTAGGATAATCCTATATAACCTTCTGCCTATGTGTTTGTACCATGTATTTTTGTTGATATATGTTATTATGGAACCTTAGGGTAGAAGACATCATATTATTGTGTTATTGAACCCTACGGTAGAGGACATTGTAATATTTTATTTGTGTTTTTTTAAAGGAAAGGTAAGGTTCAGATATATACGCCCCTCCATACACTACACTTACACTCTTCACACATACTTCGAGTGGGACCCTTCACCCAGGGGTCTGAATAAACCTTAAGTTTAGGGGAGGTTGTGTAGCAGTGTCATTTGAGACATTCGCCTTCGTCTGACATCGTAAGAGTCTCAGTTAGAGTGTGACTTCCTCATGGTGCCCACACCTAGTAAGCTTTCTACCGTTGTGGTCAACATCATGGATGGAGTCTGAACTCTAGTGGCCTTTAGTAATTTAGAACAGCCACCCAATGTGAGAGGACACTATTATAGGAGCCCTAGAACCGATGGGAGACCTTCAGACAAACCTTGTTTAAGGCACAAAAGGGCAACATTCCTTTTACCTTTCATTCTTTTAAATTAAATTCATTGGGATACTTGCCTCCTTAAAGAATTTTCTCTTTTACACCTCAACAAATATGTGTTTTTTTTAAAAAAACCCAATAATCCTTCATGGGGAAATCGGTCCTCAAGCTTGTTCAATTTCATCCTTGTAGTTATAGGTTCCCTGGATCATAATAAAATTTCTTTATGCAAGGTTCTTTCAAAAAAATCAGACGATCCAAGAATTCTGTAACTTATTCTTAAGCTTCATTAACCATTATTCCCTATAGATACAGAAAATATTTTTAGGAAATAATGATTAACGAGGCATGACAAGTCCACAAGTTGACTTTTTCTTTTTTTTCTCCTTTCTTTTTCAGGAAGTAATCTAAACTTGGCAAGTATCCTATTAGAGATGGAAACTAATATGAGTTTAGACGAATGTGGGGCCAACAAGGCCGAACTGAAAACTACTACATGTCAAGGCTGGGAAAATTGACTCGACTAGCCTACAGGCTTTAGGAAAGAAGCTGAATCTGATCCAACTGATGGCCTTCTTAAGGAAATATGGGAAGATCCTAAAACTTCTGGAGGTTGAAGTACAAGTCGAAGTGATCACCACTTTTGCCTAATTTTATGACCCACTCCTTCGATGCTTAACCTTTCAAGACTTCCAATTAGCACCATCAGTAAGTGATGCTTGCGGGTTCAAGGGAGCATGTGGGAAGCTTCCAGCTCTCGAAATAGTATTTGATCATGATAAAAGAGACATGTATGGATGGTTTTGGGGGTTTAGAAGCCAAAAATGATGCATGCAAGAGGGATGGTAGTCTCGGGTTTTAAGAACAATATGGAAGGGTTAGGGTTTGTGGTGACCTTTTAAAGGAAGAAGAGGAAGCTAAAGGTAAAGAGAAGGTATGGAGGGTACTGGTTGTGCAAGAAAAAAAGAGAAATGGTTTCCAGGAAAGGAAGAAAGGGTTCGTTGGTGGTGGCTATTTGGTGGTGTTGTGCGAGAAAGAGAAGAGAGAAAAAGGAAGAGAAGAAGAAATGACTTTGGCTCTTAGAATTAAAGAATGAAGAGAGTTTTGAAATTGAAGAGAAATAAAGCAAATATATAGAAGAGGGGAGAGTTATACCAAAAAAACAAAATGAAATGGAAGTAGGCACTCATCATTTTAATTTTTGAAGAGTATATAATTTTAGAAGTACAATAATTTAAATAAAGAGATATGCAACTAATGGAAAAGCAAGATTAGTGGCATAGTGAATCTAAATTCTAAGGGACAAGACATGAAAGATGTTCTAAGATTTAGAAGGATATTTTTGAAACATTTGGTTAGCCATCATATCAAAAAGATGACAAGACTATTTAAACAATTAAAGACAAAGCTATTAAAAATAAAAGGAATTGTTTCAAAATTTATGATTAATTTTAGGATAGGAATCTAGGAAAATTCCCAACATCAAAGTTGGAGATCATATTTTTTCCTATAAAATGAGCTACAAGACATAAATATCTGATATCGGACGAAGGATATATATATGGCCAAAATACGAAAGGCTGTCCAAATCGATTTCGAAACAAGTACAACAATCTTTTTGTTAAAACTGGGACCAAATGGCAAGGATTTTGCAACAATAGTCAACTACAAAGTTTTATATCTTTCTCTCTTCCTTTAAACAAGCTAAGGCATAAAATTTTTCAATAATGGATGAGGAAGACATTCCTCGAAGATGTTCAGAGTTAGAATGAATTACAAGGCAATAACTTCAAAATAAAATTGGGTAAAATCTACAAGGAATTAAATTTTGAGGTCTTCATCAAAATTATAGATATTTAAATAAAGAAAATTATAGAAAAAGAACAGATCAATTTAAAATACGAATGAAGAAACTGTGACCAAAACATTGACAGGTGCGCAAATTAATCATGGAATTAATTAAGCATAAAATTATTTTCAAGTTTGGGCTAAATGCACAAGGAATCAGATTTTGGGCTCAATGTCAAAGTTGTATAGTGTTTTGATACAAAAAATTAGAAACTGGAACCAAGGTATTTCAACATCAAGAGAAGAGGTTACGTTGAAAACAAGTTAACAAGTACAAAGGTTCAATGCTCAAACAAGGTTCTTAGGCAAGTAAATAAGTCGGGACTCAAACCGACTTCCAAAAAATTTAATAATATGTATCAAAGGTATATCAAATCAAATGTTAAAGATTCAGGATGTCCCTCTTACCTCATGGCCTCTAGTATTTTCTATTACTTAAACTAGTCCCTGGTCCCGTTTCCAGCACAACTCTCCAACAAATACGTCCCTCGGAACATTTACTAATGTTTTGCTATTATTATTATAAAATTTTGTCACCATACCATGTCATTATTTGTCATTAAATTAACTCACTACTCATCTTACATCACTCTCATTAGTCTTATTTCACATGATTAATTATCAAATTAATCATTAATTTAATCTCCTTTCATCATATTTATTTCTTTTAACTTATTAAATCATTCTTTATTCATCTCAATAATTACCATATGCACATTATCATAATTCATCACTAACATAACTCATCCAATTATCACACAAAATCAGACCTTACTGCCCTTAAAACATCACACACAAATTAGCCAAAGCTTACAAAATCATAAAAAATCAGATAAAATATCATTGGTCGTAGTCACAAACAGAGCAATCATCCTCAAATATCCATAAAGCATAACAATTAGCCTTTCCCGAAAAAACCAAGATGTTACAATTATCACAACAAAAAGTTTAAGTTTTTCAAACATGATATCCAAAAGATCAAACCATCATTCAATTCTATTATTTGCAATTATTATGGTCATGCAAGATATATCTCTCATTTATGTAATTATAGAATAATTCTTTATATGAGAAATAAATTATCATGGGTTCCTAAAATTCCAGAAGTTTTAGACATTGGCTCTCAAGGACATAAGATAAAATGGGTACCAAAGGGAAAAGTTGTAAAGAGAATCAACAAATTGGTTAAGAGAAAGGAACATCACCAAGGAGAATGATTCCTAGAATAAAATGTAGATGTGTGAAACATGAGGGGAATGAGACCTCAATAAAAGTTACTCAAAAAGAAAATGAGAAGGTAGAAAACTTCAAGACTCAAAAATAAAAGCATTGAGTTAGGAAAAATGTTTCCTTAAATAGTAAGGCTAAGGTATCAATTTTTTTTACCTTGTGTACCCCTATTCAAGGATTTGAGACATATACCTTACTAGTGTAAAGGAAAGGATAAAACAATGATTGACATGTCTATCATATGTCTATACCACATATGAATCCTAAGATACTTTTTGTTATACATCTAAAGTAAAAGGTAAAATCATGTGCTCTTGTAAAAATAATTAAATATCATATTTTATCTCATGATGATCTCTAAGTTGATACACACCAACATATGCTTCTTGAGTTTTTGATTACATATAAGTATGATATTGGTCTTTAAGCATATACCATGATCAAAAGTTGTTATATACTAATGTGTGATTCATGTGTTGTTGATATGATATAAGTATGCCATTGGTCTTTATGCATATGTAAATTCATTGTTCAAGTTATTGTGCTTCATGGATTTTAGAGTATTTCTCATTCTACTAAACTTGAGCTTCGAAGGTTGTCAAAGTGTTATTTTTTAGATCATAATGCTTTCAGATAACACTTCAATATACGAATGGAGGAAGGGATAGCTTAATTGATTAGCAACCTTTTAGAATTCTCTTGGAAGCTAGAAATGAATGATAATTGATCAGTTAACAAGTGTTTTGGAACTTGAAAATCTTCATCATTTGATCAGAAAATCGATCAAAGGCATTCAGTTAATACATCGATCAAGCTATCATAAGCCAAGAATCAATCGAAATAAATTGATAAAGGCTAACCAATTAATAAATCAATCAATAATAGAGGAACGAGTATATGTAATAAAAAGCTCTTCATGCAGCAATGGACTAAAGTCAACTAGAATCTAGTTTATCATTTTCTTATCCCTTAGTTTAATTGGCTTGTTTCTCTTTCTTCTAACAATATAAAAGTTGAACTAGTGTTTTCTAAATACTCAAAAGAATCGTGGTTGATTATCACTTTGATGGCTTGAAATAATTTTCTTATCAAACTTAATTCACCCCCTTCTTTTGAAGTCACAAATGTTTTCTTTTAATCAAAAGTTGGCCCATTTCCTTGATTAAACCAAAAAGTTTTCTAAAAGAAAAGCTTTAGAAATTATTTTTGGAAAATTCTTCACATAGGGACAACATTTGACCACAATTGATTTATAGCATACTTTTCTATATATTATGACAAACATGATATAATGGCTTAGGATCCAAAATTGGTGGATGCTAGAATATTCTCTCTCAATTGTTTTCTAAGTCATTATCTCAAGGAATAAAAGTAAACATACCAGGTAAACTTGAGATTTGAGAAGATCAAAGCAAGTATACTTAAAAATAAGTATCTTGAAATTTACACACTGAATTTTATGTCATCAAATTCAAATTAAACAAGTGGAATTTGATGAAGAACTTAATAATTGCTCAAAAAGAAGAAAGTTTAAGGATAGAGGATTGTCTTAAACTTCATAAGACAATAAGTATCTCCATAAGAACCAATAATTATCTTAATCCTTAAACTTCTTCGATATTTTATATATGGATTGCATAATACGAGTTGATATTTTGATTCAAAATTTATGGGTGATGTCTTTAAGGGATAAAAGGACTTTTCATTCAGAAAAGTGGTTATTATTTGTCATATTCCTTTTGTCAAATAAGTCAAGTCCTTTCATACATATATAGAAATTGTTCTTTTCTATCAAAGTGGTATCAAGTTATATATATGTTAGACGTTCGTATACATGATTCGGTTATGATTTATGGCTTAAAAGAATACATAATTTCCTTTTTAAATGTGTTTAAAAAATGAACCATACATTTATAAAAAAAAATTGAAATGGGGAGCAATTTTTGAAATATGTTGATAATATACATATGTTCTGTATTTTTATTAAAGGGAGTTTATAAAATGGTGTATTCATATAATTTTATTCATCATATAGTTCTTATATAAAATGAATGTGTTCTTATATCTAGATTATATTTGACTGAATTTATGTAATCATTTACCTAATCGATATTTGTTCTATAAGCCTTCAGCAAGAATTCCTTAGTAAAATGTGAGATAAGGATATTGACCAATCATGCATTGAGTGAGTGAACGTATGTGTATGTTAATATGTTATTCTTGTTAATCTGGCATGAAGAATGTCTATAAGTGGTTGCTTCAAGAGAATTAATGAAGCTTGTCCATTGAAGGATCAATTTTCAACTAAATCCATTGTCAAAATCTATTAGAGCAATCAATTAACATATTTGATAGCACAGACTCACCTTGTTAAGCTTCACTTAGGGACCTATTATCCAAAGGAAGACCCAAACGAGCAAGAGATGAACAAGAGTCAAAGTAGTAACCCAATCTCAACCACTACTTCAAGAAGAAAGGAAATCTTTAAACCCCGTATGTTGACCTCAGACTTTCTAAAAAGAAAGAAAAAAAGGTCATGTCTTCCCATGATGTGTATAGTGAAAATAGTTCAAGTTCTGAATAAAGAAAACAAAGGGTATATGAGATGCTTATGTACATGCCCCTCCTTCAAATTTTATCAACCCCTCTACTTTCCTCAACATATAATGATAAGTAAACTCGTTTCTCTTCCTTGTGATTCATTTGAGACTTTTTTTTATGATGTCAAAAAGGGAGAATTTAGACAATGTCATATGTTATTTGTTTAAAGGGAGAATATGTTGAGATATGTCATATGTTGTTTGTTGAAGAGAAGAGATAAAACATGTCATATATATTAATTTTTTAATGAGGGTTATATTATTCTTTGTTAGAACTAAGTCTGTTAGTATAAAAAAGATAGTTGGTGTCTTAAATTTTTGTGTGATTACATACATAATTTCTTACATGAAAAAGTCTATTAAAGGACTAACAAAAATGTCAAGTATGGAGTTAAGTCCAAGTCTACTAAATGTCTAAAGCAAAGTAAAACATGTGCACATTTTGTAACACCCCTCGTTTTCCTGTGATTAATCCGTGGACTAAAATGTGGCACTACTTTTTATGTGTTGCTATAAATAAAATTTAGGCTTCAGCCATCTTATTGCTATGATTGATGTGTTTGTTTGACTAAAAATAAAATAGACTAATAAGATCCAGTAGGATGAATAACTGGCATAAAGGAACTTAGATTTTTAATTGGTACGATGAATGTGGTACCAATTGGAAATATCATTGGGGGGTTAAACTTAAAGTTTAAAGATCGGTATTGAGTCTTCAACATTTCATGAAGGGTGGAAGATGATGGGGGCTGAGCCAATTAATCAATATTACTTACTATTCAATCAATTAAGAGAAAACTAAAATTCTATCTCGTAGCCTTATGCGTATACTTTACTATTTTTCGCCAAACTTATTCTACAAGTGTTCTATTTGAGTGATCTTAGTCTCTAAATCTTCATTACGAAACATAAAATAATTCTTATGAACACACAACTCCCAAATTTTATTTTAAGATCCAAGTCAAGAAATTCACGTAATCAATGTACACCTTTCAGTATTTTAGACATAACTTTCTCTATAGTTATCGGAATTGAGTGATTCTTGTCTTAAAATTATCATAAAAAAATCCTCTACAATTCTTATGAAGACACTAAAAGCTAATTCCAAGCCCAGTAGTCCTAATTTTTATTACAAAACATTGACTCGTAACTTTATTTCTCGCCTGAACAACTTTTACTATTTTGGGCATAATTTTCGCCCTATTTATTAGAATTTAACATTCTATATCTTGTTGGAAATAGGAGGAAGATACCTACAACTTCTATGTTCATCATTTTTCCAAATTCTCAATGAAACAAATTCAAAAATTTTGGACATGTGTCAAGTTCTCATGGCCACACCTCACAATTCCACTAACCTTTAAATTAATAAATTAATTCCCACCAAGGCCAAACCTTATTGGCTGGCTTCTTCACTCACTTTTCCTATAAAACCATGAGCCATGCATGATCAAAAATTTCACTCTCTCATTCTCCTTCTTTAGTCGAACCACATACCCCTTTTTCTGCTCTCATTTTCTCTTAATTTCTTCATCATCTTTTTTTCTTTCTACCGTCCAGCAACCACCACCACCACATCAAGCCTTCATTTAGCAACCCTTGAGGAGTCTTGAGCAAGGAAAAGGAAAGCTATAAGGCCACTTCTTCCTCCTCCAAACTGTGTTCTTCATTTAAGGTAAGGGGAGTTTCTCTCATTTTTGCTCAAAGATCTTTGCAAGCATGACCACCACCACCAATCAAGCCTCTATTCAGCTATCCTTAAGAAGTCTTGGAGCAAGGAAAAGGAAAGCTGGAAAGCCACTTCTTTCTCCTCCAAACTGTGTGCTTCATTTAAGGTAGGGGAGTTTCTCTTATTTTTGCTTATAGATCTTTGCAAGCATGGGTTGTTGGTGTATGCACTATGAGCTTTTATGCTTCTTCATTTGTATCATTTTTCTACTTATCAATAGAATAAATATTTCAGTTTAAAATTGTTTTAAAACATATTTATCCTTGGAGTAATAGGTCATATAAAAATTATTCCTAAAATGTCCCTAGTCAAGTATTTACATGGGGACATGTAAATACACTGAGACTAGTGTGTGAGTGTACTAATGACCTGATCTCACAGATCATAGATATAGATGATATCGAGTCTTCACACAGGTACACATTAAGAGTAATGATATACTGGACAGACCCACCATGAGAACGTTGCATGGATCGTTACATGATTGTCATAAACGATTCTCAATGTGATAATGGTATATGTAGTCCTTCGACCTGAAGTCACTACGATTCCTACATGAGGAGTTTATTGTTTTAATACAATTAAACGTCTTCTGTAACAAGAGGACTATAAAGGTTGTGATTAGGCAATGAACAAATTATGCAGAGGGATGTGAGTGATGTAGATGGGATTTGTCTCTCCTATGTGACAGGAGTGATATCCATAGGCCACTTGATGGAGTAAGACTAAGAAAACGCATGACCATGCTAGAAAGAATAAATATTAGATATTTATTCGGATCCAGTCTACTCCGGTATCAAGTAAAATAAATTGGGCCGTACAAGGATGACGCGACCATGCCTTGGGCCCAATTAGGATATCGTGACAAAAGGAATAAACATATTAAATAATTATCACTTATAGGTTATGTTGATAATATTCGGACATAATGATGCATTGCTAGATGCCGCTCTTATTTTATATTAATAATAAAATAGTTTATTATTAATATGACTGGGTATTTTACCTATAGGGTCACACACATAGAGTAAGCCCATCAGAAAATGTTGTCTTATTTTAGTTGGACTAAAATAAAGCTATTGGGCGTAACTCATTTGGAATGAGTAAGGAGCCCACTTTTAGAGAGAACAAATTAGGTCAAACCTAAGCCTATAAATAGAGCATACGATGCTCATAGGCCGTTCACTCAAGTGAGACACAAATTCGTAAAAGTTGCAAGAGCTACACGCCGTCAAACTAGCAGTTGGCAAGTGTTACGATTCTGGTGGGAGTGCTCGTGTGGACTCCTAAAGGACGAGGCTACGACTGCTTCGGAGTTCTTCAAGAGGTAATCCAAAATGAATTTCGAAATTGTTTTTGTGCTTTAAAACACGGAACCTTGCAAATCCTATGGAATCCCTTTTATTTTTCCGCTGCTCATGCTTAGGGATTTCCTAACATGGGTGAGTAAGGGTCTCCCTAGGATCCTTACCTTAACCATGGTTGAAAATAGGGTTTCTCTCTTATGTTTAACATTGGACAGATTAGGCACAAACAAGTTTTTGCATGAGAAAATATGGGTTTTAATGGAGAAGCCTTATTTTTGGAACCATGACTTGAGCAACTTTTTGGCTCATAGAAAACCCTTGGTCCAACTTTGTGTTTGTACTTTAAAAAATGGGTTTTTAACCATGAAAAGGCTAGACTAAGTGGCTGTTTGTGATGGTTATTACTTTAATGGTGTTGCATGTTAAAAATATTTGATGAAAATGTCATTTTGGCTATGCCTGTTATGTTTATGGTGCCTATAGTCATAATCTCTTCTTGCATGTGATAAAAATGAAATTGAGAGATATATATTGGTGCAACTATGGCTACATGATGAGTTTTAATGGAGTCTTTAAAAATTATAAATTTCATGTATTGATGCTAGAAAAATATGTTACAGTTTACGTTATTTCATGATATTGTGATGCATGTTTGGATGGAAATTTTGGCTTGATAAATGTTTTGATTTGACACTCTTTGAATAGCTAAGTTTCTATTTGAACAATGACATAAGAAATCCTAATTGTCAGTGTAAACCTTCGGTTGAAATGTGCGAAAAACACGTATGCGTGGAAGGTATAAGGATGGACGGGCTCAATGCCTTCATTATGTAATTTTTCTTTTCAAATTATGTATGAGATAATAAGGTGGTGGGTGTTTCCCAAGTACAATAAGATGAATGGTGAAAGCGTTATGCGGTGATTTATCCTTAATCGCGATATGTAACATTTTAATCGGTGAAAATAACATTTTTAGTAACAAACAAGGATTTTTATGCAAAAATCAAATTTTGGACACATTTTAAGAATTATTTTATGTTATAAATGTAGTATTTTAAAAGTTAATCACTTTTTAATTTTGAATCTTAATAATTGAAGCTTTCTAGCAAAAGTACATCAAAAATGAAGTTTTTTTAACAAAACCAGCAATTTGTATGAATTTCAAGTGGCATGGGCTGAATGCTACCACATGATTTAGAAGGCTTTTTATAATAAAATGGTTTTACTAAAATGAACTAAAAAAAGCGTTTTAGCCCTAAGGCTGAAGAACAAAGTTCCATGGCCAATAAATGCGACGAGACAGTTTTTGTCGAATCAGTCTGAGAAACTGCAACGTATGGTCCTAAGTTTTATCTAAGTTACTTAGCATTAATAAAATTTGACTTTTAGAAAATACTCTTGAAAAGATCTAGTCAATACTGAGGGAAACAAAGCACAACATCCAAAGCATGACGAAGAGACATTTCCGCTAAATTGGTAAAATAACTGAGTTCTGTTAATTTTACAATACCCAGTAAGTCTATTTAGACTTGAATTGGTTAACTAAACAAATTACTAAAATGGTTAATAATTCTTTATGGTCATTTAAGAATCTAAATTTCATTCACACCTTAGTCTTAGTACTCTTAAAAGAGATTTTAGTAAGTAACAAAGATTAGGCACAAAGATTTAAGATCCCACATCTTTTATTTGAATTTATGTTATGTATTAATGAGGTTTACTTGACATATTAAGGATAAAGGACATCGGGCATAAGGATTCCTCCTGACACTTGATTAATAAGGGATAAAAGATAAAGTGAAGTGAATACATCATGCATCATGTGCATTAGAATATGAGATATATGATAAGACACTAGAGCTATCAATGATAGGGTACATTGAAGAACCATAGCGTTATGATCCATGATGTGAGCCAGGGTCTTAGGAGTACAAATGGGTTAGGCACCTAAGCGACCCGATGTAGCACCAGTGTCGAGCGACCCGTGGCAAGCCTGTTGTACATTCGACTCAAATGAGGGTTACTACGACCGTGTAGTACAAAGTTCTCATTACTTTTTGGAGTGAGATCACAATTATCAATTTTGGACCTGTGTTCCTTACCCATATATGTTTTTGGTGAACTTGGTGAGTTTCGATTGCTCTAGTACAAAAGCGTTGTGTTTAATATTCGTACTATGACAGGCCGACTCTGAATGATGTGATACAAGGAGAATAATGTTATAGGGGCCCTTATTTGCATTCATGAAATACTTAATGATAAGATAATCATAAAACACCTAACTCATGCATAACATCTTGAATGGCTAACCATACTTTTGGTCATGGACTATGATAATGGTTGACTGTTATATAACTGATAGGCTAAATAATAAATAGGTTATCATTATAGAATTATAATTAACTAACCTGTTAGATAGGGATGTCTATTGGATGTGAGAATGGTATGTATCTGTAGTAGGTAAGAATTGTTTGATTATTTAATTATGTGTGTGAAATTCATCAAGTATGACGGTGTACTTTTGCATGTGTTTCCAACAAGATTGGAGTGAGATAAACTCACCACTCTTGTCTTATGATTCCTATCTTGTATATCTATATATTCACTCTAGGTTGTTTAAAAGAAAAGATCGTCGTCAAAGTTGTGTCATGGAAGCCCTGGTGTCCTTGGAGAATCATTGCAAGGAGAGTAAGAATACATATTAAGCAGGCAATGTGGAAGTGGACTCAACCCTCGAGAAGAATAGTCTTAGGATAAATTACGTTTACATTTTATAGGAGCTTGTATGCCCCATTTTCTTTTAGAGTATGTAATCTTTGATGGATTCAACCATGCTACTGTTTGGAAGGACTATTTTATAATACCTAAAAAAAATCTCTTCTACTTGTACAACTTAAGTAACACCTTAGTTAATTAGGACATCCCGAGTATGGGAATCATCCTAGTTAACCAAGGGTATTACACGCTTTAAAGAACAACTTTCCAAAGTACAAGTTTGGTGACAGAACGAATGTAGGAAATTTGAAAATACACAAGTCAGAATGCTTTTCAAAAAGAAACCTAAAGTTTGTTGAACCTGTTAGGTATAAAATCAAGTGTGCATGATACAATAGGTTTGCACGAAGTATGTTAGCTCCTGATAGAAGCATTCTAAAGCAAGTGGTATTTAAATACTCGATCAACTAAGTGTTGTGCTAATTATCTTACATGCACTAAACAAAGAAGTATGGGCACTATATGAAAAGACACAATAGTTGTTATGCTTTCGTTCATGCTTTATAAGGAGGCTCATACCAATACTACTAGTCAATGAGTCATTAATTTATTCCCATTAGTTGTAATGGTCACACTCATGGGAACCTATAAATTAAAGACTCACACCTAAGAAGAACTTAGAACATCATTATATAGTGCAATTGTGTTTTTCTCTCACTTAAACTCTCTAAACATTTTGCTATTACTATTTCATTCAAGTTATTCTCAATTGTAAAAGTTTGTTCAACAGACTTGTCCTTAGTTGTGCTAAGTTACAAGCTTAAAATTAATTTTCTCTATTTCCTTCTTACATAACTAGATTTGTTTGGAATGTGGAGGCTCTTTAGATTACATGTACTTATTGGGAAATAGTTTGGCATAAAAGTAACTTTTTAAAGAATAGTTGGGCTTGAGTTAAGAGTAGCTTTTTGTCAAAGAATTCTTGGGTTTAAGCCAAAAGTAGTTGAAGTCAAGAATACTTGAGGTAAGTTAGTGCTAAGTTGTACGCATGTTCTTAGATAGTGAAAATCCTTCAAGTTGAAGGTACTAGATGTAACTTTTGTCATCTTGAAAGTGAACTAGTATAAATCTCTCATATAATCTTCTTAACCTTTCTCTTTTACATAAGTCTATTGTTGTGTTTGTATTATTTTCAAAATAGTGTAGAAAGGGGTTTAAAAAGGAAACAATAGTTAATAAACCATCATTTTAAGTTTATTTCTGAGCCTTAAGTTGGTATCAGAGCTCAACCTCTAGGTTGAGCACCTTAAACTATGTTGAGGAAAAGATTCATGGCCATACAACAACATCAATTAGTTCCTGGAGGCCCTTTAGCGTTGGTGTATGCACTACGAGCTATTATGCTTTTAATGTATCATTTTGTACTTATCAATAAAATAAGTCTTGTCAATTTTACAATTGTTTTAAATTTGTTTATCTTTGGAATAGTAGGTTATATGAGAACTATTCTTAAAATGTCCTTAGTCAAGTATTTACATAGGGACATGTAAATACATTAAGACTAGTGTGTGAATATATTGATGATCTAATATCACACATCATGGGTATGGAAGACATTAAGTCTTCACACGGGTACACATTAAGAGTAATATTGTACTGAATAGACGCTCTATGAGAACGTTGCATGCATCGTTACTTGAGTGTCATAAACGATTCTCAATGTGATAATGATATATATAGTCCTTCGACCTAAAGTCACTACAATTCGTACATGAGAAATGTTTTGTTTTAATATAATCAAGTGTCATCTATAATAAGATGACCATAAAGGTTATGATTAACCAATGAGCAAATTATGTAGAAGGATGTAAATGATGTAGATGGGATTTATCTCTCTTATGTGACATGAGTGATATCTTTAGGCTGCTTGATGGAGTGAGACTAAACAAATGCATTGTCATGCTAGAGAGAATAAATATTGGATATTTATTCAAGTAAAGTCTACTCCAGTATCAAGTAAAATGAATTGAGTCATACAAGGACGACAACGACCATGTCTTGACCCAATTGGATATCATGACAAAAGGAATGAATGTATAAAATAGTTATCACTTATAGGTTATATCGATGATAAATAATATTCAGATATAATGATGCACTAGAAGATACCGCTCTTATTTTATATCAATAATAAAATAGTTTATTATTAATATGACTAGATATTTTACCTATAGGGTCACATGCATAGAGTAATCCCATAGAGGATATCATTTATTTTAGTTGAACTAAAATTAAGCTAATGGGCCTAACTCATTCAAAATGAGTCAAGAGCCCAGTCTTTATAGAAATCTCATTAGGTAAAACCTGAGCCTATATATAGAGAGCGTGAGATGCTTATAGGTTGTTGCTCAATAGAAAAGATCAATTCTCATAACTATGGTGAGGGCTGAGTATTTTAAACTAGTATTCGAAGGTTCAGCTTCTGGTGGGAGTGCTCACGTGGAATCCTAAAGGACAAAGCTAAAATTTCTTTAATAGAGGAACTCATCTCATGTCTATAAGAGGTAGTCCTAAAACACATTTTTGTTGTATATGATGATTTAAAACATTTTGTTTTACAAATTGCTATGAGAATCCTATGTGTTTTCACTACCTAACCCTATGGGATTCCCTAACATTTAGTAAATAAACCTTTAACCTTCTTAGGTGAGGATTATGCTTACCAGAAAGATAGGATGGAAATGTTCATCAAGTCTACATAATATAGACTGTGGACTATTATTGCAAATAGAGACCATCTTGCATTGGCTGATGCTGAAGGGAATATCAAATAAGAAGACCTTTGCACTATTGCAAAAACTAAAAAGATGGAAGAAAATGAAAAAGCTAAATTTCTCATCAAGATAATCAAAGCATCTGAAAGCAAATTGTCCATTATTGAAAAATAAGACAATAAGGAAATTCTTAAAGAAATAGAAAGATCTAGTAACTTAGGAAGATTTGGACTCTAATGCATCAAGTTATGATGAAGAAAATGAAGAGTCTACTCAAATATATCTAATGGCTAACATTCATTTTGACACAAACTTAGAATATGGTTATGAAGAATCAAAGGCACAAAATCCTAAGGTAAGTGTTTATATCCTTCAAGAAAACCATGAAATTCTTTTGAAAGACTCTACTACTCTTATGAAAAACTTTAAGTTTTAAAAACACAAATTTTTAGAAAGCCAAATTGAATATAACAAAAGAGTGGTAGATCTTGAAAAGAAAATATAAGTCTTTCTAAGCATAATACTGCCTTACTAAATGCAAAGAATGATTCCCAAGAAAGACTACAGTTGGAAGAGGTACACAAACTTAAACAAGATAAAAAAACCCTCTTCTTCCTTTAGTTCTATTTCTCTTTTGAAAAACCTTTGTTCTCTTTTTTTCAATCTTTGTTCATAGCAATGGCAACTATCTATGCTAACCCAATACTTCATTCCTATGAAGCATAGGTTGAAAGGAAGAAATAAAAGTCTGTTGAATTAGATCTTTGAAGTTGTTGAAGTCCTCATGGACAAAGTTTTAGATGCTAAGATAGTTGCACACTTTTCAATTATAATTTCCTCTTTTACCTCTATGTTGAAACAATAAAAGTCTATTCCAAAAAGGAAAGCTATTAAAGTTGAAGTTAAAGCAGATGTACCTGAGGAAATTTAGGGATTTTCTCCTAAACTTAAGTCTGCTCCCTTAGTGGTTAGGAAACCAAGGTCCAAGTCTATCTCCAAAAGACAGAGTCATCAAGGAGACCAAGTTTATCCTTGAAAAGCCTTATTCCTCACCTATTGAAGTCAAGTCTAAAAAGGTAAAGAAATCTACCAAGTCTGCTAAGACTAAGGAACCTAATGAATCTGTTTGAGTCTTTTAAGCTTTCACCAAGATAAAGGATCAAGCACACTGCGATGAGAATGATAAAAGAGTTTTATGGTAAGAATGTTGTTGGCCAATAATGGAGTTTGGGATCTATCTAGAACTAGCCAAACAAAATTAAACCTGACTTAATGAAATTGAGAGCCTAAGAATTCTTACCTGTGAAGACCCAAATGAAAAAAAAACACAAAAAAGAAAGAAAGGCACCACAAATTAAACAGTTTGATAAGCCTTGGATCGCTATAAGAATGTAATTCTTGATAAGTTCAATGGTCCAAAGAAGAAGCTTAGCAACTCTCTATCTAAAAAATGTGTGTGTGTCTAATCCCTCATTCTTAAATTGCTTAATACAATTTTATAGTTTATGACTCTGACACAAAAATAAATAAAAGAAAAAACATCTCTATTTTACAAGCAAAATATATTGGTCCAAGCGGTTAGGAATGGATAAGTTATGCTTGTGATTATGGGTTCAAAACCTATTCTACATAATTTATTATTTTTTTTACATGCCTTTTCTTGCAATAAGAACTAACACTTATAAAATTTAAATAAATAAAAAATTAATGTCTCTTAATCTGAGCTTCCTATTAGCTATCCAAGCATGTTATGCATGTAATCATCTTAGCTTCCTCTTTTTGTTGAGCCTTCAGTAGATGGATCACCTTGTGTTGTAGTGCTTCTTGAACCTACTTTTAGTCATGGATCCACATATGTCTTGGATGGATTTGAGGCTTGATTTTTCTTATCATGGCCTTCATGGGATTGGGCTTTAATGTCCATATCATTCCCTCCCTCTTGGGAAGAATTTTCCCTTAAATCCAGTAATTCATCACCTACATCAAAATGAGACAAGTTAGACACATTAAAGGTAGCGCTCACACCATACTCACCGAGCAAGTCAATTTTTTAAGTATTATCATTAATCCTCTCTAACACTTGGAAAGGACTATCTCCCCTTAGTTGGAGTTTGGACTTTCTTTGCTCAGGAAATCTTTCTTTCCTCATATGAACCCAAACCCAATCATCGAGTTCAAAAACAACTTTCTTTCTCCTATTATTAGCCTACTTGGCATAGCTCTCAATTTTCTTTTCAATTTGAGCCTTGACATGCTCATGCAACTTCTTCACAAAATTAGCCTTAGACTATGCATCATCATGCTTAAAATCAAAATATTAGGCATAGGAAATAAATCAAGTGGTTTTAAAGGATTAAAACCATACATAACTTCAAATGGTGAACAATTAGTTATTTTAACAACTTTATTGTAAGCAAATTCAACATGAGGTAAGCATTCTTCCCAAGACTTAAGATTCTTCTTTATAACAGTCCTAAGCAAAGTTCCTAATGTCCTATTCACTACCTCAGTTTGCCCATCAGTCTGTGGATGGAAACTAGTAGAGAAAATCAATTTAGTACCAAGCTTACCCCATAATGTCCTCCAAAAATGACTTGGGAATTTAGAGTCCCTATCATTTACAATGTTCCTTGGTAATCTACGCAATCTAACTACCTCTTTGATAAATAATTCAGTAACATGGCAAGCATCATCTATCTTCTTGCATGGTATGAAATGTGCCATCTTAGAAAACCTGTTAACCACAACAAAAATTGAGTCATTCCCTACCTTAGTCCGAGGTAAACCTAGAACAAAATCCATAGAAATATCAATCCAAGGATGTTCATGAATAGGTAATGGAGTATACAATCCATGTGGCATGACTTGAGACTTAGCTTTCTTATAGACAAGACACTTATCACAAAATTTATACACACATGCTTCATGTGAGGCTAATAGAAATGCTCATGCAGGACGCCATATGTTTTTTGTATCCCAAAATGACTTATTAAGCCCTCTTCATGTGCCTCTTTAACAAGAACTTCTCTAATGGAACTTCTAGGCACACAAAGCCTCTTGTCCCTCAATAAATACCCATCTTGCTTAAAATACCCATCAAATGCAGTATGAGAACATGTTTTATAAATATGAGAAAAATTAGCATTATGCTCATACAACTCTTTAATGCATTCAAAACCAAGGAATTTACTTTCAAGTATACAAAATAAAGCATACCTGCGTGAAAGTGCATTAGTTACCATATTATTTTTACCTTTCTTATGCTTGATCACATATGTGAATTGTTCAAGAAATTTAACCCATTTGGTATGTCTCTTATTCAACTTTCCCCGCCCTTTCAAATATTTCAAAGACTCGTGATCACTGTGAATAACAAATTCCTTAGGTAAGAGATAGTGTTGCCAAGTTTACAATGCTTTAACTAATGCATACAATTCCTTATCATGTGTGGGATAGTTAAGAGCTGCACTAGCCCATTATGATGTGGACATTAAAGCCCAATCTCATAAAGGCCAAGATAAGAAGAATCAAGCCTCGAATCCCATCCAAGACATAGGTGGACCCATGACTAGAAGTGGGCTCAAGAAGATTAAAGCACTATAACACAAGGTGATCCATCTATTGAAGGCTCAACAAAAGGAGGAAGCTAAGATGATTACATGCATAGTGTAACACCCTTAGTTAACTATGACAATCTTTTTCACTAGATTACATGCATAGTGTAATACCCTAAACATTATATAAAACAATGTTATATAATACATGGTCATAGTCAACAAATTATACATAAGCTAAAAACCAGAGGCACGCAGGCTCCCAAATGTAACACAACTACAACACGTACTGACCCTCTATTCATTCCCTGATGGTACTGAACTGGAGGGATCCCCATTGGTGGATGGCCCCAGTTGTCTGGCATGGCGTTGACTATAGTAGACAAGGGAAGCGGATTCAAGGAGGTCTCTCTCAACTCTAGCTAGGAACCTAGTCATTGGTAGGAGAGGAATCTATCAGACCTAGACCTCGGTATCTGTGGTAGGAGGATAAACGGATACTAGCTTGATAGGGATGGTAGTGGGCGCTATATCTGGTGTGATCTCAGGGTCTATGGTCATAATGTCTACAGGTTCTTCCTTGGGGTCTTCCTCTGAATTGTCTTCTGATACTATGAGTTCAAGGGATAAAGGGAAGTGCTCAGGAGTGGGTGATCTAGGAACTCTTGAGGGTTTAGGTTATCGATGTGGTTCCAACAAGTCTTTGGTTGTGGCCGCTCCTCGTTCAGCTAGCTCCTTGTACTCCTCGACCCTTAGCTATTGAGGTGGTTCTCCATCGTGCCTGATGGAACTCTCTATTACTTTTATGTCCTTGTCAAAAGGATGGGGTGACTCTAGGGTGTAACATCCTAAAAATTTTATTCTCATGTATAATCATTTTGATTTAGACCATCAATGATATTATCCATTTTATCTCAACTTTCTACATAAATTTTTGGTTAGGACAACATCTTCAATTTAACCTTTTACCATGGTAAATAATTTTAACTTTATACCTTTGGTAAAAGTTAATCAAATAATTTATTACCTATTTCCTTAGTTATTAATTTCCTTGGCTTTTCCAATTACTCTCATCAAATTGCCACATACTCCACTCAAAATGCGTCATCTTGTACACATTTTAATTGTTAGTTAGAGTCCGAATTTGGAAATGTGTCCAACTACAAAGTTGTTACTCTTTTTCTTATCTTTCCAACAAGACCAAATTTGTTAAATTCCATTAAGATATGAGAGAGATATGCCCAAAATACCGAAACAGTATCAGAATTGATATTTTATTTCAATCATATCATATTGTACATATTTTAATACCTTGTTAGAGTCCGAATTTGAAAAAGTGGTAAACTACAAAGTTGTTCCTCGTTGTCTTATCTTTCCAACAAGACCACATTTGTTAAAATCCATTAAGATATGAGAGAGATATGCCTAAAATACCAAAACAGTGTCAGAATTGATATTTACTTCAATCAAACAAACTACATTATGTAGGCTGCGGAAATGGTCAACAATCCAGCTCATTTTTCTCACCTAAAACCTCCATTATCACCATAATTCATGCACCTAACATCCCACTACAATCCCATTATGAAAATCTTGTCCCCCACTTGTCATTTTCATCATTAAATCAACACTACATCTTGTTCCCAAGTCTGAATTCTTAGAACAAGCTAAAGTTAGTGAAGTCTCTCTCTTATTTTCTTTCACTTTCTCCATCAATTTCACTCTTGATCTGAAGCTAGGACAATAATACAACACTTTCAACCACTTTAGGAACCTCCATTAAGGTAAGAGGGGACAGGGTTGTGAATAATTATGAAATGGGTAGAATTGTATGCTGTCCTAGGATTCCAGTTTTATTTTCGTATCTTGTTACTCAGTTTTGAGATTGAAAACGTGTGATTTTGATTCTGACTTCTTCATGAAAGTTGTAGATCTTTTTGTTATATGAATTTTGAGACCTGAATCAATAAATTTGAATATGTATAGCAAAAGTTATAGCCAAAATACTACAGCATGTCCGAGTGGAATATTTATCCTATGTTTTGTGTATATATTAAAATTCTGGGACTTATACCTGCATAATCAGCCTTTGATGTCTTCATGAAAGTTGTAGATATTTGTGTTATGGATCTGTAGAAAGTGGTTTCAAGTCAAAATGATTTTGTATCTCGAGTTATGCCTAAAATACTGAAGTATGTCCAAGCTGTAAATCTGTTAACTTGAGATACGTATTTTATTTTTAAAACTGGGAACTTTGTGGTGAGAATTAGTGATTGATGTCTTCATCAAAGTTGTAAATCTTCTTGTTATGTGAATTTTGAGACCTGAACCGACTGAATTGGATATGTATAGCATGAGTTATGATCAAAATACTACAGCATGTCCGATTGAAATACTTATCTTGTGTTTTGTGCATATATGAATATTCTGGGAATTATACATACGTTTTTAGACTTTGATGTCTTCATGAAAGTTGTAGATATTTATGTTAGGGATCTATAGAAAGTGGTTTTGAGTTAAAAAGATGCTTGTAGCTCTAGATATGCTCAAAATACAGAAGTATGTTCATGATGAAAATCTGTTAACTATAAAATCCGAATCTTATTTTTAAAACTGGGAATTTTGTGGTGAGAATTAGTGGTTGGTGCCTTCATGAAAGTTGTAGATATTTGTGTTAAGAATAATTTAGAAATGGTTTCATGCCAAAATTGTTTTTGTAGCTCCAGAAACGTTGAAAATACTAACCTGTGTACGTTTTAAAAATCCTCTTTGAGGCAGTTTTGTATTCTGTGAATGAGTGATGTTTCTGTTTAGAATTTGAATTTATGGTCTTCATGAAAGTTGTAGATATTTATGTTATTGAGCTATAGAAAGTGGAATCACATGAAAAGGATTTTATTTGCTCATGTTATGACTGTTTTACTAACGTATGTTGCTGTTGGAAATGCTGAAATTTGCTTATAATGGTTATTATGGATAAAAATGATATTTTCCCTATGGGTAACAATTTATTATTGAATTCTTGAGTGATTATGAAGTATTATGAATGTTGATGAGTGTATAATGAGCATCATTCAGTTTGTGTATTTTGGTGGTGAATAATTATGAATGAATAAATTAATATATATACATGAATGCCTTGCGGTTATTGATATATGTGGTTGAAACAGTAAATCCATGATTCAGAAAATTATTATATGTGATGTGTCCTTTGAGGACTTGTGGTTTTCCAAGTGGTTTTGGAAATTGATATATCATGGTATGTTAAATGATAAAGAGAATTAAAGGCATTCATGCATCATAAGCATTTGGACGCACCATGGAATTTAGGGGTTCCATGATTGCCTACCCTGGTGGGGGGTTACTCTATGATGAGTTAAAGCCCTATTTTTATAATGTGTTGGTCATGGGGCTGTAGGGATCCATGACTGTATTAATTCCTACCGATGTGTTGGTCATGTGGCTGTAGGGATCCATGACTGTATTAATTCCTACCGATGTCTCTATGAGACCTTTTACTGCAGTATTCCCACTAAACCAAATGGATCCAGCATGACATCATTTGACTAATTAAAGACTTAATAATTATAAATGAACTTGTTTGGCATATTCATCATATCATTATGTTTTCTTTAATTGTGTTTGTGCAATTTTATTTATTTTGTATTTATTCTATATTCTGTCTCACTCTTACATTAAATTTTACAGTGAATGCTACGCAGAATGAAGAGTGATGCCCTGATTGATGCCTATATAAATTACTACTTGGACTTTGATTTTTATTTATATTTAATGGGTTGTAATAAATATAACGTATCATGTACTATTATCATTCTAAATCGTTTCCGCTATGCAAATATTTCATGAATTTTATTAATCACGACTAGTATGCATGATAATATTCCGAAATTATCGAATTTTATGTGAACTCTGAGTTTAATTTATGAATTTTAAAATGATCTTTTTAAAAATGTGAAAAATTTATTCAGAAAATTACACGGGTCGTCACATAGGGGGTGATAGGTAAATATGTCATCGGGGTCAATCATTATGACTCTCACGATGCTAGGTCCCGGCCTACCAACGATGAAGGTATCCTTTGGTATTTTCCATTCCCTGGGCATGGTCTTTCCTCGTATCTGAAAAATAGGTTGTAAAGGGTGAGGAATAATCACTTACTCATAAACAATGGAGATTTGTCATTTCTAATGTCTCTCTCACATAGATCATATTTTAAATCATGTGAGGATTGGGCCTCAGTCCCACACCATTTACTATTCATTACCTTCGCATAACATTTCCCTTGACTTGGCCCATCTCACTTAGGGTTATCTCATCTGTCATATAATTACCTTGTCTTAAGGGGAGTCGCATAGGCTCTACTATTGGTTTCACATCAAAATTGTCATACACATATCAACAATTAGTCAGACATATTGCAATGAATAAATGCAAGTGTTCAGTTATATATTCTTCCTTTATCCTAGTGAATGCAATACATGTGGGCATAAATTCTCATCATCTCAATCATTAGAATTGTCCTACTCAATCTGACACTAGGCATAACGTTTCCACATTAGAGCGATCAGAGCCCATCAAGTCCTCCACAACACGGGGTAACTAAGATACGCATATCATCAACAATAAGGATCCTTCACACCACCATTTGTGGCCACTCAACAATGAGACTTGGTTCTCCAGAATCATAGTAATACTCGCCTTGAGTCAGGTTACACCAGGCTTACATTGTTTTTTCCGGCCTCTGAGCGCTACCCTCGAGCCATTGGAGGTCCCGGCCTGGTGCACCTCCGAGATCTATCATGGGGATCGAACTCCAATATTCTCCATTGCACCCCTCGACATGTGCTCTAGTATCCATCAAACCATATGCAGATGATACATGCTCAATGCGCAATCTTTTATCTTTTCATTATACTCGTCATCGGTAAGGTCCTTCCAACAGGCCACATTTGTCCTTAATATCGAGATTTGTTTTGCTTCTTACTTACTCCTGATTGAGTACCTCAGTCAACCACTTAAATTATGTTACTTATATTCTTATTATCTTTCTCTTTTAACTTTATAGGGGTTGGATTTGCTAGGGATTATCCTAAGTTTCTTATGATGTTATTCTTTGTATTACCGAGTGGGAACTAATTAATTTACTTAGGGTATATTGTTTACTAGAATGAGTGGTTATATTTTCAGGTATTATGATTTAGTTATGAGCGTACTTGGTTGCTGACTAGTTATTAATTGACCATTTAGTTGCCTTGTATAATCTTACTTATCTAGTAGGGAATTAGTTATGTATAGGGGTAGATATAGTCTAATTTAGTTGGGTAGATTTGTTCTAAGTGGGATTAATTAATTGAGTATTATTTTATTTCTTTTCCTGATTTACACTATTATTATAAATCTTGGGTATTTATTTGAATCATCTTAAATTACTCAGTTGGCAATTAAGGACAAAGTGGGTTGCACATCATGGTCCATCATAATTCCCATCACTACCCTGCACCTCGATGCGTCACCATCTCATTTGGGGTATTACCTCATCGTGTCATTCTATACCACATCACATCACATCATCATTCATTACTATCACATTGCACCAGGACCCCACCGAGACTTATTCTTGGTTTTTATTTCACAACATGATTCGTCGCAATATACATACATATATGTAGTTCATACACCATAAATTCATAGCATTACATTACATGTACAAGCATCACACAAACTTATCCATAAATAGCACATACAATTTCATTTAACACATTCATCATGCATACCCACACATGTCCAATCATCACATCAATCAATCGCATACAGAAATCTATTTATCTAGTAAGTGAAATTTTCGTAGAGTACGTGTAGCGTGTCCCTATTAATTTTTCTTAAAGTAGATCTTATTATTATTGGTAGTGGTAAAGTATTCCTTTTATCACGAACTCTCTTATTGTCACTTTTATCCCCGAATTAAGAAAGTTATAGTTATTATTGTTATTATTTACTTAGAGGCCATTACTACCTAAAACACTTATTCCTATACTTTAAATATTTCTTTATTTACTAAGACTATAGAAATCAAATAGCTTTAACCTTTTTACTTTCAAAACATTTTAACCTTATAGTAACATTTATTAGTAAAATCGTATGCTTTACTTTTTAGTTAGCTAGCTCCCTACTTGAGATAAATGTGTGTGTATATATACCCAGTAAAATCATAATCTTTACCTGAACTCATTTATATACAAATCCAAATAAACCTCTAATTGTCTACTTCATAACTAAGGTCGCAAATTCCTTATTTTATATCACTAATGTCTTTTTTTGTTAATAAATTTATTATTTCCTAGTTTATTAACTCATGTATATATGCATATATGTAACCTTATAAAATTCAATTTCATTTTAAAACCATTTGCTATATTAAACCTATGTTATTTACCTTGGGTGCGTTTATTGTTATTTTTCCACCACACTTTAATAAAACCTTTATTTATCTCTTTTAATCAATATAGTTACACCAATGACTAAATCAAGATTTATATTGTTATCCGTATTATGGTTATTATTTATTTACAAAAACTAGTATACCATCCATTTATGTATATATACATATATACCTTAAAATCCAATAGTATATAAACCTATTTTAACATTACTAAATATATCAGAGTCGCGTTAATTTAGTTATTATTATTATTATTATTATTATTATTATTATTATTATTATTATTATTATTATTATTATTATTATCATCATCATCATCTAGTAAATCAATTAATTTATCGATTTCTATTTTATCAATATATTTATTCCTATATATACATATCCATAAATCCAAAAAAATATGATTTCATTTTAATATCATTAATGCATTGAAGTACTTATTATTTTTATTATCGTCATTATCTTTATTTTTACTATTTTTATTTAGCCCTTTATATATTAATTAATATCGTCATTAAATTTATTTTTAATTTAAGAGGCGTCATGTAGGTAATTATTTTGCAATCATCGGTGAAATAAAATAAAATAAAATAAAATAAAATTTAGTGTAAAATTGTCGGGAAACCCGTAAGGCGTGGTTTTTTGGCTAATCCTCGACAAGACCTCTGAAAAAGGTGGCAGAACTCTCGAAACACAGGCAGAGCTAACATGCAAAGATACCGAGTTTGTCGACGGTGGCAAAACTTCACGGAAATACCAGCGGGGCTTACTAAAAATAGCAAAAACTCTGGAACCACCAGCAAAAAACTCCAAAATTTACGAAACTTTACATAAACAAACATACAAAGACATTTAGAAACTAATAGAAATGAGTTTTAGTGGGAGAACCCCTCCTTTACCTCATTATACCGTGGTTTTCCTAAAGAGAAAGGGTGATCCGACGCTCTAAAATTTCCCGATCGTTGTTTTCCTTATCTCAATCACTCCTAATCATGCACGATCATGCCTGGAACTCACTAAAACTTACATGCAAGGTCTAATGGAGGGAGAGGAGGCCACCACAGTTACATGAAAGGAGAATCGAGGTAGGATTAGGCTTGAAATGGAGCTTGACAAAGAAATCAAGAAGAAAAGTCAAGAAAATGCTTACCTATCAAATGGCGGCGGGCGTGGATCAAAGAACAGGGTGGCGTAACGACTCTCGGGGGTGGTGGCAACCTTCACAGTGGCTTCCTAAGAGGTTGGAAGGTGGCGGTTTGGATGGTGGAAAGTGATGGAAACCGCGGCCGGTGAAGGGTTTAAGAGGAAAAATTAAAGTGGGTTTTAGAGGGAGGTGGTGTCGTGGTGGATTATGGTGGTGTGGGGCAGCTAGGAGGAGGAAGGTAGAGGCTTGTGATGGTCGGTATGGTGGTTGGAAGTAGTGTGGTGTTTGCTAAATTGAGAGAAGAAGTGGAGGGAGTTACCAAGAATAAGAAAGTAAAGTGGCGTTAAGGTGGTGACACGTGGGATGATGGGTGTCATAAGGTGGTGGAGCATAGAGGGGTCGGGTAGCGTAGCATGGTTGTGTCGGAAAATGGTGGCCGCATTTGATAACTTATGGTGTAACAAACTAGGTGTGTTTTAGGTTTTCAGTAACCGGATTTCAAGATAGTTTTAATAAACCTTCAATTTATTCTAGGGTAGGAATTTGGAAAAACACCAAACATAAAAGTTGTAGGGTTTTCTTTTCTCTTCAAATTGATATAAAGTATAGGTAAATCCAATATCGGTAGCTTAAGATATAGTCGAACCAAGGAAAAGTGCTCCTGGAGCTCCCAAATTCTCAATAACTAAAAAGATGCTATTGCTAGGAAAAATCCTTTGGGAATTAGCTTCCAAGCTCTTCATGAAAGTTGTAAGGATTTTTTATGCGAGTCTATAAAAAAAGAATGAAGTGATTTTGACATCGTATGAGAGAGTTATGCATGTTTTACTGGAACTAGTTTGATGGGTGATGAATTAGAATCAACCCTAAAAAGCTATGTAATTCTGTACTTGTGGGATGGGATTTGGCTCTCGGAGTCTTCATGAAAGTCGTAGAGAATTTTGTTACAAGAATTATGAAATTAGAATCGCTCGAATTGGACTTCATATGAAGGATATATGAATTTTTTAGTGAATTAGGCGCAATTTAACAAAATTAACAAACGGGGTTTCAAAGTACGAATCCTTGATTCTCAATTTGGGGTTGATTGGTTACGAATCCTTGATTCTCAATTTCTTGATTTCAACATCATATGCAAAAGTTATACTTGAAACACCATCAGGGTTCGAGTCGAACTCGTGGTTCCGATTTAACTGGGTGTTTTCTCATGAAACGGGGTCGATGGGTTCTGAATTAGGGTTGATCTCTTCAGGAGAAGTGTTTAGATTGTTGAAATGATTCATCGGAGACTAATATGTTTTGCTTGTAAAATGGGGATTTTTTTCTTTTATTTATTTTTACATCAGAGTCATAAACTAAAATTGTATTAAGCAATTTGGGAATGAGGGATTAGACAGAACACATATTTTTTAGAAAGGGAATGCTTATTCTTTACTAGGGTTCTTCTTTGGACCATTGATCTTATCAAGAATTATATAGTTCTTGTGGTGATCCAAGGCTTATCAAATTGTCTAGTTTGTGGCGTCTTTCTTTCTTTTTCATTTGCGTCTTCACAGGTCAGAATTCTCAAGCTCTTAAATTCATTGAGTCAGGTTTGATTTTGTTTGGCTAGTTCTAGATAGATCCTAACAAGCCTATTGGTGAGGCTCTAATAAAAAGAAAGAGACCAGTAACTGTTGTAAGGGCTAAAAGGTCCGTTGCAAATGTGTAACCTTTGAAAGAGACCATACCCTTAGAAAAACTTGCTTAAGAACCAATATCTAAGGAAAACATGATGGAAGAACCTGCTAATGTTGAAAAGGATATTGTTGAAGAAGCTTTTCATGAAGAAGAACCACCAATGGCCTTTGGTCAATGTTATGAAAGGAAGGATATCATGGCTAAATTGGATGAAGATCAATAGGCATAGCTAAAGGGTAAGTTTAATAATCCTAAGTCTATTTCAAAAGTTCCTGATCCATTTGTATATATAGGACCTAACTCCATAAAAGCTAAAGAATTCAACAAGTATTTCATCCGATAAAACAAATATTCTGTTATGGGATAGTCTACTGTGAAGTGGATGAACATGTATGGAGAATAGAACTATATGCAAAAGAAGTATGATGTTGAAAAGACTCCATCACCACATGGTTCTTCTACACCTCTCAAGAAGCCTATATCTCTTATTATCAAAATGATAGAAGTACTAGTTAAAGTCACCAAGGCTATGTTGCTTTAGTTCAAAAAGAAGTGGAAGAAGAAATACCTCTAGGTGAATGTCAAAAACTAGTCAATTATTGATTGACAGAAATTATACAAAAGGAATCTGAAGAAGAAGCTAGAGTTGAAGGAGAAGAAAAAAACTCAACCTCAACTAACATTTCCTTCACCCTCTTGCCAAACACAAACCCATATACACTTCCTTGACCCATCTATTCATGAGTCTGTGAAAGTACCCATCCATGCCACACCTATCTGGGTTGTACCTCCACCAGAAACCCAAACGCAAGCCATTGACCTTGAAACTCAAGCCATACAAACCAAAACTCTTACCACACCTTAATTCTAACCATAAATCATCCTACCTAACCTTAACTCTAAAGCTCCAATAGACCCAGAGCCAACTGTTCTAGTTAAGTAGGTCCAAGCCTTTACCATCTTCGGAGAGTTTATTGTTAAACCTGTAGTAGTTGCTTCTACAATCACTTAAGTTTACACCAAGAAAAGGAAGTTCAGATCACACCCTCTTAGGAAAAGGTCTGCCAAGAGACAAAAGATCACTCATGATGTTGTAGAAAAAACCTTATATATTGATGAGTGCATCAATCCTTTTCCCAAGACACCTAAGAGTGGCCATCCAACTATGAAAAATTGATTCTCAGTACACCAGGTCTGTAGCACCTGGCTTATAACAAGGATGAGGCTAAAAGGATCACAATCTTCATCAGTCCAAGAATAGTTCCTCCTATACAACTGATAAGGTCTTAAATAATCCTTTTCTATGCTCTTAAGGAGATCTTGAAGCTTATATGGCCTTGAAGAAAGAATACTTTTCCATTTACCTTGATATGCAGCAAGGAAAGCCCTTCAAGTACCTTAGAATGGACACTAGGTACTTTGCCTATGTGAGTCCATAAGAGAGAATCCTTATTGCACCTAATAGACTTGCTCCTCTAAATTAAGGATTTTTTGTAAATAAAGGCAAAAGGATAATGACTTCTAGAATTAGGATTCAAATTAATGGTTTGACCAAATTCCAAGCCTGCTCCTAAATTGTAAAGTTTAAAGACTCTTATAGACTGAGAATCCAAGAGAAAAGAATACAAGGTTGTTGTTGTAGGACATGCTTGTAAGGATTCAAAAAGAAGGAAGTTGTTCATATAACTCTAATGCTAGTGTTAAAAGAGTTAATCTAACAATGGTAAAGCCTCTTAAGAAGGTTGGCTTTCTTAAAGGCTATGTTGGTGAAGACTCTTGCATGAAGGCTATTAGCAAGAACTGACCCATTATTCTAAGAAGACAATGGCCTCAACTTATCATCTACCTCCCCAACAAAACCAGATCCTTCAACAAAAGAGGAAACTTCATATTCATGAATCCTATCCTGTTTGAACAATGGAAGAATGTTATCTCTGTGCCTCCATAACCTTTATTTGAAAGGGAATTGTTCTTGGTTTTCAATAATATACATCTTCATTAATTCAGCATCCATCACATGATGAAGCTACACAATTGAGTGCTCCTTCAACCTCTGTAGAATAATCTTTTCCATCTTGATATGCTATTAGACTATCTATTTCACCTAATGGCATACTAAGTGAGTTAACATTTAGACTTTCTTTACCAAATTGTTCTCAATTACTTTTTTTTTGGATTTGTCAATTTTAGTTTTAGGAGTTTCTTTCCCATTATAGTTATTATGAGCTAGTTATTCTCTTAGTGGCCATCTTCAAAAATCAACTCCATAGGTTATAATTGCTTGCATATCCATTAATTATTTGAGTTTTCAATTAAATTGCATTAGTTTCAAAAGAAATGGATATTCATAAATAATTGGTTATATGAGCTATCTTAACAATTAAGATTAGGTTGACCATCAAAGAGAGACATTGTGTTGAGTCTATCTTACATTAGATTTAAGGGGTAAGAAGAATTTTTGAAATATGAATATTAGTTAACTTGATCAAAACATGCCAGTGATCAATATAGGTTCCCCCTGTTATAAAGCTTTCACTTCATAATTGTACTAAATCCCTTAAATCATTTTTCTCTAACATTAAATGATCAAAGTTGAGAGGATTCCTCTAACATTCACCAAGATAAGGTTATATATACTTTCTAGACATGAAATAATTGTAGAGTGATACAAAAAATAAGTGAGTCATAGCTTCCAAATCAGAGCCAATCAACTAAAAACACATAAGGTAATACATGTTTTGTAAAGTCTTCAAATTATAACATATATTTATATATTCAATATCTTAATCCAAATGAAAAAACTTAACCTTGGAAGAAAATTTGGGCATCCAGAATGGTTGAGGAAGTTGAAGACTGATTTACAAGAATACTCGCCTAAAGAATAAAGGATGAGCGAGGTCAAACTCTTTTCATCATATTCTGAGATAAGTACAAAAAATCAAGTAGGAGGAAAAGGAAATATTGTGAGTAAGAAACAAATAGGATTCAAGCAAGGTGGATGAGAATGAAGAGATATTCTTTGAGGATAATTTTAGATTGCACAATATATATCTATATACTCAAAGGAAAATAATATGAAACAACAATAAATATAGCATAGATAAGATTAGTTATTGATGAGTGAACATAAAATAAAAGATAATATTATATACAAATTAGAATAAAACTTATTAAGGAGCAGTGTTATCAATGGCGGTGAGCCAAAAAATGCCATAAAAGTTATGGAGGATGCCATGGCGGGTTATGGCAGATGTCATGGCGATCATGATAAAAAAAACTCTATATATGCTGAAAAATGCACTAAAAAACACTACAAAATTTAAAAAAAAAACCTAAGCAAATCTAACACAATAACTCAATTAAAACCATACCATAACAACTTTTCAAGTTCAATCAAGTCAAGTAAAAGTGTAAAACATTATCCATGTTTATAGGTAGAAAATATGGATCCAAGGATGAAGTCAACCGAGAAAATAAAAACAGAGCAAAAAATAAAATAGGAATTTAAAAGTAAAATAAAAGATAAGTGAAAATTTAAAATTGAAAATATACAATAATTAACAAACTTAAAAACAAAATCCATGTTAAAGGTAAAACAACATCAAATGGAGAAAGATAAAAAAAAGAGGGAGAGAGTAGAAGTGACATTGGAGAAGGTGAAGCACACCAAAGAAGAAAATCAACCAGAGTAGGGGAGAAAGTGGAGAAGAAGACAAACCAGAACAAAATGGGGGAGAAAGTGAAGACGAACTAGAACGCCGGAGAAGATGATGCAGAACTTTAGAGCAGCTGAAATCACGTCGGAGAAAACGACCTAGACCACCGAAGTTAAAGAAAACGTTAGAGAAGATGTCCCAGACCTTCGAAGTTGAAGAAAATGAAGGAGAGAAAAGAGAAACCAAATGTTGTTGTTAGGTATTTGGGTTTTTCAAACTTATTTTAGGTTTTTTCAATGTTTTGGGTTCTCGGGTTACGGGTCAATATCCAGGTCGCAGGCCTAAAACCTTTTTTTGTTTTTTTGCATGAACTTCCACCATGGCCCGCCAAAATCCATTATTGCGCCATGTCCATGGTGGCACCATGAATTTTTTCCATGCCATAAACGTTCCATTGTGACCAGCACAAATTCCGCCACGCCATGGCCAATTCTTGACAACACTGTTAAGGAGAAAATAATAGGTATTTTATGAAGGTGATTTGGTAATGCAAGGAGAATACCAATATATGTGTGAATAAAGTTGATCTAGTGGAAGATATCTTAATTAAATTGGTAGAGGAAGATCATATAAAACTCTAGGATAAAGTATCAAAACATTCTTTACACTAAGTTAGTTTATTTGAATTTTTTACTTTTGATGAAGCCTAATGGCATCACTTGATTTATGTAGCAAACTATATATCTTGGCATTATTCTCAATTGTTATTAACTAAATTTTACCTAAATAACGAGGTATTTAAACTAACCTATCACGGTCATCTTTTCTTGATTGCAGGGGCTGTTATATTAATACGTGGATTATTGAGTGTATAGGCTTGTGTTAACTTACAAACTCATCTAAACCGTTATTTGACCATAAACGCAATTAAAACCTTATCAATAATTGTTATCTACTTCAAGCATTAGAATCAACGGTCAGACGTGAGATCCTAAACAAGATTAAGGTTGAGTTGTAAGATTGTAAAATGTAGGATTGTAAGATCCTACCAAAATAAAAAACTAAACTAATAAATAATATATATATCCATAAAGAATATGAAAAAAAAACCTAAAAATGATAACATTTAGGTAAACCTAAGCTAATATTTTATTAGCCATAACCATAACCTAAAAAATAGGTAATAAGTAGGGATGGGAATAGGCCAGGCCAGGTCGGGCTTTGTAAGGCCTGAGCCTGGCCTGGTTCATAATTGTATGGCCTGAGCCTGGCCTGTTACCTGACATAGGCCAAAATTATAGGTCTAGCCTGGACTATTTAAAGGCCTACCTAGGCCTAATAGCCTATATAAAAGCCTGATTTTATAAAGGCCAATAAATAGGCTCACGAGCTTGATTGAAATAGTCCAATATAAATAATTTTTTTAAAAATAGGCCGATAGGCCTATATGTTTTAAATAGGCCAATAGGCCTCTTTTAAATAGCCCTCTTTTACTATTACAATAATTAAAAATTAATAAATAAAATATTAAAATTATAAAATATAAATATATTTTAATTTAGTAATATGATTTATAAGTTTGATTTTATTTTATAAAACTAAGATATATAAACTAATTATATAAATTTTATATAAGGATGTATAAATAGGCCAGTCTGACAGGCCTAAAAGGCTTTTTTAAAAGCCTAGGTCTGGCCTTTTAAATTAAAAAGGCTTTTTAAAAAGTTTGAACCTGGCCTTTTTATTAAATAGGCCAGGCCTGACCAGGCTTAAATAGGCCAGGCCATAGGCCCCTGTCGGTCGGCCCGGCCTATTCCCATCTCTAGTAATAAGAAATCAAATTTTACAATAAATCATAGGCATAACAACCAAATAAAGAGAGGAAAATAATCCAAGCCTAGACTCTAGAAGTCTAGTGTGAATCCCCAATGTCGCATGCTTAATAGTCATTACCAAATAAGGCAAGAACTATGTCCATCTTTACAAACTTGAACTTAAAATAGAATAGGGAATAAAGAGAAAGTTTATACCTTAAATCCCAAAACATAGTAAAGAATAAACAAAAGTGATAGAAGTAGAGGTGAATTTTAAGATACACCAAGAATCTATTAGTGTATTCATGCATAAAGATTCTATTGGCTTTCAACATCGGACATATTACACCGATTTTATAAAAAACAGATGTAAAAAAAGTGACGGTGGTAATTTTGTAATTATCTATTCATTTTTTAATTGGTTGTTCAAGGAAACCGGTGTAAAAATATTGTTTTACATCGGGTGTAGAAAAAACGATCTCAAAGAGAACATGGCAATCTTATAAATATTTACACATTTCTTACACCGGTTTTGTAGTGGAACCGGTGTAAAAAATAATTTTGCACTGGACATGGATTTTTATTTATGTTTTTACACAAGTTACAAAAGTTTTTACACCTATTGAATCTACACTACACTAGAAAAACCGGTGTAAAAAATAAAAAAAAAAGTTCGTTCTAAAAAATACATAAAAAGCATATTTCAAAAGATGTTGGACCATAAATAATCCAAAGAATCTATTTGTGCACCATAAATCAACCCTAGAAGGAGATAAATTCAAACTCACTTAAGGTTTAAGAGATAACAAAGAAACGAGGCAAAGTAAAGATTATAACGTTTACCGAATACAAAGTGGGAAAGTAAAAACGTTGGGCCTTTTCACTTTTAGGCAGTCAAACCCAACATGGAAAAGAGACCCTCAAACTTGTCAAGGATTGACCGATCCCATGCTTCTAGAAGTATAATCAATGATCCCCAAAGAGATCTTGCAAACCTACGATTTCGCATACGATCCAGCTTGCACATGAGTTGCTAAATTGTAGCACCTTGGGATCTCGCGATCTTGTGCATAATTTTGACGACAATACTAGAGGTTTAGTTTTAACCAAACTCCATTTTTTATTGGTTTAGAATTGATATTACGCTCCTATATTTTAATTATAATTCCAATCTTCCATGTTGTAATAGATATTCTTATTGCTTTATCTTGTCCATGGTCTTTGAATAAGAGAATAAGAATGATATGAGTTTTATTGAAATGTTTATGAAGATAGAGGCCATGCATGCCTCTAAATTTTAAACATAAAGATAGAGGCCATATCTCTAAACATTATTAGGATGTGAACAATATAATCCATATCAAACAATTTAAAACATGTGATCAACTGAGCTCTTCAATCCTGCTCTCAACTTGCTTTATATTCTTCTCAATCAGCCTCTCAAGATCTTTCAGCTCTTCAAAATTCAATTGTTGTGGAATGATGCCACTTTTCAAATACTGGAATATGGTTAGGGTTACCTCTTTCTCACGGTTCTCCCTATGCTTCTTCTTCACCTGGTCTTGGGCTTTGGCAACCCTATGCACGATGAAACTTTCTTGGCTCACATTCTTGCTTCTGTCTATGATAGAGGTACTTTGATACCTTTCAATGATGTGTCTGGTTCCCTCTGAGTCTGGCCAAACCTCTATCTTGGAGTCAAAAGGGCTAGCAATTAGGGCACAGGCCTGAATTCCACAAAGAATGGTTAGTTCATTTACCTTCTTAATAATACCTTTCTTCCTTTTCTTAAATGTTGCTTTCCTTGCTGTGACGTCCGCGATATACACATGTTTCACCTTCTTCCTAGTCATTGCCGCAATAGCAATCACAAATTTGAATCTTTTACATGTTATTTATCTCATACTTTTTGGTTTTTATAGAGAGACCTATCTCACCTAACCTAGTCATAATTATTTGACTCCCTGTTTGGACACATCAATACTATTATCTTGTGTTCCAAACATAAGATTTTCAATATTTTATAATTATCACATTGGTGTCTTATATTAGGAAAGAATTCATAGCCATGTGCCCTGAATTGACACACCTTGATGTGTTAGAGAATATGTGAAATTTGGACTTTTATGGTTGTAAAACTATTAATATAAAGAATCGTTTAACAGGGCTGAGTTGTCAACGTGTGGTTTATATCATTTGAATCATATTTTATTTTAATTTATACATTTTTTTACTCTGTCCTCCAATCATAGGTTGTTGCGTAAATGAAAATGTTTACATTAAAAGTGTATCATAATTGAAATCATTTTATTTTTAGTATCTTAAATGCTCATAATATGATTGGCTCATAATGAATTATATGCCACACTAAATGAATTTTACTATATATCTTTGAATCAAATGTTATAAGATTATGTTATTTGAATTTTGAATTCTTTCTAATATAAATGTGTGCATGAATGTTATAGGAATAGGAATGAACACATTTAATGAAAATCAAGTCCAGGCCATCCTTATCAAATAGATAATTTTGGTATTACAATTTAATATATTTTTATTTTTTTAAAGTTAAATATATTTTTGTCCAAGTAAAATTAACAAATATTCTTTTTAGTCCTCACTTAAATTATTTCCTATTTTAGTTCCCCACCAATATAAAACATTAAAAAATTAATTTTTGTCGTTGCAAGATCATTATTAGTTGATTTGTCTATAACGTGCGTTATTGTCATCTTATTTTCCTAAAGAAGTTCTTTAAATGAAAATGTTCCTCTCCTTAGGATTTTTTTTAACTGGGTACCTGGTACATTTGTTACCCTAATTTTAATATTTTTATCAATAAATTTTAAATAGGGTAATTAGATTAAATATCAGAAGATTACATATGGGTCTATTAATTAGATAAATTAACAATTAACAGTAACCCTCTAATATTAAAAATTATTTCTAAATGTTTTACATTAATAAGGGGCTAAATCAAGGAAACAAGAATAAAATAAAAACTAGTTGATGTCATAGGGACAAAAATACAAATTTAATCCATTATTTTATTTTTAATGTCGGCGTTTCATCTATGAGATAATCGTATCTAGCTAAATCATTGTAGCATGTTTGAATTTTACTTCAAAAATGTATATAAAGTTTTCCTATGATAATTTGCATGTACATTAATTGGGTCTTTGATCATTATCTGCAAAGGAAAAGCTAATGGTCATATATAACTTTTTTCTTCTGAAACTTTATGTCTAATATTTGGGAGATATGATAGATAAATAGTGACCTTTTATATCAATAATCAATTTAAGAATGTCAAAACTTTGAAAATATAAATTAAATTATTCAAAAAGAATTTGACAATATTGATTTACTTATTTTTTTTAAATGATTTTTTACTAAAATCCAAACATTTCCACCATATATGTTTTTATCCTTATTGAAGTTTTTAAAATGATATGAATTATTTTCCTAAGATGATGTGTTACATTCTTGTACTTTTTTTATTGTTTCATATTGTTGTAATATGTTATGTTGCTTCAATATTGCTACAAGTTACTATTTTTTTTTTGGTAATATAAAAAAAAGTTAAATTAATGATTTGGTCCCTATACTAGACCCTATTTTACGTATAAATCTCTTTACTTAAAATTCCTATATTTTGATCTTTACAAAAAACTAAACTTACAAATTGGTCTTCGTTGTTTCTTTTCTTTTAACACCGTTGATTTTTTTCTGAAAGTTTAAAACATAATTTTGGTGGTTTTAGACAGATGTAATGTTAATGGTGTTCGTTCAAACAAGCGTTGAGGACTAATTCATAAGTTTTATGGATAATCATGAAGCGAATTAATCTGCCATCAATTGCAAAATGAAATCAATCCAAACAGCCGATCAACTGCAAATGCATAAAACTTCATGTTTGATGCGGTTTGATTTTGTTTATGGTTTCCTACTCTTGTCTTATTAATCTGGTTGATAGTACAAGGTTGTAGATGTGTAGACGAGCTCTAGTAATGATCGAAAGATGGTTCGGGAATGATATATGCTTTGGAAATTGGTGGTGTACAAGACAACAAATATGGATGAACTATTTACTGTTTATGGAGTTATATTTTTTATTAATAATTGTTTAGTGATGGATAAATTCATTTAGGTATTTTAATTGAGTTATAGTTTACAAATAAGTTACAACGAAATTTATTGTCATAACTAATGACTAATAACTTACTTTACTTGGGTACAATTATGCTACTTTTAGTTAGATATTTTGATTTGGATATTATAATTGGTGTATTCTAACTAAGTATTTATTATGTTTGTTATATTGTATATAACTAGGTCTTTAGTGTAAAAATTAAAGGTTAACACCTCATTAACTAACTCAATCCAAACCGTAATGATTTTGTTCCTAATTTTTATTTCAACCAAATTAAAAACTGCATTGTGAACACCTTTAATAAATTTCGTTGCATATAGCAAATTAGTTTATGGGGGCATTATGTATCACTACCTAAATATGGGGAAGAAACAACTACATGCTTACTACGAGGCAGGCTCAAGGTGAGTACTCATATTCTTACACCTCTTCCCCCTTATACCCCACTAAAATCAAGTTAGGTCAGGATCAGATTTCATTTAAACCTGGTTTTCCCTGTCAAAGTTAGAACGGGTGCGAGTCGGTACCCACAAGTTTGAGTCCAACTACCTTCCCTAAACTTAGCCAAGACTGACCTTGAACAATTGACCTGATCGCTCGGCCTTCGGGTGTAATATCTCCTCATATATACAAGATGGATACTCTAAAAGTTTTTAAAATTAGTTCTCCTTCCTCGTAAAACTTTATCTTATGTATACAATGACATGTACTTCAAATTTTTCCAAAAAAATATAAAAGTAAAAGTTTAGTTCTTGAGCACATGCTCTTTGTATTAAAAAATATTACAAATAACAACATAAGTAATCAAGAGCTACAACTAGATCTCCAATACCAACGCTTACCAAGGCTTAACTTATACCTCTTTACAATGTATCCAACACTATATACTAAAAGAGATAAGTTCAAACTAGGCTAGATCTATAACTATCAACTTCTACCTTTACTAGTTCTAAGGGTATCTACTGCATCTCCCTATATTGCACGGTTACAAGTCACACCATTGCAACATGATCATTATCTCAGCACATAAAGAGGGAGTCTCATGTGTTAGAACCAAGTCTGGTTTATAAAAGATTTTGAAATCATTAATTATTATTCATCAGACCCCAAGATTTGTTAATAACACACATTAAGACAATTAATTAAATAAAGTCTGTCTATGTGTTATCTAACTTATTCAATTAAATGTTTCAGGATATAAATGAAAGGAGGGTCCACCAATAAAAAGTCTACCTTGAGTCATGCAAGTTATTTCAGAATAAATCTGCCTAAGATCAAAAATAACTTATGTACTAGTTCATCCCAAGAAAAGTCTGATCCTAAAACAACGCTCAAGAAGAGTATGATTCAATTATGCTTGTCCAGACTTTTGGACTGCTAAGCCACATGCTTTTTGTTCTCTGAACTTAGCACGCATATTTGCTTCAACAATCAGACCCTAAACTTTTGAAGCAACAAGAACGTTACTCCAAAATTTGCATCAAACAAAAATCAACGACAATTTCAAAGATACTCTAACTGAATTCTTATCAAGAGAAACTACTCTTATCATCAAAAGAGGAAAGAAGACAAAGCAGGGATAGAACTAACGACTGCATGGATAGAAGATTGAGGAAGCTACTCTGCGCAAATCAGAAGATCAACCATACCATTTCTACACAAATTCACAATAGAAGAAAGGATACAAAAGGACTTTTATGTTTTACTCGAGGAACATCATTTCAATGCAAATTCCTGAAGTTCCACGATTCAGACTTTTTTATCTTGTTCTCAGCTTCAAGGACAGCAAGCTTCAATGGTTATCTTTCTTCAACGGATTAACAATAGTGTTAGATCCAAGTTTGAATGAAAGACTAAGTTTAAACACTTGGGATTTGTTAATAACACCCATCAAGACTCTTAGTTGAATGAAGTTTGTCCACATGTTTTGGTAACATGTTTTAACGAGTGTTTCAAGAAAAGTCTGAAGTTTACCTGTTGAAAGAAAAAGGGGGGGTCCATCAAACCAAATTTGTTTTAAAGAACAACTCTGGTGCATCTATCAAAGCAACGTTCAAGACAAGTTTGAATGAAGTATCAGACCCTGGACTATCAATCTTTCTCGAGCAATGTCTTTAAAAAGCAACTTTCCTTTCTAAAAGATTCAACAAGAGCCTTCTTGTCTCAAATCTGTGTTATTCACCAAAAAGGAAAAGAGACAAAAAGTTGAAGAACGATGTGCAGTAACCAAGGTAAATGCCTCGTACATCTTAAAGCATCAAAAAAGCTGAAATCATGACAGAACAAAATCCTAAGGTCAACATTTACAAGAGTATACCATTTAGCTCAAAATGGCTAAACAAATAGGTATCTTTGGTATGGATTATCAAAGTGAACCATTTTGGTATAACCTCTAAAGCACACTTGAACGAGACTCCGTGGCTGTGTACTTCTTCAAAGTCAGAAAAATGATCACCGGTTATATCTTCTCTAATGGCTTATCAATGACTATCTCAAAGGGCCTAATTAAACATCCTATTTTTTTACTCAAATAGAAAATAGATATTAATATCTCTTTAATGAGAAAATACTTACTATTAGTTAGTTGATTTTTTAAATAATTAATATTTTTACAAAATTTTGGTACTTATATTTAAATTATTTTAAAAAAAATAAAATGAAATAATCATAAAATAAAAATATGTATATTTAACGAAGATTTAAAATGACTTAATTAGTATTCACTAATTAAGAAAATTATATTAAGAATTTTTGATATCTTTATTATTCACAATTTATATTTTATGTTCTTATATTTATGTTTTTACATATTTAAGATTTAACTCTTATTAGAATTTTAAAATAAAAATTTGAAGGAATTAGAATATGGTTCTTTAGAACTTTTTGATCTATGCATTATTTATGATTTTCTGGAATTTTTAAATTTTTTAATAAATATTTGAGAAAATAACTGAAATGCCACTGCCGACATCATCGCTTACATCATCGGTTGGTAAATACTCACATCATGAATAGTGACCGGTGGGTAAATACTCACATTATGAATAGTGACCGGTGAGTAAATACTCATATCATGAATAGTAAAATAAATAATTAAGTAATCTTAAATAGTAAATTTCTCTTCCTATAAATAGATGGCTCATTTACAATATTTCCACACCAAAATTAGATAAAGAATCTAGAGAGATAGTGCGTAAGAAATTAGTGAGGAGTAAATTCTTTTGGTAAAAAGAGGTTCTGCCGGAAGTGCAAGAACTTGGAGGCGCAGAGCGAATTCACTTTTGGTAGCAAAACAAGGTAAGGGGGGTGAGATAAGGATATAATATAAAAATACATAAGAATATTGGGAGGAGTCTCCTACTCCTTTTAAACATAACAGTATTATTATTTTAAAATAATAACTTTTAACTTAAAATTTATAATAATTGTTATTAATAAATTAAGCATCTTGTGTAACTTAATATCTGAAATATTTATTCAAGAACTTGAACTATTATGACCTATGCGGACTGGATTGAACCTATGCAAGGACTTGAACTATTATGGACTTGATTGAACCTATGCAAGGACTTGGACTATTTATGACTTATACGGACTGAACTAGACCTATGCAAGGACTGGACTATCTTGGATTTACATAGACCTGTGCGAGGAATTAACCATAGAACTTAAAACAAACTTTATTAATTAAAATAATCATTGAATTTTAAATTATCATATTTATAACTGATGTTTAATTATTTGATTTGATTATGATTGTTAATATTTATTTATGTTTTATGATGTTTGATTGTGATTGACAATGTTTGATTATGATTGATAATCTTGTACTGTGGAGTTTGAGCATATAGCAAGCATGACGGAAAGCTAAAATTCAGTAAGAATTTACTTATCTCCTACTTCTTTATTTACTTATTCATCTTTATTCAAATTACTTTTAAGAAATTTCTTAGATTTCAATAAAACTACATAAGTTTTTAGAAATCTCTTTTTATCTTTTAATATATATGTATATATCTTTACTAAAATTTATATTTTTAATTAGTTTATCAGAAAGAAAAAGAAAGAGAAATTATTTTATAAAAATTAATTTTTACTAATAATTTTAATATATATATATACATATTATTTTCAAAATGTATAAAAATATTATACAAAATTTTCAAGTACTAAGGTTTTAAAGATTGATAATTCCGAATTTGAGTTTTTAGAAATTGATTTTGAATTGACCTATAAACTTTCTAAAGAAGGTTGTGAAATATATTTAAGGCTTTGAAACTCAAATTATAAGGAGATTTGATTTGTGATTTGAAAAGGAACTGTACTAAAATTCTATGTGTGTATTTGAGAAGTTGAAAAAGTACAGTTTACTGGGGTGGCTATGTCGCGATTCATAGGCCCTGATAATATAATTGAGTTTCTAAAAGCCTTAACCAACTAAATACGCGAGTAGTTCATGCATCATGAATCATCAAAGAGAAACAAAATGATATTGTCTGGGGACGGATTATAGAAACCGAAGATACATTAGAGGAGGTTTAATTGTGAGCCTTGGGATGAGAGGGTATGAAAGGGTGCTTCAGGGGACCTGGGGTAGCTCCCTAGTGTCGGGTACTTTCACAATAAAAACCTTCTCAATCTGACTAGTCTCTAAGTGTTTCCATACCAGTTGAGCTTTTCATGTTATTATTATCCAGAATTATAGAACAGTGTAAACTCCTGGTTGGCCCAGTGCAAATTAAAATTTAAGGGGCCCGCATATATAGGTAAGTTATGATAAAGATATTACATAACATTCATACATTCATAATTGATTGTGTATGTGATTGTGATTGATATTATTATACTAGTTTGTGATTCATACATAATATTATTGTGTACTGTAAATATTCGCTTATCTATATCTTAGATTGATATGATTTGTTTTTACTTATCTTTCGTACTCTATAGATACCATGTAAAGACTCAATGAAAATCAACGAATTTAGAGGCTTTGTGGGTATTCTTTAGGGCGTAAACGCTTTACAAGGTCCACTAGGGTTTTTTCTTAACAAATTATTAAATCCTACATATATGATTATCAATTGACACACACCAAATGAATGACATAATTTTCAAAAATTAAATGTTACAGATACAGTTATTCAATATACATTCACGATTGAATATTTAAGTTAATAATCTAATAATCATTTAAATATTATAATATAACATAACTATATGTAGTGTGTGATGGGATGTTACGAAATTTATAATTCACATATAATTAAATTTATATTCAACTACAATGGCACATACAACACTTCATTGATGGGCTTCATGTAAAGAATAAAGGTTTAAGGATTCATACCCTAAAATATAAATATATATGCATGTTACCAAGTGACCTCAATACTCAAGAGGGGTGAATTGAGTTTTCAAACTTTTGCAAAGAATGTCTTTGAACAAGGTTGACTTTTTAAGATAATTGATGTAATGAAATAATTCTAAACAAAAAAAAATCAATACTTAGCTAGAATATATGCAACAATAAGATTAGATGATTCAATCTATATAATTTAATAAGCAAGTTAAAGTGAAGAATGTGAAGAGTTTAAGGGAGAAGAAATACTGGTCCAGTCACTCACAACCTAATTCAATCCCTATGCAACCACTTGAGATTTATATTATTTGAAAGATTTGAGTGCAAGTTGAGCAATTACAACTTCTTAATGTTCCAGACCAAAAGCTTAATCCTTACACTTCCAAGGATGCTTCACCCTTCTCACAATCTCTCAAATACACAACCCAAAGGTTATCCCCTAACCTTTACAAGGATTCCTAATCTTAAATGGAGATTTATAAAATAAATAAACTCTCAAAAGATTGGATATACAAATTGAAGTTTATAAAAAACTCAAAGAATGGAGAAAATGAGGTTAAGAGTGATTCAATGATCACTTGATGATTTACAATACTTGGTCCTTATTTCTTTAAGTGAAAACATGTATTTATAGAGTTTTGGACTCAATATACTTGTTTATAGCTGTCAAGGTTTGAAGATAGGTTATAAAATGTCCCGACAAAGTTTAGCAAAGTTGTCTTTCACTTTCTACACTAGGAAATCGATCGCTGAAAATGTGGTAATCAATTACTAGGACTGTGGAAATCAATTACTCAAAACCTGATAATCGATTATCAAAACTCTTTTTGTTGAGATGAATTTTGTTCTTTAGTAATCGATTAGATCAAATAGGATAATTGATTATTCCTCCTTAAATGCATGGAATTTTTTTTTTAACCTTTAGAAAACCTTTTTACATGATGAGATCAAATGTGATGCATAAAAGGTTTTTCTTTGAAACTATCAAACATGTTTTTTATTTGTAGAAAAGTTTTTAATCAAGATTCAAACTTAAGAGCTCATTAAATCTTTTCTAAGGTTTTCTTTAACATAAATACTAGGCTTAATATAATATTTGAGAAGCCCTATATTCCTTAGTGCTAAGATATTTGATTTGAACTTGTTTAGCTTCACCAATTCTTATATGTTTGCTTATGTTATGTTTGACATTATCAAAACCTGTTAATCAACATCTAAATACAGTGCGCGATATATGGGCAAAGGATAATGCTAATATATAAGCACTTCATTCTCGTCTATATATACACTTGCAGTGAAACTTTTATAAAAGTAATAGGCAAATGACATATACATATACATCCAAGTTATGCATGACATGTAACATATTAGAAAAGATAAAGGTTTAAAACTCTCCAAATTCAACAAGCAAATCTAAACAAAACTAGGTAAAACATTTGAAAATTTATTCAATCCACCACAATTTGGGGTGGCAAAATGAGTCAGACTCGTCAGGTTGGCTTGCTAGGCCTACAAAAAATGGTAGGCAGATAAAAAAAATTCAATCTACTGTCCACTAGAGCCCAACCCGCTAGCGTGGCAGGCCAACTCCTTGGTTGGGCAAACCAACCCGACCGGCCCCACTTAAGGATTAAAATAATATAAATATTAATAATAAAATAATTTATACTTTATTTTAATTAAATTTATATTTTCATTTTCTAAAACTAAAAAAAGTCACATTTCTCACTACTTGTACTCTTTTAATAATATTCTCTTTGATTTCTGTTTAAAAAGTATTTTTAGATATTTATATTAATTTAGCACATTTTTATTAGAAAAAATTGGGAGGTCAACGAGCCAACAAGCCAATCCGTCATCTTTTCCTAAAAAACTAGATTTTTTTTACTTTGGCAGGCTAGTCCATCGTCATATTGTTAGGCGAGGCGGGCCTTATTTTTAGACCATTTTGTTTGGTAGGGTAGGTCAGCCTGACTCACTTTTTGACGATTTTTGGTAGAGCAGACCAACTTGTTTTGTCATCCCTAACCACGATATCTAATAATCAAAGTCTAATTCATATAAAGATGGTTTTGATACCAAATATAAGAAAAAAAATCATATTAATAGAATATTTTATATAAATTTAGAATACCAATTAAAACCTTATCTGTTGTAGACATTGCTAATTGAATCATGAATAACACTTCACTGTGTGTAAATCTTGTGGAAAAAAAAAGGATAGCCAAGTCTTTCTTTACCATATCATGAACAAGCTTGCACTATGTAATCAATGGGGCAAACCTAGAGAGCAATCCAATATTTTTGTAATGGCAAAGGGGACCTAGTTATTACTCTTGGGCATCTCCCATCATGAATCTAGAGGTTACGCTCACTCTATATTTCACATTGATCAAAATTAAGTATCTAAGGCCCAGAATTATATACCCAAGGCCCATTAGCAATTAATCACATTATTAAAACAAAAATCACAAGTAATCTTAATCCACACGAATCTTTAGAATTCCAACATAATACTCATAAAGTTTGGCTCAATAAAATAAATATTGGTAAAAAGTAATTAAATTTGAGTGAAAAAAGGGATTCATTTCGCACTCGAACATCTCAATGAACACCTAGTAACAATTAACAAACAAAACCTTAAAACATAGCAATAAGAAAGTATGCGGGAAGAAATGATGCTTAATATAATTAAGTTGTCGTATTAGATCGTACAATTTAATTATTAAGATCTTAAATTAGATTTAAACCTTCTTATGTATATGTATCAACTCATATCATTATATTTTAATTCTTTCCGCCATACCTTCAAAGGAAAATTTCAAATTAAATTCTTATTGACTGGATAGTGTGAGTTTATCCTTAATTATGCTAGAAATTCATTTTCTAGAAGATCCTAGCTTTTTCTTTTATGCATTGGTGGGTCTTTAAGATCCTTTGAATGACGTATATTATGTTGAAAAGATTCGGGACATGGCAACTCAAAACGGACAGGGTCTTATAGGTTATTTGCATCTGACAGGTTTGTATACACTACTTTTAAAGGTTGAATTCAAATTGATCTTGTCATATTGCTGGCAAATATTATAGTGAATTATAAATTGAAAGATATTAGATGTGGTGGTTATGATTTTTATTTATAAAATTTCCTGTGGAATTTAAACAAAATCTCATATTAGAAGTCTTGATTTTTGTTTAAGAAATAGATATATTATTAGGACTTAATGTTTGTCTTTCTAGTTCCAAGTTAGGATTGTAGAATTGTTTTGGGCTCTAAAATCTAAATAAACAGATTTTAAAGTCAAACCAAGTTAAAATAAAAAATAAAACGAGTTTGAATGGAAAGAAATTTCTTTTAACAAAAATCAATTTTTTAATATTGAAAAAAAAATCAGCCTTGTAAAAAGTGTTTCTTTTAAAATATTTGAACAGCCCAAAGGTTACCGTCATTGGAGGACTGGGCCGAACTTGAATCACCCGAAGCCCAATACAAACAAAACCGGGCCTAAATAGTTGAATTTCGGATATTGACGTGAGAGCTAAATTAGGCCCGGTGCTGTCCGATGATTACAGACGAAAGCCGTTGGGAATTTCCGTTGCTTGTTTCTTTCTACTCAACGGACAGTCTGACACAAAAAACACTTTATCTCAAATATTTTATCATCGCTTTCATGCTACATAACCATTTTAATTCATTAAATAAAAATTAACTGCTAATAATGGGCTACATCCTTATTATAGCGAATATGTCATACTCAGCATAGTTCTTTACTCATCTTTAAACGGCAGCGTCCCAATAAATTTATTGATCAACCACGATTCAATCACGGTCAACTTGATTTTGATCTTATCATGATTCGTTTAATCTATAATTTTAAAAACATTGGCTTCAGCTCATCAATAATTACAGCATTATCTTCATTATTAATTTTATAAACACAGATAAGAATGAATCAGTTCAAAAGGCGCTCAATAATGCAAGAACCTTGTCCCCCATGAACAGATTAATGACAATGACATCGACAGAAAACCTTCCAAGTGCATTTACAATAAGGTCAAAAGCGTTCTCAAGATTCAAAACACTAGAATATAGTAAGAATAAATTAAATTTATTAACATGAAAGTAATGAATAGCTCATTTTACACAAGATACATGAACTAGACCATTGATACATATCAAATCGTGGACTTGATTCCCAAATCTAAACACTACAAAGCTACACACTCGACTCGCACTAAAGGAATTTTAAAGCCAGAGAACGTGAAAAAGATAAACACGGCAACAGTGACAACGATACATTGAAGAAATTGCAGAGTGGAAAGACAGAAACGCCCATGAGATTTGGTTCATTGTCCACCTGTCAAAATAATAAATAAAAAAAAACATCATTTAATAAGTGTAATTGGATGGATTGGAAGGTCCACCAGAAAGTGAAGTTAAGCAAACCAAACCCCACTTAACCTTCCCTTCATCACAAGAAAATAAAAATCGAAGAGGATGATGACCAACATGGCCCTCCTCCGTCTGCATACACGAAAGCTTGTAGCAAAAAATCACTTTCCCTACAATTTTGTCTTCTTTCTTAATTTTAATACAGTTGAACTAGGTAAAGCTTGCTCAACTACATGAGAGTTCTCAGAAAATTCCAACTGCCAAAATATTTTAAACCTAAATCCATTTTGTTATATATAGATAAGTGTCTAAAAATTCAGGAAATCAAGATTCAAATTCAAGATCTAAAAAACTATATATAATAGCAGTAATAATCACTGAGCCTAAAGAATATTAAAAAAAAAAAAAACAAGGTGACTTACAAAAGCTATAAGGCGATCACTTGGTGATGGCATAGACAGCATAGATAATTCCAGGTAGATAACCCAAAATGGTCAGTAACAAACAGATCCAGAACTCCGCCTGCAACCAACACAACCATTAAAGCACATCACAAAGCAAAAGGGTACCAAAATTTTGGGTAAATTAAATGTTTCAGAAAAGTAAAAAGAACTTGATGAGTAGCACAAGTATGGAATTAATACCTTGCAACCATACTTGAGGAAGACTCCCAGAGGAGGCAAGATGATAGCAAGGAGGATGTCTACGCAATTTGCTGTACCCTCACTGGCCATTTTTTTTCTCTCTGAACTTACGAACTGTTTTTTTCTCTCCAAGTTGCAAAATGCAAACGGTATTCCGATTCGAATTCGAATTTGATTCTACTGATTTAATGCGTTGTGGGAGAAACTGGTTGGGTGGTGGTTGCTTATTTATAAGCCACGTATCCACTCCGTGTCCCAAACGTGGCATGCTTTCATTGGAATCATGCACGCGGTTGCTTAACCCTGTAAAGTCTGCGTCCCACATATAATGCCGTTACATCATGACAATTTTTCGAACATTTATGTGTGCACCTTTGCATACACATGAAATAAAAAAAATATATCAAAAAATATTATTTTTTATGATTTTAATAAAAATGTAATTTTTTTTGTGTAAAACTGTATATGTTAAAAGATTATTTTTTAAAATAAGGGTATGTTTGGCATTTAGTATTCAACAAGAAGTTGTTTTTTGGGAAATACGTTTCCTGTTAATTTTGTTTCCTAAAAATTATAATTATCACAAAAAAAAATTATCAGCAAACCAAATATGCATTAAAAATAAACAAGTGACAAGAAACAGAGTTTTGGTCCAAGCACTACCAAGAACCAGAACTGGAAATCAGGAAAGTGAATAAGTTTCTTTAAAAATGTTCTTTAAAAATAACTGAAATTTCTCCTTATTTGGAAAATTAAGTTTTTGACCTCTTAAAAAAAAGTTGTTGAGAACATTGTAAAATATAATTTTAAAAATCTGGGAAATTTAAAGGTGTTTGATTACGAAAATTTATTTTCATTTCATAATTTTCAATTTTAATTACAAAACTCTTATTCTTTTTCCCTGTTTTTAACAAATAAATATTGAAAACAACTTTTTTCATATATTGTTCTCATTTTTTTCAATACAAATTTTAAAAATAAGAAACACCATGACAGATTTATAATTAAAATTATAAACAAAAAATGAAAACATAGAACATTTTTACAATTCAAACAAACCCTTAGTTTTCTGTGTTAGAAATTTTAATTTCTAATAATTAATATGGGCTGATATATTATTTATAGAATTTATATTGACTATTTAATTGAGCTCAATTAAGGTGATCTGATATCGGTAAGCTCATTAGACTATCAATAATAATAATATGGGCTTATATGAGTGGAAACCAGGATTTGGCCCGTTAGGGTTTAATGGGAACCCTAACAGGTATATAATCATCAAGTGGTCATGGTCCCCAAGACGTCAAATCATAAAACCTAATTTTCTCTGCCCCATCAAAGAGAAATATCAAGTCCTATTAAGGAATCCGGTAATTTGGCTGAGGAAGACCATAGAACCAACAAACCATTCCGCTGCTACCTTCAGCCAAGATTAATGGATCTAGGTAATCCTATTATACTCCTCTTATTCGATAATCTAACGTAATGGTTCTTAAGTTTAATTTGGAATTCCATAAAGATTAATTGGGAATGTTCCAACAAGTGGTATCAAAGCCACCTTACTGTTAGATTGTTAAATATTTTAAGGCTAATTGATTTATCCTTTGTTGATATATATGTTTCACATTTGTATGTATGTGGGATCCAAATGTGCCATATGAATTTTCTCGATTTGCCATATTACCTTTTGTTCAATTCTACCGTTGAATTGCTTTTGCCATTTGAATCTGTGCGTGTTATTATAAATTTATAACATTATATTATAATAGTTGTAACCTTGTTACAATTAGATGGAAAATATTGAATCTGCGTGGGTTACAAAATGGTACCTTATTGAATGTATGGATTTTACCTTTTTCATGGTTATAATATTAAAATATTATATTATGCATGTGGCAAATTTTTTTTTTTTGGCACACCGTTGTGGTATTCTTTTAAAAAAAATCAAAAGAAAACAAATTCAGGAAATCAAATAGATTTCCATGAACTGCCGGTTTTTTTTTATAATATAATATTATATTGTTATCGTGCATTTAAAATTTTGATCAGGTTGTTATGGTGCGTTTTTTAAATTTAATATATTAATTTAAAGATTAATGCACCTTCATTAAATTTGTTATAAATGTCGTTATGATTTTGAATTTTAAAATTAAAGATGTAATTTTTTTTTGGGCATGCCGTTGTGATATATATATATATATATATATATATATATATATATATATATGGTAATTTTTTAATCTGGTTGCTATTTTATTTGAATAAATAAATAAATAAATAATTCAGGCAGATAAAAGACCCTAATCAAATACTAATTTGTGTCCCTTCACATACTTCGAGTGGGACCCTACACCCAGGGGTCTGAATAAACCTTAAGTTTAGGGGAGGTTGTGTAGCGGTGTCATTTGGGACATTCGTCTCCGTCTGACATCGTGAGAGCCTCAACTAGAGTGTGACTTTCTCATAATGCCCACACCTGGTAGACTTCCTATCGTTGTGGTCAACATCATGGGTGGAGTCTGAACTCTAGTGGCCTTTTAGTAATTTAGAACAACCACCCAATGTGAGGAAGGGCAACACTAGTAATTTTTTTTAATTAGATTAATTGATATAATATTTATTGCCAAAGCAATCCCTATTATAGAAATTAATTTAATTAAAATTACAAAAGTTGATTGCATGAGATTATTTATGCATTTTGTACTCATCCCAAAGGAAGATACAATCTGGCCAAATAATAACGTGCCTGTGATGATAAATATGTGATAATAATAAAGTTAAAATCATGTGAATAATAGTCAGTCCAAAGAAAGGCTATTATTTGACAGAATTAATTATCAATATTTGATCGTTGCATTAAAGATACCACTTACAAATTGATTTGTTGGTCCAAAGACTAAAAAAATTAATGTTGTGCTTGGTGTCTTGTAATGGGTCTATCATGAGAATTATCTGAATATTTTATTTTATTTATTATTTATTTTAATCATATATACATTTATTTATTTTTTCAGTTGCTGTTGCTAGTGCTGTTAACTTTTCTGCTCAAATTAATTGTATCCCTCAACTTAATGGGACAAACTTCAAGATCTGGAAGGAAGCAGTTGAGATAATTCTTGGCTGCATGGATCTTGATCTGGCACTTCGGGTTGAGAAACCCACTCCGACTCCGGAAAATCCGGAAGAGGATAAGGTTGAAAAGTGGGAACGCTCAAACCGAATGTGTCTAATGATCATGAAGCGATCTGTTCCAGAAGTTTTTCGAGGTTCTATTTCTGAGACCGAGAGTGCCAAAGGTTTCCTTGATGCTGTTGAAAAATATTTCACCAGTAATGAGAAGGCTGATGCAAGCAGTTTGCTTGCCAAGCTGATCTCTATGAGATACAAAGGAACAGGAAACATAAGGGAGTACATTATGGAAATGTCTAATCTTGCATCAAAACTAAAAGCACTAAAGTTAGAGCTGTCTGATGACTTGCTCGTGCACTTAGTTTTAATTTCTCTTCCTGCACACTTTGGACAGTTCAAGGTGAGTTATAATACTCAAAAGGATAAATGGACCTTGAATGAGCTCATTTCTCACTGTGTGCAAGAAGAGGAAAGGCAACAAAGGGACAAAACTGAAAGTGCTCATTTGGCCTTAAATTCTCAAAATAGAAAGAGAAAGAACAATAAGGATGCTGTAGGAGGGACTTCTCAACAAAAGAAAGTTAAAAAGAATGAGAAAACACCTAATTGCTTCTTTTGTAAGAAGACTGGACACATGAAGAAAGAGTGTTCCAAGTACGCCTCCTGGCGTGTAAAGAAAGGTAATTTTCTCTCTTTTGTTTGTTCTGAAGTTAATTTAGCTTTTGTACCTCATGATACTTGGTGGGTAGATTCTGGTGCTACTACTCACATTAGCGTATCCATGCAGGGTTGCCTTTGGAGTCGACCGCCAAGTGATAACGAAAGATTTATCTATGTGGGGGATGGCAACAAAGTTACGGTGGAGGCTATTGGAACTTTTAGATTACATTTAAAAACTGGATTTCATTTGGATTTATTTGAGACTTTTGTCGTACCGTCTTTTAGGCGGAATTTAATTTCTATTTCTAATTTGGACAGATTTGGTTTTTCATGTTCATTTGGAAATAATAAATTTAGTCTCTATCAAAATTCAAATATTGTTGGTTCTGGTTGTTTGATTGATAATCTATATATGCTTGATGTTATTGCCTCTCGTAATGAAATACTGCAAATTAGTTCACGAGGAACAAAACGTAAATTAAATGAGAACTCAGCCACTTTATGGCATAAGCGTTTAGGCCATATCTCTAAACAGAGAATTCAGAGGCTTGTGTCGGATGAGATTCTTGGACCCTTAGACTTATCAAAGTTTGAGGTATGCATTGAATGCATTAAAGGCAAACAAACAAACTCTAAAAAATTAGGTGCTGAAAGGGCTAAGGACGTTTTAGAATTAATTCACACAGATATTTGTGGACCATTCCCTACGGCATCATGGAATGGACAACAATATTTTATTACGTTCATAGATGACTATTCAAGGTACGGCTACCTATTTTTAATTCATGAGAAGTCTCAATCCCTAGACGTTTTCAAAACTTTCAAAGCTGAGGTTGAACTTCAACTTGGAAAGAAAATTAAGGCTATCAAATCTGACCGTGGAGGTGAATATTACGGTAGATATGATGGATCAGGTGAACAACGTCCAGGGCCTTTTGCGCTTTTCCTACAGGAATGTGGCATCGTTCCTCAGTACACTATGCCTGGGAAACCAAGCATGAATGGTGTTGCAGAAGGTAGAAATAGGACTCTTAAGGATATGGTGAGAAGTATGATTAGTCATTCTTCTTTGCCAGAGTCATTATGGGGAGAAGCGCTTAAAACTGCAGTGTATATCTTAAACAGGGTGCCAAGTAAAGCAGTTAACAAAACTCCTTATGAGCTATGGACTGGTAAAAAGCCAAGTTTAAAACATTTACACATTTGGGGTTGTCCAGCTGAGGCGCGTCCTTATAGACCGCATGAAAGCAAGCTGGAATCAAGGACTGTTAGCTGTTATTTTGTTGGTTATCCTGAACGTTCTCGGGGCTATAAATTTTACAATCCTACTACTAAATCAATTTTTGAGACAGGGAATGCGAGATTCCTTGAGGATGTTGAGTTTGGGAAGGAAGAGAACATAAGGAATGTTGTCTTTGAGGAAGAACTGACTTTTAACCAAGACCAAGTTCTCGTGCCTATTACTATTCCAGTATCTACTCCTGTAATAGAGGACAATAATAAAGTTATTCCTAACATTGTCCCAGCACAAGACAACAATGAGGTTCTCCCTCAAGAACCTATAGAACAAGCTCAACAACCTCAAGAAGTGCCGTTGAGGAGATCTACTAGAGAAAGAAGAAGTGCAATTCCAGATGATTATGTTGTGTTTCTTCAAGAACATAAGGATGGCATTGGCTTAACAGAAAATGATCCACTCAATTTCTGTCAAGCTATGCAAAGTTCTAACTCTCAAAAGTGGATTGATGCTATGAAGGATGAGATGAAGTCTATGCAAGACAATAATGTTTGGGATCTCATTGAATTACCTAAAGGTGTGAAACCCATTGGTTGCAAATGGATATTTAAAACCAAGAGGGATTCAAAGGGTAATGTTGAGAGATATAAGGCTCGTTTAGTTGCTAAAGGCTTCACTCAAAAAGAAGGCATCGACTACAAAGAAACCTTCTCTCCAGTGTCTTCGAAGGATTCTTTTAGGACAATCATGGCACTTGTAGCTCATTATGACCTAGAGCTCCATCAGATGGATGTTAAAACTGCGTTCCTAAATGGTGACGTAGAAGAAACAATTTACATGTTGCAACCAGAAAATTTTGTAATTGGTGACTCAAAGTCTATGGTATGCAAATTAAAGAAATCCATCTATGGTCTCAAACAAGCTTCCCGTTAATGGTATCACAAATTTCATCAAACCATTACCTTATATGGTTTTGAGGCGAATGTAGTTGATGATTGTGTTTATCATAAATTTAGTGGGAGTAAATATATATTCTTGGTGTTATATGTCGATGATATACTGCTTGCTAGCAGCGATATAGGCTTATTGCATGAAACCAAGAAATTTCTAACAAAGAATTTTGAAATGAAAGATCTTGGTGAAGCCTCTTTTGTATTGGGTATTGAAATACTAAGAGATTGTTCTCTTGGTATCTTAAGGTTATCACAAGAGAGCTATATCGATAAAGTTTTAGATAGATTCGGCATGAAAGATTGTAAACCAGGAGATACCCCGATAGCGAAGGGAGACAAATTTAGCCTCAAACAGTGTCCTAATAATGATCTTGAAATGAATGAGATGCAAAAGATTCCCTATGCTTCAGCTGTGGGAAGTCTTATGTACGCTCAAGTTTGTACTCGTCCCGATATTGCATTTGTAGTGGGAGTTTTAGGCAGATACTTAAGTAATCCTGGGATGCAGCATTGGAAGGCAGTAAAGCGTGTAATGCGCTACTTGAAGAGAACAAAAGGAAATATGCTCACTTTTCAGAAGTCAGACAATTTGGAGATCATTGGGTACTCTGACTCTGATTTTGCTGGATGTCAAGACAGCAAACGCTCCACATCAGGATATATTTTCATGTTGGCTGGAGGAGCTATCTCTTGGAAATCTGTTAAACAGACTATTATAGCTTCTTCAACCATGGCTGCAGAATTTATTGCTTGTTTTGAGGCATCCAACCATGGTATATGGCTGCGAAATTTTATCACTAATTTACGTGTGGTTGATGGTATTGAAAGACCATTGAAGATCTATTGTGATAATAACTCAGCAATTATTTATTCAAACAACAACAGCAGTACAACCAAGTCAAAATTCATTGATATTAAGTTTTTGGTTGTAAAGGAAAGAGTTCAGAATAAACAAATTTCTATAGAACACATAGGGACTAAATTTATGCTAGCTGATCCACTTACTAAGGGCTTAGTGCCTAAAGTTTTTCATGAGCACATTGCTCATATGGGTGTAATTCCTTACAGAATCTTAATTTAAGTGGGAGTCCCATTTATTCTATATGTTTCAGTTGATGTGTATTATTTTGATCTAACCTATTCTATACAAAACTTATGTTGTGATGATCTCTATAAAGAATAAAGTTTGGACCAGTTGGAAATAGGCATGCCTAAGATCACATTGCATGTAATTTTCATGCCACTTATCCATATTTGATCTATGTCATTGAGTATATACAATTGTGGTGATCACTGTGGTTTAATCAAATCTAATTACGATGAAATCTGCAGTGTTTCCCTGTTGTATTATAAGATGGACCAGATTGTTTAAGGACAGTCTAAAAGTAAATAGCATACAATTGCGCGCCTAAGGAATTTTATAAATATAAATACTTGAATGAATATAAAGCCCAAGTGGGAGATTGTTAGAAATTTTAATTTCTAATAATTAATATGGGCTGATATATTATTTATAGAATTTATATTGACTATTTAATTGAGCTCAATTAAGGTGATCTGATATCGGTAAGCTCATTAGACTATCAATAATAATAATATGGGCTTATATGAGTGGAAACCAGGATTTGGCCCGTTAGGGTTTAATGGGAACCCTAACAGGTATATAATCATCAAGTGGTCATGGTCCCCAAGACGTCAAATCATAAAACCTAATTTTCTCTGCCCCATCAAAGAGAAATATCAAGTCCTATTAAGGAATCCGGTGATTTGGCTGAGGAAGACCATAGAACCAACAAACCATTCCGCTGCTACCTTCAGCCAAGATTAATGGATCTAGGTAATCCTATTATACTCCTCTTATTCGATAATCTAACGTAATGGTTCTTAAGTTTAATTTGGAATTCCATAAAGATTAATTGGGAATGTTCCAACATTCTGAAAATATTTTTAAGAGAATGTATCAAAATGGAAAACTTTAGTCTTTTGAAAAACTAAAAAGAATATCTTTATACCAAACACTTCTTAAATGTATTGTTTAAAAATAGTAAAAGCAGAAATTTTTTATTAAGGATTGTGTAAGAGTAGAATGAGTTTTAATTATATTTTTAAATAAAAATTTTTCCTAACTTTTTTAACCAACATCTTTAGAGCTCTTTCATCAAAATAATAAATTAGATTTGTATTTATTTTTCTTAATTATACAAAATTTAATTTCTAAGCATATCTAGCTATACCACCTGTGTGTACATACTATGTAAGAGTTATTCTAATTAATTTAAAGTATCGATCGATCCATTTATTAAGTCCAATTAAAAATTCCACTACGTTAAAATTTAACTATAAAAATCTTGGTATTGAAAATAATTCTACTGGTTTTATGATGGAATAGGGTACATTAAATAAAGCTATGCTAAGATTGACTAAATTAGATTTATGACAGCTATTAAATAAAAATTACTTGCGAGAGACATAAGCATTTTAACGTTGTTATATATATTCATGAAAATAAAGTGTAACGTTATCCCTGGGATTCTAAAGAAGAATGGGCCAAGTGAGTTAGTGTAAGGTTGTTATCATGTAACAGAGACGGGCAAGTATTTGTGCTGCCACGTGGTGAAGCCATCAAAGTCAAAGGCAGAGTTGAGATGAGATCTACGGTTCGTAGGTTGCCGCGTGGATGAGAAGCAACGGCGTCGATTAAGCCAGGGTTAATGGGGTTTTCTATCCATTCCACGTTACAATTTCTATCCATCCCATGTTACAACCGACCCTCACGTGTGTGCCAGCACATGATAAACTTCTTTCTTTTAAAATGAAACAGAAACTAATGAATTTATTTATTTTTGTTACGTATATTATCGTGTGTCTAAGTATGAAAGTAATAGGAAATTAATTTTAATTATTTTTACTCTGTTGATCACCTTAAACATATTAGAAACTCTACTAAGCGTAATAAATAAATTATTTCAGATTATTCGTTTTTACGTCTGTCCTCTTAATTTTAATTTTGATTTTGATTATGATTAATAATGATGTTCATCGCGTACTTATCGTTCTACCCGGCCGACAAATCTCGGATTACTTTATCATGTTTAGGCCAGTGGTCCACAAAGCACTTTGAAAGATAATTCGTATAAAGCAATGTAATAATATATAAAATTGTATTAACAACTTGTCTCAATCATGTTGGTTCATTAATTACTGTTCGTTAACAAACTAAATGGATGTTTTATTTTTAATTCTTGCACTGAAAAATACTTCCTCATTATTTTTATCTAATTGAGGGTCTCATGACTACCAGATACTTTAAAAACCAAAAAAAAATATCTTATGCGAGTTTTTATTTTTTAAATTAAAAATACATCATTTTTTTTGGCAACATCCACTATAACATTTTACGAATTATATGTATATTTATATAAAAAAAGTTTTAATGTAAAATTAGCCCCTAAAAAAGTTTGAATTTTGGTTTTACCCCTTGTAATATTAAATATTAGTTTAAGGCCCCCATAAAATTTATTTTGTTAGTATTAAGTCTTTACTGTTAACTATGTCTGTTAAGTGGTGAGGTATAGGGATCACACATGACATGGGAGTCAGCATGCACCTTTTCACAGTGTGAAGTTGAGGGGGTGAATGAAATGTCGCAGGTGAATGACCATGCACCCTCGATCCCAGGGAAATTGAAGCCAGAAAAATCCTTATACATTTACCACCGTCTTAGAATCCATTATTCCTTACTCTCCAAGCTCACATTCTGGTTATCATTCTTCATCGCATTCATCCTCTTCTTCATCATCATCCTCTCTCCTTCATTGCCCTCTACCTCTTCCCATCGCGCCCTTGGCGACTCCTGGGGTGGCTCTCACTAGGGCTCCTCGATCGTGTCGGCGTCTTCATCGTCGACGACGACATCAACGACGTTGTGCTCCTCTGCAAACTCTTCGACGTGGTGTCGTTCACGCACGTGATGTACCTCGTGAAGCAAGCAAGGGTTCGTTACGTTATGCAAAACCCCAAATCCTACATGCATAGCAACATCGCAGGGTTCATGAACCTTCTAGAAGCCCCGCAAGCTGAGGATTTTTAACTTGGGGTGTATATTGTAACTTCTTCTTTTTCTGGTTCTGGTTCTATTTCTCCTCTTGCCGAGGATGCTACGGTTCTAGTTTGCTACACTACCTTCTTCCCAAAGATTGCAACTTGCCAAGGTTTTAACCTACCCCACTTTTTCCATTTCTTGTTTGATTTAATTTGTTATTTATTTTTTTGGATTTTACTTTTTGATTTTGGTTTGGTCGGGAGAAGGTAATGCTGAGGTAAGTGAAGAGAGAAGGAGAAAGTATTGATTTGTTGGCCATCAATGTTTGTGTTGTTTGCACATATTCGTTGTCCTAAATTGATGAGAAAGTAATTTTCCTTTTCGTATAAATATGTAATTTTTTTTACTTTGTTCTTAAACATGGTCTGATTCAGATTTTGGGTAGTTATTATTATATTTGAGACCTTAGTTGAATTTTCCTAGTCGTTATGTTGTTTGATTATAGTGAAAAAAAGGATGTTGGTGGAAGCAATTCTGGTTGCTCCTTAAAAGAGCTTGGATGCAGGTCTTCATTTTTTAATTTGGTCTCTGTCTACTCATAGGATGACAAGACCCGTATAAGTTTCATGATATGGCCATATCAAGTTTTCCTTTTTACCTATGAAAAAATTGAAGCGTCTTAAGTAAATTCCTTTAGGGTTTCCTTATGTAATATGGAAAGATATAATCCTGAATAACATTACTGTTTATTGGTTTCCCATCTTCCATGTTGTGAAATTGAATTATTTACTTTCTATCTTACGATTTCAAGTTCAATAATATCATGTTTTTATCAAATTCTTTATCCTGATAATTGAGTGGTCTCTCTATACCTATGTTGAATTTTATGAACTGACCCAATCTAAGTTTAATAATATAGGGGGAATGTTTAATCTTTGGTTATCAGAAAGGGCTTGAGGTGCAACTTTGTCCAAAAGGCCTAGGGCATTTTGGACTTGTGTACATCTGGCTTATATTCCCTTTACTTTTTTTTTATCTAGTGTGAGAATTCTTCCTTTTTTTATTTTTTCAACACTCCCTTTAAGTCCAATTGTCTTGGTCCAACTGTGGAATTACTTTTCAAATTTCAACCTAAACTTGTACTTGGCTTTGCTAGTTGCTTTGGTTAAAATCTTAACCATATATTTGTACTTGGCTTAGCCAATTCAAGGGTTTTGAATATTCTTATATAATCTCTTGCTATTTAGTATTTGATAATCTTGTTCATGCTCAATCTTGGAGAAAATAGAAGCTTAAATATGGGAAATTTGGTATTTGATAATGTGAATTTTGCATTGAGGAATTGTTTTATTGCTTACAGGAGTTGGAAAAGAAGAGAAAGGAAAAGGCAGCTTTGGTTTATGAGAGAAAGAAGCAACTCAACAAATTGAAGCTTAAAGCTGAAAAGGTTGCTGATGAGAAGCTTGGTGCCCAACTTGATGTCCTTGCTCTAGTGAAATACTGAGTAGTTCTTTGTTAGTGTTGTTAATTTTTTATGCATTTATACTTGATTGAACTCACTTTCAATTTTGTTGGATCTGATAATTTGGAAGCTACTTTTTGTTTATTTTTGTGCTTTATAGAATTTTTATGCCATGAAGATAATTATCATTGCCTACCCCAAAAAAAACCTTAATTATGTCTTTAAATTTTGGACTATACTTTGTTTAATGGGTGCAGTTAAGCTCTTAGGTTTTAATTAATTGTACTCATTATGTGACTATAATGCATAATTCACTGTATCTTCCTTTTATGGATGGGTAGTTTATAAGTCAGTAGCATTGGTCGATGCCTTTAATTGGTATGATAGTATGGCTGTTGAGGTATGAGTTGTTTATAAGGTAGTAGGAAAATAGAAAAAATAAAGAAAAAATGATACTTTTTACACCGGTTATAGTCAATGACAGGTGTAAAATATGGACTCTTTATATCGGGCATAAATGAATTATCAGTGTAAAATGTGTACTTTTTATACCAGGCATAACAACATGGGTTTTCAACTTGGGGTGCACATTACAACTTCTTCTTCTTCTTCTAGTTTTGGTTCTGTTTCTCCTCTTGTTGAGGATGCTACGGTTCTAGTTTGCTACACTACCTTCTTCCTAAAGATTGTAACTTGCTAAGGTTTTAACCTACCCCACTTTTTCCATTTCTTGTTTGGTTTAATTTGTTTTTTATTTTACTTTTTAATTTTGGTTTGGTCGCGAGAAGGTAGTGTTGAGGTAAGTGAAGAGGGGAGGAAAAAGTATTGATTCTAGCATCTATTAAAAATTTGAACATAATTAGTTGTTTTGTTATGTTTATTTGTTTTAGATGAATATCTTCACATGTATTGGTTAGGGATGCTTGCTGATCATTTATTTCTGTTTCGAAACAATCAGGCCTCATATGCCCTAGTTGCCCACATTGGAAGCAAACAATTTGGTTAGCGGGACAGTGTCTAAAGAGGTGACCCTCCTAGCCACAGTTATAACAAGCATAGCCTCCCGAATGGCCACCAGAACAGCTGGTAAACCCACGACCAGAAGAGGAAGATGATGTGGCGAAAGACTTGCCACCATGGAAAAACTAACCCATCTTCTTAAAATTGAATCTTTCTTTCAACGGTTTCTTGTCCCTTGATTGGGACGCAATCTGTAGGTGCACCTCCTTAGTTAATCTGGCCTTGTTTATCAAGGTGGGATAGTCACGGATTTCAAGGGGAACAATTACACTACGGAATTCAATCCTTAACCCAGCTTCATATTTTGCACTTCGGTTCCTTCCAAGGAGAAAGGGTGATAGAAATCACACAACTCATCAAACCTTGTTGTGTATTCAGCTACAGTCATTATACCTTGCTCAAGTTTTAGAATTCTATCTCTTTTCGAATCTTGTAATTATCTAGAAAATACTTTGCAAGAAATCACCGTCGGAAGTTCATCCACATCAATGGTTCACCAGCAGCATTCATTTGAACCTTAGTCCTCGACCACCATACTTGAGCTTCATCTTTTAGTTGATAAGTGGCAAATTGCACCTTCTGCTCTTCAAAACATTCAAAGTATTCAAACGCCTGCTCAATATCGCGCAACCACATAGGAGCTCCATCATAGTCATGACCTCTTTATAGGTAGGTGGGTTCTTCTTCAGGAATTTATCAAGAGTCAGGCCAGGTTCAACCCTCCTTATCATTTATGAAAACCTTGCAAAGAAATCGTCACCTCCACCTGAACTAGATCCTTCTGCCATGATTCAATTCTACAATATCTAAACACATCACCATCAGCAACTAATAATTTACCAGGGAGTAAAATAATTACCTTATATATATAACATGATGCCGCCGGAGTGCTAAGGGAATGATGCCAAGTTAACCTGTCAACAACACAAACGACTACAAACAAACAAAATGCAATAAAATGCAAAAATAATCCTATAAAGGACTCACAAAATTACCGACATCTACCCGCCTATTCAGTCCTGAAAAGAACCACTCTGATACCACATGTGATGCCCTACGTCATTTTACATTTATTTTTATGTGTTTAATTAAAATTTACAATAATTTTTTTCAAAAATAAATTAATTAAATTGTTCCATATTTATAAAAATAGTCATTTTCAGTGAAGCGAGTCAAGATATAGAATACATTACAATTTAGAAACTCAAAAGGCAATAGAAATGGAAGGAAGCCAAAAACTGAAACAGAGGCCTGATGCTGCTACGCATGAGACTCTGCTCGCAGCCCTGACGCTACGACCAACTTCTAACCTACCCGATTGGCCCGTTTCAAGTCCAATTGCCATGAAACTTCACGGGCCATATGTTTTCCCCATTCCGGAACTGGTGGCACTCTCCGTTCGCCAAAATTCCATCATATCCACAAGTTATGTGTAAAATGTAGTTTAACCCACTTATATGCAAAACCATTGCACCAAAACACTCAAATGGACTCCAAATTACCCATGGCCTATATGCACAGTTTCTAAATGACCTAGGAAACCTATTGATACCTTCCGAGGGTCCCAAATCCCACTAGATCTCAAAATCACCTATTTAGTTCCTTAATTTCACATAGAATGCCTAATTCTAACATATGCATAAATCTTCCACACCATCAAATCATCAATTAATACCAGTCATATCACACAACGATTATGCATCATAATTCACAAATATCAACAAGACCTGCCTATAGCAATCATCAAGCATAATACATTGGCTCCGTGCCAATATGTACATATTTCACATATTAAACATAGTCATCAATAACATCCTCACTTCATCATCAAACTACCACATACATGCATATCGTCATCACATCACATTCCAATTATAAATTCATCATCATGCAATTAGTCATAAGATGAGCATTACCAATATACCAAGTTAATCCACCTAAAGCATAACAGATTATTACATATAATAACTACATAGCCTAATCAATACATTTCATAATTTCCCTTGCTTCTTGGCGTTAATTCTCCGCTTGGCGCACCTCCGGAGCATTGACATCCTCCCTGTTACTGGTCACTAAGATTAAATAAACCACGGCAAGGGTGAGTATTTAGAATATCATAATTAATCTAGAGCGGTAAATAAATAAGGGAAGTGCCTGATTAATTAAAGTACTATAACTAATATTAAGTCATTATTCCCGTCATATGTTTATAATTCCCATTATCATCATCAGTAACTCACATTTACAAATTCCATACAACCTATGCATACCCACATGCTACCTAATTTCATACAGGTTTCATCATTCTTACAATGCAAGTCCTAATCAACAATCACAATAAAGCATACACATAACATCATGTATCATAATCAATCTAATCAAATATCATAACTGACTCGCATATCATTCGACGCCTAGTATCCGGATACTAAAGGATCAGCCTTCAGTTAGGGGTCTGACTTGACACCTCGTGAACCCGACTTGGTTCACTGAGCCCGACTTGGCTTTCCACCTTAACCACTAGCTCTGACTTGACTACTGGGTAGCTCAACTGGGCATAAAAACCACGGGAGCCAGGAAAACAAGGGGCTATACATACCGTCGGTCGTCCCACATCACGTAATCATGCATATACATCATCCACCAGGGCGATCAACATGCCAAGCCCACCAATATCATGCCACAATGCACATTAATTCACCAATATCTCACGCTCACATATGCACATACATCTAAGCAATGTAATCACCACACGCATGTATTATTTTTATAATTTAAATCATTACTTTCAATTAATTAAATAGTTATTTCCCTTTATATTTCATAACTTTCACCTCATTCTCAATTTAATAATTATCAAAACACATACACACATATGTATATATTTATATAAATATTCTCTGGCTATTCTACGAGCTATTTAATGATCCTTACTAAATTTATAATCTTCCAATCCTAATTAATTACGACCCGAACACCCCCTTACCTTGATTCCAAGCTTCACTGATTTGTTCTTGGTGTTAGTTGCGTCCTCCGGTCACTTGATTCATAGTTCCTCTTCCAAATTCGATACTCGCTTCGCCAATCGTCCCTCCGATACTCGTTCTGGCACCTACGGTCACCAAAACACTAACCCAATTAGTACATTGCCTTCGTTACCCTTCTAAACTTGTAATCCAAGTTTCCTAAGTCCATAAAACTCAAAATCAAAGCCTCCCTCACAACATACAATTCAGTTTTAAAGAGGGAGAAAGGAAGGAAAAGAAGAACTTCAAAATTAATGATCCCTAATGGCTTACCTTAGCTCCTAATGCCCAAAAATGCAATGAATCACAAGTTCCCACTAGCCTTGGTCACAAATCACATAGAGGAAGGAAAAAAGAGAAGGAGAAAGTGTTCTCCATACTGTTTTGCATGGTTGGTTTTAAAACAGATCGCGACGTTGACGCTACGCGTCTCACTGGCGCTACGCGTCAACTCATTAATTCTCACCTAACGCTACGCATCACAGTCACGCTACGCGTCAGGCTCCTAATGCCATTTCCTTTAAAATTCATTTCTAAATTATCTTATTCTTCTAAAATTTATTTTAAATCACTGATTCACCTTAAAATCTTTATTTCCCCATAATTCAACTTAATCAAATATTTACTTTATCGTTCCTAATATTAAATTACCCGGGATGTTACAGTACTGACACATTGTATGGATTGTCCCCTAGCCCTAAGGGACTTTTACGTTCCTTGCATGCATATAAATACCAAAAATTTCCCAACAATGGTATGTTTTTTGGATTCTCTAACTTACGCTCAAGAATTACTTCCTTGATTGCTTACTGACTTGAGCGTCAAAGTGTCTTTACAGGTGGCATCTCCTTTCACCCTTTCAACGTGAAAGCTTGATGTTAAGGATCTCAAGGACTCTAAGACCTCTATCTCCCCACTAAAATAGAGGTTATAATACCAGATCCCCACTGGACTGGTGTACAAATCACTCAGAAAAGAACATTTTAGACTGGTTCCCATACCAGATCCTTGACCCTGGTCCAGGTCAGTTCATCTATTTTTGTTTACCATTAAACAAACAAATTGTTAACAATATAAATTTTTCTAAAAAGATACATGTGTTACTGGTAACTCAATATTTAACTGTCACATGTAATCCTAATGACACCTCTAGAATATTACACCGTACTACTTAATATAAATAATTAATGTAACTTAATAATACTAACAAAAAAAAATATAAGGGTTTTAAATTTAATATTACAAAGATGAAAATCCAAACTTCAACTTTACTTTAAAGCCTAAAAAGATCATATAGCATGCATGGTATGTGTATAGGAATAGGATCTGCCAGGCGTGTACCACGTGAAGCCGACAAGTCAACTTCATATCCATGTAAGGCCACGTGGTGCAATAATCTTGAAATTTTGAATTGCTATTTTGTTTTTGATTTTTGTACAATAATAACTTAACTTTTTTCCAATTGTATTTTTCCTTTTTCCCACGTGTCAGTAAGAAAAGAATCAGTAGGAGAACATGCACAAGTTGCGAAAAGTTTGGTTTGCTCTGCTGGATACGTAGCCCATGAAAATTTCCAGCCTTGAGATAGAAAGCCCATGGTCCACAACAGTGATGCTTGCACTGAAATGGAACCATAATAATAATAATAATAATAATAATAATAATAATCAATTTTTCACACTTTTTAATAAATTTATAAGATGAAAATATCTGAACCTGGACATGAGATTACAGTGTTAATCAGTACTATTTTAAATAGTTATTTACTGATAAGTTTATTTTATTATCCTTTCAATTTTTGGTTTTCTTTTATTTATACCATATCAGATAAATGTTGCTCTATAAATATATACATTTTAGGAAAACTTTAATATTCATACATATGGACTAATTTAGTTCGGATATGCTTACGTAAGATAAGCTGGATTATAAATTAAAATATTTTGAGAGTCTATCTTCAGAAATTTTAATTACTTTAATTGCTAATAAAATAAAGTTAAAATTTTTTAGAATATGTCATGTGCTCATTTTAGAGAAAATGATTTAGTATTTTATATAAACAAATACTTATTCTTTTCCTTTTAAAATTTTATTTGTTATGATATTTTATAATAATAATTAATAAAATAATAATACTAATATTAAATTAATATAATAATATTAATTTTTATTATTATACTAATCATCTATACATGGATAGATTATAAAAATTATTAATTTTATGATAACTACAATAAAAGTACATCTTGAATGTATTCTTGTTTTTTTTATCAAAACTATAATTCCATTGGTGTAGAAATTTTACCATAGCAGTATATTGAATTAAAACTCAAAATTATAATTCCATTTTTATTTCCTTCTATAAAATTTTATTTTCTATTTTGTAAGGTATTTCTTTTTTTTCCTGTTATTATGTTTCTTTATATATTTTTAATTTCAATTATTTGAACTCTGATTTGTTTCCCTCTATTTTTATTTTATTATGTTCATAAATCATGATCCTTTTTTCTTAATGTTCATTATCTACAATTACCTTTTTAATTATAATTATTGTTCGTTTTTATTTTCTTATCCATTCAATTAATTATAAACACTATCTTTTATATTTTTTTATATTTTCCAAGATAATCTAGAAAACAAAAGAAATCAAACTTATGTATAAGTATTACTTTTATCCTTGAATGTTTTAATTTTAACCTTTGTGTATTTCATATATTTCCATTATAAATACTAATTTGAACTCATTTTGTTTCCTTCTGATTTTCATATATTATAATAATTATTATTCTATATTTGTTTCTTATTTCTACTATTTATTTATATTTTCCGTTATAATTCTATATTTCATTTTTTATTATATATTTCCATTTTTTATATAATTACAATTATAATTTGTTTCTTTCTATATTAGTCCAATATACCAAATATAATAGTATAGAAATGGAATAAAATCAAAATTGGTTATTAAGAAAACCAAACACTGGAATATGATATCCGGGTTAATCATATCCCTATTTACATTAATATATATCTATTTGGGTGCGCAGCAGGTTTAATATTTGAAAATCACACAAAATTAGAAAAGGATAATCATTCATCAATCAATACGTCGGTTTAAATTGGCAACAGGCAAACGAATGTAAAACTAAATATATTTATCGGGTACATTGTTATTTCATCCTTTATATTTTAATAAATTTTAAATTAGATTCATAAAATTTTTATCTAGTAGATATGTAATCTCTTATCTCATTCTAAAATGTTTTAATTAAGTTTCTGACATTTTTTTTACTACTTTTATTAATAAAAATCTTACATGTCTTTAACCATATTAAAATGTATTTCACATCTTAGATACTATTGATATGACGACTTCATGTGTAAATAGTTTATTGGTTAATTAATAAAATTAAAATTTAACAAAAATTACATTAAATGAGATTAAACTCATGATGTACTACACAAATGACCCTTTATTCAATAGGTTTTGTGTTGTACAATTAGCAAATGACAAAATTAACACATGTGTGTTCACCTAAAATGACTCTATTAATAAAATTAGTGAGAATTTATATTTTTTAAAAAATAAAGCTCTAATTGTTTAGGAGTAATAGGCAGGGATTAAAATATTAATTTAGCATATATTAATTAAATTAAATAAAGCCTACAGACACCGGAGAAAGAAAATATAACATATTCTTTGTTTTCCCCCCATCGATTTCTATAGTGTTTTTCAAACAAAAATGGAACAACGTGTAGATCATATATTGTAAAAGTTTTTCTTTTAATCATATAATGTAACAGCTTCAAATATATTTTAATTTATCGCATAAAATAGTTCCAGCATATAATTACAATATATTTTTTTGACATATTTAGTCATATTAATTATGTAAGTTTTAAATATAATTGATCAATTAAATCATTTGAGACAATTGATTTTTTTCACCAATTATATAAAAATTGTTGAATGTTTAATTTTTATTTTTTACAATTTGTTAATAACAGTCAGTGAAAAATATTTATCCACATTAAGACTACATATTTTAATTTATTAACTTCTTTTTCTTCGATTTTGACTTCTATGATATCGGTTTGTTCTGCATTACATAAATATTTTCTTCATTTTAAAGAATTATCTTTCGAAGAATTATATTTTATAGGAATTGTATTTTTCATGAATGTTATAAATAGATTTTGTATGATTAAAATATTTTTTAAAAAAATATTTAGATTTTTCGAATTTTGATCACTTTCATATTTTTTGGTAATTTTGAATGGAAATTCAATATGTAAGAAGGGTTTTGAACTAGTCTACACTGGGGTTTCGAAACCGGTATGTCAGTCAGTCACAAATATTATTCTCTCTGCTAGTCTATATACCGGTCTAGTGGGGATCCGGTATTCCAATCCTTATTCCAGTGGGAAATAAGGCCTTAGAGTCCTGGAGATCCAACACACCGGGCTTACGCGTTAGGTGGCGTAAGGTGGTGTCACCTGCAAAAGGATTCCAATGCTCAAGTCAGCTAAGAATGATCCAAAGCTTCAGAACTTGAACGTAAGTTATGGATAGTATCTAGCGTACCTACATTGCAAATTGCTCTTTATTTATATGCATGCATGCAGGTAACGTATGGGTCCTCTCAAGTTAGGTGAGACTTTACAGAGTGTGTTAGTGTAACTCTGCGAAAAGGCCGCCACATGACATGGGCGCCTTCGTGTATCTTTTCCAACAGTGCACCTTGTCCTATTTGTCAAGTTGGCTAATCACTTTTCGATGTGCTATGTGATGACCTGGATTCTCCTGTATGTAGAGAGTAGTTCATACTGTTTATTGAATCCAATGTATCAATTGTTACACCGGTTGAGTCCAAAGAACAGGTGAAATTACCCTTTAGTCCTTGGGTTGGTATCTAGACCGGATCATATGCCCCCTAGCTTATTTGAGGGACTGGGTCAGTTGCTCAAATAAGCTATAATTTTTGTCCGATGTCACCCTTTATAGGTGTGGATGCCGGTCCTAGACATTCCTTGCTTTTGCGAAAGAAATCCCTAAATCATTGATTACTATGATGAGAATTCATTACCAATAATGCGTGAACAATTAATGATTGTTTGTATCTGAAGTTTACCAATCGTCGTTTGTAATTGTTTCGGCCCTTTCTTCATATTGGGCCTCAAAACTCAACCATTACGGCCCATCATTTAACTTAGAAATGACATAACTTTCACGCGCTCTAAACTAAAATGATCTCCTCATTTACTCATTGCTTTTAAACGGCGAGCATTTTGTTCCTTAAAACGACGCGCTCTTTAGTCATAAAACGTGCCTACCTTACCCCCCCGCCATACCTATAAAAAGGAGACTTCACCACTTCGAGAAATCACCTACTTTCTGAACCTTAGGAAAACTTAGCGTGACTTGTGAAAAAATTGCTGAGCTTCTGTTCATGAGGAATTTCAGGTTTCACCTCATTCCTCTTTCTTACTTTAGGTAACCTTGTTTTACCCTCTCTGTTATTCCATTTCATTCTTAGTAAAATAGCCATGTGTGGTAGAAGGGGTAACACTGGTTCTGGTTATTAAAGAGAATGCCAAATTGTCAGAGGAGGCAAAGTTGGAGAAAGAACGTGCTACCAAGTTGGCCGCTGAGATGCGGATTTATGAAGACAACCAAGCCCAGCAGGTAGATGAGTGGGTGGCTTAAAGGAAAGAGCATAATGAGCAAATAACTGAGCTGGAGAAAGAAAACACAGAGGCTAGGCCTCTTCTCAAGAAAAACCAGCAGCTGATGGGAGACCTTTACGATATGGAGCTTAAATTTAAGCAGGTGCTTGGGATATGTACCTCGATTGCACATGACGCCTTTAGCGGGGCTATCCGGCAGATAAGGCATCGCAATGTCGGCCTGGAGCTCAATTTGAAGGGAATGAACCCTTTCTACGAGTTCCATGGCAAGAGGCTCTTCTCTGTTATGGATGGTAGGTATGAGGAGCTGGAAGATAAGCCCTATGAGCTGGCTCCTCTGCCTAAAGGGCAAAGTATGATCCTAAAATCGGTATCCCCCGAACAAGAGGAGGAAGAAATGGTCGGTGAGGAAAGCCCAGGGCCTACCAAAGATGATGCGAGTAAAGAGCCAAAAACGACACAAGATAGGGAGAGCCAGGAGAAACTTGCAGAAGATACCGCTCCCTCTTAGGATTTTTATCTTTCTTTTACTTGTTGTGTTCTGGGATCAGCTCTGGTGTTTGAATTTATTGACGCCTTATTCTGGGATAGGCTTCAATATTAACAATTTGGTAACATAGCTTTCCTTTTGAAACTCTCTTTGGAATCTACTTATCTATGATTTTACCTTCTGTGCTTTCAATTTGATGAAGGTTTTGACCTACTTAAATTTTCTTGGCATTTTAAGCTCTTTTGTTTCATATGCGATATGATTTTCGGTCTTTTCTTCATGTTAGGTTTAACCGTTGTTCACAATGTTCTCTAGGTGTGGTGTGTTCCTTTCGAAAGATTCATACTTACCCCTATACCGATTCCAGTTATAGAATGGGTAATTAGGAACACCTATTGTTTGGCTATGTCGACAATTACAAATGGGTAATTGAGACTGAATTCCTACTTACTCCGTTCGTCAGGGTTTAGTATGGTCTTAAAAGGAAGAACCACCCTCACCACTTGTTAGGGCCAAGTAATCAATTACAAAATAGGTAATTGGGGTGCCACTCATGGGGCTACATCGTGAATTACAAAATGGGTAATTGAGACTAAGTTCCTACTTGCACTGCTCGTTAGGGTCCGGTATGGTCTTCTAGGACCACCCTCGCTACTCATTGGGGCCAAGTAGCTAGTTACAGAATAAGTAACTGGGGTACCACTTGTTGGGGTCCGATATGGTTTCATTAAAGAGAACTAATCCCCACCTCCTGTCTGGGCTATTTCTATGCAATTCGTAAGACTAAGTGATACGTACTCATGCATGAAATAAGAAGAAATCAAGTGATTGATCAATGATTTTCATTATCTATTTTTGTACACAAGAGCTAAGTTGGGACATGCCTCGTTAAAACTTTCTTGAGGAAAACCCTATGGGAAAAACCTCAAGTTAGGAAAAAAAGTACATGCTTGTTTACCAACTAGCTATAATACACTCATAAATTCAATGCATTCCACTTATTGCGAATTGGCGTGCCATCCAGATCTTTGAGCCGATAGGACCCCTTACCAACGACCTCTGAAACACGATAGGGCCCTTCCCACGTCGGTGTAAGCTTACACTGATGTGCAAACTTATTCCAATGCTGGCCTTACGCATTACCAAATCTTCAACTCCAAAAGTCCTGTGCCGTACTCGCTTGTTATAGTGGAGGGAAGCTTTGGCCTTAACAGCCTTATCTTTGACATAAGCCTCTTTCCTGAGTTCTTGTATTACGTTAATTTCTGACAATAAGTGTGAATCGTTGTCCTGTTGGGAGAAATGATGTACCCACACAGAAGAAGTTTGGAGCTCCACTGGTATCATTGCCTTGATGCCATAAGTTAACCGGTATAGTGATTTGTTAGTTGTTGAATGGGGGGTTGCGCGGTAAGCCCATAATACATGACACAACTGCTTCATCCACTCCCCCTTCGCTTCTCCTGAGTGCTTTTTAAGCCCCTCCAACACTTCTCTATTTGCCACTTTTGCTTGGCCATTGGTTTGGGGGTGTTCAATAGAAGAGAATATTTTGATGATGTCTAATCCCTTTAGCAACTCTAGGAACTTCCTATTAGTAAACCGAGTTCCATTGTTTGTTATGACCTGTGCTGGTACCCCGAATCTTGCTATCATATTCTCGTAGACAAAACGTCTAGTCCAGGCCGATGTGATGTGCATCACGTGCTCTGCTTTTATCCATTTTGTAAAATAATCCACCCCACTATGAGGTATTTGATACCTTCGGGGGCTGTTGGGAACAAACCCAGGATATCCAGCCCCTACTGATAAAACGGCCAAGGTACAACAGATGTAGACAATTCTTTAGCTGGAGTACGATAAAGATTAAAAAATTTCTGACAGTGATCACACTTTTTCACATACTCTGTAGAATCATTTCTCATCGTGGGCCACCAATATCCAGCTCTTAAGATTTTTCTCATTAAGCTTCGTCCCCCTGAGTGATGCCCGCATTGTCCTTAATGGACCTCCTTCATTACCTCTTGCACCTCATTCTCATTTAAACAACAAAGGTATGGAATAGAGAACCCTCTTCTGAACAACAACCTATCTACCATCGTGAAGTACTACAACTCCCTACGAACTCTTTTTCTTTCTCCCTCATCAGTAGGTAATTGTCCGTTCACCAGATATCAGACGAAAGGGATCACCCATAAATCTTGTTGTAAACACGAGAAAAAATAACAAAATGTGTGGGGGTATGAGGGATACTAGGAGACGATAATGTGCTTTGGACCACCGTGGTAGCACTTCCTACTTACTTCGTGCTGGCCAGCCTTGAGAGAATATCGGCCCTGGTATTTTCTTCTCTCAAAACATACTTAAACTCTACCAATGAAAAGCAATCCTTCAATTCGTTGACACAACTTAAATAAGACTGAAGCTGGGGCTCCCTAGCTTGATACTCTTCGCGAATCTGTGAAATCACCAATTGTGAATCGCTACAAAGTGTTACTGTCGAAGCACCAATATCCAAAGCGGCTCTAAATCTAGCCAAACAAGCTTTATATTCTGCTTGGTTATTAGATGTCATCACTCTTAACAACCACACCATCTCCGCTGCCTTTACCATTAGAGGATCCGTCTATGTACACCGTCCAATGTGAGCGAGTTACCTTAGGATATGCTCCTGTCATTTCTACCACAAAATCTGCTAACACCTGAGCTTTGATCGCTCCTCGAGGCTTGTAGGATATATGAAACTTTGAGAGTTCTACCAACCACTTAATCATTCTCCCTACAAGGTCCGACTTGCTCAAGACAAAACGAAGTGGGAGATTTGTCCTTACGATAATTAGGTGAGCACAAAAATATGGCCTGAGGCATCGAGAAGCCCAAATAACTGCTAGGGTAGTCTTTTCTATCTTCTGATACCGGCCCTCAGCTCCCTACACGGCTTACCAGTAAAGTAAACTGGCCTTTGCCCCTTAGATGTTTCTTTCACTATAGCTACTCCTAAAGCTTCATCCAAAATGGCTAGGTAAAGAATGAGTTGTTCTTTGGGGTCGGGTTTCACCAAGATAGGGGGTCTTGATAACACCTCCTTGAGGTCCTGAGAGGCCTGCTCCTGCTCCTGCTCCCACTCAAACTTCTTGGATTTCTTCAAAATTCTGTATAAAAAGAGTGATCGATAGGCCATATTGGGTATGAATCATGCCAGAGCGGTCATTTTCACATTCAACGACTAGACCTCACGAAGATTTTTTGGGTTTTTCAAGTCCTGAATCACTTGGCACTTGTACGAATTCACCTCAATGCTGTGCTGGGTCAACATAAAACCTAGGAACATCCCCGTGGGCATTGCAAAAGTGCATTTTAATGGATTCAAACGCATATTGTATTATCTCAAACGCTCTTTGCGCATATCTTCTACATGATCACCTCCCGCCAGAGTCTTCATAATGATATCATCAATATAGACCTCCACCAACTGGGTGTGCATGCCTTTGAATACTTTGTTGATCATACGCTGGTATGTAGCGCTAGCATTCTTCAGACCGAAGGGCATGATAGTGTAACAAAACACGTCTCTATCATTGATAAATGTTGTCTTCTCTTGATCTTCCTCCCACATTGGGATCTGGTTATAACCCAAATAAACGTCCATAAAAGATAAATATTGATAACCAGATGAATCATCAACTATCCTATCTATGTTGGGCAAAGCATAAGCATCCTTGGGGTAACAACAGTTCAGATCAACATAGTCCGTGCACATCCTTCATTTCCCGTTGGATTTCTGCACCATCACCACATTAGAAAGCCAAGCCGAATACCGGATCTCTAGACTTCACTGTCTACGCTCCGGGCTCTCCTTCAAAAGACACCAAAGTGTCCAAATAACCCTACGTGAGCTGTTTGGTCCCATTGAATGTTGTCAGATCTTGTGTGTAAGGTCCCCTGATCAACCGAGATTCACTTAACATCTTTGTTTTCTATGGCAGCTATAATAACCACCACATCGTCCCCTCCAGGGATAGTGAGACCAAAGTCTTCATGAGAGAAAAAAATCACCGGGGCTTGCAATCCACCACAAAACGGGTGATTGTCTTGGGGCTTGCCTTGGACGGAGAGGATCATCCGATGGTGATTTTTCCTAGCCCAGATTGATACGTCTCCTCCAGTGAATTCTCCAACAATCATATCAATGACCTCACACCAGCCACGTTGCTGTTGCGCAAGTGCTTTGTCTTCTTGCGCCACTTCCGTAATCACCACAGCTTTCAGCTTTTTTGCAGCAGTAAATTTTTTTGCCGGACCCCTACTACCATCGTTATCCTCATCCTAATCTCAATTTATTTTCTCCATCTACTCTGGCTTGTCTAGAGACCTTTCCTTGAAGAGGTATTGTTTTAACTTCCCTTCACAGATGAGAACTTCAACAACGTCTTTCAGCGATCTACACTCCTTAGTGGAATGTCCTGTTTGTTCATGGAAATCGTAATACTTACGTGGATTTCCTCGCCTCTTCACTGGGCCTGGTCTTCTAATCCTATACACACTGAGTGCCGATCAACCCACTTCTCTCAAAATCTGTATGGGTTGAGCGTTTAATGGCGTATAGTGGCTAAAAGCGGAGACTCGCCTATCCTGCTATCTAGGCTGCTATTCTATGAATCTATTTCTTTGAAAAGGCCTCTTAGGCCTAGTCTTTTCTTTATCCTTCTCCTTCGATAAGTGTGGAAATAATGAGCGGGCTTTACTCTTGCCGTTGTGGCCTCTAGGTGCATTTTTATGCCAACATATTTTGATGCTTTCCTTTGAAACTCCTCAAAGGAAGTAGGTGGACTCTTGGCTAAAGACAAAGAAAAGGCAGATTTAAGCTACAAAGCCTCAATGATAATATGCAACTGTATTGCCTCAGAAATATTAGGCACCATTGCTGCCTCATTGTAGAATCTTTTTAGATAGTCCTTCAAAGATTCATTGTCTCCTTGCTGTATTTGGGCGAGGTTATGTGATGTCCTAGGGGTGTCTCGTGAGATCACAAAATGCGCCACGAAGGCCTCTACCATAATCTCCCAAGAGTCGATCGACCTAGTTGGTAACCCCTTGAACCAACTTAGAGCTTCTCCAGTCAGTGTACGCGGAAACATGTGACACATCACATCCTCTTTAGCTCCTAGGAACATCACCTCAAACACATAAGCAGCAAGATGCTTATTGGAGTTAGTTTCTCCAAAATATTTACCAACGGACAAGGGTTGCGTAGTTTGCAAGTGCTTAGGAATGAGCACGTTCATCAATCTCCTGGAAAATGGAACATTAAGTTTGTACAACCCTGATGCCATCATACCTGGATCCTTCCTTCTGATCCTAGTCTATTTTCCCGAGTCATGGGACTGCTTCATCGCCTCGTAAGTGGGGATCTTGGAATATTAAAGAGTAGTAGATCTCTCCCTTTTAGAGGCCTCGTGTGTCTTTTTCGCTTAAGAAGCTACTTTCTCCTCTGCCTGCCTTTGGTCTCGCTTTAATTCAGCCAACTCCTCCCCGAGTTGCTTTATAATCTCATCGTGAGGGTCAGGTCCCCCGCGGCTGCCATCCTTCGAGAACTTCCTCTAGGAGATTCAAAGACTAACAACTTATTCAGCAAAGGTGCAACTTCCTCCACATGACCCTTTTGGGGATTTCTCATGTTTTCTTCCATTTATACTTCAGGACTTCTGCGAAGATAGGAATCACTCTATCATGTCCCACCGGGTGTGCCAATGAACTAGTCTACACTGGGGTTTCGAATCCGGTATGTCAGCCAGTCATAAATATTATTCTCTCTGCTAGTCTATACACCGGTCCAGTGGGGAAATAAGGCCTTGGAGTCCTAGAGATCCAACACACCGGGCTTACGCGTTGGGTGGCGTAAGGTGGTGTCACCTGCAAAAGGATTCCGACACTCAAGTCAGCTAAGAATGATCCAAAGCTTCAGAACTTAAACGTAAGTTATGGATAGTATCTAACGTACCTTTGTTGTAAATTGCTCTCTATTTATATGCATGCATGCAGGTAACGTATGGGTCCTCTCAAGTTAGGTGAGACTCTGCAAAGTGTGTCAGTGCAACTCTACAAAAAGGCTGCTACATGACATGGCACCTCCGTGCGTCTTTTCCAATAGTGCACCTTGTCCTATTTGTCGAGTTGGCTAATCACTTTTTGGTGTGCTATGTGACGACCTAGATTTTCCGGTATGCAGAGAGTAATTCATACTGTTTATTGAATCCGAGGTATCAATTGCGACACTAGTTGAGTCCAAAGAACAGGTGAAATTACCCTCTAGTCCTAGGGCCGGTATCTAGACTGGATTAGGTTTAAAATAAGTTTATATATGGGACATAATTGTATTTTTACGTCATAAAAAAATTTTAAGTTAAGTGGGAATTATAATTCTCACCCCTTTGATAAAAATTATAATTAAAAATAAATTCTTAAAAAGTATAGTTTCTGAAAAATATATTTTAAAACAATTAAAATAAACATTGAATAAAAAATTCTCAAATTATAATTAAAAAAAATGGGCCTAGCAAACGCCTCCTAAATTCTTCTCTAATTTTACTCTATCTTCCGATCGTTCACTAATTCATGTATCCGAATAAAAAAGGTTCACTAATTCATAAGATGGTGTTATGTTTAATGCAGATACGAGTTCATAATGAATACAATTAACAACGACAAATTATTTCCAATTTTTTTTTGGGCTTATTCTTTTAGAATTTTTATGTTTAAATTTATCGGTGGTAAAAATATGTTTCTTTGACTTTTTATATATTTTAATAAAAAGTTGCGTTGATTTTTTAAAAGATATAGGGAAAACCAATAATTCAATAGCGTTAAGATAAATTATGAAACTAGTTCATAGAGTTAGAAATAGAAAATGAATCAGCTACCAATACCACTAAAACAAATGGCTAAAGAAGAAAAAGCCGTCTATGTTCAGCCACATTCTACCAGCAACAATAAAACATATACGATATTAGGCACACAAAAAATCCTAAATGAATACCACTTTTCTTTGATTATGACTATGCCTGTACTTTAGCTAATTTCAAAATTTGTTTCTTACTAATTTCAAGATTTGTCTCTAAATTTTCGAAAAACAACTTGTTTCTAACAGTCCAAAGTGCACATTTTACTGCATACCAAATAAATAACAACTTGCAACTCATGTAACAAAAAAATTAAATTAAGTAAATTTGAACAGAGATAGATACATCGGTGATATTTTGAGATTCTTTTTTGAACAAATATTTTGAGAATTTAAAAATAACAACCCTTGAAAAGAAAATCCTAAAATTAATTATGATAGTGCTCTTTTTGGGTCGCTAATTATAATAGTGGTTTAGAAGAAAATAAAATAAAAGGGCCTTAAGTTGGGTTGACTTAATTTGTTACGAAAGTAGACGTATTTTATTGGCCCAAATATCACTTATTCTTGACTTCTTGGACTACTCAAAACTTAAGACTCCTAACAAATGAAGTGGATCTTCTTTTTGTCGTTGAGCTTATAATTACAAAAAATTGATAAGTGCTTTCTTGGGTTGGGTCTTTGCGAACAAAGGTTTGAACTCCCACTTTGGGCTAGGCCCATTGAAAGGTTAAAAAAATGGTCCAGAACTTTTGCACATTAAGCCGAATTTTAAAGGTGAAGTACCTTTTGTTTACCAAACAAATAAAGGTGAAGTACTTTTTGATGTTAACCAAAAAAATGCACCTTTTTTACCAAAAAAATGCTGAAGTACCTGTTTTCTTACCTGCAAAACTCACTAAAAGAAAGGTTGGAATCAAACCAAAAAAAAAAAAAAGTTGGAATGCTTTGTCTCTATAACTCCTTTCTTTTTTCCCCCCTCAATATACATGATTTGAATTATTTTTTTGATAAGAATTGAGACAGATATTACATGACTTACTCGTACACTCTCTTTAATCAAACTGTAGTAGAATAACTATTAAGAACATGAGATTCGTTAGTTTGTTATTATGATTTGTTAGTAGTAACCAGCTAGTTTAGTAGTTTGTTAGATAGTGTTAGTGTCCATTTGGTATTCGGTTGGAAAAATAAAGTTCTGAAAATAGAAAAATTTAGGCTGCGTTTAGTTCATAAGTTTTCTTAGAAAAATAGAAAATTATTCTTAGAAAAATTTAAAAAATAAAAAAATTGTTTATTTGTAGATTATTTAAAATTTTTTTACAGAAAAATAGAAAACCTGATTTTCTATTTTTCTAGAAAATCAGAAAACTATTTTAAAATGTTTTCTAAGAAAACTAAAAAAATGGAAAACGCGGTCCTCTAAAATTTTCTAAAAGATCCCACGAGCGCGTCTTCTTCCTCTGCATCTGTTTCCTCTATTTTAAGAACCATCTTCTTCCTCAATTTTGCTCACGGCTTCTTCCTCCGCATCTGCTTCCTCTATTTTAAGAACCATCTTCTTCTTCAATTTTCGTCCTCAACCTTAGTAATACCACCAACTTTTAATAAGTAGTTACGGATTATAGAACACTCATTAATCTTGATAAAAAAAAATGCAACAGAGGACAATAGTGGAGAGCTAATGCTTACAATATATGGAATAACTCGATAGGAAAATGTTGCTACAAACTTGAATACTCAGCGGAATGAATTTCTTTCCATGGTATTCATATTTTTATAATTTCTACAGACTCATGCTTTTTCTTTAGTTTTCTTCGTCACATCACCTATTTTAGTGGCACACTTGTTTTCATATTTGTTCTTTATGCAGAATTTTTTTTTGTCTGTATAAATAACATCAATTATAAATAAGGAAAATGTGGGAGTAACAGTGGTATTCGTTAGTGAAAGTGTTGTAATTAATTAATTAGTGCACTTTGGTTTATTATTATTTTAATTATTGCTTGCAGGACTTGAAGTGATTTGTCTTTTCTCTGATTTCACTTCACTTTAAATCAAGCCTATATAAGAATGTCATTGTATATTTTCCTAATTAAGTTATATTTCTTTCTCACATGACCTGAAAAACATATAAACATATTTCGTATAGTATATGTATAAACTAGATGCTGAAGCTGGGTTATTAAATAGATGAGTGGGCATGCTCAACATGGGGAGGCTATGGATTGGAGTGAAGAATGTGAAAAATATTTTTTAGAGATCTTAGCAGACAGGGTCAATAGAAGATAAAGACTGTTGTAACTAAATGAGAAAATGAAACGAGATATTACTAATTCTAAAAGTTCTACTGTTACTATTTTGAAATAAATTTAAACACAAACTCATTTGTTCTCATTTTAATATTACTTTAAAATTTTGTCACAATTTTTATGTTATGCATATACTATACAATATTGTCATAAATAATATATATATATATATATATATATATATATATATATAAGACATATCTTAATTAATTTAAATTAAAAAATATTTAAAAAATTTGAAAAACTAAGTGCACTTGAACAACTTTTTTAGTTTTTTAGTTTTTCAAAATTAAAAAAGCTGTCACATTATCTAAACGAGTATTCAAAATTTTTCTAGCTGTTCTAGGAAATGAAAATTTTAGAAAACAAGCCGAAAACTTTTTCCAGAAAACTAGAATAATTTTATGTAACTAAACGCAGCCGAAAACATTAATGGTTAATATTATTTTTTATAGCGTTCGAAATAGTTAAAACTCCGTTGAACCAACGTATATTTTTTTGTTAATCAAATTTCAGTATGATTAGCAGTATAAATATATTATATTCCTTATTTGTAATTTATCTTTGCAATGTTTAACATTTTGTATACTTTTTTTTATATCAAATGGGTTATGCTTGCATTTTATTAGCATATGAGATTTTTGACAATCCACGCAGAACATATTCGGTTAACACTTCCAATTCCTTTGTGCATGAATAGTTAAAGAAGACATATTTAATAAAAATGAATAAGCAGCAGGAACAACCTGATTTTACGTCATGTGATCAAGTGGCAATGCTAATCGATATCGTATCTCGTGTGCTCTCAACTCCATGATATTGATATCATTTTATTGAAAATATATCTAAAACTTGATCGGCAACCACCAAAATCCACTAAGATTTTGCTTGAATTATTTACATTATCACAATGAATCATCAACAGGTAGCGCACCAAATAACAGACTGTACATATTGAAGTACAACTGATATTGAATCATTCTGTTAAGTAATTGAAGAATGCTTTTCATGTGTTGAGAATCTATGCATATGTTTTTCTTTCCTGATATATCTTTTCGAATTTGAGCCAAACAAATCACTGTAAACCAAAAAACTCTTTTATTAATATTTCATTTTCTATAATTTGAACATGGACTGAAATACACAATTGGTGGTGCAATTTTATAAGTATATGTTTATGGAATAGGTGGTTTGAGTGACACCTCAAAAATCCATTTAGATATCAATTAGAAAGACAGAAACAGAACACAGCATTGTCTATTTATGATATATATTGTGAAGAGATGTTACCTTATGTTGGGAAAAATCTGCATAAATTGACTGATAATTTTTCCCGGCGCAGCAGAATATCGGACCGATAAAATAGGTGGTTATAGAATAAATTAAATACGAGCAAAGTAAATAAATAATTAAAATGGCACCAACAATTTAACGTGGTTCACCATTTTGATTTGGGCTACGTCCACGGGACAAACTCCGAAATTACTTCCACTAATAAAATTAGTAGACATACAAGAGGGACTTCTCTAATAAAATATTAGAGGCATATACCCGAGATTAACCCAAAATAGTGGCACTCAAGTGTTTCCCAAACACCCCAATTAACCTCACTATTTTATCACTCACTAATTATTTTCCCTCACTCAACAACTCATCAAAGCAATTGGCTAATTGCTTTGGCTCACAAACACTACTCACTAGATTGTATTGTGTTTGCTTCTTCTGATGCCTTGCTGCAACACTTCATGGCCAATTTATAGGCCCAATGAGTTGATTTCAGCCACAAAGAAATTGTGGTGCTACTTCATCCACGCATGCTGAACTTTCATGACCACAAAAGACCATTAATAATTGCTAAGTGGCCATTATGGAGGAGGGACCCATAACAATCTCCCCCTCCCGATTACATGGATGGCTACACCATTCCTGCTACTTGTCGACAGTACTCCAGCTTCTCCTTTGGAAGAGTCTTTGTCATCATGTCTGATCCATTTTCATCTGTATGGATCTTCTCAAGTTGTAGCAACTTCTTCTCCAATACCTCCCTAATCCAGTGATATCTTACATCAATGTGTTTTGATCTAGAATGGAAGGAGGAATTCTTCCCAAGGTGAATTGCGCTCTGACTGTCACAAAACAGCACATACTTTTCCTGGTGCATGCCAAGTTCTTCCAAGAACTTCTTCATCCATATCAGCTCTTTGCAAGCTTCAGTGGCTGCAATAAATTCTGCTTCAGTTGTTGAGAGAGCAACACATTTCTGTAGTCTTGATTGCCATGACACAGCTCCCCCTGCAAAAGTGATCAGGTATCCTGATGTAGACTTTCTTGAGTCAACATCGCCAGCCATATCAGCATCTGTATAACCTACTAACATAGGTTTTTCATCTCCAAAACACAAACACATTTTGGAGGTACCACGGAGATACCTGAAAATCCACTTTACTGCAGCCCAATGTTCCTTTCCAGGATTTGAAAGGAAACGACTCACTACTCCCACAGAGTGAGCAATATCTGGCCGTGTACATACCATGGCATACATCAAACTTCCAACTGCTGAAGCATATGGAACTCTATTCATCTCATCCTTCTCATCCTCTGAGGAAGGGCACTGCTTGGTACTTAGTCTAAAGTGATTAGCAAGAGGACAACTAACCGCTTTAGCCTTGTCCATATTGAACCGGTGAAGCACCTTTTCTATGTACTTCTCCTGTGACAACCACAATTTCTTGGCGTTCCTGTCTCTGGTTATTTGCATGCCAAGAATTTGTCTTGCTGACCCTAGGTCTTTCATAGCAAAAGACTTGCTCAATTGCTTCTTTAACTTATTGATTCTGGAAATATTCTGGCCAGCGATCAACATGTCATCTACATAGAGCAGAAGAATAATAAAATCATCATCAGAGAATTTCTGTACAAACACACAATGGTCTGAAGTGGTCTTGTTGTAGCCTTGCTCCCCCATCACAAACTCAAACTTCTTGTACCATTGTCTTGGTGCCTGCTTTAAGCCATACAAGCTTTTATTAAGCTTACAAACATAGTCCTCTTTACCTTTTACTTTGAAACCCTCTGGCTGCTCCATGTATATCTCTTCCTCCAAGTCACCATGAAGGAAGGCCGTCTTCACATCCATTTGCTCGATTTCAAGGTCGAGACTTGCTGCTAACCCTAGCACTGTTCTGATGGATGTCATCTTCACCACTGGTGAGAAAATCTCATCAAAGTCAATCCCCTTTCTCTGACTGAATCCTTTGACAACCAATCTAGCTTTGAATCGTGGCTGGGGACTGTGTTCTTCATGCTTGATCCTGAACACCCACTTGTTCTTCAAAGCTTTCTTGCCTTTTGGCAGCTTCACTAGCTCAAATGTTTTGTTCTTATGCAAGGAATTCATCTCATCTTGCATGGCTTCAATCCACCTTTTATAGTGTTCATCATTCATAGCTTCTTGGAAACTTTCCGGTTCTCCCCCGTCAGTCAGTAACATATACTGTTCTTCAGGATATCTTGTAGAGCGTTGTCTAACTCTATCAGATCTCCTTAGATTTGGAGAACCCGCTGGAGCTAGTGGTTGGTCATGAACGCTTTCATCATCAGAATTATCTGATGGTATCTCAAAAGGAGCAATCGGATCACCTGCCTCAGGTTGATCATTAAGAGCTTCATCTTCAATTTCTCTTGGCACCATCATTGAAGGAACTAGCTCTATGTTTGTTGAACCATCATTGTATTTGGAAGCATTTTCCTTGGCTTTTTCGATATCTTCAATGGTCTCATCTTCAACAAACACTGCATCACGGCTTCTGACAAGCTTCTTATGGATTGGATCGTAAAATCTATAGCCAAGCTGATCTTGACCATAGCCGACAAACACGCATTGTCGTGTCTTGACATCAAGTTTGGATCTTTCATCCTTCGGTACATGCACGAAGGCCTTACAGCCAAACACCCGCAAATGATCATAGGAAACATCTTTTCCTGACCATACCTTCTCTGGAGTGTCGTACTGGAGAGGAACACAAGGTGAACGGTTCAATACGTGAGCGACTGCTTGTATAGCCTCACCCCAAAACATCTTTGGCAACTTTGCATGTGAGAGTATACATCTGACTCTCTCCATCAAAGTCCTGTTCATCCTCTCAGCTAAACCATTCAATTGCGGCGTCTTTGGCGGTGTCGTTTGATGTCGAATACCATGCTCTTCACAGTAAGCATGAAATGGTCCTGTGTACTCTCCACCATTGTCTGTACGAATACACTTAAGCTTCTTGCCAGTTTCCCTCTCCACCATAGATAAGAACTGTTTAAAGACACCCAATACTTGGTCTTTAGTCTTTAAAAGATACACCCAAGTCTTTCGGGAATGATCATCAATGAAAGTCACAAAGTACTGAGCACCACCGAGTGACTTTGGCATTGGCCCACACAAATCTGAATGTATTAGGTCCAATACATTCTTCATTCTGGAAGGAGGGGAACTCTTGAAAGCAACTCTGTTTTGCTTTCCCGCCAGACAATCAGCACACTTCTTCAGATGGACCTGATCCAATCCAGGCAATATATTCTTCTTGGTTAGAACGGTCATACTTTTCTCACTCATATGACCGAGCCGCTTGTGCCATAATTCAACTGTACCGTCATTCTCTACTGTATTCACAGCATCCTGCAAAATCTTTGCCTGCATCATGTACAGTCTTGAGCACTTGTCTCCTTTGGCCACCACCAATGATCCTTTGGTGAGCTTCCATTGGCCGTTGTAGAAGGTGTTGCAGTAACCTTCATCATCCAACCTTCCGGTTGAGATCAAGTTCAGACGCATGTCTGGAATATGCCTGACGTCCCTTAGGACTAAGCGCGTACCATTCTGTGTCTCTAAACAAACATCTCCTTTTCCTGCAACTTTTGAATAATTTTCATTCCCCATTCTAACAACACCAAAATCACCTGGTGTGTAAGAGGAGAATAATTCCCTCTGAGATGTCACATGAATGGTAGCTCCACTGTCAACTACCCAACTGGTCTCATGGGTTGCAAGGTTGACAATGTCTTCTTCATAGATGATATAGAACTCCTCGGCAGCATTGGTTTGTTCATCATCACTGCTGTCATCTTGGACCTTCTCCTTGCCTTTGTTCTTCTTTTGAGATCTCTTGAGCATCCGGCAGAACCTCTTTATGTGGCCCTTCTGCTTGCAGTGATGGCACTCCACATTTGCATATCTATTTGACTTTCCTCTACTTTTGCTTCTGGACTTTGAACCTTTGGTCTGATTCCTCCCTCTTGTCTCTGCAACAAGAACATCCTGCTGCGATGATGTGGATCCTTGTGCTTTTCTTCTCATTTCTTCATTTAGGACACCACTTTTGACATTTTCCATATTTACTACACCATTTGGTGCAGAATTTGTGATTGAAATCTTCAAAGTCTCCCAAGACTCTGGTAGGGAAGCCAGCACCAAAAGAGCAAGTACTTCATCGTCAAATTTAATGCCCATCCTTGACAGCTGCTCCACGATCCCCTGCATCTCATTCAAATGATCTGCCATCTGTGTACCCTCCCGGTACTTCATCTGGAGTAGCTTTGTCAGATAAAATAATTTATTGTTACCGGTTTTGGAAGCGTACAGCTCCTCTAGCTTGTTCCACAATGTTCTAGCATGAGTCTCACTACAAATGTGATTGTACACATTGTCTTCGACGAATTGTCGGATAAAGCCACAGACTCGTTCATGCTCAAATTCCCATTCTTCATCTGTCTTGTCCTCAGGTTTAGTTGTACTAAACACTGGTAGATGCATCTTCGTCACAAATAGGAGATCCTTCATCTTGTTTCTCCATATGTGGTAATTCATGCCATTTAAATTAATCATTTTGCTCGTCTTCACCTCCATGGCCCCAACTAGACTTTTAAAGGGTAAATAATAATCTGACTTATTTTCTGATGTGGAGGGTCCACCTTAGTGGCAACCACAGAGCATACGATAAGTAGATATTAATTCCCCCTGGTACCGCTCTGATACCAGTTGTTGGGAAAAATCTGCATAAATTGACTGATAATTTTTCCCGGCGCAGCAGAATATCGGACCGATAAAATAGGTGGTTATAGAATAAATTAAATACGAGCAAAGTAAATAAATAATTAAAATGGCACCAACAATTTAACGTGGTTCACCCTTTTGATTTGGGCTACGTCCACGGGACAAACTCCGAAATTACTTCCACTAATAAAATTAGTAGACATACAAGAGGGACTTCTCTAATAAAATATTAGAGGCATATACCCGAGATTAACCCAAAATAGTGGCACTCAAGTGTTTCCCAAACACCCCAATTAACCTCACTATTTTATCACTCACTAATTATTTTCCCTCACTCAACAACTCATCAAAGCAATTGGCTAATTGCTTTGGCTCACAAACACTACTCACTAGATTGTATTGTGTTTGCTTCTTCTGATGCCTTGCTGCAACACTTCATGGCCAATTTATAGGCCCAATGAGTTGATTTCAGCCACAAAGAAATTGTGGTGCTACTTCATCCACGCATGCTGAACTTTCATGACCACAAAAGACCATTAATAATTGCTAAGTGGCCATTATGGAGGAGGGACCCATAACACCTTATTCGTGTTGATGCTTTCAAGTTGTGTAGAACAGAGGATCTGTCACCTGAATTGAGTTGATTTAACATTTAATCCCAAACCTCAAAGCATCATGGGCAGGATAATATTATAGGAGTAAGTCAGAACTTTACATCCTAGGAAACTGACACGTTTACAGCGTCTTACAACATAATGGCGGCTGGTGGTGCTCTTCAATTTCTCTGATGACGCGCATTGTGAAAAATAATAGAATATAATTTGCTAAGTGCAGCTACTCTAAGACATTCTTCAGTCATTTGCTGCAGAAATTAACAGGACTGAAAACGTCTCATCAAAACAAACTTATCCTAAACATGGTACTAATCTGTCTAATAACGATATAACTGTAATTATGTCTTGTTATTGCACATGAGGTATTGGAACTAGTTTGCTAGTATTGTATACCGTTATGGCTGGGACATTATTAAATTGATCATGGCAGCATGATTACATAACTGGTAATAAAAGAAGGGTGGTTGGTGTGTAGCAGTGAAGTTTGTTCGCGCGCATGCAGTGAGTTAAGATTGTCATAAAAAAGTGCGTGCCTCTGATATGGGTGTAGTGGTCATGTGCAGTCTGCAGAGGAGCAGATACTGTTGCAGAGAAATTTAGGAGTGCCAGTGGGAGGAGCATGACTATGTTTCATCCAATTTATGTGGCTCCAATGCCAAGACTAGTAAACTACAAGTATCAAGTATGTCACAAAAGGTCAATTCACAAACAAGAAAATGTCTCATAAGTTTAACATTATCCTACCAAGAAATTATCAGAAATACAACAGACTATTCAAGGAGTGAAAGAAAATTAGAGAGAAGGGAAGAGGAACACAGAAAATATTTTATTGATATTTTTCATTAGGTTTAATCCATACAATAACAACTATTAAAATAAATGAATAATAGACCTAAACATCCTAGACCAATATAAATTATAAACTAAAAATATAATTCTTAAAATATAAACTAAAATGCTAATATAATTAATAACAAATTAAACTAGAATTCTAATCTAATGAGTTGATAATACAAGCTATCCATGTCCTTTGTTATACATTAAAAGTAGGTCAATTTTTCTTGTCTTATTTAATTTGTCGGTTTGATGTTATTTAAGGATTTCAAAATAATTTTTTACACCAAATAATGATAAATTTATTTTAAAAATTCAAAAGAATTATATTGATATTAACTTTAAATAAAAATTTTGTATTTTAATTTCTTAACCAACACATCTTCATTAAAATTTTCCCCTTTTATATGGATGAAAACTCTATATATGTTTCTAAACACACACACTAATATTAACTTTAAATGAAAATTTTGTATTTTTAATTTCTTAACTAACACATCTTCATTAAAATTTTCCCTTTTTATATTAGTGAAAACTCTATATATGTTTCTAAATTTTTTAAACGAGCACTTGTTGGGCACTTGTTAACACACACACATTAATTAATATTAACTTTAAATGAAAATTTTATATTTTTAATTTCTTAACTAACACATCTTCATTAAAATTTTCCCTTTTTATAACAATCACTTTTTGGACACATGTCACACCCCGATTTCCATAACCTGGATCTGATGTAATTAAGTGAAATAGTTCAATAAAAATGTGAATAAATTTTTCGTGTGTTGAAAAGAGGTTCGACACTTCAACAATTACATCAAAACCCGAACCACAGAAAACGAAGAGTGAGGTTTAAAGTTTTTAATAAACTGGATCTTTAATAATTAGCCACATTGTGTATACGATATAACAGAGTGTACAGTGGAAAAGTCTCGTATACTAGGCATACGTCTCGTCCCATATATGAAGATATGAGAAAAGACCCCTAAAATTATGAAGGAAGTGAAGAAATCAAATTTTGCATAATTCGCTTAAGCGAGTTATAACTCGCTTAAGCGAAATCCCCCAAACTAGCTTGAGCGCATCAGGATTCACTTGAGCGAAGTATACCATAGCATCAAACCCATCATTTCGCTTGAGCGGACCACTACCGCTTGGGCGAAATATGTCCAGTACCTAAATCCCTATTAATTCGCTCGAGCGAGACCTATTCGTTTGGGCGAAATTCGTCCAGTAACAAACTAAAAGTAATTTGCTTGAGCGGGCTCATTCTGCTTGAGAGAGATTTGTCCAAAACCAATTCCAGAAGGGATTCGCTCAAGCGAGGACCTATCCGCTTGAGCGAGATTTCCACAGAACCATTGTCACAAGGACTCGCTCAAGCGAGGCTGCACAAGCTTGAGCCAAAAAGTGATAGAATACAATTCAAAGGATTTTGCTCGAGTGAAGTCATATCCGCTTGAGCGAAATTGGGCCAGAAACCATATACCTGATATCCAACCAATTCGCTTGAGCGAGACTCATCTCGCTAGAGCGAATTTATCAGATTTTGTCTAAAAACTTCAGTTTTTCAAACTTCAAGGGGTGGCAATTTATTTTATTTGTTAATTTGGCCCAAACCATCATTTTAAACACATTTAGGTAACCAATTAGAACTTGCTCAACCAAGTCACGCCTATAAATTTTGATCCTAGATCATCACATACAAGATAATCATTTTAGGCATATTTTGCCTTAACCTACCATGCCAACTTGTTATCTAGGCCTATTTGGCTACAACCACACATGCATATAAGTCCCAAATGGGCATTATGACCTATTGGCGTACTATACACGGTTTAATTACCGATACGTGGAAATATGACGTATCCACATCCCAGTTTCAATATACATCAAGTATAATATTATTAATTCATTTTTATCATCAATCAACTTAATTCAAAGAGACTAAATCGTTATAAATATGTCATACAAGGCAAGTAGGCCTAATTTTTCCATAGGATTCTACCCCAATAGTCACATACAAGCGTTTTACATATCCATATAAGCGTTTAGCATTTACATATAACACCGGCCACGACCCTAGGCTCCTACTTCCATATTTACCTTCCTCCAAAATGCTCTACCACCAAAATGGCTTAGATCGCCAATGGAACCTACATCAATCTTTGAAAAATGGCAACTAAGAGGTGAGTAACATAAACCAAATGAATAAATTCATACATTATGATAATATGTACATATGGTGCATAACATACAATTCTCATTCATACAGCAAGTTTCACCATATCAATAGCATCATTATCAAACATCATAACTATTCACTTGAATTAGTTCACAACACCACCATTCCCCTTCAATACTTTATTTTTTTTCAAAGGCTAACATACTTGACATATTATCGGCTATATGCAAATGCTCTTATGGCTAATGCATATGCACGAATGAATCAATGATAAATGCGGATTCGACTGTAGGAATACAATATCATACAATATATGGGTTAAGCATAGGTGTGCTACTATGTCCCTACTGCAATAGTAAATGTGTACACATATACCTCAACTTTTGCATGCATAATTACAAACTTTTACTGGTACCAAACTGCTATCGCCCCCTTGTAACACTAGTCACCCTGTGACATGCGGATTCAACAATGTGGCTACACTTTGCCACAAGTGCTATGGGCCCCTCCCGAACACACATCGAGAGAGTCGTTTCCTATTAGAAACCACGAGGATACTCGCACATCACAGAGTTGCCCACCCACCGGGCTCGCCATGTAGGGTGCCTCGCCACCAAACTACGAACAGCTTCGTGATTCTAATGAATCACTAGAAAACAACATAAATTACCCGTGCACTAGGTCGCCCTCCCACTGGGCTGCCTATTGGAACCCACAACATTCCACATAGACAGCTTTTGATATGCCATAGATGCAAATGTCAATCAATGCATTTCTCACACTATACATCCTAAATGTCACTCCACATCCAACCACACGCCACCATTACTTAGCGGATGTCAACATTGTAACATCCCGATTTTTATAATTTTTATAAAAATAACTTAAAAATGATCAAAGAAGAATTTTTGAATGAAATTCCGAGTGAAAAATGAAAGAAATAAGATTTTTCGAGTGAAAAGGATCAGATTCCGAGTGAAATTAATCTGACTTCGAGTGAAATAAGATAGAAGATTAATTCTAAGTAAAGATAAGATGTTTCCGAGTGAAACATCATTAAGAGAATCAATTCCGAGTAAAGTGACGCTGTGTCTGATTGAAACACGTTCAAATAAAGTAAATCCGAGTGAAACGTCTTCGAGAGGAACGTTTCCGATTAAGTTGCCGAGTGAAGTGTTTTGTGACACTTCCGAGTGATACATTCCGAGTAAGTCTTTCCAGAAAGAGTGCTTCTGGACAAAGACTTCAACTCTGATGGAGTTTTCTGAGTAAGTAATTCCGAGGAGAAATTCCCGAATAAAGAAAGAAATAAGACTCTGACTTGGAAAGAGGTATAACCGAGCGAGCGAAATACCGAGTAAAAACCCGAGTGCTGGGAAGCCTTGCCGAATGGGCGAGTGCAGAATCGAAGGATAGCCTCTGGTTGGATTTCGCCTAAGCGAGTAGGTGCCTCGCTCAAGCGAATACCAGTAGAATTCGTTACTGGGTGATTCTCGCTCAAGCGAGAATGGTCCGCTCAAGCGAGAATCAGGCCTGATGCTTAAAGATTTCTCGCTTAAAGAATTAGAGGCTCGCTCAAGCGTTCTATGTTGATGTTGTCTGAGCAAGTTTTCCCCAGAATTGAATTTATCCTATTTTAATGGATGTTTTCCATGTCATTATGTTCTTCTACCTTCTAGCAAATTCCTTTCTTGGATATTTTCTAAGTTGGGACCCATTTTGATGTGTTGTACTCCTTTCATTAAATATCTGACCCCTTTCATTAATTACTAAAGAAACGTGTGGCAGAGTATTTCAAGATATTCACGTCTCTTTCATGTGGAAGGTATATAAATACTTCTGCTATTGAATTGATAGAGAAGTTGTTGAAAGTGAAATCATCATAATCCTTTCTCTCTAATTCACTACTGGGAGCTGTTAGACAACAAAGATAATTAAATCTTCGTTCTTTCTCTTTACGAAGAAGAGCTTGGATTGGTGTAGCAGTGCCATTCCAGTCGGTAGTTGTGGACAGTGACTTGGTTAAGCTTTTAAAGCTGCTGGAAGATTTTATTTCCAGGTAGGGGGAGCGTACATCTCAAATACATGGTTTATGAATGGATTTGGGGTGTTGTTGATATGCTATATATGATATATGTATGAATTGTTAGGAGACCCCAACTATATGACAATTTATGTTTTATATTTTCCATTCATATTGAGTTTATGTATATTGATATTATGCTGAGTGGAATGATATGGATGATGATTCATGAATTTTTCATGATATTTATATGCATGAGATGCATGTGTGATGTTTGAATATGAACTGTGATGGAGTGGTTCCTATATACCACGGACGCCTTTGAGTGTGACTCAAGGCCGACCCGTAGCACTGGGTAGAGGACCGCTATCACTCTGGGAGTGGTACTCAATGTTACATCATGGGCGTAGAGCGGTTTGGTACCTGTAAAATGGTCGAATCAGCAAGGAGCTGAGTTATGGCTCGGGGAGCCAGTGTTGCAACACAAAACTTGAAAGACTTAATAATGATCCCGTTTTGGTTGGTCATTGATTAAGTATGTGACTTAATGGATCCATTTGGTTGAGCATGTGCATACACTATTTTATGTGTTATTGTGAGAACATGCTGTTATGATGAGTATATGTATATGTCTCAATTTTGAGAATGAATAATTTGTTATCTACCGAGTGGATTGTTATGTTACCGAGTATGATGTGCTGTTTCTGCCGAGTGAAATGTTTTACTCGCCGAGTGCAGTTTGATTGAATTACCGAGTGATGTTTTATTTACCGAGTGGTAACATGGCTATAATTGCCAAGTGGAAATTTAAATTATTTCGGAGTGACTTGATGTAATTACCAAGTGTGATTTAGAATTGCCGAGTACTAATTTTTACCGGGTGTAATTAGTATTGATTTTATAGTTATTAATTGGATTTTTATTCCAATTCAATAACTGTTATTTGATATGCTATACTCACCCTTTACATTTATTTTTCAGTGAATGATGGGCCGACCATGATATGTGAAGACACTCAGCAGCTCGGAGTTCATTTTAGTGAAAGCCTTGGCCGGCTCACGATAATACCGAGTGAAAATTATGTATTTGTATATTTTTAAAGAGCCGGTCGGCTTATGTAAAACAGATATTGAAATTTTATTTAATTTAAAATCTGTTTGAAATTTAAGTAAATTAATTGCATTTTAAATACCCGGTCAGATTGATGAAAAACCGAGCATGTTATTCACCGAATCCGACTCCTGTTTTGGAAATTTATCTGATTTATTAGAAATTATTTTAAAATTAAGGATGTTATAAACATCTTTATCAATCTCAATTATCACACATCATAGGATCTCATACATATTAATTGTTAGTGGCAATTATGGTTTATCAATTTCTTCCACACACATATCATGGATATTCATGCATTAAACTCAATCTAATTGCATTTATGGCATTCAAGCAAATAATCATAAGCCATATTTCAAACATCATCATTCCAAGCATTTACCATATAACACAAGTAGTCCAAATGCATTTCATTCACATGGACATCAAGATATTTATCCAATTCATATTATGGAAACATATCCATACATACACATCAATAATGGATGAAAATTATGCATTTAGAAATTTTACCTTCTCCTACCTCAAGAGAAGTAGTAGTCAACGCGGTCTGAAGGTCCCGCTTCACCGATAGGGTCGTTTCCTACATTACACAACACACCACATGTAATTATTTTCTATCTCAACCACCAAGATTTAAATATTTTTGGTTAACTATATGGTGTTCATGTTATTTACACTCTAAATCACTTTTATTTCATTATACCCACCATAACCATCATGGTCTAGGTGCTTATACTCATTATCATGCATTCTAGACTCATAATCATCAAAGAGCTCTCACATGCATAACCATTTCCCATCATCATTCTCACCTTTCATCATCAATATCACTCAATCAACATGGATAACCCACTATCCAATCACATTTTCCATTTTCCCCAATTCTAGAGGCTAGGGTTTCACCAAAACCCAACAACCATCATCTATACCTATCATTTTCTGTTCCATGCATCACCATTTTCATGTACCACCATACACCCTCATAATATCACACTAAAATCTTACACCCTACCTTAGGGCTTGTCTAGAATGGCTTCTAAATCATACCTCATTCATTCAACACTCCCAAAATCCATATCCTAGGGCTTAAAGCTCATAGAAATGAAGGAGAGAGCTTACCTCAAGCAAAAGAGCAAAAACCCCTAGGAGAATGAGGGAGAGTGACGAAAATAAGAGGGAGATGAAAAAGCTTCCAATCACACAATCTCCTTCTTGCAAGGAAGAGGAAAAAAAAATTGAAGAAAGGGATGAAGGCACACCCATTTTGGTTTCTTAAGAGGAAGAGAAAAGGAAGAAGAAGTTGGGAGGAAGGAGAAGAAAAGAGAGTGTGTATTTGAGAGGGAGAGAGAGTGACGGGAAATAGAGACAAAAAGGAGAGAGTTTTGTTTTAAATTTAATCCCTCATAAAAATCTTTTCATTTTATAACAAACAGAATCCCCATTTGGGCCCAATACTTTATCTAAAAATTATTCCGAATATATATTCGGATTCCCAATATTATCCTCTATCGCCCTGACCAACGGTGTCTTAATCAGAGGTACTCGGTCTGACACCCATATTTTAATCAGGTATTAATTCCAGTTTTTAAAGCTAAAAAAATTATAGATAGTCATAAAAGTTGTCAATTTAATTATTTCAAACCTTATGGGGTATTAATTAATTTATGCATAATTATTCTCTATTTATTCTTCTCAATTAAATATTTTTATTAATTTTTAGGATGTTACAACACACATATTAATATTAACTTTGAATGAAAATTTTGTATTTTTAATTTCTTAATTAACATATTTTCATTAAAATTTTCCCTTTTTATATGAATGAAAACTCTATATATGTTTCTAATTTTTTCAAACGAGCACTTGTTGGATACACTTATTAACACATACACACACAAAAAATAAAGTTTTAATTGAAGATAATTATTTTGAAAGATAAACACACACAGAGAAAATAAACTTTTGATTGAAGATAATTATTTTGAAAGATAAGCATACACACACAAAGAAAATAAAGTTTTGATTAAAGATAATTATTTTAAAAGATAAACACACGGACACATAGAGAGAAAATAAAGTTTTGATTGAAGATAATTATTTTGAAAGATAAACTTTTGATCTTTTAGCAAAATTATATATTTTTAATTATTTAAATTAAAAATTATTAATGTAGTTGTATATAACACACCCTGTTAATTAATTTACATGCTATAATATTTTATCTGATTTTAGGAGTACTTTTAAATACGTGCATGATAAAATAAATAAAAAAGTACTCTGGTCCTTTGTATAAGATATTCTTTCAACTTATTGGATTTATTCGGTTTCGGTTAGTTTGTTAATTATTAGTTTGTTTTCTTCTCTTATATATATTGTTCTCTTCCCTTCAGTTTTAATACAACTTTAATGCATATTCAAGTTTTTTCCTCTCATCTTTCTTTCTTCTCCTTATTTCCATGGCGATAGTTCTAATATGGTATTAGTAGATATTTCCCTATCTACAACAATTTTTTCCTTTGTCAATCTGATTGTTTCCCACTTCCTATCATGCTTGCTCGTGCAAAAGATCCAAGCCAAAATGTCTCTAATCCTCTCCTTTTGTATTATTCAGATAGGCCCAATCTAGTTCTCACCTGTCAACCTCTTAACCACAAGAACTACATAACTTCGAGTCGAGTTATGACGTCCCCTTAGCGATTCCTAGAATTTATCCTGGGGTCTGATAAAATCAGAAAAGTTTTCTCCTTTTAAATTGCCCCGACGATAAACAATATGAACCTAAAGGCCACGTCACTCAAAACGCCCAAAAATTCCCTTCTGGGGCCCTAGTAATCGATTACATAAATCCTGTAATTGATTACAAGGCCCTGGTAATTGATTACATAGATTTGGTAATCAATTACCTACAAGCTTGTTACGTAGGGAATTAGCACACCCCTCTAGTAATCGATTACAAGACACTCTGTTCTGCATAATTATGTAAAATTTGGTCTCTGAGCCAACTTCTGTCCTACCTAACTTTCCCGTTACAACTCTGATTGCCACCAAATTTCATGGACATTATATTTCCCCTATTCTAGACCTGCTGGCGCAGTTTGTGACATCCCAGCGCTGTTGAGGGCGGGGAGTGATTGCCGGTGCATAGGCACGGACAAGGAGCGGCTCCTGGTAGGCTTCCAGTGGGAGGGACACATGAACGAACCAAATACATACCTGAATGAGAGGGATCCAAAGACTGTATAGGTATGGGACTATAGAGTCGAGGATGGCTTAAAGGAATGAATTCGTACTGCCTATACCAACAAATACATTAGCCTTTTCGGTGGCCTATCACTTAAGGACTCCAAAGCTAAGCGTGCTTAACTTAGAGTAATTCTGGGATGGGTGACCTCTTGGGAAGTTCTCGGGAAGTGTGTGTTTGAGGACAAAAGCACACTGGAAAGATCTCGTGTTGGTCTGTGGGGAGAGTCGTTCATTCTTGAAAAACGGCTGGGGTGTTACAATGGTATCAGAGCCTAGCCTCTCCTAGTACGGTATGGTTCGAGGACGAACTAGGCGGAAGCTGGTGGGCATGTGACATCCCAGCGCTGTTGAGGACGGGGAGTGATCGCCGGTGCATTGACACGGACAAGGAACGGCTCCTGGCAGGCTTCCAGCGGGGAATGTGGCATACCGGGCACTGTTGAGGGCGGATAGTGATCGTCGGTGCATAAGCACAGACAAGAAGCGGCTCCTGGCAGGCTTCCAGTGGGAGGAACACATGAATGAACCGAATACATACCTGAATGAGAGGGATCCAAAGACTGTATAGGTATGGGACTATACAGTCGAGGATGGCTTAAAGGAATGAATTCGTACTACCTATATCAACAAATACATTAGCCTTTTCGGTGGCCTATCACTTAAGGACTCTAAAGTTAAGCGTGCTTAACTTGGAGTAATTTTGGGATGGGTGACCTCCTGGGAAGTTCTCGGGAAGTGTGTGTGTGAGGACAAAAGCACACTGAAAAGATCTCGTGTTAGTCTGTGGGGAGAGTCGTTCATTCTTGAAAAACGGTCGGGGTGTTACATAGTTCGTACCTCAAAATTCTAACATATGACAAAGATATGTAGAAAAAAGTATTTTAACCAATTTTTAACCAACACCATATGCAATGGCTATACACACAAGTTCTAGTGAGTGTAGGAATCTATTAGTCCCTTCTAGGGCTTCAAATTCCCACCGGATCTTAAAACCACCTATCCAATAGAAAATCATATCAAACCACCACATTATATATATATGATGGTACAGAGTCAGACTTAGAAGGGGGGATTGAATAAGTCTTAACTCTTTTTCGTGTAGACTTTTCACAACAATCTGAAAGACGTTTAAGACTTAAAAAGGTTCAGACTTTAGAGAGCAAAGGGTAAAAAGAAGACAACACAACAGATTTATATTGGTTCACTTCCAAAGTAGAAGCTACGTCCAGTACCTTCAAACTTGAAGGATCTTCATTATGTAAAAACACCTTTTACACAACCAACATAACCCGTGCTTCAAGTATTGTTGACTCTAGCCACTTTCAGCTTAACCCAAGTATTCTTTCACACAAGCCACTCCTGGCTCAATCCCAAGTATTCTTTCTAAAGCCTCTTCAGGTCAAATAAGTGTTTCCCACTTAAACTAAGGGCTGGTGAACACACCAGACTTGTTTCATAAAATATGAGTAATAGTGAAATGTTGAGATACAAAGATAACTCAACATACAAAGAGATTTGTATTTAAAGCAAAGAATACACTAAGTTATGATAAGCAAGAATCCAAGATCTGCTAGGAGCTGAACAATAAGAAAGGCTTTTGCTTATACGACAAGAACAATGAAAAGCCTAAGAGTTTGCTAGCAAACATTTTTGGCTTTTGTTCACGTTCTTGGAACCTCTTCAAAGTTTCTGTTCTTCTCATATTTATAGAGTTGATGAGATAGACGTTGTTAAACTGTTGGAGAAGACATAACCGTTGATCATATTTGATTTTGAAGATGTGCATAATGGCAAGGTCAAAATCAGGCATGTTTTAGAACATATACCAAAATGGTGATCCTTGATAATCCAATATCAAAAGGCACCTATTTGCTTAGCTATTTCAAGCTAAAGGGTACACCATTGTAGAGGTTGACCTAAGATTTTTCATTACCACAGTTTTATCTTTTTCTGATTCTTTGAGATATGTAAGGCATCTTCCTGGATAACTACACACATAAGATCCTCAGCTTTTTGTTTCTTTTCCTTTTTAATGTAATATGTATTTTTAAGGCAAAACATTGTGTTAGTACTTTCATAGAAAGAAAATTTTGCTTTTTCAAAAGACGTTTGTGAACACCTATTTTTGTCCGGTGATATATATTAAAAAGAAAAAAAAAGAAAAAAAAAGAAAAAAAAAAAAAGAAAAAAAAAAGTTTTTTTTGTCCTAGAGTCCGGAGTCAATGTTGACTGCATTAACCGGGGTCCTAGCACGGTTTCATGACCGGTGTTACCTCATTAGTTCTAAGCTCGTACAGCCTCAGTGGAGTACGGTATTTTACACCTCAGTTCGAAGGGAATCCGAGGTTCTTCAAGTTAAAACTGATGTGTTAATCCGTACTTGAACTTCAAGACACACCGGAAGTACACCTGCAGGAGAGTCCCCAATGCTTAATATTTAACCGAGGTGAAGAGAAATGTCTATAGTTGACCAATGATTTCAGACCCCGGTTATGACTTACTAGTTCTCGGTGACGCGGTACGGTGCTTAGAACCCCGCCCAGTCCAGATTGCCACCCCGGATCATATTAAAAAAAATAATATTAAAAATTGCATAGTGACCGTTGGAATAGTAACCCTTCCCCATCTCTATAAATACCCAATCCCTCTTCATTTCCTACCACACCTCTCATTTCATCAATTCTCTTCATTTCTCTCAAGCAATGGCTGATGGATGCCGAAGCCAAGAGGAAAGAATAAGGGAGGGAAGACGATGTTTTGTGACTACCTTTTTACTCCTTATAGTGTGGGTAGTAATTTATATTTATTGGATATTTTATATATTTCCATATATGTAATAAATAATTTATGTTTCCATTTGTATCTTTAAATAAAAGGCCCAAAAAAAAATCAGAAAAATAAATGGGTAAAAAAAAAAAAGTCAAAAAAATCAAAAAAAAAATAAAAAAAAAATAAATAAAAAATAAAAAATAAAAAAAACGAAAATAAAAAATAAAAATAAATAAGAAGGGCCAAAAAAAAAGAAGAAAAAAAAAGGCCCAAACAAAAAAAAACAAAAAAAAGAAAGCCCAAAAAAAAAACAAAAAAAACAAAAAAAAAGGGAAATGGGCCAAAAAAAAAACCAAAAAAATCAAAAAAAAAAACGAAAATTAAAAAAAAAAAAAAGAAAATCAAAAAGTTGACGGTGGTTTATTAGTGGTGGGCCCCGGTTTGGTTGGATAATTGGAGAAAATTGGGGAAATTGACATCAAATTTGGACAAATTGAAAAAGTAGAAAAGTGATGTCATTTATGGAGAATCCAATGCCAATTTTCTTCTATAAATAGAAGGTGATATTGAGGCATTTTGGAGGAAGAAGAGAAAAAAGAGGGGAAAGAGTGTTAAATTTTTGTGAGAATTTTTAGAAGTTTGAGTTTTCAAAAATTACTTTGTGTAATCCTAGTTAGGAAAATGAGTGCACAACTCTTGTTTGTCTTAGTATGTGAGTTTTTGTGAGCTAAAATACTGTCCAAGTGTTGTAACCGGTATCCAAATACCTTCAAATCAAGTCCAAACAAAGCCAAAAGCAAAGGAAATCTACACAAAATTGATTTCCCGACTTCCGTTCTAGTTTCTCTGTAATTGATCTTGTACCAAGGTATTTTTTATTAATACAAAGTTGTTTATTTATATTTATTTATTCGTCTTATTTAATTGTTATTTATTTTTCTGCACTTTTATTTTTCTTTATTTATATTCAAGTACTTTATTTTCCTGCACTTTATTTTTCTGCAGTTATTTATCTGTTTATTTATTTTTATGCATCTCCATCTTTAATTATTTATTTGTACCTTTATTTTTCCTTATTTATTTTTTTTTACACTTTTATTCCTCTTTATTTACTTTTCTGCACTTTTATTATTGTTAATTTATTTTTCTGCACTTTATTTATCCGCACTTTATTTTTCTGCCCCTTTATTTTTGTTATTTACATTTCTGCCCCTTTATTTCCATGTATTTATTTTTTAGCCCCTTTATTTTGGTTATTTACATTTCTGCCTCTTTATTTTTGTTATTTACATCTCTGCCCCTTTATTTTCATGTATTTGTTTTCCTGTCCCTTTATTTTTGTTATTTACTTTTCTGCTGCTTTATTTTTGTTATTTACTTTTCTGTTCCTTTATTTTTTTTATTATTTATTTTTCTGCCCCTTTATTTTATGTATTTATTTTTTTCTGCTCTTTTATTTTTATGTATTTATTGTTATGTCTATTTATTTTTATTTTTATTTTTTTGAACTTTTCATTTATTTTTTTTGACCTTTATTTTTTTATTTTATTATTATTATTTATTCTCTATACTTTTTATTTTTAGTTATTTATCTTTTTGCTTTTATCTTTCTACACTTTCTATTTATTTATTTACGTTTGACCATTTTAATAGTTTATAAATATGTATATATATATATACATAATTATCCATTTTTATTATGGTCATGATTTCCTATTATTTTCTCTTAGTAACCTTTTAATAATTAAGAAGAAATTATTTTCATAAAAAAATAAAAAAAATCAAGACTAATAAATAGTGTGTTATTTATTCATTCATTTTTCTCTTAAATTTAAGATGAGATTAATTTAGATGAGACATCTTATTAATCTTATTTTCTTAAAAGATAATTAAATAATATTCCGTGTCAATTTTAATTAATTAAGTGTATTATATTTCTTTATGTTCATGTTGATGTGTTTAATTTTATTTTATTTTTTCTCTTATCTTTATTTATTTATTTATTTGTTTGTTTTGAACTTTATATTTCTCAATAAAAATCAATTTTTTTTACTAGAAAATAAGTAAGACAAGACGTCTTATTGTTTTTTTATCTTTTTATTTTTATGGTCTTTTAATCATTTGTTTATTTATTTTCTTAGAACTAAAAAACAACAAACTTAGGAGATGTATTTTTTTTACTATCTTTGTTTTATTCATATTTATATTTTTTTTTATTGTGTATATTATTTATGATTGTTTTATGAAGGATGAAATATTTGATAATCATTTTTTAAATTATGCATGATCAATTTGGGTAACCGTTTTTTACGGACAGTGTGGGGTGCTAATACCTTCCCCTCCTGTAATTCGACTCCCGGACTAAACAGAATCTCATTTTTTTTAAAAAAAAACCAGTGCTATTTAAAGGTTTTCCTAATATTTTCCTTAATAAATATTGGTGGCGACTCCTTGAACCCTTTATTTTTTAGGCTTCTCAAGAGCCTCACTTCAATGCCGTTTCAATTTTCTTTTATTTGTCTTTAACCAGTCCGCGTCGCGCGCCGGGACCCCGGTCGCGACAGATGGCGACTCCACTGGGGATATTTTGAGAGTCAAGCCCGTTAAATTGATCTTGTGTATTTTGTTGATTGTTAATTATTTCATCCTTTATATTTATTTGTTATGTTATTTTTGTTGTTTATCTAATCTTCCATTAATTTTAGATTTTATACTATTTTTTTTCCTTCTTTATTGCCTTAATTTAGAACCTTAAGGTAGAAGACATGTGATATTTATTTTGCTTTATGTTTGTTCATTGTGAAGAATGGGTAAAAATCCAGGTATGAATGCCCCACACACTTCACATTCACCATAATGCACACACTATTAGAAGGGACCCTATTCCCGGGCCCCGTAAAAGACATAGGCTAGGGGAGATTATTAGCGGTGTCATTTAGGACGAGACGTCCTACCATGATTCGCGTGAAAATCTCAGCCGGGGTGTTATCTTAGTTATGATGTCCGCACTAAGTAGGATTCCCTACTTTTTGCATAAGACTCATAGCTAAAGATCAGAGCTCCGGTGACCTTCTTAGAACCAATTAGAACAATTACCTTTTGAAGAAACACGATTAAATAGCCTTAGAGCCAATTAGGTGGTTACCTTGTCTAAGACACAATTGGGCAAACATTCCTTTTATCTTTTATTTATTTGCACAAAGTTTTTTTTAAAAAAAAAAATCAAAAATGTATATTTTCTATACTTTAGTCATGATAAGTATTATCACACTCTTATGTGAGGATATTTATCAAACTGTTTTCTTTGTTAATCTGATTCATTTATTTCTTTTGTTAAAGGTGAAATTTAAACATCGGTAAGTATCACTAAAAATGGAATTTAACATGAGATCAAGTGATCAAGAAGTGAAGGCAACTGGTTTAAAAAATTTGTTACACCTCAAAGTCATCAGATCAAATACTAGCAATCTGTTGTCCTTAAGCAAAAGGATGGATATTACCCAGAAAATGACCTTTACAAGGAAGTATGGAAAGATCTTAAAATTCTTAGAGGTCGTAGTGCAAGAAGGGGCCCTTACTGCTCTAGCTCAGTTTTATGATCCTCCTCTCCGCTGTTTTACATTCAAAGATTTCCAGTTAGCTCCTACTTTGGAGGAGTTTGAACAGATATTTGGCTTGCCATTAGAAGATTTGAAACCTTATCGTCGAACTGAACATCATGCTTCAATCTTCAGTGTAGCTCGCATTCTTAAGATGGATCCTGAAATGCTTAAGAAGGCTCAATTAAGCAGGAACCAAATTTCAGGATTCGCACTAAGCTTCTTTGAGCAGCAACTCCTCAGTCAGGCAGGGAAAGGAGAATGGGACGTGTTTGTTGACATTTTGGCGTTGGCCATCTATGGTGTGATCCTCTTCCCAAGCCTTGATAATTATATTGATTTCAAGGCAATTGATGTTTTCCTAGCTAGAAAGCTTAGAGGTGAAAGTTCCATGACTGCTGTCTTAGCTGATATCTATTGTACAATGGATTCCTGTCATAACCGGAATGGGAAAAAGATTGTCTGTTGTCTACCCGCCTTGTATCTATGGCTTACTTCTCATGTCTTCAATCAAGTTGGCAAGGTTGAATGTCCTATCTCTGATTTGAAGCTCCTTAGGTTAACCAAGAAGACTAATAGGGAGTGGGCGGGACATCTGGCAGGATTATCTGCTAGCATGATTCGGTGGTACCCTCAGTGGATGAACGTGGATTCCATTATTTACTGCTGTGGAAAATTTCCGAATGTGCCTCTCATGGGAACTCAAGGATGCATCAATTACAATCCTAGCATTGCAAAAAGACAACTTGCTTATCCTATGATACAGCCTCCAGAAGAAGAAACAGTAACGCCTTTCCTTCATTATTATATTGAGGGAAATAGTGCTCCTGTTATTCAAACTGTCATTGATGCTTGGGGCAAGGTTCATAGTAAAGGAAAAGAATTGGGTGTCCGAAGTCATGCCGCAAAAGAAAGTTACCACCAGTGGATTTCAAATAGGGTAGCCATTGTTAAATTACCCTTTAAAGATCACGGTGCTCATGTGAGAAATCCAGTTCCCGATGAAAGCAAAGAGATTGAAAATTTGAGGAGTGAGTTGGCTAAAATGACAAAGAAAAATCAAGCTTTGGAGGATGATTTGATCAAAATTCAACAAGACAATGCTTCCCTTAAGAGAAAAAGGTGTGAATTAGAAAATGCCTTTGAAGACATGGGTAAGAAGCGACAAATTGAAAGAGAACATATGATGCAATTGGATCAATGCCTCCAAACAGCGAACAGCCAATTGAAGACCAAAGAGAAACAAAAGGATGATATATTGGCTGACAAAGGGCGGTTACGAGGAATTCTAGCCAAGACAAAAGAAGAAGCTCAAGTTGAAAAGAACCTTATGCAAGCGCGAATTGATGAACTAGAACGACAAGTCAGAGATGTCGTCAGTGCTTGCGAGCGTGAAATAAATGAAGAAAAATGGCAAGCCATGGAAGACAAGGATAGATATGAAGAGATTATACGTTTAATGACCCTAGAAAGGGTTGAGTTGGAAAGTCTTGTCTATTCTTGGAGAGACCGTTTTTCTAATCTAGCCGGTCTTGCTAATGGAACACTTGGAAATATTCCTCACCTGTTGAAGAAGGCTAAAGCGATGATGAATCCGCTTTCTACACCGGAGGAAATTACAACATTCATCCAATACTGCAAGGGGCGATTGGATGAAATGAAGGTCTGGATTGCTAAAGCAAGAGAGAATTGATTTTGAGTTGTTGTAACAAACAATGTATCAGAACTTGTTGATCAATGAATAAATCTCATGTTGAATTTGCATTTTTCTTCTAACTTAGTACTTTAGAAAAAGACATTCTAAAAGAAAGGTTTATCTTTGCTTACCGATATCTTAAATTCATCATGTATTTACTTTACATCTCTTTATGTCATTTAACAATACTTGTTCTTGTACCAAAGGGGGTTTCTTTGTATTTATTCACATCACGGGGAGAAGGGGCTCAAAGCATCCTTATCAAACCAGACTGCAAACAAGACTCATGGCAGAGCCGGAAAGCGCAGTTGAAGAATTGAGGAATGAAGTTGGCCAGATCAAGGAGCAGATGGCAGAAATACTTAAGCTCCTTGAAAGAAGAGGTACAGAAAGGGGATCTTCTGCAGGAAATAGGGAACAAACATCCACCCCTCAAGTTCAAGCTCAAGAGGGGAACCCTATACCTTTAAATGATCCTGCTCCAGTCACTGAAACTCCATTCATTTCACACCAACCTTATGGTATGCCATTGCCACCTTTTGTTTCCCAAGACGGGAATGTTCAGCAAGCATATGCTTGGCCTCCATACGGCTTACCTCAAGGGTATTACACCATGCACCCTAATCCTAATCAAGAAAATCCTCCTGCTGCTCAACAAATTCCCAATCCCCCGATATCTAACCCTCCAAATTTCAACCAATCAACAGCTGTCCCCCAAAACACTCAGGCTCCACCCAATGTCACTCCACCTAATACAATTCCACCACAAAATCACCAGACTCCAAATGATGCCACACAACCAAACCCACAAGCAGTGCCATATTATTTCCCTTATGGTTGCCCAATACCACAGGCAGGTGCTTCCCAAAACCTGTCACACAAAGCTCAAATCCCTCCACCAAATCCTGATCAGCCAGCAGCACCTTTGTCAAAAGGGCAAATGGAAATATTGGAAGAAAGGTTGCGTGCAGTAGAGGGAGGAAGTGGCTTAGGCATAACAAATGTTTCTGAATTATGCCTAGTTCCAGATGTGGTAATTCCTCCCAAATTCAAATTGCCGGAATTTGATAAATACAAAGGAACAACTTGTCCTCGTAACCATTTGACCATGTACTGCCGAAAGATGGCTGGGTATGCTTATGATGAAAAGTTGCTGATCCATTTTTTTCAAGATAGCCTTGCTGGGGCAGCGTTGAGCTGGTACACTCACCTTGAACGAACTCGTATTCGTTGTTGGAAGGATCTAGCCGATGCCTTTCTGAAGCAATATAAATACAATATGGACATGGCACCAGACCGGCTACAACTTCAGAATATGACCAAAAGGAATACTGAGTCCTTCAAAGAATATGCTCAACGATGGAGGGAAATGGCTGCACAAGTTGAACCACCTCTGATAGAGAAAGAGATAGTGGCAATGTTCATTGACACTCTTCAGCCACCGTTCTATGAAAGGATGCTTGGGAGTGTATCATCAAGCTTTTCTGATATGGTGGTAATAGGGGAAAGAATTGAAAGCGGTTTGAGAACAGAAAAAGTTGTCCAAAGTTCCCCATCAATAGGAAGACCTATGACAGGGGCAGGAAGAAGAAAGGGTGAGGAAGCAAATGCTGTAATGGGAAATCAAGGTCAACATAATCAAAAAATGTTTCAACCTTCCCCTTTCCCTTTCCCACCTCATTATCCACCGTATGGACCTTACCCTTATGTAGCTGCTGCTTCTGGAAATTCATTTCCCCATCCTCAATCATATAGACCCCCACCCGTCCATAATTTCAAGAATACACCACCACCTCCTCCCCAACAATGGATGCAAAATCCCAACCCAAATCTTCCACAAAAAAAGCCAAACAATGACCGTCCTTCTGTCCAATTTGATCCAATTCCCATGACATATACTGAACTTTTGCCTCAACTTCTCAAAAGTTCTCTTGTTGTACGATGTCCTTTAAAACCCGTAGGGCCACCCTATCCTAAGGGGTATGATCCTAATGTGAAGTGTGATTATCATGCTGGGGCACCGGGGCATTCTACAGAAAATTGCATTGCCTTAAAGTTTAAGGTACGTGATTTGATAAATGCCAAGTGGTTGGATTTCGAAGAAGGCTCCCCAAATGTGATTAGAAATCCTTTGCCTAATCATGGAAATACTGGGGTAAATGCAATAACACATGACTTGGGAAGTGATCATTGTCTCCCTTGCAATGATGTCAACATGATCCATGGGCAGCATGGTACAGACTCAGTAAGCTCAGTCACCCCTGTTCCTTTGGTGGTCTATTACACCAAGAAACCTTTGACCAAACCAGTCATAAACCATCCATCCTTGACAATTAGGACCCCATCTCCATTTTCATACAAGGATACCCATGCAGTACCTTGGAAGTATGAAGTGGATGTAATCCCTCAACTCCTAAAGGGATCGTCATCCTCAGTAACCAATATTTCCGAGACAAGTGGAATGACTAGGAGTGGACGAGTTTATGCTCCTGAAAACTTGAGAAAGGAGGATGCACCTGTAAGTGAAAAAGAAAGTCGTGGTAAAGAACAAGATCCTCCCCAAGGAATAACAGAGGAAGATGCTTGTGAATTTTTGAAATTCATTAAGCAAAGCGAATACCAGGTCCTCGACCAGTTAAACCGCACTCCTGCAAAAATATCCTTGTTATCTCTCTTATTGGACTCAGAACCACATCGTGGAAAGTTATTGAAGGTCTTGAATAAAGCACATGTTGCGAAAGATATTTCGCCTAAAAAGTTTGAAGGGATAGTGGGGCATATTGCCTCAAATGACTACTTAACTTTCACCGACGAAGAGATACCTGCTGAAGGAAGAGGTCATAATAAGGCATTACACATCTCTGTCAAGTGTCGGGATCATATCGTAGCCAAGGTCCTAGTTGATAATGGCTCCTCTCTGAATATCATGCCAAAGTCCACTTTAAATCAACTACCTTTTGATGGGTCATATATGAAGCCAAGCTCAATGGTAGTAAGAGCTTTTGACGGTACTCGGAGAGAGGTCATTAGAGATATTGAGATCCCCATCCAAGTGGGCCCATGCACCTTCAATGTATTATTTCAAGTGATGGACATCAATCCTGCTTATAGCTGCCTATTGGGGAGGCCTTGGATACATTCTGCCGGTGTGGTTCCATCTACTCTTCATCAAAAGCTTAAATTTGTGGTAAACAACAAGCTAATCATTGTTTCTGGTGAGGGAGATTTCCTTATCAGTAAGCCCATGTCAACTCCATATATAGAAGCGGCTGAAGAAAGTCTTGAGACTTCCTTCCAATCATTGGAAATTGCTCACACCACCTATGTGAGCGAAGGGTTACAACTAGCTCATCCTTCCAAAGCTTCTATGATGGTAGCCAAAGTGATGATGAAATCTGGATTCCAGCCAGGGAAAGGGCTTGGGAAGATGCTTGATGGAGGAGTAGACCCAATATTGGTTAAGGAGAATAAGAACGACTTTGGGTTGGGGTATCATCCATCTCCAATGGAAAGAGCGAAGGTTTTCGCAGATAAGAGAGAAAAGCGACTTGCACGGTTAGAAAACCGAGAACCCCTAACTGCGAAGATCCCTATCTGTGACCTTTACCGAAGCTTCAGGAGTGCAGGCTTGACATCTCCAGACCAAGTGGCAGTCATCGATGATGAGTCCAAGAGAGAAGAAGACTTGATTTACCCTTGTCCTTTAGATACTGAGTTGTGTAATTGGGAAGCCGTTGAGCTTCCAGAGATCATTTCAAAGTAATTATTCACTTTGTAGGTTTTGTTTAAATCCTTTGGCTATGCCTAAAGCCTTAGGATGAGTTTTAATAAGGGCAAAACATGTTTTCTTTATCATTTTCAATAAATAAAAGTTAAGTTCGATTATCATTTTCCTTATTTTACCTTTTTATATTAAATAAATTGCAGATCTGAAATTGAATTCCAAAATAATAAGATTGCTTTCTCCCATCATGATTTTTGATCTGTCCTGGACCGGGGTCAAGAGATCCGATCTCAAGCCAGTCACGAATAGTATGTCAATACCGTCTAGTAGACCGGATGTGTATGTATCCGATGTAGGTATCCGTTGTCCTTGAATGAGGAGAGCGGATTGGGCGTTCTGGAGATCCTCCACACCGACCTAACGCGTTGAAGTGGGCGAATGGTGGTGTCACCTGCAAAGATTCTCCGACGCTCAAGTCAGTGATTATATTCCAAGTCAGGAATGTATTTAGAGAGGAATCAGTCGTAAAAGAGCTGAGGAAAAGGATCCCTAACTTCAATCATGAAGTCAGTTCATATACCTGATTGGCTCGATTAACGAGGACTTGTTGGTGGGGAACCACCAACTCCCATTAGCATTATTATATTGCGCACTTACCTGCATGATTGGGTCAAGTGGCTATTTTATATTGAGCGTAGAGAATGTAGACTAGGATTAGGGAACAAGTTGACCATTCCCGTGAGCAGAATTTGGCTCGTAATGCAGGGAATTATTGATCGATCCCTGTAGCAACAATCCTTGTCTTTTGCACAGTAACGTGTGTATTGTCCGATGTCATGGTGTTATCCTGAACAACCGGTATAGGGAGAACGCCTGATACGGAATTATAATCCGGATGTATACCGATGACACCGGTTACACGTAGATGTCTTATCAAAGACGTTGAAATATGTATAGCAGATCGAATACCGGTATTGAGACCGGATCAATTTTAATCCAACAAGCGAAGAGGATGAAGAGTCTGATGAACCTTCCCCTGAATTACTAAGGCTGCTAGATCAGGAAGATAAAGAAATTTCTCCCTATCTAGAAATTGTTGAAGTCATAAATTTGGGGAGTGAAGAAAACAAACAAGAAGTCAAGATTGGCACCTCTTTGAGTAGAGAACATAAGAGGGAATTAATAGAATTGTTGGTCGAATTCAGTGATGTGTTTGCTTGGTCGTATCAGGATATGCCGGGATTGGATAACTGCATCGTTGAACACAAGTTGCCATTGAAACCTGGTTGCATCCCCATAAAGCAGAAGTTGAGAAGGATGAAGCCAGAAATGCTCTTAAAGATTAAAGAAGAGATAACCAAACAGTTGGATGCCGGGTTCTTGGCTGTCTCCAAATACCCTGAATGGGTGGCCAACATTGTTCCGGTCCCAAAAAAAGATGGGAAGGTGCGAATGTGTGTTGATTACCGGGATTTGAATAGAGCTAGCCCAAAAGATGACTTTCCATTGCCACATATTGATGTTCTTGTTGATAACACGGCCCAACATTCCATTTTTTCATTCATGGATGGATTTTCTGGGTACAACCAAATCAAGATGGCACCCGAAGACATGGAAAAAACCACTTTTATTACTTTGTGGGGAACCTTCTGCTACAAGGTGATGTCTTTTGGATTGAAAAATACCGGTGCCACTTACCAAAGAGCAATGGTAACTCTATTTCATGACATGATGCATAAAGAGATAGAGGTTTATGTGGATGATATTATTGCCAAATCCAAATCTGTTGAAGGTCACTTGATTGACTTACGAAAGCTCTTTGAACGCCTGAGAAAATTCAAACTCAGATTAAATCCGGCTAAATGCACTTTTGGGGCTAGCTCTGGAAGGTTGCTTGGTTTCATTGTCAGTGAGAAAGGTATCGAAGTGGATCCCGATAAAGTAAAGGCAATCATGGAAATGCCCGCTCCTAGCACTGAAAAAGAAGTACGAGGATTCCTTGGAAGGTTGAATTACATAGCTCGTTTCATTTCTCAACTAACAGCTGTATGTAATCCAATCTTTAAGTTGCTTCGTAAAAATCAACCATCACAATGGAATGATGACTGCCAGGAGGCCTTTGACCAAATAAAGCAATACTTGCAATCCCCACCGATCTTGGTTCCCCCAACCCCAGGAAGACCACTCCTGTTGTATTTGACGGTGATAAATGAGTCTATGGGCTCTGTACTGGGGCAACATGATGAGTCTGGGAGAAAAGAGCATGCTATTTACTATTTGAGCAAGAAGTTCACTGAGTGCGAAGCACGATATTCTACTGTGGAACGAACTTGTTGTGCATTAGCATGGGCTGCTCGTCGCCTAAGGCAATACATGTTATCTTATACTACTTGGTTGATATCTAAGATGGACCCAATTAAGTACATCTTTGAAAAACCGGCTCTGACGGGAAGAATAGCTCGTTGGCAGGTTCTTTTGACTGAGTATGATATCATTCATGTCACCCAAAAAGCTGTAAGGGGGAGTGCTTTAGCTGATCACTTGGCCCACCATCCCCTAAAAGAGTACCAACCAATGTCATTCGAATTTCCTGATGAAAATATTATGATGTTGTCAGAAGAGAAAGATTGTCCTAATAGAACTTGGATTTTGATGTTCGATGGGGCGTCGAATACACTGGGGCATGGGATTGGGGCCATCCTAATCTCACCAGATAACAAGCTTTTCCCATTCACTGCTAGACTTTGTTTTGATTGTACCAATAATATTGCAGAATATGAAGCTTGTGTTTTGGGGATTCAGGCGGCACTTGAAGCAAAGGTGAAATCTCTACAAATATACGGAGATTCTGCCTTGGTGATTCATCAACTGAAAGAAGAATGGGATACTAGAGATGGAAAATTGATTCCTTATCAAGCTCACATCATGGAACTAATCAAAGGGTTCGATGAAGTCTCTTTCCATCATATTCCTCGGGATGATAACCAATTAGCCGATGCCTTGGCCACGTTGGCCTCCATGTTCAACGTAAGTAGGGATTGTGACATGCCCTTCATCGAGATTGAAAGGCGTCTCGAACCTGCATATTGTCATGAGATAGAAGAAGAGCCCGATGGGAAACCATGGTTTCATGACATCAAAAATTATATTCAAAATCAAGAATATCCTCCTGGTATCTCAGAAAATGATAAAAGAACCCCCAGGCGCCTAGCCATGAATTTCTTTATGACTGGGAATACACTCTATAAGAGAAATTATGATTCTGTTCTCCTTCGTTGCGTAGACGTGACGGAAGCTAACAAAATCATGAAGGATGTTCATGAAGGGCCTTTTGGAACACATGCAAATGGGCACTCGATGGCAAGAAAAATTCTCCGATCTGGATATTATTGGATGACAATGGAGAATGATTGTAATAACTATACCAAGAAATGTCACAAGTGTCAAACCTATGCAGACAACATTCATGCACCACCATCTTCTTTGCACGTTCTAACAACGCCTTGGCCTTTTGCTATGTGGGGCATAGATGTTATTGGTCCCATTGAACCAAAAGCATCGAATGGGCATCGCTTTATTTTGGTGGCCATTGATTACTTCACCAAGTGGGTTGAAGCAGCTTCCTACACCAACGTGACTAAAAATGTTGTGGTCAAATTCATCAAGAGAGAATTGATTTGTAGATATGGTTTACCAAATCAGATCATCACTGATAATGGTACAAACCTGAATAATAAAATGATGGATGAACTCTGCGAAGAATTCAAAATCAAACACCTCAATTCATCTCCATACAGACCTAAGATGAATGGAGCAGTGGAAGCTGCTAACAAAAATATAAAGAAAATCATACAAAAGATGGTTGAAACCTACAAAGACTGGAGTGAGTTGCTTCCTTTTGCTTTACATGGGTATCGTACCTCTGTACGAACTTCGACAGGGGCAACACCTTTCTCATTGGTGTATGGTATGGAAGCTGTTTTACCAATAGAAGTGGAAATTCCGTCTTTAAAAGTAATCATGGATGCCAAATTAGAAGAAGCTGAATGGGTTCGGTCCCGGTATGATCAATTAAATTTAATTGATGGGAAAAGGTTAACCGCTCTCTATCATGGGCAGTTATACCAAAAGCGTATGAAGAAGGCATACGAAAAAAAAGTGCGACCTCGTCAATTTCATGAAGGTGATTTGGTACTGAAGAAAATCTTGCCGAATCAAAATGATCACCGAGGCAAATGGAAGCCAAATTATGAAGGACCATTCGTCGTAAAGAGAGCCTTTTCTGGAGGAGCTTTGATTTTGATGAACATGGATGGTGAGGAGTTATCTTTCCCGGTCAATTCAGATGCAGTCAAGAAGTATTATGCTTGAGCATACTCTAAAGGGATAGGGTAGTCTTTATGTCCTCTAAACGTCTGGATTAAAAATTATGATGTAAACTTGTAATTTTCCCAAGTAAATATATGGAATTCTCAATTTCAGTTCCAATCCTTGTCTTGTCAGGTTTCATTTGCATGCATTTTGTGAAAAATATTAAAAAAAATATGAAAGGCATATTTTTAATCTCAAACAAGCTTGATACTTCCCAATTACACAGACCTTGGTAATCAGGATATTCCGCTCTGCCATGAGTAATAACAAGTCCCATAAGGATTGTGGTAGTCACCTGGAGGAAACAAGATCTTTGACCTTTGGTTTTCCACTTGACTATTTCTTCCATGCAGGTTTGAGGGTACAACAAGGACAAGCGCTCCCCATGAAGAGTCGAGATCAACAATTTCAGCCTATCACCTAACTCCAGTCGGGATGGTTTACTAAGATGTGAAAATGCAATCCTTGTATTCACTCGGAACCCACACTAAACCAGAAAAGTCAATCTCAAACACATTCTTCTTGAGCATAAATCTCATATAATTCTCTACCATAAGTCATTATGGTAGAGGTATCTCCCATTAGTCTTACTTCATGTCCAAGCCTAAGGTATCCATTCCTAGGCTACTCAAGATCAAATCAGGGGCATTTCCCCAGTCATTTAGTTTCATGTCAAAGCCTCAGGTATCCATCCCTAGGCTATCTCAATCAAAATCAAATCAGGGGCATCCCCCCAGTCATTTAGTTTCATGTCAAAGCCTCAGGTATCCATCCCTAGGCTATCTCAATCAAAATCAAATCAGGGGCATCCCCCCAGTCATTTATTTTCATGTCAAAGCTTCAGATATCCATCCCTAGGCTATCTCAATCAAAATCAAATCAGGGGCATCCCCAGTCATTTAGTTTCATGTCAAAGCCTCAGGTATCCATCCCTAGGCTATCTCAATCAAAATCAAATCAGGGGCATCCCCCCAGTCATTTAGTTTCATGTCAAAGCTTCAGGTATCCTTCCCTAGGCTATCTCAATCAAAATCAAATCAGGGGCATCTTCCCAGTCATTTAGTTTCATGTCAAAGCTTCAGGTATCCTTCCCTAGGCTATCTCAATCAAAATCATTCAGGGGCATCCCTCTGTCATCTATTTTATGTCTAAGCCTCAAATACCCATTCTTAGGCTCCTCAAAATGTCAAGACAACTTCATATTTTTCCAAAGCTTCAGGTATTAACCCCTAGGTTATGCCATTTATCTTCCTGTCATGTTCCAAGTGCCTCTCCTTAAACTGTCTAGCATTGGGACAACACCATTCGGCTATTTACTTCTTGTCAAAAGTTGCCGGGTATTCTTAGTGGTGTTCACGTCTTTACTTTCTTTTCACATCAATAATATGAATATGTCTCATATTCTTTCATGAAAAGAAGTAAAGAGGGGCATCTGTGAACACCTATTTTTGTCCGGTGATATATATTAAAAAGAAAAAAAAAAAGAAAAAAAAAGAAAAAAAAAAGAAGAAAAAAAAAAGTTTTTTTTGTCCTAGAGTCCGGAGTCAATGTTGACTGCATTAACCGGGGTCCTAGCACGGTTTCATGACCGGTGTTACCTCATTAGTTCTAAGCTCGTACAGCCTCAGTGGAGTACGGTATTTTACACCTCAGTTCGAAGGGAATCCGAGGTTCTTCAAGTTAAAACTGATGTGTTAATCCGTACTTGAACTTCAAGACACACCGGAAGTACACCTGCAGGAGAGTCCCCAATGCTTAATATTTAACCGAGGTGAAGAGAAATGTCTATAGTTGACCAATGATTTCAGACCCCGGTTATGACTTACTAGTTCTCGGTGACGCGGTACGGTGCTTAGAACCCCGCCCAGTCCAGATTGCCACCCCGGATCATATTAAAAAAAATAATATTAAAAATTGCATAGTGACCGTTGGAATAGTAACCCTTCCCCATCTCTATAAATACCCAATCCCTCTTCATTTCCTACCACACCTCTCATTTCATCAATTCTCTTCATTTCTCTCAAGCAATGGCTGATGGATGCCGAAGCCAAGAGGAAAGAATAAGGGAGGGAAGACGATGTTTTGTGACTACCTTTTTACTCCTTATAGTGTGGGTAGTAATTTATATTTATTGGATATTTTATATATTTCCATATATGTAATAAATAATTTATGTTTCCATTTGTATCTTTAAATAAAAGGCCCAAAAAAAAATCAGAAAAATAAATGGGTAAAAAAAAAATCAAAAAAAAGAAAAAAAAAGGCCCAAACAAAAAAAAACAAAAAAAAACAAAAAAAAGAAAGCCCAAAAAAAAAACAAAAAAAAGGGAAATGGGCCAAAAAAAAAAACCAAAAAAATAAAAAAAAACGAAAATTAAAAAAAAAAAAAGAAAATCAAAAAGTTGACGGTGGTTTATTAGTGGTGGGCCCCGGTTTGGTTGGATAATTGGAGAAAATTGGGGAAATTGACATCAAATTTGGACAAATTGAAAAAGTAGAAAAGTGATGTCATTTATGGAGAATCCAATGCCAATTTTCTTCTATAAATAAAAGGTGATATTGAGGCATTTTGGAGGAAGAAGAGAAAAAAGAGGGGAAAGAGTGTTAAATTTTTGTGAGAATTTTTAGAAGTTTGAGTTTTCAAAAATTACTTTGTGTAATCCTAGTTAGGAAAATGAGTGCACAACTCTTGTTTGTCTTAGTATGTGAGTTTTTGTGAGCTAAAATACTGTCCAAGTGTTGTAACCGGTATCCAAATACCTTCAAATCAAGTCCAAACAAAGCCAAAAGCAAAGGAAATCTACACAAAATTGATTTCCCGACTTCCGTTCTAGTTTCTCTGTAATTGATCTTGTACCAAGGTATTTTTTATTAATACAAAGTTGTTTATTTATATTTATTTATTCGTCTTATTTAATTGTTATTTATTTTTCTGCACTTTTATTTTTCTTTATTTATATTCAAGTACTTTATTTTCCTGCACTTTATTTTTCTGCAGTTATTTATCTGTTTATTTATTTTTATGCATCTCCATCTTTAATTATTTATTTGTACCTTTATTTTTCCTTATTTATTTTTTTTTACACTTTTATTCCTCTTTATTTACTTTTCTGCACTTTTATTATTGTTAATTTATTTTTCTGCACTTTATTTATCCGCACTTTATATTTCTGCAATTATTAGTTCATTTTTTTATTTTTTACATTTTTATCTTTATTTATTTATTTTTATGCCCTTTTATTTTATTTATTTACTTTCCCGTCCCTTTATTTTTATTATTTACTTTTCTGCCCATTTATTTTCATGTATTTACTCTTCTGCCCTTTTATTTTTGTTATTTATATTTCTGCCCCTTTATTTTTATATATTTACTTTTCTGCCCCTTTATTTTTGTTATTTACATCTCTGCCCCTTTATTTCCATGTATTTACTTTTTAGCCCCTTTATTTTGATTATTTACATTTCTGCCCTTTTATTTTTGTTATTTACATTTCTGCCCCTTTATTTCCATGTATTTATTTTTTAGCCCCTTTATTTTGGTTATTTACATTTCTGCCTCTTTATTTTTGTTATTTACATCTCTGCCCCTTTATTTTCATGTATTTGTTTTCCTGTCCCTTTATTTTTGTTATTTACTTTTCTGCTGCTTTATTTTTGTTATTTACTTTTCTGTTCCTTTATTTTTTTTATTATTTATTTTTCTGCCCCTTTATTTTATGTATTTATTTTTTTCTGCTCTTTTATTTTTATGTATTTATTGTTATGTCTATTTATTTTTATTTTTATTTTTTTGAACTTTTCATTTATTTTTTTTACCTTTATTTTTTTATTTTATTATTATTATTTATTCTCTATACTTTTTATTTTTAGTTATTTATCTTTTTGCTTTTATCTTTCTACACTTTCTATTTATTTATTTACGTTTGACCATTTTAATAGTTTATAAATATGTATATATATATACATAATTATCCATTTTTATTATGGTCATGATTTCCTATTATTTTCTCTTAGTAACCTTTTAATAATTAAGAAGAAATTATTTTCATAAAAAAATAAAAAAAATCAAGACTAATAAATAGTGTGTTATTTATTCATTCATTTTTCTCTTAAATTTAAGATGAGATTAATTTAGATGAGACATCTTATTAATCTTATTTTCTTAAAAGATAATTAAATAATATTCCGTGTCAATTTTAATTAATTAAGTGTATTATATTTCTTTATGTTCATGTTGATGTGTTTAATTTTATTTTATTTTTTCTCTTATCTTTATTTATTTATTTATTTGTTTGTTTTGAACTTTATATTTCTCAATAAAAATCAATTTTTTTTACTAGAAAATAAGTAAGACAAGACGTCTTATTGTTTTTTTATCTTTTTATTTTTATGGTCTTTTAATCATTTGTTTATTTATTTTCTTAGAACTAAAAAACAACAAACTTAGGAGATGTATTTTTTTTACTATCTTTGTTTTATTCATATTTATATTTTTTTTATTGTGTATATTATTTATGATTGTTTTATGAAGGATGAAATATTTGATAATCATTTTTTAAATTATGCATGATCAATTTGGGTAACCGTTTTTTACGGACAGTGTGGGGTGCTAATACCTTCCCCTCCTGTAATTCGACTCCCGGACTAAACAGAATCTCATTTTTTTAAAAAAAAAACCAGTGCTATTTAAAGGTTTTCCTAATATTTTCCTTAATAAATATTGGTGGCGACTCCTTGAACCCTTTATTTTTTAGGCTTCTCAAGAGCCTCACTTCAATGCCGTTTCAATTTTCTTTTATTTGTCTTTAACCAGTCCGCGTCGCGCGCCGGGACCCCGGTCGCGACAACGTTCTTTGAGAAGGATGATTCTCAAGGGTCTGGTAATGCGTTCAGACTTCTCTTCTCAGTTTTGATGGACTTCTTTATATGATTGAACCAGACTTGTCCTTTGAAATAAATTTTGTTTGATGGACTCCCTCTATTTTTTTCAATCGGTGCACTCTAGACCTTTTCTGAAACACTTGCTGAACTATCTTAATAAACACACAAGCAGACTTTATTTAACTAAGAGTCTTGATATGTGTTATTAACAAATCCCAGGGGTTTAGTCTTTTTAGTCTTTCATTTAGGCTTGGATATAATCACATACACACACACACACATATATATATATATATATATGTCAACTACCTAAATCTTCTTTCTTGGCATTAACTCCACACCGATCTCATTTAGTACTTGCCTCCACGATATCCATCACTAACCTACCACCAATCACTTAAAAAAACCACAGCAAGGGGGTGAGTGACTAGAATTAAAGGCTAATACATAAACATATAACATAAACTAGGAAAACTTAATCTACCCACCTTCCAAGTTAAATATTTCCTTATTAATCATTATTACCGTCTGCCATTATTTTTAGAATTACCTTTTTTTATACTTGTGTACAATATTTGCTCCAGTTTATTATTCACGCCTTTCATTATTTCACATTTAACATTTAACCACGCCATCTTTTTTTATTACAAGTCCTCCAAATGAATTCTCTACACATCCTTTCAACTTCATGATCTACATCAATAAGAATGAACACAATTTGCATTACATAGTTTGGTATAAACATTATCTTTGAATGAGCCATAGTAATTCTCTTAGCAAAAGAAAGAGATTTTGCTTTCCATTCACTAAGTTTTCTCTGAACCTTGTCAATAAAGAATGAAAAAGTGTTTTTAGACACTTTATCATGGATAATTGGCACCCCAAGGTAGGTTTCAAGGTTGTCAGGTATAGGGATTCCCAACAAAGAACTCATTTCCTCAACAACATCAATAATCATATTTTAAACATAAAAATACTTGACTTTTCTTTACTACCAATCTACCGTGATATTTTGCCAAAAAAATTTAAAGCTTCTTTACCTACAACTGTTTGATCAATAGAGGCTTTAACTATAAGGATTATACTATCAGAAAACAACATACTTGATATCTTATGAGCCCATATGTTATACTCAAAAGGATGCCAAGCGCCATTTTTGACCAATTGATCCCCAATTTAACTAAGCTTATCCATACCCAACATGAAAAGATATGGAGATAATGGATCTTCTTGGTGAAGACCATAGAAAGGAATGAAAGAATCATAATACTTCTTATTCCATTTAACCTTTATAAAGGTAGATTTAAAACATTAAACCATATCATTAGCAAACTATGACTGATATTATTATATTATTTTGTGAAAACCTTTTATTGCTTATGTCCTATTTGAGAATATTATATTCTGTTTCTCACTCCTTTCTTCATGTTTTGTTTCATATGTTTTCAATCTTGGTGGTTCATACAGAGTGGAGGATAGAAGAATCTGAAATTTAAGTACCAAGTGAAAAGGGAACTCGGTATAAATACCGTGGTCTGATGAGTGAATAGTTTAATGGTTTTTATATCTTCAAATAAACTACTCTTGGACCGTGGAGTTTCCTCTCTTGTTCAAATTATAACTATTTTCTTATTATGGATGAATGTAATAAATCAATACTATATAATTATGTTTAATAAGTTACTAAATAAATTAGAGGTCAAGTTTCTAATACGTAGTTTATTTACTTATATTCTTTGAAATGTAAATATACACACATAAAATTTATGAATAATTAGTATAAAATCAAGGGTGTTACACCACACAAGTTAGCTTGTACATGTTGATGAAATGTTTCATCACCCTCCTAGATCTTTGAATTTTGATCCTACTCCCTTGTAATTCCAAACAACATGATTCATTTTACACCATAATTCAATAAATTGACACCCATATAGTCCCTTTTCCATAACCACATCAGATTCCTTGCATCTAGTGAAGATAAATTCAACCTTTTCATCATCTAGCATGGATTCTATTACTGTAACATGAGGTGTAGGATTAAGTTTTTTTACTAGATCCTAACAGAATTAGGATCCATCTTAGCCCGTCAACTAACTTTAACAAGGTTTAAAGTTTCCTCATCAACACTAACCATGTGAGAATTCCATAATGAGTTATCAACCATATGTTTCTCAAAATCTCTTGATTGTTACAACCTTTATTAATAACATTTTATTGGATAATTTTTTATCCAAGCATGATAATGGTTTCAATATCCCCATGTTAGGATCGATATTTTTCACATCTAGCACCTATCTGATATCCCTGGATAAGCTACACATAATCCTCTGCCTGATATTGGTGGTTAAGGCAACATCTAATGGATACGAATGCTAACATTTAGCGTCGGATGAAGTCTAAGAATGTGTTAAGAATAATTGCGATAAGACAGGCCTTTTCGTACTTTATGATAAAGCATTAATAGTATACGCATGAAGAGAAGTCATCCTTTGACTTCTATAAATACCTGGTATTCATTACACTAAAGGTATATTTTCTAATTTATAAGCTTAAGCTCTAGTATAGACCTAATCCTAACTAAAGTATTCTGTTGAAGAAAAGTTTGGTTTTATATTGTTATAACGAGTTAATAAATTGTGAAAGGGGTTAAAAGTTTCTTTTACCCAATATAAGTGATGTAATCTAGTGTGAGAATGCTGTGAAGGGTGAATTAATAATTTAAATTGAGATTGCTGAGGATATATTATTGAATAAATTGGTAAGGTGTCATTAAACAATAATGAGTTAAGTTGAGGATTGAAGTTGCATAATAAATGAGATAGACATATAATTTATAAACTTAATTTACACTAGTGCAAAAAATGGTTACGACAACGGGATATGATCACGGTCCAAGGGAAAACCGTGTTTGAAAAATACGCGGTGGAATTTTTGTAAATATGAGGAAGTTTTTTAATCACGGTTCTGAAGTAACCGTGGTCGTAGGAACAAGGTTTTGTTATTTTAATTTTTATATTTTTAAAAAATGTACCTATAATCACGGTTGTAGGGTATATATAATCACGGCTTTATGGGAAGTCGTGGTTATATCTACAACCCGGTTTTTTATTTTAATTTTTATATTTTAAAAAATGCACCTATAATCACGGTTGAGAGAAAACCGTGATTGTAGGGCATTTATAATCACGGCTTTATGGGAAACCGTGATTATATCTACAACCAAATTTTTTTATTTTTATTTTTTATATTTTAAAAAAATGTACCTACATTCACGGTTGAGAGGAAAACCGTGATTATAGATACCCTACAATCACAGGTGCTTAGGAACCGTGGTCATAGGTGTTTTCAAAATATAAATTTTGAACGTCGCGCGCTCCTTCTCTTTTCTCTGTTAGCTTTCTCCCATATTTCTCTCTAAGATTTCTCCTTTTTGTTTTCCCATTGCTATTGACGTTTGCATTTGTTTGTATTCTAGATCTAACGTGGTTCTATGTATATATTTTGCAGGTTTTCTTTTGCTATTCTCGTTGCGCGCCATTGACGACCACCATGCCACCCTTCTCTTATTTTCTCGTTCAACCATGTAAGGCTTCTCTTTTGTACATCTCTTTTTTTCTATTTCTTTCGATTATAATGAAGGCTTTACATTGTTAGTTTTTCTGTTTGTTTTTGTTGTCTATGTTTTGCTTCTGTTTGTTCCTATAATGGAGGTTTTCTGTTTTGAAGGTCAACGTTGGGGTTATTTTGAGGAGGATGTTAGTGGTAACTACGGAGATGTGCGCAAAACCTGATCGAAAGGAATGGTAGTGGTGATGGTGAGTTGGGTTTCGATTGTGGCGTAGAAGATTATAGAAGGTTGGCTTTTAATCACGGTTGTGGTTAGCAACTGTGATTAAATAGGGTCTTATTTAATCATGGTTTCAAACAACTGTGATTAAATGTGATCTATAACCACAATTGTGAACCGTGATTAAAAGCCGTGATCTATTACCATGGCTGGAATAACCACGGTTCATGAACCGTGATTAAAGGCCAATTTTAACCGTGATTAAATCCCTTTTTTGCACTAGTGTTATATTCTATAAAGGGCTGGCGTGTAGGGTGTACCATAGTGACCATCGACTAATCAATAAACCGCAGAAGTGATGAAGTTAAATGCTATGTGATATAGGAACATAAATTTATAATGGAGAATGTTAGTACAATTAAATGGAACGAATCAATGACTTAATCCAGAGAAAAAAAGTTAAACTGAATATTTACGAGGCATTAGAAAATTTTCTAGTGCGCAGTACTATCTATATCTAATTATGTGAAATTAATTAATGTTTGAGGGTGAGAAATCTGTTAAGCAAAAAATAGAAATTGGTCAGAAATGCTTCGATAAGGTTACTCTTAAAGGAGGGGTGATTCCCCTATATCTTTTTGCTCAGTCAAAATAGATGGGTGTTGTTGAGTGTTTTACTCTAGGTGTTGAGTACGTTTGTTGGGCATTGAGAAAACTTTTAGGATGGATAAATGAGAGATGATGATTAAACACTTTGAGAAGTTTAAAGTTAGTATTTATATTGTAGCATATTAATAATATTTGGTGAGGCGATGAATGATGTGGTTAAATTAGTGGTATGGATAATTAGAGAAATGTAGTATATGAAATTATAGTAAGATGAGGCAATGTGTCTATGGGACCCTTCATGACCAGTAAGGAGAAGAGTGAATACCAGGTACTGATCAAAATGATTAAGAGTGTATCAAGTGGAACAGACGAGGAGAGTGGTGAGAATTAGTACATGGTTATTTGAACTTTGTACTAATATTAATGTAGGACGGAATCACAGTGGTTGGCCACCCTAGGTTCCTTCTAATGTTAATTCATTGTAGAGTCGACAATAGGCTAAGGCGGATGAGTTATATTGTAATTAGCCTATATATGGGATTGTGAGGTGAGCAATTAGGTTGTGTACCCGACCTTTACATAGCCTAACTATGGAACATTGAACTACTGAGACTGATTACCTCAAAAAGTTACGCTGGTAGTCAAGGTCATGTGGGATTGGGAAGATGAGTATATCCTAGTGTACCATAGGTAATTAGGAGATAGAGCAGAGGAGAATAAGATTTATGATCTTGTGGTCGGGTAGATGATAACAAATGAGATATGAGTGTTGTGATATAAGAACCATTATGAGTAACAAATAACTCTGAAACTGTGACGATATATCAGTAAGGCGATAAATGTTAAGTTGCATAAGGGAATCAGTGAAACAATTTGTATAATACAGATTAAGCTAGGCTCCAAATGAACTTTTGGGTGGCGGATAATATGATATATTTATTATGAACAAATTAAACCATTAAGTTGTATCCTTCAGGTGGTAATCAATAAGTTCAGCAAGACTAAAATATGAAGCAAAAGATGTAAAGTGTGATCACGACCAGGGTAGGCGTGATGTTATCATAACCATCGGAGGTGGTACCATATGTTGACCGAGGAATGTAGGCAGTTAATTATAATAGACATGCAGTGATGCTAACCACGGCGGATTGCCAATGGTAGGTGGTGACTCCTTCCCCGAGCTGTGATGATTATAGGGACGAAATCTTTTTAAAGGAAGGCTGTGTGTAACATCCCGGTTAATTAATTTAAAAATCTATGATTGGAGGAAAATTATTAATAATTGTCTTCAAATTAATTTTAGATTTTTGGAAGTCATTATTAATTAGTATAAATACAATTTTAAGTAATTAGATATTATGAAATTAAATAAATTTATTTGATTGGTTGATTATAAAAATAAAGTTCAAATTGGTGGTGGTAATTTTTTAGTTACCAAGAAAGTTAAAAAATAAGTTTTAATTTAAGTTTTAAAAGAAAAAGGAAAAGAAAAGGGTAAATTACCATAATGTCCTTAATGATATAAAACAAAAAAAACATTCTATTCTTCTTCTTCGACCTTTCACACGTGTTTTTCTTCTTTATTTCACTCTCCATGGTCGTGAGCTTTGTGGCCCAAATTGGTGGTCTATTTTGCATCGGTACTTGGAATTGGTCGTGTTTTTGTGTTCGTGGCAACAAGGGAGTCTTGAGGTACCTTTAATTTAGCATTTTCCCTTTCTTGCTCTCTTTCTCTCTCTAGCCAAAAATGGCTTTGCATGGGGGAGGTTCCATTTTTAGTTTTCCTTGTGCATTTGAGCTTGATAATGGTGTTTATTATAATGGGTGCTTCCAAAAATCACGTTCTTTCTTCTTCCCCCTGTTAGCTGAATTGCATTCATGCATGAGGGTTCTGATTTTTCATTTCTATGGCGTTGCGGAGCTTGATTAAGGTTCTAGAAGCAAGGAGTATTGTTAACGACTAATGGGTTATACGTTTCAATGACCGTAGATGTCAAAATGAAGCTCCGGAAGATTATCAAAGATCGTGAGTTTTATAATTAACAACCGGAAAATTATAAGTTGGGTTGTCGATAAATTACGAAATGGTTCAAGAGCGTTGGAATCCAGGTAAAGGGGTGTTAGGGTTATAATTAATTAATTAGAATTAGTCATTGCTCAATTAAGTGCAAGGAGTTAGTAGTGTAATTAATTAGAGCTTAGAGGTTTAAATGATGTTTATGTAATGAACTGGTCTGGACCGGGGTCTAGGATCCGGTGTGGGACCAGCCACAAGGATGCAGGTGTTTTTAGGGTTTGCACACCGGAACTGTGTATATCCGATGTATTAATCCGGTCTCTCAGTGGGAGAGGCCGATCTTGTTGTCCTGGGGATCCTTTACACCAACGATTCGCGTTGTAGGGGGGCGAAAGGTGGTGCCACCTGCGAAGATTCTCCGACGCTCAAGTTAGAAGAGTGTATGAACTGAATGAATACTCAAGCGTAGTAACAGTAAAGTGTGAGATAGAATAACGATACCCTGCATGTATGTTGAAATATGCTACTTATAGTTGTACGTGAGAAAATGAGTCGTTGAATACAGGTGGGTCCCTCAGCTCTGATAGCGTGTATATTGTGTCAATCAAAGTGGCTCGACTTTCCGAATGTGTCAGGAGGGTAGGTCAATTATCAGAGTTCAATCCTCTAGGGAAAGGAGAGGATAATCACCTTTTCCGCATAATCTGCTGACACATCCACTTACTTTCTGAAGCCATTGATGTGACGTATTTTGCTACAAACAGTATCTTCGTTGATAAGTTATCAAGGGCTCTTCTCTTGCTATGAGGGAGAAGCTAACAATTATATAAACACCCTGTAAAGATGAACTTAGAACCGCTATGGAGAAAATGAATGATGTTGTCGTGGAGCGAGGGCGGGCGGCCAGACAACGAATATCCGGTGTGGCAACATTGAACCAGGACACCGGTTATCCTTATATGAGGTCAGTCTGACGTCACAAAGATGGGGGCCGATATCTAGACCGGATCATCTGTCCCCTAGCTTGTATGAGAGACTGTTAAGTTGCTCATATGAGCTACACAACTCTTAAGAGAAGTCTAGATGCCGGTAGTACATTCTTGTAAGTCTCTGGAAACTCGGTGGCGTCCGCTCTAGCAAACGAGCGACCGCCCTTCTCGCGTTGCATACAACGGATTCAGACAACATAAAATAAGTAATGGAAATCCCAAGAGTCTTTGAAAATCGAAACCCTTGGTATTCGAAAAGTGGTTGGGAGGCATTAAATGCGCACAGCATGATTAGACAATAAATGCGTTTTTTATGCAAGAGCCATCATTGCCCAAGAGTGTAACCGTCGATTGAGCTTATTGGGCCTGGATTCAAACTGAGTGGGGGCCCATTAAGCAAAAATGTTTGCTGAAACGTTACTGTTTTCACGCCCGTTTGTGGTGAAACGACGGAGTCGTTTCAATTTGAAAGGGTTGCGTTTTGAGGCAAGCCTTGTGACCTTCGATGAAACACTGTGTTTCTTCGTTACCTATAAAAGGAACTCTTAGCAGATTTAGGAATCCATCCTTGCTCTCAAACTTAGTGAAACTCTGCTCAAATTTCCTTGGAATTTCCTTGTCGTCTTCAACTTCTCAAAGATCCTCTTCCTTTAGGTAACCTTCCTTCCCTTCAACTCCTTGCAATTTTAATCATTCTATTTCCATCATGCGCCCTAGAGCTGGACACGCTGGTCCTTCAAATAGAGGGAGGTTTGGCTCTCGTGCCCCCCTTAGCCACCGTGGTGGGAGGATTCCAGCGAATCCTCCTGTGGCTGGGCGCCATCGCTCAGAGAGAGCCGAAGCTTCTTCCTCACGAGCGTCTTCTTCATCTCGTCGCTCTGAGGTTCCCCTTGGTTCGAGGGCTACCAGCCGCTCTGATGAGGGGTCAAGTGCTGAGGGTTATCTCTCTGACGATGTTGCTTTTTATCACAGCACCTACGCATTCCACCGCGCTTGCACAACCATGGATCTTCCAGGACGTGGAAAAACGCCGTTTCTCCGCTCTGCTGAAGGGTGTGTCAATGTTGTGGCACACCGGCTTGATTGGGAGAAACTCAACAGGGAAAAACCTTATTGCTGGGTGGAAGAGGAGTTCTTAGAGATCCCTTCGCACCATGCAAGTGAGGAGGAGCGCACGGTTTCTTTCCGCTGTAAGATATACTCGGATAAGAAGTACAAAGCACGATACGCTGTGATGGCTCCGCATCCTTCTGAAAGAATATGCCACAACGTCCCTGACGCGAGGTCGGTCTACATGTACGACTTCGTTTTCTTAAAGCTGGGGGTGCGCTTTCCACTGACGGATTTCCAGATGGCCGTCCTGCGTTTCTTAGACTGTGCCCCCTCACAATTACATCCCAACGGTTGGAGTCTTGTCCGGGCTTTGGAAGTCTTGGGGGAGCATTTTGGCTTCTCAGCCACTGTGGCCAAGCTATTTTACTATTGCCAAGTGGTCCGCCGAGCTAATAAGAAGGGCGGCCTTGGGTTCATTACACTCCGTAGTGACTCAAGGGTTGTAAATTTCAAGTCTTATACGGAATCCGCAAAGGTAGATGGGCGCTCCTTCAAGCATTACTACACGCGGGTCCGGATTCAACCAAATAAGCCGGTCTTCTGGCGAAATAAAGAGGGGTTTACCAAGTTTCCCCTTAGCTGGACGCACGAGCATTTTCTCCTTATGAGCCGTGCTTATTATACAGATGAGAGTGAACTTTCCCCTCATTCTGTTGAGGTCTTGAGCGCCCTGCAGACGGCCTCAAAGACCCTCAAAGGGTTTTCCAGCCGTCTTCTCTTGGCCGAGGAAGACATCAAAAACACCTACCTCCGTAATATTCGCTCTTATTCTCCTTGTGTTGTATGGTTATACCGTTCTAGTTATTTTCCTTCTTGTATGCTTATTCAACTCTTTTTGTTTTGCAGAACAAATTGAAAAGGCCTGCCCAGAAATGTTGTCGCTAAGGTCCATGATGGCTGACGATGACTCCTCTTCTGAAGAAAATGAAATCCAGGCGAAGAGGAACGCCACCAAAACTCCCCTCATTCCTCTGACTTCTGCAGTAGGAGATGAGGTTCCTCTCTTCGAGGAGGAGGAGACCGAAGAAGCATCTGAGGCCGCTGGAGCGGGTGGCGAAGAGGCCGTCCCAGAGAAAAAGAGGAAGAAAAGGCATCTTGTAAAGAAGGCCAATCAAGAGAAGCCCTCCTCTGATGACCCTGCGAAGAAGCGTCAGAGGACGGCCGAAGACGCTGAATTGAAGAAGGACAAGGGAAAGAAACCCGTTCCTGAGTCTTCTGCCCCTTCTTCTCATAATGCTTCGGAACCGGACTCTGGGAATGGTCCTTCTCCAGCATTCGATCCTCCGCGTGACTCCTTCCTTTCTCCTTACTTGTGGTTTCAAGGATCCATGCCTCCTACTCTCCCAAAAGCACGGTATTACCTCCGCCCTTCCCTCGACGCTGCTGGAGTCCGAGGTGCTTGTAAGGCTGGCCGTTGGCAACTTGATGAACTGTCCGGCCTGCTTGAGTCCCTGAGCGAGAAAGCTGACTATATGGATCAGGTTGAAAAACTTGAGACCGAACTCGCAGTGAAGGAGAAATGGGCGGCCAAGCAAGCTGAAGTTCGCAGGGGAGTGGAATCGGAATTGGAAAAAACTAAAGAAACACTCCAGAGGAAAACTGAAGAGGCAAGCAAAGTTCATTTTGCGAATAAGGCCCTAGAACGGGAAGTTGCCGACCTCCAAAATAAGAACAAATCCATACCCCTCCTTGAAGAAGAATTACAACTGGAGAAGAAGAGATCGGCTAAGCTTGCTGACGATCTCAAAGTTATGGAGGATGGTCGCAACAAGGACCTTGGGGAGTGGGAGTCTATTCGGAAGGAGATGCAAGCCCAAATTGATGAACTCAAAAAGGGTGGTGCGAGTGCTGGGCCTTCAGAAGAGGATTACACCAAGGTTCAAAGAAGGCTAGCTGCTGCAAAGGCCAAGGCTGCCAAAGCCTTGGATATATGCAAAAATGTGGCGTATGAATCTTTCGGCCTGGCCCTTCGTCAAGTCTACTATCGTAACCCTGGAATAAAGCTGAATTTGTACGGATTAGATCCGTTCTTTGAGTTCCATGGGGGAAGACTTGTAGAAGTTCACAAGGACGGATCGCACCATGAACCCAATGCATCTCTATACGAACTGCCTCCCCTCCCAGAAGGTCAAAGTATGGAGCCTACATCGTCCACTGCTGCCTCTGGAGCTAAAGCACAAGAAGGTGCCCAAACTGGGGCGGAGGACCAAACGGAGAAGGCGGGAGTATCCACTGTGGAGGATCAAGCACCGGCCTCTTAATTTTATGCTTTCACTCATAGCCGTGTTCTGGGATCGGCTCCAGCTTTAAAACATTTTGTAACCTGCATATTTCCTTATTTTTGAAAATAAGATTCATTATTACTTTTCCTCAACTGTTTGCATCGAATGTGTGAGTGCTGAATAACTTGGTGTTATACAAAACACTTTATTATTTCCAATGCTTTGCGAATCCGTTCTGCGTGGTTACTTAGTTACTTAAAGCGTGCTCATCACACTGGATTAAGATAACAAATTGTAATGAATAAATAACAATTAAGTTAAAGCACGCCCTGTCCCCAAGTGTAAGTTCATTGGGAAGGGAGAGTTTATCTCAAAGATTACCTTTTAAATTCTCAAAAGATAGAAATGCTTATCTGTCCTCGAAGATGTAGAGCGGGTACATTAGCTTTCAACCGCTCTGGGATGGATATTCCACAATTGAGGACGGATATTGCCTTTGAATTTTGTATAGCTTTGGCAAGGGTAAGCTTTATGCCTTTCTCTTGAGGTTCGGTTTGGTCCTACACCTCAAGTCTTCACACGGTGTTCGGTTTGATCCTACTAACCGTACTTGGAGTTCGGTGCAATCCTACAATCCAAGCCTTCAACACGGGGTTCGGATCAGGGCTAATCCTGAACCTACTGCGCCCGTTACTCGGGGTTCAGCGCGGTTTTCTCTGTGAACCGGCCTACTGCGCCCAAACCTTCGCATGGGGTTCGGTTTGTGGCCTTGAAAAAGGACCAGCCCTACAACCCATGTTGTCTTCGAATGGGGTTCGGTTTGTGGCCTTGAGAAAGGACCAGCCCTACAACCCATGTATTCTTCGAATGGGGTTCGGTTTGTGGCCTTGAGAAAGGACCAGCCCTACAACCCATGTAGTCTTCGAATGGGGTTCGGTTTGTGGCCTTGAGAAAGGACCAGCCCTACAACCCATGTAGTCTTCGAATGGGGTTCGGTTTGTGGCCTTGAGAAAGGACCAGCCCTACAACCCATGTATTCTTCGAATGGGGTTCGGTTTGTGGCCTTGAGAAAGGACCAGCCCTACAACCCATGTAGTCTTCGAATGGGGTTCGGTTTGTGGCCTTGAGAAAGGACCAGCCCTACAACCCATGTAGTCTTCGAATGGGGTTCGGTTTGTGGCCTTGAGAAAGGACCAGCCCTACAACCCATGTATTCTTCGAATGGGGTTCGGTTTGTGGCCTTGAGAAAGGACCAGCCCTACAACCCATTCCACCTCAAGGAGTTACATCGTCAAAACACACGATGTGTGATTGAGATCATCCATCCTGAGGGGTCTTCATCAGTTCCTCGAGGAGTTATATCATCAACTACAGAATTGGTAGTTGAGTTCATCCGTCCTGAGGTGTATGCGTATTAAACTACGGCTATAAATCACAACACATAAGAAACGTGAGAATGATAGGGCGGTTAAAATGTATTCTCATTAAAATTGAAAGTACATTACATGAAAAGCGTAGTTGGGGTCATGCCTCATTAAAACCTTCTTGAGAAAACCCAATGGGAAAAAAACTCAAGTAAGGAAAAAGAGTACACGCCGTCTTACCAACTAGCTGTAATAGACACGTAAGTTCTGAGTGTTCCATTTGTTGCGGATTGGAATTCCATCAAGTTCTTCCAATCGGTATGACCCTTTTCCAGTCACTTCCGAAACTCTATAAGGTCCTTCCCACGTCGGTGCTAGCTTTCCTTGGTGAGCGAACTTATTCCCCACACTGGCCTTTCTCAAAACGAGGTCTCCGGTGTTAAAAGCTCTGTACTGGACACGTTTATTATACCGGAGCGCGGCCTTTGTTTTTATTGCCTGATCTCTGACGAAAGCCTTTTCCCTTAACTCTTGGAGGACGTCCAGCTCTGATGCTAAGTTGGCGTTGTTATCTTCTGCTGAAAAATACTCCACACGAGCCGATCTTGTTTGTAACTCCACTGGGATCATCGCCTCGACCCCGTATACCAACCGGTATGGGGATTCGTTGGTTGAAGAATGAGGCGTAGTGCGGTATGCCCATAGAACATTACATAGCTGGTCAGTCCATCCTCCCTTCGCTTCTCCCAAACGCTTCTTTAACGCCTTCAGTATTTCTCGGTTAGCTACCTCTGCTTGCCCATTGGTTTGGGGATGTTCAACGGATGAGAATATCTGGATTATCCCCAGTCCTTCAAGTAAATCCGTGAACTTTTTGTCTGTAAACTGGGTGCCGTTGTCAGTCACAATCCGCCCTGGCACCCCGAACCGAGCTATGATATTTTCGTACATGAAACGTCTTGTACGTGCAGAAGTAATATGCACTACTGGTTCTGCCTCGATCCACTTGGTGAAGTAGTCTACCCCCACGATCAAGTATTTGATTCCTCCTGGCGCAGTGGGAAACGGACCCAAAATATCAAGGCCCCATTGGTAGAACGGCCAAGGCACAGCAGATGAAGATAACTCTTGGGCTGGTGTATGGTGGAGATTGGAGAATTTTTGGCAAGCGTCGCACTTTCTCACGAAGTCTGCGGAATCCTGCTTCACAGTGGGCCACCAGTATCCAGCCCTGAGGACTTTTCTCATTAAGCTTCGGCCTCCAGCGTGGTGCCCACATTGCCCCTCGTGTACCTCAGTCAAGACCGCTTGAACTTCGTCTGCTCTTAAACATGAAAGATACGGGACAGAGAATCCCCTTCTGTAGAGAACACCATCGACCATAGTAAAATATGGCAACTCCCTCTTTACTCGTCTTCTTTCCTTCTCGTCAGTAGGAAGTTGACCATCAGCCAGATAACGAATATAGGGAATGACCCAAGAATCCTCATATGGATAACTCACCATGACAGCATTCAGAGAAGGATACAGAGGTATACTGGGTGATGTCAAAGTGCTCTGAACCACCGTTGTTGTGCTACCAGGCTGCTTTGTACTTGCCAATCTTGACAAGATATCTGCTCTGGTATTTTCTTCCCTGGGCACATGCTTGAACTCTAAAACTTCAAATCTTCCCTTCAGCTCATTAACACAATTCAAGTACAATTGAAGTTGTGGTTCCTTCGCCTGGTACTCTCCCTGGATTTGCGAAATCACCAGCTGAGAATCACTGTAGAGGGTGACTGCTGACGCTCCGATATCAATTGCCGCACGGAGACCGGCCAAGCATGCTTCGTATTCAGCTTGATTGTTGGAGGTCTTGAAATTGAATCGGAGGGAAATTTCTAAGTGTACGCCGTCATCACTTTCTACCACCACACCTGCTCCACATCCTTTGCTGTTTGACGAACCGTCAACGTAGATGGTCCAATGCGTTCGAGGGGTAGCCGGGTCTGCCCCAGTCATTTCCACTACAAAATCGGCCAACACTTGTGCCTTGATGGCTCCTCGAGGCTCATATGAAATCTCAAATTCAGATAGCTCAATAGACCATTTTATCATCCTTCCAGCGAGGTCTGGCTTGCTGAGTACTGAACGGAGCGGCAAATCCGTTCTTACCAATACTGGGTGCGCATGGAAATAAGGTCTCAACCGTCGTGACGCCCAAACAACTGCCAAGGCGGCTTTCTCAATTTTCTGATACCTTCCTTCCGCCCCCTGAAACGTTTTACTAGTAAAGTACACCGGTCTCTGCCCTTCAGGGGTTTCTTTCACCAAGGCCACGCCTAGAGCTTCATCGGATATTGCCAAGTATAAGATTAACGTTTTGCCTGGATCAGGCTTAACAAGAATTGGTGGGCTCGAGAGAACGGCTTTGAGCTGCTGGAAGGCTTGCTCTTGTTCCTCTCCCCATTCAAAACTCTTGTGTTTCTTCAACGCCTTATACAAGGGGAGGGACCTGTGCGCCATCTTAGGCATGAAACGAGCTAAAGCGGCCACTTTCCCATTCAATGACTGGACCTCCCTCAAACATTTAGGACTCTGCATGTCCAGGATTGCTTGACATTTCCCGGGGTTAGCTTCAATGCCTCGTTGAGTCAACATGAATCCCAAGAATTTTCCTGCTGGAACGGCGAAAGTGCACTTTAAAGGATTTAACCTCATGTTGTACTGCCGAAGCCTAGTGAAAACTTGGCGTAGATCTTCAATGTGGTCTCCTCCAGCGGGCGTTTTGGCTATGATATCATCGATATAAACTTCGACCAGCTTTGTATGCATCCCTTCAAAGACTTTGTTAATCATGCGCTGATAGGTAGCGCCGGCGTTATTCAGTCCAAAAGGCATGACGGTGTAGCAGAAAACACCGCGGTCGTTGATAAAGGCAGTCTTCTCCTGGTCTCCCTCCCACATCGGAATCTGGTTGTACCCCGAATAAGCATCCATGAAACTGAGATATTGGTAACCAGATGAATCATCCACCATGCGATCGATGTTGGGCAGGGGATATGGATCTTTAGGGCAGCAACGGTTAAGATCCACATAATTAGTACACATCCTCTATTTGCCGTAAGCCTTCTGCACCATGACCACATTAGAAAGCCAAGATGAATAACGTATCTCCCTTATAAAACCTGCTTTCAACAACTCCTCTGTTTGCTCACAAGCCGCCCTCTGCTTCTCCGGTCCCAACCTCCTCTTCTTCTGAGCCACCGGTCTGGTTTCAGGATACACTGCAAGTTTGTGACAACAGAACTCAGGATCCATCCCCGGCATATCTGCTGCTGTCCATGCGAAAAGGTCTTTGAATTCCTGCAAAAGGGCCAACAAGCGTTGCTCCATAGCAGACTCCAGCTTGTCGTTGATGTGCGTGACCTTCTCTGGGGAATCTCCCAATACGACATCCCTGGAGCCACCATCTGGTGTGGGCTTAGATGGATTGAGTGGATCAATCTTCAATTCCGCTCTGGGGTCTAGGTCAATAAGACTGACAGACCCTGCCGCTGTTCCTCCGTCGTTCAACTTCCTCTTCTTGTTGAATACATCCAACTTAACCATGTTGAGGCTCAGATTATAACAATATCGAGCCATCTCCTGATCTCCGCGGAGTGAGGACACAGCGTTGTCCTTGTCAATAAATTTGATCAAGAGATGAGGGGTGGATACAATTGCTTCCATAGCGTTCAATGTTGGACGGCCTATGATACCATTGTACGGGGATTCCACATCAATCACCAGAATTCTTGACTTGACTGTTCTTGCACCGGGCTCCCCTTCAAAAGAAATCAAAGTGTCGAGGTATCCCTTAGTGGGTTGCTTGGCTCCGTTAAACGCTGTGAGTTCTTGTGTGTATGGTTGTAAATCTGCATCACTGAAACCCATTCGTTTGAAACAATTATAAAAGATAACATCACAAGAACTTCCCTGATCGACGAGGATCCTCTTGACGTCCTTATTGGCTATGACGGCCACAATCACTTCTGCATCATCACCTCCTGGAATTGTTGGGCCAAAGTCATCATCTGTAAACGACACCGTCGGGGCTGTCACTCCGTCCCTGAAAGGGCGGTTATCCCTCAGTTTACCCTGGACTGACAGAATCATCCTATGGTGGTTCTTTCGTGCTGTGATTGATGTTCCTCCTCCCGCAAATCCTCCAGCTATCATCTCAATCACTTCTCGTCTGCCCTGTCTCTGCTGCTGGGGCATATTACTTTGTTGGGCACCTTCAGCAATCACTACCCCTTTCTGCTTCTCAGCCGCAGTGAACTTCCTTGCTGGGTTGCGTGTATTATCATCTTCATCATCAGGATCTCTATTCCTTTTCTCCATCCTGTGAGGCTCATCCATAGATTTCTCCTTAAACAAATACTGCTTCAACTTTCCTTCCCGAATGAGAGTTTCCACCGTATTCTTTAACGCCTTACACTCATCAGTGTTGTGCCCTGTCTGCTCATGGAAAGTGCAGTATTTACGTGGGTTACCACCCCTCTTGGCTGGGGCTGGCTTCCTTATACCAAAGACGTTCAGAGTTGGCCAACCAACCTCCCTCATGATTTGTGAGTGCCTGGTGTTCAACGGAGCATAGTGATCGAACGATGATACGCGCCTATCTCGTGGATGCTGACGAGCATTCACAAAGTCTTCTCTAAAGGCATGCTTCTCGGGCCTCGCTCTCTCCTTTTCTCTCCGTGGCTGCTGAGCGGGTGCAGAAGGCTTTACTCTTGCTGCAGTTGCCTCTAGATGCATCTCTATGCCCACATATTTGGAAGCTTTCCTTCGAAACTCCTCGAAGGTTGTAGGTGGGCTCTTTGCCAAAGATAGGGCAAAGGCTGAACCTGGCTGAAGAGCTTCCACTACAATATGGAGTTGTATGGCCTCCGTGAGGTTAGGGACCAACGCAGCCTCCTTGTAAAACCTTTTCAGGAACTCCTTAAGAGTCTCAGTTTCTCCCTGTCTTATCTGGGCCAGGGTGTGAGAAGTTCTTGGGATATCCCTGGAGATGACGAAATGGCTTTCGAATGCAGCAGCCATTTCCTCCCAAGAGTCTATAGATCCTGAAGGCAAACTTTTAAACCAGCTGAGAGCTTCCTCCGTCAACGTCCTTGGGAACATTCTGCACATGACATCTTCGTCTGCTCCCAGATACATAGCTTCATAAACATAAGCATCCAAATGCTTAGTGGGGTCGGTCTCTCCATTATACTTCCCAATCGACAATGGCTGAGTTGTTTGCAAATGTTTTGGAATGACAATACTCATCAACCTTCTTGAGAAAGGGACACTAAGCTTGTATGTCCCTGAAGTTACCACCGCCTGCTCCCTTCTCCTGATACTAACTCTATCACCAGAGTCCTGCGTCTGCTCCCTCTCTTCATATGTGGGGATCTTCGAATACTGGAGGGTGGTAGATCTATCCCTCGCTGATGCATGGTGAGCCTCCTCTGCATGAGACACTACTCTGTCCCCAGCTCCTCCTCTCTCTCGCCTCAGCTCCATCAACTCCTCCTTCAGTTGCCTGATAACCTCATCGCGAGGGTCAGGCGTCTGGACTTGCACCATCCTCCGGGTTTGAGTTGCAGGGGATTCGAAGACGAGTCTCCTCCCAGCCTGTTGATGGGTCACATCCTCCACGTGACCTTCCACGAAATCTCTCCCATCACCTTCCATTGTAACCACTTAACTTCTGCGAAAATGGGAATAACTCTATCGAGTCCCACCGGGCGTGCCAATGAACTGGTCTGGACCGGGGTCTAGGATCCGGTGTGGGACCAGCCACAAGGATGCAGGTGTTTTTAGGGTTTGCACACCGGAACTGTGTATATCCGATGTATTAATCCGGTCTCTCAGTGGGAGAGGCCGATCTTGTTGTCCTGGGGATCCTTTACACCAACGATTCGCGTTGTAGGGGGGCGAAAGGTGGTGCCACCTGCGAAGATTCTCCGACGCTCAAGTTAGAAGAGTGTATGAACTGAATGAATACTCAAGCGTAGTAACAGTAAAGTGTGAGATAGAATAATGATACCCTGCATGTGTGTTGAAATATGCTACTTATAGTTGTACGTGAGAAAATGAGTCGTTGAATACAGGTGGGTCCCTCAGCTCTGATAGCGTGTATATTGTGTCAATCAAAGTGGCTCGACTTTCCGAATGTGTCAGGAGGGTAGGTCAATTATCAGAGTTCAATCCTCTAGGGAAAGGAGAGGATAATCACCTTTTCCGCATAATCTGCTGACACATCCACTTACTTTCTGAAGCCATTGATGTGACGTATTTTGCTACAAACAGTATCTTCGTTGATAAGTTATCAAGGGCTCTTCTCTTGCTATGAGGGAAAAGCTAACAATTATATAAACACCCTGTAAAGATGAACTTAGAACCGCTATGGAGAAAATGAATGATGTTGTCGTGGAGCGAGGGCGGGCGGCCAGACAACGAATATCCGGTGTGGCAACATTGAACCAGGACACCGGTTATCCTTATATGAGGTCAGTCTGACGTCACAAAGATGGGGGCCGGTATCTAGACCGGATCATGTAATATGAGATGATACTAGGTGTAGAATAATTCATGATTGAAGATTTAATATATATATATATATATGTGTGTGTGTGTGTGTGTGTGTGTGTATTGCGTAAAGGAAATAACTTGATTGAAGAAGTATGAAAATGACAACGGTAGAATGTATGAAATGGTATTGATTAGTTAATAGTGTTAGATAAATTAAATAATTGTGAGCGAGAGGTTTAGCCTATGCAATATATGTTATGAATCAGATTATATGGCGAATAAATGGATAATCTACTAATTATACATGGGTGGAAATGATGAAGCTGGTGGTCCTAAAGCTTATGACTTAGTGAGAGCTAGTATGTAAGGTAATGTTAATTAATGATTTTATGGCGTATGATAGTTAGTGTATGAGCTATAATGTGAAAGGTGATTAATGAATTATATTTATTGTTGTTTATGATGACAAAAAAATAAATAGATGTGTTTTAGCGGTTATGTGATGTCATGATTATGTTTACAAGTTTAGTGGTAGTGCAAAACATGATATTAAATGATGAAGTAAAGAAATGATGATTTTAGAAAGTGTATGAGTTAGGTGGAGTAATATGTGGCGCATGGTAACTAGATTTTATAAATGATGTTTGTAATTATGTATTATGAGTAAGATGAAAGGGTGTAGAAGTTTATGATGGTTATATTTCATGCTATGTATGATGTGAATAATGAAATTACAAGAATAGGACTTGTGTTGATTACCATGTGGCGTATGTGAAACTTCATTGTTTTGTATCATGGGCCGGGACTGTGTGACCCTTTTCTATAATGATGATAATTTATATTTGGTGATTATTTGATAAGATGAGGTGTTATATTTAGGGCATGGTCTGTGTGGCCTCCTTGGTGGTAGAATATAGGTCAGATTCGTGTGGCCACCCCATTTAATTGGATTAAGGCTCTATACCATTTATTAAAGAGAAAGGAGAAATTGAAATGACATGATATGATTTTTGTGGTTAAGGACGACTGGCGGTATATGTTACCCCTTGTTTTTGGCTTACATGGTCAAGTAGGACCTAGTTAAGCTACCTAATGGTCAAGTAGGACCAGTGGTTGAGGTGGGGAGCCAAGTCAGGCTCGGTGAACCAAGTCAGGTTCACAGGGTGTCAAGTAGGACCCCCAGCTGAAGGTCGATCCTTTTAGTATCTAGATATTAGGGTGTCAAGATAATTACTTAAAAGTCAATTATGTTTTACATGATTTGACCATTGGTGATTTTGTATTGGTATTTATGTAGTGTTTGATTCATTGGTTACTTAAATTACTAGATACTAGTAAGTCATAAGATGTCTGCTTGGGAGACAGATATGTTGTATGTATTTATGTTGATATCATGTATTCAAATTGAAATTTGTGTATGACTCGATGAATAAAAACGAATTACGGTATATATTTGAATATATGTTATTTGAGTGGTTGGATGTGGATTTGTACTATTGATGATGATATAGCATGTTGAGTGATCATGCTTCATGGTTTATTGAGTTGAGACAGAGAAACGCTATGTAATAAAGTCTTATAGTGAGGGTAATATGGTATTTATTTCATTTCATTAATTTCTGTATTAATTATAATTTCCAAACACTCACCCTTGCTCTTTTTGAATAATCAATGATAGGGAAGTGGCAGATGCACCGAAGGGAAGTGCCAAGTGAAGCGGGAAATGTCAAGGAATGCAATTACAAGCTGTGGAGTGATAAGTTATAGTTGAGTTACTAATTGCGGTTGTCTTGATCATATTTGGATTTATTATGCTATTTACTATGTGAAAGATTACTGTAAAATTGATTAATTGTGAAGTAGATGATAAATATGTGTGTACTATTTATATGGTATGTGTGGTGTGTTTGCACCAAGTGGTTAATTATGAAACATATTGATGTTATATGTGGGTGTGATGCATTTCTATGTGTTATGATGAAGTAGTATATGGCATTGAGCCGTTAGTTGAATATGATGTGAAAATATCCAGGTTCTGTGATTATGTGAATGATATGAGGCATTGAGCCATTTTTATGATAATGGGTAGGAAATGCATAATTACTTTATTGATGTAAATTGTATGCAAGTTGATACTTGATAATGATGTATGTTGTTAATGGATATCAATGGTGATATGATTTGAAGTGACTGATGAGTGGAAGTGAGGTTATGAATGTAATTGATAGGAAACTAGTATTTAGAAATATTGAGGAATCAAGTTTTAAGGACTTATGACATTAGAAAGTAAATTGGAAGTACCTTTATGGTTGTAATGTGAGTTTGAAGGGTAGGATCATATGAGATAAGTATGCATAATGTGTAGAAATGGGTAAGTGGATCCAATTGGGTAGAAAATCAAGATATGGTATGTTAATTGGTTGAAGTTAGTGAAATTTAAGTGGAATTCAAGGAATTGGACTAGTGATTTTATGATCCGATGGGTTTTAAGACCCCTGGAAGGGTAACTTGTGTATATAGGTCTCACCAAGTTTGGAGTCCATTTGATAGGTTTAGCGCATTGGTTTGCATTACTTTTGGTTTAAATGCATTTTCTGCATATCTTGAGCATATATTAGAATTTTGGAAAACGAACTACACCAATAGCTCTGGAATAGGGGTTATACAGTGTCCATGAAGTTTGGTGAGGTTTAGAGTTGAATTAGGCAAGATAAGACCTTAGGAAGTTGGCAAAATGGCATTAAAACCATGACAACAACATTATTGCTACTGTCATGGCTGACGCGTAGCGGTAGCCTGACGCTACATGTCAGGTGTGAAAAACTGGCCTGACGCGTACTAAAACTTAGGTATTAGAAAAGTCGTATTGATGCTATTTTTAGGTCATGAGTTTTTAAGAGGATTGATTAATTGTCAATTATTTATTTTACGAAAAATTTACTGTTATTTTATTTAAATGCTTAAAATTAAGGGTAAATAAGTGAGGGATTTTACAACAAACATCAATATTAGTGATCTTTGTCAAAGTTTCTTCTTCGACATGGATACTATATACCCATAACTTCTTTATGAACCCAAAAATAAGGATTTGCAGCAAGTGTGCTTTATGTTATCTACAATAACATTTTTATCTACATTACTAATGATGACTTGATGAGAATTGGCCGACATCTTCATGCAATAGGAAAGGAAGGGAACATGCCTATAGAACTCAGTGAAGAAAACGAATCTAGCGATTTATGAGGACGAATCAAAGTCAAGGAATTAGAGGAAGCACTTAAAGTAGCCATAAACTCTTTAAATTCTTCACAGGTCACCTTTACCCTTCAAGACGGGGAGGGCAAAGAATTTAAAATTTCATGAGGAGTGACTCCTACTAATTAATGTCTACCCATTAAGGCACCTGGATTTTCTCTGGGTCCCCCTAGATGACCACGACGGTGATGGTTCGAAAAACGTCTCTAAAGATCCCTCATTATTGTGGTCATCCCCATATCCCAAACTTAGCAAAAAAGAGAAATTTACATAAAATTTACAAAGAACGGGATAAGGAGGATACTGGATATGTGAAATAAGGAATTAGATAAAGCACTTAAAGTAGCCACAAACTCTTGAAATTCTTCACAAGTCATCTTTACCCTTCAAGACAGTGAGAGCAAAGAATTTAAAATGTCACGAGGAGTGACTCCTATAAACCAACGTCCACCTGTTTGGGACATATTGAATTTTCTCTAGGTCCTCTTAGACGACCACAATGGTGGTGGCTTAGAAAACATCTCTAAAGATCCCTCATTATTTTGGTCATCCCTATATCCCAAACTTAGCAAAAAAAGATAAATTTACACAAAATTTACAACGAACGAGATAAGAAGGATACCAAATACGTGAATATAGATCGGAATAATATGAGCCACTTGAGACAACATGTATACCAAAGCAGATTCAAAAATAAAGAAGCAAGTGAAAATGAATGAGGAAATAAAACCTTTTTATCAAGAGAGATAGTTGGAGGCATGAAGCACCATAAAAAGGCATCATAGTAACCGGGTGGGTCAGGTGAAAAGACATAACATTTCATTTCTCCAAGAACGACTTTCACATAAATTGAAACATCATATCCACTCAACATGTGACATGTGGCAAGTTATCCGCTCTACTAAAAGGGGGCATCAATTGAACGCATCGACATAACCCCGGACGAGATTGCTCAACTCAATTTTAGAAACTAGAAACTTTCAAACATCGTTCATAACCCATTGAAGCAACTTTTGGTTACTTTGACAGACTGAGGGGGTAAATGATTCGAGCGTAATATTGATGTCGATATATCTTTCACAACTAGCTAACAACGATCTAATATCCCTGGATAAGCTAAGTATAATCCTATACCCGATACTGATGGCTAAGGCTACACCGGAATGGGAAGGATGTAAATGCGAACACCGATAGACACATCAAATTAAGTCTACGAGTGTGTCATGAATTACTACAATGGGATAGACTTTTTTGTACTTTTCAAAAAATTACTGACAACATACATCATAAGGAGAAATCATCCCTTAACTTTTATAAATAATAGACATTCATTATATTAAAGATATATTTTTTTACTTTATAAAATTGAATTCCAGTACACACCCTTACTAACTTAAACATTAAAGTATTTTTTATAAATGACAACATTCACTTCACAGTATGTGAACACATCAAATCAAATTAAAAACTTTAAACTCTTTTAATCCTTAATAAACTAACAAAAAACACATATAAACTCCTTAAAAATAAATCCGTGTTAGAAATTAAACACTTTGAACTAGTATCGCATAGCATCCAAATCAACTTTTATTGAGAAGTTATCATCATCATTAGATTCAAAAGGTATGTCATATATAAATAATATATTTAGCAATTTATACAATCACATTGAAAAGTAATTACTTTCTTGTAACTAGATTGAAAATGACACTTTGATATGATACCATAAAAAAAAAGATAGCTCCTCGGTCTTGCCCCCAAATAGATGCGTCCCCGGTTACGGCCTCTTCTTAATCATTTATTAACATTATCCTCCGTTTTTGCTTCACATCCTGCCATCACACTTTCAATTACCATCTCTCTCACATTTATGCTTCGGATCTTCCAAATAATGCACACTCACACAACAAGTCAAGAGTATACAAACTCTAATAGTGAAATTTGCTTTTAAATATATATATTTCCTTGTTAAATGATAACTTTTTGTCGCCCAATTAATGGCATACATTTAGTCGGGCTAAACAATAATTTTTAAATTATCGTAATATCAAAATAGTGTCGTTTTTTAACAAAAGGGATATCGTCATTTAATTTTCAAATTAAGTAATATATATCATAATCATAATATTTTATATTTAGCGTAAATGATGGTTTATGACCTATTTGTATTGCCCTTTAAATTTACAAACAAAGGTTTACAAATGGGTATATAGTTAAACGGAGTTTTAATTATCTCAAACAATATAAATGATTAATATTAATTTTTAAATTTCTTTATTTTTTAAACCTCATTTTCCCATCTATAAACCATTAGATTCTTATTCATATTTCCCAACACAGTAGTTTTTTGGATAAATTAATTAACAATTTCGAACCATTTTATCAAAATTTTAAGGTTGTTACTGCGCTTGGATAAATTTTAGATGTGATGTCTACGTAATGCCGGCGGTAGTTGTACGTACGTACGAGATCCACTGGAAAGTGATTGGAGTGGTCAACACATACATAATGACACAAATTGTTAAGAATCATGAGGAAATTTTTTGTTTTATACTAATTTATGGGTATAGATTAAAATTTGCTGAAAATATATTAAAATGTTATTCACTAAAAGCATCCCTTCTCAATCAAATCTCTTGAAGCGTGAAATTTAATTGAGTAATTATTTACAATTATGAAAAATATGATTTAGTCTGGTGTGATCCGATGACAATTTTACAATTTTTTTCTATAAATTCTTCATATGAAAGTGCTTAAAATAACTAAAGATTATTGTTTTAACAATGAATTTGTTTATTTTAAAATAAATTCTATTTTATGAAAAGTAAAAGTTTATTATTATTATTATTATTGAACAGTCAATAATATATGCATATAAAATAAAATGAATTTATCAAAACATTTCTACTTAATTTTCTTTCAAACTTTAAAAAAGAGTCCAATTCGATTACGGTTTTGTTCCCAAGATTGTAAAGTGGCTAGCGTAATGGTTTCAAATATTTTCAAAGGGTAATTTGCATATATAGTAGGACTATTATATTATTGATCCTCTGCTATATTTTACAAAAACAAAGCATGTTGATGAAAATTTCAGAAATTTAAAGGCAAGTTGTAAGGACAGAACCACCTGTGGCCTAGAGAGACACATGGCGGCGAATTGCAGAGCAGAGGCTGCAACACAATGACACATCATATGAAAGGCATTACCCAAATTAAGGTGGCTATTGCAGTGCTGCAGAGGACCAAAGTAATGTGGTCTCTTTTCGAACGTACAATGAGTCACACACAAAAAGAAAACCAACAAACAAACAAAGCGTTTCATGAATTTCACCACTACATGTGAAGTCCACGTGAGTATTATTCTTGTTTTCTCTTTTTATATTTTATCATCACATAAATATTCATGAGTCTAATCTTACATCATCAACCGTCAAAACATGAAATGATAAAAGTTTATTTTTAGATGTCTTTTATTTATAAGAGTCATGAATCAAATCCTCGAGTTAAAGAATTGAATTGTCATATTTAACACCCTTAACAATATATGTTTGGTCAAGTTTGAGGACGCAGGAAAAGAAAAGGTAGTGTGGTTTAGGGATTAGGTTTGTATGAGTGATTGTGAGTGTGTTATAAAAGGAACATGCATGCACCAGAAAAAAGATAGGGGGTCCACATGAATGGAGCCAAATCCCCAACCAGGTCAGGAAGGGTCCAAGTGGAGGTTGCTAATTCCCCCTCTTTGGGTCCACTGGTGACTCCTCAAAGCCTATACAGTCAAACACTCTCCATACCCTGTAATGGGCCCTTATTCTTCCAAGGGAACCCTAGCATTGTTTTTTCAACAACTAGACCTACCTTATACTTTACTTCTATAAAAATATCTACTTAAGATTAAATAATGCTTTGCATTTTAAAAAATGTAAAAAATTTAGATAAATTAGATTTCGAAAATAATAAACAAACATAGCGTAGCAAGATGAAATAATATAAAAATAAATAATCACAGGCTGTTAAGAAATTAATAAGTAAAGGTTGATGGTCATCCATTAACTTAAATGCAAACATGAAAGGCTACACTGTTTTGCTCTCTTTTCAAAAGACAAGCAGACATCCAATCCCTTACGGATTATCTCGTTGACCCATAACTAATCCCTTTCTTAATTTAAGTTTTCCATTAATTCCCACTTTTTCTTCAGAGCAATTTTATAAGCTGATTAGGTGGTCCCTACACTCAATCTAATTAGTTCAAAGTTCATCATTTATATCAGGCTGTCTACATTAGATTACTACCACTTATCTAGTTGTTGTTATTATTAATTGTCTGAATAATAATAGTAGACTATGCTTCCTTGAAAAATGGCAAAAATAACCTCCATACCATAATCTTATCTTTGCTTAAAACAAAGGGCATGAGGGACATTTCAGTGACATCCAATTAAGGGGACCGCATGTAAAACCAACTATAATATGCCTGATAATCACTTATTAGATTCTACCTGATGGCAATTGACTACTAATTAGGGTCTTTGAATTCTTTAAGAAAACTTGATTAGTTAAAGTAGTTATCTTTAATCCATTCTTTAAATTCCAAATGATTATTAATCCAAAACTCAGAAAAGGGAAACAGAGAAAACCAGGAAAAGGACACCAGTCCTCTTCTGGCATGATTGCATCGCCAATTCAGAACCCACCACTCAATTAAACCCAAAGTCTCTCCAACAATGAAGGGATGAAGATTGGCCTTTTTTCTCAATTAAGATAATTATGAGCAAGTCAATGACTTTATTAATCTTTTAAAACCCTCAGTTTGCAGGGAAGAAATTGGATTATTTAATTTTTAAGATTATCTACACGAAAGAGTGTCATTGTCCAAACAGGTTATAATGATACGGATATGATTTTGTTGCGTTGCATTATGGATGCACTCATACTCACACTTACCCAATTTTGCAAAAGATAATATATACAAAACAACAAAACATGGTAGGGTGACACCTTTCTCTCTTAGTACACAGAATAGGGACACAGACACACACTCTCTCCCTTCCCCCATCTTATTATGGCAAACCCACCAATCCAAGTGCCGGTTGGTAACTTAATTGTACAATGCTATGTTTGATTTTTAGTTATCTGAGCTTCGTTAAAAATTATTTTTGTTTTATCTTTTTTGGATAATGAGTTATTTGATATATTTTATCAAAATGAGTTGTTTATGATATACAAAACCATTATTAATTATTTAATGATTCTGTTTTCACAACTTTATTTTTATAATTAATTATTAAACATAATAGATAAAATCTAGTCAACAATATAATCCAAAAATTAATGTACTATATTGATTTTACACATTATTTAAGATAGTTTATAATTTTGTCCTATTTATATAACAAAATTAGAGATGTCATTTGAATCCGATTGGTTCACACCATCTCGATTTTAACGGGAAAACTTGTTTTGATCGGGTTTTAGATAAACCCGACCTAGACCCAAACCTAGATTTAATGGTGATAGCGCGTGTTTGAGAATACAAGCACTCATCTTGAACGCGCCCCACTATAAAAATTAAGTAATTTTAATTACTGCCTCCATTACCTTTTATAAGTCCCTATCTTCAAAAATAGTTTTATCTTTTTAATTGTACCCTTATTTAAAGTCAAATTTTACCAATTTATATTAATTATACAAGTTTAAAAATATTAAATTATTAAGGCTAAATTAGAAAAAATACAATAAATGCTTTTAGCTTTTTTTAGGGGCTTTTATAAAATAATTTTTTTAAAAAGCTTATAAAAGTAACGGAGGGAATATAATATTAGTTAAATAATAATAATAATAAATTAATATATTTTTTTAAGATATGATTTAACTTTTAAGTATATTATTTTTTATAAACTTTAAACTCTATTTTTAAATATTAATTTGATTAGAATGGTATTATAATATATATTTCTATTATTAAAATTAATAAAAATAAAAAATATAATAAAATGTACAACTTGTTGATTTCCACAAATCCAACAAAAATCTCATAGATGAGATTTTATAAGGTTGAGGTTAATGTTGGGAAGACTTAACCCCAACCCGACCCAAATCATTAACAAAAACTTGGTTATGTATGAGGAAACTCAAGGCTAAACAAGCGTGTGATTCACTCGCTGATAAGAGGAGCGTAACGGTTGGGTTCTGGAAGGGTCTCAGAAACTAAACCACGACAACTTGGGACTAAACCATGGTTAGAACTTAGAAACTAGAAACCCCTGAATTGCTCTCTCTAACTCCAACTCACTGTTGCTGACTTACTGTCTCATTTGTGCGTGTGTGTCACTGCAAGAGAAAGTGTTTTCTGCATTTTGCAATTGCTTCTCTGCAAATCTTTCGCCGCCTTCTTCGTCTATTTGGGTCACCAACCCCACTTGTGAAATTTTGTATTTTCTCTTACTTTGAGCTGAGACACGCTCTCTTATGCCCGAAAGATTGCTTTTTTGATAACTTCCCTGTTGTTGGTGTGAATTGGGAATGAATGATCACTCCCACTTCAATAGTAGTGTCGTTGCATTTGGATTAGAAAAAGCCTCGTCGTTCTCAAGAGGGGGTTTCCATAAATTTCGTATCTTTTTGTGTACCCGTTTGAGAATATATCACAGGGTTTCAGCCAGAAATTATTGGAGTTACATGGGCTCCCCTTAATCTCAGCCGAGAATCAGTGTCACTATTGTCGATGGAACTCAACTGGGTTGTGTTTGTGTGTGCCGACCTAAACGTTGCTGATTAGCGAAAAAAAAAGAATTTAAAGAATAAAAATAAGATCGAATCTATTAAAGTCCCTTACTTTACTTAGCAAGGTTTGTGCATGACATATACTTGTTTATATTTATATAAGCGGTTAAAGTAATTGTTTGACTGATGCTGTTTTATTAATTTAATTACGTATCATAGTTTTGTTTCTCGTTGATAAAGACTTGAGATATTAAAAATGAAAGGTTTTATATTTTGTTGTTAATTATTGCTGTTTATGTAATGTATAGGTTTTTTTCTTTTCCTTTTAAAATCAGTGTATCCCAGTTCATAGGGTGGCCTACGTCAGGTTTCTTCTTCTTTATGTTTTCCAACTTCATTTCGATTCCAAAGGTTTCCCATGGAAACAACATCAAGGGGCTAAGTTTGATTTGAAGCCTTTCTCAATTTTTGGTGCTGTGGTTCTGCGGATCAATTGATTCATCACCATGCCTTTGTATGAGTTGTACCGGCTAGCTAAAGAGAAGCTTGATAAAGATATCAACAGCACACATGGACCTGATCAATGTTCCTCGTAAGTTCTTCATAAGTTGTAACATTTTTTCATATGTTTGAACTTTGATTGCATTCTTTTGTTTGTGTGGTTGTTTCTTAACCATGCCCTTTTGGGTTTGGAATTGAATGTGCAGGCCTGAGAATGATTTTTTTGAGCTGGTTTGGGAGAATGGTCAGATTTCTAGCCAGGGTCAATCTAGTAGGGTTAGAAAGAGTCCACCTTGCAGGAGTTTGTCATCTCACTGCTTACCATCTCACAGTCCTAAAGGTAGAGATAAAGATGTAGGATATGGTACCAGCAACATGAGGATAGGTAAGTTTGGGGATTTAGATTCTGGATTGAATGAAATTCCAATGTCAGTTCCAACTCGTGAGGTGAATTTGAGTCAGGAGGAGGATATGATACCTTGGTTGGACTATACCATGGATGGTTCTTTGCAACATGAATATGGTTCTGATTTCTTACATGAACTTTCTGGGGTCACAGAAAATGAACTCCCCGCCTCAAGTAATTTTACTCTATTGGATAAAAGAAGTAATGGCAACATGGTGTTTAGGGATTCTCAGAAAACTGTTGCAGAACAAGGGAATGTTTCCAAGGGTTCTTCAGTTGAGACTACCAAACCTAAAGCTAGCACTGGTCAGTTGTATCCGCAGTCATCGCATCAATGTCAAACATCATTTGTATCTGCTAGATCCAGAGCATCAGATATAACTGAAAATAATAATGTAAGTAATGCAAACCAGGATGTGCCTTATGGTGAATTTACTCGGATTCTATCTTCCTCAAGTGATTTTTCTAGCTTAAAGGTGCAGAAGCAAGGTCCACCTATGCCTAGCAACGGTTCTAGTTCTGCGGTAATGAATTTCTCCCATTTTGCAAGGCCTGCTGCTATTGTGAGAGCCAATCTTCAGAACATTAGCTTGAAGACTGGTTTGTCTTCATCAGCAAGATCAGACAGTGTGGAAATCAAGAATAAAGGTTCTGCAGCAAGTCGTAGCAATCCTCATGAGTCGGTTCTTGTTGATTCAAGTGGTATATGCGCAAAGGAACCAACCATGCTCTGCCAGCAGGTTGTGGAGCAGTCCAAAACTGATTTGAAATCTTTGCAGCCAAACTCTGCTGAACAGAATGCTGTGGCTTCTAAGCAAGTGGAGCCTGTCTGTAAAGAGAATGCCACCAAGATTGATCAAACTCCTAATCAAGTTCTTGGCGACAGTGGTGCTAAAGGACAGACAGCTGCTGAAAAAGGTATAGAACCCGCAGTAGCCTCTTCCTCTGTTTGCTCTGGCAATGGTACAGACAGAGGTTCAGATGAGCCAAATCTTAATCTGAAGCGAAAAAGTAAAGACACCGAGGACTCTGAGTGCCACAGTGAAGTAAGTTACTGTCTTAGGTTTTCACTTTTTTTGTATGTTTGTTTATTTTCTTGCTATCTTTATAGTTTTCCTCTATTAACTGAGAAATCGTTGTACTTGAAGGATGTTGAGGAAGAATCAGTGGGTGTTAAAAAGGCAACTGCTGGACGAGGAGGTGCAGGTTCAAAGAGAAGCCGTGCAGCTGAAGTTCATAATCTATCTGAAAGGGTGAGCAAGGAAACTACTGTTTATGTAGTGTTAATTTTTAAACAACACGATTTCTCTTGAGTTTATGTTATTTCCAACTCATGTGATTATCATGTATGCATACAGAGGCGGAGAGACAGGATCAATGAGAAGATGCGTGCATTACAAGAACTCATACCAAATTGCAATAAGGTTGGGATTTAAGTTTTTTCTTGCCAGGCCTTTATAAGATCTTGCAATGTTGGTTACTGTCAAGGATTTAAGCATTTATATAATGATTCTGAAATTTTGGTTATCAGTAAGGATTTTAAGATAGTGTTTGAAGTTTGTTCTTGTGGAGTGTGGAAGGTTTGTCAAATCATCAAAAGTTACCAGTTAAAAACAATAGAAGGTGAACTTAAGCATTTTATTTGCATGGTTTAAATTCTCAACTTTAATATGAACCATGATCTTTCATTTAGTGTATTTGTGATAAAAGTAGAAGTTCAAAGTAAATTATTAAAATGCTTTTGTGCACGCATACATACATACTGGATACTTGATTCCTCATTTATTTTGGTTTTTCCGTCTTCATATAACTTAGGTGGATAAAGCTTCAATGCTGGATGAGGCAATTGAGTATCTTAAGACACTTCAGCTCCAAGTTCAAGTAACCTCTCCCTCCCCACTGACTTTGATTAAAATTTTCTGGTCGCAATGAAACGGCTATAGTGTGAGATTGATTCATGAACTCTTGTGCAGATTATGTCAATGGGAGCTGGTTTATATATGCCTCCAATGATGTTACCTGCAGGAATGCAGCACATGCATGCACCACATATGGCTCCATTTTCACCTATGGGCATGCATATGGGATTTGGGATGGGTTATGGGATGGGCATGCCTGACATGAATGGTGGCCCTTCTAGATTCCCAATGATTCAGGTGCCCCAAATGCAAGGAACTCATATACCTGTTTCACATATGTCTGGACCCACTGCTTTACATGGGATGTCCAGGTCGAATCCTCCAGGGTTCGGACTTCCAGGTCAGGGACATCCCATGCCAATGCCACGTGCTCCTGTATTTCCTTTTCAAGGAGGGCCTCTCATGAACTCATCAGCTCTGGGACTACATGCCTGCGGATCATCAGGAGTTGTTGAAACTGTAGAGCCGGCTTCAGTGTCTGGCTTAAAGGATCAAATGCCAAATGTGGACCCACAAGTTAAGCAGGTCACTGGTGGCTGTGACTCAACAAGTCAGATGCCTACCCAGGTATGCTTACTACTGTACTGACAGATATGACAACTTGTCTTTTTAGATAAAAATGCTTCACAACCAGTTTAGTTTGTTGATTTATTACAACACTCATGATAGCAAAGCATATACCCTGACATTGTTTGCTGTTATATATATAATTCCAAATTTTGTTAAATTGTGCTCAATATTCTTTTTCGTGTCTTATTCACTTGCTGTCTTTCATGGAGTTAAAAAGCGTAAAGTCCATTGCATCAGAGGTCACCTGATTCTGTGACAGTTCTTTAAATTGTCAGTTTGTTTCTGCATTAATGCTAATATTCATCTTTAGGCAAGTGGAATATCACAAAGCAAATTTGACAAGGGTAGATTTTATGCTTTGATTGAATATGTTCAATTTTAGAAACTGAAACAAACATGTAGAAACAAAAGGCAAAGGTTGAAATTTTGAAATTTAAAGTGATTGTGTGGTGCATCTAGACTCAATCATTAACTTTCACATTGTATTAATTTAAACATTTTGTTTCCTCAATTAAATTTTGCTAGTCGTGTGTTTGATGTTGTGTTCTCCATTTTTGTTATGCTAGTGTGAAGCAGCCGCTGTTGGATTTGAGCAATTACCTTTGGTGCGTAATGGTGGCCAAACCTCCGAGGCTAATGACAGCGGAGCTGTTAATCCTGGGAAAGAAGACAACCTTGTGATTGGTAAATCTTATGAACATTATCAGTAGACACATGCATTAGCACGAGGCCACATTCAACCTCATTTTGTACATTCCAAATGGAATCAACTACTTAATGTTGAGTTGTACCTGCAGATTATGATTGATGCAACTGTGGCAAATAGAAGAATCCAGGTTTACAAAAGTGAGTCCAGAATATCTTGAAGGTTTCCATACAGGATATTTCAGAGTTATTGAGGTTAACCTGTCACATTAACTACTGAATCCTAATTTCCGGAGAAATTGCACAGATTTTGGTATCTTGAGAGACATTTGTCATATGTACATCCATTTAGCAACCTGTTCCGTCAATTGGCCTAGAATTTTTATATATCCTTACAAATATGTATTCAAATGTTTGATCCCATCTTCCATAGTGATTCTTTGAATTAATGAAATAATGGTTTCTTTTTCCCTTGGTTATCTATAAACCCCCCGTCCTTCCAAGCCCTGCCAAGTCACAGAAAAAGGCTTAATTACAATTTTAGTTTATTAAATATAACGTTTTTATGATTTTGGTTCCCAACTTTTTAACGGATTCTAAGCTAACAGAGTTTGTAGCAGACTCTAAGGCTAACAGACGTTGTAACAGACCCTAGGCTAGCCATGGTTACTTAAGTGGGGGTTAAGTTCTTAACTATGTCTCCCGCTTATCGCTCTTGTATATAAGCACATTGCTCTTGTAACTGATCTGAATGAATGAATCAATTTTCTTTCGCATTCTCATTGTGTGCCTTTGTTCATTTTTTTTCATGAGTAGTGTTTTTATTTGATGGTATCAGAGCCCTGAACAAGGGCTCTGCCATCAAAGTCACAAAATGGTGCGTTCTAACAACAACAACAATGCTTCTTCTTCTTCTTTCTTCTTCCTCTTTTGAATCAAGATCCAAATTTGAATCCATTGAGTTTGTATTATGTTCATCCAAGTGAATCCACTTTTGTTGTGTTGGTGAATCCAATACACGAAGGTCGCAAATCATGCATGGGGATCATGTATGGGCGAGAGCAATGAAACGCGCGTTGATATCAAAAAACAAGTGGAAGTTTGTTGATGGAAGCTTTCCGGTGTCGGATTCATTCGATCCAAGCTTTGGAGCTTAGGAACGATGCAACAACTTAGTGCATTCCTAGGTTGTGAGCTCGGTAAATCAATCCATTGGCCAGAGCGTGATGTTCGTTGAACACGCTTTCAATGTATGGAAGGAGCTGAAGGAATGATTCTCACAAGGAGATTTGGTGCGTGTAAGTGAGTTGCAACAGGAGATCTATGATTTCAAGCAAGGAACCATGTCTATGACAAACTATTTCAAGTAAGGAATGAGAGAATTACATACCCTTGCCTTTGTGTTTGTGCTCTGTGAGTTGTAAGTGTGAGGCAATAGAAAATGCTAAGATGTATTGTGTTCAAGATTGCATAATTCGTTTTCTTATTTAAATGAGAATTTCAGTGTGGTGAGGTCTCAAATCTTATTAATGGAACCTCTATCGGGAATTAACAAAGTCTTCTCGCTTATTCTACAACACGAGGGATAGAGTGAAGTGCACAATGTTGAGGATCCTGATGTGATTATTAACATGAACATGATTGGAGGAAGAAGAAATTATGGAAAAGGAAAAGGATATAATCTGAATTGGAAAAGCAAAATCTATAGCTATTATGGAAAGCTCGGGCATACTATGGATGTATGCTATAGGAAACATGGATTTCCTTCTATTTTTAAATTCAAAGGCTTTAGCAATGCTAATAATGTGTACATGGATAACTCTGATAATGATGTAGATGAAAAATGCTTTGTGAAGGATAAGAAGCTGGAAGACAATAAAGATGTTGTACCTTTTACAAATGAGTAGTTCAAAAGCATAATGACAATGATTCAACAGGTAACTCAACAAAGTTCACCTGTGGCTAATCATGTAACTTCTATTGCAACCATTCCCGAGGCTAGAAGAGGAGGAGGTAATCACCTTGTTCTATCTTGTAAATCACAACATACATATAGAAACTGAATGTTGGATTCAGGAGCCACAAATCACATCCTTGCTCATAAGAAGATGTTTGAGTCTTTAAGAAGCATACCCTTCTTGTGGTTCATCTACCAAATGGACACAAATTTAGTTCTACACACCCAGGCACTGTCAGATTATTTCCAAATATGTTGTTAGAAGATGTATTATACCTTCTAGAATTCACATTCAACTTAGTTTCTATACACAAGCTAGTGGCATAACATTCATACACACTGATTCTGAATCAAAATACCTGTGATACAGGATCCCATTTCAATGGAGACGATTGGCTTAGTTGAAGCTAGGAATGGCCTATATGAATTACAGGTTCCATGTATTAAAGCTGTTGAAAAGACTGGTAAGGTGCTTGTGACCAATTTGGTTGTAATCCTTGATTCTACAGTTTGGGATTATAAGCTAAGACATTTATCTTTTTCTAAGATGCAAGCCTTAGCTAAGGATCATCCTTTTATTTCAATAAATTAAGATTTGATATGTTATGTCTATTATGCATCCAAACAAAAGAGATTGCCTTTTCCTTTAAGTAATAGCAGGGCTTCTTACCAAATTGAGTTGATCCATGCTAACATTTGAGGGCCTTTGTCCATACCAGGATTACATAAATATAAGTATTTCCTTACTATACTTGATGATCATAGTATAGTAAGGAAATACTTATATTTTACCAAAAGGGGCATGTCTTGTTGGACTTTTTCACCCGTGAAGTGTTTATGTCTAGAGATATACACTTCCATGACAATATTTTACCATTCAGCTAGTCCACCACCAACACCAAACCTAGTACACTAACCTATGTATGCACTGATCCTTATTTACCTAATCCAGCCTCCACTCATCCCTTATCAACATCTCATCAACAACTTACCTCCACATCTAAACAAACTAATCAAACTACCATTCCATTCACACCTATTACCCTTAGAAAATCAACTAGACCAACAAGACCACCCTCACACCTTGTGGATTTCCACTGTCCCACATTGACAACCACCACCAATTCCACTATACACCCTATCTTCGCCAAACATACCTACACTAACCTTAGTCCCTTTGACAAACGCTATGCCTTGGCCATGATCACTGAAGTGGAACCCTATCCTTACAATAAGGCAGCCAAAAATCCATATTGGATTGAGGCTATGAATAATGAGTTGGAGGCATTAAGTAGAAATGACACCTGGAAAGTAGTAGATACTCCACCTAGGGTTAAATCTATCGGTTATTGATGGTTCAGAGTCAGACTTAGAAGGGGGATTGAATAAGTCACTGACTCTTTTCACGGAAAATAAGAACTAAATAATACAAGTAATCAGATAAGTGAAAGATAGAAGAAATCAACACAAAGAGTTTATACTGGTTCGCTTCTAACATTGAAGCTATGTCCAGTCCCTTCTAACTTGAAGAATTTCCACTATTGTAAAATCTCCTTTACAATAACAATACCAAACCTATGCCACAAGTATTCTTGACTCTAGCCACTTCTAGCTTAAACCCAAGTATTCTTTCAACAAACCACTTCTAGATCAACCTGAGTGTTCTTTCTAAAGCCTATTTAGGCCAAACAGTGTTTCCTACACTAACAAGTTCTGGCAACCCACCAGACTTTACAGGGTGTTTAGAGAAAAAGAAAGTAACTCATAGAACTTGGCGTATGAGAGATATACAATTGAAATTGAACACTAAGTTATGACATAAGACCAATGTCTGCTAGAAGTAGAACAAACAACGAAGGTCTTTGTCTTACAAGAGAAGAAAGAACAAAAAGAATTAGACTTAAAAGAGATCGAATAAGAGTTCGTAAATTCTCTATATATCTTTGTCGTTCAATCTTCCTTGGTATTTATAGAAGCCAGAGGATATGACTGTTGCTGCTTCTTGAAAAGAGATATAGACATTGGAAATCCTTTGAAGGTATTTGCCTTAAGCTTCTTGTTACTAGACCTTGAGGATGACACAGATTCAAGGGGTTGGTAAAAGATTTCTTTAGCTCTTTCATGAAAAAGGTTTCTCATGCATTTCCCATACACGAACCATTCATAATTTATTTCTTGATTGAGCGAAAAGTTACATGCTAGGGCTCTAAGGACTTTCTGAAATATTCTGACACAAGCTCTGAATATGATCAGTATGCACAGAAGTAGGTACACTGAAAAATGCTACTGATTTTGATCTTGTTCCTTGTGTTCTTTGATGATAAGCACGCATACATGATAAGTGCATGAATCCCAATGCATTCCTTAAATACAATTTAGGAACGTTGAGAATGGCTATTTAATTAGAATGTTTCTATCAAACTTTTGATTGTCTGCCAAACTTTTGGAATTCTGAAACTCCTTCTTTTGTTTCATAGCCTAATACTTGTATCCTAATACTTGTATCCTGAAAATACTTAGGCATACAGATAAGTCAAAGATAATACAGACTTCACTTTCTAACAAAAAATTCTTGATGAGCGATATTAACAAATCTGAGGGTATAGAGTCAGGGGTCTAGTTCAAGACAGCTTAAAAAATTCTTTTTCATCCAAACTTTTTCTTAACAGTCATAAATGGGTGTATAAAATCAAACGCCATGCTGATGGATCCATTGCCAAGTTCAAGGCCAGGTTGGTAGCAAAAGGATATACACATGTGGAAGGGATTAATTACTTTGATACCTTCTCACCTATAGCAAAAATGACCATATTCCAGGTTTTGTTAGCTTTGGCAGCTTCTAATAATTGGCATCTGCATCAAATGGATGTGGATAATGCATTCTTACATGGTGAATTGGAGGAAAATGTTTACATGGAAATTCTAGCTGGGGTAAATGCTAAACCAACCTAATCTTGCAAGCTTATTAAGTCCCTTTATGGGTTGAAGCAAGCCAGTAGAAAATGGTTTGAGAAGCTGACCTCCACCTTATCCACTTATGGATTTACCCCTGCACTCTCGGATCCTTCTTTGTTCTTAAAATTTCATACCAGTTCTTTCACTGCCTTGACAGTATAATGTGGATGATGTGATCTTGGTGGGCAATGATATCAGGGAATTCACTATCATCAAGGAAAAACTGCACCATCATTTTGGCATCAAAGACTTGGGGCCATTAAAGTATTTCCTTGGTCTTGAGATTGCCAGGACACAAAAGGAATCTCAGTATGCCAAAGAAAGTACTGCCTGAAACTCCTTATTGATGCACGACTACTGGGGTGCAAACCTGCTTTTACACCAATGGACCTTGCACTCTCATTGTCTACAGATTTTGGTGAACCATACAATGATATTGTGGAGTATAGACGATTGATTGGGTTCCTACTATACTTAACTACCACTAGACTTGACATTACATTTGCTATCAACCAGTTAAGCCAATTTCTCAATGCTCCCCAGTCTAAACATTATATTGTTGCTATGAGAATTGTCAGGTATTCGAAAGCTTCACCAGGAAAGGGATTATTTTTCTCTGCTTCCTTTTCTCTCCACCTGTATGGGTACAATGATGTCGACTGAGGCACTTGTTCTCTTACCAGGAAGTTAGTTACAGGCTAGTATTTCTTTCTTGGAAGCTCTTGATTAGCTAGAAGTCCAAGAAACAATCCACGGTCTCTAGGTCATTTTCAGAGTCAAAATATCGTTCCCTTGGGAATGCTTCATATGAATTGTAATGGCTGACTTTTCTGCTCAAGGGCCTACACATCCCTTGTCTCAAACTGCCTTGCTCTTTTGTGACAACAAGATTGCCATCCACATCGCCTATAATTCAGTGTTTCATGAAAAAGCCAAACACTTTAATATAGATTGCCATATCGTGAGGGAAAGACTACAACAAGGCCTCTTCAAACTCTTGCTTATCTCCACCAAGGATCAAGTTGTTGATCTTTTCACCAAGGCTTCTCATCCCAAACTGTTTCATGCTCTTGTAGTCAAGCTTGGTATAGTAGACATTTTCTCCCCCTTACCAGCTTAGGGGGGTAACAGATTCCAAGCTAACAGATTCTATGACAGACTATAAACTAACAGGCTCTGGCTCTATAACAGACTCTAAGGCTAATAGACTCTGTAACAGACTCTAGGCTAGCCATGGTTACTTAAGTGGGGGTTAAGTTTTTAACTATTTCTCCTGCCTATCTCTCTTGTATATAAGCAAATTGCTTTTATAACTAATCAGAATGAATGAATTAGTTTTCTTTCTCATTCTTAGTGTGTGCCTTTGTTAATTTCTTTCATGAGTATTGTTTTCATTTGAGCTTTCAATGGTGTGATTTTAGGCTCTAAACTTTTTAAATTATTTGATTTTGTTCCTAATGTCATATTTTTAACAGAATTTTAACATCGACACTTAGATATGATGACATTTTATCATAGTATGTTAAAAAGTAGTAATGGTAAGATGCGAATTGTGGTTCTAATGCGTCCAAGTATTTAAGAACTTAATAAGAATTTATTAGAAAACTCTCTCATGTGGATTGGTTGGTTTTTGTCATTTATGATTTATCACCGCACTAATGACTAACAAATGGTCTGAGAACGGTTAAGTCAGACAACCTTGTGTAATCTAAAGACGGGTTTTCTCATCTATTTGTGTCTTTTTTGTTCCATCCATTTCTGTGTATCTAAAGTAAACATAATTCGATTATTATGATACTTTTTATTATTATTATTATTATTATTATTTATGTCACATTCATGACATGACCTAATTTACTCATTAGAAAGTTGATTAATTTATTTAAAAGTTTATAATAATTTTTTAAAATTGTTCAGACTCATTATTATAATCTTCTCATTTATTTTTTCTCTATTTAATCTTTCTTTATTTATTTATCAATTATTTATTTTCTCTTCACTTATTACTCAATTCAATTATCATAGGAGACATAATAATTAATTTATTTTATTTATTGTTATCTTAATTATAAAAGAAAAGTTGTATAGTATAAGGGATAATTTGATCAACAAATAATTAATGATAGAGAATTTTATATTTGCGATTGGAGAAAAATGGATGATGCATAAGGATTGATACAGTTCTTTAGTAGACAATCAGAACGAGGTCCTCTTTTACATGACGTGCTAACGATTCATCATTAGACAAACATAGTTAAAATTGCTTCCATTGTTTATCAACAACAAACAAGAACACAATGCATATATCCAAAAGAATAAAGCAAAAGAAAACAATCCAATTTTACAGCACTGCCTAAAGCATGGCCTAGATCATCTTCTATATACACTGCACTCTGCACACCTCCTTGCATTCAAACAAATTCAAGAGAAAATAACAATGTATAAAATCCAACATGTATGCTATAATGCTATGCATCACCACAACAAAAAAGAAAGCAAATATGTAAATACTGCAAACTTGTTCACTCAGTTCCATTATTTGACCTTAATGTCTCCCTTGGCCTCTGAAGAAAGGTTCTTGGAAGATGGAGATTTACCAGTGATAGCTTTCTTTGCTTTCACTAGTGACTGTTTTACCTTTGATATAATGTTGTTTGATTGCTTCTGAGCTGGCTTGGCTGGAGTTTCCTTTGGAAGGTCCTTTGATGGTTTCGTTACATCACTTTCCTTGGTGGCTTGAACCTCAGTTTTCTCGGGCTCCACAACTTGTTCTTTCTCCAGATTATCCCCTCCAGTTTCAACAGATTTCTCTTCTTTCTCTTCAAATTTAGATGCTAGTGTTTCTCTAACAGTAACAGGTTCACTTACAGCTCTAGAGATTTCATCCACCTTGGTGTCTGTGTTCTCTTCTTTCTTGTTATTAACTGCTGAGCTATCGTTTTCTACACTCTCTGCTTCAGTTGTAGCTGTCTTTCCCTCATTCTGTTCTTCAACTTTTTTGTTTTCAAACTCCACCCCTCTTGAAGATTCAGTGACAGCATCAGGTGCTTCAGCTTCTTTCTTGTCATCATTTGCGGCAAGAGCAACTGTTTCCTCAACACCGGTAGGTACAGAATCCTCTTTTTCGTCATTTAGGCTAGTTTTAACTTCCTGGTCAGTGGAGGTTTGTTCAGGGTTCTTTATAACACCAACCACTTCATTTGATACCCCTTCAATTGCATCGTTCAAGCTTGATTCTTTCTTACCATCCTCTTCCACAACCTTTTCTGCAACTTCAGGAGAAGGTTCCACAACATTTGCAGGGGCTACTTCAGCTATCCCATTTGGTGAAACTTGAGCAGCGTTTACAGTTAGGCTAGTTTCCTCCTTTTCCTTGGATGATAATATAGGTTCTTTAATTGTATCTTCTGAAGTTCCTTCACTCTTGGCAGTGTCAAGCACAATTTCTTGCTTAGTCTCGGCATCCTTACTAGTTTCCTCAACTTCCTCGCCTACTTGTGGCTTTTCCTCCACTTCAGTGGACAGAGGTTCTGGTTTTTCTTCTTTTGCAGGCAATGCTTCTGATTTTTCAGTCTCTTTCACCACTTCAATATCTGAGTCTTTGGGAGGGCTATCCTCAACTATATTGCTTGGTTGCTCCGCACTTTCTGCTGCTGTTCCAGGAGCAACTGTCTTTGGCTGCTTTTCTTCCTCTTGTTTGAATGATTGCCTTTCTGGCTCACTTTGGCTTTCATCAACTTTAGTAGCCACAGACTCTGCTTTCACTGTTTCTGTGGGCCCTGCTTCAATGTTGTTTGTCTCTTTCGATACCTCTGCCTCCAATTCCAGCTCTCTTGTTTTCTCCTCTATGGCATCAATAGTTTCTTCAGACTGTGTAGGAATCACCGCAGAGGCATCTGGTTGCTCCTCTTCCCTTTGTTCCAATGATTGGTTTTCTGGTTCTTTCTTGTTTTCCTCAACTTCAGTAACCACAGGTTCTGCTTTAACTATATCTGTAGGCTCTACTTCATAGTTGCTGGTCTCTTTCAATACTTCTGCTGAGGGCTCTGTTGTTTCTTTCTCAATGGTATCACTCGGTTTCTCTACGGTTTCAGCCGGTAGTTCAGGAACTTCAGCTGTGCTTGGTTGCTCAGCCTTTTGGGATTCCTTTTCTGGTTCTTTTGTTTTTTCTTGCTCTTGTGTAGCTACAGCCTCAGGTTCAGGCTTCTTTTCCTCTTGATAACTTGGTTCCAAAAGTTCAGCCTCTTTAACCACTTCTTTTTCTGATTCTGTCAGTGGTGGATTAGCCTCATCTGTTTTACTTGATTCTTCACTGGTGCCAGCTGATACTTCTGGAATGTCTTCTGTCTTGGCTGGTTTCTCTTCAACTGTTCCTATAGGTTCCTTTTCTTCTTCTTGTGGTGTTTCCTTCACAGTGGATTCTGTGGATGGTGCCTCATCTGGCTGGCATTTGGCTGCCTCATGAAGCGGTTCAGTTTCACTGATATTCTGTGACTCAGCAACCGGTTCCTTCTCCTCCTTTACGTTGTCTGCAACTGCAACGGATGCATCCATTGGCACAGGTTCTTCAGTCTTTTCTACAGAAACAACAGGTTCAACCTTTTGGTCATCTCCTTCTCTTGGTTCTGTTACATCCTCAACCTTGTCATGTTTCAGAGTATCTTCAGCAGAATTCTCTAATGCTGGAGAATCAACAGGTTTCTTAACCTCAACTGCAGTAAGCTCAGCCTTCACCTCATCTTCTTCTGTCTTAGATGATGGGGTGGCTTGATCTTGTGCATCCTTAGGCTTGTCTTCATCTTCATTGGCTAAAGAAGCTATCTTTTGTGCAATAGCTTCGTCCTTCTCCTGCTTCACGTATTGCTGCATAATAAAAGATGAAAAAGCAATGATGAATAATCAAGGGTGCTTGCTCATTGAAAAAACGTCTAAGCATTAACAAGCAATGTAAGTAGGCAAAAAAGGATTGGAACCGGCAGTGGAATAAGGACATGGTCATACATATTTCACAATTTTTTCCATCATCATACATATAAATTTTAAGTGGAATTGGCATGAAAGTAACTGAATATGTAATAAGTACGTCTGAGGAAGCCTTAAGGTGAAAACTTCTTTTGACGTTACACCGGAACCAGCATACTTCCTCTATAAGAGAAAACTTCTTTTGTGAATCTTTGACATATCGTTGTTATGCTTCTATTATTTTGTTCATTTTTTTAACTCATAAAAGTACTGAAAATCAAAGACCGATCTTGTATGCATGTAGAAATCATTAAAATAAATCTTGTAATAAAATCTGTTATATACAATAATTTAAATCTCTGTCCCTGTATGAGATTGCAATTTTGTTCTTTTATTTGATCATAATTTGATGTTTGTAGAAGATGGTCTTTATAAGCAACAATACTTATATAGGTACCAAATCCAAAGTAGATAGGATCAACACCAATACATATATCCACGGGACAAAAATTCTTGTGTCATAAATATATACATACTTCACAATGACAACAGTGGTCCCTTCTTGTCCAAAAGGTGTATATCTTGCGTAATTATCTACTACGGCCAATGACGGAAATAGAGGGGAGACATGTTACAAATTTTCTTTTATATTAGTATATACTTACAGCTGAAGAAGTTTTACTCATTCAACTAATCAAAATTTATCATACACATGAAAATATATTTGAACTAATTTGTGAGATTCATAACAAGTTTTACAACATTTGTGTTTGCAAACTTAACTGATTTGACGTCATGAAAATTCCAACCATTCGAATATAATAATAAATCGCTAACAGAAATATACATATAACTGAGGAAACCCAAATTATGAGTAAATAAATAGTTTTTAATCATTTATTAGGGCCCCACAATATTTTCTAGATCCGTCTTTGGTAGACTGCATACATCTTTCTTGAATGAGGACAGATGTTGATCAAATTCATTTCCTTTTCCGGTTTTTCAATAATTGAAGTTATATATATATATATATATATATATATATATATATATATATATATATATACACACACTTATACTGTATACATGTCTCATCATTAGTACTTCTAAAAAAGAAAAATAAATGGGTAATTTTATTTGTACTATAAGTTTTATACGGAAGTTATTACTAAGTCTTGCTAAATCAATTATAATTTGAGAAATTAAGAGGAGGAAAGAAGTTGAAATATTAATAGGTGAGACTATCCAGATGAAACTTTCTTACTTTTCTCTATTCATGAATGAAAACAAATTCATACGTATAATATAATATATTTCGAAAAAACAAAACAAAACAAAACCAAATAAGTTAACATGAGCAAACTTAGTTCATAGTTATCCACTAAGTAAAGATATGTCCCATAAAGAAACATAGAAAATGATATGTTAGCTAGATCAAATCAAAGTAACTTGTGCTTAAAATTGAGCACATACAATAGGAAGAAATTCAAGATCATGATACATATATACAATAGCAGTGAAACAGAGAAAAAGGAACAAACCTCATGACTGGTAGAAGCATGATCAGATGCAGCAGAGTCAGTAGCCATGATGGGAAGAAATTGAAGCACGCTTGAAAGTAGAAGTTGAGGTGAAGAAGAAGCAAATAAAGAAAGCACAAGAGTGAGATGAGGAGAATAATTTGGTTGGCAACAACTCCAGGGAAAAAAGAAGGAAAAGGAAGTTAAACTTTAGGAAGAAGAGCAACTAGTTTCTTATTTTCCACAGAAAAAAGCAGAAACATAGATGTTTGACAGACTGTATCACATGAGCTGGTATTGTGGTCTCAATGATTTTGGAGGATTAGGATTAAGGTGCCACTAAAGTTTTCCCATTAAAAACCAAAAAGTTATCAAATACAAAAGTTGATTAAATAGCTGTGACCCTCTGCCAAAGTTACCACCTTTATTTGGGACCAGATCACTGCCATGAAACTCTTACATTTAACGGCCCAAAATGTTTGGGACCCTCTACTCTAACCTTGTGGTTTCCTAGATTCCTGTACGTCATTAAGCTAAATTAATGTTAATTAATTTAATTTCATCTCTAAATAATGCAAACAATAAGTGGGTACTGGTAATATACATGGTACATATACTGTGAAAACATAAAGGACACTTCTTTTTATGTTAACATGTATTATTTTTCAAATGTAGTTTTGTTCGGAAGTTTTTCATGGCTAAACCTTTCTCTTCTATGAAAAAATGTTTTAAATAAAGAATAAATAATTTTTTTTTCATAATCTCACTCTAAACTATCAATCTAATCACAGTTCTACTTGTGCAACTTGTTACTCTTTAATTAACTTTCATTTTTGTCACTTTTGTTCAACCAATTTCTTATTTGTACTTGTGTGCATCATTGTGAGTTGTTGGAGCTGATAAGTCCAGAGATTATCATAATTAATGTGTACGCGTGGAATTATCTACACATGATTTCATATTAATATATACATATTTTTTAAACACGGAAATCTTGTATGTATACAAGATTTAATTTCGGTCCAAGGTCATCCACGAACTTGTATCAGAACTAAAACTGATCGAACTATAACATTAAAAAAATGGAGTGATTTTGACAAATATACAGAATACAAAAATGTCACGATATTTCATAAATAAGTGTAATGTACAAATTAAATATCATGATATTTATTAAATAATTGTTTTCTCTTGTCATGATTATAATTTCGAAGCAACAAAAAGTAGAAGAGGTACTATTTTATCTGCACCAAGGATCAACGGTTAAGGAAAATTATCATAAATATGATAAAATAGATATGGGCATTTCTTACAATTGCAAGGTCTATATTTCTTCCACGATAGAATTATACAATTTGCCTAAGTTTTCAAACTTAGATTAAGACATGCCACTTCGATGAAAATGATGCTGCCTCATGTCACTTTATAGACATTATTGGTGTTCGCAATCCCATTGGCACAATAGGGTATCCCCTCTGCTTTCGGTACGAAATTTTCTCACTCATATTCATTTTGGTTGGTTAAATAAATTTGATCATCTTTATATGCTTCTTGTTACGGTACTTTCTGGAATACATTATATGTATTGGTTGTTATATTCAACAAATCCAGATCATTGAGCAACACCCCCAATAAAAAAAAATTGAGATTAAGAAAACAACAAAGTGAATAAATAAACAACTTAACAAACTTGCTAAATGCAGTAGGAATCTGGGATTGTGTATTTAAACTACATATTTTGTTCAGTGTTAACATTTTAATAGCTTTAGCCAACGAGTCCTACCTTTCCATGATTTGTGATTCTTAATTTTTTTAAGGCTTAAACTAGTAAGGTTTTTGATCTGTATCATGGGTATATAGTATCATGGGTCATTAGTCATGACAGCTGCCATAGAGCTCTTTTTGAAGATATAGAAGAGTAGTGAGTGTACACTGCAGATTTATTGAAAAATTATGACGTCTCAATTGCATAAAGAAAGTTGCAAGGAAACCCACCTTCTTTATTTATTGAGCTGGTTCCCCTCCACATGTTCCCCCATCTTTGGAATCTTCCATTGAGCCCATTTTATGAAATTGCCTACTATATGAGTCAAGGTGGTCCTTCAATAATTACAGACTCTGTTTTCATAAATCACCAGAGATAATTAAAATGCATTTTTAAGCTGAAAACTGCTTACCTAAGGGCTTCAAAGTTCATGCTTGGAATGGTTGGAAAAATTTTATATAGACTCAACTTGACCATTAATTGCCTCCAAAAGAAAAATGACTCTTTCCCACAAAAAAGAAACAAAACTTTTCAACCAAGTTTGGTGTTTGAATCTTCCTTAGAGTATATAATTCTTTTTCCTTGCACTTTCGGTATTTTGAAGTCACATTTGACTCTAATTAATCAAAATAAAATCAAGTGGACCTAGTTTAATTTTTTTTAAAGAGAAACCAAGGTTCTGTTTGATTTTTAATTTGATAACCCTTAATTGGAGTTGGTGATAAGCAACTTTTTAATTCATTGATCAATCAAAATTTAAAAATATTTTGGATGATATATCAAATTAATATTAATTATTTTATCAAATACAGTTTTTGTAATTAAATACCAAACAAACAATAAATTAGTTACTATATGAACCGACCTGTGATATTGATGATTTTGAGTTGTTGATGTTACTTGCCATTGCAAGTTTGGTGTTTGCCACTAAAACATTTTGCACCCTTTCATCTTCCTTCCTTCAAATAATTAAACTTTTCTCCTCAGCTCACCAAAACAAGAACTTTTTCCATGGAGAATGGACAGATTCCGGAGAATGCCAACGAGAGAGTATGGATACATTTTCTTTCCCTTTTCCTTTTGGACTTTGGCTTTGCTTCTTTATATGGCTATGAATCTTTGTTACTTGAGCTAACCCATCAAAGATTCCTGGATTATGAAGTTAACATTTAACCCCTACAAAGTGGGTTTGGGCTTAGATGAGAGTAATTCATTGCATTGAAGTATTTGATAGTAGTGATCCATGGTGTAGTAGTAAAGGAACAAAGAAATTATAATGGGGCACTATTTTCTGACAAGGTTGATATTTTTAGGGTTGATTCAATAAGATTATAGGAAACAGTTGACTTGTCGATGATGTTAGTAGGAACTAATGGAGTGTAGGAGATTGGCATTATGGATACCTTTATAAATCAAAATCTATTTTCTAATGTTAATTGAAAAAATAATCTATGGGTTGTCTTTGATATTGTTTTTTAAAATGGTATGCGACAGGATGATAAGTTTTTTTAGTTTCTCTAAGAATCAAATTTATATAAGAGATTTATAAGAAGATAAAATTTGACCATAAACAAATTATAATTTAGAATGAAAAATAAATTTTAATTTTTTTGAGATCAGGCAAAAGTTTTATTATAAAGAAGTTATTATAAAATTTTATACTCGAAATCTCAAGCATGTTTATAAGTTTATAGTGTAAAACTCAAGCTCTCAGTCTCTCCAACATTGCACTTCAACTCACATTATTTGGATTAAAACTTTATGCGCCTCACCCTATAAATTAATTCTTCATGACTAAGCCAAACATGGATTGGTTCATGGGAAGCAAATTTACGTGTCCAACTTGAAGTGTACCAATTAGACCATCAACTTGCATGTTACCTTAAACTTTTGCACCGCTTGAGGTCACCAACTTGTGTTCTAAATAAACAAATAATTGTTAATTAGAGTCAAATATCAACAAAGGTTTTGAATTGTTAGTTTTAAATTTTTAAAATAAATTTATAATATATTAAATTTCATTTTATTGGTAACTAAAAGAAAGGGTTCATTTTATTGAAAATGTCACATGGCAATTTTTCTCTTAATTCTTACTTTTTCACTTTTCTTTTTAAATTTAGCACCTATTATTGTTAAATGACTTTCCATTTACTTCAGGGATACATAAGGGTAGTGCAGTGAGTAGGAATAGTGAAAAGAGAAAAGAGAGGGGAAATCATGGGTTTAAATCCTAGACTAACACTTCTAACAAATATCAATACCAATTAACCTTTGTCTATTAAAATACATTACACTTATTTCATCCTATTGACTTATTAGAGGTTAACCTATTCAATTTTACTTTTATAAATTTTTTGTTACTTTTAAAAAGTCATACTATTGAAAATTATATTATTTAATAAAAAATCTAAAATTCAACAATGAGAGGGGAAAATTGTTTTCTAGCTCTTTTTGATTTTGGACTTAATTAATTTTTTGTTTCCTATGAAATTTTATATGGGTACAAACAAATAGTATATGTGCTTTGCTCATCTCTCTCGATAAAAACAAGTAGCCCACTTGAAATTTAAGTTAAGTGTTTCGTTCTCTCTCTCCATTCTTGCACTGCCGCTGCAACTCTCCACCATGTCGCATTAACCTTCCTCACATCACTGTCATCGGCACCTGTCTGTTAACTCTTTGGCAAACGTATTAAATCGGTTGTTGTTTCAATAGGAACAATAGTTGTTAATCTATAGGGACTTATCAGATATTAATAAACACTTGACATTCACACAAATTTGTCACTTTTGCTATGTATTAAGAAGATGGATTTGGTATTTTTAATTGTTTCAAAAAGCTGAAAATTAATTAACTAAAAGAACAAAGGTAGAAAAACGTTGGGATCTAATTATAGCTATTTTCTTGCAATTATTTGGTTCAATTATATAATTAAATTACCGAAACTTAAATTTCACAAAACTCGATTCCTCAGAGTAAGGGTTCTAAATCATATTCTTAAATGAAGATCCCTCTAACATTTAATAATAAAATTTTAGTATACCAAAAATTAGATACTACAACACTCATATTAAAGCGTTTATAATAATAAATGGTATACAAGATAATGATGGGTTATTTTATGGCATTTCTACTCTAAAATACTATAATCAAGTAAATGTATTAACAACATTAATTTATATAAGAAAATGCTTTAAAATTTTATTATAATAATTATTTTAATAAAATAACAGTGTTTATATAGGAAAATGACGTAACAGATAACTTTATTTACAGCGTTTGCGTGTTTTTTCAAAGAAAACGCTGTAATAGTTTATTATATTTATAGCATTTCTGATTGTTTTTAAGAAATGCTATAATAGGTTCCAATTCCCATCCACTTTTCTGTTCATTTTTTTATCTTTGCATCAGGAAGAGTACTAACAACTATTATACCTAATTTTATCCCTAGAAATCAAGGAATAATAGGTAATTCACCATAATTCTATTCGACAATGTTAAAATGCATACAACATTCTTTTGTTTGAGACATGCATTTAGAACAAAAGATTGAATTACTAATTCAATTAATTGCATAAAAGGAATCAACATAATTACAAGACCATAAACTTACTAAGGCTGTTCAATCCCAAAATAGGAAAATTAGCTGCGCATGATCATGTTATACATACTTACAAGTAATCTAAAGCAAAAAAAATATAAGAGATCCTTGAAGAAAGTGATTCTCCAAGACGAAAATTGGCAAGAATTCTTTCAAAACCTCTTCCTCTGCTCTGCATGCCTCAAAAATTAAAATCTGGCAATATATATGACCTAGAAAGTGAGTGGAGGGTGTGGTGATTATGATGGCTCGCCTAGGTGAGATTGTTATTTTTTTTTCTTATTTTGCCTAGGCAAAAGGAATCTCGCCTAGGTTAGCTTCAGGAAGAATGTCTCCTTTGAAAATCATTATTTGCTTCCTTTTTCTTGGCTTATTCTCCTACAAAACAAAGTAAAAATCTATATTGAGGTTAACTTCTAGATAAATACTTGATATTCACAAAAAGGAAGGTAAAATTGCTAAACATAGGGTGCTTCACCACTCAAAACAAGGTTAAATTCACAGGAAAATAAACTATAATACACAACTAACAAACACCCCAAACTTAGCAACTTGCTTGCCCGCAAGCAAACATCTATCATATTAATAAAAATGATCAGTAACCACACTACTCTAATTACCAAAAACAGGATCCAAAAACTCAAGTATATATTATTCACAAAATTTTATAATACTCAAAGAAGGAGAATTTCAATTCACAAGCTAAGTGATGAGAATTTCAATTCACAAGTTAAGTCATTAAGAAAGTAATATAAGTGCACAAAAAGCCTATGAATTAAGGGTAATCAAAATTCAATGCCAGATAGTCAAAAAGAGCTTCAATGGTTAAACTCATAAGTGTATCTCTCAATAAATGTTTGACATAGGTGAAATTTCACTTAATTCAAGCTATGCATCATGACAAGTTAGATTTGATTTTCACTTTATCATTCATCACTACCCCACATTTAACAAGGATCACAAGGTCTTTAGAAGGTCGTAATAAGGCTTAGCTAACAAGGATTCATTGTTTTTCTAAATAACAAAGAACCTAACAGGATGAAAGATAATTCTTAAGACTTGGTCTTATGAACACATAAAATTTACACTTTTAGGCACTTTCTTACACCAAGCTCTCTTCCCTTTGACATATAACCCTTAACTTAGTTCTTTTCCCTCTATTCTATTCTTTCTTTCTTTTTCTTTTGCTTTTTTTATTTTTTAAATTACTTGAAAATTTACATATCTATATCACATATTTACTTTTGAGGGAGAAGTTATGACTAAACATTGCACTCTCTAAAAAATGAACACTCAAAACCAAGAATTTGATAATGGATACCCTTTTATCTATCAAGTAAGGCGGATAATTAGTTTTTCTATATGCACAAGGGTCAGGGTTATTTATCAAGAGAAAAAATTTTGTTCTTTTATGGCTCAAGTGGGCTAGCAATGATATATGCATAAATGTGAGCTATTTGGCCTTAAGTTTCAAAATTAAATCAATAAAGTGCCTTGTTTATTTCCTTGTATCATATGTGAAGTAACAAAATTAAGGTTCAAGCAAACTCAACCGTATGTAAATATAGTTGACTCTCATAATGTTTAAGATCACACATCTCACCTGATTTTAGAGAAGCTAATTTAACTATTGACAAAGAAATTATAATCACACTTAGGTCTTATTCAAATCATGCACATATATTAAAACCTCGTCACTTTTCTTTGATCATTGAAACAATTTCACTTCAATTCACTTTAAATTTTCAAAAGAGTCAAAATTTTTGAGTTATATGGGTTTCTATACGTCCTAAGAATCACGACAATATGTAAAGAGTAACTATAGTTCACCAATTATTTGCAAGATGCAAAAGAAATAGAGTTTATCAAAATAGTAAAAGAGATAAGATAAAGAAAAGCCAAAATAAAGCCTCCAAAGAACCATCAAATGTTTCCATCATCTTTTGACATCTGCTCCAAATCCTCTTGTTACTTTTGCTCCCTTTTGAAGATAGGCATGCCTATAGGACTAATAACAAAAGCACAAATAAGGTTATTAACAAGTAAAAGAAATAAAATAAAACAAAGATAACAAGGGATAATAAATAAATAAAAATAATAAAAATAAAAGAGGAGAGGAAAAGAAGGAAAAGAAAAATGTATGATTATTTTTTACAGGGATAGCTCGCTTAGGTGAAAATTAGGCAATACCTTCCCCCCCTTTTGAACGAAAAATGTTACCTAAGCAAAAATTTACTCGCCTGGGTGAATTTAGCAGAAGAAAAATGCAAATGAACTTGTTGTCAAATTTGTCTAGGTGAAATGTGGTTCGCCTAAGTGAAATATGTCTCCAAAGGCTAAACTTTTTAATGCCATATGTCCTGGCAAAAATTCCCTTACCTAGGTAAGATTTGTGGTTTGTTTCAAATTTTCCCTATAAGGTTCCTAACTCTATTTCAAACATGAAAATAACACTTCCTAAACATTATAAAACACACCTACACATGATAGACATTTTAAACTTGAACATTATTATAAAACATAGTGGGCACACACACAAAAACATTCTAAACTTGAACACATTTTTACATTGAAGTTCATTTTCAAACATAACTTACACATACACACACTCATCTATAAATATTACATACACATATATACAAGCACAACTCATATATGCACTTATAACCTATACTTACAATCCCTATATCATACTTACACTTTATTTCACTTCATATATACATAAACACAAACACATTTTCCATTTGTCAAAAACAACTTAACAACCAGATCCACAATCCACATTTACCAAAAATATGACACTAACATAATTTCATTGCAATTCCTACAATCTACAAAATTTTCACAACTTAGATGACAATCACATTAACAACCTAACAAAGCACATAATACTTATGGTTTTTCAACATAACTATTTCTACATAAATCTATCTATATACTAAAATATTTCACTTTTCAATGTCACCACAACACAACAACTAAAGTCTACACAAATATAATCTTATCTACCTTATCACACAAGCTACATCTAATGCAATTAAGAAGAAAAGGTTAGAAAACTAGGTTACTTCCCAATAAGTGTTTGCTTTAACATCCCTCGGTTAAATGGTCTATGTGCCTTCAAGGCACTCTCAACTCCATTAGCTTGTAATGGTGGACTGCATCCTTATCTTCATAGGACTCTAAATCTTACTCATCCATTAATCATCCTTTTTTTCTAAGAGGGTCTTAAACACTCTTGGGCCCTTGCTCTTTAATCTTGATAATTGACTCTAGGTAGAATGACTCCTCTAAAAATCATGATTTACTGCCTTTTTCTTGACTTATTCTCATATAAAACAAAGTAAAAAAACTATATTAAAGCTAATTTCTAGATATATACTTAATATTCACAAAAAAGGTAAAATCTCTAAACAAAGGGTGCTTCACCACTCAAAATAGGGTTAAATTCAAAAGAAAATAACCTATAATACATAACTTGCACCACCATAATGCTTGACTTACATGACCAACTTTGACGAGAGAGAGAAAGGGAAGAATGAGAGAAAGAAGAAAGAGAAAGAAGATTGAGAAAGATAAGAAAGAGAAACAAGGAAATGGCTAGAAAGAGGAAAAAATGAGGTGGCATAACCGTCAAACATGACATATGATAGTCAAATATGACACATATTGTTAGGAAATCCCTAAACATGAGCAGCGAAAAAAAAAGGGATTCCAAAGGATTTGTAAGGTTTCGTGTTTCAAAGCACAAAACAAACACAAAAATCGTTTTGGATTACCTCTTGAAGAACACCGAAGCAGTCGTAGCCTCGTCCTTTAGGAGTCCACACGAGCACTCCCACCAGAATCGTAACACTTGCTAACTGCTAGTTTGACGGCGTGTAGCTCTTGCAACTTTTGCGAATTTATGTCTCACTTGAGTGAATGGCCAATGAGCATCTTATGCTCTATTTATAGGCTTAGGTTTGACCTAATTTGTTCTCTCTAAAATTGGGCTCCTTACTCATTCCAAATGAGTTAGGCCCAATAGCTTTATTTTAGTCCAACTAAAATAAGACAACATTTTCTGATGGGCTTACTCTATGTGTGTGACCCTACAGGTAAAATACTCAGTCATATTAATAATAAATTATTTTATTATTAATATAAAATAAGAGCGGCATCTAGCAATGCATCATTATGTCCGAATATTATCAACATAACCTATAAGTGATAATTATTTAATATGTTTGTTCCTTTTGTCACAATATCCTAATTGGGCCCAAGGCATGGTCGCGTCATCCTTGTACGGCCCAATTTATTTTACTTGATACCGGAGTAGACTGAATCCGAATAAATATTTAATATTTATTCTTTCTAGCATGGCCATGCGTTTTCTTAGTCTTACTCCATCAAGTGGCCTATAGATATCACTCCTGTCACATAGGAGAGACAAATCCTATCTACATCACTCATATCCCTCTGCATAATTTGTTTATTGCCTAATCACAACCTTTATAGTCCTCTTGTTACAGAAGACGTTTAATTGTATTAAAACAATAAACTCCTCATGTAGGAATCATAGTGACTTCAGGTCGAAGGACTACATATACCATTATCACATTGAGAATCGTTTATGACAATTATGTAACGATCCATGCAACGTTCTCATGGTGGGTCTGTCCAGTACATCATTACTTTTAATGTGTACCCGTGTGAAGACTTGATATCATCTATATCTATGATCTGTGAGATCAGGTCATCAGTACACTCACACACTAGTCTCAGTGTATTTACATGTCCCCATGTAAATACTTGACTAGGGACATTTTAGGAATAATTTTTATATGACCTATTACTCCAAGGATAAATACGTTTTAAAACAATTTTAAACTAAAATATTTATTTTATTGATAAGCATAAAAAATGATACAAATGAAAAAGCATAAAAGGTTATAGTGCATACACCAACACATATAACTACTAAATTTGCTTTTTGTTTGTCAACTCAATAGCTAATTAAATAATATTAACAATAAGGACCAAAACCAAACAATTTGACAAAATAGAGGCTAAAACCTAACAAAAAAACAATTTCAAAGACCAAAACCAACGAATGAAAACTTTAGTTATATTTAGTAGTTATTATTGCTTGTGTTTTATTTAAAGTCCATTAACATTCATGTATATATCAATTAAAAAGATGAACTATCAACTTACTACATGTTTTTCTCACTCCCAAGTAATTTTGGGGTTGAGAATGTTAATTTGAAAGAAAATCAAGATTCCATGGTTTTTGTACCTTCCTTATATGAAAATTTACTTGTTGGACGAATCTAGGCATGTTTAGGAAGATATTAATTCAAATAAATTCTCTTTAGCAAGATGAAATTCACTTAAGCAAATCCTTTAGAATTGAAAATTTAGTTTTTGCAATTTTGCTTGATTAAATCTTTTTTTTTTACTTAAGGAAGTTTCCACTCTCTAGTACACACTTAACACTATTTTAGGGTCATATAAAAGGCCAAATCTCAATTTTTGAGACATAATTTGGTATAAAGAGGTTATAAAAGCTCTAGGGTGAGATTATGATGTTATGTAGAAGCATGAAGAGAAAGAATATTTTTTGATGTTCTCTTTCCTCTTTGTTCCTTGTTGTATCTAGGTTATCCATCGCGACAATGAATGGATAAACATTCCCTCTTGTACATTACTTTGATGTATTTTATTTATTTTTCATCAAGGTTAGTATCCATTTTTATTCTTAATGCATGTGGTGAACAAGAGAACATTATATGCCTTTATGCTTATGATTGGCATTGAGAAATACTTTCTATAGCAGGAAATGAAATGGAGGGACTAATGGGTTTCATTCCTAAATATAGGGTATGGTTCATTGGTCATTTAAGGACAAACCCTAATGCAAGTAATTTCGATAAATAGTTGAGACATCATTATTTATGGAAAGCACCTTAATTAGAATCTATTTATCAAGACATAAATTTAGTGACTTTTATGGTACAATGACTTATTGATTTATGTGTAAATACATATAGTATGTTACCATATGTATGCAAAAAATGGTGATGAAATGCTAGCCCAATGCTTTTATTATCACTTAATTAATATTTTATTACCTCTACAATGACAGCACCAGACTTGTGCTTCGAGTATTCTTTCACTAAGCCACTTCTGGCTTAACTCAAGTATTCTTTTTCAACAAGCCACTTCTGGCTTAACCCAAGTATTCGTTCAACAAGCCACTCCTGGCTTAACCCAAGTATTCTTTCGAAAGCCTCTTCTAGCCAATGTGTTTCCCAACACTCAAACTAGTCCTGGTAACTTACCAGACTTATACAATAAGTAAAAAGAGAAATGTTCTAGGAACTTAGTATTCAGAAATGATAGACAAATAAATGAGGTCAAACACTAAGTATTTTTGACATAAGACCAGAGTCTGCTGGAAGCAGCGCTAGAGAATAATGAGGGTCTTTGTCTTTTTACAAGAAAGTGAACTAAGATTGAATGATAAAATTGAGGAGCTTTCTTCTTGGATATTTTTCTTTGCTTGAAAGTTCAAACTTCCTTGATATTTATAGAGGCTTGAAGGTAATAGCCGTTGACGTTTCTTGAGAGGAAATATATACGTTGGAAACCCTTTGAAGGTATTTTGTCATAGGCTTCTGGAGATCAGACCTCGAAGTTAAATCCAAGCTTGAGAGAGGTCTGAATCATATTTCGATATTTTCATGAAAATAGTTTCTTATGTATTTTCGTGCACAAACATTTTCGTGAGTGTATTCTAGATTGAGCGAGGGGTTGCTTTCAGAGATGTCTTGGTGAGGTTTCTGACTTGTGATCAGAGTTTGCAGAAGTAGGTACGTTGACATCTGCTGCTCATGTTGATTTTGTTCTTTAATGATAAGCATGCAAATATGGTAAGATCATTTTTTTCGAAGCATCACCAAAATAGATTTTTGAACATTGACGAAGAGTTCTTTATGCAAGATGCTTTCATCAGACTTTTGTTGTTCTACCAGACTTCTTAAATAATGTGTTCGCTCCCCCTTAGTTCTTACAACTTAATCTTCGTATCCTAAAATTGTTTTTGCACTTTTAAAAGAAAATGTTATAAGTAATTCAGATTTTATTCTTTTAGCGAAAATACTTGATGATCGATATAAACAAATCATAAAGTCTGGGGTCTGGTCCAACAATACTTAAGACTTATATTTTTGTCCAGACTTTTTCTCAACAATCTCCCCCTATTTGTTGATAACAAACATTAATTCTTTTCTTGGGAAAATATTTTATCATCAGAGTAACATAGAATCATAAGAATGATAAAGGCGAAATAAAATAAGCGGATTCTTCATTGATCAAAATAGTTCATACAATATGTATCATTCTTAGTCAATACATTGACCCATAAAAAAGACTTCTACACTAACTCCCCCTTTTGTAATCAACAAAAAAGAGAACATCATTGAGACTCAAAAAGTAAATCGCTAGTGAGACTAGAAGTGAAAAGAAGGAAAGCAGCAGATGAAAGAACAATGAAAAAATGAGTTTGAAACATAAACAGATATGGGGAATGAAGAGTAGTCAAAGAGGGAAGATATAAAAAGATAGGATTTTAGGAAGATGAGGAATAAGAACAGGAAGGTTCTTCCTGGAGAGTCCAAAGAAAATGGCATCATAATGCATCTACGTGAGCTTGTGGGATTGGGCATGGTCCAAAGACTTTTGAGAGTTACAGCAAACAGTTGCTTGGGCTAAAAGAGACCCTTATTCAGTCTTTTCATAGTTTGTTGAATTCAGTTTACCATCTTCACCAGGTGGATCGTTTGATTGCTCTTTTTCTTGTTGTATTCCTGCATCATCAAAATCTAAATCTGCCAGTCTTTTAAAGGTCATTAAATCTTACATGCATGGTGTAACATCCTATTTTCATCACAAATAGGAAATAGATATTAATATATATTTCTTGAGAAATACTTACTATAAGTTAGTTTATTATTATTATTTTTTTAAAATTTTGGTATTTATATTTTTATTATTTGTTTTTTTAAAATAATAATAAAAAAAATGAAAATATTTCTGAATGAGAATTTTAAAGTGACTTAATTAGTATTCACTAATTAAGAAAATTATATTAAGAATTTTTAATATCCTTATTATTCACCATTTTTATTTTATGTTGTTATATTTTTGTTTTTTTTACATATTTAAGATTTAACTCTTATTAGAATTTTAAAATAAAATTTTGAAGGAATTAGACTATGGTTCTTTTGAACTTTTTGATCTACATAATATTTATGATTTTCTGGAATTTTTTGAAAATTTTGAATTATTTTAATAAAATAATATATTTTAAATAATTTTAAATTCATATAAAGTTGCTTAAAATTAAAAATATTTACAAGAATGTAAAGTTAAATTATAATAAAATTTTCTAAAATCCATTTCAAGTAGACTTATCTAAAAATTATCGGTTTGAGAAAAATCTTGATTTTTTCTAATCGTTAAAAAATTAGAAACGTATCAATAAATTTTTATTAACAGAAAATTTTAGATTTTTAAAATTTCAGCTTTATATTACTTATTATAAAATTAGTGAGGACTGATATAATATCGCTAAATTTTAAAAAGGACTCATTTTGAATATTTAAAATATACCGAGTAAAGGGTTACTATTTGACTTAATAATTTTACCGACAATTACTATGCAAATCACTGTGCATGTATGAAATTTTCAAAAGATGCACAGTAACTTGGAATAAAAAATTCAAAAATGCATAGTACTTTTATATTAAAATAATGGAATGCATAGTAAATTTTTTTTCCTATAAATACCGAAGGATTTCTTCTTTAGAATTCATAATTTCAGATTAAGTTTTCTTAATATAGTAGTGCTAGTGAGATAGTGGTGGAAGTGAGAGAGAGAAGAAAAGTTTTTGGAGAGAAGGTTCTGCCAAAATCCTCAGGTAAGAATACTTCTCTTTTATATTTTTTGGGTTATTTTTATATCGTTTTTAGAAATCTGTTATTATACTAGAAATAATATTATTTTAAGTTACTATTCTGCATAGTAAACACTATTTCAATAGTAAATTACTATTTCAATAGTAAATTAATATTCAAATAGTAAATTACTATTTACTGTTACTATTTACCGTTACTATTCACGATTTACTATTTACTGTTACTATTCATGGTTTACTATTTACTATTACTATTCATGTTTTACTATTTACTGTTACTATTCACGATTTACTATTCACTATTCACTATTCACTATTCAAAATTTATCATTTCTGTTTTAAGTAGTAATCTTAATCTTCGTCTTATGCTTATACTGAAATAAGATTGGTATTAATATTTCTAGAAATCGGAGGCGCAAAGCAAATCCATTTTGGGTAACAGTTCAAGGTAAGGGGGAGTGAGATAAGAATATAATATGAAAGACATAGGAATAAAGGGAGGAGTCCCCTACTCCTTTTAAATTTAATAATATTATTATTTTAAAGTAATAACTTCTCAACTTAAAATTTATAATAAATTTAATATATTGAGTAACTTATTCTGAAATATTTATACATGGATCTGAATTATTATAACTTATACGGACTGGACTAAACCTATGCAAGGACTTGGATTTTTATATCCTATATGGATCGAACTAAACCTATGCAAGGACTTGGACCATTATGACCTGTCTAGACTGAACTATACCTATGCGAAGACTGGATATATGGACTTATATAGACCTGTGCGAGGAATGGACTATAAGGACTCAAAATCAAATCTACTAATTTAAATAACCATTAAAAATTTGAATTATATTTATAAGCGATATTTAGTTGATTTGACTTGATTATAATTATTTATATTTGATTTCGATTAATGATATTGTGATTTATAATATTAGACTGTGATTAATAATATGCAATTATGATTGATGATATTTGATTGTGATTGATGAGATTACTATACTTGATTGTGGTTGATGAATGATTGATGACCTTGTGATATGAAGTTTGAGCATATAGCAAGCATGACGGAAAGTTAAAACTCAGTAAGAATTTTCTTACCTTACTCTTTAAATTTTTATTCCAAGAGAAAGTATTTTGTAATTATTTTAGTCTTTTATTTCTTCTTATAAATAATTTTTATTAACTTTATTTTTAATCTCTATAATAAAATCTAGTATTAGAAAGAAGCTATTTTATGAAAATCAGAGGTTGAGATAATTAATTCTTGAATTAAAATTTTTATAGTTTTAAGTATTCTTAGTTAATGATTTTAAATTATTTTCTTTAGAAATTAGAAGTTTAAAGTAAATTATTTTGGTTTTCCCCAACGAAATAACTAAAGAATATTTTATGGAGATTTCAAAAACTCAATCTAGTTAAGATTCAAATTGAGAAAGATTATGTAAATATATAAAGATTTTTAAGAGAAAGCTTTGAGATATTTAAGGCTTGGAAACTCAATTTTGGTAAGATTTGAATTTGAAGACTGTACTAAATTATTTCAGTATAACAGAAGTTCAAAGAAGAACTTACGGAAACGTACAGTTTATTGTGATGATTTTGTGAACCTTTATGGTATTTAATAATTGAGTTTCTAAAAGCCTTAACCAATTAAATATACGAGTAGTTCATGCATCATGAATCATTAAAGAGAAATGAGATGTGATATTGCCTGGGGACGGATTATAGAAACCGAAGATACATTAGAGGAGGCTTAATTGCGAGCCTTGGGATGAGAGAGTGTGAAAGGGTGCTTCAGGTGACCTGGGGTCGCACCCTGGTGTCGGGTACTTTCACAATAAAAACTTTCTCAGTCTGACTAGTCTCTAAGTGTTTCCACGCCAGTTGAGCTGTTCATATGCCATGAAGGCATTTATGTTATTATTATCCAGAATTTATGAAACAGTGTAAACTCCTGGTTGGCCCAGTGCAAACTAAAACTTTAAGGGCCCACATGCATAAACTGAATGAGATAGTAGCATAAGCATTACATAACATTCATGTGATTGTGACATTCTATATGGATGGTTATGAAGGAAAATATAAGTGTTATGTATGTGGAAACCCTATATTCATAATTGATTGTATATGAGATTATGACTGATATTACTATATTAGTTTGTGAAAACCCTTATGCTTATGTCTTATCTGTAATATATTATATTTTGTTTCTCACTCCTTCTTGTTTGAATTTTTGTGTCCAAAATATATGTTATATGATATATAGCTAGCAGTCCAAGATGGAAGGATATATAATTACAAAAGGATAAAGTGGTCTCATCCTCAATCAATTAGATGAAGAGATATGACAAGAGTAGGATTCAAAAACTCGATGGTTCAAGGACTAGGAAATGTTTGTTCACATTTGTAGTAGAGGTATAGTTTAATTTTATTTTGCCTTATTAGAATATCAAGTAGATAATTGTAACAAGGTAAAGGTTAAACTTTGATAAACTCTTTTATTCGGATATAATATTGTAATGATTTATCACTTATGATTTCTATAAATTATTTTGTCATTATGCACAAATATTGAAAGACAATTTTTTTTTACTTTCAATATTCAAAGGAAATCAGATGTATATACATCCTTGTATACACGAGATAAAGAGTGATAAATATGTATATCTTTCTAAAAGTTTTTTTATCTCGTGTATATAAGGGGGTGTTACAAAGTGGTATCAGAGCAGTTCAATCCAAACCGGCTTGTGGTATGGTCTTACTAGCGTGTTAGTGTACTCTGATGGTTAAGTTTGACAAGAGATTTTATGGTTGAGAAAAGGGGAAATTTTATTGGAGTAAATGGTAAGAAGTAAGTGAAGAAAAATTAGGAGTATAGAAAGAAGGAACTAATTTTAAGTTCATAAGAAGTATAAGTTAGAACTTTATAGCCTGTTACTTGAAAAATGTTATTGCAGGGATTATCAGAAACTGACCATTCTGAAGTCTTTCTTGACATTGTTTAAGTATGGACCTTAATGTATGATGGAATGATAAGGTAAATTAACTAATGCAGTTATTTCCTTTTATTCCAAGTGTATTGTATGGTGTTTGATTCTCTGATTAATATGTGATAGTGAAATATTCTAACATTTTCCTGTTTTACAATATGGTATGAGACAGCAAGGGAGATAAGACAATAGAAAATTCTTAGAAATATTTTGGTATGAATTCTAGACTGGAGCTGTCGTGACTTTGACTACTTAGTTATAAACTATCGGGACTGATCACCCCGAATGATTTGCACTAAGTAGTGAAAGACATGTCAAAAGAAGGATGTTAAGATCAACGAATTTAACCTTGGGTTAATGTGGTATATGGAGAAATGGAGATAAACTCAATAAATTCTATTAGGATATTCCTTACCATGTCCTTGAAGTTGTAGAGATACTTGTGTGAATTAGAATTTCAATGGGTAGATAACTGTTGTAATCCCAAACTAGTATAACAAATTGTTTAAGATAGAATCATAGTTTTGTCCTTTTGTGATATATTTTGAAAAGAAAAATGTGTGGATGTATGCTTCATGAAAGAAATATGATAATTTATAACTTGTTTGATATAACAAATAATCATATTAGGAATTGTATCTCTGGCTATTTGTATTGATTCTTCTTTTGTATGACATATAAAATATGTTAATTATTGTTTGATTTGATGAAGTTTTCATGTCTACGATTGAATAATATATATGATGGTTATGTGTGTAAATATATGAATTAATGAAACTTTTATGATTGGGACATCGAATGTAATTAACCATATATTTTTGAATTTTTTTAAATTGATTTATTGTGATAAATATATCAATGAATGACCTAAAATAAGCATTATAGATCTTTGAAAGACATTGATATTGGTTTAATATTTAGAAATTGTGACATAAAATATTTTTGTGATTCCTAACAATATGATACATGTTTATCAAGTTATTTTTTTTAGTCATCGATTTTGTTCAACGAATATACATACCTGATATAAATCATTGTTATGTAATGACCATTGTAGATTTAAAATAAAGAAATGTGTTAGTAAACCATGAGGAAGTATATATGAACCTTTACTTATTGATTTTCCTATAAAGAGAATTACATAAGTCTTAGTTACCCATAAAAAAAAATTCAAGTGAGTATTTCTAAGTCAACGTAGTGATTTATGATCATTTAAGATTGGAGAATTTATCAAATATATGTAATGGTTGTAGTCAATTATAATGGAATGTACAATCACTTAGTTAAGGAATATTTAATTCATTATAGAAGACAATAAGAAATGATTACATACCCTGGATTATCATAAAACAAAGACCACAAGGATTTAACTAGATAAACAAGTACAACATGGACTAAGACATATTTATCCTTTCTCACTAGGATAATTTATTATACACGATTACATTAAGGAAAATAAAATAGAACATCTAGTATATCATAGATAGAGGTCTAAGAGTCTTGGCAATACAAAAATTATCCAAACTAGAAAAATAATCATAACGATTATAAGAAGTGAGGCACTTGTTACCACAACCTGTAGTCCATCCCGACTTCGTTCTTCCTTACTTCTAGGAAGGTTGGCCATCGAATAGTATGATAGTACTTGAGAAAAAGATTGAAGAAATTAGATAGAAGAGAGAAACTAAGAAATCTTGAAGTTGTGATAAGAAGTGAGAATGGAATGAGAATTTATAAGCAAGCAAGGGAGGGAGAGTTGCAACAGTCATAAACGGCTAGTCCAACGGCTAGTCTAACGGCTAGTTGCTAACGGCTAGTTGTCCAGTAATTAATTCTCAGCAGTCCATTTTACTATGTTACGAGTAGGAATTTTAATTAATAGATGTTATGGATTATGTTAAGTAAGATTTTAATAGATAGAGAAACATAATTATTGAAGTGTTCAGAGTTAACCATCAATTTATGATGAGCATGGTTGACAAAATTAAGACGAGTAATATTTTTGAGTTAAGGAAAAAAAAATACTGATAAGATTAAAAAAAAAAGAGAGATAAATGGCAATGTTAAGGAAAATGTACACAATTGTCAAGGAAACTAGAAATATATTTTAGAACAGTTCAGTTAGTTTATCTATGGTAAGATTTATTAACAATATTAAATTTCGAGGACGAAATTTCTTTTAGGGAAGTAGAGTTGTAACATCCTATTTTCATCACAAATAGGAAATAGATATTAATATATATTTCTTGAGAAATACTTACTATAAGTTAGTTTATTATTATTATTTTTTTGAAATTTTGGTATTTATATTTTTATTATTTGTTTTTTTAAAATAATAATAAAAAAAATGAAAATATTTCTGAATGAGAATTTTAAAGTGACTTAATTAGTATTCACTAATTAAGAAAATTATATTAAGAATTTTTAATATCCTTATTATTCACCATTTTTATTTTATGTTGTTATATTTTTGTTTTTTTTACATATTTAAGATTTAACTCTTATTAGAATTTTAAAATAAAATTTTGAAGGAATTAGACTATGGTTCTTTTGAACTTTTTGATCTACATAATATTTATGATTTTCTGGAATTTTTTGAAAATTTTGAATTATTTTAATAAAATAATATATTTTAAATAATTTTAAATTCATATAAAGTTGCTTAAAATTAAAAATATTTACAAGAATGTAAAGTTAAATTATAATAAAATTTTCTAAAATCCATTTCAAGTAGACTTATCTAAAAATTATCGGTTTGAGAAAAATCTTGATTTTTTCTAATCGTTAAAAAATTAGAAACGTATCAATAAATTTTTATTAACAGAAAATTTTAGATTTTTAAAATTTCAGCTTTATATTACTTATTATAAAATTAGTGAGGACTGATATAATATCGCTAAATTTTAAAAAGGACTCATTTTGAATATTTAAAATATACCGAGTGAAGGGTTACTATTTGACTTAATAATTTTGCTGACAATTACTATGCAAATCACTGTGCATGTATGAAATTTTCAAAAGATGCACAGTAACCTGGAATAAAAAATTCAAAAATGCATAGTACTTTTATATTAAAATAATAGAATGCATAGTAAATTTTTTTTCCTATAAATACCGAAGGATTTCTTCTTTAGAATTCACAATTTCAGATTAAGTTTTCTTAATATAGTAGTGCTAGTGAGATAGTGGTGGAAGTGAGAGAGAGAAGAAAAGTTTTTGGAGAAAAGGTTCTGCCAAAATCCTCAGGTAAGAATACTTCTCTTTTATATTTTTTGGGTTATTTTTATATCGTTTTTAGAAATCTGTTATTATACTAGAAATAATATTATTTTAAGTTACTATTCTGCATAGTAAACACTATTTCAATAGTAAATTACTATTTCAATAGTAAATTACTATTCAAATAGTAAATTACTATTTACTGTTACTATTTACCGTTACTATTCACGATTTACTATTTACTGTTACTATTCATGTTTTACTATTTACTATTACTATTCACGTTTTACTATTTACTGTTACTATTCACGATTTACTATTCACTATTCACTATTCACTATTCAAAATTTATCATTTCTGTTTTAAGTAGTAATCTTAATCTTCGTCTTATGCTTATACTGAAATAAGATTGGTATTAATATTTCTAGAAATCGGAGGCGCAAAGCAAATCCATTTTGGGTAACAGTTCAAGGTAAGGGGGAGTGAGATAAGAATATAATATGAAAGACATAAGAATAAAGGGAGGAGTCCCCCTACTCTTTTTAAATTTAATAATATTATTATTTTAAAGTAATAACTTCTCAACTTAAAATTTATAATAAATTTAATATATTGAGTAACTTATTCTGAAATATTTATACATGGATCTGAATTATTATAACTTATACGGACTGGACTAAACCTATGCAAGGACTTGGATTTTTATATCCTATATGGATCGAACTAAACCTATGCAAGGACTTGGACCATTATGACCTGTCTAGACTGAACTATACCTATGCGAAGACTGGATATATGGACTTATATAGACCTGTGCGAGGAATGGACTATAAGGACTCAAAATCAAATCTACTAATTTAAATAACCATTAAAAATTTGAATTATATTTATAAGCGATATTTAGTTGATTTGACTTGATTATAATTATTTATATTTGATTTCGATTAATGATATTGTGATTTATAATATTAGACTGTGATTAATAATATGCAATTATGATTGATGATATTTGATTGTGATTGATGAGATTACTATACTTGATTGTGGTTGATGAATGATTGATGACCTTGTGATATGAAGTTTGAGCATATAGCAAGCATGACGGAAAGTTAAAACTCAGTAAGAATTTTCTTACCTTACTCTTTAAATTTTTATTCCAAGAGAAAGTATTTTGTAATTATTTTAGTCTTTTATTTCTTCTTATAAATAATTTTTATTAACTTTATTTTTAATCTCTATAATAAAATCTAGTATTAGAAAGAAGCTATTTTATGAAAATCAGAGGTTGAGATAATTAATTCTTGAATTAAAATTTTTATAGTTTTAAGTATTCTTAGTTAATGATTTTAAATTATTTTCTTTAGAAATTAGAAGTTTAAAGTAAATTATTTTGGTTTTCCCCAACGAAATAACTAAAGAATATTTTGTGGAGATTTCAAAAACTCAATCTAGTTAAGATTCAAATTGAGAAAGATTATGTAAATATATAAAGATTTTTAAGAGAAAGCTTTGAGATATTTAAGGCTTGGAAACTCAATTTTGGTAAGATTTGAATTTGAAGACTGTACTAAATTATTTCAGTATAACAGAAGTTCAAAGAAGAACTTATGGAAACGTACAGTTTATTGTGATGATTTTGTGAACCTTTATGGTATTTAATAATTGAGTTTCTAAAAGCCTTAACCAATTAAATATACGAGTAGTTCATGCATCATGAATCATTAAAGAGAAATGAGATGTGATATTGCCTGGGGACGGATTATAGAAACCGAGGATACATTAGAGGAGGCTTAATTGCGAGCCTTGGGATGAGAGAGTGTGAAAGGGTGCTTCAGGTGACCTGGGGTCGATCCCTGGTGTCGGGTACTTTCACAATAAAAACTTTCTCAGTCTGACTAGTCTCTAAGTGTTTCCACGCCAGTTGAGCTGTTCATATGCCATGAAGGCATTTATGTTATTATTATCCAGAATTTATGAAACAGTGTAAACTCCTGGTTGGCCCAGTGCAAACTAAAACTTTAAGGGCCCACATGCATAAACTGAATGAGATAGTAGCATAAGCATTACATAACATTCATGTGATTGTGACATTCTATATGGATGGTTATGAAGGAAAATATAAGTATTATGTATGTGGAAACCCTATATTCATAATTGATTGTATATGAGATTATGACTGATATTACTATATTAGTTTGTGAAAACCCTTATGCTTATGTCTTATCTGTAATATATTATATTTTGTTTCTCACTCCTTCTTGTTTGAATTTTTGTGTCCAAAATATATGTTATATGATATATAGCTAGCAGTCCAAGATGGAAGGATATATAATTACAAAAGGATAAAGTGGTCTCATCCTCAATCGATTAGATGAAGAGATATGACAAGAGTAGGATTCAAAAACTCGATGGTTCAAGGACTAGGAAATGTTTGTTCACATTTGTAGTAGAGGTATAGTTTAATTTTATTTTGCCTTATTAGAATATCAAGTAGATAATTGTAACAAGGTAAAGGTTAAACTTTGATAAACTCTTTTATTCGGATATAATATTGTAATGATTTATCACTTATGATTTCTATAAATTATTTTGTCATTATGCACAAATATTGAAAGACAATTTTTTTTACTTTCAATATTCAAAGGAAATCAGATGTATATACGTCCTTGTATACACGAGATAAAGAGTGATAAATATGTATATCTTTCTAAAAGTTTTTTTTATCTCGTGTATATAAGGGGGTGTTACACATGGATTCCTCTATGGTTTGAGTTCGAATGTTAAATACTCTGTAGGATTTTGATGTTGTAGAATATCCTATGAATATTCCTTTGTCACACTTTGAGTCAAATTTCCCAAGATAGTCCTTGGTATTCAGAATGTAGCATGTTCATCGAAAGGGATGAAACTATGAGATGTTGGGTTTTTTACCTTTCCATAATTCATAGGGAGTCCTATTTAGTATTGGTATAATAAAAACTCTATTTTGAATATAGCAAGAAGTGCTCACAGCTTCTGCCCAGAAATATTTTGGAATATCATTTTGACAAAGCATGATTCTGGCCATTTCCTACAGAGATCTGTTTTTCCTTTCCGCAGCTCCATTCGGTTGTGGAGTTCTCGGTGAGGAAAAACTGCGAGTTATTACAGACTCGTTGCAGAATTTTTCAAAATTTTCATTTTCAAATTCTCTGCCATGATTACTTCTTATTGTACCAATACAATATCATTTTTCATTTTGAACCTTCTTGCAAAAGATTTTAAATACTTTTACGGACTCATCCTTGTGGGGTTAGGAAGTATACCGAGGTTAATCTGGTGTAGTCATCAACAATAACAAATCCATACTTCTTTCCTACCAGACTTTGTACTTGAGATGAACCAAATAGATCTAAATGTAACAATTTGAAAGGTTTAGATGTAGAAACAACATCTTTATTTTTAAAAGAGGTTTTGTGTTGTTTCCCACTTTGGCATGCTTCACATGGTAGGGAGCTATTAAAGGAAATCTTTGGTAATCCTTTGACAATATCCTTTCTGTGAAGTTTTAAGATGAGTTTGAGACTTATATGTCCAAGCCTTTTATGTCAGATCCATCTCTCTTCAGAATTTGAGACATTTTACATTTTGATCATTGAGTTCACTCAAGTCTACCTTATAGAGGTTATTATGTCTATTTGCACTGAAAAGTATGGTTTCGTCATGATTGATAATCGTACACTTATTCTTGTCAAAAGAAACTTGGTATCCACTGTCACAAAATTGACTGATGCTCAGTAGGTTATGTTTCAGACCTTCAACAAGAAATACATTCTTAATGACAGGTGAGGGAAATTTACTGACTTTACCAGACCCAATGATTCTTCCAGTCTAGTTCCCTCCAAAAGTGACAGACCCTCCTTTAAATTTCTCCAGGTCTAGGAACATAGACCTTTTTCCTATCATGTGATGCGAGTATCCACTGTCCTGATGCCATTGCAGAGTTTTTGTTTTTGATTTCAAACATATCTGTAAAAGGAATAATTAATGATTTTGGTACCCATATTCTTCTGGGTCATAGATGGTTAGTAAATTTTTCATTCCTTTTCTTTCTTTTCCTGCACTCATTTATAGAATGACCATGATTTTTACAATAATTGCACTTAATGATTCTCCATTTTTTTAGAACAAATGTAGGAGCTGAAGGATGTTTAAGAGCTTTAGATTTGGAAACATTTTTCTTATTCACAAAACCTAGACCATGCCCCTTTTGATTTCCTTTGGATGTTCCTAGTAGAGCATTCAAGTTTTTAGTGTTAGTAACAAATTTTCCTAAATTTGTAGTAAGAGAGTTGACATGATTTTTTAACCTAATAATTTCTTTACCTTGAGAGTCACAATAGTTTTTAGATTTTTCAAAATCCCTTTTTGGTGAGATATTTTCTTTCTTAATTTTATTTAATTCTTCAAGATTCATTTCATTTTCTCTTAAAATGTTTGTGTTATATTTTTCTTCTTTTAACAATGAAATTTGATTTTCAAAATCAGTTATCATATCAACATGTTTTAGTTTAAGTTTTTTGAAGCTTTTTAACAATTTAGAAAAATCATTAAATAACATATCATAATTTTGTTTAAGTTCTGAGTAACTTACTTCTTTAGAGTCTGAATTGCAGAGGCTTGCTTCTGAGTCTGTTTCTTTGCTCGCCATGAGACAGATCGAGCTGACTCACTTTCTTCATTAGACTCTTCTGAGCTGGATGATCCTCCATCATCCCATGTGATCAGACCTTTTTGTTTCTTTAGAAATTTCCTTCTTTCTCTTTTGTCCCTTTGATCTTTGTTTAGAAGAGGACATTCTACTTTTATGTATCCTGGCTTTCTACAATTAAAACATTCTAAGAAAGTTTTGTCAGTATTGACTTTTACCTTTATAGTCTTTCTTTTGAAAAATTTTAGGTCTAAGCTTCTTCTTCCTTAGTAACTTATGAAATCTCTTGGTTACAAGAGCCAATTCTTCATCAGTGTCATCATTTGAGTCATCAGAGTCTGGTTTAGAACTAGATGACTCTTCAATTTTCAGACTCTTGCCTTTATTCATATCATCAAATTTCAAGGCGATGCTTTTAGTAGAAGCAGATTTGTTGGTCTCTTTTTGCTTTAGCTTTAGCTCATGAACTCTAAGAACTCCAAGCAACTCATCTAGAGAGAAGGTGCTCAGATCCTTAGCTTCTTTTTAAGGCAGAGCATCTAGCATCGAACCTTTCAGGCAAGCATCCAAGAAGCTTGACATTTATGGAGGGAGTAGTTCCAAGATTTTTCAAACCATTTTGAAATATTCCAAATATTTGATCTACTGACTCATGTTCCTCCATTTTGAAGTTGTCATATTGTTTAGTTAACAATATATTCTTAGATCTTTTGACATTTGACGTTCCTTCGTAGTTGCATTGTAAAACATCTTTGACTTCTTTCGCTGTTTTGTAACTAAATACCTTGTTGTATTCAGACTTACTGAGAGCGCATGTGAGAAGAAATCTGGCTTTAGCATTTATCTCTATTTTTTTATTTCATCAGAGCTCCATTCATTTTCAGCTTTAGGTTGTCCTTCACCATTTACAGGAGAGCTATAGTCTCTGTTAATGATGACCGCCCAAAGATGGTATTGAGTGGATTTTATGAACATTTCCATCCTATCCTTCCAGTAAGAATAATCTTCCCCAAAGAAGGCTAGGGGTCTATTGATGGAGGATCCTTTTATGATCAATTGATTACTTTGAGAAACTACCATGGATCTTGATCCTTTTCACTCGAGGGAGTGATCAACCCAAAGGACAAGCTCTGATACCAATTGATGGTTTAGAGTCAGACTTAGAAGGAGGGGTTAAATAAGTCTTAGACTTTTTTTCTTTATAAATTCTCAAATCAGCACAAATGTAAGTAATCAAATGATAAGGAAAGAAAATAAGACACACAAAGTTTATATTGGTTCACTTCCAACACAGAAGCTACGTCTAGTCCTTTCCAACTTGAAGAATTTTCACTATTGTAAAATCTCCTTTGCAATGAAAGCACCAGACTTGTGCTTCGAGTATTCTTTCACCAAGCCACTTCTGGCTTAACTCAAGTATTCTTTTTCAACAAGCCACTTCTGGCTTAACCCAAGTATTCTTTCAACAAGCCACTCCTGGCTCAACCCAAGTATTCTTTCGGAAGCCTCTTCAGGCCAATGTGTTTCCCAACACTCAAACTAGTCCTGGTAACTTACCAGACTTATACAATCAGTAAGAAAAGAAATGTTCTAGGAACTTAGTGTTTAGAAACGATAGACAAATAAATAAGGTCAAACACTAAGTATTTTTGACACAAGACCAGAGTCTGCTGGAAGCAGAGCTAGAGAATAATGAGGGTCTTTGTCTTTTTACAAGAAAGTGAACTAAGATTGAATGATAAAATTGAGGAGCTTTCTTCTTGGATATTTTTCTTTGCTTGAAAGTTTAAACTTCCTTGATATTTATAGAGGCTTGAAGGTAATATCCGTTGACGTTTCTTGAGAGGAGATATATACATTGAAAACCCTTTGAAGGTATTTTGCCATAGGCTTCTGGAGATCAGACCTAAAAGTTGAATCCAAGCTTGAGAGAGAGGTCTGAATCATATTTCGATATTTTCATGAAAATGGTTTCTTATGTATTTCTATGCATAAACTTTTCGTGAGTGTATTCTAGATTGAGCGAGGGGTTGCTTTCAGAGATATCTTAGTGAGGTTTCTGACTTGCGATCAGAGTTTACAAAAGTAGGTATGCTGACATCTGCTGCTCATATTGATTTTGTTCTTTTTGTTCTTTGATGATAAGCACACAAATATGGTATGATCATTTTTTCGAAGCATCACCAAAATAGATTTTCGAACATTGACGAAGAGTTCTTTATGCAAGATGCTTTCATCAGACTTTTGTTGTTCTACCAGACTTCTTAAAGAATGTGTTCGCTCCCCTTTAGTTTTTACAACTTAATCTTCGTATCCTGAAATTGCTTTTGCACTTTTAAAAGAAAATGTTATAAGCAGTTCAGACTTTATTCTTTTAGCGAAAATACTTGATAATCGATATAAACAAATCATAAAGTTTAGGGTCTGGTCCAACAATACTTAAGACTTATATTTTTGTCCAGACTTTTTCTCAACAGTAACCAATAAAAGAGGAAAAATTAAAGGTTACTCTTTACCTAAATAGAGATTGCGGCACTATTGACGAGAACTGAGCATCGTTGATGAGAATAAAAATGTTTGAACCTTTTCCAACATAAAAGCTAGAACATAAGTTTTAATAAAGTATTCAAAGAAGGTCAAATAAGGAAGCTCAAATTGAGGCATTGAAGAAACAATGATGTCTGAATGCAGGCAATGTCATAGTGAGAGAATGATGAAATGTTTCGAAGGATGAAGAGACTAAAAAGAAAATGGCAATGGGTTTCAAAGAGAAAATAGAGTTATATAGGTTTTGTAATCCTAAATTTTGATAAGGCATTCAAAACGTCACCATTTTAAGGTAAAGTGAGATTTCTTTTCCTAAATCAAACTTGTAGTTTAATTCACGAGATCACGCGAGATTACACGAGTCCAGACAAATTTAATCAGGTATGGGTTTCACATGAGTTAACTAATTTAGGCTGGTGCATTCATAAACTTGTGTGAGTTTACAAGTTTACAAGTTATCTCATAAGATTGACAACTGTGTTTATAACCAACAAACCTTTTACAAAACAATCAAAGAAAATGGTTCCTTTTTATTTACACTTGTGAATATAATCATTTTTCAACAAGTATAATTTTCTATTTAGTGGGTATTATACAAGTTTTGTGGATACGAATATGAAGCTAACTAAATATAATTTATAACATTGAAATAAATTTTTTATATATTAACTAATTATCATAATTTTCATAAATACCTACATAAATCATAATTATAAATTAAACTCTAATATTTTAACTTTTCCCTTCAAAGCCTCGTTTAATTTTAACTTAATGTATAAAATATTTGTGATACATTAAATTTTATAAGTATTGAAAAAACATAGAAATAGTTCTTATTTTGATTAATAACTTAATTATATATTTTTATGTTGTTTGAAAACATATTTAATATAATTTTTGAAATATTCAATTTAATATCATGTATTTTTCATTTAATAATAAACAATATATTATATTATATATTAGAATAAGTAAAAATAAACTGCTCATTAAAATATAATTTATTATAAGTAAAATAATATTATGCGCGGTTTGAAAAATATAAATTTTAAAAATGAAATTTATAAATTAAAAATGAATATTTTAACTTTTTTTGGGTCAAAGGAATACTATGAAAAAATTCTCAAACTTTTTTTATAAATTAACACTTAATATTTTAATTTAATTAGTATCCTAAATATTTATGAAATTTTAATTTTCTTAGTTCAATTCATAACTTAATATATAAAATGATTATTTTGATATTTCTAAATTTATTTAATTTATAATTTAAATACAGTTAATTCAATATTATGTAATTTTACATACAAATAAATCATTTATTATATATATATTTTTTAAATAATTAATAATTATTTATTCATTAAATATACATTTAATGTAAATAAAAATTATTCCTTCATATGAATATAAACAAAGTATAGAGGATTATTATTGAATAAAAAATTTCTCACTTAGTAAATATGTAGTTTAAAATTAAAATTGTTCAAATATAATTATTTGAGTTATTTTAAATATATTTTAAAAATATTTGAATTCTACATAAATAAACTATAAAAATTAGTTTTTAAAATTAATTCTTTTAATTTTGAAAAACTAAAATCTTAAAATGGAAAATCACCTGACCGGACATTAATAACCACTGCTTTTGTATTTTGCCATGCATGCCTTTTAATTCACATTCTGATTACTTTAAAGGATTATAAATTTATATGGCCTTCTTGTTTGTTGAGTTATTTGGGCCTTAATTGTTACTGCTCCAAATTGTCTAGCCTAATAATGTTGTGTTTATAGGTTCCGGTTTGGATATTTGTGTCATTTTCAATCAATTTAGTCTCATTTATTTTGAAAAATACACAAAGTATTCTCATTCGTTAGCTTAACTAATAAAAGATTTTTTTTTAACACTAATATACGATACATATGTTACATCCATTATTACAATTTAATTGGAATTGGAATTTTTTTTTTGTACTTTCAAAACCACCAATTCAATTGATAATTTAATATATAACTTATTTTCTTTCAATTGTAATCAGCGGCACTGTTGCACAATATATAATACTATGGAAAAAAACTGAACGGGGCATGGTCACATAGGGATGGGAAATTCAATTTGGTCTATGCATCAGTCTGTTTAACCCATTAAAAAATGTGGGTTGGGCCAACACTTCAAATCCGTTTTCTTAAATAAGTCTAGCCTATTTAAATCCACTAAGAAATAGGTTTTTACAGGCCGGTTGGGCTAGTCCAATAAAAATATAAAAAATATATATCTAATATCTAACCTAATACAACCCTTATGAAGTTGTGTTACCAACCCTAATGCCCCTTCTATTTCTTTCTCTTGTGCCCCCTTTCATTCATTCTCTCGTGGTGATTATCTTCCTTTGACGACGTCAGTCCTCAACCTCACACACCCTAAGACAAAGAAATTGGCGGTTAGAGTGAGGGGAAATGGAGTCACATGTGGAGGAGAGAGGGAGAGGTTACGAGTTCGATGGTGAGGGAGAAGAGGCTTCACCGAGGGTGGTGGCGGCCATGGGTGGAGTTTTTTGTGCAGAAGAGGGTGATTCATAGGTGGAGGAAGGGAGTGGTGGTGGTTTTGAGTTGGATGGTGGTTGGTGATTTTGGGTGATGATGGTTTTAGCTTAAGGTTGTGGTCGTGGCTTGGGTGAGGGTTGGTGGTGGTTTTAGGTTGAAGGAGAAAAATATGGTAGAGAGGTGTAGACTGTGGAGAGGATTTAGTGGTGGTGGTTGGCCATAAAGGAGATGGAGGTAACAATGTTGGATGAATTTGTTTTTTGAAGTTTTTTTTAATTTTTGTTGTAACATTGAATTCTACTTTCTAAAATATGTTTATTATTTTTTTGGAATGATGTTTATTGTTTTTTTTAAATCCCCTTTAAGACAAAAAAAAAGACTTAAAAAATAACTTTTATATATATATATAAAGGATGGCCAACATTGGACCAAAAAAGTGCAAAAAGAAAACATGCTAGCCCGTGTGCCACATAAAATATGACTCAAGTTTATGTTTTTGACCTGTTTTCTTTCTTCAACCCAGCCCAGCTTGCTTAAGCGGGCCTAACCCGTTGGCTTATTTTGTTACCTATTGTCCTATAATTCTGCTGTTACTTCGTCAAATTTATGTTACATTTTTTATTTAATTGCTTTATGAATTAATAATAGTGCTTTTTAAATTCACTCTATTTTTGGAGGCGTAAAAAATAATATTTTAAGCTTGCTAATACAATACACAATACACTTATGTGATAATCATTCACTACAAGAATTAGGGGGATGAACCACGCCTAAGGCCAAAAAACCAACACTAAAGTCCTTATGCGTGGGACATGTCTTACCATGTTAATTTGCTTCATGCAAAATTTACGAGGGACATTAACTCTCACGCCCTTAACTAACGTAGGACTTAGTGTCTCATGTCATTTGCGAATGCAAAAAAGGTCATAGGGGCAGCATATCTCATGCCAAAAACAATTTTTTAATATTTTCCTTTTTTGATATTTATAAAATGATTTTAAGTTTGAAAAATCAAAATGATTCTACCAAACATATACCAGTTATCTAATTATCATTTGCAATCAAGATGAATGAAATTTCATCAATATAAATATAAAATTAATATTTGGAATTTAATTAACATATATTTTACAATTAATTAATACAAATTATCATTAATATAAAATACAAAGAATTGCTAATTATAAATAAATATTTAATTAATTTTATTAGGCAACCAATGTGAACATCATTTTTTGTCTAGGTACTATTTTTTTATGTTATGAGTTGGTACATTTTCCAAAAAAATCTCTTGTTTTATTTATTTATTTATTATTATTATTATTATTATTTTCAATCATCTTATTAAAATTTAAAATTCTAATTTCTTTTTATCTCTCAACACTTGTTTGTTCTTTTATTTTTTATTTTTATTTTTATTCTCCTTTTCCTTTCCAAGACTTGAGGCAAAATGGGAAGTTTAAGAAGAAGATTGCTTCCCACAAAAATCACAACACATAATATGGAAATATGAAAACAACACACCCTAAAGTCAAATGCCAAAAGGTATTGGTTCAAGCCTAAAAGAATATAAATGACCAAAGCTTGAAACTTAGGAAACTTTGAATCTGAAGATGAAGCATGAAAGAAGCAATGACATATTTCACAATACCCCATAAGCATTGAATATAAAGATTTCAACCAGAAAATGCAACAACAATTGACAATGACAATCAAGAACCAACAATTTACAACCTAGAATTTACAACCAACCAAAAAAATAGTAAAGCAAAAATAAAAAAAATCATCTTCTTCATATTCCCAAGTCATCATCTCCATCATTAACCTCCATCGACTTCACCACCACCACCAACAACCTATAACCATTAACCTCCATCACTCCCACCAATAATAACCCACCATCACTAACCTTTATCTACTTCACCCTCAACAACAACCCATCATCACTAACCTTCATCACTCCCACTAACAACAACCCAACCTTAAACCCTCCATCACTTCCACCAACAACAACCTAACCTTAAACCCTCCATCATAACCAAATACCACCACCAAACTTCATCACTTTCACTCACCTATAATAACCCCAACATCACAAACTCATTCCAAACCTTTCACCATAACCCAAAACCAACCTTTGCAACCCTATGAATCACAAACACCACCAACAGCAAAAAGGAACACAAAGAAGCAAAAAAAAAGGAACAAAAAGGAAGGGAAGGAAAGACCCCATAATCACCTATAAACCACGCTCTGTCACCATTACCATGCCCAAGCCCGAGACCCATGCGGCTGCTCGTTCACGAGACCTCCACCCCTAACACAAACCACCCTGGCTAACCAAGCACCTGTCGTGAACGCCACGCGAGATGACCGCCACCATCTTTATGATCTCTTTTTCCCTTCATCGCGTATCACCGTCATCCTGCAGTCTACATTATTGGGCACCACCACCATCCGAACCTGTCATTGTGCACCGCCACCACTGAGAAACTACACCTGTCTCTTTGTTACTCTCTCATGTGGTGTCGCCACCCCTTCCCCTTTCTTATTTCTTTTGCTTCTCCTTTTTAGTATTAGGTTAGTTTCTCTTTAGGTTTTTTCCTTTAGTTTGTAGGTTTGGGGATCAGTAAACTGAGGTCCATTTGATTTTAATATCTTTTCCTTTCTTCTTTTTTGTTTGTTTGATGTTTAGATTACTTTTAAACCCATTTTAGTTCAAGAGCATTTATTCAAGGGTCATTTTTATTTGAATTTAAAATAATCAAAAATAAATTTATTTTATTTTTCATTAAATAAATTATACGACAATTCTATAACGTTGTCATGCAAAATACTTACCTACATTAACGTTATAAGGTTGTGAAGGTTGTTACATGTACGAAGTATTCCGTCTTGTATTTTTCCTTCAACATAAAACCTCTTTTTCATTAAAAAATATCTAAAAATATAATAGGATCTATTTTTAAATATATGAAAATTCAAAAAAATTATTTCTTTAAATTAAGTCAAAATTTCAAATTTCTTTCACAAAGCCCTTTAAAATCATTTTACAAAAACTAAAAATTAATTTTTGAAATTTATTTTCAAACAAAGAATTATGTAACCCTAACTTCTTGACGTATTCAGGAATATGTAGGAACATGATCCATTCCTGTTGAGTCAGTTTTCATGTTTTACAACCTCGCTTTTGTTCATACAAAAAATAATTTTTTTGCAACAAGATTAATTTGGATGAGAAGTCTTGTTATTTTGAATTTTTTTCCTTGTTCATGTTGTTTAATTCCTTTGTTAAGAGGTTAAATTAATTCTTGGCCTATATAAGATGTGTGCAGTCAATTTGAGATAACCATTTTTTAACGAATGACATGGGGTGCTATAATACCTTCCTCTCCTGTAATTCGACTCTTGAATTTAGAATATCATTTTTATGACTAGTGTCTTAATTAAAGTTTTCCCAATATTTTACTTTTAAAAAAATATTGGTGACGATTCCATCTTTTTTGAAAGCATTTCAAAATTTTCTTTTTATGATTGACCTCCCGCTTCAATCCTTGTCATGACAACTAACATGTAAGCAATCTGTTCGATCATAATATAGCACCTATTAATCGTATAACACAAGAAAAGAAAAATAAAATTAGTATTATATATATATAAATAAATATACAAATTTAAATCAACTGTTAGAACCAAGTCTATTTTATAAACTTTGATTTTGATGGTTCTTATCCTAAAATTTATTAACAATACACATTAAGGTATTTAATTAAATAAAGTCTGCCTATGTGTTACGCGACCTTTTAAATTAAGTGTTTCATCTCAAAAGTCTGTATGACATAAGTTATAAATGAAAGGGAAATCTTATCATAAAAAGTTTGATATTGGTACAAAAGTTTGTATGAGACTAAAGAAAATTCAAGAGAAGTTTGATCCTAGTTGTAACATCAGGGTCTGATCTACCAAGCCTTGTTTCATACAAAACATGATCAGACTTCAAAATCAAGACTTCCAAATATATAAAGATGTTACTCTTGTCTCTATATCAAATCTTAACAAAGTCACTCTAGAATGGATCTTTTTTCTTGGAAAACTGTTTCAATCATCAAAGAAGATAAAAAGACAAGTATTTGCTTAAGAACTCAACCATATAGCAAAAAGTTCAAGTCTAAATTTATGATGCTTTGAAATATGTTCGTATCAAGAGAAAACTGCACTTATCACCTAAAGAGGAAATAAGACAAAATAGTGTAAAAACCTAAGTTTATCGAGTGTGAGGGTGCTAAGATCTTTGGCCTCCTCAAGAGCTGAGCATTTTGCATCAAATCTCTCTGGCAGACTTCCAAGAAGCTTGACATTTATATCCTTAGTGGATGAAGTATTCTCCAAGGCTTGAAGCTTATTTAGCAAAGTTTGGAATCTTCCAAACATCTAGTCCACGGACTCATAATCCTCTATTTTGAATGTATAATATTGTTTTATCAATAGTATCTTTTTAGATCTCTTTACATTGAAGGTACCTTCATAATTACGTTGAAGGGCATCCTAGACTTCTTTAGCTGATTCTTAGCTAAAGACCTTATTGTACTTTGATTTACTTAAAGCATAAGTAAAGAGGAATCTGACTTTAGCGTTGGTCTTTATCTTCTTTAATTCAGGCACTGCCCACTGGTCCTCTGGTTTAAGCTTCCCATATTTATCAACAGGAATTAGATGATCACCATTGGTGATGATTCCCCACAAGTTATATTGAGTAGACTTAATGAACATCTTCATTCTATCCTTCCAATATGGGTAATCCTTATTAAAGAAAGTTGGTGGTCTGTTTATAGAGGATCCTTCTTCTATAAGCTGGTTATTTTAAGGAGTTGTTGTGGATCTTGTCCCTTTTTACTTGTTGGAATGATCAACCTAAAAGGACAAGCTCTGATACCATTTGATGGTTTAGAGTTAGACTAAGAAGGTTGGTTGAATAAGTCTCAACTCTTTTTGCGGAACTTAAAACTTTATAAACACGAGCGATCAGAATTTTGTCCCAGACTTTTAAGAACAGGGATAGAGAGAATGAACACAGAGAATTTATACCGGTTCAGTTCCAACTCAAGCTATGTCCAATCCTTGCAAACTTAAAGGATTTCCACTATTGTAAAAACACCTTTTACAATCACAGCACCTGACTGTGCCACAAGTATTGTTGACTCCAGTTACTTATGGCTTAAACCTAAGTATTGTTTCAACACGTCACTCCTGACTCAATCCCAAGTATTCTTTCAAAATTCTCTTCAGGCCACAGATTGTTTTCCAACAGAAACTAAAGGCTGGAAACACACCATACTTTACACATATACAAATTTGAATGAAAGATGTGTTTGGTGTTTTTAAGGACTTAGTGTATGAAGAGATACAAGATATGAATAAATACATTGAATAAGAAATACAAAGACCAAGGTCTGCTAGAGGCAGAACAATAAAGAAGGTTTCTGCTTTAGAGATAAAAACTAAGACTGAAGAAGAATGCTTTGTGAACTGATTGCAAGGATTTCTTCAAAGGTCTCAGAAGTTCTCCTTTTAAATTTTAAATCTTTTCATGTTTATAGTTCACTCAAAGTGACCGTTTGGTAATCTGATGAAGAGACATAGTCATTGTAAATTTGTTGAATAAGTTTAGTCATTGTGAGTATCAGACCTTAAAGAGTAAGGGGAGGTAAAAAGGTTTGGTGTGAAGGAACATTAGAGCTTGCATTGAAATAGTGTTCCTTGAGATCTTCAAAACAAAAAAGCTTTTATTGGGTTTCTTCTTTCAACTAAAACATGCAAAGCGTATATGGTTGATCTTCTGTAAGCTTTGTGACACACGAGCTGACCTTCATCAGCTTTTTTGAAATTCATAAAGTAACTACATTGGTTTCTTCCCATAAGAGCTTTGGCTCCTACATTACCCTGTCTTCTTTTCTTTTGTGATGATAAGAGCAGTTCTCCTTGTTATGAGCTTGATTTAGAGCATCATCAAAAATATGCTTTGATCTTATTTTGATGTGAGCTTGAAGTAACGTTCTTGTTGCTTCAAAAGTCTGAGGCCTAATTGATGAAACAAGTACGCGTGCTAAGAACTTGACAGTCCAAAAATATAGGTGAACGCACTTGAATCAGGCTCTTCTTGACCATTGTTCTAGGATCAGACTTGTCCTGAATTACTTGCATGGCTCAAGGTAAACTTTTTAATTTGAAGGACTCCCTCTTTCATTTGTATCCTGAAACACTTAATTGAATAAGTTAGATAACACATGGGAAAACTTTATTTAATTTAAATGTCTTGATGTGTGTTATTAACAAATCTTAGGGTCTGGTTAAATAATGATCAATAAATTTCTTTTACAAAGCAGACTTGGTTCTAACAATCTCCCTCTATTTATTGATATCAAACATCAAGTCTTTTATTTAAATAAAGTCTATGATAATCAAGAGCATATCAACGAGAGGGTACCAAATCATCAGATTTCATACAACATTCAAGCACTTATTAAAAAGAATTTATATTCATTGATGTTGAAGCAAATTTCAATCAGGGATCAGAGCATTGATGCTTTTCAAATAGATGTATGATTAGAATAAATTTTGACTTATCAGAGCCTAAATAATTTTACAAACCAGACTCGCAAGCTTTTCTTCTTAGGCAAAAGAGCAACTATGTGATTAGAGCAAATCATATGAAGTCATGTATCAATACAAATTAAGCAAGAAACTTGTAAGAATCAGAGCATAGGTCAATCAGAGCATGGTTATAGAAACTAGAGCATATTTATCTAAAAATATTAGAGCAAAAACAGTTTTCATTCATTAATCACAAAAGGTTCAGATCAAAAGATTACAAATCTCATTTCAAAACATTCTATTCTTACTCTACTCCCCCTAAGACTACTTACTCCACTCCCTTCATACAGATAAGACTTAAAACCCATAAAAGACTACACTTTACTCTCCCTATTGACAAAAATTTAAACTACTTCACCATGCACATTTTAGGTGGAATGTTATAAGGGACGAATAGTAGCAATTAACAAGAATACAATAACGTTGAGGCTTGAATATATGGTGTGAAACCATCATCACATAATCCTAACCTAACATTTCTCAACTTACTATAAAAGTCAGAATACAAATCATCAAAATTCTTCCAAGCCTTACCATTACAAGGATGACGTAAAACACCATTAGTTCTTTTGTTTTCATAATGTCGTGTCATGTGCTTAACACACTAGTAGCAATCAATTTAACTAGAAAAGAAATTAATACATTCTTCTACACATATCGAGTTAGATCTAGTAGCAATCAATTTAACAACATCAAACAACTTGGATTTAGTGGCACCCTTATAAATAAGTTCATTCGTAGACATCAACTATGTAAAGAATTTTCAAAACTAAAGGTTAGGTTCTTCTAACTCATTCTATACAATTACCACACACATAATCAACAACATATTCATCATCACAACCCATAAACACATTATGTATCATGTCATCATGTTGTAAAAAATATTATTATTATTATTATTATTATTATTATTATTATCATTATTATTATTATTCATCCTTAAAATGGAATGACTAGTGTTACGATGTGAAAAACTAATATATGTTGAATATTCATGTATCTCATGCAAAGTCCAAACTGTAACATCCCTACTTTAAAGGTCTCTGTAATTACAATAAAGGTTAACTTCTTTGAGAAAATTTTAATTTAAAATTTGATAGAATTAGTTTAAAATCCTTTATAACTTTTTATTCTTTATAATATATAAAATTTTATGGATTTTTTTTTTGGAATTTTACGACGACAAGTCCCAAATTATAGCCTTAAAGCTTAATTTAGGCCTATTCTTATTGGAATAGCAAACCACATTGATAAGTTATGAAACTTGAGTGAAAATATCATTTTAGGTACATAAGCTTAGGTTTAAAATTTTGTGATGTCTGGAAGTCATTTGGATAGAAAATAAAATAGTAAATTTATAAATAACGGGTAGTTAAACGATTGCTATTAGGGATAATTTTTAACACTCAAACATACATTAACATTTCTCAATATATTTCATAAAGTGATATGATTATTTATAACAGAATTAAATGAACAAAATTTATCTTATAAAAGTGCTCAAACTGAATATTATATTATATAATTAAGATAAATATCATATTATATGTTTTATTTTATTAAAGGATTATTTTCCTATATATATGCATTGGACCTTGTTGCATTTTTACTCGTATTTTCTTCGCAGCATATTTTTCTCCTTCATTCGACAAGTAAGCTTATTTTTCTCTTTTATGTACTCAACTTGTTGCTTTACTTCTTAACTCATTTTCCTTGTTCTATTGTTAAATTCATTTTTGTTGCTCACTTTGCTCAATATATAGTCCTTTTGTATTGACATCATTGTTAATAACAAATCTTGTTATATTAGAAAAGGCAATAACTATAATTTTATACACAACATTCAAACTATTCTTTTTCTTCTCACTATCAATGAAATTAAACCGCCAATCCATTCCAAGTTTTTTCTTCAATCAAAAGTACTACACATTATCATAGTTGATTTGTTGTTGTTAGAAATATTGATAATTTTGCATTTTGAACACGAGATAAAAAATAGTGTAATTTTTTTAAAAATAACTCAAAACACTAACATTGAAAACCTATGTGCATATAGTTCAAATCTTGAAAAACTCAAAACCCGAATTAAAGGAAGTTCATAACGTAAGAGATGGTGAGATGAAAATTTATCAATTATGAGACATATAGGATAATGTGACAAGCCTTACTCATTTCTAAATTTATAATTGTGTTATTTAATTTCTGGTATTTACTAGTTACTGTTTCTATTTGACCTTCATCATATCTATTAAATTATTTATATTCTTGACCATTTATATTTCTACTCCTACATATATCATATATATATATATATACATTTTAGTCAATTATATATTCCATTAATATATATATATATATATATAATACGTTTAGGTACATATATTATTATTATTAATAATTTATTTTCTCTTAATTATTTAGCATATATATAATTTATATTTAGTGGAGTATTTATATTTTAGTTACCTATAAATCTATCTAGGTGTGAGTTTAAATAAACTTCTATAATTATTAATATTGTTTGTTTCTTTGTTGAGAATAATTAAAATTATTCTGAATTATTAAAATACTTTGAAGTGTTAGAATGCTTTGAATTGGTATTAATATTATGATGACATATAAAAAAAAGTATTTGATGTGTGTATGTAGCAAACATGTTGAGAAAACTATATAAAAATGAAATCATAAATAATTTTCATTAAGCTTTGACATTTTATATATATTACTAAATAATATTCTATTTCTTCAACATATTCACTGCTTGATAGAAAGATATTTTAAAAACTTTGATTATTAATATAAAGAGATGCTTTTCATATGGATATATTATATAATTATCTAAGAATTTTTTAAGTGTAATAGGTTGTATTTTCAAATTTGAAAAATGTCTAATTTATAAAGGAAGCTCCATCAAAATTTTAGTAAACCCCACAAAAATTATGGAATTAATTATCTAAAAGTTTGGATGAAATTTAAATTCACAATGTAGGACATGCATCATATAATATAAGTGGAAGAGATGAATTTGTTCAGAAGACAGGGTTAAAATCCAATGAATGTATTATGGGTGGTTTGATTGCGAATCTTGGGATGAGAAGGTGTGAAGAAAGATCTAGAGAGGCCTAGGGTCGCCCCCTAATGTCAGGTAAATTCACAACAAGCTCTTCTCAATCTGATTAGACTTAAGTGTTAACTCCTAACTACTTCTAATAAAAGAAAATTTAAGGGCCCATATACATTACATTATCGTCGCTAAAAGCTTTAAGAAATAAACTAACTAATTATAAAATAAGAAAAGAACACGGGGGAAACTATCGATTCATACATACATAATATGATATTTTATTAGTGTGCATATAAATAATGCATGTGGCAAAATTTAAGTAAACCTAATTATTTATGAAAATCTAGTATTTATGTATGTCTTATATGAGCTTGGTATTCTTTATTTCTCACCCTTTTCTTGTTTATGTTTTATGATAAATTTGAATATGAACTAGACAGATAGTCTTCATGGCTAATGCTGATCCTCCCCATATTGTTGACATTAGAATTAGACCCAGACAACCAGACTTAAAATAATGGTGACACAATTGGATTGACCACGTACAAATCTGTTATGGGATAGTCATTATACGACTATCCCGAGCTGTACATAAGGTACCTGACCGAATGAGAGCCCTTACCATTTCATTCCGAACAAGGCTTGTACTGGATTTTCGTCATTCTACCTCCTCCAACCAATCAGAGGATGAGGATAAGGAGGCATCCAACGGTTATTCCTCAATAGTGGATGACTAGGGTGTTATGATATGACATAGCTACTATATATTGTTGAGGACTCCGATTGTTTATCCACTATGTATTAGTAGTTTTTTTTTATTGTATGATATAACTACTCATGGCCATGTAGTGCTCCTTTTTGATAATGGTTAATATTTTAGTTGATAACTAACCTATACTTACTCCACCAGGATGACTGTACATAAAAGATAACCTTGTTAGCCTTCTTATGGTTATTTTTTTATATGTGGGTAATATGCTATAAATATATTATCATTTTATAAAGACAGAACACCCCAGTTAGTCCCTGAATCCAACAAAGTCGGACACTTAGGTCCTTCAATTAGTAGGTTAGTCTCTTAAGTCCTCCACGTCCATGATCATCAGACACTTAGATCCCTGCCGTTAAACCTTCGTTAACTTCCGTCAGAGTCAACTGACATGGCTCGTTAAATCCCAGCAGGGATGCCACGTTTCTATCAAAACTACGTCATTTTGATAGAACCCTAAGTATTTTCATCTTTCTCTTTCTTCTTCTCACGTTTTTTGGTTTTCTTACTCTCCTCTCTCAAAATAGCAGAGAAGGCCCCATAAGGCCAAAGACCACAACCAACAGCAGTAACAGCAAAACTCTATCTAAATAATCCAACCGGGGGAAAATGGTTTCAGCACAATATCATGGAACTGAGAACCCCCTAAAGCATTGCCATCAAGGACATCATCTTCAAAATCAAGGTCAAAATTTCTTAATATGATCAGCCTCAACCTTGCGTAGACCTCATCTGTTTCTAGGTCGGCTAGGAACTTGACAGCTGCCACGTGACAGAGAACGAGTGGTGGAATCCTTAAAGCTCCAAAATCAACGTTGGAGTTTGCGTGTTCTGCGTGCCCTTGGGGGAAGTAGAACACTTTCGAGTTCACCAGTGGCATTTGAACCATCCATCCCACACACGCGTGCCATAGTTGTGGATCCAAACTCTTTTCATTTTCCTTCATTGCTTCTTCTCACTGTTGTACAAGAAACCAAAAGTAATTAAACATGGAACAGAGAAGAGTTAATGTTATTGGCTTTTACCTTTTGTAGAGAAAGCAAGAGAGTGAGAATGTGGTGTAGAGTAGAGAGTTAGTTCAAAAGTTGCAGGGGTTCAATTCTCTCAAACCCCGAAGGAAAGATAGAAACTTTGAGTTTGATTGCACACTCAGTTACCGAAGAAGTGCATCATCATGTTTTCCCCATTCGAAAGTGTTGCTGAGTTTCTTTCTAAATTGGTTTTTCTTCTAGTTTACTCAATCCACAACAAAACCTTCATTTTACAGAATCTGAAACATGAGATAGGCAGATTTCAGTTTTGTGAATCAGCGAACCTAGGAATCAAATATGTAACAGTACTAGTAGTTGTGTAATAAAAAGCCAATGGGGGAAGATGAAAAAAACCAAACATTTCATCTGTTTACTAGTGGAGGGAAGATGAAGAAGCCATGAGAGGAGATGAAGAAAACCAGAAAACATGAGAAGAAGAAAGAGAAAGATGAAAATACTTAGGGTTCCATCAAAACGACGTAGTTTTGATAGAAACGTGGCATCCCTGCTGGGATTTAACGAGCCACGTCAACTGACTCTGACGAAAGTTAACGAAGGTTTAACGGCAGGGATCTAAGTGTCTGACGATCATGGACGTGGAGGACTTAAGAGACTAACCTACTAATTGAAGGACCTAAGTGTCCGACTTTGTTGGATTCAGGGACTAACTGGGGTGTTTTGTCTTTTATAAATATGATACTTCACTCTTATCCCTGACAAAAAATATAATATTATTTATTATTTGTTTTAAGTTAATACCTTGATAACAAATGTGAAGATTAATATTTTAGTATCACACATTCGAATCCTTGCGAGAAATATTTTTATTAAATAACTTTTTCAAGTGTTTCCAATATAACTTGTATATACCCTTAACTAATCCAAATCTTAATTTACAAAAAATAAAATTGGGTGATTTTTACATTTTGTTTGTGTAATTGTTATAGTAACCGAGGGTTTACACAAACTCAAGAATTCGGTTGGAAACCCGACCTGTACAAATAAACTCTAACATAATATTTATTGAGTATTTTCAAACAACAATATTTTTCACAAGGACATCTAATACCACCATCAGATATGACAATTGCTTGATGTTTAACTTTGTTGATAAATTCTTCAACCTCTATAAGAAATTTATTTTTCAATCTCTTATTCACATCAATCTCTTATTTTTCAATACTCTCACGCCATGACCATAGTCCCACGCCACATATTTCACGTCATGACAATTAATGTCCCACGCCCAATCTACGCATAATTTTTTTTTAAAAATGTCTAATTTTAAATAGTCTTACGCCAAACCTAACATGGGAAAATGTCCACACTATGCCCTCATGCTAAATTTGATATTTCTTGTAGTGATTTTAAAATGAATATATTTTTGTCTTATGGTTATCTTAAATTATATTGTAAGTCAATTGTGATAGATGATGTTGTTTATTCGGTCAACAATTTTATTAGTCAATGAGGAAAATTGACCTTTTTATCACACGCAATAAAAGTTGAGAATTTAACTTGAACCCAGTTTATTCTGTTCAAGATTTGGTTGTATTCACATTGAATACAAGTTTCATGTGTCATCCCTAATAAGTGTCCACTCCAAAAAAAAAAAAGCTAGATTGAAATGATTCAATTTAACAATAAAAAAATATTATAGATTTGTTTGGATAGAAAGACGAAAGAAGAAAATAGGAAAGAAATAAATAGGAATGAAAGAAATAAAGTAGAAATAAGATGAAAAGTTATGTTGCTTAGATGAATAGAAATTAAAAAGAAAGAAGTGGAAAAAAGTAATCTTTTTTATTAGAATAAATGAAAAGAAAATGAATGAAAATATATTAATTATTTAAAAATAAATTAAATGTTTATATAAAAATTTCATTTTTTATTATAATATCTTTTATATATAAAAATTTAATTTTTAATTTTTAATACTTTTATTATATTTATTAAATTATTAGTCTTTATTAAAGACAAATTTTAGCACATTCCGGGAATTAATTCTCACCGGGTTCAACTTCTTTATTCCTTCTAAATAAAGGAAAAGATCTCATTATGGAGATTTTGGATTGACATAAAAAAGATAACTTTTCTCCTTAGACCACTGTCCCAGAAATTAAAATTAGGACATGGATTTCATTACCGGCACGTGTAAACATAGTATCTAAATTTTATAATCTAAATAGTTATAAAGTTTATTAAAATAATCCAAAGGAAGAAGAAGAAAAGGGGGTATGGGAAGAAATCACCAACAAAAATAACTTAATTAGGAAATTCAAAATTCAACAATTTCAATCGTCCAGTCTTGGCCCAATAGCATAGACATTTTAATAGACACCTACAGCCCACTTGACTACAGTCAATCAGCCCAAAACACAAATATTTTGAGCCTAAATTGTTGTATCTTTTTAGTTTTCTTATCAAATAATACAAGACAATATTTAAAACCTTTATCTAGTTACTTGCCAAAAAAAAAACATTTATCTAGTTATTAAACCAAATACAACCATTCATCATCATCATCATCATCATCATCATCCAATGATATAATTAATGGCATTAACTCTCTTTGATAAAATTTTGTATCTTCAATTGTAATGGTCTTTTTTTTTCACCATCATCATCCTTATAATTAAAATCTAGAATTAAATATTAAAAATGTTAATTTTTATACAACGTAAATTATTTTTAATTATAAATTCAAAAAATTGATAAGTTTATCTATAATAACTAAAAGTTAAATAAATACAGGGCCAGACTTGAACTGGGCCCAAGTTTATCTCATCGCATATAAAAAAGTGTAGCTTTGTTCAAGCCCTCAAATTTAATGGCTTAAGCTATATATTTTTGCAGGCTGATTTGAATTTACCTTAATTATCAGTCCATTTTATTAGCTCTATGAAAGATAATTATTATTCTTCTACTAATATTTTTAACAATTAACTAACAACTATTATTTATTGACAAAAATATTTTTATTCCAGTTTTCATTTTTCTTTTAGATGAATAATCATTTTCATGTTAACATTTTTAACAATTAATTGACAACTAATATTTTTTCAGTTATTTGCAAATTATTTGCTAATCATTTGGTAATCATAGTTAGACGTACGTATCACGCTGTTTATATAATGGCCTATATCATTTATAGCATGTATATTTGCATTGTTAATTAAATTTTGACTTTTTTTTAGATAATCCTCTATTTTGGTCTTCTAGAGATTAAGTGGCCACAAACTTACTCATCAAAAAATTTTGATCACTAGATAAATATTTGTTTGGTAAATCATTTCTGCTAGTTGAAAATTGAAATTAGTAGCTAAAATTTCACTTTAAGTAAATTAGAGGTGTTTATGTGAGTAACATTTTTTAAATTTTTTTTACTTTATTGTCCTTTCATATTTTTAATAGTTTATAATACTATCCTTTATTTTATTTTAAGAGACTAAACTTTTAATTTATTTTGAAAGATGTATTTATTTCATGAATTTTTTTACATTATTTATTATTATAATTATTATAGTAATTTGCTAAATTTTAAGCCTAACAAAAATTGAAATGAAAATGATTCACTAAATGAATTGATAATATGAATATGAGAAAAACAAAAAAGCAAAAGAAAGCATAATGTACCCGAACAAAGATGAGGGACAAAGAAGATAAAAAAACGAAAACAATGATTATTCCATAATCATTTTAAATTATGAGTATAAATACTCATGGAAATGTAATATAACAGAAAACTGCCTTGACCAATAAACTAACCCAAACTTCATTAAATATATTGAAAGCAAATTTTGTATTATTTTATTTGTTACAATTACATGTCATATTTTTTAAAATAAATCTTTTTTACTAATCTTTTGACCTAATTTATTTTGGCTTCTCTTATCTTTTTAAAGAGAAGCTAGACCAAATAATTTAAAAAAAATGTGCTTATTAAAAATAATTATTTTTTAATGAAGAAAAATTAATAGGGAACTTTTAATCAAAAGGTTATAAGACTAACTCCTAACTTTTTTTTTCATTAATTTCATTCTAACACATCTTTTACCATCACGACCACAGTTGTCATAACTACCATTTCTATCACCGTTGTTGTCGTCGTCACCAGCAGTATTATTGCTGTCTATTTTATACACAAAATAAACCCTTAGATTAGCAGATAATTTATAAAATTAATTTTTAAGTTTAATTTTTAATAAAATTAAATATTTTAAAGAATATTTTACCAAATAACTTTTAACTTAAAAATACCATCCTGTTTAAAAAAATGACAAACAACTTCTCATTTATTTTTAAGACTCTTATTTTTAGCTTTAACTTAAAAGTAGCTTATAAGCAAAAAAAAAAAAGTTATGCTAAACATAGACTAAACTCAGACAAAATTTATGATATTTAAAATAAAATATCAAAACTGCATAAGCCATATGAATATATATATATATATATATATATATATATATATATATATATATATATATTTGTTTGTTTAATCACAAGTGATTTGTTCGGTACGTAAGGTATACTTCAAGCATAGAAACCAAGATTATGTGTCTGATTTCCCTTACACCAGTCAGTGTGGATCTCATATTTTATCCTTAAGTTCAATTAATATTTTTAATCAATCTTCCTCACTTCTTTATCGTTCATATTTATATTTTTTTATGTGATAGTATTAATATAACATCACATATCATTCTATTAAGGTCCTCTTGAAAGTCTAAAATTATAAACTAAAACAAAATGTATGAATTCGTATATTATTATTATTATTACACTCAAGTATTACCATTTATTATATTAATATTCTTATTATTTTTATTGCTACTATTATTATTATTATTATTATTATTATTATTATTATTATTATTATTATTATTATTCCATTGACTCGATTACTAATAGATATATACTTGGATCCTATATACTATATTCAAATTGTATGGCCCTTCCATTGGCCCGATCCAGTTAATTATCTGATCCTATTATTGATGAATACTTGAATCCCCTTTCACTTGAGTTTCAAACTTTATAAGTTTTCCAAAACCCAATACTGTGTTAGGTATCAATGATGAATGTGATTATTATTTTTATTATTATATTTAAGTATTAATGTTAGTATATTATTATTATTATTATTATTATTATTATTATTATTATTATTATTATTATTATTATTATTATTATTATTATGTGAGCAAAACTTTTGGAAAAAAAAGGAATGTCATTTTTAAGGATCAAATTATGTTCACTAGTTGAAATTTTTTTCACTAGTTGAATATCATTTTAGAACAAAACAGTCAAAATGAAAGATAAAAATAGGAAAAAGTGAGTGAGATTAAAAATAATAACTTAAATCATGAGAGTGAGAGGTAAATTTTTTCTTAAAAAGCATTACATATATATCTTAAAAAGGAGATGTAGTTAGCTTTAAACCCAATACCCAAAGGACACAAGGTAATGTCTTGGTCACTACTAGGCTAACAACATATTTAATTAGAATATGGCAACATTGAAATCTTATATTAAATACCTAAAATGTATACATACTATTCACACACAGAGTTTAGAGCACAAAACCCTAGGAAAATCTCCCAGAATTAGGTTTATTAATCTTTATGATGTGTCACTTAGGTTACAATGTGAATAACATATGATTTTATACAAAAGTCATCAGGTGGGCTTCGGCCCAATAGCTTAAAACATAAACTAATCTACTATTGATATTAGAGAGAGATATGAGGGATTGGTGGGGATCACCCCTCATATTGAGGGGGCAACACATACCTTGATAAAATCTATTTATAAAGTAAATGTTTCCATCCTTTTCACTCATGATTTTAGTTCTTTTAAATTTTTCCCATGCTCTAATAATTTAACTCAATACTTTACATAGATATCTAGTGTCAAGTGTTAAAATTATACATCAACCCCGTAGCAACTGTAGTGCACCACCACTATCATGTTAGCATTTAAGCAAGTTTCGACCAATAATATCTCTTCACAAAATGCCTAAACAATAAAAATATTAGATTTGATAATTCAAAATGCCTATGAATCATTTGTAACTCATACAAATATATTTGTAAATGAAAGAGGGTTTCCTCTTTTGTTCACAAACTATTTAGCTCGAATCATTTTTTTATAAAATGCAGACCATTACATGCAAGTTTAAAAGAAATTTAAGGTAGATTTTACGCATTGATATATGTATATATATATGTTTTACTTATTAAAAAGACCCAAAACTTTCAAAATAATATGGTTGTCCTGCCATTTCAATAATTTGTTCTTGCTACTAGATAAGCTTGATAGAACAAGTAGTTGATATGATGTCTCAAATAGCTTGAATACAAATTAGATCTCTACGTGGTGACTTCATAAAATAAAAAATAGAAAACAAATGAATGGGTCATGTTTTCACAACAAAATTCAGAGGAAACCTAAATTATTCATGAGATTTGTATAAATATTTAAATTACTAAAGGAGGAAATATCTTGAAGAAGTGAATGATATTGGAATGTCTGGTTACGAACTTTCTCAAGTGTTGACATAATGGTGGTGGTTCTATGCAGTTACCGTGAGGTTGATATAGAACTTTGACACTCAATGTGGAATATTTATACAAAGTATCGAGTTAAGTTATTCAGGCCTATTTGGTGGACATGATAGAAATGCACATGATATGATGAATGAGTCTGATAGGATAAGATAAAAACAGGATAGGACATGATAACTCTTATAATATCTAGTGTTTGGTGTATATTTAGATAGAGTATAAAGATATATAATAATAATATTAATATAATAATAATAATAATAATAATAATAATAATAATAATAATAATGATAATAATAACAATAAAATAATAAAAATGATGACGAAAACGATAATAATGATGATGATAATCATAATAATAATGAAAAATATAATAATGAAAAGATAATGATGATGATGATAATAATGAAAATAATAATAATATTAACAACAATGATAATAATAATGATGATGATAATTATTATTTTAAAATAAACTCTTTATTCTATAATGTTCATTCTTAACTCAACTACCATTTAGGATAGAAATTACGAATGAGGCAACAGAGTAACTTTTATCCTATCTTGTTGGCGCACAAAGCATAGGATAACATTAAGGTAGGCCGACTTTTCCTATAGTGACGCCTTTATCCTATCTACCAAACGAGTTTTTAGAGTGAGAGAAATTTAAAATAATTAAAATCATGTGTGAAAAAGGCGAACTTTTTTCTTTGTAAATAGAATTTATCAAATCATGTAGGATATACATTATATGCATATAATAGTTTAATGTTGGGTTATCTCCATTAGATTCCTGATTAGCCCAATAGTAAAGGTTTAGTGTAATGTCCTAAGCATAGTGATTTTGAGTCCTGTTCAAGCCATTTTTTGTGGCATTTAAACCATGTGTTACCTATGTGTGAGTTACTTGTCTGAAAGCTCTCTGAGGCGAACAATGTCAGACGAGGAAAATGCTAAATATTTGATAAAGCACAAATAAATAGTCTAATCCATATATATCAATTATTTTTATTTTGATTTTAAAAAATATTATTATTAATATGAGTATTTTAGTTACAAAATAGTTAATGTAATAGAAATTTTTAAAAAATTCTTATAAAAAGATAATTTTCTTTTAAAAAAGATCTTATGTTAAGAGATGAAAATAATATATGCATGAGATAATCTCTAATTCTTTTAATATAATTTATATGAAACATGTCAAATTATATAAAATCTTTAGTTTATGCCTCTAAGTATTACAGGAAAGAATTATTTATTGATGTTTCTTGTTATAAATTGCTTTCAACTAATATGATTTTAACAAGACATATTTTCAAATAATATTCATTAAGTATTATAAATAATAGTCGTGTGAATATTCACATTCATTCTCAAATAGGTTAAATATGTTATAGATGCATGAGTTTTAATGTATAATTGAATTTAGTGTATATTTTTATTTTTTATTGCATTTGATCTCTATGTTTTAAATATAGAATGATATTAGTTTGTAAGGTGTGCATTTTGAGTAGTTTACGTTCTTTTTCACCTTTTGAGGTTTTTCTTTGCTTTATTTACAAAGACCAAAATAGTTACAACTTCTTTAAATGTATGTGTTTATGAGAGAGGATAATTTGAAATTAATTTCTTATGCTGCGTTTAGTTCATAAGTTTTCTTAGAAAAATAAAAAATTATTCTTAGAAAAAATAAAAAATAAAAAAAGATTATTTATAAATTATTTTAAATTTTTTATAGAAAAATAGAAAACTAATTTTCTATTTTTAAAGAAAATCAGAAAACTCTTTTAAAAGGTTTTCTATGAAAAGTAAAAAAATAGAAAATGTGGTAACTGAATTACAAGATAAAGACTGTAAACAAATGGAAATATGAAACAAATTGCTACTAATTTAAAAAGTTCTACTGTTACAGTTTTCAAAAATTAGAAACACGATAACTTACACTGTTCATTTAAATTAATATATTATCCTTAAATATTGAATTGGCTTTCCTACAATTCTGCTTAGCAAAAGAAATGGTAAAGGGTTGTAGAGATCTTATCTATATTATAAGTTAGTTATTAGCGGAAAGACCAACCTCACCATATCTATCAATTTACATTTTTATTTTTTTGTTGAATTTAAGATTTAATATTTTGTATAATTTTTATGATGTATCATGATAATATTTTTATTATTCTTTGTAACTATTTTGAAATATATTTAAACACAAACTCATTTGCTCTTATTTTAATATTACTTTAAATTTTTGTCACAATTTTTATGTGATACATATATTATACGATATTGTCATAAATAATATATATATATATAAGACATATCTTAATTAATATGAATTAAAGAATGTTTGAAAAAAAATTGGAAAACTGAGTACACTTGAATAACTTTTTTAGTTTTCTAGTTTTTCAAATTAAAAAACTATCACATTATCTAAACGAGTTTTCAAAATTTTTCTAACTATTCTAGGAAATAAAATTTTTGGAAAACAAGCGAAAAACTTTTCCTAAAAAACTAGAATAGTTTTCTGCAACTAAATGTAGCCTTAATCTTTTTCAATTTTTCTTGTTTCTTGGTTTCCACCAACTAAATTCAATTATACTCACAACTTTTGTATGAGATACATTTCATCCGCTCACTTAAAAAAATTACAATTGCTAAATCTCTATAAATATAATAAAGAAGGACTCCTAAAAATAAAAAAGAACGTGCAAACCATAAATAATACACTATCTTAAAAACTCATATCATCCTATTTTTAAAATATAATCACGAAATACAATAAAAATAAACATAACAACTAGAAGTTAACCCTTCTCAAATATTGTAACCCTTACTTTCATTTATTATGATTTGTCTATAAACATATGTATGAATAATGTTCGTATGAATATTGTGTAAATATTTTGTGCTTGGAAAGTAAAATTGTGATTAAAAATATAGTAAATGATAATTGGCAGACCAGGCATGGTGCTTTATTATTAGCATAAAGTTGTGTGCGTTGAGGTTGCTATTCCTACCATACAAAAGAGTGCTATTTATGTGCCAAACAAAATGGTGCAATATTTGGGATTCCTTTTCAGTTTTCACATTCTCGTGCCACATCATTTTACATTTTTGCCATTGACCCTTTTTCTAACTATTTCCAGTGAAAACTTTCTAATGCTTCCCTAGTGAGAAGTACAACACATGGAACAATATAAAATCCACTGAAACGTGCATGAAGTTTAATAAGTACCTTAGATCTATTTTAGACTAACAAGTGAAAATAAAATCGCTTAACCGTACATATTCAAATGCAATTGTACATGTTTATGTTAATTCCAGCGAAAATGGGACATCTACTTATTACGACTAATAATAATGATAATAACTAGCCTCATACAATAATAGTCAATGTAAATATTACTTCCGTTAGTCCCTCTTTACTAGGAAACAAAATAAAAAAAAATATAATTTTTGGAGATAATTTATTGTTTTTTTAATTTTATAGAAAATAATTTTTTTAGAGTTACCTTTATTTAAGTTTAAATTTCATTATCTCATATTAATTATACAAGTTTAAAAATATTAAACTTTTAAGGATAAACTAATAAAACAAATAAATATATATTTATAATTTTTTAAAGACTTATAAAAAATAACATATTTTTTTGGTAAGGTATAAAACTAATTACTCTAAATTTGTAAATAAACATTTACACTACAAGAAAATAAAAATTTAACATGACAGGCCTCCTACATAGAATTGAAGCTCCAGGGAAGATCATACTTACCTTGAAAATGGGTAAGTTATACCTTTTTTAATAAATTATTGGGTTTTGAATTTCATTATTTATACTTTTTATTTTTTTAATTGATAAATATATATTTTGAATGTAGTACGTTCACACCAAAGAATAAAGGTACTAAAAAGTTAAGACAAGCGATTCAATTACACTTCCATGGACTATGGAAGAACTAGTCCTCGTTTCGGATGATGCGATCATCTAATGGTGGAGTAAGTGGTTAGTAGGTTAATTGTCATTTGTTAATGTTTATATTGGTCTTTTATGATTTTATATATTGTTTGTCACTTTCATACCTAAGGACCAAGATGCAATGAAAGTCGTGTTCATGAAGGTCAGAAGGACATGCCTCAATGACATATTGGGGAAGACCCGTAGAGGAGACCTTGATCGTCAGACCCCTACCTGCCCTTCGTGGATTGGGGAGTAGACATGAGATGACCTACTACCTAAGTGGGCTAAGCTAGAATACGAGATGGCCCAGGGGTGCAACATGTGCAACTAGAATAACAGTAGAGGTGGTTCAGTAGAGGTGGTTCATTGCACGTTATAGGTAGTTACATGAAGACATTATTACTCAATTGTTGGTAAGTTGTTTATCTGTCTTATAGTATGAATGTAATAATTATTAAGTTGTTTCACTTTTTTTTGTTGGAGGAAATATGTAAGCGCCTCATCACCCCAACCATGTTGATGAATGCTCGCGTCAAATAAAGGTTAGTTGTAATCAACTTTAATTCCATTTTAAATTTAATTAACTATGCATTATTCATGTTTTTAAATGTATTAATGAGTATGATGAGTACAACAAGCATTTAGATGAGCTCAATGTTGCAGGCGAGCCTCTTGAGGTGGACGCTAAGACTCAAATGTGGATTGATGTTGTCGGTAGGAGGCACCACAGTTGCCTTTATAGCACCGTTTCTTTTTCTTCCAACATTTGTCAAAGGTCTTCTTTGATGATGTAGCCTTCCCCTTCCACCAAAGCTTCATCGGCACAGGCGGATTCAGAGGTGGCACGCCTTCGGGCTAATTGAAGGATGTTAGAGGTTAACTGGTGCAATATTGTTGTCTATGAGCTTAGTTTGACCAGATGCAGACCTAGATGACTACCTTAGCTCAAGCATAGCAGGGAGAGTCATCTAAGGGTAGCCATTAACATTTTGATGTTGCATTGGATAACTAGTTTGTGTTTAGTGAGGAGGAGGAGCACCCTTGCCACTGTCGATGTCGTCACGAGGCCCAACACACTATATATAATATATATTTATTGTTATTTAGTGTATTTTATTTATATATTTCTTGTGTGTTAATAATAATAATAATAATAATAATAATAATAATAATAATAATAATAATAATAATAATAATAATAATAATAATAAAACGAAAGAAGGCACATTTGACTTGGGACTAGGCATGAGACATCCCATTTTGCGTCCCAAAATGATGAGACTTAATATCCCATGTCAAGTTTAGCGTGGGACATAGGTGTCCTACGTAGTTTTTGCATGAAAGGAAATGGCATGAGAAGGACATCAAATCCATTGTTTTTTGTGTATTAAATGTTTGTTGAAACCAACATAGTTGATGTGTGACATAAAATAAAATGTCACAATATAGGTTCAAATATTGGTTTCCCTCTTTTTGACACTTATTATCTCATTTTCTTTATCATTATTTTAAATGAGATTTTTTTAAAATTGGTGATTTGAACAATAGACTAAGGTTGAACTGTTAAAAGAAAAGCGTGAAAGAATCACCATAAATCTTAAATGTGAATCAAGGAAGTGTAAACAAGAAGATAATGACATTATTCGTACAAACGGAGAACACAGGCACATTGAGGACATAAAAATTATGGGTTAGCTTAGATGCATATATGAAGTTGCATTATAAAGTAACAATCTAGATTAGATATTGGGTTATCTCATGTCTGACACTAGTTTCTTTTTGAGCTTGATTAGACCCTTGTAATCAAATTCTGTTAAGTATTCCCCGAACTCAGCACAAGATCTAAAATTAATCAGATTGATTGAGAAGACTCAACTCTCTAGAAGCAAATGCTAATTAGAATCTCAAATAGTTCATGTGCAGACATAAGCTCTCTCCCAAAATCACAAGCAATGATGTAAATGTGGCAATAAAGTTGACTACCATTTCCCACTACAAAGCAAAAGTGAAAATGTAATTATTCAAGGATGGGGTACAGAGGAACATTTCAACCAGACAAAGCTTTTCATAATTGATGGGCTTAAGCCTTTTTCTATTAAAACCCTTATAATTTAATTTAGCCTTTATTCAAGTTATTATTATTTGTTCTGTTCACTGGCTCAACTTTACTCAAACGCACACCTCCTAGTTGAACTTAATAAGGATAATTTGTTTAGTATCAATAAATCTTCCATATATGGAAAATAATGTGATGAAAGTGACAGTGATCGCTTGTTGTATTGACAAGACAAAAGATAATTAAGGTGTTGTTAATTAAAAAAAATGAAATATGCATGTGCTTGTGTTTCCAACCAGACTTAAGGGGCCAATTTATGAGGATAACTCTCAAGGTCTTCTCACCTTAATAGATACACCTATCCAACAAATGAAGGTGGGAGTTTATGCTCCGTCTCATACTTGTACTTACTAGGAACTAAGAAAGATATATATATATATATATATATATATATATATATATATATATTCTTTTTTATCATAAACAAGTTGTAAAATGTTTGAGTTAGTTTGGTGAGAAATTGATTTGAATTAATAATACGTAAAAACTAAAATAAAATTCTAATATACTTTTCTACCTTTAACCTAAGTTTTAGCTTGATTCTCTTTTTCTAAAAAAAAATTAAAAGTGATCCTCTAACTTTTCATTTTCTACGTATGATGATTGCGGTTTGAAGAGAATTAAGCAGTTGTAGTGTGTGTTTAATCTAATGAAACCAATGAAAGTAATTTCCCCAAAAAAATGTGTTGGCTAATATAACAAAAATTGTACTGATAAAATAAATATTGAAATATGCTTTCGATGGTAAATGTGTATCGAGATTTTAGAATATTTTTACTAATTAGCTTTGGTAACTTACAAAAAAGTTGTGTTTTAATTACTTTTTGGTTTTACTATTAATGATGATAGGTTAATTATATGAGTGAGAATATACAGATTAGACTTCTTTTAAAGGGACTAATGTGTGCAGGCAGAGTGACGGAAGTTCGATGAGTGAATATAATTGTGTTTGGTTTGCAGTTGAGGAAATGAAATTAGGGAAATGAAAAAATTTAAGAGTTGATATTAATCTTTTACGCCGTTCGAGATAATTAAAACTCCATTTAACTGTAGGATCTATTTTTGGGTTGGTTAAACCGGTCTAGTTGAGGAATTTTAATTTGACGATAAAAAATTAAAGAAAATATAATATAAACAATAGAAAATTATCATCTTAGAATTAAGAAATTATAAATTAAGCACGGGGCATTTGCCCTATTATAATTGATAAATTTTTATTTTGTTATTTTATCTATTATATTTTTTATAGGACTTTTTGTGAGAATATAATACTTCTATGTTAAAATTGGATATAATGCTTTGTTTTGTGAGAATATAATACTTTTTGTGAGAATATAATGCTTTGTTTTACAAAAGTAGCTCTCTAGCCTGACTTTGGGAAAAAAATATTAAAATTGGATAAAAAAAACTTTACAATGGTGAGCTAAATGAGTAAATGAATAAGTAATAGATTAGACTTTACACCCTGAACCCTAAAGCCTAAAGCTAAAACTAATGTAGTGCACTGACCATGGATGAGTAATAGATTAGATCCTAGTAAGTAGGGATGGAAATGGGTCAGGCCAGGCCGGGCTTTGAAAGGCCTGAGCTTGGCCTACATCAAATTTTTAAGGCATGAGCCTAGCCTATTAGCCTGTCATAGGTCTTTTTTTAAGGCCTGTTATGGCCTGACCTGTTTAAAAGTCTGGTTAAAAAGCCTGTTTATAGTGAAATTTTTAAAATGCTAAAACCAACCTAAAAAAAATTTGTGTTCCATTCCTTCTTAATTTTTTTTGATTGTAAACTTGTAATATTAATTTATGTTATATAAATGTAAATATGTAATATATATATATATATATTAGTTTATGTTATAAATATTATATATATATAACTAATTAACAATTAATTTAATTAAATAGGCCGGCCTATTGGGCTTCAAAGGCTTTTCAGAAAGCCTGTGGCCTGACCTATTTAGTTTAAAAGACCTTTTTAAAAGCCTAAGCCTGGCCTATGTAGGCTTTGAACGAGCCGGGCCATAGGCCCCCGACGTACGGCCTGACCTATTTCCATCCCTACTAGTAAGCATGTGATAGATAAGTTCGCTATTGGAGTTAATCAATTTATTTTATTTACGACTAGGCAAGATAGCTTCAAACGATACACAAAGTTACGGTATCCATGTAAGAAATGTGATTGTAGGAAATTTCAAGACTCAATTGTCTTTATGAGGGTTCAAGGATGATTATTATATTTGGAATGGTTACGGGAAAAAAAACCGCCACCAATGATGGTTGATATGGTGAGTATAGCTATTACAATATTGAAGGTACTATAGATTATTTGAACATGTATGAGCAACTTGTGACAAATCATGTAGGGCCTTCTATTAGGCAACAAACAGAAGAATAGGCATAGGTGGGAATTGAAAACAACATTGAAAAAGACCCTAATTTTGAAGCAAAATAGTTTTATGATAGCCACAACTCAGGCTTCATGGTATGGAGGGTGTGGAAATTATAACTAGCTATTGGCATCATTGATTGCATTAAACTTGAAGTTATATTATAACATGACCATGGGTTATTTTAATTGCATGGTGTGATTTATGGGTGACTTGTTATCAAGTGACAATCAAATGCCTTCAAATTTGTACTATGCAAAGAAATCTATGTCTAAGTTAGGGTTAGGTTATGAGAGGATTAATTGTTGTATAAATGGTTGCAAGTTGTTCTATGGTGAATATGCAGATAATAATGTTATAAGACTTAGAAGTGACAGAGTGTGGTGAAGAAGGTACTAGTAACGTGAATATGGTATTTTTCAATAATACAATAATTGTATTCCTCATTGGTTACAACCAACAATAGACAATGACATCACGAAAGGTGCATTATGCTATCCACCAGATGTATAACCATGCAAGCATTTTGGTAAGAGTTATCCCAATTTTGCTAATAAATCTCATAATGTTAGACTTGATTTATGTTAAGATACATTTAATTTATTTGCAACATACGGTAAGACTTATTCATCTTAGCTGGTTATTTTAACCCTTTATAATTTACCTCTTGAAATCTGTATGAAATAGAAGGTGATATTCATTTTTGTAATTGTTCTTAGTCTAGACAATTCAAAAGCTAAGATTGATGTATTCATGCAACTCTTCATAGAATATTTAAAGTTGTTGTGGGTTAATGGTGTCAACACGTATAATGTATCATCAAGGAACAATTTCAACATATGAGTTGCTTTGATGTGGATCATAAATGAATTTTCAACATACAATATGTTGTCTATATGGTCAATAATAGGGAAATTTGCAAGTCTAGTATGTAGGAATGTTCTGGGGGATATCAACTTCATAAAAGCAACAAAGTATCATTCTTTGACCATCATGGAAAGTTTTTACCGCGTGATCATCCCTATAGGCAGAATAAATAATCATTTATAAGGAATAAGGTTATGATTAATGAGCATCTACCTCGTTTATTAGGTGAACGAGTTTAGCAAAGTATTTCAGAGCATCCTTTCATTTCGTAGAAGAAGGTAACCAAGTTACCTGAATATGGTAAGAAACACAACTGGATTAAGAAAAGTATCTTTTGGTAATTTCCATGTTGGGGAAAACATTTACTTTGATATAATATAGATGTCATGCACACAAATGTATTCAGAAATATATTCGATATAATTATGGATATCAAAGAATGAATGCATAATTTCATGTTGCTATCCTAGGCATGTTAAGTATACACTAGCAATCAAGCAATGACAATTATAACAAGATACTCTCATGTAAATAGCACCATATCAAACCAATTCACTCATTCATACATGAGACAATCATCTAAATTTAGGATGTAAAAGCTATCCTTCTTATTTATCAGACCTAAAGATACTCACACATATATATCTCATTTTTTTTAGTTTTTATGATATCAATTTTTAGAAGCAAAGGACAAGAAAAAGGGATGAGAACACTTCCCTTTCTACATGTTGAAATGGTTGGTGTGGTGTGACATATAGATGATATGTGATATACAAGGGGAAAATGAAATTAGCACGATGGAAATGAAACATGAATGTTATACAAGGGAAAAAAATAAAGAACACACTAAATTTTTATTTTTTTCATTGTTGTAATTGAAATTATAGAATTTGAAAGTACACAAATTGAAATGACAGGAATTTAAAAGACAAAATTTAAACAACTAAATTTAAAAGATAGAATTTAAACAATACAACATTAAAGTAGAAATTCCTAATCTAAGCATCAGTCTCCTTATCCTTTTCATTGTCCTCTTCTTTCGCCTCATCCCTAGTTTAATCTGTAGGGGGTTGCACCTCAGCATATTGGGATGGCTCCATTGGAGGGATGGCGAATCCTATAGAAGCAAGCCATTGGTCCCTATCAATAAGGACCCCTATATCAGAAGTTGGGTTAAGGTTCAAGGTCGTAGCCCATTCTCCTCAACATGTCATGGTTCATCACCATGTCATAAGTGCCTAACTACATTCTTTTGATGGCTTAAAGTTCATTCATCACATTGGTGAGAGTTGGCACTGGTGGTTGGTAAGGTTAGGATCTGGATGGTCTTGGCTCCCTTAGTAGCATAATCAATTCAGTCTCAAACCTATGGCTATCTAGGGCCCTCTCAGTCTTCACCTTCAGGCAGTTCTCCTCATGTATCTTTACTTTCTGTTTCCTTGCAAGCAAGAAAAAATAAAACAGTAAGGGTGTTGGCTTTTCTTATACCCAACATGTACTATTTCAGACATAATTAACTTACCAAGGTCTACATACAGATCCTCCATCAAACAGTAAATTAAGACCATTCTCCTTACCATAACTTTAGTAGAGTGAGCCACGGGTTATAGGGAGAAGAAGAGATATTGGCACCAAATCATGGGGATATCAAGTAAAGAGTTTTTCCTTAAAAATGTTGGAACCCCACTTATAGTGGTTTTAAAGCTTGTTCCCTCCTTACAACATACTTCTAAAATGTAATTCACTATATCTGGGTGTGTGAAGGTGGTCAATATCTTGGTATATGCACACTTTATCCTATCTACAATGGGAGATTTTAGCGTCTTCCTAATTATCTCAGCAGAAAGGGGAATGGTAGCACCCCTTATATAGGATGAGTAAGGAACATCTTCTTGAGATCCCTCATCACCACTGGGCCTGAAATTAGCATAAAACTCCCTTATGAGTTCTTGGTAGCTTTGCCTAAGAAATTTGTTAAAGTATTGCCATCCCCTAAACAACATTGTCGCTCTAATGTCTAGATATGGACAGTCCTTTTCTTGCAACAACATAACACGATTACGGATTGACCCCTCTTTGCTTAAATTGGGACTCGAAGTCTTGCTCTGCTTTGGGGTCACAGAATCTTCACATATCATAGTCATGATTGTGCTTAGAACACTTTTCCCCTTTGTCTTTCTTACTCTTTTTGGGAGAAGAAGTTGGGGTACTAGAGGTAGCACCCCTAGCCCTTATCCTTTCTTGAAACTCTTTCCTCTTCCATTGCTCAGAGCTTTTCAGTCTTTACAATGTTTCTGGAGGGTCTTGTTACCATTTTCTCAGAAAATGATGGTATTTATAGAGTGGATTACGAAATGAAGAGGTGAGATAAAGGGTGGAGATGAAGAGATGCAATGGGGGAGTTACAATGGGTAAATAATGGAATTGAATAGGTGTTAGAGCAATTAAATGGCCAAGGGATGTTACCTTTGAGAGGATTCAGAGGGTAATGGCTTTTGAGCTTCAGAGGGACATAAAATTAGGCGTAAAATGAGGCTCTAGGGTTTTGGTATGCTAGGGTGGTTATTTATAACCAAAACCCTAGCATGGGTACGCTCCCTTTTGAGCGTAAGCACGATAATCTAGTACTTAGCCCATCAAAGTTTGCTACATTTCTGGTATACGGTGGTGTGGACACTTCCTTAAGCTCTCCTTGTAGTGATCCTATGCTTCCAATAATGACTCTATTTCTCTTTGCTGGAAGCAAACAATTTCATTCCTTAATCTTACATACTTAGAATGAGGGAAATATTTAATTAGAAATTTCCAAGTCAAATCCTCCCAAGTTGATATACTCCCTCTAGGTTGGCTTTGCAACCAAGATTTAGCTCTGTCCTGGAGAGAAAAGGGAAACAACCAAAGTTTGATTGCTTTATTTGGGACTCCATTCATCTTAATTGTATCACAAATTTGAAGAAAGTTTAGCAAGTGTAAATTTGGATCTATCACTCCCTCCAAATTGTTCATTCCTCACCAATTGCAACAAAGCTGACTTGATCTCAAAATTATTTGCTATAATTGGTGGTCTGATGATGCACGATTGCATCCCCTATCAATGGGCTATGAATAATCCCCAAGAGTAGCACACATAGCATTCTCCATTTGCTTTTGTTCTTTTAACTTTCTTTCTTTTCTCTACTATCTTTCCAACCTATCAATGTTAACGTAGAAAAGAAGATCCTCTTCCTCCCTAACCTGCATTCACAATAAAAATAACACATGAAACACAAGAAAACACTACTACCGCTACTTGTTAGTGTTGAACAAATTGGAACCAAAAAGAACAAACTGAAAATAGAACAAGAACGACTTCTAACTAAAATTACTAAACTAAAAATACTATAGAAACACACACTTTAACAAATAGAAAATGAAAATGGTTCAGTCTAGTACCTCCCCAACAGCACCATTAACTTGATGCGAATTCATTAGAAATATGAAATTCTCTGGCAAACACACCAATCGTTAAAAATGCAGTATTTTTGAATCTTCCCCATAGAGATTAAGTTAATTACCATAACCCAGGGGACTCACTAGTTGAACTTTCACAAATGGAACATTGGTTTTAGTTTTTTAAGTTAAGATATATTTTTTGTATTTTTTGGTTGCTGAATTTTTATGACCTTTTTAGTAGAAAAACAACACAAAATCAAAACAACAACAATGAGAAAGTGAATTAACAACTAAGATAACAATAGGTCGGAATTGACATCAACATACAACTTCCCCTAAATTTGCATGAATTGGGCATCAATTTCAATCAAGGCAATGTCTTAACATTTACATGTGAATAACCTCTAATCCTTTAGGTGATTATTTCTAAATCATTACAATTAAACCCATTATCCTTTAAGTGTTCAATTATACTGAAATTAAGTATGAAAATTGAGATGAACCCTAGTCATTCACCTAATCTCTTAGGCTTGAAGTAACTAGGTAGCAAATTTCAAACCTGAAGCCTTCACCATGATTCCTCACTGTTGATTGCCTCTGAATGTGCCTTGAATCTCCTAATTCAAGAATTGAACCTCAATAATTGCAATGTTCTGAACATGCCTCAAGAGAATCTTTAGCTTCAATTATATGAAATTAAGCTTCATTGTAGCTTCAGTCAACCCCAACCTTAGGGGTTTAGAAACACATGGCAGAAAAGAAATGGATTACAGAGCTAGGCATTTTTTTTGAGAGAATTAAGAGAGAAAATTTTTAGAGGGGAGATGAAATCTAAAAAATGAATCTGACATTAAGAGTTGTGCGTAATTGCAGAGCATTTAACATTTATAACTGAAATAAACTACTAACTAACAATTAACTAATTTGCTAGAAAACCCCTTAGGGGGTTTACAAATAAATAGGCTACCTCAACTAAGTTTACAAAGCAAAAGTGTTTCAGCATTTGAAATTGCAATTTCCCTTGTATGTGCGCGTATGGACGCTAGGGAACGTGTGTGGTATGCTGGCTTCATAAGGTGTGTGCACCATAGGTCCAGGATGTAGGCGTGTACATGTTGGACTGCAGCGTATGGACGTTAACATATGCTAGTTGAGGTTGGTGCCTGGGCGTATCAGTTTGGAGGACCTTGATCTTGGTATCAAATTACGATTCTATCATTCTTTTGAATTGAATGAAGGTACTCAAGGCTTCTGACCTGTTATGTAAAAAATACAACAAAAAAATTTGGTATGGGCATTTGAAAACAAAAGATAATATTTGTAACCTTCTTTGGATGGAGATAGACCCCCTATATATCTGACTAGATTAGCCACGAGGGATGATCATGTTGAGTTTTAAAAGATTTAAAAGATAGATTATGTGATTTGCCAATACAACATGAACCATAAACAAAGAATTTATTTATTTTTGGTACAAGAATATTACAGTTTTTCATGATCAAGGATATAGTTCTAAGGGAAGCATGAGCTAAAAATATTATGCCATAGATTCAAATTAACACTAGAATTATGAGCATATATGCTTTTGGTATAATGAGGAGGTTGCATATGCAATTCGTCAAACACATAAAGGTTTTCCTGAAGTCTGCCTTGAAGAAGAACCTTCTTAGACACTTGACATTTGACTAGGAAGTCATTAGGATGAAATTTAAAATACACTTGGTTATCCTTTTCAAATTGGAATATACTTATCATATTTTTAGAAATATGAGGTGCATGCAAGATGTTTTGCAAAGAAAACACATTATTAGAATTATGAGCATTAAAGGATGATAAACCAGAGTGTAAAATTTTAAGGGTATTACCATTAGCAACATGGACCCTATATGGTCCATTGTACTCTCTGCGAATGATCAGATTATTGAAATCATTAGTGAGATGATTGGTTGCTCTAGTATCAAGGTACCTAGAATCATCAATATGATGAGAATTATTGGAAGAGGAGACCATGGCTAACAAAGGTGATTCTTGAGAAGTCTTAACTTGTGTTGATGTTGAGGTTAAGTTCCACAATTTGATCATCGAACCATGACCAGTAATGGTAAGTTGAATGACCAAATTTCCCACAAACTTGGCATTGAATTCCAAGTCCTCAACCTACAAAGTTATATGACAAGAAAGATCTGCCACCTCTAGTTTTACCTTTATTAGATCCTCTACCTTACTTATAACCTAGATTGTTGCCTTAGTTGGTTTCTTGGTGAGATTCTAAGCAGGATTTGTTTGGGGGTGGGAGTTCTTTCTACTTGTGCTTTTCAATTCATTCGTCGTGATGCATCAACAGGGCCTCAATTTGAGCCACAGCGTAGGGTTCTTCTTTAGTGATGTAAGAGGTGATAAAACCATCATATTCCTTTCTCAAACCATCAAAGATCACATCAATGTGATCTTCAGAGTAGAGGGGAGAGCCAATAGAATTAAGGGTTTGGACCAGACATTCACCAATTGGCCCTGATTTCTTGACATTTCGAAGTTGAATCTTGAGTTGCTTCACCCCAAGCATTGGTTTGTGAAGCAAAGTAAGTCTAGAGTGTTTTCCAAATTTCATAGGACCAATCATAGTCTACCTACAGATCTTGAACTATGAATCTATGGATTCAAGAAGAAAAGATTTGAGTAAATTGTCTTGTTACTCATAGTTTACAGACTCAACATTGATTTCTCATCTAGACTTTGTATCATCATCAAGAAATTTCTTGGGAATGGACAACTCTAGCGACCGAAAGCCCTTAATCATTGCTTCTTCATGTTGCCTCCATGTGAGGAAATTGTCCACTATGAGCTTAGTTGAGATAGATGAGGAGAAAGTGTGAGGGGTGAAGGTATTGGCAAAAGTCATAGATTGATCTCGAAGGGGATGATACCATGTAAAGGATTAAGCAAGAGAGGAAGAAAATAAGGGAATCTAAAACGAAATTCTTTAATGAAGGGTTGATGATATAACAAGATACATGAACCATCTATATATAAAAAATAAAAACAGAACCTAATTAACTAAATAGAAAGATTCAATAGGTTTTCTATAAAAAAACAAAAACTTAACCATTTTAAGTTTACTTATGAAGGTTTCCTAATAGTAGCTTTAATAGGCAAAAACTATATTTTAATTTATGAGAGACACATGTTAATAGTAAACAAATAAGTCCAAAGCATCCTATTCTTCTTCCTCCTCCTTTGATGAAGTTCAATTTCATCAAAAAGCTCAATTTCTGGTGATTTACAAACAAATTATATGCACCCCAATTAAGTTTCTTCCTACTGTCTCACATGTACACTCTGATCACATAAGATACGTGGATTAGGAAAACCATGCTTTTTGAGTTAGATGGACCATTATGAAATGATCACATTTGGTTAGTCTTAAAATTTTTAAAGAGTCTATTTTAATGATGAAAATTGAGTCGTTTTTCTTTATATATTTTAAAATAAAGAAAATTTTAATAAATATGATAAATTTATAGGTTTTTAAAATCTAGTAGTTTTCTTGACAAATAAAATAAAAAAATTTAAAGGTCCTCAACAATTGAAAACCTTATAAGGGGTCTGTATGTTATTCTATAAAATGAGACATGTCCCTTTGGTTGGTTATTCAATCAACTGAATGACGGTTAGATAAATAAAAACTTATAAAGATTTATTAGTTCAACAGATATTTAATTATCTCAAGTAAAAATGTAAAATTGATATTAACTATTAGATAATTTTATTTCACAACTTTATATTACAATTGATTATAACTTCATTAGTATGTAAAAAATGAGTCATTTAAAAAATGTAAGAGCATTAAAAAGTTGAATAATTTAACATATTTTTCTTTGAAAAAGTTGAATAAAAAAATTAAATCAAAATTTGTAATAATGCAGAAATAGAACGGCAAGAAATTATCTCGCTTATTAACTTAACGGATTGTTATTAACAACAAAAATTGAAGACACATCCTAAAAAATTTAGATTAAAACCAAATAAAAATATTTATGAAAATTTAAACTAAAACTAATACATTTACTAGAGTTAAAACTTAAGACTTTAAGCCAAAATAAGCTGAGGACCCAAATTATAAATTTTATTAATAATAATAATAATAATAATAGTAATAATAATAATAATAATAATAATAATAATAATAATAATAATAATAATAATAATAATAATAATAATATTATTAAAAAGATTCCGGTATAATCTCCATGTTTCCTGGGGGCTTACCAAGGACTCACTTCAGAACTACATGTACACCTAATAAAAGATTTGGTGGGAACTTTGACAGAGACCAAATACAGCAAATTAAACTTGATGGTGGTTGCAACTATTGCTACAGTAACATGTAACATGTAACATGCAACATGTTTTAATCAAAAAGTAGCAAAATAGATAGCTATTGCAACATCTTAAAAGTGAAGAAAAAAATTTTCTGTGAAATAATTTCTTGTCAATTAGTTGTCCGTTGGAGAATTAGATTAGGAAAAGATGGTTTTAAGGATAATGCAGAAGCATCTCCGTTTTTCAAGGGCATATGGATTATGTCCCCTCCTCTTGTTCAAATGCCCATTATGATCTTCCAAATCTTTCCCTTCATGAATTTCACTTCACAAATTTCCCATCAACATTATTTAGTTAACCCCCTTTAAGCTTTTCAAATACTTTACTTGGATGCCATCGTTTTACACTTGTCAATTAAAAATCATGAAAATTGTTGGTAGTACACTAATTTATACCAAAGTTCTTCACGTGATAAGATAGGCTTCACAGAAATTGTTTTTTCTTTATATATATATATATATATATATATATATATATATATATATATATATATATATATATAGAAATCGAACATTGCTGGAGAGGGTTTACACACCAGCTCACACACTTTCCCAATGTTAGAAATCTTTTGTTATGTTTGCAGCTAATTTTAATTTGGGAAAAAAAAATGTATTTGGAGCAAAATTGTACCACATGTCAATTTTGGAAGGAATGTGAGTTAGAATCATGTATATTTAATATAAACATAAGATATTAAGAATAAGATCAGAATTTTGGTTCTCACACTTCTTTTCACTCTTGTTTATTATTAATCGTAAGAAAAAATACAAGAATTGTTACATTGTGATATTTAGAGGAGGACTTGTTGGAATGACAATATTGTTATATACTATTCTATTTGAGCATTAGTGATGGATGATAGTTTGGACAAATTTGAAGAAATTTGAAACAAGAAAAGAAAATTGTTTAATATATATATATATACAAGGGGGCTTTAATCCTTCTTTAGTATTCATTTGTGGCCCTATGCATTGTACCTAAATAAAAAGCTTAATTTTTGGCATGGCCTACCAAGATTAGTATCACATAATATTCGCATTGACAATAATGCCACTGAATTCTTTTCTTGTGCAGTTATCTTTTGATGCAGAAAAACGGGGGAACCGGGGGCTCCATTGACTAAAATTTCCATTAATGTTATTAGTATTACAAATTTTCAGAAAGGAATCCCAGCTCAGCAACTTGTGAGAGCAAAGTGTCCAACTGATACGGATTGGATTTGTCTCCACCATTGTCTGCCTCAGATCATCATCACAATGATTCAACATTTCTTCATATACATGTTGCTTCTTACCTTTTGTGACCAAGGCTCACTTTGATGAACAGCACATACCATGAATCAGCACTTCCGTTCATGCATGTCTCTTCTCTTCTAACCATATATATAACAATGAAAATTAAGGAAGATAATGTTGTTGGTCACACAAGGTGGTGTTACATGAAAAATAAAGATATAAAAAACTTTATTCTAATAGGAACTTTTTAAATTCAGAAAAAGGGACGGAAGTAATAAGGAGAAAGCTGCAATACAATAACTTCTTCACTGGTATAAAAAAAAATTTTACATCAGTTAAAAAAGACATACTAAAGTTTCCTTTGTTGTTTTAGTGAATTAAAACAGATAGGTGCCTCCAACACTATTGGTGATAAGTATTCTAGCTTGCATTGATCCCTTCAATTATGTAAAATCGCGTTTCCTAAGAAGAATATTTATCTCTAGACGCAAAACTTTGAAGATAAGAAAGCAAGTTGAATTTGGTTTTTGTTAAAATATTGGTGTTTCATATGTTTCCAATCATTAGCAGTCAGAGATTGATTCCCATAAACACAGACATGCAAGGGAAGCAAGGAAAAAGTGGAAAGACGACTAGAAAACATTTATTTTCTTAAAAGAAAATTAAAGGCTACAAGTAGCCAAAAACTGATCCCTTACTTATATAATAATTATTGAAGTGGCCTCGACTGATAATATTCTTCACAGATTTACCTAAATATACTGATTCAAATTATCTAGCAAATTTTACTGTATATCAACTGGGTAAGTCATCTGAAAATAAATAGGTGTTTTAGATGTTTAGAAAGTATAGTTCTATTAATTTTTATGACTTATGAAACTAAAATAAAAAAGACCATGCGTAGCTGACCAACTTGGTTTTGGTGACTCATTAATTGAAGAATATAGAAAGTAGAAGGAAGCCGACATATATTATTTATGTAAAGATGAAGCAAGAGTAATGGAAAAATATAAACATGTACAAAATGTTTAGAGTTTGACTTGGCTGAACAGCTCATATGGAAATAAAAGATAAGGGCATGAATAAGAAATGTGTAATTGGATGGGGTGAATTAGGACATGGCAAAAACCATGGAAGCTTCACAATGTCAGAACGAAGAGACAGGCTATCATAGAAGGACATATGAATATTAATATTATTGAGAACGTGTTCGTGGAAAGATTAAGCGCTTCAAGACAAATCACTATTTTGGATGTTTGTGTTGCATTAGAGAATATTGTTCAATTTGTGCCATCTAAGAACGACAATGAAAATGTTTAATTTACTAAGAACATAAATGTCCCTTCATCACTTCTTCTACTTCCAGATATGTATTCTTTTTCTTCTTGAAAATAATAATAATAAATGCTATGTCTTTATATATATATAAACAAACCGTTTTTATTTTATGCTAATTTACGTTATCATAGACATGCTGAGGCTATTAATTATTATTCGCTTCCGAATTTTTTCTTTTGAAATGATCCGGCTCAATTATCAATAATACTCTATTACAAAGTGTCTTAAGTATATGCATTTTTTAAGACATTAAAAAAATACCAAACGTTAAAGGTATGGAATTTAAATATCAATGATTCCATTGAATGAAAGCATGTAATAAAATTAGTTTTTCTTAGCGGCCTTTTCTTAACCTTAATTTTATAGCCGCTAAGAATAACCTTTACTTAGCAGTTCAAAAATAAACCCCAATAAGTATACTAATTGACACTGTCTTAACAATTTTGGAGATAAACAACTAAACACTACTAAGAAAAGGGGTTAAAATTAATTAGAAAAAAGACTGAATTTTTACCTTTTAAAAAATATTAACCTTTTCTTAACAGTAATTCTTAATGGTTTTTAGGGAATCTTAACCCGTTAAGAAAGACTTTTTTTTTGGGCTAACTTATCGGTTCTAAACCATTAAAAAAGGTTAAAATAATTGATAAGAAAGACCTATTTTATTATAGTGATGCTTTAAGACTTTAAAAATTATGAATTTAATTTGTTGATTTTTTTCAACTAATTAAAGCATACTACTTAATGTTTTAAAAGAATAAAAAATAATATTGAAAATTACTAAAAATTACATCTTGGATGTATTAGAAGTTAGAGGAGAATGTATTAACCGTTCTTAACAGAAGATCTATCTCTTAACTAATGTCTTAGACATTATTTGTTATTATAAAAATTAACAAGTATATAATATATAATGGTATTTTTTCCTTGAAAACGGTATTCTTTTTAATTTTTTCCTTAAGTTAATTTAGATGATAAGATTCACATATTCTTTTAAAATAGATTAACCATATACTTAATATATAAAAACGTTCACTCATATTATATTATATTATATTATATATATATATATCTTAAATTTTAATTATTACAAAATACCTAATGAATAATGAAAATAAATATGGTAATAAATATGTACCAAATTTTTGTAATTAAACGTAAATGAATTCAACCTAAAATACTAAATTTCTTTTATATTATATATATTATAATTATAATTATAATTAGGATAGGAATTGCTTGTTGTTAATAATATGTATTTAAATTCTTATTTATTTAAGTCCGATTTGAAGTGACTTTTAGTTTCATATTTTAGTTTTTATAGTTTTAAATTTTAAAAAATTATTGTAAAAAAGAAAGAGAAAGATTATCGGTTGATCAAGTAACTTCTTACCTCTACTTATAAAAAAGAAAAGCAAAGGCACACAAGAAGATGTTGATCTCTTTTATTACGCCATTTCAATTGTCCAGTTGTTGTGCTTACAATCGATTCTTTCTTCTTCATTCAATAGGGATCAAATTCTCTCTTAAACTAAAATTAAAACTAGAACAAATATGAATTCTTTCTTCAAAATAATCGACTCAAAGGCAAAGGTACCGTAGTACAGTTTTTCTAGCGCAATAAAGTAATAGTGTCTATTTTTTGTTGGGGGAACCAGAGTTGTCACGATAAGAAACATAAAAAAAATAACTATAAAGAACCAACGATTTCTTCGCACTAAAGACTTTGTAGCTCAATCTTAGGTTCTCCTGCTTCCTTACCTACACTGATCTGCTTACTTTATTGTGCTTCCCGTCTTGATTAAGCTAATTGCCAAGCAGCATCATGACTTATCAGACCATTATATCTATGATTTACAACCACGAATAACACTTCCCTTCTCCATAAACAAGCTGATGTATTTTCATAATTTAAATCAAACTAGTTTACACATCAACAATAATAATATAAAATATTAATAATATTAGTAATAATAATATCATTATATCTTCTACAATTCATGTGTAATTAGTATTTATTAACCAAAACTTACATGTGGTTGTGGCAGTGGCTAGCAATGTGGCATTGCCATTGGCTATGGCAATGATTATGGCAGTGGTGGTGGTGATGGTATTGCTTGTGGGTTGTGTAACAGTAGCGATGGTGATGGTGGTGGACGATGTGGCAGTTACAAGCAATATGGTGAGTGATGGTCATGATTGCTCCTGACGTAGTGTTGGTGATGGCAATGACAATAATAATGGCAGTGGCGATGTGGTGGTGGCAACAATAGTGTAGTAGTGGTGACAGTGGTGGTGGTGTGGTGGCGGTGGTAATGATAGTGTTGGTGGTAATTATGGTGTAACATGGAGGATATATTATATTGGGTATGTAGGCAAGTGTAGAGGTATATAAAATCAAAAACAAAAATAAAAAAATATCATTTTTTTCATATTTAAAAATATAATTAAGAAACTTTTTAAAATTTAATATATTTTATTTTACTATGTCCATTTCGTGATAAAATATAAATATAGACATATTGATCACCCGACCTCCTTTCTTAATCTATTTGGGCTCTCACCATTAATTAGTAGACTCGAGTAGGATAGTCTATTTATAGTGAGCCTATTCATGACCTAGTTAGATAATAAAATTCAATTAAGTGACTCAAGAAAGAACTCTATTGACTAGTCAATTGAAAAACCTTAAATATTATAGAAAATCTCCCACCATAAAACATTCTTCTAGAGAAAAAAAAACTCTAGTGTCATGAGAGCAAGCAACCATTATCTTTCCCTTGGGGGCTTTCTGCTTCCATGGGAGGTTCTTTCTCCATTATAAGTCAATTTCTCCTCCACTTAAAGAAACCATTGGTGAAGCATCAAACATTTTCCCATGCAACAATCAAAAGGTCCAACACTATAATTGTTGTTGCTCCGAAGTCGAGACAACTCTAAAACCCTCAAGGCGATGGTTGCATTAGAGGAGGAGGAATTTGCTACATAGCTTAAGAGTATGTATGGGAAATAACCAAAAGATCCAAGTCCAACGCTATAATTGTTGTTGCTTCAAAGTCGAGACAAACTCTAAAACCCTCAAGGAGATTGTTGTATTAGAGGAGGAGGAATTTGCTATATAGCTTAAGAAGGTGTCCGATGCAATGCCTTAATTTTCTAGATTCTGTTCCTCTTCCTCCTCCTTATGCAACAACCAACATATGTAACACAATACTTAACAAACTTTTATTTTGAAAATCACTCTCGTTTTATGTTTGCTTTCTCCAGCGTAACATTGCGTCAATGTTTATATGATGTTATGTTTAAGTAATTTGACGCAATATAGTATCAGTCAAAAACAAATACTACATTCCCAATTCTAAAATAATGAATTTTTATAGTGCTTTCCATTTTAGTAATTTTCTTCTCTCTTTAGTGAGAGTTTGATATTCATTTTGTTGGCTTCCTCTAACTATCTTTCAACTCCACCAATCTTTGATTATTGGTTTCTGGTCCTCATTCATTATTCATCCCTCTTGGTTGTCATTTTGTTTCCTTTATACTAGTCACTTGGTCTCTTCTTTCAACCTTTTCTATTTTCATTATTTTTACCTTTCCTTTACTTCATTGTTCATTCGTTCCTCTTTTTTATGTTTGTGTTCTTCTCTAACCACCTTATCATTTAACTCATCCACTGCCAAATTTCATGACATTGTCTCATTAGGTGGCATTTATTAGGTGGTCTATGATATTGGTTGAGCCAATACAACTAAAGAAAAATCAATGATAAAGCTTATTGTGAAAAATTAAAGCTTGGATGCACTTCATAGAGTCAATCAATCCACAATCTTCTTTTATAGGTTTCACTTTGAAGATGATGTATTTTATGTATGGTACATATTTTTTAGGCTTGATGGTTTTTGAGCCTTTTTTCTTTTGATGTTTGAGTTTCAATGTTCTTGGTGAGTGAGCATGTTTGTGGTGAAACGTTAATTTGTAGCATTGTGTATGTTTTAAAATGTCCTATATTACAAATCTGGTCTAGGTATCCTTATTCCTTTTCAATGAAATTTCATCGACCAAAAACAAAAAGGAAATTGAATAACCATCTTGTTAAACCTATTCTATAACCATTCACTTTTATGTATAGAACAATGTGGTTCTCTAGGATCAAATTATTCAACAAGCTTAATTTATTCTTTTAATACTACTTGGTGATCAGGCTTTTTGTGTCATACATTGCATGGTTCGTGATACTACATAACTAACAGGCAATGATACTTTCTTTTCCTATTAGTTTTTAGATTTTTTATTAAGAGAATGAATAGGCCCTTTCCTCGTTTTATTTCACCTAGTTTTGAATATAAGAAACATATTAGACATAGTTATTGATCTTAAATATAAGAGACCCTTGCACATGTATAGATAAATTAATGATAAATTTTCTCTGATAATCCTTATTTATATTAAGAGACTGCAAAATTTAATTAGTTATGTTTCCCTATTTTAACAATTTAATTAAGGATATTCTTAAAAAAATATTTCTCTCACATAATTATTGTAAATATTGATATATGTATTTTTTCTTTGTCTCTTATCAGATGAAATATTTTTTTATTATGGTTTGTCTAACATGTGTAATTTACATGTTAAGGAATCAAAAAAAGAATGTTTCATTCAAAAAAAACATCATTAATGCCCTTTCATTCTCATTTCTAACAAATTCCTACCTAATTTTCAAAACAAAATTTTGATTTTTGACTTTCTTATCATGTGTAATATGTTAAACAAGTTAGACAAAAAAATTATTTTATTACGTAATGAGTTTATCTAACCTAGCAATTTTGCATAAATAATAAAAGGAATGTTTTAATTTAAAAACATGATTAACACTCTCTTAACCTAATTTATAAACAATCCCTACATAATTTTCAATAAAATAATTTTACTTTTATTTATTATCCTATGCAATGTTGCATAGATTGAGAACCTCTTTTGTTCTAAAATATAAGCAAACTAACTGACTTTAGTTCATTAAATGCGAAAGTATTTTCAAAATAGCCTTATAGTAAAAACATATAATTTTAGATAAAATCAATGACATCAAGTAAGATTAATTTGTTTTCTTAAAGGGTGTGGGGTGGTTATTTTGTTACTTATATTCAAAGATTAATGTAGTAAGTTACAATTGACCAAGTCATCATGATCAAGGAATGACATTTATTTTACTTAACATGTTTTAAACACTACCTTTGTTTTCAAAAATACACATAATATTAAATGATTGAAACGCTAACATATAGGAATAGGTGATTGTTATAATTCTATATTTACAAGGAATTGTTCAATACTAGCTAATATTTTGTAAATTTTAAAATAAAATAATTCAAATTTTGTACTTATATAATAAATGCCTATTAGGCACTAGTTTAAGAAGTAACAATGAAAAGTTTTTATTCAAAAACATAATTAAAATCCAATCACTGTAATTTTTAAGCAATCTTCATAACATTTTGAATAAAAAAAAATCACTTTTCATTTCTTAAACAATGGGCCTGTTTATTTAAGCTTATTAAAAAAGTGATTATAAAAAAGCGTTTCTTTTATAATCACTTTTTTAATAAGCAGATCAGAGTTGCTTCTTAAAATAAGTTGAAATCAGCTTATTTTCAGCTTCTGCTTATTTTCGAAACTTAAAACAAACACGTCAAAATTTAAAATAAGTACTTTTTTAATTAAAAAAGCACTTATCTCTTAAAATAAGTTTAAACAAGCAAGCCCAATATACTTAGGATACTATTTAACTACCTATATTATATTATGAAAGGATATAGTACTACATTTATCGATGACACAAAGCTCATAGTTACTAGTGGCCATTTAAAATTGACATTGTTTGGTTAAAGTTGGAAAGGTTATGGAATGACATATATATAAAGGTCTATTTAGACTTTGAACCATTACTATCTCAGTTCTACTTCTGTGATCTGTCCCTAGGGAAGGGAAATGCTAGTATTAGAATTTAGAGCAAAGCCATTGAAGCTTTTCTTCCTAAACGTAATCATTTGGTTATTTTTTCTTCTTATTTATTGTATATCTATGTAAAAACAGGCATTACCTAGATGAATAATTCCCCCTCAACTTTGGTCTGTCGTCGTTTTTGAAGTGACATGGCCCTTTTGTTATAACAACACTTTCTCTTGGTAAAATTTTATGATTCCTCCTAGGTCATTTTTTTAAACTAGAAAAAAAATTACATTACACATAAAGAACATTTTAATTATGATTTGTTTTAGATTGGTCCAAACCGGATCCAAGTTAAACTAAGCAAGGTTGGATCTTGGATCCTAATCATTATACAACTATACTAGGGGTAAAAGATAGTAGAGGGCTAGATGTCAAAAGAATGAGATGCATGGAAGATGGACCAAAGAACAAGGGAACATGGCTTGGTGGGTGGTGCTTTTGGTGACACATGGTTGTGGAATAAAATCATGTTCTTATGGAATTTTGATAAAATGTTGAATATGAAAGTTATTCTTTTTTTCCTCGTTTTAACAAGCTAAAGAATGCCTAAATCTGACAAATAGAGCAAAAGTTATGCCTGAAATACCAGGGGTCTTGCATTAGGCTTTACAAACATTAGGATTAGATATATGATTACTTAAAAATTAAGTGATGAATATGCTTCTATTTGGTCATAAATTTTGATAATAGAACCTCTTCCTAACTTGGACAAAGTTTTCTCGTCAATCTTGCAACATGAAAAGTAGAATTGCCTTGGATATACTAAAGATCTCAAGGTTATGTGAATGTCGTTGATTATAAGAAAGGATATGGTAAAAGGAGAGGGAAGTATAAGCTATGTTCCTATTGTGGCCAAACAGGACATACTATAGATATGTGCTACAAGAAGCATGATCATCCATCTGATCTAAAGCCAAAAGGTCCTGTTGCAACTAATCTGATTGGAAGAAGTGAAAAGTGTGATGATGAAATTTTCACTTAGGCAGGGGGAGACATTAATAGCATTTTCGTGTTTGTATGGGAGTAGTATAAAGGTTTGTTAAACCTTCTCAAGCAAGAAAAAACATGCACTTCTACTAGTCACATGAGCAATTAACTCTTAATGAAGAAATTCAATTTGGCAAGCAATAGGTCATCAAATACAGCTACCAGTAATTATCTTAATTCATCATCACAATGGTTACTAGATTCAAGGGCTTCAAACCACATCAGTTGCTCTCTGGCAAACTTTACCATACAAAACAGGATCTCCCCTTTGGTGGTGAATCTACCAAATGGAAACATAGTCACAACAACCTTAATTGGTCTTGTGAGTTTTTACTACACTTAATACTAGAAGGAACATTGTATCTTCCTGACTTTTCAATTAATTTGATTTTAATTTCAAAGTTATGTACCACCTTGAGTTGAGACGTAATTTTTAACAATGTGATAATCCTTGAAAATGTTTAATTATCTTGTTTATTTTAGATAGTATTTTATTAATTAATGGCTCATATTTGTTAATTTAGGAGCATAATTGCTAAATATTCAATAAGTTATGGAATTCAATCATTTTATAAATTATTTTTATTTTTATGATTAATTATGTAATTTTAACCTTAAATTATAAATTTATGAAATATGTAATTTAACATCAGCGTACCTACGCAAGAGCCAGCATAGGCACGTTGCGTATGTGTGAATTTGTATCATGTTTCAAGTCCAAGCCAACGTAACCATGTTCAAGGAAGCTATGCATACGCTGACACAAGGGAACCAGGCCATGCGCATCCAAACGCTGGCCAACGTACTTACATTCTGGCCAAAGTTTACTCATCATACATGCAAATACGCCAAGCTCACACACCACGCGTAGGCACGCTGTATAGTGTATGCCTACGCTAGACCTAAACGCAACCATCAGTGCCAAGGTAGGGAGTAAGTGTGGGAACACCACGCTCACGCCAGAACCCACACCAACCATTAACACCGTTCTAGTAGTTGGGTGTGGCTATGCCTAACATCCACGTTCATACGCCCATCATGTGTGCCAACCATCAGGACCATCCAGTGTCTCCGCGTCTATATGCCCAGTTCCAGCGTCCACACGCTCATTCTCTGGACCATGATTACTTACCTAGCATGCACTTACACCCCATGCAACGTGAGAATGCTAGTGTGGCACGCCCATGATTTATGTATTGTCAAACAATGTGCACTCATGTATTGTAGTTAACTTAAGTTACCTTATTTATTTGTATATATTCATAAATGGCATTATTGTAATTATTTAGTTTAGGTAGTTAATTTAAAGTAGTATATATACTTGTAAATTAGAACTAACTTGTAACTAAGCTAGTATAGAATTAATTCATTTTTAGATTTTTATTCTCTCTCTAACATTTTCTCTTTCTAAATTCTCTCATCTTCTGTATCTTCATTCTTTGTGTTCCATCTCTTTTCCCTCCATATGTGCCTAAACCCCTAGGGTTGGGATTGATTAAGGCTGAAATGGATCTTGAGTTCAAGTGATTGGAAATAGAGGATTCAGTTGAAACAAGTTCAGAATATGGTAATTTCAGAGTTTATCTGCTTGGATTAGGAAATCCAAGACTTATTCAGAAGCAATCACTATAGAGGAACCATGGTGAGAGCTTTAGGTTGAGAATTGCTAACCTAGTTACTTCAGGCCTAAAGAATTAAGTGAATAGCTAGGGTTCCTTTTTAATTTCATAATAAAATTCAGTATAAATTGATACGTGTATTAAGATTAGTTTGTGTTGGATTAGTGATAATTACCTAAGGGTTAGGAATTATTCATCTATGAAATCAAACATTGCTGAGATTAAATCTGATGTTACTTTTATGTGAATTTAGGTGAATTTGTATGCTAAGATTAATTCCAATCTGTTGTTAGAATATTTTCTTATCCTTTCCTATTACTTAATTATGACATAACTGTTAGAAAAACCACAAAAACATGATACAATTCAGAAAATATAAAAATAGAATAACTTACTTGTAAAGGTTCAGATAGTGTTCTTCCATGGATTATGGTACTTAACTCAATCCCTGTGGGAACAACATTAATTACTACTTTTTAACAATTGGTGTACTTGCCAAAAGATTTATCACACGATGAATCCACATCACAATGTGAAATGCATGATTTAGGAAAATAGAAGCAAGGGGATGACTGGTTTGGCTAAGGTTATAAACAACTTGTATCAACTAGTATAGCCAGTTGTGGGTGAGAAACCAGATGTTGCATTTATTAATTCTATGTGGTGTATGTCAAATTTCTAAGCAAAGAAAGTTGTCTTTCTAAATTAGCATGTTAGTTGCACAACACAGTTTTGAATGAATGCACCTTGATATATAAGGTCCCTTCTCTCCACCATTTGTCCATGGCTATAAGTACTTCTTGACCATGGTAAATGATTTTACTCGATTTGTTTGGGTCATTTTGCTAAAAGCTAAGTTAAAAGTCAAGAAGCACATCCTCGATTTTGTAAAGATGGTTGAGGTTTAATTTTCCACCAAAGTCAAAAGAATTCAAAGTGACAATGGAGTGGAATTTGTTATTCCTAGTTACTACATGCTTCAAAGGGGATTATCCATGAAACCTCATGCCCTAAAACTCTTAAGTAGAATGGAATGGCGGAAAGGAAACACCAACACACTTTGTATGTTAACAAAGCCTGATGCCTCAATTAGGATTAGAGTAACAAAAAAAAACTTGCACCCGCGGGTAATCTATGGGTTGTCCGCAATGCATACCCGTAGATTCACTAAATGGGTAAGCACCAGTATTACACTTTCCGCCTCACGGATGCCCAAATGATTATTAATATTTTTTTATCAAATATACTCAGATATTTAGGTATTTTATAATGAGATAAGATTAATACTTTTTAATGATAATATTTTAACTTGTGAAGTTGTAATGTATGATACAATATTAATTTATATTATATCATACTAAAATAATATTATTTTTAGTATATTATACCATATTTTCTTTGTATGGATAAATACTTATGGGTACTCGTTCCTCTACTCACGAGTACCATTACTCGTCTCATACCCATGGGTATGAGTAGCGATAACATACTGTCTACCCCCGCTCCATGACCGTCCTTAATTAGAATTGGCAAAGAGATTTTAGTGTATGTTGTTTCACATGCTATTTTTTTTAATTAATAGAGTCCTCACTCCACTCTTGAAGAATGTGCCTTCATTTGAGTTTCTCACAGGTGATAAGGCCAATTTAGAGGAATTGAGGCTTCTTGGCTTCTTGTGCTACACCTTTACACTTATCGCAGGAAAAGGGAAACTTGATCCAAAAGCCGAACCTTTAGTTTTCTTAGGTTACAAACAAAGGGATATATAACCATCAATATAGTAACTTAAGCTATAGTTGTCTCATGTTATGTTGTTTTTCATTTGTATAGAAGAGATAAATTGTATGTAGTACTAAGTCCATCTAAACTTATATATAATGTTAAATTAATGAGTAAACAATCAATTTAATCCTCCAAAACTAAAATGACCTTCCACTTATTTTTCTAAAGATTATAGTGATCAAATTGGTTATCCAATTATTAATTTGACCACTATATTGATTACTAGCTCTTTCTTAACCGTTTACATAACTTTTTCTAGCCTTCTTAACTATTTAAAAAGACTTTAGTAACAAATATATGACCACAATTCACCTGTTTTTAACTAATGATCAATTTTGGTTGCCACAATTTTTGAACTCTAGTCTTTGGAAGACTAAATTGACTCTTAATTCTGGCAAATATACAAGTTGCAATATTTGATGACCCAATTTAAATTGTCTGATTTCATATACATCTAAAGGGGAGAAATGCATACTACAATAAAGAAGGGACAATTGCATTATTGTAATTGTCGCATTGTATGTACAAGTACAGTTATTTTTTTTTCTATTATTAACTTTGGTTTTAGTACCCTACCTAAAAAAAACAACGGTTTTAGTGAAGTCGTATGAAGTCAGAAAATTGACATTGAAGAAAACCACATTTAATTGAAAAGAAACGTAATTTTCAAATTGCAAAAAAGATGAATCATTCGGGTAGTTAGTTGAAGTTCCAGCAGTTTCCAAGGGAAGAAATAACCTGCACACAGATGTCAAAAGCAGTTTTGCATTTGTTCCCAAATGATGAAACTTTTCCAAACGATCATGATTTTGAAAAATCATCCCAAAAAGTCAAAAAGAAGAGAGAAAGGGTAGTTTTCTACCATAGGGTACCTGGCAGAAAAAGTTAGTCAAGAAAAGGAAAAGGGCCATAGAGTTTTCAAAATTTTGAGTATTATCACCAACGGGAACAAAAGAACCTAGAGAAGCTTCTGTTATCATCAATTTAATGCACAATACTTTGTTTTGCACACCTTGCTACTCTCAGGCTTTGCTTATCCATGAGAATTTTACCCTTCTAAAACCATGTGATTAATTTTTACTCCATCTTACCATTCTTGGAGTTGGTTTAGCCTACCAAAGCCACTCCTTCAAATTCCATTCATAGTTCTTTTTTCCATATGCCTCTCTCTTCTTGCTATTATATTATATCATCTTGGAATGGGGACATTTCGTCACACTTGAGAAGTTTCAAACACACGAGATAATTTATCAACAAGTACTCTCACTCACCTCTAAGCAGCATGGTTACAATACCACCTAGGTCGGTGAAAAGTGAGAACCTTAATTCCTAGCTACCTTTGTAGCAAATACCAATTACTTACCATTACCAAAATTTAGTACACATATACAGTCAGATGAGGATGATTTGTTTTTTTCTTTTGTTAAAATGTGAGACCTCTTAAGAAAATGTCAATTGGTCTTAGGAATGTGAAGGAACCTTAACAATTGGACATGTATACATTTTACATATAAAATACAAGTCAAATTAACTAAATGATATTGTGTGGTACCCTTATTGTACATTACCCGATGGATAGGAACCGTGGTAGCGTCTGGACCATCCAAACATGATGACCAAGAAGGTGGGACCAAGGTGATTATGTGCTTATTTGTTCCATTACAACTGGAGTAAACCAAAACTAAATTTTTATCCGTTAATCATATTGAATTAAAAGGTATTTTAAATGGTACATAATATCAATATTGAACATTAGATGGTGATGTTATCGTATAATTAGATGATGGTGGTGTTATCATATAAAAAGTCATATATACACTAGAAAGAGATGGTAGTGTCCAATCACCTCTTAGTACAACTTTCTCTCTTCCTATTTATTTGATTCCCCATGAAGCTGCCATTTTATTTTCTCAACTTTGGTTGTCCAAAGCATAATCCTGTTTAACAAGACACTTCTCCTCTCACCCCACAAAACCTCCCTTTCGTTTCCGAGGTTCTAATTCATCCACACACAGTCCACGTAGGTTTGGTTGGACACAGGAGTTTCGAAAGCATTGTTGAAGTACTGTTCAAGACTCACACATGGGAAGGCATTCTTGCTGCTACAAGCAGAAGTTAAGGAAAGGCCTTTGGTCTCCTGAGGAAGATGAGAAGCTCTTGAATTACATCACCAAACATGGTCATGGATGTTGGAGCTCTGTCCCCAAACTAGCTGGTACATACATAGTACCATTTATCGTTTGTTTCAATAACACTTGCTAATTGCAGTATGTGCACAATGAAGGACAAAACAAGTGAGTCCCTTTTAAGTTTTAACCTTCCTTTTTGTGTGTTATTAATTGTACATGGCAGGTTTGCAGAGGTGTGGCAAGAGCTGCAGGTTGAGGTGGATAAATTACCTGAGGCCTGATTTGAAGAGAGGAGCATTCTCACAGCAGGAAGAGAACATGATCATTGAACTCCATGCAGTCCTTGGAAACAGGTAGTTACTGTTTCACAAGGCCTTTTTCTCTTCTTTTTTTTAACATAATAAGATACTTATTACTTTTAACTTTTAGCCACTCAGATTGTGAACTTGTTCTATTTTACAAATGGTTTTCATGTGACTTTAATTAATTTGTTTGGTTTTTACCAGGTGGTCTCAGATTGCAGCACAGTTACCCGGAAGAACTGACAATGAGATTAAAAACCTATGGAATTCCTGCCTCAAGAAGAAGCTGAGGCAAAAAGGCATTGACCCAAACACTCACAAACCACTATCTGAGGTTGAGAACGACAAGGACAAGCCATCCACAGCTGACAAAAACAATCAGAAAGACTCTTTTGGATCCAATGAAGTAATCAGTTTGGTTGATCAGCTAACAAAACCAAACCCAACTTCTATTTCTGCAGAAAGGTACCCTCTGGAAGTTTCCAAAGCCAACAGTAGCAGCAGCAATTTGACCTGCAGCACCCCACCAACCCAGGAACTGTTCCTGGACAGGTTTGGCACTACCACTACTACAACCTGCCATGATAGTTCAAGACCATCTGATATTGTAGGATCATACTTTTCTTTCCAGCATTTGAACTATGCAACAAACATGGCCCTCTCTCCAAACCCAAACACCAACCCCTCTCTTGGTTTCGTTCCACCCTCTACTACTACCTCTTCCTCCCATGTCATGTCAGACCTTAACTCCACCATAACCTCTTCCATGCTCCATTCAATTTTCCCAACTCCAACACATGTAAAACCCACTGTTAATCTCCACTCTAACAACAACAACCCTTCCATATCCTCTGGAGACATTGATGGGGTTCAAAACTGGGAATCCAGTAACTACAACAACACAAACAAAAACAATGGTAGTGTCCAGTTATTACATAACAGCACAAACTTCCTTGACAACAACAGCACTCTAACATGGGGTGTGGCAGAATCTATAAAGGTTAATAAAGATGCTCTACAAGTAGAACAAGAAGACATGAAATGGTCTGAGTATCTTAACACACCGTTTATTCTTGGAAACACAGTGCAGAATCAAACCTCTCAGTCCATCTACAGTGAGGTTAAACCAGAAACAGGGTTCACAACAGACGAGTCATGTACCAGTTGGCAACAACAAAGCCACCAACCAGTACCAGGCTTTCAACTTTCTGATATATATACCAAGGATCTGCAGAGATTTTCAGTCACTTTTGGACAGACCCTTTAGCTTCTTGTACTTAATATATGAGGAAACTTCAACTCAAAGAAAGAGACAAAGATGCCGACTTTCAGAATATGAACAACTAGGTCAGAATTTTCTCTTCTGGGTTCTGACCACAGGTGTGTGCTGTAAAAAAAAAAACCCTCCCCCCCAAAAAAAACTTTCTTTCCATATTGTATATGCGTCTGAATGTCTGATACCCACAAAAAAGAAAAAAAAATAGCATTATGTTACAGTATGATATTTGTGAAAGTGATTGATTCCATGATCTTCCCACCATTTTGTTAATCAAACAAACACAGAGGCACTAGTGCAGAATAAGGCTTATCTTCTTACAGAATTGTTCAGATATTATTATTATTTACTATATATCTGTGTAGCTTGTGAGTTTTGGCTGTATAAAATTGACAGCATTCTTTATATTTTTCTACCTTGCAAGAGTTTGTATATATTGTAACAGTGGCCATGGCATTGAGTTCATGGAGCGTGCGTGTGACTCAATAGTTTCAAATCCTTGTATCTTTTACATGTCCGGGATTTGTTCTCTCTCCCTTTTTACACAGTCAGCTTTTCACTTGATCCTTTTCAAATCTAGAATCCATTGAACTTCAATCTTTTCTTTTCTTTTTTCTTTTTCCAATCTCTCTCATTCACTCGTAATCAAGGCACCAGGGACCATATTTCTTAAATGGGTGTCTGTCACTGTCTCTTACAGATAGAGATTGTTTTCACTTTTTGAAAAAACCTGAGCTCACCTCAATGAGTTAGGACCAATCTTTTAATAATCAAATTCATTATTAAACTGATAAAAATATCAATTCAAATAAATGGGATATCTATAGTGATTAAAACAATTATAATAAAAAATTAGATCAAACAGTTCACCTAAATATACTCATGATTTAATCGATTTAACTAAATCAATCTAATCCATTTTAACAAAACCCTCGAGAGAAAAAAAGTATACACTATATAATACTTGTCTTCCTTTGATTTACCTCTTTCAAAAGGCCATCATCCAGTTGTACACACAGGGTCATGGATTTGATTACCAACTAAATAGTTGTAGGCACTATAGGCACAAAGAGGCAAGTTCACTCATGCCACACCACCACCGACTAATTAAGAAATTCAAAGGCCACAAAAAAAGAACATATATTTATTAACAGCTATCTTAATCTTATGTTAGCATTTCAATATTAAATATGAAATAAAATATAAAAAAGGAAAGAAGATGAAATGGATTCATGGTGCAAGTTAGAGATGAGGATATTTTATTCTAGTGTATTGGGAAGTGACACGATTTTGTACCATTTTAAAACAAAAGGATTCTATGTGTGAATCCTTGGCGTGGGGCTATACCTCTAAAAGCTTTGCACAATATAATGGGTCCCTTTGTGGGCATCTATCTACATGTACTGATGCTGAAAGTGAAAGTAGATAGCAAAATTTGAAAGAGGAAAAAGGAGGGGAATGGAGTGTTAACTTCATGACAGAAATGACCGTGGGAAAATACATGAAAACGAAAGAACTTGTTCTTCAATAGCATCCCCTCACCATAGAAACAAGTTTCTTTTTTGGTTTTTGTTTTTTCTTTTGTTTTCATCTCAAAGTAGAGTGAAACAGTTTTGTCCAATACAAAGCTGCTAATTGTTTAGTGGGTCTCTTGCTTTGTTGTCATTGTATTTCATTTAGTATTTGAATATTCGCTCATCTTTCTTTAAAAATTGGATGGCTACACCAAACCTTTGGAGATATAATGTTTAATTTTCATTAAAAAGACAAAAAAAAAAAGTTAAGGATGGCAACTGCTTGGATTCCCAGAAAGCATAAACTAGAGAATCAAGTTAGAAACAACCTAGAGTTCATATAACAATTACACTTTTTTATTTGATATTACCTTGTGAGAGATAAATTTTGTTAATATTTATCACAATTCAAATATTCAAAACAATAATAATTACTTTTTCATTGTTCCACTTTTGACAATATAAAAATTCAAACTACAATAAACTTATTTATTTTATTAGTTCAAAGATCAATAAAAGATTCAACTGTTGTTGTATAATGTATCATAAAGTTGTTAATTTATGTTAGAATTCATAAACCAACTCAACTAACCTATTCAAATGTGAGCCAAGTTATAAAAAATGTAGTTCATCATCAAATCGAGTTGCCTCCAACCCAACTTATGTGACTGGTGAGTTATAACAGACTAACATGTGACAAATTGAATTGCCTCACTCAATATTTAAAAGATAATAATATAATTAGTTATTTTTCCCCTTAATTAGGGACATAATAATTGTAAAAAATCAGTTAATTTAGGTGCCTAAAAATCTTAATTGTTTCTTCATTTCATATAATTTTAAATTTATTTAGAAATTTTTATAATTTTTTTAAATTAAATGAGTCAAATTGACTTACTAGGGATTTAGTTGGGTTGAAATGTTATTGGCTCATCTAGAGGTGAATCAAGTTGGGTTGTGAAATTTCACAATTCAAAATGGAGTAGCTCAAATAAATCAAACTTGCCTATAACTTAACAGTTTTACTTGTATTAGATAAAAAAAATATGACAAAATAAACAAAAGCTAAAACAAGAATTTTATTATGTATTTAGAGCAAAATAACTTTTCTTTGGACCAAATAAGAATGAATGTAATATATTGTATTCGGAACAAGTTGGATAACCCTACTTTGATTTTTAAAAGTCTTACTACTGAATTTTAATAAAGTTGTATTCTTCTCAGATACTCTAACTTTAGACCTCTACTGAAGCTAGCAAAATCAGTTAACCGTTAGTTAATATGTGGTGAAAAAGGAGTTCCAAAAGGGAAAAAAATTATTGTATAGTACTAGTTTTTGATTTGGCAATTAGCATGAAGAAAGAAGCACGAGTAAAATAGTTTCAAAGCAATTAGCAAGTGGCATGACAGTGATTTGTTTTCCCTTTCAACATAGCATTCCTCGAATTACCTTTCAAAATGTTACACGAGTTATGTTGCCACTAGGAAGAAAAGGACTCGCAAGAGAAGTCCCTATTATAGCAAAAAAACGGAATATCTTTGAAATATTAGGATTTGCTTATTCATACATAAGGACAATATATACTCGCAGCCTCTCCTTGATTGTCCATGTGCACACATATTCAATAAGTCTTCTCAGTCATTAAATATTTCCATGCTTGTTATTTCTTTAATGTGTTCACAATCTCCATGCATGTGAAACAAATTATTGGGTCTATTTGGATGGGACCCTACAATCATCAGTATTCAGTGCACAGAAACACAACAAAAATCCTCAGAAGGGATAATGGGGTGGTGGTGGCTATGAAATCCCAAGCTTGATCCCTTGTAAAATATTAATGTACTAGTTAAACAAGCTTCTTAAAGGCCTTTTAATAATTAAATTATTTGCATTCACATAATTGAGTGAGGGAGAAAATATATTCAATAAACAAATTGTTGATTATGATGATAATGATTGAAGTGATAATGACGGTGTTGATGAAGCTAATATAATATATAGCCAGCCTTATCGATAGACTTGTTCGGGGTGACAGATAATTTGTGTATAGTTATTAGAAAGTGATGAGGGAGAATAAGACTATGGCTAATAAGATTGAATTAATCAACAATAATTTTGTACTATCATTTTACCCGCGGACAAAACTAAGTGAAAACAATCTATCTATTATGTTTTGTTTTGTTTGATTTTACTCTTTTTCCTTGAACTTAACTTGTCTTATTTTTCAACTCAATGTCTTTTCTTTTTTCGTTTTTTTATTTTAATATATATCAAGGTCCAATTAAAATAAATTAGTTTTATAAGAAAAGAAAAATAGAGATAAATTAATAATACTTCTTTTGATAGTTAATACTAATTTAACTTCTCCAAAACTTTAGGTAAATATTTTTCATTACGAATTAAAGACTGGGCTGTTTGATTTATTTTATCTTTTTATTTTGTTTTTTTATAATAGTATTTCTTTAGAAATTGGTTTAAATTATCCTAACTACGTAAGATAATATGTTTCTTTTGTTCTAAATTTTTTTTTATCAAGTTTGACTGTGAATAAAAGTTAATTTAGTTAATTATTGATTGAATTTATATATATCTTAGGTAAATTCAAGTTCAAATTCTATCTATATGTGTAATTTGTAACTACATCCATAAGTATTTATATTTCCTCACCTTGGTATGCCTTGGGATCATTTTCAACAAAAATTAATAGACTTTACATTAATCTAGGTTGTTATTGAACATATTGTTGATGTAGGATGAGAATAAGTCAAATGGTTAGAAATTGGATCTATTTTCTTTTGAAATTTTTTCTTAAAATATGGAGAAATAAAATATGCAAAGGAGAATAGCCATAAAAAATATTATGTGGAAAAATGCAAAACTGAAAATTGAAAAAAAAAACACATGGTTGTTGTAAAAAGGCAACAAGAGAATAACATTATATAAAAAAATTTACATCAGTGAACATTTCTCTTAACCAACCCATGACCTAACATTCACACTTTTTGAAGCTTACATCTCAAAATACTTTGTAAAAAGAACATAAAAATAGAGAAAAACTTAAAATGTTTTTGGACATTTTCCACTGATATCCAAGGCCTCGGCCTCGGTACACTCATTACTAAATTTCAACTCAAAGGCTTTAGGCCTATACATAATATTGGCTTCCTATCCATATAGCAAAATCAATCAATGTGGGACTTATTTCCACCAATTCCAACAATCTCTACCTTGATTGAAATAAGTACATCTTCCTCTTCAATGCTCTACACCGATAATCATTGTCTTTATTGACAAAAATTGTTTAAAAGAACAATCACACTCCACAATAATGAATATACCCATTAAAAACAAGGTAATTCCAAGAATTTCTCATCTAGCACATGTCAAAAGCTTGTTGAACATTTATGATACAACTCCCATGTTGGCTTCAATCATCAAAAAAACTCCACCACACACCTTACATCAATGTCAACGAATATCTATATGGATTCACTAATAATAAATTATCTTATTTCATGGCAACTTATACATGTTATAAGGATACACATCACATTATCCTTTTGGATGACATGACCCTTCCTAATAACAAAGAATACATTGCTAGTACTTACATGTCTAGACTTTTCACCTTTCAACACATTATGTAATCTTAATTATCACACGTCATTGACTTGCATGCCTCAAGCCAAAAAAGATTAGTCTGTCACATTTCTTTAAACTTGACATTACAACAATGTGTTCATTGTTGCACATCGTGCACTGAATTAATTCCTAGGAAAGAGAGGTAGGTCACAGTTGTAACACCCCAACTTTTATATAAATATTTAATTGAGAGAAATAAATGACAAGTAATTATATATGAAAAGATTAATGTTCCAAAAGTTTGGAAATGATTTAATTGGAATTATTATGATTTTAATAATTTACTAAACTTAAAGAACTAAAATTAATACCCAGTTAAAATATGAGTGTCAAACCAAGTATCTCCGATTGGGATGTCATTGGTTAGGGCTGTTCAGAATATTATTGCGAATCCGAATATATATCCAGAATAACTTTTATATACAATATTGAGCCCAAACTAAGTTCTTGTTTATCATAAAATGGAGAAGTTTTAATGATAGGTTAAATTTAAACTAAAAACCTCACCTTTCACTCTTATTTTTCACGGCACATTCCTTCTTCTTTGGGCAAATACACTTTGCTATCTTTTCTCTGTATCTCCTACTCATCTTCTTCATCTTTTCCACTCTCTAAAACCTAGACAAGGATTGTGCATCTCTATCCCCCTCATTTTTTAAATCCTCTATTTAGCTTGAAAGAAATGGTGTTAACTTGAAGCTCTCCTCCCTCTTCTCTCAATTTTCGTCATCCTCTCCTCTTCTCTTGGAAACCCATTGTGTTTGTTGGGTTGAGGTAAGATCCTTATCATTTATGTTGAGTTTGTGCCCTAGGTTATGGGTTCTTGTTATTGGGAGAGTGTCTTAATGCATAAGGGTTGTTATGGGAACCATTAAATATGTGAACCCTAAGGTGGGGTAAAATAAATGTGAACTTTTATGAGTATTGATAGGGGTACACGAAATTGTCATGGTAAATAGTGGAAAATCATATGCATTTATGATGGTTGTTGGGTTTTTAGTAAAACCTTAACCCTTGATTTTAGGGGAAATGTAGAATGTGAGTGGGATATGCATTTAATAATGTTGGGGAATATTATTAATGAAGAGAGATAGCCATAGGTGATGGTTAATGATGGTGGTTGGAAGCCATTAATGAGAAAATCCACTAAGGGAGTTGGGTGTAAAATTGGTATGTGTGGGTAACTTAATCATTGTGTTGTTTCCCTTTAAGTATAATGAATCTTGGTTAAAGGGGAAGAATTCCCAAAACCTAAGAAAATAAGAAAATGAAAACCTATTGTAAGTTATAATATGATGGGACTCATATATATGCATTAGTGATGTGCAAAAAATTTGAAAATGATGTTGAATGAGTGATTGATGTGGTCCTATATGTATTTAATGTAGGATTTGATAATTCTAGTGAAGCGGGATCATCTAACCTAGAGGAATACTTCTCTTGAGGTAGGAGAGAAGCATATTTTCTAAATGGATGATCAATTGTATGTTGATAATGTATATATTGATGCATATTTGCATGTTCTTCCTTGAATGGATAAACTACCTCTTGTATGTGATATCAATTGAGATTGACTCCTATTGATGATTGGATGTTGGTTTGGCATATTTGATGAGGATATTAATTTGAAGTATATTTGTTGACATGTTCTTTGATTTTCATGTGTGGATTGACATTGAAATGAATCCTTGGCTAGTATGATCTTGAGCCCTATGAGTGGTATGCCTTGGAAAATGTTATATATGATTGTGTGCCACTAACTATAATGTTAAGTGCAAATTATACCCCTAAATGAGTGAACGAGGGATCCTTGTGAAGCCAAGGCTAGCATATGCATTATTGCATTCATATCATGCATGGCATAGCATTTTATATGTGGTTGCGATCACAACGATAAAGGTCTTGCGGGACTATGAAAGGGAGTACCCTTGCATGGGGGAACCCATATGAGAAAGATTATAAATGGTTATGATCACTGGGTATATTGAGATGGTAAAGGTCTTCAGGATTTTATGAGGAAATGGTCCCTTGCGTGGGGGACATATATTTGATTAATCATAAGTGGTTGCGATCACCTGATGTAATGAGATAATAGAGGTCTTGCGGGATCTTGTGAAAAGCACCCTTGCGGGGGACAAATGCTTAAGCAACTATACGTGGTTGCAAATATTGATGAATCATGTGTGCATGAGCTATGAGTAAATGTTTCAAATCGGATCTGTTGCATATGCATTTTATGGTATGATATATGCATTAGCCATAGGGACATGGCATGTGAGCGGAGAAGATTAAGAAAAGTGGTACCCTATTGAGAGTGTTATTTGAAATCTAAAACCCACTTTTGGTCACTAACTAATTATGTATTATTGTTGGAGTGACCTCTTTATGTATCTTACGGATTGTGATAATGTATGTGTTAATATTGTGAATTGATGATTTGGTTTTACTTGGTGATGTCCTTGTTAATGGACTTGTCATATATGAACATATGTGTTTAATAGAAGTTATAAACTATATGGCTTTACTGGTTAATTGAACTCCTTGATAAAAGAAGATGTTGAATTGCATTCATATTTATATTATCATAACTTATTTGATTTTCATCATTGAGAAAGTATGCTCACTCTCCATATTGTCTATGTTTTAGCTCTTGTGTTGTAGGGCATGACCATGGAGTAGGACTCTTCAAGAGATGAGGTATGGTGTGAAGGAAGAATTGGTAAAGATGTCTTGGCCAGCATGTTTTTGAATTGATAACTTTTGCATATTCTTTTTGGAAGTGTTTGTATATGGCATTGTTTTATATAGTCATACTATAGTTAATGCCTTATGAGTATGATGATGATTGGATATGGATGATTTGATATCCTAGAATGGTAATTGGTACATTAGGATTATTTGAAATGAGCTTGTGATCATTTTGTATCACTAATGTGATATATAATGATGTTTGACATTGAATTTGTTAGCCATTTTGATGGTATTAATGCTTCTGTTGATGAAAATCCATGGATGGATAAATTGATAAGTATAAAATTATGATTATAATGTTCATGCATGATTTAGAACTTGTAGAAACTGGAATGGGCCAATTCCATTAAGAATTGACCCTTGTGTTGCATAAAAATGCCTTAAAATGGGCTAAACACATTTCTATGCATAAGTCACTTATTTTTGGATATTTTTGGGTGCAGCCAATTACTACATTATAAATGGTGTATAATTAGTGATGTCAAAATTTGGTAGTGATTGGATTTCATATGAAAGAGTTAGGGTGGTTAGAAGTTGGATATTTCAGCTTTTTAGTGCATTATGCAGTCTGTTATTGGTTCCAGGAACTCATGAATCGATTCATGGCTTGGCTTGAATCGATTCATGGCATACTGGTCTCCAAGGAGGTATTTTCCAGACGCATGAATCAATTCATGGTATGGCTTGAATTGATTTATAACTTGATGGATTGTTGAGCTTGTTTTCCCATTCGTATGAATCAATTCACAGATGTGTTTGAATCGATTCATAAGCTTCTGTTTTGTTGTCATGAACTTATTTCACGCATGAATCGATTCATGTCCTTGCTTGAATCAATTCATAGCTTGATATTTGTCAATCTTCCATAAGTTTTGATGCTTGCTTGTTCCTTTGCTTCATGGCACGCTTATGCAATTGAATGTACACATTTTTAATAAATTTTTGCAATCAATTTGGGTATCCTTGAATCCCTTCTTTGATCCATTCATACTCCCGAATTAATTTACATGTTTCGTAACTCCTTGAATGATGATTATGTAATTGATTATCTAGGGAGGACTTTTGTTTTAAATCACATACCTTCTCATATCATTATATATGGGATGGGTATTTAAAAAGGTCTGGGGTTAATTGTTGAAGTTATATTTCGTGGTGTTTTTCATCCCTTGTTCATTTTTAAAATCACAAAAAAATTATCCTCACTTTTAATATCTAGTTAATATTATCTTCAATATTATTTACCGGATTAAGGGCGCCACAACAGTGGACATGCTTGAATATCAAGTCTTTCCTTAGCCAGAACCTTTTGAAACTAGTACTTCTATTGACACATTTTTCAACAATCAGGGAAATTCTTAACCACCAAAGGAATATTTTTTCTGATGTGGAAGATTAAACAACTTCATCCACATAACATACTAAGAGTTTATATCCCCTTGATTCATAAAGCTTTGAAATTATTGTTAGAAAATTAGGTCCATTAAATTTTTTCTTAAAACATAGAGGAATAAAATATGCAAAGAACAATAATCACATTAGAATATTACATAGAAAACTCTAAAATTAGAGAAAAACCACGACCGTTGTTAAAAGATAACCAAAAAATAACATTATGTGAAAATTTTATATTAAACTTCTCTCTTAACCATTTGTTAGATGTCAATTGTAGATTATTTTCTATATAAAATTTGTCTTTAAATTGGTGTTTAATTGCTCATTTAATTATGAAAGTTACTCCTTGTTATGTTTAGTTGAAGCATTGCTATTATTTTTAGCTTACAAACTACTTTTGGTGTGTTTTGATAGATTTTGAGGCCTTAAAAATGCCTTAGGAAAACAAAAAAAGAAAAAAGTTCTATTTTTGCTTAACTTCGGAGCAGTAACCATAAATCCACTCTTACTGCTTTGTTCATCACTAAATTAAGATGAAATTTTGACAAAACATTCAGGACATCTAGTTCTTCATATTTTCTAGTTGGATCTTGTGTCGGAGGCTGGAGTTTTTAAAAATACATAAAAATGCAAGAAATGAGGTTTCTAGCCAAACCTGGATTTTTGTTACCAGGGGTGGCACTCTAATACCATCCTCAAAATTTTGGTATAGTGCCACAGTTACACCCGCACTTCCTTCCCTTATTTTTTAGGCTAAATAAAAAGGTTTAGGTAAGTTAATTTTTAGGTCATCTTGGGAGCTTGGAAGTCTAGAAGCATTGTGTGGATGCTCTCCAACACTATGGGGAGCTTGAAGATGGGTAATCTCTTTAGGCTTTCTTTTATTTTCTCTTGTTTTCCATCATCTTGTTGCTTTCCTTTTATTTTTAGGTATCCCTTATGAAAATGTATGGCTAAAGCTTCTTTTTCTTGGGTTTGAGTGTAGCTAATTCCTTCTTTAGCTATGTATAGAATATTTTGTATGATTTATATATTTGTATCAATGTCAGTGACTATTTCATATCTTACTTATTTATTTTGAATGAGAGAACATTACAAGATTTTAAGTTTTGGTTTTTCATCGAGAAATATTTTTTGAATGAGAAATAGATTGAGTCACTCAATGGGTTGTGTTTAGGATAGGGTGTAGCACATTGGATGCTTAAGGCATATTTAGGAAAAATACCTTAGAATCTATTTACCGTTAAATCAGGTTTAGTGGCATTTATGTCGTATTAACTTGATACTTATGCATAAACATATAAAATAGGATAGCATATGCTTAAAAGAGTGAACGGTAAAACCAAATCCAAACATTTTTATTTATATATATTTACGTTTTTATAAGTTTCACATCACAACAATATTTTCCATAAAAACAACAACCATTCATGCATGTAAATCTTTGAATATATTGTATATAGTTTTATATTGATTTTACAAGAATAAATTATTATTTTGTCGATTATCAACAAGTCCATATAGATATGATAGTCTTACTCCCAATCGAAACTACGATGAATATTGGTACATTTGTCATAGTCCCAACATTATCCTATGACCCAAGTGCACTTTGTCACATCCTTGATGTTAAATTAAAAGTTACTTTGTCGTATAAAATTAATTAAGTATTATTGAGTATTAAATTAAACTAATTCAGATTTGATGAAGAATTTTTCTAATTTAATATGAATTAATTAGGAATTTTTAATAAAGCGGTAAAATTAGAGTAATTAATTTTTGACGATTTGATTTGTAAAATTAATTTAAATGGTGATGGTAAAATATAAATTACCATATAGTGGAAGTAAAAAGTATTTACTAAAGGTAAGTTTTTAATTAAAGGAAATTAAAGGAAATAAAAGAAAATAGGAAAAAATAGTGAAATGATAACAATGCCCTTATGCATAAAAACAAAACCACATTTCCTTTTGTCCTTCTTCCTTATGTGTGAGAAAGGGGAAAATGAAAATAGAAGCTCTTCCTCCATGGTCATGCATATAGAGGGCTTGATTGGAGCCCAATTCTTTGTTGAAACTTAAAATTGATCGTATATTTGGGATCGTGGAAGAGAGGTTGTGGATCAAGCGTCAGTGAGGCGTTAGCCGAAGCGGAACTCAGAACCAAGAGCATAATTAATCGAGATATCGGGCGTATCCTACATCAAGAGCAAGTGTCGAAAGCTTAGAATCGAGGTAGGGGTGTTCATAGAATTAATTATTTACAAACAATGGTCGACATCGATTAGCATCAAAAAAGGGATATAATTAACATTTAATTGCTAATTTAATTATAATGTGACATCGGTGTAATTTCCTATTCATGAATTAGGACTAGACAAGAACTTAGAGACATTGATAATGAAAACTAGAAATTATTGTGTATAAATCATGTATAATAGTGAATGGTGAGATTGATAATTAGTTTTTTATCAAAACTAAGTAATAACATATATGTGAGTGTGTATGTGTGTGTATTGGAATAAATTCCAAAAGTAGAATGATGAACTTGATATTGTATGAGAAATGATTAACGAAATTGCATCTGAGTATATATGCGAACTTATATCTAAGTGATTGATCGAAATTGTAATATGAAAATGTGAGGTATGCTATGTATCGAAATAAGTTTCCAAATTTGACAATTGTAAGAGAATTATATATTGTGAAATTGTGATGTTGAGTATGAGATCAGAAATTATGTGCTCAAATTGATTATATGACATATATTTGATGTATACATATTTATATATGTGTATGCTTGTATCTGAGTGAATGTTTAATGATTGTCTAAAGTGATAAACATGCCTAAGTGGTTTTGTGTTGTTATGAGAAAGTAAATTATGATGAAATGAGAATTGAGAGGTGGTGTGTGTTTGAGTGGTCGTCATTTTGTTTGATACTGAATGCCTAAGTGGCTAAATTGAGAAAGTGAATGCCTTGATGGCTTAATTGACATTTGTAGCCAATGTGTTAAATATCAAGAGAATTGATTAATTAACTCAGTGATAGAGATTAAATGGAACATATCTTATTTTGTGTGCTTTGGACAGTTATACAGTATATTTTGTCCTTCGTTTTGGCTCTAGTGGTCAAGTAGGATCCATTGAGCCACCCAATGGTCAACCAGGATCCAATGGTTGAGGTAGAGAGCCAAGCAGGGCTCGGTGGACCAAGTAGGGTTCACGGGGTGTCAAGTAGAATCCTCAGTTGGCGGCTAATCCATTTTTAGTATCTAGATACTAGCAAGTCTAATTAACCCCTAAATGAGAGTCAGTGGTGCATTGTGTGCTAGATGAATGATAATTAGTGCCTTATGTGATGTTGTGAGTATTTGAAGTAATCAAAGGTGAATTGATATGTGTATTGTTGTTGTAGCCTGAGTGGCTCGTGACTTTTGAGAATGTGATTGTATTTGAATAATAATTGAACATGTGTAACATCCCTAATTTTATATAAATGATTAAATATTAGGAATAAATATTAAATAGTTACCCATGGATTAATTAATGTACCAAAATGTTGAAAATAATTAAATTAAGATTTTTGGGGGTTGCTCATGAATTATTGAGGCTTTATACGCTGAGATTATACCCGATTAAAATATGGGTGTCGGACCATGTATCTCTGATATTGGGAATCCGAGTATATGTTCGGAATAATTTTTAGATAAAGTATTGAGCCCGAACGGAGGTCCTGTTTGATTTAAAACGGAGAGTTTTAAGTGAAGGAACTAAAATAAAACTCCAAAACTCTCTTTTCCCTTCTCCTTATTCATGTTGGCCTACTTCTCCCAAAGGCAAATATTTCCCTTCTCTTCTCATTCACTTCATCTCTCACTCTTCTTCTTCTTTTTCTTCCTCCTTAAAACCCACAAAGTAGTAGTGTGCCCTTCCTCCTCCATATTTCATTTTCTCCTAGCTTGGGTGGAGAAGCTTATGGTGCTTTGAAGCTCTCCCTCTCCCTCTCAATTTTTGTTCTCCCTCTCTCCCATTCTTGGAGCTCACTCTTTTGCTTGAGGTAAGGTTTCCTCTCCATTTTCATGAGCTCTAACCTTTGGTTATGTGATTGGGTTATTGGGAGAGTGTTAAATGTGTATGGGTAGATGTTGGAGAGATATTTATGATGAGAAACCCTAAGGTGAGGTGTTTTAATATGAGTTTTATGAGGGCACAATGTAGTACATGAAATTGGCATTTATTGTGATGGAAGAAGATGGACATTGATAATGGCTGTTGGGTTTTAATGAAACCTTAACTGTGACATCCTGGCGCTGTTGAGGGCGGGGAGTGATCGCCGGTGCATGGGCACGGACAAGGAGCGGCTCCTGGTAGGCTTCCAGCGGGGAATGTGGCATCTCGGGCACTGTTGAGGGCGGGGAGTGATCGTCGGTGTATAGGCACAGACAAGGAGCGGCTCCTGGAAGGCTTCCAGTGGGAGGGACACATGAACAAACCGAATACATACCAGAATGAGAGGGATCCAAAGACTGTATAGGTATGGGACTATGCAGTCGAGGATAGCTTAAAGAAATGAATTCGTACTACCTATACCAACAAATGCATTAGCCTTTTCGGTAGCCTATCACGTAAGAACTCCAAAGTTAAGCGTGCTTAACTTGGAGTAATTCTGGGATGGGTGACCTCCTAGGAAGTTCTTGGGAAGTGTGTGATTAAGGACAAAGCACACTGGTAAGGTCTCCTGTTGGTTTGTGGGGCGAGTCGTTCATTCTTGAAAAGCGGTCGGGGCGTTACACTAACTCTATGATTTAGGGGGAAATGAAAAATATGGGTAGAGGAATATTTATTGATGTTAAGAGGAGGTATTTAATGATGCAGGAATGCAACATTGATGGTGGATGGCCATTAATGAGGTTTGGTAATTGGAAAAAGTGGTTGGAAACCAATTAATATGGAAACCCATGAATGAGTTTAGCTTTAATTGCATAATAATGAATTTAGGCACCTAACCCATGGTGGCTATAGTGGATTGAATAAAAGAAATAAGGTTGAGAATCGAAGTGGTATAAAACACCAAGAAATAAATATGAGCACTTGAATCTTGGTAGTTGAAATAAAAATTAATTATGTGGTATATGGTATAATGTAGGAAACGACCCCATCGACGAGGCAAGACCTTCAGACCGCGTTGATTTCTACTTATCTTGAGGTAGGAGGGGGTAACATCTTTAAATGCTTGATTTCATCCATTAGTGATGTGTGTATATGATTGTGTTATGCTAATTGGCTTGGATGAATGATTTGATGATTACTTGATTGAAATGCATTTAGAGTGAATGGTGTTATGTGGCCTATATTGTGGGATGATGATTATGTTGTTGAATTGACCCATGATTAATGAGAGTCGTTGTTAATCGTTTGGAACCATGATTGTATTGACTTCAATATTATTGAACATCCCATGATACGTGAATTGATGAATTGTGATTGCCACTAACTAGTATGTGTATGAAATCTAATGAATGTTGGTGATGGTTGAGAATTATGAGAACCTAGAGTTCCACTAAAGTGTTGAAGATGAATTGTTGATGGTGGAGTGGCACTTAAGATTCATAGTGTAAGAATGCATTTGATTTGCATTGCATTGCATCTATCGTATATCATTTGCTGCTTATATGGAATGTTAGGGGTTCCAATAGGCAGGCCCAGTGAGAGGGCAACCCAATACACGGGTAAATTGTTGTTGTTACTTAGTGATTTTGGGAATCATGAAGCTGCCCTTAGATTGGTGGCGAGACACCCTATGTGGCAAGCCCTGTGAGCGGACGGCTCTGTGTTGAGCAAGTTACCTCGTTGTCTGACAGGGCACGGCTCTCTCAATGTGTGTTTGGGAGAGGCCCGTAGCACTTATTGCAAGTGAGGCCATGTTGTTGAATCCGCAAGTCACGGGGTGATTAGTGCTACAAATGGGCGATAGAGGTTTGGTACCAGTAAAATATAATGTTAAGCATGCATGATTTGAGATATAAGTGTACACTTTTACTACTACAGTAGGGGCATAGTAACACACCTATGCTTGACCCACACTTGATATGATATTGTTTCCCACAGTCAGATCCGCAATTGTCATTGATTCCTTTGTGCATATGCATTAGCCATAAGAGCATTTGCACATAGCCGGAGATATGCCTAGTTGGTAGCCCGTGGTGGCGATGGATGATTGTTAAATAAAGAGGAAGGAGGTTGTGGTACTAACATTGAGTGTATGATGACCTTTATTGAGAATACCATGATTTTGATTTGTGAGTTGTGAATATAATGATTTGGATATATATGATGTTAAAATTGAATGAGATGATGTGTGAATGAAGCTTATGATGCTTCTTGAGAAATATATGTTATGCACACATGTATATGTTTCATCATAATGTATGATTTTGAATCATTTGGTATATGTTACTCACCTCCTAGTTGCCATTTTAAAAATTGATGTAGGTATAATGAAAATCCTACTCTTTTGGAGGGTGAGCAATGATAGAGGTAAATATGGAAAGAAAGTGTGAGCCTTGGCCGGCATCTTTCGTAAATCACTTGATAAGTGTAGCTTTTTATTTTGTATATGATAAATGGTTGGTCATGCATACTGATTTGTGGGTCATGTGTAAAATTAGACCTATATGTTTTGAATAGCTAATTTTTAGTAATGACCCTAACAATGGATGATATTAATTGTAAATTGAAGGATTATATGCGATGTTAATGGATGGATGTTGATGCCATGAGGTTTATGTTTATCAACAATGCAAATAAGTCTTGCGTATGAATGAGAATGTGAGTAGAGTGTTAGAATGTTGAATGAATGATTTTGGCATGAGGTATATGATGAATTTTCATGGTTTTATACATAATTGAGGAACTAATAGTGTCAAAATGAGTTTTGTGAGATTTGAATGGTATATAATGGTCCCAATGGCTTAGATGCATGATTTGTGACTTGTAGGAATTGGAATGGGCCAATTCCATTGAGAATAGGTTCTTGAGTTACACAAAAATGCCTCAAAATGAGTGAAACGCGTTTATATGCATAACTCTCTCATTTTTTGGAATTTTTGAGTGCGGCCAGTGGCCACACGTCACAAATGATGTATATAAGTTGCTGTAAAAAATATGGTAGTCATTGGAACTCATATGAAAAAGTTAGGGGGTTAGAAGTCTAGAAATGTGACTTTTTCTACATAAAATAGCATATGTGCTATCATGAATCGATTCACAACAATGCATGAATCCATTCAAGACACACTGTTTTTACTGTTCCTGAATTTTGGGTACTTTGAATCGATTCAAGCCCCCGCATGAATCGATTCAAAGCTCACTAGAATCATTGTTCATGAGGTCCAGGAACGTTTGAATCGATTCATGTGAGCTTGAATCGATTCAAAGGACCCTGTTTTTACTGTTTGGACTCCAGAAGCGTCTGAATCGAACACCTCAACAGAATGGTGTTGCGGAAAAGAAAAATAGATCATTGCAAGAAATGGCTAGAACAATGCTTTACGAAAATAATCTTCTAAAATATTTCTGGGCAGAGGTTGTGAGCACTTCATGTTATATCCAAAATAGGATCCTTATCAGGCCAATACTGAACAAGACTCCCTATGAATTGTGGAAGGGGAAAAAACCGAACATTTCATATTTTCATCTCTTTGGGTGCATATGTTATATCCTCAACACAAGGGATCAACTTGGAAAGTTTGATTCTAAGTGTGATAAAAGGATATTCATGGGGTACTCAACCACCTTAAAATCTTACAGAGTCTTTACTATAAGGACTAGGATCATTGAGGAATCAATGCATGTTAAATTTGATGATGTTCAAAAGACTGACAGGAAACCAGCAGATCTAAATATTGATGATGTAGGTATTCAACAACAAGAGTCTACCCTATTCAGCCATAATTAGCATAAGATAGAAATGAAGAATCTGAACAACAATCATCTGTGTCTGAACCTGAGAAGCTTAAAGAATGGAAATTCAAGGCCTATCATCCTCCAGAAATCATCATTGGAGATAAAGCTGCTAGAATAAGGACCATATCGAAACTCCTCAATCAGTCTTCCATTGCTTTAGTTTTAGAATTAGAACCCAAGTTTGTGGCAGAAGCATTGGGAGATACAAACTAGATCATAGCTATGCAAGAAGAGTTGAACTAGTTTGAGAGGAATAAAGTTTGGACCCTTGTCCCCAGACCTAAGAACAAAGGCATAATTAGAACTAAGTGGGTCTTTAGGAACAAGCTTGATGAAGATGACAAAGTTGTCAGAAACAAAGCCAGACTTGTAACACAAGGCTACAATCAACAAGAAGGTATAAATTTCACTAAAACCTTTTCACCTATAGCCAGACTAAAGGATATAAGGATTTTTCTTGCTTTTGCTACTTTAAAGGTATAAAATTATATCAGATGGATGTTAAAAGTACTTTTCTAAATGGTTTCACTGAAGAGGAAGTCTTCATGAAACAACCTCCAGGATTTAAAGACAAATTTTTTCCAAACCATGTCTTCAAACTCAGTAAAGCACTGTATGGTCTGAAACAAGCCCTTAGAGCTTGGTATGACAGACTCAATAGCTTTTTGATCTCAAAAGGCTTTACTAGAGGCAAGGTTAACACCACCTTATTTAGAAAAAGCTCTAACAGACACTTTATAATTGTGTAAATCTATGTGGATGATATCATTTTTGGTACTATTGATGAAAGTCTATGCAAAGGGTTTCAGAAATGACACAGGCTGAATTTGAGATGAGTATGATGGGAGAACTCAAATTCTTCCTAAGTCTGTAAATCAAACAGACTAATGATGGTATTTTTGTCTATCAGTAAAAGTACACCAAGGAGTTGCTTAAAAAGTTTAAAATGGATGATGTTAAGCCCATGAGCACTCCTATGCATCCCAGTTGCATAATTAGCAAAGATAAGTCTAGTACATCAGTGGATCAAACTTTGTATAGAGGAATGATTGATTTATTTTTGTACTTAACATGCAGCAGACCAGATATAATATTTAGTGTGTGTATGTGTGTAAGATATCAGTCAGACCCCAAGGAATCATATCTGTCTATAGTGAAGAGGATTTAGAGGTATCTTATAGGCACCACTGACCTTGGGTTATTCTATAAAAGAACAGACTCATTTTCTTTGTCTAGTTATTGTAATATAGATTTTGTAAGAGATATAGTGGACAAAAAAGGCACAAGTCATGGATGCCACTTTTTAGGAAAATGTTTGATCTTCTAGGGAAGCAAAAAGAAGAACTTAATTGCACTCTCAACATCAAAGGCTGAGTACATGTTTGCAACAAGTTACTACTCTTAACTTCTTTGGATGAAGTACCAGCTTGAGGACTACTCCATCAAGGAAGGAGAGATCCTAGTGTTATGTGATAACACAAGCGTGACCAACTTGTCCAAGAATCTCATTCAGCATTCCAAAGCTAAGCACATTGAGGTAAAATATCACTTCATCAGAGATTATGTGCAAAAGGGAGGTCTTGACATAAAGTTTATAAACACAGACCATCAATGGACAGATATCTTCATAAAGCCTTTGGCTGAGGCCAAGTTTACGTTTATCAAGTACAATTTAAATTTAAGAAATATTGCTTGAATGAGTATGCCTTATGCATAAATCTGATAAATGTTTTATTTATTTCAAAAGTTTGTGAGTATGCATGATAAGTTCGCGTCTGGGTACATATATGTATGTTTTTTTGTTTTGCATGACTTAACTCATAAGGGTCTACTCTTCTTAACGTTGAGAGGTTAAACCATCTGGAATTGTTTTTAAATTGAATTGTTTCACATTTTATTATCATTACCTTTAAAATGTTCCTACGTGGTAGAGTTAGTGCTTTCATAAAAATTATATTGAACCATTTTCTCTCTCCTCTGTCTGATACAGTTGTTGCCTTTAAAATGTGCATCCTTTCACATCATTTCCCTCTCTGTAACCTTTCATGGTTTCCTTCTCTCTTTGCTCTCTCTCTTTTGTGAAGAAAAATTCCCAAATTAGTTTCTCTCAAAACCCTAATATCATTTCATCTTTTACCTTCAACCTTTGCTCAAACGGTTGTTGATTTTAGAGTTGTTGACATTATGGAGTCCGCCTACTTCCACCCTATGCAACACAAGCTTGATGGAAAGGATGTAATTACAAAAATTGATGGAAAAGTTTGGACGAAATTCTGCGTTGAAAGGGAACCTTTCTCTCCTCTTTAGTTTTGGAATTTTGGACGACTATTTCTATGGATAAATCCAAGTTCATTATTAATGAAAGCCTTAAGGGAAAGGCTATTAAAATTTCTAAAGACATAATTGTAATTGTCTATGAATATACACTAAGAGGAACAGTGCACATGGAAGATTCTAAAGTCACAATAGTCTCCGCCTTAGAGATTAATGAGGTTTTGTATGGCAAAACCCATCCTGCTAAGATGACTTCTAGGTGTTTACTGCCAAAGGTCAAAATGCTTCACCTTTTGATGAAACAGGTCTTTTACCCAAGAAAGAGTGCAAAAGACATGGTGTCAAAGTTGGACCCTTTCTGTATGTACCATATGATGATGAAGGAAAAAGTAAGTTTGACCAACATCATAATAGTTTACTTGATTTCTTCTATGGGGAAGAAGTAGAAGATCTCATATCCTATAGTGTTGATGAAGATTTTACTCTAGAGAACATCCCAACCCAGACTATTGAGGATATGACTAGAGTACCTCCTTGGTGAGTAAGTTACCCATCTTCTCTCCCCTCCTGGATCAGACCTTTGAAAGGTCTGCTAAGCTGCCTGCTGCAAAGAAAAAGACTGTTCAATTTCTTACAGAGGTAATGCAGAAGAAGTCTGCTCTAGTTCTTGTTATGGTAAAGTCTGCTTTAAAGAGGAAGTCTGCTCAGGAACTAGGATTGGTGAAGATTGCAGTCAAGAAGGCAAAGACTGCTAGGAGAGGCAAGGTTGAGTTTGAGAAGCTTGCTTCTCTGATCAAGGAAAAGCCTTAGCCCGTTTCTCCCTCTCTAACAAATAACTCAGTACTAGACACCATGGTTACTGATGTTCCCACCAAGTCATCAGACCTAGATGATCAAGTCCCTATTGGGCACTGGATGAAACAGCAAGCAACACCTCCTCCTCCTCCACCTTTTTCTTCTCCTAAAGTTGACCAGACCAAGCCTCGTTATAAGAAGTCTTCCTTTGAAAAGTTTAAGGTATTTGTCAGGTCCTTCATGGAGATGTATCCATCTGTCAAGGTCTCTAATTGGACTTTTGAAGATTGGTTCAATGAGTACTATAATCAATGTGATAAGTACTTGGAATAGAAGGTTGAGAAGAAGAAGAAGAAGGCTCTAAAAAAGAAGAAGAAGGAAAAGAAAAAGAAAAAGATGGAAGAACTGAAGAAGAAAGCAAGGCATGAAGATGTCTCTATAAAGTTTGAACCTGTAAGTCCTCCTGCCTCTCCTAACACCAACCAATCTGAAACCCATATTTATAAACCCTTCTCTTCTCAAATTCCATCCTCTTTGATACCCTTACACCCTAGACCTCTATACCTCAATCTAGACCAGCCCAAACATAAAACTCTAAACCCTTTACCTCCATATCCAAACGTGTTTTCATCATCAATCCTCGTCCTAAACCAACCAGCAACATCCCTCTTTCTGGTTACCCCTGGTTTAAAACCCTTTACCATCACTAGACCTGTGTTAGATAAAGATGACATAGGCTATCAGCACCCTGCCAACCAAGCTATCATAAACTCTCCCCAATTTTGACCTAAATAAAATACATGTGTTTCCCAATGTCCCTAGCTTTCCATCTTTCATGCCTTCAAAAGCCATTGTACAAAGCGCCTCCCTGACCTCCGCATCAGACCATGCTATGATCTATACCATACGGGAAGAACAGAGGAAGATTCATTTTGATATGCAATAGGGCCAGTATCATCACAACCTTCATCCCTGTGTATCCACACCAGGAAAGAAGATCTTAATAGCCCCATATCGGCAATGCCCTAAGGTCCAGATCGAAAAGGGTAGATTAAAGAAGCCAGTCCCATCTAGGTTTGTTTACTTTAAGAAACCCTGGTATGGGCTTAAACCTAATAAGCTTTCCAAGGCATCTCTGAAGAGTATTATGACTACTCTAAAGCCCAATGAAGATCATGTATGTGCTTTATGGAACAATTACTTGTGGCAGCTTGGACAGAATGGTGAATACTCCCACCAAGAAAACACTCCTAACACCTTCTATTTTAACTTCTTTTGGAAACATTGAGGTTTTGTGTTCAAAACTCATGTCTTTTCTTACACAGATCTTCCTCTTGTTCCTAGTTCCCCATCTATTATTGTTATTTCCTCTCCTTATCTTTTGTGTGTATAGTGTGGTCATCTTCTCATTGTTTCTAAGTCTACCTCCACCCTCATTCTTAACAGCTCAGCCTGTGGTCTCCAGTTGGCTCTATGATGTCTCATCTTTTGTTGATATCAAAAGGGGGAGTAGGGTACAAGTCTTTTATGGGGTTTAGTATATATCTATGTTAGAGGGAGTAGAGTTTAAAGGGAAGTAAAGTTAAATTTTATAATTTTTATTCTTTTTTAGTCCTGTATACATTACTTATGTTTAATGAAAAATCTATTTTTTACTTATATTTCTCTGAAAATGTTTTAGATAAATATGCTCTGATCATTATAAGTTCCTATCCTCTGATAAATACATATGATTTAATCTTTATAAGTTTCCTTGTATGCTCTGATACATGTTGTAAGTTTCTGATGATCACAGCTCTAACATATTTTGATATCATTTCTCTATGCCATGCTCTGATCTTTCAGCATGTATGCTAAGAATAAGGATATGTTCTGATATGAGTGAATATGAAAAATCGAATGATTACATGAGAATTGTATGCTCTGATAATCTTTGTGTGCTCTATTGCTCTAATCACACGGTTTCTATGATTATCTACTTTAATCTATTACTAAGAAATTATTACTTTGATCATTAAAAGTATGGTTTGCATAACTGCTCTGATTTCTTTACTAAGTCAAGATTGCTCTGATCACATATCTATTTAAAATCATCGGTTATATAAGCTCTGATCTTGAATATGTTTCAATATCAATGCATGTGTATTATGATAAAAATGCTTTGATGCTCTCTTTGATATGTTTCATCTATCACAAGATTTGTTAGTAATACACATCAAGATATTTAATTAAATAAAGTTTACCTATATGTTATCTAACCTGTTTAATTAAGTGTTTCAACTTACAAACCTAAGATGCACATGTTATAATGAAAAAGGGAGTCCATCAATAAAAAGTCTGCCTTGAGCCATGCAAATTATTTCAGAACAAGTCTACCTGGGATCAAAAATAGTTTACGTACAAGCTCATCCCAAGAAAAGTCTGATCCTAGAGCAACGCTCAAGAAGAGTTTGATTCAAGTACGCTCATCCAGACTTTTGGACTACTAAGTCATATGCATCCAATCTCAGAACTTAGCATGCATACTTACTTCATCAATCAGACCCCAGATTTATGAAGCAATAAGAACATTATTCCAAAGCTTGCATCAAACAAAAATCAAGGATAATTTCAAAGATTCTCTTAATTGAATTCTTATCAAGAGAAATTACTCATGTCATCAAAATGGGAAAGAAGACAAATTAGTGCAAGAACCAAGGTTGCATGGATAGAAGATTGAGGAAACTACTCTGTGTATCTCAGAAAAGCTGATGAAAATCAATACTTGTGTCAAAAAGCAATCAGAAAGTCAACCCTATATCTTCTGCATGTTTTAGTTGAAAGAAGAAAGCCTATATAAGGTATTTTGTTCTGAAGCACTCGAGGAACACCATTTTAGTGCAAATTTTGAAGAACCTTGGTTCAGACCTTTTGTCCTTTTCTCAGATTCAAGGTCAGCAAGCTTCAACAACTATCTCTTTTCAATGGATTCACCATGGTCACCTTGTTTGGCCTATAAATATGAAGAGAATCCAGACCTTGAAAAAGTTCACGATTTTGAAAATTCGAAACACGAAAGCTTCTCTTTGCACTTTCTAGCTCTCTGTCTAAGCTTTCTTCTCTAAAACAAAGACTATTCCTTGTTGTTTTGATTTTAGCAAACCTTAATCTTTATTTATACTTAGTGTATCAGTTCTTTAACTTGTATCTTTTTATACACTAAGTTCTCAAAAACACAAACACAAACCTCTTTCAAATCTTTACTTGTGTAAAAGTCTGGTGTGTTGCTAGCTTTACTTTCTGTGGGAAATAGTTGTTTGTCGTGAAGAGGCTTTTGAAATAATATTTGGGTATTGAGATAGGAGTAGCTTGTTGAAATAATACTTAAGATTAAGCCAGGAGTAGCTAAAGTCAAGAATACTTGTGGCACAGGTTGTGCTGAGATTGTAAAAAGATGTTTTTACAATAGTGGAAATCCTTCAAGTCTAAAGGTACTGGACGTAGCTTCTGCGTTAGAAGTGAACCAGTATAAATTTTTTGTGTTATCTCTCTACTACGCTTCACGTTTGAAAAATCTTAAGTTCTATGTGAAAAGAGTTCCAGACTTATTCAGCCCCCTCTCATTTATTATAGGTGTGTTTCCTACTTGGTGTTTCTTAGCTCAAAGGTCTTAGGTCTATATATAACATTGCCTTCTCTTTTATTTAGAAAAGTTAACCGATGTGAGACTTATTTCAATCAACTCCAACACAAACCATCTATCGAGGACTTATGACCTAACTTATTTAATTAAGGCCTAGTTTAGTCTATCTTGTTTAACAAAAATGATTGGGTTAAGACTTCTTAAAAGTCTATTTAATTAAAAGAGATTGTGTTTCAACTTTTAAATAAGTCTTTTTAAATTGTCAAACCAATCTTATTAAACTCTTCTATGTAATTTTACAAAAATACACTATAACTTATATTATAATTTATATATATACATGATATTTTATATTATCTAAAGTGTATAAAATTAAAAATTTGTTAAAATTACCTTTAATATGTAAAATTAATTAAATATAGGCTAACATATATGTTTGGTATCTTACCTTTATTTTAAGTCTCAATTTGGTCTCAAACATTTTTTAATATCAATTTGGTCTCTTATATTTTGAAATAGTTTCAAAATGATTCTTTCAGTTAAAAACAGTTAATGAAAACTTACTTTTCTAAATTAGTTTCTATTAAGAACTAATTTTAAAATAGACATTTCGCATAGGTTAAAAGCAAAATCAATTTAAAAACATACTTTTAAATTAGTTCTAACTAGAAACTGATTCAAAAACTATATTTTAAATCAGGTTTTCAATAACTGGTTTAAAAAGCAAGCTTTCATCTTTTAACAAAAAAAAACTACTTTGAAATTGTTTCAAAATGTAACAGACCGAATTGATACAAAAAAATGTTTGGAACCAAATCAAGAAATAAAATAAACGTAAGAGACCAAACATATATTTTAGCCTTAAATATATATATTTAATGTAGATTGTTAGCCTTGCAGAGGGATATAGGATTTGTTTAAGATAAATTCATTAATCTATTTAATATATGCATGTTAACCTTTTTAATGGTTTTTAATGTAAATTAGGTCTTTTTATAAAAGTTATCAAACTAAATGAGACTTTTAAATGGACCAAGTAAGACTTAAAATATGGTCAATGTCAAAATGCCAGGTAACAAATCAAACTCATACCTATAATACCTAGTTCAATCATTCTATTCTCACCCCTTACCACCGTTAATAGTGCAAAATCAACATAAAATATTAATTATTTCCAATCTATATTTTGCCTTTCATATGATATTATGTGTTCCCTCTAATCATTTTTATAAAGACTCCATTACATCATTTCGCACCCATCAAGAAATTTAGTAATATTAGTTAATACATTAAATTTGTTGATTATTTTCTTATACTTTCAAATTTACCTTTTGATCTAGTCTCGATATTTACCCTTAGATAGAAAAGTCATTTGACCTAAAAGTCATTGTGTAACATCGGCATTGCTGAAAGCACTGGAGTTTAACACTAATTCCCAACACTGTGTACGAGACTTATGACATGATCCCAGTGTGAGTTATTCTCTCAACATTGAACGATCAGAGTTGACTTATACAATTGCGTGTTGAGGAAGTAACCTGTAAAGCAACTGATGGAAAGGTACATTTGATAGGTAGGATCACTGTTGCGTGTCATCCTTTTTGTAAATGATCAGAATCACGCTAACACCTTATTTGATAAGCTTACCTACTCAAAATGACTTTTTAGCTACCTCCAGGTATAAATACCCACACATAAAGAATGAAAGGTACACTTTACATATTAGACTTTACGCTTAAGCTCTGATATTCTCCTTGAATATTCACTAACTTAAGCATCAAAGTGTCCTTGCAGGTGATACCCATTTGGCCCCACAATGCGTAAGGCTGGTGATTTTGTATGAGGAATCACTCCAAGACCTTTATTTCCCTACTAGAATAGAGATTATAATACCTGATCCCCACTGGATGGATGTAAAATCTAAGATGACAATACACTTTAAGGACTAGTCTTGAGGCCGGCCCTTGGACCCCGACCAAGGCCAGTTCATTGGCACGCCCGATGAGACCTATAAACTTTTAGTCCCATGATCACAAAGAAAGTTAAGTCATTATGGAGGAAAAAGTTCTGGATTGGCACGTTGAGGATCTTACGTACTTGGAGCCAAGGCGTTTGGCTTTTAATAATACAAGTGTGTCTGCCAAACGAGTTGTACCTATGGTGACCCTTGATCCCAGGGATGAAATCATCAGGAAGCTAAGAGAAGAGCTTGTTGAGCTCAGGCGTGAGCGTTCAATGCCTACAGAAAGGGTGAGTCCCCTTGGACTTCATAAACCTAAGGTGTCAAAGCCTGAGATGTCTCATACACCTCACTACTTGAAGATTGCTACGTATGATGAGGAGTAACAAGCTCAGTCATAAGCAAAGCAGCAAAACCCTAGGAGAAAGTATATTCCCTCTGAAACTCTTTCCTCTGGGTATAAGTTAAGTATTTCTTTCTCAAGGAAGCTCATGAGTGTCCCTATCTCATGACACCTTCAAACTACCCAACCTTTCTCTATCGGCAAGTTTTCAAGAGAGACAAACCCATGCAAGCATCTCGATGCTTACGTATATGAGGCCATATTTCTTGGAGCTTGGGCTGACGCTATGTGTCTCATGTTCCCATGCACGTTGATATGGGAAGCCCTGAGTTGGTTCAAAGGGCTCCCTTCTAGATCTGTAGAACCCTTAGAGGATATGTCTAAAGCTTTTGGAGAGCACTTCATGATCTCCATGGATGTACCTAAGACATCCCATACCCTGGCTCAGATCAAGCAGGGTGAGACGAAGTCTTTGAAGGACTTATTGAAAAGTTTTTACAAGAAAGCAGCTATGGTCCCAGATCTGACAGAAGCTATCCAACTGTACATAGTGATCGAAGCTTTACAACCTAAATCTCATTTTTCCTTGTCTTTGGCAAAGGGACCACCCACAACCTTTGAGGAGTTCAGACGTAAGGCGTTAAAATATGTGGGTGTAGAGATACATCTTGAAGCTACGATGGCTAGGAGTAAGCCATTAGCTTCTTCACCACGCGTGGAGAAAGAGATGGATAAGCCCAAACATGACAGAACGCCCTAGAAGGATAGGGGTAGAGAACAACAAACAAGGCAGCAGGACAAACGCATGGCAACATTCAGTCACTATGCTTCTCTCAACACCAAGTTGTCACAAATCCTGAGAGAAATGGGTTGGGCATCATTTAGCGTGTATAGAGTAAGGAAGCCTACTCCAGTTAAGAGGCTTGGTAACCCTAGGAAGTATTGTGACTTCCATGAACAAAATGGGCACTCGATGAATGAGTGTAGGTAGCTCAAGGACACTATTGAGGTCCTGATTTGAGAAGGGAAGCTTAAGTAATACCTCTTTAAGAACAAGTCTTTAGATGAGCCTAATTGTATGGTGAAGAGGCACCAGGACCGTTCTCCTGACCTCGATGATAACCGGGGTCCAAAATGGTTTGCCGCAGCTAAGAAGTAGAAGGGCTTGATAGTGGAAGCAGTTCAAGAGGAGGAGCACATGCTTTCCCCTCCTCAACGGGGTAGGCGCGAGGTCATTGATATGATCATTGGGGGTTTTGATGGAGGAGGCGTGTCGATTACAGCACGTAAAAACCATCATCAAATGATCTTGTCTGTCTAAGGCAGGAGACAAGATAATCGTCCTTTTTGAGACGACATGCAGACCCCGCCCATCTCCTTCTCTAATGATGACTTCAGCCTTACGATCCCGGGAGGTGATGATGTAGTGGTAATAGTAGCAGTGATTGCCAATATGGATGTTACGCAAATATTGGTAGATCAAGAAAGTTCTTACGACATTATCTTTTACAATTATTTTAAGAGAATAGATCTTACTAATGTTGAGCCACAGATACTGAACCACAGAATTATGAGGAAGCTTCTAAATCTTCTTCTTGGATTCAAGCCATGTCTGAAGAATTGAATGCTTTAAACAGGAATGGAACTTCTAGTTGATTTACCCCCTGGAGTTAGACCAATTAGTAACAGGTGGGTCTATAAGATCAAAAGGAATGTAGATGGGACTGTTTCTAGGTTCAAGGCTCAGCTAGTTGCAAAGGGTTACAATCAGGTTGAAGGTATTAATTATCTGGAAACTTTTTCACCCGTTGTTAAAATTACCACTGTCAGATTGCTCTTGCCATTGATTGTCATACATGGCTGGCATATCCACCAATTAGATGTAGACAATGCTTTCTTACATGGGCAACTGTAAAACGATGTCTATATGGCCTTTCCTACAAGTCTATAAACAGTCATTCCTCACCAAGTTTGTAAGTTAATTAAGTCCTTATATGGCTTAAAGCAGGCTAGTAAGCAGTGGTATGGAAGGCTCACTCAGACCTTAGCTACTTATATGTATCATCTTGCACACAGTGACCCGTCTTTATTCCTCAAATTCACTAATTCTCCATTCATAGCTTTAACCTTGTATATGGATGATATCATGCTCATTGGTAATGATCTGGGTGAATTCGAATCTGTCAAGTCCAATCTGCACTAGACTTTTGGAATCAAGGATTTAGGACGACTCAAATACTTCCTATGCTTTGAGATTGCAAGGTCCAAATCTGGTATTTCCATGTGCCAAAGAAAATACTACTTGGACATATTGTAGGAAATAAGACTTCTTGGAGCTAAGGCAGCCTTTACTCCCATGGATCCTACTATTAACCTCACTTACATTGAATTTGATCAGCCTTATGGTGATGTTACATGGTACAAAAGATTGATTACTAGGCTTCTCTATCTTACAATTACCAGGCCAAACATATGCTTTATTGTTCATCGGCTTAGCCCATTCCTCAGCAATCCTCTACAGCTCTCAGAGTGGTCAAGTATCTTAAGTAAGCTCCTCGTCAAGGATTGTTCTTCTCTTCCTCTTTTGCACTGCAAATTCTTGGCTACTCAGATGCTGATTGGGGTCATTGCCATTTGAGCCACAAGTCCATCTCTGGTTACTATTTCTTCCTTAACAATTCCCTTGTTGGCTGGAAATCCAAGAAGCAAACCACAGTTCCTAGGTCCTCCACTGAAGTTGAATATAGGGCCTTAGCAGCTGCCACTTGTGAGTTACAATGGTTTATCCATCTCTTGCAAGATTTGCACATTTCTTGCATCAAGCTCCCAGTTTTATTTTGTGATAATTAGAGTGCACTACATATTGCTCAGAATCGTGTATTCCATGAGGAGACCAAACACCTAGACATTGATTATCATCTAGTTCGACAAAAGTTGTAAGAAAGGTTCTCAAGCTTCTTCCCATCTCCACCAAACTTCAGCTTGCAGATCTTTTCACCAAGTATTCTCGCCCAAGATTTTTTTTACTTTTTTTCCAAGCTTGGCATGGTGAATTTGTTTTCTACCAATGCCAACTTGGGGGGTGACAGTTGTATTAAGTCGGCATTGAGTCCTAACTAATTACTATATATAGGTGATTAGTTGTGGTTAGGTGGTTTCCATCTTGTATAAATAGCAACTTCATCTTCCATAATAAATGAGACATTCAGTTTCTCTCTTGATTCTCTTCTTCTTTCAACTCTCTTTTCCTCTCCTATTCATGGCTACTGTGTCCTGTGAATCTGTTTGTAGACCAAAGAAAAAGAAAACATACTACATTTTTTTTTGGTGAACAGAAGAATGTGTTTTTTTTTTTGTCAACCAAGTATATATGTTTAAAACAAATGTATATGCTCGGTCCAAAAGAAAAACAAATATATATGCTGACAAAAAAAATGCATGTCTATGACGACCGGGAAAAAAAACTCATGCATATAAAAAAAAATATGTACAATATTTTTTTATGTTCAGATACCCAATAAAAAAATGGGACCGCGGGGTGAAAGGCAAATATGTGACCCAATAGTTTAAAATTCCGAAAGATGATCCGAACAACTTTAATAATCAACAACATAAACTAGTTTTTGTAAAATTTAGATATTGATTGAGTCTAATTCAATCATAAAACATACCTCATAGTCACTCATTTTATATATTATTTATTGGTCATATATTTATTTAATATAAGACTTTCATCACAACACAAATACTAAATTTTATTTTGAAAAAAATTAGCCATCTACTTTGAGATTTTAATTTATTTTTTTATATTTTTATTTTGTGCAATTAAAATTAACAATAGGAGAAGCATAACTTAAAAAAGATGGAAAGACTAAGGAGCATCATTCCCTAGCAAAGGTGAAAAGACAATTAATAAATCAAGGAATGCTACAAATAATGTGACTATGTTTGAGTGGTACGTTTAATATATGATGAAAGAAATTAAACTTCAGAAGAAAATTAAAAAATTAAGTTGGCACAAGAAAATTTGTGTAAAGGACAAGAAAAATGTTCATACGTGTCAGGGCTAGAACTTTTGAATTTAATCTTCAACCAATTTACAAACATTAGAAGCTCTTATTTAATTTTTGGTAATGTAGAAGTTCAGGAGATATAATAACCACTTAAATGCACCAAGTGTAGATAATGATGAGCTTTTTATTGCAACTGAAAAGGGAAAAATGAGATTGAGATTATCTCACAATGCTTACTCTGTTACAATGTAAAAATTCTGGTCTATTACCTCTTCCAATATCTATAAAAAGTAGAGGCATTTACCTCTGCATTCCCAACTAATTAATCTATACATGAAAATTATTTCCACCCATCGGGGGAAAGGCTTACTAAATTTGCACTTCAAGCAACAATTTTCTTTTTATTGTCTTCCATAACAAACTGAAGAAATGATCATTTTTAACTATCTTTAACACACTATTATTTGGTGAATTTCATACAAGTCCCACCAAAGAGAATAAAACCTACATAATGTAGTGAGCCTTGCATGAATTTCACTTGATAATAAAATGTGTTAAAAAAATGTCTGAAAATGTATCACTATCACTAGCATTCCTCTTAATTGAATAGCATATTTCCTAATCTGATGTGAGAATATGCTCAAATGAATGAGTGAATTGTGACCATTGAAGAAATTTGGCTCATCTGAAGACAAGATGGTGGCATGTATTATCACAAGGGTAAGGACAATCCACAGCCTTAACAGCGGCTCGGTCGAAATACCAGTCTCCAACAGCCAGAGCAATCGCCTGCGTTGCATATTGTTAATCCATATAGGATAGAGTTAGACACAGATCTTAAAAGGGTAGCACAAGGAAATTACAAATACCGGCTTCAGATATCAAAGACAAGGTAAGAGAACAGGATCAAGTTTTATGTAGCAGTGACATGGAAGATGATAGAAATCACCACTGGATAACCTATTATGTTATGATAGACTTTGATGTGAGATAACTGGTAACAGTAACAAACTAACAGGCCACAATGCCTTATGACTGAGCTGCACAATTGTTTGGTGCAATGGTTTACCTTTTTATTCTTGTTTCCTTTCTAAATCAGTAGATATTATGAAATGGAAGATTGTCTAAATCCATGGTAGATGGGAAAACATGTAAAGAAGAAAATAAAAGTTCTTCAAACTCCAAAGCAATTAATGTTTTATATATCTAATATCTAACTAGTGGGCTATTCTGCTTCAAAAATCAAACCAGAGTAATGAAATATTAGCATGCAGACACCACTAAAAAGCAGATTCCACAAGCAAGCATACAAGGCCAATAAACAAAGCATGCCTTCAGAATTTCCTAGAATGTCTCTCACTGGGAATATTCTATGGCAAAAATCATCTTGCCATTTTTGTAATTATGTGCTTGATCTAATATTCATCCTTCTCTCTTATTATTTTGAGTCTATCTATGACTAGAACGGCATACCAACATGTATTTTTAAAGAAAACTGAATTAGAGACATGCCACACCCACCTTATTCCCAATGACAGGAGAATTGTCAGCAAACCATGTATCCTGCCTCTCAGATTGACAGTGAGCAAAACATGAATTTATGAACAATCCATTCTGATTTGATCTTGAGAAGCCTCTAATAGCATTCAGCATGTGATTCCTAAATCCTGCATTTTGTACAGCGAAATGAATTGTTACACTGACCAGTTTATTGAAGATATTTTTTGTACTAATGAGATCTATTTCTCTTTTGTCGAACCACCTTGCAAAAATTGGATTTGTGGGGCAGAACATTTAGCATGATTTAATCTACAATCATGCCAATAGCCATGGGGATCTGCTGTCGGAGGAGCCAAGCTTGACTGGATCTGATGATAAACAGAAAATATTTATTCAGTATAATATGTCTAGCATTGATTTAATGCAAATTTATCAGGAGTTAGACAAAATCAGACATTTACCTGCCATGAATCATAGGCAGTATTAAGAATGAATAGCGGGGTTCTAACACCAGCAATCAAGTTCTGAGGGAAGAAACACTGAAAGAGGGGTAAAAGAAAAGATACATCACTGAAATATCATCTCGGAGCAAGCAACAATTATGGAGCATTAAATCTTCAAACATGCATTCAAAATGGAACTGATATTTCTAAACTTAAAGAATAAGAGATATCAATAAATACCGAAGTGGGATCCAGGTGATTAGTACAAGTCTGAGGCAGATTCTTCTGTGCTCCCTGCAATGAAGAGACAAAATTTCAAACCATGTGCTATTTGGCATGTTGTAGATCCTCATTTGATATTAAGAAAAGGTTTTCAATTTTCAATTTAACTGCAAACGATATCAGTTCCTGCTCAAATTTGGTAAAAAACCGTGCGAAAGATCCTTGACTAAAGCAGCATCTATCCATCCAACATGGAGTTTGAGCAAAATTGACATTTTATTTCACATCAAGGGGACCATGAAGTAAAAAATGTTATGAATACATTTTGCTTTCATACTAGAATAAATTGGTGGCCTCAAAATAACAGTGCAGTACCTGCAAGCTTACAACACCACTGAAGAAATTCCTGATGGTATGGCCCCTAGACACATCACTCCTGAAATTAAAGGGGTGGAAAAGTGAACAAATAATTTAAGGACCAAAAGTTCAGTAGTGGTATTGATGACAATGACATTCATGAAATGAAATACTGCAGTTAGCCACATACGCATCAAGAAATAACCCAGCATCACTGAGACACTTCACTTTGGTAGTGTGAGGGAAAAGACCTCGGAACTCATCACAGTGTATAATTGTAGCCAGACCACCCGCTGAGCATCCAGAAAGAAGAGCCTGAAGCGAAAAATAGTTGTATCTAAAGTAAGAAAGATTATATAAGCAGCAAGCTATTCTGTCAGTGTGTTGTGTAGAACCTGCTTGGCAAAACGCATTCCCTTTGACATCAAATCCTCCATTGCAGCCACCCAAATACGTTGTCCTCTAAATTGCAATTGTGCAGCCTATCACAGCAGATGATATTCACAATTAAGTGTTGTCTAATGACCCTTATTTGATAAAATGATTGTGAAGTCATGTGCATGAAGTGTCATCAACAGTGTTATTTTCTTCTCTTCTTCATGCCTCACTCAGAATTTCTTTTATGATAAAATTATGATACACCTAACTACTATGCAAATTACATGTTTCTACAGCTAACAATAACAGAAGGTGTTACAACTTACAACATAAAAACTGAATGAAAAAAGTCAGAAATAGGCAAAGTTCTTTAAGAAAATTTACACAGCAGAATAAAACACAAGTAAAATAACTAAATAATGCTTTTGTCTAAACCGGTGCCTTGTAGACATATCTCCAAGAAACATGTCAAAATTTACGTCCAAGAAAGTATGGAGCTGTGAAATAAGAGAGTTAAGCAATGGCATCTAGTATCTGTATATTCTCCTTTTAAGTTATCAAATCTATATGTTGTTTATTGCAGACACTAATATTGTAAGGTAACACAACATAACCATAGAATTAAACATCAAATCAATTTTCAATGACTCCAACCGAGGCATCAAAATTTACCTTATTTTCACTATCCCCGGTAAAAGAGGCACCGTCACAATAACGAATTTTAACTCTGTTCCAATTGAAAAAATCTGCAACCATAAGGAACAACAAGAGAGTGAAGTGGAGATGAAGAAAGCATAAATGGAGTAGTTCATGTAGCTTAATTTAATTTAATTGAATGAAAACCTGGATTGTCTTGCGCATTATTGCTTAATATTCCCGTAAAGGGTATCTGTTTTTCCATGAATATTGATGATCCACGCCGTGATTTCTTGCGATAAACACATGATCTAATGTCATTACACCACCCACCTCCCTGCCACAAGATTTCCACTTCAATACTAACAGAAATGTTTATAGCACAATAGGCAAGTAACTTCAGCAACACTAGACAACAGCAACACATGACATGTTACTAAGATCCCAAATTTTTTATCTGAATATGTTTCAATCATTATCTTTTCACCAAAAAAAAAAAAGATGTCAATTCCAACAACACTTTCACTAGAAATGCTCCTATAATACCAAAATAATGACTCATGGACCTTTATCTTATCATGCTCATTAAAGTTGCAAGGAATATTATTATTTTTTTGCATACAAATCTAAATCTAAATCTAAATTAAGGACAAATTAAGAGTAGCATGTGTTTTAGATCAATTTGGAAGTTCATATTCATGTGATACCTCTAAATTAACTAGCCAGCTGTTTGCTCCTGATCCATACCCCCGATGCAAATGATAAGCAGGCAATGTTCCATCCAAGCACACTGCCACAACGAAAGTAAATAATTATTTTTATTGCCAAAAAAATGATGCTCTATACGTTATGAGGCGTCTCTACTTTTGTTTCCATTTCCTTTTTATTTAATTATAAAATTATTGTCTTGTTTACTGTTTTTAAAAATTTGTACAGAAAACATTTAAATAATTTTCATTGTTTCCTAGACAAACTTAAACGGGAAACAAGATAATAATTTTGTAAATAAAACTGAAAATATGAAATGCAAATAAGAAATGAAAATAGAAAGGCTCCATGTACATGCTTTCATATTTTCAGTCACATAACAAAGCTAGCCAACACAATTCATGTTTGGTATTGACATAAAGCATTGGACCGGCGTTAAAACTCTGGTCTCTGATCGAGTCCAACAGAATACAATTCTAATATAATAATCCTGTCTGGTTCCAGCCTGGATAGTATACATTAAAGCAAGGTATCATACATTCAAATTGAAATTGAAAGAAAGGGGAGTTGTGTGAGTGCATAAAAAATCTCAGTAACACAAAACTTTCAAGAAACTAAATTAAAAATTGAAAAAGAAGCCAAATCTTAAATGGGAAAACTATATTTAATTAAAAAATGGATCTTAATAAAACAAGAGTGGGAACAAGTACGTTTGGAGAATAATGAAGGTTGGGAATAGGTACCTGCTCCTTTGGCGGCAGCATTTTGAATAAGTGTGAGACCAACCATGAGAGGAGTTCTAGCAAGGAGGGAAGGGGAAGCTTCAATAGCTTCCAACAAAGACAAGTTTGTTGCATTGATATGTTGAAGTTGATATCCATTGACCCAGGAGCTGAAAACAAGTGCTGTAACAATGGAAAGCCAGAAAAAGTTGGCATTGGCCATGGCTATGGCTATGGCTCTCTCTTCTTCAGAGTGTGATGTGCAGTGAGAGGGAGGGACTAGGGAGATTTATGCAGTGGAACAGTGTTTGCCGGGCTTTCTCAGGTTTTTTATTACAGCCTGCGACTTTCGAATCTAATGCTTTAAGATTTAATTAAGGAGCCAAAAAAACGCTTTTTATAAGCGCTTCGACCCCTCCGACAGAAGAAAATATTGTATGGACCCGACATCATGGTAAAATTTAAATAATTGTTTGATAAATATAGAACTTAAAAATTATTAAAATTTGAAGTAAAATAAAAAATATTATATTATATTTATTAATCTATGTTATTTTATGATTAATTAGACGGATAATTTAGTGTAGTATTTTCTTCTCAAACAGGTTTTGCTAACTTTTCATTCACCACTTCTTTGTTTATTTCATTACATTTTGGGGGTAATGCCACTTAAATTATTGCTAGTCTTTTCAAACAAATGTGTTAAGATTTCAATATGACTTTTACAGAAATAGGAAAGACTTTATGACAGCTCATAGATTTTTAGTTCTTTATTATTAGTTTCAATAATTTTCAGTTAAATTTTTTAATTTTTAAAAAATTAAATAATTGTTTCAAAACTCAAATATGAAAATTAAAAAACAAATTTTATGGTTTTGAAACTGTTTTGTATATATACCTATTAGGGTAGGCCAAATAAAAGGATTTAGGTAGTCAGGTCTTAGGTTTAAATATCATATTTTATAGTTTTTTAAAATATTATTAAAATATATTAAAAAGTTATTTATTTATTTTTAATAAATTTTATCTTATAAATTACATTTTAGAAAAACTTACAATCATCCTGCACAGATCTTAAGAAAACCAAAAAAATCTGCTAATTTATATATAAATCAAAGTGAATTTGAGTTATGAATCAAGTGGATGGTTAAAATATTATAAAAATTTAAACAAGCAGCACAAATATTATTACCTAAAATTTAAAAATATTTATAATTAATTTTAATCAACTTTAAAATAACACATACGTTATTACCTAAGAAATCCTAAATAAAGAAAAACTTATATATTATCTCTTTACTTCTAAGTTTTTTAAATAGTTATTTTCTTCATCTAATTTGTAATATAAGCAGCAATTAAAATTACATTAATTATTAATTAATTTATTTCTTGTGCTGATTATAAATAAAATAAATAAATATGTATAATATTAACTTATTTTAAATGTATTTTCTAACATTCTTTCATTACAGATAGGAAAAAAAATATCCATTTACTATTGAATATTGATGTAGTCTTATCATATACTCATACTAATTTTTATGAGGATGTAATCATTGATTTTGAATTCTATTGTATGATACACAAATGTTATTCCTTATATATTGTATAACATTTGTCATTTAATTATTATTTTTTATTTTTATGTCATATAAAATGTTATCATAAAGTCATAGTCAAATGATACATTCATAAAAATATGAAATTCATTTCATATTGTTTACTTTTTAAGTGTTTATTTCATCATAATTTAACAATTAATTTTTAAAGTCTAAGTGCAAAGATATAGAAATGTTTTATAATAATTTATTTAATAATTAGTCACTAACTTTTATTTTTTTTAATATTTATGATAGTTTATTTAATTAGAAATATACATATTTTATTATTTTAATCTTTTTTTAATAAGATATAAACCCTTACAAATTTATGAATTAATTCATGAGAGGAATCTACAACACGTTTATCTAGATTTCCAAGTTTCACACCCTTATACATCTGAAAAGGATTGGTATTTGACTTGATTGAGGTTAAAAAAATATTACCAAGTTGCTTGTATTGATTATAAACAGAGAAAAAAAATACTTAAATTAAAAACATGCATGATTTTAAATTTGATATACAGTTAATGTAAATATTTTAAAACCGTCGATCAATGAATTATAATAAACTAAAAATGACTTCAAATGTAAAAATCATAAAATAATTAATTATTTAATTTAATTAGGTATAGATTCATGACCGATTAACAATGTAAGAAAATTTTACATTATGAATTTTTTAAATCAAATTCAATATACATCGATATAATATAAAAGTATTATGATTTTAATTTAACTCATATGTAACTTTAATTTTAATTTTATTTTTAATATTTTAATTATTTTTCAGAATATATAAAATAAATATAAATTAAGAATATATTTCCTATAAATCTGAAAAAATGGTTTTCATATATGGGGTTAAAAATATAAAAATTTTCTATAAGCGTAAATAGAAAATATTAAAATTTTCTACATGTGTAAATTTTAATTTAATGGAGAATATCAAATTAAAAGTTATATTTTACTAAGGTCCGCAACTTATCTCAAACTACACATCTAACTTTTAAATTTCTTTTAAATATTATAACTTAAATTTATTTTAAATTAAAATTTATTCTCAATCCAAATTTATTTCAACGTTAAATCATTTAATTTAACTTTGAGAAATAATATAATTTCAGAGGCTGTGAGATGGATCCTGATGAAAGATGGTATTTATTGTACATAAATTTTATCTAATCCATGCTTACTCTTGAGTTTGGGGAAATCTTTTGCGATAATTAAAAATGTTTAAGTTTAAATCAATATAATATTGATATTTGGTTTCCCTCTTCTCACACATCTTTATTGTTTACTACCTGGACCTGCATTATCCATAATTGTCAAAATGATCTTTCAATACTGTGAAATTTTCATCTTTTTCTGTAAACTGAGAAAATAATTAGACGCAATTTCAACTGAGAAAATAACCTCTTTCTGGCGCCTAAAAGTAACGCCAAACTTAAAGATTGATTAATTAATATCCACAACTTCAACCTAGTTGGTTGAGTTATAGGTTAAACTATCCATCATTTTAGTAATTTGAATTAGTTAAGTAACAAGAATTTCATTGAACTGAAATCAAGAATTCAGAACTGCCGACAAAATCGAAGAAACAAACAAAGAGAGAAACCTGGAAATTAAATTCAATTTATGCTTCTCCTTTAATCACTTTTTTTTTTGACGCAAAAGCCAAGTTTGGATTTGGGAATCTCCGAAATCAACAAATTTCTAATATGGTATTGTCGCGTCATCCTAATTAATATTAATGAATATTTTTAAAAGAATTATGAAAAATTATGGACTTTTACATATATTTAAAAATTGATATGACATTTTTATATTTTTTTAAACCTCCATTTATATTAAAATATCAGTAGATCAGATTAGCACCCATCCATATTTAATTTAGGAATAGATACGTTTTTAGTTCTTCTAAATATAGTTTTAATTTTGATATAAATTTTAAAACTTTTTAAAAAGGCATTTGATCACACATCACTATACATATCTAAATAGATGTCACGTCACCATATAGTGACAATAGAGACCATTTTAAAAATAAACTAAAATTTATAATGATTAAGACAAAAAGATAATAACTAGAGCTAAAATTAAATTGATTTGGTAAAAAATATTATAAAGTTGTTATGATAATTTTAGAAAATAAACGGTTATTTATGAAAGTTAATTCTCTACAAATCATGCACAGTGTGACAATGATAGGTGGAGTGATACCTAATTAAGACCACAAGAGCAGAGTGACATTCGGTGCAGTCCACACATGGCGACACTTTATCGGTTGCCCTTGCCCAAGATGGCGTCTCCTTTGCGTCTACGCAACATATCTTTGCTATTGCTGTTTCTCCCACGTCAATTATTTTAGTTTTAGAGGGTGTTTAGTTTACCGTTGTAAAAACGGAGTTGAGTTAAAGTAAAAAATTTAAAGTTTGATATTAATTCTTTACGACGTTCGAGACAATTAAAAGTCTGTTAACCTGTAGGATCAAAAACTAGCTTTCATTTAATGGAGAAAATCTTTGTTGGTGCCATGCTCCAAACATGATGTTGAATTATACGAAAATGAATTTTAAATGTGATGAAATGTGGTGATATATATTTTATATTCTTTCTATTTTTAAATATAAGACTTTTTTAAAAACAAAAATTTGTTATACATTTTATAAAAATATTTTATATTTAAGGAAGGAGGTAATATAGGTTAGAAATATGATTGTTATACATTTTATTAAATTTGATAATTACTAGTTTTAAGTTAAGTTAAAATCATAACTTTGTGGTAATATTTTTTTTTCTTTTGCTATTTGTGTGTCTTCCCTGAATAGACCTAACACACATACATTCACACAATTAAACTCACACTCTCCCCGACGCAAGTGATACGTAAATCAAGTTTTGTGCACATTTATGAAGAGCCTAGTCCTAGTCAAGCGGATTCAATTTTATTCACCAATAAGGACGGAGTCCAGAAAACCCCATTTGAGTGGGAAATACTCAAGTCAAGTGGATTACTATGTTTATCAACGTTTTAACTAAATGCTGTCTTTTTCGTTGTGTAATTTTCATTAAGCACGAAAATATATCATTAATGATAATGTTTGTCTATGATCACGTGCTTGTGAAGCCCAATTCATGGTCTCGAATCACGATCGGTTTTTATTTATAATTTATAGAAAAGAGTATGATAGCGTAGGTGCATGTGAGTCGTGAGATCTGCAATGCAATGCGATTCTGAAATACACACACCTAACTATCTTGCCCACCACTTTCCTCTGTCGTATACTCGTATATGTCACCTATGTATATATATAAACAATTCTATTTCAGATTAAAAATAATATGTAAAATTATTTAGTACTAAGAGGACTTTAGCTCCCTTATAGATGCGTCGGTGTCGGTGATGGTTGGGACGTCTCTCAATTCTTAATTAATCATTAGTGCTGTACTATTATTTCTTCATCACTCAACTATAATAAGATTTCATGTGTTCTCGGTCATAGTGTATATGCTCACCCCGTGTCATCACAACATACTATACCAGTAATGAGCTCGTTATACATGGATGAGATACCAAACTTTATATAAGACAATATCGTCTATACAAGTAGACATATTAACAGTTACGCTATCGACAAAACTTGTAAAAGTATTTGACAATCGTATCATTATCATCATGTATCAACCCCCACTATAAATATTTGTCTCAAAAATATTAATGGTACACATTTATTACACAATTATTCCTTGATACTTGCCTTATGATACCGTTCTCACTTGCTTCAAATTCATTATTGACTTAAGCATCAGAGGTGTCATACGGGACACCTCATTTTGGTCCTGTTTCAACATTTGTGTAGGTACAAGAAGAGTCAAAAGCATATCGCCTAATCTATCACCATCAGATACTATCATATACAAAGTCAAATACCAATTAGATCATTTAACACACCTCAATGAAACTCGGTTAAGATATTCTCATCATTACAAAGGATTCAGGCAACCAGCACCAGGGCCTTGATAGCCCCGAAGGTGTACCCCCAAGAAGTCTTAATCTCACCACACAAACCCTAAGTCTAGCGTCATTTAGGTTTCTCCCATGAAGACATCCTTTGCTCAATCAATCCTAACCCAAGAGATGTGGAAATCAACTTGCTAAGGCAGATAATCCGAGAGATGACCAAAACAATCCCCATGGCACCTTCGACTCAATACTTGTCTTTACCTAAGGAGACAGACGATGATGATTACAAGGAATCCTCATATGACTATAATTCTTCCATCCGCCTAAGACATCTATTCTCCTATTTTAGAGCCCGTTCTTCAGCTCATAATATGATCATAACAATTCAACATATGCCACCATCGCCCCTTTAACCCACCCTACCTTTAAACACTATACCGGTTTCCATAGTGCAACCTTTGTTGCATGCCCTTTCCCAACCCTTCAACCACTCAACACCCTATACACCCCCAACTTATCACAATACTTATCCCCCGCACCTTATGTACCACACTGATATCCCAACATGCTTGCCCTCACCACACTAGCCAACCAACCTACATAGTTCTCCCTAATCCTATTACCTTAAGGCCAAATCATCTTACTCTCATTTTTACCTCAAATTAATGTCCATCAAGGTCCCTGAAAGGTACCATGGCCCAAAACCTTTTCCAATACCGCCATACAGTGGGAAGACAGACCCAGGCAAACACCTAGATTCTTTCACAAATGAGATTATGTTCATTGGTGCAAGTGACAATTTGAGTTACAAAATGTCTTCAAATACGCCAAAGGATGAAGCCATGGCATGGTTGAAGTCCTTGTCACCCTTCTTAATTGACTCTTGGGACCATATTGTTAAGCGTCTTCTCCAGGCATTTCATCATATTTTAGAATGCTCTCAAGACATCACACACCTTGTCCTAAGTTAAAAGAGGAAGGATGAGCTACTTAAATATTTCTTTTTACATTTTTATGAAGAGTCGAAACTAGTCCTCGACCTCATAGAGGCCATCCAACTCCATATTACCATATAGGCAGTACACCTACACCCACCTTTCACACTATCTTTGATGAAAAGGCCCCCGATAACAATGGATAACTTTAGGACTAGAGCATCTGAATACACACTTTGGTGTTTTCCAAATCAATTTTCAAAACAAGATTTTCTTGTTTTAGTCTATGCAACTTTTCAAGATGCATTCTCTTATTCTCTTCCATCTTATTCTTTTAATTCTTATCAAAGCTTTCTTTTTTTAATTTTGAAATCTGGTTCTTATATTCAGTAGTCATATCAACATGTTTTATTCTCAAATTCTTGAAGTTTTTCAGTAATTTTACAAAATCATTAAGCAGAAGTTCATAGTTTTCATTAAGTTCAGGATAACTTACTTCCTCATTTTATGTTACTAGAGCTAGCCTTTAAGTCAGATTCTGAGTTGGCCATCAGACAGATGTGGGCAGACTCATTTTCTTCCTTAAACTCACTTGAGCTTGTTGAGTCCTCATCATCCCATGTGATGAGTCCCTTCTGTTTTTTGAAGAATTTCTTTTTTCTTTCCTGTCCTTCTTGTCTTTATTTAGGAGAGGACATTCAGCTTTTATATATCCTGGTTTCTTATAGTTAAAACACTCAGGAGTAGATTTGTAAATTTTAAACTTGAATTGAGATTTACCTTTGTGGTCTTTCTTTTAAAATCTCTCAGGTCTACCTTTCTTCTTCCTTAGCAGCCTATGGAATCTCTTTGTCATAAAATCCAGCTCCTCGTCCGTGTCTTCACCTAACTCATCAGAGTCTGATTCTGAACTAGTGGACTCTTCAGCTTTGGGAGCATTGGACTTCTTGCTTGAGTCTTCAGACTTTAGAGCAATGCCTTTGGAGGAGGAAGGCTTGGTGGCTTCCTTTTGCTTCAGCTTCAGCCCTAAGCACTCCAAGGAGTTCGTTGAGAGTGAGGGTGCTAAGGTGTTTAGCCTCCTCAAAGGCTGAGCATTCTGTATCAAACCTCTCAGGAAAACTCCCAAGGAGCTTGACATTTATATCTTTGATGGACGGAGTTGTCCCCAAGGCCTAAAGCCCATTTAGTAAGGCTTGGAATCTTCCAAACAACTGGTCCATAGTATCATGTTCCTCCATCCTGAACGTATCATATTGTTTTGTCAACAGTATCTTCTTGGATCTCTTTACATTAAAGGTCCCTTCATAGTTACGTTAAAGGGTATCCCAGACTTCCTTAGTTGTCTTGTAGCTAAAGACCCTATTATGCTCAGATTTACTTAGAGCACAAGTAAGAAGGAACCTGGCATTAGCGTTAGCCTCTATCTTCTTTATTTCATGCATAGTCCATTGATCATTAGGTTTGGGCTCCTTATCTTCATCAACAGGAATAGGGTGATCACTATTGGTAATAATTCCCCATAGACTGTATTGTGTGGACGTAATGAACATTTACATTTTATCCTTCCAATACAGGTAGTTTTCACCAAAGAAGGTTGGTAGTATGTTTATCGAGGATTCTTCTACTATTAACTGGTTGTTTTGAGAAGCTACCATGAATCTTTATCCTTTTCACCCATGAGAGTGATCAACCCGAAAAAACAAGCTCTGATACCAATTGATGGTTCAAAGTCAGACTTAGAATGAGAGGTTGAATAAGTCTTAGACTCTTTTTATGCAGAACTTAAAAACTTAGCTAACAAACTTTTGAACCAGACTTTAAAAGATCAGGGATAGAGAAAATGACCATAAAGAATTTATACTGGTTCACTTCCAACTCAGAAGCTACGTCCAGTCCCTTCAAACTTGAAGGAGTTCCATAATTGAAAAACATATTTTACACAACAACACAAACCGTGCAACGAGTATTGTTGACTCTAGCCACTTCTGGCTTAAACCCAAGTATTGTTTCAACAAGCCACTCCTGGCTCAATCCCAAGTATTCTTTCTAAAGTCTCGTCAGGCCAACAATTGTTTCCCAACAAAAACTAAGGCTGACAACACACCAGACTTTTACACAAATAATGATTTGAAAGAGAGTTTTTGTTTGAGTTTCTGAGAACTTAGTATATACAAAAGATACAAGATAAAAATCTAATCACTAAGTATGAAAGACAAAGACTAAGGTCTGTTAGGAGCAGAACAACAAACAAAGTCCTTACTTTAGAGGAGAAAGCTAAGACAGAGAGCTTGAAATAGTAGATAAAAGCTTTCGTGAATCTGGTTCCCAGAGTCATTCACTTCTTCAAGTTTTGAGATCCCTTATATAGGTCTTTGAGATAGCCATTGTGAATCCATTAAAAGGATTTAGCCGTTGTGAGCATTGGATCTTGAAGATGAGATAAGGACAAAGGTCTGGTACGAAGAATATCAGAGCTTGCACTGAAATAGAGTTCCCTGAGTGCTTAGAAGCAAAAGACCTTCTGTAGGCTTTCTTCTTTCAACTAAAACGTGTAGAGCATATAGGTTTGACCTAAAAGCTTTCTGACACAAGAACTAGTCTTCATCAGTTCTTTTGAAATGCATAGAATAACTACATTGGTTTCTTCCCATGCGAGCTTTGGTTTTTGCATTGGTTTGTTTTCTTTTCTCTTTTGATCATAAGAGCAATTTCTCTTAATAAGAACTTGGTTCAGAGTATCTTCAAAATAAACTTTGATCTTTGTGTGATGCAAGTTTTGGAGTAATATTCTTGCTGCTTCAAAAGTCTGGGGTCTGATTAATGAAGCAACTACGTGTGCTAAGTTCAGAATGCGTATACTTAATAGTCCAAAAGTCTGAATGAGCGCACTTGAATCAGACTCTTCTTAAGCATCGTTCTAGGATTAGACTTTTCTTGGTACAAGCCTGTACGCAACTATTTTTGATCCCAGATTATTCTCAAATAACTTGCATGGCTCAAGGAAGACATTTTAATTAGTGGACTCCCCTTTTCATTTGTAATCTCTGCATTATATGTTTGTATCCTGAAACACTTAATTGAACAAGTTGGATAAAACATAGACGGGCTTTATTTAATTTAAATGCGTTGATGTGTGTTGTTAACAAATCTTAAAGTCTGGTAAATGATAATCGATAGTTTGAAATCTTTTACAAACCAGACTTGGTTCTAACAACGATCATTAGGAATATCCTTTAACGGATCCTCATTTTTGGTAAACCCTAAGGGCTAAAAATGATCATTTTTTTAAAGAGATTTTTTTTCTAAATCCTAAACTTTGAAAGGGTCAAAAATGTATTCTAACCTTATTTTAAATATGACCATAAAACTAGTTAGAATAAATTAAAAATAACTTATTTTAATAACCTACATCAAATAACTTATTAAAATTAATTTATATAAGTCCTAAATTATTTTTATATAAGATCTTATTAATAAATTTTTCCAAACACACTTAACTCTATTTTATTTGATAATAAATTGGTCGGCCTAAGGTAAAATCACTCAAGCTAGAGATGTCAATGCGGGTTACCACCCCACCCTGCCATCAACCCGCCAAAATACGGGCGGGTTTGGCCCCCTATCAGAGGTGGGTTAAAATTTCTAGCTCGTCCCATTTTCATGACGGGGCGGGTTAGCCCCCAACCTTTAGAAAATTTTAGTATTTGAAAACAAAAGTTTTTAATATGGGGCAGGGCATGCCAATTTTGAATCCATCATGGAATAAATTTGGTCAACTCATCTCGTTCCATTTTAGACGGGTTGGTGGACCGGCCTGCCGGACTCAACCCACTTTGACATCCCTAACTCGAACCATTGCTTGAAATCTCAGTTTTTTCCTACTTATTAATTAAATATGTCATAATTAATTAGATAATATATAAAGTACCTAACTTTATTTTCACTAAAATTAGGCCTTTCGTTTATGATATTTTCTCTTTCCATACATATCAAGTGGCTATTAATATTTATTAAATACGATTTTTACAATTTCACATTACTCTTTCATCACGCATCTCTCTGACATGTTCATCTACTAGCTAGCACTTTCTTTTACTATAAAAATAGAAAATCATGTTAAATTTTACAATAACATACATTACATGCATAGGTCAAATTTGTTGTAGGGAGGCATCAATTAAGTTAAGTTAGACATCCTTAACACATCTATCATTCTACCCAACACTTTACGGCTCAAAAGTAAAATTTTAAATTCTCAAGGTGAACTTAATTAAAATATAATTAATTTAATATTATGGTTTTCAGAAAGACCTAATTTCTAAGTTCGTTGTAAATCGTTAATTAAATATGTTTACCTGACTTGTTAATTTGTTATAAATTTATGTGTTCAAATATTTATGGAAGTTAGATTGATTTCTGATATGAGAATAATAAAAGAAATCCTTGTATAATATTAGAATTAGAATATGCAATATAAAAATCATTCACATGGTGTCAGTCAGTACTTAAATTTTTTGAATTATAAGATGACATTAATTAGAATCTCAGTTATAAAATAGTTTAAATTAAGTTCGATCATTAGTTAATGTGTATGTGTGTATCTCTGTTAATCAAACTATACCCATTTAATTTAATTTAGTTTTTCTTTCAATCCAAATCCCCTTGTAGTCCTTTTTGTTTTCTTTTATGTTAAAGAATACAACTTTCTTTTTTTGTTCGAAGAATACAACTTAGTACATGTTTCTACACACATGGTATGTCTCTACTACATATCGCAATACCCTGTAAATCTTTTTTCATTTCCAACCATTTCCCATATCGATTTATGTATTAAATAGTCGGTTCACTCATTGAATCTATGTCTATATATGATCTAATTTAATTTGGTTTGTTTAGTAAAAAATTAAGCTTATGATTTTAAAAAATCTAATTAATTAAAGAGACTATGCTTGAACTTTTTAATTTGTTGGATGAGTTTGTTTAAGTTTAAAATATAGAATTTTATTAAATATGTTATAATTATATTATATTATAATTTATAATTTTATAATATGCTTCTTTCATTTCTATTTATAAGATAAAAAAGTTTTAATAATTTTATTTATAAGACAAAACTCATCTATATATAGAAATATTTAATATTTTTTTATTATGTTTAACCTTTTTTTTAAAATTGTCATTATTAACATTAAAATAAAATTTGAAGTTAAATATGGGTAAATTTTAAATTTTAGAGTATCTTTGTATGAAAATTAGTACATTAACATCTTTTCTTAATACATGTATTTGGTCTGAATTGTCTTATAAATAAGAATAAATATAATAGTTTATGAAATAAAAATAATAAAATAACTTTTAATATATAAAATTAATAATTAAATATATACTTTATATATGTTTGTCATTTAGAAGTTTATTGATTTGATTAAGACTGGTTAGTTACTTTTTTTAAGAGTAATGACTAGAGAAATGGGTTTTGAGAATATTCAGGTTTAAACTGATAGGCTTCCGTTGGAATCGCAGTGTTGGTTTGATGGGTGATTGTTAATAAGGTTATGGATTATTTAGCCTTTTTTCTTCTCCTATTTTTATGTTTTTTGTATTCGTCACTTTCTCTGGGCCGAAGATTAAATGGATACAACACTGTTTTTTTTTTGCTATATTTGCTCAACAACACAATCTTTTCTCTTGCTTTTGGTCGCACTATCTTTTGATTGTCATCCAAAATACAAATACTAGATTAATATATTTAGCTTCTTTCCTATCTTTTTTTCTTAGCTATCTAAATATCTCATTTGGGCCTATTTTATTGAGACAACTTTAGATAGAGTACTGTTTTTTTTGTAAAAGAAAAAAATGCTTTTTGCACCATTGTTTTATTTTTTAAACATCCATAATTTTTAAATTCAAAATTACTATTTTTTTATCAACAAGTTGTTGTTCGAGTAATACATGTTTGATTTTTTTTCTTAAGCAATTGTATTCAAGCATTGTGAATGAAAAAAGTCATCTTTATAATAATCAGTCTCCCATAAATTTTCTTAGCTTGATCATGATTGCCTCGTATAAAATATAAATATAGTTAAGAAAAAAAATACCATTATTTTTAGAAGATATAAATTTGTTTAGTAATAGGGGTGGGGGTCCCACCAGTACCCCTATCCCTTTATTATAGCGAATTGTGATTCTCTATGATCTTATCACAAGTGGTTAACACTACCTGTTGGATTCGAGTTCGGAATTACCCACCCCTCATTAGCTCGTTGTATTAATATAGCTTATAGACTTTCATTGTAATTTAAGTGACACATTAAGGCTAATAAATTCTAATCCTTACAGGATATTCCTCTAAGTTCTTTAGTGTGAATAGTAATTAATTTTTTAAAAATATATTTTATCTCAGTTCCAAAAGTGTACATATTTTAAAATCTTAAAAGTTTTTATGAATTATATATTATGTGAAAGAAACATGGAAGCACACAAGAAGGGATGTTGAATTGTTTGTTATTGTAATTTAAAAAATATTAAAACAATCCAAGTTAAACTACTCATGTTGGTTGCCTCGGTTTTCACAAATGGTTTTTCATAAAATTTAGCATATTTACAATTTTTTGTGGCAATCTAGAGTCAGGAGAAGGACATTGAGATATTTATCCTAGGCTGGCTTTCCACATCTAGTCAAGCAAGATTTCACTATTCGGCGAACGGTTTACAAACTCACGTTATCTCAATATTTTCCAAGTATATTTTTACCCTTAGCCTCTCCATTTTCAGTATTTTTTTCTTTTCCACAAGTCTCTCTAGGCTCACAATCCCAAAGAGAATGCTAAGCAAATTTCTAAGTGATTCTCAAACCTAGAGATAACACTTAGATGTTTGAACAAGATTACTGAACTAAGTGTTCATAATATGAACATTATATAGATGTATAAATATTTAAACAAAATAAAAGAGATAGAAAGAACCAGTTCCTTGAAACTTTAGTTTTATGATGCTTCTATAGGTTTCAAGAAGACAAGAAATGTTGTGAGATACATGCAATTTTCATGTCGTTATGCATGTGGTTGATGGAGATTTTGTATCCAGTCAGTCAATTGCACTCTTGGTACTTCGTTCTTATAGCATGTCTTATAATGGTTTTGTCTCTTCATTTTTTGTGTATGATAACTAGAAGGCTTATTTTGTCTCATACAAGATTTGTTGTGATATGAGGGATTTAGGTCATTGTTTCTTCGATCCTTGTCAAAATGGATAGAAAATCTTCCCCGGTCTTTTATATTTGGCTTGTGGCTTGTATTTATTACTGTTGAAAATTCAGTTGTCTGATTTTGCCTTAAGACAAATTGGTATTCCAGATATCAAACAACCTTGCCACAACCTAGTTTAGATTATCATATATCATATAAATATTGAAGATTTCAAAAACCTCATATGTTCTTTCAGGACTTCACATTCTCTCATATTTTACGATGATAATATTCGATTATTTTGATATGTATATGAAGTTGTTTCAAAGGCAACCAAGTTAACTTATGCTTTTTAAGCTCCCCTCGAGCTTGTGTACTTTTAGAGATAATTAAATAGTGGACATATACTATATAAAGCAAAGACATATTACACTTTTTATAGCAATTAATATAATTCACGTTCTAATTCATAACATGTTAAAGTCATAAACTTAATTTAAAGACATTAGAGTAATCAATCAACCTGGGCAATGCATCAGAGTATAGATAACAGGGGATACTAATTATACTGGATAAACATATTTATATTAAGATAACTTAAACAAGAGTCCAAGAATCATTAGAACAAGTACATAGAGAATATTAAAGTCATAAAATAAAATATATAAAATGTCCTCCTTCTTTTATCATTGGACAAAAAGGTATTCTTCTACAACCTATTTGGTGATTACCTTAACTACGGTTTTTAACTCCACTCTCTAGAACCTCTTACCCAAGTCTCATTTTCTTCCTCTTTTGCTCTTTTTTTTTGTATGCAGTCTGACTTTTCTCCCCTCTTCTTGTTATTGGTGCTTATTGTTAGATGTCAATTTTAGGCTATTTTTATGTAAATTTTGTCTTTAAATTAATTAATTGCTCATTTAAATAGAAAATTATCCTTATTATTTTTAGTTGAAGCATTGTCATAATTTTGAGCTCACAAATTATTTTTGATGTGTTTTGATAGGTTGTAGAGGCCTTGGGAGAGAAAAAATAAGAAAAAAAGTGCTTTATTTTTTCTCATTACATTCAATAGTAAATCTGCTCTTGCAACTTTGTTCTTCATATATTAGACTTAAAATTTGATATAAGGTGCATGACATCCAACTCTTCATTTTGAACAATCAGATTAGGATTTTGAGGTTAAGTGTCGCTCGAGCGGCAATTCACTGCTCGAGTGGATGCATTAAAATTTTGAAAATCTACTCAAGCAGCAGCCTTGCCATTTAAGTGGAGGCATCACAACAGCACCTCTGTTTTTCACCCCAAAATGCCATATAAAAGGGTTTATGTTACTTCTTATGACACCTTATGGGTGTCACGCCCTCGATTCCCCGGACCCGAATCCCGATGTAATTCAGATAATTTATTCTCTAAAAGTAAGAGTAAATTTTTCGCATTTAAAAAAGGTTCAACACTTCAACATTTCATCAAGATTCGAACCACGAAAAATCGAAGAGTGAGATTTTTGAATTTATAAACTGAATCGATAAATAATTAGCCCAAATGCATATACAAGTTAAATAGGTTTACAACGGAAAAGAGTCATGTAAACAGGGCATACGCCTAGTCCTATATATAAGGATATGATAAAAGGCCTGAAAATAGGAAGGAAGTGAAGAAATCAAAATTAGGTCAATTCGTTTAAGCGAGGTGTCACTCGTTTAAGCGAGATTATCAATACTCGCTTGAGCACATTAAGATCGCTTGAGCAAAACATCGTATGCAATCAGGCCCTAGAGTTTCGCTTGAGCGGGCCATATCCGCTTGAGCGAAAATCCTCCAGTACCTAAAACCCATTTAATTCGCTCGAGCGAGACATGTTCGCTCAGGCGAAAATAACCCAGTAGATAAATGTAACAATTTGCTTAAGCGGGGCACATCCCGTTTTGGCAAAAATTGTCCAGAACCATTCCTTTGTGAATTCGCTTGAGTGGGATCTTATCCACTTAAGCAAAAATGAGACGGTATCGATTTCGCAAGAAATCACTTAAGCAAGCTGTATTCGCCTAAGTGAAAAACACATAGAGCCATTTTCAACTTAACTCGCTTGAGTAAGGCTCAACCCGCCTTAACGAGGACATCAGAATTTGCTTGATCGACCTATTTGCTTGCGTGAATTTGGGCTAGAAAGCATACCCCTGATACGAGACCATCCTCGCTTGAGCGAGATCCTACTCACTTGAGCGAATTTATCAGTAAATACATTCTATCTTAAGCAACTCAAATTACATGATACACCAAACCACATTGTGTGCAAAATTGACCCCAATCATCATTTGACACACGTTTAGGCACCTAATTAGGACTTGCTCCAACAAGACCCGCCTCATAATTTTAGCTCTAGATCATCACATACGTAATTGACGTTTTTGGCATATTTTGGACCAACTAGATATGCCAATTTGAATCATAGGCTCATTTGGCCACAATCACCCATACACACAAATCATACACAAGCATTAGGGGTTATAGGTGCCCTCTATATGAGGTGTTATTCATCCCATAGGAAAATGGTCTATCCACTTCCTAATTACGCATAAATAAGGCATATTATCACCTTTGCAACTAATGGTCAAGCTATATTCACATTTCATTTTTATCATCAATCAACTTAAATCATTCATTCATAGATTTGGCTCAAGATCAAATATCACATTGTCTCCAGTCATTGTCAAGGTCATAACAAGGAAATTAGCCATCAAACATCAAGGTCTAATTTCACCATGACCCCCAAAATCCAAACCGAGTTATACACATATAAGCATACATATATAACATATGCTATACAAAATTTGTCGTCGGCCAAGGCCCACAAGCTCTTCCTCCATATTTACCTTCTCCAGTTCAACCTCCAAAAAGGTAGGATGTCCAACATACTTAATCAACCTTTTAAAAATAGCAACTAGAAGGTGAATACCAAATAGATTAATATCATACATTATGATAATATACATATACATATTCATAACAAAAGTTCCATAATGGATTCACATAATCAATTCATACACCATATTGGTTCATACATGGCACATGTCTTACTTAACATATTCGCACTATACTTGGACCAAATCATTATTCACTTTCAATACTTTATTGCCTTTAAGGGCCACCAATTTCTCGGCATATCCTTGGCTATATGCAAATGCTCTTAAAGCTAATGTATATGCACAATGTCATGGTATCAAATACGGATCCGATTATGGGAAATAACATCATATAATTTATAGGTTAAGCATAGGTGTGATACTATGCCCCTACTGCAATAGTAAAAGTGTACACTTATCTCATCATTTACATGCATAACCATCTTTCATTGGTACCAAACCGCTATCACCCCTTTTGTAGACTTACCCCATGACAAGCGGATTCAACAACATGGCTATACTTGCCGCAAGTGCTACAGGCTCCTACCGAACACATATCGAGAGAGTCGTTTCCCATTAGAAACACTGAGGATACTTTCTCATCACAAAGCCGCCCTCCCACTAGGCCCGCCACATAGGGTGCCTCTTCACCAACTATGGACAGCTTCGTGATTCCAAGAATCACTAGGGAACAATAATAATTTTACCCGTGCATTGGGTCGCCCTCCCATTGGGCCCGCCTATTGGAACCCCTAACATTCCACATAAACAACTTATGATATGCCATGGATGCAAATGCCAATTAATGCATTTCTCACACTATGCATCCTAAATGTCACTCCATAATTATCAACTCACTACTATTACTTAGTGGATTTCAACATCCTTATCATTCTCAAGCATCAATTATCATTGGATTTTGTTCATATCAATTGTTAGTGGCAATCATGGTTCATCAATTTCTTCCACACACATGTCATGGGATGTTCACACATTATATTCAATCCAATCATAATTATTGCGTCAAACTCAAATAATTCATAAGCTATATATCAATTGTCATCAAGGCATTATCCCTAATTTTTACCATGCCACACAAAATATTCCAAATGCATTTCAAGCCATACATAGCACTCAATCATTCATCCAAATCAAAACAAAGGATCACACCCATACATATACATATCAAAAATGGATGAAATCGTGCATTTAGATAATATTACCCCCTTCTACCTCAAGAGAAGTAGTATTCAGTGTGATCTGAAGGTTCCGCTTCACTGATGGGGTTGGTTCCTACATCACTCTACCAACATTAATAAACGTTCATATACTCATATTTTCTATTTCCCCTAATTTTAAGATTTAGGGTTTCATCAAAACCCAACAACCACCATTTATATCCATCATTTTCCACCCCATGCATCATCATTTTTATGTACCCATTTATACCCCCATAAAACCATGCATTCATCACACCCCACCTTAGGGCTTTGCATAAAAGTGACTTATAATCCATAACCCATCATGCAATACTTTCACCAACCACAACCTAGGGTTTGGAATACAAGAAAATGGTAAGGGAACTTACCTCAAGAAAAAAAAATAAGCCCCAAGGAGAGTGAGAGAGGGAGACAAAAATGGAGGAGAAGAGGAAGAGCTTCTAATGCCATAACCTCCTTCTTGCTTGTTAAAGAGAAACAAAAATGGAGGGAAATGAGGCACACACCAAGCTTTGATGGGTTTTGGAATAGAAGAGGAAGAAGAAGTTGGAGAAAGAAGAAGAAAAGAGTGTTGTGTTTGAGAGGGAGAGGGAGCCCACGGGAAAAATAAGAAAAGAGGAAGAGTTTTTGTTTAAAATCTAACCCTTCATTTAAATCCTTTCATTTTATAATAAACAGGATCCCCGTTCGGCCCAATACTTTATCTAAAAATTATTCCGAAGATATATTTGAATTCCCAATATTATTCTTAATCATCTTGACCAACCAGTTCCACAATTAGAGATACTTGGTCTGACACCTATATTTTAATCGGGTACAATTCCAGCTCCTTAAGCCGTAATAAATTATAGATAGTCATAAAAATTCTCAATTTAATTATTTCCAGTCTTCTGGGGTATTAATTAACTCATGTATGATTATTTACCATTTATCTATTTTAATTAAATATTTCTATCAAATTTTGAGATGTTATAATGAGAGGCTAGGAGCATTGTGTGAAGACTCTCCACCACCATAGGAAAACTTAAAGACGAAATGTCTCTTTCAATTTCCTTTTCTCTCTTCTTATTTCTATTTATCTTTTGTATTTTCTTTGTTTTTAGAATAACCCACATGAAAATGTGTGGCCAAATCCTCTTTTGTTGGGTTTGTATGTAGCCCACTCCCTTTCTAGCTTTGAAATTGAATACTTTTGTATGATATGTGTATGTTAACCAATGTTAGTATTTTGTTTCATATGCCTAATGTGTATTTTGGATGGGAGAATGGTTCACATGTATTTTGGGTTTTCGAATGGGTTGAGGAATGAAATATCCATTATTTTCTTTGTCTAGGGATAAAGTTGAATTTGATACTTTTTAAGGTTAATACCTAATGCAAAGACTTTCATCAAATAATCGAGAGATCAATATTTGGGAAAAGGACATAGGATCTATTCATTGAGGGATCTAGTTTAGTAAACTTTATGCTACACTGGTGTCGCGACCAGGATCGCGGCGGGAGGCCGATCGTAAAAAAGAATAAAAGAAAAAGGTTTTGAAATCCTTTCGAAAAACAGGGCCACCAATATTTTTAAGATAAAATATTGGGAAAACCTTTGTTGAGACACCAATCATATAAAAAAATAAATTCTAAGTTCCGGAGCCGAATTACAGGTCAGGAAGGTATTAGTACCTTACACTCTCTGTTATAAAATAGTTACCTCAAATTAACTGCCCACATTTTTAAATAGCCCAAAATTTAATTTAACCTCTCAAGAAAAGGAACAAATAACACGGACAAGGAAAAAAGAAATTTTTGAAATAAGGTTAACAAGACGTCTCAACCAAATTAATCTTAAATCGAACAACTTAACTAAATAATAATAATAATTAAAAATAAAATAAAATAAAAGATTAACAGGACGTCTCGTCCAAATTAATCTTAATTTGTACATAATAAAAAAATTAAGTTAAAATAAAATAAAATAAAGCAAAATAAGGCAAGGTGAAGTATAATAAAATAAGATAAAATAAGGTAAAGTAAATTAAAAGAAAAGATTAACATAAGGTCTCATCCAAATTAATCCTTTTTATAAGAAATATTATTATTTAACAAATAAAAAAAGAGATTGGAAATGAGAAGATTAATTGGACGTCCCATCTAAATTAACCTCCTCGTAGTAAAATGGCGTGTGAAAATTAAATAGTAACAATATAAAATTAATCGAAATAAAACAAAGACACACAAAAATTAATAAAAGGAAAACGAGGCCGATAGGAATTATTCTCGCTCCTACTATTCCCGAGTATGTCAGTAAATCATGGTTACGTAGTTCTTGGTTCGAAAATTACTTTTTGGATATAAAAAAATATGTTTTATTTTGAAACTTTGATTTTTGATTGAGAGAAAATACTTTTTTGTATTTTATGTGTTTTGAAAGGGATTTTATTGTATTTTTAGGATGTTTACAAAATAAATTTTATGCATAAGGAAAATACAAGACGAAATACTCCATACGTGTATTACCCTTCACGATTTTATAATATCAGTGTAGGTAAGGCATTTTGCACGACGCCGTTATAAAATCGCTACGCAATTTATTTAATGAAAATGATGGTTTTAATTCTAAAAAAAGGAAACTAATATTTCACGATTAAATTAAAACATATTCAAATTAAGATACCTATAAGAAAATGATTATTTTTGTTTTTTACATCGAGTACTAGAAAAATGATAAAATAGAATGAAATAAAGAAAAAAGTTAAATTAAATAATAATAATAATAAAATGAAAAGAAAAATAAAAATAAAAATAAAAATTAATTAAAATTAATTAACAACATGAAAATGGAAACTAAACAATAATCAAAAGAGAAATCAAAAAGGGAAAAAATATAAATAAAAAGGTAAAAGAAAAGGAAAAGCTTTAAATACCAAAATATGAACCCTCCCTTTTTAGCTAACTAATGTGTACACCTATTAGTAGAACCACCATGACCTTGTTAACAATTTACAAGCAATAAAAATTATAAACTAAATCTACTTTCATTTTATTTTTTAAATATTTATTAATATTATTTTTTAAACATGGGCCTCTGGTTTCAGATGCCCGTAGCCAAGAGGAAAGAAAGGGGGAACCCTAAAAAATAAACCATTTGTTAAAAAAAACTAAAGAGAGTTTAAGAGAGAGTTTGTCACCAAAAGGGAGAAAGAAAGGAGAGAGGCCAAGAGAGGGTGAGGGAGGTCGGCGGCAAACGGGCGGTGGTGTAGCGGCTGTAACATCCCTGATGTTTTAATGAGAATTATAAGAAATGGGAAATGATTAGTAAATGTTTTAGAAGTTTTATTTAATATTTGTTCTGTCTGAGCCAGAGACAAGAAAGCCGGTGTCGAGATCGGTCTCAGAAGCGCGAGCAGGCGGAGTTGAAGATCGGGAGTGTAGGAGAAGACGGGCAGGACTAGGTGGTCTGGTCCAACCGTTGTGAGGAGAGCGCCTCACACGAGGTCATAGCCCGGATTAACCTCATAATGACTGAAACAACAGGTGTAGGTAACCAAGAGGTGAGCACGGATGAGATATCCGACCTCTCAGGTTGTAGCTCGGATTTCCGAGGTATGAACACTAAGCTAGGACATCGGGGGGCCGATATTCATATTGGGCCTATACTCTTGCGAAGTATTAGAGAATTGTGAATGATTAAACGTTGAGGAAATAAATAAGTGTAATTGATTTGATAACTATGCAATAGTTTAATATAGTGAAATTGATTAAATTTCGTAAGAATACAAATAAAATAAAGGAAAAGATGATCTTGCCCATGAGCTATATATATATATATATAGGGAGATTCTCTTCCTTCCCTCTTCATTATTTACAAGTTACCTTTGCTGCTGGTCTGTTCCTTCTCTTTCGTTTTTCTCATCTCTTAACGCTGAGTTGCATGCGCTGGAGAGGGACTCCACTTGTGTCCAAACTTCAGTTGTATCGCATTCCTGTGATCGAGGCTTCAAGGTGAGTCTACTGATCCGTTCCAATTGTGATTCCCTTATCCCTTTTATTCTTTGGCGGTTAAGGGCCATGCATGGCTATATTCGTGGCTGTTCTCCACTCCTCCGGTGAGTGTGAGCCCAAGTGCGGTCCATGAACTAAGGGCGTTGAAGTGACGAGCTGTACTTTATGATCCGTAGGTAGTAGGTTAAGCAACAGAAGATTGAGTGACGGAGTCGAGACTGCGAAACCAGTGCTCAGAGGAAGGAATCGACACAGAGAGCAAATTATCGAAGCGTGGAACCAATGTAAGGGGGGTGTTCGGGTTATAATTAATTAGAATAGGACTCGCTTCTTATTCAGGTCATTGAGGTAATGTAAACAAGTTAAGGAAAATGTTGCTAAACGTAGTTGTGTGTTTATGCTTGTGCATGTGTGACTGGGTTCATTAATTAGTGGAGGATCGGGTGTGGTTGAGTTTATCATGTTATGATCTTGTGATATCTAATGTTGAAATGATCAGTGTTATGTGACGACGGGTTAGCAAGCAGGCTACCCGAGTGATGAGGAATTGATATTATTATGTGAAAGGTAAACTGTTGAATGACTATGTGGTGTGGGATGGCCGACGGTATATGATAGCCCCTCATTTCCGGCTCCCGTGGTTTTCGTGCCCAGTTGAGCTACCCAGTGGTCAAGTAGGACCCAGTGGTCGAGGTGGAGAGTCAAGCAGGACTCGGTGAACCAAGCAGGGTTCACGGGGTGTCAAGTAGGACCCCCAGCTGAAGGCCAATCCTTTAGTATCCGGATACTAGGTGTCAGATTGTATGAGAGTCAGTTGTGATCATGATGAACGTAATGGAATTGCGTGGTTGGGTTAATATAGTTACTGTATGTAATACACTATGTTCCGGTATGCTTACTTTCGAATGAGGTGTATGTATAAATATGCATGTATATTTGTTAAGTTCCATTCTATATTAATTACAATGCCAAACACTCACCCTTGCCTTTTTTTTTAGTAACCAGTGACAGGGAGGGGGACGGAGCCATGGAGTCGCACCAAGGGGGAGATCGGTGCCAGGGTCTGAGTGACTTTGAGTGACTCTCTATAGAGTTATATGTGTGTATAAGAACTTCCGAGTAATATTAATTAGTTGTGTTTAATCAAGACCGGACCGGATGCAAATCTACCTTTTAAAATACATCACTGTTATTTACATATGCTGTCATGGTAGCTATGACAAATCTTTGATTAACAGAATTACTTTTAGGGTGAGATTTTCGGGAGTCCGTTTGCATGTTTTGGCCCAATCCGATGTGTGAAAGGTATTCGCTCAAGCGAATAGAAACCTCGTTCAAGCGAGAGTCCGGAATCTCGCTTAAACGAGTAGGGGCCTCGCTCAAGCGGGAAGCCCTGATTCCCTTTCTCCCATCCGTTGTGCTTAGATTAACTTGCTCTCTTCTTTTCTAGATCTCATTTATTTAATCTAATTGTGACTGCTGTCACTTGAATAAGTCAGTAAAAATAAACGCTTTCTCTCTAAATCTCGATTAATTTTCAAGTTAAGGAAAAATTTATCGTAAGATGTAATCGTTTGAATAAAAATAAATGCAAAAATAACCTAGGACGTTACAGCGGCGGCCCAGCGATGGCGCGACGACCCGATGGTGGTGGTTTGGGGTCTCTTTTTCTTCTCTTTTTTGTCTTGTCTCTTTCTAGAGGGTAATGGTTAAGGGATTAAAGGAGAATTTGAAGTTTGGTTGTTGGTTTAGGAGGGGTTTATGGATTAGGGTTGTTGAAAATGTGGGTTTTTAAAAAATGGGTTCTTGATTTGGTAGGGAGATGAAGGTTAATGGTGGTGAAGAATGGTGAGGATGATGAAGAAGATGAAGAAGAAATTTTTAGGCTTTGCTGTTTTTTGTTTTCCCTTCAAGATGACTTAGTTTGCATCTAAAAAATGGCCCCTTTGCATTTTTCTGATGGTGTTTCTTATACTAGTGCCTATGAAGTGTTTGTGAAAATGTCCATTACCATTCTCATGTTTGAATTTTAAATACAAGGCTCTTCTCTAATTCCATTGATTATGTTTGCCAATTTGGTCCCCTTGATCTGAAAAAAGAAAACAGAAGCATTGCTTGCCATTTGACCCATTAGGATATGTTGTTTTCTAATTTTCAAAATCATGTACTGTGCTTGTCTTCGTGGGAAACAATGTTTTTTTTTCTTTCATGGTTTTAGTAAAAGGGAATATATATATATATATATATATATATATATATATATATATAAGTAACAGGTGTTCACAACTGACTTGATTGACTGTGTAAACATGCTAAGTAGGATAATATATGCTTGAGAAGGAGGCCGGTGAAACCTAATTCTAATGCTTTTGTTTATATTTATCTTCGTTCTTATATTTTTATACCATAACATTACTATCCATAAAACAATAACCAATTATGAATATTTGTGAATATATTGTATATAGTTTTATAGATATTTTACAAGTATAGATTGCTATTTTATCAATTATCGTACAAGTCCCTAAGGATATGATACTCAACTACTTATCGAAACTACAAAAAAATTTGGTACACTTGCCAAAGTCCCAACACTCATCCGCAACAACAGTGACAAAGAAAAATGACGATGATGAGAATGGGATAAAGTAGATCGACAAAGGGGACAACGATGAGAAGATCGAAAAAGGATGGATAAGATTAATGACGATGTGATGACAGAGAAAATCGATGAAGGTGACAATGATTAGAAGGATAAATAAGGATGAAAATGCTCATGTCATACCTGATTTTAACTGATTTTTTTATTGCAATTTTAACTGATTGAACCACCCATCATTTGATAGATTTGAAACTTGTTCATATTGAGACATTATTCGAATAAAATTGGGCCAATTTTTGTTAAATGGTTGGTTTAATGGGGTGGATATGTTTGGGCTTAAAACAAATAAATGCTCAACCCTATGTGACTCCATCTCTGAACTCGAGGGCCTCATCCTCACTTTTACTCATCCAAAATCCACTATCTAATCAACATATAAAAACATGGCATCTTCACGCAACCTTTGTCGATTTGAATATTTGTACTTTTTTTTTCATTTAACATAGAGGTAAAGAAGAGGGAGAAATATGGGAACCATACTTCAATTCAAGCTTCCAATACTTTATATGTATGTCAAACACTAACTTCATTGATCTTAGAAGACCATCAATAGTTTATTATTTATCTAAAAATGCTTACTATGATTGAAAGGTATTGTAGACGTGTTTTTCACTTGAAACCAAATAATTAAAGATATACTTAGTTTGATTTCAAATTTCAAAATTTCAAAATTTTAGAAGTTAAATAAAATAAACTTGTCAAAAATAATTTTTTAAAATATTTAGATATGAAAAATAAAGGTATTTTTAAAATTAGAAAAATAGGAGTGGTGAAAAAGCAATCCTTCCCTGTATGTCATATAGTAATTACTCTTCGCATCATTTTTTAACCATATAATTTTTTGGGATAGGTTTTAAAAATTTAACTTTAAAATACATTAAATATTGTTTTAAAAATAATTCAAAAATAAAATTTTATTTTTATCCATTAAAATAATAGTATAAAAGATACTAGAGAATAGAGAAGTGAGAAATAACTGTTTAGTTCATAAGTTTTCTTAGAAAAATAGAAAATTATTCTTAGAAAAATTTAAAAAATAGAAAAACTGTTTATTTATAAATTATTTAAATTTTTTTATAGAAAAATAGAAAACTGATTTTTTATTTTTTAAGAAAATCAGAAAACTCTTTTAAAAGGTTTTCTAAGAAAAGTAAAAAATAGAAAATGCGGTAACTGAATTACAAGATTAGATAATTAAATTACAAGATAAGGTAACTGAATTACAAGATAAAGACTGTTATAACCAAATGAGAATATGAAACAAACAGCTATTGATTCAAAAAGTTTTACTGTTACTATTTTGAAATATATTTAAATATAAACTCATTTGCTCTCATTTTAATATAACTTTAAATTTTTGTCATAATTTTTATGTAATGCATATAATATACAACATTGTCATAATATATATATATATATATATATATATATATATAAGATATATCTCAATTAATTTGAATTAAAAAATATTTAAAAAAATTTAGAAAATTGAGTGCACTTGAACAACTTTTTTAGTTTTTTAGTTTTACAAATTGAAAAACGGTCACATTATCTAAACGAGTTTTCAAAATTTTTCTAACTATTCTAGGAAATGAAAAGTTTAGAAAACAAGCGGAAAACTTTTCTCAGAAAATTAGAATAATTTTCTGTAACTAAACGCAGCTGTTTCACATAGGTATAATGGGTTGGAAGCGAAAATTGTGTTTTATGCTCAACATTCCCTCAACTCTAAGTCGTTCCAACACAATTCCCCATGTGATTTCTTAAATAGTGCCATAGCATTTTCTTATAAGAGTACACATTACATGAAATAAGAAATTAAAAGATAACTTCTTTTATTAAAAATTATGTTAAAAGATAACTTCTTTTAATAAAAACTTTATATTTTTAATTTCTTTTTAGTATCAGGTTACATGTATTAGAAAATCAATATTAATATATGATCATTGGCAAAGGGATATTTTCATAGATATTAGGAAAAATGTCTTTATTTTATTTCTATCGGAGAAAAAAATATTTGGAAAACTTTTTTGGGTTCTTTAAATTCAGTACCATGTGGATATTATTATTTGACAAATGAGATCTCATGTTTAAATTTTAAATTTTGTAGACGAAAAAAACTCTAGCATCTCATCATAATATAAATATTTTTAATTTGAATATAATTGCTTAGTATTTATCGTTAAATAAAGAAAGAAAACTTTGTTGAGATCCTTTAAAATTAGTATAACTAGTGTTTAATATGAATGTAGTAAAATATTGGAAACTAAGTTCAAATCTTGGCTCACATGTGGTTGTTTTTGTAAAACAATGCTACAAGTGCAAGCATTACCGGGGTCTCAAATTGCCATAAAGTTTAAAAAAGAAAGGGTGAGTTTTCTGTTTAGCGCAATAATTTTTTGGGGTTTAAAACTGTTTGTAATTATAAAGAAAGTACCAACCTTGTTCTTTCAATATATGAATGACTTTTTGGCACTTGTGTTTTCTGGTAGTTTAACATCGCCAGAAAATCATTTAAACCATAGGTTGGTGTTTTCTCCAAATTTACATGCACTTTTAAACCCCTAAAAATTAGTACATCAAATAAATAGTACAATAATTCTCTTTTAAAATTTTCTGACGGTTTGAAACTCCTGATAATGCTTACGTTAATACCACTATTTAATAAATTAGATATTTTTTTAGGATTTGTATAACCCATGCACTTAATACATAATAAAAAAGTTTAAAATAAAATTTTTGTATTAAAGATTATATAAACTTAAAAATCATAATAAATGAGTAATAATGATATTTTTAAAATAAAAATTAAATTATACAAAATTACATTTTTAAAATAACTCATTTCAACCATTATTTTTTTAAGCTACAGTATCTAGTAATAAAAGGCATTCGAACTTGAATAGATTTTGCTGACACTTCTCTCACTTTCTACATATGCGTTAATTTTGGAATCCACGTTCCAACCGTTGATTCTTCATAAAAGTGTCACAAGTCATGATAATCATTCAAAAAATATTATTATGTGAGTTGTAATAGTTATATATGTATAATTTCACCTAAATCTTTCCCTTCAATTAAGTTGATGAGTCCAATGCTCTAACATCATTCTTTAAGAAGTAAATATATTTTAATTAAAATTAGGTGAAAATTATTTAGAAATAGGATTTAACATCGATTTTTTTGGACATTTCACATCGATTTTCATACCGATGTGGATCTGGCCGTTGTGAAATATAGGGACATCTCACATCGGTTTTTTAGGAAAACCGATGTGAAAATGAGGACATTTAACAACGGTTTTGTAATAAATCGATGTGAAAAAGGGACATCTAACATCGATTTTTTAAAAAACCGATGTGAAAAATAATTTTTTTACTTTTTTCATTTTTATATTGATATATTAATTTTGTTAACAAAACCTGAACAAGTTAATTTTCAATATTCATCCTGAATATATTTATTTTTTCATGACAATTCCTAGACATGCATTTATACAACACATATAGAAAACAAATGTATCAATACCAATTAAAATCATATGTCAATGAATCATATATAATTCCAAACATTGTTTTATACATGGTTTAGGTCAGAATTTAATACATAATATAAAGGCAAAAACATATATACACTTATTCAAGACAAACACTCATTTTCAACACAAAAAAAACAAGTCATATCCAACATGAAAAAGATGGGAAATGGAAGAAACTTACAAGGACGAAGCTCAAGATGTGGAGTTAGAGAAGATAAAATTGGAGAAGCTTGTACACAAGCTCAATATGAAGCTTTTACACGATGTTGCAATGGCTGTTGGAGAGTTGCTCACGACCTCTAAACATGAGTGGAGCACGACGTGGAGATGAAGAGCTGCACATTGTTACAAAACTATCATATTACAAAATGCGTAATGGAGAAATGAGATGGAGAGCACACATGTTGGGAGCATACCGTTGGTGAGAGAAAGCGTAATGTGTATGCTACTTTGTAATGAAAAAATAATGAAAGGAAAGTTGCACACTGATACCATATATATAAAAATTGAAATAAAGTTATGTTTGATTCCACATCGATTTTTTGAAAAAGCACACTGTTGGGCGAATAAAAAAATTAAACGTTATATTTCATATCGATTTTTAAAAAAACTGATGTGGTATCTCCTCTAAAACGCTATTTCACATCGGTTTTTAAAAAACTGATATGGTATGTAATTCAAAAAAAATACTCCTGGCGCTAAGTTAACGCTAACACGCGAGAAGGAAAATTCCGTTCTTCCACATCGGTTGTTGTCTAAAACTGATGTTGAATCTTTTATTATTTTAATTTTAAGAAACACAAAAAATTATGTAATTAAATATATTATCTCACATATAATGTTTAAATTTTGTCAATTAAAATGAAAATTATATATTTTAAATTTTAAATTTTATCAATTAAAATGAAAAATATATATAAGTTAAATGTATACTATTTCCCATTTATCATTTTAAAAACGAAAAAAATCAAATATACCACATCGATTTTTGGTGAAAACCGATGTGAGAAGTTAGTTACCACATCGATTTTTTTGAAAAACCGATGTGATATATTATACGAAAATTTTAAATTTTAAATTTTGTTAATTAAAATGAAAAATATATATGAGTTACCTGTTACCACATCGATTTTTTGAAAAACCGATGTGATATTGTACAAAAATTTTAAATTTTAAATTTTGTCAATTAAAATGAAAAATATATATAAGTTAAATGTATACTATTTCCTATTCATCATTTTAAAAATAAAAAAATTCAAATATACCACATCGGTTTTTGGTCAAAACCGATGTGAGAAGTTAGTTACCACATCGGTTTTTTGAAAAACTGATGTCATTTATTGTTCGAAAATTTAAAATTTAAAATTTTTTCAATTAAAATGAAAAATATATATTTTAAATTTTAAATTTTATCAATTAAAATAAAAAATATATATAAGTTAAATGTATAGTATTTCACATTCATCATTTTAAAAACAAAAAAAATCAAATATACCACATCGGTTTTTGGTCAAAACCGATGTGAGAAGTTAGTTACCACATCGGTTTTTTTGAAAAACCGATGTGATATATTGTACGAAAATTTTAAATTTTAAATTTTGTCAATTAAAACGAAAAATATATATAAGTTAAATGTTACCACATTGGTTTTTTTGAAAAACCGATGTGATATATTGTACGAAAATTTTAAATTTTAAATTTAGTCAATTAAAATGAAAAATATATATAAGTTAAATGTATAGTATTTCCTATTCATCATTTTAAAAACAAAAAAAATTCAAATATACCACATCGGTTTTTGGTTAAAACCGATGTGAGAAGTTAGTTACCACATCGGTTTTTTGAAAAACCGATGTGATTTATTATACGAAAATTTTAAATTTTGTCAATTAATTACACCCTTTTGTGCTCTTACGTTGGGTGATTATTTTAATTTTTTTAAGTAAAATTCACATCGATTTTATAAAAAACGTTGTCTAATAGTGTTTATAAAACTTTGTGTATAATTTCAAAATTGCCACTGCGTAAACATTTAACATTGGTTTTATAAAATTGATGTGATAAACTGTTTTCCACATCTATTTTTTATAAAAACCGATGTGAAAGGTTATCTGATGTTTCATTTATTTACAAAAATACCACCACCTGTAAGTAACATTAATTATAAAGGTAACATTGACAACAAAAAAATAAACAATTAAGAAAATTACACATTTAAAATTTTAAAACGAGTTTTTTATTGCCTTTTCTATTTTATAATATTCGCTAATAAATTCATCTTCTCTGATTGCTATCATGCTTTATTTTACAGTTTAAATTTTATTTTATTTTATATTTGAAAATTTCTTAATGATTAAAGATATTTGATATAATACATTAAATTATAAACTAATAACGTGTTGATAAAATTATATATATTGGATTAAATTACTATTCTAATCCTTTATCTTTTCAATAAATTTTATGTTGAATTTTTTTAGTCATTTAAGTTCCCTATATTTTTAAAATGTTTAAGTTAGGTCTTTTTTATCTAATTTTTACTAACTTTATTAACAAATCTTCAAGAACATCGATAGGGATAAATGACTTGCTGAAGAAGGCTTTTGAAACACTAAAGAGCTCTAAGATTGTGCATCTCATTACATTTTCAAAAGGGACTAAGAATATTTGGTGCGGGTTCTTATTGGAGTTGACCGGAGATGGCAATCCTAATTTGAAATCCTGTTTCCCCTAGACCGAGAAAGGGTTTAAATGCATGGTGGTAAGGACCAACCATGGACGTATATCTTTACATTCACCAAGGTCAGTGATAAATGTCAATTGTGATAAAAATTTGATGTTGTATATGGATAATTTTAATATGTTTATGTTTATTTGGATATAAATTATGTTGTAATTAGGTACATTTTACAACTGAATGAATATGCCTAGTCTTACTAAATTGAAAGCAATTGATCCATATTTTTTATGCAAATTGTAGGTAATAAAGGAAGAAATGAACAAAGACATGAAGAGGCTGCAAAGATTGAGAGAAAATAACTTGGAAGATGGAGAATTTCATGTTTTGAAGGCTCTCGCTTGAGCAAGGCCCTTGCTCGCTTAGCGAGAGTGAAATAATCTCGCTCAAACGAAAATATTTCAGAGAGGAAGGATCCAATTTTATGCAGCCTCGCTTGAGCGAGACCAGGAAGATTGAGGCAAATCCAAAGGTTCCTCCAGGGTGAAGAATGCTCTCTCGCTTGAGCAAGAGTTTGACTCACTCAAGCAAGGCCCTGTGTATAAAAGTGAAAAATTAGATTTTTTTTTGAAGAGGTAGATGCTTTTAGAGAGAGAGAAAGACACTTCCATCTTCGAGGAACTGAAGCTAGAGACTATGGAAACAACTTTCTTCTTCCTTTTCTCATTTCCATTTGATTGTAATGACTACCATGAGTAGCTAAACACTTTTTGAGATTGAATATAGTCGAATCGAACCTGACGTATCTTGGGTGATATATATATATATATATGGTATTTTCATTCTATTGAGCTTTGGTATTTCATTATGTTCTTAATGATTGATTCTATTTGATCAATAGTTTCTTGATTTTATTTCTCTTGAGTTATTTCAAAATAATTCTAGAAAACTGATTTGAATGGAATACTAAATACGTTGAGTTGATAGGAATAAATTTTGATGTATTAAATGTGTATAACATTTGATCTTAATGTTGGAAACTTTCTTTAAATGATTGAGGAATCAACATTTTGGAAAATTTCTTATGGATTTTGTATTTAAGGAATCAATATAAATGATTAGTGAATGTTGCGTCGAGTTCAATAGTTTCGAATGCTACATATGTATATGTATGTAGGGTATGACCGGGGGAGATAAATGAAATTCAATCCTATCACTCTCTATTGATTTTTCGTAATACTTAGTTCATTATCTTTATATCCAAGTCTGTTATCAATTACTTTTATTTCCTTTGATCATGAACATGCTTTACTTCATTGTATATATGCTTATTCAGTTATAAACTAATAGTTTTGATTAACAACAATCCCTAGTGGAATGACACTCGAATTAATTTTCTTACACTACAACTGGGGTAGTACACTTGCCACAGAATCATCAATAAGTTTTTGACGCCGCTGCTAGGGGCAGTGTTAATTTGGAACTTTTAGTTTTAAATTGTTTAGGCATTATGAATAGTTTGAATAGTTTTTGTTCTTTTGTTATTTCATTTAAATTTGTTTTCCTGTCCTAATCCTTGCTTGAAGTTTTGTTGATATATGCTCTTGAGAGGTTAGGTTCCCAAAGACAAATTGTAAACACCCTTTTTATTATTATTGTTGTTGTTGTTGTTGTTGTTGTTGTTGTTGTTATTTCCATTACCCTTTCCCCTCATTAGTGTAAGTTTTAGAATTTGGGAAAAAAGAGCTTGATTTTACAGGAAAACAAAATCACTATAAGGGAAAATGATAGCAACCCTTCAGATGAGTCAATGGGCATCAAATAACTAAACGGGGAAATCACATTAAGTGTAGAAGGGGAAAGCTTTGAATTTGAAAAACAAGCACAAAAATGGCAATAGCTAATGGGCATAAATCAAATACTCACACATAACAACAGAACTTCATCCTTCATCATCTCCCTCACATACAGCAACCACCAAAGCACAAATAACATCCCCACTATAACCATATCCAACGGTAACCATAAACCAAAAATCAAATAGCCATAAAAAATGACAAATCTTAACAAACCATAAGCCAAAAAACAACATAGCAAAAAGGGAGTTACAGTAACAAAAAAGGAAAAAGAAAGAAGGAGAAACAGCGGTAGCCATCGGGCCGCACCACCGTTGACCACCACCGTGTGCCACCGTGTCTCCGCACCGACCGCCACCACACGCCATCCCTGTGGTCTGTCGCCGACCGCCCTGCTTGCTCCAGCCTGCTATCGCCTCCCTTTTTCTTTTTTGGTCTCCCTCTCCCTCTCCCTCTTGATCTATTTTCTCTCTCTTCCCTCTTTGACACTTTGTTTTTGATGTAAGGAGAGGGGTGAATCCCTTCCCTTTTTTTCAACAATCATGGGCTTCAAATTTTGAAGCCTAATTCTTTTTTTAAAAAAATGGCATCCTTGTCTTTTTAAAATATATACTATTTACTTGCATTATTTACATTGAAAGGTCACTCAGCCTAGTGGTAAGGCATGTCTCTAGGCACCTAAGGGACCTAGGTTTCAACACCCATTGCATTCTTATTTTCCTTTTTTATTTTTGCTTCTTTTCTCTTTGTTTCCATTATTATTTGTGCCTTGATATTTCCCTTTGTCTATTAGTTGCTATGCATAGGACATGTTTGTCCCTTTTAGTTGTATTAAAGTTTTATTATCATTATTTATTTGTTTGTTTGTTTATTTAATTATTTTTACTTATTTATGGTTATTTAGCCCTTTTTTAAATATATTTAGTTCCTTTTTGCTTGTTAGCTTTTAAAAATAAGTTAGTAATAAACAAATAAACAAAATAGATTCTTAGTCCAATTTTGAATTTTTATTTCCTTTCTAAAAAAATTTAAAAATAAACATTTGTTTTCCTAGATATAAACAAAAAATATAAATATCCTTTTGGATTGAAATGCCACAAAAATCCTATAACAATGTCATGCAAAGTACTTTGCCTACATCAACTTTATAGGATTTTGAAGGTTTATACACGTACGAATTTATTCGTCATGTATTTTTCCTTCCTAATAAATATCCTTTTGCTACTAAAAATTAAACTAAATCTAGAATTCTCTAAAATATTTTTGAAAATTAATTTCCATCCAAGAACTACGTAATCTTGATTTCCTGACATACTTGGGAATACGTAGGAGCGGGAATACTTGCTGTCAAGCTTGTTTTCCTTTTATTATTTTTGTGTGTCTTTGTTTTATTTCAATTAATTTTATATTGTTACTACTTAATTTTAAGAAAACTATTTTATTACGAGAAGGTTAATTTAGACAAGATGTTTTATTAATCTTCTCATATTTTCATTCTCTTTTTATTTGTTAAATAATAATATTTATTATAAAAAAGGATTAATTTAGATGAGACGTTCTAATAATCTTTTGTTTTAATTTAGTTTATTTTATTTTACCTTATTTTATTTACCTTTATTTTATTTTATTTTATTTTATCTGATTCTACTTCATTTTATTTTATTTTAACTTTCTTAATTTTTATTATGTATAAATTAAGATTAATTTGGATGACACGTCCTGTTAATCTTTTATTTTATTTTAATTATTATTGTTATTATTTATTTAAGCTGTTCGATTTAAGATTAATTTGGACGAGATGTCCTGTTAACCTTATTTCAAAAATTTCTTTTTTATTTGTCCTATTTCTTGAGAGGTTAAATTAATTTCTGGGCTATTTAAAAATATGTGCACGATTAATTTGAGGTAACCGTTTTATAATAGATAGTGTGAGGTGCTAATACCTTCCTCACTTATAATTCGGCTCTCAGACTTATAATTTTATTTTTTAACGACTGGTGCCTCAACAAAGGTTTTTCTGATATTTTACCCTTAAAATATATTGGTGGCGACTCCCTGTTTTTTCAAAGGATTTCAAAACCTCATTTTTTCATTTTCTTTAAACGGTTAGCCTCTCGTCGCGATCCTGGTCGCGACAGCTAGTGACTCTACTAGGGAAAATTGAGAGTCAAACCAATTAAATTGATAGCGCGTACTTTCTAGTAAGGCCCTATACCCTGGTCCAAATGAAGCTTAAGATTAGGGGAGGTTGTTAGCGGTGTCATTTGGGACAAACGTCTTGTCTAGCTATCGTGAGAACCTCAGCTAGAGTTTGACTTATTCATGGTGTCGCAGACATAGTAGACTTCCTACTATTGTGGTTAATATCATGAGTAGGATCTTGGCTCTAATGACCTTTAGACAGTTAGTGTAAGCCACATAATGTGAGGTATCTTAGTTAGAAAAAACCTTAGATACAGTAGGAGGCCTTCAGATAAAACCTAATTTAGGGCATAAAGGGGTAGACTTTCCCTCTATCTTTTCTTATTTTTACTTTCCCTTACAATTCAAATTAGTGGACCACTTGCCCGTTTGGCGAATTACTTTTTCCAAAAATGATATCCCTTCTTCTGAACTAATGATCCTCTAATGGGCAAGCAGTCCTTTCCTTTTGTACGCTTTTGCTTAAGCTTTTGGGTCCTAAATTATAAGTTTTCTGAATCATCAAATAAAAGAAAAAGGATAAATAAAACAAAAACGTAGGATCTTTTGAGGATGATCAAAAGGCCCGTAACCCACATGGCTCTCAATTTGTCACAAGTTTCGTTAATCGTTACTTCCTCGAGAATAAAAATATTTTCCAAGAGAGTTACCAGGGAAGTAATGATTCATGAGGCACGTAAAATTCCATTGACTAATTTTCTCTTTCCTTTTTATTATTGCAGGAAGCTATTCAAAGCTTAGTGAGTACCTTCAAGAAAAACATGGAAATTAACGTGGGACCGGATGGTTGTGGATGAACATAACCAAGTTGAGAAAATTACTGAATGTCAAGGCAAGGAAAGTCGATACTGCTAGTTTACAAGCTTTAGGAAAGAAACTGAATTTGACTCAGAAAATGGCATTCTTGAGAAGGTTGGAAGGATCCTAAAACTGCTAGAAGTAGAGGTGCAAGTCAAAGCAATCACTACTTTGGCTTAATTCTATGACCCGCCTCTCCGATGCTTCACATTCCGAGACTTGTAGTTAGCTCCATCATTGGAGGAATTTGAACAAATCTTGGGAATTCCTATGGGGGATCAAAAGTCGTATCACCGCCTATGCCATTGCCCCATTTGCTAATATCCTGAAAATTGATCCAGAAGTGCTAAGGGTTAAATAGTTGAATAGAAATCAAACCCTGGGGTTTGCCCGAGAGTATTTTGAGAAGCATATGCATGCTCTAGCTGAGAAGGAAGATCAGGGGACTTTCATGGATATCCTGACGGCTACTATTTATGGTGTGGTGTTGTTCCCCAACATTCATAACTATATTGATTATGATGCCATCAATATCTTCCTCGTCCGTAACCTCCAAGTTAAGAACCCTGCTACTGTTGTTTTGGTGAATATATATTGCACCATAAACTTTTGGCATACCCAAGGAGGGAAGAGGGTTCTTTGTTGCCTGTCTGTATTATATGTGTGGCTTACCTCTCATATCTTCAGTCAAGTGGGTAAAGTTAAGTGCCCAGTCTCAGACTTAAAGTTGTGTCAACTGGCGGCCAAGAACAAACATGAATGGGCTAATCATTTGGTAGGGCTCACGACTAAAAAAGTAAAGTGGTATTTGTGATGGTTGAGGGTTGACACCATTATTCATAAATACGGGAACTACCTGAACATTCCTCTCATGGGCACTTAAGGGTACATTAATTATAATCCTATCATAGCCAAGCGCCAGTTAGCTTACCCTTTGTTGGGACCGCCCAATGAGGAGTTATTGACCCCTTTCGTCTTCTACTATTCCCAAGGAAATTACACTTCAGTAATTCGGGACATAGGAGAAGCATGGAAGAAGGTTCATTAGAAGGGGAATGAGTTGGGCATCAGAAGCCATACTATGAAGAAGAGTATTACCAATGGATCCTGAATAGGGTCTCTATTGTCAAATTATCGTTTAGGCGTCCTTCCTCTCTCCCACCAAGCACACCTGCTTCTCTACCCGTCTTTGAGGATGAAGTAATTAAAGTGATGAAGGCTAAGTTAGAGGAGCTAACTATCGATAACAAGAAGTTAGAAGAGGACTTATTGAAGGCCCAACAGGACTATGCCCTCCTAAGAAGGAATAACCATGAGAAGAGGGAGGCCCTCGAGGATGTTTGCAAGAAGAGAAAATTCGAAAAGGATTACACAAGGAAATTAGACCAATGCCTTCGAGCGGCCAAGTCTCAGCTGAGGATGAAGAGTAGGCAGAGAGACACCATGCTGGCAGATAAGCAGCTTCTGAAAGAGATGTTGACAAAGGCCAAAGAAAATGAACGAAACGCTTTAGCACAAAGATAGCTCTTACAATCGTAAATCAACAGAGTGAAGCACTACAGGACTGCATAGGGCCTATGATGTCATCCCAGATGGGAAGACGGCCTTTGGATAGACATAAACCATGTGGTGGTTTCCTTTAGGATTCCATAGTCCCCTTGGATTGGGTTCAAGGCCGGTCCACAACACCTAGTTGAGTTGCCGTTGTCACTGAGAGTGTCTAGTGTTACATTATAGGCGAGCGGTTTGATACCAATAAAAATGGATTAATTATATGTTGTGAAAATTTATACACTGTAGTGTAATTCCCATCATTTGAGTTGGACCCACATGCATATATATTTGCATATAGATATTGAGGTTTAAAGGTCGTTGGATAGCTTATGATGTATAATGATGTGGTTAAATGCATTTAACGTAATGCAATTGTGTTAAATGGTAGTATGTGTGATGACAATCATGATGAATTGTTGATTGGTGTGTAGAACTAGATGTTTGATAGATATGTCATGGTTTAATCCAATTCAATACTTGTTATTTAACATATATATACTCAACCCTAAGTTTGTGGTTATTTTTCAGTGCATCTAGACCGAGGCGATGCATGATGATTGCTTGATGAGAGATATTGTGGTCATGGAGGCCGCTAGTACATATATGTATATACATGTATAGTTTTTTGTTAGTATCACCTTGGCCAGCTCGTTTTGGATACTGTAAATGCTTGTATATAGCTAATCTAGGTAGCTGATGACCTTACTAGAGGTTTATAGTTATTTTGGTACTTTAGATTGGATCTTGATGTGTAAATTGAAAATTATAATAATGAGGTTGATATTGTTGATGATTACTTAGATTAGATGCCATGGATGGCACCCTAATGACTATATTGAATTGTGTTATGCCCAGGAACTGTTATAAAAAGCACATGTGATTATATTGATATGATGGGCAGGAAATGCAATCATTGCATAACATATAAGTTGTTGAATGAGATAGTGATGGTGTGGTACCATTAGATTAGATGAATGACATGTTATCATGTGTGAAATCATGCATAATTAAAACCTAGAAAGGTCAAAATGGGATCTGTGAGGTTTGGAAACTTCAATAGCATGTAATTGGTATTTGAAATATGTGTGAATTGGAATGGACTAATTCCCAGAAGATTTGGTATACCATATTGCTTGTCAAAGGCCTAGGTTGGCCAATTTGCATTTCTATGCATAACTTGTTCGCTTTTGGGAATTTTGAGGTGTGGACAGTTGCCACGCGTCATAAATGATGTGTTTTAGGTGGTGTCAAAATTTAGTAATGATTGGATATCATTTATGGAAGTTAGAGTGTGTAGAAGTTGCATAGGAGGCCTTTTTGCTATAGAATTCTACAATCTGGTATGCTAGTAATTGATTACTAAGTGTGTTGTAATCAATTACCAGGGACTTGAGTTGTAGGATTATGCAGGAAGCCCTTAGGTAATTGATTATGTAATTGATTACCAGAAGGAGCCTTCTGGAAACCTACACAGGCCTTTACGGGTAATCGATTACAGTGATGGTATAATCGATTACCACCCTGTCAGGATACCCTAAACTCTTGTTCTTAGCCATGTAATGGTGGGATTTGAACATCCCTAAGCCTAGGACATGTATTTATGAATATGTGGAGTCGTGTAGACACGTGCTAGGGAGGGCATGAAATTTTTGAAAAATTTCCCCCTCGTTTTTAATTATTGGAGCATTAGGTGCTCACATCCAAAATCCCATCCATTTCTAAAGGAGACTCATACGATCTCACTGTGGATTCAATACTAGAGTCAAATAAGGATTACTCTATAGTTGAGTTACACAACTTGATGAGGTGGGTGAGGCCAAATGCTGAGCAGAAACCAACTTTTATTCTTCGGCATGGTCTTGGTATTGAAGGGCTTTATCAAGCTACCACTACTGCTTTTCTGGAATGCTTTAAACCTGCATGATGACGGAGTTATGTGATGCCATCCTTGGTCAACAAGATATCATTAAGGACAAGTCCTTAGCTCTTTACAAGCTGGGGTTAAGTAAAGACTTAAATGAGACACTCACTTCCTACAACACAAAACTGTTATCCCAAGTCCGTGTCGATGACCAGGCTCTAGAGGCAGTGAGGACGATGTATCACTCTCTTCTTAAGCAAAAAGCTATTTCAGACAAGTTGGTGGCCCAATGCATAAGGATTTGTAGGAACTTTATCCTCTCAAGGTTGAGCCTGAGAAGGTTAAGGATGCTAAAGAGGCTGGTTATAAAATGTTCTTGGTGCAACAAAGGATGCTTTCTCCTCAGTTGTTCGTCGGGTGAAGTATTGGAACCCGGACATTGAGCTTAAGCTCGACGGCATGGGTCTTTTCCATTGCTTTGTTGATGGGAAGCTAATGAAACCTGTGGGAGAAGGTAAATTTGCTTAACCCTCATCCTTTGAAAAGTTTGTTCATTGTCCCCTCCCCCTAGTTAAGATGATGGGTCAAAAGGGCCTGCAAAGAAATAGGTCTCTAACAATTTTAGAGAGGGATACACCGATGTACGTTTTGTTGATATTATTACGTCAGTTTTGATTTTCTTTAATACGTAGTTGTAACCTTGGCATTAGTTTGTTTTTTAATATAAGACTTTTCCTTTTTCTTTATTGCATCTATGTGAAGTAGTTTAATGACAAGGTTTTAATTGATGACCATTGGAACGAATTTCAATCTTTACTTTAAAAACGTTATCAATCATAACTGTTAAGGGATGAGTTTGATCTTAAAAAGGGACATAATCAATTGTAGCTACTAAAGGACGAGCTTAATTTCAGAAAAGGACATGATCAATTGTAACCGCTAAGAGACGAGTTTGATTTATAAAAATGTTATGAATCGTATCTATTAAGGGACGAGCTTGATTTTGGAAAGAGATATGATCAATTGTAGCTGCTAAGGGACGAGCTTGATCATTAAAAGAACTTTTAATTAGGGATGACAATATAGGCTAGGCCCGCGGGCTGGCCTGTGACGTCCTTCGTCATTTTACATTTATTCATATTTGTTTAGTTTGATATTCATAATAAATTTTTCACATTTAACAATAATTAATTAAGCCCTAAATCAAAATAGCATTCATTTTTCACTAACATGTTCAAAGAACATTATCTCTTTTACTCAAATAGCGTAATTGGATATCCCTTTGCTTAATCAAGGCTTGAAAGGAGTGAAAATAGTTAATTACAATGTCCTAATCGATTACCAAGCGAAGAGTAATCGATTACCAGCTTCCTGGAATGGTTCATTGGATCAGGGGCAGTACTTAATCGATTATATCAGTGACCTAATCGATTACCATGGTTCTATTGGGTTCACAATCGATTACAGAACCTTGGCTAATCGATTACAAGGTTTCTGTTGGACACGTAATCGATTACTATACTACCCATAATCGATTAGTAAGCTGCTGGAACTCATAATGTATCAGGTGCATCCTCTAATCGATTGCACCTCAGGGCATAATCGATTACAAGGGTCCTGGGTGACCCGTAATCGATTACCCACTGATGTCTAATCGATTATACTACAGACAGAGGCCTTGTAATCGATTACACCTTAGAGGCTAATCGATTACACCCTGTCATTATGCAGAAATTATACAGATTTTGCACCCAAAATGAACTTCTTGACTACCAAAGATCATGTAAACGATGTCGGAATGCCACCAAATTTTAACACAAGCCAAAACACATTAATTGTGACGTGTGACAGCTGACCGCACTCAAAAATTCCTAAAAATGAGTGATTTATGCGCCTAAATGCGTTTATCCCATTTTAAGGCATTTTAGGGTAGTCAATGAGTCCATTTTTGGCAAAATGGATCCATTCCATTCTTCACAAACCACAATTAATATATTTAAGCTATTGCGTTCCTTCCATTACATCAAAACCACATAAATCATCATTTGACTATGCTAGTTCCCAGCTCATGCATAAAGCAACTATCCAAAATCTTAAAACACACATCCTAAGGAGCTATAATTCACAACTCCCAGCATCCATTCTTCACCAAATAAGCAAGACCTGCCCATAAACATATATGTCTAATTCATGAAGCTTATCATGAATTCCCTTTCTCATCACCAACATGCAATCTCCATCTATTACTTATTACAAACCTTCATAACCACATTGATCACATCTAAGTTAGTCTAGCACACATGGAAAACATATATTAACATAACGCATATAAAGCACAACACACACATCCTTCAATTCATAATTCTCTGCACTCACTGGCATTAATTCTCCGCTTGGCGTACCTCCGGGGCTTCAACCTCTTCCCTGTCACTGGTTACTAAAATTAAAGAAACAACAGCAAGGGTGAGTGTTTGGTATCATAATTAATATAGAATGGCAATTCAATAACAAAATACATACTCACTATATTTTTGTTTGTACCATTTATCTTAACTCTTGTCCTCAATCTCCATTTACCAATCGAAATTTGATTCCAATCCCTTTATCCCCAATTTGCCAATCACAATCAACAATTATCATGAAACACATTCATATCATCATACAATGCTAACAATGCATCAAATAACACAACTGACTCTCATATTAAATCGACGCCTAGTATCCGGATACTAAAAGGATCAGCCTTCAGCTGGGGGTCCTACTTGACACCCCGTGAACCTTGCTTGGTCCACTGAGTCCTACTTGACTCTCCACCTCAACCACTGGGTCCTACTTGACCACTGGGTAGCTCAACTGGGCATAAACACCGCGGGAGCCAAAAACGAGGGGCTGCACATACCGTTGGCCGTCCTACACCACATAATCACACATGTATATTCATACTTCATATATATCATAATGCAAGTGGCCATCGCAAAACGCATACTCATCAATTGGGCGACCTACTTGTCAAGCCCGCCATCACAAGGCCACTATACTCATCAAGTCATCATAAGGCAAAGCACTTTCATCTCAAAATCATCATAAACTAACTATGCTTCAAATTTACACATACATACATATACAAATACCATTCAATATCTATTCTCATTATCCCAATATTTAATCGAATAATTAAATTTCTTTTATATACCTATTCTAATTAATTACGACCTGAACACCCCCTTACCTAACTTCCGAGCTCCGACGATTCGTTCTTGATGTAATTAGCGCCCTCTCTACGCTATATCCAGCGTCCTACTTCCGAAATCAATATTCGTTTCACCGTTCGATCCTCCGACGTCCGTTCCGCTACCTACGGAAGTTGAAACACAAAGCCCATCAATGTTAAACCACCCTCATTGCTCTAAGGACCATTTTCGAGCTCCCATGCACTAGAGGAGTAGGAAATTGAAGCTCCCACCTCCATGCATGGCCATTGTCTAGAGGGAGAAAATGAAAAGGGGAAGATAACTCAATTTTAATGGGTCCATTAAACTCACCTTGAAGCCACGATCTCAAAAACGTAGTTATCTCGAAGTTTCGACGCGAAATCGACCTCCCTTCAAGGCATGCAAGTCACGGCCAACTTAAGGAGGAGAAGAAGAAGAATGCACGCGTGAAGTGAGGAAGAAGAAGAGGAAATTAAGATTTTAATACTCAAGGGCAGTTTGGTCATTTCCTATTTCAATTACTTTTTCCTTTAAAAGTTTTAATTAAACTTTTACTTTCACCTTTCACCTTTTTACCTCATTGTAATTTCAAATCTTACCTTCTCGTAATTATACATCATTTAATCTTTTATAATTAATTAATCAAATAAATTTATTTATTCCCACAACATTTAATTATTTCTAATTGCATTTTTAATACTAATAGTTCCCAAAATTTCAATAAATCCGGTTGGGCAATTATTAATATTTTTCGCCAATTAAAACTTTTCTAAAATATTAGGGATGTTACATGGCCTATTTGGCCTTTTAAAACGAGTCGGGCCGGACCAACCTCTGAGGCTCATTTTCCTGAATAGGCCCGGCCCGTTTTGGTCTGCCAAAAAATGGGTCAGTCACAGGCCGGCCCGACGGGCCTTTATTAAAATATATATTAATACGTTATATATATAATATTAATATTTGGTTGGTTGTAATTTTAATTATTTGATAAGGAATTAATTTTGATGACTATTTGTTTCCATTTAATGAAATAAATTGGATTAATTATAAAAAATTTACTTTGGAAAGGTGAAATCTAATTTTTATTTTTAATTTTTCTTAAAAAATATTTAAAAATAGTTTAAATTTAAAATAAAAAATAGCTTGTATAATTTTATTAAAAAAATGGGTTAGCCTATTTTACCTCATTTTGGCCCACGAGACACATAGAAAATGGGTCGGGCCAATGTTTTTGGCCCGTTTTCCTATTCTGTCTCGGCCCGTATTTGGACGGGCCATGCGGGCTTTGCCCCAGCCCGGAGACCCGTTTTGTCACCCCTACTTTTAATAGAAGTGGTCATTTCATTAATACTAGGGTGTCTCCTTAAATCATTTTCAAGGGAAAATATCTAAAAAAATTATATGTATATAACAGTTAGAATTTTTATATACATATAATTTTGAATATATATATTAAATTATAATATAAATTGTTCTTTATATAATGTAGTTTTTAATGACAAATTTCTTCCTTATTTCAATTTTATTAATCTAATTTTTGAATCTAAAGAACTGCATTTCTTTTTCATAAAATAATGAATTTCATTTTTGATTCAAAAATGAACACTACATTGAAAGAATTCTTTTATCTATAAATATCATTATTAAGAGATCAAAGCATGAATTCTTTTATAGTTGGATTTTGCATTTTTTTAACTATTAAATTCGAGTATTTAATCAATACTAATTAATTGAATTCAAATAGAAAATATATCTATATTTCAGAGTTCTATTTTATTCTAGTAGTAGAATATATTCTGTGGATAATATAGAAATATAAAATACTCTTTTAATCAAATAAATATTTTCATTATTCCCATGTTCGTATTTTGAAAATCATGGGATAAAACCCTTGGAGTAGGAAAGAGTACCCATTCTTACATGTTATTTTCAATTATAAAAAAATACATAGATTACAAATATTACAACTTGTAAGCTCCTCCTTTGTCTACGTTTTTGATCCTGTATGCTCCTCCCAGTTCGGAGCTAACTTTGCCGCTAACTTTCCCTAATGAACATTTTTGTTGTTGATATTCACTCGTCAAAGGACAATATCACTTCACATGTTTTAAAGATTTTATATATATTTTAGCAAATTTGAATCAATTAAACTATATTTTGGCCCCTGAGTTGTTTGAATTCATACAAACTTACCCAATGAGTACAGTTCATCTATTTTCAATGACCAATTTTCAAATTTTATGAGTAAACGTTTAAGTACAGTTTGTTTTACTGAAACTGTTTTCTGCAGATATCTTACTAAAGCTATTCAAATACTTGATAGTAACAACGCGTGTATAATGTAATTTGACTAGAAGTTATTGTGCATATATTATTGCAGGATTTGGTTCACATACCAAGTAGTAAGTAAACAATGGTATAGTCCTCTAATTGAATGCTCCTATAAAGTGAAGCACATTATTCAAAACCCCACCACCTAATTCTTTCTAACTTCTGTCAATGCTGAAAAAACAGAAAGCAATGCTACAGCAATGACGACTTTAAAATAGCATCTCTGATTGAGGAAGATATCCAACAAAGGTATATCAGTGGATTTTCCACCTTTGCTGGTGGAATGGCTTGTCACAACCTATGAGGTTTCTCTTCTTCGTCTTGTTCAGCTTCTACAGCATTTAATAACTTGTTCTAGAAAAAAGAGCTGGCACAGTATCATACTACAACAATGGGTACAAGAAGTAGCATTGCTCAGCAGACAAGCGTGTGTGACTTTTTGTTGTATTAACAAGTGTGTAGTGTGGATTCGTTTACTTTTTTTCGTCAATTAACTAAGCATCCCTTAAGTGACAATTACAAGTTCAGCTAATTAACTTATATAATAATAAAGATCAAAAAGAAAAAGATAAACTTCGACACTGCACACTACAGACACACAGATCTTGCCAGAATCATTGGTTCTAATCAATCATACATGCACACTTGTAGGATAAGAGAGATTTTCATTTTTCAATTTTCAATTTTCAACCACTATCTATTTCAGTATTTCCCAGTTTTCCACATTCCATGCTTATCACATCTAGTCCTTGTCTCCTTCATACCAACTCTCATGTCTTTACCCTCCTAACCTTATCTCTGCCTCCATTCTCTAGAGTTTCTATCTTTTTCTCCATCATCTGTTTCATCAGAGGAAGAGGGTCCCTCGGTGTTGGCTTCACTAGTTTGGCTGCTTTCTTTAGCCTTAGCTCTTGTATCTTGGATGCCCCCATCTTTCTTCTTCTCTTCCTCAACTTGTTTCCTCTCACCAACCATGATGACAGGTGTTTCAGCTACATGCTTCAAATTTAGCTTTGAATTGTTGTCTTCAGATTTGTACTTGTACCAAGATGCCCAATAAAGGAAGTTAAAAAAATTAAGGCAGCTAAGGATTGCTAAGAACCAATAGAACAAGTTCAGATTGTTTTGATTCAAATCCAAGCCATGCAACCATCCTAGTTTGCTTGGAGTGACCCTTTTGGTAACAGCATTAATGACATTAACAAAAACTGTGCTCAAGAAGTAACCAAGTGACATGGACAACCAAGTGAAAGAAGTTGAGAGTGATTTCATGGTTGCAGGTGCTTCTCTATAAAAGAATTCTAGGAGTCCCACAAGAGTGAACATGTCAGCAATGCCAAATATAGCATACTGAAAAGATAGCCAAAAGAGACTTACTGGCCTTGATGGGTCCTTCCTCCCTTGGTCCCTTCTTTTCACTTCTACAATGCCAGCTATTGTCATTGAAATTGAAGATAGTACTAGTCCCACACCAACTCGTTGAAGTTGTGTAACACCAGAAGGGTGGTGAGTGATCTTTCTTGCAAATGGCACAAAGAAGAGTTCATAAATAGGAAGAAGAATGGATAAGAAAAGAAGGGGTATAACAGGAATGGATGGTGCAGGCACTGTGAAAGAACCAAGTTTTAGGTTCATCACATTGCCTTGCTGCACTGAGAATGTTTGAAGCTGTGCTAAACAAGTGTTCATTATAATTGTACTGGCTAATATAGGTAACATTCTAGTTAGGATCTTCACTTCTTCAACTTGTGTCACCGTGCAGACCTTCCAAGGCTTCGGTTCTAAGTTTTCTTGAAGAATGCTGGCTTTGTCTAAGAACCTGATCCACCAAACCAGACCATCTTAATATGCATGTATTTCTATAATAAATTAATTAGAATATACTATAAATCTTCATTAAAAAAAAGAATATACTGTAAGTGTAAAGTTTTTTACATTGTTATCCAATCATCAATCATGAATTGTTCTATAAGCCAGAATCATTGATTTAAGGCAATGACAACTTTAAAAGTCATATACGTAAGGTACAAAGTGTATCAATAAAAGTACTCTTAGAATAAAGGAGAAAACAAAGGAATTGAGTGTCCTCCAAGCTCCAATGTTGTCATCAATTACTTTGGTTTAGGCATGCAATTTGATTTTTAAATTGTTAAATATGATTGAGAAATGTGAATAAGTTAATCTAAACCACATTAAAAGTCTAGTTATTAATAAAAAGTGCAAGGATTAATTTTACAAGGAGAAATTGTAAAGTGAGAGAAAGGATCTGTATTAATCATTTAGCTTGGCTGCATTGTTGCTTCTCTATTGAAAAGGAAATTGCTTTTCATTTTCTCTCAGTAAGTACAACGAGTTATGCCAACAAAAACAAACAAAAGAGTTTGATTGCAGCTAGTACTATTCATTAAAACCTTTTCAGAGTTATTGTCAGGAAACTTATTTACTTTTTTTGTGTGTAGTTTTATAAGTGATTCAGATGTATTTTCCATGATCATTCTCCGTATCTCTGCATCTCCAAGCGTGGAGATGTGATAGTAGGCCCAGAGTCCTTGGCATTACCTACTACGTCGTACATGAAGAAAAAAGATTCTTTACACGCCAATGTGCTGGACCATGTATTAGTTAATTGTCTCATCAATTCCACAACATTATTATGGTGTGTAGCAGCATTATTATGCAAGCTGTTAAGCAAGAATGATGCAAGAAATTTGAGCATGTAGATGATGGAGATTCACCTCATTTGATTGGTGTGTGCAATCTTCTCTGATGTAGCATCCTCATACACCTCATAAAGTTCCTCATGAGACTCTGGCAGTGGAAGCTTTCTGTTTTTCCAAGCCCCCACAATAACCTGTAATGAACAAAAACATGGTTTGGTTTGGTTTGGTTTGCTATTGGCTAAAGTTTGTCTTTTAGCCCATTTTTTTCAAGGGTTTGTGTTTTATTTAACTCGACTTCAGTTTAAGCTACTAAAGATAGTAATATTTTATTGTACTTTTTTTTCTCATGTTAAAATTATTACATACATTTTAATAAAAGATTACCACTTTTAAATACATAACTCAGATTTAGGACCGAGGTTAACAAAACATGATTATCAACTAAACATTTTACTAACCTGAGCAATCCTTAAAATGGGGCTATGAGAAGGATTCTTGACGCGGTAAAATGGTTTACCAATAGCAAGGGTCACAAAACCAATGGAGGAGGCCACAGTTACTATGAAAAAGCCCCAGTGCCAAGCTTTTTGAGTGCTAACCCACACAACCACGGTAACTCCAACAATTGATCCCAAGGTTGAACTTAGCAAAAGCCAATTGAAGAAGCTAGCAAGAGCTTTTGCTTCTCTGGGATCCTTTTCATCAAATTGGTCAGCACCAAATGCAGTCATAGATCCCCTTACTCCTCCCATGCCCAAAGCCAATAGAAACAATGATGTGTAAAACATAACTGCTATACCTCCCTTTACACAACTTGACTTGCCACAAGCATCAGGGTGTAAATGGCCTAAACCAGCTTGAACCGTGAGTAGTACCAAAGCCTATAAAAGAAATGCATCACAACATAAAAAACTTAACTTTTTAAAACCCATGTAACAAAATAACAATTGTTTTTTTTTTTTTGCTTTACTTTTGTATAATTGGACAAGCCATTGGGAATTGGAAATTCTTTTGGAATCATAAAAGTATATTATTGTTGTTGTTGTTTAGCACTTACAAGAACTTCGAGTGATCCAAAAAGCAAGCATGTGGTTAATCTGGTCAAGTAAGTGTCTGAGATGAAGCCACCAACAAGTGAGAGCAAGAAAGTTGAACCCATAAAGTTTGTCAGGGTGTTGGCAGAGCTGGGCAGATCAAAATGCATCACCCCATAAAAGTATAGGACCAAGCTCACCATGTTTGCCACAAATCCCATGCTGTCCAATGCTGACAACACTGCATGAAGAAGGAAGAAAACAGAGAGAGAGGAAAAAAATGAAGCTTTTTGCTAACACAGCAGAGTATTTTTGTTTCAACAACACCTATACCTACCAAAAATAAACATGGAAGCCCTGAATCCACCTTTTTGGTTCTTCCATAGGTTTATGTGTTTGAGTCCTTCTTTTACCTCCTTGTCACCCTGTGCGTGAACACATTAGAATTGAAACTCAAACTAAATCCTTAGATAAATAGAGAATGAACAAGTGTTGAGTCACTCATGAGTGACTAGGCTTGGCTTACCATTCTCAAGACACAAAAGAGCGTTTCAATTCAAACAAGGATTGTTGTCACTTGAGAGGAGGGAATGGTGATGATAATGTTGATGATGGCGAACATATAATAGCCCAAAAAGGAAGCTTTTGAGAAAAAGGTTTAACTTGAGACAAGGATGACAAAGAGAGAAGTTTTTTTGAGCATGAAAAGCACAAGAGAAGTCCTTCTAGTTGAATGCCATAAAACTATTTGCTTCTTGTCCTCCTTGCTATTTATCATGTTATGTCTCTATTTTTCTCTCTTGGTCTGTGTGCTAACCAGTTCAGCAGTTTCAAATGCCCCTAACCGAAATTACGGGTTGTAACTTGTATTGCTAACAAGGGTATCGCAAATTCTGAAATGGGAGAATGTGAGAGGTTTAAGGGTGCTAATGACTACTAATTATGGGTGCTAATTCAATCAATGATATTAATTAAACCAAACATTTGTGCCCCACTTCACTGTACATATATGCCTGTCCTTGTTGAACAATCCGTTTGTGGCTTTATATCACTGTTCCTAAACTAGAAAGCTTTTTTCAGTAAAGCTCACAGGTCAAGTTGAAAGGAAGAGTATAGTTATAGAAATTTGGAAGACTTTTCCCTGCTTAGCATGTGACCTAGTGGCCATATCATATCAAATTTGTGGACTATTTATGTTCCTTACAGTTGAACTTGTTATATCACATGGGTTTAGCAAATAATTTGCTACTAATTATGTCCTAAGAATAATCTTAGGCTTAGGCTTGAGAAGTTGGTAATCAATTAAGGGTACGTCTGTTTCTCAATTGGGTTTCCCAATTAAGGGTTTCCCAATTAAGTTAAATAATTTTTTTTTCTGTTTAAACAAATAAAATTTAAAGATGTATTAAATAATATATCAAATTAATATTGATTATTAAATAATTTAATCTATTAAATTTAATTTCTATAACTGGATAAATGATCATCATTATGTTAATATTATTGACTGTTAATTGTGTAAAGAACAATGTTTATAAATCAAGATTTTTTTTAAATTTTTTTTGAGGATACTGAGGAGGGAATGAATGAGATTGAAACTTGTCCATGGTTTGGCACTAGACAGCATTGTCAGACGGAAAAGGATCCTATATTTGCCTTGCTATAAAGGAAATACCAGAAGTACCCCTGCAATTTCAATGCCCAACAGAGGAGGCAACAACAAATGAAGCTTACCCATTTCGCCAAAATCAACCTTCCATCATTTTATTTGGATGGCCCTAGGAAAAAACTGAAAATAAAAATAAAAATTTTAGAGGACAGAGTTAAAGGGTCCTTTAAAATATATGTAAAATGAAGAAAAGTCCATATTTTGGGGGGGGACCAAAACCACATCAAAATACACGCAGCTTCTGCACCTGCCTCTAGGACGGTAAAAAATGTGATAAGAAAAAGAAACCGAAATTCCCAAGTCAAATACTCATACTATGGGTCACATGATACAGCTCATTTGTTGTCCTTCATGTCTCATGGAACTAAATAGCTAGACAAAAGTCCATGAAACTTAATACCAACTTACGAAAGATAGTTAGATTTTTAAATATATTATTAAGACTTTAAATTTTATCATGAGTATACACAAAACTTTGTTAAAAAGAGGCAAGACAGTGATATCTACTTCTCAAAAATTTATTTTTCTACTTTCAATCGGTAAGGACCTTAGATTGACCAAAAACAATAAACAGCACATAAAATTCAGGTTTGTTAGTCTTTTGGTTTGGTCTTGTAGTCTCATTCTAATGGTAAGATTCATATGATACATCTCATTTGAATTGTCTCTTTCAAATAGCACTCTAACTTCTCCTAATCTCAATCATGCTAAATCTTTTTTCTGTTTGAAAATCACTATCAACTGAAAACACTTTTTTCTTTGGTATCTTCCACCCTGTTTGATTGATGAGTGTAAAGAAAAAGAAACGAGTTCGTTTCTACCCCATGACCTCTCAATTGAGTCACTTTGAAACTTTGTGCTGCAAAAACTAGCCGCCCTTAGGTGTCCTGTAGTATGTGACAAGTTATCACAGATGGTAGTTTACTTAGTCTTGGCTAGTTGCTGAGAAATAATGACACCTGAAATCAATATTAATATTTAATATCTGTATTCAAGTGCCTCCATAAAGAAATTGCAATGCATAATCCAAATCATGTTCAAGACCTTTGAAGAGAATGTCAAAACATTTGGTGCAATAAATGTCCTGCATTACACATAGAAATTACAGTATATATTTTTATAGGAAAAAATTTAGATGCAACTCTTTATATGCTCTTAGTGTTTTTCTCTGCCTGCAATTAAAATTTAATCTTGGTAACTCGCAAAATAAATGTCAACATTAATTTTGTCCATAAATATTACTAAGATGAAATTCTAATTCTGACTTGGACTATCAGGGAACAATACCTAGTATGCATAAGAAATTGTACCTAAGTTTTGTCTATAATTATTATATTTATATTTGCTCAACTAAGATAACCTCGGATCATTAAACTTCAGAAATCAGCAAGTGCCAGTAAATCTGAGCTTAAACTACAAAACTCAAAAGACAATTATCAAGTTATCATTGCTCATATTCCACTTCTCAAAAGCATAAAACATATGATCAGGTGTAGTGGAAAACAAATTCCCTTTTGGTACAACTCGTTACTACATTGGCTAACAAAAAAAAAAGGAACTGAGTTGGCTTTCAAGTTTACACTTAGATGCAAGATAAATTATTAGCTACAAAAGAGAAGGTTGGTCATTACCTTTTACGTGCAGTTACAAACACTAACCAATAGTAACTTAGTGCATGTTTAAGGTAGATTAGAAACAAATTTTTAATTTATTGATGAAATTTTAAAGATCGTGCAATGCTGTAGCTAACGCGTTAAGTATCCCGCTTGGGGAGTACGTTCGCAAGAATGAAACTCAAAGGAATTGACGGGGGCCCGCACAAGCGGTGGAGCATGTGGTTTAATTCGATGCAAAGCGAAGAACCTTACCAGGGCTTGACATGCCGCGAATCCTCTTGAAAGAGAGGCGTGCCTTCGGGAACGCAGACACAGGTGGTGCATGGCTGTCGTCAGCTCGTGTCGTAAGGTGTTGGGTTAGGTCCCGCAACGAGCGCAACCCTCATGTTTAGTTGCCAACGTTGAGTTTGGAACCTTGAGAAGACTGCCGGTGATAAGCCGGAGGAAGGTGAGGATGACGTCAAGTCATCATGCCCCTTATGCCCTGGGCGACAGAACATCGTCTACCAAATCTAACACTGACAATTAGATAATGTCTCGGTTTCCATAACCACATTATCTAAATAATACTTAATGCCCGTTTAGTAATTAGTTGTCAAAATATCACGGAAGAGATAAAAAAATTTAATTGTTAATATTGATTTAGTAAAGTTAAATTTTCATTGAGTCAACAGATTTTTTTTTATTGGCTTGACTAGAGTTACCAACCAACCAATCACTTAAAATTTGTTTGGTTTTCAATTGGAATTGGTCAAATATTATTTTTTAATTTGTTAGTCACATAAAATTTAAACAATCTAAAATACTGAAAAATCAATATTAACTATTAAAGAACTATTTCTACAACTCCATATTCATAATTGATTAATGGAAAATGGACACTTAAACTAGGTCTCCATAGAGAAGTTGGCAATGCCGTGGAATGAATACACTTTCATAAAGGCTATGGATGCTTCTCTGTATCAAAGGCACAGTGTTATGGTCCTTAATTAATAAAGTGTTCTTTTCATAAAGCATGATTTATTAACCCCACCTTCCATGCTATATGCTTTTTTCATCTCAATGACACTATTCCATCACCTTTTTAACTTAATATTTTCCAAAGTGCACGAGTTCTCTTCTGTTTTGATTTTCTTCTACGAGTTGCTAATTCTAGACATAGACTGTGTTCCAGCAGTTTTCAACGTTGGCAGTTCTACTATTGTTGTTTCTTGTTGGCCACGATACCTCTGTGAGTTTGTGGCAGAATATGTCGTTTCTGCTGCTGCGTATGCGTGTGAGAGTGATTCAATAATATTTTTTAGTGAATTTTCGCAACATGTGACAAATGAAGAGAAGAGAAGACGTGTTAAGTTGACAGGAAATGAAATTTCGTCAATTAATCTTCAACTATGGCAATAGTAGTTGTCATTGTTTGTTGGCGTGTGCTTGTGTATCATATGTTGATCCATATTTATCATTAACTTTATAGTATTTTTGCTTGCCAAGGGACCTCACTTTTCTGGATTCGTGTTAATGCAATTGAAATAATTAATCATATAGTTATATTCTATATTTTATATCTATACTTTATCTATACTTCACCAAAAAAAATCTATTCATTATCTACATTATATATTATTATTATTATTATTATTATTATTATTATTATTATTATTATTATTATTATTATTATATATGTGTGCGTGAGAGAAAAACATTTTAGAATATATTTTTGGTAACTTCTTTTATCATATTGCAATTTCACATGTAATATTTATTTCATCACTTAAATAAAATAATTCAAAAAAATTAAGATCTTTTAATAATCTAAAAGATTTCATGGTTGATTTGATTACACATATGTTTTGGTTTGGTTATCATGGCTGCTATATATAGATATGAGATATTTAGACATGTGATAATTATAGAAGTTTTGACATGTAGATGGCTATTGCAAATGATCTTTAATCTAGATTTCTAATTTATTGAGCTTGAAAGTCCTTAATGAATGGAACGAGAAGGAGGTAACTATTCTTATTTCGAGGGTCTTATTCCATATTGTAAATATATCTTCTTAATTTTCTTGATTTTTTCTTTTAAGCATATTACGAGGAGAGACTAATAAGGTTGCTCTAATTATTTAGCTTCTTCAGCAGATTTTTGGCCCATTTGGGGTCTATTTTAAAAGAATTTGAAGGTTAGGGGCGGATAAAAAACAATTTCATTGTTTGGGGTGATTGTGGTCAAATCATCTTTTGTGAAACGTAATTAGCCAGGGCGATTTATGAAACGCAGGATGAGGTAGCATTTTTTAAGCTAAAAACACGGGATCATATGACGTTTCACATGCATGCATGACAAGTGGCACGTATGCAGTAAAAACGCACCTTCGTGAGACGTGTTACCAGAACAAAAACGCATGGTGGACCTGCGTATTGGCAGCCTCGGTTCCCATGTGAAAACGCTACTTCAGGGGGCGTAAAACGAGGCAAAAATGAGACACCCCAAAATTACGGGGGAAAATTTATAAATAAAGTGTGGATGATGAAAATAAAGGATAAATTTTTCGCGATTTAAAACAATTAAAGGATGGGAGAAATCGCGAGATGAAAACTTTAACAAGTAACCCCCGGACCTTTTTTTTAATAACCTATCTCATATATGAACATATGAAAAGGTGAACAATTAAGTCAAGAGTGAACCTTGGATGATCAACCTCATGATCATCAACAAGGAGTAGCGGAAATGTACAATAACATTAAGAAAATGAAGGGGAGTGGTAGAAGGTCAAAGGATGATCCATTGAGTTGTTAAAATGTATTAATTATGCGTGTAGGTTGTCGTACAATCATATTATAGTCGAACAATACCAATTGTACCCCAAAACAGAGGAAAAAGTGTGAAAACAGGGCCATGAATCGATTCAAACACCCTATGAATCGATTTAAATGATTCTAGAGTGCAAAACAGTGAAAACACGACCCCTTGAATCGATTCAAGCTCGTATAAATCGATTCAGATGCTTCTGGAACTCAAAATTATGCAAACAGGGGTCCTTGAATCGATTCAAGATCGTATGAATCGATTCAGGCCTTCCTGGAACCAAAAATAGTGAAAACAACAGCTCTTGAATCGATTCAGGGATCCTCGAATCGATTCAAGACAGCACAGTTGCTGTTTTTATACAGGAAAAGCATTATTTTTGGACTTCCAACCCCCCTAACATTTTCATATCAACTCCAAACGCTACCAAATTTTAACATCAACAAAAATTCAAAAAAATGAGAAACTTATGCAAATAAATGCGTATAGTCCATTCCTGAGCCTTTTTGAGTAACTTAAGAGTCTATTCTCAATGGAATTGACCTGTTCCAGTTTCTATAAGTCACAAATTATGTATTTAAGCTATTGGAACCACCACACACTACCCAAACTCATAAAACTCATTTTGACCCTACTAGTTCCTTACTTATGCATGACAACCATGAAATATCTTCAATTATGCAGCACATAAAGTCATCATTCACAATTCTCATCATTTGTTCATCAAATTGAACAAAATTCAAGCATTCATACGTTAGCATCTTACATCACCAAGGTCATAACCAAAAATTGGTCATATATGTAGGTTCCAATTTTCACACATGACCTACAAAATCATTATACATCATCCTAATTACAATGGACATAACTCTAAACGTGGCTACATCAAAATCAACAGTTTTGCCGGCCAAGGCACTTCCTATACACCTATTTACCTCCTCCCAAAAAATGTACTCCAAAAGAGTTTCACTCCTCCCATGAGTGTCCTGCATCACAAATCTAAAAAGTAGACAACATGGGAGAGTGAGTCATATATTCAAAAGTATGAATATGAATACCATGTGATTATGTACATATGAATTACATGATACTTTGCATTCACATACAACTTAACTTCAATCATCAATACACAAAATAAGCATCATCATGAAATAAGCAAAGTAAGGCATTTAACACATAATCTAGTCCTTCAACAGTTAGACTATTACATATCTCATCATTTCACTCAATTTGGTCTTGGTATTCATATCTTTTATGTTGTCTTATTACAATTCCTCATCCGCAACACCACCATCATCACATATCATCACCTTTGGCATACTTCCTTGCTATATGCAAATGCTCTTAGGCTAATGCATATGCACAACTGAATATCTCTATAATTGCAGATCTGACTGTGGGAATGTAAACACCAAATGTGGGTTTCAAGTATGATCATCTAACCATACCCCTACTACAGTAGTAAAATATGTACACTTATACTCAATTTGCATGCACTATCACTAATTGTTTTACTGGCACCAAACCGCATCGCCCATCTTGCAACACCTAGTCATTTTCACCATGACAGCGGTATAAAACATATGCAACATATGGTGTTGCGGGCTGGCCAGATCTCAAATCATAGCGGCTGTGATCTCAAAGACCACCGGGGTCACCTGCTCATTAAGAGCCACCCTCACAAGGGTCGGCCACATGTAGCTCCTCGTAGCAATATATGGGCGGCTTCGTGACTTACACACCGAGTCACAGGGGAAATAAAATTTGCTCGTGCACAGAGTCACCCTCCCATTGGGTCGGCCGAGGGAACTTCCCTAGTATTCCAACATCGGCGGCTATGCAGTATGCCATGGATGCAATTGTGAATCATATGCACATCTCACTCTCTGCATCCTATATATGCCACTCATCATTCATCAATATGACCTCCACTAACATCACTGCAAGGTTTTTAGTGGATTTAATCATCATTGGTTATTATCATTAGTTTAGGCATTTGTGTGACATTACAATAGTTCTCAACCAAACATCATCAACATTCATATTACATTCATGGCAGATACAAGTATAACATCATATTATTGATCATTCTACACCAATATATAACACACCATGAATATTCTAAATGCATCAAAGCATGTTGCCAAACATATCATCAACACCATAAACAACATTACAATTCTTCATAACATTCTAAGGAAGGCAAACATGCATACCAATACATATGGCCATCAAATAACATTCAAATTCATGCATTTAGAACATAAGGACTCCTCTCCTACCTTAAGAGAAGAATTCTGATAGATACGACACACCCGCCTCGTCGTTCGGAATAGGTCCTACATCAATATACATATAAAACCTTAATCAATTAACTATTCAAAACACAATTCAATTCTAATTGACTATTATCACATCAACAATTCATAACATGCATAGAACATGTTATAAACATCATTTCCATTATTTGTTAGGCTTTGGGAATTCCTTCCCATCAAGCCACATTCATTAAATTCAAGGCCACTAACAACAATAGCCCAACATTCACCAAATTTTATTTATCAACACCTATACCCATCAATGACATGCATTCTCTCTTAAAATACACTCTTGGACCAACATTATTTACTTCCCCAATTCCTCATAGCTAGGGTTTCCACCAAAAACCCAACCAGTCATTAATACATCATCATTCTTCATCTTTTTCTAACATAAATGCATCTACTACACTTATCCCTCATTAAAACCTCATATTTATGGCCGCCCACCTTAGGGCTCAAACTTTAAATGCCTCTAATAAATACCCATTCACATGCATGACTCCCCCAAATCATAACATCACATAATCTTAACATTAACCCATTCAAAAATGGTGGGAGGAGCTTACCTCACCCAAAAACGAAATGGGTTCCAAGAGGGGGGAAGAAAGCCAACGAAAATGAAGGAAAAGAGGGAGAAGATTCCAAGCTCCAAACTTCCCTTAAGCCCCTTGGAGAAACAAAAATGGAAGATGAAGAAGGAGCCACCACCTTTACCAATGGTTTTGGAGGAAGAAGAAGAGAAGAAGTGGAGAAGAAATAGAAAGAAAGGGGAAGTAAAATGTATTTGCCAAAGGGTCACGGTGCATAGGTGAAAATAAGAAGGGAAGTGAAGGCTTTTAGTTTTAATTTTTAATTTTTCATTAAAAGTCCATCATTTTACCACAAACAGGATCTTTGTTTGGGCTCAATACTTTGTCTAAAAATTATTTTGAATAAATATTCAGACTCCCAATAATATTCTTAACAGCCCTGACCAATATCATCTCAATCAAAGATACTTGGTCTGATACCCATATTTCAACCGAACTTATTTTCAGCCTATCCGATCTCCATAAATCACCAACAGTCCCCAAAAATCTTAATTTAGTTATTTCCGATATTTTGGAACATTAAATGATTCACATTCAATTATTCAATATTTATTTCTTTAATTTATTCTTTTATTTTTAAAATCTGGGATGTTACAATGCACCCCACCAAAAAGAAAATTTCGTCCTCGAAATTTAACATACCGGATTCGAATACATCGGGATATCGTTATCTGATGTCGTCCTCACGCTCCCATGTGAACGTCTCCACATTCCCATGTTTCTAAGCGACCTTCACCAAAGGTACCAACTTGTTCCGTAGTTTCTTCACGGAATGCTCAATAACAGGAACAGAAACGGGAGTGATAGATAAATCTTCACGGACCTCGATATCATCCATAGGAATCACATGTAAAGGATCATGAACATATTTCCTCAATTGGGACATGTGGAACATATTATGTAGATTAGCGAGATGCGGAGGGAGTGCAATCCGATAAGCAACGTCACCAATCCGCTCCAATACCTCGTAAGGTCCAATAAATCTAGGGCTCAACTTTCCATTTTTTAACACCCTTCCAATCCCTTTATCACGTGAGACCTTCAAGAATACGTGGTCACCAACTTGAAATTCAAACGGTTTATGTCTCTTGTCATAATAACTCTTCTGTCTATCTTGAGCAATCTTCATATTTTCTTATATCCTTCTAATCTGCTCGGTAGTCTCCTGAATAACCTCCGGCCCCAAGGCCAAGTTCTCACCAACTTTAAGCCAACACAAAGGGGTCCTACACTTCCTTCCATACAACGCCTTATATGGTGCCATGCCAATACTAGAATGGAAGTTGTTGTTGTAGGTAAACTCAATTAAAGGTAAGTATTTCACCCATGAACCACCATGTTCTAAAACACATGCAAGTAACAAATCCTCAAGACTCTGAATAATCCTCTCGGATTGTCTGTCTATCTGTGGGTGATACGTTGAACTCAACTTCAATTTAGAGCCCATGGCCTCATGTAGGCTTCCCCAAAATCAAGAAGTAAAGCGCGGGTCTCTATCAGAAACAATACTAGAGGGCACACCATACAACCTCACTATCTCCTTAATGTATAACTGTGCCAGATCATCTAAGGAACTCTTCATGCTAATCGGCAGAAAATGCGCACTCTTCGTCAAACGATCCATAATCACCCAAATTTCGTCACAATTGGACCTCGTCCTAGGTAGACCGGACACAAAGTCCATAGCAATAGCATCCCACTTCCAAACAGAGATCTTTAAAGGCCTCAAATAACCAGCTGGTCTCTGATGTTCGACCTTAGCCTTCTGACAAACAAGGCAAGATGCAACAAAGTTTGCCACATCACGCTTCGTACCAGGCTACCAGAAATTCTTCTTTAAGTCTTGATACATTTTGGTAGAACCAGGATGAATGCTCATTATGCTTTTGTGAGCTTCCTCAAGTACATATTTCCTTACATCACCACTTGAGGGAACATAAATTCGGCCTTTCACACGTCAAATGCCATCTTGACCTTCCATTAGGAATGGATTCTTTCCTTTCTCTTGGGTTTTCTTCATCTCAATCAAATACTCATCATTTGGTTGTTGTACTTTCACATATTCAAGAAATTCATTTGTGACCTTCAACATTTCTAAGGACATTTTCTTTAAAGTATATGTCTCCACGCCCACATTCAAATTTCTAAATTGTTCGATCAACTCCATCTTTTTCGCCATCATCTCTTGGAAACTCTCTTCACATTCATGAGTCCACACGAAAGGTTGATTCTTATGAGTCAACTTTGTCAACGGTAAGGCCAAACGGGAAAATCCTTCAATAAACCTCCGGTAGTAACCGACAAGACCAAGGAAACTTCTTATCTTCATTATAGATGTCAGTCTTTCCCAAGCCATAACGGCTTTAACTTTCGATCTATCAACGGTAACTCCATCACCGAAAATCACATGTCCAAGAAAAGAGATCTTACTCATCCAGAATTCACATTTAGAGAGCTTAGCATACAATTCTTTCTCTCGAAGAGTGGTCAATACAAGACGAAGATGTCTTTCATGCTCTTCATGACTCTTGGAGTATACCAGAATATCATCAATAAACACCACGACGAATTGATCGAGATACTTATGAAAAATATGATTCATGTAGTCCATGAAAATCATAGGAGCATTCATCACTCCAAATGGTACTCATAGTGTCCATATCATGTTCAAAAGGCAGTTTTAGGAATATCTTCAGTTTTCACCAGAATTTGGTGATATCCAGAACGCAAGTCAATCTTTGAAAACACCACAGCGCCCTTTAATTGATCCAAAAGAGCATCAATGCGAGGAAAAGGATATTTGTTCTTGATAGTTAGCTTATTGAGTTGGCGATAGTCAATGCACAACCTCATGCTTCCATCCTTCTTTTTCACCAACAATATAGGAACACCCCAAGGAGATACACTTGGGAGAATAAACTCCCATTCAAGCAATTCCTTGACTTGTTTCTTCAATTCAGTCAACTCCATAGGAGACATCCTATATGGAGCTCTAGAAATAGGCTCAGCGCCAGGAATGAGATCAATAAAAAATTTCACTTCACGTGGAGGGGGTAATCTAAGAATTTCATCCAGAAAGACATCGGGAAACTCCAAAACAATAGGAATTTCACAAGGCTGGGGAGCACCATTCCCATCAACCATGCAGAACATCATAAAAAGCTGGGAGATACCTTGCATGTCAAAGCTCTTAGCATGCGAAGTCGGGAAAATCACCATCTTGTTATGGCAATCCACCAAGACTTTGTTAGCAGACAACCAATCTATGCCTAGAATAATGTCCAGGTCTTTTATAGGCAGGCATACGAGGGACACAACAAACTTTCTACCCTCAAGGTTCATCTCGACATTCTCACATCGAGTCATCGATCTTAAACAAGTACCGGTTAGTGTAGTCACCAATATGGAACCCTTCATCATACACACAGGCACCTTCAAGCACCTCACACAATCTTTAGAAATAAATGAGTGCGTAGAACCCGAATCAAAGATAACATTTACCAAAGTACCAAGGATCTCACACTCACCACGGACAAGATCTTCTGCTTGTGCGGCTTCTTCACCAGTAACTGCAAACACCCTACCAGCAGCTTTGCGGTTTTTATTCCTTCCACCATGGCCATTACCTCGACCATTGCCATTTCTTCCACCGTTATAGTTTCCACCACGGCCACCATTATGACCACCATTTTGACCATTGCCGTTCCCACGACCACGACCTCCAAAGCCACCACGGCCTCCACGGTTAGCCTCATAATTCATGTGAATAAGAGTGTCAACATTAGCATTTCTTATGTTTAATGGGCAATCAGGACGGATATGTCCAGGTTAGTTACATTGGTAGTACACCATATTATCTCATGGACAATCACGTGCCAAATGGTTAGCACCACACTTGAAGCAAGTTAGGCCTTGGATATTTCCACGACCTTGGTTACCACCACCATAACCACCTCTAAAAGCTCCACGTCCTCTTGCATTGGAGGATCCACCACGAAAGAACTTCTTTTTAAAATGACTTTGCTTCTTAAAATTAGAGAAATGGCCTTTCAACTTAGGCTCGTGCTTTCCATGACTCGAATGAGCCACATCATCTTCTTCATATATGCGACACTTGTTCACAAGTGAAGGAAAACTTCTAATCTCTTGATGTCGGATAGCCCGCTTGATCTCAGGCCTCAACCCATTTTCAAACTTCACATATTTGGATACCTCAGTACCCTCTTGTTGATAGGGTGGATAAAATGCACATAGCTCCTCAAACTTGGAGGCATACTCCTCCATCGTCATACTACCTTGCTTTAGTTCCATGAACTCGAGCTCTTTCTTACTCCTATAGCTGTCCAGAAAATATTTCCTCAAGAATTCCACCTTAAAGTTTTCCCAAACCAAGGGAATGTCAACAGATATCATGCGTCCTCTAGTAAGACGCCACCATGCCTCGGCTTCATCACGGATCATAAAGACCGCATACTCCACCTTTTGTGCCTCAGAATATTCGAAGCTAGCATAGATCCTCTCCAGATCATTAATCCAAGCATACGCATCCTCAGGCTTATAACCTCCATGAAACTCTGAAGGTTTCCTCTTGAGAAATAAATCAAGACCTTGGGAGCCTTGTCCCATGTTTAGTTGGCCTTGTCTTTTCAAGAGATCCACAAAGCAATTCAAGGTATTTTCCATAGCAGCAGCCTCACGATTGGGTCTACCAGCCATATTTCAAGCCTATATGTGAAAACATAGCTCATACATAAGTACACTAGACCAAACAATAATGTTTTAACTGATAAATTCAAAGTTCTAGCACTTATAAACCTATCATGTACCGTATCACATAATCATATCATTTTCCATACATAATCACAATCATATTCATCATTAGAGGTAAATAGTGTAAGGACTCTTGCCGAACTCAACAAAGAGTACATCAATTTTAATTCAATGTCGCACAACCACAATCCAATCGAATAATCCAGAAATCAATCAATTATAGCTTATATGATTCAATCTTAGGCAATAATTACAAGAACAACACAAATCATGATCGCATCAAGAGCAACCAACGCTCTGATACCAGGTTGAGACGCCCCCAAATTATGGGGGAAAATTTATAAATAAAGTATGGATGATGAAAATAAAGGATAAATTTTTTGTGATTTAAAATAATTAAAGGATGGGAGAAATCGTGAGATAAAAACTTTAACAAGTAACCCTCGGACCCTTTTTTTAATAACCTATCTCATATATGAACATATGAGAAGGTGAACAATTAAGTCAAGAGTGAACCTTGGATGATCAACCTCATGATCATCAACAAGGAGTAACGGAAATGTACAATAACATTAAGAAAATGAAGGGGAGTGGTAGAAGGTCAAAGGATGATCCATTGAGTTGTTAAAATGTATTAATTATGCGTGTAGGTTGTCGTACAATCATATTATAGTTAAACAATACCAATTGTACCCCAAAACAGAGGAAAAAGTGTGAAAACAGGGCCATGAATCGATTCAAACACCCTATGAATTGATTTAAATGATTCTGGAGTGCAAAACAGTGAAAACACGACCCCTTGAATCGATTCAAGCTCGTATGAATCGATTCAGATGCTTCTGGAAATCAAAATTATGCAAACAGGGGTCCTTGAATCGATTCAAGATCGTATGAATCGATTCAGGCCTTCCTGGAACCAAAAACAGTGAAAACAGCAGCTCTTGAATCGATTCAGGGATCCTCGAATAGATTCGAGACAGCACAGTTGCTGTTTTTATACAGGAAAAGCATTATTTTTGGACTTCCAACCCCCCTAACGTTTTCATATCAACTCCAAACGCTACCAAATTTTAACACCAACTAAAATACACCATTTGTGACGTGTGGCCACCGGCCTCACTCAAAAATTCAAAAAAATGAGAAACTTATGCAAATAAATGCGTATAGTCCATTCCTGAGCCTTTTTGAGTAACTTAAGAGTCTATTCTCAATGGAATTGACCCGTTCCAGTTTCTATAAGTCACAAATTATGTATTTAAGCTATTGGAACCACCACACACTACCCAAACTCATAAAACTCATTTTGACCCTACTAGCTCCTTACTTATGCATGACAACCATGAAATATCTTCAATTATGCAGCACATAAAGTCATCATTCATAATTCTCATCATTTGTTCATCAAAGTGAACAAAATTCAAGCATTCATACGTTAGCATCTTACATCACCAAGGTCATAACCAAAAATTGGTCATATATGTAGGTTCTAATTTTCACACATGACCTACAAAATCATTATACATCATCCTAATTACAATGGACATAACTCTAAACGTGGCTACATCAAAATAAACAGTTTTTCTGACCAAGGCACTTCCTATACACCTATTTACCTCCTCCCAAAAAATGTACTCCAAAAGAGTTTCACTCCTCCCATGAGTGTCCTGCATCACAAATCTAAAAAGTAGACAACATGGGAGAGTGAGTCATATATTCAAAAGTATGAATATGAATACCATGTGATTATGTACATATGAATTATACATGTATACTTTGCATTCACATATAACTTAACTTCAATCATTAAAACACAAAATAAGCATCATCATGAAATAAGCAAAGTAAGGCATTTAACATATAATCTAGTCCTTCAACAATTGGACTATTACACATCTCATCATTTCACTCAATTTGCTCTTGGTATTCATATCTTTTATATTGTCTTATTACAATTCCTCATCCATAACACCACCATCATCACATATCATCACCTTTGGCATACTTCCTTGCTATATGCAAATGCTCTTAGGCTAATGCATATGCATAACGGAATATTTCAATAATTGCAGATCTGAATATGGGAATGTAAACACCAAATATGGGTTTCAAGTATGATCATCTAACCATACCCCTACTGCAATAGTAAAATGTGTACACTTATATTCAATTTGCATGCACTATCACCAATTGTTTTACTGGTACCAAACCGTATCGCCCATCTTGCAACACCTAGTTATTTTCACCATGACCGTGGTATACAACATATTCAACATATGGTGTTGCGAGCCGACCAAATCTTAAATCATGGTGGCTATGATCTCAAAGACCACCGGGGTCACCTACTCATTAAGAGCCACCCCCACAAGGGTCGGCCACATGTAGCTCCCCGTAGCAATATATGGGCAGCTTCGTGACTTACACACCGAGTCACAGGGGAAATAAAATTTGCTCGTGCACAGAGCCATCCTCCCACTGGGTCGGCCGAGGGAACTCTCCTAGTATTCCAACATCGGTAGCTATGCAGTATGCCATGGATGTAAATTCCAATCATATGCACATCTCACTCTATGCATCCTATATATGCCACTCATCATTCATCATTATCACCTCCACTAACATCACCGCAAGGTTTTTAGTGGATTTAATCATCATTGGTTATTATCATTAGTTTAGGCATTTGTGTGGCATTACAATAGTTCTCCACCAAACATCATCAACATTCATATTACATTCATGGCGGATACAAGTATAACATCATATTATTGATCATTCTACACCAATATATAACACACCATGAATATTCTAAATGCATCAAAGCATGTTGCCAAACATATCATCAACACCATAAACAATATTACAATTCTTCATAACATTCTAAGAAAGGCAAACATGCATACCAATACATATGGCCATCAAATAACATTCAAATTCATGCATTTAAAACATCAAGACTCCTCTCCTACCTTAAGAGAAGAATTCTGATAGATACGACGCACCCGTCTCGTTGTTCAGAATAGGTCCTACATTAATATACATGTAAAACCTTAATCAATTAACTATTCAAAACACAATTCAATTCTAATTGACTATTATCACATCAACAATTCATAACATGCATAGAACATGTTATAAACATCATTTCCATTATTTGTTAGGCTTTGGGAATTCCTTCCCATCAAGCCACATTCATTAAATTCAAGGCCACCAACAACAATAGCCCAACATTCACCAAATTTTATTTATCAACACCCTATACCCATCAATGACATGCATTCTCTCTTAAAATACACTCTTGGACCAACATTATTTACTTCCCCAATTCCTCATAGCTAGGGTTTCCACCAAAAACCCAACCAGTCATTAATGCATCATCATTCTTCATCTTTTTCCAACATAAATGCATCTACTACACTTATCCCTCATTAAAACCTCATATTTATGGCCGCCCACCTTAGGGCTCAAACTTTAAATGCCTCTAATAAATACCCATTCACATGCATGACTCCCCCAAATCATAACATCACATAATCTTAACATTAACCCATTCAAAAATGGTGGGAGGAGCTTACCTCACCCAAAAACGAAATAGGTTCCAAGAGGGGGGAAGAAAGCCAACGAAAATGAAGGAAAAGAGGGAGAAGATTCCAAGCTCCAAGCTTCCCTTAAGCCCCTTGGAGAAACGAAAATGGAAGATGAAGAAGGAGCTACCACCTTTGCCAATGGTTTTGGAGGAAGAAGCAGAGAAGAAGTGGAGAAGAAATAGAGAGAAAGGGGAAGTAAAATGTATTTGCCAAAGGGTCACGGTGCATAGGTGAAAATAAGAAGGGAAGTGAAGGCTTTTAGTTTTAATTTTTAATCTTTCATTAAAAGTCCATCGTTTTACCATAAATAGGATCGTTGTTTGGGCTCAATACTTTGTCTAAAAATTATTCTGAATATATATCCAGACTCCCAATAATATTCTTAATAGACCTGACCAATATCATCTCAATCAAAGATATTTGGTCTGACACCCATATTTCAACCGGGCTTATTTTTAGCCTATCCGATCGCCATAAATCACCAATAGTCCCCAAAAATCTTAATTTAGTTATTTCTGATATTTTGGAACATCAAATGATTCATATTCAATTGTTCAATATTTATTTCTTTAATTTATTCTTTTATTTTTAAAATCTGGGATGTTACAAAAACACAACTTCACAGTGCGTTTTCAATCTGCTCGTGACATGTGGCAGTCACGGGTGTTCCCCTGTGTGCTTAAAAGAAACCATGGTCCCTCCATTTTTTCACCATACGTTTTGACACTCAGTTTTTTACTTCTCCCAGATCACTTCTCCCTCTTTCAGTGTTGTTTCTTCAAAATCTTGTGTGATGTTTGTTTCATTAGAGGGTGTAGTTTGTTTCTTTCAAGTGGGGATAGTAGAAGATTTAAGTATAAGGTAAGTATTTAATTTTTTTAGGTAACTTTTGTTAAAGACATGTATTATTGGTTCCATATATGATAACTTTGTTTAAGTTTGTTAGACTCATGCAGTGTTTTTTATTTTAAAATATGTATATAAATGTGTGTACATAAGTATTTAAAATTAGATTATTTTGATAATTGAAGTTTTTTAAAAAATGAAATCAATAAGGAAAGTGATGCATAAATTTAAATATGGAAAATATACGGAAAATTAAATTATTATCATATACTAAAAATATACTAAAATTAAATTATTATCATACTGAAAATATAGTGAGTTATAATGAGTTACTAGTAAGGAAAATAGTGCATAAATAAAAATGTATATACTAAAAAGTTATTTTCATTATGAGTTACAAAAGTTAAAACTAGTGTTAAAATATATTTAGTTAATTTTTTGATTTCATGAGTTAGGTTTGTGAACTTAAATATTTTAGGAAATAGTATGAATAAAAATTAGTTTTGAATGATTTACAAGATTTACAGGATGAACGCATCATCTTCTTTAATGCACCAATCACATGACGTCAACCCTGGCCCCGATAATCTGTCACTACTGCGATTTCAAAATGTTCATGTGTTAGAGGCAGTGTGGAATAGAAAACCTGATCGTATATTAAAATGCAAGCATGCTTTGGCTTCCTGAGGTAAAAGAGGGTTAGTCTCGGAGTAAATAGTTTCACTTTTGCATAGAGCTAGTTTCTTGGGGATTGCACAGTTACTTTTTTTTAGGTGGAACCTACATTGTTATCTGCTGTTGTGAAAAAGTGGCGACCAGAAACTCATACAATGCACACATGTATTATGTATGACAGCCTCCCCACTTAGTGACCACCCACGTGTCAGTTTTCTTTAGTAACATTGCCCTTATCCTCCAAGGACAACCATTAATTTAATTTGGACATTTAACCACCAAATATGTGGGTTTCGACTCAACCACAATATATGTTTGGTGTTTCTTCATAGCGTACTGTTTCAAAGCTGACTACACTGCAACCTTTGTCGCAAATTTTAAACCAACAAACAAATCATCACCTATACGCCATTCTGACTCGTTATCAAGCCTAATCAAATTTTGTTCTTCATTCGGATGGTTCCAATTGATACTGCTGTAATATGGTGATAAGGCCCAATATGGCATACCCCTCCCTTGTAGATCAAAATAGGATTTGACATCCGTTAAAATGTATATTATAAATGGTGGAAATATGATATTCTCTTGGATAATTTTTGGTAACCTTCCATAATTGCAGTCGACGGAAACCCACCAACTAAAATAGTGCTTCTTGTTCTAGCATTTCCTAAATTTGACATCTATGAAACAGAATCATAGTCACCTTCTACATTTGTAACATCCCGGATGATTATAGAAAATTTTGTGAATTGGAAATATTAAAATTTTTTTTAGGAATTTATTTGATATTTTTATGAATTATTGGTTAATTATAAAAGGTGTGATTAAAAGGAAGAGAAGTTTAATTAAAACCTTTAATGAAATTGTAAAGAAAATGGGGGGTGACCGGTTGAGAAGGTAACCGGTTGCCATGAATTTAAATAAGGGTTTCTCTCTCTCAACCATTCATTTCTACGAGAACCTTCTTCTTCTTCTTCATCTATTTCTCTTCTTCCTTTCCTTCCTCCATTGTTGCGAGCTGCATGCTCTGTGGGGAGGTCCATTTGGCATCAAAACCTTGAAATAATCACATTTTCGTGACTGTGGTTTCAAGGTATGTTCATGGGTACCATTAATTTTGCTTTTTTCCCTTCTCTTTTCTCTTTGGCAAATTTGGATTTCTTGGGGGTGACGAAGAAAAAGCTGCGTAGCTTTCATTTTTATGGCATTTAAGCATGAAGATGAAGCTTGGTAGCAGGGGTGATCCATTTATGCATTCTTCCTTTTCTTCCTCTCTTGGCCGAACCATGAACATGCATGAGGGATGTTTATTTTCATTTTTCATGGTTATTTTGGAGCTTGGGGTACTCGTAGGTATCAAAATGGGCTTCGAGAAGGTTGTTGGGTGAAGTGGATGTCGAAACTAGAAGCAAAGCGGCAAATACGAGAGTCATTGGGCGTGATCAGTGTCTAGAACATTAACGAAAGCTTGGAATTGAGGTAAGGGGGTGTTCGGGTTATAATTAATTAGAATAGGACATATTGTCCAAGCCATTGGAATGACTGTGAACCGGGTAATAGTTGACACTTAATGAAAATTGTGAAAATATGTATGAATGTATGTATGAGGACACCGATTGGTTGAGGATCGTAGATAATGTTATGAATATGAAGGGGCGTATGAATGTACACACCAATCGGCTTAGGATCGTGTGTGTGTGTGACTTAGGAAATAATTAATGTTGATACTGTGATAAAGTTGTGAATGTGTATGCATGTGTGTGGACACCGATCGGTTTCTAATCGTGTGTGTGTGGCATAATCCGATTGAAATTACATTATTTGATGCTGTGATGAGATGATGCTGGGTGAAAGTTAATGTATATGCATGTATGTATGTGGACACCGATCGGTTGAGGATTGTGTGTGTGTGTTTGTGGTTTGAGCCGATTGAAATTGAAACAATTGATGTTGTGACAATCGGTGTTTAGTGGCAATGTGGAGTCAGGCCTGACAAGCAGGTCACCTGAGTGATGTTATTAATGGCCACTATTTGATGATAAAAGTGAATTTTATAAGTATGATGTGTTTGCCATGTGAAAAGATTATATTGAGGGGCTTGACAAGTCGGTCGCCCTACGTTGTGAGCACAAGTCAGTTTCTCACAGTTGCAATAATGATCGTAATGAAATGGCTGTTTATATAATGAAATATGTGATTTATGTAGTGGAGGACGACCAACAGTATGTATTACCCTGTTTTTGGCTTCTGTGGTCAAGTCAGACCCAGTTAAGCTACCTAGAGGTCTTTGACCCAGTGGTTGAGGGGGAGCCAAGTCGGGCTCGGTGAACCAAGTCGGGTTCACGGGGTGTCAAGTCGGACCCCCAGCTGAAGGTCGATCCTTTAGTATCTGGATACTAGACGTTAATTTTATATGAGAGTCAATTGTGACAATTGATGAATTTAGTATTGTGATGAGTATGTGATTGTTATATTTTCCGAGTGATTTATTATAATTACTGAGTGGTAAATTGGTTATAATTATCGAATAAAAATTGAAATAATTGGTGAGTGATTGATGTAATTGCTGAATGTAATTTCATATATTTGTCGAGTGACTGTTATATTTTCTAAGTGGAAAGTTGTTATAATTGCCGAGCGGAAGTTACTTGCTGAGTGTGATTGGCTATGTTTGCAGTGTTAATTGCTATGATTGCTGAGTGTGTGCATTGCCGAATGTTACTTGTTAAAATTGTCGAATGAGAACTGTTATATTGCTGAGAGAATTACTATAATGCCGAGTGTTAATGGACGTATTGCCAAGTGTAAGTAAAGTGCCGAATGTGAGTTAAATGCTGAGTGATTTGCTAATATTGTTGTGTGAATTATTATATGGCCGAGTGTTAATTGCTACGATTGTCGAGTGTGTGTATTGTCGAGCGTGAGTTAAAATGTCGAGAGAAATATGCAATTGAGGATAAAAAAGTCGGACGGATTTTATACTCGGGTTTTGTTATTTAAATTCCGTTCTAGATTAATTATGATGTTAAACACTCACCCTTGTTGTGGTTTTCAATTTTAGTAACCAATGACAGGGAAGAGGTCAGAGCCATGGAGGTGCGCCAAGCGGAGGATTGATGCCAAGGCACCGAGTGAACTTGAATGAATTGTAATATATATATATATATATATATATATATATATATATATTGAGTTTCTCCGAGTGTTTGATGCTACAGTGTTGCCTATATGATGAAATAAATCTTAATCGGTATGTTGTGTGAAGTGAGTATAAATTCTTGATGTTAAATGATTGATGTTTATTTTACAAGTGAATTTGCATTGCTGTAGCATAGTTGATTACCGAGCGAAACGAGCTGAGGGGAATCATTCTTGTCCGAGCAAGGGACCATTGATTTGGTGCCTGAGTATCCTTCATTCCTTTCTGAGAGAAGAATAACCGAGAGACTCAATTCCGAGTGAAAAAGGTTAGTGTCTCCGAGTGAGCTGTGGCTGAGACTCTGAGTGAAGAAAGATAAGAGTGCTTCTGAGTGAAGGTCAAAGTGTTTCTGAGTGAGGATATGAGTAAACCTTTTCGAGTGGAAGTTAAGCTATCCCGAGTGAGAGATGACCGAGTGAGGGAATTATTTCCGAGTAAACCCTGACTGTTTCCTTCTTCCGCTGTTTTCTAAATAACTTTATTTTATTAATGGATTTAATTCTGATTGGTTTCAGTCGGTTATTGCTATGTTATGTATGATTTTATTATTTTGAATGTATTTAATAAGAGTAAATGTTATTTTATATTAAGACCGAGTGAAATTTTTATTAAAACACGAAAAATTATTTTGGAAAAATGATTGAATTGACGCGGATCGTCACAACATTTATGTCCATATCACTATAATTTAGAATATTTCCTTCATCATCGTCCGAGCTACTATCACAATCTTCGCCAACATTGTAATCTGGATTATCGTCGTCTGATAAATTAACACTATTTTCATCTACCACAACATACAAAATCCAAACATCAGCTATTAAAAATTATTTAAAACAATCAAATTAAAATATTCAAAAAGCCTACTTACTTTCTTGGACTTCAAAATCAACATAAATCTCAAGTCCAACCATGTCAGATTGTAACTCAAACACTCCCAACAACAATTGAATCTCCTCATCGCCAGTTACTATAAATCTTGAAAATTTGTTTTTTCTTTTATCAAAAATCAATCTAGTAGTTAATTAAGTTATCACACGGTTTGCTCCTAGTTCCAACTTTACGAATATTCTCTATTTCAATTGCTCAAACGTAATGTCTCGTTTCACTTTCATCAATTTAGTCTCACCCTCGAATGTGTAGTCATCCGGTCCTTCAAACGTTTGCCCATTTGTATACAACATAACACGTATTGACAAATTCATTCTTGCAAAGCCAATATTCACCAAAAATAAAAAATCAACTGAACAAACTCACTTGTGTTTAATTACTTAAAATACAAACAATATTAAACTCATACTAAAAAATAAATAAAACTCACCTAAATCTTCAAATAATCTTACAACTTCAAATAATCTTACAGAAACTCTTATTTAACTCCACAACTATTAGTTTAATGTGGACTCGGTGAGTATGGGTGGATTTAAAGGCATAATGGGAATAAAAATGCACCAATAAAATACGTTTATAGTCAAAAAGGCGTTGGTCCAAGATACGTAGCATCAAAAACGCTATTTGGAAATGTATTTTTCACCTTAAAGAAGTCTTTCAACCATGCCTTTTACCTTGGTTTGCGTGCCCGTCAGAAAACGTGGGTCCAACATGCGTTTTTGGTGGTCAAACAAGTGAGTCCAAGGTGCGTTTTTACCCTGGTCTACGCACCACCTGAAAATGCTATTCAACAATGCGTTTTGGTGGTCAAAAATGTTATTTCAATTTGCATGTTCAAGGGCAAAAACATTATTCCAGAATGCGTTTTCATAATACGCACTGCCCCATTACGTTTTCAAAATATGATTTGACAACAATCACCCCACACCATGAAATTGTTTTTTATGTGCTCCTAACCTTTAAATTCTTTTTAAAAACGCCCCAAACGGGCCAAAATCCCTTCTTCAACATTCCAAATGCAAACATGTTTGGCTTTTACAACTTCCTTTGGGTTTGATGAAGTTTGTGACGTTGATTATGTATATAAATCCTTTGTTGATTGATTGTTTTTAATAAAGTATCTTGTAATAAAAAAATAATTATAAATGAGTCGCCATAAAGAATATATATTATTTTGGGGGAAATTTTATGAATCTTGTATATTTGAACTATCATTTCTTTCATTACCCCACATCTTATATTTTTAACTTTCTCTCTCTAATATTCTCCATTAAATTTCACACAACTCATTAATGTTAGTTTCTTAACCATCTTTCATTTAATGATCAGTTTGTTTACCTACCTTTATTTTTTGTTAGAAATTAAATGCTACCTTTTAAAAAAATTATGGTTACTATCTTATATTTGAAAAGGTATTGCTTCAACTTTCCCTATCTGATTAGGACCTCTATATCATCCTTGAGTTATTTGCACTCATTAGTAAAGTGTCGTTGCAGCTCATGAAAGTCATAATACTTATTCATATTGCTTAGCCTCTTGACCATTACGGACTTCCTTACTCTGTATACACCCAACTAGGGATGGGAATAGGTCAGGTCAGACCGGGTTTTGTAAGGCCTGAGCTTAGCCTAGTTCATAATTGTATGGCCTGAGTCTGACCTGTTACCTGACATAGGTCAAAATTATAGGCCTCACCTAGACTGTTTAAAAGTCTACCTAGGCCTAATAGTATAAAGGCCTAATTTTATAAAAGACAATAAATAGGCTCACAAACTTGATTGAAATAGGCCAACATAGACTTATCCTTGATAAATTTATTTTAAATAGGTTGACAGACCTATATGTTTTAAATAGGCCAATAGGCCTCTTTTAAATAGCCATCTTTTACTATAATAATAATTTAAAATTTAAAAAATAAAATATTAAAATTATAAAATATAAATATATTTTAATTTATTAATATGATTTATAAGTCTTATTTTATTTTATAAAACTAATATATATAAACTAAGTATATAAATTTTATATAAGGATATATAAATAGGTCAACCTGACAGACCTAAAAGGCTTTGTTAAAAGCCTAAGCCTGACCTTTTAAATTAAAAAGGTTTTTTAAAAAGTTTGAACCTAGCCTTTTTATTAAATAGGGCAGGCTTAAACAGGCCAGGTCATAGGCCCTTGTCGGTCAGCCCAACCTATTCTCATCCCTACAACCAACCCCAGAAAGTCAAGCTCTTTGAATATTTGACTTGGCCTTGTATTGAGGGAAGTGTAGTAGTCAAAGTTAAGCATTTTCTTATCCTTTAGACAGAGTGGTTGGTCTTCATCCCGGTCCTTTTGAGGTGTTTTTTCCTTTTTTGGCTTCTCCCTTAGAACCAGTGTGGCAACTGAGGCTGAGCTTGTGCCAGCAACATGTATATCATGTCCAACATACTTAGTAGCTTTCTTTCTTAATTCTTACAATGTCCGAGTTGTCCCCTTTGCTAGAGAAATAACAAAGGTTGATTTTCGCTACAGGGCTCAATAATGATATATAGCTGAATTGGTTATCAACCCTAGAACCATGGATGCTTCTTTATAAAACCTCTTCAAAAAATATTTCAAGGATTTTACCATTCCTTGTTTAATCTAAGTTAGGGTATAAGAGTTCTTGGGTGCGTCCCTTGCGATCACGGAGTGTTATCTGAAGGCTTCAACGAGGTTAGATCAATAATTAATTGATTATGAAGGATGTCCTTTGAACCAACTTAAAGCTTCCCCCTTAAGAGTTTTGGAAAACATCCTACACATTATATCATCTCCTTCTCCTAAGTACATCAACTTATTGGTATAAGCATTCATGTGCTTACTTGGATCAGTTTCTTTGGTATACTTGTCTATAGGAAGCAGATGTGAGGTCTCTGGGTTTTTAAGTATAAGAGCTTGAATTAGTCTTTAGGTGAAAGGAATGTTGAACTTGTAACCTGGAGAACCATCAGAGGTTTGCAAAGACTGATATTATGGATAATGGCACTTAGTTTGATATGTAGACTTTTGGTAATCTCCGTTGTATGTCAAAATCTTAGAGTATTTAGCGGTGGTAACATCTCATTATGAGAAAGAGAGGATTATGGCCTAGAGAGCGAAGTCTTTTAATGAACAACTATCCACTTGTGTTGAGGCTAACTCCAGCCTTGTCTAAGTTTCTACAACTCCACTCAAAGTTGGCGAATAACTTTGTTGTATAGATTAGGTTGGGCAACCGCTCTAGGTCTCCTTAAGGTTTGGGCCACTAACCCTAAGGTATCCATAAAACCCATATTATAACTAAATGGATTCTACTCTATGTGTAAGATCGCCACATTGCCATCCGAAGTCCCTGGTGCTTGGTGACTTATCTCCATAAAAATGATTGCGAAAGTGAGAATAACTTTAGTGTGTCCTACTAGGCAAGCTAATGGTTTTCTCGGTACGGGGTGCCAAACTTACGTGTCCAATGTCTTACACTAGTCAATAGGGATATGATATTTTATCCTCAAGTCTAGTAAGGATCTTAAGGTCTTGTGGTATTCTGTCTAATGCAATCGGTATCTCGCATTGAAGAGCAAAATAAGGTGTCATCTATAAAGACACTCTGGTGCTTAAGTTAGTGCAATATTAGCATTAGAGCTCAAGCGTTATGGTTAGTTAATGTACCTTATGCATAGTTAATGAGTGATATTTATAGAAGTCAAGTGATGATCGAATAACTTGGCACTTGTATTAGTACTTTTTTGTGAAGTTCAAGAAAAACTGACATATGCGTAGACAATGCTAACACAGTTGCATGTATTAACCTGTATGCTCTTAGTATGCTCATCAACCTTTATCTAATACTAGCTCGTTAACGATACATTTATAAGTGGTTCTACAAGGGAGTGATACATAGAGCACATATTGATATCAGATACCATGTGTAGCTATCGATATGGGCCGTTTAATACCGGCATTGTATTAAGTCCAGATCAATAAACATCAGTATTTTTTAGGAAACTCTAACCATGAAAAGTACCTGTGACAAACTTAGGTAAAAGTGTATAATTCGAATTTTAAAAAATGAGACATATAGATTACCATTTTCACCTGTGGTATCTTATAATTCTCAGTACTAATCTCAATGAGTCTTGGGGGTAAACATGGGATAACTTGAGTGAGAACACTTGCCAATGTTATCATCTACTCCTTAAGTGAACGTATGTTATCCTCAAACTTATTGTGTTCCTTACATTTTTGTAGCTCTCTCATAACCTTCAAGGCAAGTAAGGTAGGATAATATTTTTATCTTCCAAGGTAAGGTAATATCTCTTTTCCCTATGAATAGACTTTCCATCCTTCCGCACATAATAATACTTCAATGGTTTGTTGTTGTCCATTGTACTCAACTTATACCCAAAAAATAATCTAGTAAAAGGAAAAGATCAAGGTACATTAAAGTAATGAAATGCAAAACAAACTTTTTTTGTTTGTTTGCTATTTTTTCTTTAAAATATAAAAATAAATCCTAACCTGATAAAAAGGAAACTAATCCTAAAAATTCAAATTTAAATAAAACAAATTTATCCTTAAAATAAAATTTATCTACTAAAAAGGAAATTAATCCTACGAATTCAAATTCAAATAAAAACAAATCCTAACCAAACAAAAGATTAAATGATATGGTACCTAATCGAATCAAAACAGTTAAGAAAAGATAAAAAATCAAATCAAATAATATTTTCAAAATTTCAAAAAAAATATTTTTATTTATATTATTTATTATTTTTTACTAATCACCTAAATTTCAAGTTCATAAATCTTATAATGTATACTCCCTGACCACGACGCTTGATATTTTTTTGCATTTTTTTGTGTGAAGAAAATATTAAATTTCGAAAAAGATTTTTAACTGCGACATGTTTTCACACAGGCAAGCATACCCGCTAGTGTACTATGAGGAGTATTTTAGACTCCTCAAGTGTCGAACCCATAAAGAGTATAACCACAAGCACTAGCTACTAATGCTCTTTGAGTTTTAGGTGAATAAAAAAGAGTTGGATTTTTGAAATCAATAAGAATAAAGAAAAGAAAAGAAAAAGAATGGAAGAGTATTGATGATATGATTTGTTATACAAGAACTTTAAATCCCACTATGATTTCCCTCAATAGTTTCTTCCAAGGTTCCTAATTCAATTATGTCAAGGTAATTGTTGGTTACCCATGCTAATACTATTGATGTCATTCTACCACATGTTACTCACCAATAATCTACCCTAAACCCAAGTCATGTCTTAGAGTGTGTAAGGTTTCAACCAGGCTTATAAATACAATCATTGACCGAAAGTGCACGAAATAAAAGCAAGTACCTATAGACTTAGTCCTTATGACTACTCGTTTAGCACCAAGTTTATTTCTTAGTTTTATTAACAAACATTGGTACAATCACTTATATGTTTATTAATTAAAGGTAGATTCAGATTGATCAAGTCCTAGTCTAGAATTAAATCAAGGAAATAAAACTTAATCATAATGCAAGACATGTAATTCAAGACTTAAATCAAACAGAAAACCAAAGGAAGGGTTTTAAAAGGTTAAATCAAATCATTCATCTTAACCTCATTGCAAGAGGATTAAATCAACATAAAAGCGTCACCACATATATTAATTAATCTAGAGCAAAACATAAATTCTAATCTAGGTTAAAAAAGAAACACACGTCGTGACTATTCAGGTTGTCACCACACTCTATGTCACAATAAGTAATGATGGAGAAGAGAGGTGGGGAATACCTTCTAAAGAGAAAGAGTGGAAGGTTGTCTATCTTTGTTGTGTTTTCATCTTGATAAGAGAGATTCCTTTTATAATTTTTCTCTTGCTTCAAAAGCTTTCTCTAAATTAATGTCTAATTCACAATCAAAACAGGGGTTGTGTTAAAGTGATCATGTGCTATGTTTAATTCTGAACCCTTTGCACGTCTTTTATCCGTACAAGACCATGCTTACTGTAACACCCCCTTATATACACGAGATATATATGTATTCTTCTTACTATTAAAAAAAACTTTTAGAAAGATATACATATTTATCACTCTTTATCTCGCGTATACAAGGACGTATATACAGATGATTTCCTTTGAATATTGAAAGTAAAAAAAAACATTGTCTTTCAATATTTGTCCATAATGACAAAATAATTTATAGAAATCATAAGTGATAAATCATTACAATATTATATCCGAATGAAAGAGTTTATCAAAGTTTAACCTTTACCTTGTTACAATTATCTAACTTGATATTGTAATAAGGCAAAATAAAACTAAACTATACCTCTACTATAAATGTGACCAATCATTTCCTAGTCCTTGAACCATCGAGTTTTTTTGAATCCTACTCTTGTCATATCTCTTCATCTAATCGATTGAGGATGAAACCACTTTACCCTCTTGTAATTACATTTCCTTCCATCTTGGACTGCTAGCTATATATCATATAACATATATTTTGGACACAAAAATTCAAACAAGAAGGAGTGAGAAACAAAATATAATATATTACAGATAAGACATAAGCATAAGGGTTTTCACAAACTAATATAATAATATCAGTCATAATATCATACACAATCAATTATGAATACAGGGTTTCCACATACATAACACTTATATTTTCATTCATAACCATCCAAATAGAATGTCACAATCACATGAATGTTATGTAATGCTTATGCTACTATCTCATTCAGTTTATGCATGTGGGCCCTTAAAGTTTTAATTCTGCACTGGGCCAACCAGGAGTTTACATTGTTCCATAATTCCGGATAATAATAACATAAATGCCTTCATGGCATATGAACAGCTCAACTGGCATGGAAACACTTAGAGACTAGTCAGATTGAAAAGGTTTTTATTATGAAAGTACCCGACACTAGGGAGCGACCCCAGGTCACCTGAAGCACCCTTTCACACCCTCTCATCCCAAGGCTCGCAATTAAGCCTCCTCTAATGTATCCTTGGTTTCTATAATTCGTCCCCAGACAATATCACATCTCATTTCTTTTTAATGATTCATGATGCATGAACTACTCGTGTATTGAGTTGGTTAAGACTTTTAGAAACTCAAGTATAAATTATATCTTTGGGGCCTACAAATAACAACATAGCCACCCCGATAAACTGTACATTTCCATACTCTTAAATAAGTTCTGCCTCCCGCAGAAGAATTTCAGTACAATTTTCTTAATCACTCACAAATCAATATTATTGTGATTTGAGTTTCAAAGTCTTAATATATTCCAAACCTTCTTTAGATCATTTATAGGAAATTAATTTACTTTAGACACAAGTTTAAATTATCGATCTTTTTCCTTCTTAAATTATAATGCTTGAAAAGTATATAATAAAGCACTTTTGAAATTAAAAACTCTTATTTTCAAAAGTTTAAAATGAAATATTATTGAAGTATCTTATTTCCATTTGAGAATTAAATATTTTCATATACATATATGAATATATTATTTTCATAAAACAATTTCTTTTTCTTTATTTTTATAACTAAAAATTATTCTAAAATTTAATTAAATAATTTATTTTGGAAGAAAAAGGTAAGTTATAGAAATTATATATTTTTATTGAAAATTATGAAAAATTTCTTAATAATAATCCAGAATAAACATTGAGAAATTATCATAAATAATTTCATTTAAAGTAATACTGTAAAGAGTAAGGAATAAGTATATTCTTACTGAGTTTTAGTTTCGTGTTTGTTTGCTATATGCTCAAACTCCACATCACAAGATCATCAATCACTCATCAATCACAATCAAGTATTGTAATATCATCAATCACAATCAAATATCATCAATCACTAATATTATCAATCATAATCAAATCAAATAAATATCATTCATAAATATCATAATTTAAAGTTTAACAGTTATTTAATTTAATAAACTTAATTCCAAGCCCTTATAGTTCATTCCTCGCATAGGTCTATGCAAGTCCATATAATCTAATCCTTGCATAGGTTTAGTCCAGTTGGTATAAATTATAAAAGTCGAGATCCTTGCATATGTATTTCAGAGTAAGTTACACAAGATACTTAATTTAAAATTTATTATTTTAAAATAATAATATTATTAAATTTAAAAGGAGTAGGGGACTCCTCCCATTATTCCTATGTATTTCTATATTATATTTTTATCTCACTCCCCCTTACCTGGAATTGCTACCAAAAGTGAATTCGCTCTGTGCCTTCAAGTTCTAAAAAATATTAATACTAATTTATTTCAGTATAGGCATAAAATAAAAATTAAGATTACTATCAGAATGATAAATAGTAAGTATGCATAGTAACAGTAAATAGTAATGGTAAATAGTAAATCATCAATAGTAACGGTAACTAATAATTTTTTTATAGTAACAGTAAATAGTAATTTTTAAATAGTAACGATAAATAGTAATTTTTAAATAGTAACGATAAATAGTAAATCATGAATAAAATGTTAAATAGTAAATTTTAAATGGTATCGGTAAATGGTAAATCATAAATAGTAAATTTTGAATAGTAACAGTAAATAGTAAATTATGAATAGTAACTTTTGAATAATAACGGTAAATGATAAATTATGAATAGTAATGGTAAATAGTAAATTTTGAATAGTAACAGTAAATAGTAAATTTTGAATAGTAATGGTAAATAGTAAATTTGGAATAGTAACGGTAAATAGTAAATTTTGAATAGTAACAGTAACTAATAATTTCAAATAATAATGGTAAATAAATTTTGAATAATAACAGTAAATGGTAAATTATGAATAGTAATAGTAAATAGTAATAGTAAAAAAATAACATAGTGGTAATTTATTTTTACTGTAGTAACTTATTCATAATAGTACTAGTATACTAATGGTTTAAGAGTACTAAAAAGAATAAACTAAATAATCATAAAAAGAATTTAGAAGAGAATATTATTACCTTACACCTCCGACAGAATTTCTTTTAACCAAAAGAATTTACTCCCCACTAATTTCTTACGCACTATCTCTATATTCTCTCTCTAATTCTGGTGTGAAAATGTTGTAAATGAGCCATCTATTTATAGGAAGAGAAATTTACTATTTAAGATTACTTAATTATTTATTTTACTATTTATGATGTGAGTTTTTACCCATCGGTCACTATTCATGATGTGAGTATTTACCCACCGGTCACTATTCATGATGTGAGTATTTACCAACCGATGATGTAAGCGATGATGTCGGCAGTGGCATTTCAGTTATTTTCTCAAATATTTATTAAAAAATTTAAAAATTCCAGAAAATCATAAATAATGCATAGATCAAAAAGTTCTAAAGAACCATATTCTAATTCCTTCAAATTTTTATTTTAAAATTCTAATAAGAGTTAAATCTTAAATATGTAAAAACATAAATATAAGAACATAAAATATTAATTGTGAATAATAAAGATATCAAAAATTCTTAATATAATTTTCTTAATTAGTGAATACTAATTAAGTCATTTTAAAATCTTCGTTAAATATGCATATTTTTATTTTATTATTATTTCATTTTATTTTTTTTAAAAATAATTTAAATATAAGTACCAAAATTTTATAAAAATATTAATTAGTTAAAAAATTAACTAACTAATAATAAGTATTTTCTCATTAAAGAGATATTAATATCTATTTTCTATTTGAGTAAAAAAATAGGATGTTACACTTACCCGAGCATAGGCCGCACTTAGCTTTGTGACTTTTCTAATTTGGTCCTTCGGATCACCCTTCTTGGTCCCTTTTTGTTCCCTTTTCAAAACTTGGACACCAAAGCTGTTTAAGTAAAATTGAAGCTTTTATTATATCTTTTCAACAATAAAGTACTACATTCTCACTAATAATTATGTAAAAATATATTAGATAAAGTGATAAAATAGCAATTTATCAATGCACATGCATTACAAAAGTCTAACAATCATTCCCACGTAATCATAAAAATGAAAATTGTTCACATTTCTCTAATTGGATCCTATGAAAGAAACCATAGACAAGGCATAACAAATAAAAAAACATGCTTCTATCATGTTGACACAATAGGATGCTATCTAAATATGAAAATACCAACACATTTCTCCATAATATTGTTATATAAGCCGAACTTAAATACACCAGCATTGTACAAATAACATTGGTATGAAATCAGATCAAACTAACATCTTCCTATGAAATCAGATTAAATTAAGAGACTGAAACCGTGGCTCTAAGTTTGGTCTTGATGAAGTTTTAATTCTCCTAATTTGCATGTGATTGTGTTTGGAATTATGATTTAGGTGATTAATGTGTTGCTTGGATTAAACTATAAAATTTTGAGTTTATGGGCAAATATGTGTTGTTGCTGTTTTAGACTATTTGATGGTTGATTTGGGATGAGAAAAATTTATGTTGAATGCCGTTTGAAATGACACGAATCTTTAACTGAAAATATGTGAAACTACGTATTAGGGGTATAAGAGAGAAGGGGCGCGCTACCTTTAACTTGTGGTGTATTACCCTATATTTGACATGTGATTTTAATGTGTGAGTACTACCTAAGAGGAAAGAGGAATGGTGACGACACTACATGGTGCTTGTCCTTAATTGCGATATATCACATTTTAAAACAAGGAAATTATCACTATTTTGGAAATTTTGTGGCAATGTGATTTCTAAGTAAAATAAATATGAAATTTTATTTTTGAAATAAAGTACTTAAAAAGTTAATCACTTTTAACTTTGAAATCGCTCAAATCGAAGTTTTCTAGTGGAAAAATGAAGTCTTCAACAAAACCGACAAAAAGAGTTATTTACGCATATTTTATCATTTTAGGCAAAAGGTATTAATCCGCCTAGTTAAGAAGTATTTTTCCTATTTTATTAAAGATAATATTCAAAAGAATACTTTTTTACGGCCGAACGAATAAAGCACCGTGACAATCTAATGCAACGGGGGGTGTTCACCCAACGACCCAATAAATTTTACCTAACATATTCAAGTTTTACCTAAGTGCTTAGTTATAAAGAAATCTCAGTTCCAATGAGTTATTTTAGTAATTCAATTTTAAATGCTGAAGGAAATAAAGTCCAAAATCGAATTGTACGATGAGGTAATATTTCCATTAAAATGGTGAAATAAGCATATTCTTCTATTTTCCAATACCCGTTGCATTTAGATCATATCTACGTTAAGTAATAACTACAATATAAATAGTTAACAAGTTTTGAAAGTTTCTTAAAGATCTAATTTCCAGTCAAGACTTAGTGTCAGTAATCCTAAAATTAGGTAGTAGATAGTAACTGAGACCCGGCGTATAAATTTGAAGTTTTGAGATTCTTTAAAATTTTAGTATTTATCTCTCAACGCATTAAGGACAAGGACCTCGGGCGTGAGGATTCTGCCCGATACTTGGTTAACAAAGGGATTAGAAATATAGTAAAGTAATTACATCATGCATTATCTACATTGGGGATTATACTTGGAAACTCAATACTAGAAGCATACAACTAGGGGTACACTGGAGGACGTGAGCGTCAAGATCTTTAATTGGATAATAGGGGTATAACTGGGGCGGGTCACCCCAATGGCTTGGAGTCGAGTCCTAAAGTCGGGCTGTCCACAGGCCTACTAGGTATACCTTGATGAAGGCGAGTGTCATTAAGGTCGTGTAGTACCAAGGAATGAAGTGTGATCACCTTTACAAAAGTTTGGACCTGAGTGTCTTTGTTTTACCCATCAGCAAACTTGGTGAGCTCCGGTCGCTCTAGTACAGAAACATTATCCCCAATATGAGACTGAGGCACGAGACCTTTGATGAGTATAATGTTATAAGAGCCCTAATTTGCATCCATAAAATACTTAATGATGAGACAATAATAATACACTTAACTCATGCATAACATCCTAAATGACTAACCGCATTGTGATTATGGTTGTGAACTATGTAATGCTGAGAGTGTCCGTATCTATATTATTATGATTGTGTAACATGCTATTATATGATTGTTGTGCTAAATGAAAATAATTGACCTCTTTCTAAAACACTGTGGCTAGTATGAAGTAGGTGAAGTGTTAGTTAGTTGATTAGAAAACCTTTGAATGTGTTACGATGACAAAATGTTAAAATAAATATGGTAAGACTATAATCAACTACTGAAGGTGTTGATATGTTAGCTAGTAGTAAACTGATAAGATTGCATGTTATAACAAAAAGTAACTAATGTATTTATATCTGAATAGTCTGTGTTGAAGTATGGTTAGGGATAATTAAATAATGGACATGTAGGTGATATTGCAAAAACTTAGGTAATAAATAAGTCATTATTATGGAATTATAAGTCATTTAGTAGGTTATATGATGATGCTTGTTGAATATGAGAATGGTATAAATTTGAGGTAGGTAAAAATGTTTGATACTTTGATTATACGTGTAAAATTTGTCAAGGCATGACAGTACACATTTGCATGTGTTTCCAACAAGACTGGAGTGAGATAAACTCACCCCTCTTGTTTGTGGTTTCTATTTGTGCATATTTAAATATGCACTCTAGGTTTATAAGGGACTTATCTGGAGACAAAGGAACAACAATATTTGAGTTATGTAGTAGATATGGTCAGACTCTTGACCTAACGGAGTATCGTCTAGATTGAATTATGTTATAGTTCTTGGGAGTCTGCACGCCCTTGTCGTTCAGAGTATGTAAGTTACTGTTGAGACCATGCGATTATAAAGTATTTTCTTGAAATGATTGATACACCATCATTCCCCTATACAAAAAAAAACTTCCATATTTTCTAAAACTCGTAACCTCTCAGTTAAGTAGGATGATTTAGTGGAAGGGTTTGTCCTAGTTAACTGAGGATGTTATAACATACATCAATTAATCTAAAGCAAAATATAAAATCCTAATCTAAGTTAAAAAAAAAACACCTGTCGTGAACCATTTAGGTTGTCACCATACTCTATGTCACAATGAGTAATGATGGAGAAGAAAGGTGGGGAAGACCTTCTAAAGAGAAGGAGTGGAAGGTTGTGTATCTTCAGTGTGTTTTTATCTTGATGAGAGAGGTTCTTTTTATAATGTTTCTCTTGCTTCAAAAGCTTTCTCTAAATTAATGTCTAATTCACAATTAGAACACAGGCTGTGTTAAAGTGACCATGTGCTATGTTTAACTCTGAACTCTTTACGCATCTTTTATCCATACACGACCATGCTTACCTAAGTATGGGTCGTGCTTAGCCTTGTGACTTTTCTCATTTGCTCCTTCGGATCACCCTTCTTGATCCTTTTTTGTTCCCCTTTTCAAAACTTGGACTCTAAAGCTGTTTATGTAAAATTGAAGCTTTTATTAGATGTTTTCAATAGTAAATTATTGTATTCTCACTAATAATCATATAAAAATATATTAGATAAAGTGATAGAATAGTAATTTATAAATACACAAGCATTACAAAAGTCTAATCCCATGTAGCCACAAAAAATGCGAATTGTACACATGTCTCTGATCGGATCCTATGAAAAAAACCATACACAAGGCATAACAGATAAAAACAACATACTTCTATCATGTTGACACGATAAGATGCTAACTTAATATGAAAATACCAACACGTTTCTCTATAATATTGCTATATAACCCAAACTTAAATACACCAACATTGTACAAATAACACTGGTATATACTAGATTGGTATGAAATCAGATCATACTAACATCTTACTATGAAATCAGATCACACTAGCAACATGGTATGAAAACACTATTGCAGCATGGCACCCTCATCCGATATTTATCACAGGGCGTTGAAGACATTACAAGTCACTTAGATTACCTGCCTGTTTTGATCAACCCTAAAAATAAATCCTACAGTCAAACAGAGTTTTAACTGTCTTGAACGGCGTGAAGAATCAATTCCAATCCTTAAATTTCTCCATTTTCCCAACTCCGTTTCCTCAACTGGAAACCAAACGAACCCTACATCATAGTCACCATTAGAAACATATTAGCATTTAACTTAGTGGAGTTAAGTTTGTCATTTTTTTTTAAAACCACATATGACTAACTACCTATTGGTCATAAAAGCATATTAGCAAAAAAATATCTAAACCTTCTATCAAAACAAAAACACTATTTTGAAAGGAAACATGTAGTGAATTTAATAAAACCTGGTCTTGGAGTTGCCCAAAAGGTATTCCATCACACTATGGCTTCAAGGGCACATTATGAAAGCTGCCACGTCTATATGATAATGCTTGAGCAAGAACTTGTGAAACATCAAGGCCTCTATTCTTGAAGAGAACCATATTTCTCCTTACCCATAAGACATGTAATAAATCAAAACACACTGCCAGAATATCTTCATCTTTTTCTAAAATATGATTCATCCACAAGAGATCATCTAAAATTTGTTAGTTTAATTTTAATTGAACTTGAAAAACCATTTTATAGTTTAGTTTTTATTTTTGTCAAAAAGCACTCGTTAAAGCATGTTTAATTGTAAAAAATTGCAATAAAAAAAATACAAATATGTGTGTTTTCTCTTAATTCAAACGAGACTTGGGCTAACATTCACAGATTACTTGCATGGGCTATTTGGGCCGTTAAACGTAGAATGGGCCAAGTTTAGGAAAATAGAAAAATGCTGAAACTGATTCCTGAGGCGTGCGCGGGAAGTAGTTGCTTATCTCCCTCGTTGTTCTTCCTCTGCCGTCACTTCATTTCCATTTCATTTTTCCTGCGAATTCGTTTTCAGATACACAACGCAAATGGGTATTAAGGTTTCATTACCATATCTTTATCTTTTCCTTTCTATTTATCATTTTTTTTGGTATTCATTTTGTTAATGCCGATTCATTTTTAGGGTTTAACAAAGCTTTTAGCGGACAATGCCCCAAAATCCATGAAGGAGAACAAATTTGAGAGTTACTTTGGCCGCAAGATCGCCATTGACGCCAGCATGAGCATTTACCAGTTTCTCGTTAGTACTTCATTTGAAAACACTTATCTTAGTTTCAACCATTATACTGATTCAGTGGAGTTATGTTAACGTAATTCGCGTGTTAATTTTTGTGTAGATTGTCGTGGGAAGAAGTGGAACTGAAATGCTTACTAATGAAGCTGGCGAAGTTACAAGGTATGCATTTATCGCTTCAAAGTTCACAACCGAATAGGTTTAACTGTGATTTTTTTTTTTCGTTTCAGTTCATTTGGTTTTTAATAATGTGGTTTGCTGTGTATAATTACGGTGTTGGTTTTGTTTCTCATAGTCATTTGCAAGGGATGTTTAACCGGACAATCAGACTTCTAGAATCCGGGATGAAGCCAGTGTAATTTTCTTTTTTTTTTTTGTAAAAAAAATCTTATTTTGTGCCTACCCCTTGAGAATAAATTGTTTTAAAAATTGTGTGGCCATGTTTTTTCTTTTTTTCTAATTCTGGTATGCAGATATGTTTTTGACGGGAAGCCACCAGATTTGAAGAAACAAGAGCTGGCAAAACGGTATTTATATGTGAATTATCCGTTATTTCTAGAGTTAAAAATTTTCTTCTGGCGGGGGTTGTTCTATTACATAATTGTTACACATCAAAAGTTCCCCAATAATGTTCTTCACACACACTACAATTTTGTTGCAGTCTCTCGAGGAGGGCTGAGGCTACTGAGGATTTGTCAGCAGCCCTACAAGTACATACATATTCTGTTACTGAATTTCTTATATTATATGGTTCTTTTTGTGTTAAATCTAAATATTCATCTGTGGGCTGTGCTTTTTGTCATTATAGACTGCCAATAAGGAAGAAATTGAAAAGTTCAGTAAACGGACAGTGAAGGTGGGTTTTTGTTTCTAAGGAACAATTTATTTGAAAAGTTTAACAAAGGTGGTTTTTTTTTTTTTTGCATGCTTTTGAGGCCATATATTCATACCCTTGCAGGTGACACAGCAACATAATGAGGACTGCAAAAGACTTCTAAGACTCATGGGAGTGCCCGTCGTTGAGGTGACATTGCATTAATAAAGTATCTACTGCACTTTGTTTTTACCATCTGGTTAAAGCTTTGGATTCTGCAGGCACCCTCAGAAGCAGAGGCTCAGTGTGCTGCTCTTTGCAAAGCTGGAAAGGCAAGTTCATACCTATTGTATGTCACATTGTTTTATGAACAGCGTTCTGGAAAACTAAGATGAATAGAATATCACTAGTCCCTTTTAAACAGATTCCGTGGTGGAAACAAATTTTGTTTTTCCTGCAGATCATTTTTCAACTTATTCCTTTGAATTAATTGGCAACATTTCCTTTAATATAAACTTCCTATAGAATTTATGTTGAATGTTTTATGTATTTAGGTTTATGCTGTGGCTTCTGAAGACATGGATTCCTTAACATTTGGAGCTCCTAAATTTCTTCGCCATCTAATGGATCCCAGCTCAAAAAAAATTCCAGTGATGGAATTTGAAGTTGATAAGGTTCTTATCTTATAGCTTACAACATAGGTGATTTTTTCACTACTTGATTTACTCATTTCAAATTCAATATTTCTTTTGTTTCAGATTTTGGAGGAGCTAAGTCTGACTATGGACCAATTTATTGACTTATGCATTCTTTCTGGCTGTGATTATTGTGATAGCATTCGCGGTATTTATTGACCCATTTTATATTTGTGTGATGGTTGGTCCAAGTTTGTTTTATGATTGATTTAGGAGCTCCATGTGAAATATACCTAGCATGATGTGTGCTGCAGGGATTGGGGGACAGACAGCTTTGAAACTCATACGTCAACACGGTTCTATTGAAAATATACTGGAGAACATAAACAGAGAGAGGTTTTTTTCTTGTTTTATTTTTTGGTTTAACCTCGTGTCTGTTGTATGCACTTTAATACATATTAGTCACATGACAAAAGCTTGTGAGATAAGGTTTACTTTTTGTCTTTGTTATGTTTGTGTTGCATTATCAATCAGACACCTGGATCAGATATTTGGGTCCTCTTAGGTTTAATTGTTAGTTCACTTATATGACATGTGTCAGCTTCTTGCTTTCTTAATGTGTTTATATCATGATTAGATTTATTAATATATCTTATTCCAATGGAGCCTGTTAGACATGAGGCTACTGCTTATGGTGAATGCATTGATTTAGGTACCAGATACCTGATGATTGGCCTTATCAAGAGGCTCGGCGGCTTTTTAAAGAACCAATGGTCATAACTGATGAAGAGGAACTTAATATTAAGTGGTCTGCTCCAGATGAAGAAGTAATGACTCTTCTGTTTGAGAACTTCAAATTTACTTTAAAATGCGTATGGATTCACAACATACATATATGTGTTCTATAGTATATATTTTGTTCTTGGGCAAGATAACCAAGTTGCATTATGTTGTCATTCTTACAGGGGTTAATAACATTTTTGGTAAATGAGAATGGCTTCAACAATGATAGAGTGACAAAGGTATGTATCTCAGAATAGTTTTATTATGGTTTTGAGTAGGGTTTCAGTGGGCTCTCATTGCTTCTTCAGAAAATTTTTGTTATGATTTCTATATGAATGTTAGGCAATAGAAAAAATCAAAGCGGCAAAGAACAAGTCATCACAAGGCCGGTAAGTGATTTTTAAGTCATTGAACATTACTGTTAAATCTCTCTTTTCTTGTCCTACCTAACTTTGCTTTTGTTTCTAAAAATAACAGACTGGAGTCGTTTTTTAAGCCAGCAGCAAATGCATCTGTACCTATCAAAAGAAAGGTATGTATTCAATATGTCTATCAGCTCCACTATTTGTTAGCATCCAGAATTACTGAAAGAAAGTGGCAAGTTCTTCATCAGAACATCTGTGGTCAGACTTTAGGCTGGCTGTGATTCAGTTATTCAGTTTTGTACCCTCTTTATCTGCCTGAAACCAAATTATTGTTTCCTTGCTTTATTTGTACCCTTTTATGAGTTCATATGGATGATGAAAAAACTCTTCCATTCCATGAAAAGTGTCATTATCATAATTTGTGTGAAAAAAATTAACTGTAACATTCTGGAATCTGAAATATGGATATAAACTCTACTCATGCATTTAGTATGTGAGGGCTTTGCTTTTGGCAATTGGATATCTTCTCAAAATGTGACGATGAATGTTGTTGGGTTCAGAAGAAAGCAACTGAACACTGTGGCCACTGGCCAGCATTATCTTTAATCCTATCCCTCTTCACTCAAATGTGGATTTGGAGCTTCATCAGCCCCCCTTTACCCCATATTTTCTTTCATTAGTAATAATGGGATGACTTTCATGCCAAAACAGACAATAGAGCCCAGAAACAGGGATTTGTTTCTCATTTTACTAAAAATCTCAGCTGATATACTAGATAATTTTGGCTACACTTAATGACAGGAAAGCAAATGCATGCTTAGATCTTTCAAACCAGAAATTGAGCATAAGATGTTCTCTCTGCAACTTTCTAACTGGTCAAGGCCCATGGTTTTTGGCAAGTTGAGTTTGCCAATATATAACCTGGGTTCCAAGCTCTGCGCCTTTGTCTAGAGATGTCTGCTTTGGTGCTTGAAGCTGAATAACCCTGGTGAACCTTCAAAGTCATCCTGTGCTTATGCATGATCTATCTTTCAGTAACCAATATATAAGTGTTAACATTATTACAGAGAACTTTTTGAATGATATGTTCTAGCTTATGACAGCTTGTTCTGGTGCTATAATAATTTTTCTACTAATTTTGCATGAGTAATTTGAAAACTATATGAAACCTTCTTACAATGCTCATGCCATATTTTATTACCAATACTGTATGACACGATTTGGATAAACTTTTTTAAAAGTACTTATAGGCGAAGAAAATACAAGGTAAAAAGAATCAAATTTAATTTATAAGTTCAAATCAACTTCTGCACCTCTACTTACTATCACTCTCATCTAACTTCTCCAAAAGCTAAGGTGCCTAAGTTAATTTGAACTTTTAGAAGTTTTAAATTATTTTACTTCCTATTTCCTTCTCCTATAAGTGCCTACTGAGAAGTTTATCCAAACTTTTCCTATATATATATCTCTTACCTTTTGATTTGTTGTTGGTGGCTTCACTTTTTATTCCTTTTGCATATAGGCTTGTTGATCTTGTTAGTTACTGTTTTAAACTTGTATAAAGTCTCACTGGTCCTTTCATGTAGAAACAGTCTCATTGATTAGGCAGAGATGCACAAGTTCCGGAGAGTGGAGAACTTGTTTTATCCTAGTTATCTTTCCTTTCTTCTGTCATTCTGTCTTTGTTAAGGAGATATCTTATCCTCCTTTTTTTTTTAACTGTTTTACTCCCTATAATTTCTAATAATATGTTTATTATCCAAAAGAATATTGATTGAATGCTATCCATTTGGTGTGTGTGTGTGTATTATTGGTTACCTCGGTATGCCAAGCCCCACTCCCTTGTGGTTGGGTAGGAGTTGAGTGTTTGAATTTAAGCAGAGGTGATACTCCATATGTATTTATAGGTTCTGGGTTTGCTTTTGGATTTCATAGTTCAAGACTTTTAGTTTGATGCCATCTTCGTTGTTTTTATGCTATAATAGTGTGGTAAAGTTATATATTGCTGAATTGATGATAGAAACCAACATGGACCATTAAAATTGTATTACTATTATGTAGTACAGTTTACTTCAATTGATATCCTACATGGGTAGGCCTACTTGGAAAAGCCTCATAAAAGCCTTTTAAAGCTTCCCTTGATCTGCTTTAGAACCAATTTAGTGAAGCACTATGTCTGTCCAAATATCTGAATTGTAACCTAACAAAATATTGCATTTATAAAAAGCACCCAGTGCCAAAAACTGGAAGCAGTTAAAGCACCGCAGAACAAATGACTATTCTGGTTTGAAGGGTCCATGCTGAGTCTTCGACATTCTTTTTCTTCGACAGGAAACACCAGGGAATAATGCTAAAGAGACTCAAAAAAAGACCAAGACTGGTGGTGGTAAGAGGAAGAAATAGTAGGCTTTGTGTCTTGATCAGGTTAGAGTCCTGATGTCTTTTTTTCTTCCACATATTTATGACTGCCCCCTTTGCCTGCGACCACATTTGTGACTGCCTTTATTTTTCTGTTTTGTTGCAGTTAGCTTGGAGGACCAATTCGTGATACTTATTCGATGTCTTCCAAGTCGTTTATGTCAAGTAGGTTTGTGGAATTTGACTAACATAAGCACAACTTTGAGAGATGTTGTGCTTGCAGTTTGTGTTGTGCTTCTTACATACAAGGACAACTTCAGATGTTGTACTTCATTTGATAGATTAGAGATACTCTTAATCCTCCGTTCCTGGGTTTAATTTGACTTATGGTTTTCTTTTCATGCTGCTCCTCGCTACTATTTCACTCGCTTGGGCCAATTCTGGACATTTGCACTTAATCAACTCACTAGAAATTTAGGTTTTGCTGCAGGCTTCTATACTATCGAATACCTACTAATGTATAGTTTCAATTTTTAGATTGGTATTGGGTTACGTATACTTTCAATTTGTACAAATCTAAATGCAACATAAACTGCAAAATTTTCAATACTGTCAAAATATGGTTGAAAATTCAACGTTTCTTGGTGGGGTTTCCGGGAAAAAAGAAAGTAGGAAAAGAACACGGGTAAATGATTATGACAGTATGACAACAAAATAATGAAGAAAGATGCAATTGACTTAACCCCAGAATAAGTCAATTCTATACTTGTTTTTGTTGTTTTTTTTTGGCTATTGGCAGTTAATGAAGGCAATAACGTAAATAATAAGTCATTACTTTTCCGGTACTCTAGAAAACAAGCGAAATATTGACCTAACAATACTTATCATCAGTTGTATTTCTTTTTCTAAAAGGTTAATAGGAATGATGACCTAGTATAATGTGGTGCTGGAAATAATTGAACATTTAAGTAACAACTCCCAATAATCGAGGTGGGGCATGCAGATGTTGAAGGTTAGTTGTTGGTTTTTCATCTCTGCTTTTATTTTTCTGTCTCTCATGAGATATTCCCTCACCTTTTGAATGTCCGTTAAGCATAACCCTTAAATTAGGGGGTAATGTCCACTTAAATGGCAGGTGCCCAATAGTTAACAACTAAATCATTGTTTTTACAAAAAAATAAACATAACTCATTGTTAAAATTTTCCCTAAATATAAATTACTTAATTAGGAAGTGGATCTATATAATAGAAATAATTTATTTAACCTGTGTAATTTTATAAAGACAAGAGATTAAAAATTAATAAGTTTTTTTTAAAATCATCATTAATAGATATTTGTTTTGATGTTTAAATAACTTTTACATAATTTTTAATAAAATAAATTTACTTTTAATTTTTTAATTTTTTTATCATATATAAAAAGTTATACAGATTAAATAAACTTTAATTAAAATTACTTGCAAACAAAAAGACTTATGCAACGAGACCCAAGAATAATATGATAACCGGCAGCATTCACCCATAAACGGTTGGTTACCTAGAAAAATGCATAAACATGTTATTATGAAGAGAACAATTGAGAGTGATTAAAAGAGTTGTATAACTAGAAGAGTTGGTTTGGATTTGGAAGGTGATGCCTTCAAGGTCCCACAAGACACCGTATCAAAGGTTTTCTCATTCAATGCAAGAGATATTCCTTGCACCAATTGTTAATCAAAAGTCAAGTTATATAATGTTCCTTTCGTATTAAATTTTAAAAAATAGCAACATCATCTACCAGATATATACTCTATACGCGAGAGCGAAACATCAACAAATCACCAAAAAAAGTAGCCAATACAGTACTTGCATACATTCTAATGCACTCCTTGAATTTAAGAGGCGTAAATTAAGAATGACGTCATATGCACTATTTATTTCAATAATAAGATTAATTATGTGTTCATGTTTGGATATGTTTATAAAAATAAAATTATTTAGATATTTGTTTAGATTATGTTAAAAAAGTATTTTATAAGTTTAAAATTATTAAAATAAATATAAAAAATATGAAATTAAAAAGATATAAAAAGTATAATAGGAAAAAATTGAGTATATAATAGAAATAAGTATCTTTTTAAAATAGATTCTAACAAAATTTTAAATTCTAATTCTAATTATTTTTTTAAAAATAGTCTAATAAATTATAGTTTACTTTTTACAAAATTACCTGAAGATACTTATACGTCGTTTTTTTTTTGAAAATAAAACATTGTGAAACATACACTCACTACTTACATGGGACGGATTCGTGAAGTCTCGCCGAGCTATGGATGGGACTCATTTCTCATTTGATGAAACCATATGAAATTTAGTTACTCATAAATAATGTGTTAAAAATAATATTGTTTTTTCAAATTAATAGTTGCAACATCGAGTTATTATTTTTACATGTAAGCAATACTGTATTCACCATAAAAGATCAGCGCAAATCTGGGAGTAACGTTCAACAAGCTATTCTGGGTATTTATTGTTGGATATCATAAGTATCCAAGGTCGAACTCGTATGAAATGATTATAACTATAAAATGCCATTTGAGCAAATGTATGTTCACCTAACATGCAATCATTATACTAAAATTAAACCGCTACGGTTAATGTACTCCCAAAACAAAAAAATTGGCAGTTAAACTGATTTGATAATAAAATCAATCCTAAAAATACAAAACTTTAAGCTGAAGAAATGGCACAGGTGACAAAAGAAAATAAGACCAACACCCTGCTTTTGTTTTATTTATTTATTTATCACATAATACAATTTTATTTGGGACAAAAACATTTATATCATAATAGAAATAACTTCATATTTTTGTAATCACACATTCTCTTTGGCCTATCGATATGTGTGTCTTGCTATAAATACACAAACCCCGTCTTTTATTTATTACCGTAAGACTTCCAACCACCGAGTTTGCGCGGTGATTTGTTTTCATTTCTATTCAATTCCATCAACTTGTTGTTTCCAAAGTCTCTTTTAGGTGGCTCCTTATAGCATTTGTTTTTATTTCATTTGATAAACACTCATCATAACTATACCATGAAGCTCTCACAGTTGTTGCTTCTTGTGACTCTGGCTCTGTTCTTAGCCACCGCTATCTCATCAGATCCTGACCCCCTTCAAGACCTCTGTGTTGCTGACCTTGCCTCAGGTACACACTCTTTTCTCTTTTTTTTAATCCATTCTTTAGTTATAGGATTGTTGCCAGAATTTTAAGTTGGCATAACCCAATAATTTGATATCATCCTTTTTCTTTGCTGTTTAGTTTTTTTCATTCCTTCGTTTGGTTTTCTTTGCACCACCAGGTTAACTCAATATCACTCTCCAAAACATACCACTCCAACCAACTACTTTAATTTTGCTTTTTCCTGAAACCACTGTTTCATCATGTTAACTCTAGTACTATAGTATTCCCACTTAACATGATTAACTTTTATTTGGTCCCTTTCATGTATGTATCAACACCACAGATAATAGTTTCTCTGATTTTTAATTTTCTAGCATAGTCCATATCTATACATATTTTAGTCTATTACAAGTGATTTTGTTAACCTCCTGAGTCTAAAGATCGAGCAAGTTATTAAAAAATATAATTTTTACTGATATAAATGAAATTATTTCATTACAGAATTAATATATTCATTTTTAATAAGAAAGTCTTAAGCTTAGTTGCTAAGGTTAACCAAAACCTTGCATTTGATGGTAATTAGTAGGTGTACTGATTGTGATAGAAACAGGTGTGAAGGTGAATGGATTCACGTGCAAAGAATCATCAAAGGTAAATGCCTCAGATTTCTTCTCAAAGATACTATCCAAACCAGGAGCCACAAACAACACCTTTGGTTCCTTAGTGACTGGCGCAAACGTTGAGAAAGTCCCTGGACTGAACACCCTTGGTGTGTCACTTTCAAGGATTGACTATGCCCCAGGTGGCCTTAACCCACCTCACACACACCCACGTGCCACAGAGGTAGTGTTTGTGCTTGAAGGGCAACTAGATGTTGGGTTCATAACCACAGGCAATGTGCTCATATCAAAGACCATCACAAAGGGTGACATATTTGTGTTCCCAAAAGGCTTGGTTCACTTCCAAAAGAACAACAATGCCAAGCTCCCTGCTGCTGTCATTTCAGCCTTCAATAGCCAACTTCCTGGCACACAGTCCATTGCTACCACCTTGTTTGCTGCCACCCCAACTGTTCCAGACAATGTCTTGACCAAGACATTCCAGGTGAGTACCAAGGAGATTGAGAAAATCAAGTCTAGCTTTGCACCCAGGAAGTGAAACAAAAACAAAAAAGGACACCAAAGTGGTTTGGTTGTCTTGTCAATTGTTCTTTTACCCTCTCTTTTGTCTAGTTTACAATTCATTGTTTGGAACTCAAAGGAGAAGAAAAAAACGAGAGAAAATGGGGCACATTCATTTGTTTGATAATTTAAATTTGAAAGATGATTGCAAGTTTGGTGATTAATCAGTCATCATCAGTAGTTCTGTTGCCTTGTATTTATTCTCCCGTGAAGGAATAGTATAAGTTACTACACCATAAAGGCATAAACTCTCACTCCGTCTTTTTCTTTTTCTTTTCATCTTTTCTATTTACTTTTTGCATATGTTAGTTGAATTTTAATTAAATTAGTGAAGGTTACATCTTTTCTTAGTGATCCCAAGGGTATCAAAAAATTGATAAGTGTATCAAGGACTATCATTGATGATAGGAGATTAACAAGAGAAATAATAAGGTAATGAGTCAATGTAAACACAATCTACATTGATATTGTAAAGATGATTATAGAAGTAATTATATGGGTATTTATAGAGGAGTAGGATACTAACAAACTAACTCACTCTAATCACTCACTAATAAACTCTAACTAATCAATTAACAACTCTAATACCTTCTCTCAAACTTGACGATATTGAATCTAAAAGAATCTCTATATGATATTTTATCAAATAGATTCAAAATGGTCTTAATAAATACAAATTGGTAATCAAATTCACATGTCCAAATGTCATCATTGTCATATACAAAAGAATTGACTATTTACAACATCAAAAGAATAAAGGTTTCATCTACAAAAGGATTGATGCTACCAATGTTTTTAAAACCGGACCGGTCATTGAACCGGTGAAGGCACCGATTCATGAAAACTGTGCTAAAATCGGGGTTCAACCGTGGTTGAACTGGTAATATTAAAGAATTGACCCGGACCGGTCACCTAAGCGGTTCATGGTTCAACCGGTCTGACCGGTCGAACCGGTTCGGTTTTGATAACAATGGATGCTACCATCAACCTAAATATCAACATCATCACAAACATTTACATTACTGACCAATGTATTCCATTACCACTATTTTACCTTACATCTAAAAAGCTTTATTTTGCAAAGCAAGGTCATCTTATCCTATATAGGTACTGCATCACAATGCTAAAAAGAAACAACATGGGAGAGTGAGCATTACATTCGAAATGATGAACTTAAACACTTGTGATTATGTGCACATGCATATAAATTACTTATGCACTTTGCAATATAAGTACCAACATCATCAACTTATTCATTTTGTCATTATATACATACATAATAGTCATCAATCAAGCTCATAATAAGTACATACACATTCATACATCATTGCCCTTCTTCATAATGGGCTATCACTAGTATTTCCATAGTTTTCATTATAGTGTTCATCATAGTTGTTTACTTTGTCAGGTTATAGGTTTTCAGCCACCAAATTCATCCACCACCTTTCAAAGTCCCAATCTCATACTGGCATATCTCTAGGCTATATGCAAATGCTCTTAGGCTAATGCGTATACATAAGAATATCATATTCAACAATTGCAAATCTGACAGTGGGAACAAATCATCAATTTGGGTATATACTGCAGTATCATCTCAACATAATGTGTACACATACATATATCATTCAACACTTTTTACTGGTACCAAACCACATTGCCTAAAATGCAACACCGGTCATTTCATTATGACAATGACAAAATCATCTCGTCTGAGCGAGATTTTGGGCGCTTAAGCGAAATTTTCGCTCAGACTCTCGCTTGAGCAAAAATGCAACAACATTAGACCTTGGAACTCGCTTGAGCGAAATTGGCAATGGCTTGAGCGAAATTGGCACTCGCTTGAGCGAAATTAGGCTCGCTGGAGAGACATTTGACCAGAATGCATACCCAAACTCGTATAATGGCTCGCTCAAGCAAAATTTGACTCGCTTGAACGAGTTTGACAGCTTTAAACCTCTAAATTGACTTCCTACCTACCTATTTTGCCCGTTTCAACTCCGATTACTACGAAACTTCATGGGCACTATATTTTCACCATTCTGGAGCTATTGGCGCTGTCCGTTCATCAAAATTCGGACATATGACCAACTTATGCACAAAAATGCATTATGGTCCAATTATGCAATTTAAATGCATCAACCCCTCTCAATTCCATTCAAACACATCAACACCTATTTAAACAAGTCATATATAATATAGGGAATCTATCGATCCCTTCCAACGACTCAAAAACTCATCGGATCATCATTTCACCCTTCCGGTTCCTAATTTTCATATGCATAATTTTAAATTCTGTAAAATCAACTCATATATTATCTCATATAACATAACTATATCATCAAATACATATTCATAATCATATTTAGATTTCAAGCCTCTAAATGAAGCTATCCATCTTCCAAAACTTTAAATCCTTCATACATATCATAAAACATCATCTAGAGCCGGCCAAGGCTTTAACATACTATCAAAAGATATTATGTGTCAATATATACATAATACTTTAGTTTCCACTGAATGTCTTCTCATATGCCTTCACTGCGTCCTATATCCACTGAAAAGCAATCATAAATAGGGGTGAGCATACTACATGTTAAATGACAGTTATTGAATCGGATCAAGTGTCCAATTCATAACCACATATAAATCATAACCATATCACATAATCTCATTACATTTTATTCCTTCACAATGATCATAAACTCATGTTGTTCACAACAACATTCATCAATGCAATCACATGCTCAATCAAATGGATCCATTATTAAGTTTTAGTTTTGTGTTGCAACACTGGCTCTCAGCCATAACTCAGCTCTCAGCTGATCCAGCCGTTTTACTGGTACCAAACCATTTGCCCTCTCATGTGACACAATCACTCCCAGCGACAACGGTAGTGTCACGGGCTAAACCCCGAGCCCCGCTCAAGAGGTTTGCCTTGAGTCCCACCTAAGGTCTTTTTGTGGAATCCTCGAAACCACAATTATATTTCATATTCATTCATCATACAAGCATCCCATGCTTATCAAATGCATCTCATGCATTCATATATTATGAATATCATTCATATCATCAACATTAATCATATATTCTATTGCATCTCATGCATAGAATTCATCATAAACTCATACATCACATATACAGTTCATATCTCATATAAATTCAAAATCAATATCATTCACATTAAAGATAACGATATTATCCTGATACCGTTCATAAACTATACATTTAAAATGTAAACGCTCCCCCTACCTGGAATAAACGATTCCAGAAGCTCCTCGAGCTATCGAGTATAATTCTCTCGCTTTTGTAAGTTCCGAATCAAACCTCTAGCTCAGAAACCTTTCGAAGCTACCTAGTTTATTTAACAATCACTATTAAGCTTCAATTCTCTAAGATTAGCAATCAAGAAGCCGTTTAATTTTACTCTTTCATAAGAAACTCTAGGTTCTTGAAAAACCTAAGCTCTTTCTTCATTTCCATGGATTCCAATTACTTCTAAGTTCTTAATTGTGCATGAATTGAAAGATGAAATAAAGTTAAACTAGAATCCATGATAGGTATTCATCATCTTACCTCACTTGGAGAATTCAAAGCTTCTTCTCCCTAAAAGTCCAGCTTCCAACGAAAAGAGAAAGGAGTGGAGATTGATTTCTACTCAATTTTTGTAATCTTGGAAGAAAATTGAAAAAGAGAGGATTAGAGGCAATAATTTTGGATGAGAAGAAGAAGAAGATGAAGAAAGAAATGGCTTCTCTCAATCTCTCGAAAGTTTGAGAAAGATAGAAGTTAAATTTCAATTTTAAAAACATTTAGGGACGCGTCCGTCATTACGGCAATTGTTGGGGACGTATCCATTATTTTGGCATTTGTTAGGGAAGAAATCGTCATTTTTGTAATTGTTCAAATTAATTCCCCATTTGCCTTTAAATCCCTCTTTAAACCTCGTTTTAATAGTAAATCTTATTTTTAGGATGTTACAGAAGGCACCTCCAATATTAAAAGGTCTAAGAAGATACTGTTAACGAAATAGTATGATACCTTCAAGATTGAAGAGCATAAGTAAGTAGATCAAATGTTTGGAAGATTTCAAACTCTACTGAACAAACTCAAGGCTCTTAGAACTATTCCCTCTATAAAAGATATCAATGTTAAGCTTCTTGGAAGCTTGCCTGAAAGGTTCAATGCCAAATGTTCTGCACTAGAAGAAGCTAAAGTTCTGAGCACTTTTTCTCTAGATGAGTTGCTTGGAGTTCTCAGAGTGCATAAGCTAAATTTAAAATAGAAGGAAGTCAGCAAACCTTCCTCCTCCAAGAACATTGCCTTGAAGTTTGATGAGTCAAGCAGAAAACCCAAAGCATTGAAAGATGAGGAATCCTCAAGTTTTGATCTAGACTTTGATGAATCAGGAGCTGACACTAATGAAGAACTGGCTCTTGTAACTAAGAGATTCCATAGACTGCTGAAATAGAAGAATTTCAAACTTGACAAATTCCAAAAGAAGGAGTACAAAGGTAAAAACACAATTAAATTTTAAAACTGACAAGTCTGCTTTTTAATGTTTTAACTGTAGGAAACCAGGTCACATGAAAGTAGAATGTCCAAAGACAAGAAAGTTCAAAAGGAGAAGAAGAGGTTTCCCATGAAACAAAAAGGACTAATAACTTGGGATGATGAGCTCTGAAGAGTCTAAAGAAGAGACAGAATCTACACAAATTTGTCTTATGGCAAATGAAAAATCAGACTCTGAAGCAAGCTTCAGTGACTCAGATACTGAGGATGTGAGTTATTTTGAACTAAAACAAAATTATGATTTGTTATTTAATGATTTCTCTAGGCTTTTAAAGAATTTCAAAAAATTAAAATTAAAACATGTTGACATGGTTATTAATTTTGAAAATGAAATTTCTAAACTAAAAGAAGAGAATCTTGACAAAAACTCTTTGAAAGAAATGGAAGAAAATGAAAAGATACACTTAGAAGAATTGAGCAAACTCAGAAAAGAAAATGTTACTTTGAAAATAGATTTTGAAAAATCCAAGAGCTGCTGCAATTCTCAAAGTGAAGAAATCATTAAGTTGTAAAAGCAAGTTAGCTCTCTTACCTCAGACCTGACTAAGTTTGTAAACAGTATTGAAAACTTGAACATACTATTGGGAAAGTCTTATGGTAATCGAAAAAGGCCAGGTCTGGGATATGTAGAGGAAAATGATTTCAAGAAAACTTCATCTTCTTTATTTGTTTCAAATAATCAAAAACAAATTAAGTGTAATTATTGTAAGAGGCATGGTCACTTAATCAATGATTGTCGAAAAAGGAAAAGAAGAAATGAGAAAATTACTAACAATGCAAGACCCAAAAGAATACGGGTACCAAAATCATTAATTACCTCATTTACAGGTATCTAAATAGTGGATGCTCGCATCATATGACAGGAAAAATGTCTATGTTTCTAGACCTGGAGTAGTTTAAAGATAGAATTGTCACATTTAGAGGAAACTAGACCAGATGAATCATTGGGTATGGTAGAGTGGGTAAAATTCCTTCACCCATTATTGAAAATGTATTTCTTGTTGAAGGTCTGAGACATAACCTAGTGAGCATTAGTCAATTTTGTGAAAGTGGGTACAAGGTCTCCTTTCACAAAAATAAGTGTACCATCATCAACCATGATGGAACCACACTCTTTAATGCCAACAGACATCACAACCTGTACAAGGTTGACTTGAATGAACTAAATGACCAGAATGTAACATGTTTGTTTACAAACTCTGAAGAGAGATGGATCTGGCATAAAAAGCTTGGGCATGTAAGTCTAAAACATATTTCAAAACTTCATAGAAAGGATCTTGTTAAAGGATTGCCAAAGATTTTCTTTAATAGCTCCTTACCTTGTGCGACATGCCAGAAAGGGAAACAACACAAATTGTCTTTTAAAAACAAGGATGTTGTTTCCATCACCAAACCTTTGGATCTGTTACATTTAGATTTCTTTGGTCCATCTCAAGTGCAAAGTTTGGCAGGAAAGAAGTATGGATTTGTCATTGTTGATGACTACACAAGAATGACATGGGTATACTTTCTAACTCATAAGGATAAGTCTATAAAAGTATTCAAGATTTTTTATAAGAAAATCCAGAATGATAAAGGTTTCTCTATTGATACAATAAGAAGTGATCATGACAGAGAATTTAAAAATAAAATTTTTGAAAAATTCTGCAATGAATCTGGTATAACTCATAGTTTTTCTTCTCCAAGAACACCTCAACAAAATGGTGTTGTGGAAAGGAAAATCAGATCTCTGTAGGAAATGACTAGAACAATGCTTTGTAAAAATATATTTCTGGGCAGAAGCTGTGAGTACTTCTTGTTATATTCAAAATAGGATCCTTATCAAACCAATACTAAATAAGACTCCTTATGAATTATGGAAAGGAAGGAAACCCAACATCTTATATTTTCACCCATTTAGATGTACTTGCTATGTTCTAAACACTAAGGATCATCTTAGAAAATTTTTAAGTGTGATAAAGGAATATTTATGAGGTATTCAACCATATCAAAATCTTATAGAGTACTCAATACTCGAACTCAAACCATTGAGAAATCTATGCATGTAAGATTTAATGATCTTTAGAGACTGACAGGAGACTAGCATATCTAGATTTTGATGATGTAGGAATACTACAACAAGAACCTAAAAGACAGAGAGCCTGAACATAGAGATAGAGAGCCTGAACAGAATCAGTCATCCATTGAACCAGAAAAGCCAAGAGACTGGAAGTTGAAGGCATATCATCCTTCAGACCTCATTATTGGAGATCAAGCAGCTGGAGTTAAAACCAAATCTAGTCTTCATAACCAATCCTCAATTGCTTTAGTTTCAGAATTTGAACCAAAGAATGTTACAAAAGCTCTGGAAGATACTAATTGGATTATTGCTATGCAAGAGGAACTAAATCAGTTTGAAAGGAACAAAGTATGGAAACTTGTTCCAAGGCCCAAAGATAAAAGCATTATTGGAACAAAATGGGTATTTAGAAACAAGCTTGATGAAGATGGAAAAGTCATCAGGAACAAAGCCAGACTTGTAGCTCAAGGCTATAACCAACAAGAAGGTATAGATTTTACTGAAACTTTTACACCTGTAGTCAAACTTGAGGATATCAGAATACTTCTTGCATTTACTGTATTTAAAGGTATTACATTATATCATATGGATGTAAAAAGTACTTTTCTAAATGGTTTCATTGAAGAAGAAGTTTATGTAAAACAACCTCCTGGTTTTGAAGATGTGTCTCTTCCTAACCATGTTTCCAAATTGAGTAAAGCAATGTATAGTCTAAAATAAGCTCCAAGAGTTTGGTATGACATACTTAGTTATTTACTAATTTCGAAAGGCTTAGTTATTTACTAATTTTGAAAGGCTTTATAAGAGGAAAAATAGACACAACCCTATTCAGAAAAAGCTCTCAAACACTTTATTGTTGTGCTAATTTATGTAGATGATATTGTTTTTGGTGCTATTGATGATAGTCTATGTAAATATTTTTCTAAAATGATGTAAGCAGAATTTGAAATAAGTATGATGGGAGAGCTTAAGTTTTTCTTAGGCTTACAGATTACACAAACTAATAATGGTATTTTCATCCATCAGTAAAAGTACACTAAGGAGCTACTTAACAAGTTTAAAATGGTTGATGTTAAGTCCATGAGCACTCTTATGCATCCAAACTACATAATAAATAAAGATGAATCTAGTACACCGGTGGATCAGACCTTGTACAGAGGAATGATAGGTTCACTTCTGTATCTAACATACAGCAAACCTAACATAATGTTCAGTGTTTACATGTGTGCAAGATACCAATCAGATCCTAAGGAATCATATTTGTCTGTAGTGAAGAGGATTCTGAGATATCTTGTTGGCCCAACTAACCTTAGGCTGTTCTATAAGAGAATAGACTCTTTTTCCCTATCTGGATTCTGTTATACAGATTTTACAAGAGATAGAGCAGACAAAAAAGTACAAGTGGTGGATGTCCTTTCTTGGGAAGAAGACTAATATCGTGGGGAAGCAAAAAGCAAAGTTCTATTGCACTTTCAACAGCTGAAGCAAAATATATGTTTGCAGCAAGATGTTGTTCTTAACTTCTTTAGATTAAGTATCAACTTAAAGACTATTCAATCAAAGAAGGAAAGATCCCTGTATTTTGTGATAATACAAGTGCAATAAACCTATCAAAGAACCCACTCAACACTCAAAGGCAAAGTACATAGAAGTGAAATATCACTTTATCAAAGATTATGTGCAAAATTGGATTCTAGACATAAAGTTTATAGATACAGACCATCAGTGGGTAGATATCTTCACAAAGCCTCTGGCTGAGGCCACGTTTGCTTTTATTAAGCACAATTTAAATTTGAGAGTTATAACATGAAAAGTATGATGCATGAAAGGTCTGATGCATGAAAAGTCTGTTGTATGATATATTTGATATTTGACTTGTCTGAACCCACACTCTCTTCTAAATATTTGAGAGAAATTATTTGTATCTTTTGGGATTCGTGTTAACTGCCAATCGTTTTATTTTTTTCGTACATCGTGGCAATAATTACTACCTTTTGTGTAACTGTCATCTTAACGTGTGTTCTCTCTTCTCTTTAGTGGTCAGTTTTTGACTTTTTAAATTTTAGACTATTTATTTTCATTTTTCCCATCCTTTTCTCGAATCTTTTTATCTCTCTCTCGAAAAACTTTTTTCATTTCCTTAAACCCTAAACTCTTTCTTCATTAAGCAATAGCATTCAAAGTTTTAAACATCGTTGAGTCCTCTATATTCAACATGAAGTAGCACAAACTTGATGGAATAGACATCTCAGAGGAACTAAATGGCATTGGTTGGACCGAGTTTTACCATGACTAGGAACCCTACTCACCCTCTCTAGTTCTGGAATTTTGGAAGACCGCTACGGTCGACAAGTCTAAGTTCATTGTGTTGGGAAAGCTTAAAGGGAAAACTATTGAGATTTCTAAGATGTCCTAGCTATTGTTACTGGATGCCCTACAATGGGAGAAATTTATGCTGACGATCGAGTATGAGGTTGTATCTCATTTTGAGATAAATGAGATGCTCTTTGGTACTGATCGCCCTGCCAAACCAGTTTCTGGTAATCTGCTTCCAAAGATCAAAATGCTTCACTTGGTGATGAAACAAGTTTTCTTCCCTAGGAAAAGAGAAAAAGATACAATCAGCAAGCTGGATAGGTTCTGTATGTACCACATTCTTGCAAAAGAGAAAGTAAGTCTGCTTAATGTTATTATGACTTACCTAATTTCTTCGATTGGAAAGAAGCAGAATAAAATTCCGTATCTTGGTGTGCTCATGAAAGTATTTGCCCAAAAGAATATGCAAACAGCCACTGTAAGTGACTTGGTGACTCCGTCCTCCTCGGTGAGCAAGTTACCTCCCTTCTCACCCTTCTTGGACCAGACCATGGATAGCTCCCTTCCACCTCTTAAGAAGAAAAGGTCTATACTCAAGAAGCAGAAAGTTGAATCTGGCCATAAATGAACAAGTGAAAGAATAAAGTGTTCAACCAGAAAAGTCAGGAAGATGGTTCTCGATTTTTCCAATGAATCACTTTCTGGTGATTCCAATGAAGCAGACTCTCCATTGAATATGGAACCTTACCAGATGATCCTTTTTTCCTCCTCTGCTCAAACTACAGACCCTGTTGAGCTCAGAGAACTTGAAACTGCTGCTGCTAAAGAGTCTTCTGACTCAGATGATAACATTTTCATTCATTAACTTCAACGCAAATTTGTTACCCAGTAGTCTGGCTCTAAGAAGCCAAAGAAAGCTATGCCCTTTGAAGCCCAGCAGACTCCTCAATAGCAACCTCAGCACTCATCTCAACCCCGACAGTCACAGTAGAAAAAGTTGTCTGGTGATGAGATCTTCAAGATGTTTGTCTCTGTGTACTTTATTTTGCATTCTGAGGCCCTTGTCATAGGATGGACTGCATTAAAATGGCATGGCAAGTATGAAGAAATAAGAGATGATTATCTGATGATCATAAAGGAAAATCATGATAATTTGAAGAAATATGGTGGGTACCCCGGCTTCATAACTTATTTGAGATTTATTTATGGATTTTTGAAGCATACCTCTGACCCTGATATGTGCAAGTGGGGGCACATTGATTGGATAAACCAGATGTATGAGACTCTTGGCACGTATTAGAATAATGAGCAAGTCTTTAGAGCCTCCCTTAAAAGGAAGAGAGCAGACTCTTCCTCTGGTGCAAGTGCAAAGAGAGCAAGGTGTGAGCCCTTATCCTTAAACCTTTCTGTTCCTTCTGCATCCTCTGAACCTTCTACCTCTCATCAATCCCCTCAACCCATCCCCATCTCTTTTGAGCCTATACCTCAGACTCAGACGTCATCCTCCCTAGCCATTATTCCCTGCCCTAACCCTTCTACTGTTAGCCTTCCTTCTCAGCAACCTCCTTTGTTCGTTCTCACCTAGTCTACCCACTTACACATTTTATAAACTTGTTCTTGCTTCTAACCCAGGTTATAAGAACCCTTACAATTTAGCCATTATCAGTAATCCAAATTTTAATAGACGTAGAATCTACATTCGACCCTCTGAACCTAAATACTTCCCTCAGTTTCCTATAGAATTCGTGCTACCTTATCCTGACCTACTCTCGTTTGATGATATTGCCTTGCATCAAGTGCTAATTACTGAACAGGCTTCTGTGGCTCGTGATTTGAAGTATGGTGTAGCAACTCTGGACTCTGCTATGATCAAGAACAGACTAATTGCCACCCCTTGGAAGAATATCTTGTTTGCTCCCTCTAGAAGACCACAGTTGACTACTTAGACTTCTTTGGGCAGATTGAAGAAACCCATGCCTCCAAAGTTCAAGCCCCAATACAAAGGTCTTCTTCGACCCAGGCATCTTCCTGAAGCTAATCTTGTCAGTATTCTGTTTGCTCTAAATAAAACAGAAGCTCATGTTGATGCTCTATGGTGCTATTTTTTGTGGTCAATTCAAGAAGAAGGATCTTCCTTCTCTCACTCTTTTCTTGCCAATCCCATTTTTCAATATCATCCCTCTGTTATTTATTTTAATTCGCCTCTCCTATTTGTTGTTTAGACTCGTTATTTTACTATTGTCTCCTCAGCTACATCACCTCTTTTCAACTCTTCTCTAACCTGTGACTTGTTAGGATCTCAGTGATGCCCCTCTTTTATTGATACCAAAAGGGGGGGATATTTTAGAAGTCTTTTATGTTGGGTGATGTCAAAGATAACAAGTCTGGTCTTTTGGTTTGTTCTACTTGCGTAGATATAACTTGATTTGAGTAAACCTTGTAATATCTTCTAAAGATAAGTACTGATTTTTGCACTAAAAATTACAAGGTTTATTTCTTTTATTAAAAAGATTTTGTACTGAAAGATCTCTTACACTTATTCTATTGATGTGCATAATCTAATAACCTATCCTCCCTAAATCATGGACTTCATTTATGAAAAAGACTTAATGTTTACTATCAACAAATAAAGGTAGATTGTTAAAGAAAAGTGTGGTTGAAAAAGATTTTATAAAGAAATATTGGACCAGACCCCAATGCTTACGCCCTCAGATTTGTCAATAACATACACCAAGACCTTTCGTTAGTAAATGAAGTTTGTATATCTTGTGACTAATATGTATACCTAAGTGTTTCAGGATACAAGGCTTAAGCTATAAAACAAAGGGGGGGTCCTTGCATTTAAAAGTTTGATAGGATGACCAAAAGTCTAGTAAACGCACTCAATCAGATTTCAAACTTCATACACAAACAGAAAAAGAACATAATCTTTTTTTTAACGCTCTTAATTCTAATTGGGTGATGTATTGGGACTCATGCACTTATCAAATATGCGTGTTTATCATCAAAGAGCACAAGGAACAAAATCATGCTCAACAACCAAAGTTGACGTACCTACCTTTGTGCATATTCAGAAAAAGCTGGAACATTTCAAAAGAAATGTTAGCGTATCTCAATGTTTCTTAGCATTGACTTCTGATCTTCTGCTCTATCAAGATTTGAAACAAGAATAGCTTTATAAACTGGAAATGCATAAGAAACTAATTCCATGAAAGAGTTGAAGAAGCCTGCTACCAGACCCCTGAATCTGTTTGATCACCAAAGGTCTGGTACCTGAAAGCTTAAGGAAAAACCTTCACAGGATTTCCAACGACTATATCTCCTTTCAAGAAGCAACAACGGTCATTTTTCCAGCACCTATTTATATCAAGAAAGATTGAATTACAACATACACAACACTCACGAGCTTTCATTAAAAATTCTCTTGAAACAAAATTCTGTGTATTCATTCTTCTCTTGTAGATAGAGACCTTCTTTGTTTGTTCTTCCTCTAACATACCTTGGTCTCGTGTCATAACTTAGTATACAATTTCATTTGTATATCTGTCATACATTAAGTTCTGTGAGTTACTTTTTCTTTCACAAAAACACTGTAAAGTCTGGTGTGTTGTGAAAACTTGTTAGTGTGGGAAACATTGTTGGCTTGAAGAGAATTTTGAAAGAATACTTGGGTTTGAGCCAGAAGTGGTTGGAGTCAAGAATACTTATGGCACTGGTCTAGTGCTATTATTGTAAAGGAGATTTTACAATAGTTAAAATCCTTCAAGTTAGAAGGGACTAAACGTAGCTTTTGAGTTGGAAGTGAACCAGTATAAACTCTGTGTTAATCTCTTTCCTTTGCCCTTTTACATCGTTTGATTGCAAGTTTTATTTGGTTCAAATTTCCGCTATAAGAGTCTGTGACTTATTTAGCCCATCCCCCTTCTATGTCAGACTATGAACTATCAATGGTATTCTCATTTTCCTTATTATACTCAATATTGAAATCCACGCCATGAGTTGTTATAGTCCCTAATTCTACATCAAACTTGTAAAGGGATGCTCTAATATCTACTTGAGGGTTTTTTCATTTATTTTGATGATAAAATGGTGACCTAACAAGTAAGAGTGTCACTTGTTAATTACAAATAAAATAGCAAAAAACTTCTTCTCATAAGCTTATAATATTTGATACCGTTAACCTATTGCTTTGTTGATAAAAGTTAGTGGATGGCCCCGCCGAATCAAAATCACACCAATGTCTTTCCTTGATGCATCCATCTTATGGTAAACTCCCGCAAAACATTAGGCAATTCCAAAATAGGGACTGAAATGAGAGGATGAAATGTTTTCTCAATATTATGCCACAAAACCCATTGCCCTTCTTCAATAGTTTAGTTAATGGCATAGCAATTTTACAATAATTGTTGATAAATCTTCTATAGTAACTAGATAATCCCAAGAATCCCCTTAATTCATTGAGATTGGTTGGTTTATGCCAATGTTGTACAATTGTAATCTTGTTTAAGTCTCTTGCCACAGACATAACATGGCCTAAGTAATCAACCTTGGTTTTTGAAAAATTGTATTTTCCCATTTCCATATGGAATGCTAGCTTTAAACAACTCTTCTGATCCCCCCAATATTAATTATAAATTAATATATCATAAAAAAACAAATGAATTTCCCCAAGAATGGCCTAAATATGTCATTCATTAAGTTTTGAAATGTGGTTGAAGCATTAGTGAGGCTAAAAGAACGCACAAGCCATTCATAATGACCATTGTGAGTCCTAAAAGTTATTTTATATATGCCATCCTCTATCATTCTAATTTGGTGATAACCACTTCTTAGATCAAGCTTAGAGAAAAATTGAGCACCATGTAACTCATCTAATAATTCTTCAATGGGGGGAATTAGAAATGTAACGTCCCGACCACTTTTCAGGAATGAACGACTCTCCCCACAGACCAACACGAGACCTTTCCAATGTGCTTTATCCTCAATCACACACTTCCCAAGAACTTCCCAGGAGGTCACCCATCCCAGAATTACTCCAAGTTAAGCACGCTTAACTTTGGAGTCCTTAAGTGATAGGCTACCGAAAAGGCTAATGCATTTATTGGTATAGGTAGTACAAATTCATTTCTTTAATCTATTCTCGACTGTATAGTCTCATACCTATACAGTCTTTGGATCCCTCTCATTCTGGTATGTATTCGGTTCGTTCATATGCCCCTCCCACTGGAAGCCTGCCAGGAGCCGCTCCTTGTCCGTGCCTATGCACCGGCGATCACTCCCTGCCCTCAACAGTGACCGAGATGTCACAGGAAACATATTTTTAACAGTTGTTGCATTAAGTTTCCTATAATACATACACAATCGCCATGTTCCATCCTTATTTTTAATTAAAACAATAGGGGAAGAAAAAGCACTATGTCTTCGCCTGATGTACCGACTTGCAATATCTCCTCTACCAGTCTCTCAATTTTTGATTTCTGAGAATGTGGGTATCTATATGGTCTACAAGTTATTGATTATTCTATGGTGAGGATAATTTGATGATCATATCGTTACGTGGGTGGTAAAGACTTAGGTTCTTGAAATAAACATTTATATTCTTGCATTAGTTTTGAACTGGTCTGGACCGGGGTCTAGGATCCAGTGTGGGACCAGCCACAAGATTATAGGTGTTTTTAGGGTTTGCACACCGGAACAGTGTGTATCCGATGTATTAATCCGATCTCTCAGTGGGAGAGGCCGGTCTTGTTGTCCTAGAGATCCTTCACACCAACGTTTCGCGTTGCAGGGGGGCGAAAGGTGGTGCCACCTGCGAAGATTCTCCGACGCTCAAGTTAGAAGAGTGTAAGAACTCAATGAATACTCAAGCGAGGTAATAGTAAAGTGTAAGTTAAAACAACGATACCTTGCATGTGTATTGAAATGAGCTATTTATAGTTGTACGTGAGAAAATGAGTCGTCGGGTACATGTGGGTCCCCTAGCTCTGATAGCGTGTACATTATGTCAATCAGGGTGGCTCAACACTCAGAATGTGTCAGGAGGGTAGGTCAATTATCAGAGTACGACCCTATAGGAAGAAGAGAGGATAATCACCTTTTCCGCATAATCTGCTGACACATCCACTTGCTTTCTAAGGCCATTGACGTGACATATTTTGCTACATACAGTATCTTCGTTGATAAGTTATTAGGGGCTCTTATCTTGCTGTGACTGTGAAACCAACAGCTATATATAAATGTTCTGTGAAAATGAACAAAGATCCGTTATAGAGAAAATAAGTGGGGCAGTCGTGAGATGAGAGCGGAAGGCCAGACATCGGATATCTGGTGTGGTAATGTTGAACCAGGACACCGGTTTTCCTTATATGAGATCACTCTGACGTCACAAGATTGGGGGCCGGTATCCAGACCGGATCAAGTTTGTCATTTGTGATTATTGTGTGTTATCCAATTCACTCTAGTTTGCTACATTAATAAATTCAGTACCCTATTCTAACTCCTCTAACATAAAGTACAACATTGCTTGCACCCAAATAGCTTTAAGTTTATCGGTCGCTTCAATGATAAATGTTTTGAGTTGTTCCCCTTCAAGAAAAATAGTTTTACCATTGTGTTGGAATTGTATAGTTATTTTTGTATTTATATGTTGATGTAGGTTTTGATAATGACACAACAAATGAAGAAATATTAAGGATGTTGTCAAGCTATCAATTTTGATGAACAACAAAGAACTTAAATCAAGGCATTCACAAATGACTAAATCAAGTGAAAATTGATCAACAAAATACCTAAGGATCAAAGGATTGGAACCTTAATTCATAAAGTGTCAAAAAGAGTGAAACAAAGCTTCAAATTTCATGTATCAGGTACATGAATCGACTCATACAGCAACCAATGGCCATATGAATCGATTCATATGATTAACAAAGGCTCGGACTTGCAAAATAAATGAAGGAATCGCTTCATGATGAAGAACTAGCCCAAGGAATCGATTCACACGGTAAATTGGCAAGAAATTTATGATTCAACACGCAGGAATCGATTCACTCATGGGAGGAATCGATTCATGTAGCATATTGGCCCAAGGAATCAATTTAAATCAAGAAGAATCGATTCACTACCCCTGCTAACATCAAGGAATTGATTCACCAACTTAAAGAATCGATTCATACGCTGTGTCAGGACCAAAATGCACGCTGGGAATCTATTCTTTCATCGATTCATTCAGTTAAAATGCATTATAGTCTGGAATCGCATTAAAACTCCACTAAGCAGGCATAACGCTTCACTCCATACTCCACTGCATCGAAGGGACTAGTTAATTTGTCCAGCCATGCTCCAATTGCATCGACGAGGATTTTAAAATTGCAAATACTATGCCTCCTGGAGCCTATAAATAGGAAAGGAATTGAAGGCACAATTCGTACCAAGAAAACAGAAAGCATTCCTCTATTCCTCTCTTCTTCCTCCTTCATTGCTTTCTCTCTTGATTTATAATTTTGCATATTTCTCTTTTAAGAATTGATTAAAAGTTAGAGAGAAAAATTATTTTTGAGTAAGCGAAAATTTGCATATCCTCTCTTTGAGAGTTATCATTTTGAGAAAACTTAAATTTGTATATCCACTCTATTGGAGAGTTACTCTTGTATTCCAAACACCAAAATTTCTAGAGTTGTGGGTTGGGTTTCAACCTTGTAATTTAAGAGATTGAGAGATTGGGTGGGGTGCCCTTGTACTTGTGAGAATTAGGTTCTTGAGTGTGGGACACTAGGAAGCCGCAATTGCTCAAAGTTGTATCTCTAATCTCCAATAGTGGAAATCCTTTAAGTGGGTTGCTTAGAGGCGAGACATACACTGTGTAGTGGAACTCGTATACATCGGTTTGCAAATCTCTCTTCCCTACACTCATTTAAATTTGTGCACTTAAAATTGCTTGCTAAATATTTGTGTTTATAAATTAATTAGTTAAGCAACTTTATTAATTCACTTAAAGTGCATATTCTATTGGCTTGATTAAATTTGTAAATCACTTAGATTAAATTTGTTAAAGTTGTTTAAGTAATATTCTTGAATTATTCTTTAAATCTTTCTAAGTACCAAAAATAGTGTTGTGATTAATTTGATATTATTACTTGAATATTACTTTATCTCTTAAGTGAATTTATTGTCATATACTTAGTACTTGTTAATTTGCTTTGTGTATAAATTGTTATCATTTGTGATTAAATTTATTATCTTCATTAAGCATAATTATTAAAGAATCAATTTTAAAAGCATTCCAAGTAAAATTTTTTAATACTCAATTCACCCCCCTCTTGAGTAATTGAGGCCACTTGGTTAACAATTTTTGCACAATTCCAAGTAATCTCTCCTAAGGTTTTAAACCATTACATTTTCCTAAAATAGCTACAAAAATGGAGCTAGGCAAAACCAAGAAATCCGTAGTAAACTCATGGTCTCAGAAGATCCATTGAAGTCTGCATACTTCTTTTTAATTTGTATGGATGCTTCATTAGTAACCACCCCAAGAAATTCCTTAGTGAAATGAGTTTTTACTCCAAGAGATTTTACCTACTGTTCACTCAAAAAATTATGAGTGCTACCTATGTCCATCAGAAAAGGTACTTCTTTCCTCTTATCACCTCTTATAATTACAATGTTTAATCCCCAACTATGTCATTCAAAACATGCTATGAAACATGTACACCATCAGGACCAAGGGAAACTACACCATAAGTGTCCTCCTCATAATCCGAATTAGCCTCATCCTACTATTCTGGCTCATTAAAAATGGCATTAAGCTTCCCCTAAACCTTGCATTTCTGTCTATGACTCTTGTCCCATTCCTCACCATAAAATCCACATAGTCTCCTGGCTAATCTTTCATTCATCTCCTTTTGCTGAGTTGTTGTATGGTTGGTGGATTTGGGTATAGTATTTTGGATAGTCTTATGTATGGTGTTAAATGAGTTTATGAGTTTCTAAAATAGGTGGCTTATGGGGTTTTGTTTAGAGGATGAAGTTTGAGTACTAAGCCATGGTTTATAGGGTTTCGGTGTCAGATTAGAACTTTGGAATTGTTTGCTCAAGTTAGACAGAATTTCTCCTTACAAACGAGCTAAACTCATCGCCTCCTAAACATTTCTTGGTTTATGAAGCCTCACAAATTTCTCAAGGAGGGGACTTAAACCTCTTAAATATCCTCTACACACGTTCATACTAACAATTCATCAAATTCCCCCCATATAATCATCAAGGGACTGGTCTTGTTTTAACTTGGACAGTTCAAAAATAGTGTTATCATAAGTACCTACATCAAACCTACAAGCGACATATGGAATTAATTTCTTACCTTCTTACATTATATAATGTCTATATCATGCAAAAGCTTTACCATCCATTGATAATAACAACAATTTGCCATATTGGTTTTCTGGAGTTCCCTCAAGCTCAAAGAATTGCTCTGCCTTGACTCTTCACTCTCGATAATTCATGTCATCAAAACTAGGAAAAGAAATCCGTGTGCACTCCACCACTATGCAAATCTTAGATGTGGCCACCTCTTCATGTTGGCTTCCACTATCATCATCTTAAACTGGTTCTTTGAATTTGACTAAGATTTCTTCCATCATTGTTCGTATTGCTTGCATGGTTTCACAATTGTTTTATTGGGATCCTCAAGAAGTCATTCCAATCCTTTAATGGGAGATTCCAAATCACGATTTATCACAGAGCCCACCATTGGAATCGACAATTGACACCAATTGTTATGCCTAAAATACAAACTCCAAAGAATAGAGTAGAACAATAGGGATAAGGATGAACAATCCTCAAATTTGTATTAAACTAGAATAGGGAATAAAAACAATCTTCCATAACACACAACGGGTTGCCAACAATTGCCTAAGAAAAAATGTCAAAACTCACAAACCCCCTAAAGACCCCCACTAACAAGATCTAGGCATTTCTCCTCCAATTAATGAAGTCAAATCTGCATTTGGAAGGGAACTAGGTGAGGCTGAGAGCTGCAATGGAAGAAATAGAAGAGGATTTGATGGAAAAACCTAAGAGAAACTAAGAAAGGACATAAGGACTAAGAGAAATGGAAGGTCGAGAGGCAAGATGTGGTCAATGGTGACGCTACTCTCTATGGCTAGAGAGACAAGTCAATGAGGATCACCACTTTTGGAAGAGGTTCCGAGGGATAAGATCTAAGGGAAATGAGCTAAGCACTCAAAGAGTTTTAGAGAAAGGATTTGCACTCAATCTCACTAGAAATATATCAAATGAATCTTAGATTATGAAATACAAAGGAGAGAGAGCTTATATACTCCATGTAAAATTTAAAATTGGCTTGGGTGGCATTATAAAAGTTTCACCCAAAATCTAAAAATACATGGCTCAAAAGTGGACCAAGGCAAAACTATGGCTATACAAGGCTCAAAACAACATGCAAAGCCCAAAATTGACCCAAATAAAGTCCTAAAATTATTTTTATTATAATTTTATTAAATCCAAGACATGAAAAACATATGGAGACTGAATCTTCATCATACTATTAGATAAAAAAATTGGTATTTCATCCCTAGCTTGGAAGCAACAAATAGTGTAGCGCAAATGTTGTATCTCTCACATCATGCCTTGTCACCCTACTTGAGCCTGATTGCACATCTTTATTCTCTTTTAGTGTATCTACAATCAGTTGAGTTGCAAACTCTAGCCTCCTTGTTAGCTTGTAGCCAAACTAGGAGTATCCATGGGCAACTCCGTGAAGCAATTAAAAATCCATTGACCTCTATCCCAAATTTGTGAAACTTCTCACATCACTTCTCTATCATATCAATTTGACTCATGTTACCAAATAGATTGATGATTGTGTTCATTGTCCAAACATCTGACTTGCACGTAGCACTCTCCAGCATACTCAACAACACTTTCTCTATTTGATCAAACTTCACTGCCTTGCCATAATGTTTTGAGTGACAGTGTTGGAAAATGGATCTTTTAGTCAGTTCATCATACAACAACTCAACCAAATCAAATTTGAAAGCATCAACACAAACTTGTATCAAGGTACTGTAAGTGAAAACATCAGGCTAGCAAAGAGAAAGCTCATTCATCTCATTAAGAACGGAAAATGCCTCATCGATCAGGTTGTTCCTACAATAAGCAGCCAATAATGCAACGTACAATTTAGGAGTAGGGTTTAAACCTTCTTGAATCATTGTGGTAAAAAGCTGCTTAGCACGGTGGGGTTGGCCAGATTTTCCAACCAAGATAATAAGCTTAACGTAAGTCTATTTTTTGGGTTGCTAATTGGCTTCTCCTTTTTCTTTTGAACCAACGAGATCATGTCCATCTTCTACAACAAAGTTGATTTTGGATTCATCCTCTTTCTTTCAATCATTTAAGCTTTCGTGTTTTATAGTGAGAACGTCGAAGTCAGAGCTAGAGAGGGAAGACGACGCAGTGATGACAAATCCCAAATCAAAGGTGACTAACATGAATGGAAATGATGTTGGCTTCTATTCCAATGAATCTTTTGTGAATCTGTTTGTGCTGACGTGGAAAGGGTCGAACTTCTTTTCCATTTCTGCCATTCTCCACAAATGAGCAACGATGGAGTATGCAAGAAGGAACATGAGAGGGTTATAGACAATGGTGTATAATGCTGGTAAATTAGGGAAACACTTGATATGTTCAACAACCATGGAAGCATGAATGGAAAATAGATGTGGGGAAAATGAGTTTTCAGCAGAAGCAACAATCTTTGAATAATCACTCTCCTCAAAGAACTCGATACCATGTCAGAAAATTGATATGGGTATGAAGAGCCACCATTGATTATATGAGATAAACAAGGGAATAGCAACACAATCAGCTAATGTAGACAAAGTCTGAATTTATATTCAAAAGATGATTGCAGAAGCATTTACATAAGTATTTACAGAAAAGTAAGATACTACAAACTAACTCACTCTAATCACTCACTAATAAACTCTAACCAAAATCACTAACTCAACTAATCAATTAACATCTCTAACAGGGCATTTTTTAGGCCAAAGTTAAAGACTAATCATTCTTAGACATACATAAAAGTGGGTCTTGTTATTCCCATCAAAGCTTGTTTCATATACACAACAACCGTTGAAATTCTAACATTCTTAAAAAAATCCAGTTATCTACCAACTATATCAAAATTATCATTCGCTATCTACCAATTATATCTAATATTTGTTGGTAGCAAAGGTTGCACCTACCAAAGCCATTGAATGGAATGCAGCAACGTGTAGGAATTAGGATGGTGCACAACCTTTTTGTAATCATACTATATATCCATTAAGCTTCAGTTAGCTCGGCTAGATAAATGGATCTGACCAGGGTGAAATATAACTCATCTGCTTACGTTATCTCAATATGCATCACCAAACATTTACCTTCTTCAACTTTGCATCACATAAAAAATGATAGCATGCCGTCAGATTACATTATTAATATTTTGATGGTAACATTACATCATTAATATATTTTCATTGAAAGATCCGTGATTATAACACAGTTACATGCCTCTTTTACTCTTAATTACTCCAATGGTGAGGTTCGCGTTAAATTCACGTTATATATAATATCATTTACCACATCTATAGCATTTCCTTGGGTTGTTTAATGCATACATTGCAATATGGAATGTCACTTTAAATGTTTAATTATTATTAAATTATGCACCACTCAAATTAAAAGTTTAATTGTATTCATCTCTTCATACTATTATTAAGTAGGATTAAGGAAATTTTTAAAAAATGAATTAAAATGTAATTATAAATTTCTAAAATTAAGGATAATAACTTTTTTAAATCCTTGTGTAAAACACCAAAAGATAAGCATTTTAAACCGAATATATTTCATGTGATAGATAACAGCAAATATAGTGTCATTGAGGAAACAGACATCAGAATCTCGGATACCATGTTAATAATTCAGTTTACCATCAGTGATTTCCTTATTGCTTCAATATAAATACTTCCGCAGTTCCGCTTAAGCAAACAAAATCATCTTTAGGTTCAAACCTTAGGTTTTGCAGCTTAATTTCCTTGTAAATAAAAAAAGAACATAAAATCAATAGCATCTCAATAAAGACTATTGTAATCAGTCCAAAAAGTCAAAGAAAAGCCTTTTCCAATTGCAAGAATTCAGTTATGATAGTTTGATTATAAACATAACATGCTACTGATGATGGTAAACATAGAAATAAATAGTTCCACAAACTTGCTATCTCCATTACCAACTGTGTTGAGTGTGAATGTGGGTCATGCTACTTTAAAGAGTTCTAAGATTAAAATAAAAAAAATAAAAAAAAATAAAAAAAAGATCACTTCAAACATGTCTGCTGCCTGCCATCAGGGATTGCAAATAACACGATTGGTTTTGAGGGTCGAACGAAGGGTACATCACACCTGAAATATCCCTTTCTTTCAAGCTGCAATACCTCCCCATGCTGAAGATTTCTCATGTTGGAGTCTCCATATGCCACAGTCTCCTTTTTTGTACATGGATTAAGCACATCAATGAAATCCTCTCCCTCTTCAAGCTGCAACCGAAATCGACTATCAATGACACAAATTCAATGCTAACTAATTAGATAAATATCTGCTTACACAAAAGTGTCATCATGTTTTCCCTCAATTTAAACCCAAGGCTGAATGGTAGGAGAAATATGGTAGTAGTTGGTAGTCATATAAACAAAATAATTCACAAAATTACTATATTTTCCTTGACAATTTTAGGAATCGTTTGGTTTTAGAAAACATTCTATGTTTTTATTTTTTATTTTTATTTTTAATTACAAAATTGATATCTTGTTTTTTGTGTTTCCAAAACAAATTTTTGGAAATACAAAACAAGGTGACAGTTTTGTAATTAAAAGTGAGAATATGAAATGAAAATAGAAAACATTTTCTAAAACCAAATAGCCCTTATGTTTCTTAATTTCCTTATGGTAGAAACCAATGTGCTTAATTACAGTGGACAATCACATACCTTTTTCTTTGTAATTAGATAATCAAACTCCACCAATGTCAGGCTAACTAGTTCATCTATGTCAGCTAGCCAAGTGAGTTTCAATTTGGTGGTCTTAACAGAGCCTTCAAGATGTAAAACCCCACTCAACCTTGTGATGTTTCCATCTTGGTCCTTTTCTACTTCCTTCACTATGGCATTTCCCCAATCCATCAACGTTACTTCTTCACCTGCTGAAATGGTCTCTGCATCAGCATAGTCAATCCATATCCTGTTAGAATATGTTGTAGCTTTATCTCCAGCAGCTTCATGTTTCTTGTGCCGTGGTATGACACGGACAAATGGTTTCTCAGGCCCATCAGTAAGGGTCAACAACACGCGTCTTTCTGCAATGACAGCAGTGTGTCTAGGACAGACAGGGTCAATAATTTTTTTATTAATGGTCCACAGCTTGTCCCATTCCATGAGATTGAGATTTTTTGACGCACCCTGTACAAAGTATTAGAGAAGAGTCATCAACATAGTTAGCACACAAATAATAAGAGAACGCACCAAAAAAACAAAGCACATTAATTGATAAACACATTAGACTTGGGATTCTGATTTGTTAGATAATGCACCTTTTTCTTTATATATATATATATATATATATATATATATATATATATATAGAAATGAAAGCAAAACCTTTTACATACTTGCTCAACAATGAACTGTATCAGCGCTTCAATTTTCAAACCTCTACGCACAATTCCTTGCACTGTAGGAAACCGTGGATCATCCCACCCATCAACTTTACCATTTTGGACAAACCATAGAAGCTTTCGTTTGCTGAGAAGGGTGTAGACCATATTCAACCGGCTGAATTCATAGATAAGAACTTTTCTAACACCCTGGTCCTCTTGAATCCGGTAATATTGAGCATTGCGATCATGGTATTCACTAGATCGAAGGGCATGTGTGATGCCTTCTATAGCATCAACGTATGGACAAGCAAAATCATAAGTTGGATAGACTTTATACTTGGATCCAATTCTATGATGAGGAATTGGATTGCAGCGATAATAAACAGGATCTCGAAGTGATTTGTTTGGGTCCTGCATATCCAACTTGCCACGGACACAGCACTGCAAGCCTCTCTCTGAACCTGCAATCATTTCCTTCCATAATTTTAAATTTTCCTCTACACTATTATTTCTGCATTTAGATTCAATGCCTTCCATTCTCTCTTTTTGCATTTGTTCACGTGGTGTGTCATCAACATATGCTTTACCCTCACAAATTAATTTTTCAGCCATTTCCATCAATTCAGGGAAGTAATCTGACGTATATGTAATTTTTTTATATTTGATACCTAATGTATCAATATCTTTCACCAGGTTCTCAACAAATTCATTGCTTTCTTTAGCAGGATTGGTATCATCAAAACGCACAATAACCTGGCCTTGGTATCGCTCAGCAAAATATTTGTTCAAAAGAGCAGCTTTTGAGTGTCCAATATGAAGATAGCCACTTGGTTCAGGTGCAAATCTCAAGCAAACGTTTCCAACTTCAGCATCTGGAAGATCTATTTCTGCTGAAGGTTTGCTTCCTCCTTTGATGTTTTGAGATACATCACCATTCACATTCTTCACTTTATCAGTGATTACTGACTGATCTCTTGACTTAGTTGTGGATGGATCTCCCAACCCTTTTTTGCCAACATATGCTGATATGACTTCATTTAAGGCAGTACCATGCTCTGTCTCTATTGAATTGAACCACCGTACAAGATTCGGGTATTTCTTTGTCTTCCTTAGACTTTCCCATCTCTTTCCAGATCCTGCAAAAGCATAGCATATATAGAATCTATACAGAAAGTGGGTAATAACAATAGACTATCAAGTTACACAAAATAAAGATTGAAGAACACATTGGCTGCGATGTTAACATTATAAGAAGAATGGAGAAATGGAAGATTTTTTGCTGCACATACTACCACAGCATCATATAAAATACTAACCATAAATTCTTCATCAACAATGCAATGAAGCTAGAAACTAGACTCAGTGGGATTGTACATAAATTTTTAGCCAGACTTGAGAGTTCAGATAAGGCAAAAACAAATCTAGTTTGTCAGCATAGATACAACAAATATATAACCTCAAAGTGCTACTAAAAACAAGGATTTTCTCTTCAATATGCAGGTTGTATAAAAGTGACCAACTGATATTGCAGACAAGTTGGCTGGATATAATAAAAAATATTTACCTGCAAGACCTGCCCAGATTGCTAGGTCTGCAATTGATAATGAAAAACCAACCAAAAAAGTACGTCTCTCAAGGTACTCATCTATATATTTGCATCCACTCTCAAAAGCAGGGCCTGATGAGAATATATGAGCATAGTCCAGCAATTCATCAATCTGAAAGAGCGGAAGGGAAATAAGGGGAAAATGATATAGTAAGTTGACAACTGGAAGCCAATCATAAGGAACAAAAGAACTGTTCAGAGAACAATTCAAACTATTGCTCTTAAGCTACATTGCATGTTTGTAATGAAAACACTTTAATCTTTCATTTCACTAAAACATATTTGAGGACTCCATGCACAATAATGAAGTATTACATTATGAAAATCACCTGGCTAGATTCAAGTGCATTTTGCCCATAGAAGCTGGCAACTCGCCCAACATATCGTAGAAGAACATTCGCTCCATGCAATTTTTGCCTGCAAAGTATATGCATTCATCATTACAAGTGGCACAGAAAGTAAACCATCTCCATATAAAGAACAATGACTACTTAAAAAATCTGAGAGAATAACCTCTAAATAACTCTAATTTAAGTACACAGGTTGCTCTTCTAATGAAGGATAGGTGAAAAATCTAACAGCAATACCGCAGGCAAGTTACTAAACAATTTTTCCCCCTCTTATAGAGGTATTATTACTATTATAAGCATAATATAGACAGACATCAGATTGAAGAATAGCTATAATCATATTACAGAATAGACATAAATATAAAACTCAAAATCCCCATCACATTACATCATAAACATACTGCATATTTAGCGTGATTCAAAATTCTCAATCCTACAGAGAAGGGGGGCTTCAAAATTCAATTTTTAAAAAAGCATTTAACTAAGGGTGAGGAATGAAGTTTGGAGAAGGAAAAAGTTGAAGAAATAAGAAAATAGAAAGGAGATCGGAAATGTACCCATCGCAGAAGAGAAACGAGGCAGAGTCAGAAGAGAGAGAGGAATCAATCGGGAGAAGGATTCCGGCGAGCTTGGCAGCGGCGATGACGGGTAACGGCGGAGCAGATGCGGCGAAGGTAAAGGTTTTGATGTCCATGATATTCAACACACAACTTCTGAGCTTTGCTGCTTAGCTAGCAAAAACGATGGTCGTCCTAGGTTAGGTTGTTTAAGCGAAGTTCCTTTTTATCTCTTTTTTTTACTTCATTCCAATTCCAATTTTGACTTTATTTTATTTCCTCTCTTTTTTTTTAACCTCTTTTACTGTTCCGGGATTTTATGTAATGTAGCTAAGCTCATCACTCCAAAATCTTCGAAGGCTTGGCTCATGAGAAATTCTTCATTTTTGTCAACACTAGATTTTTTTTACATAAAATTATGGGAAAATTGCTTACACAATTTCAACCTATGTTTGGTAAATGCCAAAGGTTTTTTCAAAAGTGTAGCTTATATTGATCAAACTTGCAAGTTGCAACCTAACATTAAAAATTTCTTTTAAAATGAAGAAAAGAAAGAGAGATTTCTTACTTCAAACTCAACATTTTCTGTTGAAAAGAAAAAGCAACATTTTCATCACCTAGCTCTTCAGTGTCGGTCAAAATATTGTAATATAAAATATCTTACTTTACAACTTAAAGGTTTGATTGAGCGAGTTCGATACATACATTGGGTATGGAGCAATTTTGAAGTATTGGATATTTTGGGATGTTTTGAAAGAATTCTTTGAGGGTTTGTGGATCCTTTATTTTAAGCACGTCACACCAAAGTCTTTGTGGTGGTAAGAGAGGATGCAATGAACTTCATAAGGGAGGAAACAAGGTTGTACTACTGGAGTGCCCTTGATGGTTGGGGTTGAGTGAACTATGCGAGGCGTTCGTTGAATGGAAGTACGTGACGTTGAAGAGCGCAACTATCATCATGAATAACTTGGAGGACATTTTCTTTGTCGTGATGTTGTCTAGAGTTGTTGAAGGCCAATAATAAGGTATACACCTGCCAAGAATTCAACTAGTGCAGCATAAGAAAGAGCTTGTTTTATGCTACAATTATTGGCTCTCACTTTCTCTTGACTGATTTAATTCAAAACACCATAACAAAGGGAGCACAACTTCTCTATTGGATGTTTAACTAACTTTTCTCTTTGTTAATGAATTGTAAAATTTAATGAGCAACGGATACGAGTTCATACAATATGATATTTTTTTTGTTTTGGATTTCATTAGCATGTCATGGTGTATTTTGTAAAAGAATTCATATCATAGGGTTGTTTGGAGTGAAATAATGCTTTAATTTAAGATGATTGTCTTTTGCATGCTGCTTTGATTCATGCATGATTAAGTCTCGGTGCATATGTTTTTAATGTAATTAATGTGACACAAAAGTCTCATGATGAATTATAAAATTTGAGGTAGCAATTGATATAAGTACGAGTTCATACAATATGATATTTTTTGTCTTGAGTTTTGCTAGTATGTCTTGGTGTATTTTATGTAGAAGAATCCATCACAGGGTTGTTTGGAGTGAAATGATGCTTTATTTTAAAATAATTGTCTTTTGCATGTTGCTTTGGTTCATGCATGATTACGTCTCAGGTCATATGTTTGGAGAGGATTGAAAGTGGAATGATGCATGCGACACAAAAGTATTAAACATAATACCTTGGAGAATAAATCCTAAACTTCAATATCAAATATTAATCCCTTAAGTATTCAATGCTAAGATTTGCAATAAGAAAATGGCTTTAACAACCATTATTATCAACGCTATTCCTAAGTGAAGAGAATAATCGGCATTTCATCCCTTAAACTTATTCCAAAACCTAAACACATTTATAAATATACATTAGTCAAAGATAGAAGAAATGCTAACATTGATATAAATGCATAAACATACATAAACATTCACTACAACATCATAAAGTCAAATGGGTATTCTCTAATCCTAATAAAAAAAGAGTTTAGCCAGGCATAATCATGGTGACTAATCTTAAATATATCAATGAATCAAGAGAAGAGAATAAACCCTAGAATTAAACCCCAACGTCCTGGAAGAATAAAGAGTGTTTAAAAGCTCTAATCTTAGCTCCTCCACATCAAAGATTCCTAATATGTTTTAGGACACTTAAGTGTCTTACTACACACATTTCACCCCAATGAGTAGCAGGCTTATTGGGGGAAAAGCCCAAAATTCTACTATCTCACCTCAATGCACAACAAGCTTATTGGAGCGAAATATCTCCAGCAACCCTCCTTTGGATTTTGTTTCATCTTACGATTCTTGATTCTTTTTCCTAAAAATGCAACCAATTCATGAGTAAGCAAGAAAAGAGATTATGCTTTAGAATTAATGAGAATGAGGATAATTTTATCCCAAAATTAGATGAAAGAAGATATATTAAATGTTGTAAAATTCCCAATGGACTTTATGAATTTCCAAATAAAACTCAATAGTCATTACGTTAGATTATCGAATAAAAGAAGTGTTAGAGGATTACCTGAATCCATTGATGTTGACTGAATGTAGCAGCGGAATGATTTGTTGGTTCTATGGTCTTCCTCAGCCAAATCACTGAGTTCCTCAATAGGACTTGATATTTCTCTTTGATGAGGCAGAGAAAATTAGGTTTTTTGATTTGATATCTTGGGGACCATGACCACTGGTTGATTATATACCTGTTAGGGTTCCCATTAAACCTTAACGAGCCAAATCCTGGTTTCCACTCATATAAGCCCATATTATTATTGTTGATAGTCTAACGGGCTTACCAATATCAGATCACCTTAATTGAGCCTAATTAAATAGCCAATATAAATTCTAAAATAATATTCAGCCCATATTATTTATTAGAAATTAAAATTTCTAACAATCTCTCACTTAAGCTTTATATTCATTTAAGTATTTACAAAATTCTTTAACTGTATGCTATTTACTTTTAGACTATCCTTAAACAATCTGGTCCATCTTATAATACAACAGGGAACCACTGCAAATTTCATCGTAATTGGATTTGATTAGACCACAGTGATCACCACAATTGTATGTACTCGATGACATAGATCAAATATGGATAAGTGGCATGGAAATTACATGCAATGTGATCTTAGGCATTGCCTATTTCCAACTGGCCCAAACTTTATTCTTTATAGAGATCATCACAATATAAGTTTTTCATAAAATAAGCTAAATCAAAATAATAAACATCAATCAAAACATATAAAATAAATGGAACTCTCACTTAAATTAAGATTCTGTAAGGAATTACACCCATATGAGCAATGTGCTCATGAAAAACTTTAGGCACCAAACCCTTAGTAAGTGGATCAGCTAGCATAAATTTAGTCTTTATGCGTTCTATAGAAATTTGTTTATTCTAAACTCTTTCCTTTACAACCAAAAACTTAATATCAATGAATTTTGACTTGGTTGTACTGTTGCTGTTGTTGGAATAAATAACTGCTGAGTTATTATCACAATAGATCTTCAATGGTCTTTCAATGCCATCAACCACACACAAATTAGTGACAAAATTTCACAGCCATATGCCATGGTTGGATGCCTCAAAACAAGCAATAAACTCTGCAGCCATGGTTGAAGAAGCTATAATAGTTTGTTTAACAGACTTCCAAGAGATAGCTCCTTCAGCTAACATAAAAATATATCCTGATATAGAGCGTTTGCTGTAACACCCCTATTTTTATTTTTATATTAAAATTTTGAAGGAATTAAATTATGGTTCTTTAGAACGTTTTAATCTACGTATTTTTTAGAATTTTTGAATTATTTTAATAAAATAATATTTTTTAAATAATTTAAAATTCATATAAGTGACTTAAAATTAAAAATATTTATAAGAAAATAAAGTTAAATTATAAGAAAATTTTTTAAAATCTATTTCAAGTAGACTTATCTAAAAATGATCGGTTTGAGAAAAATCTTGATTTTTTTCAATAGTTAAAAAATTAGAAGCGTATTAATAAATTTTTATTAATAGAAAATTTTAGATTTTTAAAATTTAAACTTTATGTTACTTATTATAAAATTAGTGAGGACTGATATAATATCGCTAAATTTCAAAAAGGACTGATTTTGAATATTTAAAATATACCGAGTGAAAGGTTACTATTTGGCTTAATAATTCAGCCGACATTTACTATGCAAAATACTGTGCGTGTACGAAATTTTCAAAAGATGCACAGTAACCATGATTGAATTTTCAAAAAATGCACAGTACTTTTATATTAAAATAATAGAATGCATAGTAATTTTCCTTCCTATAAATACCGAAGGAATTCTTCTTTAGAATTCACAGTTTCAGATTAAGTTTTCTTAATATAGTAGTGCTAGTGAGATAGTGATGGAAGTAAGAGAGAGAAATAAATTTTTTTGGAAGAAGGTTCTGCTAAAATCCTAAGGTAAAAATACCTCTCTTTTATATCTTTTAGGGTTATTTTCATATCGTTTTTAGAAATCTATTATTATACTGAAAATAATATTATTTTAAGTTACTATTCTGAATAGTAAATTACTATTCAAATAGTAAATTACTATTTACTGTTATTATTTACCTTTACTATTCATATTTTAGTATTTACCGTTACTATTCACGATTTACTATTTATCATTACTATTCATATTTTACTATTTACTGTTACTATTCATGATTTACTATTCATTATTCACTATTCAAAATTTACCATTTCTGCTTTAAGTAGTAATCTTAATTTTCATCTTGTAACTATATTAAAATGAAATTGGTATATTTTAGAACTCAAAGACGAGGCGTGTACGGATTTACAATAACGAATCAGTATACAAGAGGTAAGGGGGAGTGGGATAAGAATATAATATGAAAAGACATAAGAATAATGGGAGGAGCCCCTACTCCTTTTAAATTTAATAATATTATTATTTTAAAATATTAACTCTTTAACTTAAAATTTATAATAAATTTTAAATTAAATATCTGATGTAACTAACTCTAACATACCTATGCAAGGACCTGTACTTTTATAACCTATATGAACTGGACTATACCTATGAAAGGACTTAGACCACTATGACCCATATGGACTGAACTATACCTATGCAAGGACTGGATTATATGGATTTACATAGACCTATGTGAGAAATTGACCAAAAGAACTCAAAATCAACTATATTAATAACCATTTAAATTTTGAATTATGATATGTATTAATGATATTTAATTTAATTGATTTGATTATGATTGATTATATTTGTGATTGATGATGTTTAACTGTGATTGATATTTTTTGATTATGATTGATGATCTTGTGATATAAAGTTAAGCATATAGCAAGCATGACAAAAAGCTAAAACTCAGTAAGAATTTTCTTACCTTACTCTTTAAATTTTTTATCTTTTATTTTTTCTTAGAAATTATTTTTATTAACTTTACTTTTAATATTTAGAATAAATTTTTTTTAGAAGAAGTCATTTTATGAAAATTAATTTATAAAAAGGTTGAGATAATTAAATTTTGAATTAAAGAAAAATTTTATAATTTTAAGTATTTTTTGTTAATGATTTAAAGATTATTCTATTTTAATAAAATAAAATTTTCAAAAGAAAATTATTTTCTTTTTCCAACTTAATAACTAAAGATATTTGGAAATAATTGAAATGTCTAAATTCGATCTTGTTAAGATTCAATTTGAGAAAGATTATGTAAAGTTTTATATGAAAGTTTTGAGATATTTAACGCTTAGAAACTCAATTTCGGTGAGATTCGAAAACTGTACTAAATTTATTTATGTGGGACAGAAATTTAGAGAATTGAGAAAATATACAGTTTATTGAAATGATGTTGTAAACTTTTAAGGTATTTAATAATTGAGTTTCTAAAAGTCTTAACCAATTAAATACGCGAGTAGTTCATGCATCATAAATCATTAAAGTGAAACAAAATGATATTGTCTGGGGATGGATTATAGAAACTGGGGATACATTAGAGGAGGCTTAATTACGAGCCTTGGGATGAGAGGGTGTGAAAATGTGCTTCAGGGGACCTGGGGTAGCTCCCTAGTGTCAGGTACTTTCACAATAAAAACTTTATCAATCTGACTAGTCTCTAAGTGTTTCCATGCCAGTTGAGCTATTCATATTATTATTATCTGGACTTATGGAACAGTGTAAACTCCTGGTTGGCCCAGTGCAAATTAAAATTTAATGGCCCACATATATAGGTAAGTTATGATGAAGATATTATATAACATTCATGCATTCATAATTGATTGTGTGTGTGATTGTGATTGTGATTGATATTATTATATATTAGTTTGTGAAAACCCTTTATTGTTTATGCCCCATTTGGGAATATTATATTCTATTTCTCACTTCTTTCTCCGTGTTTTTGTTTCATATGTTTTAAATTGATGGTTCAGAGGGAAGGATCGAAGAATCTCGACAGTAAATATAGTATGTTCTAGAAAGGGAGCTTGGTATGAATACCGTGGTCTAATGAATAAATAAAGTTATTAAGTAACTATTTCTGGGCCATGGAGTTTCTTCTCTTTCTTATAATGTTTAATATTTATTTTCTTCGGATGAATGTAAAATTACTTTATAAAGTTTTAATAATATTTATGAGGTATTTCAGAAATGATGTATGTAATTTATTCTGATAGTTTTCTTTTAACGATCATTTCTTTTAAAAAAATTACGAATTTTTCTAGTATTTATTAAGGTGTAACAGAGGGTGTTACATTTGCTGTCTTGACATCCAGCGAAAAGAGTACCCAATGATCTCCAAATTGTCTGACTTCTGAAAAGTAAGCATATATCTTTTTGTTCTCTTCAAGTTGCGCATTACACGCTTTACTGCCTTCTAATGCTGCATCTCGGGATTACTTAAATATCTGCCTAAAACTCCCACTACAAATGCAATATCGGGACGAGTACAAACTTGAGCGTACATAATACTTCCCACAACTAAAGCATAAAGAATCTTTTGCATCTCATTTATTTCAAGATCATTATTAGGACACTATTTGAGGCTAAATTTATCTCCCTTAGCTATCAGGGTATCTCCTGGTTTACAATCTTTCATATCGAATCTATTTAAAACTTTATCGATATAGCTCTCTTGTGATAACCTTAAGATACCAAGAGAACGATCTCTTAGTATTTCAATACCTAATACAAAAGAGGCTTCACCAAGATCTTTCATTTCAAAATTCTTTGTTAGAAATTTCTTGGTTTCATGCAATAAGCTTATATCGCTGCTAACAAGCAGTATATTATCGACATATAGCACCAAGAATTTATGATAAACACAATCATCAACTACATTTGCCTCAAAACCATATGAGGTAATAGTTTGATGAAATTTGTGATACTATTGATGGGAAGCTTGTTTGAGACCATAAATGGATTTCTTTAATTTGCATACCATAGACTTTGAGTCATCAATCATAAAATTTTCTGGTTGCAACATGTAAATTGTTTCTTCTACGTCACCATTTAGAAATGCGGTTTTAACATCCATTTAATGGAGCTCTAGGTTATAATGAGCTACAAGTGCCATGATTGTCCTAAAAGAATCCTTCAAAGACACTGGAGAGAAGGTTTCTTTGTAGTCGTTGCCTTCTTTTTGAGTGAAAACTTTAGCAACTAAACAGGCCTTTATCTCTCAACATTACCCTTTGAACCCCTCTTGGTTTTAAATATCCATCTGCAACCAATGGGTTTCACACCTTTAGGTAATTCAGTAAGATCCTAAACATTATAGTCTTGCATAGACTTTATCTCATCCTTCATAGCATCAATCCACTTTTGAGAGTTAGAACTTTGCATAGCTTAATAGAAATTAAGTGGATCATTTTATGTTAAACCAATGTCATCCTTATGTTCTTGAAGAAACACAACATAATCATCTAGAATTGCACTTCTTATTTCTCTAGTGGATCTACTCAATGGCACTTCTTGAGGTTGTTAAGCTTGCTCTATAAGTTCTTGATTGGAGAACCTCATTGTTGTCTTGTGCTAGGACAATGTTAGGAATAACTCTATTATTGTCCTCTGTTACTGGAGTAGATACTTGAATAGTAATAGGCATGAGAACTTGGTCATGGTAAAAAAATCGTTTCTTCCTCAAAAACAACATTCCCTATGTTTTCTTCCTTCCCAAACTCAACATCCTCAAGGAATCTCGCATTCCCCGTCTCAAAAATTGATTTAGTAGTAGGATTATAAAATTTATAGCCCTGAGAACATTCAGGATAACCAACAAAATAACAGCTAACAGTCCTTGATTCTAGCTTGCTTTCATGCGGTCTATAAGGACGCGCCTCAGCTAGACAACCCCAAATGTGTAAATGTTTTAAACTTGGCTTTTTACCAGTCCATAGCTCATAAGGAGTTTTGCTAACTACTTTACTTGGTACTCTGTTTAATATGTACACTGCAGTCTTAAGCGCTTCTCCCCATAATGACTCTGGCAAAGAAGAATGACTAATCATACTTCTCACCATATCCTTAAAAGTCCTATTTCTACGTTCTGCAACACCATTAATGCTTGGTTTCCCAAGCATAGTATACCGAGGAACGATGTCACATTCCCGTAGGAAAAGCGCAAAAGGCCCTGGACGTTGTTCAGCTGATCCATCATATCTACCATAATATTCACCTCCACAGTCAGATTTAACAGCCTTAATTTTCTTTCCAAGTTGAAGTTCAACCTCAGCTTTGAAAGTTTTGAAAACGTCTAGGGATTGAGACTTCTCGTGAATTAAAAATAGGTAGCCGTACCTTGAATAGTCATTTATAAACGTAATGAAATATTATTGTCCATTTCATGATGTCGTAGGGAATGGTCCACAGATATCTGTGTGAATTAATGTTAAAACGTCCTTAGCCCTTTCAGCACCTAATTTTTTAAAGTTTGTTTGTTTGCCCTTAATGCATTCAACACATACCTCAAACTTTGATAAGTCTAAGGGTCCAAGAATCTCATCCGACACAAGTCTCTTAATTCTCTGTTTAGAGATATGGCCTAAACGCTTATGCCATAAAGTGGCTGAGTTCTTATTTAATTTATGTTTTGTTCCTCGTGAACTAATTTGCAATATTTCATTACGAGAGGCAACAACAACAAGCATATATAGACTATCAATCAAATAACTAAAACCAACAATATTTGAATTCTGATAGAGACTAAATTTATTATTTCTAAATAAACATGAAAAACCAAATCTTTCCAAATTAGAAATAGAAATTAAATTTCGCCTAAAAAATGGTACGACAAAAGTCTCAAATAAATCCAAATGAAATCCAGTTTTTAAATATAATCTAAAAGTTCCAAATGCCTCCACCGTAACTTTGTTTCCATCGCCCACATAGATAAATCTTCATTATCAACCTTGCATGGATACGCTAATGTGAGTAGTAGCACCAGAATCTACCCACCAAGTATCATGAGGTACAAAAGCTAAATTAACTTCAGAACAAACAAAAGAGTGAAAATTACCTTTCTTTACACGCAGGAGCCGTACTTGGAACACTCTTTCTTCATGTGTCCAGACTTCTTACAAAAGAAGCAATTAAGTGTTTTCTCATTATTTTTAGCTTTCTTTTGTTGAGAAGTCCCTCCTACAGCATCCTTATTGTTCTTTCTCTTTCTATTTTTGAGAATTTGAGGCCAAATAAGCACTTTCAATTTTGTCTCTTTGTTGCCTTTCCTCTTCTTTCACACAATGAGAAATGAGCTCATTCAAGGTCCATTTATCCTTTTGAGTATTATAACTCACCTTGAATTGTCCAAAGTGTGCTGGAAGAGAAATTAAAACTAAGTGCACGAGCAAGTCATCAGACAGCTCTAACTTTAGTGCTTTCAGTTTTGATGCAAGATTAGACATTTCCATAGTGTACTCCCTTATGTTTCATGTTCCTTTGTATCTCATAGAGACCAGCTCGGTAAGCAAACTGCTTGCATCAGCCTTTTCATTACTGGTGAAATATTTTTCAACAACACAAGGAAACCTTTGGCACTCTCGGTCTCAGAAATAGATCCTCAAAAAACTTCTGGAATGGATCACTTCATGATCATTAGACACATTCGGTTTGAACGTTCCCACTTTTTAACCTTATCCTTTTTCGGATTTTCTGGAGTTGGAGTGGGTTTCGCAACCCGAAGTGCCAGATCAAGATCCATGTAGCCAAGAATTAGCTCAACTGCTTTCTTCCAGACCTTGAAATTTGTCCCATTAAGTAGAGGGATATAATTAATATGAGTAGAAAAGTTAACAACACTAGCAACTGTGATAACACATCTTTTTACCTTTAATTACTTACTCTGTTTGTCTGTTTCATTTACTGTTAAGTCCTAATAACTGTGTTTTAGCATAATTTGTCAATAAGTGATCTCTACTTGTGTTTTTGCTGTTATTGTTTATTCTGAATTAATTAATATGTTTGAACTAATTATTATTACAATTTTTGGAATTGGAAACACATGAGATTTAATTAAATTAATTAAGGTTATATATATTTACTACATGAATTACAAGAATATGTATCACATAATTATTATGTAATTTCATGCTTTTTAATTTATGTATTTTAAATATATAAATAACCACACAAAAAAAGCTTTGTTTTACATGTTTCCAATTACCTTTAATTGTTAAAATTGTTTAGTTCTATAATTAATTAAAATTTCAGATTTTTTCCAATACTTTTCTCAAAAATAAAAATAACAACACTTGTTTTAATTTTTTATGATTAAAACATGTTTTGATTTATTTAATTTTTATGTTGTATAATTTTATTTTACCATTCTAGCATGTATTTCCTTTGAAGATAATTGAATAATTAATTATGAATAATGATGTGCAGCCCCCCTTTTATGCATTATATTAGGAAGAAAATTTGATTGGTTCCAAAAATCCAATTTTGACTTAGTCAAAATTGGATCCAAATTGATTCAAAAGAAATGATTCACGCTGCAGCAATGGAATTAACACAAGGCAAACCAATTTTGACCAAGTCAAAATTGGTTTCAATATCACAATTACAAAAGCAAAGAATTCACGTTGGAAGCTAAGTGCTCAACTTGGTTAGAGAATTTAAGATGCAGAGCATGAAGGAGATTGAAACCATCAAAGGCTATACTTATAAGTTGTTAAGCATTAGAAATAAAGTTTGACTTCTCAGTAGACTTCTGATGAAAGAATGCTATAAAAATCTTGTCGCTATGCTTGAAAAGTATGAATCAGGCATATCATCATTGGAGGAGTCAAAAGACCTGTCAACCATCACCTTAGGAGAATTAATAAATGCTTTACAGGCTCAGGAGCAAAGAAGAATGATGAGATAAAAGGAGGTGGTACAAGGTTCTTTTCATACAAAAGCACAACATTGAAATAGTAAAAAAGATAAGAAGAACATTAAATGGAAGAACAAAAAATGTGAAGGTTCTAACAAGTAGTAGAATGAGACTTTCCCAACTTGCTACATTATTAAAAGAAAAACCACCCTCGAAGAAAATATTAATGGAGACCTGATATCAAGTGTAGAAAATATGGCAACATAGGGCATGCAGAGGGGATTTGTTAGGGAAACCTAATGGTCAGGCAACAGAATACAAGGATTATCATGGGGTCTTACAAACTTAAGTATTTCAGAGAATGTACAAATAATAGGATTACACTTAAAATTTCATACCTTTTGTAGATGCAACACGAGTTTATCTATCAAAGCAATTACAACCTTGTCTTTAAGAAGTCCATATGTGTACTCCCACCAAAAACTACACCGTTGAATGTTATTTCGTCAGAGTGGCCTTTGCATTTTTTTTTACGAATTTAGTGTATCACAAGAGTGCAACTTATTGATGAGTGTTTTAGAGTACTTTATTTAGGGTTATCTCCTTAGGTTCTTATGGTATACTACATTGGATTCCCTATTCTTCCAATGTTATTGGTTTCCTTTCCGCATTTGCTGCTTGGGTGTTCTTATTTCACAGGGTTTTCTATTGTATTGGGCCAACTGAAGACATACAAGACATTAGTTTAGGGTTTTAGGAGAGTCATCCAAAGAGAACCACGACTGTGGCAAGAACCAATAACAGTCTGTCGTTTACGTTGGGTGATGCTGAGACAATTTTGTGCCTTCCAGAGAGAACCATGGTCTGGCGGTGTTTCCCACCACGGTCGTGGTTCGGGCTACACAGAAAATCTAAATTCTACAACCCTAGCTCTTTGGAGGCATTCCTACTTTTTTGAAAAACTCTGTGAAAGTAGCTAGGGGAAAGACATGGAAGAGAGAAAGGAGAAAAACACCAAAGAACAATGATTAATCAAGGAAGATCATGAAAGCACATTAGTACTTGATTAAGATTTGTCATTCATAGTGTAATGTTATTTGTTTTTCTATGTTTCTTGAATCCTAGTTTTGGGGTATCTTTATACTATAGGTAACTAAACTCTTTTTCTTAGGATAAAGGAGGTGTGATGAATATTTGTATGGTTTTACTTTAGTTCTTGAATGAATAAATTTTTGTCTTTTATTCAATTTAATTATTGCTTATTGTGCCTTGCGAATTAAAGATAATCCTAGATGATCGTAAACAATTAGGATTGATTGAGAAATCAACTAATGTTTGAAACCTTTTGAATTAAACCCAAGGTTAGATAATGAAAGTAATACAAACCTTTTAAGGAATTAATTGAAAAAGGGATTTTTATGAATCGATAATGGGTTTAGTTTAGGATCGAATGTTGTTCTCTATTAGTTAAACACATTAATACATGCTCGAGAGGAAGGTGTTAATTAGCTTAGGAAAATTTGCCTTAAAAGAATTAATTTGATATTGGTTAATAAGGAAAATCACTAGAAAGTTATATGAGTTATGTCTTAACCCTCCAGAATCCCTAGAGATACTAAATCCTAGTGAAGTCCTTAGTTTGAAAAGTTTACTTGCTAATTTGAATTTTACTTTAAATTTTTTGCAATTTAAAAACCTTTCTTAGTTGTTTGGATGACATAAAATCTTATTAAATTGGTACTTGGAACATGGTCCTCGTGGATACGAATTCTTTTTATTACGCGATAAAACTCATACACTTGCAAAGGCTATCAAGTTTATAGCGCCGTTGTCGGGGACTATGTTTCCCCCAATATCGGTTGCATTAAGATTTAGTTAGATTAGAGTTTTATTTTTCTTGTTAGATTTTCATTATTTCATTTATTCATCTATCTTTTTTAATTTAGTTGTTTATTCAGAACTACACTTGATCTTTGTTTGTTTACCTTTTTACAGGATCCTTTCTCATTTTATGCAAATGATACAAGGTGCAAATCTCAATCTAGGCTTTGATCCTAAGATTGAACGTACCCTACGATAATTAAGAAGGTAATAAAGACAACCAGATCCTAAACCAATGGTTGCTCGTGATAATAGGGCATTGAGATATTTTGCTACCCCAGTACCAATGGAAAAAAGTCTAGCATTTTAAGACCCGTTATGGAGGACAATAACTTTGAACTAAATTCACTATTATCCATGGTCCAATAAAACCAATTTGAAGGACTAGCTTCTGAGGACCCAAATCTCCACCTCCAAATATTCTTGGAGTACTGCAACGCTCTTAAGATAAACAGAGCCATAAATGATGCCATTCGCCTAAGGATTTTTCCATTCTCACCGTGGGGTGCGGTAAAGCTAGGGCATGGTTATACTCCTTTCTAGAAGGTTCCATCACAACTTAGGAACAATTATCTAGTGCCCTTACCAACAAATGGTACCCAAGGAACAAAATCGATCTGTTAAGGAAACAAATCATCAATTTTGCACAGAGGAGAGATGAGTTTCTCTATGATGCATGGGAGAGGTATAAGGAGCTGTTGCGGGAGTGCCCACATCATGGGATAGAAAGGTGGTTGACAATCCACATCTTCTATAATGGACTAAATTCCACCCAAAAGATTCCTTTAGATACAGCAGCTGGAGGAGCCTTCATGAGTAAAAACATGGATAAGGCTTACAATCTAATTGAGGATGTTGCTTAAAATACCCATTAGGGAATTCAGAAAAAAGGTTTACCTGCTAAGACCCCAGGTAAGTATTCTATGGGTGTTGTCTCTCTCATTACTGTTAAAGTAGAAGCTTTTTTTGTGAAACTTGATAAGTTAGGAGCAACAGGTACTACTAATGTTTGTTGTGAAATTTGTGGTGTTTCAGGACATGTAGCTGCAAATTACCAACTGGCAATGACTATGAACTAGCAGGAACAAGAAGTTTAGTAGGTAGATACAGTTAGGAACTTTGGGGCTGATTTTATCAACAACTTTAGAGGCCCACCTAGGTTTCAGGACCGGGTTCCCTAAGTAATCCAATGGAATTACAAGCAACCACAAGTCCCTTTTGTCCCTTAAAAGTCAAAGTTAGAAATATTGATGAAAACATTTATGACCACTCAGATTAAGAAAAATGAAGAATTCATGGATGCCATCAAGAACTTGACAACCAAGGTGGATTCTCTAGCTATTCATAACAAGATTCTAGAGAGTCAAATCACTCAACAGGCCTCAAACTCAAGCAGAATTCCAGGGACCTTTCCTGGAAAACTTAAGGGTGGGCCTTTTAATCAAACTATGGTCATGAATTTAAGAAGTGGAAAACAGTTAGAAGCACTCACCCCAATAGAGGAAGATAAGCCTAAGAAAGATAAGCCATAACAAAAGTTTAAGCCACTTTTGGAAAAGAGGATGAAAACATACCTAAAAAGGATAAGATAGCACCTTATCAGCCTCTCATCCCTTTTCCCCAAAGGTTAGCCCAAGTTAAATTTGATAGACAGTTCAGGAAGTTTTTGGAAGTGCTTAAGAAATTATACATTAATGTACCTTTCATAAAAGCATTGCAAAAAATGCCTACCTACGCCAAGTTCTTAAAAGATATCCTCTCTAACAAGAGGAAGCTTGAGGAGGATGGGGCAGTTGCACTTTCTGAGGAGCCCAGTGCTTTTATCCAGAAAAAGCTGCCACCAAAATTCAAAGATCTAGGTAATTTTTCTATCCCCTGTATGGTTGGTGATATGGACATTGATAGGGCTTTGTGTGACTTAGATGCTAGTGTGAGTTTGATGCCTTTGTCTATTAGTGAAAAGCTAGGTCTAGAAGAATTGAAACCTACTAGGATGTCTTTGCAGCTAACTGATAGATTTATTAGATACCCCATAGGTATTTTAGAGGATATCCCAATTAAAATATAGAAATTTTTCATACATGCTGATTTTGTAGTTCTTGAAATGGAGAAGGATTCATTGATCCCCATTATTCTAGGCAGGCCATTTTTGGCGACCACCAGAGCAGTCATTGATGTTAAGCATGACAAGCTGTAAAGGAGAGCCTTAAGGATGACATGTTAAAACCATTGATTGATGATATATGTTATATGATAGATTCTATTGACTAAGTGGTAAAGAAGGAGTTTCAAGTTACTCTACCTTATGATACACTTGAAACTATTTTGTCTGCTAATCAATTAGGTGATGATAAGCATTAAGGATGTGATATACCAAATAAAAAGGAGGAACCCTATAAACCGGAGCTGAAACCTCTACCCTCGGTACTGAGGTATGAATTTCTTGGCCTTGACTCCACTTATCTCGTGATTGTGAATACATCTCTGAACCCTAGTGAAACTAAAAAACTTTTGAAATAACTTAGGTTTATAGAAAGGTCATAGGTTACACAATAGATGATATTAAAAGGATTAACCTTTCATTATGCATATATAGGATTATTTTGGATGAGCAGGTTAAGCCTTTAATGGAACACCAAAGGAGGCTTAACCCAAAAATACAAGAAGTGGTAAAAAAGGAGATCTTGAAGTTGTTGGATGCAAGAGTCATTTATCTCATCCCTAATAGTGAGTGGGTAAGCCTAGTGCACGTAATGCACAAAAAGGAAGGAATGACAGTGGTGAGAAATGAAAAAGATGAGGTAATTCCCACTAGGATAGTCTCTGGTTGGCATATGTGCATTGACTATAGAACATTAAATAAAGCCGCCAAGAAAGACCATGTCCCCCTTTTCATTGACTAAATGCTTAAGAAGCCTTTTAAGCACTCTTATTTTTGCTATTTAGATGGGTACTCGAGATTTCATCAAATCCCTGTCCACCCAGCTAATCAAGAAAAAACAACCTTCACATGTCCTTATGGAACCTATGCGTATAGGCGAATGTCTTTTGGTCTTTGCAATGCGCCCATGACATTTCAAAGGTGCATGCAAGCCATTTTTTCTGATTTGATAGAAAATATGATGGAAGTTTTTATGGATGATTTTTTTTTATTTTGATAACTACTAAACAAATCTGTGTAAATTACAACGCTATAAAGAGATTAACTTGGTCCTCAATTGGGAAAAATGCCACTTCATGGTAAGGGAGGGCATTGTTTTAGGGCACCTAGTGTCTGAGAGAGGTATTAAGGTGGATAAGGCAAAAATTAAAATCATTGAAAGACTTCCACCTCTAGTGAATGTAAGGGGTGTGAGGAGTTTTCTTGGACATGCCAATTTTTACCAGAGGTTCATTAAGGACTTCTCTAAAATCACAAAACCCTTATGTCTTCTTTTGGGCAAGGATATGCCCTTCATGTTTACTAAATGAATGTCTTGAGGCATTTTACAGGATAAAGGAAGCATTGACATCTGTAACCATTGTGCAACCACTAGATTGGGAGATTCCCTTTGAGTTGACGTACGATGTGAGCGATTATGTAATGGGGGTTATACTTAGGCAAAGAAAGGACAAGAAACTTCATGTCATCTATTACACAAGTTGTAACTAGATAAAGCCTAAGTAAATTATGCCACTACTGAAAAGGAGCTCATTGTCATAGTCTTTGTTTTTGATAAGTTCCGATCCTATTTGGTAGTATCCAAGGTAATAGTTTACATTGATCATTCTGCTATTAAGTATTTACTGCAAAAGAAATATTTCAAGCCTAGGATGATTTAATGGATCTTACTCCTTCAAAGTTTGACCTTAAAATCAAAGATAAAAATGACACTTAGAACTTAGTGATAGACCATTTATCTAAGATTCATGATTTGAAAGACAAAATGGACATGACTATTCTCATCAATGACTCTTTCCCAGATAAATATATTTTCTCTCTAACTGTTCAAACTACACCTTGGTATATTGATTTTACAAATTATCTTGCATGTGGTATCTTACCCCCTAATCTCAGTTTCCAATAGAAAAGGAAATTTTTTGCAGATATCAAGCATTATTTTTAGGATGAACCTCTCCTGTTCAAACAATATGTTGATGGCATAATTAAGAGGTGCATCCCAGAATAGGTGAGGGAAATTCTGGAGCACTATCACTCCTCATCTTGTGGATGCCATATGAGTCACTCCAAGACCGCCATCCGACTTTTCCAAGCAAGTTTTTATTGGTCACATATCTTTAAGGATGTGCAAAGGTTTGTCATCTCCTATGATGCATGCCAACGAGCAGGTAACATTTCTAAACAAAATGAAATGCCTTTGAATAACATGCTAGAGGTTGAGTTGTTTGATGTAGGGGGAGTTGATTATATAAGACCATTTCCTAGTTCTTGCGGAATAAATTTATCTTGGTTACTATAGACTATATGTCTAAATGGGTTGAAGCAATATCTTCACCCCATTCGGATTCAAAAATAGTCATAAAGTTGTTTTAAAAAAATATTTTCCCTAGGTTTGGGGTCCCTAGAATTGTGATTAGTGATAGGGGATCACATTTCATTGAGAGCACATTTGCAAAAATATTGCAAAAATATGGGGTAAAACACAAGTCGTTATGCCTTATCACCCTCAAACTAGTGGGCAAGTAGAAGTATCAAATAGGTAAATAAAGTCAATTCTGGAAAAAGTAGTAAATGTAACCCGTAAGGATTATTTTCTAAAATTAGATGATGCGCTTTGGGCGTATAGAACAACTTATAAAACATCAATTGGGACCATTCTTTACTGATTGATTTATGGAAAAGCTTGTCATTTGCCAGTAGAACTTGAGCATAAATCTCATTGGGCTACTAAGTTTCTTAGTCTTGATCATAAGTTAGCAGGTGAAAAGAGATTGTTGCAGGTGAATGAACTAGATAAGCTCAGATTAGATGCATATAAAAATGATAAGTTGTACAAGGAGAAGACAAAATGATAGCATGATGCAAGGATTTAAGGAGGACATTCAAGGAGGGTGACAATATATATTGTTCAACTTAAGGCTCAAGCTTTTCCTTGGAAAGTTGAGATCCAGGTGGTTCGGGCCATTCCAAGTAACTAAAGTCTTTCCTCATAGGGCTATGGAAATTTGGAGTGAGAGGACCAGAACCTTCAAACTTAATAGAAAAAGGTTGAAATATTACATAACTTGGGATCCGATTCCAAAAGCAACCGTTCAATGCTTGTTAAATCCTTACTAAAGAGGATACAGACACAGGTCTAGATAAGTGACCTACAAAAATAAATCTAATGCTTATGGGGAGGCAACCCCATCATCAAAAAGCATAAAAAAATGAAAACAAAAACAAAAAAATTGAGAAAAAGAGGTATAAGCAGGGCTAAACCAATAAGAACCACGACCTGGACGTGTTTCCAACCATAGCTTAGCCATAGAACTCACTAGCCAAAAATATAGAAACAGGGTTGCCAGAGCAGTATGTGTAACATCCTGTTTTTAATAATAGTCCCATTTTGTAAATTATGAGGTATAGAAGGTCTATAAGTGTTAATCAATGAATAAAACACTCTATGGATAGTTTATCATACTTCAAAGATTTCATTTTTGGGTGTAATTATAGAAATTATATAGATCTTTACTGATAAGATCCATTTTCCGAGTGAAAATGCGTTAGAAAGAACTGTCCGAGTGAAAAAGGGACTCTGTTCCGAGTGAAGAATGAAAATTCTGAGTGAAGAATGGAAATTCTGAGTGAAAAAGGAAAATTCTGAGTGAATAAGAGAAATTCTGAGTGCACGTTGCGTTTTCTGAGTGGAACATGGCCGAGAGGATTTATTCCGAGTGGAATCCTTGTCTGAGGCACTTCTGAGTGGAGTGGGACTGATACTGAGTGAAAGGATCCGAGTGACTGACCTTGGAGTGACTCACTGCCGAGTCAAATTGCTTAGAAAGACTTATTTCCGAGTTAAATATCTTCAGATGATTCATTTCCGAGCCAATCATCTTTAAAGGACTCATTTCCGAGTCAAGTATTTTCCAACAACTCAATTCTGAGTCATGCATTGTTAAGCGTTTTCATTTTTTGAATGAAAATTCCCTGAGTGCCACATTTTCCGAGAGAGGAAAAATTGTTTCTGAGTGAAATATGACTGAAGAAAATACTTCTGAGGGAAGGAAGTCCTGGCCTCAGACATTTCCGAGTGAAGCGTGTACGAGAGAAATATTCCCGAGTGAAGAGAGGCTTGTCCGAGTAAGACATTTTCGAGTAAGGAAAATCCAAGTCGAAGTTTATGAGAGAGAGAATTCCGAGTAAAATACTTCTGACTGGAGACCTTTGATTTAAAAGTACTCTTCAGAGCAAGATCTTCTGGGTAGCAAAATTTCGAGTGAAGTAAGTTGAAATACTTCCGAGTGTAAGAAAGAGTGAGATGCTTCCGAGAGAGGAATCAGAGTTGTGTAACATTTCGAGTGAGGCTTATGGATATGGCTCCTTTCCGAGTGGTGAAGGCCTTAAAAGGTTTCCGAGTGAAGAACAATTCAAGGAAGGTTAGTCTGTGATGCCAAGAGATGAATAACCGAATGAGTCTCATGTATATAAGCCAAATTCCGAGTGAGACTCGTATGTATGGGCCTTTTTCCGAGTGGTAATGGAGCTGATGGACTCTGAGTGAAACGTAGTTGAAGAAGTTGGTTTGATCTTGACTAAGTAATGATTAACCGAGTGAAACCCGAGTGGGAAATACTTCTATATTCCTAAGTGTTGATATTTGAGTGAAAAATATTATACATATTTCGAGTGGATAAGATTCGAATAAGTCCGAGTGAGATGGCTTAGTGAATTCCTCCTAATGATGAAAGGGCAGAGTAATTCCGAGTGGAACTCAAGAGTGGAGTGCCTCCGAGTGTGTAATTCTGAGTGGGATGGCACCTGCTGAGGATATACGGTAAAAATTAAGAATAACTGGTTTTGGAATGAATTAACCGAGTGAGGATCAACCTGATGAGGAGTCAGTTTTGGGATGACATACCGAGTGAGTAATCAATTTAGAGATGAGTCGGTTTGTAGTAATCTGCCGAGTAACAAACCAAAGAGTGTGGATCAGTCTGGAAGATTTAATTGAGTGAAAGACTGCTTGTGATGACTCGGAATTAGAAGAAATAGCCGAGTAATAGACTATGTAAGTGTGAGTCGGCTAAGAATGATTTGATTTGAAACTGCCGAGTGAGAGACTGATTGAGAGCTGACTCGGTGTCAAGAGGTTTTGCCGAGTGAGATACTTTGAGTGTCCGAGTCAACTCCGAATGAGTTACCTCCAAGGAAGAGAAATCTGACCGAGTTTTCAGGAAGACACAATTCCGAGTGAGTGTCCAATTAGGTGGGAGTCGGTTCTGGACAGATTCTACCGAGTGAGAAACCGAGTACTTGAGTCGGTTTCAGAGGAATTCCGAGCGAGGACAGTATGACTCGCTCAAGCGAGACGGAAACGCTTGAGCGAAACTCCCTTCTGTCAGTGTTATATATGGCACTCGCTCAAGTGAGAGAGGATTTCGCTTGAGCGAGAGGGACTCGGATTCCCTTTTTCTTCACAACGACTGGCAATTCCAGTTGGCTTAGAGGCTAACCGAGTGGATTCCAGTCGGTATTCAGCGCAAGAGTAACTTTTTGACTCCTTTCTTGTCTCTTATGCATATTTTAATGCATCTAAACCCATTATTCACCTCTAGTGTGTAGGACGGCCAGAAGTGGACCATTATAAGCCCACTTTCTTATTTAATTCCCATTATCAACGCACTAACAGCACTAAACATCCACTCAAGGGAAAGTTGTTCCCCACTTGTCCTTACATTATTAACATTGCTTCTGCTCAGACCTACCTTCAGAGAACAAGGCCAGTATACCTTCTTCCTCTCTTTTACTCTTTTTCCTCAATACACCTTTGAAATAAGAGCAAGGACAGCAAGGAGACCATTTTTCAGTCAGCAAACCAAGTAAGAGGGGACAGGGTTGTGAATAACTATAAAACGGGTAGAATTGTATGCTGTTCTAGGATTCCAGAATTAACTTAGTAACTTGTTGCTCATTTTTGAAATTGAAAACTTGTGAATTTGACTTTGACTTCTTCATGAAAGTTGTAGATCTTTTTGTTATCTAAATTTTGAGACCTGAATCAATTAATTTGAATATGTATAGCAAACATTATAGCCAAAATACTACAGCATATTCGTGTGAAAGATTTATCCTATGTTTTGTGTATATATTAATATGCTGGTACTTGTATGTGCATAATCAGCCTTTGATGTCTTCATGAAAGTTGTAGATATTCATGTTATAGATCTATATAAAGTGGTTTCAAGTCAAAATGATTTTTGTAGCTCAAAATATGCCTAAAATACTGAAGTATGTCCAAGCTGTAAATCTGTTAACTTGAGATACGAAATTTAGTTTTAAAACTGGGAATTTTGTGGTGAGAATTAGTGATCAGTGTCTTCATGAAAGTTGTAGATATTTTTATTATGTGAATTTTGAGACCTTAACCGACTAATTTGCGTATGTGTAGCAAAAGTTATAGCCAAAATACTACAGCTTGTCCGAGTGGAATATTTATCCCATGTTTTGTGTATATTTTAATATGCTGGGACTTGTACGTACATAATCAACCTTTGATGTCTTCATGAAAGTTGTAGGTATTTATGTTATGGTTCTATAGAAAGTGGTTTAGAGTCAAAATGATTTTTGTAGCTTGAGTTATGCCTAAAATACTGAAGTATGTACAAGCTGTAATTCTGTTAATTTGAAATCCGAATCTTATTTTTAAAACTGGGAATTGTGTAGTAAGAATTAGTGGTTGGTGCCTTCATGAAAGTTGTAGATTGTGTTAAGTATAATTTAGAACTGGTTTCATGCCAAAATCATTTTTGTAGCTCCAGAAATGTTCAAATTACTAATATATGTACGTTTTGGAAAACTCACCTTGAGGCAGTGTGGTATTTCGTGAATAAGTGGTAATTCTGTTTGGAATTTGAAATTGTGTTTTTCATGAAAGTTGTAGATAATTGTATTATTAAGCTATAGAAAGTGGAATCACATGAAAAGGTTATGATTTGCTCATGTTATGACTATTTTACTAGAGTATGTTGCTGTTGGAAATGCTGAAAGTTAATTATAATGGTTATTATGAATGAAAATGATATTTTCTCTGTAAGTAACAATTTATTATTAAACTCTTGAGTGATTATGATTTATTATTAATGTTGTTACGTTTTAATGAGTATCATACAGTTGTATATTTTGGTGGTGAATAATTATGAATGATATAATTAATATATATGTACATGAATGCCTTGTGGTTATTGTTACATGTGGTTGAAACAGTAAATCCATGATTCTAAAAATTATTATATGTGATGTGTCCTTTGAGGACTTGTAGTTTTCCAAGTGGTTTTGGAAATATTAATATCATGGTATGTTAAATGATAAAGAGAATTAAAGGCATTCATGCATCATAAGCATTTGGACGCATCATGGAATTTTACGGGGTTTCACGATTGCCTACCCTGATGGGGGGTTACTCTATGATGAGTTAAAGCCCTATTTTTGCGATGTGTTGGTCATGGGGCTGTAGGGATCCATGACTATATAAATTCCTACCGATGTGTTGGTCATGGGGCTGTAGGGATCCATGACTGTATTAATTCCTACCGATGTGTTGGTCATGGGGCTGTAGGGATCCATGACTGTATTAATTCCTACCGGTGTCTCTATGAGACCTTATACTGCAGTATTCCCACCAAACCAAATGGATCCAGCATGACATCATTTAACTAATTAAAGACTTATTAAATGAATTGTTTGGCATATTCATCATATCATCATGTATTATTGATTGTGGTTGTGTAATTCTATATATTTTATATTTATTCTATATTCTGTCTCACTCTTACATTAATTTTTACAGTGAATGCCACCCAGAATGAAGAGTGATGTTATGGTTGATGCCTATGTGAACTATTGCTTGGATTTCGAATTTATTCTAATTTTATGATTTGTAATAAATACATCGTGTTATGTACTGTTATTTTCTAAATCGTTTCCGCTATGTAAATATTTCATGAATTTTATTATTCACGACTAGTATGCATGATAATATTCCGCTATTATCGACTTTTATGTGAACTCTGATTTTAATTTATGAATTTTAAAAAGATCTTTTAAAAACGCAAAAAATTTATTCAGAAAATTATACGGGGCGTCACAGTATGAACCATGGCTTGACCGTGGTAGCCCCTACTGGCTGTGGAACAAATTGTTCCATGTGTAGAAAGAGAAACATAAGCCAAAAAGAATGAACCACAACTTAGTCGTGTTTCCTACCACGGTTGTGGTTCGTGAACAAGGCCTAAATCCATATTTTAAAAGTTTCCTCTTATTTCCTCCCAAAACCCTAGTCATCCATACTCTTTCTTTCTTTCTTTCTTTCTTTCTCTCTTTCTCTCTCTCTCTCTCTTTCTCTCTCTCTCCCCCCCTCTCTCTTTAAACCTCTCAAACTTCCCCTTCCCTCATTCCCACACTCTCTTTCAATTCCTTATCCCTTTTCTTCCATTACTCACCAAACTGCCGCATTACCTTTATATTTTCTACATAAACTATTTTTCCCCTTTCCGCTAACATCCCTACCTTTCTCTATCTATCTCAACCATGGCACCCAAGCCTTCTAAAGGTATAGGCAAAGCCACTTCTTCTTTTTTTACTCAGACTACCAAGGCCTCCAAGAGGAAGTGCATTATAGGTAACTGTGAACACCTCTTTTGGTCCGGTCCAAGTGGAAAGAATCTTCTTTTATACTGCATTCCAACTTAGAATGATCAAATCCGAATAGAATGACTCTGATGGAAGCATTTCCGAGTGGAATATAGACCTGTTGGAGGCAAATCCGAGTGAAATGACTCAGATTGGAGGCAAATCTGAGTGAAATGACTCAAATTGGAGCAAATCCGAATGAAATGACTCAGATTGGAGCATTGTCGAGTGGAGTATGTCCCTGTTGAAGATAAATCCGAGTGGAATGGCTCCAAAATGATCAGATTCGAGCAGGATGGCCCTGAAGGAAGCTTTTCCGAGTGGAGTATGTCCCTGTTGAAGAGAAATCTGAGTGGAATGACTCAAAGATGATCAAATCCAAGTTGTAATGAAGCATTTCCGAGTGGAATAAGCTCCTGTTAGGGAATCCGAGCGGAATGACCCATAAATGATCCAATCCGAGTAGAATTACTCAGAATGAGTCATTTCCGAGTGGAATACTATTGCTGATTGAAGTGAATCCGAGTGGGAGCTTCCTGAATGGGAGAAATCCGAATGAAAGAATACTGATTAAAGTGAATCTGATTGAGGAGTGTGTTTTTCTGGGAAGAACCGAGTCCGAATAACCAAGTCTGAGTGAGCACATCCGAGGGTCAGATGTTGAATAGAGCTCTCCTGACTGAAGTCAAAAAGACCGACTCCGAGTGTAACTGAGTGGTCAGATTCAGACTGGAAGAAAAGTCTAACTCTAAATCTATGTGAGTGGTCAGATTCTCTCAAGTACCAACTCCTGGGAGGAAAGAAGATCGAGTCCGAGTGAATATTTGCCGAGTGGGCCATTCTACAACCAATGCCGAGTCATCACCCTTCAAACCAATTCCGAGCCAATCTTCACTCATCCTTCAAATCAATCCCGAGCCATCACTCTTCAAACCAATTCCGAGCCACTGATTCTGAGCTATCCTTTTAACCATTACCGAGCCACCATTTTCACCAAATTCTGAACAACTTTCTCAATCAATTCCGAGTGACATTTTTCAATCAGCAAGGAGTCCTTTTCAGCTAATGCCGAGTCATCACCCTTCAAACCAATTCCGAGTCAATCCCTTCAAATCAATCCCGAGCCATCACTCTTCAAATCAATCCCGAGTCATCACCCTTCAAACCAATTCCGAGTCAATCCCTTCAAATCAATCCCGAGCCATCACTCTTCAAACCAATTCCGAGCGTAGAAAGGCTGAGAATGAATATCTGGGCAGACTCTCTCAAGTCCCATATTTCTGAGTGAAAACAACCCCAACACCCGAGTAAACACATCCGAGGGTCAAACGTTGATTAAAGTATGAGGGATGAGTCCGAGTGAATACAAGGCCGACTCTTGAATAAACACATCCGAGGGACGATTATTTAATGAATCTCTCTTGACTAAAATGAAGAGACCGACTCCGAGTGGTCAGATTCTGACTAAAAAAGGGTTTTGATTTCAGAGAAACCATCCTGATTGGAAAGTGAATAAGAACTGTTGATTGCCGTGTGAAACCATTTCTGATTGAAAAGGCAATTCCATGTGAAACCAGTCGGATTTCCGAATGAATGCTCTCCACTGGATAATTCCCCATTGTGAAATCCGAATGGGTTGTAGCTTACCTCTAATCCGGTTGATACACAAATAAATTACTCCTGAGTCCTGAATCTGACCAAGACTTGTCCAGGAAACAAGTGAAACCATCCGAGTGGAAATATGGCCGACTTCGAATGAATGCCCCTGAAGGATTATTGGAGCTGTTGCAACTTTTGATTGAAAGGAAGGCCAGCTCCGAGTTGAATATTGAGTGAAGCTGACCTTGAATGAAACTTACTGAGACCTGATTGTACACCCAGGGTCCTGTATCCGAGCACAAGTGACGAATCCGAGTGTAGAAGCATTGCAGAGCGAGATTCTGCCGAGTGGTTGAGTCCTCTCAGATTGATTCACACTCGGCAGCTATTAAAAGATTCCTACTCGGTCGGCTACTAAAGGATTCCTACTCGGTCTTTTGTGAAAGGATTCCCTCTCGGTCTGTTATAGATTGATTCTCACTCAGACAAGACTGATAGTCATTCCTCTCGGAATTCTATTGGAGAATAGTCATTCCTCTCGGAATTCACTCCCATTGAGGATGAATGCTGACTGAGAGGCTAATCTGAGTCATCCTCTCTCGGATTTCCATCATCCTCTCTCGGATTTCCACTATCCTCTCTCGGATTTCCACCATCCTCTCTCGGATTTCCACTATCCTCTCTCGGATTTCCACCATCCTCTCTCGGATTTCCACCCGGCTCCCCCTGTTCGCCCGTGCTGACTTGGATTCCACCACCCAAGTGGATCCAGGAATCCTGGAGGTGGCTGGCAGACAGGGGGCGGAAGTGGAGGAATTAAAAATTCCCACCAGCCGCTGTCCCCCACTACCAGGCCTGAGTGGAAGCCTGAGCTGGCCTTCCACTCGGAGTGGAAGCCTGAGCTGGCCTTCCACTCGAAAAAGCATATAAATAGACAAGGGTTGAAGCTTTGAAGGGGACGGAAGGCATTCATTAAGAGAAAACTCTGCCTGAGTTCACCTTCATTCTCTCTCTCCCTCACACCGTCCAGCCCCTCACAGCAACCAAACACCCTCCAGCTCCCTCTTTAACCCATAACACCGTCCTCATTCTTCACAGCCTTCTCCAACAGCCCCCACACCTCCTTCTCCTCACTTATACCGTACAGCTCCCACATCAATCGTCCTTCAAATCTCACCATCCCTTCTCCTCTCTCTTCATACCACACCGTCTCTTTTCCCTCCAAGCACCTTCAAACTCCTCAACCCCCCACTGCCTTTCTCACTCGGTCGGTCCCTTCCACCTTCAGTCAGTTACTGACCCACTCTGCAGTTTCTTATTCTATCACTCGGTATTCCTCTTTTCACTCGGTACTTTTATTTCTCACTCGGTAATTTCAATTTTCACTCGGTACTTTTATTTCTCACTCGGTTTTTTCCATTTTCACTCGGTTTTTCCATTTTCACTTGGTTTTTCCATTTTTACTCGGTTTTTCCCTTTTTCTCACTCGGTTTTCTCTTCTCCCACTCAGTTTTCGCTTGTTTTTCCTTCTCTTTTCTGAACTCACTGTTTCCCTTTCTCTCTTGTAGCTTCTGCTACCTTCCCTCCTTTGCTTCGTAGTAAAAATATAATAAAGGGAAATAAATGTTTCCTATGTCTTCTTTCAAATCTAAATAAAATCAAAAAAAAAGAAAAAAAATCATTTTTAGTCAGTGTCGTACGGAAAATACTTCCGTCTACACAACCTCTATAGGATCCGTACACGTGCGAAGAACTTTGTCTTGTATGGGTTCCTCACCAAAATGATACCCACCAACGTTTTCCCAATCTTTTCCTAAAAGAAAAACACTCAGAACTACGTAACCCTGATTTCTTGATAATTCAAGAATACGTAGGAGCAGGACTTCAACTCCTGTCGGGCCCATCTTTCTTGCTTCTTTTTACTGATTTATTTCCTCACTTTCATGTTTCTTTCATAAGTGTTCTTTTTTTTTATGTCGCTTCCGTGAAAATCAATTTAGACGTGACGTCTTGTTGATTTCCCCCTAGTTTTTGTTCGAGCCTCGCCATGATTCATAGGGGAGAGATACTTAGGACGAGACGTCCCGCTTATCTCTTTCCTATCCCTGTCTTTTTTTTATTCGAGGATGTCTAATTTAGGCGTGACGTCTTATTTGTATTCTCTTCCCCTTTCTGTCATATATCGAAGTCGAGTTTAATTCGGATGAAACGTCCCGTTGACCTCGCTTCGACATTCTATGTTTGTACAGTTCTCTACTCTATTCCATCGTTTTCAAATAAAAATACACAAAAAAAAGGAAGAAACTATGTTTTATTTAAGGCTATTTTATATTACGCTTTCAATCTTGGTACTGTTTCTGATAGGCGATGTAGGGTGCTAATACCTTCCCTACTCGTAACCGACTCCCGAACTTGAATCTCATTTTTTAAACCAGTGCTTTCACTGAACTCAGTTTTTTCCCAATGTTTTTCCTATGGATAAAAACGTTGGTGGCGACTCCCTGTTTCATACCTTGGTTTTCTCTCTTCGCCGCACCGTCGCGATCCAGGTTACGACAGTAACAATTCTAAACCTCTTAGTATTGATGATATTTTTTGTGCTTCTCCTAAATAAACCACTAGATTGCAAAACTTGGTTAAGAGGGAAATTATCCTTTGTCGTTTTTTCTGTGGTGATACATTAGTCACTCTAGGTCTGCTTAATGATACTCTTAGGCTAATAGCAATATAGGCTAGGACAAATTCATCACTTTGTTTGAGCTCACTTATGAATGTATTTCTTTTGAGTTTTTAAGTTTTGTAGAGGTCAAATGAATTTTTGGCCAAGATGGTTAGGAGATAACCTTCAGGATGGGCAATTGTGATTATACTTTTCCTTTGTCTGAAGTGGCGAACGTCTATGGATTCCCACAAGGGAGTATTGATAGCATCCCCCATACTTTTCAAGCCAAAGACTTTTGGTATGAAATCACTAGTCACCTAGATTATGATCCTTCTATTGTAAAGGCTTCTTTGATCCACCACCCTGTTTTCCATTATTTGCAATGATTTATGGCCCGTTCTATTTTTGGGCGTCATGATAGCTCTAGCACTGTAAGATTGTCTGAGTTGTATTTCCTATCAACTATGTTGAATGTCGACCAGGTTGATTCTATAAAGTAGCTTTATAGCCAATTTTCAAGAGTAGGGAAAACTTATTCTGGAAAAATTCTGATTGCTGGTTATGTTGATCCCCTGGCTCAATATCTAGATATTGATCTTTCTCATGATAAGATAAATTGTCACCCTCAGAGGGTTGATATGGATGAGCTATTGAATATGAGAGTGATTGTTAAGGATTCAGGGTCCTATTGTCTTGTTATTCCAGGGAATTCTGTTCCTCACCCTTTACCTGACCTAACTCTAACGGGTATGGAAGGGAAATATTCTTTTTTGTTTATAGGTAATGGAGTTTCCCAAACACACTCAACGCCTGAGTTCCCTAAACCTAACAAACCAGGATCTCCCAAACTGCCAAGCAACCACCTCATGGTGCCCCCTTCAACTTTCCACAAATTATGTCCTTATTGGAGAACATGCGCCATGAACAACTCTGTTAAGGTGCTCGGATTGATGTCATGTATGAATGACACATTCGGCAGGGTTATTTCCCCTCACCTTCTGAATAAGCATCTCTACAGGTAAGTCATCTATTCTTTTTCATCATGAGTATCCATTGGGGACAATGTCCTTCCTTAGTTTTAGGTGTTAGGAACATATGGCGTTCCTTCTTTTTATTTGTTTGATTGTTGCTTTAGTTTGTTTTGTGTGTTAAGATAAGCATTGATTGTCCCTATTGTGATTGCTTAGTTTGTTTAGTTAATGATTGTGAGCTGGAATTATAGGAGCATCTTAAGAACCCTTTTTGTTCTCAACAATGATCTTTATATAGAAAAATGTCGGGTGATTGTGTGTTTGTTAAATAAATCTTGAAAATTCTTTCATACTCTCTTGATTTGACATTTGCATTATGAGCTTTTGAATCAAAAAGAGGTGTTCTCATTAAAAATTTATAACCCATAATTTTTTTTGATTAAGTGATTCACGTTGTATAGAGCATTCTAGAACTTGGCTTGTGACTTTTGTAAAGTGGTGTTTAATTTCATACCCCAGGATGAGAAAGGCACTAGGCCTTCTTGAAGCCCCAAAAATTTGAAGAAAAAAATATAATACCCCTTAGTTGCCCCCTTTTGAGCCAAAATGTTAAGATGATTTTCTTTGAAACACTTTTCAATAAAATGTTTTAAAGTTAAAAACATGAACAAGGAACTAGGAGAGCAACTAAGTGAAAATAGGGGACCTAAAAATAAGAAATAGAAAAAAAAGATTGGAAGAAAAAAAAAGAAAAAGAAATAAAAAAAGGGAAAAGAAATGAGGTCCCTAGAATTGTTGGAAGCTTAGAGCTTTTGCTTTTTTTAGTTTCTACAAAACTGAAAGAACCTCTCATCCTTTTCTTAGTTTCCATACCGAAAATAAAATCCCATGACCTTGTTACAACCTTTAGAAAGACCTTTTGACTTTGGTGTGTTTTCTTAGTACTATAGAATTCGGGTCACCTATCAAGTCTATGGTTATGTTCGTATTGTTGTGATTTGAGTAAAACACTTGCTTTAAACCTTCAAACACTCAAAAAAATGGTGAGAGAGTGACCTTGTTGAATCTTGGGAAGTATGGATAGATGACTAAATGAAAATGTTTGGTATTCAAATTTTTATCCATGATTTAAAAATTGAAAGATCATATTCTTGTTTGGGTTCCCTAGTATGCTAAGATTCTTGCTCATGGTTGTTTACTTGGTGAATTAGTGATTGCTTGAGGACAAACAATGTTTTAGTTTAAGGTATTTTGATGAGTGTTTTAGAGTACTTTATTTAGGATTATTTCCTTAGGTTTTTAGAGCATACTGCAATGCATTTTCCCCCTTCTTCCCATGTTATTGGTTTCCTTTCAACATTTCCTGCTTAGGTGTTCTCATTTTACAGAGTTTTGTATTGTATTGGACTAATTGAAGACATACCAAACATTAATTTAAGGTTTTAGGAGAGCATGACATGAAGCAAGGACCCAAAGTAAGCAAGAAGAGTCACCTAGAGAGAACCACGGTCGTGGCAAGAACCACGGCCTGGTCGTGTTTCCGACCATGGTCGTGGTTTGCTCATAGACATATGTAGGTCAAGATGTTATAGCTCAATCTATTGCAAAAGCAGAGTATGTAGCTGTTGTTATGGTGAATCAAGCTCTTTGGATCAGGAATTTGTATATGGATCAAGAAGAAAGTAGATAGATTTTTGTGGACAACCAAGCTGTACTTTCAATTGCCAATGATTCGGTGTTTCATGACAAAACAAAGCATTTCAAGATAAAGCTTTTTCTTTTAAGAGAAGTTCAAAGGGAAGAAGTAAAGCTATTGTACTACAAAATAGAGAATCATAGTGTTGACATTCTGACCAAGACACTTCCAAAAGCAAAACTTGAATATTTGAGACAAAAGGTTAGAGTTTGCAGTTCCAAAGTCAAGGAAGAGTGTTGGAGATGTGACTGTTGGAACCTAACAAATAACACAGGATCAGAATTTATGCTGTTATTTTTTAGGAAAAGAAAAGTCATGTTGACGGATAGGTTTTGTTCCTGTTCTTTTATACAAATCTGTTAGTAGTTTTACTTATCTATTAGAAGTTCTGTTTTAGATGTTTTATATAAATACATTGTCTCACAGATAAAATAATATAAGCTTTTCTATAGCCACAATTCCTTTTGATTTTCGTTTATCCTTCATACTTTATATCTGCTGCTATACATTAAAACAACAAATATCATATGAAATATATTCATTTCTCCAAAACTAACAAAAGAATCAATGGTGATATAATGTAGATAACTTGTAAATTGTAATAAATGTGCAAAGCAATAAATTGAATTGCAACTTTGTATTTACAGAAAAGGAAGAGCAACTGATAAGGCTGCAAGCAGAAATATTTGGCAGAAAACTATGCATAGCAAGAAAAGAAGAAAGACAGAATTATCGTGGTAGACATCAATGCCATTAAACGTGTTTCCTACATTTCATTTTGCAACAACTGATCCACAATTTTTGGAAGAATAAATAGGGAAAAACTGGAATGAAAAGAAGATTAATACATATCTACAACGTACGTTACAATAAGTTACAAAAACGTGAAACAAATTAGAGTTACATTGGATGCAATTAGTTTCTGGCTCCATTCTCTTTCTGATGTGCAAAACAGATTATGTTGCATCATTTATTTCCTTTTCCAAAACTTTTTAAGCTTTCATATTATGGGCTGCAGCAAGTTCAGCCGAGAGGATAAATGACGATTTTCCTGCTTCCCTTAGATACCGAACATCTCCATTCATGAGCTTCAGCAGCTTTCTGCTGATCAGCAGGCTAACACCCTCCTCGGATTCTAACCCACTATTACCAAACATCTGGTTCAGCAATGCTTCTGGTACCCCACTGCCACCATGCGTTATGCTACATATAGAAATAGCAAAATTAAAAAGTCACTAGTTTAAGCTGGACTTAGCTGTGAATTGAAGATATAGTGCTAGTTCCTTCTTTTTTGTTTTGGTTAAAATCATGCAAGTAACATCATTAGTGTAAAATCAAGTATTTGTTCATGTTGGAACAGTTACCTGAGCTCCAAATTAACAAGATGGACGGATTTCCCTAACTGTTCTTTGGTTAGAGTGGCTGATACATCAACCTGACCTCCATTTGGTGCAAAATTGATGGAAATCAGTAAAAAGTCGGCCAAGACCTGCTGAAGCCGAAGACTATCACCATACAAGGTTTCCATCATGATCAGCTTTGCAACATCGTTAACTATTCGGATACCTTTCCCATTACTTTTTGCCATGACCTGACTAAGGGAGGCAACCAGCACATCATGCAGAGTGAATTCAGCCATCTCAAGATCCAAGTAGCTGTTAAACATACAGAAAAGAAAAAGGAACACAACTGTTACCGAAGGCAAACAATGGCAGAAACTGGTTTTGGTCATGTAATCATAACTTCACACACTCAGACTAATCTAACATTGACTTTGTGTCAACGAAAAGCATGCATCCACATAGTATGCCTTATTTCAAACAAGATGTTAATAATTGGAGACAATATTGGTTCACCTACCATATCAAAACATGATGCAGAAACTACATTACAAGAACCTTGAGAAAACAAAAACATGAAATTTTTCTGCAAACTGACAAAAAGTGCCTTTAAGTTGACTATGGCGTCCTAATTCCTATCCATGTCCATACTCCATAAGCACAACAAATTGGTCAACTGAAAAAAAAGATAAAGGTTCAGAGTTGGCAAAACAAATACTTGCGCCAAGGAAAAAAAGTTTTACAGTAAAAAGTAAAAGTTATTAGTTGTAAGAGTACCATTTCAAATTCAGGAGATAATAGACTCAGTAAAGTATTCACTAAAATAAATGCTACAGTTGAAGTCCTTACCTCTTTAGTCTCAATAGATAAGAGTGTGCGAACAAAACCAAATTATAATTGCCAAAGCAAACTCTAATTTCTTCTAGATTAATTTTTTTTCTCATCTAAAACTATAATGACTACAAATCAACAACTTCTATGGACACTCAATATTAGTTGTTATACTTGTCAATTTTTTGGGGGTTAAGACTTAAGACACAAGCACAAGGTTAACTTTGTAGTATTGAGCTTCAATGAGGTTTCAAATAGGAACGTCTGTGTTCTAATAACAGCTCCAATTGATGAATGCTTCATTCCACAAAAAAGGGAAAAAGAAGGGAGAAAAAAAGAAAAACAGGAACAACATTCACAGAGATCATACCCATCTATGATGTTGTCAAGATCTGAGTCATCGAGAATTTTGCTAAGCTGGTGTTGGCACTGAGCACTAGTGTGCAGAAGTTGCTTTTGCTCTGTTCCCAAGTCAGTACCCTCCAACATCTTCCGGGAAAACATAATACCGCATAAAGGATTCCTGATCTGCCTTTTCATATAAGTCAATGCTTTCAATCTCTTCAAGGCAGTTTGTTCGGATAGGCGCTGAATATGTAATGCTTGTTGCAGTTCTGGGCTAGCTAGCTGTAAGAAACAAAAGATCCCAGTAACTACGCCCTCTATGTCCAATTTCTTACTCACAGAAAGGAGGCACTCTACATACTTGCTATTCCGAGCAAAGAAACCGAAAGCAACCTTCTCTGTTTCAGAACCAGTCATGGCTTTGTTAAGTACAATGCCAAGATTAACAAAAGCTTCTTGATTCTTTAGACGACAACAAGCCATGTGTGTGCCAAAAACCTCTCCTAAAAGCATCTTATCCATCACCTCCTCTCGCTTCCATCCCGTTAACTTGATCATAGCTGGATTCCACTCACAACACCAACCAAATTCATCTGCAGCAAATATAGGGGGGATTAATGGATTGGGGTTCTGTACAATTGCCTTGTAATCACCTTCAATTCGGGTGAATTTGTCCATGACAGTCTTCTGAGCAGTTATATCATGAGCCACAAAACAAACCCCCACAACATTATCTCGAAGATCCCTGCTTGCACAGGCATTTACCACCAACCTAATTGGACCGGAATCCATCTTAGAACCATGAGTTTTGATCTCAAATTGTACGTTCTTCTCTTCTTCACCTAATTGACAGAACAAATCAGCAACTTAGAAATACAGAAAGCAGGTTAGAAGAAAATAATCCCATTGTGCTAAAGAAATTACGCCAACTTTCCCAGCGACCTTAAAATAAAAATGACAACACAACTCCTACGGTGTTCCATTCTTCCAATGTGCTGTAAGGGGACAAAATTCAATGAAACTGTCAACAAGGAACTGTTCTGATAATTTTTCATCATTGAAATATTCATGGAATAAACGTTTTTGCTTATGAATATTTCATTGATGAAAAATTATGAGAACAGCATCCCTTCTCATAATTATGAGACTTAGGGAATACGATGTGCTCGGTTGCTCATGGCTATACACGGAAACACACTAACTTGTTTCTTAAGCTTTTGCTTATGAATTGTAAGGCTTGAAAAATCATAGAAAAGAAAAGAGCACAGATAATGAAAAGATGGAAAAAGACCAAAAAGACATACCTCTTAGTGCCAAGTCAAGCATCTTCTTGACTCTATCAGTTGAAGAATCCTCAACAAGTGTGAGCAAATGCTTTCCAATTGCATCACCAACTGGAAGACCTGTCAACTCAGCAATTTTTATGTTCCACCCATTGATCAGCCCATCAACATCAACCGCCAAAATAGGCACTGTTGCTGTTTCAATCAACCTAACCATCTCACTTGTCACTGCTTCCAGTTCCTGCATCCCTTCAATCTTCAAATCGCTTAGTCTTGTATTGATTATATTTGTGTTTAAATCCATACTCTCTGGGCCTTTGAATGCATTTCTCAGTATCAACTGCAACGAATGAATAGCATCCATTTCATAGTCCTTCCATGGTAAGCTCCTTGCCTTCACAACTTCAAGGAAAGCCTTGAATGATGATCGTGGATGCATCCTCCTACCATCATCCTTTTGACTAGGTTCATGCTTTGCACCACCCCACCGGATCTCTGCAGCAGTGTGTGATCGGAACCAGAAAACTACATCTTTCGAAGTTATTCTAACAGCTGCCATTCCACACACAATATCACCCAGAGAAATAGACCCCGGGAACCCAGCATCAGACAAGCTATCTGTACTCAAGCCTGTGGAATCCATATGGCACTCAGACAACCATAAAGCTATCTCTCTTATCTGAGATTCACTTGGTGTCACTCCTAATCTCCATACCTTGTTTTTATACAAGAGGGCAGCCCCATCACATTTCACTAGATCCATTATGTTAGGACTCTGGGATACAATTCCTAGGGGTGCGTCTCGCATCAGCATATCACATAAAAGTGTCTGGGTGCGAAGGATATTCTTCTCAATTATCTGATATTCTAACTCAATTTCTTTGTTCACATGGATGGCAAATACTTGAGCTAGAAATTCACAAGCATACCTTAGAGGAAAGGGAACAAACCTGGGAGTAGTGTTGTGGCAAACTACCAAACCCCATAGTCTCTTTCTCTTTTGTGGCTGAACAGCATCAGAACTATCCCCATCTTCTTCATTGTCATTGACTACAACTGCCATAACCAGGGAAGCGATGGAATCCATGTTCGCCATGTATTGTGCATGGCAGCTATGAGGGGCCCTTAAGGTCGAACCACACAAAGTCAAATCAAATGGGAGTTTTGCATCTTGAAGAACCTTCACGTGTTTTGCATGACAATCAACTATCATACGGACCTTGTTTTTCATAAATAAAAAGCGTGAAGCCTGGGGAATATCAGTGGCAGGGTAATGCAAACCCAGATATGGCTCAAGGCCTGCTTTTGTTATCTCGGCAATCACCTCCCCATGATCATCCTCATGAAATTTATAAGCCATCACCCTGTCATAACCTGTGAGTTCAAAAACCTCTTGGACCATTGTATCACAAAGCCTTTCCATGCTCCCACTAGGCAAAGATTGCAACCTGGTAATTGCTTTAGCAGCAAGCTTGTAAGATTGCAAGGCACCTGCTGCAGTCATGGGAACTTCATAAGGCTTGACTGGCTCAAAATCAATGATCAAACTACCGGTAACACGATGGATAATCGCATAAAAGGGCTTCCCAGATGTCTTGCAATGAACAAGGATGGGGTTAAGAAGTGAAACCTCAGCAAATCCTAGTGCCTTCTGCAACGCAGAAGCGCTCGGCGCAGTGAATAAAGTTTTTATGTCAGTGCCAATGCCAAGGGCAGGGTGGTCACCAACACTGGGGACGGCATGGCTCACCATGGTCAGCATTTCGGGCGCATTCTCACTGTATGCAATGATCTTGCATGTTTTCTCATCTAAAGCCAGCAAGCAACCAAAAGGCTGGATCAGCTTGCCTCTCTGTATGTGATGGAGATAAGCCGTTGTGACTTTGTCAGACCTGGGTTGATCATCTCCATCAACAGTACCAGAAACACGCACTGAACTCGAGTAGTCAAAGGAACTACCAGACTCCTCAAAAGTTGCATGGAGTTTTGCATCCACAGTTGTCTGAGCAATAACCCTAGCACTGTGTCTTGATCTCCCTGAATTGCTGGAAGATTGGCTAGGCCTTGAGGTAGACATTTCCGCCCCCAAACTGCACTTGGAATGATACAAATCCAATGACTTAGTTACTCAGTATCACATAACTACCACTATCAAGACTATTATTAATTAACTAGAATGCCAATCTTGGTAATCTTACTCATGTAACAATTTCCAACACACTATAAAGACTGATAAAATCATAAAAGGCTTAATTTAGTAAGTGGTGAGAATTCATTTCATGACCTAATCATAGATAACCAACAATCCTTACACCTCAAGTGAATTAATACATACATCATTACATGACTGTTCTACCCTTTATACAACTAACTACACATGCTCAGTGAAAGTACAAAATTGGCCGTTATCATTCTTAATTTCCAAGAAAATTGATTGACACTGTACGTTAATGGAATGAACAATGACGAGCAAACAAAAGACATAGACAATTCCAGTAGCAGTATGATAAAACATTACAAGAACGTATTTTACCCAACAGACACACACACAAAGAAAACATTAAAAGCAGGAAATTCAAAAGGAAAAGAACATGCGGAAGAAAGCAGAGCAGAGGAAAGACAGATAAGTAACTAACGTACCTAACCAAACCAACCCAGAAGAGGAAGGAGTGAAAAGGAGAAAGAGAGAGAGTGAGTGAAGAAAGGGTAAGTAACTAAACCACCCTGAAGAGAAAGGCAATGAAGGTAGCTAGGTAGGGGTTAAAATAAAGAGATGTGGGAAGCATACCCTGCACCCATCTCTGTGGATCATTGACCCTTCTCTCTCTCTCTCTCTCTCTCTCTCTCCCCCTCCAAACTCACCACTCACCCTGTGACGAGGGACCGCCATGCCATAAAGATATCATTTTTATAGTACCCAGCCACCAAGTGAATGTGAAAGTCACAAATCAAATCAACAATATAATATAATACCCATCCAACAGTTAAACTCCTCCGCTATTTATGACTCACTCAAACAGAATTCACATAAATACTTGTTTAATTACAACTTTACTTTCATAAAACCCCAAAAAGAAATTGTTCTTATTATTTTTTTCCGATGTTGAAGATAAAACTTTAATTAATTATCAAGCAAATAAGAAGTTTTTTTTGGATGAAATGAATTTTTTATTCAAAAATTTAAGATTAATTCATCGGAACAAAGTAGTCTTCAAAGTGATTTTAACTCTTTCTAATAAAATCTTTTTCATATAAGGTAGGATTTAAATCTTAATTATCTGGCAATTATGTTAGAGTTTATTAATAACCCAATAAAAATTATTGTAAGATAGAAAATGATGATTATAATTCAACAGTGATTAATTTAACTGGCACATATTTAATTTCTTATTTGAGCTTGAATATGAATGTTTGTAGTAAATGATATTGAGTTTAAACTTTGTTAAAAAAATGTAATGAATGATAATCGAGGCATTTAGAATAAAATACGTAATAATCTGGTGTAATTCAAAGTAATATGAGGAATGTTTAAAAAATGAAAAAATATTTATATTTAAATATATTATTTGATTCCATTTTATCTTATTTCATTGAAGACGAGAGTTAAGATCCAGTTGGATTCGGGCATCATTTTATATATAGTATTTTATTAGGAAAGGTAATTAAATTGGGCAAGTGGTAGTGGACAATAGGGACAGTTGTTGGACATTGATAGGGGGCATTTACTCGCTTATTGCCTCCTACCTTCACTTCAACACAAACTTTCCATTTCGGATTTGATGACGGCTCACAATTTAACGAAGACAAATAAAATATTCAACTCATTTCCCCTAATAGACCAACCTCAATCATCGTTTCCCTCTCGTGGGGTGTTTTCATTTTTTTCCTTAATTATTGAAATCCGATTGCCAGGTCCTAACCCCCAACAATTAAACAATAAACAAATGGGTACCAGTGTGCTCCATTAAGCAGAAAAGAAAGAGTGGAAGGGGAAAGAAGGGAAAAGAAGAAAGCTTTTTAAAAAAATATATTTTAATATTTTTATTGGGTGGCTCAGTTTCATTGGGTAGCCATCCCATCCATGCCTTGGATTTGGAGGAGGGGAATAATATTATACCAACAAGAAAGTGAGTTATGGGTGTCACGTGCAGCCCTCGAGCCAGGCTTGAAACTGTAGGACTATAAAGTAACACTATATTTATTTGCCATATCATCATATCCTTGGTTATATAATTCATGACACTGTCTCTGGAATGGATCACATCTTTAGATCACAACTCATAGCTGACACAAGCCACCAAGTTAGCCCATGCTGGCTTGCAATGTAGCCTCTGTGCGGTTCTGCACATCATTTTTCTTTCTACATTTAGTCAATTTCCTACCCTTTAAGTTTCTTATATTTTATTCATTCCTTTTTTTTATTATTGGTTTTATCTTGGCGTCAGATTTTAACAGCTTGTTTGTTTTTTCCAATTACGTTTTCAAGGAAATAATATCTTCTCAATCTCTATGTTTTAGCACCAAGGTCAAAATTGTTTTTCTTTACTTTTATTGTGTTTTATACAAATAGGATGAAGTTCTTCTATATTTTTAGAATGGAGATGCAAAAAATAATAAAAGCTTCACACGATCGTGTAAGTCTATTCCTGGAAAAATCTAATTAGGCGCTAAACATAATAACCTAAAACATTTAACCTTATAAATTATTGTGTTAGTTCAATTAACATAGAAGTACGTCTTTGATAATTTTTATTTAGTAAATCCTTTGATTTGTCACTTAAATTGTTATTATTAAATTAATATGTCCCTCCTAAAAAGAAGTTGTCACATTAATCCTAAATATATATGTGTGTCATCATGGCAACTGAACGACAACAATTTGTTTTTTACCTTAATCCTTGATTTTATCTCTTACTCTCATTTTTTCATCCAAGACAAGGTAACTAGACTCTATCATGACTTACATCAACAATAGTAACTTCACTTCTCTTCAAATTCTAATTTTTCCAATGGTTGGAGTTGGTGCCATAGCAAGAGTGTTGATATACCTAACTAGTGTGAATACGGGGAACAAGTAATACTTCAAGTTTGTTCAGTTTTTTAAACCAAATTTTTCATTCAGATGAATGACCCTTTTGCACAACGGAATAGGTAACAGACCTTTGCATGCGAGAGAAATAAGCGGGAATACAACGAACTCTTGACGGAATGAGGATAGAAAGAGCAAGCAAGAGATTTATATTGGTTCACTTCCAATGTGGAAGCTACATCCAGTACCTTCAGACTTGAAGGGTTTTTCACTATGTAAAGTTGTCCTTTTTACATATGCTACATAGACAGTGCCATTGAGTATTATTGACTCTAGTCACTCATGGCTTAAGCACACCACGTGCTTCTGAATATTCTTGACACCAACCACTCCTAGCTTAAGCTGAATATTCTTTTGCAGTACCTATTCTTGGGGCAGACCCGAGTATTCTTTCACAAGTCATTCCTAGTTTAAACTCAAGTATTCTTTCTAAAGCCTCTTCAGGCCAACAATATTTCCCAACAAATCTTATAAACCTGTTTTACAAAGATTTGGAAGAATTATCACAACAAGATTAGCAAGCCTTTGACTTAGCTGAGGTAAGAGAAGAGTTTGTACTACAGACTTGTACAAATGAGAAAGACTTGTCTTCTCTAGAGATGACTTACTACATGAGAAAATGTAAGAAAAACATGATACATACTAAGTTTGAAAGCTTAGTCAGAAACAATGTGTTCACGGAGGTGATGGATTGACGAGTTGATTGCATGTCTCTGACTTAGGTTACTATAGCTTTTGGAATAGGAATACGGTGCAAATAGTGATTTTTCTTTTTCTTCAAGGGCGATTCTCAGATCTTTCTTCTTTTCCATGAGCTTTTGTCATTTCTGATTTTCTTGGGCTTTTAGCAAATGAACGTTTTATATCCGTCCATGTTCTTCTTCTCATTCACACCTTTAAGTTTGCGTGCCCACTTCATTCTTTTCTTTTTATTTCTCTCATAATGTTTCCTTACTTTTTTTGACTATATACCCCTTTTTCTTCTCTGTTTCACTTACTCTCTCTTTTTTCAGAAGAAGAGAAGAGTTGTTATATGGGTTTTTCTTGAGTTATGCTATAGAAGAAGGAGATAAATGTTCGATGACTGTTAAGAGAGAATACAACCGTTGAGAGGTGTTTTGCACAATGCACAAGGGCTCTTGGTCAGAGAGAGTCGTTCTGTACATGAAGCATAGGGAAGAAAGCTTCGAGACTTATGTATGCAGAGGCAAAGTAGGATTAGAATAAGTTTCACTAAAAAGAAAAGTTCTCATTCAGAGTTTTTCTAAAATGATAAGGTATAGGTGAAACTAGATGCTTTAATATGAATCTAGATCTGCCTTGCTTAGATATTCTCCTTGTCATAAATAACTTCTTTTGCTTTTAAGGAAATTGCTTTAGAGAGTCAACATTCTGAGGACTAGACTTGTGCAGGGAAAGCTTCTGAAATGATTCTGGGTCTGGTGATTCATAAGATGTTGATGATGAGACTCATGAAATAAGAGCAAATCTGTTTAGGTTCTTCCTTGATATATTTCATAAGATCTATAGTAGCTATAGCTTGAAGATGTATGAAGATAGAGCTTGGTTACTGAAGAGTTTGCTTTGAGGAGAGAGACTCTTGCATGGATTGATACAAGAAGCATGGCTCAACGAGTCTAGACATAGGTTCATTTAAAGAGTCTTCTTTATGTAGCAGCTTGTTTAAGAACGTGTGTCTTTTTCACTAGACTTTTGATTGCATAAGCTCCCCCTTTGTTTTATAGACCAAGCCTTTTATATTCTGAAACACTTAAACAAATTTTCAAATATAAACAGAATGTGACTTTATTTAAATTAGAATACGTAATGTTTGTTATCAACAAATCTAAGATTTCTTCATAGTCTTCTTGACTCTAACATATACAACTGTACAAAAAGAATCAGAAATATGCAAAATGAAAGATTACACCCAAAAGGAAATAACCAATTCAATGATGAGTCAACTTCCTTCTAGAAGCCTACTATTTACATCCTTTAATAGTTGATTTAATGTATATGTTGAGAGAGAGAAATAAGAGAGCATAGAATGAATTTATAATGTTGTGCACACAAAGAAACTATTGGATTTATATGTAAGAGTCAATAATGATAAGGAGAAAAATGATGATAAATCAAAGAAACATAATGAGGAGAATGATTACGAGTTGAATATATATAAATTTTTAAAGAATAGTGGGAAAATCAAACTCGAAAGTTATGGCTAAAAGATGAAACAAAATAGTTGGCTATGAAGATGAGTCTATGGTGTTGTCTGTTCTATGTGGCGACAATACATGATGAAAGTGATGGTGATAAACTTGTAAAGGTGTAGGAGGTGGGTCTGGAAGAGATAAAGACTCTTTATGAGGATAAATATGGATCAAAGTAGAAGTAGACATGAGAAGAGATGTCTTAAATGTAGATATCGTAAACCCCAAAGATTAGAACAAATTCAAAGAAAATGACATCAACATAGATGGGATAATGTGAGAAGTGTGAGAATAACACTTATTATCTTTTTAAGAATAAGGGTACCCAAGAAGACACACTTTTGAGATTAAATTAAATAGTTTGTCTATGTTAGGATCAAGAGCATGAGAAACACATATAACTAATGACTTAAGGCGGTAATGGATGAAGAAAGTGATGAGGGATATCAAACCCGGTGAGGTATTTTTCCTTTTAGAATGGAGGAATGTATATAGTTGATGAGATAGAATGTTGTGAGTACCATGTCAACCTACAAATGGTGAAAGACATGAAAGTGGAAAAGAAAAGTCCAAGTTGTCTCAAGAAAATATGTACTTTTGTGTTTAACAATCCCATTTCGTTGAGGAGTATAAGGATAAGATGTTTGATACAAAGTACCATGAGAAGTCATAAAGGCCTAAAACTAAATTGACAAATATTTGTGTGCATCACTTTGTAAAGTATGAATAGGAATACCAAAATTTAATTTTTATTTTATTAAAAAGATTGAAAAATAAAGGATAGTTCTAAATGCTTCATCAAATATAACTAAGTACAATAGACATATCATATATAAAAGTAATTAAACATTTTGACTATAATGTAGATGAAATACGACTCAAACCCAAATTTTGAATAAACTTAAGCAAAAGAGGATGAAACTTACAAATGAATTACCAATGTGTGCAATAACATCAATCAAACCAAAGGTTTAACAATCTTCATACCACTTCAGGAAATCGTTGTAGGAAGGTGATGAGGTTGAATCAGAGGCAATGAAGATATTGAAGCAAAGAAATATAAAGGCATGGAACTTTAAGCGACATGGGTAATGTAAGGAGACCATCCATGCAGAGCTCAACATTTATCAATTGTGTGGACCGATCTATGACAATAATCACATCAAGGACATCCTTTGTCTGGTTTGTATGGCCAAAGTTGGTTACTATTGCAAAGAAACCAAAGCAGAATAATCAACAAGAAAAGTTGAAGCCTCATAAATAGATTTTGCGGGAACATGAAGGAGAATCGCTCAGGTACTATCCATGGTGGATTTTGTAGGACTACTCATGATCTAGTCACAAAGGTGAGAATAATCTATGGGTGGACCATATAAGGCTAAAGAGATTTAAAAAAAGAAACTTCTGATAATTTTTGAGCTCTTCTATAAAAGTGGCACCGAGAGCCAAGAGATAATAATTCATTGTAGTCATAGAGAAGACTAGAGATTGAACGTAGATAAGTAGACATGGAATCATTAATTTGATGAGCACTAAGGATGGTCATGGGATCTTTGCAAAACTAATAGAGTCATTATGAAATGTTGCTAGAGTTGACTTGCTTGCTCCCAAACAACTTCACGGGTTTTGTGAGCATGAAACACATGGAAAAAACATAGGTGAATAATGACTCTGATGATAAAATTGAGCATCACCCTTGTAAAACCCTCAATTATCAAACTATTTCATTCATCCATAATAAAGAAAATTACTAAACACAATTTGAGCAAAAGATAACTCCATATCCCAAGAGCAATTATTCTCAACAATATAGAAACTAATAAAGCAATTCATTCATTGGACCATGGTACTTATACCAAACTCCTTTCGTAGAACATATTATACTTATCGTGTAGGTCCCTCAATCTTCTACGAACCATCGAATTGAAAGCATGCGAAATAAAACACAAAGAAAAGAGTGAGAAAACAGAATACAATATTTTCAAGATAAACAAATATTATAATTATAGTTTTAATCACAATCATACACATGGATAGTCATGAATGCATGACTATAATGTAATGCTTTCAATATCTTAACTTAATATATTTATGCATGTGGGCCCTTTAAAGTTTTAATTTGCATTGAGTTAGTCAGAAGTGGACAATGTTTCATAAATTCGAATATAATTTCCCTCAAAGTAAAAACACTTAGAAACTTGTCAGAGTGGGTAAAGTTTATTGTGAAGGTATCCAATAATAGGGAGCAACCCCAGGTCCCCGGAAGCACCCCTTCATACTCTCTTATCTCAAGGCTCGTAATTGAACCTCCTTTAATGTATTATCAGTTTCTATAACCTATCCCTAGATAATATCATATCATATATTTTCTTTTTAATGTTTCATGATGTGTGAGCTACTTAGGTATTGAGTTGGTTAAGGCTTTTACAACCCCAACTAATAAATCTATCTTTGGGGCCTATGAATCATGATATAGTCACCCCACTAAATTGTTCATTTCCACAACTCTTCAAATAATTTTTTGTTACACAAAAAAATTAGTACAGTTCATAAACTTTCACAAATAGAATCCTATAAAGATTGAGTTTCAAAACCTTCTTTAGTGAATCTATTGAAAAAAACTCAAAACTAGTTTATTTTAAACTTGAATATAAGTCATAAATCTCTTTAGATCATTAACCATAATACTTGAAAAATTAGTACAAAATAAATTAATAGTATTTCTAAACACATTAGAACACAATCTTTCTTAGTTTTCAAGAATTTTAAAATGAATTATTAATATTGGAAAAAATCATTCTTTTATTCAATAATAAAATATTTCAAATTTTATAAGATTGTTTTAATAAACTAATTTCTCTTTCTTTTTATTACAAAATGACTAGAAATTATTTTAAGATCCAAATAATTGTTCTTAAAAGACAAAAGAAAGTTAATGAAATTATTATACTTAGATAGAAACTAAGAAATAATTTCTTAAAATAAATATGAATAAACATGAACCAATATAAATAATTTATTCTAAAGAAAAATTTAAAGAGTAAGAGATAAGCGAATTCTTTATGAGTTTTACATATTCGTTATGCTTGTTATATGCTCATTTTCTATACTCATATCACAATCCAATCAAGTCAAAATAGTCCAACCATCATATATAATTATCATAGTTTATTTCAATTTAAAATGATCGAGTCATTATAGTCCATATAAGTTATAATGGTTCAATCATCGCATAGGTTCATCATAGTCCATATGAAATCATTACAGTCCAATAATCATATATGTTCATTATAGTCCATATAAGGTCAACCAAGGTAAGTCACACAAGATACATATTTAAATTTTAAATTTTATTATTTATGGTAATAATAAATATTACTTAAAATAACATAGTTGTTTTAAGTTTATTATTAAAAGGAGTAGGGAACTCCTCTCATCATTCTTGTATCTTTTCATATTATATTCCTATTTCACTCCTTTTTACCTTCATAAAAGTTCTGAAACAAAATTCTTTATGTTTGTCTAAGATTGCACCATCTAGAAATCCGCATAAGAGAAGTTTCTTTTGTTAGTATATTGAACTAAACTTCCTTAAAAAAACCTTAAAGTTTGTAAGTAAATTTAGAGTAACTTTGTCAATTATTTGTTAGACATGACAACCATTACCCAAGAAGAGAGGGGAGTAAATTGAGTAATGCTAATTTATAAAACTAACTATTTTTTGCTCTTTGATAAAACAAAGTCTTTATGTAGTGGAAATATATATAAAAGATTAAAACCTTTTAGGAAAGATTTAAAATCTTTTCATAACAAAATAAACAAACACACAATGAAAAACAATGATTACAACTTAATCTTATGACAAAAAAGGCTCAAAAGTAAGCAAGAGGGAGAATTAACTTGTGTATAGTGAGAGTAGTGGGGTACATATTTCTTAAACTTGGGCAATTAATTTATAGGAAACAGTGTCACCCAAAAAGGTAATAATAATATAACAGGTTGTCGGGAATAAGCCATCTTCAGAAATAAGTTAAAAGCCCAAAAATAAGTATGAACCAGGCACTAGAATTGGTTGAACCACACAGACCCTTTTTGGCCCAAAATGCTTCAATGCTCGTTTTTTGCTCCTGTCTCATTTTTGGGCCCTTTTAAAAATATTTTAAAACACTACCTCATGTTTTGATCTAGATTAAAGACTTCTAAGCCCTTTAAACTTGTTCTTTCTGGATAAGCAAGATTCTTCTTACTAGGCATCATCCTTCTAGAGTTGAACTTTACTTAACACTTTAACTCGTTTGATATTTTGCTCATTATAGAATGTTGGTCTGACCATTATAACTTTGTTTGACATCAACATATCTTGTTTGACATCATCAAAGCAGACATCATATAAAACCTTCTTTGTTATCAACAAAACATATCATTATTAAGACTGTGTGACATCATCAAAACTTGTTTCAAAGCATTCACATTCATTTCCAAGAAAGTTCTTTAATACTTTAGTATATATGCATATATAAATAACCAAGAAATAAATGGAAACTTATTAATACATCATCATAATTTTTTAAAAAAAAACTTAGGATTACTAATAATTTATTGAAGTTTTTCATGAGTTTCAAACTAGTTTTCTAAAAGCCATCAACAATTTAATTATTAAGTGTAAGAAAATAATAAAACATGATGATGGTGAACTTCTAAGTTTATGATAACTCAAGTTTTTCTCAAAATTAACACAGCCATAATGAAAGAAAAAGAAGAGAAAAAAAATATACTTATAAGCTTAAGAGAACTTATTGTTAATATTTAAAATTAATTAAGATTTTTATAAGAATTTTGGATTAAGTAAGAGAAAAATCTTGAGATGGTTTCTCAAAAGTTTAAGGTTGTGAAAAAACTTAGGAGAATGGTAAGAATGGTTTGTGGTTTGTGAAAATTTACTTCAATGGTTAACCAATTTATAGAAAGAAAAATTTACTATTTATGTGTTATTTTATTATTTATTTTACTATTCATGATATAAACGTTGATGTAAGCAGGTGTGATGTAAGCATAACATAGACAATGATACAACTAATTGTGATGCAAGCATCTCCTTAAAAATGATGTAAGCAAATGGTGATTTAGGGTAAGTTAGTCATTAGTTAAAAAGGTTAAGGGCAATTTGGTTATTTTTAAACAATTTTGGAAAATTCTTGAAAAATTCCAATAAATCACAAACACTATAACAATAAAAAAACGTTATAAAGGATTATAGTCAAATTCTCTCAAAATTATACTTTAAAATTTTAGTAACAATGTTAATGTAAATATATAAAAATAGAAACAACTAAAAAATAAATATGTAAAATAAAAACAGTAAGAACAAAGGTGTTAACCCTATAAATCCCTTCAAAATAACTTTTTAAACTTTCAATACCAATTCAATCATTTTAAAAGTCATATTCTAATTAAATTCCTAATAAATACTATCAATAACTAGTTTTTTCCTTGAGGACCAAAAATAAATATATTTTTATTTTATTAAATTAATGTAATCATTTCATAATAATATCTCAATAATATATGAAATTGTGGCAAGTAAGAAAATAATAATAAGAACAATATTTTATTATTGAATTCATTAGACAAAATAAATATAATAAAAATCCTATAATTAGAATAGTTAATAGCACTTTAAGTGATATTAGAGGTCATTTGAATAAAAGGGTTATGAAGCATAGACCAAATCATATATCTCACAAAATCACTATCTCATAGTATTGATGACTCTGTCATACTCTATCTATCTCAATATATATATATATATATATATATATATGTATCTCATATCAAACAATCATTAGAACTTAATGGGATGTCATAATTCTACGTGCCTAAAAAAAATTTTGTTCTCAAAATTTGGTGGTGCTACCAAAAACTCACTAGAGCTATGGTCAAGAGTTCTAAACTCATAATTTTTAATAATTAGGTATTTTTTTTCTAAATAATGGTTCTCACTTCCTCTTGGTCTTGTCAGGTATTTTCATTCCAACTTAAAAATATTGATCATCTTAATTTCCTCAATTACACTTATCATAAACTCTTAGTTAACTCTAAGCATCCCAATAATGATGTTGATTAACCTATTTAAACACACTCATCTTAGAAAAAATTTATATGATTAATCCTAAACTCTAAATAGAATGTACCCCAAACATAATTCCTACTCATAATAGATTGAACTATATTATCAATCAACTACCTGTTGGACAACTAGTCGTTGGACTAGCCATTGAACTACTAATCATTATGACCGTTCCTTTCCAAGTTTTGGTTGCCTATAAGTTTCAATAACTTTTTACTTCAAAAGTGCAAAGGTTTCTGATAGTTCAGAGTCAGACTTAGAAAATGGGTTGAATAAGTCAGGGACTCTTTTCGTGGAATAATGAACCAAAAAAAACAAATAACCAATCTTTATAGAGCAGACTTTTAAAGAGTAAGAGAAGGAAATCAACACAGAATTTATACTAGTTCACTTTCTACATAGAAGCTACGTCCAATCCCTTCTAACCTTGAAGGATTTTCACTATTGTAAATTCTCCTTTATACAATCACAACACCAGACCAGTGCCATAAGTACTTTTGACTCCAGGCACTCTTGGCTTATACCCAAGTATTCTTTCAACAAGCCACTCTTGGCTTAACCCATGTATTCTTTCTAAGCTCACAGAACATGACACAACTGGTTTGCCCACTCCACTTTTGCTTCTCCAAGCCATTTTTTCAACCCTTTTAAGATTTCCCTATTTGCCACTTCGTCCTGTCCGTTCGTCTGAGGATGCTCAACTAAAAAGAATAAGCAACGACTAAGACAAACACGAGACAAATAAGCACAATATGACAAAAACAATTGATGGCTCAATGGGAAAAAAAAGTTTGATGGACAAAGTAACTTTGAGAGTGACATTACATAATGACTACATCAATAATGCTAGTGCAAGTACGAGAAGTAAAAGAGTGAGAAACAGATGTCGAAGATGGTGTTCATGTATGAAAAGTAGATATGCGATTAGAGTAAATGAGTGAAGGGAGAATGTGCGCTTGTTAAGGTCAGTTAAGAAAGGAAGACTAACTAATGTAACCTTAACCCCTATTTTTATTTTATTTTTCAATTTTTTACTTCGATAAGCCTATTAGGTCTAAATATCTGAAAACTTATCCTTTGAAAGTTTCCATAAGATCTATGATTCTGAAGTGATCTAAGAATCTTATTTAAGTGTGAATAAAAGTAGTAAAGAAACTAAATGAAGAACTTAGAGTTAACTTACATGAATTTAGAATGCTTCCTTAAAATAAGATGAACTTAGTGTTTCTTAAGGGAGAAACATCACAACCAGAATCAAGAAATCAATACAAAATCAAAAACAAGAAATCCTATTTTTGAAGGACATCTTAGAGGCCTAAAAGTAGGACATTGTATTAAAAGTTCGTAATTTATCATAGAACTTCACCAGCATGTCAAAGACGATTTCAAAAAGAGTATCTAGAAGAAAAAGTCAAATCTAAAGACCTAACCTTTGTTTCTTAATAATTGAAGAGTTAGGTCAAATGACCTGATTTAATGAAGAATCACTAGAATTAGAGAATCAATGGGATGTATAAGCTTAGAAGCATCAAACTAAGAGTTGGATGATAAACATTTAATATTATTTAAGTTAAATCTCATCATTAACTATGTTTTTAAAGTTAATCTAAATGAGAAACCTAGATGCAGTTCCAACTTCTAAAATACGAATGTCTAAGCAAGTTTTACTTTACTAATGCTAAAAAAATCAAGGAAAAGATCTAATTAGAGATGAAGAAACTAATCTTTAAACTAAAATTGTTAGGGAATCCTTAGTGGGTCATGTAGTAGAATACAAGGATTCCCATAAAGTCTTGTGAATCACGTGTTTCAAAGCAAATAATAGCAATTAAAATTTATTTATACTAACCTTTTGTGGTGTAGTACAAGAAAAAAACCAAAGTAATAACAGTATCGTCTTAAAGGAAACCACGTGAGTACTCCCACCAGATTTCGTACTTCTGAATGCTAGTTCGTTGGAGCGCAACCTCCGCAACATTTACAAAATTTTATTTTTGTCATAATAGTACGGCCAATGAGTATCTTATGCTCTATTTATAACCTCAGGTATAACCTAATGAGCACTCTTTACTGAATGGACTCTTTACTGAATGGGCTCTTTACTTATTTTAAATGAGTTAGGTCCAATATTTTTAATTTTAGTCAAACTAAAATAAAACTATCCTCTGGTAGGCTTACTCTATGAGGTATCTAGAAATACATCATTATCCAAATATAAATATAAAAATAATCTATAAATGATAAACTTTATATGTTTGGTCTATTTGTCAAGATATCTAATTGGGCTCAAGGTATGGTCATCGTTATCCTTGTATGGCCTAATTCATTTTATTTGATATCGGAGCAGAGTTTTCTTAAATAAATATCCAATATTATGGCCATGAATTTTCTTAAGCCACACTCCATCAAGTGGCCCATAGATATCACTCCTGTCATATAAGAGAGACAATATACATCACTCATAGCCCTCAATATGATTTGTTCACTGCTTAATTACAACCTTTATACTTTGTTACAAATGACATTTGATTGTATTAAAACAACAAACTCCTTATGTAGGAATCGTAGTGACTTCAAGTCAAAGGACTACATATACCATTATCACATTGAGAACCATTTATGATATTCATGTAGCGATCCATGCAACCGTTCTCGTGATGGATCTTTCTAGTACACTATCACTCTTAATGTGTACCTGTGTGAAGACTTGATATCATCCATATCTATGATCTATGAGATTAGATTATTAGTATACTCATACACTAGTCTTAACGTATTTATATGTCCCTGTATAAATACTTGACAAAGGACAATTTAGGAATAATTCTCATATTGACCTATTATTCTAAGGAATTATATAGGATGTTAAACTATTTAACATGGATGCCTTATTCAAAGTGATGCATCCTATATAAACTCTTAGTGTATATTTCCAACAATCTTCCACTTGCACTTAGAGACGATGACGCTTACATCCAATGACTACGGTGCCCTCATACTTTTGTTGCGCAAGAAGTTTTACTAGTGAGTTCCCAACAATTTTTGTTGGTATGCATATTGCATATTATCACATCTTTCAAAGATAGAATTGAGGGATATGGTTCCATTATAATCAAAATGGAAACTCATAGAGTACAAAACATTTGGAATGATTCTAATCTATAAAATGTAAATTTACTCCTTTTGTAATTTAACACAACAAGGTACTTAGATTTATTAGTAGAGCCAACGACTGTTTCTTGCATTGAACTTTTCAAGCATTCATGGTGACCATCTTGACAACACATATAAATATTTTGATTGTAATCTTACGCCGTTCAAATTAATTAGAAGGCTGGCGTTGGTGTAACCTTTACATTGAGCTCATCTTTCATTCATCAAGATGACATCCTTAGTCCTTCTTAAATGCTTAAGGATGTTTTGACTATAGGATGAGAATATTGTTTTTAGTAAAAAACATGCCTTCCTCATATAATACTAGAACAATAACTATGTAGTTACTAACCTTGTAGTCACAAGATTCATCTTTATTTTTAATGAGGATTCCAACTTCTAGAAGCTTACTTTAGCCCATAAATGGAACATTTGTAGTTTACATACCTTTCTAGATGCTTCAGGCATCAAAGTCCTTTAGGTTTCATATACACAATCTCAAGAGGGTTTCCATCTTGACATCTATCTACCATATCTCATAATGGTGGTATATTGCTACAGCAAGTAGGACCTAAATATTTTTGAGCCAATTGATAATTTTTCAATCTTTCCTTTAAAGGTACTTTCATTACTATCCATGTTTAGTTTTCTTTCTGAAAACCCACTTACACTTTATAGGTTTTATCCTTCTAGTTCGCCAACCAAGGTGTAATACCCTCTTATGTTTATGAAGTCCATTTCAGATCCCATGGTCTCATGCCATGTCTTAGAATGTAAACTTGCATTGGCCTCTTCGTAAAAAGCTTGGTCATTTAGCAATCTATCTTTTTCCTGATTCACAAGATACCCACTCTTTTAGTGTGATGAAGTATTAAAAACACATCTAACTATTGTTCCTATGGGCCCATATACATCATTATGTATTAGAAAATAAATTACTCACCTTTCATTTACTAGTGAATGAGGTCTCAATTATTTTCCTAATAAATAAGATTTACATGTCTCAATTGATTGCAAAATCAAAAGAGTCTAGATAACCATATTAATGGTGTCTAGAGATGCGTTTCACATTCATTTTCCCTAGGAAACAATATTATGTAAGTAAGGTTCAAAATCACTTATTTTAACTTACTTTGACAGTTATGCTATAAATGGGTGTTCTGATATTTAGGATGTAAAATCCATTAATTAATTCTGTATCAACATCCTTTTGAAGAAATAAAGTTATTTTATCAAAGAAAATCTTTCTTGTCCAATAAGAAACAGTCTACACAATGTCTAGTTCACTAACTAGCCCAATAGGTGATGATCCTATATGCAATGTAGTAACTTTTACTCCATTTTACACTTAGATTTTTTCACCCTTAGCTAATGATCTACTTTTTGATCTTTCAAGTAAATGCTAAATCTACATCTAGTATTTGATACCAATACTAGTAAAGTAGATAAAACTTGACTTCTATAACATGACCTGAAGCGGAAGTCTTACTCCCCTTCTTTTTGAACTCCTTCAAGTTCTTAGACAAATTATTTCAATGTCTTATTTGGCCAAAATTGAAATAATTTCCTTTCTTGATCATCTTTTAGACTACTATTTACCTAGACCAACTTGATCTTGATATAATTTATATGTGATCATATATTGTATGTCTCCATTTATTCATGTTGCCTTGCATAACTTAGAGTTTATGTAGACTCTATAGGGTATCCATTACCCAATGACAGGTGATACTAGAATAAGCCAAACATGGTACATTGTTAGTTTCTCTTGCTTGGGGATAATCCTCAATTCCCGATACCTATCTGGGGATTTTTCTAGATAAAGTGTCCTTCTAAAGGACAAATCATAACAAATAAAATATTTGGTTGTCGTGGTTATTCTAAAACAAATTATATGCAAATTTATCACTTTTATTATAAAACATATTTAACTTTTGGTCATTAACTAAATATGTCATCTCCCATTATTTGGATTCCAAAAAAAATATCCTCACTGAATAAAAAAATATCGTTGGAAGATTTTTCTAGTGGGCCAAGATCCATATTTGGTCTAGTGTTGAGTCAGCTTTAGTTGATTGCCCAATCTTGGTTATTTAGGTAGAAAACACATTTTCGATTGCATCTCATGCAACTCTTGTATGATGCAACTAATGGTTTAAATTGTGAAATTTTTGAATTCTCTTGATAATTATTAAACTTGTGCTTATTTTGAAGAGAGTTTAATGGTGATAATGTTGTCCTAAAGAAGTAGTTGCTAATTTTTCTTAATTAAGAAGTTACAAATCAAATTACATTGTTGATTCAAGTTAAAATTTACAAGTGCTTTTGTGTGTTGCATATCTTCTAATCACTTTTGTTAATTGTTCTTGTTTCTTTGATTAATTATGTTAAATATTAAAAGTTAGAAAAAGCCAAGTGATCAAAGGAAAGACTAAAAGAAGTCATAAAAGTAAAAAACCAAAAAAAATTATAAGTGGAATGACACATTGCCATCATTGGTAGCTTAAAAAAATTTTAAAAAAATCCATCAAAGAGGCAAATCACTTTTAGCTTCAAATTTCAATCGATTTAATTGTAATTTGGTGATTAGAAGTTGATTTTGACTTGATATTTGACATAATTTGAACATGGTTGTATTCTAGAGTTTCTAGGAATTGTTTTGAGTGTTTAACCATATTTTTATGCCTTAATTATTGCTTGTCATTTATTGATTCTTGTTTCTCACATCCTTACTCTCTCTTTGAATTTAGCTTGTGTCTCTTCTTGTGTTAGTCCCTTTCTAGTTTGCCTTTATTTACTTTCATTGTGTTGTCTTAGAGTATTTCACCTGTTGGCTTCTTGAGATTTCCTTTTGGATATCTATTACAAGGTAGCCTTTGGGTGTTATTGCTTGAGGACAAGTGCTAGTTGCTAACATTGAATTGCCTTTTGAGAATTTGATTGAATGATTAGGTACATCAAGGAGAGCACTAAACGGAGTGATACATAAGTGACCACACACTTGAGTGTAAACACGTGAGAAGTGGGATTGTAAGGTCCTTTGCAAATTTGTAAATTCAAATAGTTGAACTGTATTTCATTTTCTCCTTGTATTTTGAGAGATATTTTACTTTGTAGGATATTGTAGTAGCTTGCCTTTTCCTTTATAACCTTGAACCTTGGACTTTATTTTTAGAAATTACACTGGGTAAAGCCCCTGGGATTAGCTTGATTTAGATATTAGGTTCTTTTTAATTAACTAGTAAATACGTTTTATTTCTTTTACACAGAATTGAACAAGAAAACCATAAAGATGAGTCATAAAAGAGTTTGTGCATGGTCATGAACTTAATAGGGACCAATTGGATGCCCTGGCTAAGTTCTTGGCAAAAAGAATAAAATAAAAACATGAAAATCATGATAATAAAAAAGTAAAAAAAATCTAAAGAGAAAACCTTCAAAGCGGATAAGATAGTGGTGCCACCTTCCTATGGGGAAAGTGATGTTAAGGCTTACATAGAGTGGAAATTAGAGGAAAAAAACTCTACAAAAAACTTATAAAAAAAAAGAATAAATGTTTAGATGAGACCCCTCAAGAGGTGTTTGAAGAAGTATGCCCTAAAGACATACCTTCTTCTTTCTTGTTCACACATTCCTTAGATAACATTCCAAACCAAAAGACTCCTCCAACATCCTACATTCAATGTGAACAAAATTTGCCTTTGATTATCCAATAATCACATGAGGATTTCTTATAGGTTGCTTGTGGTATATGTTGGGTCGCATAGGCTAAGAATTGTTTTATATTCCTTTTCCTTGATATTTCCTAAAGTATGTTCTTATTTGGTCATGCTTATCTTTAGAGACTTTAGGAATTTGGAATGTTTTGGACATTGCTTAGTTATTTGTGTTTGCTTGCATGATGGTCCTTCATGTATGTTTTCTAGTAGGGCTTTGGTATGCATGCCTAGTATCTTTTACTTGCATGATGGATTATATGACATGATAATTTCTTTAGTGCATAATATGCAACATCTATATCCTAGTTTAAATGCCATATCACATTATGATCTTACTTGGCATTTGCATGCTTTATCTTATCATGACAATTTATTACTTTTTGAAGCGTGTCCATCTAGTTCTAATATCACATTGCTTATTGTATATGAATTTTTAGGGTTTAAAGACCATATGCATTCTATTATGCTTTTCTATGGAGGCTTCTTGTACCCTTTAAGATCACTTACATGCCTCATAGTTTGTTTGTGCTTTCTTATGGGAACACTTTATTGGTTTTTTTTAATGATATATCTTCTTTTTTATGTGTGGGCACCATAAGGGTCAAAAGGTTAGTCTTTGATCTTGGTTGAATTCATATACATGCGATAAATAACTCTTTCCCATCTTCATTTATTCCTTGTTTGTAGGCCATTTCTGACTCTTATTTTCTTTTATTTGTTTTTTGCATGATGATTATCGAGTTTTGGCTAAGAATCTAGGAGATAATCTTTTAGAAAGAAAGCTTCTAAAGAGGAATAGCATGATGTGAGCCTAGCTTTGGTTTTTTGTCACTTTTCTTTTGAGCATGTATTTAGGTTTCTTTCTTTATGTTTTAATATTGAGCCTAGCTCAAAATAGCCTTTCCATGATATATATATATATATATATATATATATATATATATATATATATATTCACTTAAAGAACTTTTTAGTGAGTCTTTAGTATGCTAAGAGTGATTTTAGGCCATGTTTTGGGCCATTTTTCATGTTATGCAAAATTCAATAAGGCTTGGTAGAGGGAGCCATGCTTCTCTATAAATAGGTGTAATTCCCTCTCTTTTATCACATTTGAATCATTTGATAAGTTTTACAATTTGAGTGAGTCTCAAATTCTCTCTAGGACTTTTTTTGTTAGAAACTAAGGATTCTTTAGATCCTTATCAAGAAGCACTTCCTTATGGTGGATCATTACTAGGTTTATCTCATCTTTGATGAATGACACCTATCATCTTCTTTCTTCTTTCATTTTTGCATTTTCTTCTTTCTTTTTGGAACATAAAGATTTTGGCCAAGAGCTTCAAATTTATGAAACACTTTATGAATTGATTTTGATGATGGAGAAACATTCTAAATCCTCTCTCAAGGCTAGATCCAAAGAAGCAAGCACCTAGAGTGCATTAGACGTGTTTCCTCCTTGCCTCTAGCTTTAGCAATAGATCTTTGTTGTTTTTGGGGGTTCCTAACACCTAGTATAGCCGCTTCTATAACCAGATGGTAGAGTTTGATTTTGATGTCGCCTCTTCTTCGAGTCCAAATTATAAATAGAACATGATAATGACAATAACAACACCTCCAAAAGACACAAAGGGCACTACCAGCGTCTATAACACCATTATTTTTAAGGACCAAATTACCATTTTTATGATTCCAATATGACTTATTCATCTTTGTTTTCTATTATGCTATATAGTTACAAATTTAATTATATTTAGGTTAGCCTTCTCCATTTTGTACATCTTTGATCATTTTAATACAAGAAACATTTTCTAGTGAGAAACATATAATTCCTATTATGTGACAGGTTTTGATAATGAAAAACCTAAATTCATCCTACAACAAACTAGACTAAGGTCATGCTGCTAAGGCAAAGGTATGAAATCAGCCTCACTTATAAGCTAGAAGTCTATGTGTGGACCTTCAGATCGGAGGACTAATAAAAGCTTTAAGTGGTTGATGGTTTTAGAGCTAATCTTTAGTAATTTAATTTAGGTTAAGATAGAAGAATCTTAAAGTGAGCATACGTTAAACAAATTTCATGCATTAAATTATTTTTTAAAAAAACAAAAAAATCTGGACAGAATCAAAGCGAATGGTTCAAACCACTCAGGGAGCAGTTTGAACCATATTTGGCCAAGTGTGGTTTGAACCACACTAGAGGTTGGTTCAAACCACATGGGATATTGGTTTAAACCAATTTATGTGTATGGGCTTTGATTTTAGGCTTGTCATATTTTTGGTAACTTATCTTATTTCTGGTAACCCGACATATTTCTGTCAACAATTTTTCCAATAAATTAGGAGTCCAAGTTTCAGAAATAGACATCCCACATCAGTTGTCTATACATGAGTTAGTTTTTCTCTTGCTCACTTTATTCTTTCTATCATAATTTTGAGTTGTATTCTTTTCTTTTGTGCTCTTGGACTAAAAGTATTTTGGGTCTGGGGTGAGAGAAATCCTTCTCTAAAGATACCTTGAGACTGAGTTAATCATGTTGGAATTAAAATCAGGTTGTGATGTAGCATTAAGATTTAGACAAGGTAGTCCAAGAGTTATAATCAGAAACCTTGTAATTGATTTATTGTAATGAGAAAAATTCTAAGCCTTGTGCTAAGAGACTAGACTAGATCATAGTGATGATGATTGAACCAAGATACATCGTGGTTTGCTCTTCTTGTCCTTATACTTTTAATTTATCTTTACTTGCTTATCTTATTTTATGAACTTTTCTTGATTCATTGGTGTTTTCAAATATTCATCCTTTTTTATATTTAGAACTATTTAAAATAAACATTCTTTTTAAACATTTCTGAGAAAAAAAAAGTACTTTCCATACTTAATTTACCTATCTCTTAAGTCTAAGGTTACTTTCCAACAAAACACTCTCTCCTTGGTTATAAGTCTTTTGGAACTTTGACTAGGATCTTATCAATAGAGCACAACCATTGTGGTGTTCAATACTCAAGGTTTACCTTTCACCTTTGAAAGTGGCATGTACTTTTCTCCCTTTCTCTTTTCCATATTTTGATTTTTTTCTTTTAGTTTACTTAGGAAACTATACCATAGCCAATATACTTTCATCATGCATTGCTTTAAGGGAATTGAAATGTGGGTTGAAGCTTAAAAATTGGAGTCTCTAGGATAAATCCTCATCTTAAGAATTGAAGAGAAACTCTCATTATGTGGTATCATGAGCTTAGGCTCCTAGAGGTATAATTCTTAGATCCACTCTTTGATTCTCATCATTTTTAATATAATTGTAGATTTTTCTTCTCCTCTCGCTATCCATATTTCAAATCCATTGAGTTTTGAATTTTCCCTTTGAAATTGGAAAAACATAAAAATCTAGATTTACCCTTCATTTCTTTGAATTTTTGAAATATGACCATGGATCCATGACTCTAGAGTAGACCGAAGGATACCCTCAAAATTCAGTTCAATTTGGAGGAACCTTTATTTTGGAGCCAAAATTGTTCATTTTGTGTGTTTTGAGTTTAGTGTGTTTTAAATTTCATTTTAAGATTTGAAATTGATTCATGTCCATCATTGAAATTGGTGCCATATTTTATCACTTCTATATATGTTCTAGTTTAAATTTTATGTTGTAAATTATATGATCTTGTCTCTTGTTGTGTTTGAGTGTTGTTTTGTGTTTCAATTCTTCAATTTAGTTTCTTGTTTAGGTGTTATACTACTTCACTTGATCACCCTTGATCTTGTGTTATTCAAGCTCTAAATTGTTATTCAAACCATTACACTTGTGGTTCTTGTTGTTCTTCACTTTATAAGTTGTTAGTTTCTTGTTTTTGTGTGTTTCTTTCTTTTAATTCCAGCAGTTGTATTGAGTTGATATCATCCTTGTTCATATTATTTTTCTTTTTTGTTTGATGCTATAAACCTTTAGTTTGGGGAAGATGATGCAACATGCTATGATAATTTGTTGATTATTGATTGAGCCTATAATTTAAAATTAATTAGAACTTGTAACTATTGTTAGAGCTGGAAAACTTGGTCTGCACTGATAGAAGGGCCTGACCCACTCGTAAAATGGTTAGGTTTGGGCATTTAAAATTAAAATACGAATAAGTAAAATCCTTTTTGACCCGACTCGAAAAAAATCTACATCCAACATAGGTTGAGTGATCTCGATCGTTCCCTTGTATAACTATGCGAGACGCCAAAAAACAAACTAGAATTTTCATGGTCGGCCCAATGCACCTATAAAAACGAGAGGGTTTTGATACCTAAAATCAAAGCTTTAATTTATGTGGGCTTATTTGGTCTGACTTAAAAAGGCCCATAGCCTAAAAAGCTTAGTCAGTTTAGGACAACCCGCCCTATTTTTCCACCTATAACTATTATAATTAAGTGTTAAAAAGTCCAAAACAATTTGGAAAAGAAAAGTTTGAGTGAAAAGGGAAAAAAGTCTTGAAAGGACCTTAGTTCAGAAACCTAATTCTAAGATCTTTGTTTACAATACTTGAAAAATTATGTATAAAAAATTTAGAAAAGGCAGTAGCAAACTATTTGTGTATTACCTATACCTTGTGTTTAAGTTCCATTTGTGATTAAAAAACCAATAATTCATAGCTTTCTCATTGTGTGATTGATCACTTGTGGCATTCTAGAGTTTCTTAAGTGCCTTAATTCTAGTTTGTCTTTATTGATTCTTGGTTGTCACATATTTTCACTTTAATTTTTGTATTTCTTGTTTGATTTCTTTCTAGTTTATCTTTTTTGTTTCTTGCTTACCTCATAATAACTTTTTGATGTGTTTTTCTTTTAGTGCATTTTTAGTTTCTCTTGTTGGCCTCATTGGTTGTCTTTGAGTTATGCTTCCTATAAACTCTAATGATAGCCTTGGATAAGTCATTATGGTGGTGGCATACTTAGTGTGATTGTGTAGGACAGAGGCTAGTTTTCCATTTGATTGTATACACAAGTTAACCAAAAACTTAAGTGTAAACGTTGTGCTTCTTACTCATTGTATTTTGGAGATTTTCCTTTATTTTGGGGATTGGGAAGTGGCGTAATTGTAGTGACTTTCAACTTTCCTTGTAATTTAGGCTTGGACTTTGGAAGTTAGAAAGCCGCTATAAAGGTCTTTGTAAGTTAGAGATTTTCCTTGTAAGTTGGAAAATACAAAGATGAGATTTTATGTGATGTTGTGCCCATGGAGGCAAGTCATGTGATAATTAGTAGACCTTGGAAATTCAATATAAATATACATCATGATGGTCAATCAAACAAGTACTTTTTCCTCTTTAACTCTAAAAAGATTACTCTTATGTCATTATCTCTAAGTCAAGTGTGTAAAGATCAAATAAAATGAAAAAGAAAAGAGAAGAAAAGGAGGTCGATGGGTCTCAAAGAAAAGAAAGTACCAAACCTTCAAAACAAGATAGAGGAAAAAGAATATTACATGAGGCATACTTTAATTTTACTTTATTTGTGCAAGAGAGTGATATCAAGTATCTATTCCTTACTAGATAAACCTTATACTTAATGTACTGCAAAGACATTTTCTTATATTCTTCCTTGGATGAGTTGCCTGGTTCTATGAGAGATCTCTTAATGAACTTTGAGGTGTTCTTCCATAAAGAAGGACCCCCTGGGATGCCACCTTTGAGAGGCACTGAGTATCAAATTGATATCATGTCAAGTGTGTCTCTACTAAATAAGCTCGCCTATAGGAATAATCCACAAAAAACAACAGAGATACAAAAGCAAGTGGATAATCTCCTTAAAAAGGAGTGGATTAGAGAAAGTTTAAGTCCTAGTACAGTGTGTCTGAGCATACCCCACAAATATATTATTAGAAATGATACTTTGGGGCAGGTGTAAAGCTAAACAAATTGCTTTTACCCTAAGAACAAAAGATTGTATTAGTTGTAAGAGGTGTGAATTTGCCTGTTAGACAAATTTCTTAAGTGTTCAGTTTATTTATGGCATGAAACAACTCGAAGCATGAGTCTAGCTTATTGATACGTTTCAAAAAGTACTACATAAATACATTTTTTACTGGTAAAAACCCGCACTCCAAATCAAAATAGAAATTCTTTTCTATTTTGATTAGAGCGCAAGTTTTTCTAGTTCAAGTATATCTTATCTTTACCATGAATTATTTTCCTTGGTTAATAATAGCTATAGTTTTGCCAATAGTTGGTAGTTCCTTAATTTTCTTATTTCCTCATAAAGGAAATAAGGTAATTAGGTTGTATACCATTTGTATATATTTACTTGATCTCCTTTTAATAACTTATACATTTTATTATCATTTCAAATTGCATGACTCACTAATCCAATTGACAAAGAATTATAAATGTGTTGTTGATGCCTAAGAAAGATGGAACTTGGAGAATGTGTCTTGATTGTAGAGTTATTAACAATATCATTATAAGATGTGGCCACCTTATCCCACACCTAGATAATATGCTTGATAAGCTTTATGACTCTTACATTTTCACTAAAATTCATTTGAGAAATGACTATGATCAAATTAGGATAAAGAGGGGTGATGAATGGAAAACCTTATTTAAAACTAAGTTTGATTTGTATGAGTGACTAGTAATTCTATTTCGGTTTACTAATTTCCTTAATACCTTTATGAGATTAATGAATCATGTGTTGAGAGAATTCATTGGAAAGTTTGTGGTTATCTACATTGATGACTCATTGTTGTATTCCAAATCTCATGAGGAGCACTTAGGGCATGAGAGATAGTTTTGCTTGTTCTTGGGAAGCGAAGATTATATAGATACCTAGAGAAGTGTTCCTTTTGCCAAGACCGAGTAGTCTTCTTAAGATTTATGGTTAATTCCCATGAGGTACATGTAGATGAGGAAAAAATAAAGGTCGCCAAGGATTGACCACCCTTAAGACCATGGGTGAAGTTAGGGATTTTTATGGTTTGGAAAGCTTCTATGGGAGATTTGTTAAAGACTTTAGCACTATTGCTTCTCTCTTGAATGATTTGATCAAGAAAATGTCACATTTCAATTGGGGTAATAAGCAAGAATAAACATTCCAAGCCTTGAAGGATAAGATCATTAATGCACCTATGCTTTCTTATCCAAACTTTGAAAAATTATTTGGATTGAATGCAATGCATTTAATGTTGGAATTGGGATGATTTTATTGCAAGGTAGGCATCACATTACTTATTCTAGTGAAGTTGAGTGGTGTCACTTTTAATTACTCCACTTAGGATAAGGAGTTATATGTCGTTATTAAAGCCTTGCACACTTGGCAACACTATCTTTTGACTAAGAAATTTGTGATACATAATAATAATGAATCCTTTAAGTATCTTAAAGGCAAAGGAAGGCTTAACAAGAGGCATACCAAGTGAGTGGAGTTCTTAGAGCAATTTCCTTATGTGATTAAGCATAAGCAAGGAAAGCTAAATAAGGTAGTTGATGCTTTTTCTATAAGGTATACCTTACTTTTCATTCTTCATCTCATATGCTTGACTTTGATGATTTTAGGGAATTATATGAGAAATACCATGACTTTGGTCCCACCTACTTACTTTTTGAGAGAAAGGCTTATAATAGATACTTTAGGCATGATGTCTACTTGTTTAAGCATAACAGATTGTGTGTGCCTAAAGGTTTTATTAGAGACCTTATTTTGATAAGTCATGTGAAGGAAGATTAATGGGTCATTTTGGAGAGAAAAATACCTTAGATACTTTGCATGAGCACTTCTATTAGCCACATATGAAGCATGATGTACATAGGTTATGTAGTAGATGCATTGTGTATGTAGGAAAGCAAAACCTAGGTTTTTGCTTCATAGATTTTATACACCTCTTCCATCTCTTCTTCTCTATGGGATGAATTAAGTGTGGACTTTATGGTTAGGTTACCTAGAACCCAAATTCTATCTTCATGGTAGTGGATCATTTTTCTAAAATGGATCATTTTATACCATGGCATAAGATAGATAATGCTAGTCACATGGCAAGACTTTTATTTAGAAAAGTGATTCGATTACATGGTATGCCTAAGACCATGGTGTTTGATAGGAATACCAAGTTTTTGGGTCACTTTTGGAGGATTTTATAGAGTAAGTTAGGTATTAAGTTAATATTTTCTATCACTTGTCACCCGCAAATGAATGGGCAAACTAAGGTAGTTAATAAGACCATTTCTACCTTACTAAGAGTCATCATAAAGAAAATATTAAGTCTTGGGATAATTGTTTGGCACATATTGAGTTTTCCTATAATAGGATTACACATTCTAACACAAATCTCCTTTTGAGATGGTATATGGTTTCAACCCCCTTACCCCTTTTAACTTGTTACCTTTACCTAACCCTTCTTTCATTGTGCAAAATGATGGGCTAGCTAAGGCTTCGTATATGAAAAATCTTCATGAAAATATTAAGGACTTGGAAAAGAAAAATGAACATTATGCAAGAATGACAAATAAGGGTAAGAAAAATATGGTGTTTGAGTTGGGTTGACCCTGAAAAAGGAAATGTTTCTCTTTCAAAGGAAATCCAAACTTCAACCTAGGGCTGATGGATCATTCCAACTGCTTAAGAGAATAAATCATAATAATGCTTACAAATTAGACATTTTGGGTAAGTGTCATGTTTGATGTTAGTGACTTATCTCCTTTTGATGTAAGTGATGATGATGGACATGGAGCTTTGAAGGAGCATAGAGCTCTCGAGGACGAGCAAGTAGCTAATCTTTCATGGACGAAAGCTTCTAAAGAGGGATCAATGTAAGCACAGACCTTAGTAGGATTAATGAACCTATGTCTAGATGTAGGCTTAGAAATGCCCAAAAGGCTTTGGAGAAACATATTGCCTATGTGGACTTAAAGGCATTGGAGCCCAAGGGTCATTTGTATATATTTTCCATTTCTAATATTGATTCTTAAATTAAGGTTTTATTGTGTTCATTTGGGCTTGTGTTTAGGTCAATTAGGGTTTGGGCTTTAGAGTAGCCTTGGGTCTTATCAATGTTAGTGTGAGGGTTGGGCTTAGGTTGAGTTTTAGGTCTTATGGGCCTTTCTTTGGCTTGGTTGTGTAGGCCTCTTAGGAGCCTTAGATGGCTTATTTTCTCTATAGATAAGTGAGTCTTCTCCATTTTGTACATTTTTGGTCAGTCTAATGCAAGAAGCATTTTATAGTGAGAAGCATTCTCTCTCTAGTTGTAAGAGCCTTTTGGAACTTTAGCTAGGATCTTATCAATAAAGAACCTCCATAGTGGTGATCAACATTCAAGTTTTATCTTTCACCCCTTGAAAGTGACACCTGCTTCTCTTCCTTTCTCTTTTCCACTTTTTGATTTCTTTTTCTAGCTTTCTTAGGAAACCACTACCCTTTCATATACTTTCAACATGCATTTTTTTAAGGAGAATTGAAGTGTGGATGTGGATTGAATATTGGAAATCAAATGAAAGCCTATAGGATAGATCTTCTCTTCAAGAGTTAAAGAGACTATAGTCGATGTTGGTAGGCATGGAACCAGGAAAAATGATAGAGAAGGCGTAAAGGTCTTGGACTTTTACAAAAGGTGGCTAGTAATTATATATATATATATATATATATATATATATATATATATATATAAAATTTTGAATTAAGGGGGTGATCACATCATTTTTGCTATACCTGATTTCATCCTTGGATGTTGGAATCAGCTATTAGTTCTTAATTATAACTTTGGTTTTTATGCTTTAGTTTCTTGATGAACGTTCAACATATATTTAGTTAAAATAAAATAACAAAAAGACATTTGGATTAAAGGCATAATTTTCATTATGAATTTACTTTATGTTCTTACTTTTATCCTAACAACCTTCTAGAAAATATATACCTTTAATTCTCTTCAATTTATATAAATCTAAACACATAATTTTCCTATAATTTCCACTCAATCTCTTTCTGCTCAATTTATCTCCACTTAATTTATATCCACCATATTTTATTTTCTTATTCCAACAAAATATTGGGCTAGATTAACAAAACTCATTTTTACTAGGCTTTAAAAATTTATTTTATAGTATTGTATGATATATTATTGGATAATTTAAAAGTCTTATGTCTACTTAAGTTTGACTATTCATATTAGATTTTTTTATATAGTGGTCAATGAATACTTGATGAGTTGTAGCTACAACTCATGTGCTTAATTTAATTGTGCAATTTTCATTTTACAAATACGTTTTTTGACATGTTTGTATTAATATGTCATTAGCCTACTTGGATTGATAGATCTATTGACTTATATATAATCTTTTTCAAAAACACGTCCTTAAAAGGCATTTAGGACACAATGATTATTATATCCAACGAGGTTATGCTTCTATATAAAAAAGACCTATGCTAAGTATTTGGGTTAGACTCAAGTCTTGTGATCATTGATGGGTGAGGTTAAGAATTAACCAAAGTCTTGCTTAGCTTAGCCTCTTTCTACTATTTTTTTGTAAAAAAAAAAAAGGTTAAGAGTCCAAAAGAACAAATGAACAGCTACTTGTCCCACAAAATACATAGAGAAGATCTATCCAAAAACATAAAGCACACTAGCCCAAAAGGCACAACATCATGCATACATACACCTGTATCTGCTAGCCTTACTCGTAAAATAATATATTGTAACGTTACCCTCTCGATATACATGCTGAGAAAAAACATCCAAGGTGGCCATTTCTTTAGCCTTTTTCTACCCTTATAAGCAAAGAAATCTTCAAATTTTGCCCATAAAGTCAACGGATTGATCCTGCTCAAACTTTGTGCAGAAGAACTTTGTATATATGCGTAATAGTGTTTTTTTAGGTGTAACAATTGTTAGTTGTAAAGTTGTTAGCCTTTATGCTTTTTAAGAGACTCTATAAATAAGAGTCATCATAGCTCTCTTAAGTGCAGACTTTGTAAAGAATGCACAATAGTTATAAAATAATGCACACATTTGTAAAAGCAAGAGAATGTGTATAGAGCTTTTATTAAAGTTGTAAGAGAGAGTTTCACAGGGTATTTGAGATCTAGAGTAGACTGTTTGCATTTACGTGAGTGAGATCTTGGATATGTTATTCAAACACGAGTTGTAATCTGATAGGCCCAAAAGAATAATAAAAAAACCCAATTGGTTACAACATTTTGAATTAGAAGATTAAGATAGATTTTTTAAATCTTAGCTTATCTTTTATAAGATAGATTTATCTCCTTGGTAATCTTAGATTATCCTTAAATTAGATTATCTTATCTTTAGAATTTTAATTATCTTTAACAACATTATAAATAATTGTAACCTTCTCATTGAATGATATAGAAAATTTCCACAAATTTTATAGTACTCCCTCTCTTTCTCTTTGATTATTATTGAATCCTATCAACTGGTGCTTTCATACTGCTCTCATGCCTCCCAAACCAAACGAGATTGAGGGCCTCCTCCATAGCATTACAGAACAACTAGCCACCTTTCAAACCCAATTTGACAATCAACGCCAAATACAAGATAATCGCCATGACAATCTCATCACTTATATCGGAGGGCTACAAGAACAAATCAATGCAAACATCTCTCACAACCAAATTCCCCCAACACCTACGGCACCCCCAGGGTTCCAACCAGTTTCACTACCAACCCCCACAACCCCCTTATACACAACCACTACCCCCATTGAACCTTTCCGTAACATTCCACCTCCACATTCCCAGCCTCATATGGGTAATAACCAAAACCACCTTATCCCACAATCCCTCCCTATCAATTTTCAGATACCACCTATCTATTCCACAAAACCCACATTTCAAACTACACCCACTTTTCCAACTTATCCCCAGAACCCAGGTCCCTCCCTGATGAGACCACCAAAAATTGACTTAGCCCCTTTCGATGGCAGCAACCCGCTCGATTGGCTTTTTCAAGCTGATCAATTTTTTATGTTTTACCAAATACCTCCAGATCTACGTCTACCAATGATTGCTTTCTACATGAGAGGGGAAGCCCTCAGCTGGTTTAAATGGATGTTCCAAAACCAGCAACTCACAGATTGGTGGACCTTTGTTCGTGCAATCGAGCTCCGCTTTGGTCCTTCCACCTATGAAAACCATCAAGCAGAATTATTCAAATTGCGCCAACAAGGATCAGTAAATGAGTACCAAATATCCTTTGAAAAACCCTCTAACAGGGTTTATGGCCTTACCCCAGAGATGCTTCTTAACTGTTTTATATCCGGCCTATATCATGATATCCGAAAAGAACTAGCTATCCTACAACCTCAGAACATCACCCAAGCCATTGGCCTAGCCAAGCTCATTGAATCCAAAATAAGAGATACCAGACCAAAACCTTATAAACCAACAACTCCCCAAAACCAAACCTCTCCTAACCCCACCCGTCTCACCTATCCCACCAATCCTACTTCTTCACAATTACCCATTAAGCGTCTGACACAAACACAAATGCAAGAACGAAAAGCCCTAGGACTTTGTTATTATTGCGATGAAAAATTCATTGCTGGCCATAAATGCACAAAAAGCAAGTTCTTACTACTCATGATAGATGATGAGCCTTTTCAAACCTCTGAACCCACACAATTAGAGACAGAAAATCCTATAAGTGAATTAAACCAAGCCATAAACTTCCAGCTTTCCTCTCAAGCTCTCACAGGACAACCTTCACCCCAAACACTTTAGTTTCAAGGATTAATCAAAGGACTCCATGTCAAGGTACTGATTGACTCAGGCAGTTCCCATAATATTCTACAACCTCGCATTGCAAGACACTTGAATCTAGAATTCCAACCCACTTCAGCCTTTCCAGTTATGGTTGGAAATGGAGCACATATTTTTTGTGAAGGGTTTTGCCCATCAGTTGCACTCACCATTCAAGGTAAACAATTTACAATCCCGTTTTACTTACTTCCGATAGAAGGTGCAGATGTGGTCCTAGGTGTCGAATGGTTACAAACCTTGGGCCCTATTATGGCTAATTTTGCAGTCCCTAGCATGTCATTTAACTACCAAGATTCCCAGATCACACTTGCTGGGGAGCTACCACAAAAACCATCCCCATCTACCTATACCCAATTCTTTCATTTAATTCATACAGACTCCATTGCATCATTCCACTTACTCTCCTTTATCTCCTCCACCACAGAACCTGACACTACACCCACACACTTCCAAGACAAATTGATAACCCTACCATCTTCCCTACAAACACTACTTCAATCATACTCTCATATTTTTCAAAAACCGCAACATCTTCCTCCTCCTAGAGAACATGACCACCAGATTCCACTTTTACCTAACAGTATACCTGTCAATAATAAACCCTATCAATACCCACACTCCCAAAAAAATAGCAATGACAAACCTTATCCAAGAAATGTTACACGATGGGATAATTAAACCAAGTACTAGCCCATTCTCATCCCTAGTTTTATTGGTAAGAAGAAAAGATGGATCTTGGCGTTTCTGTGTAGATTACAGAGCTCTAAATGCAATCACAATAAAAGATAGGTTTCCCATTCCTATAATTGATGAGCTACTAGATGAGTTAGGAAATGCAAAAGTCTTTACAAAAATTGATCTTCGTTCAGGTTACCATCAAATCCGTATTTTCCCACATGACACTCATAAAACAGCATTTAGAACCTGTGATGGTCACTACGAATTTTTGGTTATGCCATTTGGGCTAACAAACGCCCCAGCCATATTTCAAGCTGCCATGAATGATTTGTTACGACCATATTTACGAAAATTTATTCTGGTTTTCTTTGATGACATACTAGTCTATAGTCTATCATTATCAGACCACATTAAGCATCTACAACAAATTTTAGATCTCTTACATAATCATCAATTTTACGCCAAGTTCTCTAAGTGCGTCTTTGCTACCCCTACTGTTCATTATCTGGGCCACATTATTAGTCATACAGGTGTAGCACCCGATCCAGAAAAAATTCAAGCAATCATAAAATGGCCAGAGCCACGATCTCTCACGCAACTACGAGGGTTCCTCGGACTCACTGGATTCTATCGCAGATTCATACGAAACTACGCCTCTCTCACTGCTCCACTCACCGATCTGCTTTGTTCCACTAAATTTTCTTGGAATACAGAAGCTTCACAGGCTTTTACACAATTAAAAGAAAAACTGACTTCAACCCCAATCCTGACCCTACCATATTTTTCTAAAACATTTGTGGTTGAAACTGATGCATCCGCATTTGCCATTGGAGCAGTCCTCATACAACTTGGTCACCCACTAGCCTTCTTCAGTAAAAAATTGGGCCTCCGAATGCGTATGGCTTCTACCTATGTACGAGAGATGTACGCTGTTACAGAAGCAGTAAAAAAATGGCGTCAATATCTGATTAGGCAACATTTTCATATCATCACAGACCAACAAAGTCTAAAACACTTACTCTCTCAAACATTCCAAACCCCTGAACAATATAAGTGGGCCACCAAACTACAAGGCTTCAGCTTTGACATTTTCTATAGACCTGGTCAATCCAACAGAGTAGCTGATGCATTATCCAGGAAAATCGAAGAAAAACCGATTCTATTGATGGCCATCTCATCCCTCATACCTGATATCATCCACACTCTTCAACAATTCTATGGCACTACAGACAAGGGAAAGGAATTATATCAGCAACAACCAAGGAAAGACCATAACTTTTCCACAACCAACAACCTCCTATTCTATAAAGGAAAAATTTTCGTACCAGACAACCAAGCTTGGAGAACCACCTTATTGCATGAATACCATTCTACCCCAACCGCAGGACATAGTGGACCTCGTCCATCCATCGCTCGACTTGCCACTTCATTTTCATGGCCAGGACAAGCAAGAGACATGAAAAACTTTATCCGTGCTTGCCATCAGTGTCAAACTTCAAAGTATACACCTGCAAAAAAACAAGGATTGTTACAAGCTCTACCAATTCCATCACAAGTCTGGCAAGAACTTAGTATGGACTTTATTACTCACCTGCCTAACTCCTTGGGACACACGGTCATCTGGGTGATATGTGACAGATTTACAAAATACGCTCATTTCATTGGATTACCAACCCACTATTCAGCCCCAGATTTAGCACAACGCTTCACAGTCGAGATCTGCAAGCTGCATGGCATACCCAAATCAATAGTAACAGACAGAGACCCTATTTTTGTGAGTAAATTTTGGAAGGAAATTTTTAAAACACAAGGAACAACTCTAAAATATAGCTCAGCATACCACCCAGAAACAGACGGGCAAACTGAAGTACTAAACAGGACACTAGAAGCTTACCTAAGATGCTTTTGTGCAGATCAACCAAGAAAGTGGTTCAGGTTCCTTCATCTTGCAGAGTTCTGGTACAACTCCGCCCACCATACTGCCATTGGTATGTCACCATTTCAAGCACTCTATGGATGACCACCTCCTTCTATTCCAGATTTCTTGCCAAACACAACCACCCTCCCAACCGTAGCAGAACATCTTAAAGAACGCCAACACTTGTTGTCCTCCCTCCGACAAACATTAGCCAAAACTCGACAAAGAATGATCGCCCAAGCGAACAAACACCGACGAGATTGCTCTTTTGAAGTCGGAGAACTGGTACTCTTACGCCTGCAACCATACCGACAACAATCTCTCTCAAAAAGAGTAAACCAGAAGCTGGCCAGAAAATTTTACGGACCATATAAAATCATCAAAAAAATAAATAAGGTTGCTTACCAGTTAGATCTTCCAGAAAACACTCGTATCCACCTTGTTTTCCATATCTCATTGCTAAAAAAATACACAGGAAACAACCCCACCCAGCACTTCTTACCATTTCCCTCACCAGAAACTACTTCTCCCCCCTCAGACCCCAGTACCGAAAATAATACACTCCCCCACGTAAACACATTATCAAATACCACTAAAGCACCTCTCGTATCCCACAACATCAATAATGTTCCACCCTCTAACACCCAACGGCCAGATCTACAACAAAATAATCCTCTACCGTCCAGTCAAAAGAACCGGGCCCCACTCTACTCTGACCCATGCGGAAATCAAGCTGCAAACTCCTTTCACCGAGGCACGTCTCCTGCACCCAATCACGTCAACAATTCTCCACCGCGTGATGCTCTTCTCCCTATCCCATCTCAGTCGTTGCCTCACAACACGGCCCAAGGCACACCACGCGTAGCTCAAGACACTGGCCCATGCGGAAATCACGCTGCTGACTCCCTTCACCGAGGCACGTCCTCTGCACTCAATCACGTCAACAATTCTCCACCGCGTGATGAAGTCACGGATCGCCACCTCAGCAAATCACAACCATTCAAACCTTCGGCATCATCTACACCGTTCATGGATTGGGATCAAAGGCAACCGTTGGATCCTGCATATTTAAAGTCCAGCCTTGAGGACAAGGCTATTTTTGAACGGGAGGGTATTGATAGGCCCAAAAGAATAATAAAAAAACCCAATTGGTTACAATATTTTGAATTAGAAGATTAAGATAGATTTTTTAAATCTTAGCTTATCTTTTATAAGATAGATTTATCTCCTTGGTAATCTTAGATTATCCTTAAATTAGATTATCTTATCTTTAGAATTTTAATTATCTTTAACAACATTATAAATAATTGTAACATTCTCATTGAATGATATAGAAAATTTCCACAAATTTTATAGTACTCCCTCTCTTTCTCTTTGATTATTATTGAATCCTATCATAATCTCTCTATAATCTACTTTCATTATCTTAGTAGAGTTTGTTCTTGTCCATGGATGTAGCCCATAAAGCTTTGGGGTGAATCATGTAATCTTGTGTCTTTCTTCTCCTTTTTCTCTTTTTCTTTTCTGTTTGTTCTTGCATTTATGTTTTTTTTATTTTTTCTTCTCGATTTTGGTTGTTGGTTTTGTCCTGTTTATTGTATGAATTTGGTTCTCTTATTGTTTTACTCAACACTTAGTTTTAAGTTGCCATAAAAGTCTTTGGAACTCAATGAAGACCTCGATCTACCTCATATGGTTAATTTCCATCACCAAGTTTGATTGTAGCAGAGTAACTTAAGCGCATAATTATGGCTAGTGATGTTCACAATGTGGTTCAGTTCAATTTGAAACAAATGAGTCAAACCGTTTAACAAAAAAAATGCACGGTTTGTTTTGGTTTAGTTAAAATAAAATACAAAAACAAAACCAATTCATTGCAGATTAGATTGGTTTGGTTTGACGATTTTAAATTTTTGTATTAAATATCAAACATCTGAATATCAATGCAACATATATAAATTATATAGTCAATCTAAAAATGTGTGATAAGTAAAGCAAATTATTTTTTACTACTTTTTATAAATAATTTTATTTTAGGAGTAGTCTATTATATATATGTTATGTTCATATTAAATACCCCAATAGCGCTTCTTAAGTTAAGCTACTAGTATACATCTTAGGTCCAATAAACTCATAATATAAATAACACATTATCATCAATTAAATTATAGGGTTGCTTTCAGGTATTAATAGTATAGGAATTAAAAATATATGTACTTATGCACGGTTTGTTTTGGTTCCACAAATAGGAATCACAGGTCAAATCAAATCGCATTTAAATATGCGACTTTTTATGGTTGCGGATGTGGTTGATGCGGTTAGCGATTTTCACAACTTACAATTTTAATTGATTTGATTTTACTGTTAGTCCCGACTTAGTTGGATTCATATTAATTATGATAATGACTAATAGTAAAAATAAAGTTTGATGGAGAAGCCACTTGATAAACTAAAGAAGCACAAGGGAATAGCAAACAAAGTAAACGGTAGACAGTCTTCAATGGAAGCAACTCCAAGGAAATAGAAGGACTCTTCATCGTTAGTGTATTCCAATCTGCATTTCACAATTAGACCATCCGTGAATCATTAAATAATGGGTACATATGCACTAAACTGTATTCTCCAGGAAAGTCAATCTCAGATGATTAGCGATGATGGCTTTAAGATGCAATTTTTCTTCTAGGTGGTAGAAATAGATTATGTTGGGGTGGACTTTTTTGGCCAGATTTTGATCGATAAAGAATTTGAAGGTTTGAGTTTAGTTTAGGTAAGTGTGATATGTCATCTTTTTAGGTTTGGTTTAGCCTGATTCAATAATAGACTTGATCTAATAGTTTTTTTGGAGATCTATTTACTGAGAAGTCTTGTAAAAAGCTAACAAGCCTTTTAACTCGAGTAGATTAATGACTTATTAACCCAAAGAAACCACAAAGACCATTTTAGAAACTTGTAAAATGAAAAAAAGCTAAATTCAACAAAATAATGTTTAATAATTAAAAGGCCTTAAACCACAAATTATTCAATAATACATTAATATAAAACTAATAATTATCCAACGAAACAAATTTATATAATTTTAGGAATTTCTTATTTTATTTAAGTTATGTTATAAGTTAAACTTCTCCATAAATATGTAATTTAAAAATATTATAATTATATATTATTATATTATAAATACATTAAATATATATGTTTAACATAACATGTCAACTAAATGTGCTAGCCTGATAGGTTTCTTAGGATTTTTTGAAAGCTTGTGGCTTGACTTATTTAAGTATGTTTAAGTCTTACCTTTTAACGACAAGCCTAGTCTAGGTAGACCTTAGATAAGATCTCGATGGATGATTTAAACTATTTCCATATTTAGTTGTAGGTGATCCCAAGTGTTGGAAGAATTACTTTTATTTAATAGGATACTAGGACAAGATGTTAATGGTCCATCTAGTTTGTGACCATTTATGGTTACTGTATCTTGTTTAAGATCTCGTTCATTTAATTTAAAACTAAAGTATTTCATAACTACACAGTATCCCTAAATTGAAAAACTAACTATCTTGGTCTTAAATTAGTGAACTATTTTTCCCATTCATGTTTTTTTTTTGTAACTTGTAAGACCTTAAAACTTATATAAGTGTACATGAATGTAAGGGTGGTAAAACAAGTTGTGGAGTCAAGTTGGGCCGTTAAGGCCACTTAAAAAACAAGTTGGACCGGGCCATTATGATTAAATTATTTTTTATTATCTTTTTGATATAATGGCCCGACGGGCATATCTGTTTCGGTTTGCCTTTGGCTATTTTTTGGTGAGTTTAAACAGATGAAGTCTAAGTTAACTAATCGGTCAGAAGCTTGTACTAGTCTATCTCCTGGTTTGTCATTGATGGATTGACCCAACAAATCTAACCATTTTACTACTTGCATGGAGTTTTTTTAAAAAATCACATAAATACTTTAAAAAGTTGGATGCCATTTTAAAAATCTTATACAGCTTGTATGTTTAAATTTATTCATCGTTGATAGAATCTAATAACTAATATTTACTTCTACTCTTATACAAAAAATATTTTCTTAGTCATTATAAAATTTATCATATTAATCATCTAAAAATTTTCCCATAATATTTGTTACTCCATTCATCATTGTTTCATTTATTTACTACTAGGGGTGTTCATCAACCGATCCGAACCGCTAAAAACCACTCAACCGATCCGAAAATAATCGAAACCGATCAAACCAAAAATAAAAAAAATCAAAACCACAAAAAAAACCATTTTTCATGATTGGTTTGGTTTGGTTTTCGGTTCCACTTGTGAAAATCAAACCAACCGCACCTTTTATATGTTTTGCGCATTATTTTTTAATTTTGTCTAAACTATATAGTACCACTTATTTTTTTAAATCTGTCTAGGTTAGAGGAAGAACTAGAAGACTAAAATCTTGGTGGGAACACTTAGTTTTTAATATTTATGTTGTATTTTATATTGAACCTTATTTAAATAGTACTTTATTTATTTTATATTTGAGTTTGAATTGTTAAAAACTTGAAATGTTTTACTTATTAATATTTGAGTTTGAATTGTTTAGAATTTAAGATATTTTTTGAATTGTTATAATTATAATTTTCATTTGATTTTACAAAAAATATAAATTAAAAAAAATCGAACAAATTGATCCAATCTGAACCGCATCTGATCGGATCAGATCGGATCGGATAGTGTCATTCATTTCAACCAAACCAAACCAAACTACAATTTAATAAAGTGATCGTATCAGATGATATTTTATTTTAAAACTGAACCGATCCAGATTGCGAACACCCTTATTCACTACAAAGGAAAACATCCATATTAAAAAATGAGTTTGATACTTTTTTTAAATGTTATTTTGAAACCTCTTATTATACTCTCTGTTGGGGGTGTCCAATTTCGGCTTTATCTGTACGAACCCAAGATACCTGATTTTAAAGGTAAGAACAGGTCGGTTTGAACGGTTGTGGGTAAAAACAAGTCATTTAAATGGTTTACTATGACTAAGAACAGACGGGTTCAGGTTAAAAATGTTAAACCCGATGATACCCATACCCGACCGATTGCTAATTTCATTGACTTAGGGATTTGCAGTAGTGGTTGTTATTATTGATTAATGGATTACATTATAGTATTACTTAAGGAATTAAAATGTATATTTCAACAATATATTCATTTTGGGTTTATGTTTTTACTTGATAAAAGCTTTGAAATTTTTGTATATGCAAGGTGTTTGCTAAAATTATTTTATACGCAAAAGGTATTTGGCAAAAAATAAAAAATCATTCCTTAGAAACTTAACCAAAAAACCCAACTGAAAAAACAGAAAACCGCAATTAACTTAGCTTCAACCATAGTATTGGGTGAAAATGAGTTATTATTTATTATTTATGTTTCATGGATAGCAACAGGTGGACTTAAAATTAACCGAATCCGACCAAACCCGACCGATAGACTCCCTTATTCTCTGTTAAAATAAAAAGTATATCTTTCTTTAATAATAGAACCTTTTAATTACTAGATAAATATTTATTCTCAATGTCTACATTTGAATATGAAAGCAATAATAATAATTAGTTTAACTCTTACTTGTTTGATTATTTTTAAGTAAGGTTTTAATTTTGAAGCTTGTGGGTGAATATATATATATATATATATATATATACATATATATATATATATATATTCACTAAAAGAATTATTTCCATTATGATTTAGATGTTTTAAACTCAAATAAGAATATTTCCTATAAAAAATACTAGTAGCTAAACTAAAGTGAACCAAACAAAGAATGAGAGGTCCTTCAACAGAAAAACATGAAAGGACAATATAAATCGTCACCAAATTTGCTCGTGTAACTAAGATGATGGTATCTTATAAAAAAATTCTTTATTTTGATAGTGGTATTTATTTCAATAATTAAATTGATTATGTTAAAATTTATTTTAGTGTTTAAATGCGGTTATGAAAAATAAATTATTTAGATAATTTATTTTATTTAGATTGTATTAAATGTCTTTTAAATTTAAAATTACTAAAATAAATATAAGAATTATAAAATTGAGAAGATATAAAAAGTAAAATAAAAAAAGAATAAATCTATAGAAGAATAAGTATTTTTTATATAATCAGAATCTAATAAAAATTAAATTCCGATTATAATCACTTTTATTTTAAAAAATAATCTAATATAATATAATCTACTTTTCATAAAAACTTCTCAACAATTAAAAAAATACTTTTTACTAAACCCAAAAAATTATCCCCTAAAATAAACTTTCTGAAACACATTCTGAATGATTCTTTCTAGCTCTAAGATCCGATGTTAAAAGCTTATATTTTACAACTTTCCTCGTAAAAAAAAAACAAATAAATTAACAACTAAAGTCAGGTGGGTCAATTGTGTAGTGGTTAATGGGGGGCAAATTTCTATAAACTATACAGAATGGAACAACAATTAAAAAATGAATTTAATCAAAATATATTAATATATGATAAAATATGAATTGATAGTATATCATTATTGGCATTTGTGAAATTTACATCAAAAGCTTTACACTATGTACCATCTTATCATCTTAACGATAGTCCTAAAAAAAACAAAGGATTGAAATTATATCGCTGGCATTTGAATTTCCTCTTTGTTCATTCTGTTCAAGCACAAATCTTAAGTAAGAACCATAAAGAGAAAAAAGACATGACAGCAATTGACACTGACAACCGAGCACTGGGAATATTGTAGCAGTGGCTAGCCTACAAATTTCGCTTTAGTGAAGTTCATTTTGAAAATTTGTAGTTTGACCTGGAACACAAAAGTGTTGTAATAATTATTAGCACCTACTCAAAAGACAATGAATGGAATCTGAACTTAATCCCTCTGCATGATTTCTAATGAATGCCAGTTCGGTTGGCAAAAACTGAACTATATATAATTTATTAGCTCATTATAATCATAACATCGCTGGAAAGGAATGAGTATAATTGCATTTTTAGGCAGTGATTACTTTTGTGGCCCCTTCCAACTAATCTTACTCTCATGGAAATTTCCTCCTTCATATACGTCTACATATCTCTTCCTTTCTTAATATATATAGTCTATATATAGAGAAGAATTATTAGTACTAAAAGATGACAACTCACATTACTCATAGATGTCATAATAAGGGCCACTCAAAGTATCATCAAGAGGCATAGTTATATATTAATGTGTGTGCATAACTGTATATTATATGTGTTAAAGGAGTGGTGAGTTGCTAAAGATTGACCCTAGAAGCAAAAAATGAGGAGGGCATGCAGGAAAATATGGAGATCGGTGCCTTGCACAAGCAGGAAAAGTTTGAGAACTGACTCTAGGAAGGACATGGAGGAAATTCTGAGGGCTAAGCTTTCAACTATTAAGGAAGAACCTGAACTGTGTGAAGAGAACTTGACACCACCAAGGCATATGAGGATGGCCAAGAAACAAGGGAAAAAGGTTCAAGCAAAAGACAAGATTGGAAGGTGTTTAGTACCACATGTTAACCTTAAGCAATCTTATGTCTTGTTCATTGCAGGGTTTGCCTCCAAAGGCACCTTTTCTGGATTTCTTCAACGCTAACAAGGAGGTGTCTTCTTGGCAAAAACTAGAATGCAGGGTCGGCCAATTTCAATTTATGATGTAATGTTGTGCAATAATGTGTACTACTTTACTATTTTGCTTATGCAGTTTGTACAGTTTATTTTCTTCAAATAATGTAAAATTGCTGAATGTTGGTATGTAGTATCATTATGCTTGGTAATTTTATCCATTTTGGCCTAATATTTTTGGCCACAATGGGTTGCATAAAATTCTGCTGTGTAATGCTGTTGCTCTAGATTTGTGATCTTCTTCTTAATGAATGACTCAAGTGATTTTCGATATGCATGCCTACATTGGAGGAGAGTGGAAGAAAAAAAAAATTAGAATTACCCTTTAGCTTATGACTATTGTTTTAAAATTTCAAGGAAAATGTTCTGCAACAAAACAATGTTGATTTTGTAATAGCAACTCTGCAGAATGAACCCTTTCGAAAAAGATTTATTAAAAAAATCATATTGTTTCGAATATTAATTATTAAATAAAAAGGATGGAACGCCAATACACCTAGTATTCAGAAAGTTACTTCTATTTAAATTCTGAAATGTTCTGCATAGGAAAGTTACTTATCCATTCAATCATTGAAATTTAGAGAGAAATTTGAAGGCTTTTATATTTTACTATACTATGGATATAAAGCAACAGCAAAAAAGTTACAAATGTTTGCCTGCAAGAATATTGTTGATGCTTTTTTTCAGAAATGGAAAGAGGCTTGAACAGTTTTGAAAAGGTCAAAATTATAAACACAGATTCCAGTAGTCTGACTAATCCAACAAGAACATTTGAGAATCTTTTTTTTCATGAAGGGTCATTTAGGTCTACGCATGCATGGATTGCATTGCCACTAGTCAATATAATTGACAATTGGAAAAAGCAGGATAATTATTATCAACCACAATAAGAACGGCAAAAATGTTACTTGTAGCAATTTAGTTTTCTTAAAAGAGGGCCGAGGTAAAACAGGTATTGGAAATCTAGATTACTGAGATCATGGGAAATCTTCTATTTTGTAATTATTGATTTATTATCTTCCATATTTACTATAATTATTCTATCATATCTGTTAGCAATCTGTATAGCTTATATTTAGGAATAGTTAGCTTGTAATTAGCTAGAATTGAGGCAACTTTTTCTGTACAGTGTGTATATATATCTGTTTTGAACAGTAATGAAAGGGACAAGAATTGCATCACAAATTCTTCTTTATATGGTATCAAAGCTCTGTCTGGGCTATCACTACCATCATGGCTGAGGAAGACAACAAGAACATGGACAAAAGAAAAGAAGACGTAGCTGGAGAAGTTGTAGCAAGGAAGACGATCTCACCTTATGACATCACTGTAAGTGACAATCCAGGAAGCCTCTTGACGCTGGTTCAATTGAAAGGAGAGAATTATGATGAGTGGGCTCGCTCTATGAGAACCGCATTGAGAGCAAGAAAGAAGTTTGGCTTCATAGATGGAACTATCAAACAACCAGCAGAAAAATCACCAGATCATGAAGATTGGTGGACCAACAACTCGTTATTGGTGTCATGGATAATGAACACCATTGAACTGAATCTCCGCTCAACTATATCGCATATGGAGGTGGCTCAGGACCTGTGGACAGACATCAAGGAACGCTTCTCAGTAGCAAATGGACCACGCATTTAGCAGCTTAAAGCAGAGCTAGCTGAATGTAAACAGAAAGGAATGACTATTTCTGCTTATTATGGCAGGTTGAAGAAGCTATGGGAGGAGTTGGTAAATCATGAACAGATACCTGCATGTACGTGTGCTGCATGTACTTGCAATCTAGCATTCAAGCTGGAAAAGAAACGTGAAGAAGAGAAAATTCATCAGTTTCTCATGGGACTTGATGAGACCATTGTGAGATCCAATTTGCTTGCTCATGATCCATTGCCAAGCTTGAATAAAATCTATTCAACCTTGGTGCAGGAAGAACGTATGAAAAGTATCACCCGAGGAAAGGAGGAACGCAATGAGATAATGAGCTTTGCTGTGCAGACTGGAGGAAAATCTCATGGCAAAATTGAAGTGAAGGACAGAAATATAATCTGCAGTAACTGTAATCGTTCGGGGCATAACTCGGAGAGCTGTTTCCAATTAATTGGTTACCCAGAGTGGTGGGGAGAACGACCTCGAGAAATTGGACGAGGAAGTGGTCGTGGCAAAGTTGGACAACAAGGAAAGACCTTTGGTGGTAGAGGACGTGGTGCAGTGACTAAAGCTAATGTAGCGCAAACCTCAGCACGGGGATCAGAATTTGATGCCATGATAACAGATGCTGATAAGTCTGTTGTTAGTGGACTTAATGGTGAGCAGTGGCAAACATTGGTGAATCTCTTGAATAATGTCAAATTAGGAGCTGCTGAAAAGCTGACTGGTAAGCGAAATTTTACACAATGGATTATAGATACAGGTGCTTCTCGTCATATGACAGGAAAGGTAGAATACTTGACTGATGTGAGAAATGTCTTGCAATGCCCAATAGGGCTTCCTGATGGAAAGCAAATTTCTGCTACTAGGGAAGGAACGGTGGTGCTTAGTGATACTATAAAACTGAACCATGTTCTCTATGTGCCTAGCTTAAAATGCAATCTAATTTCAGTGTCACAGCTTATAGATGAATTAAATTGCAGGGTTCAGTTCACTGATAAATTTTGTGTAATACAGGACCATATCTCGAGGACGTTGATTGGAGCGGGTGAACAAAGAGAGGGGCTCTACTATCTTCAAGGAATGGCTACTGCTACTGCTGTAAAATCTGGTGGAAATATTTTTGACTTATGGCATAAGCGATTGGGACACCCGTCTCCTAAGGTTGTGGAGTTAATTCCAAATATTGGTTCTAGTAGAAGTGATGCATTATGTAATAAAGCTTGTGACGTTTGCCTAAGAGCTAAACAATGTAGAGAAAGCTTTCCCATTAGCATCAATAAAAGCATGGTTATCTTTCAGTTAATTCATTGTGATCTTTGGGGACCCTATCGAACTGTATCTCATTGTGGTGCTCGATATTTTCTTACCATTGTGGATGATTATTCCCGAGCAGTATGGATTTATTTGTTGGAAGAAAAGAAAGAAGTTTTCACGCACAGTCACCATCTTCGCCACCGGAGCAAAGGTTTCATTGTAATCAAGTCCTTCAACTTGATTATTTCCCAATATCACAAGCCGAGCTTTAAATCGTTCAATGGAACCGTCAGAATTATACTTGATTCGATAAACCCATTTGCACCCTATTGCTTTCTTCCCAGGTGGGAGTGGTTCCAAAGTCCAGGTCCCATTATTCTCTAATGCTTGAATTTCAGCCTGCATGGCTTGTCGCCATTGGTCATCTTTCATGGCTTCAGTAAAAGATTGAGGTTCGGTTCCTGTACTAACAGCTGCCAAGAAATGTCGGTAGTGCACAGAGAAGTTATTATAATTAATATAATGTGTTATAGGATAAGGTGTACCTGAGGGGTGAGAAGTAGCAAGTGAACTTGGAGAGGGGTCTAATATGCAAATTGTGTTTGTCACAAAATCTCTTAGCCGAGTAGAAGGCATCTTAGCACGATGTCCGTGACCCAAAGGATGTGTACTCACATCAGCACTTGAGCCCCCCCTTTCTGTTACACCAGTCTCAATATCATGAGAGTTAATATGTGGAGCTGTTGGTTCTTGTAGAGAAACTGCACTCCCATTGTCTTCAAGATCACCATCAGCAGTTTCTGCACTTTTTCTATTTTCAAAATCAGCCTGCACAATCTCTATTTCATCATCGTCATCAACCCGTGGAAGATTGTCCTGTTCTATATTAATGTGTTTAGGTGCTGAGTTTTGTGATTCAGCACAAGGAAATTCACTTTCAGAAAACACCACATCTCTAGATGTTAGGAACACACCCAATTCTAAATTATAAACTCTCCAACCCTTCTTACCATAGGGATATCCCAAGAAAACACATTTCTCGCTGTTGCAGCTGCTAGAAAATGGGAGCTTCATCAAATGGATGTTCATAATGCGTTTTTACACGGGGACCTTGAAGAGGAGGTGTATATGAAGCTTCCTCCAGGATTTCGATCTCAAGCTTCGGGTAAGGTTTGTAGACTTCGCAAGTCATTGTATGGGCTAAAACAGGCTCCCCGATGTTGGTTTTCCAAATTGGCTGGTGCTTTGAAAAGCTATGGGTTTGCACAATCCTCCTCTGATCATTCACTTTTTACTCTCCAACGTGAACATATGCAACTTCATGTGTTGGTTTATGTGCAACTTCATGATTTTAGGAAATGATAATGCTGCCATCCAAACCTTCAAACTATACTTGAATTCATGTTTTCACATGAAAGATCTTGGAATGCTAAAATATTTTTTAGGCATTGAGGTAGCTCGTAACTCTACTGGCATTTTCTTGTGTCAACGCAAATATGCGTTAGATATCATTTCTGAAGTAGGATTGTTGGGAGCCAAGCCTGCTGGTTTTCCCATGGATCAACATCACCAATTACCTTTGGCTAAAGGTGCTCTCCTTCCAAATCCAGAACGTTATCGCAGATTGGTGGGTAGGCTAATTTACTTGTCTGTTACAAGGCCTGAACTTTCTTATTGTGTGCATACACTTGCTCAATTCATGCAACATCCAAAACAAGAGCATTGGGACGCTGCCTTACGTGTTGTGCGCTATTTGAAAGGTAATCCTGGACAAGGAATTTTGTTACGTGCTGACTGTGATTTACAATTGTATGCTTGGTGTGATTCAGATTGGGCCAGCTGTCCTTTGACTAGGAGATCTCTTACTGGTTGGTTTATTCTTCTTGGTAATTCTCCTATATCTTGGAAAACGAAGAAACAACACACGGTCTCTCGCTCTTCCTCTGAAGCAGAATATCGATCTATGGCTACTACCACTTGTGAATTAAAATGGCTGAAGGAACTCTTGTCATGTCTTGGGTGTGCTCATTCTAGACCTATGAAGCTTTATTGTGATAATCAGGCTGCTCTGCACATCGCTGCTAATCCTGTTTTCCATGAGCGCACCAAACACATCGAGGTGGACTGTCACTTTGTACGTGATAAACTTTTGCAAGGAACTATTAGTACACATTATGTGCCATCTCATGCTCAACTTGCAGATATCTTCACCAAAGCTTTAGGAAAGACCCAATTTGATTGCATATTGTCCAAGTTGGGCATCTGTAACCCATCTGCGCCAACTTGAGGGGGGTTATTGGAAATCTAGATTACTGAGATCATGGGAAATCTTCTATTTTGTAATTATTGATTTATTATCTTCCATATTTACTATAATTATTCTATCATATCTGTTAGCAATATGTATAGCTTATAGTTAGCTTGTAATTAGCTAGAATTGAGGCAACTTTTTCTGTACAGTGTGTATATATATCTGTTTTGAACAGCAATGAAAGGGACAAGAATTGCATCACAAATTCTTCTTTATAACAGGAGAGAACAATTGAGGGAATGGAAAGGAGAAAAAGATAAAAACTAGAACTTCAATATGCTGCTGGGTTATGCAAAATAAGAAAAATGTGTTTACTATTTAGTGGTAGGATACGGGTAAATTATTTGATTCTAATGTTTTAATACCCACAAATGGATCCTATATACTACCTCGTATGTTAATTTACACTCCAAGAATCCGCTCATTTAGAATGGGACATAGTCCAACGCAATAGCCAAACAATATTTAGTGTCCAATGCTTTGGTCCCTTCAACAGACCTTTTCGAGGATTTCACTGAGCTGAATCCTTCCCACCTTCGTGAAGACAAGCCTTATTTGTTGTTGATGCTTTCGTGAAAAGGTTATTGACTCCCGCTAGTTGAAAAATAATATATAAAATATTAAAAGACAATATAAATATTATAAATATTAATAAATAATAATTAAAAGTAATCCGCCAACTACTTATTTCATCTCAGGATTGTCTCGAACAACTACCTACTTCTTTCATGGTCCATGGAAATGAGATTGAATCACCTTTGTAAGTTGGACAATGCCCTCACTATTCGGTGTGAAGTTACTTAATGAAAAACACCTATGCTAAAAAGTAAAAAATATATAAACTACTAAATTCAAGACACTAATGAAAAGAAAAAGTACTTACCTAGTTTCAGGGATAAGAATGACATTTTTGGAAGCGTCTTTTTTATGCAATAGGTCTACTGTAGCATTCCAATTTCTAATTATTGGTTACTTTTTAACTAATCAAATAATTAATTAGGAATGTTAATTTTAATTTGAATGGGTATGTTGATTTTTGGAATTAATCCAGGTAAGTTTTGGGTAACTAAAAGTTACTAGATTAGTTTCAAAAATTAACCGGACAGGAAAAAAGACTGTTTTACCTTTAATGACTTAAATAAAATTTCACTTTTTTTCTCTTCTCTCATAAGAAAAAGAGAGAGCTTCCATTTTCTTCTCTTCCTACCGTGTGCACATTTCTTCTCACTTTCATCTTTTTCAATTCCATTAAAGGCAAAATCAAGAGCAAAAATCAAGGCTCCTTATCTTCTCTTATCTTACGTGAGCAAAGGTAAAGCTAGGGCAAGTTTGGTTTTCCGTTTTCCATTTTCCATTTACAAGAGGTAGGGGTTCTTGAACCCATTCTTGAAATTGGTAGAATTTATTGGTTCCAATAGTGAGTCATATCGGAACTTAGCAGAGTTAATTTTGGAGACCGTCAACGACCGTTTAGTAAGTTGAAAACTTCAAACTCTTGCCGTTTAGTGTAATTGTGGTTATTTGTGAAGTTTTGGGTTTCCAAATGGTTAGAAAATAATTAAATTGGCTAAAACTAGTGAACGTTTAATTAATTAGAGAAGGTTGATTATGTTTCGATGTAGGTTTGCTTCCAAAATGTTACTAGAACGCGAGTTTGAGCTTTGGAATCGTCGATTTCAGGTAGGGGGAGTATTATATATTTTACATGTAAGAGTTATGAATGGATGAGGGGATAGACTCTTATATAATTAAATTGAATTTGATTGATATGCTTGATATTTATGTGGAAGTGTTGGGTTGCTATCCCCATTTTAAACAAAAATTGAGAAATATGACGTTGATAATTATGTTTGATATGTAATGATTTCCGTTCATATATATTAATGACGAATTGATAATTATATGAGGTTGCAATTAATGTATATGATACTTGATGTTGATTATTGATATTTGCATGAGGTTGCAATTATTGAGTATGAAGTTTGATGTTGATTATTGAAAATTAAGCATGAGGTTGCCTTTGCTATGTATATTATGATGAAAATGATGAATGGTTGAAATTAAATGGTTTTGGTTGCGTGTTATGCATAATTGATGACTTGAATGAGGACCTTTTGTGATGGTTACCAAGTGGTGGCCCCTGATGATGGTAATCAGGTGGTCTGTTGATAATTGATGGGGTTTTATATAGCATGTGTATTAAAATGACACACACAAAACTATAGGGGCCTATAATGGTTTCCTTTGGATTCCACAGCCGCCTTAATTGGGCTCAAGTCTAGCTGGAAACACCTGTGTTGAGTTGTTCTCTCGTGGAGTGACTGATGTTATAAATCAATGAGCGGTTCAGTACCGATTAAAGAATTTGATAACTTGAGAAAATTATATATACTATAGTATCAATCCCATCATTAGAGTCAGATCTGTATGTATATGCATTAGCATATAGTGTTTGAGATTTAAATGTTGCTCGGAAACCATTGAGGATGATTGTAATTGTGGTTAATGCATGGATGATAATGCAATTATATATATGTTAAGTGGCATGTTATGGTTTATTGATGAATTATAATGAAATTGGCAATATATGATTATGTAATGAGAATTGTGAACTTGGTGATAATATAGTAATATTATGATGTGAATCTGGTTCTATATTTGTCATTTAACATATATATATATTCACCCATTGTATTGTTGATTTTTTCAATGAACTTGGTACAAGCTGAGAGTTGGTGATGTGCCTATGTGGTTTTTGCTATGCGATGTCTCATGTGAGAATTGGTAGCAACTTGGTATATATAGTTTTTTATGTATATATGCCTAGGCCAACTCTTATTGTATATAATGTAAATATGCATAATGGATAGGTATTTGGAAGCCTCATTGGAGGCTTAGCGTATATTTTTTATACCTATAAATGTCTATATATTTTGATCTCACATGTGTGTATGTTGATGCTTTGACTTTAATAAACATGGATAGATCCATGTTGAATGGAATTATGATGATATGTCCAGGAAATTGTGTTTTAGCATGATTTTGATATTGATATTATTATGGAATACATTAAGGGCAGGTCTTGTTGTATGATATATATGATATATTGATGTATGGATACTTGCAAGGAAAAGCATGAATAATGACATTAAAATCTTGATGATTGTCATGTTGTTTATTTGCAAAATAATGCATAACAAGGGAGCTGGATAGGTCATATTTTGATCCGTTAGGTTTCGAGACGCCCGGATAGGTGGAATAGCTCTTATATATGAGTTGAAATGTGTTGGGTAGCTTTAGACCTAAACAGTTAGGTTTGGTAGAGCGTGGAATATCCATTTGCCTCAAATAGTCCTAAGTTACATTTTGTGCATATCTCTCTCATATGTAAGAATCTTGAGGCAAGGCTTGTTGTCACAAGTCATAATTAGTGTCAATAGGCTTGTGATAAAGTTTGGTGGCAATTAGAGGTCAATTGAGTGAAATGAGATATGAAGTTATTGGTTGGAACTTAAATTATGAAAAAAAATCTGCATAATGTCCCATTTTTGTCCAAAATTTATATTCAATGTGATTTATAATTGCTAGGACACAAACATGATGAATTAGGGTAATTACCATGTCAAGATACTAAGTGGTGAAAATGTGTCCAAAAAGGTTTAGGCATTACATGGATCCAAGGTCCCAAGGTATAACATACTTGAAAATGACAAAATGGGTATCAGATGGTGATCCACGACCAGTGGATCACACTGTCCCAAAAATTGGTGGTTTTACTTAAATGGCAGAATGCTCCACGGTCTCAGTGGAATGGTCCCACGGCCAGTGGAACCTCTTGGTCCTCTATGCCTTGGGTTTTGATCTCTTATCTCTTGGTCATTTTTGGCACTCATTTTTATGGACTAATGCTTCTACATGCATGAGATTCTTCTTCAATCCATATGGTGTTTTGGGTTATCGCCGCCTCTGATTGTTGATATGAATTTTGAATTGTATCTTATTATAGCACTTGGTTCTCTTAACTTGGTCCGCAATGTAAATGGTTGATTTATGATTGAAATGTAAAAAATTTATTCGCATTTTTGGGTTAAGTAATTATACTTGTATCAGGATTAGGTTAAGGGAATCAGGTGTTACATCTATCACGAGCACAGACCCTTAAAGCCTCTAAAGGATCGAAAGGACCAACATTCAGGTTTTAAGGTGTTTGCTCCTTAGTAACATCTGAAATCATGTCATCTCGGATGTAATCTTACCATTGATCATCCTTTAAGCTGAATTCAGAGGATGGGTCATAATCAATGTCCTTAGGCCCTTCTCTATCCAGGCATCTACATTATTTAAATCACCAGCTTAACACGCCTATCTCTAATGGTGATAGGTCAGTTTGCACACATGCGCAAATCACCTAGTTGGATCACCCTCTCTTTCCCATCATGAATCGGTAGCTTCTCCCTCCTAATTTAATCTAAACGATCATCTCCTCCATTGACCATCTAAAATATATGATAAATATTAAAAATAAAAAACAATTATAAATAAATTTTACAACTATCTCCGCCTTACTTTGTTTGTGATGTGGTTCCACTACATTAGTAGGTTCTCAGCATTGACCTTAGGATAAAGTGGTTCTCCTAAATTTCACCTCGTCATCTTGGTTTAAACCTAGTAGTTTGGTTTGAAATCGAACTTGTACAAGTGAAATGTAGTATTACTCAAAATCTTACATTACCTACATCCTACATAGTGACACATTATACAACCATCTAAATAGTAACAAAATTGTTTTTTAGCCTTATTAATAAAATCCTTAACCCAATACTTTTTAATCTTTCCAATAAGGACACATTTTAGTATACATTTATAAACAGCCTATCACAAAATCTACATTGCCAATACACCACTAAGTTATAACATATGTTTTATTCATAATTACTAAACACAAATTAATTATGTAAAAATTTAGTCTCTATTTAATTTATATATTTCTAAATTTTTTATTTTCTAAAGTTCTAATTTGAAATTTATTAAATGTTTATTTTTCTAAACTCTAATTAGTAATTTCTAATTTATTTAGTTTCTAAATTATAATTTGATGTTTATGATTACCAAACCTAAATTAATTATATAAATATTAAGTACATATTTAATTTGTATGTTTCTAATTTTTTATTTTCTAAATTTTAATTTGAAATTTCTTAATTTCTATCCTCTAATTAAAATTTTCTAATTTATTTAATTTCTAAATTTAAATTAAAATCTCAAAAATTAAAATTTTATGATTACTAAACCTAAATTAATTATGTAAAAATTAAGTATATATTTAATTTGTATGTTTCTAATTTGTGATTCCTATTTTGAACATGTTTTGATAATTACAAACATGGATAAACATGACTTGGACACTAAGACAAAAAGATTGATATGAAGTATGAGTGAAATGGACAAATCAAAAGGATACAAAGTCTTTAAACTTATCCAGAACAAGAAGTCGTGAAGACTTAAAGACCTTCCTTTAAATATTTGTCAAGAGTTAGATAAATTCATTAAGTGGTAATCATAGTCATCTAACTCCATTTTAATTAATTAATCTCGTACTTAAAAAATGGCAAAATTAAAAGATTAATTAATAAATCAAGCAAGATGTTTTAATGTGTTATGATTCAAAATAAGTATGCCAAGGTTCAACCTTATTAGGGTAGGTTCAATCGCATCAGGCTAAGGTTCAACTTTGGCCCTCCCAGGTTCGACTTTGAGTCTCTCAAGTTCGACCTTGATAAGTTTTCTGGTGTCAGGTTTTACCTTGTGAGGTTCAATCCTGATAGGTTTACTTTAACCCTGAAGGGGATTTTGCATGAAATGTTTGATCCTCATGGAAGAGGTTCAACCCTACTAGTGTTGTGTGGATATTTTAGATCTTTGACTTATTTTGGGAAAGTCAGTGTGTTTTTTCTCCATATTTGGGGATGCTTTACCTTATAAATACAATATATGTCAAAGAGGAAAATTGCCTCACTAAGTGAGAAAAATACATAGAAGTTATTTGTTATCTTGTTCATGTAAGTTCATATCATACTCATAAGCTTCAATTTGTTATTCTTGCTCTAAATTAATAGAGTTTATTTTCATTTTCTTGCTCTTGGATTAAGAGTATTTGTGATTGGGATGTGAGAAGGTTAGGTAACCATTCTCTAGAATAGCCTTAGAAAAATAAGTGAACTTTTGGGTTATGTCAGGTTGTAAGGAAGTAATAAACTTTAGACGGGTGACCGAAGAGTTTTAATAAAACCTTGTCAGCGACATTGATATAGTGAAAAAAATTCTAAGCATTTGTTAGGAGACCGGGGATAAATCACAATGGTGGTGATTAAAGCAGGATAAATCGTTGTTTGGCTTTCTCTTCCCTTTCTCTTTATTTTTTCCTTACTAATTCTCTACTCAATTTTTCCTTTGCATGCCTCTCTCATCATCACTATTCTAAACAATTTTGAAATTCTTTTTAAAAGGATATTTTCAATTATATTACCAAGTTTGAAAAGTTTTAAAAAACACGAGTTTTTACTAGACCTAATTCACTCTCCCTATCTTAAGTTTGAGGTGACTTATCAAGATATTTTTTTATTCTTTAAATTATAACTAAAAATTAAAAATTAATGATCACCCTAAAATTCTAATGAACATGTGTAAAACTATATCCTTACGTACTTATATGTATCATATACTTTAATAAACAAACTTTACAATAAATCATCTATCTTTAGGTTCAAATGTCAATATTTTCTAAAATATGATAATATAAGTTATCCAATCTAGAGTTTCTATAATTATCCTAAAGAACCTTAAAACATAAAACTAACAGAACTAAATAGGTTATTAACTTTTAACTTGTCTAAAATTCCAATCGACTGAAAAGATTTCTTTTTCTGTCACGATCATAATGACACTAATGGGAACGAAATAGATTCCTTTAGGCTTCGAACCACACATTAGAAAATTTGGGAGATTAAAAGAATTTGAGAAAAATATATGAATGTGGAAAGAAATAAGAGAGAGATGAGCTATTTTCACACATATATTATTGATTTAGCATGGGACATATCTCACGCCTTATCCCACATCGGGATTTGAAAATCCCAGCCCTCTATCTATCCAAAAATGAAAAGCATTTAGGACGTTCAAACACGACATGGAATAGGATTCCCATGCCCCAATCAACGTTTAAAATTCACATGCATGCCTTTGGAGATTTCAAGCAGGGCGTGGGACATGTCTCATCTTAAAGCCATAAAGTCCTACACCATTATTGGCATGGGTTACTATGCATTGTCAAGGCTTCGAGCTAAATTTCAGTATTCTTATAGTGTTTATTGTCCCAAACTCTAATTAAAAACTTTTAACTTATTTATTTTCTAAATTATAATTTAAATTTTGAAATTTTATGATTGTTCTAAATAAGGAGTTTGTATTTCATGTAACGCCCCGACCGCTTTTAAGGAATGAACGACTCTCCCCACAGACCAATACGAGACCTTTCTAGTGTGCTTTTGTCATCACTCACACTTCTCGGGAACTTCCCAGAAGGTCACCCATCCCAGAATTACTCCAAGTTAAACACACTTAACTTTGGAGTCCTTAAGTAATGGGCCACCGAAAAGGCTAATGCATTTGTTAGTATAGGTAGTACGGATTCGTTCCTTTAAGCTATCTTCGATTGTATAGTCTCATACCTATACAGTCTTTGGATCCCTCTCATTTTGGTATGTATTTGGTTCATTCATATGTCTCTCCTACTGGAAGCCTGTCAGGAGTCACTCCTTGTCCATGCCTATGCATCGGCGATCACTCACCGCCCTCAACAGTGCCAGGATATCACATGCTCACCAGCTTTCGCTTGGTTCGTCCCCAAACCATACCGTACTAGGAGAGGCTAGGCTCTGATACCATTCTAATACCCCGGCCGCTTTTCAGGAATGAACGACTCTCCCTACAGACCAACAGGAGACCTTTCCAATGTGTTTTTGTCCTCATTCACACACTTCCTGGGAACTTCCCAGGAGGTCACCCATCCCAGAATTACAGATTCATTCCTTTAAGCTATCCTTGACTGTATAGTCTCATACCTATATAGTCTTTGGATCCCTTTCATTCTGGTATGTATTCAGTTCATTCATGTGTCTCTCCTACTGGAAGCCTGCTAGGAGCTACTCCTTGTCCGTGCCTATGCACCGGTGATCACTTCCCGCCCTCAACAGTGCCAGGATGTCACATTTTATTTTGGTTATCATGTAGGATGTGTCCTGTGACACCCAAAACCCAGATTATAAATCCTAAGATAATTATCTGAAATTTCATAATAAATTTTTCACGATTGGATAACCATCTTAGAAATTTATTATTTAAATTCTGAGGTCCCATGTAATGATATATTTGTGGAATAATTAAATTTTCATATCAACAGATTATTTTGAATAATAACTCAAAACTAAGTAAATGTCATATTACATTCATCATGGAAATATTCATAATGATATGCATACAAGTCCCAGTACATCATAATTTATTCCAAATATAACTCCGTAATCAAACACTTAGAAAATGAGCATTCAATGCTTCTTTTTGCATCATACACTGAAAAATGATTATAAGAGTGAGACAAAATATAAAATAATTTTAGAATAAATAAAATCACACAAACACAAACAACAAGTAAATATGAGATGATGTGTATGTCAATCAATTGATTTATTCATCTTTTAATTACCAAATAATGTCATGATGGATTCATTCTAATTGGTAGGAATATACTACAGTAATACACAAGTAGGGTCTGAGCTCAAAATAGAGCAGCCACAATTAGCAGGCAAACATAAACCCCTACCGGTCCATGTTGCGTCAAGTAGGGTCTGGGCTCGAATAGAGCAACCCCTACCGAGCAAGAAATCAAGGGACCTCTACATTCGCAAGACGCGTCTCAAAATGCGTATGATGCATGAATGCCTTTAATTCTCTTTATTAATCAACATACCAAGATCTTACAGTTCCATAATCTCAATAATAACATCAAATCCCCGAAGGATATAATCATCCAAGTACATTCTCAAATCATGGATTTATAGTTCATCATCATATCTCAATACTTCATAAGGCATTCATGTATATTTACCATTAATTCCAAGCAAATCATATGCATTTATTCAATTCTCATACAATGTACTTCATATAAGAAATACTCAATAACATTTATAACCAAGAGTAATTCATCCAAGTATCACATAAACATGTACAATATATTATTCACATAATTATGACCATTAGAATCATTAGTTACCAATGAAACAAATTTTCTGGGCAATTTCAGCATAGTCACCCTTTAACAAATAATTCATAACTTGAGCTACACAATTCATTTTTAATTGAAACCAAGTTTCATGTTTTCATAACTCGGTTATCTACATTTTTCATGAAGGCTATGATTTTAAATTCCAAACAGAAACATCATATAATCACAGAATAGTCAATAGATTAACTATTATCATTATCACTAGTTTCTGGAAAATTTTCTCTTTTGACAATCTTTAGTAAATTAGCTATAACATGTGATATAAAAATAATTTTTGAATGAAGCCAAGTTCTGTGTTTCAATAATTTCATTATCTATAATTTTTATGAAGACCAAATCCAAACAGAAATATCACAAATTCACAGTATACTAAACTATTTCCAAGAAAGTAACAAAACGTACATATGTTAGTAAAATGAATGTTTCTAGAGCTACAAAAATAATTTTGACGTGAGACTAGTTCTACATTACTCATAACACAAATATCTAAAATTTTTATGAAGATACCAAACACTGATTCTCATCACAAAATTCCTAGTTTTAAAAATAAAAACAGTGATTTACGTCAACAGTTTTTTAGCATGAACATACCTCAGTATTTAAGGTATAACTAGAGCTACAAATATCCTTTTAACATGAAACTACTTTGTATAAATCCACAACATAAATATCTATAACTTTTATGAAGACATCAAATTCTAAATATGCATATATAATTCCCAGAATTTCAATATTTACACAAAACAAAAGGTACATATTCCAGAACAAACATACTTTAGTATTTTAGCTATTACTCGAGCTACATGCATCCATATCATGTGATTCAAAACTCAAAATTCATATAACACATATATTTATAACTTTTATGAAGACGCCAAATACTAATTCACACTTTTTAATCAACATAATCAAATCACAAGTACGGACATAATTTCTGAATTCCTAGCACATAGATACAACTTTATCCATTCCACAACTATTTACAATCATTTCCCCTCTTACCTTAATGAAGGATCCTAGAGTGGTTGGAAGTGCCCTCTTGTTGCCCTAACTTCAGATTAAGAGTGACTTTGATGGAGAAAATGAAAGAAAATGAGAGATATGTTTTCACTAACTTCAACTTGTTCTAAGAATTCAGACTTGGGAACAAGATGTAGTGTTGGTTTAATCATGCAAATGACAAGTCGGAGACAAGATTTTCATAATGTAATTGTAGTGGGATGTTAGGTGCATTATGTGTGGTTATAATGGAGGTTTAAAGTGAGAAAATGGGCTGCATTGTTGGCTATTCCTGCAGCCTAAATGATGTAGCTTGTATGATTGAAGTAAAATACCAATTCTGAAATAGTTTCAGTATTTTGGGCATATCTCTCTCAAATATAAATGGATTTTGATGAATTTGGTTTTGTTGGAAAGTTAAAAATAAGAGGAACAACTTTGTAGTTGACCATATTTTCAAATTCAGACTCTAACTAGGAATTAAAATGTGTACAAGATGATGTATTTTGAGTGGAGTATATGGTAATTTGATGTGAATAAATGAAAAAGGCAAAGAAATTAATAACTAAGAAAATAAGTAATAATTTATTTGGTTAACTTTTACTTAAGGTATAAAGTTAAAATTATTTACAACGGTAAAAGATTAAATTGAAGATGTTGTCCTAGCCGAAATTTACGTAGAAAGTCAAGATAAAATGGATAATATCATTGATGATCTTAATCAAAATAATTATACATGAGAATGAAATTTTTAGGATGTTACATGTACCACACAACATCTGATGCCAAGATTTTAAAATTTAAAATTTTATGATTGTTCTAAATTATAATTTGAAATTTATAAATTTATTATTGATCCGGTCTCAATACCGGTATCCGATCTGCAATACATATTTCAACGTCTTTGAAGAGACATCTACGTGTAACCGGTGTCATCGGTATATATCCGAACTGTAATTCCGTATCAGGCGTTCTCCCTATACCGGTTGTTCAGGATAACACCATGACATCGGACAATACACACGTCACTGTGCAAAAGACAAGGATCATTGCTACAGGGATCGATCAATAATCCCCTCCACTACGAGCCAAATTCTGCTCACGGGAGTGGTCAACTTGTTCCCTAATCCTAGTCTACATTCTCTATGCTCAATATAAAATAGCCACTTGACCCAATCATGCAGGTAAGTGCGCAATATAATAATGCTAATGGGAGTTGGTGGTTCCCCACCAATGAATCCTCGTTAATCGAGCCAATCAGGTATATGAACTCACTTCATGATTGAAGTGGGGGATCTTCAACTAATTCTATGCACAATTATTCTCTGAAATACATTCCTTACTTGGAATATTATCACTGACTTGAGCGTTGGAGAATCATTGCAGGTGACACCACCATTCGCCCACTTCAACGCGTTAGGTCGGTGTGAAGGACCTCCAGGACGCCCAGTCCGCTCTCTCCGCTCAAGGACAACAGATACCTACACCGGATACTCATACATCCGGTTTCCTATACGGTATTTGCATACTATTTATGACTGACTTGAGTCCGGATCTCTAGACCCCGGTTCAGGACAGATCATTGGCACGCCCAGTGGGACCTGATAAAGTTATTCCCATATCCTTTGACAGAGCAGGTAATCCACAATGGAAGGCGAAGCACAAGACTTCACGGAGAATCAAGCTGAAGGCAGAACCAATCCTAACGCCTTCAGAAAACTCAACTTTGATTCTCATGGGGGCAGCTCAAAGAAGATAGTAACAGTGTCTGATCCTGATCCTCGCGATGAGTTGATCAGACAACTTCAGAGAGAACTCGCTGAATTACGAAGAGAAAAAAGGAAAAGCGAGGATAAAGAATCATCTCGCATGCGAAACACTCCCCACGCAACTGATGGTGAAAAGTCCACCACTCTCCAGTACTCAAATATCCCTACGTTTGAGGGGGGAGAACAGACTCGCAATTCTGAGGATGCAGCTTCCCGAAGGAAGAGAGATTCAACAACAGCACCCCCATTGTCTTACAATCTGAAGGTTCCTTTTTCAAGGAGACTTATGGGCATCAGCATCCCCAAGCACCTTCAAACTACTCAACCACTTTCCATCGGAAAGTATAATGGTGAAACTGATCCAACTAAGCACCTTGATGCTTATGTGTTTGAAGCCATGTACTTGGGGGCTGATGAAGACGTGATGTGTCGAATGTTCCCTCGAACATTGTCTGAGGAGGCCCTCGGGTGGTTTAAAGGCCTGCCTTCTGGATCCATAGATTCTTGGACGGAAATGGCAGCTGCCTTTGAAACCCACTTTGTCATCTCCAGAGACGTACCCAAGACGTCTCATACCTTGGCTCAGATTAAGCAAGGTGAAACAGAGGGCTTAAAAGATTTTTTGAATAGGTTTTATAAGGAAGCAGCCCTGGTTCCTAACCTCACAGAATCTATCAAGCTGCATATCGTTATTGAAGCATTGCAGCCAGGATCAGCTTTCGCTCTTTCATTAGTAAAGAGCCCTCTAGCAACTTTTGAGGAGTTCAGGAAAAAAGCCTCAAAGTACGTGAGCATAGAGATGCACTTAGAGGCAATGGCTGCAAAGAAAAAGCCACCAACACCATCTCCCCAAACCCAGAAGGGTAAGGAGAAGACGAGGTCAGAACGCATGGAGAGGCCATTCACCAATCCTAAGGTTAATAACCACCCTCCTCGACCTCGAGAAAAGCATGTCAATTCCTTCAGCCATTATGCACAGTTATCTGCTAGACCATCTCAGATTTTGAGAGAGGTCGGATGGCCAGTTTTCAGCACATATGGCATCAGGAGACCAGCCCCTATGAAAAGACCAGGAAATTCCCGTAAGTACTGCGATTTTCATGAACAAAATGGTCATTCCACTGATGAATGCCAAGCTCTAAAGAACGCGGTTGAGACGCTAATTAGAGAAGGCAAATTGAAGCAATACCTGTTCAAAGAAAAATCTCTCGACAGGGTAGAACGGAATGAGAAGAGAGAAAGAGATCCAGACGACGGGGATGACAACAACGGCAATCCGGACCGAAAGTTCTCTGCTGCAGAAAAGCAAAAAGGTGTGATGACTGATAATGCAGCGCAAAGAGACAGCCTGCCCCAGCAACAACGTCAGGGCCGACGTGAAGTTATTGACATGATTGCTGGAGGATCTGCTGGAAGAGGAGCTTCAATTACAGCCCGTAAGAATCATCACAGAATGATTCTATCTGTGCAAGGGAAAGTCAAAGACAATCGCCCTTACAGAGGAGGGATTGAGGCTCCCATAATCTCTTTCTCCGATGAGGATTTTGGCCCAACCATTCCTGGTGGTGACGATGCTGTAGTCATCACTGCAGTGATAGCCAACAAGGACGTCCGAAGAATCCTTGTTGACCAGGGAAGTTCCTGCGATGTTATTTTCTATAATTGCTTTGAAAGAATGGGTTTTAAAGACTCAGACTTACAACCTTATACGCAGGAACTAACAGCTTTCAACGGTGCAAAGCAACCAACTAAAGGGTATCTTGACACCCTTATCTCGTTTGAAGGCGAGCCGGGGGCCAGAACGGTCAAATCCCGAGTGCTGGTGATTGATGTCAAATCACCATTTAACGGCATCATAGGCCGCCCTACTCTAAATGCAATGGAGGCAGTTGTGTCAACCCCACATCTCCTTATCAAGTTCATTGATAAGGATAATGCTGTTTCATCAATCCGGGGTGATCAAGAGATGGCTAGGTACTGCTATAACCTCAGCCTTAACATGACGAAGCTGGACGCCTCCAATAAAAAGAGGAAACTCAATGATGCTGGAGCAGCTGCTGGATCTGTAAGCCTTGTCGACCTGGACCCTAGGGCGGATTTGAACATTGATCCGCTCAACCCGTTAAAGCCCACACCGGATGGAAGTTTCAGGGACATCGTCTTGGGAGATTCTTCAGAAAAGATCACCCATATCAACGACAAGCTAGATACAGAAATGGAGTAACGACTATTGATGCTCCTGCAAGAGTTTAAAGATCTCTTTGCATGGACTGTAGCCGATATGCCAGGCATAGACCCTGAATTCTGCTGTCATAAATTATCCGTCTATCCAGAGACGAAACCGGTGGCCCAAAAGAAAAGACGATTGGGCCCAGAGAAACAAAAGGCAGCTTGCCAGCAAACTGAGGAGTTGCTGAAGGCCGGATTTATCAAGGAAATCCGGTATTCCTCTTGGCTTTCGAATGTGGTGATGGTCCATAAATCCAATGGTAAATGGAGAATGTGCGTTGACTACGTAGACCTCAACCGCTGCTGTCCAAAAGATCCTTATCCTCTTCCTAATATAGATTGGATGGTGGATGATTCCTCTGGTTATCAATACCTGAGCTTCATGGACGCTTATTCAGGTTACAACCAAATTCCGATGTGCGAAGAGGATCAAGAGAAAACAGCTTTCATAAATGATCGTGGTGTCTTTTGTTATAAAGTCATGCCCTTTGGCCTGAAAAACGCTGGGGCAACATATCAGCGCATGATCAACAAGGTTTTCGAAGGCATGCACACCAAACTTGTTGAAGTATACATTGACGATATAATAGCAAAGACACCGGCTGGTGGCGATCATGTTGAAGACCTACGCCAAGTGTTCACCCGTTTGAGAAAATTTAACATGAGGCTGAACCCAATGAAATGCACATTTGCTGTCCCTGCTGGGAAATTCTTGGGATTCATGTTAACTCAACGAGGTATCGAAGCCAATCCAGGGAAATGCCAAACGATTCTAGACATGCAGAGTCCAAAGAATCTCAGAGAAGTCCAATCCCTGAATGGAAAGGTAGCAGCTTTGGCACGATTCATGCCAAAGATGGCTCACAGGTCGCTCCCCCTGTATAGGATACTGAAAAAGTCCAAGAAATTTGAGTGGGGATAGGAACAAGAAAAAGCTTTCCAAGAGCTTAAGGAGGTATTGTCCAAACCTCCCATTCTCACGAAGCTTGACCCCGAAGATACACTCATTCTATACTTGGCTATTTCAGATGAAGCTTTGGGCATTGCCTTGATAAAAGAAACTCCTGATGGACAGAGACCGGTCTATTTCACTAGCAAAACCTTGCAAGGTGCTGAGATCCGGTATCAAAAAATCGAAAAGGCCGCCCTCGCTGTTGTTTGGGCCTCTCGACGGCTGCGTCCGTACTTTCACGCCCATCCAATCATAGTGAGAACGGATTTGCCACTCCGTTCTGTCTTAATCAAGCCCGATCTCGCTGGGAGGATGATCAAATGGTCTATTGAACTATCTGAGTTTGATATATCCTATGAACCTCGAAGTGCTATTAAAGCTCAAGTCTTGGCTGATTTTATTGTGGAAATGACAGGGACTGATCCAGATTCCCCTCGTGTCCATTGGACCATTTACGTTGATGGTTCATCGAACCAAAGAGGCTCTGGAGCGGGTGTAGTTCTAGAAAGTGACGACGGAGTACACCTGGAAATCTCCCTTCGTTTCAATTTCAAAACATCCAACAACCAAGCTGAGTACGAGGCTTGTTTGGCCAGACTGAGAGCTGTAATTGACATCGGAGCTTCTGAGACGACGCTCTGCAGCGATTCACAGCTGGTGATTTCGCAAATCTTAGGAGATTATCAAGCTCGCGAACCTCAACTCCAATTATACTTGAACTGTGTTAAGGAGTTGGTAGAGAAATTCTCGAAGGTGGAATTCAAGCACGTTCCGCGCGAAGAGAATACAAGAGCGGATATACTCTCCAGATTAGCAAGCACCAAACGACCAGGTAGCACCACTACGCTGGTCCAAAGCACACTGAAGTCGCCCAGCATCCCTCTTTTTCCTTCTCTAAACGCTATAATGACTAACTCCCTTTACGGGGATACATGGATGGCTCCTTACATCCGTTATTTAGCTGATGGACAACTACCCACAGATGAGAAGGAAAAGACGAGGTTAAGGAGAGAATTACCGTATTTCACTATGATTGATGGTAATCTTTACAGAAGGGCACTCTCTGTGCCCTATTTGATTTGTCTCAAAGAGGATGAGGTGCAAGATGTAATGGAGGAAGTGCATGGAGGACAATGTGGACACCACGCCGGAGGAAGAAGCTTAATGCGAAAAATCCTCAGAGCTGGATACTGGTGGCCCACGATGAAGCAAGACTCCATTGACTTCGTCAAAAAATGCGACGCTTGCCAAAAATTCTCTAACCTTCACCACACACCGGCGGAAGAACTCTTCACATCCGCTGTTCTATGGCCCTTCTATCAATGGGGATTGGATATTCTGGGCCCCTTTCCAACTGCTCCTGGGGGCATCAAATATCTCATTGTAGGGGTCGATTATTTCACTAAGTGGATAGAGGCAGAGCCGGTGGTGCATATTACTTCAGCCCGAACTCGTCGTTTCATGTATGAAAACATCATAACACGATTCGGGGTCCCAGCACGGATTGTCACAGATAATGGCACCCAGTTCACGGATAGAAAATTTACAGATTTGCTCGAGGGGTTAGGAATAACCCAGATATTCTCATCCGTTGAACACCCCCAAACTAACGGCCAAGCTGAAGTAGCCAACAGGGAGGTGCTAAAGGGACTCAAGAAACGCCTTGGTGAAGCCAAGGGCGGATGGACAGACCAGCTGTGCCACGTCCTGTGGGCATATCGGACAACGCCTCATTCATCTACCAACGAATCCCCATATCGTCTAACATACGGGGTAGAGGCAATGATACCTGTGGAACTGCAAATTGCTTCCACAAGGGTCAAGTACTTCTCTGAAGAAACGAATAACGCCAACTTGGCATCCGAAATGGATGTCATACAGGAACTCAGAGAAGATGCATTCATCAGAGATCAAGCTATCAAAGCCAAAGTTGCTCTCCTGTACAACAAACGAGTCCAATCAAGGACTTTCAACGTTGGAGATTTGGTTTTGAGGAAAGCAAGTATAGGGAACAAATTCGCTCATCAAGGCAAACTAGCCCCAAACTGGGAAGGCCCATACAGGGTATCCGAAGTTACTGGCAAAGGCTCTTACCGCCTTGAAAACCTTGATGGCACTCCAATCCGAAATAAATGGAACACCCAAAACTTGCGCATCTACTATAGCTAGCAGTTAGAACCATCTACACTCTCCTATCCTTATCTTGGATTGAATACTGGAGAATTTATTTTCACAGCTACGCTCTCATTGTAATTCTTATTTTTGATTTAATAAGAATCTCTCACAACAATTTAACTCTTTCGAGTTTTTCTTATGCTGTGATTTTCAGTTTATCCGGTGTACAGAAACATATTCAGGACGGATGATCTCAGCTACTTGTTCTGTAGTTGACGATGTAACTCCTCGAATATGTGCAACACACAAGAGCATACTCAGGACGGATGATCTCAATTACCCATTCTGTAATTGACGATGTAACTCCTCGAGTGTGTCTAATTGATTGAAGGCCCGGATTGTAGGATTAAACCGAACTCTGGGTACGGTTAGTAAGTTTGGCTGAACACCGGTGAAGGCTCGGATTGTAGGATTAAACCGAACTCTGAGTACGACTAGTAGGTCTGGCCGAACGTCGGTGAAGACCTGAGTTGTAGGATTAAACTGAACCTCAGGACATGGGTTGTAGGGCTGGTCCTTTTTCAAGGCCACAAACCGAACCCCATTCGAAGATTACATGGGTTGTAGGGCTGGTCCTTTTTTAAGGCCACAAACCGAACCCCATACGAAGGCTTGGGCGCAGTAGGCTGGTTCTTCTTCAAGACCACGCTGAACCCCAAGTAACGGGCGCAGTAGGTTCAGGATTAGCCCTGATCTGAACCCCGTGTTGAAGGCTCAGATTGTAGGATTAAACCGAACTCTGAGTACGACTAGTAGGATTAACCGAACGTCGGTGAAGAATCGTCATTGGGTAAAACCAAAAGATCGATTGAAGAACGGTTAGTAGGATTAAACCGAACGCCAAATACGACGTGGATTGTAGGATCAAACCGAACTCCAAACACAACAAGTAAGTTATACTGAACTCCAAATTAATACTTTCTGGTGAAGTTCTTTATTTGGAAGTTTTATAGCTTTGAATTCTGACTCATCAATTCCGACACAAAAATAATTCACTCGGGTATGCCACAATCTGAGGCATATTCACCCGAAACCTCTCAATCGGAAATATTTGAAGAGGAATTTCTATTTTAAATCCTCATTCTCAAGAACTCTCACGTGAAAGTCTCACTCAGAGTTTGTTCAAAGTACTGATCACCCAATGATACTGGGGGACAACATCAACGGTTTAACGAATATCTTGAGGAATGAACTCTCGATGAAACGATCTCACAATCATTCCCCTTAAGTCGATCTTGTGATGATGATATGTTCCCTCACACGCGGTGATCTTATTATGAAATTCATCTCGCATGTATAAGACCGGTATGGGGATTGTGTTTTTCAATCCGATCTTCATTACTTAAATCCGGAATGACACAATACACATGCAATCCCTATATTAGAGTTATTTTTCACTAAATAGGAATGGAGGTAAAAAACTCTTTTATTGATTTAATGAGAATTACAATTCGTGTAACAATCCGGAGCTGATCCCGGAACACAGCGAATTTGCATCAATAAAATGAAAAAGGAAACAGGGAGGGCGCTACTTTCTCTGGCTTGAATCTCCTTCTTTCCCTTCGCCTTTGCCTCCGGTCTTGCCTTCTTCAGTGCGAGAGCTTATTCTTGTACTTATGGGCTTCAGGAGTGAAGGTCCCATTGATTGACCTTTAGGTAAGGGAGCAAACTTATAAGGAGTGTTAGGCGGACTTTCATGACGGTTATCAACGATGGCCACTAGTTTCCCTTGGTGAAACTCATAAAACGGATCAATACCGTTCAGATTAATTGACACCTTGGGATTCCGGTATAGCACTTGACGAACTGCCAACCCGAAAGCCTCCTTGACTGCTTGATCACACATGTTTACAGCATCGTCTAAGTCTGCTTTCAGGGTCTTGACTTCGTCAGTCGAATCCGCCAACTTTAAGAGCAGCTCCTTTTCCTTACGTGACCAATCATCCACTCCTTGAGAATGGACGACCTTAGCCTCCTTTAACCCCTCTTCCAGCTTCGAAGAGCGTTCCTTCTCCATACAGAGTTTGGCATGGAGGTCAGCGTTGATTTTCTTCTGATCAAGAACCTGACCCTCCAGCTCCTTGGCAAGGTTCTTCAGCTTGGCAATTTCTTCATCCTTCTTCTGTCCTTCTTCTCTAGAAGCTTCTAGTCTTCTTTCTAAATCGAGGATGTTTGCCTTGTCTTTGCCAACCAATGAGCTGAGCCTCTCGTTCTCTTCTGTAAGCTCACGAATCGACTTGAGAAGCCCAGACAATTCAGCCAAGTGCTTTTGTCCGTCGTCATAAGCTTTGATCATTTCTTTACTCTTCAACGAGGGCTTCACCTTGTATGAAGGTTCAGGAACGCCCTCAGGAACGGAGTCCTCATACACCGGATTATGAACAAGGCCGGAACTACCTTCAAGAGGACAAGGAGCTTTGGGTGTGAAATAAGTCGTTATTGGCTTCACCCCATAAGTGATTACACTGCCTGGGGCATCAGGAGTGGGCTCTTCCGCTCTCCTTTCCTTAGAGGGCTCTGGCTCAATAACCCCTCTTGAAGTCTTTGGTTTCTTGGGCGAAGGTTGACGGTCTGAGATCTTGGAGGGGTCACGCTTTGTCCTCTTCTTTTTCTTGACGACCTTCTCAGATCCGCCCTCGAGTAAAGGAATATCGTCACCAGCAGACGAGGTTAATGTTATTGTCTCAGCAGTAGCCTTCTTTGAATTCCGCTTTGCCTGAATGTCATTTTTAGCCGCAACGGAAGTCTCTCTGGCCTTGAGTCCTTTTAGCCTATTCATCTCTGGTGACTCGCTCTGAATTTCACCTGCACAATCAAAAGACACAATCAGAGATCAAAAGTTTCAAGGCATGACATAATAACGCATGAAGAATGGCAGGAAAATTACGTAAATACTCCTCGCAAGTAAACTTTGGTCCTAACAAACGCCTGCAGGAGAAAAATTGGTGTGAGGCTGTGTAGGACTGTAGAGCCGAAAGAACAGAGATCGAGGATGGGCTCAGTTCGTCCTCCTCGGTGTAGTACGCTTGGGAGGTCAACAAAAAATGTTCGTGCGTCCAAGCCGCTGGGAATTTTGGAATCCCATCTTCAGTTAACCAAAAAATTGGTTCATTCAGATGGACGCTGATCTTCGTATAATAGGACTTGAAAGAACGGCCATCGACTTTGGCCAAATCAGTGTACGCCTCAAAATTGATTATTTTGGAGAGAGTCCGGAGAGATATCAAGCTCACTCCCCCCTTCTCCTTATTTGCACGACGGACTACTTGAGAAAAGTAAAAGAGCATAGCCACCGTCGGTTGAAAATTGAAGTACTCCCCAAGCACTTCGAGAGAACGGATTAACCCCCATCCATTAGGGTGAAGTTGCGAGGGAGCGCAGTCCAGGAATCTTAGGACTCCCATCTGAAACTTCGTAAAAGGGAAACGCACGCCCAAGTTCAGAAATAAAAAATCATACATGTACAAGGACCTCTCGTCCGGTGTATGACATATCCGTTCTGATGGAAGAGGAGCGAACACCTTAAAACACCATTTGTATTTGTCCTTCTTCCAAACCGTAAACCGCGGCTCCAGCTCCGCCTCATCCTCCCAAGCGTGGACGGACGGTGTTTCACGAAACTCCTCAGCCACCCAGCTGAATGGGCGTTTCTGTTGGAATTTCACCCGGTCTATCCGGTGTGCAACCACATTGCATAGGCCGGATTGGGTCTTCAAAATATACTTCTCAGAAGGAGATTCCCCTTCAGACGATTTCCTCCCAGTAATTTTCTTTGTCACCATTGTGAAAGCTTTGATGCTGCGATAAAATTTCACATCATCAGAGAGATACAAATCCCCACTCTCGACACTCTCACTGGAGGAGGAAGACTCTGAAGAGGGTATAATCACCCTTCGCCTTTGATATTGCGACTCCTCCCTCTCTGTATACTGTGGCCTCGACTGGAAGATCACTGGGATCCTCCCACCACGAACGCTAGGGTTTTGAGTCAAAGCCCTTCCTCCTCTTCCTCTAGGGCCAACGCCACTGAAGCTAACACCCTTCCTAGACATTCTCAAATATTGAAAAGAGATACAGAAAACGAAGGGAAAGTGGTTACCTAAGGATAGTGAATTGAAATTCACAGAGGCGGACACGAAGAACTTCTCGGAACTTTTACAGAGGTTCGTCAAGGGAGCAACAAGAAATGGTAACTGAAATTGCCAGATATGCCTTTTTCAGGGCACGAGAATTTTTTAAATACCCACTAAACACAACCTGTCGTTTACCCCCAAACGACTCCCCGTTTAGTGGACCAAATTTGTCGTTTTGTACCTCAAGGCGCGAAAATGCCATCATTTTGTCACAAAGCCTTCGAAATGGGCCTATTAAAACCAAATACTAGGCCCAACAAGACTATGCGTGACAGTTACTAAGACATGCGCATTTAACGCAATAATGGCTCGCCCACATGAATTAAGGCATTAAATATCCAATCATTAGAAACGTGGCCACCATTACTCGAATACCAAGGGTTGCGAAATTCGATAAACTCCTGATATTCTCATTGTCGAATCCGCCCTTAGGAGATTCATCACTACGGAACCTTGTTCCCAGAGCGGACATATACACTTCGATGTAGTCCTGAAATCCAGACGTACTACGATTAATATAGCTCATATGAGCAAGTCTACTCATTCCTCACATTAGCTAGGGGGCTAGTAGAGGTATTACTCGGATTTCGGATTCGAAAATTTGTTCAATCCGTACTCCATGATTAAAAAACTTCCCCAGGACGGATGATCTCAATCACCTATAAAGTGATTCGACGATGTAACTCCTGGTATGAACAATTCTCATCATCATTCTTACGATGAAAGCTTTTGAAAACTGAAAAGTATTCACTCAATCCGTACTCCTACGATTGAAAAATGTCTCCAGGATGGATTATCTAAATCACTTAATCTGTGATCTGACGATGTAACTCTTGGTGTTGTGTACTTTTCCAGAACGGATAATCTCAATCACCCATTACGTGATATGACGATGTAACTCCTTGACATGGTATACCTGCCCAGGACGGATGATCTCAATCACCTATTCTGTGATATGACGATGTAACTCCTGGCGCCATACACACCTCAAGGACGGATGATCTCAATCACCTATTATGTGATCCGACGATATAACTTCTGGTGCTGTACACATCCCCAAGACGGATGATCTCAATCACTTATGAAGTGATTTGATGACAAAACACCTGGCATGATCAATTCATATAATCATTCCTATGACGGAAAATTCTGAAAGTCAGTCCGCACTTTCACTTTCAAGTGGTATTCTCCCAGGACGGATACTCTTTATCACCTATTCTGTGATACAATGACGTAACTCCTGGCGTAGAAAAACTCCCATCATCATCCTTATGATGGAGGACTCAAGCACCACTTCCTTACACCTTTGCAGTTCCCCAAACTTGGAACAATACTTATATGATGGACAACATTGTCATCTCCAGTGAGAGTAATACGAATTAAAAACAGTCATCCGTCCTGTTACACTACTCTACTAAACAGCGGATCGACCCATCTCTTCCCCAAATGAATTAAGGACCACGCCCTAAGGACAGGCACCCTTTTTCTTAATACATATTTGGGGACATGTATATATTTCGCTGTTCTAAAATTACCTATTGTTTAATCTTCTGAGGCAGTTATTTCAATCTGGCCTTAAGATTAATTATACAGAACGGATTAGCAACGATTTATATATGCATGAAACGATGAAGACAAATACCTTAAATGGAATTCATTCATTAAAAACAAGGCTGTACACAATAGTTCAAAATCCGGAGTTGATCCCGGTACACAACTATACATGTAAATGAAAAGAAAACTACGGAGGAGGAATCTGTTCTTCAGTTTTCTGTGCCTCCTCAACACCAGGCTCTTGTGCCCCTTCCTTAGGAACCTCTACAGGAATCTCCCCTCCAGGAGCTTCAGCCCTTTCTTCAGAAGAAAGAACCTCGGACACAGGAAATACATAATCCGGTCCCATGGTTTGACCCTCAGGAAGAGGAGGCAAACCGTACAGGGACATTGGGGGATCTTCGTGACGACCATCCACCACTGCGACTAACTTTCCCCCATGGAACTCATAGAACGGATCCATTCCATAAAGGTTAAGTTTCACAGTGGGGTTGTGGTAGAAGACTTGGCGTATGGCTAGGCCGAAGGACTCTTCGACAGCCCGGGTGCATATGTCTACTGCTTCTTCTCTCTCAGCTTTCGCCGTGGCCAATTCTCCCCGCAACTTGGACAGCTCCTCACTAGATACTTCGGACTCCGCTTTCCTAGCCTTCAGTCCCTCTATCTCAAGAAGGAGCTTCTTCTCCCTTTGAGACCACTCCTCAGCAGCAACTTTATTTTTATCCAGGCTGCTACGGAGTTCTTCCTCCTTCTCTGCCACTTTGCCTTCCAAGCCTTTGAGGTCGCCTTTAAGCTTGAGGTTCTCTTTAGTCATCATATCTCTGAACTCCTTAGATTTGGTGAGACGATCTTCCATTAACTTTATGGAGGCTTTATCTTTTTCCGAGGAAAGGTTGAGCTCTTCTAATTTGTCACTCAGCTCTTCAACCTTATCGACGTTGTCAGCCAACTCGCTGACTGAAGAAAGCATTCCAGCGAGTTCGGCTAATTGTCACCTTCCGGCCTCACACGCTCTTTTAATTTCTTTAGCATTGAGCGTAGGCCGGAGTTTGTATATCGGTGGTGGAAGAGTGGCTGGAGTAGAACCCTCATAGGAGAGGAAGGGGGTGAGAAACGAATTGGTTGGGTAAGAGGTCGGCTTCGCCCCAGAAACCCCGGCAGCAATCCCTTTACCTCCACAGGGAGCAGCTGCTGCTTCCGAGGTTTCAACAGGCTTATCCTCCGGAGTTCTGCGCTTTTTGGACGGGCCTCCCACTGAGTCATTCTTAATTTTTCTTCTCCTCTCAGAAACTTGAGGATGACCCGTGGCTACATCCGCGGCAGAGGAACCGCCCTCAACCAACGGAACGTCCCCTTCAGCATCCGAGGTCAATATTATTAATTCAGGACGATCCTTAGTTGAGGGCCTGGGCTTAACCTCGTTCTCACGAGCAACAGACTTACCCGCCGCCTTGAATTTATTTAACTTGTCCATCTCTGGAGTTTCTTGTTCTATTTCACCTACATGAACAAACACAAGATGTTAGCAACTATAAATATTTTTTATATATTTGGTAAAGGAGAAAGGGTGAAATAAAACGAGAAATACGCAAATATTCCTCCCGGACTCCGCTTGAGCTACTTAGCAAACGCCTACACGAAAAGACGTGACGACGTGTAGTGTGTGATTCAAGTGCGAACAACACTCTCGACGTATCACGAGACAGATCGGATTGATCAGTGTAGTACGCGTGGGAGCTCAAGAGAAAGTGTTTGTGTGTCCAACTCAAGGGAAATTTGTCGACGCCCTCTTCATCCTTCCAAAATATTGGTTTGCCCTTCTTGATGGATATGCGAGTGAAATAAGTCTTGAAGGACTTCCCATCGACCTTGGCAGAATCCGTATAAGACTCAAAGTTCACAAAGGAACAGAGAGTCCGAAGAGTCACCAGACCAACTCCACCCTGCTTATTTGCCCTTCGAACTACTTGGGTGTAATAGAACAGCATCGCTACAGTTGGTGTGAAATTAAAATGTTCACCCAAGACGTCCAAAGCTCGGATGAGGCCCCAACCGTTGGGATGAAGTTGGGAGGGTGCACAGTTCAGAAACTTCAAGACGCCCATCTGGAATTCGGTTAGAGGGAAACGAACTCCCAGATAATGAAAAATAAAGTCGTACATATATACAGAGCGGTCATTAGGGACGACATGGCATATCCGCTCTGTCGGAAGTGGTGCGTAAACCCTATACCACTTTTTCGTCTCTTCATCCGTACTCAGAGTGAACCTCGGTTGAATCCGGGATCCCTCCTCATCCGCATGACGAGAGGCCAAGTCCTTAAACTCGCTGGACACCCAACAGAAAGGCCATTTAGCCTGAACCTCCTCCCAATTCAGCCTCGAAGCAACAACGCTATAGAGACCTTCAGCTGTCCTCGAAATAGTACTATTTCCAGAGGTTCCCTCTCCAGTGGCCATTTGGATTTTCTAAATCGAACTCCTTAATCTACGATAAGAAATAAAATGTCGTCAGAAAGTTGTAATCATTACTCACTGTATTTTAAAAGCAACTACAATCAGAGGACGACTCTGAGAAGGGAAAGGTCACTTTCCACAGTGAGTAAGATCCCCTTTCTGAGCGACGCGATTCAGTCTTAGGAAGAATCACAAGGATTCTTCCCCATGACTATTAGGGTTGCGGGAAACTGATTCCCCCCTAGATGAAGCCTACTTTCTTTAACTAAGAAGTAGCAAAACAAAACAAGACCAGAACAACAAGGAAGAAATAGTTACCTCAGACGATAACGATGAATATGAAGAACGAAGAAACCCTCGTAATGTAGGCAGCAAACTTCCTTGAAAAATTTCTGCAGAATTTTGTTAAGGAAACAAAAGCGAGTGGAACTCAGAATCCACTAAGTATTCCTTTTATAGGAAACGAAGAGGTTCGGTTACCCCCTCTTGAAGTTGTGTCGTTCTCGATAAAACGCATTCGTTCACAAGCGAAACGACACAACCGTTCCAAATTCTTGGGCGCCAAAACGATAGCGACTCAGCGAAGGGCTATCCACTAGGCCCAAAAGTTTCGAAAACTTCAGGCCCATTAAGCCCAAACGACGGTTAATGAGATTTTCATCTCAGACGCAATAATTGCTTGCCCACGTGATTAAAAGCATTAATGTCCAATCATGCAACGCAATTCGCGCTTTACAGCCGTTACACGAACTTCAAGAGCTTTCAATTCCAATAAACTCTTGAAATTCTCATACAACGAATCTTTGTCTGAATCCGTTGTGACCGCATCGACAGGTCGGATCTATTAATTTTAGAGCGGTTCTTTACGAATGACAACAGATGCTAAGGAACTGTTACACACGTAAGCTTACCGATATTAAGACCTCTCGCAGGTTGAGTAGCTTATGTGAACAACCATTCAGTCCCTCACACAAGCTAGGGGACATATGATCCGGTCTCAATACCAGTATCCGATCTACAATACATATTTCAACGTCTTTGACAAGACATCTACGTGTAACCGGTGTCATCGGTATACATCCGAACTGTAATTCCGTATCAGGCGTTCTCCCTATACCGGTTGTTCAGGATAACACCATGACATCGGACAATACAAACGTCACTGTGCAAAAGACAAGGATCATTGCTACAGGGATCGATCAATAATCCCCTGCACTACAAGCCAAATTCTGCTCACGGGAGTGGTCAACTTGTTCCCTAATCCTAGTCTACATTCTCTATGCTCAATATAAAATAGCCACTTGACCCAATCATGCAGGTAAGTGCGCAATATAATAATGCTAATGGGAGTTGGTGGTTCCCCACCAACGAATCCTCGTTAATCGAGCCAATCAGGTATATGAACTCACTTCATGATTGAAGTGGGGGATCTTCAACTAATTCTATGCACAATTATTCTCTGAAATACATTCCTTACTTGGAATATTATCACTGACTTGAGCGTTGGAGAATCATTGCAGGTGACACCACCATTCGCCCACTTCAACGCGTTAGGTCGGTGTGAAGGACCTCCAGGACGCCCAGTCCGCTCTCTCCGCTCAAGGACAACGGATACCTACACCGGATACTCATACATCCGGTTTCCTATACGGTATTTGCATACTATTTATGACTGACTTGAGTCCGGATCTCTAGACCCCGGTTCAGGACAGATCAATTATTAACTAAAACTCTAGAATTCTAATTTCAAAGTTTAATTTTTACGTTTGTAAAATTCTAAATTTTCAAAAGAATTTTATCCTAACGTAGCTATATGTGAAATATACTCTAATAAAGAAACTTTACAGTAAATTATCTATCCTAAGGTTTAAATTTCAATCTTTTCTAAAGCATGATAATCTAAGTTATATATCCCAGAGTTCTTACAACTATCTTAAAGAACCTTAAATTTAAAACATAAAACTAAAAGAACTAAATAGGTTAACATTTAACTTGTTTGAACCGGTTCAAAAGAATCTTATTTGTATCACTAATACTTTGACACCAACAGGGAATAAAATGGTTTCCTCAAATCTTTGAATCATAAAAAGAAAATTTTGGAGACAGAATTTGAGATAAAGATTTGAAATAGGGAAGAAATGAGAAGGAAAGAGGTTGAGCAATTGGGCTTAAATTTGACATTGGTTGACATGGGAAATGTTTTATGCCTCATCCCATGCCATGATTCTAAAATATTGGTCTTCCATCAGTAACAAAACCAACAAATTTAGAATGTTCAAATTTGATATGGGACGAACATCCCACACTACAACCAAATGTCAATTTTGGCGTGGGAGCCACATTCCACACCATAACCAAACATTACACGCCTTTTAGTTTTCAAGTGATGTACAACATATCCCAGGCTAAAGCCATAAAGTCTCACACAATGACAAGTGTGGGAAAGTGTCCCATATCATGACGATCATAGTGTTCTTGTAGTCATAATAACCTCTCAACTAATTCTAGTTTATTTAAAACATTGTTTAACATAGTTAAAGTTATTTAATTTGTTTATAAATTATAGTAGTTTTTTCAAAATACCCTTATATATTTATTGGAAGTCATAAATTTTATTCTTTGTATACCTAATTAATGTTTATTTTATTAATAACTAATAAAAATATTTTGATAAAAGATTAATTAATGTTGATTTTTTACGAAGTTATATTAAAGATGAAAGATATCTCTCAAAAGTTTTTTTGGTTTTTTTAATTAAATGATAAAGTATTATCACTAATATGTATCACATGGATACATCTTATGTAAATAGATTAACCTGTTTTGACGTGACCAATGAAGACAAGATTACCTCAATATTTCAAGTTTTTAGCACGTTGTTATGAATCACTTGCATGGCATTGTGGCTAAGGTGTTTTTTTTTATATTATGGGACTCAGTTAAATATAACGGTTAGTAGTGTAATGATTAATTATGCCCTTGTTTAGATTGAAAACTGAAAATAATCATTTACCTAAGGAATGTATTATATCTTTACTAGATCAAACCTCCCAATTTTTCTAATTTGTCCTTTAATAATTAAAAATAGTATCTACTATTTGTTTGGTAGAGGGTCCACCCCACTTTCCATGACATAATTTTTCCATAAGTTTAATTACCTCCTTAAGTGTTTATTAAAAAGTTTATCCAATTTGATTTAAAAAATGGTTTAATTGACAACATAAATTTAAAGAAATATTTCAAGTTCGATTCTTAAGATGAATGAGTAGCCTTGTTTATAAGTAAACCTATACGAAACATATATGTAGCTTATTAATTAAAAACAGATATATTCTAAACTGACTAGATTCTATGAACTTGGCTATTACTGCATGTTTGTTTGAGATGTTAACATTAATTTTAGGTGAATCGATCATACGACTAAAAGTAAATTTATCACTTATTCCACTTACGTTTATTAGAAAGAATAACAGACGCTCTTCTATATCTATGTTTTAAGGCTCGTTTGGGAAAATAATTGTTTTTAATTTTTTCTCAAAAATGAAAAACTAAAATAAACTAATTTGGTGCCATGGAAAAATGTTTTGGGGGGAGTTTAGGCTTAAGTGTCTAAATGTATACTGAGATATTAACCTGTTCCATATTTGGTGATAGGAAAATCTAAATAAATAAATATGATTGTATTACAATAAAAGTTACCTTTTTTAACACCTTTTTTAATGGTTAGAAGAACTGTTTAAAAAAATGACACTATTCTTATCAACCAACAATGACCCGCTAAAAAAACATCAAAAGATTATTTTGACCGTTAAAAAAGATTTAAGTTTTCTTAACGGTGTATTAGTGTAATTAACCTATTAAGAAAGGTAATTAATTTTTCTAAAATAAATTAAATCTTAATAGAATTTTCACCTAACTGCTAAAAAAATATTGAATATTAATATATTAATTCTTTAATTTAATTTAGAGACTAACTTTTAAGTAAATATTAATTTTTTAATTAAATACTTTTTATTTTAATGTTTAATTTAATTTTTGAAGATGATATTTAATTAAATATTAAATATTCTTTAATATTGATCGTCCAACTGAAGAAACCCTTATTCTATTTTTGTCCCATACATTTTGCTTTTCCTCTTACTCTGCTTGTGAAAAACCTGCATTCTTCTCGCGTTCCCTGTACCTTACGCCACCGTTGGAGGACCAATCATCGTCGTCTACTCAAATGAACACCGTCGTGGTAGTAACATGCTTCGAAACCAACGAGCAATCAGATCCTAGTCGCGTAAAGGCCATCCTCTTCTATTCGCGTTGGTTGCTTCAAGACTATGCCCATGCGACTCCATAAGAATAACCGTTCCTAGTAATGATATACATATGTAGCTTAATGAAACTACTACTTTTGATTATAGAAAAGTTTCCAAGGTTATTTTTAAGGCACACTAGTTTAGCTCTCTTTCCCTTCTTACTCTCCCTTCATCACCGTCACCGACCCCAACACCCAATCCATGATGGTGCCACCTTCTACATCGTCAACCAGAAAGATTACGATGTAGATCTCAAAGTGGAGCAAACCTTGTGGTTGACGGACCTTGTTTGGTAGAGCACGGATGCACCGATAGTGGTGCGCTTGCGGCTGTTGCGTATTCCCGTCAATTATGCATGCATGGTTGAATCCTTACTCTGCAACCCATGATCATTCACTTTCTTTTCTTTTCCTTGAAGCTAGCCACCAGCGGGGCTCTTGAACCCTAATCAGTGTCGCTGCCTCCGATGACACCACCCAAGATCTCCACCAGCGCCGCCTCTAAAGCCACCTCTTTTCCATGTTGAGATTTGAGAATTAAATTCTCTGATAATCGATTACCATTGTGTGTAATCGATTATCAAAGAGTGAAAACTCTGATTGAGTAACTTTTTAAATTTTGAGACGCCAAATGGTATGACCTTTCAAAGGTGTAATGCCAAATGGTATGACTTTTCAAAAGGTGTAATTGATTACCATTGTGTTGTAATTAATTACATGCCTTTTCAGTAAATTTAAAGAGTCTCAACCTTTTATGAAGAGTTATAACAATTCATAAATTTGTGTCCCTTTGATTCAGAAGATGTCTGATCAACATCTATATAAAGGGATCCAAGTGCATTACTCAAAAACGCAGAAATAAAAACACAAATTAAATTTCTTTCATCCTTTGTTCTTGTTTTGCAACAATACAAGAGTGAGTATTGTTGTTGAATCTTCTTTGTATCTCAAAATTGGATTTCGTGATACCCACACTCTATAGGGACGAAATACTAATTTTAGGAAAGTGCTCTGCATGCCTAGAAGATTATATCAAGTCCTCTAAATTGTTGTTCATCTTTTGGTTCACCCTTATTTTGGAAAATTGTTCCAACAATCTAAAATTAGTATTTCCAAGAAAAATGGCAACAATCCGTGATATGTCTACAAATTTCCACAAATTAGACAAATTTGAAGGCGTTGGTTTTCGTAGATGGCAAAAGAAGATGCACTTCCTCCTCTCCGCCCTTAATGTGGCCTATGTTCTTAGCACTCCACAACCAAAGGAGAGAGAAGAGGAAACTTTGGAAGAACAAAGAAAGAGGCACAAGTGGGAGAATGATGATTACATATGCCGTGGTCACATTCTGAATGGCATGACCGATGCATTATTCGATGTGTATCAGTATGTAGAATCGGCCAAAGAATTGTGGGATCAACTTGAAGGCAAATACATTTCTGAAGATGCATCAAGTAAGAAATTCCTTGTTAGTAATTTTAATAATTATAAGATGAGTGATGCTAGACCTATAATGGAACAATTCCATGAAATCCAAAGAATCCTTGGAAGTTTTAGGCAACATAATATTGCTATGGATGAGACTTTTATTGTTTCTTCTATAATTGATAAATTACCACCCAATTGGAAAGATGTGAGAAATTCTTTAAAGCACAACAAGGATGATATAAGTGTTGAACAATTGGCAACACATCTTCGAATTGAAGAAGGAATCCGTCTACAAGATGGTAATAAGGATTCTAGCAATCCTAATCTGTCCACTGTTAATATGGTGGAAGATGAGAAATCAAAGGCAAATACCAAAGTTCAAGAAAAGGCCCTTTAATTTCAATAAAGGAAGTAGGAACAAGAGGCCTAAATTTGGTAAGGCAAATCAACAAGCAACTTGTTGGGAGTGTGGCAATTCCGGTCACATGAAAAGAGATTGTACAATCTGGAAAAGGAAAATGGCCAAGAATGGTGGAAAGCAAGGTCAAGGCAATTCTAGCCAAGACCAACCTAAGAAAGGTAATTTTGCACACATTGCACATAATTCCAATTTGAATTTTGTGGAAATGGTTTCTGAAATCTTCTGTGTGCAGACTGATGATTCTTGGTGGATCGACTCAGGAGCTTCAAGACACGTGTGTAAAGATCGGTCTCTATTCAAATCCTTGAAGGAAGGTGACAATGGAGAAGTTCTTTACATGGGAAATGATTCTATGGCTAAAGTCCTAGGTTGTGGACAAGTAGAATTATTACTTAGTTCTGGAAAATCACTTGTATTAAGAGATGTACTATATGCTCCAGAATTAAGGAGAAACTTAGTGTCTGGAGTAATCTTGAATCGATTAGGTTATAAATTGGTATTTGAAGCTGATAAGTTTGTACTATCTAAAGGTGGTGTATTTATTGGTCTAGGATATCTCTATAACAATATGTTTAAATTAAGTACAATAAATCGTGTTATTGATTCTGCTTATATTATTAATCATGATTCTTCTTTATGGCATTTTCGTCTTGGACATGTTAATTATCGAAAACTACATTCTATGTCTAAATTTGATCTGATTCCTCCATTTGATTTGAACATAGAAAAGTGTAGAACATGCATGCTAACAAAGATAACAAGAAAACCTTTTCCTAATATTGAAAGGAATTCAACTTTGCTTGAATTAGTACATAGTGATTTATGTGATTTTCATAGTACACCTTCATTAGGAAATAAGAAATATATGATAACATTCATTGATGATCATACACGCTTTTGCTATGTTTATCTTTTGTTTACGAAAAATGAAGCCTTAGAAAAGTTTAAGGTTTATAAAAATGAAGTAGAATTCCAACTTAATACTAAAATTAAAAAGTTGAGAACTGATAAAGGTGGTGAATATTATGATCCAATTTATTTTCAATCTGTGGGTATTATCCATGAAACAACTACTGCATATACACCACAACAAAATGGTATAGCAGAAAGAAAGAATAGGACTTTGGAAGAAATGGTTAATTCTATGTTGTCCTATTCTGGTCTAAGTGATGGATTTTGGGGTGAAGCCATGTTAACGGCTTGTTATATTCTAAACCGAGTTCCGATAAAAAGGAATGAGGTAACCCCGTATGAGCTTTGGTATAAAAGAAAGCCAAATTTGACTTATCTCAAAGTTTGGGGTTGTAGGGCAGTTGTAAAAATACCGGAACCCAAGCGTAAGAAATTGGGTGAAAGAGGAATTGAATGCATTTTTATAGGTTATGCTGAACATAGCAAAGCCTATAGGTTCTATGTAATAGGACAAAATGATTATGTGTCACTACATTCAATCATAGAATCTAGAGATGCAATTTTTGATGAAAGGAGATTTTCTTCAATTCCTCATTCAAAAGATTTAACTCCTAATACCAATATTGAAGAATTGGATCAAAGCTTGATTGATCAAGGATCAAATGTTCAAACTCTAGATGAGAATGATGCTTCCACATCTCAACCTAGAAGAAGTAAAAGGGCAAGAAAAGAAAAATCCTTTGGCCCAGATTTTCATGTGTACTTAGTTGAAGGTACAAGAGATTCTATCTTAACAAAGTTCTCATATTGTTATAATATAGAAGAAGATCCATTGACATATCAAGAGGCTATGAGGTCTCAAGATGCTACTTTCTGGAAAGAAGCAATTAATGATGAGATGGAATCCATCATGGGAAATAACACATGGATTTTGGTTGACTTACCTCCTAAGTGTAAACCAATAGGATGTAAATGGATTTTCAAGAAGAAAATCAAAGCTGATGGAACTATTGATAAGTTTAAAGCACGTTTAGTGGCACAAGGGTTTAGACAAAAACCTGGAATCGATTATTTCGATACATATGCACCTGTGGCTAGAATCTCCACTATAAGGTTATTAATAGCACTTGCTGCTATTCATAAACTTGTGATACATCAAATGGATGTCAAGACTGCATTCTTAAATGGAGAACTAGAAGAAGAAGTGTATATGAAACAACCTGAAGGTTTTGTTATGGAAAACCAAGAACACAAGGTCTGTAAATTGATTAAATCCTTGTACGGATTGAAACAAGCGCCAAAACAATGGCACCAAAAGTTTGATGATGTTGTATTATCAAATGGTTTCAAAATAAACAATTCAGATAAGTGTGTGTATAGTAAATTTGATGACAAAGGTAATGGTGTCATAATTTGCTTGTATGTGGATGACATGCTGATTTTTGGAACAAATTTAGATCAAGTAAATTTGACCAAAACATTTCTATCATCATATTTCTCCATGAAAGATATGGGAGAAGCTGATGTCATCCTAGGTATAAAAATTAAGAGAGACAATGGGAAACTTATCCTGTCTCAATCACATTACATTGAGAAAGTTCTCAAGAAATTCAATAACTTTGAATGCTCTCTTGTTTCAACTCCTATGGACCCAAGTTTAAAGATATTACCTAATGGTGGTAAGGCTATTTCACAATTAGAATATGCAAGGGTAATAGGATGTTTGATGTATGCAATGACAAGTACAAGGCCAGATATCGCATTTGCGGTAGGTAAACTGAGTAGATATACTAGTAACCCTAGTTTATCACATTGGCAAGCTGTACGTCGAGTACTTAAGTACTTAAAGAAAACTATTGATCATGGTTTGACATATAGTGGTTATCCTTCAGTTTTGGAAGGATATTCTGATGCAAGTTGGATTACAAACCAAGAAGATCACTCTTCTACTAGTGGTTGGGTTTTCCTCTTTGGAGGAGGAGCAATTTCTTGGTCATCCAAGAAACAAACTTGCATTACTGATTCCACTATGGCTTCAGAATTTATAGCTCTAGCTTCAGCAGGAAAGGAAGCTGAATGGCTAAGGAACCTCATGTTTAAGATACCACTGTTACAAAAACCAATATCACCTGTAGCAATACATTGTGACAATGTTGCAACTTTGGCTAAAGCTTATAGTCAAGTGTACAATGGAAAATCAAGACATATAGGTGTGAGACATAGTTATGTCCAAGGACTTATCAAGGATGGTATTATTACCATTGATTTCGTTCGAACAAAGCTTAATTTGGCTGATGGTTTTACAAAGGCATTGGCTAAAGATTCCATCTCTAGAATGTCTATTGAAATTGGAATGGAGCCCATAATTAATCACTAGTAAGGGAATCTTAACTTAACGCTTAATATGACATTAAGTCTTAAGTTCAATAAGATTAAATCTCTTATTTGATGATTGAAAGCACAAGGGTGCTTTGGACCTGTGATGTAAGGAGGTTGAATAATTCTTAATTGATTTCTTGAACTTATGTTTTATCGCAGGAACATGTTTTACCTAAGAAATCAACCTATGTAAGTGCGAAGTTTGGCCGCTTCAAGAAGTCAAGGGGCAATGACTTTGATGCACTTATGAATAGATATGGATGCATGGCCCTATTGTGTCAAGTACAACAAGAACATGTAGTTTATCTTATATGTAGTTGTATCTTCAAGTTTTCATTATGTATTATATCGGTTCAATCGTTTCGATACCAATAAAATACGATTTCTTGGAATGTATACTCTACTAAGTGGAAGTTCAAGTCTATGTACACTTTCATTTACGTGTAAGATTGTATATATTAAATTTAAATTTGTGTGTAGTAATTATTTAATACTCTCAAATGGGGGAGGATTGTTGAGATTTGAGAATTAAATTCTCTGATAATCGATTACCATTGTGTGTAATCGATTATCAAAGAGTGAAAACTCTGATTGAGTAACTTTTTAAATTTTGAGACGCCAAATGGTATGACCTTTCAAAGGTGTAATGCCAAATGGTATGACTTTTCAAAAGGTGTAATTGATTACCATTGTGTTGTAATTAATTACATGCCTTTTCAGTAAATTTAAAGAGTCTCAACCTTTTATGAAGAGTTATAACAATTCATAAATTTGTGTCCCTTTGATTCAGAAGATGTCTGATCAACATCTATATAAAGGGATCCAAGTGCATTACTCAAAAACGCAGAAATAAAAACACAAATTAAATTTCTTTCATCCTTTGTTCTTGTTTTGCAACAATACAAGAGTGAGTATTGTTGTTGAATCTTCTTTGTATCTCAAAATTGGATTTCGTGATACCCACACTCTATAGGGACGAAATACTAATTTTAGGAAAGTGCTCTGCATGCCTAGAAGATTATATCAAGTCCTCTAAATTGTTGTTCATCTTTTGGTTCACCCTTATTTTGGAAAATTGTTCCAACATTCCATCCTTACTACATGGCCATCTCGCCCAGAAGACATCACCGTCTATCTAAGTCCATTCGCGGAAGCTGAAACCTTTTTGTGGTTGTTCTCAGATCAACTTTCGGCTAAGGAAACATCTCCAAATCCATGAGTTAGCTCTCTCTTCTTGAACACTTTTTACTGTCAAGCCTATATGATCAAAGATTTGCGACTCAGGTTATTGTTGATGAAGAAAAGGGTTATTTAGACCAAAAAAAAATGTTGAAATTTTTGAAATTAGAATAAACTCAAATTGGGATTAAACTGGAAAAATTAACATAGAAATCATTGATTAGATGGTGTATGGTTTGGTTAGAGGCTGAGGCAGTGAGGATGTGTGTAGGGGCTCGGTGAAAGAGGGGGCCACATCGGCGTGGTGGTGATCATCGATGATGTTGGGGGCGTGTTTGAGATCAACAAGTGTTCACTATGGTGGGTTCATGGGTCGCACGCATAGAAGCTTTCAGAGGTAAGGGTGTGGTCAGTCGGTCTTGTTGAAGGTGGAGGTGGTTGTTAATGGTTTAGGCTTGATGGGTTGTGCTTTAGTGTTTTGGGGAGAAAAATTCATGTTTGGTGCTAAAGACAAAAGTTATTTATGTAACTGGGTGTGTTTGAATGAAATTTCTATTTCTGGATCTGTTTATTATGTGTCATACAAAGTGTTGGTGACTTTTTAAACGTCAAAATTCTGACGACTTGATGGGGGCAATGATACGTGGCTATGTCGCTACCTTTTCCTACGATACAACTTGTATTGCCTTTATTAAAAATGAAATTAGTTCTGTGTCGCATTAATAGTTAATGACACAGCTTTGGTGTTAATTTTTTTTATGACAAAAAACCTGTGGTGCTAATTTTTGTGATGCCACACTTGCATTAAAATTCCTTCCAATTTTTGAGTGCTTCATCAATTACTGATTGAAATTTTGTTTGCATTGTGCAATTTACATTGCGTGTTTACATTAGTTGCTTACAAATATTTTAGCATTTTATTGGTTGAAAGTTCTTATTAAATTTCATTGCATGTTTACAATTATTGATCAATAATAATTTTTTAATTTATTGGTTGAGAAGTTGTCTTTAAATTTATTTACAATTATTTACGTGAAAATAATTTTAAAAATAAGTTTTTTGTCTGAAGATGATTTAAACTCTAGTATAGCTTCTGATGAGGTTCTTAGTGACTCTTGTGCTCATGATATGATGTTGATGGTCAATTTTGACAATGAGATGATGTTGTTGGATTAGAAGTAACTTCAAATGCTAGTGCATCCAACCCAATCCCGATTCAACAACAACCTCCACATAATGCTGGTAATTTTTATTAGAAAATGCAAATGAGTAGATTATAGGTTATGGTGAATATCAAAAATTATTTTTTTATGCATAAAAGAGTAGGCATTTACATAGGTATTGGTGTGGTTCATACAGGTACTGGTGTGGTTCCATTTTGAAATGAAGCATCCCACTTTCAAAATATTAATATGGAGCATCCGGATTAAGAAATAGAATTCGATGATGATAACTGGAACATGGGGGATAAGTTATACGTTGGTCTAAAGTTTGAATCCAAAAGTGACATGCAAAATGCATTGAAACAATTTTCTATGACGATGCACCAAAGCTATATTGTTGTAGAGTTAAAGCCTACTAAATTTATTGTTAAGTGTCCTAATCAAGTTAATGGATGTAGTTGGAGAATGCATACGAGTTTCTCAAAGAGAATGCACAAATGGTTAATATCTCAATATGAGGGCCCGCATACCTTTGTTAATAGTTTCTTATCACAAGATCATAAAAAACTAGATGCAGACCTAATTTGCTCAGTGATTTTAAGTATAGTTAAGTCAATTTGATTTTGATAATGGTTCATCTTTTGAATTTGGTTATAATTTTGCTAGGTATGATAAAGAAGGAGCCTTCAGTGCCGATATCCTTAATTTAGGAGAGAGTAAAAGAAGAATATAGATTCACAGTTTCCTACCAGAAGGCGTGGAGAGCTAAGCAAAAAGTAATTGCGAAGGTGTAGGGAGACTGGGAGGAGTCTTATGCATTTTTGCCACGATGGTTAAACCATATGAAACAGATTGCAGTAGGTTTTGTAAGTGTCTTACAAACAAGGCGTATTGTGGTTAGAGACAATGTTGATCAAAGGCATCGTAAATTTCGTCGTGTGTTTTGGACACTCAAGGCTTGTTGTGACGCCTTTAACTTTTGTAAGTCGTTCATTCAAGTAGATGAAACTCACATGTATGGCAAATATAAGGGGACGCTATTGGTTACGACTACTCAAGATGGTAATAGTGCAGCGTTGTCGTTAGCATTTGCTATTATTCCAGGTGAAACCTTGGAGGATTGGACTTGGTTTTTGGTGAACTTGCGATTGAATGTGACCCAAAAAAGTGGAATTTGTATAATTTCATATCATCATAGAAGCATTTTAAGTGCTATTCAGGATTCAGGAGCTGCATGGGCACCACCGCACTACAAGGAGGTCGTCTCCCTAATTGTACTTCCACATAGTGTTGCCGGTCACGTGAACCTGCTAACGTCACAACTGTGATTCCATTAATTGTGAGTCCCAACAAAATAGCAATGTCTTGCAAAATGATTGCGCACTCTCTAATAGGAAGATGGAATGTGTGTGTCTACGATGTCTATCTCTCCATTATTGCAGTAATAAACTCTGCAGACACTGGTAAATATGCCAAATTTGTAAAGCGACAAAAACCAGCTCTTCGTAAATATGGTATGATCTGTTTAGGTATTTGATCACTTCTAAGGCGGAGTGTTTTCCTGATTCTTAGTACATGATCTGGTCTTCCGTTCCAAACATGCATGGAGACATGTTTTTCCTGTAATGTTAACAAATGTGGGTTTAGTGGACCAGGATTAATTGTCCTTTATTCAACCATACTGTATTTAGAAACATAAAACAAAATTAGTAATTTGTAAATATGGTAATTTATCAAAATACTTATTTAAATATAATAATTTTTAATAAAGTCATTTTAAATATAGTAATTCTCTAAATAAATATATGTTAAATGATTACTAATTCTTTTAAATACAACTTTAGAAAAATTCATTGAATGATTACTAATTTGTTTAAATATCACTTAAGAGATATATATTAAATGATTAATGATTTTTTAACTATAACTTACCTAATATATATTAAATCATTTATGATTTTTATATAACTTAATAAATATATATTAAATTATTACGATTTTTTAACTATTACTTCACCTTCTTCTTCACTTTCAAACGCTCTCAAACTATAAAAAAATGTGAAAATGGCTCAGTGGGGGAACGATGGGGTCTCATGGGGCTGATAAGGGGGCAGTGGTGTCGCTTTTAAGGAGCCGACACAGCATGGTCAAAGCCATTTCGCCACAAATTATGACGACACACAGACCACCGATTTCCTAGACCAATGAGCGTGTATCGGTCTGATTGCTACCGGTAGTGCTTTAAAGGTGTCGTCAGATTTTCCAGCGACATAGCCACGTGTAGCAACCCCGCGGTGTCACCATTAATTGCAGCGTTTTTCTTGGTGTCAGCTTTCCTACCAACACCATTATGAACCTAGACAGCATAATTACTTTCCATACAGCCCCATATTCAAAAATATGTTTTTGAAAGACCCCATTCAAAAACATTACCCGTGTTTTGGGTTTTGGTGATTCTATTTCTTTTCTTTTCTCTTCTCTTCTTGTTTTCCTTCTTTTTGATTAAAATTAAGGATTTGGTGTAGGTTTTGGGGTTGTTTATGGATGAGAGTGGGATATTTTAGATGGTGGCTCTATGTTGGGTATAATTGTAGAAGAGGTTCATGTGTGGTTTTTGGTTATGGGGGAGGGGTCCTATTCCTCTACATGAGATTAGAAGGCCCTCTTGATAGGTACCTTATCCCACTATTAAACTAGCTACTAGAAATGAACTAAGAATCAGCCACAAAAAGATAAAATTTACTAAAGGAAGAAGATAATATTTCATTTCATGTCCTCAGAACAGTAGTGAAAAGATACTTATAATATTTTGGAAGAGTTATCCCAACCCTAGGCTCTTAATGGGCCAAAACATAACATAATTTTTCTAAACAAAATCCTTTAACCACTTAGGTTGCTGAATCCTTCTCTTGGGCCTTGCTAAGCAATTTGATTGAGGCCCATTAACACATGCATCAATACCCGCTGGTTGGAGACGGACCATGTCCTCATGGCCCAAAATCTGGGGTGCTTCAGGAACGTTAGATTCTTGAAAGGGGTCACTAACGCCAGGCTGGATAGCAATAATGGGAGGCACTTCTGGAGTCAGAGGAGATGGAGAGATGGACGGTGAGATTGGCACTTGGGAATTATTACATGAAGTTGACGGCCTTAATGTGGGGGAAGGGTCTGGAAGCACGAGTTTAGAGGAAGCAGAGTTACTTTTGGAACTATGAACGTGGGGCTTTGAAAAATTAGGGGAATCTAGAGCAGAAGTCATAGGTTTTGGGGGTGGATTAATTAAGGGAATGGAAACTTAGGAATTCAAAACAGAGGGAAGTAAGGACAAGGGAATGGGTCTGATAGAAGAGGGTGGTTGCTGGCTATGGAAAGCTCTCAGCTTGGAGACATGAAAAATAGGGTGCAACCAAGAGTGAGGTGGCAAATCCAACTCGTAGGCCACCGGTCCGATGCGACGGAGAACATTAAATGGGCCGAAGAAACGGCGTAATAGCTTGGGAAATGGGCGACGTGCCACGGATCCTTGGCGGTATGGCTGGAGACAGAGCCATACAAACTCACCTATGTTAAAGGAGACATCACGTCGGTGGCTGTTAGCTTGTGACAGCATTCGTTGCCGTGTTCGCTGTAATAATGAACGGGCCTGACGCAATATAAGGCGCTGTTCGTGGAGGGTTGCTCAGAGAGATAGGATAGTGACAACTGACGAAGTGAAATCAGGGATGGACGGAGGGCTTCGACCATAGAGTGCGTGAAAATAGGGCATATCAATGGCCGAGTGGTAGGCTGTATTATACCAAAATTCCGCGAGGTGGAGGAAACGGAACCATGTCCTGGGATTGTCGCCACAAAAACAGCGAAGGTAGCTTTCCAAGGTACGGTTTAAAACTTCTGTTTTCCCGTCTGTTTCTGGATGGTATGTTGTACTGAATTTTAATTTGGTCCCTTGTGCTTTGAATAATTGCTGCCAGAAAGAACTAAGAAATAATGGATCTCGGTCAGAGACTATGGAAGAAGGGACGCCGTGAAGACGACAAATGTCTACTGCGAATCGTTGTCCTAAGTCAGTGGCAGTGAAGTTTGTTGGAAGGGCCAAAAATGAGCTGATTTTGTAAAACGATCACAAACAACCCAAATCACTGTGTGGCCCATAGAGTTTGGAAGATGGGTGATGAAGTCCATGCTAAGATCCTTCCAAACTTGGGTTGAGGAGGAGGGGTTTTTATAGGTGGGGATAAGAAGGGTAAGTTGGAAGGGGAGGGACGAGGTACACGGGGTTTGGAATCTTTGAGCTTGGATTCTACTAGTTTGGCTAAACCAATGACTTGGGTGATACGGGTTGGTTGCAGGATGGCAAGTTCTCTTCTAATATCTGGGTATAGTCCTGATAGGAACAATTGAGCAACATCTCAGGAGAAAGGCCAATGACCCTATTAGAAAGTTTTTTAAACTGTGCTTGATAATCTGTAACAGACCCTTGTTGGCGGAGTTTAAAAGTTTTGCTTGGTGGTTCTCATAGGTAGAGGGGCCAAAACGAAGTTCTAGAGCCCAAACAAAAGTTTGCCAATCGATTAACTGTCTATTGTGATACATCCACTTAAACCAGCTCAGAGCATCACCTCTCATGTAAAAAGCCACCATAGGTAATCTGACATCTGGTGGAACCTGATAGAACATGAAAAACTAATCAGCCTGAAAAAGCCAGTCGAGGGGGTCAGAGCCATCAAAAGGGGCAAGGTCTAATTTAGGGGGTCGTAATGGAGGAGTATTGGGGCCAGGGTGTAGGGGGAAATTAGGGGAAAAGGGAAATTTAGGAAAAGAGGGTTGGGGAATGGCTGAAGTGATAGGATTCGTAGTATAAGTGGGGCCTGAGTGTGGGAAGGAAGAAGAAAAAGGAATAACGGAGGTTAGGCCAATGGTAGAGATGGGGTCCGTGGTGGCTAAGGGAATAGGAATGGAATAGGGAATAACTACAGGGCTATTGGTAGAGGCCAAGTAGGCTATAGTCATGGGGGTGGAAGGATTTAGGGAGCTGGTAGAGGTGGACCCTTGATGAGGATGGTGCAGTTGAAGAGCGGCAACTTGCTCCAATCATTCCCCTATGAAGTTCGTCATAGATTCATGACGGGTATCCATAAGTTACTGTAGTGATTGATGCCTTGAGTCTTGAGCAAGGCGTTGGGTATCAAGTTGGGATTGAAGGAGACCCAGCTTGTTTGCAATACCTTGAAGGACCTCCTCAAGATCCTTAGAGGTAGAAGGTTTGGGAGGCATGAGAGAGCAATGAAAGCACCAAAATTGATAGGTACCTTATCCCACTATTAAACTAGCTACTGGAAATGAACTAAGAATCAGCCACAAAAGATAAAATTTACTAAAGGAAGAAGATAATATTTCATTTCATGTCCTCAGAATAGTAGTGAAAAGATACTTATAATATTTTGGAAGAAATATCCCAACCCTAGGCTCTTAATGGGCCAAAACATAACATAATTTTTCTAAACAAAATCCTTTAACCACTTAGGTTGCTGAATCCTTCTCTTGGGCCTTGCTAAACAATTTGATTGAGGCCCACTAACACATGCATCACCTCTGGTGAGGACCCGAGCAAATTATTCACATAAAGTTCAAGGACTCATAGATAGTATCAAGGAAATTGGTCTTCAAGTTCTTGTAAGTACTTTCTCCTTTTTATAAATTTACATTCAACTACGTTGCTTCCCTTGTTTTAATGTTATTTTTTGCTATATTAGTTGGATTGGCCCTTTCTTTGGTTTATGAGAAAATGTAAAGTTAATTAGGGACTTATCTCATGCATTGGATAACTTCAATTTGTCTATCGATTAAAATTATTGTTTTTTGGGATCTTTAAGCTTTTTACTTTGTTAAATGGTTTAATAGTGTAGAAGAAACTCGTGATAATTAATATAGAAACTAAAGTGACTTTTTTTGGAATGCTTTTTCACTAGAACCTAAAATAACATCATTGAATCTATAAAAGCAATTCTCATTTATGAATATAAAATATAGTACTCATACTTTATTCTAGTTCTTATCATTCTGATATGTTGAAAATCAAGTCCACTCACATAGTTATTTAGTATGATTTGTGAAATTTATTTGAGAGCCAACAATTAATGATCTTCTATGAAATTATGTTAATAATAAGTGTTATTTAAGTGGCTTCTAAATAACTCAAGAGGGGTGAATTTAGTTTATAAACTTTTTAATCTTAAGTAATATTTTTAATTTTCTTTATCATGCAAATAATAAATGCTTTGAAAATGATAAGATGAATGTATACAACGATAGGATTAAGAAATTGTAAACACAAATTTTATATTGGTTCGACAGTCTTTTCAAGTGATTTCCTGAGGTTTCCACTAGCTTTAAATTCTTTTACAGAGTATGAATACCTTCCATACCTTGGACCCTAGTGTGAAGTCTTTTATATCACAAGAGATGCTTCACTCTTGTACAATTACAACTTGGGATGTCTCACAAGTTACAATAACATCAATCTAAGTAATAAACAAATTGAAGTGTTAATAGACTTAATAGAGATAATATGACCTTAAAAGTTCTTTTTTGATGAAAGATGGAAAGAATTGATGTGTTTTTACAAATGATATTATGCTCTATTCATAAATGGGAAGAAGTCTATGGAAATGATGCAATTGAATAGCCATAAATCATGAAAAGATACTATTTCAAAAGGATGCAATGATTCATGAAAAAGCATGACTTTTCATTCAACAAAAAGCATGACTTTTCATTCAAGAAAAGTGAAGAGATACAATTTTCCAGCCATTCTAACTTATCTATCATCGAATACATTGATTTAAAACTTTAAATGCATTTAATGTTCACTGATGTAATCGATTACATTCTATTGGTAATCAATCACTGCTTTTTAAAAATAAGTCCTTATTGTGACTTTTTAGTTTTTAAATAAATTTAATATTTTAAGTTGTAATTGATTACTATGTGATGGTAATCGATTACTTGATTAAAATTATGAATGCTTTTTGAAACGTGACACTGTAATGTAATCGATCGTTCCATATTTAGATATCAGATCAAACCTGAACAAGCATATCCTTTGCTCTAATCCCCTATTTGCATTAGGCCCGCATCTAAGGATTATGAGTAGATTATCCATGATCTATGCTTTAATTTACACAATTGAAAATTACAATTACTACTAACATTGCAAATCAGTTAGTCAAATAACAATGTGTTTTTTTGCTTGTAGATCATGTTATTCTTAGCTACAGGTTTTTAAGGTGATGTAGATGTTATAGTGGTTCCCCGAAGTGCCAAAGGAGAAAGTGGTATGGAGTTGGAATTATTATAACCTTTTCTTTTGTTTTGTTGATTGAGAAATTTTTTCATTTTTTAAATAATGATTTATGATTATTAGAGCTGATGTTTGAATCAAATTCTTTTGGGTTTCTCTTGAAAAATCTGAGTTATTTTGTCTTTAATGATCAATTTTTATTTTCCCTATCCTCTTGGTTTGTTTCAATGCTATTGTTTTTGTTGATATATATCTTTTATATTCTTAAACTTAATAATATGATTGTAATATGGGAGGCGTTGAGGGTTGATTATTGGACCTTTAATTTAATATTGATGATGTGAATTTTAATTGGCTTGCTGTAAATAGATTGTAAAATGCTTATGTTATGTTTGAGTTGACTCCTTTATTTAGTGATCACATAAGAGTAGGGATTTGGGTCTAGTTTAATTCTATTTACTATTAAAATGTTTGAACTTATGCTTAGAAGTGTCAAACTGTAAATACAACTGTCAATGCAAGTAGTGCCCTTTTAGCTTTTGAACTAACGGCTTATTCTTCAGGTTACTTTAGATCTAATGAAATTGAGGATTTTGCCAGCAAGGATTAGTTAGAAAATGAAAAGAAATCCTATGAGTTCAGTGTAAACAAGGTAAATTGGCTTTTGTAAAGATTAGAAGGAATGTGATATAGATGCACTTGTCAGTTTTATTGTGAGCAAGATTCTACTCATGAAGTTTATTTTTGTTGATTTGTTGAACTTAAAAGAGCTATGCCTTAGAACTATTACGGAATGCACATACATATTTCTTAAAATAGATTATTAGTTGCTGCTTATTCATCATTAAAGGTAGCCATCGTGCTTTGAATTTAAAAAGTAGCTAACATTTGATGTCCTGGGCATAATGGTGTTGACATTGCTATGATGATCCCATTGTGTTCTATTGCAAACGTATATTCGGTTCATTTTGTCCTTCTTTGATGTTCCATGTGAAATTTGGTTCTTCTATTGTGCTTTGAAACTCTGTAGGTCCACGATATCCAATTGCCTTCCATGATGAATTGTCTTCTGCTTCATCTACCTGAAAATGAAATAGGTATGACATGATGAGTACATCATGACCAATATGGCTTTTCACAAAATTTGGGCTGTTCATGTAGTATCCTATAACTTTTATTATTGATCCTATGAAACAATATTCACAACCAAAAAATGAAATGATGGTCTACACATAATAAACACTATATGAATTTTCCATACTATTTTGTGTTCAATTTTAGTTTTTGTGTGGAATTGAAAAACAAGTTATGATATTTTTTGTAAACTAAAGATACATACTCCAGAGCCCTTATGGATTCATTTAAATTGTTATTTTCTTTTATATACCATTTCGTAATGATAGTTAAATACCTTCCAATTACAAGGAAAAACACATAAAAAAGAGAATGAGAGATCGTGAAAATGTGAGGTACGAGGACAGGGGTGGCGTCATCATGGACAATGCAGTGTGGGTTTTAGGGGTAATTAGAGCAAGGGTAGGAAGGAGGCAACAATGAAGGACTCAGGTATAGTATAGGAAAAAGTTACATTATTTTATTCCATAAACTTTCCAGAGAATTGAAATTATCAAGATTTATGGCTATGTTTCAATGATGCAATGATGGAGATGAGTTTGGGAGGTGTTTGTTCCTAATAAAAGAGATAGAAATGGTTAGAAATATGAGTTTGTTAGATTCCTCGATGTGGCAAACCCATTGTTGCTAGAAAAACAATTGGATCAAGTACATATTAGTGACATGAAATTGCACTTTAATCTTCTAAGATTCACACGTGATAAGCATGCAATACTTTCAACACAAATACTCTGACAAAAAAGGGTATGGCTTGTGGATTCATGTGGGAAAGAAAGGGGTATCTTATTCATAGGTTGTTAGAAATGGAGACCAAGCAAATCAATGGAGGGCAAAGTTGGAGGGAGTACAAATTTAAGGAATAATGAAAAGAGTGATAACGAAAAGTGGCAAGGTCACAAAATCTTGATAGATTCAGGATCTGTGCAATGGCTAAAGAATAGGTATATAGGTCAACTAATTGATATTGCAAGACTAAATACCCTTCATGAAACATTTTTCTTGGAAGCTTTATCTTCAATTTGATTGAGATATATGGAGAATAATTTGGTGTATCTTTCTATCATGGAGGATAATAATCTACATGATTTGTCAGGGTGTGTTGAGTGGGGATTGTCATCTATGTTTGACTCTTCAACACTTTGGGAACCTAGACAACTATTTGGTAATAGATTGGTGTGGATTAGATGTATGAGTTTTCCACTAGATGTTTGTCAGGAATGTTTCTTGTGAAATATGGTGTCCACATTCAGCATATATATTATGATGAATGATAACACATGGAACTTGGAAAGATTGCAGTATGCTAGAATTTTGGTGCGCACTTCTATGCTTTGAATTATCACTAAGCATAAGAATATAAAAATAAATGTAAAATTATATTCTATCCATTGTGTGAAGGAATTGGGTAGAGAGGAGGGGAAAGGATGCTGCAAAAGAGGACATTTTGGATGCTCGTATAATTCATCCTTCGTGGGTAGCGACGATACAGAGTCAATTATGTTTTTTTCTAGTGGCGAAGACAATTGGAACACCAAGTCCAATGTGTGTTTCTGGAAAGAGATAGTTCTAAAATTTCCAGTTTGAATTTGAATTCACATTTATGGGGAAAACAATATGGTGACAGAGATGTTTTCTTCAAAACTAAAGGCATCATTTTTGGAGGAATTAAATGGGTCTAATTCAATGAATGGGGACGATTTTATGAAGGTTGATTCTTGTGGGGTACAAAGTGTGATACCAAGTAGTGGTGGTAAAATAGAATTGATTGGGCTGAATGATATTGGTGCGGAATGGCTAGGGGTGTCAACAGGGCGGGGCAGACATGGTACCCTTTTCCCGCTATCTGTGCCTGCAGATAAAAATAAAACATGTGCCCACTTGTTACATATAGGGTACCCATTTTATGGGTTTTTTTGTAGCCACTATGCGTAGGTATCCACGGATATCTACAGGTATCTAATTGAAACAAAAAATGGAAAATAAAAATATTAAAAATAGATTAAAAAATGGAGTACTAATTACTAAATAGAAACAAGGTGAGAAAAATCTCAGTAAGCATTGGATCGTTAGTGATGATGGGTCATTCGCCAGTGACGATGACGCTACTGTCGGGACGGTGGTTGGTCATATGTGATGATGGTAGCTTGTTGATGACAGTGGTGGCTCGTCGGTGATTGTGGTGGCTAGTCGGTGTCTGTGGTGGCTCGTTGGTGACGGACTAGTAGTGGGTGGCTCGTCAGTGACGAACTAGCAATGGTGGCTCATCGGAACTCATGACTACGTGAGACGTTGATGATGGTTGCTTATCAATGGTGGTGAGACGTTGATGGTGGTTCAAGGATGAACCCATGACTCCGTAAGAGTGACATGATGATAGTGGCTTACGGAGTTAGGTGAGACGGGCAGAGCAGACTAGAGTGGAAGAGAGGAAATACGGTTACATACTTATATGAGTACAAAATTGAGATGCATAAGGGGGTGCACAGCAGCATAGGGGAGGCACACGCGCAATAATACAGAATGGTAGATTAGATTGCTAGATTGGGTTTCTAATTTGGAGTACTAGGGTTTTCTTTAAGACCCATGGAAAATTACAAAAAAAACTTGTTAAATATAATTTTATATTAATAATAGATAAGGGTACCAATGTAATTTCACATGTGTGGGTATCTGCGGGCACAGATACCATTATATCCATACCCATTCCCTTTCATTATTGGGTAGTATAAAACCCATCCTCCTTCTTCCATGGGTATCCATACCAATGGGTTTTTATTCACGGGTATCTATGATTTCAGATATTTTTAACCTCCGTAGAAACGACTTAATGAATAAGGTGTGGGCCACATGACATTTCCCATCCCGTAAAGACTTTGTCACGAAGAAGTTGATGGGCATAGAGGAAAGGATGTGATGATGGCACATTGTGAAATTATGAAACTCAATTCTAATGACTTAGATCATGTTGGCCAATGTGAATTTGTGAGATCAAATCTTGAGGGGCACATGAGCCATGAACATGTCATGGATTGTGTGGGAGTTGAAGGGAACTATAGGAAAATAATCACATGTTGGAAGGACAGTAGCCAAAATGGTAGTGTTGAAGACTATGTTACAACTTTGTGGATTAAGTTTAGTTGAACTAGGACCAAATGGGAAAGATTCACGTGAAGAGGTATCACATGAAATGTATGACCAATTAATTAATAGGGATGGGCCAAGATTGAGACATGAAAAATTTAGAGAAATTTGTTTCGTTTCATGAAGAAGAGTTTTTATCATTAAAAGTTGATGGGGGAGCACCTATTAGTGTTCAATTTGAACAAATTTCTTACCACCAACTTATGCTTCCTCATTTGGGCACTATATACCTAGTAATATGGGTAGAAGGTCGAAACTTAAAAAGTCTAAAAAAATTTGAAACATAGGCAATTACTTGATTAGAGAGCATTTTGGTGTGACAAAGATGAACCCAATTTGAATTCTACACAAGTAAATTCTCATGAGGTTAATAGTGTAAATGTCAAACCTATAAAATATGTGGAAATAAGTCTAGATATGGGTTATATAGCCCTTCTTGGCTAAAAATTAGTCATGATGAAGATTGTATGCTGTGGTAGATTAGAAAAAATGGGTGTTACATTTTAAAGGGACGAGGGTGATATTGTTAGGTGCATGGTGGATATAGAGGTAAGTGATAAAAGTGAGAGAAATAACAGTTCTTTGGGGCTAGTCAGGGTGGGTTAATTTCAGTTATTAATAAAGGTTCTTAGCTATAATGTGAGAAGGCTAAGTGGGAGGTTGAAGAAAAAATGGTTAGGGAAATACTTAATGAGATGAGGTTGAATTTGCAGGGATTCAAGAAACTAAATTGAACAATGTGGGTGAATATTTAGTAAGGTCTATATGGTGGATCAAATCTTTGTTTGAGCAGAAATTTTCAGGGGAAGGTTGGAACAAGGACTTATTGGACAGTGTTGCTTTATTTATGTTGGATAAGGAAGATAATCATAAAATCAATGAGATGTTTATGACAAAGGAGATTCGATCAGTTGTTTAGGGGAATGAAGGTTCAAAAAGCCATAGGCCTGATTGGTACAATGATGGATAATTTCTATGCCTATAGGGTGTTACCTAAAGGCACAAACTTTTTTTCCTGGCATAAATTCCAAAGGGTGTACTCTAGACAGGATTAGGTGATTACATACCTATTCCTTGGTTGGTTACATCTATAAAATTATTGCCAGAAGGTTACGGGGTGTTATTGGGGGGTTAATTTGTGAAAATCAATTAGCTTTTACGGGTGGAGAAATGTGTTATATGAAGTGGTTGTTGCGATTAAACTGATTGACAACATGAAAAAGAGGCATGAATCATGCTTAATATTTAAGGTGGATTTTGAGAAGGCGTATGATTTAGTAAGTTAGGAGTTTTTAATTTATATGATAAGACGTATGAGGTTTTCAGATGGATAATTGAGAAGGATCAAGGGTCGTTTGTTGTCCTCCGGCGTGTTTGTGCTTATAATTAACAACAAAATTTTGTATAAGGAGAGGTATCGATCAGGGCGATCCTATGGCTCCATTTTTATTTTTAATCATTGCGGAAGAGATTAACGATTGATGAGAAAGGTGGAGAAACTAATCCTTTTCAAAGGGGTTTTTGTGGGGGGTGGTTGAACTTGTATTTCTCATTTATAATCACAAACGATACATTATTCTTTGGCGAGGTGTTGATAAAAAATGTTATTACTCTAAAAAGTATTGAGATGTTTTGAGTTAGCATCTGGTTTAAAGGTTAATTTCTTTAAAAGTAAGATAGAAGCAGTTAAGGGTTATGAGGAAGATGTGGCTCAGTTTGGGTCTCCATTGAATTATAAAATAATAAGGTTGTCTTTCTTGTACCTGGGAATCCCTTTAGGGGGAAATCTTAGGAGAATTAGCACTTGGGATTCTATTGTTTCAAAATTTCAGAAGAAATTATCCCTTGGAACCAAAGTCATTTATCCTTTGGTGGTCATCATTTCTTCTTTTTCCTAAAGCATTAGTTTCCGTTATAAAATTGTTAACATTTATGCAAAGGTCTTTCTTATGGGGTGGTAGTGAGGAAAGGAAAAAATATCTTGGGTAAAATAGGATCAAGTGTTTCATACTAAGAAGGAAGGTGGGTTGGGTGTGAGGGATTTCAGAAAATTCAATGTTGCCTTGTTAGGAAAGTGGGTGTGGAGATTGTTGGACAACAAGGAGAGCTTGTAAGATAGAGTGTTAAAGTCTAAATATGGGGATCGTGTCCGGAAAGGTGAGTGGGAGGTTTTTCAGAAAGGACCAATATGGTGGAGGGATTTGGGGAGTGTTCTAAAAAATTCAAATAAGGGGGTGGGTGGTTTAGGGATAGTTTGAGGAGGGACGTTGATAATAGGACAAATACAAGGTTTAGGTTGAATTGTTAGATGGGGATTAAGAGCTAAAATCCAATTATCAGAGACTTTTAACAATATCTACATAACAAAATACAACAATGGCTAAAATAGGTGTGTGGGTGAGGAATATGTAGGTCTAGGATTTTAAATTGCATAGAGAGTTATTTGTTTGGGAAGAAGAGCTTTTATCATCTCTATCTTTAGGGTCTTCGAGGTTTCTTTGTTGTCCACGAGGCTGTTCAAGACTCTTTGGTTAGTTGGAATCTTCTTCAGGTTTTTACTTTGTCAAATTAGCTTATAATCTTACAAATCAACATTTAGATATGTGAGATCACTCATTTGTGTGGTTTTTCTATTCCAATATTGTCCCTCTTAACGTGGTGTGTATTTGGATAGAGACTACATTTTGATTGAATTCAAATCAAATAAAACTTGTCTCGACATAAAATTGTGTTTGATGACTCCTCTGTGTTATATGCTTTCTATGGTGAATGTGTGGAGACTGGTTCTTATCTCTTCTTTACTTATAGAATTTGGTATTCCTTGTAGCAATTGTGTTATGTTTGACTAGGATTTTGCTCTATTATGCATTTTAATTTAAGAGTCATCTTGCATATAAATTGGGCTTGGGTTTTGATAATGAATGTAAAGATAGGTTTGCTATATTGTGGTTTGCTATTGTTTAAACTATTTGAGAGGTAAGAAATGATGTAATCTGTAAAGGTGACATTGCCTGCTTATAGAAAATGTTTGAGTTAGTTTAATATAGGAGTTGAACATGATTAAAATTTTAGGTGAAAGAGTTCTCTAGAAGCTATGTTAAATGGTATAAAAAATATCTTTTATAATCTCAAGATTACGATTTGGTAAGTTATATATGGGTTAGGGTATTTCTTGTATCCTTTATTTATTGTTGTTGCTTTTACGGATAAAAAAATTATAAAAGTGAAAAGATGAAGGATAATTGAATGTTATAAATAAAAAGAAGCAACTATTCTCTTTTTTCTGATGATGACGGTGAATGATTAATTATTAATTCTAAATTGTAATATTAATTATATATTGTAAGTTTTTCTTGAAAAGGTCGTGACATGATTTTGTGTTGATTTTATTATATTTCAAAAACGATATTAGTGTGGTTTTACATGAAACAATACTAAAATAATTTTTAAAATATAAAAAAATTTCTCTTGCATGAGACATGTTTGGTTCTTCTTTGAACCTTCATTGACATCAATGGCAAAAAGCTCTGTCTCCCCCAACGGCATCCTGTTTGGTTCCCTCTCTGCTCTGTTTAAGTGTTGCAACCTCCGTTTGAAGCTCCATTCTGCGAGCCATATCTCCGTCTGTGTCTAGGTGGGTGCCTCCTTCCTTCGTTGAACGTGGTTTGGCCAAAGGACCACCGTACCCCTGCGTGCCACACAAAAGATCACCATTAAACCCAAAAGGCCTAAACTTTACATGGTTAGAGGCAAGATCTAAGCGAAAGGCGCAAGCTTGAACCCGGTCTGCGAGAGGTAAGCTTCTATACTTTCGTTTCATTTTTTTGTTGGTTTTCGGGTGTGGGTGGGTCTGTGTTGGTGTTGGTTTTCAGGTGCGGCTGGGTGTGTGGTGGTTCTGTAATAGATGGAGAAAGTGAGGATGGAGTTAGAGAAGCAAAGAATGAGGCAATCAAGAATGTTGGTAACAACGGTGGGGAAGAAACTAAACGAGAAGGACGAGGAGATTTAGAGAATGGAGAAGATGAATTGGGTGCTTCAAGAAAAGGTCAAGAATTTATGCGTGGAGAATCAGATATGGAGGGAGTTAGTGTAAAACAATGTGTGGCTCTACTGTGGCATTCTAGAATCAACACTAGTGTTCGTGTTAATTTCTCTTAGGAGGAGTTTTGTGTTTTTCATACTCTTCTTTTACACCATCCAAAAATAGATACATGCACTCATTGTAAGCAAAATATTAGAATGTAGAATTCTTTCGTTCATACACATCATTTTTTTCTTCTCATTCAGGTGGACCCATTTATTATTTCTTGAAATCAGTTGTTGAATTTTATGATTTCAAGTTTTACAGTAACCGCTGATTTTTACTATAAAGTCTTTACAACAAATTGTTTTAATTGAATTCTAATTAATAATAATAATAATATGAAAATAAAAGGAAACTATAGGTTTTGTTAAAAATAAGTTAAATGAATCGTTGGGAAGGGAAAAGAGTGGGGAATCCCATTATTAGGAAAAGTAATTGTGATGGACGATGGTGGGGTGGGAATGGATAGAAGGGTGAGGCCAAATGGCAGAATCCCACTTTCCTTAATTTATTAAAAAATACATCTTAATTATACATAATATTATTTAATTTGTTTTAAAAAATAATCTAATTTATTAAAAAATAAATTTTAATTATACATAATATCATTTAATTTGTTTTAAAAATAATATATATATAAATATATATTATATTATTTATTAATATATATATATATACATATACATATTTTGATATAATATATATTTATATTATATATATATTCAATATATTTTTTATTAATACCCTTTTTGGTAATTTTCTATCAAACCACCATTTACTCAACTTAATTTTTTCTCTAACAAAACATAATCACTATTTCTCAACTCACTTTTAAAAAGTTAACATCCAAACACAACTCCATTTACAAAACCTCAATTTTCTCAACATCATTTACAAAACTTCAATTATCTTAACCAGGTTACATCAATAGACAACGAAACAGACCCCAATAGGAAGTGGTTTGTGGGATTCAATACCTCACTCAGCTTTTACACTGAGAGAAATAGGACGAAATATAACATTTTTTATCCTATTAGTATTAATTGATACAGAAGTGTGACAGTTATGTCAAAACACTAGTACCAACTTTACCGGTGATCATAGCACCTGAAACAACAATTAAAATTAGACAGTACATGAGTGAACACCAATCTGATTGTGACAGTTTAATTAATGTACAATTTTCTAATTCGGTTAGTCGGTTTGACCAACTCCAAAAATAGATCTTACGGTTAAACGAAGTTGCAAATATTTCAAACGGTGTAAAGAATTAATATCAACTTTTAAATTTTTCTATTTCCTCAACTTTATTTCTCAACTGCAAACCAAACATAGTAATTTACCATATCTACAAAAGTCATACTCCAAACTTTATTTGTACACCATGTTTTGCCATTAAATATCATCGTTATACTACTATATTTTGTGTTTGTATATAAAATATTTCAACATGGCAAGTCAAACTTTTGAGTGGAGAATTTTTCCAAATATCATCATACTTATTTATATATATATATATATATATATATATATATATATATATAATATCACTTAAATTAACCACATATTAATTTGCCTTATTAATATTTTATTCTAGATATTTTTGCAGAGAAAAGATCCAGAAAATGATTAAAATGAATTTTTTTCTAACCTTAATGGTGACTTAAGCTGAAGCAAGCATATAGTTTTTAATGTTAAAACTGAGATTCTACTAAAATTTATCACAAACTTGTTTTTGAAATAATTTTTTAAACATAAATCAATTCATTTTAAATTAAGCGTTAACTTCTATCGAATTTCTCATATATGTTTCATAAGAGGTAGTTTTGGATGTGTTTGTGGGTTAGTTTTTGGAGGAAAAAGAAAAGAAGGGAAAAATATATTAAACGTCATTTATTTATTTATTTAAGATAAAGATAATTTATATTTGAGAGTTTGATTTTTTTATATATATTTTATAAAGTTAAGTAATCTCTTCTTCTCCCCTCCCCATCCGTTCAAAACCTCTCTCTCCCTCCTCTCTCCGTACTCAAATTTTAAACGACAAATTCTTCTTTCTAATTAGCATTTTAACACGGTTCCTATTTAGCTTCAAATATAAATTCATTGATCGAGTTTAATCAAATCCCTTGTCATCTAATTCATTTGACAGCAAATTCAATTTAAACTCAGTTTTACTAAATTTCAAATCACTTAAAATAAAATTTACATCCCTCATTCAAACACAATTAATTACATTTAGCTAATTAACAAAAACTTTTAAAAAAATCATTTTATTTATTGGAATAGAGAGCTAATTAGCAAATTAGAGAGACTTGGGAGGTTGAAGAGATTGACAAGAAAGTCCGAGTATATATGCAAGTTGCAAGAAGATATATTGATCAATTAATTTGAGATCTTTGTTTAAAATGAGTCTGAGGTTGGTGGCTTTCTAGTTGGAGAAAGCAATCACAGCATTGACTTTAGCTTCAGGTCTGTTTGGTTTTCAGTTGGAGAAATAGAGTTGAAGAAATGAAAAAATTTAAGGGTTAATATTGATCTTTCATACTGTTTGAAACAGTCAAACTCCGTTTAATCGTATGATCTATTTTTGGGATGGTCAAACCAAAATTTCACCAACCAAGTCATGAATCAAACCAAGTTCCCAAATTGCACTCATCACTACTTTCACTATAACCCATCTTTATTTACTACTTAATGTAAGTAAATTTTAATGAAATATTTTGGTATAAGTAAATTTTAATGAAATATTTTAGTTTCTTAGTATAAATAAAATTATATATTTTTAATATTATTAAATTTACTAAATAATATTAGGGGTATGTTAAGAAACTATATGATTTATTTAATAACATTAATGTAAAAAACTACTTATTACTATTTTTAATGTGTAAAATTAGTTACTTTTATTTATATTTAAAACCGAAAGTGATATATTTAAAGATTTATTTTAAAGTCACTTACTCAAATGTCAAAAACAATTCGTTTAGGGAATTAAATAGAAAATGATCCACGAAATACGCTGATAAGATGAGAGGGAGGTAAACATGGAAAAAAAATGGTTTAATAAAGAAATTTGTTACTTAAAATTAGAAGGAGCCAACTCGAAAATGATAGTCATTTAATAAGTTCTCTTGAAATAGAATTGACCACTAGGTTGTACTAAATTTTTCTTACTGAATAAAATAATTGTTTCTTAATTGTTTTAACAGTTAAGGGTCTATCTAGTTTCTATTTATTATTTATTTATTTATTTATTTATTTATTTATTTATTATTTCTAGGTTTAATTATAAAATTGTTATGATGTTTTCTTTTTAAAATATCTGTACACATTAAAAATAATTTTTTTCTGTTTTTTTTTCATTTTTTCTTGTACAAAAATTTGAAAATGGAAAACATGATGAAAATTTTATAATTAAAACTGAAAACAAAAAATAAAAATAAAAATCAAATAGACTTTAAAAAATGCCTTAAGGTATGTTTGTAAGTTGGTCTTTATAGAGGAAGGAAAATAAGGGGGAAATTTATTGGAAACTTTTTTTTCTTTTGTGTCCCCTCCCCGAACTCTTAAATATAGCTTTAGTGATGAATAAATTTGTTTTTGGAGGATTGATATGTCTCGCCCCCCATTATGCTTTATTTTAAATACAAGAAAACAACTTGGAAAGTTTGATTCCAAGGTGGATAAATGTATACTTTTAGGATACTCAGATGCCTTAAAAGCATATAAGATATTTAATATTAGAACTTTAACTTGTTGAAGAATTCATTCATTAAGTTCAATGATAACCATTGGACTAACAAGGAATTGCCAAACCTAAAAGATAATCTTGCAAGTCTAAATCTAAATGAACAAACATAACTCAAAGATAAAGAAAGAACTCCTTTAAACTCTACTTTAAAGGACCCGTCTAAAAGAAGTATATGCTAGATAGTCTATTGGCTTTGATGATTTAAAGCATTCTAAACATGTCTTCAAACTGAAAAAAGGTTTTGTACGGACTCAAACAAGTTCTTGGAGCTTGGTATGACAGATTGAGCTCATATCTCATGAAAAACAATTTTTTAAGAGGAAATTTTAATACAACCCTTTTCACAAAGGAGCAAAAGATGACTTCACCATCATACAAATTTATGTAGATGATATCATCTTTGTAACACCCCCTTATATACACAAGATAAAAAAAACTTTTAGAAAGACATACATATTTATCACTCTTTATCTCGTGTATACAAGGACGTATATACATCTGATTTCCTTTGAATATTGAAAGTAAAAAAAAATTTGTCTTTCAATATTTGTCCATAATGACAAAATAATTTATAGAAATCATAAGTGATAAATCATTACAATATTATATCCAAACAAAAGAGTTTATCAAAGTTTAACCTTTACCTTGTTATAATTATCTACTTGATATTGTAATAAGGTAAAATAAAATTAAACTATACCTCTACTACAAATGTGAACAAACATTTCCTAGTCCTTGAACCATCGAGTTTTTGAATCCTACTCTTGTCATATCTCTTCATCTAATCAATTGAGGATGAGACCACTTTATCCTTTTGTAATTATATATCCTTCCATCTTGGACTGCTAGCTATATATCATATAACATATATTTTGGACACAAAAATTCAAACAAGAAGGAGTGAGAAACAAAATATAATATATTACAGATAAGACATAAGCATAAGGGTTTTCACAAACTAATATAGTAATATCAGTCATAATCTCATATACAATCAATTATGAATATAGGGTTTCCACATACATAACACTTATATTTTCCTTCATAACCATCCATATAGAATGTCACAATCACATGAATGTTATGTAATGCTTATGCTACTATCTCATTCAGTTTATGCATGTGGGCCCTTAAAGTTTTAGTTTGCACTGGGCCAACCAGGAGTTTACACTGTTTCATAAATTCTGGATAATAATAACATAAATGCCTTCATGGCATATGAACAGCTCAACTGGCGTGGAAACACTTAGAGACTAGTCAGACTGAGAAAGTTTTTATTGTGAAAGTACCCGACACCAGGGAGCGACCCCAGGTCACCTGAAGCACCCTTTCACACTCTCTCATCCCAAGGCTCGCAATTAAGCCTCCTCTAATGTATCCTCGGTTTCTATAATTCGTCCCCAGGAAATATCACATCTCATTTCTCTTTAATGATTCATGATGCATGAACTACTCGTATATTTAGTTGGTTAAGGCTTTTAGAAACTCAATTATTAAATACCATAAAGGTTCACAAAATCATCACAATAAACTGTACATTTCCATAAGTTCTTCTTTGAACTTCTGTTATATTGAAATAATTTAGTACAGTCTTCAAATTCAGATCTTACCAAAATTGAGTTTCCAAGCCTTAAATATCTCAAAGCTTTCTCTTAAAAATCTTTATATATTTACATAATCTTTCTCAATTTGAATCTTAACTAGATTGAGTTTTTGAAATCTCCACAAAATATTCTTTAGTTATTTCGTTGGGGAAAACCAAATAATTTACTTTAAACTTCTAATTTCTAAAGAAAATAATTTAAAATCATTAACTAAGAATACTTAAAACTATAAAAATTTTCTTTAATTCAAGAATTAATTATCTCAACCTCTGATTTTCATAAAATAGCTTCTTTCTAATACTAGATTTTATTATAGAGATTAAAAATAAAGTTAATAAAAATTATTTATAAGAAGAAATAAAAGACTAAAATAATTACAAAATACTTTCTCTTAGAATAAAAATTTAAAAAGTAAGGTAAGAAAATTCTTACTGAGTTTTAACTTTCCGTCATGCTTGCTATATGCTCAAACTTCATATCACAAGGTCATCAATCATTCATCAACCACAATCAAGTATAGTAATCTCATCAATCACAATCAAATATCATCAATCATAATTGCATATTATTAATCACAGTCTAATATTATAAATCACAATATCATTAATCGAAATCAAATATAAATAATTATAATCAAGTCAAATCAACTAAATATCGCTTATAAATATAATTCAAATTTTTAATGGTTACTTAAATTAGTAGATTTGATTTTGAGTCCTTATAGTCCATTCATCGCACAGGTCTATATAAGTCCATATATCCAGTCTTCGCATAGGTATAGTTCAGTCTAGACAGGTCATAATAGTCCAAGTCCTTGCATAGGTTTAGTTCGATCCATATAGGATATAAAAATCTAAGTTCTTGCATAGGTTTAGTCCAGTCCGTATAAGTTATAATAATTCAGATCCATGTATAGATATTTCAGAATAAGTTACTCAATATATTAAATTTATTATAAATTTTAAGTTGAGAAGTTATTACTTTAAAATAATAATATTATTAAATTTAAAAGGAGTAGGGGACTCCTCCCTTTATTCTTATGTCTTTCATATTATATTCTTATCTCACTCCCCCTTACCTCTTGTATACCGATTCGTTATTGAAAATCCATGCACGCCTCGTCTCCGAGTTCTAAAACATACCAATTTCATTTTAATATAATTACAAGATGAAAATTAAGATTACAACCTAAAATAAAAAATGGTAAATTTTGAATAGTGAATAGTGAATAGTAAATCGTGAATAGTAACAGTAAATAGTAAAACATGAATAGTAACAGTAAATAGTAAAATGTGAATAGTAACAGTAAATAGTAAATCGTGAATAGTAATGGTAAATAGTAACAGTAAATAGTAATTTACTATTTGAATAGTAATTTACTATTAAAATAGTAATTTACTATTGAAATAGTGTTTACTATGCATAATAGTAACTTAAAATAATATTATTTCCAGTATAATAACAGATTTCTAAAAACGATATAAAAATAACCCAAAAAATAGAAAAGAGAAGTATTCTTACCTTAGGATTTTGGCAGAACCTTATCTCCAAAAACTTTTCTTCTCTCTCTCACTTCCACCACTATCTCACTAGCACTACTATATTAAGAAAACTTAATCTGAAATTGTGAATTCTAAAGAAGAAATCCTTCGTTATTTATAGGAAAAAAATTTACTATGCATTCCATTATTTTAATATAAAAGTACTATGCATTTTTGAATTTTTTATTCCAGGTTACTGTGCATCTTTTGAAAATTTCATACATGCACAGTGATTTGCATAGTAATTGTCGGCAAAATTATTAAGTCAAATAGTAACCCTTCACTCGGTATATTTTAAATATTCAAAATGAGTCCTTTTTGAAATTTAGCGATATTATATCAGTCCTCACTAATTTTATAATAAGTAATATAAAGCTAAAATTTTAAAAATCTAAAATTTTCTGTTAATAAAAATTTATTGATACGTTTCTAATTTTTTAACGATTAGAAAAAATCAAGATTTTTCTCCAACCGATAATTTTTAGATAATTCTACTTGAAATGGATTTTAGAAAATTTTCTTATAATTTAACTTTACATTCTTGTAAATATTTTTAATTTTAAGCAACTTTATATGAATTTAAAATTATTTAAAATATATTATTTTATTAAAATAATTCAAAATTTTCAAAAAAATTCCAGAAAATCATAAATATTATGTAGATCAAAAAGTTCAAAAGAACCATAGTCTAATTCCTTCAAAATTTTATTTTAAAATTCTAATAAGAGTTAAATCTTAAATATGTAAAAAAAACAAAAATATAACAACATAAAATAAAAATGGTGAATAATAAGGATATTAAAAATTCTTAATATAATTTTCTTAATTAGTGAATATTAATTAAGTCACTTTAAAATTCTCATTCAGAAATATTTTCATTTTTTATTATTATTATTTTAAAAAACAAATAATAAAAATATAAATACCAAAATTTCAAAAAAAAATAATAAACTAACTTATAGTAAGTATTTCTCAAGAAATATATATTAATATCTATTTCCTATTTGTGATGAAAATAGGATGTTACAACTCTACTCCCCTAAAAGAAATTTCGTCCTCGAAATTTAATATTGTTAATAAATCTTACCATAGATAAACTAACTGAACTGTTCTAAAATATATTTCTAGTTTCCTTGACAATTGTGTACATTTTCCTTAACATTGCCATTTATCTCTCTCTTTTTTTAATCTTATCAGTATTTTTTTTCCTTAACTCAAAAATATTACTCGTCTTAATTTTGTCAACCATGCTCATCATAAATTGATGGTTAACTCTAAACACTTCAATAATTACGTTTCTCTATCTATTAAAATCTTACTTAACATAATCCATAACATCTATTAATTAAAATTCCTACTCGTAACATAGTAAAATGGACTGCTGAGAATTAATTACTGGACAACTAGTCGTTAGCAACTAGCCGTTGGACTAGCCGTTTATGACCGTTGCAACTCTCCCTCCTTTGCTTGCTTATAAATTCTCATTCCATTCTCACTTTCTATCACAACTTCAAGATTTCTTAGTTTTTCTCTTCTATCTAATTTCTTCAATCTTTTTCTCAAGTACTATCATACTATTCGATGGCCAACCTTCCTAGAAGTAAGGAAGAACGAAGTCGGGATGGACTACAGGTTGTGGTAACAAGTGCCTCACTTCTTATAATCGTTATGATTATTTCTCTAGTTTGGATAATTTTTGTATTGCCAAGACTCTTAGACCTCTATCTATGATATACTAGATGTTCTATTTTATTTTCCTTAATGTAATCGTGTATAATAAATTATCCTAGTAAGAAAGGATAAATATGTCTTAGTCCATGTTGTACTTGTTTATCTAGTTAAATCCTTGTGGTCTTTGTTTCATGATAATTCAGGGTATGTAATCATTTCTTATTGTCTTCTATAATGAATTAAATATTCCTTAACTAAGTGATTGTACATTCCACTATAATTGACTACAACCATTACATATATTTGATAAATTCTCCAATCTTAAATGATCACAAATCACTACGTTGACTTAGAAATACTCACTTGAATTTTTTTTTTATGGGTAACTAAGACTTATGTAATTCTCTTTATAGGAAAATCAATAAGTAAAGGTTCATATATACTTTCTCATGGTTTACTAACACATTTCTTTATTTTAAATCTACAATGGTCATTACATAACAATGATTTATATCAGGTATGTATATTCGTCGAACAAAATCGATGACTAAAAAAAATAACTTGATAAACATGTATCATATTGTTAGGAATCACAAAAATATTTTATGTCACAATTTCTAAATATTAAACCAATATCAATGTCTTCCAAAGATCTATAATGTTTATTTTAGGTCATTCATTGATATATTTATCATAATAAATCAATTAAAAAAAATTCAAAAATATATGGTTAATTACATTCGATGTCACAATCATAAAAGTTTCATTAATTCATATATTTACACACATAACCATCATATATATTATTCAATCGTAGACATCATAAATGAAAACTTCATCAAATCAAACAATAATTAACATATTTTATATGTCATACAAAAGAAGAATCAATACAAATAGCCAGAGATACAATTCCTAATATGATTATTTGTTATATCAAACAAGTTATAAATTATCATATTTCTTTCATGAAGCATACATCCACACATTTTTCTTTTCAAAATATATCACCAAAGGACAAAACTATGATTCTATCTTAAACAATTTGTTATACTAGTTTGGGATTACAACAGTTATCTACCCATTGGAATTTTAATTCACACAAGTATCTCTACAACTTCAAGGACATGGTAAGGAATATCCTAATAGAATTTATTGAGTTTATCTCCATTTCTCCATATACCACATTAACCCAAGGTTAAATTCGTTGATCTTAACATCCTTCTTTTGACATGTCTTTCACTACTTAGTGCAAATCATTCGGGGTGATCAGTCCCGATAGTTTATAACTAAGTAGTCAAAGTCACGACAGCTCCAGTCTAGAATTCATACCAAAATATTTCTAAGAATTTTCTATTGTCTTATCTCCCTTGCTGTCTCATACCATATTGTAAAACAGGAAAATGTTAGAATATTTCACTATCACATATTAATCAGAGAATCAAACACCATACAATACACTTGGAATAAAAGGAAATAACTGCATTAGTTAATTTACCTTATTTTTACCTTATCATTCCATCATACATTAAGGCCCGTACTTAAACAATGTCAAGAAAGACTTCAGAATGGCCAGTTTCTGATAATCCCTGCAATAACATTTTTCAAGTAACAGGCTATAAAGTTCTAACTTATACTTCTTATGAACTTAAAATTAGTTCCTTCTTTCTATACTCCTAATTTTTCTTCACTTACTTCTTACCATTTACTCTAATAAAATTTCCTCTTTTCTCAACCATAAAATCTCTTGTCAAACTCAACCATCAGAGTACACTAACACGCTAGTAAGACCATACCACAAGCCGGTTTGGATTGAACTGCTCTGATACCACTTTGTAACACCCCCTTATATACACAAGATAAAAAAAACTTTTAGAAAGACATACATATTTATCACTCTTTATCTCGTGTATACAAGGACGTATATACATCTGATTTCCTTTGAATATTGAAAGTAAAAAAAAATTTGTCTTTCAATATTTGTCCATAATGACAAAATAATTTATAGAAATCATAAGTGATAAATCATTACAATATTATATCCAAACAAAAGAGTTTATCAAAGTTTAACCTTTACCTTGTTACAATTATCTACTTGATATTGTAATAAGGTAAAATAAAATTAAACTATACCTCTACTACAAATGTGAACAAACATTTCCTAGTCCTTGAACCATCGAGTTTTTGAATCCTACTCTTGTCATATCTCTTCATCTAATCAATTGAGGATGAGACCACTTTATCCTTTTGTAATTATATATCCTTCCATCTTGGACTGCTAGCTATATATCATATAACATATATTTTGGACACAAAAATTCAAACAAGAAGGAGTGAGAAACAAAATATAATATATTACAGATAAGACATAAGCATAAGGGTTTTCACAAACTAATATAGTAATATCAGTCATAATCTCATATACAATCAATTATGAATATAGGGTTTCCACATACATAACACTTATATTTTCCTTCATAACCATCCATATAGAATGTCACAATCACATGAATGTTATGTAATGCTTATGCTACTATCTCATTCAGTTTATGCATGTGGGCCCTTAAAGTTTTAGTTTGCACTGGGCCAACCAAGAGTTTACACTGTTTCATAAATTCTGGATAATAATAACATAAATGCCTTCATGGCATATGAACAGCTCAACTGGCGTGGAAACACTTAGAGACTAGTCAGACTGAGAAAGTTTTTATTGTGAAAGTACCCGACACCAGGGAGCGACCCCAGGTCACCTGAAGCACCCTTTCACACTCTCTCATCCCAAGGCTCGCAATTAAGCGTCCTCTAATGTATCCTCGGTTTCTATAATCCGTCCCCAGGCAATATCACATCTCATTTCTCTTTAATGATTCATGATGCATGAACTATTCGTATATTTAGTTGGTTAAGGCTTTTAGAAACTCAATTATTAAATACCATAAAGGTTCACAAAATCATCACAATAAACTGTATATTTCCATAAGTTCTTCTTTGAACTTCTGTTATATTGAAATAATTTAGTACAGTCTTCAAATTCAGATCTTACCAAAATTGAGTTTCCAAGCCTTAAATATCTCAAAGCTTTCTCTTAAAAATCTTTATATATTTACATAATCTTTCTCAATTTGAATCTTAACTAGATTGAGTTTTTGAAATCTCTACAAAATATTCTTTAGTTATTTCGTTGGGGAAAACCAAATAATTTACTTTAAACTTCTAATTTCTAAAGAAAATAATTTAAAATCATTAACTAAAAATACTTAAAACTATAAAAATTTTCTTTAATTCAAGAATTAATTATCTCAACCTCTGATTTTCATAAAATAGCTTCTTTCTAATACTAGATTTTATTATAGAGATTAAAAATAAAGTTAATAAAAATTATTTATAAGAAGAAATAAAAGACTAAAATAATTACAAAATACTTTCTCTTGGAATAAAAATTTAAAAAGTAAGGTAAGAAAATTCTTATTGAGTTTTAACTTTTCGTCATGCTTGCTATATGCTCAAACTTCATATCACAAGGTCATCAATCATTCATCAACCACAATCAAGTATAGTAATCTCATCAATCACAATCAAATATCATCAATCATAATTGCATATTATTAATCACAGTCTAATATTATAAATCACAATATCATTAATCGAAATCAAATATAAATAATTATAATCAAGTCAAATCAACTAAATATCGCTTATAAATATAATTCAAATTTTTAATGGTTACTTAAATTAGTAGATTTGATTTTGAGTCCTTATAGTCCATTCCTCGCACAGGTCTATATAAGTCCATATATCCAGTCTTCGCATAGGTATAGTTCAGTCTAGACAGGTCATAATAGTCCAAGTCCTTGCATAGGTTTAGTTCGATCCATATAGGATATAAAAATCTAAGTCCTTGCATAGGTTTAGTCCAGTCCGTATAAGTTATAATAATTCAGATCCATGTATAGATATTTCAGAATAAGTTACTCAATATATTAAATTTATTATAAATTTTAAGTTGAGAAGTTATTACTTTAAAATAATAATATTATTAAATTTAAAAGGAGTAGGGGACTCCTCCCTTTATTCTTATGTCTTTCATATTATATTCTTATCTCACTCCCCCTTACCTCTTGTATACCGATTCGTTATTGAAAATCCATGCGCACCTCGTCTCCGAGTTCTAAAACATACCAATTTCATTTTAATATAATTACAAGATGAAAATTAAGATTACAACTTAAAATAAAAAATGGTAAATTTTGAATAGTGAATAGTGAATAGTGAATAGTAAATCGTGAATAGTAACAGTAAATAGTAAAACGTGAATAGTAACAGTAAATAGTAAAATGGGAATAGTAACAGTAAATAGTAAATCGTGAATAGTAATGGTAAATAGTAACAGTAAATAGTAATTTACTATTTGAATAGTAATTTACTATTAAAATAGTAATTTACTATTGAAATAGTGTTTACTATGCAGAATAGTAACTTAAAATAATATTATTTCCAGTATAATAACAGATTTCTAAAAATGATATAAAAATAACCCAAAAAATAGAAAAGAGAAGTATTCTTACCTTAGGATTTTGGCAGAACCTTATCTCCAAAAACTTTTCTTCTCTCTCTCACTTCCACCACTATCTCACTAGCACTACTATATTAAGAAAACTTAATCTGAAATTGTGAATTCTAAAGAAGAAATCCTTCGGTATTTATAGGAAAAAAATTTACTATGCATTCCATTATTTTAATATAAAAGTACTATACATTTTTGAATTTTTTATTCCAGGTTACTGTGCATCTTTTGAAAATTTCATACATGCACAATGATTTGCATAGTAATTGTCGGCAAAATTATTAAGTCAAATAGTAACCCTTCACTCGGTATATTTTAAATATTCAAAATGAGTCCTTTTTGAAATTTAGCGATATTATATCAGTCCTCACTAATTTTATAATAAGTAATATAAAGCTAAAATTTTAAAAATCTAAAATTTTCTGTTAATAAAAATTTATTGATACGTTTCTAATTTTTTAACGATTAGAAAAAAATCAAGATTTTTCTCAAACCGATAATTTTTAGATAAGTCTACTTGAAATGGATTTTAGAAAATTTTCTTATAATTTAACTTTACATTCTTGTAAATATTTTTAATTTTAAGCAACTTTATATGAATTTAAAATTATTTAAAATATATTATTTTATTAAAATAATTCAAAATTTTCAAAAAAATTTCAGAAAATCATAAATATTATGTAGATCAAAAAGTTCAAAAGAACCATAGTCTAATTCCTTCAAAATTTTATTTTAAAATTCTAATAAGAGTTAAATCTTAAATATGTAAAAAAACAAAAATATAACAACATAAAATAAAAATGGTGAATAATAAGGATATTAAAAATTCTTAATATAATTTTCTTAATTAGTGAATATTAATTAAGTCACTTTAAAATTCTCATTCAGAAATATTTTCATTTTTTTATTATTATTATTTTAAAAAACAAATAATAAAAATATAAATACCAAAATTTCAAAAAAAAATAATAAACTAACTTATAGTAAGTATTTCTCAAGAAATATATATTAATATCTATTTCCTATTTATGAAAATAGGATGTTACAATCTTTGGAGAAATAAATGAATATCTCTACAAAGACTTCTTTGAGTTCAAAATAAGCATGATGGGAGAACTTAAGTACTTTCTTAGAGTTCAAGTTTAACAGAAAAATGAAGGAATCTATATCCATTAATATAAATACACCAAAGAACTCCTTTAGAAATTCAACATGGCAAATGTCAAGCCCATGTCTACATTAATGTGTCCATCATTTATCATAGGTAAGGATGAAAAAGGTAAAAAAGTATATCAAACTCTTTAGAAGTATGATCAGTTCTCTTTTATACCTAATTGCAAGTTTACTTGATATTATGTTAAGTGTTTGCTTATATGCATGTTTTCAAAGTGATCCAAGATAATCTCATTTGAAAGTTGTAAAAAGAATTTTTAAATATCTTGTTAGGACTACTTATCTTGGTCTCTTCTATAAGAATCAACCAGATTTTAGCTTGATTTGTTACTATGGTGTTGATTATGTTGGAGATAGAATTGAAAGAAAAAGCACTAGTGGAGGTTGCCACTTCATGGGAGCAAATTTGATGTCCTGGTTGAGCAAATACAAAACACCATAACACTATCAACAATGAAAGCAAAATACATATCAGTTGCAAGATGTTGTCAATAGTTGTTGTGGGTGAAATATTATTTAGAAGACTATACCTTTGAAAATTGCATGCCTATTTTATTTGATAATACATTTGTAATCAATCTTTCTTAAATTCCTATTTAGCATATAAATGTGGTTAGTAACTTAGCCCCAACGAGTGACAAGACTATTGATCCAATATGAGCATAACTAATGAGACCCTGACGAGTGGCGAAGCTAATCATTCAATATAAGTATGATTAGTACAACTTTTGATAAGTGAAAGGTCTAGTTATCTGGTATGAGCATAACTAGCCTCATCTCGACCACCTGTACCCACAGTAACTAGATATGAAGTTATCATTTACTAAAGCACATGAAATTACCAAGTTAATTAGTTATAAAAGTCAGATTGGCAAACATGTTTTATTATTTTGTAAGGTTATAAAAGCTGATATATGAATAGAAACCCTAAACCCTAAACCCTAAACCCTAAACCCAAAATGATTAAATATAAAACTTGGACAAGTTCAAAACAAGGTTTTCGTTACAGGAATTACAGGTTTTACACCTACTATATGAAAAATCAAAATAAAAAGATAGGCACCACGACCATACAAATTCATACAATGACAAAAAGAAAAGTAATTAATTCCATAGCCTTTGTACAAGGAGTTTGAAAAAAGATGATAACTTCAAAGAGTTAAGAGATATAACAGTCATTGTTTGGATTACCGGTATCATTATTATGACCAAGGCTTGGAGCACCACTTGACTATAAATCCTGACCTTTTATTGGATCTCTCTATTTACGACCTTAAGTTGCCTCTTCAGTATCTTATTCTACATCTCTCTATTTACGACCTCAAGTTGCCTCTTCAGCATCTCATTTTTAATATCTAGGAAAACGAGATCGTCATGTTTTTCTCTAGAGTTCTTCAAGTTTCTTTTGTATTCTAGTTAAGCCGCCTTTGTCCCCTTGTTTTGACGTGGCCTTTTTAGATATGACCCTTTTTCTAGTGTCATTATCCCCTTCTTGAGCTCTTGATTTTTTTTGATGACCTTAACTTGATATTCTTGTAACTACTTCCTTTCTTTTGCTAGATCTCTAACCTTGTTCGAGGTCTCATGTTTCATGTAGAGGGAGTGGAGCATGCTTAAACTCTTAAGCCAAGACCAAATTGTGCCATTATGCACATATTTCAATTAATCTTCATTCAGGTCCTCCTTCAACCGGAATGGCATTGTGTAATGCGTGGCATGGTCTTCTACTGGCTCCATATAGTGAAGATAATCATCCCTGCTTATCATGTTTGACGGGATGATAATCGACTCCATAACATCTTGGTGACAACACCAACATTCTCAGTTGTGTTCGGTGTAGCCCCTCTATCCCCCATGTTCACAACTTTCTTGCACTTGTATTTAGGTCTAGATTGGTCTTTAGGCATAACTTTCTTTTAGTGTTTGAAAACCTTTTTCTTTACCCTTGACTTCTTTTTCTCTTGGTGGGTTCAACACCACATTGTTTATGAATCTCAACGGTCTTCCCAACAAAGAGGCTCATAATCTAAGCCCTTACCGGTATTGGCACTTTGGAGTTGCTTCTCCAAAGCAACTAAAGCATCAATCCCCATTGACTTTACATATCAAAGAATCGTAACCTCTCACAAGCTTACATGTGTCATCAACAAAACTCAACATCAATAGAGGTCTTATTCTAGTATAAGATACAATCATATTCTCAAAAAATTCAAAACAAAATTAAACACGCCGAATTTAGAAGACCCACCAAGGGCGACGTACATTAGCTCATTGAAGCAACTCTTAAGTCACTCCAATGGGGTGGGGGGCAAATGATCAGGGCTTAATACTGGTATTGGTATCATAGGGCCTATATTAATATCTAAACTACCACAACCGGTGTGAATGTAGGCCCTCTAATGACAATCACCAAGATAACCCATGATTACAGCGTCACGTTATGAACCAGTATCAAATAGAGGTTGAAGCATTCGTAAGGAGGCATACCGGTCCATACCTGTAGAGGTGTTAGGAACGTTTATGCCTCTACTATACTCGCACTTTACAAAAAGGTACTGACACAAATCACATGGGACAAGATCCTCACCTAACTTTATAAATACTAATTTACTATAGTTTGAGGTATGTTCAATAACCCTTAGTGTTTGAGCTTCAATATTGAATATCGTATTGACATAGAAGTTAGAGTGTCTTTGTAGGTGACACCTTATTTCACCCCACAATATGAAATGTCGGTGTATTGGACAGAGTCACGCCAAGACCTTAGGATCCCCACTAAACCTAAAAATATAATATAAGATCCCTATTAGACCAGTGTAAAAGATAGAACACGAGAACCCGATATCCATATTGAAAGTCTGTCACCATATGCCCGACTAAATAAAAAATTATATAAAAGATTCAATTATATTTATTTTTTAATTGTAATCTTTTATCAAATTTTTTCAATGTATCAGTATACTTGTTCAATAAAATATTAAAACAATTACTCTCTTATTAATGATTTAACAAATTACATTAAATTTCTATCATGATGGAAATAAAAAAAATAACATATTTCTTAAATTTTAAATATTTTAATTTATCATTATTATATGTTAAAGAAACCAATTATGAAAAATTTAACTAGAATATTTTTAATTAATTTAATAATAAATAAAAATTCATTAATTGATTATAAAATCTTCATTTTCATTTATTAATATATTTTGGTTTAAGTAATCAAATTTTTTATTCATTTGGTCGCAACATGATGAAACAACAACCCTGGAGAAAATAATTTGGTTAAACATTCAAATTTTATCGCAACAAAAAATTTATTTTATTTTTAAAAGGTAGAATATTGGGGAAATCTCTTTAGAGTTTTGAGTTTGTAAATTGGTTATAAATAGGGAAGATATTAGCACTCTTATTCAGCCGTTACATAGAATTGTACCTTGAATTAAATCAGACAATTTAATTTTGACTTTAACATTTACCCGACAAGCAAATGACAATGGAAAATGATTTAATTATAGAAAAATGGGTCTAAAATGAATTGATCACGCTTCTTCGTGTTCTCATGTACACTGAGAAATCAAGGTTACGTAGTTCTTTGATAGGATCTGTAAAATTTTGATTTTTGTATTTTCTAAAAAAATGATAAAAATGTTTTGGATTTTTTATATTTTAAAAAAGAGGACTTCATGCTAAAGGTACAAGATAGAGTAATCTATATGCTTATCCTTCTTTTATTAATTTTATAGTATTGATAGAAATGAAGTACATCATATGATACTACTATAAGATTATCACATGGTTTTCTATAAAAATTGTTTACTATTTTTTTAAAAGTGAGACTTTATGTCGAAGAAGAGTACAAGATAAAATAATTATACACTTACTCTACTTCATAATTTTATAGTATTGATGTTAATGAAGTACATCATAAGACACCAATATACAATTATTGCATAATTTATTTAATAAAAATATTTTTGTTTTTAAATATATTTTTTATAAAGCTCTATGTCTGAAAAAAGTATAAGATAAAGTAATCTATATGCTTAATTTCCTTTATAATCTTATAGAATCAGTGCTGATGAAGTACATTATACGACACTGCTATATAATTATTGCATAATTTTATTTAATTAAAATATTTTAAAAAACACTCAATGCCAAAGAAAAATATGAGCTATACACTTACTTTTCTTTATAATTTTATAGCCTTGGTGTGAATGAAGTATATTATACGACACTATTATAAAAGTATTGCATAATTTTATATCTATACGCTTACTTTCCTTCATAATTTCATAGCATTTGTACCGATGACTAAAGGCATCAAAATGGGTTGCAACCCGTGAGCCAACTCGACTTGAGGTGAATTTTAGGTGAAAAAATGACTCATTTTCGAAGCGAAGCTTTTTCTGGCTTGACCTACTAAACCCGGCTCATGATGGGCCAAACCTGTAGTGAGCTGGGTTAGCCCGCGACTGTGACATCTTGTAGTTATTTACATTTATTTTAGTGAGTTTAAGTAAAAATTCACAATAAAGTTTTTAAAAAATAATTAATTAATAATCCAATTATTTATCAAAACATGTATTTTTAGTTTCTGACTCCAAAATAATTCAAATATATCATTTGAAGGCCCAAACAACCATTCAGAATGTTAAAATACAGCTTTTGGAAAACAGGGGCTTGACGTTACAATGACGCTACGCGTCAGGCTGGTGCCCAGCGTCAGCACACCAGAAACAACACCTGATGCTGCTATGCATTTAGGCAATTCGACCAACTTCTAACCTACCCAATTAGCCTGTTTTAGGTCTAATTACCACGAAACTTTACGGGCCATATGTTTTCCCTATTCCAGAACTGTTGGCGCTATCCGTTTGCTAAAATTCCATCATATGCGTAAACTATGCATGAAAATGCATTTAACCATTTAAATGTAAAACCAATGCACCAAATTACCTAAATGGACTACAAATTGTACAAGGCCTATATGCATAGTTTTTAAATGTCCTAGGGAACCTATTGGCCCCTTCTGGGGGTCCCAAAACCCACCGGATCCCAATCTCATCTATTTGGTTCCTAATTTCCACATAAATTCCTTGTTTCCAACATATGCAACAAATCATCTAACTCATCAATTCATCAACCAATTTCCTAATCACATCACACCTAATTCACAAACATATTACAAACCTGCCCATAGTAATCCTTAAACATAACACCTTGGCTCCGTGCCAATATTCATCAAATTCAACCTAACTATCAATAAAATTGCTACCTTGCTAATTCATCGCATAATGCCATGATTAATCATATCTCAAGCATCATCATCATCAAATCATAATAATCAACCATCATAAATCCAAATCATCATCAACCATTAGGTATCAATCTCATAACCACGTAATTTAGTATCAAACATCAAAGTATATGATAAATATTATTAAATGCAATTTATTACTAAACTATTACATAAATTCATAATTCCGCATTCTCCTTGGCATCGGCTATCCGCTTGGCGCACCCCCCGAGGCATTGGAACCCTCCCTGTCACTGGTCACTAAAATGGATAAAACCACAACAAGGGTGAGTGTTTAGAATATCGTAATTAATATAGAATGGCAAATATAATAAACATGAGCTATTCATAACTTTATATCCTAATTACTATTAACTTACCAGTTTCGTTGTAATTGTATAATTACCTCATCTACTTCATGATAATTTATCTTTGCCTAAACCTCGGTTTCATTTTCAAACAATATAACTACGCATATATATATACATATATTGCATCCAATATTATCCATATCCACATTTCATATTATAGAGTCATTAATCATCAAATTCCTCATAAAGTATCATGATTATCGATTCACATATATCACCACTGACTCGCATATATATCTGACTCCTAGTATCCGGATACTAAAGGATCGACCTTCAGCTGGGGGTTCTACTTGACACCTCGTGAACCTTTCTTGGTCCATCGAGTCCTGCTTGACTCTCCACCTTAACTACTTCGTCCTACTTGACCACTAGGTAGCTTAACTGGGCCTCAAACACCTTGGGAGCAAAAAACGAGGGGCAACACATACCGTCGGCCGTCCCACACCACATAATCACATATATAAACATATCATATATGATTCAATATCATCAAACTCATAAATAATTGTCAAAAACTGACATATAATCATCACACAGGGCAGCCACACAGACCTGACCCCTTATCACCACACCATAATATCTCAATAATTATTATTTCATCAATTCTAACAAGCTATCTACCATTTCCATATCACGCATCACATGAAGCATCATTAATACTCATTTCAACATATAATTCACAAAGTGTCACTCTCATATGTAATTTACATAGTTCATTTTCCATTTCCTATCACATATATAATTCAATTTAACCTACTTTCTTAGCATATACTTATTTAATCATATATATATATATACACATATAAATATGTAAATTTTATTTAACTAGTTTACACACTTCCTAACAACTTCTAACCATTTTATAATTTTCCCAGAATTAAATCTCATACCAATCCTAATTAATTACGACCTGAACACCCCTTTACCTCGATTACAAACTTCCTCGAGTCGTTCTTGGTATTGGTTACGTCCTCCGATCACTTGATTCACGGTTCCTCTTCCAAACTCGATAACCGATTTGCCAATCGTTCCTCGGGTACTCGTTCCGGTACCCACGATCACCGAAACGTAAAACCCATTAACACATTACTTTCTTAACATGCTAGAACCAATATCCAAGCCTCTTAAATCCATAAAACATTAAATTTGAACCCCCCATGCCTACATGTAATTTGGTTTTTGGAGAGGGAGTAAAGAGGAGAGGAAGAAAGCTTGAGATTGGGGGTTCCCACATGCATTACCTTGGTCCTCAATGCCCAAAATACAAAGAATCAAGAGCTTCTACCAAGTCCTGGTCCCTAATCACAAGGAAGAAGAAAAGAGAGAAAGATAGGAGTTTTTCTCGTTCTGTTTTGCATGCCTCTCATTTAATCAAATCGGGACGCTGATGCTATGCGTCAGAATGGTGCTACGCGTCAGGTCATTAATTGTACCCTGACGCTACGCGCGCATCCCACGCTTCGCGTCAAGTCCTAATCCTTCATTCCCTTTAAAATCCATTTTTAAACCACCTTATTTACTTCCTACCTCCCAATTCTTATTATTTTGAACTAAAAATACTTATTTATTATTTTTCTAATTATAAATTATTCAGGATGTTACACACGGGTTGATAATTAAAAAAATAAAAAATTTCAATACAACATACAGACGACACATAATGGGGGTCAAGACGTCAAGTAGTAGCTGAGTGAGTCAGCCCTAATTTTTCCCTTTGTAGTTTCCACTCCAGTTCCACACTTTTGCACATTGCTTCAGTTCTCACGAACCACGACTTCTTTTCTTTTCCTCAGTTCACGAATCACAACTCCATTTCCCTTCTGCTTCAGCGTTCAGCCTCCAGGCCCTCCAGACAACGCACGCTGTGACACTGCTGAGTGTTGACTTTCCTCTCCCTTCCGCGACCGCGATGCACACGGAGCTCCTCCGCGATGGTATAAAATTATTATATGATATAATATAATATTTATATATGTATATATTCATAATAATAAAATTACTATATGATATTTATTTAGAATTTGGTATTGGAATGTGAGGAAAATAAAAAATATTTTTTCTATTTTTTTATTTTTAAAAATATTGTTTCGCATTTCCTATTTTTTATTTGATTGGGTTAGGTCGGGTTGAGAAAATTGGCTCACTCAAAAAAGTGAGCTGGGTTGAGTTAGGTTATAAAAAGTCTCAACCCGCGGTGGGCTAACCTCTGTGGGCCGGGTTGACCCATTTTGACAGCTTTACCAATGACACTACTATGAAATTATCGCATAATTTTATCTAACAAATAAATTTCTTTATTTAACAGGAATGGTTCTCGAATAGATGTTCTTAAACCAAATTTGTTTTTAAATACTTGAGAATATATTTTGCCAATCTTATTCATAAAAAATATATTTTTTTACAAAGGTAGATCTCAAACAAATGTTATTAGTTCAAAATTTAATTTAAAACACCATAAATATTTTATATATATATATTTTTAGTTTCTTAAGATGAAAATAGACAATAAAATTAAAATGGATTATAAAACTTAAATACACATAAGGGGAGAGTAATGATTTATTATAATTATTTTTTGTCTTTTTACATTAGGGTAAGAATGAGTAATAAATAAAAATAAAAATAAAAATAAAAATAAAAATAAAAATACAAATAAAAAAAACTAATAATAATAAAAAAGTTGAGTGGATGTGGAGGTGATAGTGGTTGCTAATGTTGATAGCGCTTGTGAATGATTGAGTTTTGGGTGTTGATATTTAGTATTAGTATTTAGTGTCGGATGTTGGCATTTGGTAGTGGTCTTTGGTGTTGGGGGTGGTTAATGATAGGTGATTGTGAGGTGGTGATATTGTGAATGTTGTTGAAAGGTTTTAAAAGGGTTGCCTATGTGATTTAGGTTTGAAAGGTGAATGACGTGTTTGTTTTGGTGGTGAAACTATGGTGATGGTGATGAAGGGTGGATGGATGGCTATTTGGTGATGAGGTGAAAAGGATAGTGTGATAAGGGAACAGACCAAGCAAACAAACAATAACCAAAATCAAACAAAAAAACAAGACCAAATAAGCAATAACAAAAATAAACAAAAGAAAAAGAAAGAAATGAAAAGAAAAGAAAATAAAAATTTTTTTTAGTGGCTTGATCTTCTCGACTTTAACGGTGACTAGACCTTCTAATTTTAATGATAACGAATAAACCCTCAGGATTCCTTGTGGTACTTATAGGGAAATCCCAAACCTTAACAAAATCTTCACCCACTCTTTCATTTTAGAAAAAAATAACTACCCACTCTATTTTTTAAAAACAAGTACCCACTACTGTTAGAGAAAAATAAAATAAGTAAAAATAAGAATAAAAATAAAAAATGAAATAAAATAAAAAATTAAAATATAAAATAAAATAAAATAAAATAAACTGGAGTACATATTAATAGGGAGTGGAACCCATTATATACCTTTACTGTTTAGATCACCTTTCCTTTTATTATTCTCCAGTTACGTTATAAACTAATAAATAAATGATGAATTTGTAGGATCATATAGCAGGAGAATTAATAGGACGATTTGTAAGAAAAGGATTATTCATTGATTTATTACTTCTATTATATAGTTGTTGTCTTGCTTACTAGAAGCATGTTTAATCAAATCGTAAATTCATGTTATGCAAGAAAAAGGTGTGCATTGTATATGCAAACTATGTTTTAACATATGAGTGATTGCTCATTCAAAAGCAAAATGAAAATAAAGCAAAAATAAATTATCATCGATTAAAGATTAAATACATTTAAAATAAAATAAAGTAAAATATTTATCCTTCAACTTAAATATAATCACATCTCAATTAATCAACAAAGACATATTAATTTGTATTTTTAAAAACATAAAAACTTACAAATATGTACTTAATATATCTAGGGAAAAATGGGCGAAATAGGCAAATAGCCCAAACCTGAATTGAGGTCAAGTCTCATAAGTCAAATTAAAAGTCTAAAATTTATTCAAACGGTAAATTTAATGGTATAAACCCTACAATTTCACGGACCTATTCAGGTTGGGCTTATTTCACTGATTTTAAGGCCCAATTATGATTTAATAGATGCTAACTTACCTTCTTAGGACACGTTTTCAAAACTTTATTATCACGTAAATTTTGAGTCCTGTTAGAGCGCAATTGGCCATAGGTTTTCAAGTGAAAAACCACCTGAAATTTACACTTTGTTACTGTAATATAATGCTTTACAAAGTGTACCAAAAAAAGAAAGTCTTAAAAATGCAAAAATGACATTTTATTTCCTAAAATTAGGTAAGAAAACTATGAGGCGCACTCACCCACCCTAATTTTAAAGGGTAAAATTTGTCTTGATAAGGGTGAGAAAGGGTTTAGGGATATAACTACACACTTAGAGGCTATTTGGTCCATGCACTGAACGGAGAAATCTTCCGTAGCTTTGAAGCAACATTTTCATCCTACGGGTCAACGGAGTTTTGATTGTCTCGAACGGCGTGAAGAATTAATATCAACCTTTAAATTTTTCACTTCAACTCAATTCTGTTTTCCCAACTACAAACCAAACACCCTCTTAATCACTCACTCGAACTCAATATATAATAATTTAATAATTTTAATTATAATAATAATCAAATGATAATAATAAGTTTATATATTTTTTATTAAATATAATATAATTATTAGTTTTATTATTTATAAATTTTTTCAATGTCTATTTTTATACATTATGTTAATTAAAATTGATCAGATATACATATATGTAATTTATTTAAAATTATAAGTTAGTAAAATGAAAAAAATAGAATAAAATAAAATTTTTGATTTTTCCCAAACTTAATAAGAAAATCATGGAATAAAATTGAGATCTATAATTTTAAATCTGTTTTATTTAAATTCAACCTAATCTCATCTCCAACTTTAGGGTTCCATTGCACTGCCACACCTACCCAAGTAACCAATTGATGAATTAGATTACTAGTCAGGTTAATGCATAGAAATAAATATAGAAAATACATTTAAAAAACCCACAGGATATATTCAGACATTTCAACCTGATTTACTCCATTATTTGTTTGGATGTATCCTAACTTAATACAAGACAAAATGAAAAGTGAAAGAAAAAAAAGAGAAGGTATGTAACATGCTTCATACCAAGGTATCCCTGTGATGGAAACCTGTCATCGTCAACACATTTTCGATAATACAAACAAAATCTCTTAAGTAGTAAAATCTGGTTGGTTTCAAGCATGAATCCTTATATCATGTATTTAGAACATCACAAAAAGAAGCCACGCAAATAAAAGGCCATAAAAACTGACCAAACATATACAACATAAGTAAGTTATCATTCACCAATATTTCACAAGATTTAGATGAGTGATTGTCCAAAACCTAGCTCCAATCCACCTTCAGAATGAAATAAAAGAAAACTATCAGTCTTTTTCTAAAAAAGGTTTCATTTTTTCAAAATTTATAAAATACAGTCAATTTTTTTTAGCTTTTAACCTAGTATCCCACTCGTAACAGGAACCCCACAGACATAGCTGAGACTAACCCTTGGGATGGAGGGACAGTGGTCAAGTATAAGACCATCTCCAATAGGATCGGAGTGTATTGAGCTAACGTTGGATTCTTGCTCAAGCATCTGATGTTTAGAATTTGAACTAGAACCCTCCCACCATGAAGTTTTCTTTTGTATAAAGGAAGATAATAAAATTTTTTTTATCCTTTGAAACAACAATTAAGTAGGAGGAATAAGTATCAGGGAGTCGGAGAATCGGGATTCAAACCTAAACTCCAACAATTTATATCCATGTCACATACCAACTGTGTTGGCTTCAATGGACAAATGAAGATAATGAAATTTGAAGTAGAATGTTGTCCAAACCATCTAAACTGTTTGCTTCCAAGAAAACAATGGTTCTCCCACCATTAAGTGAAAATATGTTTTATTTACTTTGGTATTTTCTTTTTTTAAAAAAATGAAAATATTATAGGTTATTTGGTTTTAAAAATGTAATATGTCTTTAATTTTTTGTTTTCACTTACAAATCTGTCACATTATTTTCATTATTTCTTATACAAACCTTACAAAACATAAAGCAAGATGAAACAAGGTTACATTTTTTGCAGTTAAAAATACACACAAAAATATGAAACATTTTCTGAAACCAAGGTGATACGACAAGAGAAACAAGATGTGATTTACCTGAGAATGTAGACAATATACAAAAGAGAACCCCAAGGAATTGTGATATGATGATAGAAACATCCTGAGTGAGTAGACTAAACAGGTTGGAGTCCATTTCTCTTTTCATCATAGAAAAAAATGTGGTTTAGAGTGAGGAGGAAGAAAACATGGAGGAGCTTACCAGAGAGAGGTGGCTGGGAACAGAGGAAGATTTGGTGGGTGAATTGTTTGGGAGTGATTGCTGTGAATCCTGTGACTAAAAGAACAAAGGCAAAGGAAAATTGAAATCAAAATCCCACCTAAAAGTAATTTAAATCCTTCTAGTGTGCACAGATTGAGAATCAAGGCAAAACAAACAAACATTGATATTAACTAGTGGTTGGAAGAAAAATGAAACAAAGACCATTTCTTTAATCAGTAAAATACCAAGTTGAAATTTTCTATAGTCGACACAAATAAAATCTATAATGAAACTAATCCCAAAATCTATTCGTTTGATTCTTTTTTCAAAAACAAAAAAGCATGTTTGATAAGAACAATTTCTAGAAACTGAAATTTCCAAAAATTATATCTTTTTGGTTTTTGAAACCAAAAAACCAAAATATCTTGGGGCTATGTTGGCTTTTACTTCCAGTTTTTCTATTATTCATTGTTTTTTCGGTACAGTTTCATCTTCTTCACTCATTTTTACTATCTTCCATTATTTCCAGAAGCAGTTCTTGAAATCCTTTTTAAAGAATAGTTTTTAAAAGCCACAACAAAAAAGAAAGATCACACAAGCCATAAAACATAATCTCCTGATAAAATTTGCTGTATGCATAAAATTTAATAGGTTGAATTCAAGGTAGAAAAACCTTCCAAAGGAAAGTCTATAGTTGATCTTTCATAGCATGAAAGACACATGAAATTGAAAGATGGGGTCGTCCTGAAGTCTCTTCTAGGCAACACTAACATTCACTCCCTGAGAGGGTCAAAAATATGCGGGAAATGAGGAATAAAATGAAATTACTTCTATAAAACTTGGAATGCTATAAAAACTTTTGAAATAAGTTATGAAAAAACAAAGGAAGCAATATTAAAATCCTCACATTTACATATAGTTTCATAATCAGGAAAAACCTGCAGAATAAAGCTTCAGTACGAAACTAATACTTTTGAATCTTTCATGCACAATTCAGGCTGCCGCACAATGTATATTTGATCACCAACTGAATTTTCTTTATAGTTGTCTTGATTTCGGTGCCAAGTCCATAATGCATATGTAGAATTCACAACCTGCAAGAAAATATAATGATAAAAATCTAGAGGAAAGGATTAATAATTTAATATATTGTATATGAGAATTCATGGACTGTATCCATGTCATGAAGTACAGACATAGTACAAGAGTAAAACCATTATTGTTATTCTAACTCAGGCAAGATCATCATCTACAATTTAGTGCTAATGGAGTGATAAGGTGGTCTAGAGGTAAAGGAGATTGAAAGGAGGAAAAAGGTCCTGAATTTGCCTCCCTCTATTAACAAAAAACTAACAAATAAACGATTGTGTTAACTGAACCTACAAGCAATTTACAATAACACTAGAAAGGAAGCTAAAAAAGGTTCACAATATGATTTTACCTGGAGTATCCCGTGTCCAAAACTGCTTTCTCTAAATGCACTCCACTCAGGCTGTTTGTTCCAACAAAAGTTACCTTTAGCAGGGCCAAAGGAAAAATTTGAATGGCAAACTCCTCCGAATTCTGGTATGTTATCACCAGCAGCAGGACACTTTCCAGGGTCATCTGCATGATCAACATCTATTTCCTCAATATTTCCACCATCTCCAACAATTATGTAAACAGGTCCACAAGGATCTAACATGTAATTATAAACTCTATTCATCCGCTCGTAAGCATGAACCTGCAAGATGGACAACATGTGACACTATTTATTGAATACAACAGGGAAAGAAAATTACATCTAAAACAAGCTTTATTTACACTTTCAAAGTAAAAAGTATTGCATCTCCAATATTTTAGGTGAAGCAAATGTAACAAGAATTAAAGCAAACAATACAGACCTTTAAGTACTTCTTAGCAACAAGAATTAACCTACAAAATCTATGCCTTTCGAACATGGACAGGATTCAATTGTCACCAAAAATCAATGTGTATAACTCAAATTCTGAATTCACTAGGAAATTTGTGTAATGGCAATCCTTTTATTATTGATATTGTTAGCTAATTCCTTATGAGAACCAAGACGAAAACAGGACAGCTTTGAGGTAAAAGCAGTTGCATTAAGTGCCTGGTCACTTATCAGTGTTGCATATGAACCAAAGAATAATTTGACATAAACAACTGATTGCTAGAGAGAAGGTTTGTATCATTACAAATTTTGACAATAACTTCCAAAGTATAATTAAATTAACACGAAATCCATGGATTAAGTTAAAGCACTCTTGTTTTGAATTTTTAGGCAGGCAAATAATGTATTTCTCCCATTGATCTAATCTTACAATACATTAAAAGCATAAATCAATCACAAAAGGAAAAAAATGTGTAAACCTTCACTTTGGTTCTTGAAATTGATGATGTTGAACATTTTAGTTCTTGACTTTCAAAAAGTATCACTTTAGTCATGACTTTCGGAAACTATCACTTTAATTCTTGAAATTGCTCGTTGTTAATTAGTTTAGTCCCTGAAATTAGTTTTTGTCAATCAATTACATCATTGAAATCGGGAAGTTATTGGTTGACAATGAGCGATTTCAGGGAGTAAAATAATAATTTCTGAAAGTTATTGATTGACAACAAAAAATTTCTGGGACTAACAAAAGTGATGATTTCTGAAAGTTAGGGACCAAAGTGCCCAAAGCTACCAATTTCATAGACTAGTTAAGGTTTACTTAAAGAAAATCTATGCAAAATTGGAAAAGAGAAATCTTAGATATTTTGGATATATTTACAAAATCATGTTTCATATTGATAACGACAAAATAGAGCAACTTACGTGGCCATTAAAAATTATGTCAACCCTGTATTGATAGAGAAGTTCCTCCATTTCCAATCTCATACACTCAAATTCTTGATAGTGTGAAGCATAGCTGTTATACCAAGGAGAATGCCATGCAGCTACTAACCAAGGGGTTACACTTCTGTCTACACTTTGCAGATCTCGCTTCAGCCAAGTAAACTGTGCACCTGGATTGAAGATCCAGTGAAACACACCAAGTTTAACCATCTAAACTTATGTGCATTGACTGGTTTACATAAGGTAAAATAAACTGTTTCAGTTATCACATACCAGTTCTGTTGTAATCAACATAAGCTCCTAACATGATGAAGTGTATGCCCCCAGCATCAAAAGAGTAGTAAAATTTACTCTTAGAGCCACTTTCTTCAGCAGGAACTGCAAATCTTGTTGAGTATGATTTGAATGTGATCCCATCAACTTGAGGTTCAATCTCATGATTCCCTTCAATAACCATCATAGGAACTTGTGAGGTCAAAGGCTCCATAAACCTGATGTTTCATAAATCAATGAGAAAATCAAACAAACCAAAATTTTCAAATAACAGATGCATTGCAATCAACTATCTGTAGAAGAGATTCTAATACTTTTACCCTCACTCCTAGCAGAATATGCTGGTCTAAGAAGTATGTGACAGATATAACTATTAACATCATTGAGAAGTAGATTAATGTAAGTACTTCGTTGCAACATTGCACAAGCTCAAATACTACCAAATGAAAGAAAACACATAATTGAAAGCAGAAGAAACTTGTAGCAGAGCTTTGGACGTTATTACAAAAACTTAGCCAATGTTAACTGGTATTTCTGTGTTGCTAGGGTACTTCTAATAAATTGGGTTACACACAATTCTCATTTTTAAAACTGAGTATTTATGCATATCTAAATGGAGTAAAGTGGAATATTTTAGTTTACTGTTTTGTCCAACATACAATTAGATTGGTGTGATTCAGCCAAGACCAGATTACATATACATATAACTCAGAACTTCAGGTAGGTTACCTTCCCCACCCATCCCATCGGGGTTGAAATGTCTCTCTAATAGGAGCATTTGGAAATGCACATGAATAACACGAAGCGCCCTTTCCTCCGGTCGTAAGATACTGATTTGCATATGTTAAATCTCCAACCATTAGAATCATTGAAGGATCATTAAAAGTTAGATGATCAATAGTTGTTGAAGAATTGCTTGTGAGGCCCAAATCTCCAATAACTGCTATTCGACTTGGATAACTATTTGGGCCAGGTTTTGGAGAAGTATCAAAAAAGTGCTCTTGGCTCATGGCTGGAATAGAACTATCCCCACATTTGTAGTAATACCTTGTTCCAGGTTCAAGACCTAACACCAAGAAAGAAATATCTCTAAATTTCTCCAAACTGAATAACAAATTGTATTTATTATACCATTCTTCTTTTGTTTTGGTACGGTGACTCATAAGAGTTTAATTCAACAGGTCCTCATAAAAATCCTACAGTTTTATCATAAAAAAATTACAGAAGATGATTACCATCAAGCACTTCATATTTTGAGACTTATATTTCAGTCATGCACATGAACACCATATGATTAGATATTGTTATATAATAGGGGGCTATGATAAGAAGAGTTATAATTAAAAACTTAAACGGTCCTGGGCAATTTGAAACTGCAACAAAATTATAAATATACCGCAGCAACTTTTGACTGGAATGTATAGCATATAGAAAGAAGCAAAGAGTCAAAGACCATAAAAACAGAATTTCCAAGTTTAAAGAACTTTATCAAAAGCCTTCTCTTTTACAACATTATTTGACAAGTAATTAGAAGCAAATACTCTTATCTAATAATTGTTTACTGCTTTACCAATTATGTAACAAGGCAGAAATTAACTTTGAGAAGTATTGCATCCAAGGACCCAGGATAACCAGCAACAACAACCAAGTTTTGTCCCACTAGATGGGACATGGGCGCTACATGGATGAAATGACGTTGTAATGTTTTATGATAACCATCTGAGCCAATTATTTGCTGTGTGCTTCAAATAGTTTTACTATCAAACCACAATTAGGATATTTGAAACGTTTAAAATAACACAGCCCCTTGTTGAAGATGTGAACCTAGAGATGTCAAAAAGGGTTACCTAACCCATATTGGATCAGCCCGATGTGGGTAGCAAGCCATGACCGAATGACCCTAAAAAACCTGAATTCAATTCAAGTTTTTAAAAACTACGCTCAGGTATAACAAGAATCCCAATTTTTAAGCTGGTTGTTTGCAAGTTCAGCCAGCATCAGGCCAGATTGGGCCCAGCTAAATAAACCTAAGTTTATTCATGTTTTGAAATTGAATGCCTAAGCTCGGTTATTTTCCAGACTGGGCCATCAGGCACAACCCATTTTAACAGCTATATGTGAAACCAAATAGAAGGAACACATATCACATAAATAAGAACAGCCTCTAACCCTTTTCTCACTATGCAGGCTAAATGAATTAAACAATGTCATAGACCCATAATTTTCTGTTGTATATCATGCCTATAGGAAGGAACACATCTGACATAGGTTCTATAAAATCAATCACTAGCATGCTCCTTGTCAGCAATCACTGCTTCCTAAAAGAACAAATAACTCAACATACCTTCTATTTTCACATGGTGAATGATACCAGAAGTGTAATTCCAAAGGCCGTCAAAAGGATACAACTGAGTGTAAACAACAGAACCACCTTTCCCAACACTTGTTAACTTGCCACTCTCTTTCCCATACCACACCTCACTTCCAACAGACGCAGGATCAACCGGCGTGACATTGAGGCCAATCTGTGCATCCCCTGATCCAAAACCAAAACAACACAACTCAATAACAACTTGCTGCCTCAGAACACAACACCATAAGCATTTTTTTTTCTTTATAAAAAAAGAACATTTTCTTTTTGGGAAATTGAGAGTAGAGAAGATAAAGTACCAGTGACCCAAGAGACCCACATAGAAGTTGGTGAGGAAATTGCAAGAGCAATCTGTTCAGGGAATTTTGAAGTGACGTTCTTTCTGAGCCTTGGATGAGTCATAGGCAAGTCATCACTGCCACGTCTCAGTGATGGGTCGAACCTGCGAGTCACGGGATCAAATGGGCCATCTAGAGTAGTGGGTATTTGACTCTCACTCACTGCCATGTTAATGAGCATCATCACCACAATGATGCATAGTTTCATTGTTGGTGCACACAAACTGAATATGAATGAAAGAAACTGTTTTGTGGATTCCGAGGACGTTGTTGTGTTGTTATGGGGTAACAATGTAATACTACAATGTTGATTATCATGTTCTGTAACTGTACTTACTTGACTTTTAAGTTAACTGAAAACTATCTGTTGGCATGTGAATATCGGCATCTGCGTGTTAACTTTGGAATATGCTGCTTCATTACAGTTCTTATTTTCAATTTTTTCTATCACTTATAAAAATGATTCCAAAATACTATATCAGACTTGAAAGTGAAAGGGTGAATGTTGACTAATCTTTCATGAGGATTGTTTAATTTAAAGTAATACAATAAATTAGTCTGGAAATTAGGAATATCAATCAATTTAATTTTTGAAGTTACAAAAATATTATTTCAGTAATCAAAAATAGAACTCTAAATATTAGTTATTTGGTCTTTATATTTATGTTTTTAATGACTAAACTGATTTTTTTTAAAGATAAAATTGATCAATAACAAACTTGATTTATTATTTTTTAATTAAAAATACGTCTTTTCACTTCCTCTTTTTGTGCGTTTCAGTCAATATGGTGAGTCTAATATCATCTTCATTCTTCACAAAATTTGTGGTTAAGATCTTTCCAAAAAAAAAAAAAGAATACCTAAAGGGTTAAATCTTCTATAATGTATTGAATTCTGCTTCTCATCAGCTTTTTCGCATACCAAAACGCCAGCGTAGTATAATTTCTAAGTAACGCATCCATAATATATTATATTATATTCTAATTGCATCAATTGACCTCCTTTTTGTCTATCATTAGATTGCATCAATTATTTAATTATTTCTTAATTAAATAATTTCTTTTCTTATTCATCAATTAAGTAATTTATTTATTCATGCATTCATTCTTTCATTCGTGTATATATATATATATATATATATATATATATATATATTTATTTATTTATTTCCTTTAAGCATTGAGGTGTTGAACTGATGTTGATTTTTTCTATGAAACAGGACCAGAAATTTGGTTTGGTCTGAGCTACAAGTTCAAACATTTCCTCCAGTTCAAAAGTACATTCCCACCATAGCCTCAATAAATATATTAAACCAATCATATCATTCAACAAAAGCAAAGCTAAACATGATTATTACATGCCCATAATCACAACCTCAACTATTTTAACAATTTCAGGGAGATTAGAATAAAACAATAATAATAACAGAGGATTCACAATTTAGTCTCCACAAAATAAGTAGATGAGACAGTCAAGCCTCGCGAACAAGTCTTTGCCTCTTATCGGGTGTCTCCAACCAACAGAACTCCAAATGGAAGGATTTAGATTCTGCTACACTTTTAGCAACATCACATGGACATCCCATGTACATGCCACCAGGTAATAGTTTCATCTGATAGCCCCCATCAAATGTGATCAAATAATCTGATATTGTTCCAGTCCATTGCACGCTGGGAGTGACATTTTCCACATCAGATGTTGAAGTAACATCCTGATCTCAAACAGCACCATCAACAACAAATATGACTAGTTTTAGGAAAGTGGTTAGCTGTATAGCATTTTGTTGAACAATGATTTATAAACATCCACATAATATCAACACCTTGCTCTCTCTCTCTATCTCTGCGTGTCATATCACATCATCACCTATTACACCTATTACTTTTCTCTCATCTATCCCTATCTCCCTTAAGGTTTAGACACCCAAGGAAAGGGAAAGGACTTTGTTGAGACTAATTAAAGAGATTACTTTCAATCAAACATTACTCATATCAACATATATATTACTAATAGAACCAACATAATAGAACAACTAAAAAGGCAAAAGGGCAATAAAAGCTTCAATAAGGAAACGCAGTTAAACAAGGGCATAAAGAATCAACAAAGCAGGGACCGAACTAGAAAACAACAAAGAAACGGGTCAAAAGCGAAGAGACATTTTAGTAAAATATTAATTTGGAACAGTACTATCAGTCAATTTGTTCTTTGGATTGCAAAAAAATATCAATTTGGGTTAAAATCATTGGTTAAATAGTTCTTACCATTGCGAAAGTAAATATAATTTCTAACTTTAGCAACTATCAAAGTATCAATCAGTTTAATCCTTAACATTGATGCACACAAGTCAATTTGGTCTAATTATACTTCGCATTGGGGACCAAATTGATCAATACTGTGATAGATTGTAGTTAGTTAGTGGAACGGTTAGTTTGTTTGGGGGTTAGACACATAAATGTTAGTTAGTTGGGCTGAGAAAGAGAAGTATAAAGGCATGTTGCCTATATAAATAAAAGGAGCAGTTTGTCATTTGAGTGAGAAATACAGCCTTCGGCAATTAGAGAGTTCAAGGTCTTTCAAATACCTTGAGAGTTTTCTCCGTCTTTCACACTCTATCAATAATAATTTATTTTCTTGCAAATCTGAAGCAGTTTCTATCAGATTGTCACAGGTTAAGGAATATATTTGGCTTTTCATGATATTAAGAACCAAATTACCCACAAGAGCCAATTTAAGAGATTAAATTGACTTGAAGTCAGAGACTGAATTAACTTTTTTGAGGTATTCGAAACCAAATTAACTGGTCATGTAAGTCTCAAGAGCCAAACTAATATATATATCTATTGGCAAGAAGAACCAAACTTATATTTTACCCTGTAAGCTTTGGCATATACAATTGTATTAATGGTAGAAAATAATACTGTAATTTTAAAAGAAAATGAGGGGCCAGTCCCCCCTGTGGCCTTGCCTCTCTCCTCCATACAGCCCTAAGCATCATGCCATTAAAATTTTCAATTTTCTTCTACAAAGTAATATAAAATTCAATGCTTTAATCATTTTATTAAGCTATAATTTCATTATGCCCACGCAACATGTGTTGTTATTATTAAGCTGTAAAATACCTGAATAAGTTGGCCATTGTCATCCATCTCATGTAACACAACAGTATCAGCATTTGCTAGATCCATATACACCACTTTGTTTTGTAATGGAATGGACTTTCCATTTGCCAAGAAAAGGTGTAATCCTATTCTTCACATCCTGCCATGAAATCAAACTGAATGAAAAAGGGAGAAAGGTATAAGAAATAATAAACATAAGAAAAATGTCCTTTGTAAATAAATTTGCTCTAGCTTGTGTGTTAGGGTATGAATTTGCGGATATTGTAAAAAGGTCTAATTTATTTTATATTTTGATTTCAGAATGAAATAATTTGGAACTGAGCTCTGCAGTAGAAAAGATGTACATATCTCGGTTAAACTCACCGAAGAACTATCAAGCAGAGGAAGAGACCCATCACTTGTTTCCCCTAAGAAGAGGATAAGCATATCTACGGCGCCTTTGGCTACAAAATGTGAAAGGCTCTAGCTTTCATATCTCTGCAGAGAGTACAGGCAATTCTCACATACAACAGAAGGTCGACATGAGGGAAGCTTGAGATTTCTGCACCATGAGAAAGATTTAACAATCCAAGCAAGGTATACTATATAAGGTGTACATAGGAGATGCAATTTTTTTTTAAAATTTTGGTGCTGGTGCTCACATGCCAAATCACTCAATAATAAACTCTTTATGGAGGAAACAGTTTGCAATGTTTGCACATTGGGCTGTTACAGATAAAAAGGGGAAGAGGAAAACTAGAAAACCAAGGAAAACTTTAAGAGAAACAAATAAAAATGATTTTCCTCTAAATGTTTTTACTAAGATCTTGATTTCTGATAGAGCCCAATGGCATCACTTAATCGATCTGCATCAGAGCAAGTGCAGAATAACGTAGCCAAGTAAGACATGGTTGTTGATGTCAACAGTGTTTTACAGCATTTCAGATTCATCAAAATGACGGTCAAATCATAGGTTTTGAAGTAAAAAATGAAAAAAGTACAACCATAAATAACTAAAGAAACAGGGTTTGAAAGGCTTCTTTCTCTACTTTGCCTGAAAGACCATATGCTAGTACTGTCATCAAGTTATTCTTTGGGTTAATCTCAAAAGTTCTACAGTATATAGGAAACTATGTTGGCAAAGTAATATGATGCAACTAACCAGGCACACAGGCATTCATGCATACTAGTTTTAGGCCAAAATAATGGCTCCTAGAAACATTGATGATTTGAATTTCCTGTTTGACGTACTACTTTTTAAGCCAAAATGATAGTAACATTGAATATTTGAATTTGCCAATATTTGGGTTTTGCTTGTTCCAAAATGTTTTATTTTACAACATCGTAAAATCCATATGTAGTTGTATTGTAGTTCTTGAGGAATGTTTTAACTTTTAAGATCACATATAAAAGCTTTTCTCCTTTATTTCTAGTTGCTCAGATTGCTCATATGTATACTGTAAATTATTCTCCAGCATAGAAAGCCCCAAAAAGCCTTAAGTATGTTAAAGGAAGTAAAATTTTCAAGTTGAAAGTCACCAACATAAAGAGCTACTAAATCTACAGGATACCATACCATGTTGCTCAATAATTTCTTTCTCTCCTTTTGATTGCCTTTGGCAATGTTTACGGCTTTACTTCCTATTACGCCTCTGTTACTTACAAATCCAAAAATCTAGTCTCACCACACTCCTCAAATTACCACTTAAACTAGCAGCCAGAAAAACACTGCAGTTTTACTTTGCATCATGTATTAGTCAACTCATTATATGAGAAATTGATATCACACACATTGCCAAAATGCTCAGCTGAAAAGTAGTTAGCATGCTATCTCTACAGTACACCATGGCAATACAAACAAGCAAAGCAAATCCTGTTATCACCAAAAGTAGTTAGCATGCTATCTCTACAGTCTTGATTTCATTTACTAGCACACAATAAATGTTTATGGAACAGCATTAGTTACACTTCATCTATATAGAAATCAAACAAACACTTAACAGTTCTGGTTGATCTCTTATTATAGGGAAAGAAGCATCACCTAGGTGATTCTTCACCAGTGTCATCTTCCCCAAGAACACCTTGCCTTAATACACTTTCCAACATGCCAACCGTTTGGTACCTCAGAGCAAACACTCTCTCAGATGGGAAACAGCCTATCTGCAAACTAATTGTAATAAATATTGTAAAGAAACAATGGGATCACAAGGAAAGAACCAGAATAAATACTAACCCTGCCCCTTAATATAAGAAGTAAGAACCCTAATGAAAAAATCAACAACATTAATTAATTTTTCACTAAAATACCTTCATTAACCATTCATAAAATAAGTATTAATTGAAAAGATAAAGATAGAGAGTAAGATTTGTTAATCTTAATATAATATGTAAAGGTACTTTAGACACATTAAATAACTTTAATTAAGTTAACTAACATTTTTTAGAACTAAAATTGATAGGTAAGAGGTTCTTATATTAAGGGATGATGCATCTATTGGTAACATGGGTTTCACCCCGGATGCACAGAAGTTGTTTGATGAGATGCCCCTAAAAGGATTTTGTCTCTTGGAACTCTCTTGTTTCCGGGTTTGCATGAGTTTCTTTTCTACGATGAAATCTGAAATGGCCTTGGGTTGAATGAGTTTACACTCGTATCTGTTATCTCGGCTTGTGCTTCTGGGAAAGCCCGGGATTAAGGTTAGTATCTTCATTGCTGTGCAGTGAAATTGGGTATGGAGTCGGAGGTGAAACTTGTCAATGCTCTTATTAATATGTATGGAAAGTTTGGGTTGTTGAGTCTGCTTTCAAGTTGTTTTGGGCATTGGCAGAGAAGAATATTGTGTCGTGGAATTCAATGGTGGCTGTTTGGACACAAAATGGAATCCCTGATGAAGCTTCTAATTATTTTAACATGATGAGGGTGAGTGGACTTCTTCCTGATGGAGCCACAATGGTGAGCTTGCTTCAAGCCTGTGAAAAATTGCCTGTTGGAAGATTGGTAGAGGCCATGCATGGTGTAATATTCACCTGTGGTCTTAATGAAAATGTAGCAATTGCAACCACCCTTTTGAACTTGTATTCAAAGTTGGGAAGATTGAATTCTTCTCATAAGGTCTTTGCTGAGATATGAAGCCTGATAAAGTGGCACTGACAGCAATGCTTGCAGGGTATGCCATGCATGGTCGTGGGAGAGAAGCAATAGAGTTCTTTGAAAGGACTGTAAGGGACGGTACGGTATGGAGCCTGATCATGTTACTTTTACTCATTTGTTATGTGCTTGTTGCCATTCAGGGCTTGTTGAAGAAGGAAAGTGCTACTTTCAAATCATGCCTGATATTTACGGATCTTCTTGGCCGCTGTGGTCTACTAAATGATGCTCATAAGCTGATAAAGAACATGCCAATAGAGCCAATATTCCCATGGCGCAATGGTGGATCGGGGACTAAAAAAACAAAAATAAAATGTTTTGGGCCTCGTTGACCCGGTTTTGACCCGAAACCCTTGACCCAAAAACATGAAAAAACCCTAAAATCTTTGATCCTTACCATCGTTTTCATTCGTGCGAAGCCCCCAACCATCTCCGGCGTCGTGTTCATCCTCTACGGCGCGAAGTTCGTCCTCTCCGGCGCTCATTCATCCTCTACGGTGTAAGAAACTACCATATTTTCAGTTTTGCTATTCTCCGACCCCTCTCTTTTGGTTTCTCGTCTCCGACCCCTCCCCTTTTTTCCCCCAGCTTCTATTTCTTTCGTCCCCTAGCTTCTAGTTTCATTTTATTTATTCTCCCTGTTTCCTCTTCTTCGTTTTTTGTTTCGTACAATTGCTTGAAGTTGATAATTACTATGTTTGACAAATTATGTATGTTTTTATTGAACTTGAGAAGTTGTTATGATATGGTTTTAATTGGGTTATTGTGTTGGAGATGCATAATTATTAATTATGCAGTGTTTTTCAGCGTAATTTTTTGCATGTATAGAATTTTTTTTTATCATGACCGCCATAATCCGCCATAACCCTATTGCATTTTTTTGGCTCTTTGCCATGAACTGCCATTGATAACACTGATTGATAATAGAATTGTGAAGGCATGTTATTTAATAGAATGGCCATTTTCCTCTGCCAGCCTATTGCCATCACTGTTGTGTCAAACCACACAATGGAAATATGTTATTCTAACGAGTTTATTGTCTCTAGAAGAAGTTTGCGTTGTTGTTATACCGATAGTTGTTATAAAACACGTTACTCTTCTTCTCTGCCCAACGTCTGTCTTTCTGCTCAACTCAGCCCCGATTTTTGCTGTCTGTTTCGGTGACTGCAACCCTGCAGGTAAGCCGTCTTCTTCTTTTTCATCCTTGTCTTTGATTTTTCAAATTTTTTTTTGTCTTTGTTTGTTTCAACCATCCCTTGTTTTTTTTTTCCTTCCTTTTCTCCCAAACTCATCTGTTTCTGCTATTCCAGCCCCTGTTCTATTCTATCACTTTTCAAGAAACCCATCGCATCTTTAAGTATGACTCTAGATTTCTAGTTATTGACTACCTATGACAGCATATCTTGTTTAGTATATGACCTATGCTTGTAGTATTTTAATGTCTTTGTGATTATGTCTTTGCAATTCTATATGTGTATAGCATGTTATATACACGTGTATATAAGATTTTTAAAAGGCTGTCATTCTGCTCTATGCTACACCTCAATAGTGTTTTAGGGCTCCACCGCCATTTGCCGCTATCCGTGATGGACAACTATGGTTATACCATTTTAACTACCAGTATTTCTATTGGTCTGAGCATTGCTACTTCACAGTGATTGATCGTCATACTTTGACAAAAAAATACTTTTAAAGCTGACTCGGCTCCTTATTTGATGTGTTTTTTTGCAATCTTGGAAGTACGTTCAACTGCCCATGAAGTGGCTAACCTACTTGATTTATTTAACAATGGGCTAAGAGTTTAAGGCTCATAGACGACCACAGGCCTTTGTGGGCTTCATAGTCATGTGGGGTGTACTCTATGTGGTCCTATTGAGTCCATGAGGTTATTTTGGGTGAATGTGGAATGCTGATCCTTGCTTGTTTCTCCAGTTTGGTAATATTACCTTTCGTTACCTATGGCTAATACAGGTTGAAGTTGAGTCATAGTAACAAGTCATGGCTAAAGAAATGAAATTGCTAGAACCTGGAAGAGCTCCAAGAAAGAGGAAATTTGGTATAAAACATGGTGGTAAAAGGCCTGGTAAGAAAGCAAAAGTGATGCCACTACATGGACAGAAGAAAGTTAAAATAGACAAAAAGATGCAGAAACTTTTCCGCAAGCGAGCACGGGAGTATGATTCTGATGATGAAGAAGATGAGACCCCTGTCCCTGCCACCGCAGCAACTAGAAGCCTGGCATCTATCGCCAATAAAAGAAATGAGGAGGATGACATAGAGAGTGAAGATCCATCTGAAGATGAAGGAGCAGCAGGACGACAAAAAACATGGAACAAAAGCACTATTGATGTGAATAATCAGTTCTCTGATGATGAAGGAGAGGATGATAGCGAAATTCAGCCAGGAATTACAAAATTCACTGAGGGCTGTAGAGCATTCAAGATGGCCTTCATGAAAATTATAAAGAAGAGTGTTTCTGATGACTTATTGGTACGTTAAGTGATTATACAACATGGTTATGTCAATATAGAGCATTTTTTTTTTTTTTTGGTCGAAACTCAATATATAGAGCATTTGGAAACTGATTTTTTGAGACTTGGATAACTCTGTAGGGTCCAGTATTGTCGGGGCACAAGAAACTTATTATAGACAAACTTGCAGAAGAGGAAGCTGAACACAAGATCAAGGGAGAGGCCAAAAAGGAAAAGCAGATGGTAATTTTACAATTCAAGTGATTTAATTTGATATTATCCCAAATATAGTTGGCATGTTATATGTATCTCAATTTTCGTCACCCTGAAATTTTCCCTGTCTGCAAATCATTCTTGACTGATAATCTTATGCTTGTTTATAGGTAGCAGAAAAGGGGCATGTCAAACCTGCTTCTAATTATCTGGACTCACATGAAAAATTTCTAATAAGTGTTGCTACAAAAGGAGGTACATGAATTGCATTTTCTTTTAAATATAGGTGTGTGGCTTAATTATTTGGGTTTTCCTTGTACTAACTTGGGCTGTTGTTGTGACCATGCATCAAATTGGATTATTTTCAGTGGTCAAGTTGTTCAATGCTGTAAGTTTTCACTCAACCAAATTTTGATTTCCTTCCTAGATTCTCTACCCATGTGTTTATTTATTGCATTATCATAATTGAACTAGAGATTCTTTCCCGCATGCTGCAGGTCAATAAGGCACAAACTGCTCAGAAAGGGTTGGACTCCTCAAGGACTAAGGATGCAAAAGGTAAGTTGTTTGATGCCAACATTCTAAGAAAATATTCAGAATCAATTCTTTTTTCTCTTGTAATCATAGTGATACGGTACATGCATTCCAGAATTCTCTATTCACTTTGTTCTTTTGTTCATCTGTTCCATTTTTATGGGTCTAACATATTCATACTCAATAGTGTGTGCCCATTTCTTACTATCTAGTGTGTGTTATGCTGCCAGTGATAAGTAAGCGAACCAAAGAAGCCTTCTTTTCAGAATTAGGGAAGCCGACATTGCCCGCAATTGGCACCTCTGCCAAGGTGATTTGTTGCTGTTTGTTCTCATTTACTATCAGTTTGTCTGTTGGACTCCTTTTGTTAAGAAGTTGATAATTTCAAGCAGTGTTTTATAAGGATGATCTGATTGGTTAGATCTATCAGTCGTACTTGTTCACACACTCATTCTATTGTTGTAACTCATTAGCCTAAAAAACAGAATATATACTCGTTAGCCTAAAAAACCAGAATATATGTGATTTAACTAGTAAGAAACTTGGATGAATTGGAAGAAATTATTAAGAAGATATAGTTTTAAAAATTCTAGATGAACAGTTGTCTATTTTCCTAAAACAATTAATCTATGAGCTTTAAAGTAGTTTAATATAATAGTTATTATTATTTGGTCTTCCATTTTGAACATTTTATATTTTATCTAGTCTCTGATGCATTTATAGTGGTGCCTTTCAAGTATTTTTCTCCTAAGATTAGATCTACACTAGGATGTTTCAGCTATCCTATATGATTTTTGTTTTTCTTCAGCAACTAACTAATGTATCTTAATGAGGTAGCTTCCCCTATTGCTACATTATCTTACTATTCTAGTTTTGGATATGCAGGCCAATGCAAGCACAGGCAAGGTAGAAGATGAACAACCAGCTTGGGCTCCGCTACGAGACAACTATATGCTGACAAGTACAAGACTAAAGGATTGGGACAAAATGCCTGTAAGTATCTTCTGAAGTTGTAGCAAGTTTACTCTTTATGCCTGACGGCAACATTATACTCATTATTTCGCTTGCCTGCAGGATAAAAATGCATCCGATGAGATTGGAAAGGCTTCCGAAGATAGTAGTTCAGAAGAAGATTAGTGTTTGAAAACTAGAGCAAGCTGCCTTGAGAATGGGACAGTTTGTAAATTTTTGAATATCGGAATTGTTTTAATCGTTTTTAGCATAGGAATATCTATTCTTACCCATGTATTTTTGTAGTGAATGGTGTACTGCTACGAGTAATGAATCATTAGTATGTGATTGAAGTTGCATGTGTTTGCTTCCCTACTCCATTTCTCCTGATTTGGTTGGTAAAGAATGGATTAGTAGCAAACTTGCTATCTAATCTAATAGTCTATGATTTGTTATGCGTCACCTATCTTGTTTTGCATCTTTAGAGACTATTCATACTAACATACTGGTATGATGTATTTTTCTTTTGTGGTTATAGTAGAGTAGCATTTATTTTCGATCACATTTAGAATGCTCTGGTGTTACTGCTCACTTCCATGTATTCTTGTCAACCATAGAAGAGGGCAAGGGTGTAGTTGGTTAAGTCATAAGTGTATGGAAATTTGGATAAACTCGTCTAAAAGTATTTGTAGAAAAAAATAATAAAATGAACTATACTGCTAATAATTGATACATTTTAATTTTTTTGGAGTGCAGTCAGTGCTAGAAAAACTCAGCTATATAATTAGTTTATTTTTGTTCATAATTATATAGTAAATAGGAACAGATTTAATACAAATTTTTTTTCTAATGAAATCAATTTCTATATGCTTTAAACATATCTAAATGGTCTCTGAATGTCGTTAAATTTAACAGGCGGCTACTATGCATCAATTATGAATTAATAGGATTGACCACACTAAAAAATTCTTAAAATTGAGGAATATATGTAATAAAATGCAATTGGGTCATTTTATGCCATTTGGACATTCAAAGCCAACCTAGTCACCTTTAATTTGATTCAAGGTTCTAAAACCTCATACGAAAATATCAATTATCCAGTTCTTTAAATTATGTTATCCCTTCACCAAATCATATATCTAACAAACTTTATACACTTCTAAAACTCATTCAATCACACATCACTCATCATCATTAGCCAAGGTTCATTACAGAATATAAATGATACCATATGATCCGGTCCTAACACCGGTCCCCAAGAGCATGGCTTTAATGCTTTGTCAGGTCAGCATTTCGAACGAGGTAAGTACGCTTCAAATACGGAGTATATACGACGAAGACAAGTAACCCCGCCTAGGCATGTCACTCCGCCTAGGTATGACACTCCGCCTAGGCATGTTACCTTGCCAAGGGTCATCACTCCGCCAAGGCATGATACTCCGCCAAGGCATGTTACTCCGCCTAGGCATGTAACGCCGCCAGAATGCATATTACTCCGCCAAGCCATAGGCTCAACACAGGCGGAATATTGAACTTCCCATACTGCACAGCGAACCCATACTCACAACCCCGGCACGAGATTGACTCTATCTTGAGAGGTTAATAATGGGAATCACGCTGTCACGCATAAAGGGAAATAACAATAAAATAATAAAGCATTCACGCTTCCCAAGTAAGTGGAAATACCTACTACAATAACGGTGCTCGTGAACGACACAGGGACCCACTGTCTTTCTTGCTTTATGCTAGAAAACAAGGAACGGGCCCTACCAATAATGCAGCACCAGTAACAGGTATATAAACCTCAGCAAAAAGGTATACAGGGGCTTTTTCCCCATTTCTGAACCTTACTCTCTCTCTTACTTGCATAATTCTCTCTGACTGTCTTTCTAAGTCTTAATGTATTCTGAAATACTGACTTGAGCGTCGGAGAACGATTGCAGGTACCACCCCAATCGGGTCAAGACTGAGAAGACTCCTCCAGGCGGACTGGGACACCGCCCAATGTATACTGCACTCCGTGTCAAAGCATAAGAGGCAATTTCAGGCGGGCTACCACACCGCCGCATTGCGAGTTACACTCCGCCCCAGTATGGTTCAGAATCCGCCTCAACATACAAAAACACTCTACATCTGAACATTTATGTACACTACTTTGTATCAGATTGAGCTGTCTCAGGATCGTAACTTTACACCCCCCGTAAAGGACGGATCAGTGGCACGCCCAGTGGGACACGTTAAAGTTATTCCCACCTCTCGTTTAAGGAGTTTGGTCTCTTATTATGAAAGGGAATGGGAGAAACCAACCAGATGGGCACGTGGAAGATATCACTGCCCAAGAACAACCAATGAACAGGCACTTAGCTTTCGAGTCGCCTGTGGAAAGTTCAAGAAGAATGGTGCAGGTCTCAGCACCAAATCTAAAGGATGAGATGATAAGAAAGCTGAGGGAGGAACTGATGGAATTGAAACGCCAAAGAAAGAGCGTGGAGGAGAGAGCCATGTCCCTGATCAAAGGGTCACATCACACAACCGAGGGAGAAAAATTCTCTACCCCCCAGTATTCAAATATCCCCACATTTGAAGGGAAGGAACAGATCCACGATTCTGATAAGAGAGTTGTTAAAGGGAAGAGGAAGCTGATGACAGCCTCTCCAGTAACTTATAAGCTCACAGTTCCTTTTTCAAGGAGACTTATGAGTGTACGCATCCCTAAGCACCTACAGACTACTCAACCTCTCTCTGTAGAAAAATACAATGGTGAAACTGATCCTACTAAGCATCTTGATGCTTATACACTCGAAGCCATGTACCTGGGGGCAGATGAAGACGTCATGTGCAGGATGTTCCCTCGGACTCTTGTTGATGATGCCCTTAGCTGGTTCAGGAAGCTACCATCAGGTTCCATTAACTCATGGGAAGAAATGGCAACAGCGTTTGTGGACCACTTTGTCATTTCCAGTGATATTCCCAGAACATCTCATACCTTGGCTCAGATTAGGCAAGGGGAGCATGAAACTCTCAAGGACTTCTTGAAGAGGTTTCACAAGGAAGCAGCTGCTGTTCCAAACTTGGCAGAAGCACTTCAATTGCATATAGCAACAGAAGCTTTGCAACCAAGTTCTGCTTTTGCCATGTCATTGGCAAAGAATCCTCCAGTGAATTTTGAAGAATTCAAGAGGAAAGCATCCAAGTATGTGAGCATTGAAATACACTTGGAAGCAACAGCAGCAAGAGAGAAATCCCCAACGTTACAACGGAGTGATAAGAGCAGATCCAGATCGGGTTTTACCAAGAAGGTCTAATGAGTCATAACCCCGACTCATCTCTCTTTCTCTCTTTTGTAATTCATAATTAATGAAATACTCTAAATGATTCACCCATTGTCTTTATGATTTCATTCGATGCACAACACTGTTGTGACAAGATACTTTCAGGACGGATGATCCTAACAACGTATCCGTTGTTAGCGATGAACCTCTTCGAAGGTACAAGTGGGTGAATCACCCCATTCGAAGGCCCAGATTGTAGGATTAAACCGAACTCTGGGTACGGTTAGTAAGTTTGGCTGAACACCGGTGAAGGCTCGGATTGTAGGATTGAACCGAACTCCGAGTACGACTAGTAGGTTTGGCCGAACGTCGGTGAAGACCTGAGTTGTAGGATTAAACCGAACCTCAGGAAATGGGTTGTAGGGCTGGTCCTTTTTCAAGGCCACAAACCGAACCCCATTCGAAGACTACATGGGTTGTAGGGCTGGTCCTTTTTCAAGGCCACAAACCGAACCCCATGCGAAGGCTTGGGCGCAGTAGGCCGGTTCATACAGAAAACCGTGCTGAACCCCGAGTAACGGGCGCAGTAGGTTCAGGATTAGCCCTGATCTGAACCCCGTGTTGAAGGCTTGGATTGTAGGATTGCACCGAACTCCAAGTACGGTTAGTAGGATTGAACCGAACACCGTGTGAAGGCCGGTGAATGAGTGAAATCCAACACCGGTTGAAGAAGAAACACTTCCCCAGGACGGATGCTCTCAATCACATATTCTGTGAGTTGACGAGGTAACTCCTGGCGCGGACAATTCCCATCATCATTCTTATGATGGAAGTCTTTGAAGACACAATCCGTACTCCTATGATTGAAAAATGTCTCCAGGACGGATTATCTAAATCACTTAATCTGTGATCTGACGATGTAACTCTTGACGATGTGTACTTTTCCAGAACGGATAACCTCAGTCACCCATTATGTGATATGACGATGTAACTCCTGACGTTGTGTACTTGCCCAGGACGGATGATCTCAATCACCCATTCTGTGATTTGACGATGTAACTCCTGGCGCCATACACGCTCCAAGGACGGATGATCTCAATCACCTAATATGTGACCTGACGATGTAGTTCCTGGTATCGTACACATCCCCAAGACGGATGATCTCAATCACTTATGAAGTGATTCGACGATAAAACTCCTGAATTTATTCCCATGCAGATAAGACAACGGCTCCAACATGCAACAACGCTTCGCAAACGGAGTCAACAAAAACTCCTTGGGGAAATTGGTGTCTCAGCTATATGCTGCACCATACCGACCCTAAGGTCCAGAAAACTCCTTGGGGGGAAAGAACTGGTGTCACAGCTATATGCTGCACTAATTCGTCCCCAAGGTCCTGCAGGCTTCTTGTGGAAAGAGCTGGTGTCACAGCTATATGCTGCACTACGCTAACTCCAAAACGCAACCAGTTTCTTGTAGGAACGACTGGTGTCACAGCTATATGCTGCACCATACCGCCTCAAAGGTACGATCAATTTCTTGCAGGAACGACTGGTGTCACAGCTATATGCTGCACCATACCGCCTCAAAGGTCTAACCAATTTTTTGCAGGATGAATTGGTGTCACAGCTATATGCTGCACCATACCGCCTCAAAGGTTTAACCAATTTCTTGCAGGATGAATCGGTGTCACAGCTATATGCTGCACCATAGCAATCCTGGATTCAACAATTTTCATTTGATCAGGAGTTACACTCCGGTCCAAGTTCAAAAGGATGAACATTCCATCCAAAGCTTGACTCCGCCTAACTGCCAATGTTTTACGGAGTACAATAGCAACCAACTCAAGCACTACCCAACAAGTTCAAGTAAGATCAACACTTGTAGAATTGTGCTTCATTGAAATTCCTAAGAGGCTACTCCGCCCTCTTACGGAATCCAATCTCATGCACATTCCTAAGAGGCCACTCCGCCTTCTTACGGAATCCTACTCTTGGAAATTCCTAAGAGGCTACTCCGCCTTCTTACGGAATCCAACTCCTTGGAAATTCCTAAGAGGCTACTCCGCCTTCTTACGGAATCCAACTCCTTGGAAATTCCTAAGAGGCTACTCCGCCTTCTTACGGAATCCAACTCCTTGGAGATTCCTAAGAGGCTACTCCGTCTTCTTACGGAATTCAAATCCAATTTCACGGAAATTCCTAAGAGGCGACTCCGCCTTCTTACGGAATCCAACCACTATGAAATTCCTAAGAGGCTATGCCGCCTTCTTACGAAATCTACTTCATGGAAATTCCTAAGAGGACACTCCGCCTCCTTACGGAATCTGTTTCATCAAAATTCCTAAGAGGCCACTCCGCCCTCTTACGGAATCCAATCTCATTCACATTCCTAAGAGGCCACTCCGCCTTCTTACGGAATACAACTCCTTGGAGATTCCTAAGAGGCTACTCCGTCTTCTTACGGAATTCAAATCCAATTTCACGGAAATTCCTAAGAGGCCACTCCGCCTTCTTACGGAATACAACTTATTGGAATTCCTAAGAGGCCACTCCGCCTTCTTACGAAATCCTACTCTTGGAAATTCCTAAGAGGCTACTCCGCCTTCTTACGGAATCCAACTCCTTGGAAATTCCTAAGAGGCTACTCCGCCTTCTTACGGAATCCAACTCCTTGGAGATTCCTAAGAGGCTACTCCGTCTTCTTACGGAATTCAAATCCAATTTCACGGAAATTCCTAAGAGGCCACTCCGCCTTCTTACGGAATACAACTTATTGGAATTCCTAAGAGGCCACTCCGCCTTCTTACGGAATCCTACTCTTGGAAATTCCTAACAGGCTACTCCGCCTTCTTACGGAATCCAACCACTATGAAATTCCTAAGAGGCTATGCCGCCTTCTTACGGAATCTACTTCATGGAAATTCCTAAGAGGACACTCCGCCTTCTTACGGAATCTATTTCATCAAAATTCCTAAGAGGCCACTCCGCCTTCTTACGGAATCTGTTTCATCAAAATTCCTAAGAGGCCACTCCGCCTTCTTACGGAATCTGTTTCATCAAAATTCTTAACAGGCTACTCCGCCTTCTTACGGAATCTACTCCTTGGAGATTCCTAAGAAGCAACTCCGTCTTCTTACGGAATTCAACTCATTGGAATTCCTAAGAGGCCATTACGCCTCATTATTGAATTTACTTCAGTTAAAATTTCAAAGGGGCTACCCCGCTTCGTTATACTTAATCATATTTCATTAAGTCCTCAGATGAATATTCCGCCTTCTTAATATCATTTTACAAGGCATAAATACGACGGACTTAAACACTACTTCTATGAACAAGTATACACTTGCAGAAAATATGTTTTATTGAATATTGCCAATATTAATAAAAATCCAGAGCCTATCCTGGAACAAGGCGATATCATTAAAATGCTGATAAAAACAAAAACTTGCAAAGAGACTGAGGAGAAGACTGAGAAACTGATCTTTAAGGGTCAGACGGCTTCCCTTCTTGCTGAGTGGAGGTGAGCTGACTTTCTCTGGCCTGGTCAAACTTTGGGAAGGAGGCAAGTCCGCCAGAACATATTCCTCATTGGGCGCAGGCATATGACCTCCTTGCACAGGCACCATCAATTCTCCATTGATAAATTCGTAATAGGGATGAATGCCTGTGGTGGAGAGAGTAACACCTGGGTTGCGATAGCAGAGTTGGCGAACAGCCATGCTGAAAGCATCATCAATCGCTGCCTCAGCTGCATCCAAGGCAGATTGTAATTCCTTGTCGAGCCTCTCACTGATAGCATCTGAGGCAGTCTTCTCAGCTTGCAACTCTTGAACCTGCATTTCAAGATTTCCATATGCGGTTGCTGCTTCGCCCAACTCCGCCGCCCAGGCATCTTCAGCTATGGCTTTATTTATTTCTATGGAGACCAGCCTCTGCTGAAGAATGCTCACGTCTCCGCCCAAAATTTGGTTCTGCTGATCTAAATTTGAAACTTGTTGCTTCAGCAGAACATTATCAGCCTTGATCTGGGAAAGTCCGCTCACCACCTCGCCTAGCTTTTTATTCTGTTGTTCTAGCAGGACCTTCTCAGCCTTCACCTTAGCCAACTCCTCCGTCAATTTCTTGATGTCGGAGTCGGCGGTGTCAAGATGTTTATCCTTGGCCTTGATCACCTCGGACAGCTGCTCATTGTCATGTTCCAAGCTACGAATCTTTTCCACAGACTCGTGGTAAGACGCCTGAAACATGTTCGCCTCGGCAGCAACGTCAGCTATCCGGGGGACAGAGGCCAAGAAACCATCTATCTCTGCAAGGTGCCACCTCGCAGCTGCAGCAGCCTCCGGAATCTCCTCAAAGTCGATGTCAGGGCGGAGGATGAATTCTGGATCACGCCTCTCTGACTGGCGGGATCCCGTATTTGCAAAGTACAAAAAGGGATTCAAGCGAGACCCCGCCTGGGGCAAAGAGACAAACCGCCTGGATGATTCCCCTGGCACATCAATGGGGAAAACTGCTGTCCCTCGAGTGGTCAAGCTCAGGGCGGGATCCTCAGACGGGCGGACTGGGGAAACATGAACTCTCCCTGCCTCGTCCCCCGTATCTTGGTCAGAAGGGGCTTGGAATCCCTCCGCTTGCTCCCCCGCGACATCTTCTTCGGGGATGCCTTCAACACCGCCCATATCAGCAGAAGTACCCATAACAGGTACCTCCTGAGTCTCTTCCAAGTCAATGGCAACATCGATTGATGTCCCTTCCTCAGCCCTCCTCTTGCCCTTAGTCCTCCTCCTTTGCAAGGCATGAAGATCTACTTCCTCTTCTTCCTCTTCAGCAGCTTCTGGTTCTTGGCGTTTTTTAGAACGCCTTTCAACAGTAGCTGCTGAAGATCCTACACCACCTTCAAAATTTATTATGTTGGTGGAGGCAGGGAAGGGAAGAGCTGTTGTAAGAGCGGCAGCCAGATTCCTCCTGGGCTGCACATTGTTCTCCGCGTTAATTTCCCTGCGGCTCATTCGGATCTGCTTGATGCGCTCCATCCCAGGGAACTCAGCGATTTCTCCTGCAAAATAACAAAACGAGAATATGATTAGAAGATGCAAGATAACAGTAAGACTCAATCAACATTGCGATTGTTAGTAATATTACTCAAGTATCCCTGAGCATCCCGCCCAAGCAGCCTTCGACAAAGGATCAGCTTGTGGACAGAGTTGTACTCCTTCAACATCCGGAGTACTTCCACAGACGCCGCCGATAGAGCACCCTCTTCAACTTCATACGCTCGCTTGGTTAAGAGAAAGTGCTCATGTGTCCACGCAACTGGGAATCGATCAATTCCCTCCTTATTCCGCCAGAAGACGGACTCCCCCTCCTTCACAGAAACCTTTACAAAACTTTTTCTGAAGTGGAGTCCGCCTTCCTTGGCGGAGTCCGCAAACGACTTGAAGTTTAAAATCTTCGGCTCCGCCCGAAGAGTAACAAGGCCCATGCCGCCTGTTTTTACGTTCACCCTCCTCATGATGCGGCAGAAAGAAAAGAACAACGCCACAGTAGGCGTAAACTCCAGATGCTCCGCCATCACCTCAAAGCTTCGAACTATTCCCCAACCATTTGGGTGCAACTGAGAAGGAGCACAATCCAAGAACCTCAGCACGCCCATCTGGAATTTGTTTAAGGGGAAACGCACTCCCAGCTGAGTGAACAGAATATCGTACATATATATTGTACGATTATTATGAGGACGATGGCAAATCCTTTCGAATGTCTTAGGAGAGCAAACAATGAACCTATCTTCATACCGTTCATTTTTCCAGATAGGCACAGATAGCTCCACTACACCGCCACTAGTTGTTGCATGGCGAGAGGAAGTACCCTTAACATCCTCCTCAACCCAACAATAAGGATCAATCTCGAGCGTCTTCTCCCAGTCCAGTCCATGCAACACGACGTTTTGACACTCTGCCATTGTCAACACTTGGGTATGGAAAACACCTCCTGACACAAACGAATGTACAGCATTACTAAAGTACTCCACGCTGCTGTAAAACGTCGAGTCCCTCCCAGTATAAAACGCCTCATCTTCACTCTCAATATCAGAAAACATGGGACGAACACAAACCCTAGAATGAGACTCTGACCTCTTTCCTCTCATCTTCCTTTTTATGAACACACAAAAAGGAAAACTAAAGCTAACCCAATGGAAATGAAGAAGCAAAGAAGAGGAAGAAGCAAGTACCTTAAGCTTCTGAAAGATAGAAGAACTCCAAACACCAATAAACTCGCAAGAGAGTAGCAAAAACACTTTCAGCGAACAAATACGAAGTGAGAGATGAAGCAAAACATTTCCCTTCTGAGAGTTTACCTATTTATAGGCATGGCTTGGGGGGAAATAAGAGAATCCTCAGAAATCTCGAAGATGTGTTTGCAGCCGTTAGATAAATCTCATCAACGGTTCTAAAATTGAAATATGCGTTTACAACCGTTGGATTTGTCTCACTGACGGTTCCTTTTTTGTTGAAACCAATAGATATATCTAAGGGCAGATATTTCATGGGCCACGTTTTTAAAATCCAAGGCCCACGGTAATAACCTCGAAAACGGTTCTCAATTGCCATCACGCGCATTTATGTCCCATCATTGGAATGGCAATCGTTACGAGGGCATACGTGGCAATGGGAGGCTGAAGAATAAAAAACATGGTTTCGAGGCGCATTAATGACAGGCGTGGCAAGTAATGACAAGCCAATAAATGCATGAAAACACTTGCCCACAAATCCTGAACTAGCAAATGCCGCCTAAACCCATGCCTACAAAAGCTAAACCTGAGTGTTATAGCTCATTACAGTGACTCTGCCAGTCACTATAACAAGCTAGGGGGCATATGATCCGGTCCTAACACCGGTCCCCAAGAGCATGGCTTTAATGCTTTGCCAGGTCAGCATTTCGAACAAGGTAAGTACGCTTCAAATACGGAGTATATACGACGAAGACAAGTAACCCGGCCTAGGCATGTCACTCCGCCTAGGTATGACACTCCGCCTAGGCATGTTACCTTGCCAAGGGTCATCACTCCGCCAAGGCATGATACTCCGCCAAGGCATGTTACTCCGCCTAGGCATGTAACGCCGCCAGAATGCATATTACTCCGCCAAGCCATAGGCTCAACACAGGCGGAATATTGAACTTCCCATACTGCACAGCGAACCCATACTCACAACCCCGGCACGAGATTGACTCTGTCTTGAGAGGTTAATAATGGGAATCACGCTGTCACGCATAAAGGGAAATAACAATAAAATAATAAAGCATTCACGCTTCCCAAGTAAGTGGAAATACCTACCCACAATAACGGTGCTCGTGAACGACACAGGGACCCACTGTCTTTCTTGCTTTATGCTAGAAAACAAGGAACGGGCCCTACCAATAATGCAGCACCAGTAACAGGTATATAAACCTCAGCAAAAAGGTATACAGGGGCTTTTTCCCCATTTCTGAACCTTACTCTCTCTCTTACTTGCATAATTCTCTCTGACTGTCTTTCTAAGTCTTAATGTATTCTGAAATACTGACTTGAGCGTCGGAGAACGATTGCAGGTACCACCCCAATCGGGTCAAGACTGAGAAGACTCCTCCAGGCGGACTGGGACACCGCCCAATGTATACTGCACTCCGTGTCAAAGCATAAGAGGCAATTCCAGGCGGACTACCACACCGCCGCATTGCGAGTTACACTCCGCCCCAGTATGGTTCAGAATCCGCCTCAACATACAAAAACACTCTACATCTGAACATTTATGTACACTACTTTGTATCAGATTGAGCTGTCTCAGGATCGTAACTTTACACCCCCCGTAAAGGACGGATCACCATACATATCAAACATCATAGCACCTTAAATTCTCCAAGTATATGATACATATATCAATCAAAACATTATTTCCATCTTACTTGGCATTGATCTCCTACTGATCTCATTTAGTGTTTGCCTCCATGGTGTCCACCAATTCCTATCATCGTTCACTTTTAAAAACAAAGACAACAAGGGGGTGAGTGTCCGAAATTAAAGATTAATTTAAAAATACATCAATAGGAAACCCATAATCTAGCTACCTTTTGATTAAATACCTTTCTCATCATTTTTTTAATCATCTTCTTATTTATATAACTAATATAATCTCACCTCTTACACTAACTTAATCCATGCTACCCTTTTTATTCCTTATCCGTATTCATATTCATACCATTCCCTTAGCATAACTCTATTTCATAATTTCAACCAACTAACAATTTATTAAATTACATTTTCACATCATTAATAGATTTCACACACCATGTCCATCATAATCATCTATAGTATCCGGATATTAAAATGAATTGATCATTAGCTAGGAGTCCTCTGAAATCCCGTGAACCCTCCGGTCCACCGAGCCCTCCGTCTCTCCACCTCAACCACTGGATCCCTCCAGACCACTAGGTAGCTCAACTGGATCCCTCCGGACCACTAGAGCCAAAAGCGAGGAGCAAAACATATTGAATAGCCATTCAATAACAACTCAATGCGTACATAGCACATATAATTAATTCTCACTACATTTCCAACTTGGTCCCGACACTCCAGCCTCAAAGGAACCCTCAACGTATACAATTAAATTCACAATTAGTCATTCCAGCTCCCCGGCCATAAAAGGGACATCCTCAATCTCTTTTCTTCCACATACAGAGTTTAATAAAAATTAATTTTTAATTAGTTCCATCACAATAGCAACATATACTAATGCATAATTCATTTTTCAACACCAATCATTATTTGAATAAATAAGATCATTAAGTATCATCCCCTACAAATATCTTATCACCATCATAACAATTGCCTTAAAAATTTTCATCATCAATGTGTAGTTTAAATCACCATTTTACAAGTCAAACATACCATTTTCCATTTTACATTATAGTCCTTATCAATTATATGTATTAAATTATAATTCATCCTTGACAATGGTTTAACTTGGTATGGTTCTTTCTTTGATATTATTTGTGGCAAGTTTAACCACATCAATTATAGTATAATAAAGTGTCATTCCACTGAGTGGTGGTTGTTTAGTAAATATGATTCAAACTATTTTGGCAAGAAAGATATATTAACATGCTGTGAAGATAAACGAACATGAAACTAAACAAGTAAACAGTGTAAGATTTATCAAAGCGATAATGATTTAAATTTAAACGAGCGTACGTCGGAGCTTGAATCGATTAAGCATTAAGCATAAAATGAAAAGCCAAAAACAATAGAACAAAAGTACTAAATATATAACGAGCGTACGTCGGAGCTTGAATCGATTACATTGAATCCCAAGGGAACGTTTAGCTACACATGGTAGCCCTTACAACTGAATAAACTAATAAAAGAAAATGGAAAGATGAAGAAGAAAAACCCTTGGTCTTCGATGGAGGATGGGTGATGAAGAGGAAGATTGTGATTTTTTTTGTTGCATTTCCTTTTTTTTTCAAAATTCCAAAGTTTCCTCTTTATACCTGGTCAATTTGCTCAAGCGAATTTAAGCTCGCTTAAGTGAATGAGACTTCTTCAGCTTGAAGAAAGGTCCAGCATCCAGATTCTCCCTCGATAACTCGCTTAAGCAAAGGGCTCGTTCAAGCGACTCCATAAATATACTGATTCCCCTGTTTTACATTCGCTTGAACCATTAGATTATTTGCTCAAGCTGTTTCTATTAAATTGGCCTTTAGAAGAATTTTGCTTGAGTAGATATATACTCGCTCAAGCGATTTCTTTTAAATTTGATTCTGCCATAATTTCGCTTGAGCTAAAGTTGGTCGCTCAAGGGAATGCTTCTTATTTTGGTCATTGACTGAATTTCACTTAGGCAAACAAAAAGCAACTCAAGCGAATTCTTCACCTGATGCTTCATTTCTTTTTTGCCTCCTACTCGCTCAAGCGATTCTGTCATCTGCTCAAGCGATTGCTTCGCTCAAGCGTTTTCCAAGCTCACTTAAGTGAGTTAGTCATATCTTTGGGCTTTTCTCAGCTTTAAATGAGGAATTTCTTCGGAAACTCTTCCTTGTTATCTTCCTCATCCTTTTCATCTATAATTACAAAAAACCTTGGGATAAAAGATACATATTTACATCAATCAACAAAATTATCTGGATTCTAATTTCATTACTTAATACGTGATAAATAATCCAGACACATTGATATTCTAACAAAATCTCTCAGCTTTAGGCATTTATTAAATCTACCAGCTTTCCTTTCTCAACCTATATACATGTATATTTATAATTTAAATCTTGATCTTTTCATTATTAATTTAACTCCTATTTAATTTGTTATCAATTGATGCATAATCATCATAATTAATTAAATTGGCCAATGATGGCTATAATCTACCCTTTTTCCTACTGAAGTAAATAAACTTTCTATATTAATGTTAACCCGGTACACCTCCTTACCTCAATTCTACGCTTCCAATACTTGTTTTCACCTATGCCCAATAGCTTGGTTAATTACGCTTTTGATTTCAGGTTCCTCTTTGGTTAATGCCTCGTTGATCCTTAATTCGTAACCTCACTCCTACGGTTCCAGAAATGGGATTAATTTTTAAGTTTCGCAAGATGGGGCACCAATCAAGCTTAGGTCACAAGACCATGGAAGCTTGGAAATGGCTTGGTTTCTTTCTCTTTCTCGTGTGAAATGGTGAAGAAGAAGAAAGGAAATTAAGGTTTTAACCTTAGGGGCATTTTCATCATTTCGTTGGATGATCGTTGAGAGAGAATACAACTGTTGAGAAGTGTTTTTCATAACGGACAAGGGCTCTTGGTCAGAGAGAGTCGTTTTACATATGAAGCATAGGGCAGAGAGTTTAGAGACTTGTGCATACAGAGGCAGAGTAGGATTAGTATAAGTTTCACCAAAAAGGAAAGTTTCCATTCAGAGGTTTTCTAAAATGATAAGGTATAGGTGAAACTGGATGCTTTAAGATTGATTTTGATCTGCCTTGCTTGGATACTCTCCTTGTCGTACATATCTTCTTCATGATTTGATGGAAACTGCTTCAAAGAATCAACATTCTAATGACCAGACTCATGCAAGGAAAACTTTTGAAATGATTCCGGGTCTAGTGATCCGTAAGGTATTGATAATGAGACTCATGAATTAAGGACAAATCTGTTCAGGCTCTTGCTTGAGATATTTCATAAGATTTGGAGAAGCTATAGCTTAATGATGTATGAAGATAGAGCCTAGTTACTACAAAGCTCTACTTTGAGGAGAGGAACTCTTGCACAGATTATTACATAAAGCATAGCTCAATAAGTCTTGGTCTGATATAAGTCCAGAGGAGATGTACTTTACTTTAGAGCATGTTCCCAAACTTCGTTTCTTCAATTGATGCTTCTTTTTTCTTAATTTGAAGAGTCTTGTCGTGGAGTGACCTTTGACCTTGATTTTCAGATTCTTCTTTGAGACGAGTGAAAGTTTTTACATTACTGCTTGTTTAAGATCTAGTGTCCTTTTAACTAGAATTTTGGTTGCATGGGCTCCCCTTTTGTTTTATAGTCGAGGCCTTTTATATTCTAAAACACTTAAACAAACTTTTAGATATTAACAAAATATGACTTGATTTAAATTAGAATACGTAATGTTAGTTATCAACAAATCTAAGATTTCTTCAAAGTCTTCTTAACTTTAACAATATGTTTACATTTATTTATATAATTTTATAAAATATGAAAGTGTTTATTAAATTATCATATGATATCAAGCGGTAGGCCATACAAGATTAGTAAACCTTGGTTTGACTTAACTTACCTCCATCAATGCTAATCATATTTGGTGGCAAATTCTCTTAAATGATTTCCAAGCGAACATGTATTTCTCTCTCAATTTCATTAACAATAATGCCTAAACCATTTTTTTCTTAATTTTGCAAACTTTGTAATTAATCAAATGAAGGAGTTTTAATCATTTTAAAAAGTTAGAGCTATTAAAGGACTAAGACAATATGCAGTACCGGATTTAGTCATGTAGCTCTAACAGATGCCTATTTAGACAATTGAATATCAACCAATATTTTAATCAACCTTCCTCTCTAGAAAATTGAAATGCTTCAAGACTACACACTTATCAGCCTATACAAAACAAAATATGGAACTAGGAAGAAACCAATTACAACAAGCTATTAAACATATTTTAATTATAATTCCACTTGATCACAAAATCACTTTAAAATGAAACACATCTTTTTCATTTTCCTTTTTCTAATTTCCCAAAAATTTTAGCAGTGAGTTACTAGGAAGTCTAAATGCAAACTATTAGGAAGAAACAAAGACAAAGCTAAATACTAAATAACACCAAGCAAAGCCATAGGAAATAATTGACAAAGATGTGCGTATCACTACACCAACCCCTAGCTTCAATATCTACCATTTAAACCAAACAATTGCAAATTCATGGATTAGAAGAATCACATTTTGTTGCCTGGACTCTCTCATCCCATTTGAAAACAACTATCCCTTTACTTCAAACTTTCCAATATTACAGAAGTGTTCAACCTTGCATAAAACTTAAGTTAAAAACTTACAATTAATGCCTAACCATATTTATGATCTGATTTTATGATAAGCAAACGGCAAAAGACTTTTGTAGAAAAGGAGAAATTCCATGCCTGCAATTTCTTGGCGATGGAAACAAGGAAAAAATAAAGCAGAGAAAAGAGAGAGAGAAGTTGCAAGAGTATTGGAAATATTTCAATAGTTTTCCTCAAATTGAAAACTGAGAGAAGAAAAAACTTATATACAAGTTGTGAATGAGAGTGCAGGGAAAAAAAAACTAACTGACAATTATAAGGGAAAGTAAAAAAGAAAAATGACAGCCTACACTGAAACTTAATTATAGAGGATAAGTTAAAAAATACAGTGTAACAACTTTTGTGAATATTTTGTGTAAAGAGAAGGAATACTTACAAAGTTAGAGTTGGACCAAATTTTCTAGTCTATATGGACTGGAATTCAAGTGTGATGCAACTTTTCTGTTGTAAGAAATATTAATTCAGCATTTACATACAAGAGTCAGGAAGAGAATCCCATATACAATTTTGTTACTTCTACACTAGCCAAAGCAAGAAATTTGTAGACAGACTAGTGAATCTCAAGATTAGCAACCCTTGAAACCACAAATATAATCTCACTACGTTGAGACATGATCCCAAAATAATTCATTTAGAAACAACTTGGTTTAGGGATTTTTATCCATAATTTCTAACTAATGAACTCAAGCATTTGAACAAATATGAGTAGAATTTTGACAATCAGTTCATCATGCTGTGTTAGTAATGAGAAACAATATAATTCAAAGTTGTAAGGTATAAAATATATACATAGATCATCACCAAAACTCCACATACAAATTACAATCACCCAACATAATATAGTAAGATGCTAAACTGAAAATGCCAATCAAACATCCCTGTACAAGTTCAACATTAAAAGTTAATGGCTCAAAGCACCTCAAATAAATGTGAACCAAATCGATCCCTCCCCAAAAGTAGACTATTAGAGCCCAACCAATTGACTAATTGATTAAAGGATTAGTTAGTTAGTTAGTTTTCCATGAATTTTACTAGTGTGTGACCTTTCCTAGCTTGTGCAGGTTACTCTCATTATGTTTGTATATATATCTTGTTCCTTCTCTCTTGCATGATAATGAAGAAATCTTCATTCGATCATCTTTCTCTCTCAATCTTAGTCTCTACGACTTTCTTTCCAAGCTAGTCATATTTGGTGGCAAATTTTGTTAAATGATTTCCAAGCTAACATGTATTTCTCTCTCAATTTCATTAACAATAATGTCTAAACCTTTTTTCTTAATTTGGCAGACTTTGTAATTAATCAAATGAAGGATCTTCAATCATTTCAAAAAGTTAGAGCTATCAAAGAACTAAGACAATATGCAATACCAGATTCAGTCATGTAGCTTTAACAAATGCTTATTTGGACAGTTGAATATCAGCCAATATTTTAATCGACCTTCCTCTCTGGCCAATTGAAATTGTTGATTATTTTGTAAGAGTCTGATAACAAGAAACACAAAAAACACAAATACTAAATAGAGAAAGAACTTGAATAGAAAATAGGACAAAACAGAGTATAAAATGAAAGCATGTAGAACGTAAAAGAAAGATAAAGAGGAAGAAAAATACCAAGAAATTAACGTGGTTTAGCCAAGGATAGCCTACGTCCATGGGAGGAGCAACAAAATTGATTATGATGAAGTTGTTACACAGTTACAACACTGAGCCAACAACTAAACAATTTCCAACACTTAAAGATTTTTCTAACCCTTTAAACAACCACCCAAGGGCCTTATTTATAGGAAATAATGCCTAGCACTTTCTATGAACTAAGGTAGTTACATAGAAACTGAATCATAACAGAAACAGACTAAGCCTTCTAATAAACTTAGACAAAGTCTGTGAACAAACTTTGCAGCAGACCGAGTCTTGATTTAGTTCAAGATCACCAATCAGACCTTTCAGCCATAGACCTTTCTTCACTCCTTTCAGCTAGAGCAATGTATTTAAACTCTGTTGTTGACAAAGCCACCACAAACTACAAATTAGTTTTCCAGGATATAGCAGTTCTAAATAGACTGAAAACATAACTAGTGAGAGATTTTCTTGTGTCAATACAGCCTGCAAAGTCTACATCCGCATAACCAGTGATAAGATCACTGCCTTGAGCCATTTTCTTATACATTAAGCCAAAGTTTGTTGTGCCATTTACATATCTCAGAACCCACTTTAGAATATTCCAATGAGTTTAGCCAGGATTAGCCATGAACCTGTTGATCAAAATTACAACATAGGCTAAATCAAGTATGGTGTAGGCCATACAATACATGATGCTACCAACACCACTTGCATGCGGGATAAAGTACATCTTATTCCTTTCTTCCTCGGTTACTAGTAACTGAGAAGCTGAAAGCTTAGACAGAGAGCCTAGAGGAGTTTCAATAGACTTAGACTGATGCATTCTGAGTCTTTCAACAACTTTCTTCAAATACCCTTACTGAGATAAGAAGAGTTTCCCTTTCTTTCTGTTCCTAATGATGTCCATTCCCAATATCTTCTTGGCTGGTCCAAGATCCTTTATTTCAAACTCTGATTTAATAGTCTATTTAAAAAACTCTATGTTCTTAATGCTTGAGCTTGTCAGCAAAATATCATCCACACAAAGGAGTAAGTATAAGACACAAATGTTGTCCCCTCTAAGAATGTATATGCAACTGTCATAGTTGCACCTATAGAACCTAGACTTTAGAAGAAAATCATCAAATCTTTTATACTACACCCTTGGACTTTGCTTCAGACCACATAGAGACTTCTTGAGCAAATAGACTTTGCTCTTATCTTCTGAAAACCCCTCTGGTTGCTGCGTGAAGATAGTTTCCTCCAAATCACCATGAAGAAATGTTGTTTTTACATCCATTTGTTACAGCTCCAAAGTCAAACTGATTTACCAGACTTAGCAGAACTTTGATAGAGCAATGTTTGACTATTGGTGAACTTGGGTAAAACCTTTTGCAACAAGTATCACTTGAAATCTTGGTGCTTCCACTCCTGGTATGTCATCCTTTCTCTTGAAGATCCACTACTTCCAATGACTCTTTGCCCCTTAGGCAAATCCATAAGCTTCCAAGTTTGATTCTTCTTTAGAGACTCTATTTCTTCATGTACAACCTTCCTCCAATGAAGTGCTTCAGAGCTTTACATAACTTCCTTAAAAGGTCTTGGTTCAACACTCTAAATTTCTTTTGACACATTTAAGGTATAATTGACAAGGTCTACATACCCGTATCTGTTTAGTGGTTTAGGAATTCTTTTTCCTCTATCTCTGACCAACTGATAATTAGGGACACTAAAAAAATATGTAACTCCACCCAAATTATTACTTTTTGGAAAATTAGATTCTTTTGCAATAGATCCTGGGTCTGGGTCTATTGTCTGTAAAAAATGCTCCTTCAAATTTTAGGTCTACTTCTCCTATGATAAGAGCTCTACCTCAATCTAAGTTTGTTCAACCATTGAGGTATTTTCTTGTAGAGTCTGCTCCTTCTTTAACATCCCCATTATTGAGTCATCAAAAGTGACATCTCTACTTATGATGCATTTTCCTCCACTTGCTCCTAGTCTCCAAAGCTTATAATCTTTCACATCTTCTAGATATCTAAGAAAAATACATTTGACAACCCTTGGTTCTAGTTTCCCTTCCTTGATATGGGCATAAGCTAGAGAACCGAACACACACAGACCTGAATAGTTTACAGGCTTTCCACTCCAGACTTCCATAGGTGTCTTGAAATTTAAAGCTAAAGAGGAGCACCTATATATTAGGTGTACATCAGCGGCAACAACTTCTCCCCGGGAGTATTTGGGCATTCCTACTCCTAGAAGCATGCATCTAACTCTTTCAAGGATTATTTTGTTCATTCTTTCAGCAAAACCATTTTGATAGGGTGTATGAGGAATTGTCTTGTGCCTCTTAATTCCATATTTCCTACAAAACTCATTAAAATGCTCTAAAAGAAGTTCCAGGCCATTGTTAGTCTTTAAAACCTTGAGTCTACTACCCAACTGATTCTGAATCAGTATGTGCCATTCCTAGAACCTTGTGAAGGTTTCAGACTTATCCTTTAGCACATATAGCCAGACTCTCCTTGAAAAATCATTAACAATGGATAGAAAATATGAGCCTCCACCTAGAGTTTAAACTCTAGAAGGCCCCCACAAATCAAAATGGACATATTCAAAAGGTTTGAAAGAAACATACATGCCAGACCCAAATTTCACCTTATGTGATTTACCAAGCACACTATTTTCATAGAAATCTAATTTGTTCATTTTATCTTTATTTAATAGATTTTGTTTTTCCAATTCAAATAAACCTTTTTCACTAAGATGCCCAAGTCTGAGATGCCATAATTTTGTTTTATCGTTATAGACTTTACTAGCTACAAAAACATGAGAAATCACAGTAAAACCATCTAAGATAAACAAGCCATTACACTTATCTTTAGTGCCTTTAGTAATGATTAAAGATCTATTGGAAATCTTAAGCACGCCATCTTGAGTTCTAGTGGAATATCCTAGATTATCAAACATGCTTGTAGAAATAAGATTTCTCTTAAGTTCAAGAACATAGCTTACTTCCTTGAGAAGATATTCCTTGTCATCAAGCATTTTTAATTTGATGGTTCCTATCCCTTACACGTTGTAGGGATGATTGTCTTCTAGTAAGATTGTTCCACCTTCCTTTAGGTCCAAGGTCTCAAAAGAATCCTTCTTGGGGCATATATGATAAGAGAAACATGAGTCCAAAACCCAATCTTTACGAGTCTGTGACTAATATGCAACCAGAACTCCTACACTTTCATATCCATCTAATGCAGCTACAAAGTCTACTGCTTTAGCAGTCCCCTTTAGACCCTTAGAATTTTCAGGACAACTTTTCCTAAGGTGATCTATCTTGTTACAGGTATGACATCATTATTGGAAAGCCTACTCTCCAAACTTTGACTTCTGAAAGGATTTCCTTCCTTTCTTGTCTTTCCCTTTCTTCTCTTTCTTTCCCTTAGACACATCCAAACTTTCATCGTTTCCTTCTAATTTAGACTCTTGTTGCCTTTGCAATTCTTTGGATCTAATTGAGGTTATAACCTCCTCCAAAGTTATGGTATGTTCCTTGCATATAGTGTAACATCTTTTAAGTATTCATAGCTTTCAGGGAAAGAATTTAGAAGCAAAATGGCTTTATCTTTATCGTCTAGTTTTACCTTAATATTTTCAAAATCGTCTAGAATTTTGTTAAAGTCTATGACCTGCTCGGAGGCGTTTCTTGTCTCATTCATCTTAAAGGAGTATAATTGTTGTTTCTGACACAATCTGTTCGCAAGAAACTTTTTCATGTATAATGACTCCAGCTTCACCTACATTGATGCAGTTGCAACCTGCCTCAACGCCTTATCACTAAGGCACAAGATGATGGTACTTCTTGCCTTTTCGATCATTTCTTCCTTCTCTTTTGGAGACAAAGATGTAGACATTTCTTCAGCTCATTTTATAGCTTCTACGCAACCTTGCTGTATCAAGATAGCTTCCATCTTGATTTTCTACAGACCAAAATCATTTTTCCCTGAGAACTTCACAATGTCAAATTTCATGGAACCCATTCTTTGATTTCTTGATGATTTCGGCATCCCCATAGACGGTGCTACTTGTTGATTCTTTTGCAAGAGTCTGATCACAAGAAAAACAAAAGAACACCACAAAACATAAATACAAAAGAGAGAAAGATTTTGAACAGAGAAATATGGTAAAACAGAATATAAAATGAAAGCATATGGCGTTAAGAGATTAAACAAAAAAGAAAGATATAGAGGAACAAAAACACCAACAAATTAACGTGGTTCAGCCAAGGATAGCCAACATCCACGAAAAGAGCAACAAAATTGATTATGATGAAGTTGTTACATAGTTACAACACTTAGTTAACAACTAAACAGTTTCCAACACTTAGATATCTTTCTAGCCCTTTAAACAAGCACCCAAGGGCCCTATTTATAAGAAACATTACCTAGCACTTTCTATGAACTAAGGTAGTAACATAGAAATTAAATCATAACAAAAACAGACTACGTCTACTAACAGACTTAGGCAAACTCTACTAATAGACTTCACAATAGACCGAGTCCGGGACCAACATACTTAGGAAGGCAACAGATTTATACTCTAGGACAGTCTTTAGAGTCACAGATCTTCACATATATGCTTTAAGACTGTACACTCATCAGCCTATACAAAACAAAATATGGAACTAGGAAGAAACTAACTACAATAAGCTATTAAACATATTTTCAATTACAATGCCATTTGATCATAAAATCACTTTAAAATGAAACATATCTTTTACATTTTCCTTTTTCTAATTTCCTAAAAATTTTAGCAGTGAGTTACTAGGAAGTCTAAATGCAAACTATCAGGAAAAACCAAAGACAGCTAAATATTAAATAACACAAAGCAGAGCCATGGGAAATAATTGACAAAGATGTGCAATCACTTCACCAACCCTAGCTTTAATATCTACCATTCAAACAAAATAGTTACAGATTCATGGATTAGAAGAATCACATTTTGTTGCCCGGACTCTCTCATCCCATCTGAAAACAACTATCCCCTTGCTTCAAACTTTCCAATATTACAGAAGTGTTTAATCTTGCATAAAACATATGTTAAAAACTTACAATTAACGCCTAACCATCTTTATGATAAGCAACAACAAAAGACTTTTGTGAATATTCTATGTAAAGAGAATGAATACTTACTGATCTGTCCTGGAATCCAGGGTCGGTATTGACTGTCCTGACCGGAATCCTAGTCAGTCTCCTAACTGGAGTTACCTCACGTGCTCTCAATTTTACACCGTCTTAGTGGAGTATGGTATTATAAAACTCAGTTCAGTGGGAATCCAAGGCTCTTAGAGTAAAGGTGGTAATTGATGTCTTAATCCGTACTGGCGCTTCAAAACTACACCGGAGGGGTACCTGCAGAATATTCTCTGATGCTTAAGTCAGTACGGTAACTAAAGTAATTTAAGGTTACGGAGGTAACTTACGAGAATTAGATCAGATCTCTTTCAATAATAAATGAGTTGTATTTATAGGGTTTACCTTAGTTTCGGAAGTGATTTGACTATCTTCTTAACTTACTGTAGGTACAATGTCTGCAGGGTCAGGTTGCCCATACCTCTTCTGACTGATTGTCAGATTGTCAGTCATTGACCGGAGTTGGGTGGAAAGATCCGTAGTCAACATATGACTTAGGACTCCAGTCGTAACTTGACAGTTCTTATTGGTGACGTGGTGTGATGCATTTGGACCCCGTCCAGTATTGTTACCACCCTGGATCACTTACAAAGTTAGAGTTGGACCAAATTTTCTAGTCTTTATGGACTGGACTTTAAGTGTGATGCAACTTTTCTATTGTAAGAAAGATTAATTTAGCATGTACATACTAGAGTTAGACAGAGAATCCCATATACAATTTCGCTACTTCTACACCAGCCAAAGCAAGAAACTTGCTGACAGTCTAGTGAATCTCAAGATTAACAACCTTTGAAACCACAAATACAGTCTCACTATGCTGAGACATGGTCCCAAAATAATTCATTTAGAAACAACTTTATTCAGGGATTTTAATCCACATTTCCTAACTCTAAAGAATTCATCAGGGCCTAAAGCTAAAGTGATTAGATTTTTGGCTTTATAGTTATATTGGACTTTCTTTTCTTCTTCGCTAGTCCAATCATCCATCAACTTTTCTACTTGCTTACCATCTACAGTATGCATTGGTACAAAAGGACCATTTTCAATGGCACTCCAAACTTTCAAGTCTATAGATTACACAAAGATTTTTATTCTTTCTTTCCAAAAAGCGTAACCCTCACCATTGAAAGCGGGAGGTCTATTTATGGCACCACCCTCAGGAAAAAGATTTAGAGAATTTGAGGCCATTATTCTCTTGAAGCTGTTAAGCTTGATCTACCAAGAGTCAAGCTCTGATACCACTTGTTAATCAAGTGGCCTTAATACTCAAGAGGGGGGTGAATTAAGTTTTAAAACTTTTCTTAGAATGCCTTTGAAATTTGTTCCTTTTTCATAAGTTAAGTGTTGGTGCAAGAGATAGTGAGTATAATGCAAGAAATAGTGCTAGACAAAGGATAAATGTTATTAAGGCAATTTATCAAACACTTGGTATGCAGTACTTCAAAACTAGTTATTCAAGCAAGTTTAAGAGTGAAAACACAATCAATATTAACAATCCAGCCAAATGCAATATGTAAATGCAAGAGGATAAGGGAGAAGAGCTTGTAAACCAATTTAACGAGTTCCACCAACCCGGTGTACGTCTCGCCTTCAAGCAACCCACTTGAAGGATTCCACTATTGAAGATTTGAGATATAAGCTTTGAGCAATTGTCTCCTAGTGTCCCACACTCAAGAACCCAATTCTCATAAGCACAAGGGCAACCCACCCAATCTCACAATCTCCCAATACCCAAAGGTTGAACCCCAACCTTTGTAACCACTCAACCTAGAGTGAAAACCTTAGTGTTTTGGTGTTTGGTTTACAACCAATATACTCTCTCAATAGAGTTAATGTACAATTGAAAGCTCTCTCAATTTCTAACTCTCACAAGAGAGGATTTACAAATATAAGCTCTAAGTTTCAGAAAAGGAAACTAAACAAAGAAATGGAACTCACAAGACTCAAGATTTGATTTCCCTTTGATGGATTGGATTGTTCATTGAATAGCTTGAAGGAGTTTTGCATTTATAAGCCTTGGAGAGGAGCCCTAGAGTCTTCAGAGCCGTTGCCCAACATGGGTGCTTGAGTTGGAATAGAGAAATAAGCTGGTTTTCCACTTAAAACGCTTTTCCCCAATTTCTGGCACGATGGTAATCGATTACGCCTCGAGCTGTAATTGATTACACTTTGAAATCTTCAGTGTAATTCAGTTGGTAATCGATTAGACCTTATTGTGTAATCGATTAGATTGGAAACAGAGATTTGCTAATCGATTATGTAGTGTCTTGTAATCGATTGTGAGTGGCACCTGATGCATTTAATTGTGTATCGTAGCATGGTAATCGATTATGCCTTTCCTGCAATCGATTAGTAAGCAAACAGAACTTTCATAATCGATTAGACCTGGTCTTGTAATCAATTAGTGACCTTCTAGAGTCTTGGTAATCGATTGTTGCATACTTGCAATCGATTAGGGAGTATGACTAATGCTCTTAATTCAAATATTCAACTTGGTAATCGATTGTGCTAATGTGTGCAATCGATTAGCTTACAAACAAAACTTGTGTAATTGATTAGTCTTGATGTTGCAATCGATTAGGTCTTGGACAGAACACCTGTAATCGATTAGTTCGAGTCTTATAATCGATTAGCCTGCGTGAATTTGAAAGTCTGATTCTGTTTTTCATTGTACTTTGAACCTTTTGCTTGATTCTTCAATATCTTTTGTCATCATCAAAATAATTTAACCTGAAAGCATATTCAAACACATTTTCCCCCTTTTTGATGATGCCAAACAATGTTCATCTCATTGGGGTGTTAGTTCAAATAGAATTATTTGAAATGATTATCTCTAAGGATATCTCTAAGGTTATCTCTAGAATTATTTACACAACTTATCCTTTTGAAAAAAATATCTCCCCCCTATCTAAAGTAGTTTATGCTATCTTTTAAAATCATAGAGATAAGTAATTGCTTTTAACCACTTGTTGTTTTTAGCAGATTCTTGATTATAACCTATTTTGAAAACAGATTCAAATTCAATAAAAATAGATTCTAGATGAACTTCAATTTTTCAATTTTTCTCCCCCTTTGTAATCATCAAAAATAAATAAAGCAGTATAGAGAAATATTTGAAGGGGAAATTGCATTCATTCATAGAAAAGGAAAGGTACATGTAATGAAATTTGCAGAATGGAAAAGCATAATAAAAAACATCCTAATAAAACATGAGAAACTGGGATCTAATTATTCGGATTAAAAAAGTGAAGTTCAGAAATTTTGTGAGACAGCTCTTCATAGCGTTGTTCCATAAGTTCAAAGTGCTACTGCTCAGTCATTTGGAACTGTTGAAGTGTGTTGTCAATGCGTTCAAAGCGCTGGTCAAGATAGGCGTAAAGGGAGGTGAAGGGGTCAGCCGGAGCGGATGGTTCGCCTTGGGGTGCAGGTGTGGGATCAACAGTGGGAGTAGGATGATCTTCTTCAAAGGGACTGCTTCCATGAATTCTATCACTTTTGAAGATCCATCTACCAGCAACAGATACCATGCCCAGTTTGTTGAGATGGTGAGTGCCAATGCAAGCTTGGGAGGGTACCTTCTCAGAGAGTTCACCAACCATATATCAGGAAAGTTTTGAGACAGTTTGGCATGAGCAATGCCAAATCTCTTGCTACTCCTTTTTCTTCAAAAGAAAAACTCCTTACTATTTCATCACAAAATCAGTCTCCTGCAAATTTTGAGTACATGGATCAAGTTCCTTATGCAAGTGTTATCGGGTCCCTCATGCATGCCATGGTTCTTAAAAAACCCGACCTTGCATATGTTGTAAGTGTTGTGAGTAGGTTTCTCCATCATTCGTGAAAAGAGCATTGGCAAGCCCACAAAAGAATATTTTGATACTTGAAGGGATCAATTGATGTTGGCCTCATTTATGGTGCCTATACAGATTGTTTAGTCGCTGGTTTTTCTTATGCAGATTATGTAGCAAATTTGGATGGGAGAAGGTCGATCACAGGGTATGCCTTCCCCCTGGGAGCTTGTCTAGTCAGTTGGAAGGCTACATTACAACCTTTTGTGGCCCTTTCCACGATTGAAGCTAAATATATGGCCCTCATAGAAGTAGCTAAAGAAGGTATCTAATTGAAGGAATCAAACAAACTCAAGCCATAATTTTCTGCAATAGCTTGAGTAGTGTCTATCTCACCAAGGATCAGGTCCACCATGATCAGATGAAACACGTCGATGTCTGATACCACTTCATTCACACTAAGAATCAGATTAAGGTGGAGAAAGTTAACACTAAGGATAACCTTGTTGACATGTTCACAAAACAATCTCCAAGAGCAAGTTTATGCATTGTTTAGACTTACTTAACATAGATTGTTGGGTTTAATACCCTGTTGTTATGGTAGCTGAGATTTGTTTGGAGATTCTAGTGCAAGGTGGAGAATTGTTGGGTTATGCACATGTGAATCTTTTAGTCTATGGTTGTTTTTTATTTGTTGCTGAGTTAAAATGGTTGTTATGGAAATTATAACCTCCATGGCCTATTTCCTTTATTCTATTAGTTAGTTGTTATTTATTCCAATTATAAATTCTAGGGTAAAATTCTAGTCAAGTAAGTTGTAATTCTTCAATGATAGTGAAAGGAAATCTCTTCAAGCTCCCGTGGATGTAGCCAAATTGGTGAACCACGTAACTATTTATGTTCTTCTCTTCTCCTTTGTCTTTTAGTTTTCATGATTAATTTATTCTTACCTCTCAAATTCTTACCAAAATTTAATGAGTCATCTTGAAGGAATAAGGATCAAATCACATTCTAGCTCTCCCATAGACCATGCTTCTTCCCTCTCTCTTGCTCTCTCTCACACCCTAAACCCTACCCCCACCCCACACATACAAAATTAGACCACCACAGTTTTTCAAGTTTGGCAGAACTATTACGTACAACAAAACTTTATTTATGAAGATTTAATGACTAAAATCTCAAGTAATCGAATATAATATTACATGTTAAGTTAGAAAAGTCGTTTATAATATAAAACGATTAATTTTAAAACAATAACAAAAGAAACTGATAAATTCAAATAACTCAATAAAGTTTTCACCCGATCAAGAAGAATATCTAGGTTCTAATTTCTGCAATTTCACTTACGCGGAGCTCCGATATAATAAAGGCGCATACAAGGGTAAGCATATCATAGGATCAAGCATCATTATTCAAAATTTCGGTTGTTGTAAACAGTAAGAACAACGACGACTTTCATGTTTGTGAATAAAATCAAATCCCTTCTTCCCACACAGCAACACATTTCAAATTCTCAACAACTTTTAACCACATTGTTTCCTTCTCTCCCTTCACGACCTTCCCTCTACCAAATCAAACAAACCCATGCACACGTCGTTGTTTCGGGCCACCATGCACGTTTCATTCGTCACATTCTCTCTCTACTTTCTCTCTCCTCACTCGTTCCTTTCCCCCTCCGCTACTCCATCTCAATCTTCGACTCAATCGCCTTCCCCACCGTCTTCGCCTTCAACTCCATCATTCGCTGCCACGCCAAAGCCAACTCATCCCCCGCTCGTTCACTCGCTCTTTACTCTTCCATGCGACGCCGTTTTCTGAAACCCAACGAGCATACTTTCAACTTCGTCTTGCATGCGTGCAGCAAGAAAACTAACAACGGCAAAAACAATGACTCAGGGGTTCAAATTCACGGGCACGTGATCAAGCTCGGTTATGCATGCCACGTGTTTGTTCGCAACGCGTTGATTCACTTTTACAGTGAGTGTTCCAGTGTTGATTCTTCCAAAAGAGTGTTTGAGGAGGACATCCTTTGCAGCGATGTGGTCACGTGGAACTCCATGTTGACTGGCTTGGTGCGAAATGGAGAAGTTCGTGTTGCAGAGAAGATGTTTGATGAAATGTCCGAGAGGGATGTTGTGTCTTGGAGCACCATGATAATGGGGTATGTTCAAAATGGGATTTTGGAAGATGGGTTGGAGTGTTTTAGGGAGATGAGGGAGAGAGGGTTGAGGCCCAACGAGGCTATTTTTGTTACCGTGCTTTCTGCTTCTGCTCATTTGGGTTTGCTTGGGTATGGAAAGTTCATTCATTCCACCATTGAGTCCTTGAGGTTTCCTGTGACTGTACCAATAGGGACTGCTTTGGTTGACATGTATGCAAAGTGTGGTTGCATTGAAGAGGCCAAGGTTTTGTTTGATGGGATGTTGAAGAAGGATGTATGGACTTGGAATGTCATGATTTGTGGGCTGGCTTCGCATGATCGTGCGAATGAAGCGCTTGTGCTGTTTCAGAAGTTTGTGAGTGATGGATTTTGTCCCGTGAATGTGACTTTTGTGGGTGTGCTATATGCTTGTAGTAGAGCTGGTTTGGTTAGTGAAGGCAGGCATTACTTTACGTTAATGGTGGATGGTTATGGCATTCAACCAGAGATAGAGCATTATGGGTGCATGGTTGATCTCTTGGCTCGTGCTGGTTTAATTGATGAAGCCTTTCATTTGATTGACATGATGACGGTTGCACCGGACCCTGTAATGTGGGCAACATTGCTTGATGCTTGTAAGGTTCATGGATTAGTAGAAATGGGAGAAAAGATTGGAAATAAGTTGATACAGTTGGATCCAACCCATGATGGGCATTATGTACAGTTAGCTGGAATATATGCAAAAGCAAGAAAATGGGAAGATGTTTTTAGCGTTCGCAGATTGATGGCGGAGAGAGTCACCAATAAAGTTGCAGGTTGGAGCTTGATTGAAGTGCAGGGTGGAGTTCATCGCTTTGCTGCAGGTGACACAGATCGTGAATGTTCTCCAGAAATTTATAAAATGCTAGAAACAATTGGACTGAGGACACTTGAAGCTGAGTTACTCACTGAAACATCTTAACTGTGTTCAGGGTGTTGCATAATGTAGGAGAGGGAGAAACACAAGGAACATCCAAGGAAAGAGCTCAGTGAAACAATTACTTATGACATTTTGGGACAGTATTTGGTGATTGCATTAGAATTATGTGGAACGTGAGATTTTAGGAGGACTGTCACTAGTTTTGTAGATTATGTCCAAACTCCAAAGTGTTTGACAGAGAGATAATAGTTTAGGGATGGTGGCAGATTTCACCATTTGAAGGAAGGTATGTGTGCCAATCTTAATTATTTGTTGAACTTAAACTGATGTGTGATTAACACTAAAAAAGAAAACAATAAACTTTACCTATTGAGCTTCTCCATTCACATGAAGAATATTTTACCTGATTACATAATTGCATTCCAGTTGACACACCGTGATGATTAAAAGATGTCATTTTTAAAATTACTTTTGACCACCTAAATAAATCCCGGGCAGTTCAGGTTTACTCCATTAATTTTCAACATACAAAACGGTGAATATATGCACCCTTGGCAGGATGAATATGCACATGAGAAATAGCCGAAAACAACTTCGAATGTATGAACTTGCCTTGTGACGGATCCACCTTAGAACTGCCGTCCCACAAAAGTTTAAAACTTGCCTTAATCTTTTGACTAATCTCATACTAATTGCTAAAACGAAAACAATGTAATTTCTGTAATCTTTTCTTTCAAAGTTCAAGACTAAGTTACAGAAAATTAGAAGGGCTATTAGCCAAAACAAAAACATAATTAACAGCAACTATTGATTAACGACTAAAGTTTTTTTTATATCAACTATTGATTACCTTCTGTAATTAGGAGGATGCTTACATTTTCTTTTGTTTTTATAAGAAATAAATATGTATTTAACTAATAAAGATGGGTCGAGTTGATTAGAGAGTAAATTACATCTTTGAGAATACATGTTTAATAGTCACCTGTTTAAAGATCCTGATTATAGGTCTATACGTACATTTATAAGTTCTTGTTAAGGCTTGAGGTATAACCTCATTTGTGTTAAGTCTTAGGAACCCAATTTATCTAAATTTTTTTATTTTATAATAAATAAATAAATATGTATTAATTAAATTTTATCAATAAACATGAAATTTTTTAATAACCATTCTACAAAATATATAAAATTAATAAATATATTATGATCTATCAAAAGTTATTATTTTATAATACAAAATATAGATTTTCTATAAAAGATTTAAGATGCAAAAAATGATTTAAGGTAAATTAAAAAATTAAAATTTATAAATACATGAAAAATATGATCAAATTACAAGTTTTGTATTTTCTCATTTATCCTTAAAGGAGAAGCGGAGAACTCCAACGTTAGTTGATAATTAGCTTTATTGGGTGTTTAACCGGTTGAAAACTTGAAATGACCAACCTTTCCTTTGTAAAAATTCCTATTTTCCTTCTTTGTTTGTAATCAATTTCATAAATAATGAAATCAGAGACATATTCAAAATTCAACTCTTCAATGATTCTCCTCTCACCATTATCTAGACTCTTTTAGCTCACATGGTATCAATTATGCCTCAAGATCCATAGCCATAACTTCCGCATCAACCTTCGTTCTTCAAACTTTCTCCAATGTTATTTCGTCCAAACTCAATGAGGATAATTTCCTCAGCTGGATGCAACATATTGAATCAACAATTAGGGGATTCTGCTTAAAGAAATACATTCAAGGAGATAGAGTATTCCAAAGAAGTATCTTTCGAAAAAAGATCAGGTGAAGGAAATAATAAATCCAAATTTAGACATTTGTCAAACCACAGGCTTTGAGCCAACATCTATCAAGGATGCTTTACAAACTCCTAAATGGTATGTTGCAATGAGGGAAGAATACTTGGCTCTCACAAAGAATAACACATGGGACTTAGTCTCATCACTTATCAAAAAGCTATTGGCTCGAAATGGGTTTTCAAACTTCAACACAATGCAAAGGGCATTATAGCTGAGCACAAAGCTTGGCTTGTTGCTTGTGGATTCTCTCGACAAGAAGGCTTAAATTACGCAAACACTTTCAGTCCAGTAGTAAAACCTATCACTATCATAATTATTTTAGCCATTGCCTTATTAAAAAAGATGGTCTATTAAGCAAATAGACATCAATAACGTTTTTCTTCATGGTTCTTTGAAGGAAGAGATGTATATGTGACAGCTATAAGGATTCCATGCTCCAGCTCTTGTGTGCAAGCTTAATAAAGCTATATATGACTTAAAAATTTCTCTAAGGGCTTGGTTTTCAAAATTGGCATTGACTATATCTTTTGACTTCAAGTTTGCAATGTGTGATATAGAGTTATGAAAATGGGTTAGGTTCATCGACCCATACAATGAGTAGGCTCAGATTGAAAAAGAGACCGAATGAAAATTAAGCTAATTGAGTCTAGCCTAAATAAAATCCAATTAGTATCTTTACTAGGCTAGCCTAAGCCTGAACACCTAATTGTTAAAAATTCATATTATTATTTTTAAATTACTAAATAAACATAAAAGAAACTAAATGAGAAAGGAACCATAAATTTAAATCACGAGCTCTCTTTTCTCCTCTTATTTGTGCGCGGCATGAAGGCTCCCCCTTAACCTTTACTCCGTCACACTCCAGCGTTGGTGCTAGTCTGGTGGTCAGCGTGTGTGTGCTCCCTATCTTGGTGTGGTGGTAGCTATGTGCTCCCTCTCGACGTAGTAGTCCCTGCTGTGTGTGTCAACGTCAAGCTCCAACTTCCAAGTGAGTGGTTCTTTTTTTTTTCTAAATTCATGGGGACAAAATGCATGCTTTTTTAGGGACTAATGAGTTGTGCGGTTGTGGTCTGCTATATGTTCAAAAATATTCGTGCGTGATAAAGAAATGGGGAAAATGTTGGGGTTGGGATTGGGACCAAATTGCAAAGGGTTTCCCTGTCTTTGAGAAATAAGAATGTGTTATGTTTGGAGAGAAATGAAGTGCTTCATTGTTGACACAGTGAAACTATTACGTTGATACCTCACCGGACTATGTTTTTCGCCTTTTAAAATTCATTATTTGTTCAATTTTGAGTTCAATTTTGTTGTAATTGCATACTTAAGTTCATTAGATTAGATAAACTTTCTTAATAAAATATAAATTATGTTGTAAAATGCCTTGATTATACTGTAGAGTTCAATTCATTAACGTTCAACTCTGTTGTAGAATGGCTTAATTATATTATAAATTCATTATATAAATTTTCTTCTTTAGATGAATTCTGATAGTGAATAACTACAAGTTATATAAAAGAGAGAAAGAGTTATATATATTATGAATATTTTATATAATAGTGGATGTCCATTATACCTCAAATTTACCTATAAAAGGAACTCATCCCCTCTCCCATCAATGCATAATTCAACTCCATTTTTACTATCCTCTCTAAATCTTAATCTCTCTTGTTTTTCTCCATATTCTGTATTTAGAGTTTCACTTATTTATAACACGTTATCAGCATGAGGTTATGACCAACTGGGATTTAAGGTAACATAGAATTTTAATTTCTTTTCATAATTTCATTTCAGTTTATATTATATATATATATATTATAATAAGTTCCCGAAGAACTTATATTCCACACATCCCAGCAAGATGTATAAAATATTAATAAGTTCCTGAAGAACTTTTATTCCGAACATCCTTATGGGATTTAAAAGAATTCCCGAAGAATTCTTAAAAATATTTATTGATAGTTCCTGAAGAATTATTACAATCTAAAAAAAATTAATTTATTGTTGATTATATTCTTGTATTGAATTATTTTCATTGCTTATTACTGTTGTATTTTATTAATATTAAATTAAGCATTACTTCTTACTATAACTTCACGTGCTGAACCATTTGCTATTGCTACAATATTATATGGATCCATTATTGTATATGCTAATCCTTGATCCATGCGTGAATTATGACCCTTGCTATCATATATGCTTTTGCTTGTGATTATTATATTGCCTCATTATAACCTGTGTGATTATATAATTACTATATATCATTTTAATCAATTGCTATATATTATTTTATATTACCCATATATTATTACCTTATGCTGTGTAAGATTTGTATTTAATTGGCTTTCCTTAAACTTAGCTTCTATTATTTGTTTATTATGTCGTAATGTCAATTCATTATTAATTGTTAATTGATTGTTCTGGAATTGTAAAAAAAAAAAATTCTAGATATTTGCAAGCACCATTAAGGTTAGTAACTTAACAAATAAAGCTTATTTGTTCAAGATAATCGTCGTGTATTACTTTATGCTAGTGCTTCCTCCATTGCATGATACTACCTACAACGCATTAGATGATTTTACGTTAATAATTGCTACTGCATTAGCTCATTTTATTCCTTTACATATTGTTGATTTCATGTCCTGTACCGCGTATGCATTATTATTATTAATGATTGCTTGCTACTTTATATTAATCTCTTTGCTACTTTCATTTTATGATAAGTTATCACTTTACCATTAGGCCACTAGTATCTGAATGACATTTTATGAAAATTATAAATCTTTATTACCGGATCATTTAAGTTACTCTTTTTTTTATAAAAAAAATATTGTTCTTATAATTAAATAAAAATAAAACATATTTATAATCATTATTGACTTGTTATTACCATTATTATTAGATAATTATAGATAATATAATGAGTATTATCTAACTTATTTATAATTTTTTGTATAGAAATAACTATGTCGAATATTACCAACCTTGAGTTCGTGGCTCTTGACATATCTGGAAAAAATTATCTATCATGGACACTAGATGTTGAGATTTATTTAGATGCAAAAGGTCTTGGAGACACAATTAAAAATGGAAATAATGCATCTAGTCAAAATAAAGTCAAAGCCATGATCTTTTTACGCCACCACATCCATGAAGGATTAAAAAATGAGTATTTAACAGTTAAAGACCCCCTTGTTTTATAGAATAATTTAAAAGAGAGATACGACTATCAAAAGGATATAATTCTTCCAAAAGCCCGTTATGAATGGATGCATTTACGGTTTCAAGATTTTAAATTCGTAAATGAGTATAATTCTGCAATGTTTAGAATTACTTCGAGGTTGAAATTATGTGAAGAAAAAGTCACTGAAAGTGACATGTTAGAAAAGATATTCTCCACTTTTCATGCATCCAATTTGTTGTTGCAGCAGCAATATCGCCAAAAGGGCTTTACAAAATATTCTGAATTAATTACTTGTCTCCTTGTGGCTGAGCAAAATAATGAATTGCTTATGCAAAATCATGAATCTCGTCCAACTGGAACTGCTCTATTCCCAGAAGTGAATGTAGCAACACACGATCATCATACTCATGGTCGTGGTCGTGGCTGTAGTCGCGGTTGTGGACGAGGTAATGCTCGGGGGCATGATATTGGTCGTAGTCGTGGATATGGTTATGGCCGTGGTCATGGTCGAAATGATAAGAGGTCATCATTCACATGAAAAAATAAAGAACATATGAAAAAAGAGACAGATGCTCAAAATAGCGAACAAACTAAAAATATCTGCTACCATTGTGGTAGCAAGGGACACTGGTCTCGAGTTTGTTGCACACCAAAGCATCTCATAGATCTATACCAAAAATCCCTTAAAAATAAAGGGAAAATAATAGAGACAAATTTTACTAGTATAGATGATGATTTCTCTGATTTTAGTGTTGATGATTTTCTTACTTTTCCTGAAAAAGAAATTGACCACTCGGTTGGAGAGGGGAGTGCCCCTAAATAAATTGTTTTATGTTTCATGTAATATATTTTGTTATAAATTTAGTCATTATCAATAAAATGTTATGTTAAATATTTATTGTTGTTAATTATATTTTCACTTATTTTATTTATTATTTGAAGAATGAATGCTCATGTGAATGATGAAGATATATGTCTCGCAGATAGTGCAACAACACATACTATTCTCAAGAATGAGAAATATTTCTACCATATAGTAAAACAAGAAGCAAATGTTAATACAATATCTGGTAGTATAAATATAATTGAAGGCTCCGACGGAGCTAATATTTTGTTACCTGGAGGAACAAAATTGTACATTGAAAGTGCATTATATTCTAAGAAGTCTCAAAGAAATTTGTTAAGTTTTAAGGATATCCGCAGAAATGGATATCATATTGAGGCCACAAATGAAGGAAAAGATGAATATCTTTACATTACAAAGTTAATTTCTGATATGAAATGTATATTGGAAAAATTACCTTCATTTTCCTCCGGTTTGTACTATACTTATATTAGTACAGTTGAAACAAATGTTATTGTAAACCAAAAGTTTACAAATAAGAATGACTTTGTTATCTGGCATGAACGATTAGGCCATCCTGGATCTGTAACACCCTCAGTTACACCTTAATAAATTCTAGAAAAACTCGTAATTTTTTTTTTAAAGATATGATTGTTAAAAAGAAATTATCGGAATAAATTACATACATTATTTCTGAAATACCTCACAAATATTATTAAAACTTTATAAAGTATTTGTACATTCATTCGAAGAAAATAAACATTAAACATTATAAGAAAGAGAGGAAACTCCATGGCCCAGAAGCAGTTACTTATTAACATTATTTATTCATTGGACCACGGTATTCATACCGAGCTCCCTTTCTAGAACGTGCTATATTTACTGCCGATATTCTTCGATCCTTCCCTCTGAACCATCAATTTAAAACATGTGAAACAAAAACACGGAGAAAGGAGTGAGAAACAGAATATAATATTCTCGATTAAGACATAAGCAACAAAGGGTTTTCACAAACCAATACATAATAATATCAATCACAATCACATACACAATCAATTATGAATGTATGAATGTTATGCAATATCTTCATCATAACTTACCTATATATGTGGGCCCTTAAATTTTAATTTGCACTAGGCCAACCAGGAGTTTACACTGTTCCATAAGTCCGGATAATAATAATATGAACAGCTCAACTGGCATGGAAACACTTAGAGACTAGTCAGATTGAGAAAGTTTTTATTGTGAAAGTACCCGACACTAGGGAGCTACCCCAGGTCCCCTGAAGCACCCTTTCACACCCTCTCATCCCAACGCTCGTAATTAAGCCTCCTCTAATGTATCCTCGGTTTCTATAATCCGTCCCCAGACAATATTATTTCATTTCACTTTAATGATTCATGATGCATGAACTACTCGCGTATTGAGTTGGTTAAGGCTTTTAGAAACTCAATTATTAAATCCCTTAAAGGTTTACAATATCATTTCAATAAACTGTACATTTTCTCAATTCTCTGAATTTCTGTCCCACAGAAATAAATTTGGTACAGTTTTTAAATCTCACTGAAATTGAGTTTCTAAGCCTTAAATATCTAAAAACTTTATCATATAAAACTTTACATAATCTTTCTCAAATTAAATCTTAACAAAATCAAATTTAGGAATCTCAATTATTTCCAAATATCTTTAGTTATTAAGTTGGAAAAAATAAAATAATTTTCTTTTAAAAAATTTTGTTTTATTAAAAGAGAATAATTATTAACCAAAAATACTTAAAATTACAAAATTTTTCTTTAACTCAAGATTTAATTAAATAAATTCTCATAAAATGTTTTCTTTCTAAAATAAATACTAATTTTTTTTTTATTCTAAATATTGAAAATAAAGTTAATAAAAATAATTTCTAAGAAGGAATAAAAGATAATAAAATTTAAAGAGTAAGGTAAGAAATTCTTACTGAATTTTAGCTTTCCGTCATGCTCGCTATATGCTCAAACTCCATATTACAATATCATCAATCAAAATCAAGCAATATCAATCATAACTAAATATCATCAATCAATCAATCATAATCAAATCATAATCAAATCAATTAAATATCATTAATACCTATCATAATACAAAATTTAATGATTATTAATATAGTCAATTTGAGTCATTTTGGTCATTTTGGTCAATTCCTCGTATAGGTATATGTAAGTCCATATAATCCAGTCCTTGCATAGGTATAGTTTAGTCCATATGGGTCATAATGGTCCAAGTCCTTGCATAGGTATAGTTCAGTCCATATAGGTCATAGTAGTCCAAGTCCTTGCATAGGTATAGTCCAGTTTATATAGGTTATAAAAGTCCAAGTCCTTGCATAGGTAGGTTAGAGTTAGTTAAATCAGATATTTAATTTAAAATTTATTAAAAATTTTAAGTTAAAAAGTTAATATTTTAAAATAATAATATTATCAATTTTAAAAGGAGTAGGGGACTCCTCCCATTATTCTTATGTCTTTTCATATTATACTCTTATCTCACTCCCCCTTACCTTGAATTGTTACCCAAAATGGATTTACTTTGCGTAGGGATGGCAAAACGGGCCAGGCCCGTCGGGCTGGCCCGCCAAACCCACCAAATTTGGCGGCGGACACCATTTTTAAGCCCGCTATCCCGCCGCAGCCCGGCCCGCCTAGCCCGCCAGCCCGACGGGCCAATGAGTAAGCGGGGCGGGCCAGCCCGTCGGGCCCCCGCCTATATATATATATATTTTTTAAAATTAGATTATAAAAAAATAGTGAAGTTGGGCCTATTTTTTTAGTTGGCCCGTTAATGTTTTTAACATTTGATTTTGGGGTATAGGGTTTCAATCCCTGATTTCATGTCCCAAACCCAATTCCCCTGGTGCGGCGCAAAATAGACGGACGAAGCAAGCTTTGGGAGCTGCTGCTTGCTTGATGTTGGAGCTGTCCATGACCGTGACCGACCGTGCATGACTTGCTGGCTGCTGCTGAAGCTCTCCGCGTTATCTGCAGTGTGTTCGTGGCGCAAATCCAATCAAATAGCTGCTGCTGGAGCGTGTGCGTGATCTCCAGCATGTGCGTGTGTGTGTTCTGCTGGAGCTCCGTGCTTGATTTGGAAATTGGAACTCTGATTGCTGCATTGTCTTGTTGTGAGGTAAGGGTCCAAAATCCATTCAAATACCTGCTGCTACATATTAGCACGTAATGGATTAGCTTAGCATTATAGTTATTATATAATAGTATAATAATTGATTTCAGCAACAGCAAGTGAATATTTGTGCTATGAACTCAGATTTGCAGTTTGTTATTTTAATATAATATTTCTATTTACAGTTTGTTATTTTAGTATAATATTTCTGCAGTTTGTTATTTTAGTATAATATTTCTGTTCAATGGTTTTTGGTATGAATATTCTTGCTCAATACAAAATTATATAACATAGTATTTGTTATTTTTTTTAATTTTTTTAGCAAATACATTCAAATTCTAACAAGGTACTAGATTGATTTTTGGAAAAATTCCCAACATTTGGCGGGCCAGCCCGTGGGCCCGCGGACCCGCTATTAAACGGGGCGGGCCAAGATTTCTGGCCTGTTTATCTTGGCGGGGCGGGCCGGCCCGGCCCGCTTATTGGCGGGCCCTGGCGGGGCAGGCCAAGGCCCGACGGGCCAGCCCGTTTTGCCATCCCTAGCTTTGCGCCTCCGATTTCTAGAAATATTAATACCAATCTTATTTCAGTATAAGCATAAGACGAAGATTAAGATTACTACTTTAAACAGAAATGATAAATTTTGAATAGTGAATAGTGAATAGTAAATCGTGAATAGTAACAGTAAATAGTAAAACGTGAATAGTAACAGTAAATAGTAAATCATGAATAGTAACGGTAAATAGTAACAATAAATAGTAATTTACTATTTGAATAGTAATTTACTATTGAAATAGTAATTTACTATTGAAATAGTGTTTACTATGCAGAATAGTAACTTAAAATAATGGGCTCGTTTGTTTAAACTTATTTTAAGAGATAAGTGCTTTTTTAATTAAAAAAGCACTTATTTTAAACTTTAACGTGTTTATTTAAAGTTTCAAAAATAAGCAGAAGCTGAAAATAAACTGATTTCAGCTTATTTTAAGAAGCAACTCTGATCTGCTTATTAAAAAAGTGATTATAAAAGAATCACTTTTTTATAATCACTTTTTTAATAAGCTTAAACAAACAGACCCAATATTATTTCCAGTATAATAACAGATTTCTAAAAACGATATAAAAATAACCCAAAAAATATAAAAGAGAAGTATTCTTACCTTAGGATTTTGGCAGAACCTTCTCTCCAAAAACTTTTCTTCTCTCTCTCACTTCCACCACTATCTCACTAGCACTACTATATTAAGAAAACTTAATCTGAAATTGTGAATTCTAAAGAAGAAATCATTCGGTATTTATAGGAAAAAAATTTACTATGCATTCCATTATTTTAATATAAAAGTACTATGCATTTTTTAATTTTTTATTCCAGGTTACTGTGCATCTTTTGAAAATTTCATACATGCACAGTGATTTGCATAGTAATTGTCGGCAAAATTATTAAGTCAAATAGTAACCCTTCACTTGGTATATTTTAAATATTCAAAATGAGTCCTTTTTGAAATTTAGCGATATTATATCAGTCCTCACTAATTTTATAATAAGTAATATAAAGCTGAAATTTTAAAAATCTAAAATTTTCTGTTAATAAAAATTTATTGATACGTTTCCAATTTTTTAACGATTGGAAAAAATCAAGATTTTTCTCAAACCAATAATTTTTAGATAAGTCTACTTGAAACGGATTTTAGAAAATATTTTTAATTTAAGTCACTTATATGAATTTAAAATTATTTAAAAAATATTATTTTATTAAAAAAATTCCAAAATTCCAAAAAATTCCAAAAAATCATAAATAATACGTAGGTTAAAAAGTTCTAAAGAACCATAATTTAATTCCTTCAAAATTTTAATATAAAAATAAAAATAGGGGTGTTACAAGATCAATTATGATGCGAAAAATAGTTGAGAATTCAAATGGTCATTGTTTGCCCAGCAGACAAATTTTACAAACTAAGAATTTCTCATATGCTACTTGTTCTCAAAGAAAATTGATCATCCAGCCATCATCAATGAAAATTAGGAATGAATCACTCACATTTTTAGAGCATATACAAGGTGATATTTGTGGGTCAATACACCCTTCATGTGGACCATTTTGATATTTTATGGTTTTAATTAACGCATCAACTAGATGGTCACATGTTTTCTTATTATCAACTCGCAACCAGGCGTTTGCGAGATTACTAGCTCAATTAATTCGTTTAAGAGCTCATTTTCCTGATTATCCAATTAAGAAAATACGCCTTGATAACGCTGGTGAATTCACATCTCAATCATTTAATGATTATTGTATGTCCATTGGAATTGATGTTGAACATCCTGTAGCACATGTTCATACACAAAATGGACTTACTGAATCATTGATTAAACGTTTGAAATTAATAGCAAGACCATTGTTAATGAGATCAAAACTCCCAATTTCAACTTGGGGACATGCAATCTTGCATGCGGCAGCACTTATTCGCATCAGACCTACAAGTTATCAAGAATATTCCCCTTTACAGTTGGTTCATGGTAAAGAACCAAATATTTATCATCTAAGAATCTTTGGAAGTGCGGTATATGTTCCTATTCCTCCTCCACAACGCACTAAGATGGGACCTCAAAGAAGGTTGGGAATATATGTTAGATATGAAAGTCCATCCATAATAAAATATCTTGAACCTTTAACAGGTGATTTATTTACAGCTCGTTTTGTTGATTGTCATTTTGATGAATCTATTTTCCCACCATTAGGGGGAGAAAATAAACAGTTGGATAAAAGGATTAGCTGGAATGAGATATCTCTATCACATCTTGATCCTCGAACAAAGCAATCTGAACTAGAAGTTCAGAAAATAATTAGTTTACAAAATTTAGCAAACCAACTACCTAATACATTTACTGATCCAAAAAGAATGACTAGGTCACACATACCAGCTGTTAATACTCCAATAAAGATTGATATCCCTGAAGGACAATCTAAATTTACAAATGAGTCTGAAGCCAAAATAAAACGTGGTAGACCTGTTGGTTCTAAAGATAAAAATCCTCGAAAAAGAAAAGTAAATAAAGAGGATGGTCGAATCGAGGATATAAAGACTTCAGTAGAGTCTCCTGACATAATCAAGGTTTCAAATCCGGAAGAAACTAAGGTACCTAAAATTGATAAGAATAAAGAGATCTCTATAAATTATGTCATGGATGGAATACAATGGAATCGACATGAAGTCGATGTTGATGAAATTTTTTCATTCAAAGTAGCTCTTGATATTATAAATGATGATAAGGATCATGAGCCAAAATCTGTTAAGGAATATGCACAAAGAAATGATTGGCCAAAATGGAAAGATGCAATGCAAGAAGCGTTAAACTCACTTGTAAAACGGAAAGTTTTTGGACCTGTAGTCCAAACACCCAAAGGTGTAAAACCAGTTGGATACAAATGGGTCTTTACAAGAAAAAGAAATGAAAATGGTGAAATTGTGTGATATAAAGCAAGACTTGTTGCACAAGGTTTCTCACAAAGACCTGGTATTGATTTTGAAGAAACATATTCACCAGTGATGGATGCCACTACTTTTTGATACTTAATAAGTTTGGCAATCCGTGAAAGGCTTGACTTACGCCTTATGGATGTTGTTGCAGCATATTTATATGGCTCACTTGAAAATAACTATATGAAACTCCCTGAAGGATTTAATTTGCCTGAAGCATACAAGACAAATCCTCGAGAAAATTATACAATTAAATTGAATAAATCTCTTTACGGACTAAAATAGTCTGGACGCATGTGGTACAATTATCTTAGTGAATATTTGTTAAAAGAAGGATATAAAAATGACCCGATTTGTCCATGTGTTTTTATGAAAAGATTGGAAAAAGAGTTTGATATAATTGTAATTTATGTAGATGATTTAAACATCATCGGAACTCCTGAAGAGCTCTCAAAGGCTGTAAATTACTTGAAAAAGGAATTCGAGATGAAAGACTTAGGAAAAACAAAGTTTTGTCTCGGATTACAATTAGAATATTTAAAGAAAGGAATTTTAATGCACCAAAAGACTTATACAGAAAAGGTGCTAAAACGGTTCTATATGGACAAATCACACCCATTGAGCAGTCCAATGGTTGTAAGGTCACTTAAAGTGAGCAAAGATCCTTTTCGACCTCAGGAGAAAAATGAAGAACTACTTGGTCCTAAAGTACCATATCTCAGTGCAATTGGTGCACTAATGTATCTTTCTAGTCATACACGACCTGATATATCATTTGCTGTCAATTTGTTAGCAAGACATAGTTCTTTACCCACAAAAAGACATTAGAATGGGATTAAACACATATTTCGCTACCTTAGAGGTATAATGGACATGAGTTTATTTTTCCCATATGTATCTAAGGAAAACCTAATTGGTTATGCTGATGCAGGATATTTGTCTGATCCTCATAATGGTCGATCACAAACAAGTTATTTGTTCACATGTAGTGGTACAATAATTTCATGGAGATCCATAAAGCAAACGATTACAGTAACATCATCTAATCATGCTGAAATTCTAGCATTACATGAAGCAAGTCGAGAATGTGTTTGGTTAAGGTCTATGATTCAACATATTCAAGAAACTTGTGGCTTGCATGCTAGAAAATTACCACCAACAATCTTATATGAAGATAATGCAGCTTGTATCTCCCAATTAAAGGAGAAGCATATTTCACCAAAATTTTTCTTTACTCATGATCTTATAAAAAATGGTGAAATAAATGTCCAACAAGTCTGATCATGTGAGAATCTAGCAGATATATTTACAAAATCTCTACCAACCAAAGTCTTCGAGCAACTAGTACAGAAGATTGGTCTCCGACGCTTACATAAGTGTTCTGATGAGGGGGGGAATTAAATTGTTGGACATTTAATTATTTATTTACTTTGTAAAGAATGTTGTACTCTTTTTCCTTCACTAGGTTTTTATCCCACTGGGTTTTTTCTAGTAAGGTTTTAACGAGGCACATTCTAAAATATAGACATCCAAGGGGGAGTATTATGAATATTTTATATAATAGTGGATGTCCATTATACCTCACATTTGCCTATAAAAGGAACTCATCCCCTCTCCCATCAATGCATAATTCAACTCCATTTTTACTATCCTCTCTAAATCTTAATTTCTCTTGTTTTTCTCCATATTCTGTATTTAGAGTTTCACTTATTTATAACAATATAAAAGGTTAACAAACAAAAACTAATTCTAACTAATCTTATCAAACACTAATTAATGAGTTAACTAATTGTAATTATGTACACCAATAAAATAAGTACATATTAACATTACTCATACAAGGAACACCAAAAGCTGTCAAAATAATCTAAACCAATATGAAGTTTTGATTTTAATCAAGTAAAGGCACCAGCTACCACTACAGGAACATTTTTCAATGATAATATTAAATTGAAGAAAAAATATATCAAATAACAACTTCAAATCATAAAAGTTTAGAGAAAAATGATGATTTTTATATATAAAATTGAATAGAAAATCAAGTTGCTTGAGTCCTTATGACATGTTTTCATTAGATCTCTCAACATAATTCAACTTTGAGAGACTAAAAACGCCTATTCAAATTATAAACTAAAATCAATGAAAAATATAGAAGCTAAAACCAAATATTTGTTAGATGACTCTAGAGAAAGACTTTTAATTGTTCAAGGAAAGAATTTTCTTCTCATGTTGAACATAGGACACTGTTAACATAACAGGGTGAGAATAAGGTCAGCCTTAATGAAAACAGAGGGCAAAAAGCATATAGGAAAACCAAAATACAATAATATATCTAACAGAGTTATTTAACATATCTAACATAGGAAAACACAGCACAAACCATGTCTAACATGCATAGTTATTGTGAACACCTCTTTTTGTCCGGCCAATTGGTACAGTTCCATCCTTTGAGCACTCTTTTATGCGCATGGTTCATTTGAAAATTCATAACTCCTTCATACGATCTTTGATTTGCGCAAAACCGGTCTCTAAATTTTTGTAACAAAATTGTCTACGACTTTTGTGAAGACCTTGAAGGCTGAATCCTTACCAATTGGTACAGTTTTAATAATCTTCCTGGACTTGCTCCAGTTTCATGACTGCTCTGCACATCTTTAAGAAAAAATTCATATCTCCCTCATATGATACTAAAATGACCCCATTCTTTTTTCTATGGCTCCATATCAAAGAGATCTACAAACTTCATGAAGGCCACAAAAGCTAATTCTCCACCCATTTTGCCCAGTGAATTTATTTTGCTTGCAAATGTATTTCCGTTACACTCTAGAGCAGTTTTCATAGATGGGCCATATCTCCCTCGTTTCTTGATGAAAAGTTTTGTGCCATATATCAAATTAAAGGTAAGAGAAATATCTACAACTTTCATGTTGGACTCTTTTTCAAATTTGGAACGCATCAGCCCTCAAATGCACGAGTAAGTTTGTGATGGTGGGCAAGGCACTAAAGATCATAATGGAGCACTAAGGATCATAATGGAGCACTAAAGCATCATAATGGGGCACTAAAGATCATAATGGAGCACTTAAGTTGATAATGGAGCACCATGGACTTGTTAATTGGAGAGTGCACCTTCCATTACAAATTTTTTATGGCAATGGCTGCTTTTGCATTCCTATAAATAGGCACCATGAGCATTCATTCAAGGGGGGGATTCTTCATTGAAGGCAATCAAGTCTTGGGAAGCCATTCGTTTCTCCTCTTCTTCTTCTCTGTTGCATTTCTTCTTCCAGCAAGTTTTTTTTCATTTCCGGCAAGTTTCTTTTCATTTCCAAGTTTTTCCATTTCCGGGTTAGTTTCTTTTCCAGATTATTATGTTCTTTTCTTTTCTTTACTTTTCTTTGTAGTTGTTATTATGTAGTATCATTTCTTCTTCCAGCAAGTTTCTTTTCATTCCCAAGTTTTTTTATTTCCAGGTTATTTTTAATAAAGTATGCTATTATTAATAAAATAATAAAAAAAATAAAAAAAATAAAATAATAATAAAAAAAATAATAAGTAATAAGTTTTGCATATGTTTTATTTTCTAGCCTAAAAATTTCCATTTTTTAACCGTGTCGTACGGGAACACTTCCGTCTACACAATCTCCTTAGGATCCGTACACGTGCGAAGAACTTCGTCTTGTATGAGTTCCTCATCTCAATGACTTCCATCATCATGTTCCGAGTCAAAATTTTTCCTCAGAACTACGTAACCCTGATTTCTTGATAATTCAAGAATACGTAGGAGCAGGACTTTAACTCCTGTCGGGCCCATCTTTCTTATTTCCTTTTACTGATTTATTTCCTTGCTTTTTGCGTTTCTTTCGTGATGTTACTTTTTGTCGTTTCCGTGAAAATTAATTTAGACGTGACGTCTTGTTGATTTTCCCCTAGTTTTTGTTCAAACCTTGCTACAATTCATAGGGAAGGGATACTTAGGACAAGACGTCCCGCTTATCTCTTTCCTATCCCTATCCTTTTTACCCAAGGATGTTTAATTTAGACGTGACGTCTTATTGGCATTCTCTCACCCTCTCTGTCTCATATCGAAGTCGAGCTTAATTCGGACGAAACGTCCCATTGACCTCGCTTCAACATTCTATGTCTGTACAGTTCTCTACTTCATTCTATCATTTTCAAAATAAAAGTAAAAGGGAAGAAACCATGTTTTATTTAAGGCTATTTATATTGTGCTTTCAATCTTGGTACTGTCTTTGACAGGCGATGTAGGGTGCTAATACCTTCCCTACTCGTAATCGACTCCCGAACTTGAATCTCAACTTTTAACCAGTGCTTTACTGAATTCAGTTTTTTCCCAATGTTTTTCCTATGAATAAAAACGTTGGTGGCGACTCCCTGTTTCATTCCACACTTTCTCTCTTTCTCGCCGCGCCGTCGCGATCCAGGTTGCGACAGATGGCGACTCCACTGGGGACACTTAAGAGGGTCAGGCCAGTTTGATTGAAAGCGCATGTTCTTTTTATATAGCCTTTGTTATCTCGGATTTCTTCCCCTTGTCTTATTTTCTGTCGATTGTTGTGAATGTTTGTTCTTGTTTTAATCGTATCTTGTTATTTGTTTCGTTGTCTATGTTTTGCATGTTTATTGAACCCTAGGGTAGGAGACCATGTTACTTTTCTACAATTATTGAACCCTAGGGTAGACGACTTTGTATATTTGTTCTGTGTTTGTTCCTTGTGCAGGATGGGGTAAGGTAAAAGGTATTGAATGTCCTTCCACACACTACACTCACATTACTTGCACACACCTATGAGTGGCGCCCTATACCCGGGCCCCAAATGAAGCTTAAGTTAGGAGAGGTTAGTAACGGAATCGTATGGGATGTACTTCCTATCCGGTGTTCGTGAGAACCTCGACCAGAGTTTGACCTTTCATGATATACGCACCTAGTGGTTCCCCACTGTTGCGTCCCTGTCATGGGTAGGATCTTGGCTCTGGTGACCTTCTAGAAGTCTAGAATAAGCCACCTGGTGTGAAGAGCCACTTTTAGACAAACCATAGGGCCTAGAAAAGACTTCCAACAAAACCCGACCTAGGCCACAAAAGGGCACTCCACAAAAAATTGCATAGATTTGAAATATAAAGTGAGAGATTTGATCAAGGCCGAATGGATCAATTTTCCGGGAAAGACTCCTAATGTGACCATAAATCCCCTGCCCAATCATGGAAGTTCGGAAGTTAATGCCGTGGTCGCCGATATTGAAGATGGTTTTGATGATAATGCTGATTCGGTGGCCGCTTGCCCGCCGGGCTAAGAGTTCAGTGATTGGGAGGCTGTCGAACTCCCTACGATTCTTAAATGATTCACTAAAAATTTGTCATTACCTTAATGTCTTGATTATCCCTCTGCTATGCCTAAGGATCTGGGACTTTTCATGTAATAAGGGCGAAAAAAAACTTGTTTTACCAGTCAATCAATAAATATGTATCGAAATTCAAAAAAATTATCATCCCTTTATCCTTGCTTTTGACTCATTCTCTTTAACTTGCTTTTCCTTTCTCTTCTTTATTTTGCCATAACACACTAAATTCCAGATCCAAAAATGATCCTCTTGAGACTAGTGAAATCACAATCCTGCTTCACGATTTCGATCACTCAGTCGACTATGCCGACGAAGGAGGTAGGGAAACCTACGAGCCACTATCCAAGTTTACAAGATTGTTAGAACAAGAGGATCAAGATGGGTATACCCCTAAGTCAAGAACAATTGAAGGAATCACGGGGGCAACCTATCAGAAGGCATGGAATGACAATATGGGCAAGTCCCGAATTGGACAAGTGGTAGGCTAGTCATTTAAGGAAACCTCAACAGTTGCCAGCAAAATAGGGGGGAAATCGCTTATGTCTATAAATGTAGACACAACTGAGGAAGACTTTGCCAAAAAAAAAAGAAAAAGAAAGAAAAAGAAAAAACAAATAATATAAAAAAAATGAAAAAATAAAAAAATAGAGCCAAGCTCGAAGTCCAATGCACATACCAAGCAGGGAAAGCTGGTTACGTCCAGATTATCAAGCAAGCTGTCATTTTCTGTATTGGGGGAATAAATGTCACTAGACCAAAAACTTGTATTCTTATCATCATCAACACCTCAAAAGGTACGCTATTCCTCATGCTCATGTAACCAAGGAAATAGTCTATCAGATTGAGTTATTGCATCATCAAGGGCATAAAAAACAAAAAAAAAGGGTGGCAAACAAAAAAATGAAAAAAAATGAAAAATCCAAAAAATGAAATCAAAAAAAAAAGAAAAGAAAAAAGAAAAAAGGGCCAAAATGATGACTCAGAGTAATTCTCTTATTGATGCCAAAAGACTCACCAATATTTCCTTGGGTACATGGCATAGGAGTAGAGTCTCCTATTTGAGATGACATCAGTTCCCCAAAGGATCCGAACTAAATTTGGAAAAGGTTAGGCAGACTCAGCTGGAGTGTGATCAGTTTCAACCCTTTACTGTAAAGGATGCAGCCAAAAAAAAAACAAGAACACTTTATAAAGAAAATGAAAAGCTCGCTAGGCTGAAAACCTGAAAAGGCGGTCTAGGCAAAAGTTAGTGCAACCCGGTGAGTCGAAAACCTGAAAAGGCGGCTCAGGTAAATATTAGGGTCAAGATTTCGGCAGAGTAAGTAAAATTTCCAATGCAAAACACGTAAACTGGGGGCATGTGGACCATGGTCGAACTACCCTCTCAAAGGCAGAGTTGAACGATGTACTTGAGGTCGTGACGCAGGATTAAGGTTCTCACTAGTCTCAGGAATTCACTGGAGGATCCTTGAACTTTCCTGGCCTTGACCTGTCCTATGTAACTTCATTTCATCCCATCTGTTTTCCCTATTGTCCATTGTTTGACATACATGAATAAAGTTCATCCTTTTTTGATACGTGTTATAAATTGCATTGATCTGATAAAACATTATGTTTTTTATAAAAATAAAATAAAAGAATGGTGAACATTTAAAGTCGTAAGGGACAAGACACTCCCACTACTTGACCTCGACAATCATCACAAAGACTCAGCCAGGCATGCACTTCAAAGCTGTGATCGCCTCTTGCATTCTCCTCTGTCCATGAGTTGTCCTAAGGGTCGCGGTTTCACAGGACCTACCTAGTTTTTGAACTTATCTTTGCACTACTTACCATTTTTATGCAGGTTATCTCACAGACAGTCATGCCAAGCATTAACACCTCAATCAAGTCCTTCAAGTCCCCTCCTCGAATCGCCTCAGAACTCCTTCCCTAAATCGCCAAAGTTGACACCTTTTAGTGTTTTCTTCTTCCATCGCCTAAGCAGACATCTATAAAGTCTCTCGCTTAACTCCAAAGTCAGCATCTCTCAAATTCTCATCCCCCTAGTGGAACCTTCCTCGCCAAAGTTGGCACTTCTCGGAACTCCATCCTTAGGTCGCCAAAGTTGGCACTTCTCAAAGTCTCCTCTTCAATCTCCAAAGCAAACACCGTTCTAAGCCTCTTTCGCCAAAGTTGGCAATCTTCAAAGTCTCCCACTCAACTCCAAAATTAGCACCTCTCAAATTCTCATCCCCAGTGAAATCAATCGCCAAAGCTGGCACTTATCAAGATCTCTTCCCTAATGAATCCCAAACTTTCCATTCTCAATCAAGAGGCAGTACCCGAATCACTAAATTCTTCCCCAGTAGAACTACACTTCCCAGACAAATTAAACTGGGGCATCACCCTAGATTCCCCCAAAGCCCTTTAGATCATGTCAAACTGGGGCATCTCCCCCAGGATGTTATTTTTTGTCAACCCAAGAGCAATACCCCATGCTCCCGGGAAGTTTAAGCCGGGACATCACTCGGGTCTCTCTCTGTCAAAAGGGAACGTACCCCAAGCTTCTTCAACCGCCCTAACTGGGGCATCACCCCATATCCTTCTCCCAGCCTTGAGGTGGTACCCCTAAATCTTCTAATCTTTCCAAAATTGAGGTATCACCCCAAATCTTTCCTCCGTTCGAGGGGCAGTATCCCTAGCTCTTTCAGCTAGATTTTCCCCCCATTTCTCTTCCTACCAATCAAGGAGCAGTTCCCTGAATCATCCAAGACAGCTTGAACTGGATCATCCCCAGATTTCTTTCCTTTTGTAAGCCCACCATACATCCCCAGTGGACCCCAGATTTTTCCTTCCAGTCAAGAAGCAGTTCCCTGAGATCCTTTCAATCTTCCTAACTGGGGTATCTCCCCCAGATTTCTTCTATTTTAGTCAAGGGGCAATTCCCCAAGATTCCTTCAAATTATCTCCAACTGGGGCACCCCAGGTTCACCCTCTTTCAGTCAAAGAGTAATTCCCCAAGAACCTTCAGTCATGTCAAACTGGGGCATCACCCCGAGCCTTTAGGTCCAGTGAGTTAATATGGACGAGACGTCCTGTTAGCTCCCCCCAACCTTTACATTTCTTGCCAACAGTGAGTTAATTTGGACGAGACGTCCTGTTAACTCCCCCAACCTTCACATTTCCTACCAACAGTGAGTTAGTTTGGACGAGACATCCTGTTAGCTCCCCCAATCTCTGTATTTTCTGTCGACCGAGGGTCAACCCTACCCTTTACCTTCTTGTCGCCGATCAAGGCATCCTTTACTTTCCAGCCGCCTATCAAAGCATCCTTTACTTTCCAGCCGCCTATCAAGGCATCCTTTACTTTCCAGCCGCCTATCAAGGCATCCTTTATTTTCCAGCCGCCTATCAAGGCACCCTTTATTTTCCAGCCGCCTATTAAGGCATCCTTTATTTTCCAGCCGCCTATCAAGGCATCCTTTATTTTCCAGCCGCCTATCAAGGCATCCTTTTCCAGCCGCCTATCAAGGCATCCTTTACTTTCCAGCCGCCTATCAAGGCATCCTTTATTTTCCAGCCGCCTATCAAGGCATCCTTTATTTTCTAGCCGCCTATCAAGGCATCCTTTACTTTCCAGCCGCCTATCAAGGCATCCTTTTCCAGCCGCCTATCAAGGCATCCTTTACTTTCCAGCCGCCTATCAAGGCATCCTTTATTTTCCAGCCGCCTATCAAGGCATCCTTTATTTTCCAGCCGCCTATCAAGGCATCCTTTACTTTCCAGCCGCCTATCAAGGTATCCTTTATTTTCCGGCCGCCTATCAAGGCATCCTTTACTTTCCGGCCGCCTATCAAGGCATCCTTTACTTTCCAGCCGCCTATCAAGGCATCCTTTACTTTCCAGCCGCCTATCAAGGCATCCTTTATTTTCCAGCCGCCTATCAAGGCATCCTTTATTTTCCAGCCGCCTATCAAGGCATCCTTTATTTTCCAGCCGCCTATCAAGGCATCCTTTATTTTCCAGCCGCCTATCAAGACATCCTTTATTTTCCAGCCGCCTATCAAGGCATCCTTTATTTTCCAGCCGCCTATCAAGGCATCCTTTTCCAGCCGCCTATCAAGGCATCCTTTACTTTCCAGCCGCCTATCAAGGCATCCTTTATTTTACAGTCGTCTATCAAGGCATCCTTTACTTTCCGTTCACCTATGCAGGCACCCTTTACCTTTTAGTCTACCAGGGGTCAATCCCGATCTTCCCACTGAAAGAATTTTTCCCGGTCAATCCAGAGTTCAAAAAAAAAAAACAAAGAAAAAAGAGAGGAGAAAAGAAGAGAAACAGAAGTAGAGAATGCTCGTTTTTTTAAGAAAAAGGTCACACTAACTCGCGATTGCCCACACCATCAGTTGCCATACCGATCAAGAGGTCCCACTTGACCCCCTACATCGGTGTTCATATCTTTACTTCCTTTTCACTTCAAAAACACAGAAGCTTCATGTCTCTTTTGTGAAAAAGAAGTAAAGAGGGGCATCTGTGAACACCTCTTTTTGTCCGGCCAATTGGTACAGTTCCATCCTTTGAGCACTCTTTTATGCGCATGGTTCATTTGAAAATTCATAACTCCTTCATACGATCTTTGATTTGCATAAACCCGGTCTCTAAATTTTTGTAACAAAATTGTCTACGACTTTTGTGAAGACCTTGAAGGCTGAATCCTTACCAATTGGTACAGTTTTAATAATCTTCCTGGACTTGCTCCAGTTTCATGACTGCTCTGCACATCTTTAAGAAAAAATTCATATCTCCCTCATATGATACTGAAATGACCCCATTCTTTTTTCTATGGCTCCATATCAAAGAGATCTACAAACTTCATGAAGGCCACAAAAGCTAATTCTCCACCCATTTTGCCCAGTGAATTTATTTTGCTTGCAAATGTATTTCCGTCACACTCTGGAGCAGTTTTCATAGATGGGCCATATCTCCCTCGTTTCTTGATGAAAAGTTTTGTGCCATATATAAAATTTAAAGCTAAGAGAAAGATCTACAACTTTCATGTTGGACTCTTTTTCAAATTTGGAACGCATCAGCCCTCAAATGCACGAGTAAGTTTGTGATGGTGGGCAAGGCACTAAAGATCATAATGGAGCACTAAGGATCATAATGGAGCACTAAAGCATCATAATGGGGCACTAAAGATCATAATGGAGCACTTAAGTTGATAATGGAGCACCATGGACTTGTTAATTGGAGAGTGCACCTTCCATTACAAATTTTTTATGGCAATGGCTGCTTTTGCATTCCTATAAATAGGCACCATGAGCATTCATTCAAGGGGGGATTCTTCATTGAAGGCAATCAAGTCTTGGGAAGCCATTCGTTTCTCCTTTTCTTCTTCTCTATTGCATTTCTTCTTCCAGCAAGTTTTTTTTCATTTCCGGCAAGTTTCTTTTCATTTCCAAGTTTTTCCATTTCCGGGTTAGTTTCTTTTCCAGATTATTATGTTCTTTTCTTTTCTTTACTTTTCTTTGTAGTTGTTATTATGTAGTATCATTTCTTCTTCCAGCAAGTTTCTTTTCATTCCCAAGTTTTTTTTATTTCCAGGTTATTTTTAATAAAGTATGCTATTATTAATAAAATAATAAAAAAATAAATAAAATAAAATAATAAAAAAAAATAATAAGTAATAAGTTTTGCATATGTTTTATTTTCTAGCCTAAAAATTTCCATTTTTTAACCGTGTCGTACGGGAACACTTCCGTCTACACAATCTCCTTAGGATCCGTACACGTGCGAAGAACTTCGTCTTGTATGAGTTCCCCATCTCAATGACTTCCATCATCATGTTCCGAGTCAAAATTTTTCCTCAGAACTACGTAACCCTGATTTCTTGATAATTCAAGAATACGTAGGAGCAGGACTTTAACTCCTGTCGGGCCCATCTTTCTTATTTCCTTTTACTGATTTATTTCCTTGCTTTTTGTGTTTCTTTCGTGATGTTACTTTTTGTCGTTTCCGTGAAAATCAATTTAGACGTGACGTCTTGTTGATTTCCCCCTAGTTTTTGTTCAAACCTTGCTACAATTCATAGGGAAGGGATACTTAGGATAAGACGTCCCGCTTATCTCTTTCCTATCCCTATCCTTTTTACCCAAGGATGTTTAATTTAGACGTGACGTCTTATTGGCATTCTCTCACCCTCTCTGTCTCATATCGAAGTCGAGCTTAATTCGGACGAAATGTCCCATTGACCTCGCTTCAACATTCTATGTCTGTACAGTTCTCTACTCCATTCTATCATTTTCAAAATAAAAGTAAAAGGGAAGAAACCATGTTTTATTTAAGGCTATTTATATTGTGCTTTCAATCTTGGTACTGTCTTTGACAGGCGATGTAGGGTGCTAATACCTTCCCTACTCGTAATCGACTCCCGAACTTGAATCTCAACTTTTAACCAGTACTTTACTGAATTCAGTTTTTTCCCAATGTTTTTCCTATGAATAAAAACGTTGGTGGCGACTCCCTGTTTCATTCCACACTTTCTCTCTTTCTCGCCGCGCCGTCGCGATCCAGGTTGCGACAGTTATTTAGTTACAATAAGTTCAAATAACAGAGGAAGAACCAAATACCTTGCAAGGAAGTCAATGTATAGTGTGTACGAGGAAGAAGAAGCAAATGTAGGTCCGAAGAAGACGAACACAAAGACGGACATGAAGACAAAGAAGAAGATGAAGCAACTGTCCAAAGAAGAGGCAACCGCGGTTTGAATGGCCAAACCCTATGCACACAAAGAAGAAGAAATAATATAACGTTATGACCTTTACTCTTCAAAAATCTAAATTAGTATGCGTGCGTTATGCTTTTTAACTCGGTTGCAACTACAATCTAGTTTATATTTAGACATTTCAACTCGATTAAACAAGCAACCAACTTTATATTCTACCTAAATAAATAAATAATTCAGAAACCCTATAAACTCGGTTATATGTACAAATGGGATTATATGTAGCATATTCCAACTCAGTTAAATAAGTAACCGAGTTTATATGTTTATCAAAATAATTAACAAATCAAAAACCCTATAAACTCGATTGTACTTGTAACCAAGTTTGTAGTTTTGTTTTAAACTTGGTTCCCCTATAACCGAGTTTATATGCCACCATGTTACATATTAACATAGTTCCCTTTTAACTGAGTTAATATCCTATTTTTATATCTAGTTTTTGAACTGGTGTCATGTCACCCTTAAAGAATATATGGAGTTCCCAACACTTGATGTGTTTAAACAAGTTGTGAAGGACTTCACTATGCAGCTAGGTAGATAAATTAAATGGTTAAAAAATGACAAGATCAGAACAAGGGCTGCTTGTAGAGTTAAGAATTATGGATATGAGATCCTTTGTAGTTAGGATAAAGATAGAAAATATTATTAGATCAAAACTAAGTTAATAGTATTTTAAATAATTAAACAATTAAACATCTGACACAACACTAGTGGTGTCTTCCTAGATGGCTATGACACTGTGGTAGCGTCAACGATTAAAAATTCCAACCACAAACATTGTTGTCACGAATTAATTTTCATTAATCTAGATTCAATTATGACTAAACTAACAATTAGATTAACTTAATATTCAACAAATATAAATTTAAATCATGCACTACTAAATAAAACTAAGCATGAAAAGAAATATATTCTATCATACATATTTATAATAAAGTATGTATATGGAAATATATCATTATATATAATATATTGTAAAAATGTATATTCAAATAAATATGACTAAAATGTATATTCAAATTTGTGTGTCTCTTTTATATTTATACTACAAGAGGAGAATATCAGTCAATAAACTTAAACTCGTCCTTAAATCTTAATTGTTTTTTTCATCTTTCTCAATGTATAATGTGTTCACAAGGATTGAATTTAAAACTTATTCTAACAATTGACCTCTTACCTTTAATAATATAGTAACATATCCACTTAAAAGAGTTAATCTTACTATTAGTTAAAGGATATTTTTGGGTACAAATTGATGTTAACCAAGTGACCTTAATTACTCAAGAGGGGGTTGAATTGAATATTAAAAATTTTGCTTTGGAATGCTTTTGAATATAGTTCGTTTGCAATCAATATAGTAATTAATGAAAGAGATGATAATAACAAGTAATACTAATATCAAATTAATCACAGAAAATTATCAAACACTTAGTATGCAATAATAAAGTCCAACAAGAATTGAGTTGATTGAATCAAGAATTCAACTTAAGCAATTTTAACAAGAAAATTAAGTGCACAATTGGCAAGCAATTATATCCATAATTATAAAAGAGTTTAGGGAAGAGAGAATTACAAACCGATATACGAGTTCCACCACCCAGGTGTACGTATCGTCTTTAAGCAAACCACTTGAAGGATTTCACTACCGAAGATTTGAGATACGAAGATTTAAGAAACAAAGCTTTGAGCAATTATAGTTTCTTAGTGTCCCACACTCAAGAACTTAATCCTCGCTGTAACGCGCTCTGTTACATCTTAATAAATTCTAAAAAAAATTGTAATTTTTTTACTAAAAATATAATCATTAAAAAGAAATTATCCAAATAAATTACATACAACATTTCTGAAATACCTCATAAATATTATTAAAAATTTATAAAGTAATTTTACATTCCTCCAAAAAAATAAATATTAAACATTATTAGAAAGAGAGGAAACTCCATGGCCCAAGAGTAGTTACTTAATGGCATTATTCATTCATTGGACCATGATATTTATACTGAGCTCCCTTTCTAGAATGTGCTATAATTACTGTTTGGATTCTTCTATCCTTCACTTTGTATGAACCATTATTTAAAATATATGAAACAAAAACACGGAGAAAGGAGTGAGAAATAGAATATTCTCAAATGGGAATAAGCAATAAGGGGTTTTCTTAAATATAATACATAATATCAATCACAATCACATACACAATCAATTATGAATATATGAATGTTATGCAATATCTTTATCTTACCTATATATGCGGGCCCTTAAATTTTTTTAATTTGCACTGGGCCAACCAGGAGTTTACACTGTTTCATAATTCTGGATAATAATAACATGAATAGCTCAATTGACATGGAAACACTTAGTCAGACTGAGAAAGTTTTTATTATGAAAGTACCTGACACTAGGGAGCGACCCCAGGTCCCCTGAAGCACCTTCCACACCCTCTCATCCCAAGACTCAAAATTAAGCCTCCTCTAATGTATCCTCAGTTTCTATAATTCGTCCCCAGACAATATCATTTTGTTTCTATTTGATGATTCATGATGCATGAACTACTCGCTTATTTAGTTGGTTAAGGCTTTTAGAAACTTAATTATATTATCGGGGCCTACTAATCGCGACATAGCCACCCCAGTAAATTGTACTTTTTAAAATTCTCAAATAAGTTCTATCACACATATAAAATTCTAGTACAGTTCCTTTTCAAATCACAAATTAAATTTCATCATAATTTGAGTTTCATAGCCTTAAATATATTTCACAACCTTCCTTAGAAAATTTATAGATCAAATCAAGATTTATTTACTAAAAACTCAAATTATCAATATTTGAAACCATAGTACTTGAAAATTTTGTATAATATTTCTTTACTAACTTCAATAATATGCTTCTCTAGAGTGTCAATGGTTTTCCTAGATAACATGTATTTGTTTGTGTAATCTTAATAAACTTATCATATAATTCTTCAAAAGCTTCAAAGAATTCATCCTTATCTAGTTCATGAATATTTACCTCTTCATCTTCGTCTTAATGATTTGCCATGAGGCATAAGTTAGCTTCATCTGATTCATCAAAGCTGCTTACTTCGTTTTCATCCCAAGCTATGTAAGCTATTCTTCTTCCTCTTTGTTCCTTGTTTTTCTTCTTGAGGTTTGGACAATCTGCCTTGAAGTGTCCTTCCTTTCCACATTCAAAGCAAGTAGGTGAGGAAGAATTATCTTTAAGAGCAGGTTTCTTACCTTGTGATTTAAAGCTCTTTTGAAATTTCTTATTTCTCGTGAGCTTCCCAAAATGTTTGACAAACAGACTTAGTTCTTTATCATCATCCATGTCACTTTCTAATTCTTCTTCATCAATGGATGTTACTTTAAGAGCTAGTCCCTTTTTCTTGGACGCTCTTTCTTCTTCTTCCGTATTTTTCAAATCTTTGAGTTCCTGTTGTTCTTACAATTTGCCAAATAACGTGGCAAGAGGCATATCATTTATATTTGGTGATTGTTTGATGGCGGTTACAAGAGGTTGTTATTCTCTAGTTATACTTTTCAAAACTTTATGAATAAGTTCCTTGTTAGTATAAGATTTACCAAGAGTAATAAGATGATTAATGATTAAGGTAAATCTTTTTTGAAGTTCCAAAACAGTGTCACCAGAGTTCATTCTAAAACTTTCATATTAACTAGTGAGTGTACTAATCTTTGAATCCTTCACATCACTAGTTCACTCATAGGTGATTTGAAGAGTGTCTCATATATCTATGATGGTTTTACAGGTTACAACTCTAAAAAATTCATCAAGACCTAAAGCTAGGGTGATGAGATTTTTAGCTTTGTAATTGTATTAAACTTTCTTTTCTTCATCACTCGTTCAATCATCCATGAGTTTTTCAATTTGTTTACCATCTACAACATGCATAGGTACAAAAGGACCATTTTCAATAGCATTCTAGATTTTTAAATCAATTGATTGAACATAAATTCCCATCCTTTCTTTCCAAAAAGCGTAACCCTTGCCATTGAAAGCAGGAAGTCTATTTGTGGTACCATCCTCGGGAAAAAGGTTATAAGAAGTAGAGGTCATCTTGTTCTCTTGAAGCTGTTAAGCTTAATCTACCAAGAGTCAAACTTTGATACCACTTGTTAACCAAGTGACCTCAATTACTCAAGAGATGGGTGAATTGAGTAATTAAAATTTTGCTTTGGAATGCTTTTGAATATAGTTATTTTGCAATCAATATAGTAATTAATGAAAGAGATGATAATAACAAGTAATAATAATATCAAATTAATCACAGAAAATTATCAAACACTTAGTATGCAATAATAAAGTTCAACAAGAATTGAGTTGATTGAATCAGGAATTCAACTTAAGCAATTTTAACAAGCAAATTAAGTGCACAATTAAAATGATAAGCAATTATATCCATAATTATAAAGGAGTTTAGGGAAGAAAGAATTGCAAACTTATATACGAGTTCCATCACCTAGGTGTACGTCTCTCCTTCAAGTAAACCACTTGAAGGATTCCATTATTGAAGGTTTGAGATACAAAGCTTTGAGAAATTACAGCTTCTTAGTATCTCACACTCAAGAACTTAATCCTCACAAGCAAAAGGGCAACCCACCCAATCTCACAATCTCTCGATAACCAAGGTTGAAACCCAACCTTAAAACTCTTAGATTTTGGTAAATGATTTTATAAGAGTAACTCTCCAATAGAATGGATATACAAATTTAACACTAAAAATAATAACTCTCAGAATGTATATGCAAGTGAACAATTAACGAGAGCTAATGCTAGAAAAGAAAGATAGCAGAGAATGATTTTTGTTGTTTTACTGGGATTCTTTGCTTCTTCAATTTCCTTCTCTATTTATAGAATTCGAATACATAGTGTCGTTGCCAATTAATTCCTTAATTAATTCCTTTCGGCATAGTGGAGTTTGACACTTTGATTAATCTCCGTAATGTTGTCTTCAATTTTTTAAAACCTGTAATGTTGTCTTCGCTTTCTTAGATCACGTAGTGTTGTTTCTAATTCAAATTTGAAATTTGTCTGATGAATGAATGGATTCAGAATTCCAATGAATTGATTCAAATGCCTTTGTTAGCTGTTCATCAACGCGTATGAATTGATTCATTTTGGACTTGAATAGATTCATGACCTTCAAAATGCATAACAACTTAATTAATCAGAGGATGAATCGATTCAGGGGCTGTACAACACGTGTGAATCGATTCATTTCTTCATTGAATCGATTTAGGGCCTGTTAAAATACGTGTGAATCGATTCATATACATGTTGAATCGATTTAGGCCTTTTGGAATCACGTATCAATTGATTCACTAGGTTGTTGAATCGATTCATGTGGTTGTTGCATGCGTGTGAATCGATTCAAAGGTCCTTTGAATTGATTCAATTGTTTGTTGCTTCCTTTTTCATGTATTGTTGATGTTTTCTCATCATATGGCTCATTTGTTATTGATCCTTTCTCATTTTGATGATTATTTCTCGATGTATACCAATGTATTTAATTCAACTTGATATTGTGCTTGATTTCTTTAGATGCTTGAACTCTTTATTTGTAATTATCAAAACTTGTTTCAACATATAAACAAAAATGAGAAATGAAAATAATTGTTATGAACAAATATATGTTGAAATTAATTTATTTTATGTTAAAGATATATAATTTATTACACAACCAATGTTGATTTATTAATTCAAGTGACTTTATATTAGATTCTCTTTAATTAAAGTGGTTGTTAAAGTGGCCACCATAATAAATCTATATTCTGTAACTGGATAAGATTTATATATTATTGATTGATTGACTCAATAAGATTAAGTAAAGAGTTTTGGGTTCGATCTCATTTAACACATTTTTCGGGAGGGGTGAAGAGTTTCAACTTTTACTAAACTCTAAATAGAATTGCTTAGGATACCGACAATAAAAAAAACTTCATATATTAAAAGTTTGAAATTTGTAAATTATTCTTGAGTGATATAATTTTTTAAAAACTAAATTAGTAGATTAGTTTCAATATTTTATTTAATAATTTCATTCAAATAAAATTAAAAATTTTAATAAATTAAAATACTTTTATATAAATCTTTTATTTTTCCGAATCTAGATAATAACATGTCTATATATTATATGTAAACCCTTGCTATCGTATGAATCCAATAAACCCCAAACATATAAAAAGCCCTTGTGTCGCTTTCATGGTGGAGTGGTCTGGTCCCCACCATTGTGAATTCTTCCAAAACACATATAAATTAATTAAAAAAATTATTAAAGGACAGATTGGTCGACTAGACACAATGATGTATACCATTATAAATGTATATCATAAATATATCAAATGTATCACGGGACGTGATGATAAAGAAGATGTGATTAATAGTAACCGATAAATATGTCCAACAACTACGTCCAAAGTTAAGTATCCAAATCCAATTCAAACTCTTGTTGCATAGACGTGTGGCATGACTGTGGTTAATTTGTCAGCAAATTGTTTTAATATTTCAATATATATCACCATACTCTCTTCTTCACACACTCACCCCCACAAGAAGTAGATATCATTAGTCACCAAAATGGAGAAAGAAAGCATAGCTAGCAAAGCACACTGTTTGGTCTTAGCATATCCAGCAGAAGGTCACATCAATCCCATGATTCAATTCTCCAAGCTATTGCAACATCAAGGGGTAAGAATAACATTGGTTACCACTCGTTTCTATTGTGAAAACCTGCAAAAGGTACCCACTTCTATTGCACTAGAAACAATTTCTGATGGATTTGACAGTGGGCGCCCGGAAGGTCTAAGCAGCGCGGATTATTTAGAGCGGTTTTGGCAAGTTGGGCCAAAAACTTTAGCTGAGCTTATTGAGAAACTTGGTTCATTAGGTAATCAAGTTGATTGTGTTATTTATGATGCATTCTTTCCTTGGCCAGTAGATGTTGCAAAGAGATATGGGATTGTTGGGGCTGCTTATCTTACTCAAAATATGACCGTAAATAGTATATATTATCATGTTCATCTGGGAAAGCTACAGGTTCCCCTCACACAAGATGAGATTTCCCTTCCTGTGTTGCCTGAACTCAAACATGAGGATATGCCTTCTTTCTTCTTTACACGTGAAGAAGATCCAGTTTCGTTTGGTTTGGTAGTGGACCAGTTCTCCACTATCGAAAACGCTGATTGGATCTTGTGCAATACATTTTATGAATTGGATAAAGTGGTACGTATCTATATAGAAACTAATATTTTTTTGTTCTCTTTCATTTCAGAATTTCTAGGGGATCGGTTAAATCAAAACGTATTGTAAAATAATGTTTCATTATAATTTAATTTTTATGAATTTAATTAAATATCATTAATAATTTATAATTGATAATTGAGAGTGTATAATAATGATAACATTTAGACTTATCAACAAAAGTTAAACAAAAAGGTCAATAAATATTATATAAAAAATATAATTATGTTTTATATAAAAGATTAATCTTTCCCAAAATTAAGCTTATATATATTAAAAAATTATTATTTACTAACATATAAAATTTATAAGTTGTTAGAATTTTTCGCTGTCAGTATGTAGCTATTAATTAACAAAATTTCGTTGTCAGTATGTAGCTATTAATTAACAAAAAAATTGTAGTGTTAGTAAAAATATTTTAGATTTTTATTAAAAATAAAATGTATTATATTATCATTTAATGCAATATTAGTATAACTTAACTTTATACTTTAAAAAACTATTTATTAGTACATTAAATAATTAGTATAAATTTAAATAACCTATATACACTAACACTATTTTTTTATTAGTTAATATATACTAACAAATGATTTCCTAACAACTTCCAAATTCTATTTGTTTTAGAAGTTGTTGAAAAACTTTTATCGGTGTAACTTTTAACTAACAAAAAATATAATGTTAGTAAAGATATTTTGATTTTTTATTAATAAAATGTATTATACTAATATTTGATGTAATATTAATATAGTCCAACTTTATACTAACAAAATTATTTATAATTGATTAAGTTGTTAGTATAAATCTAAAATTACCTTTACTAAAAGCCAATCATATGTCGATATTTAATTTACACTGCTATTCTTTAATTCAAGAGTGTCACTCTTTTATTTATTGATTCTAGATAATTTGCATTTTTTGTTCTCTTTAATACAGCTAATGTTTGTTATTTGCAAATAACTTTTAGATAGTAGATTGGTTCATAAAGATTTGGCCAAAATTAAGGACCATCGGACCAAATATACCTTTGGCGTTCTTAGATAATAAATATAAAGATAACCAAGACTACGAGGTTTCCCAATTCAAGAGTGAAGAATGCATTGAATGGTTGAATGATAAGCCAAAAGGATCTGTTGTGTATGTATCTTTTGGAAGTTTAGCTACCTATGATGAAGAACAAATGGAGGAACTGGCTTGTGGCTTGAGAGAGAGTTCATGTTACTTTTTGTGGGTAGTTAGAGCTTCTGAAGGGGCTAAACTTCCCAAAGATTTTCAGAAGAAGACAGAGAAGGGTTTGGTAGTAACATGGTGCTCCCAACTCAAGGTTTTAGCTCACGAAGCTATAGGATGCTTTGTGACGCATTGTGGTTGGAATTCCACATTAGAAACTTTGTGCTTAGGAGTTCCAACAATCGCAATACCATATTGGTCTGATCAAAGCACAAATGCAAAGCTTACTAGAGATGTTTGGAAAGTAGGAATCAGAGCTCCAGTTGATGAGAAAAAGATTGTTCGTCGAGAAGCACTCAAGCATTGTGTATGGAAAATGATGGAGAGTGAGGAAGGTAAAGAGATGAAGAATAATGCCATTCAATGGAAGACTTCGGCTATAAAGGCGGTTTGTGATGGTGGAAGTTCTCATCAAAGCATTATAGAATTTGTGAATAATTTATTTCATTCAAAGACTTCATGTCCATAATGGTAAATTACTTCCTACTATAAAAAGTAGACCATCACCATTACGGAAATTTCAGTTGTATATTATTTCAATATTTAAGTCCATAATAATCATAACGATGTCAAGGTTGTTAATAAATTGATGGTGGAGATATCTTTTGACAAGTTACTGGTGAAGATTATCAACAAACATATAATTTATAATAGATTTCTTAAGATATATCACATCATGTTGTTACTAGAATGGATAAACCAATATCTTTAAGTAAAAGTTTACTTGGGATAAATTAAAGTAATAAGAAGAATCAAATTTAACGACTACCACTAAGTAGTGACCAGAATTCACCCTCGTAAATAGTTTGTGAAATAAGTTCACCCTTACAAAATTAACTCAATCAATTAAGAAAAAAAAACTAGCGCTAACTTAAAAACGTCTTGAATTATTATGGACTTGACTAAACCTATGCAAGGACTTGGACTATTTATGACCTATATGGACTGAACTAGACCTATGCAAGGACTGGATTATCTTAGATTTACATAGACCTGTGCGAGGAATTGACCATAGAACTTAAAACAAACTTTATTAATTTAAATAATCAGTGAATTTTAAATTATCATATTTATAACTCATGTTTAATTATTTGATTTGTTTATGATTGTTAATATTTATTTGTGTTTTATAATGTTTGATTGTAATTGACAATGTTTGATTATGATTGATAATCTTGTACTGTGGAGTTTGAGCATATAGCAAGCATGACGAAAAGCTAAAATTCAGTAAGAATTTACTTATCTCCTGCTTCTTTATTTACTTATTCATCTTTATTCAAATTACCTTTAAGAAATTTCTTAGATTTCAATAAAACTACATAAGTTTTTAGAAATCTCTTTTTATCTTTTAATATATATGTATATATCTTTTCTAAAACTTAGATTTTTAGTTAGTTTATTAGAAAGAAAAAGAAAGAAATTATTTTATAAAAATAAATTTTTATTAATATTTTAATATATATATATACATATTATTTTCAAAATGTATAAAAATATTATACAAAAATTAAGTATTAAGGTTTTAAAGATTGATAGTTCCGAATTCAAGTTTGTAGTAATTGATTTGAATTAACCTATATACTTTCTAAAGAAGGTTATGAATTATATTTAAGGCTTTGAAACTCAAATTATAAGGAGATTTAATTTGTAATTTGAAAAGGTACTGTACTAAAATTTTATGTGTGCATTTGAGAAGTTGAAAAAAGTACAGTTTACTGGGGTGGCTATGTTGTGATTCGTAGGCCCTGATAATATAATTGAGTTTTTAAAAGCCTTAACCAACTAAATATGCGAGTAGTTCATGCATCATGAATCATCAAAGAAAAACAAAATGATATTGTATGGGGACAGATTATAGAAACCGAGGATACATTAGAGGAGGCTTAATTATGAGCCTTGGGATGAGAGGGTGTGAAAGGGTGCTTCAGGGGACCTGGGGTAGCTCCCTAGTGTCGGGTACTTTCACAATAAAAACCTTTTCAATCTGACTAGTCTCTAAGTGTTTCCATGCTAGTTGAGCTGTTTATGTTATTATTATCTGGAATTATGGAACAGTGTAAACCCCTGGTTGGCCCAGTGCAAATTAAAATTTAAGGGGCCCGCATATATAGGTAAGTTATGAAGAAGATATTGCATAACATTCATACATTCATAATTGATTGTGTATGTGCTTGTGATTGATATTATTATACTAGTATGTGAAAACTCTTTATTTCTTATGTCTTATTTGAGAATATTATATTCTGTTTCTCACTCTTTTCTCTGTGTTTTTTTTATATGTTTTAATTGATGGTTCGTAGAGAGGGAAGGATTGAAGAATCTCAATAGTATATATAGCACGTACTAGAAAGGGAGCTCGGTATAAATACCGTGGTCCAATGAATAAATAATGTCATTAGGCAACTGCTCTTGGGCCATGGAGTTTCATCTCTTTCTCATAATGTTTAATATCTATTTTATTTGGATGAATGTAAACTTACTTTATAAATTTTAATGATATTCATGAGGTATTTTAGAAATATTGTATATAATTTTACTCTGATAATTTCTTTTAGCGATTATATTTTTAGTAAAAAAAAAATTCATGAATTTTTAGAAATTATTAAAATGTAACAGAGGGTGTTACAGCTATAGTTGCCGAGTGTGACTTGCTATATTTGTCGGGTATCATTTGCTATATTTGTAGAGTATGACTTGCTATATTTGCCGAGTGTGATTTGCTATAGTTACCGAGTGTGACTTGCTATATTTGTCGGGTATGATTTGCTATATTTGCAGAGTGTGACTTGTTATATTTGCCGAGTGTGATTTGCTATAGTTGCCGAGCGTGACTTGCTATATTTGCCGAGTGTGATTTACAATTTGTGGATAAAGCAATCAAACGGAGTTTATATACACGTATTTTGTTAATTTTCGTTCTAGATTAATTATGATGTCAAACACTCACCGTTGCTGTGGTTTTCTTTCAATTTAGTAACCAGTGACAGGGAAGAGGTCGGAACCCCGGAGGTGCGTCGAGCGGAGGATTGATTCCAAGGAACCGAGTGATTATAAAATGAATCATGTGTGTAATGCATAATGAGTTTTCCGTGTATGTGATGACATATGTTGCTTGTGTGTTGAACTAATTGAGAATTGGTATGTTGATTAATCAGATATGAATTTATGTTGCTGAAGTAGTATGGTATTGATGTTAATTGGTCGGTGTTGATTTTTATGAGTATATATATATATATATATATATATATATATATATATATATATTGACACGGAGCCAATAGTAGGTGTATATGATAAATTGCTATGGGCAGGTTTTGTGAATAAGTGTGGGTCATGAATAATGAAAACATGATGAATTGTGTCTGCTGTAGTATAGTTGATTACCGGACGAATCTCGCCCGAGCGGATTCAGTCTTATCTGAGCGAGGGCCGGGGAAATTGATTCTGTGCCTATTTCGCTCAAGCGAGTAGCCCTCGCCCTTTCCGAGTGAGGTAAGAAAATTCTTACGGAGTTTTAACTTTCCACCATGCTTGCTATATGCTCAAACTCCATATCACAAGGTCATCAATCATTCATTAATCACAATCAAGTATTGTAATATCATCAATCACAAATAAATATCATCAAATCATAAATATTATTAATCATAGTCATGTATTATAAATCACAATATCATTAATCAAAATCAAATATTATTAATTATAATCAAATCAAATCAACTAAATATCAGTCATAAATATAATTCAAATTTTAATAGTTATTTAGATTACTAAGATTAATTTTAAGTCTTTATAGTCCATTCCTCGCATAGGTCTATGTAGGTCCCTATAGTCCAATCCTCGCATAGGTATAGTTCAGTCCATACAGGTCATAATAGTCTAAGTCCTTGCATAGGTTCAGTCCAATTCACATAGGTTATCCAGATATTTGCATAGGTATTCAGATCAAGTTACACAAGATACTCAATTTAAAATTTATTATAAATTTTTAAGTTAAATAGTTATTATTTTAAAATAATAATATTATTAAATTTTAAAGGAGTAGAGGACTCCTCCCATTATTCTTATGTCTTTTCATATTATATTCCTATCTCACTCCCCTCTACCTCTTGTATCTTGGTTCGTTATGGAAAGTCCATACGCGCCTCGTCTCCGAGTTCTAAAATATACCAAGTTCACTTTAATATAGTTATAAGATGAAAATTAACATTTCTACTTAAAACAGAAATGGTAAATTTTGAATAGTGAATCATGAATAGTGAATAGTAAATTATAAATAGTAACAATAAATAGTAAAACATGAATAGTAATGATAAATAGTAAAATATAAATAGTAACAGTAAATAGTAAAATATGAATAGTAAAGGTACATAGTAATAGTAAATAGTAATTTACTATTTATAATAGTAATTTACTATTTAGAATAGTAACTTAAAATAATATTATATCCTGTATAATAATAGATTTCTAAAATGATATAAAAATAAACCTAAAAAGTATAAAAGAGAATTATTCTTACCTTATGATTTTGACAGAACCTCCTTTCAAAATTTTATTTCTCTCTCTTATTCCCACCACCATGTCTCTAGCAGTACTATATTAAGAAAATTTAATCTGAAATTATGATTTTTTTCCTTTAGAAATCCTTCGGTATTTATAGCAGAAAAATTCACTATGCATTTGAATATTTTATTATAAAAAGACTCTGTAATTTTTGAAATTTTTGTTTTTGGTTACTGTGCAAGTTTGAAATTTCTGTTCATACACAGTGTTTCATATAGTAAAAGTCGGCTGAATTATTAAGCCAAATAGTAACCATTCACTCAGTATATTTTAAATATTCAAAATCGACCTTTTTCAAAATTTAGCGATATTATATCAGTTCTCACTAATTTTATGATAAGTAATATAAAGTTTAAATTTTAAAAATCTAAAATTTTTAGTTAATAAAAATTTATTAGTACGTTTTCGATTTTTTTACAATTGGTAAAAATCAAGATTTTACTCAAACCAATAATTTTTAGATAAGTCTACTTGAAATAGATTTTAGAAAATTTTCTTATAATTTAACTTCACTTTCTTGTAAATATTTTTAATTTTAAGTAACTTTATATGAATTTAAAATTATTTAAAATATATTATTATAATAAAATATTTTAAAATTTTCTAAAATTTACAAAAAATCATAAATATTATGTAAATCAAAAAGTTCTAAAGAACCATAGTCTAATTTCTTCAAAATTTTATTTTAAAATTCTAATAAGAGTTAAATCATAAATATGTAAAAACATAAACATAAAATAAAAGTTATGAATAATAAAGATATTTAAAATTCTTAATATAGTTTCATTAATCAATGAATACTAATTAGGTCATTTTAAAATTTTCATTCATAAATATATTCATTTTATTATTATTATTATTATTATTTTATTTTATTTAAAATAACAAATAATTAAATATAAATACTGAACCGTCCTTTACCGGGGGTGTAAAGTTAAGATTCTGAAACAGCTCAAAATGTATATATGTAATGTCAATCTGATACAAGGCTGTGATTCACAGATACGAATATGGGGTATCCTTGTATATTGGGCGGAGTATGGACCACACTGGGGCGGAGTGTAACTCACTCTACGGCGATGTAGTAGTCCGCCTGGAATTGCCTTCTATGCCTTGACACAGTTGGTGGTGGTACCTGCAATTATTCTCCGACGCTCAAGTCAGTATTTCAGAATACTTTAAGACTTAGAAAGCAAATCTGAGAGAATTATGCAAGTAAGAGAGTGTAAGGTTCAGAATTGGGGGAGGACCCCTTATACCTTTTTGCTGAGGTTTATATACCTGTTACTGGTGCTGTGCTCTATTATTGGTAGGACCCTTTCCTTGTTTTCAGGCATAATGCAAGAAAGGTAGTGGGCCCCTGTGTCGTTCACGAGCACCATCACTGTAGTGGGTATTTCCACTTGCTTTTCCACTTGCTGGGAAAGCGTTAATGCTTTATTATTTTATTCATTGTTCCCCTTTTATGCGTGACAGCGTGATTCCCATTTTCAACCTCTCAAGACAGAGTCAACCTCGTGCCGGGGTTATAAGTATGGCCTCGCTACGCAGTATGGGGAATTCAGTATTCCGCCTGTATTGGGCCTGTGGCTTGGCGGAGTGATATGCATTGGGAATATTTCATGCATGTATATAAGGTATTCAATATTTTCCACCTTGGCGGAGTAATAAGCTCTGGCGGAGTTATGCACCTTGGCGGTGTTACATGCCTTGGCGGAGTGACATGCCTTGGCGGAGTAACATGCCTTGGCGGAGTAACATGCCTTGGCGGAGTTACTTGCCTTGGTCGTATATACTCCGTATAGAAACAATTATAATGCATTTGAAGCGTACTTCCCTTGTTCAAAATGCTGACCTGGCAAAGCATTAAAGCCATGCTCTTGGGGGCCGGTGTTAGGACCGGATCAAATACCAAAATTTTATAAAAAATGATAATAATAAACTAACTTATAGTAAGTATTTCTCATGAAAGATATATTAATATATATATATATTTTCTCTTTGTGTTGAAAGTGGGATGTTACACTTGAACTCTTTATTTGTCATTATCAAAACTTGTTTCAACATATAAACACAAATGAGTAATGAAAATAATTGTTGTGAACAAATATATGTTGAAATTAATTTATTTTATGTTAAGATATATAATTTATTACACAACCAAGCTGATTGATTAATTCAAGTGACTTTATATTAGATTCTCTTTAATTAAAGTGTTTGTTATAGTGGCCACCATAATAAATCTATATTCTGTAACTAGATAAGATTTACATATTATTAATTGATTGACTCAATAAGATTAAGTAAAGAGTTCTGAGTTCGATCACATTTAACATATTTTTCGGGAGGGGTGAAGAGTTTCAACTTTTACTAAGCTCTAAATAGTTGCTTAGGATACCGAAAATAAAAAAAATCATATATTAAAAGTTTGAAAATTTTAAATTATTCTTGAGTGATATAATTTTTTAAAAACTAAATTAGTAGATTAGTTTCAATATTTGATTTAATAATTTCATTCAAATAAAATAAAAAATTTTAATAAATTAAAATACTTTTATATAAATCTTTTATTTTTCCGAATCTAGATAATAACATGTCTATATATTATATGTAAACCCTTGCTATCGTATGAATCCAATAAACCCCAAACATATAAAAAGCCCCTGTGTCGCTTTCATGGTGGAGTGGTCTGTTCCCCACCATTGTGAATTTTTCCAAAACGCATATAAATTAATAAAACATGGTGGACTAGACACAATAATGTATACCAATATAAATGTATATCATAAATAATGTATCACGGGACGTGATGATAAAGAAGATGTGATTAATAGTAACCGATAAATGTGTCCTACAACTACGTCCAAAGTTAAGTATTCTCAAACTCTTGTTGCATAGACGTGTGGCATGACTGTTGTGGTTAATTTGTCACCAAATTGTTTTAATATTTCAATATACATATCACCATACTCTCTTCTTCACACACTCACCCCCACAAGTAGTAGATATCATTAGTCACCAAAATGGAGAAAGAAAGCATAGCTAGCAAAGCACACTGTTTGGTCTTAGCATATCCAGGAGAAGGTCACGTCAATCCCATGATTCAATTCTCCAAGCTATTGCAACATCAAGGGGTAAGAATAACATTGGTTACCACTCGTTTCTATTGTAAAAACCTGCAAAAGGTACCCACTTCTATTGCGCTAGAAACAATTTCTGATGGATTTGACAGTGGGCGCCCGGAAGGTCTAAGCAGCGCGGATTATTTAGAGCGGTTCTGGCAAGTTGGGCCAAAAACTTTAGCTGAGCTTATTGAGAAACTTGGTTCATTAGGTAATCAAGTTGATTGTGTTATTTATGATGCATTCTTTCCTTGGCCAGTAGATGTTGCAAAGAGATATGGGATTGTTGTGGCTGCTTATCTTACTCAAAATATGACCGTAAATAGTATATATTATCATGTTCATCTGGGAAAGCTACAGGTTCCCCTCACACAAGATGAGATTTCCCTTCCTGTGTTGCCTAAACTCAAACATGAGGATATGCCTTCTTTCTTCTTTACACTTGAAGAAGATCCAGTTTCGTTTGGTTTCGTAGTGGGCCAGTTCTCCACTATCGAGAACGCTGATTGGATCTTGTGCAATACATTTTATGAATTAGATAAAGTGGTACGTATCTGTATAAAAACTAATATACATTTCACTCATATACATGCTTTATTTTTTAAAAATTGTTTACTGCATATATATATATATATATATATATATATATATATATATATATATATATATATATACACACACACACACACCACCGAAAATATATTTTTTTGTTCTCTTTCATTTCAGAATTTCTAGGGGATCAGTGTTAAATCAAAACGTATTGTAAAATAATGTTTCATTATAATTTATTTTTTGAGTTTAATTAAATATTGATCCGGTCTCAATACCGGTATCCGATCTGCTATACATATTTCAACGTCTTTGATAAGACATCTACGTGTAACCGGTGTCATCGGTATACATCCGGACTGTAATTCCGTATCAGGCGTTCTCCCTATACCGGTTATCCAGGATAACACCATGACATCGGATAATACACACGTCACTATGCAAAAGACAAGGATTGTTGTTACAGGGATCGATCAATAATTCCCTGCACTACGAGCCAAATTCTGCTCACGGGAATGGTCAACTTGTTCCCTAATCCTAGTCTACATTCTCTACGCTCAATATAAAATAGCCACTTGACCCAATCATGCAGGTAAGTGCGCAATATAATAATGCTAATGGGAGTTGGTGGTTCCCCACCAACGTGTCCTCGTTAATCGAGCCAATCAGGTATATGAACTAACTTCATGATTGAAGCTAGGGATCTGGATCTTTCACCCTCATCTTCAGCTCTTTACGACTGAATACTCTCTGAATACATTCCTTACTTGGAATATAATCACTGACTTGAGCGTCGGAGAATCTTTGCAGGTGACACCACCATTCGCCCACTTCAACGCGTTAGGTCGGTGTGAAGGATCTCCAGAACGCCCAATCCGCTCTCCTCATTCAAGGACAACGAATACATACATCGGATACACATACATCCGGTCTACTAGAGAGTATTGACATACTATTCGTGACTGGCTTGAGATCGGATCTCTTGACCCCGGTCCAGGACAGATCATTCATTAATAATTCATAATTGATAATTGAGAGTATATTTAATAATGATAACATTTAGACTTATCAACAAAGTTAAACAAAGGTCAATAATTTATTTTGATTTTTTACTGATAAAATGTATGTAATATTAGTATAGTCCAACTTTATAGTATCAAAATTATTTATAATTGATTGAGTTGTTAGTATAAATCTAAAATTACCTTTACTAAAAGCCAATCATATGTCGATATTTAATTTACACTTCTATTCTTTAATTCAAGAGTATCACTCTTTTACTTATTGATTCTAGATAATTTACATTTTTTATTCTCTTTAATACAGCTAATGTTTGTTATTTGCAAATAAATTTTAGATAGTAGATTGGTTCATAAAGATTTGGCCAAAATTAAGGACCATCGGACCAAATATACCTTTGGCGTTCTTAGATAATAAATATAAAGATAACCAAGACTACGAGGTTTCCCAATTCAAGAGTGAAGAATGCATTGAATGGTTGAATGATAAGCCAAAAAGATCTGTTGTGTATGTATCTTTTGGAAGTTTAGCTACCTATGATGAAGAACAAATGGAAGAACTAGCTTGTGGCTTGAGAGTGTGTTCATGTTACTTCTTGTGGGTAGTTAGAGCTTCTGAAGAGGCTAAACTTCCCAAAGATTTTCAGAAGAAGACAGAGAAGGGTTTGGTAGTAACATGGTGCTCCCAACTCAAGGTTTTAGCTCACGAAGCTATAGGGTGCTTTGTGACACATTGTGGATGGAATTCCACATTAGAAACTTTGGGCTTAGGAGTTCCAACAATCGCAATACCATATTGGTCTGATCAAAGCACAAATGCAAAGCTTACTAGAGATGTTTGGAAAGTAGGAATCAGAGCTCCAGTTGATGAGAAAAAGATTGTTCGTCGAGAAGCACTCAAGCATTGTGTATGGAAAATGATGGAGAGTGAGGAAGGTAAAGAGATGAAGAATAATGCCATTCAATGGAAGACTTCGGCTATAAAGGCGGTTTGTGATGGTGGAAGTTCTCATCAAAGCATTATAGAATTTGTGAATAATTTATCTCATTCAAAGACTTCATGTCCATAATGGTAAATTACTTCCTACTACAAAAAGTAGACCAACACCATTACAGAAATTTCAGTTGTATATTATTTCAATATTTAAGTCCATAATAATCATAACGATGTCGAGGTTGTTAATAAATTGATGGTGGAGATATCTTTTGACAAGTTACTGGTGAAGATTATCAACAAACATATAATTTATAATAGATTTCTTAAGATACATCACATCATGTTGTTACTAGAATGGATAAACCAATATCTTTAAGTAAAAGTTTACTTGGGATAAATTAAAGTAATAAGAAGAATCAAATTTAACGACTACCACTAAGTAGTGACCAGAATTCACCCTCGTAAATAGTTTGTGAAATAAGTTCACCCTTACAAAATTAACTCAATCAATTAAGAAAAAAAAAACTAGCCGCTAACTTAAAAACGTCTTTCTTATTATGAATATTTTATGTTACGGTGGATGTCTACCTTTGCCTATATAAAGAGGTCATCCCCTTTTTCATTTTTACAGAAAATATGCAGAGGAAAAAAGCTTTCACTTCCTTTCTTTCCTTCTTTTTATTTTCTTGTTATAAATTTTTAGTTATTTTATAACACGTTATCAGCACGAGACTCTGACCAACCGGTATCTAATTAAGTCTTTAAGAGGTAATACATAACTTTAATTTTCTTTCATAATTTTATTTTAATTTATATATCTTATATTTTATATAATATATTGTAGGAGAAAATGTAAGACTGAGGCGTGTGAGAAGCACACTGGGCTTAAGGGTTTGTTCGCGTAGCGCGTGACCCCCCAGGATACAATAGTCCGTCTGAGTAGAACAGGAGCAGAACTAGCAAAAGATGTTTCGTAATTGTGTGTAAACCGGAAAGAAATATATTATCAGCATAACATGTACGATTTGTTTTTAATACCATAATCATAACCAATTAATTCCGTGTTAATGAGACGTTACAAAATTCAAATATTAATCATACTCATTAACCGGAAATTAATCAGATAATCTGGTTAGATATTCCCTTTAAAAACAAATCGTAACGTTCTTAAAATTAAACGCCCCAATAAATGGCTTTCTCAGATAGGCTTTTCAAATTTATAATTCAAATTTAAAGAAAAAGAATTTAAAAATAAAAAGGAACGGCGTATATCATCGTGCGCGCAGGGGGGGGCAAATCATCAGATTTGCACACGAAACAGATATTTCGGCCCAAACTCACTTGCGCGCGAGCCCACTTCCTTTCTATCTTGTTTACCACCATAAGTTCTCTTTCTATATATAAAGCCTTAAGAGAAATATTGTCCAAGCAATGTGGGACTAGAAACTTTTGAAATAAGCAAAATTTCCAACAATCCCCCACATATTTCAAAAGTTTCTTTTATTTTTATTTTTTATTTTTTTTAAAAAATATATATATATCCGGTTTACATCATGGTGCAAATGCATCAGATCTGGTGTCTTCAGGACTATGAACCAGGCCCTAGACAGATAAACTTAACTTACAGTAATTTTGGTGAAGCAAAGCTTCTATGAACCAAAATCACTTTAATGTAAGATAGCGGTTTACCCATCACATTTCACTTCTCGACTCTTTTAGCTGTTTTTGCCGTTTTACGCGAATAGGCCGTGCGCGTGCCTGGTAATTCATGAGTGCTTTAGAGATTTGCCTAAATCTCATGCAAGCGGCCTCACTTGACACTCATATAGGTGACTTCATCAAGTGTATCCTACATTTTATACACCACCCATAAGGGATATGAAAATCATTAAAATTTAATAATTAACCTCTCGTTCTTTGTAGCCTAGCACTTCACACATCATAGGAATGGAGGAAGAAATAGTGCTAGAGGATTAACAACGACTTGTTATTACCCATATGAACCTTCTTCATGGGATCTCCAATCACAAAGGTTGGGTTCCCATCATTGTTAATTTTATTGTAGGCTCAAGTCTCATTCCCCTCGATGTTTCATAAACAACCTTTCTTCCCAAAGGTTTTGTCAGAGGATCGGCCAAATTCACTTCTGACTTCACATACTCTATGGATATTATTCCATTATTTAGCAGCTGCTTTACCACATCGTGTCTCAAACGGATGTGTCTGTTCTTACCATTGTAAGATTTATTTTTAGCAATGGCTATCGCCGATTGACTATCACAATGCATAGATATTGAAGGTGTTGGTTTTATTCCTAATGGAATATCTGCTAAGAAGTTTCTTAACCACTCAGCCTCACTACCAGCCAATTCTAGAGCAATAAACTTTGACTCCATAGTAGATCTTGCAATAATATTTTGTTTGACTGATCTCCAAGTAACAGCACCACCACCTAGTGTAAACACATAACCACTAGTGGATTTTGTCTCATCTGAATCTGAGATCCAGTTGGCATCACAGTATCCTTCTAATACTGCGGGATATCCATTATATAATATACCATAATTCATGGTACCTCTCAAATATTTCATTAATCTTGCTAAAGCAACCCAATGCTCATTATTAGGATTATGAGTATATCTACTCAATCTGCCCACAGCATATGCTATGTCAGGTCTCGAATAATTCATTAAATGTAATAGGCTCCCAATAATTTGAGCATATTTGGATTGAGACACAGGTTCTCCTCTATTTTTCTTTAATTGAGTGTTGCCATCATAAGGAGTACTCACTGGTTTTGACTCAAAATATTCAAACTTCCGAAGAAGTTTCTCAATATAATGTTCTTGAGAGAGCATTATATTATTATCCTTCCTTATGATTTTAACACCTAAGATAACACTTGCCTCACCCATGTCTTTCATATCGAAATTGTTAGCAAGAAATTGTTTTGTATTAATTACTATATCATCATTTGTACTAAAAATAAGCATGTCATCCACGTATAAGCATGCAATCACACATTCACCATTTTCTACTTTTGTATATACACACTTGTCAACTTCTGAATAAGAGAACCCATTTCTAGTTAATACACTATCAAATTTTTCATGCCACTGTTTTGGTGCTTGTTTTAATCCATATAAAGATTTAAGAAGTTTACAAACCTTAGTTTCTTGACCAGAAACCACACAACCTTCTGGTTGAACCATATAAATTTCTTCTTCTAAATCACCATTTAAAAAAGCAGTTTTTACATCCATTTGATGAATAACAAGTTTATAAATGGATGCTAAAGCGATTAAAACTCTTATAGAAGCAATCCTGGTTACGGGAGCAAAAGTATCAAAATAATCAATATTTTGTTTTTGAGTAAAACCTTTAGCTACTAAACGGGCTTTATATTTATCAACTGATCCATCAGGAAAATATTTTCTTTTAAAAATCCATTTACAGCCAATAGGTTTGGCTCCCGGAGGTAAATCTACTAAAGTCCAAGTTTTATTTTTTAAAATAGAGTCTAATTCAATTTTAATCGCTTCTTTCCAAAATACAGCATCAGAAGAAGAAATTGCTTCATTAAAATTTAATGGTTCATTGTTAACCAGATAGGTATAAAAATCATTTCCAAAAGATGTTTCTTTTCTTTGTCTCTTACTTCTTCTTAAATTTTCATATGGTTTTTCAGAGGCATCACACAAAGGTTCACTAGAAATATTAATAGGTTCATTCATTTGTGAACTAGAAATATTTTCAATATCAACAACAGGTTCACAAGAAACACGATCAATATACATAGGAAATATATGCTAAAAAACTCAGCATTTTTAGTCTCAATGATAGAATTGCATGCAATAATATCGCTTTTCACAACTAAAAACTGATAGGCAGCGCTATTTTGAGCATAACCAATAAACATACAATCACAAGTCTTAGATCCTATCTTTCTCTTTTTAGGATCAGGCAACATTACTTTGGCTAAACACCCCCACACTTTTAGATAATCTAAGTTAGGCTTATAACCTTTCCATAATTCATAAGGTGTTTTACCAGAATGTTTATAAGGAATCCTATTTTGTATATGACATGCAGACAATATAGCTTCTCCCCAAAGATTATTGGGTGCAGATGAAGAGACAAGCAAAGCATTCATCATTTCTTTTAGAGTCCTATTTTTTCTTTCAGCTACACCATTAGACTCAGGTGAATATGGTGGAGTTATTTCATGTATTATCCCTTCTTTTTCACAAAAATCATTAAAAAGAATATACTCACCTCCTCTATCAGACCTTACCCTTTTAATTTTTTTATTTAATTGATTTTCCACTTCGGCTTTATAAATTAAAAACATATCAAAAGCTTCGTCTTTATTTTTAATTAAATAAATCTTAGTGTATCTTGAAAAATCATCAATAAAAGTCACATAATATTTTTTACCACCTCTGGTTACAGCTTGTTTTAAATCACCTAAATCGGAATGAATTAACGAAAGTAACTCAGACTCACGGTTCACAGGAAAACATGATTTTTTCGTAATTTTTGATTCAACACATATATCACATTTGTTTAAATTTGCATTTTGAAAACCAGAGATCATACCATCATCACGCAAATTTTTCAAATATTTAAAACTAACATGTCCTAGTCTAGCATGCCACAAATCATACGAATCAACAATATACGCAGAAGATGAAACATTATTATTATCGGTAGAAATATTCAAAACAAAGAGTCCATGATCACAATATCCTTTTCCAACAAAAACATCATTTTTGGTCATGATGATCTTATCAGACTCAAAAGAAACCTTAATTCCTACTTTTCCCAAAAGAGCAACAGAAATTAAATTTGCTCTAATACAAGGTACATGAAGCACATCATTAAGTGCCAAGGTCTTTCCAGATGTGAGTTTGAGAAAAACTTTCCCTTTACCAAGGACATCGGCCTTTCGAGAATCACCGAGATACACAAATTCTTCTCCTTCCCCCACAACTTTGTAGGAGGTAAACAAATCACAGTTAGCACATATGTGCTTGGTAGCCCCAGAGTCTACCACCCATTTACTCACATTGGCCACAATTAAGACTTGAGAAACAACCGCAACAATAACATCATTGTCATCTCCTTCAGCCAAATTAACTCTTGGCTTAGGAGGAATATCGTTTCTCTTCCTGTATCTACATGCCGGAGCATGATGACCTGGCTTACCACACACAAAGCAAAAACCCTTCTTTTTGAAGGCAGTGGGATTAGCAGAATTAAGTTGTCTAGCAGGAAAATGATCAAAGGACTTTTTGTTATCATACCTCTTATTTTTGTTCCTGTCCTGCACCATATTTGCTCTTGCAGCCAGTGCTCTACCTCTCGCTGCCTTTTCTTCTTTGCGGTTGGTGTCCTCAATGATTATGTGGGTAATCAATTCTGAAACAGAGAGCTTACTCAGTTTGTGCTTGAGTTGTTGTTTGTAATCCTTCCACGACTCTGGTAATTTTTCAATTAAAAAACCTGCAACTAATTCATCCTGCATAGTAATATTTTCAGACTTGAGGTCCTCCAGCAGCTTATGGTATTCGTTAATTTGGACATTTATGTCCTTGTTATCAGTCATTTCCCAGCGATAAAAATTTCCAACCAGGAAATTTTGTTTCCCAGCATCCTCAGCAGTGTATTTTACTTTAATGGACTCCCAAATGGCCTTTGCTTCCTTGTAAGAACAGTAGACATCGAAAAGCTCGTTAGATAATGTACTAAGAATAGTATGACGACATACCTTGTTAGCATTGACCCATAATTCAAGAGCGTTAGGATCGGTTGGCTTGTCATCAGTGATGGAAAACCCGACCCCGTGTATGTCGAGAACAGAGAAGACCCGTTCCTGCCAACGGCGGTAGCTTTGGCCTCCAAAGACTTCGATTTTGGAGACGTCAGGAAAAGGTTTAGCAAAGGTGACCGGGGCAGGAGGCAACGGTGGGGGAACAATGTTGGCGTTGTTCCCGTTGTCATTCACAGCTTCAGCCATCGCGAAACCCTTAAGATTGTAGGAGAAAATGTAAGACTGAGGCGTGTGAGAAGCACACTGGGCTTAAGGGTTTGTTCGCGTAGCGCGTGACCCCCCAGGATACAACAGTCCGTCTGAGTAGAACAGGAGCAGAACTAGCAAAAGATGTTTCGTAATTGTGTGTAAACCGGAAAGAAATATATTATCAGCATAACATGTACGATTTGTTTTTAATACCATAATCATAACCGATTACTTCCGTGTTAATGAGACGTTACAAAATTCAAATATTAATCATACTCATTAACCGGAAATTAATCAGATAATCTGGTAAGATATTCCCTTTAAAAACAAATCGTAACGTTCTTAAAATTAAACGCCCCAATAAATGGCTTTCTCAGATAGGCTTTTCAAATTTATAATTCAAATTTAAAGAAAAAGAATTTAAAAATAAAAAGGAACGGCGTATATCATCGTGCGTGCAGGGGGGGCAAATCATCAGATTTGCACACGAAACAGATATTTCGGCCCAAACTCACTTGCGCGCGAGCCCACTTCCTTTCTATCTTGTTTACCACCATAAGTTCTCTTTCTATATATAAAGCCTTAAGAGAAATGTTGTCCAAGCAATGTGGGACTAGAAACTTTTGAAATAAGCAAAATTTCCAACATATATAATATAAAAGGGTTCCTGAAGAACTCATACCTTATACCCCACACATCCCAAAAGGATGTATAAAATAATAATAAGTTTCTGAAGAACTTATATTTTAAACATCTCTACAAGATGTATAAAATTAATGTTCTAGAAGAACTTAAAAGAATTCTAGAAGAATTCTTCAAAATAAAATAATAATAATTATGATACTATACCTATTTGCACTATGCATACATTAATTTAATATATTGTCAATTTACACTATGCAATCACGTTCACATTTTTGAATGGTCCCTGCAACTTCACGTTCATGAAATATATTAATATGCTTTTCTAATTATTACTACCTGATTGCATGAAATGTGGATTCCAATCCAATTGTATCTTTTATTAATTATTTCATGTATATCACTGTTACCATTTTTGCAATTGGGAATTACTATTAAATATAAAGATATTAATAATTTTAGAAGAAATAAAATATGCATCAACGAGGAATCAAACTCAGGTCTATACCATGATAATTTATTACTTGAATGATGTTTTATGAGAATTTTAAATATTCACTATCGGGTCACTTATGTAAATTTTTTTTTAATATTACTCTTATAATAAAATAAAATTAAATACCTATAATTATTATTGATTTGTTTAATTACTATTGTTATTACTGTCATTATTAGTATAGTTAATATTATCTAATTTTTGTAATTTCCTTGTATAGAAATAAATATGTCGAATATTGCCAACCTTGAGTTCGTGGCTCTTGATCTGTCCTGGACCGGGGTCAAGAGATCCGATCTCAAGGCAGTCACGAATAGTATGTCAATACCGTCTAGTAGACCGGATGTATGTATATCCGATGTAGGTATCCGTTGTCCTTGAATGTGGATAGCGGATTGGGCGTTCTGGAGATCCTTCACACCGACCTAACGCGTTGAAGTGGGCGAATAGTGGTGTCACCTGCAAAGATTCTCCGACGCTCAAGTCAGTGATTATATTCCAAGTAAGGAATGTATTTAGAGAAGATTCAGTCGTCAAAGAGCTGAAGAAGAAGAAGATCCTTCACTTCAATCATGAAGTTAGTTCATATACCTGATTGGCTCGATTAACGAGGACTCGTTGGTGGGGAACCACCAACTCCCATTAGCATTATTATATTGCGCACTTACCTGCATGATTGGGTCAAGTGGCTATTTTATATTGAGCATAGAGAATGTAGACTAGGATTAGGGGACAAGTTGACCATTCCCGTGAGCAGAATTTGGCTCGTAGTACAGAGAATTATTGATCGATCCCTGTAGCAACAATCCTTGTCTTTTGCATAGTGACGTGTGTATTATCCGATGTCATGGTGTTATCCTGGATAACCGGTATAGGGAGAACGCCTGATACGGAATTACAGTCCGGATGTATACCGATGACACCGGTTACACGTAGATGTCTTATCAAAGACGTTGAAATATGTATAGCAGATCGGATACCGGTATTGAGACCGGATCATATGTCCCCTAGCTTGTGTGAGGGACTGAATAGTTGTTCACATAAGCTACTCAACCTGCGAGAGGTCTTAATATCGGTAAGCTTACGTGTGTAACAGTTCCTTAGCATCTTTTGTCATTCGTAAAGAACCGCTCTGAATTTAATAGAAAAGACCTTTCGGTACTGTCACAACGGATTCAGACAAAGATTCGTTGTGTGAGAACTTCAAGAGTTTATTGGAATTGAAAGCTCTTGAAGTTCGTGTAACGGCTGTAAAGCGTAAATTGCGTTGCATGATTAGACATTAATGCTTTTAATCACGTGGGCAAGCAATTATTGCGTCTGAGATGAAAATCTCATTAACCGTCGTTTTGGGCTTAATGGGCCTGAAGTTTTCAAAACCTTTGGGCCTAGTGGATAGCTCTTTACTGAGTCGCTATCGTTTTGGCGCCCAAGAATTTGGAACGGTTGTGTCGTTTCGCTTGTGAACAGGTGCGTTTTATCGAGAACGACACAACTTCAAGAGGAGGTAACCGGTCCTCTTTGTTTCCTATAAAAGGAATACTTAGTGGATTCTGGGTTCCACTTGCTTTTGCTTTCTCAACGAAACTCTGCAGAAATTTTGCAAGGAAGTTTATCGCCTACATTGCGAGGGTTTCTTCGTTCCTCAAATTCATCACTGTTATCTGAGGTAACTATCTCTTCCTTGTCGCATTAGTTTCGCTTTGACTTGCTACTCGTAGTTATAGAAAGTAGGCTTCACCTAAAGGGGGGGAATCAGTTTCCCTCAACCCTAATAGTCGTGGGGAAGAATCCTTGTGATTCTTCCTAAGACTGAACCGCGTCGCTCAGAAAGGGGATCTTATTCACTGCGGGAAGTGACCTTTCCCTTCTCAGAGTCGCCCTCTGATTGTAATTGCTTTAAAAATGCAGTGAGTAATGATTGCAACTTTCTGACGACATTTTATTCCTTATCGTAGATTAAGGAGTTCGGTCTAGATATTTCCAATGGCAACTGGAGAAGGATCTTCTGGAGATAGCGCCATTTCAAAGACAGCAGAAGGTCTCTACAGCGTAGTTGCTTCGAGACTAAATTGGGAGGAGGTTCAGGCTAAATGGCCTTTCTGTTGGGTGTCCAGCGAGTTTAAGGACCTTGCCTCTCGTCATGCGGATGAGGAGGGATCTCGGATTCAACCGAGGTTCACGCTGAGTTCGGATGAAGAGACGAAAAAGTGGTACAGGGTTTACGCACCACTTCCGACAGAGCGGATATGCCATCTCGTCCCTAATGACCGTTCAGTATATATGTATGACTTCATCTTTCATTATTTGGGTGTCCGCTTCCCATTAACCGAACTCCAGATGGGTGTTTTGAGGTTTTTGAACTGTGCACCCTCCCAACTTCATCCCAACGGTTGGGGCCTCATCCGAGCTCTCGAAGTGCTTGGGGAGCACTTCAATTTCACGCCAACAGTAGCGATGCTGTTCTACTACACTCAGGTAGTTCGTAGGGCGAATAAGCAAGGCGGAGTTGGTCTGGTGACACTCCGGACTCTCTGTTCCTTTGTGAACTTTGAGTCTTATACTGACTCGGCCAAGGTTGATGGGAAGTCGTTTAAGACCTACTTCACTCGCATCTCCATTAAGAAGGGCAAACCGAAATTTTGGAAGGACGAAGAGGATGTTGACAAATTTCCCCTGAGTTGGACATACAAACATTTCCTCTTGAGCTCACACGCGTACTACACTGATCAATCCGATCTGTCTCGTGAGACGTCGAGAGTGTTGTTCGCACTTGAATCACACACTACAAGTCGTCACGTCTTCTCGTGTAGGCGTTTGCTAAGTAGCTCAAGCGGAGTCCGGGAGGAATATTTGCGTACTTCTCGTTTTATTCTATCTTTTCTCCTTTATCAAATATATATAGAATATTTGTAGTTGCTGACATCTTGTGTTTGTTCATGTAGGTGAAATAGAACAGCAAACTCCGGAGATGGACAAATTAAAGAAATTCAAAGCGGCTGGTAAATCCGTCACTCGTGAGAATGAAGTGAAGCCCAGGCCCTCAACCAAAGATCGTCCTGAGTTAATCATCCTGACCTCGGATGCTGAAGGGGACATCCCACTGGTTGAGGGCGGTTCATCCGATGTTGGAACAGCCTTGGGTCAACCTCCTGTTACTGAGAGGAGAAGAAAAATCAAGAATGACTCAGTGGGAGGCCCGTCCAAAAAGCGCAAAACTTCGGAGGGTAAGCTTGTTGAAACCTCGGAAGCAGCTGGTGCTCCCTCTAGTCTTAATAAAGAAACTGCCGCTGGGGCTTCCGGGTCAAATCCGACCTCCTTCCCAACGACCTCGTTTCTCACCCCCTTCCTCTCCTACGAAGGTTCTACTCCTGCCACTCTTCCACCACCGATGTACAAACTCCGGCCTACGCTTAGTGTTAAAGAAATTGAAGAAGCGTGTGAGGCCGGAAGGTGGCAGCTAGCCGAACTTGCTGGACTGCTATCTTCCGTCAGCGAGTTGGCTAAGAACGTCGACAAGGTTGAGGAGCTAACTGACAAATTAGAAGAGCTCAACCTTTCCTCAGACAAGGACAAAGCCGCCATGAAGTTAATGGAAGATCGTCTTAATAAGTCTAAGGAGTTTGGGGATCTTGTAACTAAAGAGAATCTCAAACTCAAAGGCGATCTTAAAAACTTGGAAGGCAAGGTGGCAGAGAAGGAGGAAGAACTCCGCAGCAGCCAGGATAAAAATAAGGCTGATGCTGAGGAGTGGTCTCAAAGGGAGAAGAAGCTCCTTCTTGAGATAGAGGAACTGAAGGCTAGGAAAGTGGAGCCCGTGATATCCGGTGAGGAGCTGTCCAAGTTGCGGGGAGAATTGGCTACAGCGAAAGCTGAGAGAGAAGAAGCTGTTGACATATGCAGCCGAGCTGTTGAAGAGTCCTTCGGCCTAGCCATACGCCAAGTCTTCTACCGCAACCCCACTGTGAAACTTAACCTTTATGGAATGGATCCGTACTATGAATTCCATGGGGGAAAGTTAGTCGCAGTGGTGGATGGTCGTCACGAGGATCCACCGACGTCCTTATATGGTTTGGCTCCTCTTCCTGAGGGTCAATCCATGGGACCTGATTATGTCTTTCCTATGTCCGAGGTTCCCTCTACTGAAGAAAGGGTTGAAGCTCCTGGGGGGGAGATTCCTGATGAGGTTCCCAAGGAAGGGGGACAAGAGCCTGGTGCTGAGGAGGCACAAAAAACTGAAGAACAGATTCCTCCTCAGTAGTTTTGTTTTCATTTACATGTATAGTTGTGTACCGGGATCAACTCCGGATTTTAAACTATTGTATGTAATTTCATTTCAATGAATGAATTTTGGTTGAAGAAATTTGTCTTCATTGTTTCATGTATATATAAATCGTTTCTAATCCGTTCTGTATAATTAATCTTAAGGCCGGATTGAAATAATAGCCTCGGAAGGTTAAATAACAAATAAAATTTAAAACGGATAAATATATACATGTCCCCAAGTGTGTATTAAGAAGAAGGTGCCTGTCTCCAGGGCATGATCCTTAATTCTTTTGGGGAAAGATGGTCGATCCGTTGTTTAGCAAAGTAGTGTAACAGGACGGATGACTGCTTCTAATCCGTAATATTCTTACAGGAGATGATAATATTGTTCCAAGTTTAGGGAACTGCAAGGAAGTGGTGTTTGAGTCCTTTATCATAAGGATGATGATGGGAATTTTTTCTACACCAGGAGTTATGTCGTTGTATCACAGAATAGGTGATAAAGAGTATCCGTCCTGGGAGAATACCATTAGAAAACGAAAGTGCGGATTGACTTTCGGAATTTTCCATCATAAAGATGATTATGAGTATTGATCATACCAGGTGTTTTATCATTAAATCACTTCATAAGTGATTGAGATCATCCGTCTTGGGGATGTGTACGATACCAGGAACTACATCACCAGGTCGCATATTAGGTGATTGAGATCATCCGTCCTTTGGGTGTGTATGGCGCCAGGAGTTACATCGTCAGATCACAGCATGGGTGATTGAGATCATCCGTCCTGGGCCGGTACACCGCGTTAGGAGTTACATCGTCATATCACATAATGGGTGACTGAGGTTATCCGCTCTGGAAAAGTACACATCGTCAAGAGTTACATCGTCAGATTACAGATTAAGTGATTTAGATAATCCATCCTGGAGACATTTTTTAATCGTAGGAGTACGGATTGAGTGAATACTTTCATCGTAAGAATGATGATGAGAATTGTTCATACCAGGAGTTACATCGTCGAATCACTGAATAGGTGATTGAGATCATCCGTCCTGGAATGATTATTGGAGTTCTTCATACCAGGAGTTACATCACCGAATCACTGAATAAGTGATTGAGATCATCCGTCCTGGAATGATTATTGGAGTTCTTCGTACCAGGAGTTACATCACCGAATCATTGAATAAGTGATTGAGATCATCCGTCCTGGGAGTGCGGATTAGGCAATTCTCGCATCCATCCGAAATCCGAGTAATACCTCTACTAGCCCCCTAGCTGATGTGGGGAAGTAGTTGACTTGCTCATATGAGCTATATTGATCATAGTACGTCTGGATTTCGGGATTACATCGAAGTGTAAGTGTCCGCTCTGGGAACCATGTTCCGTAGTGATGAAATTTTAAGGGCGGATTCGACGATGGGAATATCAGAAGTTTATCGGATTTCGCAACCCTTGGTATTCGAGTAATGGTGGCCACGTTTCTAATGATTGGACATTTAATGCCTTAATTCACGTGGGCGCGCCATTATTGCGTTAAATGCGCATGTCTTAATAACCGTCACGTAGGGGCTTGTTGGGCCTAGTATTTGGTTTTAACAGGCCCATTTCGATGGCTTTGTGACGAAATGATGGCATCTTCGCGCCTTGATGTACTAGACGACAATTTTGGTCCACTAAACGGGAAGTCGTTTGGGGGTAAACGACAGATTGTGTTTAGTGGGTATTTGAAAAATTTTTGTGCCCTGATACAGGCATATTTGGCAATCTCAGTTACCATTTCTTCTTGCTTCCTCGACGAACCTCTGCAAAAGTCCCAAGAAGTTCTTCGTGTCCGCCTCTGTGAATTTCCATTCACTATCCTTAGGTAACCACTTTCCCTTCATTTTTTGCATCTCTTTTCAATATTTGAGAATGGCTAAGAAGGGTGTTAGCTTCAGTGGCGTTAGCCCTAGAGGAAGAAGAGGAAGGGCTTTGGCTCAAAACCCTAATGTTCGTGGTGGGAGGATCCCAGTGATCTTCCAATCGAGGCCACAGTATACAGGGGGGGAGGAGTCGCAATATCAAAGGCGAAGGGTGATTATACCCTCTTCAGAGTCTTCCTCCTCCAGTGAGAGTGTCGAAAGTGGGGATTTGTATCTCTCTGATGATGTGAAATTTTATCGCAGCATCAAAGCTTTCACAATGGTGACAAAGAAAGCCACTGGGAGAAAATCGTCTGAAGGGGAATCCCCTTCCGAGAAGTATATCTTGAAGACCCAATCCGGCCTCTGCAATGTGGTTGCACACCGGATAGACTGGGTGAAATTCCAACAGAAACGCCCATTCAGCTGGGTGGCTGAGGAATTTCGTGAGACACCGTCCATCCACGCTCGGGAGGATGAAGGGGAGCTGGAGCCGCGGTTTACCGTTTGGAAGAAGGACAAATACAAATGGTGTTTTAATGTATTCGCTCCCCTTCCATCGGTACGGATATGCCACACACCGGACGAGAGGTCCTTGTTCATGTATGACTTTATATTTCTGAACTTGGGTGTGCGTTTCCCCTTGACGAAGTTTGAGATGGGAGTCCTGAGATTCTTGGACTGCGCCCCCTCGCAACTTCACCCTAATGGATGGGGATTGGTCCGCTCTCTTGAAGTGCTTGGGGAGCACTTCAACTTTAAACCGACGGTGGCCATGCTTTTCTACTTCACTCAAGTGGTCCGTCGTGCGAATAAGGAGAAAGGAGGAGTGAGCTTGATATCCCTCTGGACTATCTCCAAGATCATCAACTTCGAGGCGTACACTGACTCCGCCAAAGTTGATGGGCGTTCATTCAAATCCTATTTCACGAGGATTAGCGTCCATCCGAATGAATCAATTTTTTGGTTAACTGAAGATGGGATTCCAAAATTCCCAGTGACTTGGACGCACGAACATTTTTTGTTGACCTCCCAAGCGTACTATACCGAGGAGGACGAACTGAGCCCAACTTCGATCTCTGTTCTTTTGGCTCTGCAGTCCTACACAGCCTCACACCAATTTTTCTCCTGCAGGCGTTTGTTAGGACCAAAGACTACTCGCGAGGAGTATTTACGTAATTCCCCTGCCATTCTTCATGCGTTATTATGTCATTTGCCTTGAAAATTTTACGTCTCTGATTGTGTCTTTTGATTGTGCAGGTGAAATTCAGGGCGAGTCACCAGAGATGAATAGGCTAAAAGGACTCAAGGCCAAAGAGACTTCCGTTGCGGCTGAAAATGACATTCAGGCAAAGCGGAATTCTAAGAAGGCCACTGCTGAGACAGTAATATTAACTTCATCTGCTGGTGACGATATTCCTCTGATCGAGGGCGGATCTGAGAAGGTGGTCGAGAAAAAGAAGAGGACAAAGCGTGATCCTTTGAAGACCTCAGACCGTCAACCCTCGCCCAAAAAACCAAAAACTTCAAGAGGGGCTGCTGAGCTTGTGCCCTCTAAAGAGAAGAGAGCGGAAGAACCCACTCCGGATGCCCCTGGCAGTGTAATCACTTGTGGGGCGAAGCCAATAACGACCTATTTCGCGCCCAAAGCCCCTTGCTCTCTTGAAGGTAATTCCGGTCTTGTTCAACATCCGGTGTATGAGGGCTCCGTTCCTGAGGGCGTTCCTGAATCCTCACCCAAGGTGAAGCCCTCGTTAAAGAATGAAAAACTGATCAGAGCTTGCGACGACGGACAGAAGCACTTGGCTGATTTATCCGAGCTCCTCAAGTCGGTTCGTGAGCTCACAGAAGAAAATGAGAGGCTCACCTCGATGGTTGGCAAGGACAAGGCAATCATCCTCCAATTAGAAGGAAAATTAAAAACTTCCAAAGAGGAAACTCAGAAAAAGGATGAAGAAATTGCTAAGTTGAAGAAGCTTGCCAAGGAGCTGGAGGGTCAGGTTCTTGATCAGAAGAAAATCAACGCTGACCTCCATGCCAATTTTTGTGTGGAGAAGGAACGCTCTTCGAAGCTAGATGAGCGGTTGAAGGAGGCTAAGATCGTCTATTCCCAAGGAGCGGATGATTGGTCACGTAAGGAAAAGGAGCTGCTATTAAAGCTGGAGGATTTGAATGGCGAAGTCAAAACCCTGAAAGCAGACCTGGACGATGCTGTAAACATGTGTGACCAAGCAGTCAAGGAGGCTTTCGGGTTAGCAATTCGTCAAGTGTTATACCGGAATCCCAAGGTGTCACTTAATTTGAACGGTATTGATCCGTTCTATGAGTTTCACCAAGGGAAACTGGTGGCCATCGTTGACAATCGTCAAGAGAGTCCGCCTAACACTCCTTATAAGTTTGCTCCTTTACCTAAAGGTCAATCAATGAGACCTTCCCTCCTGAAACCCATAAGTACAGGATCGAGCTCTAGCACTGAAGGAGGCAAGACCGGAGACAAAGGCAAGGGGAAGGAGGGAGACTCAAGCCAGAAAGAGTAGCGTCTTTCTTGTTTGCTTTTTTGTTTTATTGATTTGAATTCGCTGTGTTCCGGGATCAGCTCCGGATTATTACACGAATTGTAATTCTTATTGAATCAATAAAAGAGTTTTTTACCTCCATTCTTGTTTAGTGAAAAACAACTTTAATAGAGGGACTGCATGTGTATTGTATTATTCCGGATTTAAGTAATGAAGATCGGATTGTAAAACAAAATCTCCATACCGGACATATACATGCGAAATGAATTTCATAATAAAACCACCGCTTGTGAGGGAACACATCAGTGCCTCAAGAACGGCTTAAGGGGAATGATTGTGAGATCGATTAGACGAGAATTCATTCCTCAAATTATTCGTTAAACCGTTGATGTTGTCCTCCAGTATCATTTGGTGATTATCACTTTGAATAAACTCTGAGTGAGATTTTCACGTGAGAGATCTTGAGAATGAGGATTTAAAATAGAAATTCCTCTTCAAATATTTCCGACTGAGGAATTTCGGGTGAAAATGCCTTAGATTGTGGCGTACCCGAGTGAATTGTGTGTGTCGGAGTTTATGAGTCAGATCTCAATTGAAGAATTGATGACTCAGAATTATAAGCTATAAAACTTCCAAATAAAGAAGTTCACGAGAGTATTAATTTGGAGTTCAGTATAACTTACTTGTTGTGTTTGGAGTTCGGTTTGATCCTACTGTCCATGTAATATTTGGCGTTCGGTTTAATCCTACCAGCCGTTCTTCAATTGGTCTTTAATTTTATCCAATGACAATTCTTCACCGACGTTCGGTTAGTCCTACTAGTCGTACTCAGAGTTCGGTTTAATCCTACAATCCGAGCCTTTGATACGGGGTTCAGATCAGGGTTAATCCTGAACCTACTGCGCCCGTCACTTGGGGTTCAGCGTGGTCTTGAAGAAGAACCAGCTTACTGCGTCCAAGCCTTCGCATGGGGTTCGGTTTGTGGCCTCGAAAGAGGACCAGCCCTACAACCCATGTAGTCTTCGAATGGGGTTCGGTTTGTGGCCTTGAAGAAGGACCAGCCCTACAACCCATGTAATCTCTGAATGGGGTTCGGTTTGTGGCCTTAAAAAAGTGCCAGCCCTACAACCCATATCCTGAGGTTCGGTTTAATCCTACAACTCAGGTCTTCACCGACGTTCGGTTAATCCTACTAGTCGTACTCAGAGTTCGGTTTAATCCTACAATCTGAGCCTTCACCGGTGTTCAGCCAAACTTACTAACCGTACCCAGAGTTCGGTTTAATCCTACAATCTGGGCCTTCAATATTTACACACTCGAGGAGTTACATCGTCAATTACAGAATGGGTAATTGAGATCATCCGTCCTGAGTATGTTCTTGTGCGTTGCGCATATTCGAAGAGTTACATCGTCAACTACAGAATAAGTAGCTGAGATCATCCGTCCTGAATATGCTTTTGTACACCGGATAAACTGAAAATCACAGCATAAGAAAAACTCGAAAGAGTTAAATTGTTATGAGAGATTCTTATTAAATCAAAAATAAGAATTACAAGGAGAGCGTAGCTGTGAAAATAAATTCTCCAGTATTCAATCCAAGATAAGGATAGGAGAGTGTAGATGGTTCCAACAGCTAGCTATAGTAGATGCGCAAGTTTTGGGTGTTCCATTTGTTTCGGATAGGAGTGCCATCAAGGTTTTCAAGGCGGTAAGAGCCTTTGCCAATGACCTCGGATACCCTGTATGGGCCTTCCCAGTTTGGGGCTAGTTTGCCTTGATGGGCGAATTTATTCCCTATACTTGCTTTCCTCAAAACCAAATCTCCAACGTTGAAAGTCCTTGATTGGACTCGTTTGTTGTACCGGAGAGCAACTTTGGCTTTGATGGCTTGATCTCGGATGAAAGCGTCTTCTCTGAGTTCTTGTATGACATCTATTTCGGATGCCAAGTTAGCATTGTTGGTTTCTTCAGAGAAGTACTTAACCCTTGTGGAAGCAATTTGCAGTTCCACAGGTATCATTGCCTCGACCCCGTATGTTAGGCGATATGGGGATTCATTGGTGGATGAATGAGGCGTTGTCCGATATGCCCATAGGACGTGACACAGCTGGTCTGTCCATCCGCCTTTGGCTTCACCAAGGCGCTTCTTTAATCCCTTAAGCACCTCCCTGTTGGCCACTTCAGCTTGACCGTTAGTTTGGGGATGTTCGACGGATGAGAATATTTGGGTTATTCCTAACCCTTCAAGCAAATCTGTGAATTTTCTATCCGTGAACTGGGTGCCATTGTCTGTGACAATCCGTGCTGGGACCCCGAACCGTGTTATGATGTTTTCATACATGAAACGGCGAGTTCGGGCTGAAGTAATATGCACCACCGGCTCTGCTTCTATCCACTTAGTGAAATAATCGACCCCTACAATGAGATATTTGATGCCCCCGGGAGCAGTTGGAAAGGGGCCCAGAATATCCAATCCCCATTGATAGAAGGGCCATGGAACAGCGGATGTGAAGAGTTCTTCTGCCGGTGTGTGGTGTAGGTTAGAGAATTTTTGGCAAGCGTCGCATTTTTTGACGAAGTCAATGGAGTCTTGCTTCATTGTGGGCCACCAATATCCAACTCTGAGGATTTTTCGCATTAAGCTTCTTCCTCCGGCATGGTGTCCACTTTGTCCTCCATGCACTTCCTCCATTACACCTTGCACCTCATCCTCTTTGAGACAAATTAAATAGGGCACAGAGAGTGCCCTTCTGTAGAGATTACCATCAATCATAGTGAAATACGGTAATTCTCTCCTTAACCTCGTCTTTTCCTTCTCATCTGTGGGTAGCTGTCCATCAGCCAAATAACGGATGTAAGGAGCCATCCATGTATCTCCGTAAAGGGAGTCAGTCATTATGGCGTTTAGAGAAGGGAAAAGAGGGATGCTGGGCGACGTTAGTGTGCTTTGAACCAGAGTAGTGGTGCTACCCGGTCGTTTAGTGCTTGCTAACCTGGAGAGTATATCCGCTCTCGTATTCTCTTCACGTGGAACATGCTTGAACTCCACCTTTGAGAACTTCTCAGTCAACTCCTTGACACAGTTCAAGTACAATTGGAGTTGAGGTTCGCGAGCTTGATAATCTCCTAAGATCTGCGAAATCACCAGCTGTGAATCGCTACAGAGTGTCACCTCAGAAGCTCCGATGTCAATTGCAGCTCTTAGCCCGGCCAAGCAAGCTTCGTACTCAGCTTGGTTGTTGGATGTTTTGAAATTGAAACGAAGGGAGATCTCCAGGTGTACTCCGTCATCACTTTCGAGAACTACACCTGCTCCAGAGCCTCTTTGGTTTGATGAACCATCAACGTAAATGGTCCAATGGACTCGAGGGTAATCCGGATCAGTCCCTGTCATTTCCACAATAAAGTCAGCCAGGACTTGAGCTTTAATAGCGCTGCGGGGTTCGTAGGATATATCAAACTCAGAGAGTTCAATAGACCATTTGATCATCCTCCTAGCAAGATCGGGCTTGATTAAGACAGAACGGAGTGGCAAATCCGTTCTTACTATGACTGGATGGGCGTGAAAGTATGGACGCAACCGTCGTGAGGCCCAAACAACAGCGAGGGCGGCCTTTTCAATTTTTTGATACCGGATCTCAGCACCTTGCAAGGTCTTGCTAGTGAAATAGACCGGTCTTTGTCCATCAGGAGTTTCTTTTATCAAGGCAACGCCCAAAGCTTCATCTGAAATAGCCAAGTACAGAATGAGTGTGTCTTCGGGGTCAGGCTTTGTGAGAATGGGAGGTTTGGACAACACCTCCTTAAGCTCTTGGAAAGCTTTTTCTTGTTCCTGTCCCCACTCGAATTTCTTGGACTTTTTCAGTATTTTGTACAGAGGGAGCGACCTGTGGGCCATCTTCGGCATGAACCGTGCCAAAGCTGCTACCTTGCCATTCAGGGATTGGACTTCTTTGAGATTCTTAGGACTTTGCATGTCTAGAATCGTTTGGCACTTCCCTGGATTGGCTTCTATACCACGTTGAGTTAACATGAAACCCAAAAATTTCCCAGCAGGGACAGCAAATGTGCACTTCATTGGGTTCAGCCTCATGTTAAATTGTCTCAAACGGGTGAATACTTGGCGCAGGTCGTCAATATGATCGCCACCAACCGGTGTCTTTGCTATTATGTCGTCAATATATACTTCAACAAGTTTGGTGTGCATACCTTCGAAAACCTTGTTGATCATGCGCTGATATGTCGCCCCAGCGTTTTTCAGGCCAAAGGGCATGACTGTATAGCAAAAGACGCCACGATCATTTATGAAAGCTGTCTTCTCTTGATCCTCTTCGCACATCGGAATTTGGTTGTAACCAGAGTATGCGTCCATGAAACTCAGGTATTGATAACCAGAGGAATCATCCACCATCCGATCTATATTAGGAAGAGGATAAGGATCTTTTGGACAGCAGCGGTTGAGGTCCACGTAGTCAATGCACATTCTCCATTTACCATTGGATTTAGGGACCATCACCACATTTGAAAGCCAAGAGGAATATCGGATTTCCCTGATAAATCCGGCCTTCAGCAATTCCTCAGTTTGCTGACAAGCTGCTTTCTGTTTCTCTGGGCCTAATCGTCTTTTCCTTTGGGCCACAGGTTTCGTCTCTGGATAGACAGAAAGTTTATGACAGCAGAATTCAGGGTCTATGCCTGGCATATCGGCTGCAGTCCATGCAAAGAGGTCTTTAAACTCTTGTAAGAGAGCCAGCAGTCGCTGCTCTATTTCAGCATCTAGCTTGTCATTGATATGGGTGATCTTTTCTGGAGAATCTCCCAAGACAATGTCCCTGGAACTTCCATCTGGTGTGGGCTTTGATGGGTTGAACGGATCAATGTTCAAATCCGCTCTAGGATCCAGGTCGACAAGACTTACAGATCCAGCCGATGTTCCAGCATCATTAAGTTTCCTCTTTTTATTGGAGGCGTCCAGCTTTGTCATGTTGAGGCTAAGGTTGTAGCAGTACCTAGCCATCTCTTGATCACCCCGGATAGATGACACAGCATTATCCTTGTCAATGAACTTGATAAGGAGATGTGGGGTTGATACAACTGCCTCCATTGCATTCAGAGTAGGACGGCCTATGATGCCATTAAATGGTGATTTGACATCAATCACTAGCACCCGAGACCTAACTGTCCTGGCTCCTGGCTCGCCTTCAAACGAGATAAGGGTATCAAGATACCCTCTAGTTAATTGCTTTGCGCCATTGAAAGCTGTTAGTTCCTGCGTGTAAGGCTGTAAGTCTGAGTCTTTAAAACCCATTCTTTCAAAGCAATTATAGAAAATAACATCGCAGGAACTTCCCTGGTCAACAAGGATTCTTCGGACGTCCTTGTTGGCGATCACAGCAGTGATGACTACAGCATCGTCACCACCAGGAACGGTTGGGCCAAAATCCTCGTCAGAGAAAGAGATTGTGGGAGCCTCATTCCCTCCTCTGTAAGGGCGATTGTCCTTGACTTTCCCTTGCACAGATAGAATCATTCTATGATGATTCTTACGGGCTGTAATTGAAGCTCCTCCTCCAGCGAACCCTCCAGCAATCATGTCAATGACTTCACGTCGGCCCTGACGTTGTTGCTGGGGCATGCTATCTTTCTGTGCTGCATTATCGGTCATGACACCTTTTTGCTTCTCTGCAGCAGAGAACTTTCGAACTGGACTGGGGTTGTTGTCATCCCCATCGTCGGGATCTCTTTCTCTTTTCTCATTCCGTTCTGCCCTGTCAAAGGATTTTTCTTTGAACAGGTATTGCTTCAATTTGCCTTCTCTAATTAGCGTCTCAACCGCGTTCTTTAGAGCTTGGCATTCATCAGTGGAATGACCATTTTGTTCATGAAAATCACAGTACTTTCGTGAATTTCCTGGTCTTTTCATAGGGGCTGGTCTCCTGATGCCATATGTGCTGAAAACTAGCCATCCGACCTCTCTCAAAATCTGAGATGGTCTGGCAGATAACTGTGCATAATGGCTGAAAGAATTGACATGCCTCTCTCGAGGTCGAGGAGGGTGGTTATCCACCTTAGGATTGGTGAATGGCCTCTCCATGCGTTCTGACCTCGTCTTCTCCTTACCCTTCTGGGTTTGGGGAGATGGTGTTGGTGGCTTTTTCTTTGCAGCCATTGCCTCCAAGTGCATCTCTATGCTCACATACTTTGAGGCTTTTTTCCTGAACTCCTCAAAAGTTGTTGGGGGGCTCTTTGCTAATGAAAGAGCGAAAGCTGATCCTGGCTGCAATGCCTCAATTACGATATGCAGCTTGATAGATTCTGTGAGGTTAGGAACCAGGGCTGCTTCCTTATAAAACCTCCTCAAAAAATCTTTTAAGCCCTCTGTTTCACCTTGCTTAATCTGAGCCAAGGTATGAGACGTCTTGGGTACGTCTCTGGAGATGACAAAGTGGGTTTCAAAGGCAGCTGCCATTTCCGTCCAAGAATCTATGGATCCAGAAGGCAGGCCTTTAAACCACCCGAGGGCTTCCTCAGACAATGTTCGAGGGAACATTCGGCACATCACGTCTTCATCAGCCCCCAAGTACATGGCTTCAAACACATAAGCATCAAGGTGCTTAGTAGGATCAGTTTCACCATTATACTTTCCAATGGAAAGTGGTTGAGTGGTTTGAAGGTGCTTGGGGATGCTGATGCCCATAAGTCTCCTTGAAAAAGGAACCTTCAGATTGTAAGACAATGGGGGTGCTGTTGTTGAATCTCTCCTTCTTCGGGAAGCTGCATCCTCAGAATCGCGAGTTTGTTCTCCCTCCTCAAACGTTGGGATCTTTGAGTACTGAAGAGTGGTGGACTTTTCACCATCAGTTGTGTGAGGAGTGTTTCGCGTGCGAGATGACTCTTTATCCTCGCTTTGCCTTTTTTCTCTTCGCAATTCAGCGAGTTCCCTCTGAAGTTGTTTGATCAACTCATCACGAGGATCAGGATCAGACACTGTTACTATCTTCTTTGAGTTGCCCCCATGAGAATCAAAGTTGAGTTTTCTGAAGGCGTTAGGATTGGTTCTGCCTTCAGCCTGATTTTCCATGAAGTCTTGTGCTTCGCCTTCCATGGTGGATTACCTACTCTGTCAAAGGATATGGGAATAACTTTATCGGGTCCCACTGGGCGTGCCAATGATCTGTCCTGGACCGGGGTCAAGAGATCCGATCTCAAGGCAGTCACGAATAGTATGTCAATACCGTCTAGTAGACCGGATGTATGTATATCCGATGTAGGTATCCGTTGTCCTTGAATGTGGATAGCGGATTGGGCGTTCTGGAGATCCTTCACACCGACCTAACGCGTTGAAGTGGGCGAATAGTGGTGTCACCTGCAAAGATTCTCCGACGCTCAAGTCAGTGATTATATTCCAAGTAAGGAATGTATTTAGAGAAGATTCAGTCGTCAAAGAGCTGAAGAAGAAGAAGATCCTTCACTTCAATCATGAAGTTAGTTCATATACCTGATTGGCTCGATTAACGAGGACTCGTTGGTGGGGAACCACCAACTCCCATTAGCATTATTATATTGCGCACTTACCTGCATGATTGGGTCAAGTGGCTATTTTATATTGAGCATAGAGAATGTAGACTAGGATTAGGGGACAAGTTGACCATTCCCGTGAGCAGAATTTGGCTCGTAGTGCAGAGAATTATTGATCGATCCCTGTAGCAACAATCCTTGTCTTTTGCATAGTGACGTGTGTATTATCCGATGTCATGGTGTTATCCTGGATAACCGGTATAGGGAGAACGCCTGATACGGAATTACAGTCCGGATGTATACCGATGACACCGGTTATACGTAGATGTCTTATCAAAGACGTTGAAATATGTATAGCAGATCGGATACCGGTATTGAGACCGGATCAGCTCTTGATATTACTGAAAAAAATTATCTGTCATGGACATTAGATGCTGAGATCCATTTAGATGCTAAAGGTCTTGGGGAAACAATTAAAGATGGAAATAATGCATCTAGTCAGAACAAGGCTAAAGCAATGATCTTTTTATGCCACCATATCCATGAAGGGTTAAAAAATGAGTATTTAACAGTTAAAGACCCTCTCGTTTTATGGAATAATCTAAAAGAGAGATACGACCATCAAAAGAATATAATTCTTCCAAAAGCCCGTTATGAATGGATGCATTTGCGCTTTCAAGATTTTAAAACTGTAAATGAATATAATTCTGCGCTATTTAGAATTACTTCAAAATTAAAGTTATGTGGAGAAAAGATCACTGAAAGTGATATGTTAGAGAAAACATTCTCCACTTTTCATGCATCCAGTATGCTCCTACAGCAGCAATATCGCCAAAAAGGCTTTACAAAATATTCTGAATTAATTACTTGTCTCCTTATGGCTGAGCAAAATAATGAATTGCTTATGTAAAATCATGAATCTCGTCCAACTGGAACTGTTCCATTCCCAGAAGTGAATGTAGCAACACACGATCATTATACTCATTGTCGTGGTCGTGGCCGTAGTCGCGGTCATGGATGAGGTAATGCTCGGGGACATGGTATTGGTCGTAGGCGTGGATATGGTTATGGCCGTGGTCATGGTCGAAATGATAAGAGATCATCATTCACATGAAAAAATAAAGAACATATGAAAAAAGGGACAGATGCTCAAAATAGCAACAAACTAAAAATATCTGCTATCGTTGTGGTAGCAAGGAACACTGCTATCGTTTGTCGAACACCAAAGTATCTCGTAGATCTATACCAAAAATTCCTTAAAAATAAAGGGAAAATAATATAGACAAATTTTACTGGTATAGATGATGATTTCTCTGATTTTAGTGTTGATAATTTTTTAACTCTTCTTGAAGAAGACATTGACCACTCGGTTAGAGAAGGGAGTGCCCCTAAATAAATTATTTTAATGTTTCATGTAATTTGTTTTGTTGTAAATTCTGTCTTAATCAATAAAATTTTATGTTAAATATTATTATTAATTATATTTTTACTCATGATTTTTTTATTTAATGAAGAATGAGTGCTCATGTGAATGATGAAGATATATGTCTCGCAGACAGTGCAACAACTCATACCATTCTCAAGAATGAGAAATATTTCTACCATATAGTAAAACAAGAAGTCAATGTTAATACTATATCTGGTAGTATAAATATAATTGAAGGCTCCGGCAGAGCCAGTATTTTGTTAACTGGAGAAACAAAATTGCACATTGAAAGTGCATTATATTCTAAAAACTCTCAAAGAAATTTGTTGAGTTTTAAGGATATCCGCAGAAAAGGATATCATATTGAGACCACAAATGAAAGAAAAGATGAATATCTTTACATCACAAAGTTAATTTCTGATAAGAAATGTATATTGGAAAAATTACCTTCATTTTCCTCTGGTTTGTACTATACTTATATTAGTACAGTTGAAACAAATGTTATTGTAAACCAGAAGTTTACAAATAAGAATGACTTTGTTATCTAGCATGAAAGATTAAGCCATCCTGGATCAATTATGATGTGAAAAATAGTTGAGAATTCAAATGGTCATTGTTTGTTCAGCAGACAAATTCTGCAAACTAAGAATTTCTCATGTGCTGCTTATTCTCAAGGAAAATTGATCATTCGGCCATCACCAATGAAAATTAAGAATGAATCACTCACATTTTTAGAGCATATACAAGGTGACATTTGTGGACCAATACACCCTTCATGTGGACCATTTAGATATTTTATGGTTTTAATTGATGCATCAAAGAGATGGTCACATGTTTGCTTGTTGTCAACTCACAACCAGGCGTTTGTGAGATTACTAGCTCAATTAATTCGTTTAAGAGCTCATTTTCCTAATTATCCAATTAAGAAAATACGCCTTGATAACGCTGGTGAATTCACATTTTAATCATTTAATGATTATTGTATGTCCATTAGAATTGATGTTGAACATCCTGTAGCACATGTTTATACACAAAATGGACTTGTTGAATCATTGATTAAACGTTTGAAATTAATACCAAGACCATTGTTAATGAGATCAAAACTTCCAATTTCAACTTGGGGACATGCAATCATGCATGCGGCAGCACTTATTAACATCAGGCCTACAAGTTATCATGAATATTCCCCTTTACAATTGGTTCATGGTAAAGAACTAAATATTTCCCATCTAAGAATCTTTGGAAGTGCGGTATATGTTCCTATTTCTCCTTCACAATGCACCAAGATGGGACCTCAAAGAAGGTTGGGAATATATGTTGGATATGAAAGTCCATCTATAATAAAATATCTTGAACCCTTAATAGGAGATTTGTTTACAGCTCGTTTTGCTGATTATCATTTTGATGACTCTGTTTTCCCACCATTAGGGGGAGAAAATAAACAATTGGATAAAAGGATCAGTTGGAATGAGATATCTCTCTCACATCTTGATCCTCGAACAAAGCAATATGAACTAGAAGTTCAGAAAATAATTAGTTTGCAAAGTTTAGCAAACTAATTATCGAATGCATTTGCTAATCCAAAAAGAGTGACTAAGTCACACATACCAACTGTTAATACTCCAATAAAGATTGATATCCCTGAAGGACAATCTAAATTTACAAATAAGTCTGAAGCCAAAATAAAACGTGGCAGACCTGTTGGTTCTAAAGATAAAAGTCCTCAAAAAAAGAAAAGCAAATAAAGAAGATGGTCGAATCGAGGATATAAAGACTCCAGTAGAGTCTCCTGACATAATTAAGGTTTCAAATCCAGAAGAAACCAAGGTTTCTGAAATTGATAAAAGGAAAGAGATCTCTATAAATTATGCCATGGATGGAATACAATGGAATCGACATGAAGTCAATGTTGATAAAATTTTTTCATTCAAAGTAGCTCTTGATATTATAAATGATCAGGATCATGAGCCAAAATCTGTTAAGGAATATGCATAAAGAAATGATTAGCCAAAATGAAAAGATGCAATGTAAGAAGAGTTAAACTCACTTGTAAATAGAAAGTTTTTGGACCTGTAGTCCAAACACCCAAAGGTGTAAAACCAGTTGGGTACAAATGGGTTTTTACGAGAAAAAGAAATGAAAATGGTGAAATTGTGCGATATAAAGCAAGACTTGTTGCACAAGGATTCTCCTAAAGACCTGGTATTGATTTTGAAGAAACATATTCACCAGTGATGGATGCCACTACTTTTCGATACTTAATAAGTTTGGCAATCCGTGAAAGGCTTGACTTACGCCTTATGGATGTTGTTGTAACATATTTATATGGCTCACTTGAAAATGACATCAATATGAAACTCCCTGAAGGATTTAATTTGCCTGAAGCATACAAGACAAATTTTCGAGAAAATTATTCAATTAAATTGAATAAATCTCTTTACAAACTGAAACAATCTGGACGTATGTGGTATAATTGCCTCAGTGAATATCTATTGAAAGAAGGGTATAAAAATGACCTGATTTGTCCATGTATTTTTATGAAAAGGTTGGGAAAAGAGTTTGTTATAATTGCAATTTATGTAGATGATTTAAACATCATCAGAACTCCTGAAGAGCTCTCAAAGGCTATAAATTGCTTAAAAAAGGAATTCAAGATGAAAGACTTGGGAAAAACAAAATTTTGTCTCAGATTACAATTAGAATATTTAAAGGAAGGAATTTTGATGCACCAAAAAACTTATACAAAAAAGGTGCTAAAGAGATTCTATATGGACAAATTACACTCATTGAGTAGTCCAATGGTTGTAAGGTCACTTGAAGTGAGCAAAGATCCTTTTCGACCTCAAGAGAAAAATGAAAAACTACTGAGTCCTGAAGTACCATATCTCAGTGCAATTGGTGCACTAATGTATCTTGCTAGTCATATACGACCTGATATATCATTTGCTGTCAATTTGTTAGTAGGAGATAGTTCTTTACCCACAAAAAGACATTGGAATAAGATTAAGCACATATTTCGCTACCTTAGAGGTACAATGGACATGGGCTTATTTTTCCCATACAAATCTAAAACAAACCTAATTGGTTATGCAGATGCGGGATATTTATCTGATCCTCATAATGGTCGTTCCCAAATAGGGTATTTGTTCACATGTGGTGGTACAGCAATTTCATGGAGATCCATAAAATAAATGATCACAGCAACATCATCTCATCATGTTGAAATCCTAGCATTACATGAAGCAAGTCAAGAATGTGTTTGGTTAAGATATATGATCCAACATATTCAAGAAGCATATGGCTTGCGTGTTGAAAAATTACCACCAACAATCTTATGTGAAGATAATACAGCTTGTATTTCTCAGTTAAAGGAGGGTTATATTAAAGGAGATAGAACAAAGCATATTTCACTAAAATTTTTCTTTACTCATAATCTCATAAAGAATGGTGAAATAAATGTCCACCAAGTTCGCTCAAGATATTTTTACAAAATCATTACCAACCAAAGTCTTTGAGCAACTAGTACAGAAGATTGGTCTTTGGTGCCTACATAGATGTTTTGATGAGGGTGAGAATTAAATATTTGTACATTTGATTCTTTATTTACTTTGTAAAGAATGTAGTACTCTTTTTCCTTCACTAGGTTTTTTATCCTACTGGATTTTTCCTAGTAAGGTTTTAACGAGGCACATTCTATAAAATATATGGACATCCAAGGGGGAGTATTATGAATATTTTATGTTATGGTGGATGTCCACCTTTGCCTATATAAAGAGGCCATCCCCCTTTCTCATTTTTACAGAAAATACGCAGAGGAAAAAAGCTTTCACTTCTTTTCTCTCTTTCCTTCTCTTTATTTTCTTGTTATAAATTTTCGGTTATTTTATAACATTTCTAACATTTTCCTTATTTTTTCTGATATCCCAAATGAATTATAAGTTAATATGCCATTCGTGCTTTAAATATCCTAGGGAGAATAAAAAAAATTATTTTATACTTTTATAAAAGACGAGATATTAGAGTGTTTTGCTACCCTCTCCACTGTGTCAAGAAAATAGAGGGACACATATATCTTTAATCCATGTCATTAACTATATATGTGTAACTTATTTTTCCATTAGATTTCTTTATTATTTCAATTAGGTCCTCCTGAACTCAATTCTTTGGAATTTTAAGAATTTAGGGCTGAAAGGGAAAATAGAACAAAAGGAAAAGCTTCAAGGGCATTTGGCTTCCATAGTCTAACGACGAAGCGAACCTCACGAATGGTGCTGAGGAGTTCGGGAGCAACAACCGAAGGGGAAAGATATAGCGAGGCCAAACGACCAACCGAAGTAGGACCCCTAGCTACATGTCCATTTCAAATTGTTTTAGTTTTTGATTAAGTTCTATTCTTGAGTATTGATCTTATGAGAAAAAAGTAGAGAAGAAAAGACAAAACGATTAGTTGTTACTCTAATATGCCATAAATTCTTATTTGTGCGTGCTAATTATCTATTTTTCCTTAGAACTTTGATGCCATTTTTCTTCGTTATCTGAGACATGGTACCTTCCTCAATGATAGTTCTTTTGAAACTTGATTTTTGGCAGATGTAGAAGTTCCAGCTACATGTGTCATACTAATAGGCTTAATTGCCCTTCAACATTATGGCACACACATTATGATGATCGATGTTTTTAATGATTATTGATGACATGATGATTATTGATGGAATGAAATGTATGCATGTGGGAATGGTTTGTATGGCTGCCCTATTTGTCTTTACAAATTGATGTTGATGGTGAATTAAATTACATTAGATGTTATAATTGGGGCCAGGTCTATGTGGCCTCCCTAGTGGGTGTTTATAGGTCGGGTTTGTGTGGCCTTTCTGCCAATTATTACAAAGAAAGAGAATTTAAAATGAATCCATATGCTTCATAAGGTTGGGGACAACCGACAATATATTTCAGCCCTTATTTTTTGCTCTCATGGTTAAGTATGATCCAGTTAAGCTACCCATTGGTAAAGTAGGACCTAGTGGTTGATGTAGAGAGCCAAGTCAGGCTCGGTTGACTAAGTCGGGTTCACGGGGTGTCAAGTAGGACTCTTAGCTGAAGGTCAATCCTTTTAGTATTTGGATACTAGCGAGTCATTATATTTGTTTGAGAGCCAGTTATTGATGATGAAGGGTGATTATGACATTGACTAATGTGTTGAAATAACATGGTGAAATAGAATAAATCTATATTGGTATATATATGACATTGGTGTATTTGATGAATAGAGTTATACTGGCGTGTGCGAGATTATGGATGGCTCGATGGACATGTAATGACTTGATATGAATATGTATATTAATGTAGAAGTATGTATATGCTTGAGTTGGTGTGGAGAAAGGAATAATAAGGTTATATTATACATTTTTCACTATTTAGTAAGTTCTATAATAATTATGATTTCCAGTACTCACCCTTGTTATGGTTTATTTCTTTTTAGTAACTGATCAGTCCTGAACCGGGGTCAAGAGATCCGGTGTCGGGCCGGTCACAGAAGTTGAAGACCGAGTGATGCTGAAGACCAGTTCTGTGAGTATCCGGTGTGTGTATCCGGTGTCTCTGTATGTAGAGAGCGGTCTTGACGTCTTGGAGATCCTTCACACTGACCTCACACATTAGTGTGGATGAAAGGTGGTGTCACCTGCCAAGATTCTCCGACGCTCAAGTCAGTAATATATTCCAAGTATGGAATGTAAATGATCACTCTATGGGATCAGATAGATGCATTTGGGAGAGAAATGCCCAACCCTCATTCAGTAAACTGAAGTGAGTTCTTATACCTGATTGGCTCGGTATACGAGGACCTGTTAGTGGGGAACCACCAACCTCCATTAAGCAAGTATATTATTGTTTAATGCGCACTCAGTAGCATGATTGAGGCAAGTGACTATTTTATATTAAGCGTAGGGAAAATAGGGCTAGACTTAGGGGACAAGTTGATTATTTTCAGGAGCAGATTATGGCTCGTAGTGTGGAAAATGGCATCTTTGTCCTTGTCCCTGTTGCAATGCCCATTATCTTCTGTCTGGTGACAGGTGCTTTATCTGGTGTCATGGTGTTATCCTGGACTAACTGGTGCAGGAGAATGCCTGACTCAGAATTAGAGTCTAGATGTATACTAATGACACCGGTTACATGTTATAGAATGGAAACCGGTAAATAGTCCCGATCAACCTCTCAAAATGACTAAGGCAATCGGTTAAACGTAACAAGGAAGTGAGAACGGATGAAGTGTTTGGTCTCTCAAACGTTACCTCGGATTGTCGATACGTGGATACTACGCCAGGATACCGGTTGCCCCTCTGGAACAGTCGGGCTGACGTCACAACTTTAGGGGCCGACATCCAGACCGGATCAGTAACCAATAACAGGGAGATCATGGAGACCCCAGAGGGAAGCGCCAAGTAAAAAGCGGATTCCAAGGAAGAAGATGGAAACTATGTAATGATTGTAGTGATGAACCTTTGTGAATTGGATAAATTCAGTTGTGGTATATAAATATTAAGTTTTTTTTATGTATGATGTTGACCTTGATGAAGTTATATTCTTAGTAACTGTGATGTGTGTTTGATTTTAAGATTATGGTGATAATGAGTGCTGGAATTTATGCCGATGAATTGATTAGGTGCATTGAGTGCATTGAATCGATATATGAATGGATATGATTGGAGTTATGTATTGCTTGTGGCATGGAGCCGTTATTGATTGAAGATTATGATAATCAAGTGAATTATGAATCATGAATTATACATGCATATGCATGGCCATATTCATAGTATGGATAGTTTAATGATAATGATAAAAGTGATGAATTGAGATTGATGGAATGCACATTGCATCCTAGGTGAAGTATAAGTGAAATATACAACTATATAAGTAAAATGGACATCTAGTGGGAATTAGAACCCACGGAATGGACCAATAGGTTCCCAACGTCATTTAGAACTTGTGTGCATAGCCATTGCGTGATTTGGAGGCCAATTGATAGGTTTGGTGCATGGTGTTAGTTGAAAATTGATTGGAATGCATTTTTGTGCATAACTTTTTCACATGTGGGAATTTTTTAGTATAGACTTAGTCAGTAGGTTCAGAATAGGGAAAATATAGTATCCACAAAGTTTGGTAGTAATCAGAGTTGAAATGGGCAAGTAAGGTATACCGGAAGTTGCCTGGAGCTCAAATTCTACATAATTCTACAGAGCAGGGTGTCTGGTAATTGATTACGTAATCGATTACCAAAGGGAGGTGTGGTTTTCCTGTGTAACAGGCTTGTAGGTAATCGATTATTAAATCTGTGTAATTAATTACTAGGGCCCCGGATGTCACGTCCTACGTCTTTTTACATTTATTTACATCCGTTTAATTATTTTTCATAATAAATTGTTCACGTTTAATGATAATTAATTAGGTCCTAATGTAAAATAACATTTATTTTTTCTTAAGCATACTCAAAATAATAACCGATAGGAAATAAATCAAATAATAAAATAGAATTAATCCGAATAAACGGAAGAAGAAAATAAAGTCAGGGATCACTCACTTGAGCGAGACCCTGGTTCGCTTAAGCAAAACCAGTGAAGGTCGCTTAGGCGAGTTCCGACTCGCTTAGGCGAATTCTACAATTTAAACCTGAGCGAACTACGAGACATGCAAGGAAAATTCACTAACAGTTCGGTCTTCTACTCAGAAATGGTCCACTCAGTCATATCTCACCCGGGAACATCTTAACTTTTCTTCACTCGGAAAGGGTTCTCTCGGTCATGCCTCTCTCAGAAACATTCTAACCTTCACTCAGAAAGGGAGCGAGGGATACTCGCTTGAGCGAAATAGGCACAGAATCAATCCCCCTGACCCTCGCTCGGACGAGACTGAATCCGCTCGGGCGAGATTCGTCCAGTAATCAACTATACTACAACAAACACAATTCATTCATGACCCACAATTATCTACAAAATCTGCCCATAGCAATTTATCATTTACATCTACTATTGGCTCCGTGCCAATATATATATCAAACTCATAAAAATCAACACCGACCACATTAGCATCACTACCATACTACTTCAGCAACATGAATTCATATCCGATTAATCAACATACCAATCTAAGATTAGTTCAACACACAAGCAACATTTTATGGCATCACATACACGGAAAACTCATTATGCATTACACACATAATTCATTTCATAATCACTCGGTTCCTTGGCATCAATCCTCCGCTTGGCGCACCTCCAGGGCTCCGACCTCTTCCCTGTGACTGGTTACTAAATTGAAAGAAAACCACAGCAAGGGTGAGTGTTTGGCATCATAATTAATCTAGAACGGAAATTAATTAACAAAATACATGTGTATAAACTCCATCCGATTGCTTTATCCATAAATTGCAAATCACGCTCGGTAAATATAGCAAATCACACTCGGCAAATATAGCAAATCACACTCGGCAAATATAATTAAGTACATACACATCATCAAACAATACTAATAATTCATCAATTATCATCACCGACTCTCACACAGAATCGACACCTAGTATCCGGATACTAAAGGATCAGCCTTCAGTTGGGGGTCCTACTTGACACCCCGTGAACCCTGCTTGGTTCACCGAGTCCTGCTTGACTCTCCACCTCAACCACTGGGTCCTACTTAACCACTGGGTAGTTCAACTGGGCACAAAAACCACGGGAGCCGGAAACGAGGGGCTAAACATACCGTCAGACGTCCCACACCACACAATCATACATATATAATTCACATCCCTCATCTCATATCACAAGTGGCCATCAACAACAAGTCATACTCATCAATGGGCGACCTACTTGTCAAGCCCGACATCACATTGCCACTATACACTTTGATTTATCACAACGTCAAGTATTTCAAACTCATAATCATCGTAAGCCACACACGATCCTAAACCGATTGGTGTCCATATTCATACATACATACACATATAACTATCATCCAACAATATTTCTTACCGTGTTCATAATCGATTCAACGACCCGAACCCAAAATATGTACCTATTCTAATTAATTACAACCCGAACACCCCCTTACCTTGATTCCAAGCTTCAACGATTTGTTCTTGATGCCGATTGCGTCCTCTAGGCGCTGGGTTCAAGGTTCTACCTCTGAATTCAACACCTGCTTCGTCACTCCGTCCTCCGACGTTCGTTTTGCTACCTACGGAGGTCGGAATGCAAAACCCATTAACGTCATACCACCCTCATTGCTCTAAAGACCATTTTCAAGCTCACACACACTAGAGAAGTGGAAAACAGAACCTTACCCCGCCATGCATGACCATTCGGTTTAAAGGAGAAAACGAAAGAGATGAGATAACTCAATTTAAAGAGTCCATTGCACTCACCTCGAAGTCACGATCTCAGAAATGGGGTTATTTCAAAGTTTTGACGCGAACAGAGTCTTCCTTTGGAGCATGCAGCTCTCGACAATGAGAGGGAGAAGAAGAAGAAGAAGAAGGAGTCGCGTGAAATGAATGAGGAAGAAGATGGATTTTTATTATTTAAGGTTCAGGGGCAAAACTGTCTTTTCCCTATTTCTTTTATATTTTCTTTGAAAGTTTTAATTAAACTTTTACCTCATTCTAATCTCACCTCATTTAACCTTTTTGTAATTAATCAACCGAATAAATTTATTTATTTCCGCAATAGTTAATTATTTATAATTACCTAATAATTCATAAAAATATCAAATAAATCTCTAAAACAATTATTAGTATTTTCCACTAATCATAATTTTACTAAAATATTAAGGATGTTACATCGGAATAGGGTTGTTGGGTATTTTATGAAACAGGTCCTTAGGTTCTTATAGTTTATCATAGAGGAAGTTAAAAAGACGAAAAATTTCTTCTGATTTTGTTAAACCCTAGGATAAATTCTAGGAAACGCTAAAGGGACGTTACATGTTGAGTATTCAATTTTTATATTTTAATTGTTGTTTAATTTAAAAAATTGTTTTATTTGTATGTTACCCAAATATACATAAAATAAATTATAAATATACAAATGATGTAGATTTTTATATTTTATTTTTATTTAATTAAACATAATTTTAATAAAAGTGTATGAGAGATAAAAAAATCTTATCCAATAAAAACATCTTAATTTTTATGATTTTTTATTTATTTAGTTTTCGATTTGTTCGATTATATTTTTTTGTTTGATTTTGTAGTTTATAATAAATTAAATAGAATTAATAACATTTAAAAGGGTTTAACTGAAATAATATAATATATTTGATTCGGGTATGATACTTGTCCTAAACCCAAGATATAATGTCGGTACTCATCTAGTGAAATGACATCAGCTACAATAGAAGGAGTCTAGTATGGCCCATGAGCATGCTAATCTAACCCTCCCCCATCCAGGTCATTTAGGACCGATGTCAAAGCGAGGAGCCCGAGATTGATAGAGACATACTAGCCCTAAAAGCTGTAAACATAGCAGAAAAAGACTGAGCATGACAGTCTTGTTCGTACCAACTGGACTGGCAACGATAGACATCATATCAAGGTTTGTCCTCTCAACACATGCTTATAAATACCTGTATTCAATACACACCAGGTACACCAATTTAATACTTATAATGCTCCGGTGTTGAATTTATTACTAATTTAAGCTATAGAGTGTCCTTGTAGGTAACACCGTAATTCACCCTTTAACGCGGATCAGCGGTGAATATTCCAGACCTTAACACTTGAAGAGTTTGAACTCCCACTAAACTCGGAGATACATAATACCGGATCCCATTGAACCAATATAAAAGTGATTGAGAGATACCTACACTAGATACTTATCAGAGAATCTGTCCCATTATACTAGACAGTTCAATATTATTTATTCATATTTGTTATTTTAAGAATAATTGAAACTATTACCCTTACGTTAGATATTTTTGTAGTTTAATTATGACCAATAATCTTCAATTAGATAATATTTTTTATAATGTAAAAGTAGATGACCTATATATAGTTTTTTATAACATGGATTAACCCCCACCAATTTTATCCGATAAGTATTTAAGAAAAGAATAATAATATAATATTTGTAATTATTTGATGTGTTATTTTAAGATGAATTAAATTAATAATCTTATATTAGATAATTAGATAATAGTAATACCAGAAAGTATTAAGTGGTGTACATAGAGGGTTAGTAATCGGTAGATGACAATCAGACATGCATGCGTACCCTACTCCTGTATAGAATTTGAATTTTAAATCAACCATCGTCTTCCCTTTTCTTTTTTAATGCAGTGTTTTGCAAATTAGGTGGTGTATATTATTAAACCACCTAATATAGGGGACGGTTTCCTTCGGTAAAGGTCGATATAGAATTTCTCTCTCTATCTCTCAATATTACCTTGGTCTAGTAAGATTCAATATTATATGCCTCTCAGTTTAGTGGGAGTTTAAAGTCTTCAAGTCCCACTTTGATATACGTACCGTAGTTCACACTGATGAGTGAATTTGGGTGTTACCTACAAGAACACTTCAAAGCTTAAGTAAGTAAAAAGAGTTCAATACCAGAGCACTACAGGTATTGAATGTGTTACCTAGTGTGCTTTGAAGGATATGTCAGTTACTACCTACACCGGTGTCATGTTGCCTACTTGGTAGGTTGAGGTCGATATCAAGCTCAGATTTTCCCCCTAGCCTGTTGAATTGATGTGTATTGCTTTGATGGACTAAGTCTTTCTGTTGAAAAACCATTATTTATTTGAGAATTATTTGTAACCAATGTTTTAGTGTTGTGGATGACATCACGGGTTGTAATTTGTTTTGTGATGCCAGGGAAAATAGTCGTTGACCAATATAGGCCATGTGTTTTTGTTGGAAACTGACACAAGACATGTGACACATGCTGGTTGGATACGTCATTTCATCTTCCAGTGTACAATTATGCCTCTGTGTTTTGTGCCAAAATGACACGTTTATAATCACGTTTTGAGCCGCGTCACTACAATCTTTAGCTTGTTGCCCCCAATTTTCTCTATAAATAGGAGGCCAAGGTGGAGCAACAAGCTACTTGAAATTTTGACCGTAATAGAGCTACTTAGTTTTTTATTACAACCGATATACCCCCTGGTTTGCACCAAGCATACAACTGATGTCATTCCCCAAGGTAGTCTCTCTATCCTAGCTTTTTCTTAAATTATACTTGCTTTTATTTATGATGTCAAACCAGGATATCGGGGACAACCACATATATAAGTGGTGAATCAGTGGAGATCCTCTCTGAGCCATCGTCAGGGTCGTCTGTGGAACCTCGATTAAAGCTACAGTTATCATAAGTGAATATACGTAGGTAGGTTAGGAAAGCTCCTAGGGAAGCCACCTTGGCTACATTGAGGTCTTCATGATGCACCTAGTTAGAATCACCCATTGTGTGTTTGCCTATGGCGATGTCGTCACACTCCCAAGGTACTGACTCAAGTGTCATCCATTATCATGCTAATTATTGTATCTTTTACCAGTCTAGTTCATTACTTAAGCACGTAATGCAGAAAATGACGGCTCAAGATACATAATCTGAGGCGGAGAGTCACCAGGTCCATACTGACCCAATTGAAACATCTATGATAGCAGACTAAACTGACTAGCTGGCCTAGAAAGCTAAGGATCCTGATTTCTAGGTGCATCGGGAGATCCTATCCATCAAGAGTTGTCATGCTAAACCTCATGATGAGGTACGATTGGACGTCAGGCAGATCTAGATGTCTAATAAATATAAGGATTGTTTTACTTTGCTCACACCATTAATAAAAGACCAGATCTACCACACGCTAGGAGACCAGTATTGTACATGCATGAGATATTATTTACAAAGGTGGAAGTTCGGTTCCAACTAAACAATTTTGAGATAGGAGTGTTGTGATTTTTAGACAATGCCCCTAGTCAACTTCATCCAAACGAGTGAGGTTTGATACTTTCCCTGGAAGTTCTTGCCAAGCACCTTGGTTTCAAACCCACAGTGGTGATGTTCTACCAATATGTCCAAGTTCTACATTGAGGAAACCCCGGTGATGGCTTGGGATTTATAAATTTATGATGCCAGAGTGAGATTTTCAACTTCAAGGCGTAAATGGAACCGTCCAAGATAGTCCATGTCTTTTTGAAACAATTATTCTTTAAGGTATGCATGAAGTCGGACCAACCGATATTTTATAGGGTATCAGATGGCTCTCACAAGTTCTACACCGGTTGAACACACTACAACAACAAAACACTTTTAACATCGGTTAAAATCGACTTTTAACACTAGATTTTGTAGGGGTGTTAAGTGCACAAGTGTTAAAAGTCAAGACTATTAACATCAGATATTTTATCCATTTATCTGGTGTTAATTACAACTTTTAACACCACACTAGATTTTTTTTTAAATATTTGGTATGAAATATTGTTTTCCACACCAGTTAGTTCTTATACCCCTTATATTTGTTGCTAATTATTCTTTTTAACATCAAATGTTTCAAGATATCAGGTATTAAATATAAACACTTGTCTCTTTCAGTACTCGGTGTTAAAAATATTTTTAACACTTGTGTATTTGTTATAATATTAATTTAAATTGAACTATAATATATATATATATATATATCTAAAACATCAATAGATATAATATATATATATATATATATATATATATCTAAAACATCAATAGATATAAATGCATACAAGTTAAACATAGACTTTGAATGTCTTTAATCCCAAAATAAATTATATCCAAAACATCTAACAAAAACTACAATCTAGCAATCTCTATTAAATATTCTACCCAACGCCTTTAAATGTCTTCAATCTCAGTGTTATAGAATGATTCTTATTCTGTGAATGTCTACAAATTCAAAAACGATCAAAAGCTCCAAGTGAATACATTTGGCCATGAATGAAAAAATAGGAAACAAGTGCATAGTTTGTGTGTGTGTATTACATATAAAAAAACTAGTAGCAGTTTAGATTGACCAATCTTAACACAGTTGAAAATCACCCCACAATAATAATAACCAACACTACATTCAGATAATAAAGGATTTCACCAAAATTCAAACCTTAATTTGAACAAGTACCTATGGATGGGATACCACATCCTTGTTAGTTTTAGCCACATGTATTGGAACATCATAAGTAGTGCAAGCTTGGGAATACACAATCACATTTTCCAGAAGAGAAAGGTAATCGTGATTTCTTACAGACAAAACAGAACAGACAAAATCTAGCATGCATATATCAGTGTATAGCCCAACAACCAAAATCTGTAACAAGAAAAAAAATCAAAGCTTAACTAAAGGAAAAATAATATTGAAAAATAATTCAACTTACCATGAATAAGTCTACAAAGTTTGGATAAAGTGAGAAATAGGAAAGAAAGCATTTAATTTTGACACATTAACAGTGTAAAAATTACTATACAAAGTTTAATTTTTAAAACTATATTAAAATCTTAGTATTCATGACTCGAATCTTATATTTTGATACGATATAACTGGTCAAAATCCAAATCATGTATGAATTCGTACCACTCAGTATTAATTCCTATATTTTTCATATAGTTGACTTTTAATTTCTACAATTTCTATAAGTTAAGTAAATTGTCCTTATAATTTAAAGAGAATCGGCTCCAGTAGTTATCTTATTAGTTACTCCAATACCTAGACACTATTGTGCTTAAGAATTCTATGCTAAACAAATCATTAAATTGAGAAGAAAATGCTTACTTATTTTATCTGATTATTTTTCACCCAATCAATGAAAACATTAGAGCCATATTTCTCAATTTAACCAAGGAACCATCAATACAATCTTTGCATTTGATTGTTACATTTGGTTCATTTTCCAACCATAGAAGAGCTTCAGGGAAACAAAACCAAACCAAATGAAACCAACTGAATAATCACATATCCTCCCACACGTAGCGTCGGGACCTTAACTCAGCCTTATAAATAGGGCCATTTGCCAAGGGTTTTGGACCATCTAAGCATCCCTTGAGCATCCAATTCAGAGTGTCTTTTGTGTTGAGTTGTGAAAATAGCTTCCATATACTTGAAAGTGTTGTTTTTACTGTTGTTTCCTTTTATGTTGTGAAGTGTGTTATCAAGTGTGATCAAGTGTTTGTCATGTCTTCATTTGTAAGTTGTGTTTTTACTTTTACCATGTGTAACTAATCTGTTTATGTTTGAATTGGTGAACCAATCTATGAATATGATGTTCTGATTATGAATTATGCCTGTTTATAATTTAAGTTTCATATTAGTATTTGAACCTTTTATTAGTATGAACTTCAAACGAGAGAATGATTTTTATGCATGTTAAAACTACTTTAACCGAAGTAAAAGTTGAAATACCCTTTATATACCAATTACAAGGGATAGAGTTGGTAATTATTATTGTGTTAAGGTCAGCACTTAAAGCAAGGTTTTACTGAGAAAGCATCTGAAGGATCAGATTTTACGGTAACTATTTAGAATTTATTCATCGAGGGATCGGGTTTAATGATTTTAAGCTGCAATGACATGAACTTGATGATTAAATATGCATGTTTATAATTACTATGTTATATTCTAGTGCGGGGATCCTAATTCTAACATAGTTTTTCATTCTGTGTTTAAATCTCAAGTATTGGAATTGTTCTAAGGTGATATTTTCGTAAATCATTTTCTAGATGGTTTCATAATTTATTTCGTTCTTTTGTCCAATGTATAAATCAATCTCTAAATCTGTGAATATTGTACAAATTTGTATATGAGTCATTCTTTTATTAATAAGTTTTGATACATTTACCATAGTAAATAAAGATTATTGTCATTTACTGAAACCATCCAATCCTTGAAGGAACGATATATATTTCGAAAATTGCAATGATAAATTGGTACGCTTGCCAACAGCCTAACAGTGCCACTCATAGAGGTTTGATCAATCACTCCCATGTTGAGTGATTGACCTCACCTCTCATTAAGGCTAGTTTGACACTCATTAGGGTCTAATTAATCACTCTCATATCGGATGATTGACCTTGCCACTCATTAAGGCTAATTTAATCGATATCAGTAAAAGAAATGAGAAGTATTATATGAATAATCCCTTATTATTTTAATATACATTGAGTTGGTCCAGCTACGTGCTTCATTTAAAACTTCTTTGGCAAAACCCTTGGAAAAACCCAGTTAGAAAAAAACCTAAGGTAGGAAAAAGAGTACACAAATTGTGATACCAATCAGTTAGAAAAAAACCTAAGGTAGGAAAAAAACTCCACTTATTGTTGATGGCATCTTCTTACACGGTCTCCAACTAGTAAGCTCATTTTTAGGTTACTTCAGAGACCCAATATGGGCCTTCCTAGTTGGGGCCTAGTTTCCCCTGATCGGTGAACTTGTTCCCAATGGTGGCTCGTCGTAGCACTAAGTCCCCAACATTGAAGTGATGTAGTTGGATCTTCTTGTTATATTGGAAATTTGTCTTTGCTTTAATTGGTCGAGATGGAGCAATGACGTAACTCAGGTCATGGAAACGACTATCTCTGCCTCACCCGAAACTAGAGGCGTTAAAATGGATTGTAACTCATGAGCTAACCCGGCTTGAGGTGGATTTTAGGTGAGTCAAGTCTAAAAAATGGTTCATTTTCAAAGCGAAGCTTTTTCTTGCTCGGCCCACTGAACCCAGCTCACAGTGGGCCAAACCCGTAGTGAGCCGAGTTGGCCCGTGGGTTGGTAAATTAAAAAAGGTAACTATAAAATGTATTTAAGTTCAGAATTTATACTAAACTTTATCAATGGATACTTTTGACTTTTATTTAGTATGATGTTTTTAATTTGTAGCATCTTGAAATTGAACTATGAAATGTATTTGGTTTTGTTTTATCGAATATGGATTATATGAATTATGGATTTAATTTACAATGGAATACATTATGTGTTTCCATTTTCATGATAATGGAATTATTATATGATATAATATTTATATGGAATTTAATATTAGAATGTGAGGAAAATAAAAAAATATTTTTATATTTTTTCTATTTTTAAAAATATTTTTTTAGCATTTTTTTATGTTTTATTTGATTTTTAATTGTTTTTAAAAAAAGTGGGCTAACCCATGAGCCACCTGGTGGGTTGGTGGGTTGAGAAAAATGGCTCACTCTAGAAAGCGAGTCAGGTTGGGTTGGGTCATAAAAATTTTCGACTCGTGGTGGGCTAACCCATGTGGGCCAGGTTAGTCCGTTTTGACAGCTCTACCTGAAACAAAAAAAAAAGTTGAGTTGAATGTGCGACCCGGTTTAGAATTTTGGCTTTCTTCCTTTTTAATCCTAAAACCCAAATATCCCTAATTTGTAAGCCTGATGTCAACTAATCAAGGAGTTCTCAACATGCCATTCTCTTCTTCTCCTTCTCCTTGAAACTCTATTTTCTCTCCTTCTCATTTGATCTCTTATTCTTTTTCTCTTTTCACTAGGTTGTATTTCTCTCTTGAGTTATTTCCCTATTTGTTTCTCTCTTGAGTTGTCTCCCCCTCATTCTCTCTTACTCTCGGTTCTATCTTGTTATGTTCAAAGATGCCAACCAATGGTGAAGGAGATGGTGGGGTTAGTTCTAGTGGTGGCGATAATGGTGGAACTAGTTCCAATTGTGGGTTTACTTATGTTTGATGTGTTAGACTTTGAATTTTATGCTAGCAAGGTTGGTTTTATGTTGAATATTATGAATATATGTTTTAGACTTTAAGTTTTATGTTTATGACTTTGAGTTTGGTCTAATATTATGAATATTATGAATTTAGTTTATTTTTTATATATATTTACATATAATTTAGCATTTCTGACATAGGCCTTGCTTGGACCTCATTTGGGATACATTTTTCACTTTATAAATAATTTTGTTAGGAATATTATTTATTTTAGAAATTAATTAGGTTTAGAATTATTTTTAGTTTTTGGCCTTGCATAGCCATATTTTCCATTTTGGGCATTGTATAGGTGGGCCATCTAGTTTTAGCTTTTGGTCCTTGGGTGAAGCTTTTTCAAGCCCACCCAAGCCAAATCCGAATTTAGCTTTCAAGGAGGTATAAATACCTCTCTCCTTTGTAATTCTCTCATAAGTTGAATATTAAGAAAAGTTTAGAGTGAGATACTATTCCTTCTCTCTAGAAAGTAGAAGCACTAAGCTCCTGTCTCCTTTGTCTTATCCTTTGGCCTTCTCCCAAAGGTGGTGACTTCACTCACCTTATCTCTCTAATTTCCAGAGAGTGGCGGATTTACCTTCTCACACTCTTCTCTCTATCTCCTTCCATTTCTAGCTAAATCCTTCTCTAGATCTAGGTTTTCTTCACATAAATTCCTCTATCTCCTAGCCTATTTCCATTTCGGTTTCCATATAATCTTCATCAAAACCGTAAATTCTCATCATCTTCTTGAGAAACTTGCTTGGATCTATGGAATGCTAAAGAGGAAGATCCATCTCCATGCTTCTCAAAGGCTTCTTTGCCTACAACAATCTCTGGTAGACACTTCCGTGTTATCTTACGACACTACGTATCTATATTTCAACAATCCCCTCCCTTTCTCTCCGTCTCAACGTAGAGTCTACATTTTAACAAACTTAGCAATAACGCCCATGCCGCTATTTACTGCTCTTATTCTGCCGCTATAGTGGAAGGCTTGAGCCAGAGAAAAAGATACTGATGGAAATGAAGGCTTCTTTAAACTCCATACTATTTATGATGTAATTGCTAGTGTAATTTCAATTATTTGATTTTGCTATAATTATTAGACAATCTGTCATAGCTCTTTGAAACCATTCTCTGTTGAATGATTTCTTGGAAAAGTGTGATCACTTTAATATTTTGAACACAAAGAAAAACCAAAATCCAGACCTTTCTTAATGATTCTATTAATAAACTACTAAGAAAGGGTGTTATCTTAGTGATTTTTAACTAAACACCGCTAAGAAATGTCTACGAATAAAGTTTAAAATGCATTAATAGTTAATCTTTCTTAGTGGTTCTATGAATAAACCACTAAGAAAGGGTGTTATCTTAATGATTTTTAGCTAAACACCGCTAAAAAAGGTCTACGAATAAAGTTAAAAAAACATGAATAATCAGGCTTTCTTAGAGGTTCTATTAATAAACTGTTAAGATAGAGTGCTAACTTAGCGGTTTTAATGGACTACAATCGTTAATTTCTTAGTGAGGGAAATAACTTAGTGATTCATAACCGCTAAGAAAAGACACTTTTGTTGTAGTGATGCATACGTAAGAAGGATGTATAGGGAGCCGTCACTTCAACACTGTCCTTCAGAATATGATAGAGTCAATTGAGACTTCTTTTAAAGAACCCAAGTAGAGTTTGCTTTATTTCCTCTACCATCATTTCCCTCATTATTAGTTCTTTGGAGGAATCATCAGCGTCTTTATCCTAGAATAGTAAATTGTTGCTTTCTTTTAACCTGGTAAGGAATTCGTCAAGGTAACCCTTTTCCCCCTTAATTGTTTTTCCCTTAATTGTTTCTTATGTGCATAGAAAAGCTTTTGCTATGTTAATTGAGAGAAAGGTCACAAGTAATGAGTGGTAACCGATCAAGATCACAAAATATTGGTCAACAGTTTCACACCTCTTTTGTGAATGACTCTTCATTCGTTTTTGTGAAGGTTAAGCTTTCATAGGTATGGTTAGTGACCCTAGTGCTCTAGAATTTCTACCAAGCATTAGGGCTCCATGTGAATATAGAGAAAACTTGTAATATCCTAAATTTTTGGTAGTTAGTAAATAAAATAATAATTATTCTTTTAGAATATAAAAACTTAATAGTAATTTATTTAAGTAATTAAGAGATAATTAATATAGAGATTTAAGTAATTTTGCTATAGTACTATTAAATAGTTCAAGATGCTTTAATATATTATGTTATTGTCACTGAATTTTCCTCACTATTATTTTTATTTTGGGATTTTCCAACATATCCAGGTTGATAGAAGAAAACCTTTTGGTTTCCACTTCAAACCTAATGATAAAAAAATTACAAGTCAATCTTACCGGATCGATTATCTTTTGTCTATTTTCCTTTTTGTAATTTTATGGATTTTAAGAGAAGTCCCTTCTAGCTTTAATGTAACTTATTTAGTACAAAGTTTCATAGTTGCAATGTAATTAATTTTATTTTTATTTTTAGACCATTCATAATAAATAAATTTTTTTTAATTTTTTAATTAATTGTTTTACAATGAATTTTTTCAATAAAAATTTATTAATATGTCACTAAAAATCAAGGATGTTACAAATATCGTGACTCAAAGATTCAAAAAATTAAAGCAACTAGCGGTTTTCAGTGCACAAACAATTTGCGTAAATATCTTGGTGTTCCGTTGTTGAATGGTCAAGCTTCAAAAAGGGAGTTTTACATTGTGGATAAGATGGAAGAAACAGGGTTCTAAAAGAACTAAGAAAGAAGACCAAAAATACATCTCAATACACAAACACATCAAACAAACTGACAAGATGTTTAAGATGAGGACGCAATACTAGTTGGGTTGTCATTTTCTCTACGTAGGTTATTTTCTCTAGCGTAAGCAGACACTACACCGTGAGATGAAAAATGAAGCATATACATAATCTAAACCAAATCATTATTCGTTAACAACACTCACAATACACAAACAAACTCGCCACTTGTTTCTATATCATCAATGTCACTATCTGAATCCATCTCATCAAGATGCATGCCACCTCTAACAAACTGCCCACAAACTTTCAGTGGCTTTCGTGCCTCTTGAATTATGGACAATATTTCCTCAATGCTCTAAGATGAATCATTCTCATCACTTAGTAACTAATCTTCCAATCCGTCCATAAATTCTATTGGCAAGTTATTAAGTAACCATGGATTCGTTTTAATTTCTCAAATGGTGATTCTCTACATAGACAACGTAACAGAATGCTAGCAAGTTACAAATAAAGGAATAAAAGTAACCAACTGTTACTCAATAAACATATTTATATATACGAATGAAGTAATTGTTGCATATACCTTCTCTGGGCTAGCCATAAATATTTGAGATAGAAGATTTGCACAATCTTTCGAGAGAATCAAACTTCCGATTAATCCGGGTACTTGGAATCCTATGGATGAAGACATGGTGTCTCTGGATCCCATTGATTTTCATTCTGAAGAAGAACCTTATAAAGATCGTATTGATTCTTATCAAAAAAAAGACTGAACATAATTTGAAATAAAATAGCCCACATTAAGAATTCTTAAAAAAAAAAATACCAGACATTCATAAACTTTAGATAAGTTTATATTATAACAAGTAAATTATCACTTTAGATTCACTTTAATCGCCAGACTTTATAAAATTTTCACTTTACTTTATAATTTCATTTGAATATTGTAAGATTTGTTTCCCTACACTGTAAAGTGTTTATTAAACACCGTAAAATGTTTTTTTCTAAGTTATGATACATTGTAAGATTTACTAAGTATTTATAAACGTATTTACATTTCACTCACCAAAGAAGTCATTGATACAAAAATATATACCATCAAATCTTCAATACAAAATTTGTTTGATAGCTTAAGGACGGCATATTATATAACTTCAATTTTAATTTAATTTAAATGTAAATAGTTTATTGATATTGAACAATATGAAGGTAAAGTTATTTCTCAATTAAATTTTATATCACATCTTTCATTTTTCATTGCTCCTCTCATATTTATTTATTTTTGGTATCTTTCTTCGCGTTAAATATTCAAATGTAAACTTTCCCGAATTAAAAACTTGAAATAAATTCATGTCCATCAACTTGGCATGTTTATTACGCATGTGACTTTTTGCAATAACGAAACTGTTGACTTTATTCAACACATATTTTGGATTAAGGATGAGTTTGGAATATCTTAAGAACTTAAAAAGTTTATAACTTTTATAAATTATTTTTAATTTATTTTTATAAATTTTTTATGTAACTTATTAGAATAAATTATTTTCAATTTATGGTAATAAATTTTATGATCAAATTTATACTATAAACCTTACTCGTTTCAATCTCTAATATAAACAAAAAAAAATTCAAATCTTTTGGTCTCTTACGTTTGATTAATTTTATCATATTAAATGGTTTTATCTAAAAAATACTCTTATTTAATATGACTTTTCTTATCTATATTTTTATTAAATATAATAAGAATAATTTTAAAAATCAAATTTATTTTTTTAATGAATTCAAAGAAATTAAATGAGTTTAACCATTACCTTAATAAGTTTGTAAAAAAAATTCTTATATTAGAAACCGTAATGGAATATATAAATATAACTTATTGTATAAATTCTTAAATAAGAGTGTATCAAAATGCATCCGGAATGCAATTAAAACAAGAAATGAAATTATAATATATTTAGATGCCCAATAGACTAAATCCTGATTCGGCATTTTTTTTCCTTGACAATAAGTGTTGTGAAGGCTATTAAGGGAACTTGAGATTTAAGTAAACCACTCAAACTCTTCAAAGTAAGGTTGATTTTAGTGAGCGTTTAGTATGTAGAATTTTTCAATTCTCGAGAATCATGTCTTTTAGGATCATAATTACTAAAAAATTTTAAAATGTGGTAAGGGTAGAAGTTTCCTATGAATGTTATTTTAGTATAACTAAAACTTTACACCCACTTGAGAAAAAATAAAAATGGGAAAAGAAATCAAGAAAAAAAGTTGTTTTCATTGTATAAAATTTTTGAAAACAAGAAACGTGACGACAAAATGTTACTTAAGTATAACTAAAATTTTCTACCTACTTGGGAAAAAGAGAAAACAAGAAATGAAAAATGAAAACAAAAAAAAAAAGTTTCCTTTTATAAAATTTTGAATATGGGAAATATGATGATAATTTTGTAATTAAAACTGAAAAGATTAAATGAAAACATAAACCAAACGACCCCTAAGGGTCTATTTATCTTTAGAAAATATTTTGTTTCATTTTTTATTTTTACTTTTAATTACAAAATTGATCTATTTGGTATAGGGACAAAACTTCTAATATTGATACCAGGTTTCTCTCTGTTTATATATTACACCGGTCTAATGGGGATCTAACATTATCTCTCTTAGTCCAATAAGGATCAAAGAGTCTTGTTGTGATTCCGTCCATCCAACACTCTGATATCCTGTGTTGAAGAGCGAAATAGGGTTTCACATGTAAAAACACTTCAACGCTCAAGTCAATATCAAATAAACTAATATGAAAGCCCAAGTGTAGTTGGTGAACATACCTTAATACGACATTAATGTGTGGCATTATAGAGTTAGATGGTGAGAAAGTCATATGTGGCATATCTCATTACGGATTTCATAAAAGATAGATAAAGCTGACACCATCGTAGACATTCTTGACACCCTTTGCAGGTATATAACCTATATGCCCCTAGTGCACTTCTTAACTCCAATTGTTATCGACTTCGGTCAGGAGATCTACCATGGGGAGTCTATGAGTGGGGTTAACACCTTGTCATGATTCATTCGCTGGGATGTGCCCCACATCGGAGGACACTGTCTTCAAGCCGGTAACATCTAGGCCAGTATTAGACTTTAATCATTTTCCCTTAGCTTGTTAGAGTTACTTAGGAGCTGCTTCAATGGTCTATGTGTCATTCCAACTTAGGATAATCTGACCTCATCAATAACCATTTGGCTTTTTTTATTTTCAATCAAAATTAGGTACTTGAGACTAGTGTCATGCATCCTTTGTAAGTGAGGATTCAGATGGGACACATGGCATGTGGTGATTGGTTACAATGCTTTATTTCTTACACGTCTATCATGTGGTATGTGAAATGTCACGTGTGTAGATGTCATTATGACCTCGCAACTGTTCCCTTGCCTTTTTCTGTAACATCCTGCTTTTAATAATAGCTCTATTTTGTAATTTATAAAGCATGGAAGGTCTATATGTGTTAAACAATGAATAGAACGCTTTATAAATGGTCTATTATACTTCAAAAAATTTTATTTTTGGATGAAATTTAGAAATTTCATAGATTCTCATAGATAAGACTCAAATTCCGACTCAAGTTCTTCAAAGGATTCACTCCAGAGTCAATTATTCCTAAGTGACTCGTTTCCGAGTCAAACATCCCAGGGAGACTCATTCCTGAGTCAAGCATATTCCAAAGACTCGTTTCCGAGTCAATTAGGATCAGAAGTTGCAATCCTGAACGAAGAAATTCCTATTGACAACATATATGTCTTGGGTCGGTTTAGAATCAATCTTAGCCGAGTGACAGAAACCGAGTGAGAAATCAAAGTACTTGAGTCGGTTTCAGAGGAATTTCGAGCGAGAACTGGTTGAGTCGCTCAAGCAAGTGGGATTCCGCTTGAGCGAGAAGGACCCTTGCTCGTTTGAGCAATCCGATATCAGAAACCACCCGATGTCCTCTATCTCACATTGGAATGCTGATGAAAGAAAGAAAGGACCCAGTATGATACAGACCAGATTGCGTCCGTCCAAGAAAAGAAGATAATAATGAGTGGAAAGGGTACGGCTTTCCTACAAAGCCAAGTGGAAAGCTTATTAATTGACCACAAGACTGAGTGACGTCTTGTTGGTTGCTGGACGGTGTAGTTTTCCGAACTGTTGGCTATTGGAAGTTGTTAGTTGCTTACTGAATAGTTGGATGGTATTTGAACTATTCTTTATTGGCGGAGTAAAACTTAGGCGGAGTCACGTACCTTGGCGGAGTAAAACTTAGGCGGAGTCACGTACCTTGACGGAGTAAAACTTAGGCGGAGTCACGTACCTTGACGGAGTAAAACTTAGGCGGAGTCACATAACTTGACGGAGTAAAACTTAGGCGGAGTCACGTACCTTGGCGGAGTAAAACTTAGGCGGAGTCACGTACCTTGACGGAGTAAAACTTAGGCGGAGTCACGTACCTTGGCGGAGTAATAAGCTTAGACGGGGTCTCATGCCTTGGCGGAGTAATAAGATTAGGCGGAGTCACACGTTTTGACGGAGTAATAAGCCTAGACGGGGTCTCATGCCTTGGCGGAGTAATAAGCTTAGGCGGAGTCACACGTTTTGACGGAGTAATAAGCCTAGGCGGGGTCTCGTGCCTTGGCGGAGTAATAAGCATTGACGAGGTCAAATGCCTTGGCGGAGTAACGTGAACGTCTTTTAGGGCATGAATATTTCTTAAGAAATACTCAACACCGCCCTTCACACTCAACAACGCCCTTAACCCTCAACACCGCCTTTCACACTCAAGACCGCCCTCACACTCAATACCGCCCTCACACCCCACTCCGCCCTCACATGCAATACCAACCTTCTCAAATCCTCCAACATTGAACACCTTTTTAATTCCACTTCAACTAGTGATCAGCCCACTTAATCACATGAATCCAAAAATAAGTGGCACAACGAACCAATCACAGGGGAAAGTACATCCATTATAATACTTTTATATATTTTATCCCAATCAATGCAAAGTTGACTGTGAAAGGAATCAAAAGGCTCCATTATCCCACCTAATCCTCCAACCAATGTACAAGACCGGGTGAAATCCGCCCAAAGAAGAAATTGAGGGACTACTAAGTTCTCCTCAACCGGACTTGGAAGTGGTAGTCCAGTCGGTTTTGAAGTGCAGAAGTAACTTTTGACCTTTTTTTGTCTTTTAGGCATTTTTTTAATGCATTTGAACCCACTAATTGCTCTAGTACGTAGGACGGCCAGAAATGGACAATGTTACAGCTCATTTCTTATCTGAACTTCCATTATTTCCACAATCAAACACACCTAACAGCCCATTAAATTGCAATCACGGGAAAGCTTGTCTCCCCACTTGCCTTTGCATTATTAAACTAACACACCTCTTCCGAATACCCTTAGAACAAGGAAATTATTGAACCTTTTATCTCTCAATTCCTCTTCTCTATCAAAGCAACTTCGGAGTTGAAACTATGATAGCAAGGAGGCCTTTTTCAATCAGCCTAATATCTTCAGACAAGTAAGAGGGGACAGGGTTGTGAATATTTGTGAAATGGGTAGAGTTGTATGTTGTTCTAGAATTCCAGTTTTAATTTCGTATCTTGTTGCTAAATTTTGAAGTTGAAAACGTATGAATTTGACTCTGACTTCTTCATGAAAGTTGTAGATCTTTTTGTTATGTGAATTTTGATACCTGATTAAACTGATTTGGATATGTATAGCAAAAGTTATAGCCAAAATACTACAGCATGACCGAGTGAAATGTTTAAGCTATGTTCTATGCATATTTTGATATTCTGGGAATGGTACATGCATAATCAGCCTTTGATGTCTCCACGAAAGTTGTAGATATACATGTTAGGGATTTATAGAAAGTGGTTTCAAGTTAAAAAGATGCTTGTAGCTCTAGTTATGCTTAAAATACAGAAGTGTGTTCATGATGCAAATCTGTTAACTATGAAATCCGAATCTTGTTTTCAATACTGGGAATTTTGTGGTATGAATTAGTTGTTGGTGTCTTCATGAAAGTTGTAGATAATTATGTTAAGAGTATTTTAGAACTGGTTTCATGTTAAAATCATTTGTGTAGCTCTAACAACGTTGAAAATACTAATATATGTACGTTTTGAAAACTCACCTTGAGGCAGTGTGGTATTTCGTGGATAAATAATATTTCTGTTCGGAATTTGAAATTGTGTTCTTCATGAAAGTTGTAGACTATTATGTTATTGAACTATAGAAAGTGGAATCACCTAAAAAGGAGTTGATTTGCTCATATTATGACTGTTTTACTAATGCATGTCGCTGTTTGGAAATGCTGAAATTTACTTATGATGGTTATTATGGATAAAAATGATGTTTTCTCTATGAGTAATGATTTATTATTGAATTCTTGAGTGATTATGAATTATTATAAATGTTGTTGAGTATCACACAGTTAGTATATTATGATGGTGAATAATTATGAATGACATAATTAATATATATGTACATGAATGCCTTGTGGTTATTGACATGTGTGGTTGAAACAGTAAATCCATGATTTTATGAATTATTATGTGTATTGTGTCCCTTGAGGACTTGTATTATCCAAGAGGTTTTGGAAATATGGATATCATGGTATGTTAAATGATAAAGAGAATTAAAGGCATTCATGCATCATAAGCATTGGACGCATCATGGAATTTAGGGGTTCCGTGATTGCCTACCCTGGTGGGGGGTTACTCTATGATGAGTTAAGCCCTATTTTGTTGTGTGCCATGGAGTGTAGGGATTCATGGTCTATGCAAAGCCCTACTTATGATAATTGTGTACTTCGGTACTTAAGCGCCATGAAGTATAGGGATTCATGGTATATGCTAAAGCCCTAATTGTTTAAGCGCCATGAAGTATAGGGATTCATGGTATATGCTAAAGCCCTAATTGTGTAAGCGCCATGAAGTATAGGGATTCATGGTATATGCTAAAGCCCTAATTGTGTAAGCGCCATGAAGTATAGGGATTCATGGTATATGCTAAAGCCCTAATTGTGTAAGCGCCATGAAGTATAGGGATTCATGGTATATGCTAAAGCCCTAATTGTGTCTCTATGAGACTTTTACTGCAGTATTCCCACCAAACCAAATGGATCCAGCATGACATCATTTAACTAATTGAAGAATTATTAAATGGACTTGTTTGGCATATTCATCATATCATTATGAGTTGTTGATTGTGTTTGTGCAATTATATCTATTTTATATTTATTCTATATTCTGTCTCACTCTTACATTAATTTTTACAGCGAATGACACGCAGAATGCAGAGTGATGCCATGATGAATGTCTATTTGAATTATTACCTGAACTTTGATTTTATGGGTTGTAATAAGTATAATATGTCATGTACCATTATTTTCTAAATCGTTTCTGCTACTTAAGTATTTTCTTGAATTTAATTATTCACGTCTAGCATGTATGATAATTTTTCCGTTGTTATCAACTGTTACATAAACTCTGAAATAAATTGATGAATTTTAAAATGATCTTTCGAAAAAGCGAAAAATTTATTCGAAAATTTTAATTAACGTTTCGGGTCGTTACATTTTCCCCCCAAGACTCGTATTCACCTTGCTTCATAAATGACTTGTTGTTGAGAGAAATTTTGTTTCTCTGATCTTGTTAACTGCCACCAGTGTTAAGTAACTGAACTCGTTGGCTCACGCCAGGAAAACTGTTTATGTAATCCTCTCATAAAGTAGCCTCTACGTCATCCTCCTTTAAATATTTTGTCTTTATTTTCTTTACTTCATAAAAAAGGACATAAAGGATGGCCATACGAGCAATGAGTCAATGAAGTTATTGTTTGAGCCACCGTCATGGTTGCCTGTGTCATCCCAAGGTAAGTCATAGATGGTGTAAACAAATTTTTGTCGGTTCATAAGGATCGTTGATCATAAGGCATTTATAAATATGCTACTGACTATGTCTCCCCCTAAAGTAACTCATCTTTTAAGAACATTGACTAGGAAGGAACTAGACCAATATTTGGACAAAATGGTCCTTCTTCAAACTCATCATCGGAACCAAAATCAGTGTCCCCAATATATATAGACTTTGATAGTAAGTCCAGCTTAAGTGTCAAATTTTACCATACTGATGATGTAGCTTTTTACATGTGTATCCCTCTTCTCTAACACACAATAATTTCCATAGCGTCTGAAGGACATTCTAGAACTAACTCCCCTAAAATTATGGCTACAGAATCCATCAAGACCAATGTTCTAGCACACTAGATCAATTGCATAATGGAGAAGGCCAAAGACCAATATTTTTAGGTCCATGTCGAGCCATTGAGCCTCACTACCAATTATTCCACATATGAGGATGAAATAGAAGTCCTAGATTTTGAAGTTTGTTCCGGCAAAGAATTCAAAGACCACTTTCCCATGATTTCTCCTTTGATAACAGACTAGATTTTCCATCTATCAGGGTCGTAGTACCTTTTCATGTATGAAATGGTATTTACCAAATAGGAATACGGGTTCCTCCGATAGAGTTTGAAATAGGTGTACTTCTATTTCTTGATACCGCCCTAAGCTAACTTCATCCAAACAGCTGGGGTTTGGCGAAAGCTCTAGAAATGTTAGGAAAGTCTTTAAGTTTGTCCTCACCGTGGCAATGTTCTTCTATTACTTTAAGGTGATGCGTAGGGGTAACAAGAGTGGTGGACTTAGGTACATCAACCTACGGTGCAACTCCAACATCGTCAATTTCAAGTCCTACACCAAATCGACAAAGACTAGCAGTATCAACTTTAAGCAGGCCTTTATGAAGGTGAAGGTAAAGAAGGGGAAGCCAATTTTATTGGGGAAAATTTAATTTTTCCCAAAAGTTCTACACTGGGTGGACCCATGGACATTTTCTACTTACTAGCAACGCCTACTTCGTCAACGAGTATAAGCTCTCACTGAAGTCAAAAGAAGTGATAGACGCTCTAGGGAAAATCTCTAAATTCAATGAAATTTCTTGCAAGGTTCTCCTGGGAGAAGTTTCTTGCTGATATGCTTACTTAAGTAATTTTTCTTTCCTACTTAAGCTTTTACTATGATATTTTATATGTTTTGACTGATGTGCTAACTGTTTCATACACTACTACAAAAAAGGCCTTTGTCAGCGATTCCGTAATAGCTATTGTCAGCGGTACAAGCGTAGAAAATAATGACGCTATTAATAGCACAAAAAACAACGTCAGCGCTTAAACCGCTGACATTAGTTATGTATTGTCAGCGGTTGTAATGCGGAACCGCTGACAATAATCAAACAATGTCAGCGGTTGGGATGAGGAACCGCAGACAATAAGCAAACAATATGCAAACATTGTCTGCGGGTGTGATGCGGAACTGCAGACAATAGTCTCACAATGTCTGCGCTTAAAGCTATAACCGCAGACAATAGTTGTTTTTTTATTTTTTTATTTTTTAATTTTCTAAACCTGTATTAAATATGATAAACTAATTTTTAAACTAAATAGTATAAAATTAATCTAGGCCCAATAAATTAATTATACCTCAAGAGTATCAAAAGAAAATCATATACAAGAGTCAAGCACCATAGAAACTTTAAAACAGTTTAAGGTCACAAAATCAAATTGCAAGTCATGATGTTATTCATCTAACAATTAATTATATGTAAATATTTGTGAACAAATTCACTCTCTCACTAGAAAAACTCATGAATGTGTAGTATGAACTAACATAATTTCAAAGAAACCAACAAGTTGATAATAAAATAATAAAATATAATATTACAAAGTGTAGTACAAAATGAAGTATGACCAAGAGATAAACAAATTTACTTGAATTCAACAACATGACCAACAATTTCAGAGAGCTCAAAACACTTTGTCAATTGTATAATTGAAGTCCAATTATTCAGAAACTTGCCAAATACTCCATTGAATGATGAACCAAAGACTTGATGATTCTTTCTGAATTCTTCCTCATTAAATGTAGACCTAGATTCTTTCACCAAAGACAAAATTCTGCATAGCAAACATGGCCAAATGTAACAGCTAAACTTTAATTAAATATTTTTCTTGATCATTAAATATAGACCTGGATTCTTTCACCAAAGAACAATTCTTGATCATTACGGCATACTAATACTACTAGCTATTTATGTTATACAGTTTATCCTCATTAAAGGCATCCAAATAAGTCAGTTATGCTGATGAGAATATGTAACAGTCAGTGCTCACAAAAAGTAGTATAAAAATTGAGAATTTGAGATGGAATATCTAACTAACTAACTATAAATTCAATTTATAATAGGATAAAAATTAGATATTATCGTCTCTATACCATAGGTATTGATGATAACATTCTTTAATAAAAAATGGTAAAGCCTTATATTTCATCTTAATAATTGTTGCTGACCTTCAGTGTGGCCATCAAATTTATATCAGTAACTAAAATAGGTATCATGATAACAGTTACCAAAAAGAATATTAACTCTAATCTTTATCTAAGTAAATATTTCAGTGTTAAAAAAATGAATACTAGACTAAAAGTAGAAAAATGACCATATATCACAAGTTATTAAAATGTTGTGTTTCCAACCTTCTCATCATCATAAAAATCATGGAGTAGAAGCACTTATTGAGAACAGGAATTCATAATGACTTCTCTCTGATTTGAAGTAGTTCCTAACGTGATCTCCAGTGACTAGTGGTAAATCTTGAAAGCCTCCGTATCCTCTTGCCTGAAAATTCATATAATATAGTTAACCATTGACCTTGCTACCAAAATTAAAGAATACTTCTTTGGATTGTACATGTTATAAAATACCGATAATTGGAACCAGAAATGAGAAAAGAAATAAATTTGAAAGAGATTTAAAAGGATGGCAGAGAGAATTTGCACGAGAGTAATTTGGGAATGGATCATTTGAATGAATGTCACAAGTTCTATTTATAGAACTTGAGGAAGGACATCCACTTATTATATATTATTTATAATACTTTTGAGTTATGTTCAATAATTAAACATATATCCAAAGTTGCATTAAGAAATGGTCTGTTGACAAATTTTGAACATAATAAATTGTTTGTGACATTGACATGTTTAGTCTTTTTTTAGTTGAAAAGGAAAGACTTTTCTTTCTAGCATCAAATTCATACTAGGATACTGGAATGTGATTATCTCAAACCTTTACAGACGCTTCTAATCAATAACAAAAAGCATGTTAAAATTAGTTGGCTGGTTTTATATCTGTTCATGTATTTCTCATGATGCTAAATGATAGACAGAACAAACCAAATGTCTTTCTCTTTACACACATGGATGCAAACACTTTCTGACAAGGTTTGATATTTTGTACAAGTAATTCAAAAGTGGAAAATAAATTACAAAATTGACTGTAACATTGACATTCTTCAAATGAGTATGATATGACACATCAAAACAAAAGAAAAATTATAAGTTTATCATAGTAGTTTACAAAATCAATCTACAAAAGAATAACAATAATAATTTTATTAAAGTAATTGATTGGTATATGATGATCAATTGTTTGTTTATTCAAACTTTTCCTACAAAATGAGCACAAGTAAAACTTAACAAAATGAAATTATAGAGTAAGTATGACCTCATTGTAGGCGAAGCGAGGATAAGGAAAAAATGTGGCAAGAAGAGCAGCCACAGCTCCAAGTGCAGTAGAGCAAACCACATTAACAGGGTGAAAGAACAACCCAACTTGCGAATCATCTATCACCGTACTAACGTAAACATTCACCACCATTCCAAATGCTAACTGCTTAGTATTCAAATGAGTGGATTCCGGCAACACAACCACAAACACACTTGTTGCCATGGCCAATGCACCCATATGGTACGAGAAGTTGTCAAGTCCTAACACCTGCAAGCTAAGCAGGGACAAAATCATGCATGAAGGCTCGCACAAAGAACATGCCAACAACCTCTTATTGTGTCGCTAAATGATGCATCTGACACTATCAAAATCGTTGTTGCATAATTGAAATACGGGAATTCAAAATAATGTCTTAATTGTGCAGGACCATACAAAGTAGTGCAACCTACTATGCTGTATGCTAAGGTTGTTCTTAGAGCCGAATATACTCTACTTCGCCATACCTCTTTCCTTGCATTACTTCTAAGTTCTAAGTCACAAATTGATCATCTCCCCACGCCTTGCCCCCACATTCATTATGTCAAAAACAACCCCACAAATTTTATTCAAACTCTAAGGTTCAAAATTCAACCTTCCTACTGCATATCCAGTGCCACATTTTCTAAATTCTCAACAAGAAAAAAATATTAAATATGACATAAAGAGTAAATAAGACAGCATAATTAAGCAAAATCAATTGAAGCGAAAATTAAAATTGAAGATTGGGTAGATGGGTCTGATCTAGTTTAGTTGAGATAGGGGCAATCAAGTCTCGCGATTTGAAACTCGAACTCGTCGTTTTCTTCAAGGTTGCCATTTTTTTGGGTGGTGGTTTCGTCATCATCATTTTTCCATGGAGGGAAAAGCGCGTCGTCTTCATCGTGAGGGTCGGCGAAGCTCTTGGATTACTTTGGCAACGATTTCTACGAGGGTTTTCGAGGAGTAGCTGCTTACAACCAGGTCTAATAGCCACCACCACAGCTTCCACCAACCACCATCACTCTCCCTCTATCCAAGCCGCCACCCCACTTTCTTGTTTTCCCTTTCTGCAATTCTCGATGTGTGGCTATTAAAGGGAATGAAGGCGTGGCTGAGAGAATGGGTTGCTGAATCCTGGTCGGAGGCGGTGGGGTAGATAAAATGAATTGAGTGCCCATTTTTTAGGTCATAGAGAAAAGTCAGAAAGGGGTTTAGCTGTTTGAAGAGAGTTTGGTAATTGAAAATGTTACTAGAAGGGTCCCACGCGAGTGAAATAAATTCAACAATGTCTGCGGTTGAAAGAGCTAACCGCAGACAATATTATTCTCTGCGTTTAATGAGGCAACCGCATATAATACTTCCTTTTTTTCATTAATGTCCGCGGTTCCGCCCAACCGCAGACAATACTAGCGCATCCTTTTTTAATTTTTGTTGTAGTGATACTTATAACTTTGTAAAAGGGATAGAAAAACAAAACATCTTCTCCAAGCTAAGGCAAAAACTAAAGGCTAGCAACCCCACCGCCACTTGAGAGAATCACGTTCTTCCAAAGTAGGAGGGAAGTTTACAGTTAAAGAGGTGAGTATTGTAACACCCCTATTTTCATTTTTATATTAAAATTTTGAAGTAATTATATTATGGCTCTTTAGAAATTTTTAATCTACGTATTATTTATGATTTTTTGGAATTTTTTAGAATTTTGGAATTTTTTAATATAAAATAATAGTTTTTAATAATTTTAAATTCATATAAGTGACTTAAATTAAAAATATTTATAAGAAATATAAATTATAAGAAAATTTTCTAAAATCCGTTTCAAGTAGACTTATCTAAAAATTATCGGTTTGAGAAAAATCTTGATTTTTTCCAATCGTTAAAAAATTGGAAACGTATTAATAAATTTTTATTAACAGAAAATTTTAGATTTTTAAAATTTCAACTTTATATTACATGTTATAAAATTAGTAAGGACTGATATAATATCGCTAAATTTCAAAAAGGACTTATTTTGAATATTTAAAATATACCGAGTGAAAGGTTACTATTTGGCTTAATAATTCTGCCGACAGTTACTATGCAAAACACTATGCATATACGAAATTTTCAAAAGGTGCACAGTAACCTAGAATAAAAAATTCAAAAATGCATAGTACTTTTATATTAAAATAATGGAATGCATATTAAATTTTTTTCCTATAAATACCGAAGGATTTCTTCTTTAGAATTCACAATTTCAGATTAAGTTTTCTTAATATAGTAGTGCTAGTGAGATAGTGGTGGAAGTGAGAGAGAGAAGAAAAGTTTTTGGAGAGAAGGTTCTGCCAAAATCCTAAGGTAAGAATACTTCTCTTTTATATTTTTGGGTTATTTTCATATCGTTTTTAGAAATCTGTTATTATACAGGAAATAATATTATTTTAAATTACTATTCTGCATAGTAAACATTATTTCAATAGTAAATTACTATTTCAATAGTAAATTACTATTCAAATAGTAAATTATTATTTACTGTTATTATTTACCGTTACTATTCACGATTTACTATTTACTGTTACTATTCACGATTTACTATTTATCGTTACTATTCAAGTTTTACTATTTACTGTTACTATTCATGATTTACTATTCACTATTCACTATTCACTATTTACCATTCCTGTTTTAAGTATTAATCTTAATCTTCGTCTTATGCTTATACTGAAATAAGATTGGTATTAATATTTCTAGAAATTGGAGGCGCAAAGCAAATCCATTTTGGGTAACAATTCAAGGTAAGGGGGAGTGAGATAAGAGTATAATATGAAAAGACATAAGAATAATAGGAGGAGTCCCCTACTCCTTTTAAATTTAATAATATTATTATTTTGAAATATTAACTTTTTAACTTAACATTTTTAATAAATTTTAAATTAAATATCCGGTTTAACTAACTCTAACATACCTATGCAAGGACTTGGACCATTATGACCTATATGGACTGGACTATACCTATGCAAGGATTTGGACCATTATGACCCATATGGACTAAACTATACCTATGCAAGGACTCGATTATATGTGTGACATCCTGGCGCTGTTGAGGGCGGGGAGTGATCGCCGGTGCATAGGCACGGACAAGGAGCGGCTCCTGGCAGGCTTCCAGCGGGGGATGTAATATCCCGGTCACTGTTGAGGGCGGGGAGTGATCGCCGGTGCATAGGCACGGACAAGGAGCGGCTCCTGGCAGGCTTCCAGTGGGAGGGACACATGAACGAACTAAATACATACCAGAATGAGAGGGATCCAAAGACTGTATAGGTATGGGACTATACAGTCGAGGATAGCTTAAAGAAATGAATTCGTACTACCTATATCAACAAATGCATTAGCCTTTTCGGTAGCCTATCACTTAAGAACTCCAAAGTTAAGCGTGCTTAACTTGGAGTAATTCTGGGATGGGTGACCTCCTGGGAAGTTCTCAGGAAATGTGTGAGTGAGGACAAAAGCACATTGGAAAGGTCTCGTGTTGGTTTGTGGGGCGAGTCGTTCATTCATGAAAAGCGGCCGGGTCGTTACAGTGGTATCAGAGCCTAGCCTCTCCTAGTACGGTATGGTTCGGGGACGAACCAGGCGGAAGCTGGCGGGCATGTGACATCCTGGCGCTGTTGAGGGCGGGGAGTGATCGCCGGTGCATAGGCACGGACAAGGAGCGGCTCCTGGCAGGCTTCCAGCGGGGATGTAATATCCCGGTCACTGTTGAGGGCGGGGAGTGATCGCCGGTGCATAGGCACGGACAAGGAGCGGCTCCTGGCAGGCTTCCAGTGGGAGGGACACATGAACGAACTAAATACATACCAGAATGAGAGGGATCCAAAGACTGTATAGGTATGGGACTATACAGTCGAGGATAGCTTAAAGAAATGAATTCGTACTACCTATATCAACAAATGCATTAGCCTTTTCGGTAGCCTATCACTTAAGAACTCCAAAGTTAAGCGTGCTTAACTTGGAGTAATTCTGGGATGGGTGACCTCCTGGGAAGTTCTCAGGAAATGTGTGAGTGAGGACAAAAGCACATTGGAAAGGTCTCGTGTTGGTTTGTGGGGCGAGTCGTTCATTCATGAAAAGCGGCCGGGTCGTTACAGAGTGTATTAATTAAGGTGTAACAGAGGGTGTTACAAAGTGGTATCAGAGCAGTTAATCCAATAGGCCTGGGGAAAAGGTCTATCTTGCTTTGTCTGTAAACTCTGTATAGGTAGAATATCTGACTTGGTAGTAACTGTGATTGATGTGACAAATCTCAGTTACTGTGAAACAGGAAACTAATGGCTGGAAACGATCTTGCTGGAGTTGTAGAACGCTTAATTAATGCAATGGGAGCACGTGAAGGTCAAGGTAACGATGCTTTAAGAAGGCTGGACCTATTCGAAAAGCGCAATCCACCTCGTTTCAAGGGAGGATATAACCCTGATGGAGCACAAATCTGGATTCGAGAGATAGAGAAGATCTTTCGAGCATTGCAATGTAATGAAGCTGATAAGGTAGTCTTCGCTACTTATGCCTTATCTGAGGATGCCGAACATTGGTGGGATAGCATGCGTAAACAATTCGAAGTCAACGACGTGGAGATCACTTGGGACTATTTCAAGGATATGTTTCTGGAAAAATACTTTCCAGCTGATGTTAAAGAGAAAAGACAATTCGAATTCCTGTCGCTGACCCAAGGAAATATGACCGTTGGAGAGTACGCATCCAGGTTTGAAGAGCTATCTCGTTTTCATTCTCATTATAATGATGCTACTAATGAAAGAGATCGGTGTGCAAAGTTTGTAAATGGACTGCGGCCAGAAATTAAGGAAGCTATACGAATGCAGGAAATCCGTGAATTTTCTGTATTGGTAAATCGCTGCAGAATCTTTGAAGAAGACCATAAGGATAGAATGACCAAAAGTCGTGAGCCCATTCACAAGGCAGGAGAGATAAGAAGTGGAGGACCTCACCATCACCAAAGAAGAGATTTCAGAAGGAATAAGCCTTACCAAGCACCATTTCGCCGGTTTGGAGCAGCATCTGTTCCTAACAGACCCCAAGCTTCAACTGGAAGCTATTATCCAACATCTGCACCAAATTTTTAATGTTTTATCTGTGGAGGACCCCATTTGAAAAGGGATTGTCCTAAAAACACATATGTTTGCTTTAAGTGTAACAAACCAGGTCATCACATCAAGGATTGCCCAGAGATGAAGAGAGAAAACCCTGAAGGTGTAAGTACAAGTATAAATACTCAAGGAGGCGCGCACAGTGCAGTCGGAAGGCCGAAAGCAAAAGGAAAGGTTTTTGCAATCACTGGAGAAGAAGCATCTCATGCTGATTCCATGGTAGAAGGTAAGTGTATCATTAATAAGATTTCTTTAACTGTTATGTATGACTCAGGTGCATCACATTCCTTTATTGCCAATGACTGTGTAGAAAAACTAAAATTACCTGTGATAGAACTTCCATTTGACTTATCTGTACATACTCCTGGAAACAATCCCATTGTCACTTCTAAAGCTTGTTGGAAATGCCCTATCGTCATAGATGGTAGGGACTTTAAGGCTAATCTTTTCTGTTTACCCCTTTCTGGCTTAGAAGTTATTATTGGGCTAGATTGGTTGTCTGACAATCATGTTCTAATAGATTGTCATAATAAAACCATAATGTTTAAAGAACCAGTGAATTTGAATCCTGAGGATTCGAGATTTCTAACCGCCAACCAAGTGAGTGCCTCTTTAAAAGGAGGGGCTCAAGGATTCATGCTATTGCTTTCAACGAAAGGAGAGCAAGAATCAAAAATCAAAAATCTGCCGGTTGTGTGTGAATTTCCTGACGTTTTTCCTGAAGATATCCCTGGTTTACCCCCAGAAAGAGATGTGGAATTTTCCATTGATCTAGTACCTGGAGTTGGACCCATTTCAATTGCACCATACCGAATGTCACCTCTAGAATTAGCAGAGTTGAAGAAACAACTTGAAGAGATGATAGAGAAGCAGTTTATACGACCCAGTGTATCCCCCTGGGGTGCACCAGTGTTGTTGGTTAAGAAGAAGGATGGTAGCATGAGGTTGTGTGTAGATTATCGACAACTGAACAAGGTGACAATCAAGAACAGATATCCTCTACCAAGGATTGACGACTTGATGGATCAGCTGCGTGGTGCCACGGTGTTCTCCAAAATTGATTTGAGGTCTGGATACCATCAAATAAGGGTGAAGAAAGAAGATGTATCGAAAACTGCTTTTAGAACACGCTATGGCCATTACGAATATCTAGTAATGCCTTTTGGTGTAACTAATGCACCAGCCGTATTCATGGATTACATGAATAGGATTTTTCATCCATATCTAGATAAATTTGTAGTGGTGTTCATTGATGATATATTAGTGTACTCTAAAAGCAGAGAAGAACATGTTGAACACTTGAAGGTTGTGTTAGAAATCCTGAAAAAGAAACAACTGTATGCAAAGTTGTCGAAGTGTGAATTCTGGTTGGAAGAAGTAAACTTTTTAGGACATGTAATTAGTCAAGGAGGAATAGCTGTAGACCCTTCCAAGGTGGAAGCAGTTTTAAAATGGGAGAGACCAACCACGATCACTGAGATTAGAAGTTTCTTGGGCTTGGCTGGATACTATAGGAGATTCATTGAAGGCTTTTCAAAGCTAGGATACCCATTGACCAAGTTAACACGGAAAGGACAACCTTTTGTGTGGACGACACAATGTGAGAATAGTTTCCAAGAGCTGAAAGATCGACTTACTTCTGCGCCAGTGTTAGTACTCCCTGATCCACATCGAAGTTTTGAAGTTTACTGTGATGCGTCTAAACAAGGACTAGGAAGTGTACTCATGCAAGACAAGAAGGTTGTAGCCTATGCGTCACGTCAATTAAGGCAACATGAGATTAACTACCCTACCCATGACTTAGAGTTAGTCGCTGTAGTTTTTGCCTTAAAGATTTGGAGGCATTATCTATATGGTACAACATTCGATGTGTTTAGCGATCATAAGAGTCTCAAGTATTTATTTGATCAAAAGGAGTTAAACATGAGGCAACGGAGATGGATGGAGTTCTTAAAAGACTACGACTTTGAGTTGCAATACCATCCTGGAAAAGCGAACGTAGTAGCTGATGCTTTAAGTCGAAAGTCTCTACATGCATCCACAATGATGATTAAAGAGTTGGAATTAATAGAGAACTTCAGAGATCTTAACCTAGCAGTAAAGGTTAATGCTAACAGCTACAGATTAGGAGCGTTGCAAGTTACAAGTGAATTCCTGAGACAAGTTTTAGAGGCTCAACGAGAGGATGAATTCCTGCAAGAGAAGAAAGAACTCTTGAAACAAGGAAAAGAAGTCGAGTTCAATGTGGGAAACGACCAATTATTGAGATATAAGGATCGAGTGTGTATCCCTGACAAAGAGGAGTTGAGGAAAGCAATTCTAGAAGAAGGCCATAAAAGTTATATGAGCATTCATCCCGGAGCTACTAAAATGTATCAAGATTTGAAGAAGTTATTTTGGTGGCCTGGAATGAAGAAAGCGGTGGCAGAGTATGTGGCTGCATGTCTAATTTGCCAGAAGGTTAAAGTGGAACATCAAAAACCCCCTGGAATGCTACAATCAATGGAAATACCAGAATGGAAATGGGATAGCATTACCATGGATTTTGTGACTTCTTTACCCAAAACTCCATTAGGACATGATTCGATATGGGTAATAGTTGATAGACTAACAAAGTCTGCCCACTTTATTCCCATCAACATTCGTTACTCTATGGAGAAGCTGGCAAAATTATACATCGAGGAGATTGTGAGATTGCATGGAATTCCTTCAAGTATCATTTCTGATCGGGACCCTCGTTTTACATCACAATTCTGGAAGAGCTTGCACAAGGCTTTGGGAACAAGACTACGTCTGAGTTCAGCATATCATCCTCAGACGGATGGACAATCAGAAAGAACAATCCAATCTCTAGAGGACTTGTTACGAGCTTGTGTGTTAGAGCATAAAGGAAGTTGGAATCAATTCTTACCATGTGTGGAGTTTACCTACAACAACAGTTTCCATGCTAGCATTGGCATGGCACCTTTTGAAGCATTATATGGAAGAAAATGTAGGACCCCGCTATGTTGGTTTGAGACTGGTGAAAACTTGATGCTAGGACCAGAGTTGGTACAACAAACCACGGATAAAATCAAAATAGTTCAAGAAAAGATGAAGGCAACACAGAGCAGGCAGAAAAGTTACTATGACAAAAGAAGAAAGCCGCTCGAATTTCAAGAAGGCGATCATGTATTCTTGAAAGTCACACCTATGACTGGGGTCGGTCGGGCAATGAAATCTCGAAAACTAACTCCTAGATTTATCGGTCCATACCAAATAATTCATAAAGTTAGTCCCCTTGCCTACCAAATAGCATTACCACCTTTTCTTTCTAATATCCATAATGTTTTTCATGTGTCAAACTTGCGAAAGTATATATCTGATCCTACACATGTTATTGAACCTGATGTCATACAAGTTAAAGATAATCTTACATATGATGCACCACCTGTTAGAATAAGTGACAGAAGAATAAAACAATTAAGAGACAAGACAATTCCGCTTGTAAAGGTTATTTGGAGTGAAACGAGAGGAGAAGATGCTACATGGGAACTAGAAACTGAGATGAAAGAGTCTCATCCTCATTTGTTTTACTGATTATGTAAATTTCGAGGACGAAATTTTCTAAGGGGAGTAGAGTTGTAACACCCCTATTTTTATTTTTATATTAAAATTTTGAAGGAATTAAATTATGGTTCTTTAGAACTTTTTAATCTACGTATTATTTATGATTTTTTGGAATTTTTTGGAATTTTGGAATTTTTTAATAAAAATAATATTTTTTAAATAATTTTAAATTCATATAAGTGACTTAAATTAAAAATATTTATAAGAAAGTGAATTTAAATTATAAGAAAATTTTCTAAAATCCGTTTCAAGTAGACTTATCTAAAAATTATCGGTTTGAGAAAAATCTTGATTTTTTCCAATCGTTTAAAAATTAGAAACGTATCAATAAATTTTTATTAACAGAAAATTTTAGATTTTTAAAATTTCAGCTTTATATTACTTATTATAAAATTAGTGAGGACTGATATAATATCGCTAAATTTTAAAAAGGACTCATTTTGAATATTTAAAATATACCGAGTGAAAGGTTACTATTTGGCTTAATAATTCTGCCGATAGTTACTATGCAAAATACTGTGCATGTACGAAATTTTCAAAGAATGCATAGTAACCTGGAATAAAAAATTCAAAAATGTATAGTACTTTTATATTAAAATAATGGAATGCATAGTAAATTTTTTTCCTATAAATACCGAAGGATTTCTTCTTTAGAATTCACAATTTCAGATTAAGTTTTCTTAATATAGTAGTGCTAGTGAGATAGTGGTGGAAGTGAGAGAGAGAAGAAAAGTTTTTGGAGAGAAGGTTCTGCCAAAATCCTAAGGTAAGAATACTTCTCTTTTATATTTTTTGGGTTATTTTCATATCGTTTTTAGAAATCTATTATTATACTGAAAATAATATTATTTTAAGTTACTATTCTGTATAGTAAACACTATTTCAATAGTAAATTACTATTTCAATAGTAAATTACTATTCAAATAGTAAATTACTATTTACTGTTACTATTTACCGTTACTATTCACGATTTACTATTTACCGTTACTATTCACGTTTTACTATTTACTGTTACTATTCACGTTTTACTATTTACTGTTACTATTCACGATTTACTATTCACTATTCACTATTCACTATTCAAAATTTACCATTTCTGTTTTAAGTAGTAATCTTAATCTTCGTCTTATGCTTATACTGAAATAAGATTGGTATTAATATTTTTAGAAATCGGAGGCGCAAAGCAAATCCATTTTGGGTAACAATTCAAGGTAAGGGGGAGTGAGATAAGAATTATAATATGAAAAGACATAAGAATAATGGGAGGAGTCCCCTACTCCTTTTAAATTTAATAATATTATTATTTTAAAAATATTAACTTTTTAACTTAACATTTATAATAAATTTTAAATTAAATATCCGGTTTAACTAACTCTAACATACCTATGCAAAGACTTGGACCATTATGACCTATATGGACTGGACTATACCTATGCAAGGACTTGGACCATTATGACCCATATGGACTGAACTATACCTATGCAAGGACTGGATTATATGGACTTACATATACCTATGCGAGGAATTGACCAAAAGGACTAAAATTGACTATATTAATAATCATTAAATTTTGTATTATGATATGTATTAATGATATTTAATTGATTTGATTATGATTTGATTATGATTGATTGATTGATGATATTTAGTTATGATTGATATTGTTTAATTTTGATTGATGATATTGTAATGTGGAGTTTGAGCATATAGCGAGCATGACGGAAAGCTAAAATTCAGTAAGAATTTCTTACCTTACTCTTTAAATTTTATTATCTTTTAATTCTTCTTAGAAATTATTTTTATTAACTTTATTTTCAATATTTAGAATAAAAAAATTAGTATTTATTTTAGAAAGAAAATATTTTATGAGAATTTATTTAATTAAATCTTGAGTTAAAGAAAAATTTTGTAATTTTAAGTATTTTTGGTTAATAATTATTCTCTTTTAATAAAACAAAATTTTTTGAAAGAAAATTATTTTACTTTTTTCCAACTTAATAACTAAATATATTTGGAAATAATTGAGATTCCTAAATTTGATTTTGTTAAGATTTAAATTGAGAAAGATTATGTAAAGTTTTTAGATATTTAAGGCTTAGAAACTCAATTTCAGTGAGATTCGAAAATTGTACCAAATTTATTTCTGTGGGACAGAAATTCAGAGAAAATGTACAGTTTATTGAAATGATGTTGTAAACCTTTAAGGGATTTAATAAATTGAGTTTCTAAAAGCCTTAACCAACTCAATACGCGAGTAGTTCATGCATCATGGATAATGAAAGTGAAATGAAATAATATTGTCTGGGGACGGATTATAGAAACCGAGGATACATTAGAGGAGGCTTAATTACGAGCCTTGGGATGAGAGGGTGTGAAAGGGTGCTTCAGGGGACCTGGGGTAGCTCCCTAGTGTCGGGTACTTTCACAATAAAAACTTTCTCAATCTGACTAGTCTCTAAGTGTTTCCACACCAGTTGAGCTGTTCATATTATTATTATCCGGACTTATGGAACAGTGTAAACTCCTGGTTGGCCCAGTGCAAATTAAAATTTAAGGGCCCACATATATAAGTAAGTTATGATGAAGATATTGCATAACATTCATGCATTCATAATTGATTGTGTATGTGATTGTGATTGATATTATTATGTATTGGTTGTGAAAACCCTTTGTTGCTTATGTCTTATTCGGAAATATTATATTCTGTTTCTCACTCCTTTCTCCGTGTTTTTATTTCATATATTCTAAATTGATGGTTCAGAGGGAAGGATCGAAGAATATCAGCAGTAACTATAGCACGTTCTAGAAAGGGAGCTCGGTATGAATACCGTGGTCCAATGAATAAATAATGTTAATAAGTAACTGCTTCTGGGCCATGGAGTTTCCTCTCTTTCTTATAATGTTTAATGTTTATTTTCTTCGGATGAATGTACAAATACTTTATAAAGTTTTAATAATATTTGTGAGGTATTTCAGAAATAATGTATATAATTTATTCCGATAGTTTCTTTTTAACAATCATATCTTTAGTAAAAAAAAAAAATTACGAGTTTTTCTAGAATTTATTAAGGTGTAACAGAGGGTGTTACAAAGTGGTATCAGAGCAGTTAATCCAATAGGCCTGGGGAAAAGGTCTATCTTGCTTTGTCTGTAAACTCTGTATAGGTAGAATATCTGACTTGGTAGTAACTGTGATTGATGTGACAAATCTCAGTTACTGTGAAACAGGAAACTAATGGCTGGAAACGATCTTGCTGGAGTTGTAGAACGCTTAATTAATGCAATGGGAGCACGTGAAGGTCAAGGTAACGATGCTTTAAGAAGGCTGGACCTATTCGAAAAGCGCAATCCACCTCGTTTCAAGGGAGGATATAACCCTGATGGAGCACAAATCTGGATTCGAGAGATAGAGAAGATCTTTCGAGCATTGCAATGTAATGAAGCTGATAAGGTAGTCTTCGCTACTTATGCCTTATCTGAGGATGCCGAACATTGGTGGGATAGCATGCGTAAACAATTCGAAGTCAACGACGTGGAGATCACTTGGGACTATTTCAAGGATATGTTTCTGGAAAAATACTTTCCAGCTGATGTTAAAGAGAAAAGACAATTCGAATTCCTGTCGCTGACCCAAGGAAATATGACCGTTGGAGAGTACGCATCCAGGTTTGAAGAGCTATCTCGTTTTCATTCTCATTATAATGATGCTACTAATGAAAGAGATCGGTGTGCAAAGTTTGTAAATGGACTGCGGCCAGAAATTAAGGAAGCTATACGAATGCAGGAAATCCGTGAATTTTCTGTATTGGTAAATCGCTGCAGAATCTTTGAAGAAGACCATAAGGATAGAATGACCAAAAGTCGTGAGCCCATTCACAAGGCAGGAGAGATAAGAAGTGGAGGACCTCACCATCACCAAAGAAGAGATTTCAGAAGGAATAAGCCTTACCAAGCACCATTTCGCCGGTTTGGAGCAGCATCTGTTCCTAACAGACCCCAAGCTTCAACTGGAAGCTATTATCCAACATCTGCACCAAATTTTAAATGTTTTATCTGTGGAGGACCCCATTTGAAAAGGGATTGTCCTAAAAACACTTATGTTTGCTTTAAGTGTAACAAACCAGGTCATCACATCAAGGATTGCCCAGAGATGAAGAGAGAAAACCCTGAAGGTGCAAGTACAAGTATAAATACTCAAGGAGGCGCGCACAGTGCAGTCGGAAGGCCGAAAGCAAAAGGAAAGGTTTTTGCAATCACTGGAGAAGAAGCATCTCATGCTGATTCCATGGTAGAAGGTAAGTGTATCATTAATAAGATTTCTTTAACTGTTATGTATGACTCAGGTGCATCACATTCCTTTATTGCCAATGACTGTGTAGAAAAACTAAAATTACCTGTGATAGAACTTCCATTTGACTTATCTGTACATACTCCTGGAAACAATCCCATTGTCACTTCTAAAGCTTGTTGGAAATGCCCTATTGTCATAGATGGTAGGGACTTTAAGGCTAATCTTTTCTGTTTACCCCTTTCTGGCTTAGAAGTTATTATTGGGCTAGATTGGTTGTCTGACAATCATGTTCTAATAGATTGTCATAATAAAACCATAATGTTTAAAGAACCAGTGAATTTGAATCCTGAGGATTCGAGATTTCTAACCGCCAACCAAGTGAGTGCCTCTTTAAAAGGAGGGGCTCAAGGATTCATGCTATTGCTTTCAACGAAAGGAGAGCAAGAATCAAAAATCAAAAATCTGCCGGTTGTGTGTGAATTTCCTGACGTTTTTCCTGAAGATATCCCTGGTTTACCCCCAGAAAGAGATGTGGAATTTTCCATTGATCTAGTACCTGGAGTTGGACCCATTTCAATTGCACCATACCGAATGTCACCTCTAGAATTAGCAGAGTTGAAGAAACAACTTGAAGAGATGATAGAGAAGCAGTTTATACGACCCAGTGTATCCCCCTGGGGTGCACCAGTGTTGTTGGTTAAGAAGAAGGATGGTAGCATGAGGTTGTGTGTAGATTATCGACAACTGAACAAGGTGACAATCAAGAACAGATATCCTCTACCAAGGATTGACGACTTGATGGATCAGCTGCGTGGTGCCACGGTGTTCTCCAAAATTGATTTGAGGTCTGGATACCATCAAATAAGGGTGAAGAAAGAAGATGTATCGAAAACTGCTTTTAGAACACGCTATGGCCATTACGAATATCTAGTAATGCCTTTTGGTGTAACTAATGCACCAGCCGTATTCATGGATTACATGAATAGGATTTTTCATCCATATCTAGATAAATTTGTAGTGGTGTTCATTGATGATATATTAGTGTACTCTAAAAGCAGAGAAGAACATGTTGAACACTTGAAGGTTGTGTTAGAAATCCTGAAAAAGAAACAACTGTATGCAAAGTTGTCGAAGTGTGAATTCTGGTTGGAAGAAGTAAACTTTTTAGGACATGTAATTAGTCAAGGAGGAATAGCTGTAGACCCTTCCAAGGTGGAAGCAGTTTTAAAATGGGAGAGACCAACCACGATCACTGAGATTAGAAGTTTCTTGGGCTTGGCTGGATACTATAGGAGATTCATTGAAGGCTTTTCAAAGCTAGGATACCCATTGACCAAGTTAACACGGAAAGGACAACCTTTTGTGTGGACGACACAATGTGAGAATAGTTTCCAAGAGCTGAAAGATCGACTTACTTCTGCGCCAGTGTTAGTACTCCCCGATCCACATCGAAGTTTTGAAGTTTACTGTGATGCGTCTAAACAAGGACTAGGAAGTGTACTCATGCAAGACAAGAAGGTTGTAGCCTATGCGTCACGTCAATTAAGGCAACATGAGATTAACTACCCTACCCATGACTTAGAGTTAGCCGCTGTAGTTTTTGCCTTAAAGATTTGGAGGCATTATCTATATGGTGCAACATTCGATGTGTTTAGCGATCATAAGAGTCTCAAGTATTTATTTGATCAAAAGGAGTTAAACATGAGGCAACGGAGATGGATGGAGTTCTTAAAGGACTACGACTTTGAGTTGCAATACCATCCTGGAAAAGCGAACGTAGTAGCTGATGCTTTAAGTCGAAAGTCTCTACATGCATCCACAATGATGATTAAAGAGTTGGAATTAATAGAGAACTTCAGAGATCTTAACCTAGCAGTAAAGGTTAATGCTAACAGCTACAGATTAGGAGCGTTGCAAGTTACAAGTGAATTCCTGAGACAAGTTTTAGAGGCTCAACGAGAGGATGAATTCCTGCAAGAGAAGAAAGAACTCTTGAAACAAGGAAAAGAAGTCGAGTTCAATGTGGGAAACGACCAATTATTGAGATATAAGGATCGAGTGTGTATCCCTGACAAAGAGGAGTTGAGGAAAGCAATTCTAGAAGAAGGCCATAAAAGTTATATGAGCATTCATCCCGGAGCTACTAAAATGTATCAAGATTTGAAGAAGTTATTTTGGTGGCCTGGAATGAAGAAAGCGGTGGCAGAGTATGTGGCTGCATGTCTAATTTGCCAGAAGGTTAAAGTGGAACATCAAAAACCCCCTGGAATGCTACAATCAATGGAAATACCAGAATGGAAATGGGATAGCATTACCATGGATTTTGTGACTTCTTTACCCAAAACTCCATTAGGACATGATTCGATATGGGTAATAGTTGATAGACTAACAAAGTCTGCCCACTTTATTCCCATCAACATTCGTTACTCTATGGAGAAGCTGGCAAAATTATACATCGAGGAGATTGTGAGATTGCATGGAATTCCTTCAAGTATCATTTCTGATCGGGACCCTCGTTTTACATCACAATTCTGGAAGAGCTTGCACAAGGCTTTGGGAACAAGACTACGTCTGAGTTCAGCATATCATCCTCAGACGGATGGACAATCAGAAAGAACAATCCAATCTCTAGAGGACTTGTTACGAGCTTGTGTGTTAGAGCATAAAGGAAGTTGGAATCAATTCTTACCATATGTGGAGTTTACCTACAACAACAGTTTCCATGCTAGCATTGGCATGGCACCTTTTGAAGCATTATATGGAAGAAAATGTAGGACCCCGCTATGTTGGATTGAGACTGGTGAAAACTTGATGCTAGGACCAGAGTTGGTACAACAAACCACGGATAAAATCAAAATAGTTCAGGAAAAGATGAAGGCAACACAGAGCAGGCAGAAAAGTTACTATGACAAAAGAAGAAAGCCGCTCGAATTTCAAGAAGGCGATCATGTATTCTTGAAAGTCACACCTATGACTGGGGTCGGTCAGGCAATGAAATCTCGAAAACTAACTCCTAGATTTATCGGTCCATACCAAATAATTCATAAAGTTAGTCCCCTTGCCTACCAAATAGCATTACCACCTTTTCTTTCTAATATCCATAATGTTTTTCATGTGTCAAACTTGCGAAAGTATATATCTGATCCTACACATGTTATTGAACCTGATGTCATACAAGTTAAAGATAATCTTACATATGATGCACCACCTGTTAGAATAAGTGACAGAAGAATAAAACAATTAAGAGACAAGACAATTCCGCTTGTAAAGGTTATTTGGAGTGAAACGAGAGGAGAAGATGCTACATGGGAACTAGAAACTGAGATGAAAGAGTCTCATCCTCATTTGTTTTACTGATTATGTAAATTTCGAGGACGAAATTTTCTAAGGGGAGTAGAGTTGTAACACCCCTATTTTTATTTTTATATTAAAATTTTGAAGGAATTAAATTATGGTTCTTTAGAACTTTTTAATCTACGTATTATTTATGATTTTTTGGAATTTTTTTGGAATTTTGGAATTTTTTAATAAAAATAATATTCATGTGACATCCTGGCGCTGTTGAGGGCGGAGAGTGATCGCCGGTGCATAGGCACGGACAAGGAGCGGCTCCTGGCAGGCTTCCAGCGGGGGATGTAATATCCCGGTCACTGTTGAGGGCGGGGAGTGATCGCCGGTGCATAGGCACGGACAAGGAGCGGCTCCTGGCAGGCTTCCAGTGGGAGGGACACATGAACGAACTAAATACATACCAGAATGAGAGGGATCCAAAGACTGTATAGGTATGGGACTATACAGTCGAGGATAGCTTAAAGAAATGAATTCGTACTACCTATATCAACAAATGCATTAGCCTTTTCGGTAGCCTATCACTTAAGAACTCCAAAGTTAAGCGTGCTTAACTTGGAGTAATTCTGGGATGGGTGACCTCCTGGGAAGTTCTCAGGAAATGTGTGAGTGAGGACAAAAGCACATTGGAAAGGTCTCGTGTTGGTTTGTGGGGCGAGTCGTTCATTCATGAAAAGCGGCCGGGTCGTTACAGTTGGTATCAGAGCCTAGCCTCTCCTAGTACGGTATGGTTCGGGGACGAACCAGGCGGAAGCTGGCGGGCATGTGACATCCTGGCGCTGTTGAGGGCGGGGAGTGATCGCCGGTGCATAGGCACGGACAAGGAGCGGCTCCTGGCAGGCTTCCAGCGGGGGATGTAATATCCCGGTCACTGTTGAGGGCGGGGAGTGATCGCCGGTGCATAGGCACGGACAAGGAGCGGCTCCTGGCAGGCTTCCAGTGGGAGGGACACATGAACGAACTAAATACATACCAGAATGAGAGGGATCCAAAGACTGTATAGGTATGGGACTATACAGTCGAGGATAGCTTAAAGAAATGAATTCGTACTACCTATATCAACAAATGCATTAGCCTTTTCGGTAGCCTATCACTTAAGAACTCCAAAGTTAAGCGTGCTTAACTTGGAGTAATTCTGGGATGGGTGACCTCCTGGGAAGTTCTCAGGAAATGTGTGAGTGAGGACAAAAGCACATTGGAAAGGTCCCGTGTTGGTTTGTGGGGCGAGTCGTTCATTCATGAAAAGCGGCCGGGTCGTTACAATATGGACTTACATAGACCTATACAAGGAATTGACCAAAAGGACTCAAATTGACTATATTAATAACCATTAAACTTTGAATTATAATACTTATAAATAATGCTTTGTTGACTTGATTTTGATTGATATTTAATTGTGATTAATAATATTTGATGTGATTGATGATATTTAGTTATAATTGATAATGCTTGATTTTGATTGATGATTTTGTGACGTGGAGTTTGAGCATATAGCGAGCATGACGGAAAGTTAAATTCGGTAAGAATTTTCTTATCTTACTCTTTAAATTTTTACTTTAAATCTTCTCTTCTTAGAAATTATTTTTATTAACTTTATTTTCAATATTTAGAATAAAAAATTAGTATTTATTTTAGAAAGAAAACATTTTATGAGAATTAATTAATTAAATCTTGAGTTAAAGAAAAATTTTATAATTTTAAGTATTTTTGGTTAATAATTATTCTCTTTTAATAAAACAAAATTTTTTAAAAGAAAATTATTTTATTTTTTTCCAACTTAATAACTAAAGATATTTGGAAATAATTGAGATTCCTAAATTTGATTTTGTTAAGATTTAATTTGAGAAAGATTATGTAAAGTTTTATATGAGAAAGTTTTGAGATATTTAAGGCTTAGAAACTCAATTTCAGTGAGAATTAAAAACTGTACCAAATTTATTTCTGTGGGACAAAAATTCAGAGAATTGAGAAAATGTACAGTTTATAGAAATGATGTTGTAAACCTTTTAAGGTATTTAATAATTGAGTTTCTAAAAGCCTTAACCAACTAAATACGCGAGTAGTTCATGCATCATGAATCATTAAAGTGAAATAAAATGATATTGTCTGGGGACGGATTATAGAAACCGAGGATATATTAGAGGAGGCTTAATTACGAGCCTTGGGATGAGAGGGTGTGAAAGGGTGCTTCAGGGGACCTGGGGTAGCTCCCTAGTATCGGGTACTTTCACAATAAAAACTTTCTCAATCTGACTAGTCTCTAAGTGTTTCCATGCCAGTTGAGCTGTTCATATTATTATTATCCGGACTTATGGAATAGTGTAAACTCCTGGTTGACCCAGTGCAAATTAAAATTTAAGGGCCCACATATATAGGTAAGTTATGATGAAGATATTGCATACATTCATGCATTCATAATTGATTGTGTATGTGATTGTGATTGATATTATCATGTATTGGTTTATGAAAACCCTTTGTTGCTTATGTCTTAATCAATAATATTATATTCTGTTTCTCACTCCTTTCTCTGTGTCTTTGTTTTATATATTCTAAATTGATGGTTCAGAGGGAAGGATCGAAGAATTTCGGCAGTAGATATAGCACGTTCTAGAAAGGGAGCTCGGTATGAATACCGTGGTCCAATGAATAAATAATGTTAATAAGTAACTGCTTCTGGGCCATGGAGTTTCCTCTCTTTCTTATAATGTTTAATGTTTATTTTCTTTGGATGAATGTACAAATACTTTATAAAGTTTTAATAATATATGTGAGGTATTTCAGAAATAATGTATATAATTTATTCCGATAGTTTCTCTTTAACAATCATATCTTTAAAAAAAAATTATGAATTTTTCTAGAATTTATTAAGGTGTAACAGAGGGTGTTACAAGTATCCCAGTCGATAAGGTTGGGACACTAAGACTAAGGCTGGAGGTGGCAGCTGCTGCTGAGAAGAAAAAAAATTCACATCATCCTAGGAAGGAGCCTACACAACGGGAGGCGAAAATATCAAAAACCCAACTCATCTTAGCTGATGTAGGTATTGCTCAACCTGCTGAGCAAGTGTTTGAGTCGCCAGGGAGGCATGCTGCCTCCGAAGCCAAGGAAAAGGAGGAAGGGTTTACTCATTCCAACTTATCTGCTTACCTATAGCATAGAGGGATATGGTCTGCTGAACTTCACCCCTTATTCTGAATGGGTAATAATATTTTCTTCTAAATTCTTTTTATGATTATTTAGTTTATTCTTTTTAGCACTCTTAAACCATTAATATACTAGTACTATTATGAATAAATTACTACGGTAAAAATAAATTACCACTGTGTTATTTTTACAATTTATTATTACTATTCACTATTTACTATTACTATTCTCAATTTACCATTTACTGTTATTATTCAAAATTTATTATTTACCGTTATTATTCAAAATTTATTGGTTGTTGTTACTATTCAAAATTTACTATTTACCATTACTATTCAAAATTTACTATTTACCATTACTATTCAAAATTTACTATTTACTGTTACTATTCAAAATTTACTATTTACCACTTCTATTTACGATTTATCATTTACCGCTACTATTCAAAAATTACTATTCACAATTTACCATTTACTATTACTATTCAAAATTTACTATTTACGATTTACCATTTACCGCTACCATTTAAAATTTACTATTTACTATTTTATTCACGATTTACTATTTACTGTTACTATTCAAAAAAATTATCAGTTACTGTTACTATTGATGATTTACTATTTACTATTACTATTTATTATTACTATACATAATTACTATTTATCATTCTGATAGTAATCTTAATTTTCATCTTATGCCTATACTGAAATATATTAGTATTAATATTTTTTTAGAACTCGGAGGCACAGAGCGACTTCACTTTTGGTAGCAATTCCAGGTAAAGGGGAGTGAAATAAAAATATAATATGAAAAGACATAAGAATAATGGGAGGAGTCTCCTACTCTTTTTAAATTTAATAATATTATTATTTTAAAATAATAAATTTTAAATTAAGTATCTTGTGTAACTTACTCTGAAATACATATGCAAGGATCTGAACTTTTATAACCTATACGAACTGGACTAAACCTATGTAAAGACTTGGAGTATTATGACCTATATGGACTAAACAAAACCTATGCAAGAATTGGATTATATGGACTTGCATAGACCTATGTGAGGAATGAACTATAAGGCCTTGAAATTAAGTTTGTTAAATTAAATAACTATTAAACTTTAAATTATGATATTTATGAATGATATTTATTTGATTTGATTATGATTGATAATAGTGATTGATGATATTTGATTGTGATTGATGATATTACAATACTTGATTATGATTGATAATCTTGTGATATAGAGTTTGAGCATATAGCAAACACGACGGGAAGCTAAAACTCAGTAAGAATATATTATTCTTTACTCTTTACAGTATTACTTTAAAAGAAATTATTTATGATAATTTCTCAATGTTTATTCAGAATTATTGTTAAGAAATTTTTCTTAATTTTTAATAAAAGTATATAATTTCTATAACTTACCTTTTTCTTCTAAAATAAATTATTTAATTAAATTTTAGAATAATTTTTAGTTATAAAAATAAAGAAAAAGAAATTGTTTTATGAAAATAATATATTCATATATGTATATATATGAAAATATTTGATTCTCAAATGAAAATAAGATACTTCAATAATATTTCATTTTAAACTTTTGAAAATAAGAGTTTTTAATTTCAAAAGTGCTTTATTATATACTTTTCAAGTATTATAATGGAAAAAGATCGATAATTCAAACTTGTGTCTAAAGTAAATTAATTTCCTATCAATGCTCTAAAGAAAGTTTGGGATATATATTAAGACTTTGAAACTCAAATCATAATAATATTGATTTGTGAATGATAAAGAAAACTGTACTGAGATTCTTCTGCGTGTGGCAGAACTTATTTAAGAGTTTGGAAATGTACAGTTTATCAGGGTGGCTATGTTGTTATTTGTAGGCCCCGAAAATATAATTTATACTTGAGTTTCTAAAAGCCTTAACCAACTCAATACGCGAGTAGTTCATGCATCATGAATCATTAAAGAGAAATGAGATATGATATTCCCTGGGGACAGATTATAGAAACCGAGGATACATTAGAGGAGGCTTAATTGCGAGCCTTGGGATGAGAGGGTGTGAAAGGATGCTTCAGGTGACCTGGGGTAACTCCCTAGTGTCGGGTACTTTCATAATAAAAACTTTCTCAATCTGACTAGTCTCTAAGTATTTTCATACCAGTTGAGCTGTTCATATGCCATGTGTAACACCCTCGGTTAAATAAGATAGACTCTTCTATAGGATCATCCTATTTAACTAAGAGTGTTAACAATTTTCAGAAAAGTGAGTATATTTTTTTAAAAAAATAATGGCAGATTAGTGGAAGCAAATAGTAATTAAATCACATAGTCATTCACAAACTATAAGTAATTGTACTCTTAACAGAATGGGGCACGCAGGCATCCTTAGATATTAATACAGTCATCCATGTCTAATTATTCACTAATATATATTCAACTACATAAATTCTATATTCAAGGAGCGCTCTCAGTTGGTTTAGCGTATTGCTGTTCTTCGTACTCGGGTTCTTGATTTCCTAATTCCTCTGAAAATATCAACAGTAAGGGTGAGTATAAACCCTGGACCCTGAAGAATTCCCAGTGCGGACAAATCCAGTTAACAAATAATATCACATAAATCATATAATTAACATATTTACAAATATAACAATCAAAGATGTTGTCAAAGAATGCATGAGTTTGGTTTATTAAAATTTATCTTTAGTTAAGTCTCATGATGTATGTGGGTCCAATAAATCAATCCTCCATCACCATTATCTTATTCTTTGGAATTCATCCTGCTCAAGTTGCCTCTTGGGCACAACGTTTCCATACTAGAGCGATCGGAGCTCACCAAGTCCCTCATTCATTATCATAAGGTACGAATGAACTCACAGGTTCTCATCAATATATTATTTCATCTTGGGACTTGGCTCTACACGATCATAGATACATTCCGTCGTTTAGTCAAAGTACACCAGAATTGCATCGTCTTACCCGGCTCCAGGCGCGACTCTGATGCCATTGGGTTTCCGTTCCGGTCGTACTCCCAAGATTCTCCTCGGAGATCAAACGTGAATGTCCTCCAGCGTACCAGGTGTATGCTCTAGTTTTACTCCCTCAAAAATATTTTCATGATGCGAAATGCATTATTTTTATCATTTGATCCTTGGGTATTTAAGTATTTCCAGTCTCATAAAATTTATCCCAAAGTCCTTGGGTTCCATCAAATTTTTCGGATGTCGTAAATCTTATTTATACTTATTCTGGAGAATATATATATATATTATATATATTGACTAAAATAATACTTTATTTTAGAAGTAAATAATATGTCTCTTATTTCATTACTCATAATTAAATCATTAGTAACAATATTAACAGTTAATAATAATAATAATAAGAATCACAATAGTAATAATAATAATAATAATAACCAAAATAATGATAATATTAATAATAATAATAATAATAACATCAATAATAATAGTAACAATAATAATAATAATAATATTTAATAATTAGAATAAGGATAATAATATAATAATATATATTCAGAATATTGACAATAATAATGATAATAATAACAGTAATATTCCGAATAATAATAATAATAATAATAATAATAATTACAGAATTAATAATAATATTCAGAATAATATTCAGGATGATTGTAATAATGATAACAGCAATAATGATGGTAATGAATAATATTCGAAATAGTTATAATCATGATAATAATAGAAAATATAAAAATAATGATAATAATGACATCAATCACAATAACAATAATAATCAAAATACTAATAATAATGATAATAATAATAATAATAACATCAATAATAATAATAATAACAGAATAATGATAATAATAATATTAATAATATTCAGAATAATAAAAATGATAATAATAATAATTCATATTCAAAATTATAATTTCCTTACTGAATTTCATAAATACCCATGGTTCTTAATACTTTCACAGTCAATACCGAGCAGTTGTTCCACAATTCAATACTGAACATATTCACTAAATTATCATGTATAATAATAATCATTACAACCAATTTAATCATATACATATTCAATAAAAATATATAAAACAAATATATAAACCTTAAGACAATTAATTCTAACAGCAATCCCTGAACCGTCCTGGAAAGGTGAGGACCAAAGGTACCTTAACCCTTTCCTTTCACTCGGTTTTCCCCCAGAAATACCAGAGAATATACCCCCCTTACCTTAATAGAAGTTCTTTGATGAAAAGGAAATGTTCTGTATATCCTTGTTTCAGCTCACAGCGAAAAGAAATAAAAATAGAAGAGAAAGGGCCTTGAACGTATAGAAAAATAAGAAAGAGGGTGTGTTTTGCTAAGTTTCCTTAGGTGTGTGTGTTCTGAGAGTTAAAGAGTTAATGAGTGTATTGGGTTAATAATAAGAAAGGCAAGTGGGAGACAGCTTTCCATTGATTGAAGGATTAGGTGAGAATAATAGAGATAATGGAAACTTTTGGACAAAAGATGAGCTGTTTTTGACTACTTCCGTTGTCAGCTTGCATTGATTGGAATGGATATATAATAAAATATATAAAGGTGTTATGATTAGAGTGAAAAGGTGCTTGCACGTGAAGAGAAGTAAACAAAAAGGAGATCAGGACCTCGGGCGTACAGAACCTTCGCTTGAGCGTGAGTGAAGAAAAGAGGGTCAGAATCCGACTGCGCTTGAGCGCAGTATGCTCGCTTGAGCGTGGATCTGATTAACAGAGGAAAACTTCATCTCGCTCAAGCGAATTCCGACTCGCTTGAGCGAGTCATCCAATCCTCGCTCGGAATTCCTCTGAAACCGACTCAAGTACTCGGTTTCTCACTCGGTAGAATCTGTCCAGACCGAGTTCTCTCTCACTCAGACTTTCACCTGATAATTTGTTCTGAATCCGAGTCTTCACTCACTCGGGTTCCACTCGGTAAAACCTTCCAGAAACGACTCCCACCTAATTAGACACTCACTCGGAACTGTGTCTTCTTGAAACACTCGGTCAAATCTTCCTTCCCTTGAAGTGACTCAATCGGAGTTGGCCCACTCGGACTCACTCAGAAAACATCTCACTCGGATATATGTCTGAAAACGTTCTCAGTCGGCCACATCTCCTTTCTGAATGGATCCACTCGGAATTTTCCACTTGGATCTGTCTTGACTGAATTAATTATTCAGTCTTTCATTCGAAATACTCCACTCGGAGGTGCATAACTCGGAATTCATATTACCGAGAGGTTCATTCGAAATTGTCACTCGGAAATGTTCAACTGATGTCATTTAGAGTCAACCTTCCTCTGTTCCAGAGTTCCTCACCTGAAGTGACTCACTCGGTGTCTATTTCAGTCGGTGTAAGGTAAATTACACTCGACTTGGACATAGCCCACTCGGACAACTGCTACTCAGAAATGAGTTTTCCTCTAATTGAACGTGCATCTCTCAGATTCCCACACTCAGGGGAGTTTCACTCGGAAAAGGAAGTACTTGACTCGGGAACGAGTCACTCTGAGGGTTTTGACTCGGAATCGAGTCATGCGAGGATGTTTGACTCAGAAACGAGTCATTCTAAGGTGTTTGACTCGGAAATTTCACCCAGAAGTGGTTCTCTCGAACACACTTCTCTCCACATGTCTCCGAGGCCATGATTCCACTCGGTAGTAGCCCTCTTGGTCATTTTTTACTCGGAAAACATAACCTTCACTCAGAATTTCAATCTTCAGTCAGAAATTCTTATCCTTCACTCGGAATTTCAATCTGTCACTCAGAACAGGACCATTTTTCACTCGGAATTTGAATAATTTCATTAATGGTCTATATAAATTCCATAATTACACGCAAAAAGGAAATTCTTATGATATTACAGACCATCTACAAGGTATTTATTCACTTATTCTTACTTACAAACTTTCCATACTTCAAAATTACAAGATTAAAACTGTTTCTAAAAACAGGGATGTTACACCATGAAGGCATTTTTGTTATTATTATCCGGAATTATGGAACAGTGTAAACTCCTGGTTGACCCAGTGCAAATTAAAACTTTAAGGGCCCACATACATAAACTGAATGAGATAGTAGCATAAGCATTACATAACATTCATAGTAGCATAAGCATTACATAACATTCATGTGATTGTGACATTCTATGTGGGTGGTTATGAATGAAAATATAAGTGTTATGTATGTGGAAACCCTATATTCATAATTGATTGTGTATGAGATTACGACTGATATTATTATATTAGTTTGTGAAAACCCTTATGCTTATGTCTTATCTGTAAGATATTATATTTTGTTTCTCACTCCTTGTTTAAATTTCTGTGTCCAAAATATATGTTATATGATATATAGCTAGCAGTCCAAGATGGGGGGATATGTAATTACAAGATGGTAAAGTGGTCTCATCCTCAATCGATTAGATGAAGAGATATGACAAGAGTAGGATTCAAAAACTCGATGGTTCAAGGACTAGGAAATGATTGGTCACATTTGTAGTAGAGGTATAGTTTAGTTTTACTTTGCCTTATTATATTATCAAGTTAGATAATTGTAACAAGGTAAAGGTTAAACTTTGATAAACTCTTTCATTCGGATATAATATTGTAATGATTTATCACTTATGATTTCTATAAATTATTTTGTCATTATGGACAAATATTGAAAGACAATATTTTTTTTACTTTCAATATTCAAAGGAAATCAGATGTATATATGTCCTTGTATACGCGAGATAAAGAGTGATAAATATGTATATCTTTCTAAAAGTTTTTTTAAAGTAAGAAGAATACATATATATCTCGTGTATATAAGGGGGCGTTACATGTACCGTCCTTTACACTCATGTACTGTGGATGACTTATATGATGTAGAACTTGTTGATAGTTTGTAACATAGAACTTAAGAAATCTTTTACTTATGCCACTCATCGGGGTTAAGTAGTTAGATATTATTCATTCCTGGGACTTTGTTAATTATGCTCACATTGAATATATAACAAGGCCATTCTAAGGCTATGTTTACCTCACTTACAACTCTCATTGGGGATCGATCAGTTACACTTACATTGGATAACTTACTCATCCTATCATTGGGGCCAAGTAACTTATCACCGATGCTGATGAGTAGGGTGCCGCTCTTGAGGCTCCGTTAGCTATACCCATATCAGATAGTTGACTAGGCCACTCTATGGGTGAGATTTTACTTGCGCCTCTCATCAGAGATCGGTAAATTACACTCACATTAGGTAACTAGCTCCTTCACTCATTGGGGGCAAGTAACCAATCATCAATACCTGTGATTGGGGTGTTGCTCTTAGGTCTTCGTTGGCTATATTCACCTCAAATAGCTAACTAGGCCACTCATTTTTTACTTGCACCACTTATTGAGGATAAGTTAGTTACACTCACATCAGGTAACTATCTCCTCCACTCGTTAGGGCCAAGGAACCAATCACCAATACTGGTGATTAGGGTTTTTCTCATGGGGCTTTGTTAGCTATACTCACATCGAATAACTAACTATATTGCTCATAGGGAGAGATTTTACTTACACCGCCCATCGGGGATCGGCCAATTATGCTCACATCGGGTAACTGGAGTTGGGGTCAAGTAACCAATCACTGTTACCAATGATTGGGCTGTCATTCATCAGGGTTTGGTATACTACCTCATAAGAGGTAGCCAATCCCTGCCACTCATTAGGGCTTAATTTATCCATGTCTCCTACATCTGTTATGGATGTTGTAATATCACCCTGGGATAAAAATAACAACACACTTGGAGTAATGAGAATTTCATTCATTAAATAACTAAAAGGAATTGCATATTAGAGGGTGCCTTGTTAAAACCTTCTTAGAGAAAACCCATTGAGATAAAATCCTAAGTTAGGAAAAATAGTACATATTTGACACCAGTTAGCTGTAATAAAATTTGAGATTCTGTATGTTCCATTTATTCTTGATGTGTTCATCATCGAGTGTTTCCAACCAATATGTCCTTTTATGGGTGACATCAGGTATTCAATATGTCCTTCCCAACTTGGACCCAACTTTCCTTGATAAGCAAACTTGTTCCCTATACTAGCACGTCGCAACACTAAGTCCCCTAGATTGAAGCATCGTAGTTGGACCTTTTTGTTATACCAGAATGCAGCTTTAGCTTTGATAGCTTCATCACGCATAAATACAATTTCTCTTAGCTTAAGTGCATCATCTAGCTTATTTTAGAGGTTTTCTTCATTACCTTCCTCAAAGAAGTGTTAGACCCAGCATGAGGCTTTATGGATTTCAACCAAAATGACAACTTCTACTCCATAGTGAGCTAAAAGGAGATTCTTCAGTGGAAGAATGAATGGTGGTCTCGTATGCCCATAGAACATGGCATAGCTGGTTCTTCTAGACCCTTTTTTACCTTGCTAAACCTTCTTTTCAGCCTCTTAAGGATTTCTCGATTTGCAACCTCGGCCTAACCATTTGTCTAAGGGCTCAACAGAAGAGAAAACTTGGATTATTTGTAAACCCTTCAACAGCTCTGTAAACTTCCTATCTGTGAATTGGATGCTGTTGTCAACAATAATTCTCCCACAAACACCGAACCTTACAATGATACTCTCGTATATAAATCTCCTAGTTTATGCCAATGTAATGTTTGAATGACAACCTCGACCTTTATCCACTTTGTAACATAGTCAACTCCAATTATCAAATACTTGATACCGCCTAGAGAAATAGAGAAGGGTCCTAGAATATCAAAGCCCTACTGATGAAAAGGCCAAAGAATAGTTGAAGTAAATAATTCCTCCACTGGTGTGAGATGTAGATTGGAAAACTTTTGGCAGGTGTAACACTTCTTCACATACTCCATCTTGTATTTCTTCATGGTAGGCTACGAATAACCAGCCAGTATCTTCTTTATCAAGGTTCTATTATTGATATGGTGCTCGTATTGCCCTCCGTTTATTTCTTCCATCACTTCACCTTTCATTCTTACTTAACCATTTCTAATATGGCACTGATATGCCTTTTCTAAATAACACGTTGACCACCATGATGAAATCAAGAAAATCTCTCTTTAGCTTCTTTATCTCTAAGAGGCTAATTGGAAACTGACCGTTTATCATATATTTAATAATAGGAACTATCCATGATGTTTCATCAAATGCATGTGCATGAATTGCTAAAATTTAGGGTGGGATTGTTATGTTTGGCTCTATGAGAGTGCTCTGGATAACGATGGTGGTGGAGCCTACCTTCTTGGTGCTTGCTAATCTGGACAAGACATTGGCCTGAATGTTGTCCTACCTTCAAACATGTTTGAATTTGGTCTGATTAAATTTCTTTTCCAGCTCATTCCGTCAAAGGTAAATAAAGCTGACACGACCATAAACATTCCTGACACCCTCTGCCGGTATGTGTCTGATATGCCCCCAGTGCATTCCGCAAACTCTTCCTAACTTTGGTGATTACCAACTTCGGCCAGGGAGATCTACAATCGGGAGTCTACGAGTGAGGTTGATCCAATGTCATGGGCAATTCACTAAGATGTGCCCCACACAAAAGAACACTATCTTCAAAGCCAATATTATCTAAACTGGTATCAAGCCTAGATGAAAAACTATCATCTTGGTTTTAATTACAAAATGTCACATTATTTTCTATTTCCAAAAGTTTACTTAGGAACTACTAAAAACAACAAACGAACTCTAAAATTCTCGTATTGCACTTGAGAAATTTTTGTTAGAAAACTTTATAAAACATAACAAAAAACAACTTTTCTTGGAACTTAGATAGTGTTTGGTGACAAATTTTTAGAGTAGCTTTTGACTTTTTAAAAACTGAAAATAAAAAATTATTTTAAAAAACTAAGGTTAAAATACCTTTTTAACCCTCCAAAAGTCTAGGGTATAGGAAAAACCCCCTAAAAAATTTACCCTAGAATTTCGGCCCTTATAATATTTTAGGGTATGTGAAATCAAGGAATCGTTGACGTTGACTGTTAACTGATGAGGTGGCTAACGTCTGTGCCACCTCATCAATGCCACGTATCTGACATGTGGCAGTTTTTTAAAAATAAAAAATAAAAATTCCACGTCATAATTTATAATGATTTTCCTTTAAAAAAATTTCCCTCTTCCCCTTTTCCTCTTCTTCATCATCTCCCCAACGTTGTCTCTCTGAATCTCTAACCTTTTAATCTTCCACTTTTAGTTTTTGGCTATTTCCCCTTCTTTCACCAATAAATTTAGCAACCAAAAACCAAACAGGACCTAGATACTAGACAACCTAAGAAACTTAAAAGGCAAACAGATCTCAAGGAATCCCAAACAACACTGGATTTCAACAAAAAGACCGGTAGAAAAGAAAAAGAAAATAGAGCTGGGAATCAGACCAAGAACTTAAACTTTGTAACAGAGAAGGCTTCACAATTTCGTTTATGAACTCTTGGTCCTTAAGCTTAGCAACAACAAATTTTTAGGACTTATTCCCTCTGGCCTTCTTAATCCCAAACACAGAAGCACACATGTACACTACCTACCCAGGCCAAGGCACCTTGGTAGTTCCTACCCTTGACCACCGTAAAAAAATTGATGGTGGTGATGAAATTATTGGCATCAGTGTTGTGCCTCTTGATAAGGCATGTGGTCAGGCCCAGAAACAGCTCCCCCATGGCCACCGCAAAGGATTTCTTCTCCAACGAAGAAGGCAAATTGGATGTGAAACAGAGGAAATGGGAATTGCAAGGAAGAAAAGAGGAATTTGGGTTGGGAATGAGATTGAGAGAAAGATGAGTATGGGAAGAGGACAGATAAGAGCCATGCCTTCTCATTCTAGTGTCCACATGTTTCCTCGATTTCGTAGAGGGCGATTTGGTTAAGGATTTTTGAAACAGAGTGCGGGAGATGATGAGGAAGAGGAAAGGGGAAAATTTTTTTAAAAGAAAATTATTATAAATTATGACATGGAATTTTTAATTTTAAAAAATTTCCACATGTCAGATACGTGGCACTGATGAGGTGGCACAGACGTTAGCCACCTCATCAGTTAACAGTCAACGTCAACGATTCCTTGATTTCACATACCCTAAAATATTATAAGGGTCAAAATTCTAGGGTAAATTTTTTAGGGGTTTTTTCCTATACCCTAGATTTTTAGAGGGTTAAAAAGGTATTTTAACTAAAAACTAAAGACCAGAAACGAATTTTATATGTTTTCTAAAAGTTGTCTTTAAAACCAACCTATTCTCATAAACAACTTTTAAATATAAGATAATATTTCATTATTATTTTTAACAACTTATTAGATTCATTTCTACCAACTTTCAAATATTATTAAGTTTCATTACTATAAAAAACCTATAAATATTTTGGAACTAATTTTTGGATTTATTCTAGTCAAATATTTAACAAATATTTGTTTTAAATAATTTTTAAATAGTAAGTTTATCTAAAAATTTAATTAATTATATATTTTTTATTTCTAAATATATTTTTAAGAATAAATTTGTTAAAGAATTGTTTTTTGTTTTCAAAAATTCAAACTTATATTGTTAAACAAAATCTTTTTGTCTTTTAAAAAAAATAATTAATACACGTTATAATTTAAAAAACTAAGATCGTGTTTAGTTTATAAGTTTTCTAAGAAAAAATGAAAAACTATACTTGAAAAAGTTATAAAAATAGAAAAGGTGTTTGTTACAAAATATTCAAAGAGAACTTATAGAAAATTGAAAACTGAGTTTTCTATTTTTTAAAAAAAATAGAGAAGTCTTTAAAGAATATTTTCAAGAAAACTAAAAAATGAAAAAGTTTTTCAAAAATTCTATCTATTCCAAAAAATGAAAATTTTAGAAAACAAACTATAAACTTTTTTCAAAAACTAGAATAATTTTCTGTAACTAAACATAACTTTAATGTTTTTTTTTAAAAAATGTCATAGGAAAAATATACCCTTTAGTGGATAAACAAGGGGTATATTTTTTCCTAACTCCCACTTGTATTTAATATTTTTAACCACTTATAACATTCGAATAATTCTAAAAAAATTGTTCAGAACTTAATTATAATTAAGGTTTTGTATCCCTTCTAACGAGTATGTTTGATAAGGGATCCAACTTTGAGATTTTTCCTATAATTTTCGCTTTAGCTGATGAGCAAGTAACAACCCATTAGTATTTTCACTTGTTTTAGAGTGTGTTTAAATTATATCAGATTTTTCCTAATTATTTTAATTACCGATTATATATAATCATTTTTTTGTAAGGTGAAATAAAACAACAAATAACTGAATTATTTTAAATTAGGATTAAATATATTTTTATCCTTATAAAATTAACAAATTTTAATTTTCATCCTTATTGATATATATATTCATAAATAGTCTCTTATTAATTTAATTATTTCATTTTAGTTCTCTTCTTTTTTAAATTGTAATTTGTTTGGATCAGATATGATGGACAACACCTTAATTGAATTTATATTTAAGCTAATCAATTATTGGAGAAGAAAAAAGTAAATATATTTCTAAAATGTAACTTATAAATCATAAATTTCATTTACTTATTACTTAGTATGTTCTTTATTTTTGAAATCTTAAGAATAAGTTAAGATGAGTGGTAGATTAAGCAGGATTCATGACAGTCAAGGGAGCGTTCATTTTCTTCTGCACGCTTCTTATCCGTTAAAGAAAATGCATGTTTCACATTAACTTTCTTGCAGTCTCTGTATGCTATTGTCAACTTAATTATAATGCCAAGGTCATTAATTAGCTGTACCTTACATCAAATCAAAAATATTACTATATTTTATAAGATTTGAAAATGGAAAATGCTTTTCAAACGGATTGCTTCACATTCGTCAGCAAAAATTTAATATTAGACTAATGTTGCTTAGATTCAATTCGGCCACTAGTAGAAGATAATTCATCTCGCAACATTTATAATTCTAGCTGAAGCCCAAAGGGTACTTTAATCTCATTCGAGGTTTGTGTTTGCGTAACTGATCTAATTGGACAATTGTTTATTTCTATATATTTCTCCATTTATTTTATTTCATATATTTCTATGACGGGCAAATAATTTTTTAAAAAAATTACATGAAATATATTTCCATGAACAATAAATAATTTCTCAGAAAAATAGTTTTATTTTATTTTACTTTCTATGTTGTATATTTGAGTTTATAGTCTTTTAGCTCGTTCCATTAAACAAATCATATTGAATTTTTTTAAAATAACTGTTAGGTTATTAGTTTTGAGGAGATTTAAAAGTGTGATAATTGATAAATACATGGCTATTTATAAAGAACTCAAAATAGATATCTAAAAGGTTTAAATATGTTGTTGGTAACTATCAAATAATTTTTTTCCGGTCTTTATAAAATAGATTTTTATATTGAATATTTTTTAAGTGATTATTGATATAAAACTACATGCATGTTAACTTGTTTGGATAGTTTTAATATATGTCTATTAAAAATTAGTTTTTAATCATTAAAAGCTTCAATATTCTGACACTTTTAAAAACAATTTTAATAGTTAAAAATTATACTTTAACTCGATAGAGTTATATATTATCAATTAGTTAGATATGTCATATCATTTTAATAAGTTAATGTTAATTTAGTTAAAGTAAAAATTAAAAATAAAATATTTAATATAATATAAAAAGGATGTAAAAAAATCTTTTATAGAGAACATGATTAAAATACCTTTTCTTTTGGGCAAAATCGCATATTTAAGCCAATCTAAAAAATATACTAATAAAATATCACAACTTAAAGTCAAGAGACTAATTAACGCCGAAAACATGTAATTAGAAGCAACCGTAGATTTTAATTGGTAAAAATTATAAATTTTCTTATTGAATTAATTTGATTTTATTATCAAAGAAATAAAAATTGAAAGATTTTTAAATTCTTGACATATCATATTTATTTTATTTTTAATCTAACATTTTTACATTAAAAAAGTGAAAACTATTAAAGGAAACTAGCATCTTGTATTTTCTCATATAAAGTAGCTAGCTATATATCCCGGGAAAAGAAAAATTTTACTTGGCATCACAAAAGCATAGCACTTTTTTTCCCTTACAGAGCCATAAATCAGACAGAGGAAAGATTCAATGCCATGCTATTTACAGTGGAAAAGGTTTGAAGCTGTTTATGGACCTTATATAGGGCAGTGAATAAATTGAACAAGTAAATTAAATAATTTTCATGTCATCATTTTATCCTGGTACTTGATAAATAATTTGGATGGTCAAAAACTAGGAGAAGCAACCACCAAATAAACAGTTACCATTGAAACGTAAAGCCAATTCAATCACATATAGGTGAGGAACATGAATGACTCAAAAGTAGTTTGAAACTTCAATTGAAAACTGGAAACCAGTAATGGTAATATTTCTAGTGCTAGTACTATTTTATAATAATGCCAAATGACAATTAGTAACAAAGGGGAAAAAAAGGTAAATTTGTATCGGCAAATGCATGGCATGCCACACACAACTGGGAAAGTAGAAAAATACAACATAGCCTCTTTTTCCTCAGTGATTCTAAAATAAATCAAGTATTCAAACCTGGAACTTTGAAATACTACTTTTTTGTGCTTCGTCCTAAATTCTAGAGAACACAAACTATGGACTTTTCAAGTTGCAACAACATTCCCATTTCCACCTTTTTCTCTTTAACAAACAAATCAAAGGGTCCCCCCCATCATAACCCTTAGCCCTTGCAGCTTTGCCGGAGTTAAAACGACCACAGAACATGGTATTAAACTGTTATTTTCATTGGAATGTGTGTATGCACACTACTAGCTAGTAGTTTATAGTATATTATTGGGTGGGATTCTAAGCTTCCAATTCTAATAATAATACGCATGAATTGACCATTTTTTCCGTGCCTAAATTGGCTTATTACTCAATTTTTTGTGAAAAATGAAAAACATACATGTAAATGCTAAACATGATATATTTAAATATTCATTTTAGACCCCTCAGAGCTTGCTACATGCCAACAACCAGGATCAAATTTCTGAATCGATTATTCTATGTTTATATATCTACTACCGCCAAGTTAATTAAAGATATGACACGAGGCTATGAGCGAAAACATTGTACAATGAAAAAGGAAAGGCAAATGGAACCAAACAATTTGAGATCACAAATGAATGAACAATATCTTCCAAATTGCCGTGGCAAACTTAAATTGATAAATAAATTAACCATGTCTGGTTAATTAATATATAACAAAACAAAAACAAATGAACAAAAACCATCAAGCACATACATACATCAACCGGAAAGAAATTGTTCTAGCCTAAATTAAGATGATGAGTTCCAATCAAGTTGAAAACGCAACTGCTTTAAAACTCGCACTCGAACATGGTATTAAGAAAAAGAAATGGATAAAAGAAGTGTTCGGTGTTTGAGTATGTGGGAGTTTGTTTCATTTACCATAAACACGAGGAGGGTTGGGTTTTGCGGTTGGAGGAATTTAGAAGGTGAAAGAACCTTCTCCTGCGGTAATAGAAAGCACATTTGAACCTTGAGAGGAACACCAACCTCCTCAATCTGCGAGCAGATCTTAGCCTAAGCCACACAATTTTCTTGGCACGAACCAATGACCCTTTGATTCTCTCTGTAAGACTCTTCTTTCGACAGAACTGGTAGCTTCTCAGAAACAATTGCCTTTTCTCCAGCATGGTGTAGTTCTGCTCAGTGTAATAATACCCAAAAGATTCACTCCTAAACAATGGATTATTCACAGCAACACTACCCATGTCTTCACAACAACCAAACAGAAAACAAGTTGCTTCTTTTTTCAAGTCAGGGCCATGAAAAGAAGGAAAGGAAAATAAGTGAAAGAGAAGAAGAAAAGAAATTCAACGCTGCTGCTGAATTTACTTCGCTTTGTAAAATTTGCTCACAAAGTGTGCCAGCGCGGTAGTTAAAGACTAATTAACACAAAACAAACTCATGTTTGGTTTTTCTTTCTTTGTCTGTCTCTCGTATGCAATTTGAGTGTCATGTAATGTTATTTTAAGCACTTCAACACGTGGACAGTTGGATAAGCTCTCTCCTTCTTTAGATGGACGGTCACGTGCCTTTCGTGTTCCACCCTTCTCATCTTTCACCCTAGTAATAGGTTCCAATTCCATAATAATCTTAACCGATTCCAGCTCCTTAACTATGTTACGTAGGGGTATAAGCCATGTAGGCTAGGACAAACTCCTTTAACCTCCTCCTCCATTATCCTTATGAGGTTATGCAAGTCAAGACACACATCCTCCTACTCTTGTGGGCTCCATGGATGGTTTGGTAAGGGTTGGATCAGAGCCGTCCATATCACCAGCTTGTCCAATGAAGGGAGCATCGTTTCCCCAAATGGTGGGGTCTAAAGTTTTCTTCATGTTTGTTGCGGTCCAAACCAAAACAAGATGTTAACCGTGTGTTAATAAATGCAAAGGAGGTACAACAACAATTCATACAATATTAATATATAACAATCTCTTTTCATCATATCATCCAGCATATTTCATTTTTCTTTTCTTATACACAAATTTATATGTTGTATAAATATGATTTTATATGTTGTATAAATATGATTTTATCGGAGCGAAAAGGACCATTAGTTACCACCGCCACCAACAACAGAGTGCCTGGAGAAATTCGCGAAATGGCAACAACATAAAACCATCTATGGTGATGACATAACAATAATTGATTGTGTGAATTACAAACATGAGCTATTCATAAACTAATCATGACGAAGACGACGAATTGACAAATCTAAAAAGAACAATAATTGCTTTAATGGAGGAATTAGTGAGTCATTTGCCATGTATGGTGATGATGTTACATCTTATCAGTAATCACGATTGAAGAGCAAGAATTTTTCAACAAGTATATCAGAAAAAATATATGGTATAGTTCATTGATTACACCTTTTTTCTTGTATAGATACTACGTTTTATTCACTAAGATCAAGAAAACGAATTAGTTAGCACGGTTCTTGCACCTTCATATAATTCAAATTGTATGATCTGACTTTTATAAAAAAATCGATAGGGCAAGGTTTCAGTTTCTTGACGCCTCACACACCGTTTAGTTAGCATATTTTTTAAGAAAAATAAAAAAGTATTAAAAATGAAAAACATATTCATGTATTAAAATTTTTAAAGAAACTACATGAACAAATAGAAAACACAGCAATTTAATCTTTTCCAGAAAACAATCACTATTTTAAAAAAATTATCCAAAATAATTTTTAAAATGTTTCTTTGTAAAAATGAATGTGTTCCATTTTTTCTAAAATGAGAATAATAAAAATGTATTAAAATATGAAAAAAATAAAAATAAAAGATTAGTTACATTTCAACATGATTTTCAATTTTATAGATTAAAAAATTAATACAATATCTAAACATATTTTAACAATTTTCCCCATACTTTTCCAGATAATAAAATTTTTAAAAAATTGATACAATATCTAAACATATTGTCCAAACTAACGCCCATGAAGAATTAAAAATTGGATCACGCGAAACAGTAGTTAGTAGCAGAAATACACACCATGTGGATCAGGAAGCACTAAGCAACATTCCAACGAAGAAATTTTGAACGCTGGAGTGAAAAATATATACAGCAAATTTTTTAAAACGAAAGTGAAAAATGATCCCAATGACATTCTTAAAACCCAACTTTAATAGGTAAGTTGAGGATGCGAAGGAGGAAAGAATCGGTCAATTAGTTGATTCAGTTCTAATTCAATATTCACTAAGTATATGTCGTGTTCGAAGTATGCCAATCATTTCTGTATCTACAATGGACACACAATATGCAACCAACGGAAACAATTACAGTATGAAGACTAAAGACCCAATTATCTAGGATTGATTTGGTTGAGAGATTAGGGCTTTTAAGCAGCATTGCTACAATCATTAACGCCAGAACTGCTTACATGCTTTCCTGGAATTCAAACAAACCACACTCGGCTCATAATACTCTCCAGAAGAGAAAAGGTGTAGGATGCCCTTATTACTCTCCTCTCTTCAGCATGGACAATTTTAGCTCTGAATGTGCCTCGTGGTCACCTAGTACCAGCTTTGTCAGCAGCTGCTGGAACGTTTTTAGGGTAATCGGGTGCATCCAAATCAATAAGTGTCATGTCATACTGCACAGATACAGAATTTGACACATCCACAAGTAAAGAAGATTTCATTTCACTGGACTGTGGAACGTTGGAGATAGGACCAGAATTTGTTGGAGGAGCACTACTATTAGAAGAAAACCCAGAGAGCTGTATGTCATCCATCTTGTTTCCAAACATATGCTTGTTTCTTCTCACTGTGTCCATTTCTGGGCCAATTGGAACAAAAGTTCGTGACCTATACTTCCTGGTTCCCTCTTCACCTTCACCGTGGTTGTAGAGAACATAATCATGGTATGTTGGTGCAAACTGTCAACAGGACGGGAGAGATCAAACAAGCAAAAGGACAATTAGAATCATAATGAAAATTCAATGGACCTAGAATTGCATCATGGTAGTTGCAAAGTTATGCACATGCATAGAATTATGATGGCAAAAGCAAGACAATGGGAAGAATATTAAAAGTGAGACTAACCTGGTGGACTGTATCATGGTAAAAGTCATTTAACATCAAAGCATGAGCAAGGCTAGCAGTCAAACCACGCGATTCACCTATGTTAGCCCCAGCATATTCTTTGTATGGAAATGCAAAAAAGTGGCCAATAGCAGCAACAAGCATCTCGACACAAATGCAAAAATCTTGAAGTAGAGCAGCTTCATCGGCATCCTTAACAAGTTCTGACTTTGCAGCAAGGAAAATTAAGACACCCTAAGATATCAAAACAAAAAGTTGTGGAGCTATGAAACCTCTAACAGAAATATGGTAGATACACAATCAACATCAAATAAAGTGTTAATAGCAAATCATCTTCAAACTCTAAATTAGAACCCATCGCACAGCAACTTGTGTGCATTCAATAGAAGTAATCCAATAATACAAAGTTTTTTTTTTTCAAATAATACTACTATTAGAACTATAGGTTTAGGGTGGTTCCAAAACATTGGCGACAGATCTCCAACGCCATTTCACCACTTGGCACTCAACTGTCAACATATAACTAAGATCCATGAGCAAATAAAATCAGAGTCAAATGTACTATGACCTTGAGAAAGTACAACATTGACACAACTATGAGGACCACCACATTGGCTAACCATCCACTTGTTTGATTTTTTTGACAAAATAGACCTAATCTGCCAACCACATTCACTTGCTTGGTTTGGGCTTGGACTCCATAATAATATACTACCTCCATCTTTGAATATAAGCAACAAACAAAATTGTCCTAGAATATAAGCAAATTTAACTAACTCTAGTTCATTTAATATGGAAGTATTTCTAAAATACCCTTATTTAATGCACATTTAATTTTCAATGGAAGGAAAGTAAACTCCCTGAACAAATTCCAATGAACAATATTATAGCAAAAAGGATTCTGCTAACCACTGTCTTAAGGGCATTGTTTAAGGAAACAAAAATATTACTTTTTTATTGAAAATTGTGTGGGGATTAATTAGAAATTAGGGTTGGTGGATTTGAAGAAACAAAAATAGAGCTTTTTTATTCCAAAATGCAGGTTGCTCATCTCCTACAAATACATGTCAAATACCTTATATTGTTTATGAAACTCAATAAAAAAATTCCCTTTTGATTTTTCTTTACCTGACACATCTTCTGGTTACTACCAAATAGGATGGGCAACAATTATATTTGACGTCTCACAAAGATTTTGCATGGAATCTGTGTCCAAATTGGCCATCAAACATTCATCATCATCACAAGCATAACTACTTTCCACTTCAGATGCTGAAGTATAATCCAAATCTTCATCAGATAACTAACTGCAATACTTCACAAAAAAGTATTGGGAAACTTTTTAGATCTCTGCTTACCATGGCTCTCCAGCTACATTTCAATTTGTAAATGAATCTATCAAAGACATTTTCAGCGCCAGAATACCAGATGTTGCCATGTGGCAAACATCCACAATTGGCGTTGATATCTCATGTGCCTTCTAAACTTGGCGCTTAAGCTCAATGCACCACTCCCTACTCTGTGCCCATTGACCATGTGCCTAACTCTATTGGCACCAGCTTTCCAGGCATCTCAACAACATTGGCGCACAAGGTCACATTCCAAACACTTGTTGGTGGTTGGCGCTCAAAAGCCTTGCACCATTACCCTCAGTTATAACTCATGCGCCTTACTTTGCTCAAGCCATTTATACCTGATGTGCCAAACTCGTGTCACTGTTTTGTGTGTGCTACATAAAACACCTAGCTTTTGAACGTCACACACAAAACAGCCCCAGACACAAAAAAAAAAATATATTTTGGAACAACCCCAAACCAAAAATAATTTTGATATTAGCATTATTTGAAAAACAAAAACATCATACAACAACAATAATAGTCTTATCCCTATATTAGGTCAACTAAGGGGATAACACGATACTATTGGACTCGGACAAAAACCATATCCTAATACAACCCAAAAAAATAATCATTACAATATAGAAAACTAACATCACAATACACACATACATGGGTGTCATTGTACTTTAAACTCTACTATAACTAACATCCTGAACTATGCAAATAGGGTTTTTTTTCTTTTATTGGGGGAATGCAGTTAGTAAATGTTTTAAATAATGTTGTGAGTCACAAACAAGAGAAGGAAAGTTTGATTATAGGTAACGGATGACTTTCACAAACAACAAATAAGTAAAAGGAAAGAATGGGCCATAAGAAGAAAGGTGTGAAAATTACCTGCCAATAAGTTAGGAATACAACAGATTTTATTATAATAAACTTCGGAACTGGATTGAATGGATGAAGGAGATCCTTGCATGCCAAATAAAACAAAACAAGAGCATAGAGAGCCATTGTGTATGAGAATGTATATGTGATTGTAAGATACAAGTATGATTGGTTTGGACTGAAGTTCCCATCCTTATATTTCCCCTTTGCATATAGTATAAGTGTAAGAACAACTAAAATGGGCTTCAAAATTACAAACTGTAAACACCCTTGCTTGCACTTACGTATAAAACGCCTGCAATAAAAGTTCAAGAGTGAGAGATGATCATCAACTATGCTATAATAACCAAGCTGCCACGTTAGAAGTTTAACTCAGATTTCTGTTTCCCTGGGATCCCAAGATTTAAATTTTGCAAAAATCTTTTGAAAGAAGTTTCTCAAACAGTGCTACTTACATAATGCCACTAACATAAGTCAGATAATACATTAATTTCATGGGGAATTCTAGGGATCAGTTTTCAAGGAATATAAAACAACATTTTCAGGCACAAAAGCTTGTAAGTAAAAAATATACAGCAAATTTAAAAGAACTCACCCATCCAGAGCAACAGGAGGTAAGCAACAAGTCATCAGAAACCATGAAGGCTTCAGAACCCGTCCGGTTAAACTTAGAACCACTGCTCCAGGACCACCAACCCATGCGAGACACAGTGATAGGAAATTATAAATGACCCAAGCTTCATAGCTGAAAAAAACCAGCAAAGAGAATGCTAATAAATCATCTGCTCCCAGTTGATAAACATGGGTCATAAAATGCATTCACTTTTTAAACAAACAACAAGGGAGATTAATAAACTAAAGTTCGCAATTTCTAGAGGCACTAAAAAATGTAAAAGGCAGTCAAATCAGATTAATAAGGGGGCAAAAAGGAAGTGCAATTCAATATTATGGCTGCATAAACAAGCACTGTTGCTCCCACAACACTCCTTCATCACTTCAGTCACATAATCTACCAAAAACAAATGAGAAGAATAATACTACTCTCAAGCACTGTTTAGTGACTAAAAGTTAGATACGCTTAAAAGCCAAATCAATATTTTAAAGAATAAGACAAAATATTATCCTTGAAATTGGATTTTATCCAAGGGTTTTTATTAATCTCAGCCCTTGGGGGGCTGAGTTTAAACCACTAAAAATTAGTAAGAAAAAATTTATTGAGATGAACGTAATCATTGCATCACAAAAATAAATTGGCAATCAATGTGTTGTTTATCAATAAAAAGTTTCTACTTTCGGTAGCTCAAACTCAGTCCTCAGGGCTGAGGTTAACAAAATCCTTTATCTAGAGTATGATATCAAAGCAGTAAGTTATAGAAGCAATTTGAAAGGGAATTCCTGACAGAATGACATGAATAACTTGTTAAAACTGTTCACTAAGTGAAGACTTATGCAGAACAATTACATGCAGTTCTCATAAACCCCTAAGTTAATCTTCAAATGCAACCATAATATTGGAAACAAGGAAAATAACTTACACTTCGCGGATGGAATTGAAATAGATTGAACTCCCAGGGAGAACAAGGGACAAGAATGACATGAGGGCATAAACCTGCGAGAAAAATAAATAAAATGAAATGAAAAGAGAAGGGTTGTCTAAGGGATAGTAAAAGGAGAAGAGAAGAATAACTAACCGGAACCATGAAAACAATGCGAACAATGTAACGCTGGTAAGTGGGTTCGGTGTAATTGAGAAGGTGCCTGTAAATGTGGAGCAAGGACAAGGCAATGGCTCCAGAGGTGCAGAAGAAAGCGACGACGTAGAGAAGCAGTAGCTCCATTGGAATCGATTTGCGTGGCTAACGAGGCATTTCAATTTCGAAGAGAGTGAACCCTAGTTTTGGATCAGATCTGTGAAGCGGTTGGTTGGGATTGGAGGTGCAGAGAGTGAGGGTTGTTGGGTTGGGTGCGAAGGAATTGGAAGAAAAAGAAGGGAACACGGTGCCGACGACGACACGCCACGCCACGCGAATTCCTCCGTTTGTATTCCCAGTGCCGACATGTACAAACCTACAAAAACAGACTCCATTTACTTTTATCCTTTTGCGTCTTAATTTCTTTTTTAAAAATATTGTCACAATTTTAATTATAAGAATTTATAGGAGTGGTAAATATTTGAATTTATACTATCATAATTAAAAGATCTCGTTGCAAATTCTTTTATACAGATTTAAATGTGTTTTAATACGATTAATAATTAATAAAGAAAAATACATGTGTGGGTCATATTTATTGTGCTTTATGTTAAATTCTTATTGCATTTTATGTTATTTTAGTTCGAAACATATTTAAACTTTGAGCGGGTCGTTTTTAATTTTTAAAAAATCAAAATTTGTTTATAATGTTTAGTTTTATGATTTTAAATTTTAAAAAGTTAATATAAAATTTTCACAATTATTTAAAAACTATTTTACACATAAACAACAATAATATAATAGTATTAACAGTAAAAATAAATCTTCTATAATGACAAAAATGTATTGTCTATATGTTTTGGTGTTTATATTTATGTTAAGAGGGCTATAGGCCAGAGCCTAAACGGTATCAAATTATTGTATCTCTTTTTTTTGAAGTGAGTGAATATAGTATAATAATACTTGTTGAAAGTGAGTAAAAAGATCTCTTTTAAGAATGAGTGAAATAAACCATAGGCGCTGTAAATCTCTATTTCTATCCTTGAATCTTGTAAAAAGACCTTCTCAAACAAAATCGAAAATCTGATCGAGTACACCTTTGTCCCTGAGGATGCTTAAATAGAGAAAGTTATTCCCCTCATTCTAAATCCTTATATTGTTTTCAGAAGACACAAATTCAACTTTACATAGTCTATAAAAAAGCTTATCTCCACCCCTAGACTTGGAGTAAAAGAAGTCATTCAAACTTCAAAGCTTGATTCTTACCCTCTTCATGCCACATCTGCAGAACAGTATGTAGACTTGGAAATAAATCCAGATCTAATTAAATTATGGCAGAGAGAAGGATATGTTGCACAACACTTAGGTGCAGTTCGTTTGATCCTGACGCTCCATGGTAAAAAAGGTATGCTGGTTACGGCTAGAGTCTCCCTTATAGACTCTACTTTCCATCACTACGAAGACACGGTGATTGGTACGGTTCTTACAACACTCAATGTAGGAAGTGTGGTTCTGACCATGTTTCCTAATTTCAATGTCCACCTGAAAGATTTGACTCTTTCACATAGGTTCCAAGTACAAGTTCAACTTGTAGAAGACCCTTAAGACTCAAATGCTTTCAAGGCAACTCTGAATCACCAAATTATATTCAGAGTTCAAGATCATCTCTTTGATCTTCTAGTTGATTCCAAGATTTAAGAAAATGCTTTTATGGTGATAGCAAATTCTGAAGGATAAACTTCATCCATTATTCAAGTTCCCAGACAGATTCCCAGATAAAAGTTACTAAACTTATTCCTATGGAATGGATCAATGACTATGAGACATAAAAAACAGTCAAGACCAATAATCTCTACCGAATCATCATTTAAAAAACTTCTTGATGGCAAAGTAAAGATTGTTTTCAAGAAAGAAGAAGAGCCTTCCTCTTCCTTCTCAAAAAAAACCTAGTTTTTTCCACTATGATGATAACCTTGGGAGAACAGGAAAAGAAAATTCCTGTTTACTCATTTAAAGACGATGGAACTCCCATTTATAGTGACAAAATAAATGGTCACTTTATATGGGATTTAGCTCCTGAGATGTGTGATCTTGATTGTGACTACTGTATGGACTATGACAACAGCGATGGTGATGACGACGATGATGAACCCAGAAGGAGAAAGAAAAAGAAGTTTCCTTGTAAGTCTCCAAAGAAGCTTGAAGGGAGATTTGATCCTGACAACGGACCCTGGGTTGGAATCAGGAAAAAGTACGAGCATCTTCCTTTCTATGAAGAGGCCTTAAAAATTCTCAGGAAGCACAAGTATCCTTCACCTCCAAATGATCCATCCTTGATCACATGCCCTCCACCAAATAAACCATCTCCAAAACCATTATCTGTATAAAGGTGCAAACCTGTTTATCCACCTCCTAAACAAACAACCATACCAAAAGCATATATGATGTTTTCTTCCACTTTAGCCTTCTATAATGCAAATTTTCCTTCCTTGGAAAGAAAAGTTAATCCTATCAAAAAGATTCAAACTAGACCCTTTGTGGTTTCCTCAGAAGTAAATACAGATGGATCAACATGGCCAATCACTTAGGCAGAAGAAGTAATGAATTGGAAAACTAAAAATGTTGTAGCCCAAAATGAGTTCTTGCAAAACATGGACAAGAAAATAGACAAGATTGCTGACTCCTTAGACAAGGAGATAAAGAACATGTCCAAAAAATTACAAGATCATTATTTTGAGATAAAACAGAAGATGGCGCAGCTCGAGGCAGAAGTACAAAAAGTGAAGGGAGAAAGGATCAGCTCCACTTTTGTTGAAAAAGAAAGAGAACAGAGAAAGGTTAAAGCCCAGTATGAAGAATTAACAGGATATGTTACCTCTCAAAGTCTAAAACCTTCTCTCAAAGAAAGTTCCTCTGAACCAGATCCTTACTTCATTCCTCCCTCAAAAATCTTTACATCATACACTCCACAAACTATACAAAATCCTAGCCCATTTATTCCTCCAAACCTTATCCTGAGAAAGTTTGATCCTATTGGGAAAAGAAAAGAACAACCTATTCCTCTTCCCACAAAGGATGATGGAGAAGATTCCTTGTCAGAAGGATCTCCAATACAGACACCTAAACTTTCTCTAATGGTTTCACACAAACCAATATCCTATATAAAACCATTAATGTACTCTCAAAACAAACAAAAAGAATTTGAATCTACTGAAGAAGAAGATCAACCCTTCTCTGAAGAAAACTGGCAAAATACTAAGCTGGATTCCACTAAAGCAGAAACTGTGTATAATGAGTATGCTGACATTTCAAGAATTCTACTAGTCGGACAAAATGAAACATCCATACAACCCTATAGTTTGGATCTCAAAGAAATAAACATCCTTATTTATACTGGGTTTTCATTTTTCTCCATAGATGGAATCCCTCCTTCTCAATGGAATAAAAAATTCCTCGAACTCAAAGCTTGATGGATGCAAAAATTGTCCAACATAAGGAATCTTACAAAGTAGTTGAAGAATTTTGTGCCAGAATGACCGGAGTATTCAAAGAATGGTACCAATCCATTGGTTCTGTAAATCAGGAACAACTACATAGTCAATCTATATCAGACGTGATCCATTTTCTCCAATTTCATTTCTTGGGAGATATATTTATGATAGAAAAAGAAGCAAGAAATGAGTATTTTGAGATGAAATGCTGCTCGCTGAACAAGATAGATCTTGGAAGACATTATCAAAGAATGTCTCAGAGATTTTACCAATCGAATGCTTTCAATGACCCCAGTCTTAAAAATACCTATATAAGCTCTCTCCCAGAAGAACTTCAAGAAGAAATATGAAGAATTTTACAAGCTACAAACAAACATCACAAAGAAGACCCTAGGAGAAATTCATCAAGTTGGAATGGTTGCACTAGACAAGATTTGCATTCAACAAAGTCTGATAGACAAAATGTTGAACAACCGAAAAAAGTACAAAGGCATATGCAAGAAGAAGTATTTGAAAATAAAATGCGGTAAAAAGAATTGCATTTGTAAAAATTCAAAGCTTCATTTACAAAGAAAGAAAAGAAAAATAAGGCCATGTGCAAAAAGAAAAAGAAGTTTTTGTTCTTTAAGAAAAAACCATTTAGAGGAAAAAGCAAGGGCCAAAGATGCTTCATCTGTAAAAGAAAAAGACATTTCTCTAAAGATTGTTTAGAAAATAAAGAAAAAGAAGTCAAATTATTGCAAACTCTAGCAATAGAAGAAGATAATGATGTTGAGTCCTTATATGAAGAGCAAAGCTCTCCAAACAACAAAACTGCTTTTACCCTCGAAGAATCTGAAGGAGAAATGTCAAGTTCAACAGACTCTGAAAGTTCAGATAAATCAGAACATTTTCCAGTTTTGAAGATCCAAGAAGTACAAAAAGATATAACCATTGCTTCAGCTGAACTCTTTCCATTACCAAACCTTGAGGCATTCATCCTGCCATCCAAATATGATGTTCCTATAAAGGCAATTGCCTTTATTGGAACATGAACACAGAGAACCTTCATGAATCCTACCATTCTATCTTCCCATGTATAGAAGAGCCATAAACAAAACTTCAAGGTAGCCAACAGAGAGTCCTTTGAAACAAATCTGATAACCAGATCCAAAGTTGAAATAAAAATCTTTCCAGATTGCACAATTTGGACAAAAATCATTGGATCAAATTTGCCTAAGAAGGATATATTGATAGGAAGAGACATCCTGATGTTAACCCGGCCATAGCGTCTGAACCGTTCGTTTCCACCACCGGGTTGTTAATTGGCAAGCGCACCAATCGTTTGTAGTTTTCAAAATTTAGATATCGTTCCACTGGGATTGAAAGTCCAATAACAACAGTAATTTTCTATTTACTATGGTAAATATGAAGAAAATTATAGACAAAAGAATGATTTATATACAATTTATACAATATTCACAAGATAGCATGATTGAGTAGTTCATGAGCTAAAAAGAAAATAAAAATCTATCTAAAAAGTTGAGTTGCAATCTAGAGTAGGTAAGATACTTGAGATAAACACAGATAAACAAATTATGTTGGAAATTGGATCCCTAATCTAGAATAACAATGAGGAACTCAAGACATGCATATTTAATCATCAAGTTTCATGTCATTGCAGCTTAAAATCATTATAACCGATCCCTCGTGATATAAATTCTAAGAATTCACCGTAAAGTTCGATCCCTCGTGAGCTTTCTCAGTAAAAACTTGCATTAAGACTTGGCCTTATGGCAACAATGGTTAACAACCCCTATAGAATTGAGATACCAAGGGTATTCCAGCTTTTACTTTCGTCAAAACAAGTTTCAATACGGCATGAATAATCATTCTCCTGTTTGACATTCATACTAATAAAACAAGTTTCAATACACATGAAAATCATTCTCTCGTTTGACGTTCATATTAATAAAAGGTTGAAATACTAACATGGACTTGAATCATAAACATGCAGAGGTCGAATTCACAACATTATACTCAATAGATTAGTTCACCAATTCCAACATAAACAAATTAGCTACACATGGTGAAAGTAAAAACAACACTTACAGAGTTTGATATTACGAAGACGATGGGAACTTCACGATACAACGATCACAATACACCAAAACACACTCAAGTATCTAGAAAACTATTCTAGAACTACAACTCACAAAATAAGTACTCAAAGTCGAGCACGAAGAGAAGTGAATGAGAATGGGATGGGATGGATAGGATGCCTAGAATGGTGTTGGATGGCCCTATTTATAGGGCTGAGCAAGGGTGCTGACGCTACGCGTCACACCCCTGACTCAGCCTCCATTAAACACTTGATAATGGCCACTTCAAATTATTAAATTTGATCATACCTGGCCACATGAACATGTTTCCACCGAGTTTTGGCCTTTCATGCTGAGTGGGGTGGCTCTTGGTGCTAAGTGGAGTGCTTATCATTGGGTCCAAGTGGAGTGGTTGGCCAAAGTAGAGGTGGAGACCACGCAGCACTGACACTACGCGTGGCTGTGACGCGTAGCGTCAGCATCAAAAATAGCTGTTGATGCTACGCGTGGGATGAGGCTACGCGTCAGCTCCTACAGTGTAATTTTCTCTTGATTTCTTAACTTTTTCACTGCAAAACTAGAGAAAATTGATCAAGGGCAGATTATTTCCAACAACATCCATTTATTGAATTCAAAGCCTAATTTTCTAACAAATTAAACTAATTTTTATAATTTTTGTGAAATGTTTATTAAAAGATTTATTGTAAATTTGAGGACTAACAAATACCCCCAACTTGAGACATTGCTCGTCCTCGAGCAAGAGAGAAAAATAAAAAATAAAAATTTGAAATCAAATTTTTGAGTTAGTCCAAGAATTTACCATAAAAAGTAATTACACAATTTACCATTTTGAAATAATCAATTATAGACATCTAATATAACAAAGGTTTAATGATAAAATTCTTTACAATATTTTATTAACATACCAAACATAATTTCAGGCTTACCTCTCCAAGTGTTTATCTTAATGCAATTGGTAACCTGTTTCACTCAATCAATCATAAAATCAAATGAATTTAATTTTGATTTTCATCTAATCAATGGTTGGTTATATAGAGTTAATTCAGAAATCACAAGGTCTTTTCACAGGTTGTAATGAGGCTTGGCTTACAAGAATCAATGGTTTTTCTTGGAATTCAAAAACCTGAAATTATAAAAGAGCATTTTATAACTTTTAGGCTTTCTCTTGACCCAAACTTCTCATTTTCTTTCATTGATGAAAAATAAATACCCCTAACTTGATTCTTTTCACTATTTTTGACTTTTCTTTTTCATACTTTATTTTCTTTTGAAAAGAGTCAAGTTGCTTATTTTCATTCCCCATTTTTGTAAGAACACTAAAGATATTTTTCATTTATTTTAACTGCTCTTTTAATTAATCAAGTATAGGGAACGGTTATAACAAATTTAGGTTTTAAGGGTACCAAAGAATTTATTTTAGGCTCAAATTGGCTTTCAAAGGATAAAATAATTTTTACCAAGGTAAGCTGTTTGGCCCAAGGTTTCTTTTCACCAATAAATATGCCTTGATCATTTTCCTGAATTCTCTGTACAACAACACAAATTAAAGATTAAAGCAAAATCAATTCAAATGAAGTTATGTCGATTAAACCCTCAATTGTTTAATAAGATCTCTCAACTCACCGGGTTTTTTTGAAATTTGCTTGATAGTTAATAAACTTATTGTAATTAAATTTATCAAAATTCCTAAGTTATAAAAGAATTAATAATTGATTTTACAAAATTGGTTTTATTACGTAAAAATGTTAAGTGAATAAATTAACTTACTAACAAAAATTTGATTATTTATTAAAAATTTTTTGAATAATTTAAAATAAACAAATAACAAAATGGGTTGCCTCCTATTGAGCGCTAGGTTTAGTGTCTCCAGCCTGACATTCTTGCATTTCAAGGGCCAGTTAAAAGACAACTGGTGGTAATTTTGTTAATTTCACCACCAAATATAGTTTCAACCTTTGCCCATTTACCATCCAACTTCTTTTGGAAGTTGGATCTTCAATTTCCACTGCTCCATATGGTTTGACTTCTTTAATTAAAAACGGGCCTGACCATTTTGATTTCAATTTTCCAGGAAAAAATTTTAATCTTGAATTGAACAATAAAACTTGCTGACCTGGTGTGAAGTGTCTTTTCTTTAACTTTTTATCATGGTAAGCTTTCACCTTGCTTTTGTAGCATCTAGATGATTCATAGGCATTGTTCCTCATTTCCTCTAATTTGAGTAGCTGTAACTTCCGTTTGTCTGCTGCTACATTTGGATCAAAATTGAGGAATTTTAAAGCCCAATATGTTTTATGTTCCATTTCAACTGGAAGGTGACATCATTTTCCATAAACCATCTGGAAAGGAGAAAGACCAATTGGTGTTTTAAATGCAGTTCTGTATGCCCAGAGTGCATCATCAAGTTTTTATGACCAATCCTTTCTAGAAGATGACACAGTTTTCTCCAGAATTCTTTTCACTTCACGATTTGAAATCTCTGCTTGTCCGTTGGTTTGTGGATGATATGTTGTGGCTACCTTATGCTTCACTCCATAATGTTGTAATACTTTCTGAAGAATTTTATTACAAAAGTGTGATCCACCATCACTGATTAAAGTTCTTGGTGTCCCAAATCTGCAAAAAATATTTTTCTTCAAAAAATTCACAACAGTTTTAGTGTCAGCATTAGGGGTAGCAATTGCTTCCACCCATTTTGAAATATAATCAACTGCCAAAAGAATGTATTGATTTGAGTATAAGTTAGGAAAAGGTCCCATGAAGTCAATTCCCCAACAATCAAATACCTCAACTTCTTGTATATTTGTGAGAGGCATTTCTTGCCTTCTTCCAACATTACCTGTTCTTTGGTAATTATCACAAGATTGAACAAATAAGTAAGCATCTTTAAAAAGAGAGGGCCAATATAAACCTGATTTGAGAACTTTTGCAGCTGTTCTTTCATCATTAAAGTGTCCTCCATATGGTGATTTATGACAATGCCACAACACATCTTTTACTTCCCAGTCAGGCACACAATGTCGTAACAAATTATCCGCTCCAATTTTGAATAAATGAGGGTCATCCCAAACAAAATATCTTGCATCTCTAAAGAATTTTTTTCTTTGTTGCCAAGTCAAATCATTTGGAAGAACTCTTGCTGCTTTGGAATTGGCCATGTCAGCAAACCATGGCCGTTGTGTTATTTTGAAAAGTTTTTCATCAGGAAATTCTTCCAAAATTTCTTTTTCTTTGGCAGTAACCTCATTATTCATTAATCTAGAAAGATGGTCAGCTACCATATTTTCACTACCCTTTTTATCTTTGATTTCAAGATCATATTCTTGAAGGAGGAAAATCCATCTGATTAACCGAGGTTTTGATTTAGTTAAAAGATACTTGATTGTAGCATGATCAGTAAAAACAATTATTTTTGAGCCAATCAAGTAAGATCGAAATTTTTCTAAAGCATATACTATGGCTAGTAATTCATTTTCAGTAGTTGCATAATGTATTTGATTTTCATTCAAAACTTTACTAGCATAATGTATGACTTTAAAAACTTTTTCATATCTTTGACCTAAAACTACTCCAACAACATAATCACTTGCATCGCACATAAGTTCAAAGGGTAGATTCCAATTAGGAGCAACAATTACAGGGACAGAAACCAATTTTTCTTTCAAGGAATTAAAAGCTTTAAGACATGCTTCATCAAATTTGAATTCAACATCTTTATTTAGAAGGTTTGATAAAGGTTTTGCAATTTTTGAAAAATCTTGAATAAATCTCCTATAAAATCCAGCATGTCCTAAAAAGCTTCTAATACCTTTTACATTTACAGGAGGTGGGAGTTTAGAAATTACCTCTATTTTGGCTTGGTCAACTTCAATGCCTCTAGAAGAAATTTTATGACCAAGTACAATTCTTTCTTTCAGCATGAAGTGACATTTCTCCTAATTAAGCACCAAATTTGTCTCAATACACCGCTTCAGTACGGTGTCCAGGTTGGATAGACATGTTTCAAATGAATTCCCAAAAACTGAGAAGTCATCCATGAAAATCTCAATGCTCTTTTTAATTAAATCTGCAAAAATAGCAAACATGCATCTTTGAAAAGTAGCAGGTGCATTACATAATCCAAATGGCATTTTTCTGTAAGCAAATATGCCAAAAGGACATGTAAAGGCAGTTTTCTCCTGATCAAGAGGGTCAACAGCAATTTGATTATATCCAGAATAACCATCAAGAAAGCAATAATATTCTTGTCCAGATAATCTTTCAAGTATTTGATCCATAAAAGGAAATGGAAAATGATCTTTTCTTGTTGCTTGATTTAATTTTCTATAATCAATGCACATTCTCCAACTGGTGACAGTTCTTGTAGGAATTAGTTCATTTTTTTCATTAACAATTACTGTCATACCACCTTTTTTTGGAACAACTTAAACAGGACTTACCCATGCACTATCAGAAATAGGATAAATAATACCTGCTTACAGTAATTTCAGAACCTCCTTTTTGGTTACCTCTTTCAAAGTTGGGTTGAGGCGTCTTTGAGGTTGAGCAATAGGTTTGAAATTATCTTCCAACAAGATTTTGTGCATGCAGTATGATGGACTTATACCTTTCAAATCTTCAAGTGTCCACCCAATTGCTTCTTGATTCCTCTTCAATACTTCCACCAGTTTTTCTTCCTCTGTTTCACTTAACAGATTACTAATGATTACTGGTTTTAAATTACCTTCTTTCAAAAAGATGTATTTCAGATTGGAAGATAACACTTTTAGTTCAGGTTTCTGGATTTCTTCAACAGGTGATTCTTGAATTTCTTCAATCTTTCTTGATTCAAAGGAAATTTCTTTCCCTTGATCGAATTCTTCAAGATATCTTTCAATCTGTTTCTCCTCTTCTTCATTCAAAAATTCAACAGAGTTAGTCAATAACTTATTTAATGGGTCAGAAATAGTCATACCTTTTGATAAGGAAAGATAAGTTTCATCAAGGATGTCCACTTTGAAACAGTCTTGCTTCGGGCTAGGATGTTTCATTGCTTTGAAGACATCGAAATTTACTTCCTCATCGTGCACCCTTACTGCTAGCTTCCCGTTGTCCACATCAATCAGTACTCGAGCAGTTTTCATGAATGGTCTTCCAAGAATCAGAGGAACATCAGCATCTTCCTCTATGTCTAAGATCACAAAATCCACAGGGAAGTAGAATTTATCAACCTTTACAAGCACATCTTTTACAATCCCATACGGTCTCTTGATGGATTTATCAGCTAATTGCAGAGTTATCCTTGTCTGTTGTGGATCAAGGTCACCAATGCGCTTCATCATACTTAGGGGCATTAGATTGATGCTAGCCCCTAAATCTAATAAAGCCTTTTCGATATTTACTCCGCCAATAGAGACAAGAATAGTGAATTTGCCAGGATCTTTGGATTTTTCTGGCATCTTGTATTGTAAAATAGCGCTGCAACTTGCTTCAAGTTCTACTATCTCCTCATCATACTTCCTTTTCTTTGTAAGCAGTTCTTTCATAAACTTAGCATATGTAGGCATTTGTTCTAATGCCTCAGAAAAAGGAATGTTTATGTGTAACTGCTTAAAAATTTCAAGGAATCTCTTATATTCCTTTTCTTTATCTTTTTTTAATGGTGGATGAGGATAAGGTAAATCCTGGACAGGCGGTGTCTGTCCCAAATACTGATTTTTTTTATTTTTTTCTTTTTCTTTTATTTCATCTTTTTCTTTATTTTTTCACTTTCTTTTTCTTCTTCTTTTTCTTCTTTTTCTTCTTTTTCTTCTTTTTTTTCACAGCTTATACCTACAGTTTTACCACTTCTTGTAAAAATAGCCTTACATTGTTTTTTCACTTTGAATTCCTTGATGTCGGCTACTTCTTTTACTAGCCGACTCAACTGTTGATCTGATGCTTTACGTGCAACCTTAATTGTCTCCATGTATTGCATCAATTGTTGAATACATTCTTCAGCCTTTGTCAGTCTAGTATTGTAATCACCTTGATTGTTGAAGGGTCTAGCATTTTGCCTCCAACCATAGTTTTGGTTTTGCCTTCCCTGCAGGTAATTGTTAGAAAAAGAATTTACAAGAGGATTTAGAGAATTACCTGTAGGTAACCTCTGATGAATCAAGGAATTAGCTTGTTCTTGTTCATTCTTGTCAAGAACACAGTAACCACATAGTTGTTCGTTCATACAATACTCACATTGTTTTAATTTGAGCAGGAAGTTGTGGTGGTACATGGGTAACTTGAAGTTTTCCAAGTTGTTTACTCATTGCCTCAATTTATTGTATCAACAATTTTTGTTGAATTAACATTGTATCATTTACTCCTTGTTCAAGTATACCTTGTACATTACCTCTTTCTGGTTTAGCTTGATGGTCACTAATGGACATTGATTCCAATATCTCAATAGCTTCCTCCACAGTTTTGTTCATTAAAGAACCACCTGCACAAGCATCTAACATCATCTTGAATCGAGGTAATAAACCATGGTAAATGATTCTTACCTTTTCAGCATCATTCAGGTTGTGGTTTGGACACTTTCTCAAGAGTGCCTTGAATCGATCCCATGTCTCTCCTAGTGATTCATCATTATTTTGAGAAAAAAGAATGTATAGTTGTCATTGCTTCAAAATATTTCGAAGGAGAATAAAATCTTTCCAAAAATTTTCTTTCAACATCGGACCAGTTTGCAAAACTACCCGGTGGACAAGATTTAAACCATTCTTTTGTTTTACCAATCAATGAAAAAGGAAAAAGTCTCATGTAAACAGACTCTTCTTGATTGGGTTCAAAACCAATTGTGCTGCATAACTCATAAAAAATAGTTAAATGTTCATATGGTTCTTCATGATTTAAACCAGCAAATTGATTGTTTTGAATAATATTTAAAGTAGCAGGTTTAATCTCCACTGGTACAACAGGTCCTTGAAACATTCCCGAAACTCGGGGTGGACCATTAATAGTAGCAAACTGTCCCAATGTTCTCCTTTCAGCAGCCATATTTGAATTTTCAAAATTTTTAGAAGTAGAAGAAGATTTAGTTTGTGTTTTAGATTTCAAAGACTTGATTTTCTTTACAAACTTTTCTATCTCAGGATCAAAATAAATTTTACCTGCGGTAGATCGAGTTTGCATGCACAAACTAGACAAAGAAAGTTAGTGTATCAATAAGTAAAAGTAAATAAAAAAAATTTTAACTACGGTAAAAAATATTTACCATGGTAATTAAAAATTTACTATTTTACTGAAACAATTCAATCCCAGACGACGACGCCGGAAAACTTGTTAACCCGGCGATAGCGTCTGAACCGCTCGTTTCCACCACCGGGTTGTTAATTGACAAGCGCACCAATCGTTTGTAGTTTTCAAAATTTAGATATCGTTCCACTGGGATTGAAAGTCCAATAACAACAGTAATTTTCTATTTACTATGGTAAATATGAAGAAAATTATAGACAAAAGAATGATTTATATACAATTTATACAATATTCACAGGATAGCATGATTGAGTAGTTCATGAGCTAAAAAGAAAATAAAAATCTATCTAAAAAGTTGAGTTGCAATCTAGAGTAGGTAAGATACTTGAGATAAACACAGATAAACAAATTATGTTGGAAATTGGATCCCTAATCTAGAATAACAATGAGGAACTCAAGACATGCATATTTAATCATCAAGTTTCATGTCATTGCAGCTTAAAATTATTATAACTGATCCCTCGTGATATAAATTTTAAGAATTCACCATAAAGTCCGATCCCTCGTGAGCTTTCTCAGTAAAAACTTACATTAAGATCTGGCCTTATGGCAACAATGGTTAGCAACCCCTATAGAATTGAGATACCAAGGGTATTCCAGCTTTTACTTTCGTTAAAACAAGTTTCAATACGACATGAATAATCATTCTCCCGTTTGACATTCATACTAATAAAACAAGTTTCAATACACATAAAAATCATTCTCCCGTTTGACGTTCATATTAATAAAAGGTTGAAATACTAACATGGACTTAAATCATAAACATGCAGAGGTCGAATTCACAACATTATACTCAATAGATTAGTTCACCAATTCCAACATAAACAAATTAGCTACACATGGTGAAAGTAAAAACAACATTTACAGAGTTTGACATTACGAAGACGATGGGAACTTCACGATACAACGATCACAATACACCAAAACACACTCAAGTATCTAGAAAACTATTATAGAACTACAACTCACAAAAGAAGTACTCAAAGTCGAGCACGATGAGAATGGGATGGGATGGATGGGATACCTAGAATGGTGTTGGATGGCCCTATTTATAGGGCTGAGCAAGGGTGCTGACGCTACGCGTCACACCCCTGACTCAGCCTCCATTAAACACTTGATAATGGCCACTTCAAATTATTAAATTTGATCATGCCTGGCCACATGAACATCTTTCCACCGAGTTTTGGCCTTTCATGCTGAGTGGGGTGGCCCTTGGTGCTGAGTGGAGTGCTCATTATTGGGTCCAAGTGGAGTGGTTGGCCAAAGTGGAGGTGGAGACCACGTAGTATTGACGCTACGCGTGGCTGTGACGCGTAGCGTCAACATCAAAAATAGCTGTTGATGCTACGCGTGGGATGAGGCTACGTGTCAGCTCCTCCAGTGTAATTTTCTCTTGATTTCTTAACTTTTTCACAGCAAAACTAGAGAAAATTGATCAAGGGCAGATTATTTCCAACAACATTCATTTATTGAATTCAAAGCCTAATTTTCTAACAAATTAAACTAATTTTTATAATTTTTGTGAAATGTTTATTAAAATATTTATTGTAAATTTGAGGACTAACACCTGATAAAAAATCAAAAGTTACAGATCTTAGCAAACAGAGTGAAGCATAAAAGAAACTTCAAGCTTTTCTGCCAAATTCCAAGACTCTTTTCTTTGGCAGAAGTTCCTCTAGAGTTTGCAGAAGTCAGAGATCAATTGATAAAATTATGTGCCGAAGGTCATGATCTTTTCCAACATCCCAAACCATTATGGAAAAGAGAAGAGTTCTATGTGAATCTACCTTTCAAGTTAAATGAAGACATTAATCCTACCAAAGCCACACATTCGAGAATGTCTCCCTCAGAACTCAAAATGGGACAGTCAAAATGTCAAGAATTGATGAAACAAGGACTGATTGAACCCACAAAATTAGAGTGGTTTTGCACTGTATTTTATGCGAATAAAAGATTGGAACAAGTCAGAGCAAAGAAGAGACTTGTTGTTGATTACAGACCTCTAAACCTATTTCTCAAAGATGACAAATTTACCATACCAAAAATCACCTCACTGTATACTTACACCAAAAATGCCTCCATCTTCTCAAAATTCGATTTAAAATCAGATTTTTGGCAATTGGGTCTTAATCCAAAAGATCACCCCAAAACGACATTTTGTATCCCAAATGGACATTATCAGTGGACTGTCTTGCCTTTTAGACTTAAAGTCGCCCCATCATTATTCCAGAAGGCCATGGTTCTGGTATTTGAGCCTATCTTGCACAATGCTCTCATCTACATTGACGATATCCTGTTACACTCTCCTGATGAAGCCAGTCACAACCAGCTCCTCCAACAATTCCACTTCATCTGTGATAATTATAGAGTCATGTTATTTGTGAGAAAGTTTGAAATTGGAACGAAAGAAGTTGATTTCCTGGGGATGTAATTCTCCCAAGGAAAATATCTTCCTTAGCCTCATCTTGCAGAAGACCTTTCAAACTTTCCTCATGAAAATCTTTCTACAAAACAAATTTAGGAATTCTTAGGAATTCTGAATTATGTCGGAGACTTCATTCCTCATATTTCTCATCATACTTCTAAGCTTTCAAAAATGCTTAGAAAAATGCATCACCATGGGAAAAAAACAAACTAAAACCGTGAAGTTTCTAAAAGAAGCAGCAAAAAATCTTCCACCATTAAAGATTCCTGAAGAAGGGAAAAAGATACTACAAACAGATGTAAGTGATCGTCACTGGGAACTGTATTGATAGAAGAAATTAGAGGACAATAACTTTACTATGGACATGCCGGTGGACAATTCAAAAATGGAGAACTTTATTATCATACTACCTACAAAGAAACTCTTGCTGTCAAATATGGAATCAAAAAATTTGATTTCCATCTTCGAGGTCACCAGTTTAAGGTACAACTTGACAATTCTTCATTTCCAAAAATGTTAGAATTCAAGAACAAAACTCCTCCTAACCCTCAAATCCTTAGACTTAAAGAGTGGTTTTCAATATATGATTTTACAGTCAAACATATCCAAGGAAAAAATAATCTGATCCCAGATTATCTATCTAGAAAACAATCCTTTGAAAAGCCAATCCCAATCATCTTATCCTCTCACTTTTATCCCCTTATTATGTTGAACACTGAAATGTCATCTTCCTTATCATCTTCTCCATCAAAGTTTCCTCAATTTCTTCCTAAATTTAAGTATATGAAAGGAGTGAGACCTGCAGAAATAAAACTCTTTACCAAAACTCACATTTTCCATTATCTAGTCATTTCCCTACAAAAACACAAAATCCTTCCAAAAACTAACTGGTTTAACCTTAACAAGCCTTTCCTAAATATCTTTGGACTTTTCTTGGGTAAATTTTTCCAAGAAGAAGACATGTGGTATTTATGGTGTGTGACAGTACTTCACAATTACCCTATCATATTTCCCACATGGATTATGATAAGAAACCTAGAAATAGCTAAAGATCTTGATCATAGTTCTTCTCTGATTAAAACCTTCATGGGATGGTATCAACCTCTTGAAAAATGGATAACAAATTTGAAAAAAGAAATAGATTTTATGAAAGATAAGACGGTCCGATTAAGCTACAGTTTTTATACAGTAGCTTTACTCCATCGGCCATACTTCCAACATCCACAGACCAATATGTTATACACACAGAATCAAGTAAAAATTTAGAGGACCTATTCCAAATTTACAGATTTTGTAAATGATTACAAAACACCAGATCTTGCACAAGAAGAACTGATGATCTATCTTCATAAGATCAACATGACAAGTATAAGTCTTAGAGAAAGAAACTTAACATGTGTCAGTTTGAGTCATGTAGATGTAATATGCCCTCCTGAAAGTGATTGGATAAAGTTTCATGATTAACCTATAACAGTTCCAGAAGAAGAAATCAAGAATGTCCAAAAGGTTCCAAAACCTTATCAAAATTACCAGATAATAATGGTTAATGATGAATAATCTAATGATGATAAGGTTGTTTATTACACAAAACCTGAAGATGACTTAAGTGATAAAGATCCAATGAAAAATTATGGGCCAAATCATGAATCCATTTATAAGGATTGAGCAATGTGAAAAATATGTTGAATAAGGATGAGAAGATAAGATCCTGACAAGAATCCTATCTAATCTGCCATGTGTCATAACGTTATCTTATCAGCTATGTAATCTTATCCTTTATGTCACGTGTCATCATAATATGTTATGTAATCTCACCGTGTTATCTTGAATAGTTGCTAAATTATTGATCCCCTACCTATATAAAAGGATCACCTTGTAACATGAAAGGCAGAGTTCGATAGAACAAGGCCTAAGATAAATAAATATGTATTTCCCAAATATGAGTTTCTAAATTTCCTTCCTTTCTTCTGAAAACTTGAGGTAGTAGTATTATGCTATAAGCATTGTTTCGATTAAGAGATACAATAATCATAGACATAGAGTATGCTCTACATTTGCCTTATCTAAGAATCCTATGTATCAAAAATATGTCAAAAAAGGTCTATGTTACGATCATTCTTAGCATAGATTTAAATGCCAAAATTGGTGACTATGTTTGCAAGAGTAGTCTTAAGGTTGACGAAAATGCATTGTCTGTATGTTTTAGTGTTTATATTTATGTTAAGAGGGCTCTCAGCTAGCAATGGTATCAGAGTCTAAACAGTATCAAATTATTGTATCTCTTTTTCTTGAAATGGGTGAATATGGTATAATAATACTTGCTGAAAGTGAGTAAGAAGATCTCTTTTAAGAATGAAGTCATTATTGATAGTTTACACATTCTCTCGACTACTTAGTTTGCTGACTTCACTAGGTCAAGTAAGTCCTCCATGTGCATTAGACACATCCAATGATAAGTTATATGGAAACGAAAAGAGTGGCTAATAGAAAATACATGATAGGTCACTTTACCTTTATGATATTTATGAGTCTATATTTGTATGGAATGTGCATATTATTTATCAAAATGGATAATATTTTATGTTTTATTTGTAGAAAGTGGTAACACTGGCTTGAAGCTTAACTTATGTATTTTGGAGTAAAAGGGTACTAAAAGAACTTTGAAAGAGACAAAATAAATAAAGTCATTGAGAAGAATGCATTCCACCTTGAAGTATGGTTTGTGCTTAAATTAATATGACTCATGCTCAAAAATGGCCATGTTTGGGCAAAGTCATGTTGTTGACTATAGTTCATGCTTAAAAACGCTTATTCTTCTGACATGATCAGAGAATGTTTTGGGTGGCAATCTCATAGTTAGGATCTGATCTGTCCTGAACCGGGGTCTAGAGATCCGGTGTCAAGTCAATCATAAATAGTATGAAGATTCTGTGCAGAAGACCGGATGTATGAGTATCCGGTATAAATATCCGTTGTCCTTGTATAAGAAGTACGGATTGGGCGTTCTGGAGGTCCTTCACACCGGCCTAACGCGTTGATATGGGCGAAAGGTGGTGTCACCTGCAAAGATTCTCCGACGCTCAAGTCAGTGATAATATTCCAAGTAAGGAATGTTTTCCAGAGAGTAATCGTAAGTAAATTTAGTTCAAAGATCCCTTCCCTCATTGATGAAGAGAGTTCATATACCTGATTGACTCGAAATATGAGGGCATGTTAGTGAGGAACCACTAACCTCCAATAGCACTATATATTAATATTTTATTGTGCACTTGCCAGCATGATTGGGTCAAGTGGCTATTTTATATTGAGCGTAGAGTGTATAGACTAGAATCAGGGGACAAGTTAGTCATTCCCGTGAGCAGACTTTGGCTCGTAGTGCAGGGAATTATTGATCGGTCCCTGTAGCAATGCCTTTTGTCTTTTACATAGTGACGTGTGAGTTATCCGGTGTCATGGTGTTATCCTGGACAACCGGTATAGGGAGAGCGCCTGATACGGAATTAGAGTCCGGATGTATACCGATGACACCGGTCACACACTGGCGAATTGACTAAGACGTTGAAATATGTCTTGTAGGACGGATACCAGTATTGAGACCAGATCATATGTCCCCTAGCTTGTGTGAGGGACTGAGTAGTTGTTCACATAAGCTATTCAACCTGCGAGAGGTCTGAATATCGGTATGCTTATGCGCATAACAGTTTCTTCACATGTACTATCATATTGCAAAGAACCGTTCTTTAATCGAAAGATCCGACGTATTGATGTCGTCATAATGGATTCGGACAAAGATTTGCTGTATGAGAATTTCAAGAGTTTGTTGGAATTGAAGACTCTTGAAGTTCGCGTAACGACTGTAAAGCGTGAATTGCGTCGCATGATTAGACATTAAATGCTTTTAATCACGTGGGCAAGCAATTATTGCGTCTGAGATGGAAATATCAATAACCGTCGTTTAGGGATTAATGGGCCTACAATTTTTTGAGATTTCCGGGCCCAGCGAATAGGCCCTTCGTCGAATTGATATTGTTTTGGCGCGCATGAATTTGGAACGACTGTGTCGTTTCACTTGCGAACCAACGCGTTTAGTCGTGGACGACACAACCTCAAGAGTTGGTAACCGAACCCTTTCGTTTTCTATTAAAGAAACACTTAGTGGATTCTGGGTTCCACTCGTTTCTGATTTCTTAGCAAAACTCTGCAAAAATTTTTGCAAAGACGTTTGTCGCTTGTTCTACGAAGCTTTTCTCAGTTTTCATCCTTCTCATCATCTGAGGTAACTACTTTTCTTTCCCCTGTTACTTTCATCTTCTTTTGCCCTGCTGTTTCTATTCAAAAAGAATGTACTTTATTTAGGGGGAGATTAACTTCTCGTAACCCTAATTGTCATGGTGGAAGAATCCTTGTGATTCTTCCGAGGGCTGAGTCATGTCGCTCAGAAAGGGGATCTTACTCACTATGGAAAGTGACTTCTCCCTTCTCAGAGTCGTCCTCTGATTATAGTTTCTCTGAAAAGTGAAATGAGTAATGATTGTCACCCTTCTGACGATGTGACTTTTTATCGTAGATCAGAGATTTTGGTCTAGGCGACTCAAATGGCGACTGGAGAAGGAACCTCCGGAGATCACACCGTTCTGAAGACAACAGAAGGTCTCTACAGCGTTGCTGTCTCTAGGCTGAACTGGGAAGAACTTCAGGCTAAGTGGCCTTTCTGTTGGGTAGCTGATGAGTTTAAGAACTTGGCTTCCCGTCATGCGAATGAGGATGGATCTCGAATTCAACCAAGATTCACACTTCATGCAGAGGAAGAAATGAAAAAGTGGTTCAGGGTGTTTGCACCACTTCCTACAGAACGGATATGTCACATCATGCCAAATGACCGTTCTGTATACATGCATGATTTCGTATTTCATTACCTCGGAGTTCGTTTTCCCTTATCCGAGCTTCAGATGAGTGTGTTAAAGTTCTTAAATTGCACACCCTCTCAGCTTCATCCCAACGGTTGGGGCCTCATCTGTGCTTTAGAGGTTCTGGGCGAGTATTTCAACTTTACACCTACTGTAGCGATGCTGTTCTATTACACTCAGGTAGTTCAGAGGGCTAACAAGCAGGGCGGTGTTGGTCTAGTAACACTCCGGACCCTATGTTCCTTTGTGAACTTCGAATCCTACACCGATTCAGCTAAAGTTGATGGAAAATCATTCAAATCCTACTTTACCCGGATATCTGTTAAGAAGAAGAAACCTGTCTTTTGGAGGGATGAAGAAGGTCTTAATAAATTTCCTCTGAGCTGGACTCATAAGCATTTTCTTTTAAACTCCCAAGCATATTATGTTGATCAATCCGAGCTATCCCCGAATCGTCGAAAGTGTTGTTCGTACTTGAAGCACACATTACACGTTCTAAAGTATTTTCATGTAGGCGTCTTTTAAGTAGTTCAAGCAGAGTCCGGGACGAATATCTACGTAATTCTCGTTTTATTTCTCTTTTCCTCCTTTGTTAAATGTGTCGAGTATCTCGTAGTTGCTAATATCTTGTGTTTATGTATGCAGGTGAAATAGAGCAGACATCTCCGGAGATGAATAAATTGAAGGGGTTTAAAGCGGCAGGTAAATCCGTAGCTCGTGAGAGTGAAATTCAGGCTAAGACTTCTGTAAAGGATCGTCCTGAATTGATTATTCTGACCTCAGATGTAGAAGGGGAGATTCCGCTGGTCGAGGGTGGCTCGATTGGTGTTGGCGCAACTACGAGTCGGCCCCAAATAACCGAGAGGAGGAGAAAGATCAAGAATGATTCTTCCGGAGGACCGTCGAAGAAACATAAACCTTCGAGGAGTCCAAAAAGGGGAAGGGCTTAAGAAGGTAAAGCTGTAGAGATTTCGGATGCAGCTGATGTTTCTTCCGGACTCCATAAGGGCATTCCTGCCGGGGTTTCTGGATCTAGTCCGATCTCCTACCCAACAACTTCATTCCTTACCCCCTTCCTCTCATATCGGGGAACTACTCCAGCGATTCTTCCTCAGCCGTTGTATGAACTCCAGCCCACGCTTAAAACTAAAGAAATCAAGGAGGCGTGTGAGGCTGGAAAATGGCAGTTAGCAGAACTGACTGGGATGCTTCACTCATTCAGTTTGTTAGCTGACGACGTTGACAAGGTTGATGAGCTGACTGATAAAATAGAACAGCTCAACCTCTCATCGGGGAAGGACAAAGCCACTCTAAGATTAATGGAAGACCGCCTTGCCAAGTCCAAAGAGTTCGGAGATATTATGAACAAGGAGAACCTTAAGTTGAAAGGCATGCTCAAAGACTTGGAGGATAAATTGGCAGAGAGGGAGGAAATGCTTGATAAATCAAAGGAAGAACTCCGTAGCAGCCAGGCTAAGCAAGTTGAGCTCGAAGATAAAAGCAAAGCTACTGCGGAGGATTACTTTAAACAAGCCAAGGAGTGGTCCCAAAAGGAGAAGAAGTTCCTCCTTGAGATCGAGGGACTGAAGGCTGGGAACACGGAATCTGAAGGATCGAGTGGGGAGCTATCGAGGTTGCGGGAAGAATTAGCTGTAGTAAAAGCTGAGAAGCAGGAAGCTATTGACATATGCACTCAGGCAGTTGAAGAATCCTTCAGCCTGGCTATACGCCAAGTTTTCTACCGCAACCCCACTGCGAAACTTAGCCTCTATGGTATGGATCCGTTCTATGAATTCCATGGAGGAAGGTTAGTCATAGTGGTTGATGGTCGACATGAAGATCCTTCGAAGTCCTTGTACGGTTTGCCTCCCCTTCCTGAGGGTCAAAGTATAGGACCGGATTTCGTCTTTCCTACGTCTGAGGTTGCCTCATCTGTAGATGGTACTAAAGCTCCTGAGGGGAAGACTCCTGAGGAAATCCCAAAGGAAGGGACACAAGAGCTTGGAGCAGGGGAAGCGCAGAAAGAGGCTGAAGGGCAAATTCCCCCTCCGTAGTCTTGTTTTTGCTTATATGTAAAGTTGTGTACCGGGATCAACTCCGGTTTTGAACCATTACATGTAATTTTGTTTTTTGTTTTCCTTCTTGATGAATGAATGAAATTCTATTCAGATATTTATCTTGGATGTATATATCGTCTCAGTACCTGATAGTCCGTTCTGTATGACTAACTGTTGAGGTCGAACCGAAATAATTACCTTAGAAAATTAGGTAATTTTAGAACAGAAAGACATATACATGAATACTGTCCCCAAGTATAGGCGTGTTAAGGAATAGGTACCTGTTGTAGGGCTTCATCCTTAATTCTTTTGGGGAGAAAAGGAGTCGATCCGTTGTTCACAGAAGCGGTATCATAAAGCGGATGACTAATATTAATCTCTGTGATTCTCACAGGACGGTCCACAGAGTAAACCCGTTGTTTAATGTGAGAGTATTGTTCCGAGCTCAAGGAACTACACAGATACACAAAGGTGATGGTTGATTGATGGGAATTTGTTCACGCCAGAAGTTACATCGTCGAATCACAAATTAGGTAATTGAGATCATCCGTCCTGGGAACATATGTTACGCCAAGAGTTACATCATCGAATCACGGATCAGGTAATTGAGATCATCCGTCCTGGGAACATATGTTACGCCAAGAGTTACATCATCGAATCACAGATTTAGGTAATTGAGATCATCCGTCCTGGGAACATATGTTACGCCAAGAGTTACATCATCGAATCACGGATCAGGTAATTGAGATCATCCGTCCTGGGAACATATGTTACGCCAAGAGTTACATCATCGAATCACAGATTTAGGTAATTGAGATCATCCGTCCTGGGAACATATGTTACGCCAAGAGTTACATCATCGAATCACAGATTTAGGTGATTGAGATCATCCGTCCTGGGAATATATGTTACGCCAAGAGTTATATCATCGAATCACAGATTTAGGTGATTGAGATCATCCATCCTAGGAATATATGTTATGCCAAGAGTTACATCATCGAATCACAGATTAGGTGATTGAGATTATCCGTCCTGGGAACATTTACTCCTCAATCGTATGGATTGAGTCTTCAATTTCATATCCGAATCTGAATGTGGATTCATATTGAAAATTTAATCCGGTATCGAAATAAGATTATCACTCTACTAGCCCCCTAGCTTATGTGAGGGATTAGTAGATTTGCTCATATAAGTTGCATCGATTGTGGTGTGTCTGGATACCGGTTCAAAATTGTACTGTCATGTAAATGTCCATTCTTAGAAAAAGAATCCGTTGTGATGGAACTCTTTAGGACGGATTATGGACAGATTCTCTGCGAGAATCCCAAAGGTGTTTGGAACTCGCGACCTTTGGTATTCGAGCAACAGTTTTAATATCTCCCATGATTGGACATTTAATGCCATTAATCACGTGGGCAAGCTATTATTACGTTAAATGCGCATGTCTTTATAACCGTCACACGGGAGCTTGGTGGGCCTAAAATTTGAATTTAATAGGCCCATTTAGAAGGCCCTGTAACGAATCGATGGCATTTTCGCGCCTTTGGAGTCAAAGCGACTATTTTGATCCACCAAAAGGGAGAGTCGTTTGAGAGTAAACAACAGATTGTTTGAGTCGGTATTTGAGACTATTCGTGCCCTGAAAAAAGACATATTTGGTAATTTCAGAAATTACTTCATCTTGCTTCCTTGACGAACCTCTGCAAAAGTTTCGAGAAGACACTCCTGTTTGCCCCTGTGAATTTTGATTCACTATCCTCCTTCATCCCTAGGTAACCCTTCTCCTTCGTCTTTTCATGTCTTCTTTTAGTTTCTCTGAATGTCTAGGAGAGGTTTTAGCTTGGGTCGTGTTAACCCTAGGGGAAGAGGAGGAAGGGTCTTAACTCGAAACCCCTCAAGTCGTGGTGGGAGGATCCCTGTGATCTTCCAATCGAAGCCACCTTATTCAGAGAGGGAGGCGTCGCCGTATCTTAGGCGAAGGGTGATAATACCCTCTTCAGAATCCTCCTCTAGTGAGAGTGCTGAGAGTGCTGATTTATACCTCTCTGATGATGTGGATTTTTACTGCAGTGTAAAAGCTTTTAAGATGGCAGTAAAGAAAACGACCAGAGGAAGAACTTCTGGTGGTGAAACACCCTCTCAACGGTACATCATGAAGACAGCTTCCGGATTATGCAATGTAGTTGTACACCGGATTGATTGGGTGAAGTTCCAACGGAAACATCCATTCAGCTGGGTGGCTGAGGAATTTCATGATACACCGTCCATTCATGCTCGGGAGGACGGAGCAGAGTTGGAGCCGCGCTTTACTGTCTTCAAGAAGGAAAAGCATAGGGGGCGTTTTATGGTGTTGGCTCCACTTCCAACAGAACGGATATGTCATACATCGGACGAAAGGTCCATATATATGTATGACTTCCTGTTTCTGAATCTGGGTGTACGCCTCCCTTTCACAGAGTTTCAGATGGGGGTTCTGAGGTTTTTAGACTGCGCCCCTTCACAACATCACCCCAACGGATGGGGATTGATCCGTTCTCTTGAAGTGCTTGGGGAGCACTTCAATTTCACACCGACGGTGGCTATGCTTTTTTATTTCTCACAAGTAGTCCGTCGTGCAAATAAAGAGAAGGGAGGAGTAAGTTTGATAACCCTCCAGACTCTCTCCAAGATCATCAACTTTGAGTCCTACACTGACTCCGCCAAAGTTGATGGTCGTTCCTTCAAATCTTATTTCACCAAGATCAGCGTTAGGCCTGAAGATCCAATTTTTTGGTTAAATGAAGATGGGATTCAAAAATTTCCTGTTGCCTGGACACATGAACATTTTTTGTTAACCTCTCAGGCCTATTATACTGATGAAGATAAATTGAGCCCAACTTCGATTTCTGTTATTTCTGCTCTTCAATCATACACCACCTCGCACAAATTTTTCTCCTGCAGGCGTTTGCTAGGGTCAAAGTCCACCCGCGAGGAATATTTGCGTAATTTTTCTGTCATTTTTCATGTTATCTCATATTATGCCTCAAAATCTTTGATCTCTAATTGTGTTATTTGATTTTGCAGTTGAAATCGAGGCTAAGTCATCAGAGATGAACAAGTTGAAAGGGCTCAAAGCTGGAGAGAACTCTGTTGCGGCTGAGAACGACATTCAGGTGAAACAGAATTCTAAGAAGGCTACTGCTGAGACCATAACACTCACTTCGTCTGCTGGTGATGATATTCCCTTGCTGGAGAGCGGATCTGATAAACCGACCCCTGATGTAGTGGTTAAGAAGGACGGAGAGAAAAGGAAGAAGGCAAAAAATGATTCCTTTAAGACCTCGGAGCCTGAACCTTCTCCCAAAAAACCAAAAATTTCCAAAGGGGTTGCTAATCCGGAGGCTTCTAAGGGAAAGATAGTAGAAGGGCTCACTCCGGATGCCCCAGGCAGTGTGATTACCTTCGGTGCAAAACCAATAACTTCCTACTTTGTGCCCAAGGTTCCTTGCCCCTCTGATGGCAGTTCCGGTCTCGCCCAATACCTTATGTATGAGGGTCCTGTGCCTGAATGCATTCCTGAGTCCCCATACAAGCTGAAGACTCCATTAGGAAGTGAAGAAGTAACCAAAGCTTGCGATGCCGGACAGAGGCATTTGGCATAATTGTCCGGTCTTCTGAAGTCGGTTCGCAAGCTTTCAGAAGATAATGAAAAGCTTAGTAAATTGGTTGGCAAGGTTAATGACCTTAACGTTGCCGCGGCTAGGGATAAGGCAAGCATCCTCCGAATGGAGAATAAATTAGAGGCTTCCAAAGAGGAAGGGTATAAAAAGGATGAGGAAATTGCCAGTCTGAAATATCTTGTTAAGGAGCTGGAGGTCCAGATACTTGATCAGAAGAAAACTAATTCCGACCTCCATGCTAGCCTTTGTACAGAGAAGGAGCATTCGGCCAAATTATCGGAAGAATTGAAGGACGCCAAGGTCATTTACTCCCAAGGAGCAGAAGACTGGTCACGTAAGGAGAAGGAGTTGCTTTTAAAGTTGGCGGGTTCGACTGACGAAGTCAAAACTTTGAAAGCGGATTTGGATGAGGCTGTAGATATGTGTGACCAAGCAGTCAAGGAATCTTTCGGGCTGGCTGTTCGTCAAGTTCAATACCAGAATCCCAAAGTGGAACTTAATCTGAATGGTATTGATCCGTTCTATGAGTTTCACCAAGGGAAACTGGTGGCCGTTGTTAATAATCGTCAGGAGGATCCGCCTAACACCCCGTACAAGTTTGCTCCTCTACCTAAAGGTCAGTCAATGAAACCTTCTCTCCTGAAGCCTATAAGCGTAGGGACAAGCTCTGGTGCTAATGTAAGTAAGGCTACAGGTGATGAGGGAGGCAAAGGCAAAGGGAAGGAAGGAGAGACAAGTTAAAAGAAATAGTGTCCTCCTTGTCTTAGTTTTTATTGATTCAAATCTGCTGTGTTCCGGGATCAGCTCCGGATTACTAAATGAATTCCTTCGTGTAATTTAGCATTTGATCAATAAAAGAACAATTTGCCTTTATATGTTTGTTAGCTGAGAACAGCTTCGATAGAAGGGTTGCATGTGTAATGAATCATTCCGGATTTAAGTATGTAGAGTGAAGAACGGATGTTAACATATAACTTTCACTCCAGATTTGAACATGCAGGATTTCATGTATGGGCACTTTGGTAGCTAAAGGCTTGGTTTGACAGAAAAGATAGAGTATCTTTTGTCAAGTATAGATAATTTGGTGTGATGAAGTCGTTTTCTAGAATCACACGTTTGATATACAAGCCTGGTAAAAAGTGTACCTTGCTCCTTGAAGATCAGGCCTTTTGGTTGTAAGTACCATAATGGGGATCGCCGTTGTGAGGGAACATGCTCTTGTCATGAGAACGGCTTGCAATGTTAATCTTGAGGGAAAATGATTGTGAGAATGTTTCACTAAGAGTTCATCCCTCGAAGTATTCATTAGGCTGTTGATACTGTCCCCCAGTATTGTTGGGTGATCAGTTCTGAGCGAATATTTGATTGAACAAATTCCGAGTAAAACTTTCGAGTGGAAGTTCCTCTGAGTGAGAATTTCCGAGTGAAAATTCTGCTGAGTGAAGATTTCCGAGTGGAATTTTTGCTGAGTGAAGATTTTCAGCCGCATTCGGTTTTATTGTACTCATTACACTCGGAGTTCAATTCTGCCGTGGAAGACGTCCGATTTCCACGTGATGTATCACTGAGTGAATAATCTCCCAATGGGAAATCACCGAGTGAATTATTTTTTGACTCGGGGAACGGATGAGAAAAACTCTGAGTGAAATATTTTCGATTCCCGTTTGATGTTAAGCCGGTGGAAGTTTTCCGAACAGGAAATCACCGAATGAGGGATTTTCGAACGGGAAGTCAGTGAGTGACTTATCTTCGACTTCTGTGTTGCACGCACCGACTGGAGAATTTCCGAATGAAATGCTTTGGATGAAAATGTCTGAGAGGGATACCCGGGTGTGGTACTCTAGGATAAGATTCCACCGAGTGAAATTTCTCCGATTGCTGCCCGGTATGGTACCGAATGGAGAATTTTCGAATACTTTGGGTGAATATGCTTCAGATAAGGGCGTACCCGAATGAATTATTCCTGAGTTGGAATTTATGAGTCGGGCTTCGAATGAGTAATGCCGACTGGGGAATTGATGACCTGTACTTTGAAATCATGAAGTTCTCAAATAGGGGACTTCAAAAGAGAATATTAATCCGGAGTTCAGAATAACTTACTTGTTGTGTTTGGAGTTCGGTTCGATCCTATAATCTAAAATTCTGATCGGGGTTCGGTTTTGATCCTACAGCCCATGTCGTATTTGGCGTTCGATTTAATCCTACTAACCGTTCTTTAGTCGGTCTTTGGTTTTACCCATTGACGATTCTTCACCGACATTCGGCTAGACCTACTAGTCGTACTCGGGGTTCGGTTTAATCCTACAATCTGAGCCTCCAACACGGGGTTCAGATCAAGGCTAATCCTGAACCTACTGCGCCCGTTACTCGGGGTTCAGCGTGGTTTGGACAAGAACCAGCTTACTGCGCCCAAGCCTTCTCCGGTGTTCGGCCATACCTACTAACCGTACTTGGAGTTCGGTTTGATCCTACAATCTAAGCCTTCAACGGTGTTCAGCCAAACTTACTAACCATACCCAGAGTTCGGTTTAATCCTACAATCTGGGCCTTCGAAAGGGGTTCGGTACAGCCTTGTGAAAAAGGTTTGATCCTACTGCACCCTTTTCCTGGGATTCGGTATGATCCCTGTAAGAGGATCAATCCTACTATGCCCAGGTCTTCAATTGTTCATGCACCTTCGAGGAGTTACATCGTCAACTACAGAATGAGTAGTTGAGATCACCCGTCCTGAATATGTTTGTGCACGCCGGATAGACTGAAAATGACAGCATAAGAAAAACTCGAAGGAGTTAAGTTGATATATGAGATTCTTATTGAGTAAAAATAAGAATTACAATAAAAGCGTAGCTGGGACAATAATATTGGTTTCTCCGTTGAACACTCTCAAGTGAGGAGAAAAGAGTGCAGGTTGCTCCAGCAGCTAGCTGTAATAAATACGCAAGTTCTGGGTATTCCATTTGTTTCAGATCGGTGTGCCATCAAGGTTTTCAAGGCGGTAAGAGCCTTTACCAGCGACCTCGGATACCCTGTAAGGGCCCTCCCAGTTCGGAGCTAATTTGCCTTGATGAGCAAATTTGTTTCCCACACTTGCTTTCCTCAAAACCAAATCCCCGATGTTGAAAGTCCTTGATTGGACTCGTTTGTTGTATCGAAGGGCAACTTTGGCTTTGATGGCTTGATCTCTGATGAATGCAACCTCTCTGAGTTCTTGTATGACATTCATTTCTGATGCCAAGTTAGCGTCATTGATTTCTTCAAAGAAATACTTGACCCTAGTAGAAGCAATTTGCAGTTCTACAGGTATCATTGCCTCCACCCCGTAGGTCAGGCGATACGGGGATTCATTGGTGGAAGAATGAGGCATTGTTCGATATGCCCAGAGGACGTGACACAACTGATCTGTCCATCCGCCCTTGGCCTCGCCTAGACGTTTCTTTAGTCCTTTCAGCACCTCCCTGTTGGCCACTTCGGCTTGGCCGTTGGTTTGGGGATGTTCGACGGAGGAAAATATCTGGGTTATTCCTAACCCTTCAAGCAAATCTGTAAATTTCCTGTCCGTGAATTGGGTGCCATTGTCTGTGACAACCCGTGCTGGGACTCCGAATCGTGTTATGATATTTTCATACATAAAACGACGAGTTCGGGCTGAAGTAATAAGGACCACCGGCTCTGCTTTAATCCACTTAGTGAAATAATCGACCCCTACAATGAGATATATGATGCCCCCAGGAGCAGTTGGGAAAGGACCCAAGATATCCAATCCCCATTGGTAGAATGGCCACGAGATAGCGGATGTGAAGAGTTCTTCCGCCGGTGTGTGGTGAAGATTAGAGAATTTTTGGCAGGCATCGTATTTCTTGACAAAGTCAATGGAATCCTGCTTTATTGTAGGCCACCAGTACCCCGCCCTGAGGATTTTTCTCATCAGACTTCTTCCTCCGGCGTGGTGCCCATATTGTCCTTCGTGCACTTCTTCCATCACTCCTTGTACCTCATCCTCTTTTAGACAGATTAAGTAAGGTACTGAAAGTGCCCTTCTGTAAAGGTTGCCATCAATCATAGTAAAGTATGGCAATTCTCTTCTTATTCTTTTCTTTTCCTTCTCATCAGTGGGCAACTGCCCATCGGCCAAATAACGGATGTAGGGGGCCATCCATGTGTCACCGTAAAGGGAATAGGTCATTATGGCATTTAGAGAAGGGAAAAGAGGAATGTTGGGCGACGTCAAAGTGCTTTGGACCAATGTTGTGGTGCTACCAGGTCGTTTGGTGCTTGCCAGCCTGGAGAGTATATCCGCTCTTATATTCTCTTCGCGTGGAACGTGTTTGAATTCCATTTTTGAGAATTTCTGTCTCAACTCTTTGACACAGTTTAAGTACAGTTGGAGTTGAGGTTCACGAGCTTGATAATCTCCCAAGATCTGTGAAATCACAAGCTGTGAGTCACTGCAGAGTGTTGCCTCAGAGGCTCCGATGTTAATTGCGGCTCGTAGTCCGGCCAAGCAAGCTTCTTATTCAGGTTGGTTGTTGGAAGTTTTGAAATTAAAATAGAGGGAGATCTCCAAGTGTACTCCATCGTCACTTTCAAGAACTACCCCTGCACCAGAGCCCTTCTGATTTGATGAACCATCAACGTAGATGGTCCAATGAATGCGAGGTGTAGCTGGATCTATCCCTGTCATTTCCACAATAAAATCTGCCAGGACCTGAGCTTTAATAGCACTTCGAGGTTCATAGGATACATCAAACTCTGAGAGTTCAATGGACCACTTGATCATCCTACCAGCGAGGTCAGGTTTGATTAACACAGAGCAGAGTGGAAGGTCCGTTCTTACTAAGATTAGATGTGCGTGAAAGTACGGTCGTAGCCGTCGAGAGGCCCAAACAACAGCGAGGGCGGCCTTTTCAATTTTTTGATACCGGATCTCAGCACCTTGTAAGGTTTTACTGGTGAAATAGACCGGTCTTTGTCCATCAGGAGTTTCTTTTACTAAGGCTACGCCCAAAGCTTCATCTGAAATAGCCAAGTATAGGATGAGCGTGTCCTCGGGGTCAGGCTTTGCTAGAATAGGAGGTTTAGACAACACCTCTTTAAGCTCTTGAAATGTTTGCTCTTGTTCCTGTCCCCATTCGAATTTCTTAGATTTTTTCAGCACTTTATACAAAGGAAGTGACCTGTGAGCCATCTTTGGCATAAACCGTGCCAAGGCTGCTACTTTGCCATTTAGGGATTGGACTTCCCTCAGATTTTTAGGGCTTTGCATGTTAAGAATCGTTTGGCATTTCCCTGGATTGGCCTCAATACCGCGTTGAGTCAACATGAAACCCAAAAACTTCCCAGCTGGGACAACGAAGGTGCATTTCAATGGGTTTAACCTCATGTTAAATTCTCTCAAGCGGGTAAACACTTGGCGTAGGTCGTCAATATGATCACCTCCAACTGGTGTTTTGGCTATGATGTCGTCGATGTACACTTCGACAAGCTTGGTGTGCATGCCCTCAAAGACCTTGTTGATCATGCGCTGGTATGTGGCCCCAGCATTTTTCAGGCCAAAGGGCATAACTGTGTAGCAAAAGACACCACGATCATTTATGAAAGCTGTCTTCTCCTGATCCTCTTCGCACATCGGAATTTGGTTGTAACCTGAGTACGCGTCCATGAAGCTCAGGTACTGATAACCAGAGGAATCATCAACCATCTGATCTATATTAGGAAGAGGATAAGGATCCTTCGGACAGCAACAGTTAAGGTCTACATAGTTAATGCACATTCTCCATTTGCCATTAGCTTTCCGGACCATTACTACATTAGAGAGCCAAGAGGAATAACGGATTTCCCAGATAAATCCGACCTTCAATAATTCCTCGGTTTGTTGGCAAGCTGCTTTCTGCTTCTCTGGTCCCAATCTTCTCTTCTTTTGGGCAACCGGTCTCGTCTCTGGGTAGACAGACAATTTATGACAACAGAAAGCAGGGTCAATACCAGGCATATCGGCCGCGGTCCAAGCAAAGAGGTCTTTGAACTCCTGTAGGAGCATCAATAGTCGCTGCTCCATTTCTGTATCTAGCTTGTCATTAATATGGGTGACCTTTTCTGGAGAATCTCCCAAAACAATGTCCCTGGAACTTCCATTCGGTGTAGGCTTTGATGGGTTGGACGGATCAATGTGCAAATCCGCCCTAGGGTCCAAATCGACAAGGCTCACAGAACCAGCAGCTGCTCCAGAATCATTGAGTTTCCTCTTTTTGTTGGATGCTTCCAACTTTGTCATATTCAGGCTCAGGTTATAGCAATACCTGGCCATCTCCTGGTCACCTCGGATGGATGAGACAGCATTGTCTTTATCAATAAACTTGATAAGGAGGTATGGAGTTGACACGACTGCCTCTATAGCATTCAGGGTGGGACGTCCTATGATGCCGTTAAATGGTGACTCGACATCGATTACCAGCACTCGGGATTTAACCGTTCTGGCTCCTGGCTCGCCTTCAAAAGAGATAAAGGTGTCAAGGTATCCCTTTGTTGGTTGCTTTGCACCATTGAAAGTTGTTAGTTCCTGTGTGTAAGGCTGTAAGTCTGAGTCATTAAAACTCATCTTTTTAAAGGAGTTATAAAAAATAACATCACAGGAACTTCCCTGGTCAACAAGGATTCTTCGGACGTCCTTGTTGGCTATGACTGCAACGATGACTACAGCATCATCTCCACCAGGGATGGTAGGGCCAAAATCCTCATCAGAGAATGAAATTATTGGAGCTTCAACCCCTCCTCTGTAAGGACGATTGTCTTTAACCTTTCCTTGTACAGACAGAATCATTCTATGATGATTCTTCCGGGCTGTAATTGAAACTCCTCCCCCAGCGAACCCTCCAGCGATCATATCAATGACTTCACGCTGGCCTTGACGCTGTTGTTGAGGTATGTTATCTTTATGTGCTGTTTCATCAGTCATGACACCTTTTTGTTTCTCCATAGCAGAGAATTTTCTGACCGGATTGCGGTTATCGTCATCCCCGTCGTCTGGATCTCTTTCTCTTTTCTCATTCCGATCTGCCCTGTCAAAGGATTTTTCTTTGAACAGGTATTGCTTTAATTTGCCTTCTCTAATTAGCATTTTAACTATGTTCTTTAGAGCTTGGCATTCGTCAGTGGAATGACCATTCTGTTCATGAAAATCACAATATTTACGGGGGTTCCCTGGTCTCTTCACAGGGGCTGGCCTTCTAATGCCACAGATGCTGAAAGCTGGCCATCTGACCTCTCTCAAAATCTGAGATGGCTTGGCTGATAGAGGTGCATAATGGCTTAAGGAATTAATACGCCTTTCTCGAGGTCGAGGAGAGGGGTTATTAGCTTTGTGATTGGTGAATGGCCTCTCCATGCGTTCCGATCTCGTTTTGTCCTTACCCTTCTGGGGTTGGGAAGGTGGTGTTGGTGGCTTTTTCTTTGCAGCCATAGCTTCTAGGTGCATCTCTATACTCACGTACTTTGAGGCCTTTTTCCTGAACTCTTTAAATGTTACTGGTGGGCTCTTTACTATTGAGAGAGCAAAAGCTGATCCTGGCTGCAACGCCTCGATAACGATATACAGCTTAATGGACTCTGTGAGGTTAGGAACCAGGGATGCTTCCTTGTAGAACCTCTTCAGGAAATCCTTTAAGCCTTCATTTTCGCCTTGCTTAATTTGAGCCAAAGTATAAGATGTCCTGGGCACATCTCTAGAGATGACAAAGTGAGTTTTAAAAGTAGCTGCCATTTCAGCCCAAGAATCTATAGATCCAGAAGGTAGACCTTTAAACCAACTGAGGGCCTCTTCTAACAATGTCCGTGGGAACATTCGACACATCACATCTTCATCAACCCCTAAATGCATGGCTTCAAATACGTAAGCATTAAGATGCTTAGTAGGATCAGTTTCGCCATTATACTTTCCAATGGAGAGTGGCTGAGTGGTTTGAAGATGTTTAGGGATGTGGATGCTCATAAGCCTCCTTGAAAAAGGAACTTTGAGTTTGTAAATTACCAGGGGTGCTGTAATTAGCTCCCTTCTTCCCCGAGCGGCTCCATCATCAGAATCGTGAGTTTGCTCTCTCCCCTTGAATGTGGGGATGTTTGAGTATTGGAGAGTTGTGGATTTTTCTCCATCGGTTGTATGGTGTGTCCCGCCAGTTTGGGATGTTGACTTCTCTCCCAAGTTCTGTTTTTCACGTTTTAACTCTACTAACTCCTCCATCAATTTTTGTATCATCTCATCTCTTGGATCGGGTACAGATACTTGCACCATTCTCCTTGAACTCTCGACAGGTGACTCAAAAACCAAGCGTCTGTTCGTTGGTTGTTCTTGGGCCGTCACATCTTCTACATGCCCATCAGATATGTTTCTTCTGTTGCCTTCCATGACGCAAGGTCAGACTCTGTAAACGAGAGGTGGGAATAACTTTATCGGGTCCCACTGGGCGTGCCAATGATCTGTCCTGAACCGGGGTCTAGAGATCCGGTGTCAAGTCAATCATAAATAGTATGAAGATTCTGTGCAGAAGACCGGATGTATGAGTATCCGGTATAAATATCTGTTGTCCTTGTATAAGAAGGGCGGATTGGGCGTTCTGGAGGTCCTTCACACCGGCCTAACGCGTTGATATGGGCGAAAGGTGGTGTCACCTGCAAAGATTCTCTGACGCTCAAGTCAGTGATAATATTCCAAGTGAGGAATGTTTTCCAGAGAGTAATCGTAAGTAAATTCAGTTCAAAGATCCCTTCCCTCATTGATGAAGAGAGTTCATATACCTGATTGGCTCGAAATACGAGGGCATGTTAGTGGGGAACCACTAACCTCCAATAGCACTATATATTAATATTTTATTGTGCACTTGCCAGCATGATTGGGTCAAGTGACTATTTTATATTGAGCGTAGAGTGTATAGACTAGAATCAGGGGACAAGTTAATCATTCCCGTGAGCAGACTTTGGCTCGTAGTGCAGGGAATTATTGATTGGTCCCTGTAGCAATGCCTTTTGTCTTTTGCATAGTGACGTGTGAGTTATCCAGTGTCATGGTGTTATCCTGGACAACCGGTATAGGGAGAGCGCCTGATACGAAATTAGAGTCCGGATGTATACCGATGACACCGGTCACACACTGGCGAATTGACTAAGACGTTGAAATATGTCTTGTAGGACGGATACCGGTATTGAGACTGGATCAGGATCTATTATCACCATATTGATACCATTATGCTTAAATAATACTTTCTACTTTTGCACTTCTTTTTTGATTGATAAGTACTTCAAGTCCATATGTTTTGCACCCTTTAAGTAATTATAATACTTAGAGGAAAAAGATAGGTGCAAAATTATCATGATACATTCTTCAAAGGTATTAGGTGTAAGGGAAAAAAAGAAAGTTATAGTAGGAATGAGAGATGAAGAATTAGAGAATAATCTAGGCATATTTCATTGCTTTTATTGTTTACTATAATTGCTTGTATTATATTAAGATAAGAAGAGTTCTATCTCCTAACAAACCATGCTAACCATCCTAACAACTCAGCCTATCTTAACAGACTAACTAACTCTAATAGCTTAGGAGTTAGTTATTTCCTTTACATCCCCCTCAAACTCATGGGTGAAAGGTCATGAATCCTAAGTTTGAATCTACACAGTTGGAAAACATGCTAAGAAATAGCCTTGATAAAAAAGTCAACAGTTTAAGCAGAATGCACTACAAATTCCTTTGTTGCAACTTTATTTTTAACAAAGTACAGATCAAATTCAACATGTTTGGTTTTAGAATGAAGGATAGGGTTGGATTCTAGGTGATTGCACTAAGTGTAACATCATTGAAATATAAATTAAATAATTAATGAGCGTAATTAAATTAATGGATAATTATTTATTTATTGGAATTGAAACTGATTGTTAGTGAATAATTAAATAAAAGTAAAAGTTAAATTAAAGATCAGAATTTAGAATAAAAGAGAAAAGGAAATAGAAATTTAGAAAAGAAAGAAAATGTGGAAAGGGAATAAAAATGAGATGAAATTACTCTTTTGTCCTTAGCTTTAAAATTCTTTTTGTTCCTTTTCCCATTACCACTTCGTGCGTGAGAAAGGAGAAAAATAGATTGTGAGCGTGAGAGAGGGAAGCCATTGAAATGGGGTTCAAGCTCCAAATTGAAGGCCTAATTGCGATCAAAACCTGAAATTGATTGTGTTTATGAATCGAGGAAGCGAGGGCAACATGTAAGTACTTCCAATTTCATGTTTCAATGCAATTTTTCTTTTCAAATCTTCAAACTTTGGGTGTTTTGGTTGAATCTTGAAACTTTAAACCGGTTAAAAGGTTCTTGGTGACCTCTGGATAACAATGATGCTGATGGAATTTGGTTTCGATGTTGTTAGGTTTCGAACCAAGAATTGGGACGTCGTTAAGTGAAGGGGGGTCTTGAAATCGACGTCGGATTTTGTTAGGGGTAAATTCCTAATTTGTTTAGAATTAATTTCACGTTGTTTTGGTACCTTAAACTAGGGATTCAGTAACCGACGCCTAATTCTTGTTATACCAATTCTTTAATTTTTAGAGCTTGAGTAAACTTTATGGATTTGGTGATTGATTCAAGGTTCTGAAGAAGCGCAGAGTCGAGGTAAAGGGAGTGTGTGTGGTGCATAGTTTCATGTAAATGATTTTAATGTCCTATTTGGCGTATAAGTGGAAATGTATAACTTATATAGATATAACTTAAAAGATTAAATTAGTAAGTGAAATGATTGAAATGATGTTGATGGCTATTATTGCTGTAATGTATGACTATGATGTATGAATATGAAATTTTGTGTAATCGTGAAACATGAATGTTGATTTAGTGATGCCAGGTGTGGCTTAATTGATATCCCAAGGAGATAATTTTTATGTCAGGAATGATTGAATGATGACTTGATGATTATATGTTATTTATACCTGTTGCATGGTGGGATCAGTTATTCGGTATGATTTACCCCTTGTTTTTGGCTCCTGTGGTTATTAGTGACCCAGTTGAGCTACCCAGTGATTGAGGTGGGGAGCCAGGTAGGCTCGGTGGACCAAGTGGGTTCACAAATGTTAGGTGAACTCCCAGCTGATGGCTGATCCTTTTAGCATCTGGATACCAGGGCGTCCTATACTATGATTGTTTGAGAGTCAGTGATGAAATATGTCGTTGATAATTGTTATTATAAGTGATGAACTTATTGATAATAATTATGATGACCAATGGTGAACAATGATGATGTTGAAAAGTATAATGATCATGATAATTGTGTATTTGAAATTATTTGAAATTATATGCATTAAATTATATGACCAGTCATTCACCCTTATAGTTATTTTTAGTGATTGGAGACAGAGACATTGTGGACGCTTTGGATACTTGGGAGCAATGCCAGGACAATGTTTTGATGTATATTTTGATACGTTAAGGTTGTAATATGTAGTATGTATATATGATGATTGATGATATTCAACTTGAATTGTTTTAATGATGGTGATGGATTTTGGTGATGAATTTTGAGCATGATTGTCGCGACCGGGATCGCGGCAGGAGGCCGGCCGTAAAAAAGGAAAATTAGGTTCTCAGATTCCTTCTGGAAACCGTGGAGTCACCATCAATGTTTTTAAGGTAAAACATCGGAAAAACCTTAACATAAAGGTACTAGTCTTAAATTGAGATTTTAAGTTCGGGAGTCTGATTACAGGTAGGGAAGGTATTAGCACCCCACAGTGTCCGTGTTAGACGGTTACCCTAAATTGTTTAAGTTTTTGAACAATCCTAATAATTTATAATCTAAACCTCTTAGCGATGTCTGTGGATTTATTGTCGACTTAATAATTAAAATTATAATTTTGATGACGTATCGTCCAAATTAATCGGGTCGTCATTTAAATGTTATAATTTTATTAATTTTTTAAATTAATGTGATATGTTTATTTTTTAAATTTAGGCCCGACAGAATTAATTGTTCCCGCTCCTACGTATTCCCCAAGCGTAGGGGGAAATCAAGGTCGCGTACTTCTTTGTTATTACTTAAAAGATTATGAAGTAAGTTAAAAACATCGAAATTTTAGGAAACATCAATCAACAGGACGTCTCGTCCAAACTGATCTCAAATATTGCATATAAAAAAAACCAAAATCAACTGTCTAAATTTTATTATTTTTAGAGAAACTTAACGGTAACCAAGATCAACAAGACGTCTCATCCAAATTAATCTCTACCGTAAATATCTTAATTTTTATTACATGTTAACATCATCAAAATACTTTATGATCTAAATTAATTTTTGAAATATAAAAAATTTGAAACATAGATTAACAGGACGTCCTGTCCAAATTAATCCCTAACATAAAGATTTTAATTTTCATTATCTGCCAATATTAATAAAATTTTTATGGTTTTAAAAAAATTAAAACATAGATTAACAAGACGAAAAAGAAAAAAGAATACCTTGTATTATTTTTATTCACCTCTATTTCTTTTTTCCGGCTGCGTCAATTTTTGCTTACTCCTCCTCCTTGTACGTGAATTGTTTCTATTTTTCCCAAATCATGAATTCCTCCTGTTACTAAATTGCCTAATATATGTATATCATTCAACGTGAACTCCCTTTTCTAATTTTTAATTGCGTGAATATATATACCTATGCTTTCGCCTTGCTTCCTCTGCTAACAGCTTGAATTACCCTTAACGTGAATTCCTCTTCCTTATTGGCATGAAATCTCCCTTTCTTTTTATCTATACATATATACAATAACTTCCTCCCTCTTTTTTTTCTGTTCAGCCTTCTATAATCCCTTCCTCCTTTTTCTTATATAATACTACTTCCGGTTCTAAATATAAGTAAATATACCTAACTTTATACATATTAAGAATAGTAGTTGGAGGTAGTTATTTGTATTAATGTTATCACATATTTGATTTAATTTTCTAAAATACCCTTAGTATCATTTATTACATAAAGAATTAGTGGCCTTAAAAATATATATGATGAGGACATATTTGGTAAACAAGCATCTAATGCATTGGAAAAGTCTAATTTTACTTATATTAAAGGACCAAAAAATTCCACTAAAGTTTGTTTATATTTGGAACCGGAGGTAGTAATATATATCTATATAACAGCCCATTTTTCTTTGGATTAGCATATTATATATATAATAATGATTCTTTTATCTAAAAAAGTCTTTTCGTGAATCCTTTTTCTAAAAAAAGAAATTTGATTTCTTTTTATCTAGCAAGAAAACGAATTTGGCCAAATCTATTCTTTTTTAATTCAAATTTCAAAATTTCCCCTTTTTGTTATATCCATTTAGTTTTTATAATATATATACAAACTCTTATTTGAATTTTAAAAATTAGATTCCAGTCTTTTTTTTAAAATTTAAAATTCACGGTTCGGATGATGATTTAAAAAAAATTAAAGATCAAAGTCTGAATTAATAATTTGAAATTCAAACAAGCCTGCATGTTCATTTTTTCTCAAAAATTAAATTCTTTGTTAGATTGATTATTATTATTATTATTAGGCTAAATACACCTTTTGGTCCTCTATCTCTTAAGTTATTTTCAGATTGGTCCCCTATCATTTTTTAATTCAAAATAGTCCTCTAACTTTTTAAAAAGGTGTCAATTTGGTCCTTTTTTTGATTCAAAATGGTCCCCAAACTTTTTTAAAAAGGACCAAATTGACATATTTTTAGAAAGTTAAGGGACTATTTTGAAATAAAAAAATAATGAAGGACCAATCTGAAAATAACTTAAGAGATAGGGGACCAAAAAGTGTATTTAGCATTATTATTATTATTATTATTATTATTATTATTATTATTATTTAAGAAAAATTTAAAAGGGCCCGGATAAAATTGGGTAGCAACAATGATGATGATGTTGATGTATTTCTAAATTTCAGATTTGATATATATATATATATAATGGTTATGTGATGCTGAAAGTAATGAAGTATGATGGTATATATGATGATGAAAATGATGAAATACAATGATATAAGATGATGAAAATGATGAAGTATAACATGTGCATTGAGAATTATGTCCAGGAATTATGATTATGATGAATTTGGGCATTGAGCCACTTATGAAATTGAGTTATGAATGTTATGGACATGTGTGAATTATTTATGCTCGCATTGCTATATGCTAGAGACAAGTTGAAATATAGAAGGATGACATTTAGATGAAATGTAATGCACTGATGGAACTGGATAGGTCATTTTGAGTGTCTGTGGGAATTAGACTCCTTGGATAGTCTCTCTAGGTTCGTAAGTGCATATTAAGTTTGTGTGCATGCTTAAAATGTGGTTTGAATTGTATTTCCTTAATTTGGCATCTTGAGTAGCGCATTAAACAGTTGAATTGCATTCTGGTGCATTACTTTTGCGTAGGTAGAATTTTGAGAAATGGGGAAACATAGTACCCGTGAAGTTTGGTGTCACTTGGAGTTGAAACGGGTAATTTAGGGGTCCTAGAAGTGGGAAATTCCTTAGATAGGGACCAAACTACAATATCTGAAAATGTGTGTTCTGATGTGGGTGTGCTTACGCTACACCAACCTACCCACGTTGGTGCTGGCCCTACTCCCAGGTGCCTCCTGCGCATGCCAGTGTCCCCTAGTGGTGTGCCAATGTTAGTGATTGACCTGGTCTTATTTCCCTCTACGCGTGGGTACGCTAGTGAGCGTAAGCCCATTTAATGCCTTCCAAGAGCGTGGACGTCCCAATGCCAACCCCGGCAGGCTCATACGTGGTGTTGTATGATGCTATGTGTCTTGCCCTCTCTTGGTGTGTGTTCCCACGCCCGTATTGGCGTTCTCACGCTGGTTGTGGCGTGGTGTGTTACGTGCTCTGATTCCTTTTATGGTGCATGGGCATACACACGCCAGCCCTAGTATGCTCACGCCAGGGCACTATTTTTCCTTGAGTGCCTCTGGTCCATTTCCCCATTGAGTGGGTGTACCCACGCCACACCCCAGCATAGGCATGTTGGGTTCTGTTGGTCCATGCTTCCATTTTCTTTGCATTTTTTGATCCTTGGGTGTTTGACTTGCAATGTTCCCTTAGTAACCTAAAATATTAAGATCAGTAATTGTTGTATACTAGCATATGGCTTTTATTAACCATCGAATATTGCCTAATTGCGAAAAAAAATTTATTATGAAAATCACCAAGTAAATACATTATACTTTTTGGATGATCAAGCTACTAAATTTGATCCAAAATAAATATAAAAGCTAGTGGTTAATTTTTTATCATCGAATATAATCCCCAATCAGCGTTACAATATGTTGCTAATGATAGGTTAGTAGGTTTAGATAGGGTGAGGCCATAGAAGCTAGTGCCTTTAAGATACCCGAGTATTCTCTTTACAATCTTCTAGCGAGATAGGTTGGGGAATGCATAAATTAGTACACCTTATTCCCTAAGTAGGCTATGCCTAGCTAGAAATAGTGACATAGTGTAAGACTCCCACAAAGACCTAAAGAGTTGAGGAATATTAAAAACACCAAGATTATGTTTGAATAGCTTTTAGTTAGAGACCATAAGAGTGAGCATAGGTTTGGCTGTAGACATGTTAGCCTTGTAGAGTAGGTCAATGATATACTTGTTCTCTGAGAAATGTAGGCCATTGTAACATCCTGGCCTTTTGGGGAAAGGCTTGTAGGGCCATTTGTTGTGTTTTGTGGCTATTTAAGGTTATTTGCTTATGTTTATGGCTACAGTCAATAGTATAATGCTTGGTATTGGTGATTTTGTAGGCTTCAACCAATATGTTTGTAAATTCTGTAAGGGTAGTAAGGCCCTGTTGTATGATGTGATGAATATATTTGGTGACTAAATAAATCAATTAATTGATTTATGATTAATTAAGTGATTAATTGGGAGAAGTTGAGATGATGAGAAAGAAAATAAAGGCAATAAGGGTGGTGTGCTTAGACTAGTATAATGATAAGACTATATAATAATTTTTAAAGAATAATAGAAAGACTTTAAGTGGTGCCCCAAAGGACGTGTTCATCGGAAAAGTTACCAGAAGCCAAACCAGAAACCGAATCGAGCAGCAAGAAGTACTGGAAGTCATCAGGTGAGGAGATAAGCTTAGAATATTTGATGTTGAATCAAATATATTTCCTAAGGTATATTTTTAGATTCCCTGAAAATCGGTTTGAACCTCAACCCCAGTATCTTTACCTTTGGACATTATTTACGAATTGAGCCTTGCGCATGTTGAGTTATTTTCGACGTCATTTCTTCTCCCGATGTCAAAAATTTTGATTCCAGTTCCTAATTTTTCCTATTGAAACCCTTTAAAATGTTTTTGTTAAGCCTAAAACCTAGTTCCTTGTGAATTTTGCCCAGTTTGAAAAATAAAACATGTAACTTGTTAATTCCATGATATATCTACGCGCTTGTTAGCATTTTGGTCACAGTTTCTTCGTCCGTGATCGAAATTGATCCGTTATTTTTTTGTAATTTTATTTATTCAATTGTCTATAACTTTGATGAAGACCTTAAAACCAAATTCCTTACCATTTTGGGCCAGTTTAATTTCTAAGTTGTTGTTTGTAAAACCATTTCAACTCTGGACAACTTTCAATGTTTAGGGCATATCTTCCTCTCCCATTATCCAAAAATTTTGTGCTCTAGCTTATTTTGAAGAGGGAGAAAATAACTAAAACTTTTAGATTGACCATTTTTGCAAATTCCCAACCACTTGATCCCAATTTTATAAAGAAGGTTATTGTACCTGATTCAGAAGTGATTATGGCAGCCCTTTATATTTTAGCCATATTTTCTTCTTCTAATATCTAATTTTCATGTTCTTCTTTAGTTTGTTTTAAAGGGGAAAATATGATCTCCAACTTTGATGTCGGGCATTTTTCCAAATTCTGGCTCTAAAAATAATTTTAAATTTCACAACCTTTCCTTCAAATTTTAACAGCTTTGCTTTTAAATATTTGATTGATCTTGTCACCTTTTGATGTGAAAGTTAGACCAATTTCCCCCAGAATTCCTTTTCATATCTTCTAAATATTTTTCATGTCTTGTCTCTTGAAATTAAATTTCCTATGGAACTAAGTTGTTTCCTATTGATTGCATGTCCTATATCTAAATAATTTTTGTTCCTAAGCGGTGTAGAACTTGGAACTGGTAGTTAAACATGAAGGCAGTAAGCTTTTGGAACCTTGAATTGGAATTTGGAACTATTTTAGTGAAACAGATTTCAAGAGTTAAAATGTTAATCACTTTATGTGAAAATTCTTAAATTTAGATAATTGGTGAGTTTGGTGATTTTGGCGTTGAAATGGAAGCCTCAGAAGCACAGAAGTGAGGTAAGAGGGTGTACTTGGTGTATAGGTTAATGGAAATGATAGTGAAAGTAAATTCCAACAAATGGGAAAAGGGTAGGATAGTTAAGTATGTTAATATATATATATATATATATATATATATATATATATATATATATATATATAAGCTTATGTTGATGCATGTGGCTTAATTGTGATCTAAATAGCAAATAAATCTTTGAGTGAGACTTTGAGTGAAATGAAGATTGGTTTTTAGGTAAATTTCATTCAAGTAAGGATAATATCGCTTGAGTGAAATCCAAAAGAGAAGATTCTAGTGATTTTCGCTCAAGTGAGACATTTTTCACTTAAGCAAAAAAGGGATTTTCGCTCAAGCTAAAAATTTTCGCTTGAGTTAAAAAATTCTGACAATTAAGTACCAGCCTATTTTTGAAACTATGTTTGATCTAGACGAATTATGTGACATCCCTCTTTAAATAATATTTATTTTATTCAATTTATTGATTTTCACAATAAATCTTTCACGTTTCTAAAATTAAATTACATCACAAAAATAATAAAAAAATGCATCTTATAAAAATTACCCAAATTATAATTTAAAATAAATAATTTATAGTCCTCAAAATCATTTAAGTTGAAATAATCTCAAAACCTGAAACAGGGGTCTGACGCTACGCGCCAGTCCCACGCCAGGCGTGAGAGTGCATTCGTAGCCCTGACGCTGAGCGCCAGGATGACGCTACGTGTGGGCTTATCAGTGACAGCACCTGATGCTGTCACACATTTTAGGCCTTTTGACCAATTACTAACTTATCCAATTAGCTCATTTCAGGTCTAATTGCCACAAAACTTAATGGTCCATATGTTTTCCCCATTCTGAAACTATTGGCGATGTTCGTTCGCCAAAATTCCAACATATGCTCAAGTTATGCACGAAATACAACTTAACCACTTTATGTGCAACACTCTTGCACCAAACACCCTAAATGATTCTTAAATGATCCAAAGCCAATGCATACCACTTTTAAATATTCTTATGGACTTATTGATACTTAGCAAAGGTATTGAAACTCATTGAAACTCAAATTCACCTATCCCGTTTCTCAAAGTCATAGGGATGGCTACTAATTCAAATCTCTAAATCTATTCAATTCATCGATACAACATTCAATCATTTCAAATAACTATTACAGCACAAAGACATCCACAGAACATGCCTATAATGCATGATTTACTACAGTATAGCTCTATGCCATAACCATAGTCATCCAACAGTACCTGGTCATCACATATGCATAATATCTAATGGCTCAATGCCATTACATAATCACATCACCCAAACCACACATATATTATACTATGCATAAGTTCACACTCCCACAGATTTACACACATATCTACATATATCTACTGACGGCTCAGTGCCATTAGGCATCACGAACAAGTAACAACAACACATACTTCTACAAATCTACGAGATAATATATTCACATATAAATATATACAAGATATACATTCCAAACTCCTCTGGCATTACTCCTTGCTCATTTTTGTACTGGTTTCCGCAGCATCCGCAACATCCTTGGGTTTATTCACTGTGAATATAAAATAAGGGTGAGTATATATCACAAGAATGATACAACTACATAATCAGAGTTGATATCACCTGGAGAATCTCATTCTCCTGCCTGGGTTATTGATCCACTAAACTTTTCTCATATGAACCCAACATATCATAATCCATCATAATCATCATAAATTCATTATGTTCACATCATAACAAATATCTCGCAACATTGAGATAAATTAATTTTAAGTACCCATACTTAATCAATTCATTTCACAATTCATTATTTCAATCATATCATTATCATATCAATGCAATAATCTGCATATCAGTCAAGGAATATAATTCACAACTGACTCTCATATACATCAGACACCTAGTATCCGGATACTAACGAATCAGCCACCAGCTGGGAGTCCACCGACATCCCGTGAACACATCCTGGTTCACCGAGCCCGGTATCATAAACCGTCTCCCCACCTCAACCACTGGATCTCTTCCTGGATCACTGGGTAGCTCAACTGGGCCTCTACATGGACCACGGGAGCCAGAAGCGAGGGGTAATCTATACCGAATGACTGTCCACAATACATATCATGCATACACAGCATCTAAAAATATATCTCATCATATACACATTATTCATTATTATACAATCATTAAATGATTTTGGCATACAAGCAAACTCACAATATAAGAATCGCATCTCAGCATAAGAGCCACACCTCAACATAAATACCACATCTCTCGGCATAAAAGTCACATCTCTCGGCATAAAAGCCACATCTCGGCATAAAAGCCACATCTCGGCATAAAAGCCACATTCTTTAAATATCATAATCATACTTTACATTCATAATATTCACATAATCAAACATAACTTTATATCTTCTATATCACGATAATTCAATATTTCATCACTCTCCATTATGCACATTCTAAACATACTTTATACATTATTTTCCATCTTATTCATAATTCACGTCTCATTCATTACCATTCTATTTTCCATAATTGTCAAATACAACGTATAACCACATACATAATCTAATCACATATTCTCCTATATATATATATATATATATATATATATCAATCTCATACTTTCACAGATTTAATTTTTTTCCAACATAATTATCACAAATCTATAATCAAATATATACCATAATACTCCCCTTACCTCACTGTCGATGCTCTAAACTCAATTACCAAGATCAATGCGCCGCAACCACTAAAAGATAAAATTATAAAAAGGTTTAAGGTTTTAACCGTTCAAACCTTAATCCAACTCAAGAATATGCTCAGAAATTACTTTCTAAAGCTTTAGAAGCTTACCACAACTGAAACCACAAGTTCTCCGAGAAACCCCTTTTTTCGCTAATCTTTCAACGGCTCTTTCGTAACCTATATAAAGCGGAATTCAAATTCATCACTCAATCCTTCTTTTGAACACCATAAGGAAACTTTTAACCGGTTTAGAATCTTAAAATTCAAAGTTCCCTTGTTTTCCCCAAAAATGGATAAAGATCGAAAATCTCCATGGAATTCAAAATTGAAAGATCCCATGCGTTAATCTTAAGTTTCTTACCTCTAATCCGTAATTAATTTCAGATTCCAACCTCTTGTTGGCCTTTAATTGTCGCAGGGAAAAGAGAGAAGAAGAAGAACCCCAAAACTTATATTTTTAACTTCTGCTCTGCAGGCTGTCATCTTGGGTCTTTATTCTGCCCGCGACACTGACGCTATGCGTCCCCCTGACGCTACGCGTCAAGTCTAAATTTTTATATGGACGCTACGCGTCCACTAACGCTACTCGTCAAGTTTTACCCTGACGCTACGCGTCAGGTCCCAAATCAAAATTTTCTTTTTATTTTAATTTTACATCTTATAATAATCTTACTTTATTAAATATCCAAACTCATGAATATAAAACATAGGGATGTTACACTCACCCCCCCTAAGAATAGATTTCGTCCTCGAAATCAACATACCTCTGTAAATAGATCCGGGTATTGTTGTCGCATCTCAGATTCTAATTCCCACGTGTGTGAAATTTCATTGAAATTCTGCCATAAAACTTTTACTAAGGGAATATTCTTATTCCTTAATTGTTTGGTTTGAAAACCATCAATACGAAGAGGAATAGCCGGTACCGTCACATCTTCTCTGATTTCAATAATGTCATCTGGAACCACCATATCATCTCGAGGGATATACTTTCGAAGCTGGGAGACATGAAAAACATCATGCAACTTTGACAAGACTGTAGGAAGCTCAAGTCTATAGGTAACATTGCCTATTCGCTCTAAAATATACCAATAACTCGACCCACACCTTTCGTAGGTGAAACTTTCAAAATACTTGATCATCAACTTGAAATATCAGAGGTCTATGTTTAGCATCATAATAGCTTTTCTGACGGTCTTGAGCAACTTTCAATTTATTTCTGATCAATTTAATCTGTTCTGTCATTGATTGAACCATTTCAGGCCTCAATACAAGGACGTCACTACCATCAGCCCAACATAAAGGAGTTTGGCATTTTCTACCGTATAAAGCCTCATAAGGAGCCATACCAATACTGCTATGGAAGCTATTGTTATAAGTAAATTCAATCAAAGGTAAATACTGCTCCCAACTTCCTCCATGTTCTATCACACAAGCCCGAAGTAAATCTTCCAGAGTTTGTATTGTACGTTCAGATTGTCCATCTGTTTGAGGATGATATGCGGAGCTCATTTTTAACTCAGTGCCTAGCTCACGTTGTAAACTTCTCCAAAATTTAGAAGTAAAACGAGGATCACGATCTGACACAATACTGGAGGGTACACCATGCAACCTTATAATTTCTTTCACATAAATATTAGCAAGCTTTTCCAAAGACCATCTCATATTAATAGCAAGAAAATGAGCATTCTTCGTTAATCGATCAACAACAACCCATATGGCATCACATCCAGCACGAGAACGAGGCAAACCCGATACAAAGTCCATAGAGATACTATCCCACTTTCATATCGGAATATCAAGTGGTTGTGCTAACCCTGAAGGTTTCTGATGCTCCACTTTAGACTTTAAGCACACTATACAGGATGCCACATATTCAATTATCATTTTCTTCATCCCCGGCTACCAAAATTGTTGCCGTAAATCTTGATACATTTTCGTCACACCTGGATGAATACTTAATGAACTCTTATGAGCCTCTGATAGAATCTGTGTTCGAAATTCACCATTGGAGGGCACTATAATACGATTTTTAAACCGCCACAGCCCATTAGAATCTCTATTCAAAGGTAGATTCTTGCCCCAATCTTGGGCATCAATCAACTGTTTTACATCAGTATCATCCTCTTGACATTCAGACAAAGATTTTAAAAATTCATTAGTAATTTTTAGCATCCCAATTAGCATACAACCAGGAGAATAAACCACTACAGCTAGATGCATATCACGAAAACTTTCTAGCAGTTTATATTCTTCTATCATTAAAGATGCAATATGAAGAGATTTCCTGCTCAAAGCATTAGCAACCACATTCGCTTTGCCTGGATGGTATTTTAATTCAAAATCATAATCTTTTAAATATTCCATCCATCGCCTCTGTCTCATGTTCAATTCTTTTTGATCAAATAAGTACTTCAAACTCTTATGATCACTAAACACAACAAAACGGGAGCCATAAAGATAATGTCTCCAAATTTTCAATACAAATACAACCACCGCTAACTCTAGGTCGTGAGTAGGATAATTCTGCTCATGAAGTCTCAACTGCCTAGAAGCATAGGCTATAACTCTATCTTCTTGCATTAACACACCCCCCAAGCCAGATTTAGAGGCATCACTATATACAACAAATTCTCTGGCCACCTCGGGTAAAGCAAGCACAGGGGCAGAAGTCAATTTCTTTTTCAATTCATTAAAACTTTGTTCACATTCATCAGTCCAAACAAAAGGACATCCCTTCCTAGTTAATTTGGTCATAGGAAGTGCAATACGAGAGAAACCTTCTATGAAACGTCGGTAATACCCAGCTAAACCAAGAAAACTTCGAATCTCAGTAATAGATTTGGGCCTCTCCCAATTCATAACTGCAATTGTCTTGGAAGGATCAACAGAAACTCCATCACTAGAAATTACATGCCCCAAGAACTGAATACTTTTAACCCAGAATTCACATTTTGACAATTTTGCATATAACTGTCTCTCTCGCAAAATCTGTAAAACAATACGGAGATGCTGAACATGTTCACCCTCGGATCTTGAATATACTAGTATATCATCAATAAACACTACTACAAACTGATCCAAGAAAGGATGAAAGATTCGATTCATATAACTCATGAATACCGCCAGAGCATTAGTAACTCCAAATGGCATCACCACATACTCATAATGATCGTATCTTGTTCGAAAAGCGGTTTTCGGAATATCCTCAGGTTTTACTCTAATCTGATGATATCCGGATCGTAAGTCAATCTTAGAAAAGATACATGCGCCCCGTAACTGGTCAAGTAAATCATCAATCCTTGGTAAAGGATATTTATTTTTAACTGTCAATTTATTTAACTGACGGTAGTCAATACATATTCTCATACTCCCATCTTTCTTTCGTACCAATAGTACAGGAGCACCCCAAGGAGAAGCACTAGGTCTAATAAAACCTTTACTTAACAGTTCCTCAACTTGCTTTTTCACCTCAGTTAACTCTATAGATGACATACGATATGGTGCACGTGACACTGGCTCGGCACCCAAAACTAAGTCAATCACAAAATCAATTTCCCGGTTTGGAGGTAACCCAGGAATATCTTCCGGAAACACATCCGAAAATTCACTTACAATAGGTATATCAACAAGAATCAAATTACCTATCCCTGTAAAATAACAATAACAAAAAGAAATATTAACATACCAAATCATTAGGAGTGGATTCAACAGGAAAAACCACCATTTTACGATAGCAATCCACCAGAATCTGATTGGCAGACAACCAATCTATTCCCAGAATAATATCCAGATTTTTCAAGGGCATACAGATTAAATTTGCATTAAAAGTTCGACCTTCAATAGATAAATTTACTCCTTCACACATAGTCATAGTCTTAACCTCAGAACCAGTCGGTGTAGACACAATTATAGCATTATTCATCAATACTATAGGTAATTCAAGATCTCTAGCACAACTTTCAGCAATAAACGAATGAGTAGCTCCAGAATCATATATCACATCTACAAGATTACCAAAAAGAGAACACTTACTGTGCACTAGTTGATCATTATGAATAGCATCAGAAGCATCAAAAGCAAACACTCTCCCAGTAATAACATTCTGAGCACTAGCAGACTGTGTGGTATCAGATTGTCGGATTGGGCCTCCTCGAGCCCCACTACGTCCACCCCTCTAAAACCTACCACCCTGATTCACGGGAGTAAAACCCCTACCCCCTTGTACATTCTTGTGTTGCCTCATAGGATAATCGGGCCTAAGATGCCCAGTCTGACCACAATGATAGCATATAGGCAATTCAAATCTATAGTTTCTAGCCAAATGTCCTTCTCCACCACATTTAAAACAAACTTGATTGTCAGGACGAGTACTGCCTCGACCTCTAACTGGAGAAGAAGATGAAGAAGAAGATCCACTTCGACTAAATCTCTGCTTTTTAAATTCAACTCCTTTAATTCTCAACTGAGATTTATCTTTTCTGAAAGAAACCCTCTGCATCTGAACATTTTCAGTCAACTGTGCTTTATTAACAAGTTCAGCATAGTCCCTAATCCCCAAAGGTACAATAGCAGTACGAAGCTCTATTCTCAAACCAGACTCATATTTAGCACTTTTGTTACTTTCAATACCTTCTAAGGAAAAAGGGTAATAAAAGTCACATAACTCATCAAATTTAGCTGTATATTCAGCTACAGACATCCTTCCCTGTTCAAGATGTAAGAATTCCATCTCTTTTCTAGTTTTATAATTATCAGGAAAGTATTTTGCCAAAAACCTCTTTTTAAAATTGACCCAGTTTAAGGCCTCATTAGCATTGATCATCTGAGGTTTGGCACGTGTCCACCAGACCCTAGCTTCATCACGCAACTGATAAGTAGAGAATACCACTTTTTGTTCCTCAGTACATTCAAAATAATCAAACATTTGTTCCATTTCTCTAAGCCACATATAAGCTCCATCATAATCACGTCCACCCTTATACACTGAGGGATTTCGCTTTAGAAATTTATCAAGGGTTGGGCCAGATTCAGCCCTTCCCATCAGCTGAGAAAACTTTTCTAAGAAGTCACCCTCAGGGGTTGAATTAGAAGTACCAGCCATTCTATAATTAACATAACACACCATTAATAATCAAACAAATTAAATATAATCCATAATCAATACCTCAATACCAGGAAATGCGGCTAACGGATAACCAGTGAGCACAATGCCAGGATTCCTAAAAATTCACTTTTACACATATACAATTCCATCCATACAAATGAATTCACAAACAAATCTCATTACTTTCTATCATTTCTACCCACAAGGTTTACAATCCTGAATAGTCTTGCTCTGATACCAATTGTGACATCCCTCTTCAAATAATATTTATTTTATTCAATTTATTGATTTTCACAATAAATCTTTCACGTTTCTAAAATTAAATTACATCACAAAAATAATAAAAAAATGCATCTTATAAAAATTACCCAAATTATAATTTAAAATAAATAATTTATAGTCCTCAAAATCATTTAAGTTGAAATAATCTCAAAACCTGAAACAGGGGTCTGACGCTACGCGCCAGTCCCACGCTAGGCGTGAGAGTGCATTCGTAGCCCTGACGCTGAGCGCCAGGATGACGCTACGCGTGGGCTTATCAGTGACAGCACCTGATGCTGTCACACATTTTAGGCCTTTTGACCAATTACTAACTTATCCAATTAGCTTATTTCAGGTCTAATTGCCACAAAACTTAATGGTCCATATGTTTTCCCCATTCTGAAACTATTGGCGATGTTCGTTCGTCAAAATTCTAACATATACTCAAGTTATGCACGAAATACAACTTAACCACTTTATGTGCAACACTCTTGCACCAAACACCCTAAATGATTCTTAAATGATCCAAAGCCAATGCATACCACTTTTAAATATTCTTATGGACTTATTGATACTTAGCAAAGGTATTGAAACTCATTGAAACTCAAATTCACCTATCCCGTTTCTCAAAGTCATAGGGATGGCTACTAATTCAAATCTCTAAATCAATTCAATTCATCGATACAACATTCAATCATTTCAAATAACTATTACAGCACAAAGACATCCACAGAACCTGCCTATAATGCATGATTTACTACAGTATAGCTCTATGCCATAACCATAGTCATCCAACAGTACCTGGTCATCACAGATGCATAATATCTAATGGCTCAATGCCATTACATAATCACATCACCCAAACCGCACACATATTATACTATGCATAAGTTCACACTCCCACAGATTTATACACATATCTACATATATCTACTGACGGCTCAGTGCCATTAGGCATCACGAACAAGTAACAACAACACATACTTCTACAAATCTACGAGATAATATATTCACATATAAATATATATAAGATATACATTCCAAACTCCTCTGGCATTACTCCTTGCTCATTTTTGTACTGGTTTCCGCAGCATCCGCAACATCCTTGGGTTTATTCACTGTGAACATAAAATAAGGGTGAGTATATATCACAAGAATGATACAACTACATAATCAGAGTTGATATCACCTGGAGAATCTCATTCTCCTGCCTGGGTTATTGATCCACTAAACTTTTCTCATATGAACCCAACATATCATAATCCATCATAATCATCATAAATTCATTATGTTCACATCATAACAAATATCTCGTAACATTGAGATAAATTAATTTTAAGTACTCATACTTAATCAATTCATTTCACAATTCATTATTTCAATCATATCATTATCATATCAATGCAATAATCTGCATATCAGTCAAGGAATATAATTCACAACTGACTCTCATATATATCAGACACCTAGTATCCGGATACTAATGAATCAGCCACCAGCTGGGAGTCCACCGACATCCCGTGAACACATCCTGGTTCACCGAGCCCGGTATCATAAACCGTCTCCCCACCTCAACCACTGGATCTCTTCCTGGATCACTGGGTAGCTCAACTGGGCCTCTACATGGACCACAGGAGCCAAAAGCGAGGGGTAATCTATACCAAATGGCTGTCCACAATACATATCATGCATACACAGCATCTAACAATATATCTCATCATATACACATTATTCATTTTAAATCATGAATATACATTATACAATCATTAAATGATTTTGGCATACAAGCCAACTCATAATATAAGAATCGCATCTCAGCATAAGAGCCACACCTCAACATAAATACCACATCTCTCGGCATAAAAGTCACATCTCGGCATAAAAGCCATATCTCTCGGCATAAAAGCCACATCTCGGCATAAAAGCCACATCTCGGCATAAAAGCCACATTCTTTAAATATCATAATCATACTTTACATTCATAATATTCACATAATCAAACATAACTTTATATCTTCTATATCACGATAATTCAATATTTCATCACTCTCCATTATGCACATTCTAAACATACTTTATACATTATTTTCCATCTTATTCATAATTCACGTCTCATTCATTACCATTCTATTTTCCATAATTGTCAAATACAACGTATAACCACATACATAATCTAATCACATATTCTCCCATATATATATATATATATATATCAATCTCATACTTTCACAGATTTAATTTTTTTCCAACATAATTATCACAAATCTATAATCAAATATATACCATAATACTCCCCTTACCTCACTGTCGATGCTCTAAACTTAATTACCAAGATCAATGCGCCGCAACCACTAAAAGATAAAATTACAAAAAGGTTTAAGGTTTTAACTGTTCAAACCTTAATCCAACTCAAGAATATGCTCAAAAATTACTTTCTAAAGCTTTAGAAGCTTACCACAACTGAAACCACAAGTTCTCTGAGAAACCCCTTTTTCCGCTAATCTTTCAACGGCTCTTTCGTAACCTATATAAAGCGGAATTCAAATTCATCACTCAATCCTTCTTTTGAACACCATAAGGAAACTTTTAACCGGTTTAGAATCTTAAAATTCAAAGTTCCCTTGTTTTCCCCAAAAATGGATAAAGATCGAAAATCTCCATGGAATTCAAAATTGAAAGATCCCATGCGTTAATCTTAAGTTTCTTACCTCTAATCCGTAATTAATTTCAGATTCCAACCTCTTGTTGGCCTTTAATTGTCGCAGGGAAAAGAGAGAAGAAGAAGAACCCCAAAACTTATATTTTTAACTTCTGCTCTGCAGGCTGTCATCTTGGGTCTTTATTCTGCCCGCGACACTGACGCTACGCGTCAAGTCTAAATTTTTATATGGACGCTACGTGTCCACTAACGCTACTCGTCAAGTTTTACCCTGACGCTACGCGTCCCACTGACGCTACGCGTCAGGTCCCAAATCAAAATTTTCTTTTTATTTTAATTTTACATCTTATAATAATCTTACTTTATTAAATATCCAAACTCATGAATATAAAACATAGGGATGTTACAAATTAGCTTTTGCGTTCTTCATGAAAGTCATAGATAATTGAGTTACGAATATTTTCCCTTTTGATTCATCTCAGTTGGAGGTCTGTAGCTCAAGTTATGCCTAAAATACTATAAGGTGTTTATGTTGAAGATTTTATGCATAACAGTTTTATATTTTTAGGAATTGGGCAATCTTAATGGCATAATTGACCTTTGACCCCTTCATAATAATTGTAGATAATTGAGTTATGGAGTTGTACCAATTCAATTCACCTTGATCGAAGTTTTATAGCTCCCATTAGACATAAGATACTAAATAATATGCAAGAAAAGTACATCCTGAAAATTTTTCGACAAACTTCTTCATGTTGTGTTGCGAATTTTTGACATGTACTACATTTTTGACATGTTGTCTTATCACAAATATTACCATTTTTTTAATTTATTTTGATGGAGTATATGATTTATTTTAGGTTAACTAAGAGTTATGTATAGATACATGAATTGTACGTGGAAAATGAAAGGTTGCACACTTACACACTACCTTTTGGCTATAGGTTCGTATTAAACCACCACTACCTTGAGTTATCTATTAACCATCTTGGTTTCAATGAATGAATGGAAACAACTTCCAATAAAAGCTCTCTTTGGATATTATTTCTTGTAATGCTCCACTCACCCTATTGCCCAATAAATGATACAATTTTTAATTCTAGTAATCAAACTTATTGAAGAGATCTTTTATGACGAGGGTATATTAGAAAACCACATAATGAATATTTAGTAAAGTAAGAGTCTAATCATTTCCTTAATTCATGTGCAAAACCTTAAATGATTGAGGGAAAAAACAAAAAAAGTAAAAGTAAAGACATCCTAGTGGTAAAAAGTTGTTGTACTAAGTCAAATGCTAAGTTATGAGTTCAATTCCTACTCTACCTTTTTTAGAATATTGTTAAACAAATAATAACTTTTTGCACAACTAATAATTTTACTAAAGAATAGCATTTCTGTTGATGTCATTCACAGGCTTGCTGTCTTCTTGGATTAACATGTTAATTATTTGATTCCAGATGATGAGAAAGTGAATTAACACCTTAAATCTCTTACTTTTTCTTGACGATAAATCTAGGGTTTGTAATTCTAGATGATGATTGGAGTTTAGGTCTAAAATAAACCCTTATACAAGTATTTCCATCATAATTGGGTAATTTGGAAAATTTTTAGTCCCTAAATTTACAAAATGTTAATAAAGTTAAGATTCAACTCTAGAAATTCCAAATGTAATATGAAAGTTGAAGTGGTTGAAACATTTATATCTTCCCAATAAAATGAGTGGGGATTCAAGTGCTTCATTGTAACTCTTATATGTAGAAGTAAAGTGTTAACACTATAAAAGGAGGCTTGGATAATTCTAATTGTTTATCAAGCACCTGAAGTCTCATATCGAGGAGTTAACTTAAGGGGACTATATATTTTTTTATTATAAATAAGTATGTGTAACATGGGCAGCTTCCATTGCATCATTGCTCTTGGTGATGCCTTTTCATAGATTGTAATAGTTTAAAATTTGTTCTTAGTCGTCAGTTCAATGAAAAGTTGGTCGAGTCACTTTTTTTAATTAAGTCACACCAGTTTAAAATGAGTCGATTACATATTGGATCCAAATGCCAACTTGAACGAGAGAAATGTCCGATTTCCGATTAGATCATTTCAATTAGCTGATTTTTATAATATTGATTCTTATATTAAGGAACATAAGTGGTAATAATTCAAGGGAATCCAAAATTCATGAGGAATTGACTTGAAAATAAATCCAATCGATGATGATTTGTCTTAAGAAGTTTATATCAAATTAAACCTTGAGAAAATCAAATAATTGAATTGAAAAATGAAATTAAAATATGCATGATTAAATTAAGGAAAATGTTAATCAATACCTAAAAGTATTGATTAAATAATACTACCTTCGATTTCAAATATAAACAAATTTTAGTAGAATTTTTTGGTCTCATAATATAAGTAAAATTATACATTTCCAATGTCATTAACTGTTTGTCTACCAATATGTCATCCTTGTATATATTTCTAAGATCACTAATACTTTGTGTAATAAATAATATTAGGGATATGTTATAAACTATATCAAATATTTGATAACATTAATACAAAAACTACTTCCAACTACTATTTTTAATATATGTAAAATTAGTTACTTTTGTTTATATTTAAAACTGGAAGTAGTAATTTTATTTAAAAAAGATCATTAAAATTTACCTACCCTAATCTCTATGTAATCCTGATAAAATTCTCAATATTTTTTGTGTTGCTTTTTTCTTCTTTAAATAATATTATTAGTTGACAAACCCTTAAACTAAAATCACTTTAAGAAATTAATTCCATGTAAACATTCTCAAGATGGTTAATGGTTTTTTCCCTTTCAACATGTCAATTTGATCTTTCATGTAGGGCTGTCCATCGGATGAGTTCGGTCAGATTCGGTTAGTTTTGAATCCATCTGTTGTTATCCATGAAACATAAATAATAACTCATTTTCACTTAATACAATGGTCGGTTTGTTCGGGTTTGGTTAATTACAGTTCTCGATTTTTTCGGTTGAGTTTTTCGGTTAAGTTTCTTAGAAAAGTTTGATTTTTATTTTTTGCCAAAAACCTTTTGCCTATAAAATAGTTTTATCAAACAATCATTTTTTCAAGCATAATGTTTTTATCCTAAAAATCTAATTCATTAATGGGTTGATTTTTTAACATTTTGATGAGTTTGAATATTACAAGTTAGGCAAAACCAAAAGTCTTTTAATGAAAAATCATAACATCAAATAAAACATTTCAAAGATTTTATCAAGTAAAAACATTAACCCAAAATGAATATATCACTAAAATATACATTCTAACCTTAATTCATAATCATAACACACACTATTGCTTAGTGCTTACAACCGTGGCCAAATGTATTCAATATAATCCTAATTTTACTTAATGAGTATTTGCATAATGCATCCAATAAATAATATTTAAAACTAAAAACTATAGGATATTAATGTAATATGATCCAATAACTAATAATAACAACTGTAACACCCCTATTTTTATATTAAAATTTTGAAGGAATTAAATTATGGTTCTTTAGAACTTTTTAATCTACGTATTATTTATGATTTTTTGGAATTTTTTGGAATTTTGGAATTTTTTAATAAAAATAATATTTTTTAAATAATTTTAAATTCATATAAGTGACTTAAATTAAAAATATTTATAAGAAAGTGAATTTAAATTATAAGAAAATTTTCTAAAATCCGTTTCAAGTAAACTTATCTAAAAATTATCGATTTGAGAAAAATCTTGATTTTTTCCAATCGTTAAAAAAATTTAAAACGTATCAATAAATTTTTATTAACAGAAAATTTTAGATTTTTTAAATTTCAAATTTATATTACTTATTATAAAATTAGTGAGGACTGATATAATATCGCTAAATTTCAAAAAGGACTCATTTTGAATATTTAAAATATACCGAGTGAAAGGTTACTATTTGGTTTAATAATTCTGCCGACAGTTACTATGCAAAACACTGTGCATGTACGAAATTTTCAAAGAATGCATAGTAACCTGGAATAAAAAATTCAAAAATGCATAGTACTTTTATATTAAAATAATGGAATGCATAGTAAATTTTTTTCCTATAAATACCGAAGGATTTCTTCTTTAGAATTCACAATTTCAGATTAAGTTTTCTTAATACAGTAGTGCTAATGAGATAGTGGTGAAAGTGAGAGAGAGAAGAAAAGTTTTTGGAGAGAAGGTTTTGCCAAAATCCTAAGGTAAGAATACTTCTCTTTTATATTTTTTAGGGTTATTTTTATATCGTTTTTAGAAATCTGTTATTATACTAGAAAGAATATTATTTTAAGTTACTATTCTGCATAGTAAAATACTATTTTAACAGTAAATTACTATTTCAATAGTAAATTACTATTCAAATAGTAAATTACTATTTACTGTTACTATTTACTGTTACTATTCATGATTTACTATTTACCGTTACTATTCACGATTTACTATTTACTGTTACTATTCATGTTTTACTATTTACTGTTACTGTTTACTATTCACTATTCACTATTTACTATTCAGAATTTACCATTTCTGTTTTAAGTAGTAATCTTAGTCTTCGTCTTATGCTTATACTGAAATAAGATTGGTATTAATATTTTTAGAAATCGGAGACGCAAAGCAAATCCATTTTGGGTAACAATTCAAGGTAAGGGGGAGTGAGATAAGAGTATAATATGAAAAGACATAAGAATAATGGGAGGAGTCCCCTACTCCTTTTAAATCTGATAATATTATTATTTTAAAATATTAACTTTTTATTTAAAATTTATAATAAATTTTAAATTAAATATCCGGTTTAACTAACTATAACATACCTATGCAAAGACTTGGACCATTATGACCTATATGGACTGGACTATACCTATGCAAGGACTTGAACCATTATGACCCATATGGACTGAACTATACCTATGCAAGGACTGGATTATATGGACTTACATATACCTATGCGAGGAATTGACCAAAATGACTAAAATTGACTATATTAATAATCATTAAATTTTGTATTATGATATGTATTAATGATATTTAATTGATTTGATTATGATTTGATTATGATTTGATTATGATTGATTGATTGATGATATTTAGTTATGATTGATATTGTTTGATTTTGATTGATGATATTGTAATGTGGAGTTTGAGCATATAGCGAGCATGACGGAAAGCTAAAATTCAGTAAGAATTTCTTACCTTACTCTTTAAATTTTATTATCTTTTATTCCTTCTTAGAAATTATTTTTATTAACTTTATTTTCAATATTTAGAATAAAATAAATTAGTATTTATTTTAGAAAGAAAACATTTTATGAGAATTTATTTAATTAAATCTTGAGTTAAAGAAAAATTTTGTAATTTTAAGTATTTTTGGTTAATAATTATTCTCTTTCAATAAAACAAAATTTTTTAAAGAAAATTATTTTATTTTTTTCCAACTTAATAACTAAATATATTTGGAAATAATTGAGATTCCTAAATTTGATTTTGTTAAGATTTAATTTGAGAAAGATTATGTAAAGTTTTATATGATAAAGTTTTTAGGTATTTAAGGCTTAGAAACTCAATTTCAGTGAGATTTGAAAACTGTACCAAATTTATTTCTGTGGGACAGAAATTCAGAGAATTGAGAAAATGTACAGTTTATTGTAATGATATTGTAAACCTTTAAGGTATTTAATAATTGAGTTTCTAAAAGCCTTAACCAACTCAATACGCGAGTAGTTCATGCATCATGAATCATTAAAGTGAAATGAAATAATATTGTCTGGGGACGGATTATAGAAACCGAGGATACATTAGAGGAGGCTTAATTACGAGCCTTGGGATGAGAGGGTGTGAAAGGGTGCTTCAGGGGACCTGAGGTAGCTCCCTAGTGTCGGGTACTTTCACAATAAAAACTTTCTCAATCTGACTAGTCTCTAAGTGTTTCCATGCCAGTTGAGCTGTTCATATTATTATTATCCGGACTTATGGAACAGTGTAAACTCCTGGTTGGCCCAGAGCAAATTAAAATTTAAGGGCCCACATATATAGGTAAGTTATGATGAAGATATTGCATAACATTCATGCATTCATAATTGATTGTGTATGTGATTGTGATTGATATTATTATGTATTGGTTGTGAAAACCCTTTGTTGCTTATGTCTTATTCGGAAATATTATATTCTGTTTCTCACTCCTTTCTCCGTGTTTTTGTTTCACATGTTTTAAATTGATGGTTCAGAGGGAAGGATCGAAGAATATCGGCATTAAATATAGCACGTTCTAGAAAGAGAGCTCGGTATGAATACCGTGGTCCAATGAATAAATAATGTTAATAAGTAACTGCTTCTGGGCCATGGAGTTTCCTCTCTTTCTTATAATGTTTAATGTTTATTTTCTTCGGATGAATGTACAAATACTTTATAAAGTTTTAATAATATTTGTGAGGTATTTCAGAAATCATGTATATAATTTATTCTGATAGTTTCTTTTTAACAATCATATCTTTTAAAAAAAAAATTACGAGTTTTTCTAGAATTTATTAAGGTGTAACAGAGGGTGTTACAACAACCACCACAACAAATCCCTAAATGAAATTAACAACTCCCAATGTACAAAATAAAATGGTAGTTTCCATCCAAAGTAAGTGTAATACTACCAGTACATGGTTGCCATGTCTGTATCCATTAAAGTCACCTGCCAAAAATATTTAACAATGAATATTATATCAATCTAATACCCAAAATACATGATTTATAATTTTGGGTGAAAATTAAGAAGAAAAATGAATGTATAAATTCATGAGATTTAAGAACCATACCCAAAAAATTTTGTGTGATAAATTCTTTACAATTTCATGAAATCCATTGCATCTCCAATGTGATCAAGTATATCAACCCCTCTTAGTAACATTATTATAGAAAACACTCATCATTTTAAATCAAACATAAATAGATTCAAACTGACATAACTTTAGACATTTTAAAATCACACTGAAGCTGCCTAATTAAGCATGTTTAGGAATTAGAATTTAAACTCGTGATGTAATGATAGACCTCTTGAGTACCCAAAACAAGTGGATCTACCAAATCCCCCAAAAATAAATTGATAACTACAATACAACATGATAAATGAAGGTAAACTTTTAGACATTCAAATTAATTTACATAATTATTAAACAACAACTCAATTGATAACGAAATTCATATATGAACTTAGGAAAGTTTGTCACCCACAAAGTGTAAGGTCATATCCTCTAAGACTCAAAAGAGCTCTAGCCTAATCTCAAAAATTATGTGTAGACTATATGAAAAAAATACAAGTTATGAATAACAAACCATATTTAATGTTTAATACCTGTTCAAATAGCTAGTGAACTCAACAAAGCTTGTCACCAAAAAAATGTAAGGTATATATTGTTAGACTCAAAATGACCTTACCTCAATCCCAAAAAATGTATGTAGACACTACATAAGCTTAAAAGACAGTTACGACATATAAAAAAATACAAATCATGAATAGCAATCCACATCAAATGTTTGATACCTATTTAAACAGCTGGTAAGCCAGCTGCTGCCGCTGCCCCACTTGATGTGGCAATCATCGTTGATTCTCTCCTTGGACACTTGATAGATGTTTTACTTACTTTGGCATCTTAACATGTTATGCAAAAAAAATATCAATTGAATCTGTACATCAAATGGCAACGAAATAAATATAACAAGCTTTGAAAAGTTTTTAAATATATAAAAATCACATGTTACAATGCTCCTACTCATTTCCAGTTCATCACTAACATTGAGCACTAAGGGGTTTAAACTTGGCCTTATCCAATTTTGTGCACATAAAAAAGCCTCTGCCATCTCTGGATTAAGTGAGCTTCTATAAGGGTCTAAAACTCGACCCCCTATACTAAAAACAAATTCAGAGGCAACTGTTGAAATAGGTGTTGCCAATACATCTTTAACCATAATTAACAAGATTGGAAATCTGTTTGAATTATTTTTCTAACATTGCAAAATGTCAAAGTTATTATCCCCTTTTACACAAGGCCCACTCAAGTAAGTTTCAAGTTCAATTTTTTGATCAACCAATTGTTTTTCCTTTAGAAAACTTATATAATCATCTTCCCACTCCATATCCCAGGATAATCCAGCTTGGTCAACAGAAGCAGTATTTGATACTTGGGAACCCTCTGTTGGATACCATGAAAACATCATTTCCAAATTGTTCTTAACATTACTTTATAGGTTATGTGTAACCTGGTCAGCACCATTCATTTTATTAAAAGCCTATTCAATATACGACACTTTGTACCTTGGGTCAAGCACAACCCCAAAGTACAACAAAGGGTTGACTTAAAAGTTGTTTCCCTAATATTTATTATATTTCTTCTTCATGTCAAGCCTCATTCGGCTCAAGGTGGGCTCAACATGATGAATAACAACTATAATTTCTTTATGAATTAAAGCTATTTGGTGTAATGCCATATGCCCAATCACACTAGTGGAGCTTGAGAATTTCTTTGTTGCATCATAAGATTTTTTTTTATTTTTTTTTAAAAATACCCTTGCATCCGCCCAATCAATACGTATAGGTGCTCCAATAGATCCAAAGAACTCCACATAAGCTTAATCGTGGAAACTTATATTTTCAAAAGCTTCCTTAAACTTTTCAGCATTATCTAACATTGTATATGTTGAATTCCATTGTGTTGGAACATCTAGATAAACCATTTTCTCACTCTAAATTCCAGCTAACTCAATATACTCTTGAAACCTATGCATCCTTCCTTGGGAGGATCTAACATACTTAACGGTCAGTCTTATGCTACATATAGCATTATTCAACTCCTTCAACCCATCTTGGACAATAAGATTAAGGATGTGAGCATAACACCTCATTTGAAAGAACTCTTCATCCAAGACAATGGTCAAGTGGAAGACCACGTCCCATGAAAATTAAAAAAATATTATTCCTTATAAACAAATATATCATAACCTTAAACCTTAAAATAGTTATATTAAAACCACAATATTTTTTAAAATAGAAAACCTACAAGATAATGTGTGTTATACTTATATATGTGATTCCTTATTTGATCTAAGTAAACAATTATCAGGTGTTAACATGTTTTTCAACTTTTGAGATTGACAAATAATAATATTTATCAAAAGCACATGTAGAAGTATAAACAACACAGATTCACAATACTAGTAGAAGTATAACAATATAAAACTTGAAATGTAATGAAAATATCTTGTTCCATACTTAACATAAGAAGCAACCATCCTACTAAAGTTCTCTCCCACATGCACACTAAGAAGTATTGTGAAAATCAATTTTTATACTTGACATAAACTCAAAGGATTGCCTTTAAATTTAATATATTAAATAATATGTGACTATATAAAAAAGGTGTTGGCATACTAACAAAAGCACACTATGACATCAACAAAAGAACTACAAGCTGCAAATTGATTGAGCAAGCATTAGGCAAGGTATGGAAATTTCACGCTCCTAATTAAAACTCTTGTTTTTGTTTGTCAGTTATTATTGAATGCTATTTTTGTTCAATTAAATTTGGCAATGTGAGTTGTTGTTTTACTAATTAAGTTTATACTGTTGTTTTTGTAATTGATAAAATGAATACATGCTTCCTCCTTTTTTAAACATTTTTAATGTATCTCACTCATACTCCACCACGTTAACTTTGGCATGATAATGTTTAGCAGGAAATAAGTTCTTATATTTAGACACTACTAAATAGAAAGTTAGGAACAAAATATGGGGAAACAAATAAATTTTTTCACTAATAAATAAAAATAAGAAATAAATTACCCAGAAATGGAACAGGATTAAAGATCTAAATTATGGCTCGTTGTTCAAGGAATGCAGTAAGGTACTGTGTTTGATACTTTAAGGGTGAAACAAATCTCTTGAACTCAAACTGTAGCCAATGAATGATGGTCAGAACCAGGAAACACTTGCAAAAACTGAAAGCATACAAAAAAATAATTGACAATATTCTAACAACAAGTACATGTAGGAAAAGAGAAAGAAGGAAAAGGAATGAAGAGCACACAAAGCATTTTGCTTGGGGGTAAGGAGTGGCCTTAAGTTGTGAATGATGAACTTGCAAGAGTGAAATCAACTATACTAAGAATAGATTTGTAAAGCATCACTCATCATCACATTTACCTCAATTACTGCTAGACATTATGTAAAAAAAAAAGAACAATAACAAAACTTAACTTTCTGAAAGCCATGAACCTGCTCCTCCCTAGTCCCTTCAACAATCAAAGTAAAGAACAGAAGGAAGAAGATGTATGTTTTCGTCTAGAATCGAAATCCTAACAAAGAAGATGTTATGGTTCGATGTGGAGAAGAAGAGATTGCTTCAGAAAGATACAAACCTGCTCCTCCCTAATCCTTTCAACAGTCGAAGCAATGGAAGAAGATGTATGTTTACGTCTATAATCAAAACCCTAACAAAGAAGAAGGGCTAGGGTTCGATGTGGAGAAAAAGAGATTGCTTCATAAGTTTACAGAGACTAATAATTTTATTTTTTAAGGACTTATTCAGTAGGGACCGGGTCTCATTTTTTTAAACTGAACTTGTCCATTTCTAATCAGCATAAACCTTTTAAATAACCTGTTTTAACCGACAAAATACCCACAAGTTCTATAGTTTTAAGTCTGCTATAGTCTGATCATGATTTTCATACTCTCGGAGGGAAAGGTCCTTCCCTTTTTGACTGGTTGTGGGCGAGGAGGGATTCGAACCTCCAACACCGTGGTTTGTAGCCACGTGCTCTAATCCTCTGAGCTACAGGCCCCACCCCATCGTCTCCATTGGATATCTGTTCCCCGGAGTATCAGGAACCTTTGCTCTCCTCAGCTATTTCAGCTTAAGAAAATGTGAAAGCACCACTAACGGTACATTCCGAGGTGTCAAAAGACCTGTTTTAAATCGACTGGTGTCTATCTTTAAATTCGGGTATGTCGGGCTTGCACTGATAAAACTGAAATTGGACAGGCCTACTTTCATGATTCTAAATATAAGCAATTTTTAATGAAATTTTTTAGTCCCTTAATATAAGCAAAATTATACTTTCCTAATGTCATAAAATATTTATTTATTAAATATGTTCTCTTTCTTTATATTTCTAAAGCCACTAATTTTTTAGGTAATAAATGATATTAAAGGTATTTTAGGAAAGTAAATTAAATATTTAAGAACATTATTATTACTCTAACTACTATTCTTAATATGTGTAAAATTAATTTCTTTAAATTTTTAATTAAGTCTCCTCTCAAAAGAGATAATTTAATTAATATAAAATTGAAAGAATGGAGATCAATACGAAAACTTTGGTTTTATGAATGAAAGGATTGAAGTGGTTAAACCCCAATTATGCTTAAACCCCAGTGGAGTTCGTACAGTGCAGGGAGGTTTAAAAGAAGCACACATTCTTAGTAGCAAAGGTGCGTGGCCTTATCTCCTCGCCGTCGCCGCTTCTTTTTCTTCTTCCACTTTCACTTCCTCCAAACATGTCTTCCGTTGTAAGTGTCTCTTCACTCTACAAAACCCTCTCTCTCCAACTCCTCAAACGACCAACCCCCACAACCACCTCCATTTCCTCCCACAACTTCTACCCCTATCCCCGTAACGTCGCCGTCAAACCCAACACCTATACACTCTCTTCCGTTACTTCCGCCGTTGCCACCCCTAGCTCTTCCCTCCTCGCCCAAGATACCTTCAACCGTCTAGATTTCGAGGACCAATTTCACAATGACTACGAAGCCGATACCGCCGTCAACGTCGCCGACGACGATGAACTCGAAATTTCAAAATTGGGTTTGCCTTCGCGCCTCGTTGAATCACTGCAAAAACGTGGAATCACTTCTCTTTTCCCCATTCAGGTTTCCTTGTTTTTTAATTTTCTAATTTTCGTCGCCAACACGTGTAGATACTGTAACAAAATACGAAGACACTGTTGCGTTTTTTGCTGTTAATAATGTGAATTTTTCATGTTGTTTGGTTGATTAGAGAGCCGTGTTACTTCCTGCGCTAGAAGGCAGAGATATCATTGCTCGTGCAAAGACTGGCACTGGCAAGACTTTGGCATTTGGAATACCAATTATTAAGGGAGTCACTGATGATGAACAACACCCTCTTAGGTACACATTATTTATGCATATACGCAAAACCTCTTAATTTTATGCTTCCATGATGTATTGATACATTATTAATGAGTTAACACTCGAGTTAGCGGGCGTTTGGTTAAATGTCCCGGCCAAAGTTTCTCCTTTTTCGTTACCTAAATGGCTTCTCCTCAACTATTTCTGTTTGACTTCCTCCACCTCCAACAACAAACCCCAGCCTTGATCAGCCAACGACGTTGCGCAGAGGGAAAGGTGAAGTTGCTTTCAGCCAACTCCTTTCACCAACCAACCCCCCATTTTGGGCCAATTACAAGGATGCCCCTCCACCAACTCTGATGATTGTGTGCATGTGTCTGTTTTCCTTCAGCATCAGATTGCCGACTCTTAAAAAATGAACTTATAACATACATTACATGTGTTAAAAAATATATAGTAGCAATTACCCTATATATAATTATTATATATAATATATATATATATATATATATATATATATATATATATATATATATATATATAGGATGTATCATATGAGAAAGACTCTCTTACATGAGAGTGAAAGAACGAATCTGGGCCGTACAACCATACAATGGATGGTCATGTGAGTTTTTGAAAAAGTCATGTGACCTTTTAAGTGATCATGCGACTTTGAAAGCTTTTAATCTCAATCATCCATTGTATGGTTATACGGCACAGATTCACTCTTCTCACTCTTACAAAAGAGAACTTTTCTCATAAGATACATCCCCATGTATTTGGGCCGTATAACCATATAATGGATGGTTGATATTAATCATGTGAATTTTTAAAAAACCTCTACTCAATTCTATTTCCCCAAACCAAGTTTATAAAACCTTTTTTTAACCAAATACAAATCACTACTTTCTAACCAACTTCTACAAAATCATATATCCAAACATAAATCACACTTTCCAAAACAAATTTCCTCAACTAAGTTTTCAAAACCCCAATTTTCTCAACTAAGTTAACTAAACTTTTAACCAAACAGGCTTAGTATATAAGATTGTATGTATGAGCACTTTAGTCCTTTTAGTTACTTAGGGCCTGCTTGATTTATGTTTCCATTTCCTATTCTCATTTTCTGTTTTTGGTTTTACTTACAAAACTGCCTTTTTGTTTCCTGTTTTCAAAAAAGGAAATGAAAACAGGAAATAGAAATGTAAACCAAACATACCCTTATATTTTAAAAATCTCAATTTAGTCCCTGATTTTGCAAAATGACTTTTAATTTAGATAAAACATTAAAACGACATTGAAAAGTTTAGCATAAAAGACTAAAATGAATGACTTTTTGCAATCTTGACTAATGTGAAAATCTTAGGACTGAAGTGTACAACCCATACAATATTGAGAACAAACTTCAGAATTTACTCAATTATTATTGTTAGTTATTAATAGATTATTATTGCAGGCGTGCTGGTTGGCTTCCTAAAGTCTTGGTGCTTGCACCTACTAGGGAGTTAGCAAAGCAAGTTGAGAAAGAGATAAAAGAATCTGCACCTTATCTCAACACTGTTTGTGTTTATGGTGGTGTTTCTTACGTGACACAACAGAGTGCACTTTCGCACGGTGTTGATGTGGTGGTTGGAACGCCTGGTAGAATAATTGATCTAGTGAATGGGAACAGCCTTAAGCTGAGTGAAGTTCAGTATTTGGTTCTTGATGAGGCTGATCAGATGCTTGCTGTTGGGTTTGAGGAGGATGTCGAAGTAATTTTAGAGAAGGTTCCATCTCAGCGACAGACCATGCTCTTTTCTGCAACCATGCCTGGTTGGGTCAAGAAATTGTCAAGAAAATATTTGAACAATCCATTGACAATTGATTTGGTAAATCTTTTTGTTACACTTTGACTTTGGCTGCTTATCTCTCTAAATATACATAGAGTATAGTTGAGTAAGTTGATCATGTACTTCCTTGTTTATAGAGTGCATGCATAGAATGCAGATTTTAATATTTATTTCGGTAATCTTCTCTTCTCTAGCATGAGACAGTTTTGTTGGGTGACATTGTCATATTCCATTCTCATTAACAAAATATGGTGTCATGGTGTATCACAGACTCTATTTACATTGGATTGGGGGTGAAAGAAGGATTGCTATAAAACAATGTCTGCCTTGGCTTTGACCATGTGAGGTTACTTTTCAAAAAGGAGTCAAAATATGGATCAAAGAAAAGAAATGCATTGATGCCTTATTTATTTGATATTTACAAATTGCGTTTCCAATCTGTGTTGTCTATAAAGTTTATTTGGGGGTTATTGATGTAAAAGTAAAACAGTAATCTCACCTATGGAAGGCATTACTTGTAAAGAAAGGCTTGTGTTGACTGCATGACTCAAATTAATTGTTAGTTTGAGTTGTTACTAACTTATTACTAAGCGTTTTTTTGTGGGTAAAAAGATAGTCACGAAGTGTCATTGCTAGCATGCACCCCATAGTATAAATAATCTAGTTAACATCAGTAAAGCAATTCCTCATCTTATTCCCGCCTTCATTTGTTTGGAAGCGTCTTATTTTATGTTTGGTATAATGGATTTGGAGAGAAAAGTAGGAAAACCATGAATGAATCTGGACTAGGGCCATATCCTTGTAAGTTTTTCTTCTAGTCTCTATCTAACAAATTGAATTGTACTTAGCAATGTTTACATTATTGTAGAATGTAAATTAAACCATGATTATGATGTGTTTTAATCTCACAAATATTGGTTATGAACTTATGATGCTTTTCTCTTTGCTTCGGTGAAAGGTTGGTGATGAAGAAGAGAAGCTTGCTGAAGGTATCAAACTTTTTGCTTTATCAGCCACTGCCACATCAAAACGGATGCTTCTTTCTGATCTTGTAACTGTAAGTTTGCAGTTGTTCTTTTAAAATTTCACCTTGATATTTGATAATTTATACAGTTTGCATTTCTGAGGGTGTTTTTAGTAGATATGTATTATTACAAAATATAGAAATCAAAAAGTTATCTCAAATAATAATACAATGAAAAAATGCTTGACAATTTTTTGAAATGGCTGAAAGGTGTAGGTTAAACTCATTTTTGCTAGTCATGCATACTAAACAAGCAAGTTATATATGATTATCATATTTTGATGTAATTCATATTGAATATCCAGACTCAAAGTTATGGCTGTGCTTAATCTAAGACTCATTTTTCTGTTGCAAACTAAACATGTTAAATCAGTTAATTTTATGTTTACAAATATACAAGTTACTCTTAATTGAAGATAAGAGAGGTCAGTTCAATAATTTAACCAAATGTTACTATGCCCTCTAGGTTTATGCAAAGGGTGGGAAGACTATTGTTTTCACACAGACGAAAAAAGATGCTGATGAAGTATCATTGGCATTAACAAGTAGTATAACTTCTGAAGCACTACATGGTGATATATCCCAGCATCAGAGAGAGAGAACATTGAATGGTTTTCGGCAAGGAAAATTCACAGTGCTTGTTGCCACTGATGTTGCAGCTCGAGGACTTGATATTCCTAATGTTGATTTGGTAAGTTGAGGTGATCATTTTTGGTCCCTATATAAGCATCCTTTTTCTGGTCCTGATTTTACATGAATGTTACTAAATTCTAGCAACTTCTTTAAACATTTTTTCTATGCATTTTATATTTGATGTCAACTGAGGCTAAAATAATAAACCTATCCAGTTGAATTATTGCAATATGGAAATTAGGGTTTTAAATTTAAGTGTTGAAAAATCAGGCTCTCTAAATTTGAGTCTTGATAATGCATGTTATCCTTAGGTTGGATGAGGACTTTTTTTTGCCTACATTGGATTAAGATTTCTCAATTATGTTTGGGTTGCTTCTTGTAATAGAATTTGGGCTATTTCTTTTGATATAAGGAGGTAGTTCCCATACATTTGACATCATTCAATCTTTATCACTCTACAATTTTTGTCGACTTGGTAATTAGAATTTTATATCTTACAAAATGTGTCTTCTATAAGAAGTACCTTATTTTCTTTTGACTCAATTTTGGTTGTTTATTACATGGAGGAGTTTAAATAAGATCTATGCTTGAACCATCAGGTTTTTATACATTGATCAAATACTGAATTTCTGTCTGTTCTCAAAACATATTGAAAAACTTGTTGGTGTTATATTGTTTTTCCTTCAGGTTATACATTATGAACTTCCCAGGGATCCCGAGACTTTTGTACATCGTTCTGGTCGTACTGGGCGTGCAGGAAAAGAGGGTACTGCCATTCTGATGTACACTAGTAGCCAGAGGAGAACAGTAAGATCCCTTGAGCGTGATGTAGGCTGCAAATTTGGATTTATTAGTCCACCTGCCATGGAAGAGGTTTTGGAGTCATCTGCAGAGCAAGTTGTTGCCTCACTCAATACAGTTCATCCTGAGTCTGTTCAATTTTTCACAGCAACTGCACAAAAACTGTTTGAAGAACAGGGACCAGCTGCCCTTGCTGCTGCACTGGCCCAGCTGAGTGGATTTTCTCGACCTCCATCAACCAGGTCCCTTATCAATCATGAACAGGTATCAGGGAAGCTTATATTTCCAAATTGGTATCAAAGTCTTAGAAATTTCTAAAGGTTCTATGTTTCCCCACTTTCTTTGTGGATGATCCTGTAGGTTGTGGTTTGTATCTCATGAAGAGTATGGAAAAAGATTCCTCCATGTCGTGGGATCTAATAGAAAATTTGTTCAGACTAAGAAAAGTTTAAATGTTGTCCTAGCAAGACATTATGTTTCAATTTCATCTGGCAGTTTCCAAACTGTAAAACTAACTTGTATATTTGGCTTTAATATTTTATGTTCGTTGTTGGTTAAGATTTTGAAAATGCAGTTCTTATTTGATTAGTTTTTAAGTTGAAATACATCCACAAAAATATTAGTCAAGGATGCTTCTAAAGTAATAGCTTTTCATTTTGCTTTTCTTTCTTGTATTTTGTATATTTCTCTCATTCGTAGTTGATCTTCCATATAAATGCTGTTTTTTGCCTGCATGTTATGTTGTTAGCTCATTGGAACACTGGTGTTGTAGGGATGGATTACATTGCAACTAATTCGACATTCAGATACTTCTAGAAGATTTCTTTCTGCAAGATCTATCACTGGGTTTCTTTCTGATGTTTATTCTCCAGCTGCGGATGAAGTTGGAAAGATATACATAATGGAAGATGAAAGGGTTTGTAACTTCTTATCTGCATACTGGTGTTTGCTGTTGTGTAAATTTCTTGTTAGGTAGTCAGTCATATCAAAATAATCACATTCACCATACTGTTTTTGATACCTACATCAGGTTCAAGGAGCTGTTTTTGATCTTCCAGAGGACATTGCTAAAGAGTTACTTAATAAGGACCTACCACCTGGAAACATTATTTCCAGGATCACCAAGGTAAATTACAATATTTGGTTAATGTTTTGTTTTATAGTTCTTTGCGGCCTCATGTCTTTGCTTATTTTCTCTCCAAAAGGACTGCAACAAAACACCATATTTTAGTATTTGTTTATTGAGTAAATTTTTTGGTACTCCTGTAGTATTTACTTAATTACTTTCTTAAAGTTAACTCTCTTTAAATGGTAACGTGTTTCTATCTTTACTTCCAAGAAACAATTAACTATACAAAGTTATTTCAAGCGAAATAGTATGTACTTGTGGAGGACTAAAAAATATTGTCCAGTTTATTGGATTACTAATTTGACAAATGTTATTTCACACTTTTTATGGGCAGCTGCCTCCTTTGCAAGATGATGAACCTGCAAGTGATTTCTATGGGAAGTTTTCTGACAGAGAGCGAAGAAGTAACGGGAGAGCTTCTAGGGATCAGAGAGGTTTTCGAAGCTCGGGCAACAATAGATCTCGAATGGGAAAAAGTGGTGGAGATGACTGGCTAATTGGGGGTAGAGGATCAAGCAGGTATTAATCATCAACCGGGTTATATAGTTTAAAAATAGACCTATAACTGTTTCATTCGTGTTTGGTAAATGTGTTCCCGTACTCGTTATTGTAAGATTCATTTAAGGTGTATGCACTAAAACTCATTACATTTGAATGTGCATTGCAGAGGCGGCTTTGGAGGGTCCTGTTTCAACTGTGGACAATCAGGGCATCGGGCATCAGATTGTCCCAAAAAACGTGACTTTTTCTAGGTTGCACATATTTCGTTTTGGCACCTTCTAGTTCAAGAATTCAGCAACTTGAAAGATGATTATCCTGAAGAATTGCAGAGTCTTATTTATGGCAATCTCCTCCACAGAGGTCTCCGCCTACAGTCTTAGGGTATATAATTATAATTTTCTCTCCCCTTAAATGTAGAAATTATTTATCATTCTTGTTGTGGTGTCACGATATTTGGCTAGAGCATAACTGTACAAAGCTGTTTTGTGTGCTTAACTGTACCATGTGCATTGGAGGGGGCCTCTTGAACCTTCAAATGATTAAAAAAATGAAATGATAGGAATAGCTTTATTTGCGAAACATGCTTTCAGTTGGCCATGATATATATTATCATAAAATATAGTCCTTTGCATGTTATTCCTTAAGTGGAAAATGACAATTATTAACCAACGATTAAAATACTCAGGCCATGTTTACATAGTCGCAAATTTAATCATACAAGCGGGGTCAAAGTAAAAATGGATTACAAGCGGGGTCAAAGTAAAAATGGATGCATAATCAACAAGTACCATATATAATATGTTTAAACCATAGACGAACAAGGTGCATATAATTTCAAAACTTCACTTGTCGTCCAACTCCAAAACATATTTCAAACAAACCAAGCAAGATACAGTGAGTTGAATTGGTTTATTATCTACTTGCCAAAAAGAAGGTTTATGACATTTCTAAAGACAGGACCCCTTTTATTGGAGAGAACCTCCCTGACAGCCTTCTCGTCAGGAACAAAGCCCTTATCCTTCATTTGGTTGAGCAACTGAGCAGCCTCATCCAGCTTCTCCTCCCTCACCAACGCCTCAAACACAGGGGTATAAGTCTGAGCATTGGGTCTCATTCCCTTTTCCATCATTTCCAAAACAAACTTCTTAGCATCCTTCAGAAACTTAGAATCAACAACAAGACCCCTTATCAGAACCGCGTAGGTGTAAGCATTGGGAGAAACCCCAGAAGCAAGCATGCGCATGTAAACCTTGAGACCCTCTTTGGGCTGACCGGCGTTGGCGTAGGCTTCGAGGATGGCGGTGTGAGCCACCACGTCAGGCATGTGACCCTTGTCCTTGATCTGGCCGAAGAGCTGCAGTGCCTCGTGGGTGAGACCCTCTTTGGACAATGCGTCGAACATCTTGACTGCGTGGTTCAACAACCCCTCGCCGTTTCGCATGTTGTGGAAAATCTGTTGTAAGTCCTTTGGGTCTTCTTGTATTGGTGCCTTCTTGCTGAAGGGGTCGTATGGGGGCGGGAGGTTCCTGTTGTTGTCTTCGTGGGCGGGTGTGGCTTCATCGTCGGTGTCGGAGAGTGAGAAGTTGAGCTTGGTGTCGATGGGCTTGTTGGTGGAGCTGAAATGGCGTCGAAGGATGGGAGGTGTATATCGGAAGAAGGTGGTGCGGTTAGAGGGGAAAATTAAAGCGCGAGATATTACTGTGATAGTGCCTTTACCATACAAAGCCATTACTATTAGATACAGAAGTGAGGTGGGTGATCGGTCTTGAGCAATAGGTTTTCGTTTCAATTCTTGGGGGTGGCGCCAACTTAATATAAATACCTTTTCATGTCACTGGGCCGTCGCCTGTAGTTGGACCACCTCTCTGTATAGTGTATATAAAACACAACTTATTTGTTCAAAAACATTCATATTATGTAAACCAAAAAAAAATTCAACAAAATAGGGTTAGCTATTTTATTTCAATATAGTTTTTCTAGTCATAAAGTTTAAATTTGGGATATTGTTTATTTAAACCAGTATGTTAGAGCCATTCTCATAACTTCTAAAAAGGAATTTCACTTTTGATGGTATTTTTTACGACACTTCTATATTTTTGAGCTTATACTCGTATATCTCTTAAATCAATATGAAAATTAAAATTGAAGAATAATTTTTTTTGGTTTCACTGTTACGTGTCTAATTGAAGTATTAAAATTCAATTGTAGGTAATCTAAAAGTACTTCTATAAATGTGTATTGAGTCTCGAGACAAGTCTAGACCTTGGTGATTTCCTTACACCTAACTTTAAAGTTTATTGAAACATACACTTGGTCCTTGATTGGTAACTCAATTAGGAAAACAAGTTTGTCCACCAATTTTCTGGGTTTTATTGGTTGGTAGCATGACTAATTCACCAATTTATAGCTATAAAATCCAATTTTTTAAATACTGATGTAAAGGTATGCCAAACCAAGCATACACAGCCAATCGAATTTTTTTAAAGAAAAAAAAAAGAAAAAGAGTAGATGGTTTATGGCTTGCTCGATTTCTTTTTCTCGAAATTGTTTTGTTTCAAAAACAAAATAAAAACTTGTTTGATAAGAATAGTTTTTGAAAAGTATTTTTTTAAATAATATCTATTTTTAAAGTTTTAAAACTAAACAAGATTCAAAACATCGGAAAGTTGTTTTAGTTTTATACTTACAGGTTTCTATTATTCATAACCTCTTTTACAATTTCATTTTTTTTTCTTTCACCACGTCAAAAGAGAATTTTAAAAATAAATAAAAAATAATTTTCAAAACTAATAAAAATATGACCAAGAATTACCATAAAAAAGTACATCAACTGATAGAAGTTATTTGTCTTAGAATCACATCCTAAGAATATAGTATTATTAACTCTTGACAGGGGATATAACGATCCTGTCCAATTTAAGTTAGAATATGATACATAAAAGAATAACAAAAACAAAATTAATCATGCCCTAATTGCACTATGACAAGTGTTAGAACCAAGTTTGCTTATAGAAGACTTTGAAGAAACCTTAGATTTGTTGATAACTAACATTGTATTTTTTAATTAAATCAAGTCATATTTTGTTAAGATCTGAAAGTTTGTCTAAGTGTTTTAGGAATCAAAAGTCTGTGATAAAAGACTTATGATTATAAAGTACAACAACATAAAAACTTACGTACCTCTCAAGACAACATTTGAAGATCAAGGTCAATGTTCACTAAAATAAAGGCAAAAATAGCATCAGTTGGCTTGAAAAAACAAAGTCTAGAAACATGCTTTGGACAAAAGAACATTACATCTGGTTCTTACCAAACCCAGACTTATTGAGTCATGCTTCATGTAACAATCAGTGCAAGAGTTCCTCTCCTCAAGCAAATCTATCTGGCAACCAGACTCTACCTTAATACATCACCAGGTTATGACTGCTCTAGAATTTATGAAGTATCTCAAGCAAGAACCTAAACAGACTTGTACTTTGTTCTTAAGTCTCATCATCAACCTTATGGATCACCAGACCCAGGATCTTTTCAGAAGCTTTCCTTGTATAAGTCTGGTCCTAAGAATATTGATTCTCTAAGGCAGACACCATCGAAGTATGAAGAGGATATTCACGTGAAAAAGAGCATCCAAACAAGGCAGATCAAGATCCATCTTAAAGCATCCAATTTCACCTTCACCTTCTCTGTGCAGAAAGTCTCTAACTAGAAACTTTCCATTTTGGTCCTACTCTCCCTACACTCCTCACTTGCTTATACATAAATCTCAAAGCTCTCTGCCCTATGCTATCTCTACAGAACAACTCTCTCTCTCTCTCTCTCTTTCTCTCTCTCTCTCTCTCTTTTTCTCTCTCTCTTTCTTTCTCTCTCTCTCTCTCTCGGACCAAGAATCTTTGTCTTTTGTGCAAAACACCTCTTAACAGGTGTATTCTCTCTCAATGGTCATCTAACAGCGATCACCTCTTTCAGAGATTTAGTTCAAAGAAATCACAAATATATAACAACTCTTTCTCTTTCAGACATAGAGGAATGGACACATAGACAGAAAGAAAGGATGAGATACAACGAGAAAAAGATAGAGTAAGAGTGAAGTGGGCACACACTTAAAAGTATGAACGAGAGAAAGAAAGATATGGGTATGCTCTAAACGTCCATGTACCTAAAGCCCAAGAAAATCAGAAATGACAAAAGCTCATAAAAAAAAGAGAGATCCCAAAATTGCCCAGAAAGAAGAAAGCCGTAACAACTTAAATCAGAGACGCACCTTCAAATCCTAATACATTCCTTACAGTCTCTGATCAGCTTTCAGACTTAGTATGTATCCTATTTCACTTATATTTTCTTGTACACAGTCACTAAGTCATTTCCTAAGCTAAGCCTTTTCTCATATTATATGAAGTCTGTAGTATAGACTAACCTCTTAGCCTAGCCAAGTCAAAGGCTAGCTTATTCTCATAGAGCTATTATCACTCTCAAATCTGTTTAGCTCAGGTCTGTGAGATCTGTTGTCTTTGTTGGGAAACAGTTTTTGCCTGTAGAGACTTTAGAAAGAATACTTGGGTTTGAACCAGAAGTAACTTGTGAAAGAATGCTTGGGTTTGCCCCATGAGTGGATGCTACAAAAGAATACTCAAACTGAGCCAGGAGTGATTGGTGTCAAAAATACTCAGAAGCATGTGGTATGCTTAAGTCAGGAGTGGCTGAAGTCGATAACACTTAGAAGCAGCATATCTAAAAGGACAATTTTACATAGTAAAAAACCCTTCAAGTCTGAAGGTATAAGGAATATCAAAGCAAGAAGAAACCGAGAAAATGAAGTAGCAGGTAGAAGAAAATAAAAAAATATTGGAAAATAAAAGGGTACATACTTGTATGAGAAGCTAAAAGTAACTTTAAGAGAATAAACAATTAAGAAAAAGAATTTAAAAATAACTTGATCAATTAAAAATAATAGAAAGGTGATAGTAATTTTATGAAATAAAAACATATTAGAGAGAAATCCAACTAACTTTATTAAAATGAAACCTATATATACATGGTTTAGAATTTGAGTAAGTTCAAACATGATAGTATAGGCCACAAAATAGATTCTTTTTATGAAATAATTAGTAGATATAACTGTCAATATAAACTATCTGACCCGATTTGGTAATATGCTTTAATGAGTCGGTTAAAAAGATTTGAGAATATTTGGGTTTTTAATATTGTTCCCAAACTCGACCTAGTTCAGACATTAGGGTTGGTGGACTACCCTTATTTTACAACACTCATAATTTATAAAATTTTATTTTTATTAAGGGTTATTTGGACTTGACTAGTTTATGTTTGGATTCAGGTTTTATTAGATCGGACTGAATAAGTATGATTTTTTTTCAAGCTTTCATTTTAATAATTATTTTTTTAATAATCAAATCTTATTTTATAGGTAAATTACTATCTGTAAACCCGATGCATTTTACCTGCTAAATTTGATGCAAATCAATGGGTGCAATATGAATAGGCCAGTCCATGCGAGAATGACTCATTTATTTATTTGATGAAATAAGAATGGCTCATTAGATGTAAATTGATAAAATTGATTGGGAAGGGAACTCATCGAAGTGACAAAAAAAATAGTGTGCATTATTGTCCTGAAATAATGCATGATATAAAAGTACCAAAGGACAACACTAACCATAGAATAACTTTGGTTAGACGTACTAGGCCTTTTATTGAATGATATATGCAAATGAGTCAATCTTTGTGTCTATTATTCTGAGAATAGAAGACACACAAATATTCGCACGTTACTTAAACAGAGAGTGACATTTCCTCATGGGGGACTATAATTGCTATTGAACGTGTGGATTAGAATCATAGGGCGAACCATGAAATGGTGACTGATTGGGACGCTGATTTTCGTTTCTGATTTGCTTCTTATCTCTGACCAAAAACATTGTTTTCTCTAAGTAAATAATGAAAGTGATGGAACAATGTTTTAGTTCAATTTGTTTGACGATCACCATTATCCGAACAATGGCCTTAAAATTTTGACTTAAGTGCATGTAACAGGTGTTATATTTTAAGACATGTTGCTAGGATGGAAATAAATTTGACGATTTCTCAGAGATTTATGGTCTATTTCACTAAAGATATACCCAAACTAGATTTAAGATTTTTAAAAATCCCATGTAACTAAATAAATCAGATTACAAACTTTTGAAAAAACCTATAAAATCTGCTAAGTCATCTAGTTGACTTCTTGTTTTAAACATATATCTCTAATGTAGTTATAATATCATAATATATAATTATAATACTTTTAAATAACATATTTATAAAACATTTTAATTTATAATGTAACTTAAATAAAATAAGAAAGTCTAAAAATTATGTTTGTCTTATGTTTAGTTAAATAATTAATTATTATTTTTATATTGATAAAATATTGGATAATTTGTGGTTTAAAACCTTTTTAATTGTTTAATATTATTGCTTATAATTTAGTTTTTTTTACAATATTCTAAAATAGGTACTTAGGTTTTTGTGGTCTTCTCAGACTAAAGGACTTGTTGGTTCGTTTATAAGGCTTCTTAGCTAGTGAACACACTTACAAAGGCTATCAGGTAAGACTTATTATTGAATTATATCAGGTTCAGCCCAAAAAAGTATCACGATAATTACGGGCTTTGGATTTTTAATAGCTTAGACTTAGACTTAATAAAGCCTGATACGACCTAGCCTATTTTCACTCCTTTGACAGACTTATCGATTTTTTTTCCCAAAAACAGATAAGTTACACTTTTATAGCATTAATTGTAATATGTGGCCTAGTAATTAATAAATGTACTAGAAAGAGTGATAAAGTGGTATACAGGATTTGTGAATGAGGAAAAAAGTTGAGTTCCACTCCCTTTCACAAAACTAATAAATTATTTGCTAATTTTACTTATTACAAAAGGTTCATAAATATACCGTGTTAATAAAAAATAAAAATAAAGTGATGTAACATATTATACGAAAAGATAATAAAGATTCTATAAAAATGTACTAGTCAATTACCAACAGATGATTGGTTTAAGTAGTAAATATTTTATTCCCCTTAAGTGGTAGATGTACCAGTTACATATAAAAGTCTTATACATATTACTACTAACCAATTTAAGAAGTCCAAATTCTTCCTAATGAAAGAAAGTACATAATCATATACCTTAGTCTTAATTGTTTCCTATCATTTTTGCCCTACTAGGGTTTCCATAGGGTAGCAACATGTGTGGGTTTTCTTCTAAGGTTATCTTGGTTTCTATACCTTATTATTAAGGTTTGCTTACAACTTGTTCATGTCAATAGTATCAACATGATCTTGTTTCTCTTTTCATAAAGTAATAGTGAATGATTCTTCAATCCCTTTTGGCTTGGATTTTCAGAGGAGGAAAGCGTGGTGGTAGAGATTCTGATGTCTGATATTTTTGAAATAATGGTGGAGGGGGACACTTGGTTAGTAAGGAAGTCATAACATAAAACCCTTTTAATTTTAGGGCTTTCAATACTACAATGGTGACTTTATGGCAAGTTAAATGAGGTATAGAGATTTATGACATTGAGAGGAACCCTTTCACGTTTTGATTCCGTGATAAAAATGACCATGATGTGGTGTTGAAGGGTGAATCGTGGAGCTTTAATAAATGTATCATCGCTTTGGGGTTGCTAATTGTGAATACAACTTTACTCATAGTGGATCTATCGATGGTGGCCTTTTGGGTGCAAATCCATGAACTGCCTTTAGGGATGTAGAATAAGGAGTTTGCAATGAACATTGGAAACTTTATTGGTGAACACATAGACTGGGATGCAACATACGATTAGAGATTAGGTCATTCTCTTCAAATAGGGTTTATGTTGGTGTGACAAAACCCTTTAAGAAATGTGCTATAGTTAGTTAGGCCTTCAAAAATAGATCATATGAAGGTTTATTTCAAGTAAGAGGGACTCCAAATTTTTGTTATTTTTATGGAGTTATGGACCATACACTACAAGAATATGATTGTATAGACAAGAAGATAAAGGGGGGTGATGTTAGTTCCTTGCCTTATGGGTACTAGATGAGGGCTTAACCTATCAAAAGGGTTGTTATAGGTAGTATTAAGATAGAAGTAACTATGTATGCACTTAAGAAAAAGCTTTTGTAGAAAGTAACGAGGCTACATAAGGTTCAACATCAATAGCTAATGAGGTGGATCTTGTTGGTTTGAAAATGGGGGCTGATGACGTTAAGGTACATGCTCTATAAACTGGCCTATACCGGGGTCAGGATCCGGTGTGGGACCAGCCATGAATTGTAGCCCCTATTCCAGTAAGGAAATAGAGGACTTGGAGTCCTTGAGATCCAACACACCAAGCTCTCATGTTGTGGGGGTGAAAGGTGGTGTCACCTACAAAGGCACTCTGATGCTCAAGTTAGCAAATAGATTAGAAAGCAATACTCGAGCATAAGTTAGAGAATCAGAAAAACATACCATTGTTGTGAAATCTTTGGCATTTATATGCATGCAAGGAACGTAGGAGTCTTTTAGGGTTAGGGGGTATTCCGTACCATATATCACTACGACTCTGCCAAAAAGTTGGCACACGACGCAGGCGCCTCCGCGTCTCTAACGAACGTTTTCCCCAACGGTTGTACCTTGTACTATTTAGCGAATGTGCAGGTTACTTTCTAGGGTGCCTTAGTGGTGACCTGGAGTACCTGGTATAGAGAGAATGACTCGTATAGGTAGTAAGTCTGAGGTTTTACCTGAGACATGTGACATCCTGGCGCTGTTGAGGGCGGGGAGTGATCGCCGGTGCATGGGCACGGACAAGGAGCGGCTCCTGGCAGGCTTCCAGTGGGAGGGACACATGAACGAACCGAATACATACCAGAATGAGAGGGATCCAAAGACTGTATAGGTATGAGACTATACAGTCAAGGATATTCGTACTGCCTATACCAACAAATGCATTAGCCTTTTCGGTAGCCTATCACTTAAGAACTCCAAAGTTAAGCATGCTTAACTTGGAGTAATTCTGGGATGGGTGACCTCCTGGGAAGTTCTCAGGAAATGTGTGAGTGAGGACAAAAGCACATTGGAAAGGTCTCGTGTTGGTCTGTGGGGCAAGACGTTCATTCCTGAAAAGCGGCCAGGGCGTTACAGTGGTATCAGAGCCTAGCCTCTCCTAGTACGGTATGGTTCAGGGACGAATCAGGCGGAAGCTGGTGGGCATGTGACATCCTGGCGCTGTTGAGGGCGGGGAGTGATCGCCGGTGCATGGGCACGAACAAGGAGCGGCTCCTGGCAGGCTTCCAGCGGGGAATGTGACATCCCGGGCACTGTTGAGGGCGGGGAGTGATCGCCGGTGCATGGGCACGGACAAGGAGCGGCTCCTGGCAGGCTTCCAGCGGGGAATGTGACATCCGGGGCACTGTTGAGGGCGGAGAGTGATCGCCGGTGCATGGGCACGGACAAGGAGCGGCTCCTGGCAGGCTTCCAGTGGGAGGGACACATGAACGAACCGAATACATACCAGAATGAGAGGGATCCAAAGACTGTATAGGTATGGACTATACAATCAAGGATATTCGTACTGCCTATACCAACAAATGCATTAGCCTTTTCGGTAGCCTATCACTTAAGAACTCCAAAGTTAAGCATGCTTAACTTGGAGTAATTCTGGGATGGGTGACCTCCTGGGAAGTTCTCAGGAAATGTGTGAGTGAGGACAAAAGCACATTGGAAAGGTCTCGTGTTGGTCTGTGGGGCAAGACGTTCATTCCTGAAAAGCGGCCAGGGCGTTACAGTGGTATCAGAGCCTAGCCTCTCCTAGTACGGTATGGTTCAGGGACGAATCAGGCGGAAGCTGGTGGGCATGTGACATCCTGGCACTATTGAGGGCGGGGAGTGATCGCCGGTGCATGGGCACGAACAAGGAGCGGCTCCTGGCAGGCTTCCAGCGGGGAATGTGACATCCCGGGCACTGTTGAGGGCGGGGAGTGATCACCGGTGCATGGGCACGGATAAGGAGCGGCTCCTGGCAGGCTTCTTGTGGGAGGGGCACATGAACGAACCGAATACATACCAGAATGAGAGGGATCCAAAGACTGTATAGGTATGGGACTATACAGTCGAGGATAGCTTAAAGAAATGAATTCGTACTACCTATACCAACAAATGCATTAGCCTTTTCGGTAGCCTATCACTTAAGAACTCCAAAGTTAAGCGTGTTTAACTTGGAGTAATTCTAGGATGGGTGACCTTCTGGGAAGTTCTTAGGAAATATGTGAGTGAGGACAAAAGCACATTAGAAAGGTCTCATGTTGGTCTGTGGGGCAAGACGTTCATTCCTGAAAAACGGCCGGGGCGTTACAAGACACCGGTATATGAATGAAAGCGGGTGAAATTACCTTTCTACCTTTATATACAGATATCTAGATCAGATCACTCTGAAACTAACCGATATGTTGAGTCTTTCATGCATTGTCAATTAGTAGTAGAGCCTTTTATTTTTTATGTTGGTGATCAAGGGTATTGGAGAAGAATAAAAATGGGTAATTGATTCTGACGTGGATGAAAATAGGGGAATTCATGATAAAGCCCTTAAATCTCATGAAGTAATGAAAGGAGAAGGGACTAATGTTTTTGAATCTACTATTAAGCATAAAAAAAAGGGAAAAAGTTGTTAGAAGAAGTGGTGGAGTGAGTGGTGTAACACCTTAGGTTAACTAAGACAATCCATTCCACTAGATCGTTCTACCTAACTGAGAGGTTACAAGTTTTATAAAAATGTGGAAGTTTCTTTTTTGCATGAGAAAATTTGGAGGAACAGATACATTGTATACAACTCAATCATATACAATACATGGTCATATTCAACATACCATACATGTTTAAAATCAAGGGCACACAGGCTCCCATACAAAATACGAAAAGAAAATCATCTATCCTAATCGTCCTCGGTCCAAGAAGAGTCTGGCTGATCCTTGACGCGAAGTCTGCGTTGATCTCTATGGTGTCGAGTGTATGGTCCAATCAAAGGTCTGTAAAAAGCTGTAAGGGTGAGTATATTCCTCCATAGCAATTGGAGAGATATCATTTCTAACATCCTTCCATATAGCATAAGATGTATTATCATACTCCTTATTCTAGTTGTAACACTGAATTCTCTCTTTCTCCCTCCTAATATAGACTATTTATTCCATACTAGTAACTATTTCACTCATCCACTCCTAATTATCTCTGGCTCTATGCTCTTTTTCCTCCCTGTTCTTCTCACTCGTAGTTTTATGAAGGTATTATGTAATGTCATACATGGGTTTGGTTCCATTATATTTCATCTTGTCTTTAAGCCAGTATGATGCATATGGGCCTAAAACCATCTCATCAATCATCGTATTCATTAAAACAATATATGGCACTTGAAAATCAGACACCCAGAGCAAGAGTTATGCCTTAACCAAGGAAAAGTGCTGCTAGAGCTCCTAAATTATGTAAGGCTAACAAGATAAATTTATGGAGACCAGGGCTTCAGAACTTAGATTTTGGGCCCTTTATAAAAGTTGTAGAGTTTTTTGATACAGAACCATAGAAAAAGGAACGAAGAGGTTTTGACATTGTATAAGGGAGATATACGCATTTTTCTAAAACAGGGCATGGCTGTTGTGGGATTGGAATAGGTCTAGAAAGATTCTTAAAACTGTACAGAATGGGGCAGATCCAGCCTTTGAGGTCTTTATGAAAGTTTTAGAGAATTTTGATACAGAAATTATAGGACTAGAATCACGCAAATTCAACATCCTATAAGGGAGTTATGATTTTTTGAGTAAACTATGTGCAAATTAAAAGAAATAATTAACGGGGTTTTGGAGTACAAATGCTTGGTTCTCAATTTTGGGGATGATAGAGTGCGAATTGGAGTTCGAGGCTAGAGATAGAGATTGTAGATTTCTTCATAACGAAGAAACTAGGACCAAAATCACTCGATTTCAGCTTTGTTTGAGAAAGTTAGACCCAAAACACTAAAGGTGCTTAGGCCAGATTCAAGGGTTCAATTGAATTAACTGATTACTTGAAAAACGCGGTCGATAGGACCCGAATTAGGATTCGGTCCCTTTAGGAAAAGTTTCTAAAACATCGAAATAGTTTACTAGGGACTGGCCGTGCTATAATTGGGTATTCCGAAGTATATACACGATCAAATGTGGAGTGTGCTTGAGGTACTGACCGGACATATCGGACCCAACATGACATCCTCGATGTACTATGAGAGGGTCCTAACAGGACTAGTTTTCCTAGAGGATCACTAGTCTCAAGATGAATCATCGGAATTGAATCATTCCCTGGGTCCTATAGTTCAAATCTAAGAATCCAACAATATTTTACTTATAAATATAATTATCAAATAAATGATTATTAAATACTTAATAATTATCACATAAATACTTAATAAATAATCAATAAAGATTATCAAATAATAAATAATTAATTTAATAATCAAATACATTATTATATATTTTTAAATTTTATTTATAAAATAGTTAAATTATAAAATTAAATATTACTATAACTATTATTTTAAATTCATAATTATACACACACACACATATATATATATATCAAACTAAATCACGTAAATAGATATTAATTAAATGCTAATATTAGTTACTAAACCAATTATTATATCCTAAATATTATCATTATCCACAGTTAATTATTGTTATTAAAGAGAAAAATTATTAACTACTAAATCAAACGAGATTAAATATTAATAAACTTATCCATTATTGTTATCCTCTCATCTTAGCTCTTCTCCAATTACTAGTATACATTTTAATTCTTCTCCTAATCCTCTACATCCCTCTAGGTTGGGTTTCTCATTATTTATAATCTCTTGATATCCCTATATCTTATACTAAATTTCTTAACTAACCTCTTTTTTCATTATTTTCTTATACTAGAATCATTCAGCGAACAGGCCAAAGCCTTAAGCTTTTTGTAGAAAGCTTGACAGGGTACCCTCAGGAATCCTTGAAGGTCTGGGTTCCAGTCCTAATACTTAGGGTTGTTATATTCTCCCCACCTTTTAGGAATTTTGTCCTTGAAATTCACTGCACTCACTACAGGCATCAAGGTAACCTTGGTCATTGACCCTTGATATCCCTGTTTGATGCTTCAACTACTTGACTTTTATCAAGTAGTTCCTACCACACAAGTCCTATTGACTGTTAAATAGACGACCTTTAGAGTACAACGGGGTATAATGGACCATACCCAAGCCTCTTGAATCGACCATGCTCTAATACCACCAATGTAACACCCTCAGTTAACTAGGGCAATACCTTCCATTAGATCATCCTACCTAACTGAAAAGTTACGATTTTAAAAAAATGTGAAAGTTTTTTTTTGTATAAGAAAATTTGGTAGAACAAATACATTATATACAACTAAATCATGTACAATACAATCAATGAAAATAGATATTTATGGTGAGTATGGAGTTATGTTCAGATTAATTTTTAAAGTTAAGGAAGGATTTATTTGGACATTGAATGTAATTACAGTCAGTAAAAATACGAACAAAAATAGAATTAAGAAAAATGCAAAATTCCTTTTCTTTCCTTGAATGTGCCGTGACATGATGCACTCTAATTTTCTCTTTATTGTACATTGGGTAATAGGCACATGATGGACCATTGGACAAAAGGTGAATGAATGTGGGCTATAAGATTAAATAAATGGCCATGATAAAGTGAGAGAGAACTATTTTTTGCATGTCCTTTTCTCCTTCCTTCTCACAATTCACGTTACTTTTCTACATTCTCCTTCATCTCCAGTTTTCCCAATCTCTCTTCTTTCTTTTCCATAGCAAAACTATATGCCTCTATGTATGCCCATTTCTTCCAAAATTAATTGCAAAAACTTGGAACATGAAGCTTTAATTGCACTTTGGACCAAGTTTCTACTCACTTCACCTTTTTCTTCTCATCTTCTTATTTTCTTCAAGCTTTGGAACAAGGTAAGACATTTTGCCACTTCTATTGTTTCCATTCATTATTTTGGAAGTGTTGAGGCATAAAAATGGTGCTAATTATGTTGTTATATTGAGAAATACAAATGAGTATTAGAAACCCTAGGTTAGATGACCATGAGGAATGGACTTTAGTGATGAGTATGTTGTGCACAAAAATGTGACTAAGATATACTTAGAATGATGAATGAAAATTGATAGAATTGGTTGTTGATGATTTAGTTGAAAACCCTAGGTTGAGTAAATGTAGATTATGTTAAAATTTAGTGAAAGTGTGATTTATTGCAATGGGAATAATTATTTAGTGTGGAAATAAATTTTGGAATGCATGACATGAATTATTGGTGATGAGGAATCATGGGACCACGACAAAGTATTGATGTTTCAAGTAATTAAGTATGGTAGAAGGTGTTTCTTGGTGTGAATGACATTAAGGAACATTGAGAAACCATTATGAATGATGGGTAAAGAGAATGATGTTAGATTGGTATTTTGAGAACATTGGCTACGATCATTAAATGTTAGAAAATATTAATTAAGTGAAAGGAATTCCTGAAATCTAATAAAATGTGAAACCAAGACTTAGAAAATATTTGGAACAAATTGAGAATCATATATATAGTTATTTGTGTATTAGAGATTGAAAATGGTGATTGGATAGGTAACTGATTATGTTTAAATATGTATTGAATGTAGGACTTAATCTGGTAGACAAGGCGGGGCCGTCAAATCATGCAGATTTCTTCTCTTGAGGTAAGAAAAGAGTTTTATATTCTAAATGTATGAATTAAATAAGTTAATGATTATTTTATAGTATGGTAAATCATATTTGCCTTGCCATGATTGTTGTGACTTATTGTAATGAATGACCTTGTTGTTGTCTCTTGTTTGGTAAATATGTTTGGTGCATTTAGAATATATGGTGTGTCTCTTGTGGTGGATTGATAAATGTTATGAAGATTTGGAAAATATGTGCCTATGTATTGTTGTGGGAATATGCCTATGTTTGTTGTGAAATTATGCATGATTCATCCTTAGTATTGATATTAATGATTGACAATAAAATAGAATGAATTATTGTTGTGTGACACACCCATGAGTGGTGATGAAAATTTATAAATGATGTTGATGTCATTGTGATTAGTATAAGTTATATACTTGTGATGATGCTAAAATTAAAAGTGTTAAAAGAGAAAGTAAATGCCACAATTTAACATTGAAATAATGGCAAGACTATGTGTAATTTAAAATCCACTAAAAAAAGGTGGTGGTGACAATAAGAATGATGATTGATGGCTGATGAGTGGCATTGTAGGATGCATTAGTGTGAGAATGCATATAATTTGCATCTGCATTTGCATCCATGACATATCTGTCCAACTACCTACTCTGGAATATTAGGGGCGTCGCGGGTCGGCCCAGTGGGAGGATGACTCAGTACACGAGCATGATTGTTACCCTAGTGATTCCGTGGATGAGACACGAAGCTGCCCATGCGTAATCACGGGGGATTACATGTGGTTGACCTAGTGAGGGGTGGCTTTTTGAGGAGCAAGATTTCCCTGATAGTTTTGTTGAATCACAACTACCATGATGAGGAATCATGGTTGGCCCACAACACCATTTTTATAGCATCTTGTATATTATTTGTCGCAGTCATAGTTAAATGACCGGTGTTGTATTTTGGGTGATGTAGTTTGGTACCAATAAAAATGTTGAATGATATATATGTGTGCACATTATGTTGAGATGATACTATAGTATATACCCATATTGGTGATTATTCTCACACTCGGATCTAGAGTATGATTCCTTGTGCATATGCATAGCTTAAGAGCATTTGCATATAGCTCAATGATATATGCCGGTATAAGATTGAGACTTTTAAAGGTGGTGGATGGTTGAAGGTTAAAAACCTGTAAATGGAAAAATAAATAACTTTGATCAATATTAAGATGAAAATTATGAAAAATGCTTGTGATAGCCCATTGTGATAAAGCGCAATGAATTATCATTGTGCATGTGCTTGATATGAACTTGATCTATAACCATTATGTATGTCTGATGATAAAAATGAGTGAGTTGATGATGTTGGTACTTATTATAACATCCCTAGTGTTTTAATATTAGAAAAATAAATAAAGAAATTAAATGGGCTATAATAATAAAAAGGGGAAATAAGGATTTAAAATGAAATTTTATGGAGAATAAAATCAGGACCTTGACACGTAGCGTGGCTGGGACGCGTAGCGTCAGGTATGAATAAATGAGCTGACGCGTGGCGTCAGCGTCGTGATCAACTTAAAACTAAGGCATGCAAAAATAGAATGACAGAACATCATTTTGTTTCCCTTTCTTCTCTCTTACGATTTTCACTCTGGGCTTAGTGGAATCATTGGTTTTTGGTGGTTTTGTGCATAAAGGGCTAAGGTGCTAGAACGAGTGTTGGACAAGCGATCGATGAAGCGGGCGTCGAGTTTGGAAGAGGAACGATGAATCAAGCGACCGTAGGACGCAACCGACACCAAGAGCAAATTTTAGAGCTTGGAATCGAGGTAAGGGGGTGTTCGGGTCATAATTAATTAGGATTCTAATATATGGTAGCCTTGGGAGGCTTAGAAATATTTATAAAAATATTATGGATGACGTAGGATGACCAAATATAATTACTATAATTTTTATGAGTATGCTGAGCGTGATTTAGTTGTTGTTTGATAAGAAAGTAGGTTAAATTAAATGAGTACGAGTGAGAAAGTAAAAAGGTAAATATGTAAAGTTATGTAAATGGGTAACATCTAATAAATTGTAAATTCTGGTGATGTCAGTGATGTGTGGTATGATATTTGATGATGTTACTGCATATGGCTTGATGAAAAATGTTGTGAATATATGAGATGATTATATGATTTTATAACATGGCTGGTCGCCCGAGAGATGGATACATGTCAGCTTCTGACATTGTATATGTTGTATATTGATGATATACCATGATGATATGATTTGTTTTGTGATTATGTAGTGTGGGACGGCCGACGGTATGTGTAGCCCCTCGTTTCTGGCTTCCGTGGTCTTTGTACCCAGTTGAGCTACCCAGTGGTCAAGTACGACCCAGTGGTTGAGGTGGAGAGTCAAGTAGGACTCGGTGGGCCAAGTAGGGCCCACAGGGTGTCAAGTAGGACCCCTAGCTAAAGGCTGAGCCTTAGGTATCCGGATACTAGAGAGTCTGATACATGCGAGTTAGTTGTGGGTTATGTGAACTGATGATTGATATGTGAATACTAATGAGATATGAGTTGATGATATGATATCATGAATATATGACTATCTAAAGATTTGTGAAATTGTAATGAAATGAATGATAAATCTATGATTCATAATGATAAGTGAATTTTAATGTGTAATGTTATATTATAATGAACTAGTGTTATTGACTTGAATTGATGAATTGTTAAAGTGATATAACAAGAAGGAAGTTAGAAGGTGACTAGTAATTCTGCTTTTCCATTACTTATTCATTAACTATCCTATATTAATTATGATATACCAAACACTCACTCTTGTTATGGTTTATTTAATTTTAGTGACTAGTGACAGGGAGGATGCTAATACCGCGGAGGTGCGCCAAGCGGAAGAGTGATGCCAAGGAAGAATGAATTAATGTAGTAGATAGTTATGTAAAAGTTTGTAACTTGATGGATTTGTTATGATAAATTATAAATGTACTTGTGTGTAATGGTTGAAATGATTTGGTAGTTTAAGATTGATGATGATGATTGATAATAATGTGATTAATTGATTATAGATTGTGGCACAGAGCCAAATTGTGTGAATACGGAATGCTATTGGCAGGTTCTGTAAACTATATAAGTGAGATATTGTGTGTTTGTGATGTAATTGATTGATGTGGTGGATAGTAAATTGATGATTTGATTGAATTATGGAGTCATGCATATAGTGAACAATGATGAAATTAAGGAGCTGATTAGGTGATATTGAGATATGGTGGGTTTTAGGACCCCCGAAATGCATCAATAGGTTCCTTGGGATACTTAGAAGTTGTGTGCATTGGCCTTGGGCCAATTGGAACCCATTTAGGGGGTTTGGTGCAAGGGTTTTGCACCTAATTGGTTTCAACTGCATTTTACGTATAACTTGCGCATATGCTGGAATTTTGGCGAACAGACGGCACAAATAGTTTTGGAATAGGGAAAACATGTGGCCCGCGAAGTTTCGTGGTAATCAGATCTAAAACGGACTAATTGGGTAGGTTAGAAGTTGGTTGTTTGGCCTAAAATGTGTGACAGCACCTGTTACTGCTACTATCATGTCCACGCTACGCGTGAGGTTGACACATAGTGTAAGGTGCGCAGGGCATGACTAACACTGTACGTGTGGCTGGCGCGCAGCGTCAGGCCCCTGTTTCAGGTTTTGATTTATTTGCAACTTAAATGATTTTATGGTTTATAAGTTGATTACTTAATTTATATTTTGGTACTTTTATTGAAGATGTATATTATTCTAATTATGATGTAATTTAATTATCCAAGTGGGAAAAATTTATTGTGAAAATTATTAAAACGGTCAGAATTAAATATAAAATGACGAAGGATGTCACAAGTGGTATCAGAGCGATTCTTTCTAGAGTCGGGGAAATGGGTAGAGTTAGTGAATTGTTCGAGTCCTATACTGAACTATTTCTGCATTTTATTGCAATTGTTTGTGTGTTGTTTAAATTGTAACAAGTCAACTTGGCATTATTCTCTTCGCACTCTGGGCAGCATCTTATTATATGTATATGTGGGAGGTAAATATTTTACTCCCTAGTCCGTTATTGGTTACTAATGGTGATGTGTTTGGATATTGTAGAACTTGATTATGGCAGAAGGAACTAGTTCAGGTGAGAATGATGACTTCTTTGCGAGGTTTTAACAAATGATGAGTAGGGCTGAATCTCGCCCGACTCTTGATTAATTTCTGAAAAGGAATCCACCCACTTATAAAGGAGGACATGATTATGATGGTGTGCATATGTGGCTGCGTGATATTGAGCAAGCTTTTGAATACTATGAATGCTCTGAAGAATAGAAGGTGCAGTTTGCCACTTATCAATTGAAAGATAAAGCCCGTGTATGGTGGTCAAGGACCAAAGTTCAAATGAATGATGCAGGTGAACCTTTAATATGGATGAATTTCCGACGAAGGTTTCTTGCCAAATATTTTCCAGATAACTATAAAATCTGCAAGGAGATAGAATTCCTGAAACTTGAACAAGGCAAAATGTCTATAGCTGAATACACAATGAAGTTTGATGAGTTGTGTAACTTTTACCATCCTTTCTCTCTTGAAGGAACTGAGGGCAGTAAATGTGTAAAATATGAAGCTAGGTTAAGGATTAAACTGTGACGTGCAATTGTTCCTATAGAAATCCGTGATTATCCTACTCTGGTAAACAAGACCAGACTTGCTGAGGAAGTATAATTACAGAAAACATCTCAGTCGAGGGATAAGAAACCATTGAAGGCGAAATGATTCAGTTTTAAGAAGATGGGTCAGTTCTTCCATGGTGGCAAGTCTTCTGCTTCATCATCTTCTTCTTCTAGTCGTGGCTGTACTGGCTGTTTTGGTAGTTATTCTGGTGGTCGTGCATGTTATAATTGTGGTCAGGAAGGCCATATTGCTAAACATTGTCCTGCTAATTAATATGGGAAGGGATGGAACCCTATATAAACATTTCTTAATCCATTACTTTTGTATCTCTTTGTGTATACGTTGAGGGTTCTTGATTATCGACCCGCTCTATTTTCATTTTCACTTTATTGTGGCCTCTAGTTCTCTGTAGTTCAGTCTTGGTGCAAGTGATTGGCTTTTGGAACTTCACTGTGAAAAATTTATTACCATTTTTATTAATTAATTATTCTTGCATCGAGATTCAAGTTCAGGGAGGCAGGTAGCCATAAAAACAAATTTTAAATGTTTGTTAAATTTAAAGTTTGTAAGAGTTACAAATTTAAATAATTCATCCTTGTTAATTTTAATAGGATTTGTATCATATGTGTTCTTATTAAAATTAATATAATTTATGAAATGTTTTAAAATTTAAATTTAATAGGATTTGTAAGAGTTACAAATTAATTCATAACTATTAAAATTAATATGAGTTGTAATGGTTATTAATAGAAAATAAAATATTTATTAAATTTAATAATTATTGAAAATAAAATATTTAATCCTTAATAAATTTGATAGTGTTAAAAGAGGGAAAACGAGGGAACATATGAATTCTGTGTGTTTTGTGATTACTCGGAGCTATTGTATTTATAAGGATTAGTACATAAATACAAAATATACAATTTCTTATTTTACATTAAAGATAGGATCAACATATTTAATCCTGAAATATATCATTACTATATTTACATAATTCTAACACTTCCCCTCAAGCTGAAGCATATAAATCATATGCACCAAGCTTGTTACATATATAATCAATCCAAGGACCCCTTAGCGACTTAATAAAAACATCCGCTAACTGATCATTAGAATTAACAAAGCTAGTGGATATTTCACCAGACACGACTTTCTCTCTAACAAAATGACAGTCAATTTCAATATGCTTCGTCCTCTCATGGAAAACTGGATTCAAGGTAATATGCATAATAGCCCGATTATCACAAATAAGTGTCATATTTGTAACCTTTCCAAATTGAAGTTCCCGAAGTAATTGTTTGAGCCATATATGCTCCTGACTGGCGATAACCATAGCACGGTACTCTGCCTCCGCACTGGACTTAGCTATAACATTCTGCTTCTTGCTCTTCCAAGAGACAAGATTACCTCTGACAAAAATACAATATTCAGAAGTGAACCTTCTATCAATGGTAGAGTCTATCTAATCAGCATCAGAGTATCCCACAACTCGAGTATGTCCTCTATCTTCATATAACAGACCCTTTCCAGGATCTTTCTTGACATATCAAAAAAATACAGGTCATTGTATCCTAATGTTCTTTACAAGGAGAGTTTAGGAACTGACTTACCACACTAACTACAAATACGATATCTGGGCGAATGACAGTTAGATAGTCTAATTTGCCAACTAAACGTTTGTATCCCTTAGGATTCAGAAAAGGCTCCCACTGATTTGGTAGGAACTTGACATTAGGATCCATGGAGTGTCGACTGACTTGGAGTTTAACGTCGTTATTTCTTCCCAAATATCCATTGCATACTTCTTTTGGGATATAACGATTCTATTTTTGGATTGTGCTACCTCTATCCCTAAGAAATATTTAAGTCCGCCAAGGTCCTTCGTTTGAAAGTGCTTGGAGATATATTGCTTTACATATGTAATGCCAACATGATCACTACCAGTAATAACAATGTCGTTCATATAAACTACCAAGTAAATATAACCAGCAACTGAATGGTGATAGAAGACAGAGTGATCAGTCTTATAGTACTAAATCTGCCAAACCATGCCCAAAGGGATTGCTTAAGGCCATATAGAGATTTCCACAGGTGATAAACAAGTAAAAGACTACCCATGAACAACAAAACAGGGAGGTTGCTCCATGTAAACCTCTTCAAGCAAGTCACCATGAAGGAAAGCATTTTTTTTGTCCAACTGGTATCTAGAGCCTAACGAGAGTTTCCTCTTTTCTATGATTCTCTAGTGAGCCATTACTCACTGTGTAAAATTTTCCCCCTCCCATCTTGTTTTCTATGCCTGCCCGCCGTTACCACCACTTCCATCGGCCTTTTACCACCGGCAACCCCATGACCGGCTTCCTTTCTCCAAGACCGGCTTATCCCCGGCGGTGTACCTCCATCAGAGCCCTTACGCGCCTCCATGCCCCACCATTGTCTCAGCACATGAAACCCATGCACCGCCTATCTTAGCCACACGTGACGACGTGTCTGACCTCTCACAACGTCGCTCCCACTTGGGCTTTGCTCGCCTTAGCCTCCTCTACCGTGATCTGGTGTTTATTTTCAATTTCACCCATTTTCCCTTCTATTTGGCACTTTTTTGTTGTTGCCACTATTTTTCTCTCTCCTTCAGCATACCTATGGCTGCCCCTATTGATACTAAGTCTGATACATTGATTTCAGGAACCACCTTCACTGCCCTTCTCTCTTCTGAGTTGTTGGATGACAACAACTACTCCTATTGGGCTTTTAACATTCAAATTTGGCTTATTGGGCTAGGCTATGAGAACTACCTCACACGGTTAGAATCTAAAACACTGGAACCTGAATGCCTACGGTGGAATAAAGTTGATGCTTAACTATTTGCCATTATGAGGAACACCATTTCCCCATCCCATCATGATTGTTTCCTTGGTCAAAGATCCTACAAGGGGGTTTGGGACCACACCGAGCAACTCTTCACCAATAATATTCAGTGACTTTACTAGATTGGTGAGGACCTCATGACCACTTCTGGCTCTCATTAGTTTAAGGGCCCTATAGCCTCTTATATGGGTAAGGGGACTAGTCTCTTGTGTGAACTCAATGAGATGCTTCCTCCTCCTAGTGCTACTCCTGAGGTTAAACTTAAGAACCATAAGAAATTACTTTTGTCCCTTCCCTTATATGGTCTGCCTGCTAAGTATTCCTCTACTCGTGATTAGATCTTAGGTTGTCCTACAGAGGTCACTCTAGATAGTGCCTTAGCCACTATCCTTTGGGTTAACATTCATGGACCTGTGTCTCCCTCCATGCTTCCTTTCATTGCTCTGTCTATTCCTATTTCGCATGGTTTAAATACTTGTTGGGTCACTCCAACCATTGCCAATTGATTTTGGGATGAAGCCTTTAACATGGTATCAGAGCCTATCCTAGATCTATTGTTGAGTCACCGATGTTGTCAATGCTCCATTCCTTAGTATTGGGGGTATTCTATAAGTCCCATGAGCCACCTGTATTCATCCATATTCCATTCTTGAGCATAAAAAGGTATGTTAATATGTCCCATTAGCCACCCGTATTCATCCGCGTTCCATTCCTGAGTGTGAAGGGGTATGTTAATAAGTCCCGTGGGCCACCTGTATTCATCCACGCTCCATTTCTAAGCGTGAGAAGGTGTGGCTAAAGTCTCACATTGACTAGGGATATGGTCAATCAAAAGTATATAAGGTGGAAGTAATCCTCATCCTATGAGCTAGCTTTTAGGAATGGGTTAGGCCTAATACCTAAATATAAGAGATAGGATTTACACAAGTCGTGAATCAAGGATAAGATCTCTAACAAATTTAATAGGATTCAATATATCTTAGACTTTAAAGATAATGTATAAAATTTAAACCTTGACTATTCCTAAAAGGTAGAATGATTGTTGAGACTCTAAAGATTAGGTTTAAAAGTTAAACTTTGACTATTTTAAAAATCTAGGATTCAAAAGTTAAAACTAGAAATAGGATTTCAAATTGTTAGAAATCCTAACTAAAAATTTGGAGCTGTTAATGAGCAGTAAGACATTTTGGCTACCAAAGAATTAATACTCAAGTGTTCAAAATGCTACCTGACACCCCGCAAAAGGTTGTCTCCCCTTGACTTGAACCATCTTCCATTGACCCGAAGTGGGAACCCCATATTAATTTGCATAGTACATTTAGTGACCCCATGTTTTGATTATTTTTTTAAAAATTTGTTTTATTTTAAATGCAATTAATTTCTTAATTAAGTGATTAATTAACACATTGCATAGTGAATGATTATGGTCTTAGAATTTTAAATTCATTTAAATACAACTCATGTGTTGTGCCTTTCTCTATTCTATTGTACTTCTTTTCTCAACTCTTTACTCATATGTAAGATGAGTTTTTATATATTTTGTAATCTTGACCGAGTTGAGACAACAAGATGAAGACCTAAAAGAAAGCTGAAGTGACGACTCTAAAAGATGTTGACTGTAACATCCTATTTTTTTACTCAAATAGAAAATAGATATTAATATCTCTTTAATGAGAAAATACTTACTATTAGTTAGTTGATTTTTAACTAATTAATATTTTTATAAAATTTTGGTACTTATATTTAAATTATTTTTTAAAAAATAAAATGAAATAATAATAAAATAAAAATATGTATATTTAACGAAGATTTTAAAATGACTTAATTAGTATTCACTAATTAAGAAAATTATATTAAGAATTTTTGATATCTTTATTATTCACAATTTATATTTTATGTTCTTATATTTATGTTTTTATATATTTAAGATTTAACTCTTATTAGAATTTTTAAAATAAAAATTTGAAGAAATTAGAATATGGTTCTTTAGAACTTTTTGATCTATGCATTATTTATTATTTTTTGGAATTTTTGGAATTTTTTAATAAATATTTGAGAAAATAACTGAAATGCCACTGCCGACATCATCGCTTACATCATCAGTTGGTAAATACTCATATCATGAATAGTAACCGGTGGGTAAATACTTACATCATGAATAGTGACCGGTGGGTAAATACTCACATCATGAATAGTGACTGGTGGGTAAATACTCATATCATGAATAGTAAAATAAATAATTAAGTAATCTTAAATAGTAAATTTCTCTTCCTATAAATAGATAGCTCATTTATAACATTTCCACACCAAAATTAGAGAGAGAATCTAGAGAGATAGTGCGTAAGAAATTAGTGGGGAGTAAATTCTTTTGGTTAAAAGAGATTCTGCCGGAGGTGTAAGGTAATAATATTTTCTTCTAAATTCTTTTTATGATTATTTAGTTTATTCTTTTTAGTACTCTTAAACCATTAATATACTAGTACTATTATGAATAAGTTACTACGGTAAAAAATAAATTACCACTATGTTATTTTTACAATTTACTATTACTATTCACTATTTATTATTACTATTCTCAATTTACTATTTATTGTTATTATTCAAAATTTATTATTTATCGTTATTATTCAAAATTTATTGGTTGCTGTTACTATTCAAAATTACTATTTACCATTACTATTCAAAATTTACTATTTACCATTTCTATTTATAATTTATCATTTACCGTTGCTATTCAAAAGTTACTATTCACAATTTACCATTTACTGCTACTATTCAAAATTTACTATTCATGATTTACTATTTACCGTTACCATTTAAAATTTACTATTTACTGTTTTATTCACGATTTACTATTTACCGTTACTATTCAAAAAAAAAGTATTAGTTACTGTTATTATTGATGATTTACTATTTACTATTACTATTTACTGTTACTATGCATAATTACTATTTATCATTTTGATAGTAATCTTAATTTTCATTTTATGCCTATACTGAAATAAATAAGTATTAATATTTTTTTAGAACTCGGAGTCACAGAGCGAATTCACTTTTGGTAGCAATTCCAGGTAAGGGGAGTGGGATAAAAATATAATGTGGAAAGACATAAGAATAATGGGAGGAGTCCCCTACTCCTTTTAAATTTAATAATAATATTATTTTAAAATAATAAATTTTAAATTAAGTATCTTGTGTAACTTACTCTGAATTACCTATGCAAGGACTTTGACTATTATATGGACTTACATAGACCTATGCAAGGAAATGGACTATAAGGGCTTGGAATTAAGTTTATTAAATTAAATAACTATTAAATTTTAAATTATGATATTTATGAATGATATTTATTTGATTTGATTATGATTGATAATATTGGTGATTGATGATATTTGATTGTGATTGATGATATTACAATACTTGATTGTGATCGATGAGTGATTAATAATCTTGTGATATGGAGTTTGAGCATATAGCAAACACGACGGAAAGCTAAAACTCAGTAAGAATATACTTATTCCTTACTCTTTACAGTATTACTTTAAAAGAAATTATTTATGATAATTTCTTAATGTTTATTCAGAATTATTGTTAAGAAATTTTTCTTAATTTTCAATAAAACTATATAATTTCTATAACTTACCTTTTTCTTTCAAGATAAATTATTTAATTAAATTTGAGAAAAATTTTTAGTTATAAAAATAAAGAAAAAGAAATTATTTTATAAAAATAATATATTCATATATGTATATATATGAAAATATTTGATTCTCAAATAGAAATAAGATACTTCAATAATATTTTATTTTAAACTTTTGAAAATAAGAGTCTTTAATTTCAAAAATACTTTATTATATACTTTTCAAGTATTATAATTTAAGGTGGAAAAGGATCGATAATTCAAACTTGTGTCTAAAGTAAATAAATTTCCTATAAATGCTCTAAAGAAGGTTTGGAATTTATGTTAAGACTTTAAAACTCAAATCACAATAATATTGATTTTTGAGTGGTGAAGAAAACTGTACTGAAATTCTTTTGCGTGAGGCAGAACTTATTTAAGAGTTTGGAAATGTACAGTTTATCGGGGTCGCTATGTTGTTATTTGTAGGCCCCGAAGATATAATTTATACTTGAGTTTCTAAAAGTCTTAACCAACTCAATACGCGAGTAGTTCATGCATCATGAATCATTAAAGAGAAACGAGATATGATATTGCCTGGGGATGGATTATAGAAACCGAGGATACATTAGAGGAGGCTTAATTGCGAGCCTTGGGATGAGAGGGTGTGAAAGGGTGCTTCAGGTGACCTGGGTCGCTTCCTAGTGTCGGGTACTTTCACAATAAAAACCTTCTCAATCTGACTAGTCTCTAAGTGTTTCCATGCCAGTTGAGCTGTTCATATGCCATGAAGGCATTTATGTTATTATTATCCGGAATTATGGAACAGTGTAAACTCCTGGTTGGCCCAGTACAAATTAAAACTTTAAGGGCCCACATGCATAAACTGAATGAGATAGTAGCATAAACATTACATAACATTCATGTGATTGTGACATTCTATATGGATGGTTATGAATGAAAATATAAGTGTTATGTATGTGGAAACCCTATATTCATAATTGATTATGTATGAGATTATGACTGATATTATTATATTAGTTTGTGAAAACCCTTATGCTTATGTCTTATCTGTAATATATTACATTTTGTTTCTCACTCCTTCTTGTTTGAATTTCTGTGTCCAAAATATATGTTATATGATATATAGCTAGTAGTCCAAGATGAGAGGATATGTAATTACAAGATGGTAAAATGGTCTTATCCTCAATCGATTAGATGAAGAGATATAACAAGAGTAGGATTTAAAAACTCGATGGTTCGAGGGCTAGGAAATGATTGATCACAGTCGTAGTAAAGGGATAATTTAATTTTAGTTCACCTTATTACAATATCAAGTTGGACAATTGTAACAAGGTGAATGTTAAACTTTGATACTGTAATCTTTTATCACTTATGATTTCTATAAATTTATTTTGTCATTATGGACAAATATTGAGAGACAATATTTTTTTTACTTTCAATATTCAAAGGAAATCATATATATATATGTCGTTGTATACGCGAGATAAGAAATGATATATATATATATATATATATATATCTTTATAAAGTTTTTAAAAGAAATAAGAAATATACATATCTCGTGTATATAAGGGGGTGTTACATTGACCTTGAAAGGAACTAAGGAGTAGAGACTCTAAAGGATGGTGGATCTAAGAAATAGGACTTTAAGAAGTCGTTCCACCATAGTTCCTTTAGGTTTGGTTTTATTTTTAACTATCTCATAATTTTGATCGTATATTTTGGGGTTAATTTTACGTTAAAGCATTTAATGAAAGTTGGTAATGAATAAGTAAGTTTAAATTCCCCAAACGTAACAATTAGACCTGCTAATGAGTAACAATGTCAAACTTTGTCTAAACAAAGTGTAGGTGATGCCATAGTTGAGTGCCTTTGTTTATGTTTAGTAGGACATGAGTGGATAATAGGATTATCCATGTGTGACTTATTGAACTTTATTTAAATGGGAGATTTTCAATTAGATTGGAATAATCTAAATACATGAAGGTCAAGACTAAAACACCTTCTAATAAGCAACACTCATCAACACTAGTTTTAATGAAATGTATGTTTTAATGAAGCTTGGTGCCTTTGTTGATATTTGTAAAAGGTAATAAATAATTGGATCATCTAAGCATTTGTTATTAGACTTAACTAGGTAACTTCAACCATATTGAAGAACCTTTAAAGGCCTTTTAATAAGTAACACTCATCAAGACTAATGTCAATAAATAGTGAGCTTGCCTAAGGAAAGTATTATCATTTATATTAGTAAGGCCCGATGGGATAATTGTAATGTCCAATTTTTTTATTGGGCCCTAACATAACTAAGTATTTCAATTAGATTGAAAGTAACTTAAAGACATAAATATTGAGCTTTAATTCATAAGATGAATAAGGGTAAAAAGTTACATATCCAATCATCCAAGAGTTACATGATATGTAATTAGAAATGAGTTTCCTGCCTAAATAACCAAGGGTGGATGATCAGTCAAAGCTGACTCAATGTTAGGTTAAATATGGATCTTGACCCATTAGAAAAATCTTCCAATAGGATTTTTTCTAATTCAGTGAGGTATGCTTTATTTTTTTTTGAATCAAAACAACGGGAGAGATATTTAATTAATGACTTACATATGTTTTATAATTAAAGGTTATGTATTTACATATATTTTGTTTTAGAAAACCATGATAACCAAATTTTATTCATATTGCGATCTATCTTTTAGAAGGGCATGTTATATAGAAAAATCCCAATTAGGTACCAGGACTTGAGGATTGTCCTCGGGAAAAAGGAAATACTTACGTGTCATGTTTTGCCTATCCTAGGGTCACCTACTGACAAGTATTGGATACCATATCCAGTCAATCATAAATTCTGAGTTGTAAAAAATAATATGAATAAATGGAGACATGCGATATAATTGTAGAAGACTATATTAAGGAAAAGTTAGTCTGGGAAGATAAAAGTTTAAATGTGATCAAGAAAAGATATTGGTTTTAGTTTTGGCCAAACAAGAAATTGAAAGAATCTATCTAGGTACTTGAAGGAGTTCAAAAAGAAAGGAAGTAAGACTTTCGTTTCATGATTTCATGTTATAGAAGTCAAGTTTTGTCTACTTTAACAACATTAGTATCAGATACTAGATAAAGATCTAATATTCATATTGAAAATCAAAGGAGTAGATTATTGACTAGAGGCAAATAAAAATCTATGTGTAAAATGGAACAAAGATTGCTATGATTGGGGTAGGATCTTCACCTATTGGGCTAGTTAGTGAACTAGACATTGTGCAATCTATTTCTTATTAGACAAGAAAGGTTTTGCACTTATAAAATAACTTTATTTCTTCAACATGATATTGATGCTTCATTGAGTAATGAATTTCACATCCTAAAACTTGAAACACTAATTTGTAACATAAATGTTACATAGGTTAAATGAATGATTTAAACCTTATACAAGAGTTGTTGCCTAAGAAAAAGGAATGACAAATACATTTCAAGAAATGTATAAATATGGGACCATAGGAACAATGACAAAAAGTATTTTCCTATACTTTATCACACTTATTAAAAAGTTCAATAGGTGTGGATTTATGTGATACCAGTCAGGAATTCTTTGAAAAGTTCAAATAATTTAGAATGAAGTAGAAAATCAAATTGGCAAAACAATTGAAGCTTTCAAATAAGATCAAGATATCAAATATTTGAATAATAAGTTTAATAATTATTTAAGAGAGTTAGAGATTACCTATCAATGTACTCCTTAAATGTTAACATATCATCTTCAAGAGGAGAAGTCAAACTTTGTTGGACATGGTTCAATTCTTGATTGATCTATCAGCATCCCTAACTTCTTCAATGTCAAACTTTGTTGATAAAAATTTTCACAGTTAACTATGTTCAATGTAAGGCTTTCTTAAAGAGACCATATATGACATGAACTAGGAAGAGATCTAGTATATCTTTAATAAAGATTTGAAATTATAAAGACCTAGTATGTTTTGGTTTGTTATGATTAAGATTATGGTCAGGATGATGAATGAAGGTTTTATAGCAATAGGAAGTTGTACTGGCTATGTGTTAATCTTAAATGTAGTAGTGATTTATGCGTGGCATGGGGGGATGATATGTGTATATATATATATATATATACATATGTATGTGTGTGTGTGTGTACTTGCTGAGCATAGGCTAGTTGATATTTTATCAATGATTTATATAATGATTATAATGCTATGTTTGTGTGCCATTGTGGTAATGTGATAAGTAGAGCAAAACAATATGAAATGTGAGGAGGTAAACGAAAACTAGGATATAAATGTAAGATGGATATGTATGTCCACTTAATGTTGATGTGAGTTTGAGACTTGTGATATGGGTGTTTCTATTAATTAATAGGATATGAATTGCCTGACGGGGGAGGCTATTCCTAATTTGGTTGATTTATATGTGTACGATATAATGAGAATATGGTGTAAGGAGGTGTTAGCAATGACATAGCTCCTATTGTGTGAAAGAATAAGCGGAGACAGGACCTCACCCCACCCATTTTTGTTTGTTTGAGGTTTCCATTAGTGTATATTTATATATCTATTCTTATATTTTGTCATACATATGCATGTGGTGGACATTTTGAACCTCAACGTATGATGAAGAAAATGTTAGAATCTGGTTTGTATTGGCCAATAATTTTTATGACGCATATACATTTTGTAAAGCTTGTGAACAATGTCAAAGAATGAGAAACATATCTCGTAGGAATGAAATGCTTCAACAACTCATGTTATTTTGTGAAATTCTTGATATATGGGCCATAGATTTCATGGGACCTTTTTCAGTCCTTTTTGGTTTTGTTTATATTTTTCTTACAGTGGATTATGTGTCTAAGTGGGTAGAAAGCTAAGGCTACTAGAACTGATGATTCTAAGGTTGTTGTAGATTTTGTTAGATCAGACATATTTTACATGTTTGGTGTTCCTAAGGCCATCATTAGTGATCAAGGATCATATTTTTGCAATTGAAAAATGGAATCCTTTCTTAAAAAATATAGAGTTATGAATAAGGTTTTAACACCTTATCATCCCCAAACAAATAGGCAAGCTAAAATGTCCAATAGGGAATTAAAAATGATCCTTCAAAGGACAATATAACCAAATAGGAAATATTAGAGCAAAAGGTCAAAAGATGATCTTTGCGCATATAGAACAACTTACAAAAACACCTATTGGGATGTCACCTTATAGGATTGTATTCGGAAAAACATGTCACCTACCTGTAGAAATTGAGCATAAGACTTATTGGGTAGTAAAATAATGTAATTTAGACTTGAATGAGGCTGCTACCGAAAGGAAACTCCAATTACAGGAACTTTAAGAAATTTGTTTAAAAGCTTATGAAAGTTTAAAAATCTACAAAGAAAAAACCAAGTCTTTTCATGATAAACGGGTATTGAGAAAAAACTTTTTCATTGGACAAAAACTTCTCCTGTATAATTCACGCCTAAAGCTCATATCTGGTAATCTTTGGTCTAAATGGGCAGGCCCATTTGTGGTAACTAATATGTTTCTTTATAGTGTGATTGAGATTTCAAATGAAGCAACAAACAAGGTTTTCAAGGTAAATGAGCATCGGCTTAAGCCTTTCTTTCAAGGGTTCCAAGAGCACATAGATGTAGAGGTCCATTTGCGTAATACCAAATATTCTAACAAAAAAACTAGAAAAATATATTACTGTAAAAAAATAAATACATAATATATATACATATAATTAGATGCCAACTAGTTGGCATCATCACTGCTTTTACTTTCGATACGAACGCTTATCGTGAACATTGTTACTGTTTTTGTTATGACATTATCATTATTTTCTTGTAGTAATTAAGAAGTCTTTTTAGGCTTATAACATTAAACAAGCGCTAGAAAGGAGGCAACCTATCACCTTTTCCCCTTTTCTATCTTTATTTTTCTCTATAACCTCGTTTTCTATTCTTTACTCTCTAAATTACTACAGCTTTAAAGTAGTCTGACAATGGAACAAACCCTTACAAAACTCAAGGAAAGATTCCCTACATTTACACGAGGCATGGTTATAAAAATTTGCAAGGCTTGAGTTCAAAGATTAAAGCTATTGATATATTTTAGCATTCTAGAGGATGTTCATTGGCTCATGGAAGCTAAGATACATCTTCCAGGTGAATTACATAATCATATATAATACATTTTCTAGGTATGAGACATAGTTCTTATTCTAAAAAATGAAGAGCTGGAGGATGGAAGTTTGCCACAAGTATGCAAGATGGAACTATAATACACGTTGTAGAAACCCTGGAATGGTATCTATAAATCGGGAGGACAAAATTAACTTTATAAGGGATGAGCTGAGTAAAGAGTGTAAGTTGGATTTATATAAGTAATAAATAATTGTATCATCCTTGTCCAATATTTCATGACCTGTTGTGAATAAGTTCCTCATATATTAATTGAATAAGTTAGTTGTGAAGATTGAATTGTATATTAATTGTGATAAAATGACTATCCCTGGTGAGATTCAGAGCTTTATTTGATAGACTACATTATGCCATCTTTTTCTTTCTTGATTGACCCTTATTTATTAGTACTCTAGAACTTGACTTGTTTCTTCTTGATGTATTATGTTTCATATACATGCTTTAATGTGATTAGGGTCATTTTTGTTTTCTCCACCCACTAGCCAAATAACCTACCTTATACATTTCTCATTGTTAACCACTTTGAGCCTATAAACATCCTCTTGTTTTAGCCACATGATTAGCCAATAACAAAAAAACATAATTACTCTTGCTTAGGAATTGATTAAGAGTTTTGGAATTATTATGGATAAAGGTTCTTGATGATTGTGGAAGTATATCCAAATTTATGTATGTTGTTTGGTCTCTCTTAGTGAACTTGTTTCGTTGTTCAAAGAGAAAGTAAAAGAAAGTAAAGAGAGAGGCATAAAAAAGAAAAAGAAATGTTAAAAAAAAGTGATGAATATATATCAAAATAATCAAAGAGGTTTTACTCTCATATTTTGTCCTCTACCATGTTTTATTTTATTGAGTATTGAGTTTAAAAATATATTTCCATAATCATTGGCTCTCGTTCTTCATTGCTCTTTTTCATCCCTAATCATATCATTTCATGTAATCCACCCTATCACCTTGGCTGCATTACAACCTAAATAAAGTCCTTTTGATCTTTGCTTGCATATGTGTTCAAATATGGAAATTAGAGATTTGTCAAGCCTATGGAAATGCTAACTTATTTGGGTATTTTTGAGAGTATACACAAGCCTAAAGAATTGATATATAGAAAGTGTTAAGAAAATTTCTATTATCTTTCATTTACTCTTTGATTTACTCAATTTGTGTAGTTAGTATGTAATATACTTTATTCATACTTATCATGACTTTTTGATATAAGGGATGATGTATATTACTTATTATTTTAAATTCCAAGAATTCAATAGAAGGGGAGTCAATAAAAAATTTATTTTTGCTTATTTTAGTTTTTCTAGTTTTGTCATGGAGTATAAAAGCTTAAGTGTGAGAGCATTTGATGAATCAATCCTAATACACTTATTATAATTTTACACTCAGTGTTTATTATATATTTAATATATGTAATGATAGTCTTTTAATTGAGTTTATATGATATTTAGTTTAATTGAAGTATTATAAAAATATTTTCTAATTTTCATATGTTTAATGTATCTTGAGTGTCTTTCCTTGTTTAGGTCATAACTTAGGCTTTAGTGATCCAATTGGGTTGATCTTAGAGTCCATGGAAAGCTAGAACAAAGGTCTATATTATGATGATAAAATTTGAGAGTCTTGTATATGAAAATAATGAAGAAATGGAGTTTGAACAAATCAACTTGTATATGTCCCACCAGTATTGATAATGTTCACTAATTTACATATATCTTAAGCTATAGATGTCCAAATAATATGATATTTACGCTAAATTCTTAATAAGACAAATATCTACAACTTTCATGTTGAAGGTTTGGTGTAATTATGTCATCTAGAGGGTCAGATTTGGCGTATAAGATGGAAAACATGAAGAGGATGATGGATTTCAATACCTACCATTGTTTTCCTTTGAATTTATATAATTATAAGTCCACAAATGTTAAAAAAATGCATCAATAATCATCACATGAATGTATAATGGTCTGATACTTTTACCTATAAATTGATGCTTGAAGTTGTAAGGAGAACACAAAAGATATACAATAAAATACATGTCCAAGTTTCCAATATATTTTTATGTCTTTGCTTTAACTTCTTAAGGTTTTGTTCTTCCTTCACTTTCCTTCTTTCCTTAATCAATATTATTCCATCTTCCTTTTTCAATAAGGTAAAGTTAACTTCATCCTTTATTATCTACTTGCATAATCAAAGCCATGGGTAATTTAGTTTTAGTTTATTTGTTTAAGATCATGATTATCATGGAAGCTTAATCCTTTTTAAATCAACTCAAGGAATTTAATCTTTTCTTTATGTTAGCTTTGAGCTCTTTTTGTTAATGTTTTGATTAAAGACAATTAATTTTCTTTGTTTCTTAAACGTTTATGATAGTAGATTATTTAAATGTATAACTGATTAATATCTAATTAAATAATCTGTAATCTAAAATGATTTTGGATGGTTAATCAATAATCCATTTGAGAGATAAAGATTAAGTTATTAAATAGGAGATTTCTATTTAATTTCTTAACTCAACCAAATGATAATTTTAAAGTCATTTTGATCTTAATAAGAATATATCGATTGATTATTCTTATTAGTTCATTAATTCAATTCTAGAAGATTTTCTAGAACATAATATATGAATCATTTAGGGATTCCAAGTGATTAAAGGTTGAAAAATTAATTAGACTTAATCATATTTGTGATCAATGATTAGCTATCAAAAGATTAATTAATTCCTTGGGTTGATTACTTTTAAATCTGCTTTATCTTCCATTCAAAGTAATTAATTGACGTTAGTGATTCAATTTCTTTTTCTAATTCATGTTTCAAATGGGAGAATGATTCATATATGTGTTTCGATGATTTCAAACAGATTTAAGATTGAACCACCTATTATTTTGGATTTCTAGGAATATGATTAAGAATATATAATAGTTGTTAGTACTCTTTTTTATTGTAAATTATATCGTTAATTTTTATAGGGATCTTTAGTTAAAGATAAAGTTTAGGATTCGTACTCCAAGGAATCGGGTTTGATGAATTTAAGTTTTAATAACTTGATTAATTAGATAATTGGACTTAATATATACAAGAACATAAATTGAAAAAGTATAGTCCAATCTTAATGTCTTTCATCATATATTTTCCCCTTAAATTAATTTTCATCCTTGGAAACTTTGAAAAAATATGTAAATTAATCCTTTTATGAATTACAGAACTAGAAAAGGTGTGTACATGTTTATGTGGTAAATTAGTAATAAAAAAGTTGTTGGAATACTTAACAAGTCCTTGTAGACTAACAACCCTTATTTCGAATCAACAACTGACTTGATACACTTGCCAAAGAGTTCACAGCGTCATAGGTAGTATAATACTCATCCCCATACCATCCGCATGTTATTCCCCAATCCTGTCCTTGTCCCTATTCTCATTAAGCGGCATGAATAGTTTTGTAGGCACTAGTGGGTCTGGGTCCAATTGACATCCCCAATATTTGTTTAATTAATTTACTAAAATACCATTATTAGGTATAAACAAAATCATAAGTTTTACATTTTCTCTTTCATTCGGTTAAAGGTGTTCAAGAATCGAACTAATCCCCGTACAACTAAACTAATCGAAATCGTAAGTCGTAGAAACTAGAAACCGCAACATAAAAAATATACCCGGTTCAATTCGTCCCGCGATTCTTATTATAGAACCAAACCAAACCACACTTAAGTATATATATTTTAATTCCTATACTATTCATGCCTTAAAGTAACCTTATAATTTGATCGATGATTATGTGTCATTTGTATTATGAGTTTACTAGACTCAAAATATACACAAGTACCTTAACTCAAGTGTTGTTACAAACCTTTTATATAAACACAACATATAAATTATAAAATAAAGTAATTCTAGCATCATAAATTGTTTATGAAAAGTAGTAAAAAGAGAAAACACATTTTTTTTTATTTCTCTCAACTTTTAAGATTGATTATATAACTTGTACTTATTGCATTGATGTCTATGTGTTTGATATTTAAAACAAATTTAAACTGCTAAACTGAACTAATCCAAACCATAATGGTTTAATTTTGTTTAATTTTTGTATTTTATTTCAACCAAACCAAACCAATGGAATTCTTTATATTTTGTGGTTTGACTTTTTTTTTTTGCTTCAAAACCAAACTGAACCACATCGTGAACACCCTTACATTTAGTCGTTTCTCCCTCCTTCTTAGTCAATCCTGAAAACCTTAATTTAAAGAAACGCAACCAATCCCTCTTCCTCATCCTATTTATTCACTCAATCCTCTTCTTTCATTCTTTTGTTTTTTTTTTTTTTGCATTTTGTTATTTTTTTAGAGTTAACTACCATGTTGTTCCCCAACTTAGACACCACTTTGTAATTATGCTCACCGTAATAAAATGACAAATATATCCGAACATCATCCACTTTAGTCCAAACTCCCCATTAACATTGTTAATAACTACATACATGTTAGATTAAAGTGATAAAGGAACACACACATAGCATATACGGTCTCCATAAAAATTATATAATTTAAAAAAAAACCATAAATAAAAAAAAATATCCCTCAACCCCTCTACTAACAAATCATAGTCTTCACCCTCTTTCCCTAATCATCACTCTCACACATCATTGATACACAATTTGACTAGAAAATACACACTAAGGACTTCCCATAACCTATGTGTAGCCTCCTTGGCTTCGACGGCACCACTAATTGTGTCACCCCTGCAAGCCACCATGGAACCGCATTAGACGTACAGGAACCACACTCATTGCGTTTCTCCACAAGCGTCATTGCTGCATGAAGACGTTGCATCTCCACCATCATTCATGACATGAATCCCGAAGGTGTTATAAAAGATCCTCCATAACGTTCTGTCGTTCCTTATTCTTCATCTACCGCGTGATCACCACTGTGATCGTTGTCACATGCCACAGCTCATAACCTCTACCGCTATAATGGTTAAGGTGCATACAGTATCTTACGGACTTAGCATGTGTGAGGGACAGGGTGAGTCTTCCTCTTCTATCTCACTCCTTCAAGCCTTTGCCTTCTGTTGAGCTTTAGGAACATGATGGATCTAGGCTCCATGAAGTGGTTGCGCATTGAACTGAGATTGATCAAGGGTGTCTTTTTTGCCCCTTTTCAAGGATGAGGCTGTTAAAAACTGTTGCAAAATGTTTCATGTGTATGTCTCCCTGTCACTTAACGTGACACGTGTGTAAGTAGTAATGATGTTAGAGCGAAAGTAACAACTTAACAATTTAGACTAAGCCGAATAATGATTGTTTGGTTGAGGATGTCATTTTTTGGTTTGAGAGACTAAATTATAAAATAATATCTAACTCGGAATTAAAATGTTAGTTTATTCTATCAATAATGGACACTCACTTTTACTGGTGGATATCCACATATTTGATATATATTATCATCATAAATATCTTTATGGATATAAATATGATATATATAGTAATTTTTTTAGATAGGATTTGTGTTCTTAAATATTAATTATATCCTTAATTCTTTTCTTTAAAAGGTAGATCAAATTTAAGAAAAGGGGGAGACATAAGTTTAGAAGCAAAAGATTTGAAGTATAAACAAGATTGTAAGAAATGAAAATATAAAAATTTATAAAATTGTATTGAATTTATCTTAAAAAATCATGAAATACTATATTAATATTTAATTTTTTTACTTTTTAATAGAACACGAAAAGAAAAATTGAAACTAATTTTTTTGACAGGTATATATCAATGAAATTATTTATTTTGAACAAATAAAAATAAAAATACAAAATAATAAAAGTATTAAATTTGGAGGCGAGGAAGGGACAAGACACGAAAACAAGCAATAAATAAGAATAATAGCAGTAAAATAAAAATATTGAAAAAAATGTGAGAATTGTGGGATAAGAAAATAAAAAGCAGAGTGGTGGAGGAAGAATGAGTTGATGACAGTTGTTTTTGGGGGGAACTAACAGAAAAGAAGGGAGGGAGGTATGTCGATACCCAAAGAGCTAGAGCAGGTGATGAAGTTAAGAGGAGGGTCCGTTTTGGGAAAGAAAACCATTCTTAAGAGCGACCATTTCCCTGGTTGCCAGAACAACCGCTTGCACCCTCACATCGAAGGCGCTCCCAATTACCGCAAGGTTCGTTTCCTCTTCCTCTTTCTTTCTCACTATCGCTTTTTCTTGACTCTTCTTTTCTACCAGGCTGATTCCTTGCATGTTCATGGCGTTGCCATCCCAACCACCCTCGGAATCCGTAACGTTCTCAAACACATTGGTGCTCAACCTCAACGAAACACCGCGCAAGTTCTTTGGATTAACCTTCGCGAAGAACCGGTATATTGTTACGCGTTCTTTCTGCTTGCTTTTCTTGAGTTCTAACTTGGAATTTCTTTGATGAGTTTAGTTTGAGTTTCTTATGTAATCATTACGCCTTCCGTTCCTTTTTATCTGTAGTTGTTGATGAATTTGTTTGTTATTAGTCTTGAACTTCTAAAATGACGGAAAAATATGAATAGAGTAACAAGGAGAGTAATTAGAGCACGTTTGGCAAATGGATTCCAATGGAGTTTTCTCCGTTAAGTGGGAGAGCTTTTTGATCCTACAGGTAAAAGGAGTTTTGATTGTTTCGAACGCCGTGAAGAATTAATATCAACCTTTAAATTTTTTACTTCAACTCAACTCCTTTTCCCCAACTGCAAACCAAACACTCTCTTAGTATATTTGTGGCCGAGTCTTTTTTTGGTGGAAATTAGTTGAACTTTTATTCTTGCACTGAATTAGATGATTAACGATTGCGATGAGATTCTCAGGAGCGTCTCGTCTTTTCCTTTCTTGAAATCAGGTTGTGTACATTAATGGACGCCCGTTTGTTTTGCGTGACGTGGAGAGACCGTTTTCCAACCTCGAGTATACGGTATGTTATGGTTGAATTTCTTATCTCTTTGTGGTCTATAATCATTAGGTTATCATGTCTTGTTTGGTTCTAAGCTGGTTGTCAACTTATTGTATTGTATTGTGTTGTATAAGCCTTGAGCTCATAAATGTTTCATCTGAAGCTTTTTAGTTGTTAATCAGGGAATTAATAGGGAAAGAGTTGAACAAATGGAAGCTAGACTGAAAGATGACATTCTAATGGAAGCTGCAAGGTAGATATGTGGTTCCTTTCATTTATTTATCCCATCAATGTCTTAACTATTTCCTAATTCTGCATTGCGTGGCAACCAATCTTATCTTTTCAAAATGACATAACAGGTATGGAAATAAGATTCTTGTGACTGATGAGCTGCCAGACGGTCAGATGGTGGACCAATGGGAATCTGTGTCATATAGTTCTGTCAAGACACCACTAGAGGTATGGGTTAAACTTGTTTGTGGTGGGACTGTGGGAGTGTGATGCTACTAACTCAGTGTTCAGAATAAAATGCATCAAGGTTGTTTTGTTGGCTGTAGGTGTACCAGGAATTGCAAGGGGAGGGATACCTTGTTGATTATGAACGTGTTCCCATAACTGATGAAAAATCCCCCAAGGAACTGGATTTTGATATTTTGGTCAGTTCTTCTATATTAAATGTTTATTTGAATGAACGTCTGGAAGAAGTTCCGTTTCCATGACAGTTATGCTTGATCCTGATTTCATCCCATTTTTTATACTCTACCAAATTTTAAGTCATTACCTGGGTATATATTCTCTTGATCCAATAAAAAGCTTGAATGTAGTATCCTTCTTTACAGTTTTGTCATTCACCTTCTGATTAAAATCTCTAAAATATATAATATATTTTATTTTCATACAGTAACAATAGTTATTAAGATAGAAGAAAAGCTCATATTTTGGTTTCCAGAAATCAATGATTTCAAGTATCTTAGATACTCTTCATCTTGATTTTAGGTTCGTAAAATTATACAAGCTGATGTAAATACAGAGATAATTTTTAATTGTCAAATGGGGCGTGGACGAACTACAACTGGAATGGTCATTGCAACTTTGGTTTACCTCAATCGAATTGGGGCTTCAGGTACTTTTATTTCATTGTGAACTATTCTTATTTAATCTTCTTTGCTTTTATTGTTCATTTGATTTCATTTGTCATTCTTCTTCCCTCAAATTTGAGCTCAAGCAAATGATTTCTGGCATATTTAGTGTCTGGTGTCAGATTTCTGTCTTCCAGTTTGATGAATTAATACATATTATTATTATGAATAAATGGTTTTATAATTTTCTTGAACAAGTTTTGATTTAGTAATTCAATGCTTGCAACCATGGCTTTTTCCTATTCTGATTGTCTACAAGGATTTTTTTTCTGTTTTGGATTTATTTTTCAATAGTGCATTGAAAAATAAAACCTTGAATTGATAAGCTGCAATGAAGTGTGTGTTTGGGAATGTTGAAAAAATCAGATTATAATATGATTTTTTAGATTATAATCTAATTGTGGCTTGTTTGGTAACTTTATTTGATTATAATTTATGTTTTCAAATTATAATTGGAATGTGAATTTTTTAGATTATAATTGTAAGCTAATAGATTATTTTTCAGCCAACTTTTGTCTTCCTATTATATCCCTATCAATTAATTAATTTAATGACATATCCGACTACCACAAATCATTCCACACTTTTTTTTGTAATTTTACTACAAAATAATTGATTAATTTAAACAATCCAAACAAATTAGATTATCTTTATTGGAAGCCCCACATCGCCTGTCGCTGTCTCATAATATTTCACATGCCTTAAATACCTGTTGGGTCACTCCAACCATTGCCAATTGGTTTTGGGATGGAACTTTTAACATGGTATTAGAGCCAGAGCATTCTTTCCGATTGTTATGGGCCAAGAGTTGCCCTTTCGTTATGGGTCAAAAGTTACCCTTTGCCTGATCCGACAGGTTTCGTTGGAGGGGACGTGTTGGAAGTCCCACATCGCCTGCCTGAAATAATCTATGATCATAATCGTTTCCAAACGCACCTTTGGAGAGTGACCAAGCTGATGTTGAAATTTGGATTTGGATAAGGTTATTTATGTAATTGAAAAAAAATATTATGTACACTTCGGTATCACTTCACATGCATTATAGTACACTTGTTTCTGCTTTGTTCTATAGTTTCCAAACACACCATGTAGGATATTAATGTTCCATTCCATTTCATTCATATATGTACCAAATGTGCTACCTATTAGTGTATATACTGAGTTATCCTTGTTCACTTGGAAAGATAGTTGGAGTAATGCTTAAGGTTATTGAATTTCTTTAATAATTTCAATCAATTTATTCTCACAACTTTCTGATTCAGTTTAGATCTTAGGGTTACCTGCTGAATTCCATCAACAGAATGTTGAGTTTATCTAAATACATGATAGGGATTCCAAGAAGCAATTCAGTTGGTAGAGTTTCTCAATGCTTGAATAATGTTGCTGACCATCTGCCTAACTCAGAGGAGGCAATTCGAAGGGGAGAATATACGGTCATAAGAAGCTTGATTCGGGTGTTAGAGGTATTGGTACCACTGTTAATGTTTATTTTAGACAATACAATGTATGTTCTAATTGTCCTAATTAGTTGACTTGCTTCCAGGGTGGTGTTGAAGGGAAAAGACAAGTGGACAAAGTCATTGACAAGTGTGCCTCAATGCAGGTATCTGTTTTGAGCCCCCCAAGACCCCAAGGAAGCATTTGTGAGGAGGGCAGCCTTAGTACTTCCGAGTGAGGATTACTTTCACATCCAAAGGCTGTGACAACCTCATAAGGATAGGGGAAACCCCCCTCCAAAGTTTTGTTTATATGGTTTCTTAGATGCTGCAGATTTCTTTTCTTGTAATTGAAGATGCTTGCATGTCATCTAAAATTGCCTCATATGATCTTTGTTTTGCTTTTATTTCAGAACTTGCGTGAAGCGATAGCCACCTATCGTAATAGCATTCTGCGGCAGCCTGATGAGATGAAAAGGGAGGCATCACTTTCTTTTTTTGTGGAGTATTTGGAGAGATACTACTTTTTAATATGTTTTGCTGTATACATACATTCAGAAATGTCTACACACCGTTCTAGTTCTGCTGGGCATATTAGCTTTACTGACTGGATGAGGGCCAGGCCAGAGTTATACAGCATAATTCGCAGGTCACTTTTTCTTCAAACAATAATGATATGAAGTCTTTGTTTTGTGACTTTGTTGATTCCTTTTGTTGAAAATCTCACACTGACCAGACCAATTAATAGTAAATAAGGTGAGAAAGGGTAATTCTCATCCTTTGAACTAACTTTTAGGATTGAGTTAGACCCAATATCCAAAGTTAAGGTGGTATTAGAACCTATCCTGGATATGTTATTGGGCTACCTGTGAAGGGTTTTGTTAAAGTCTCTCATTATTGGGTTACCGTATTTGTCTATGCTCCAGATTTTTTTTATGGGCTTCTGAAGGTATGTTGAAAGTTCTATATTGGCTAGAGATATGACCAATGTATGGTTACTATATTTATGTAATATAAGATGAGGATAATCCTCATCCTGTGAGTTAGCTTTTAGGATAATGTCCATCCAAAGTTAAGACCTTTTAATTAGGTCTATGGATCCATATCTGTTGATTAATCAACATTAAATGAAACTGAATGCGACTAGTGAATTGTTTCCAATCATGTATACCTAGCATTGTTTCCAGTCATGAATCCATTTGCATCCTACTGGTTTCTTTCCTTCTAGTAGATTCATGAACTCCCATGTCCCATTCTTCTCCAAAGCATTTATCTCTTCCTCAACAGCCACCTTCCATTGAGGTTGCTGGAGTGCTTCTGTGATGTTATAAGGCACCTTTACACTATCCAGATTAGTGACAAATCACTGTGACAAATTCTCATAGGACAGAAAGTTACCAATGGGGTGTTGAGTGCATGACCTCACCCCCTTTCTCAAGGCTATAGGTTTATCCATGTTGGAAGTCCCACATCGTCTGTCTCATAATATTTCACATGGTTTAAATACTTGTTGGGCCACTCCAACCATTGCCAATTGGTTTTGGGCTGAAACCTTTAACATAGTATTAGAGCTAGAACATTCTTTCCGGTTCTTATGGGCCAAGAGTTGCCCTTTCCTCATGGGTCAAAAGTTACCCCTTGCCTAGTCCGGTAGCCTTCGTTGGAGGGGGTGTGTTGGGTCATTTGAGTTCCCATGGGTTCAGGCACCATTGGAACAATATGCCGAGAGAGCTGCTCAAGGAAACATCCATGCTGGTGGAGTAAAAAGACTGGTTTTCAAAGAAGGTAACATCCATGCTGGTGTAGAAACGTTTTATAATGGGTGAATAGCATTTATACCCTTTCTAGTTTGGAGAGTATCAAGGAAAAAGCATTTTACTCATTTGGGTTATTTTATTATTGTGGTTTGGTTGGTGATCATGGACAAAGGTTACAACCAAAACTTCTAGGTGTCAGGTTGGTGAAGAGTGTGGATTAAGACTATTGAGAGAGAATATGAGAGATCATATGAATCCCGTGTGTTGTGATTACAACAGGACTTTTATATTTATACGAGATTGTATACGTATCCTAATTAAATTAACGATAGAATATACGCTTATACTAATTACATTAAAGATAAAATTAATCTAATTAATCTTAATATGTACTGTTACTATATTTATGTAATTTTAACACTCCCCCTCAAGCTGGAGCCTATAAGTCGTATGCACCAAGCTTGTTACATATATAGTCAATCGGAGGACCCTTTGGAGATTTGGTGAAAACATCTGCTAACTGTTTATTAGAATTAACAAAACTAGTAGATATTTCACCAGACATGACTTTCTCTTTGACAAAATAACAGTCAATTTTAATATGTTTCATTCTCTCATGGAAAATTGGATTTGAGGCAATATGCATGGTTGCCTGATTATCACAGATAAGTGACATCTGGGCAACCTCTCCATACTGAAGTTCTTGAAGAAACTGTTTGAGCCATATGAGCTCCTGATTGGCTATAGCAATAGCACGGTACTTGGCCTCTACACTAGACTTGGCTACAACACTCTGCTTCTTCTTCTTCTTCCAAGAGACAAGATTGCCTCCGACAAAGATACGATATCTAGAAGTGGACCTTCTATTAATGGGGGAACATACCCAATCAGGATCAGCGTATCTCACAACTCAAGTATGTCCTCTATCTTCATATAACAAGCCTTTTCCTAGATCTTTCTTGACATATCGAACAATGCGAATCACTGCATCCCAATGTTCCTTAGTTTAGGAACTGACTTACCACAATAACTGTAAATGAGATATTTGGGCGAGTGACAATGAGATAATTCAACTTGCCAAACAAGCGTCTGTATCTTTCAGGATCTGAAATAGACTCTCGTTGACTTGGGAGCTTGGCATTGGGATCCATGCGAGTGTCGACTGACTTGGAATTTAACATAGTTGTTTCTTTTAGAATATCCATTGCATGCTTCCTTTGGGATATGATGATTCCATTTTTGAACCGCGTTACCCTAAGAAGTATTTGAATCTGTCAAGGTCTTTTGTTTGAAGAGATGTTGCTTTACCTGTGTAATGTCAAGATGATCACCTCCTGTGATAACAATGTCATCCACATAAACAATCAGGTAAATGCAACCAGCAGCTGAATGGCAATAGAAGACAGGTAGTGTGATAACAAACCATCTAGCCCAATAATTGCGTTGGTTCTAGTGGGTCCCCAAGCATTGCTATGAACAAGATAAAAGGTTTAGAAGACTTGTAAGGTTGTGTAGGGTAATTATTTCTTTATGCTTAGCTAGTTGACAAGTTTCACATTGAAACGGTTATGAATTTTTATTACAAAAAATTAGGTTGACCTAGGCGATAGTGCCATAGCATTACATTCTTTTCCCCTTCTCCAACACTAGCAACATAACTATTTCCCTTTGGCTGCTCCATGTTGTCAGCTTGAAGTAAGTAGAGATCCGTAAATTCCTTAACGTTACCAATCCTCTTCCCCGAATCCATCGCCTGAAATTCACACGTTTAGGAGAAACTAAGTAACACAATTAAGGTCTCATGGATGGATTACAGTCTAATTTAGGGACATAGAGAACAAAATTTAGTGCGATGTTTTTTATATCACAACTGATCCTTTACCAACCACCTTAGATGTTGAAGCATCAGCAATTCTAACTCGGGAACTTTCTTCACATGGAGCAAATTGATCGAAGAGATTAATGTCTCCTGTCATGTGATCAGAGGCTCCAGAGACTATAATCCAGGACTTGTGTTTGTGATGTCTAACGGATAAAGCATCTATCTAGTATATTACCTTTATGTGCCAATAGACCTATTGTGGAGGAAGGCGTATTCACACTTTGAAGGGTTTGCTGGAGAAGTTTCTACAGAACCTCCAGCTGATCCTTGCTGAAAGGTCCTGGTTCAGCTACACCACACAGCTTTCCTTCATCTAACCCATTAGCAGTGATGGAAGCCACATTTGCCCAGTTATCTTTGCTATGATAAGCCTTCATGTCTGCTGGTCTGCCATGTATGTGCCAGCAATTGTCTTGGGTATGCCCAGATATCTTGCAGTGATCACACCAACTATGGGTCTTCTTTTGGTGATGAGGCTGGTATCCTTTGGTTGCAATTGCAAGGGCTGAGCCTTAGATGTTCTGATTCTGGTTTGGGACACCCAACATGATTTTCTTTCTACTTTATTCCCTTCTCACTTCTGAGAATGCCTCACGAATACTCGGAAGAGACTTAGTTCCAGTATTCTGCCTCCCACTTCATCAAGGTTCTTATTTAAACCTAGAAGGAACTGGTGGATGCAGTCCTTATCCACCAGTTTTCGATATTGCTTCTGGTCCTCCTAACACTTCCACTCGATGTCCTCCTAGGCATCTAGTTGTTGCCAGGATCTAGTGAGGGTATGATAATACTCCGTGACTGTAGAGTCTCCTTGACGCAAATCATGGAGAAGGCTCTTGATCTCAAATATTGCTGATGTGTTATCATCATAAGAATAAGTTTCTTTGGCAGCACTCCAGATTTCATGGGCTGTATCAGCATTACAAGGCTGTTCTCAAGTTTCCACTTTTGGTAGCTAGAATCCACCTTTGCTGGTTCCTTTGATTCATCAGTAATATATTGTTCTTTTCCCTTCCCTTGAAGATAAATTCAAACAAATCTAGCCGATTGGGCGTAATCTTAGCCATTTACTTTATAGCGAGTGACAGGTAGGATGGTTGGTTCGGTGAGGTTTGGAACATGGATTTGTCCCTCCCCTGCCTTAGGTTTTGGTTGAATGACTTCGTCACTCATGTATGATATCGAAGGAACGTGCGCCTGGATCAGTTTGTGCTCTGATACCATGTAAAAAAAGGTATTGTATTTTCCTTAATCTGAATCAGCTACAACAGACTCAAATTTAAGAGGATGCCGTCAGTGATACAAAATAAGAAACTAATAAAAACTGAATCCTAGATTTCCTATCTGCTATCATGTACATCATTCTATTCTAGGAAATTTACAATCCTGTAATAAAACAGAATTATTAAATTAGTAATGACAATAAATGCTATCCTAAAATAGAGCTCCAGATTCTCGCAGAAGGGACAGAGAATCTAATCATCAAACGGCTTGATTCTTGCTAATCTTGGCAGAGAATCTGATCTCCAACAGTTTCACATTTCTTACAATTTTTATCCAATGAGAGAGTTTTTCCCACTTCTGTTTTCAATAATTAATTATTTTTACTGAAAGCTGCTAGATATAGTGTGTCACCTGTCATTACTTTCTAGAAAACATTACCTTCATATATAATTGGACAACTATTCACATATTGGGTTTCTTATTGTAATCTAACTTGTAAACTTATTGATTTTATTAGTGCGAACATCTGGCATGAATCTTTTATTTCCTATGTTGCCTATTTGCATTCCAGGTTACTGAGGAGAAATCCAATGGGTGCACTTGGATATTCCGGTTTGAAGCCATCTCTAAAGAAGATAGTTGAATCTACTGATGGTCGGCCTTCTGAGATGGGCGTGGTTGCTGCTTTGAGAAATGGTGAGGTTCTTGGCAGTCAAACAGTTTTGAAAAGTGATCACTGTGCTGGATGCCAAATTCAAGGATTACCCGAGAGAGTGGAGGGGGCACCTAATTTCCGAGAAGTTCCTGGGTTTCCAGTTTATGGGGTGGCAAATCCAACTATCGATGGTATTCGATCTGTCATTCGTAGGATTGATAGCTCCAAAGGTGGACGCCCAGTACTTTGGCATAATATGAGAGAAGAACCTGTTATTTACATTAACGGGAAACCGTTTGTTCTTCGTGAAGTTGAAAGGCCCTACAAAAACATGCTGGAATACACGGTAAAAACTTCTTTGAATTCATGGCATACCTCTTGAATCAACTTTTAGGTTAAGGAAAGGGGTAATGCAAAATTGATGTTGATTTTGGAAAAGTTGGCTTTTCTTGTGGTTCGCAATCCACTAGTTTGTATACCACAATTACTTTCCAATTTTTTGTTGTAGTATGTCAATTCCGGAAGGAATAAGCAGCAGGGGGTTAATGCCTTAATGGGTTAGTTGGTTAACTCCAAGTGGATTTTTCAGGAGGTGGGAAGGTTAATAGTCTAATACATTAAGTATATGAATAAATAGGAGAGAAAATTGTAAAGTGGTGTGTTGGTGAGAACAACAGTACAAAGCAATTGTCAGTGTGAAGGAGCGTTTTCCTTGCAAGAGAATTAACCTCTAGGATCCCTGTTAGAGGAATAACTTCTCCATTATGTTGTTCATTCCTGTTCTTATGTTTCTTTCTCTCTTCTATCTTCCTGTTCTCTTTGTCCATCTTTTGGATAACACAACCATTCTATTTGTATAATACTACAATTAGAAGGTTACCCATCCTCCAGAAGAAACCTACCAATCTGATTGGGAAACTGAATATAGATGAGTGGTGTAATTTAATAGACATTGTTGGACTTGCTTGTAATCCTTGTATTGTATGGAATGTTGCTGACATGGAGATCATTTGCCATTACAGAGACGCCTTTATGGTTTCTACTAAAACCAAATATGTGATTCTGTCATATTATAGTACTGTCTTCTAGGCGCTTTGCCAATGCCTGTAAGATAAAACAGCAGAACTTATAATGTATGGTTTGAGATGTGTTTGCTGACCTTTCATACCCAATGATTGGAATGAGAACTTCATAGCCCGTGTCATTGTAAGGATATATTACTCACTGCACATGTGCATGTGCCTACATATACAGCTTTGGTTTAATTCAATTTGACCCTATAAAATCAGATCAATTTTGTCGTGCTAATCCTCTTCACTTTGTTTGCATCAGGTTAGGAAAAATGTAAAAAAAATGTACATTATTGTTGAAAAATCCAAGTGTGATTTAGTCCCATATCGAATAGATGTAAGTAAGGTGAGCGGTTTATACGTACAAGGACTCATACACCTAATGCCTAAAGGTTTTGGATTGTATTATGGTGTCCAACACTTGTGGACTTGCTCTTTTCATATCTCCTCGTTATCACGGGCACCCCTCATACGCTTTTAATATGGTATCAGAGCCTCCCAATCTATACGGGACTTTGCTTACTCTCAACCGTTTTCAGCCGGTTCCAACTAGTTACAACCCAGCTTGTTTGAGGGGCAGCATCCCAAGTCACACTTGAGGGGGAGTGTTGAAGAATCCAAGTGTTACCTAGTCCTATATCAAGTAGATGTGAATGAGTTGAACGGTTTATAAGTGCTAGGATTCTACACCTAATGCCTAGAGCCATACCAAGTCACACTTGAGGGGAAGTGTTGAAGAATCTAAATGTGACCTAATCCTACATCGAGTAGAAGGGAATGAGTTGAGCCTAGGACTATACACCTAATGCCTTAAGGTTTTGGATTGTATTGTAGAGTCTAACACATGTGGGTTTGCTCTCCTCGATGCCTCCCTGTTACCATGGCACCCCTTATACGCTTTCAATAATTATCATACCAATGCTGAAGTAAATACAACATGAGGCATATCTAGTATGTTGAAATTCAGAAGCCATTTGATGCCTCTTCTAATTTCATGTCAGTTTGGAAATTTTATGCCAAATTATGTGAATTAGATATTGTAATTTGTGCTTCCAGGGAATTGGTCGTGAAAGGGTGGAGAAAATGGAAGCGCGATTGAAAGAAGATATCCTAAGAGAAGCTGAACAGTATGGCAACGCCATAATGGTTATTCATGAAACAGATGATGGGCATATATATGATGCTTGGGAGCATGTCAATTCTGATGTGATTCAAACCCCGCTTGAAGTTTTTAAAAGCCTGGAGGATGATGGATTTCCTATTAAGTATGCACGTGTTCCCATCACTGATGGAAAAGCTCCCAAAAGTTCTGACTTCGACATAATGGCTTTCAATATTGCTTCTGCTGCCAAGGACACTGCTTTTGTTTTCAATTGTCAGGTAGTTATTTAACCCTATATCCTTTCTGCTTCATTCTTTATGAACATCTTCATCCTATATTTCTATTGGTTCTTCTCTTTGTAATATTTCCCTTTTCATCTCTTACCAGTGATAATAATATGCATTCATATTTCAGATGGGAAGGGGCAGGACAACTACTGGAACCGTCATAGCTTGTCTTGTGAAACTTCGAATTGATTATGGGAGGCCTATTAAAATAATGCGAGTTGATGTGACCCGTGAAGAAGTGGATGAGGCTTCCTCAAGTGGAGATAAATTTGGGGATCGTGGTACTGCATTAACCCCCAATAATTTGCAAATAAAGACTGATGAGAAACAAAATCATGTTTTTAGTATAAATGACATTCTCTTGTTATGGAAGATAACAACATTTTTTAATAATGGGGTGGAGTGTCGGGAAGCTTTAGATGCTATTATTGATAGATGTTCTGCACTTCAAAACATTCGCCAAGCTGTTCTGGAGTATAGGAAAGTATTCAATCAGCAGAACGCCGAGCCTAGGGTACGGAGGGTGGCATTAAATCGTGGTGCTGAGTACTTAGAACGGTACTTCCGTCTTATTGCATTTGCAGCATATCTTGGAAGCGAAGCATTTGATGGTTTTTGTGGACAAGGAGAATCCAAAATGACATTTAAGAATTGGTTGCATGAGAGGCCAGAGGTGCAGGCTATGAAATGGAGTATCAGATTGAGACCAGGGCGATTTTTCACTGTCCCTGTAAATCTTTTTACTACTTCTAAAGATTTTCTCCCTGCTCCCTAAGGCTTGAAGTAATATTGCCTGTTGTCATGTTTAATTGTAGGAAGGACTGAGAGCACCACAAGAGTCTCAGCATGGAGATGCAGTAATGGAGGCTTTTGTCAAGTCCCGGAGTGGATTTGTTTTGGGAAAAGGCTCTATACTGAAAATGTATTTCTTTCCTGGTCAGCGAACTTCCAGCCACATACAGATACCTGGTGCACCACATGTTTACAAGGTAAGCCTACATTTAAAAGGACAGCCAAAGAAACTAACTATCATCAAATTTGTGATCCAGAGGGGTAAGGCTACACATCCAGTGGAGACCTACAGGATCATCCAATTGTAGGTAGAATTAGCATCTTTTATATGTTATTGGTGTAAGTTTATTTGTTGAAGAGTGTTCTCACAACTCAATTGAAAATTTCACTTTGATTATTTGTTATCTTGAAATTGGATAATTTCATAGTCCACTGCCATTCATATTCTTATTGAACACGTTAAGAGGTTGTTTTGGTATGAGGGTTCTATCTGATTGTAAAATAGTATGTTCATTGTTTTTAAATTGTAATGCTTCTGTATTGACATATATTTATTCTATAAATTGTGGGGTAACTTCACCATGATGTTACTAAAAGAATTGGATTCAGTGGTGCAATGTTTTAGGGGTTTCAGTATCCAAAAGCTAGTCTCATTGTTTTAGAAGCTGAAACTTGCCCGATTAACCAGTTGAACTAAGAACTAGCATGGTCATCCTTTTGCCTCTGTAATCTGCTTATTGGGTACATTGAATACTTGGTCAAACCTACAGTAAAACAATCAATATGCAGTTAAAATTTTATTTTTATCATTATGAATTCTAATCAATAAATTATATATCGATTTTATTAAATATTTAAATATGTTATAAGTCCCACATTATTGGGCCACCTGTATTTGTTTACGCTCTGGATGTTCATTTCTAAGCGTAACATGGTGTGCTGAAAGTTCCATATTGACTAGAGATATGGTCAATTAATAGTATATAAGGTGAGGGTAATCTTCATCCTATGAGCTAGCTTTTAGAATTAAGGTGAGCCTAATATCCATAATTTCAACAAAATATATATTTTCTTTTTTCATTATAATAATATATGAGCTTTATAACAATATTGTTTGGGAAAACTTGTTTAATTTCTAAGAAATAATTATATTTTTATACATAATATGTCATACGAAAGTTGATGAGAATAAAGAAATTAGTTCTTAAGAATAAACTGAAGCAAAATGTACTAAACCTTTTATATGTATTTAAATTCACTGTCTTACTATTATATAGGTAGGACTGCTCCCCGCAATCTTGCCAATTCCACCTGAGCTCTGGTCCCCTACAAATCTTCCTTAGCTACACCTTAGGAGAGATTTCTAACATTTTTCTTATTGTTTTTCAATATATAAAGTAGGCATTTAAGAAAGTAACAGCTGACCTTTGAGAACAGTGATATGCACACACTTGCATGCTTCCTATTTTTCTTTGCAATATATGAATAATAGTTTTTTGATGAGCACAGTATGTCTAGTATAATCAGTGAAAATATAATGTGGTATGGTGACCTTTGAAATACCATCATGCATAAAACCTTTTTCCTTTTCATAGGTTGATGAATACCCTGTGTATAGCATGGCAACGCCAACCATCTCAGGTGCGAAGGAGATGCTAGTGTATTTGAGTGCCAAGTCTAAGCCTAAACCAAATGTTTCATCAGCTCAAAAAGTGATATTGACTGATCTGAGAGAGGAAGTAATTGTATATATCAAAGGCACCCCCTTTGTCCTGAGGGAGTTGAACAAACCTGTTGATACACTCAAGCATGTGGGAATCACTGGTCCCATGGTGTGTCATCTTGTACAATAATGTATCTATAGGAACACATCACAAAATACAATATGTTTCACAACTCATACATAGTAACTGCACTGCAGGTGGAACACATGGAAGCACAATTGAAAGAAGATATACTAGCTGAGATTAGACAGTCTGGTGGGCTGATGCTATTTCACCGTGAAGAATATAATCCTTCAACAAATCAGTCTGGTGTGGTTGGATATTGGGAAAATATTTTGGCTGATGATGTGAAAACGCCTGCAGAAGCTCATTCTTCCCTGAAAGATGAAGGATACAATATTGTGTATCGAAGAATACCATTAACAAGGGATAGAGATGCTTTGGCCTCTGACATTGATGCAGTGCAGTACTGTAAAGATGAGTAAGTATCCCTGAATATGCATTGTGTCAATAAGTGTTTCATAAAGTTACTGATATTGTATTCTTGTGCGGACTGTGTATATAAATAGATTAACGAACCTATGGTTGTTAGTTTAGGTGGCTTACTTTCTCTCCAAAATGCAATCACTGGATTCTTGTGATGGTTTGGGTTATGATTTATGGTTAATGTATGATGCTATAAGATGGGTTATGGGAAGAAGAGATAATAGTGGCATTGTTCTTTATTTGTTCAATGGGCATCTGTCTGCATACTGTTTGGGAACAGTATACACAATATGTTAAGCTTTTGAAGTATTTCCGAGTTTAAATTCAATAATATACTTATAAGCTGTTGCTCTTTGTAGCTCTGCAGACAGTTACCTTTTTGTATCCCACACAGGTTTTGGTGGAGTTGCATATGCAATGGCCATAATCTGTATCAGACTAGGTGCAGAGGCAGACTTTGCATCAAAAGTCCCACAGCCATTGTTTGGTCCTCACCAATGTGCAGCAACTGAAGAGAACTTGCCCTCTCGGGCTTCTAATGAAGCAGCACTCAAGATGGGTGACTATCGTGATATTTTAAGCCTTACACGAGTCCTTGTACATGGTCCTCAAAGCAAAGCAGATGTTGACATTGTTATTCAAAGGTTGTCAGCGAAAGTTTGATCACTAGCTTTACTATATGATATCACCGATAAGAAAACAAGATCATCGGCAAAGTGAATGCACTAATTATGTTGCCTCTGACCTAATTTGATCTTTGTAATTATTATTATTATTTTTTGTCTGGGTGTCCTGCAGTTATGAAATTGAGTAGATTTTGATTCATTTAACTGAGGGAAAATTTGAAAACTAGCTTAAATTATTTATTTTGGTTTAAGGTGCTGAATATTTCTGTTTGCTCAATAGATGTGCAGGTGCAGGGCATCTACGAGATGATATTCTTTATTATCGTAAAGAATTTGAAAAGTTTACAGATGGTGATGATGAGGAAAGGGCAAATCTTATGGACATGGGTATCAAGGCTTTGAGGTAAACTTACCTTCCCCACACACCTGTTGGAGATTATTCAGCAATGGTGTTAGAATTGATATAGTTACACTTATACCATTGAATAACTCATTTTTTTTTATTGGTACAATGAATTAAGTATAATAAATTATTGTATAGATCTTGCATGCCAAATCTTGGGAACTTTAAACAAAAACAAGTGTATGATCAGACGACTAATACTTAAGTTGGTTTGAGAAGTATACTCTAATTTTAATACATTTTTAATATAGTAGAAAACTGGTAGAACATCCCATAATATGATAATACCAAATTATTATCAATATCATATCTTGAAGTATCTTAGTATATTGTAGAACTTATCTTTAAGGCTAGATTCCCAATTTGCTTAGCTTCTTGTTTCCTAATATCCTATGATTTGTTCCCTTATTTAATTAGGATTAGTATAAATAACTAAACAAAGGTTAGTATTCTAGATTTTATCATAAATTTGTTACCCATCATATCAAATTAAGTCAATGTCAATTTTATTGTATTTAGTTTTTGTTAGTTCCTTTTCCTCCTACATCTAAAAGCCCATAATTCCTACACGGTATCAGATCAAGAGGCCATCATCCATATTTTCTGCAATTCTTTTGCTGCTAAGTTCCCCAAATGTGGAGCTCCCTTTATTTTTCACTTTTTTCCGCTCAAAATTATTGCTCTCACACATTTGATCTTACAGTGTACAAGGAGACTTCTTTATCATGTTAAGAAGTTGCCAATCAGCCTCGTATGTCATTGTTGGGGATCTTTGAATTTTGGACCATTTGTGGCTATGATGTTGGGGATGTTTGCTCCATGGGAATAGGGATGAGGGTCATACTCTCCACCCCCTGGAGTATCCTTCCCCAAAAAATTACTAAAGTACACAGACCCATTCTATTCACCTACATCCCCTAGGTCTCTTGTATGGTTCTACCAGTCTTATGTGGTTCTAGTTTGTGATAAGAAATTCTATTTGGCATTTCTTATTGACGTCTTTATTCTGGCCATAGCCTCTTATTTTTAGAGCTTGGTTGTCCACTATGCTACTCAAGTTCCGTGTGCATGCTGGTGTGGTTAGTGGTGTCAGGCAAGCCTCTGTTGATCTGTCATTCATGGTAGTCAAACTCAATATTTTAGCTTAAATCGGCAGGGGGGATAAAAATCGTAAATCATAAGATTTTACAAATTATATATATATATATATATTATATATATATATATATATATTTATCTATATATATGCATATAAATTCAGATATATATATATATATATATGCATATAAAACTAAAATTAATACTACCTCCGGTTCCAAATATAAGCAAAAATACCTAATTTCACACATATTAAGAATAGTAGTTAGAGATAGTTATTTGCATTAATGTTACCACTTATTTAATTTAATTTTTTAAAATACCCTTAGTATCATTTATTATATGAAGAATTAGTAGCTTTGGAAATATATGTAATGAGGACATATTTGGTAAACAAGCATTTAATGACATTGGGAAAGTCTAATTTTGCTTATATTAAGGGACCAAAACATTCCACTAAAATTTGCTTATATTTGGAACCAGAGGTAGTATTATAAAAATATACTACCTTCGTTCCTTAATATAAGACCCCTTTTTAAATTTCTATGCCATTAAGTATTTTTTTGACCAAAATACCCCTATTAATTTATAACTTTTCTTGGAATTAAGATAACAATAAATGAGATACATTGATTAGATCATTTATCTCTCCTACGATAATTGGGTAGTAACAAGTAGAGATAATATAATGATGAGTCATAATAACCTTATGAGCAATTTTGAAAAATCACTATAAATTTCAAATAAATTTAATGACTTTGACTAAATTAACTAAACTTTTTAATACGCATGAATTAGGTAAAAAAGATCTTATATTAAGGGATGGAGGTAGTATTAAAAACACCTAAATAAACTTCCATAGTAATATACTTATCTCAAAGCAGTTTTAAATTAAACTAGAATTCTTAGCAAACTCCAAAGACTACACAAATACATAAAGATGCTCTGCAAAGAAGTTCAGAGAAAGACGCTTCGCTGCAGAGAAGGTTGCTCGTTGTTGGATAGGGAAACTCATTGCTGGTTGGAAATAGACCACCGATGTATCAGTGATTCTCTCATCAATCATCACAAAATCAGTCCAATTCTCCACAAGTACATGTGGCAGCCAATTTTGAGAATTCACATCCTAGACCTCATTTGCAGAATCAGAATCAGTACAGTCCTAGTGGATCAGGATTCAGAGGACATAATTCTTGTGGTAGATTTCGAGGTCATGGTGGTTGTTCTTAACTACAGTGCCAACTATATTAGAAATTTGGCCATAATGCAACAATTTGCTAGTGGAATTGAAATCAGTCTTGATCTCAACCTAGCCAAAGACCCCTTGCTGCTGCTCAACTGAGGCCTGTGTATTATGTTTCTGCTCCTCCTAGTTGTTCAAATCAAGTGACTCAAGCTTATGTCACTAACACTGGTTCTCACCAGCAGTGATATCCTGATTCTGGTGCTTCTGCTCATGTTACTAATAGTACTCAGAATTTCCAGCCAATAGCACCATCTGAGGGTCCTGATCAAATCATCATTGGCGATGGTGGTTTGTCAATTAACTCTATTGGTTCCTCTTCCCTTTCTTCTCCTATACAGCCTTCATTCACCTTTAAACTTTAGTACAAAAAATCTCTGAAGTGTCAGTAAATTTGCTAAGGACAATTCTGTATTTTTTGAGTTTCACCCTTCATTTGTTGTTGTTATATCTTAGGACACACATGAACTATTACTCTATGGATCTGTTGGATCTGATGGTCTGTACAAATTTCCAGCTCTCCGGCTCCCTGAGCCTCATTCTGTGCAGGTAGCATCATCTTCTGTTGAATCTTGTTGTATTCTGCTTTAAAATACTTATCAATCCTGTATTTCTGTTAATACATGACATTCTGGCTAGGCCATCCACAATATGAAACTCCCAAACATATACTTAACAATGTAATCCTCCTTTCGTGAATAGTAAAAGTGCACTTGATTTTTGTTCAGCTTGCTGTCTTGGTAAAGCTCATAGGCTTCTTTCACGCTCCTCCACACACTCTTATGCACTGCTTGAATTAGTTTATAGTGATTTGTGGGCACCCGCCCCATTAATTTCTACTATGAGGTTTTCTTAATATATCACTTTTGTTAACTCCTATTCATATGGATTTACCAATGAAAATCAAAATGGGATGCCTTAGACATCTTTAAAAGTTTAAAAAAATGGTTTAACTTCAGTTTGGAGTACCTATTAAATCCCTTCAAACTTATTGGGGAGGAGAATTTCTTTCCTTTACCAATTTCCTAACATATTGTGGTATCATTCATCGCTTAATCTGTCCTCACACTCATCATCAAAATGGCTTGTTTGAAGGAAAGCATAGGTGAATTGTAGACTTTGAAATCCCTTCAAACTCATTGGGGAGGAGCATTTCTTTCCTTTACCAATTTCCTAACTTATTGTGGTATCATTCATCACCTAATTTGTCCTCAGACTCATCATCAAAATGGCTTGTTTGAAGGAAAGCATAGGCAAATTGTAGACTTTGGTCTCACATTACTTGCTCAAGTATCTCTTCCTTTCAAGTTTTAGGACTGTGCCTTTCTTACCTCTGTCTATTTGATAGATAGGTTACCCACTTCATCCTTAAACTTTGTTGATCCTTCTCAAATTTCAATTCTTCCATGTCTTTGGTTGTGTTTATTTTCCTCTAAACCCTTATAATAAGATCAAATTTCAATATACCTCTCAATAGAGTTTTTTTCTTGGTTACTTTGCAGCTCACAAAGGCTATAAATGTCTAGCATCAAATGGTCATTTATATATTTCTAAAGATGTCATTTCCAATGAATCCAAGTTTCCCTATTCTGAAATTTTTCGCCCCCTTTCCACCACTTCTACTTCTACTAGCACCTCTTCTAACATTCCACTTATTCCAAGATCCCCACAATTCACCACAGCTAATTCTTCAGAACATTACAGTGTTATTTCCCTCTTCAGCTAACTCATCCAATCAACATAGTGTCACTTCTTCAATTGGTTATGTTGTTGTTTCTACTTCTATTCCATGCTCTAATTTTGCTCCTACCATATCCATTTTCGGTAGACCACTCAATATTCATCATATGGCTACTAGGTCTAAAAATGGTATTTTTCAGCCTTGTTTTGCTCCATTGGTTCTCTTAACTCATATGGAACCAAAAATAGTTTAACAAGCTTTGGTTCACCAACAATGGCATACTGGCATGATAAATGAATACCATGCCCTCATTAAACATTTGGTCCCTAATTCCTTTACCTGCCAATCGGGTTGCAAATGGGTATTTAAGAATCTCTATCATAGAATGGCTGAACCATTTTTCGATAACCTCCAAAGCGTCACGCCACAACCATTAGACTTCATTGTGGGCCTATTTGTTAAGACCATCTAACCTTCATTGTAGACACATTGTTGCATAGTTTAGAATTGTTGAAAATCCCACATTGTCTACAGATATAGCCAATTAAAAGTATATAAGGTGAGAGTAATCTCCATCTAAGAGCTAGCTTTTAGAATTAAGTTAGATTTGATATCCAAATTTAACATGGTATCAGAATCTATCCTAAATCCGTTATTGGGTCACCCGTATTTGTACACGCTTCATTTCTAAGCATGAGGTGTGTTGAAAGTCCCACATTGTTTAGAGATATAGTCAATTAAAAGTATACAACCTGAGAGTAGTCCTTATCCTATGAGCTAGCTTTTTAGGATTGAGTTAGACCCGATATCCAAATTTAGCAAGAACCTTCACAAACTTTTCAACGTATGGGTAAAGTGTATCCGTCGACTGTAATAAAATAGAATGTTTTAGACCCTTTCTGTATCGTACTCACAGACTATTTATGCAATCATCTTTTATGTTCGCTTTTTGAATGTCAAAAAAATCATTAGTATGGGAAATTATGACTTGAAAAAGAATGAGGAACGCTAATCATTCAAATAAAGGAGAGTAAAGATAAAAAAATCACAATATGAATATAGATATAGATAAATGTCTAAGGCTTTGACATCCTCTTAAGACTACTCAGTTGTTCTCCAATTTAAGTCTATTCAATCATGTCTACATAATTACTCTACCACTACCCAATGGTCATGTGGTAATGATAATCTTATTATGATTTGTTACCCCCAATAAGGCAAGAAACAACAAAGATGCACAAAGATTCATCAGGTTTATTAAACTTAGTTAATTGATTGGAAGTCTAGGGATTAGATTGATTCTCGTAAACCCCCGATTTACATTATAGATCCATTGATCAATTAACTAAGGTTAACTCAAGATCGATTGGATCAAGAATAACAATAAACATGCAATGAGGCAAATTTAATCAACATGAAACAACATATAGTAAATAGAATCAAACCAGTGTTCGAGAGGGGGGTTACATCACAAGAATCTGCTCAGCCTAATGGCTAGAGAACTTATTTCCCATAATCAAATCAATAAAAATGAAAATAACAGAGCAAAACATTCATAATCCTAATTCTAAGAGTAGAAAAACCCTTGTAGCTTTGTTGTGAAAGGAAGCATCAGTATTGTGATCAAGAGTGTCACTCGATGGAGATCCTATGAAATGATGATCAGAGGCGGTAAGATAGGGGAAGATGGAGCGATGGAGGTATTAGGGATTTGGTCAGAGAGAGGAAGGCAGCAAACCAAATACAGAAGAAAAGTGAGAAAGAGTCTCGGATTTGCATTGGAACCTTATTTTAAACTTGTCAGTATTAGGAACTTGAGCACGCCACAACATGAGTGTGCCACAGAGAAGAAGTTGTTGAATCAGCGCACCAATTAGCATGGGACGTGCTAATATTAAGCATGGTTGTGCTCCTTGACTTTTGACTCCTTCAAAGTTGTTTTTATTCCATCCATTCTTGTGCTCTTTACTCATTTTTTTCTCAAAATCCAACATTTTTAGCAATATTAATCTGTCACCATCTCCCACAATAATATATATGAAAAAATTAGTCAGTTCAATTAATAACAAAGAGGTTACATTTCATCATAAAAATAAGTAAATAATCTCATAGCTAAAGTGACATTGTGACATAATGACAGTTTATCGCACATGATTGGTCAAGTGTGAGTCAATCTACTTAACCAATGTCTTGCCAAAATTTAACATGAGTTACCCATACACATTTGGTGTAGCCTATCTTTTTTTGAAGTGTTTATTTGTAACATGCTTATGGTTTAGTAAGCTTTAATTCGAGGGGATTGCTTCCCATGATATCACTACGAGTCTTGAAAATGTTCTATTGCATCTTAGATATTATCCATTAGAATTAGATTCCGTATGTTCAGTTTCATGATTCCTAATATCATATGATTTGCTATCTTAGCCAAGATTATTGGTTTAGGTTTTATCTTAAAATTGCAAAGCAACACATCAAATTCGACTAATAACGTGATGCTCTTGAACATGCATGATACAAAGTTAAATCCCATGGTGAATTTTGTAAGGTATTCATTTTATAAAAATATCATAGTTGTACGCATACATATTCACTTGGATCAGTCTAGCAGCAAGGAGTTTAGGTAGTTTGCATAAAGTTGTTCGAACTTCAATGCTTCATCAAAAAAATAAGAAGTTGTACACATGTTTGTGAATGGTGGCTTAGTGGCTTTTATATATGTTGCATGTTGATCTATGACACATTATTTTGTTGTGTAGCCATTTATGTTATCCCAATCATTTGCAGGCGATATTTTTTCCTAATCACATTCAGATCTTATCTCTACTGCACCTCTCCTGCCAATGTGAAATTTGCTTCATGGATGGATGCAAGACCCGAGCTTGGTCATCTATGTAACAATCTTAGAATTGATAAATGATATATCAATGCTAATTTTGTTAAATGTACAGTTGGAACTTAGTGCTACAGTTTGTCCACCAACATCCTCTCCTTTCCCTTCCCCTCCCCTTTGTCCACCCAATACCCAAAATGTAAGAGATACATACTAGTTTGTGAACCTCTGTCTCATAGACAAAACAACACATCTTTAGTCAACTCTTTCTACCCTGCATGTTACTAGAGGTTGGGTGACATCAGGGGCACATATTCTGCATTACTGCTGAAGGAGAATTCAGTGTTCACTGGACTCGTTAGGCATTAGGTTACACTGTTAAAGGCATATTTTTGAATGTTGTATTATAATCCTATTTCAAGGAGATAGGTTACAATGTTAAAAGCATATTTTTGTATATTGTATTATTATATTCCTATTTCAGGGAGATTGGGATAATATAGCTATAGTTAATTAGATCAATTACGAGGTCTTCCATGATTATTGTTTCAAATACATTAATCAGATGAACAATTGAACTGTTTTAGGTTGTAATTCTAGCATCCTTGGGATACTTATTAACAATATCCTATATATCATGCTTCTCTTTTTACCTAAGTTTTGATGGATGGCTTTTTTCATTAATGAAGAATCATTGAAGACATTAATTATATAGAAAAAGTTTTTTAAAAAAATATTTTTAGTTAGCAATCAATGACATTCAAATGTCACATTCCTTCCTTTTTTATGTATATAATTTTAGAAAAATGTCTTGTCCCTATTCATTTATACTTTTAAAAGTCCAAGATAACATATTTTTTAATTGATCACATTAATTAGTTATCTTTTTCAATCATCACTTTTGTTTGATCAGATTTTGAAACATTTTGGATAGTTATATTAATGGCAGTCATATTAGAAAGCACAAAATAAGTTTATAATAGATTAAAGATGAGGATATGAACTTGATTTCTTAATTTTTTTTTGGTCATAACTTGATTTGATTTCTTAATTTGTGTGTTATTTTTCAAGATAGGTATAGATAAAAAGGAAAAAAAGAATAGTATAAAAAATGTTATATGGATCAGGCCACTCAAGGATTCAATGAAAATTTTTTTGTCTTTATTATGATGTGGCATTATACCATGCACAATTTGTGATGGTTAAGAAAAATGGATTGTGGGTTATTTTTTTCGTCTATTTTTCTCTTGATCTCTTGACATGGTGCTACTTGAGATTTGACATTTTGTTAGATTGTTGAGTGATGACATTAACAGTTGAGGGGCTCTTCTCAAAGATGATTTCATAGCCATCACCAAAGCCAACCATTCCTTGGGTCAAGAGTTGCCAGAAAAAGCCACCTGCATATGGGCCCCCGCTGCTGCTACTTTTGTATATCTCATTGTACATTTTCCCAAAGAAATAATCCCTTTCACCTACACTATATCCAGATGACCTGGAAGACTTACCAAACTCTGTTAGAAGAATGGGCTTTCTTAAAATGTCACTTGAGTCTTGGATATGAGCTTGGACCCATCGGTCAGCAAATACATTTTGGGCTGTGTTGCTAGAGCCCGGTAACCTGCGATCCCAATCCCCATTGTTTCATATTAGTTAATAATCTCGCCTCCCTCAAAAAGTATATCATCAAGGTTAGTAAATGAAACTGTTTTTTTGTATGTAGTAGTATACCATCTGTCAGGGTAGAGATGAATGGTTGCAAAATCAATTTGAGGAACTTGGTTGTTGGTAATAAAGTCAGTTCCAATTTGGTATCCAGGATTGAACTGTTTCTTTTCTGGCGTTGATTCACCGTAGAACCCTTCAAGCCCTATTTCCAGTAAATGGTTTCTATCAATGGATTTGAGATAAGTCGCCATCTCATTCACCCAAGCCTGTAATGATTAATCTACATATATGACATGCATTTATCATAACAATTGTATTATATGAGTGGCAAGAGATGTGTAAATTGGACCCTTATAATTGTGTTAAGCTCAAGCGTAAAATACAAGAGCACAATCACGTAAGTCACACTTGGATATGCAATAATTAGGGGTGAGCAAGTACTGGATTGGATTGGATTTCACGCAAAAAACAATCCGATCCGATCAAATTTCATTGGATTGGATTGGATTGGATTTGTGTAAATTTTTTTTGAAATCCAATCCGATCCGATCCGATCTAAATTGGTTTGGATTGGATTGGATAATTGGATATCCGATTAAAGAAAATTTATTATATTTTTTATGAAACCACAATATAAAAAAACTTCTAACATCTTAAAGTCCATGTCAAACATCACAATATAGTACTTACTAGTGTTTAATAACACACATAATCAATAAAAATATAAATCAAATCCATTTTAACAATGCATTTAAATTTAAAATAAAATGAGAACAGTAGCTATGCCATATTTTTTTATTAACGTGGGTGTGGATTGAGTATTTCTATTTTTTAACCTTGGATTGGGTATTCCCTTATTTTTTCTAAAGGGAAAAACATGAGTATGTGAGAAAAAAATATTAATATTAATATATATATAATAAATAATATAAAAATAGGTTGGGTACTCATCGAGTACTCGGATTTTTAAATGTCAAATCCAATATCCGATCCGATTATAATTGGATCTTGGTTGAATTGGATTGGATTTGATCCGATGACTAAAAAAATCCAATCCAATTTAATTGGATTGGATTGGATAATCGGATTAAACGGGTAAATCCGACCCGCTGCCTAGCAATAATGTCCCTGGAATTATAGTATTCAATAAGTACGAAACAAATCAGAAAGGACCTGAAATGATTTTTCTGAAGAAATATTTTGCAAACGAGGTTCATTCATAAGTTCCCATGCAAAAATGGTCTGGTCATCCTTATATGCCTGTCCAGTTATCGTGTTCTTTCTCGTTAACACAACCTGCAACCCATCCAAATAACGTCACTAACATTTATTGTTTAAATTATTGAGCATTCGAGTGAGTCATTAATTTATTGGCTTAAATTTGATTAATTTTCCAGTACATATAGATATGATTATTTTAACATGTATAACCTTTGCCTTAAAAATCCCAGGTACTACTGTATTAGTATTTATTTTAAATAGGTTAAAATATATATTTCGTCCTTAGGTTTGTTTTAAATCTCAATTTAGTTATAAATACTTTTTGTCTCAATTTAATCATTTATATTTTGAAATGGTTTCAAAATGGTTATTTTCATTTAAAACTAAGGGAAGCTTACCTTTTAAATCGATTATTGAAAAAACTGACTTAAATATACTTTTAAAATCAATTTCTAATGTTATTAGCAAATGTAAAAAACTTAATTTAAAATATACTTTTAAAATTGGTTTTTACACGAACCGATTTTATTATTTATTATCTTTCAAAATAGTGGGGTACCAATCACCAATTGTGTTGGTTTTAGAAAATTATTCTGAATTGTTTGGATCAATAGAAAAAGGTGATATGATTTTTATGTTAATTAATTGAAAAATGGATTTAAGTTAAAAAAAATAAGGGCATGAAAAACATTCATCCCATCTATAGCATGTATTTTTGAAAACTATCTTCTACACACAAAAAGAAGGGTGTTGGGACGAGCAAACGAACTATCATATTTTACATAGATAGATTTATGCAAATTTTAGAATAAATATAAGGCTAAATCTATTCATTAGTCTTAAACCAACGTCTACTTTTATTTTATATACACTAATTTTAATATATGACACAAACTTCAATATCTTTAGTCTATCATTTATTTTTAAATGTATTCTTAACAATATATTTATTATAAATATAGTTAATAATATTATACATTACTAAATATAGTAATATGTATTAAAATTATTTATAGTAAAAAATATTATTAAAATAGATGATTATTAAATGACATGTTTATTATAGAATATTAATAAAAATAAAAAATAAAATTTCAATAATAATTTATTTTTAACCCTAAACCATATATTTATTAATATTTATAATATTTAATAAATTATTAAATATATTCCACAATATTTATATTATTAAAAATATTTTTGACAATATATCATTAAATAATATATTTATAATATATTATTAAATAATATATTTTAAATATATTACTGAATAATATTTTTAAAATATATTTATAATATTTAATAAATTATTCACTATATTTCATTATACACATATTATTAAAAATATTTATATTATAAAAATTATTTTTTATTTATTTTGAAGGGTAAATATTATAAATAGTATTATAAATTTTATTAAAAAATTCTTAACAAATATTATTAAATATATGTTTGGTAATATATAATATTATTAACTATATTTATAAGAAAGATATTTTTAATAATATATTTAATAATAAATAATTATTGTAACTAATGATATTATAAATATAGAAAATTATGTATCATATATTAATATATATATATATATATATATATATATATATAGAGTCTGCATGCATAATTAGTTGGGTTCAATTCCTAATGAAGGTAAAGTTAACACGTGTTGAGATGTCATATCACTAACCATATTAATTCAAAATTAATTGAATGATCAAATTAAAATTTTTTAAAGGAATAAAAAACCAATTTGAAACACAAAATATAGGCCAACTTCAAATCGGTCGAGATAAAAAACCAATAAATATATTTATCCTGAATATAATATGTCAGAAGAATGCAAGTTTGTATAATGGAGAAATGGAAATACATTTACAAATTAGAGCATGTATCTACGCTACGTACCTTAATATGATTTTTGTAGTATTGCTTAACCACAGGGTTGTGTAAAGAAGTCATCATCACTGGTCACCCTCTGACCACGTTCTCTTGCCCACTGGACGTATCTACTTTTACCTCCAAAGTCGTTCCAGTTATTCACCAAGCTTAGTATTAGTCGCACCCCATATTTTCTTGCTTCTGATATCACAAAATCTAGTGCCTATATATATATATTCAACAGAAACACAAGCTAAAAAAATCTTCAGTTTGTTGCCTACTTAAATAATTGATTCAGGATTAATAAAGAATTAATCAAAATTGATTATCTAAGTGAGATTCACAGTTCAACCAGTCAGTTTAATCCAGTTTAATATAATGTTGAGATGACAACAGTTTATCAACACAATATTATACATGCATATTTTTTAGATGCTATTTCTAAATAATGTAAATGAATTGATAAAAAGAAATAGTTAATAATATTTATCAACAAAATTATGCGATCATGTAAACACATAAGAGGAAGAGAAGGAATTAAAATGAATGCAGTACCCTGAAAACACTTTCATCATAGGAACCGGGAGAAATTTGAAGGGGCCTATAAGTTCCATCATTGAAGGCATTGGTTCTGGCTACTGTTAAACCGTGCTGAGAAGCTAGTTTGAAAGCGTAAGTGACATTGGAAATTGTAGATGGGTCGGATGCCATTAACATTAACCAATACGCATTGAACCCATTCATGTAGTATGGCTTCCCTTCCAGAATAAAATGTTTGCCATTTCGTTGAACGAAACCACTATCACCATTGTAAACGGTTTCTTTATGGTATTGATGATGGTTACATTTCCCTTGTTGAGAAACAACCAAAGCCACTGTAAAAGTTGTCAAAACCAAATTTTGGAACCCCATTGTGTGGTGATTTACCAAAGCATAGCTCCCTCCTACTTATGGAGTGATTTTCTTAACAAATTAAGATACTCATTAACTTTAGTTGCAATGTGTATTAATTGGTAGTAATAAATTGCACTTATTGGTATGAGTTTAGGAAACAAAATTTTGAAAATAGAAAAATTTAAAAGTTAATCTTAATTCTTCACACCATTTAAGACGTCAAAACTGTTTGATCATAAAAAAATTTTTGGGTTGGTTTTTAACCAAATAAGGGCTTAATTAGTTTATTTAACTTTTATGTGGAACCCAAGTTACTAATCAATTTGCTAGTTTTGGGCACTTTAATGAGTGAGAGAAATGATCTAAGATTTTAAAGGTGTTTCATACTCAATATAACCCCTAACACTTAGTAAGGGAGGATGAGTCTCTTCTAGTTAACCATGCCATTAGGTTCAATAACAAATGTTTGAATTGAAAATGTACTCCCTCTCTTTCTATATATTTAAACTATCGGACGAGAAGAAAATTTTGCTTCTTTAAGTCAATCTACTTAGAATTCAAAGATAACATTAATTATTTCTATTTAATAATACTCTACTTTTTGATATTAAAATATAGATAATTTTAAGAGTAATAAATAAGAGATATAATGATAAAATAAAAAACTGATTAATTGTCTAATAAAAATTAACAACATTAGCCATGTTTCTTATTTGAATAAAAACGAAGAGGTATTTGATATGTTTCAATATGGTCCATTTACTTTTAAAAAAATTAGTCTCATATCATTTTAATGAGTTTTAAATTGGTCCTTCTATCAAGTAAAATTTATAACACCGTTAATTTATTGAGAAATTTAAAAATTAAAACATGTCATTCATGGGTCTACTTAGAATTCAAAGATTACATTAATTGTTTCTCTTTAATAGTACTATGATTGATATTAAAATATAGATAATTTTAAGAGTAATAAATAAGAGATATAATGATAAAATAGAAAACTAACTAATTATCTTATAAAAATTAACAACATTAATCGTGTTTGTTAATATCTCAATATGGTCCATTTACTTTTCTTTTAAATTGGCCTCATATGTTTTCAAAGGTTTTAAATTGGTCCTTCTGTCAAGTAAAAGTTATAACACCGTTAATTTACTGAGAAATCTAAAAATTAAAACATGTCATTCATGGGTCTCAAAATAGTGACTAACAACACATAAGTAACATGCTTAACCACACGGAGCCACAATATAACTTTAATAAATATACGACAATTTTATTATAAACAGGAAGCATTTCACATAATTTTATCAATTCATATCACTTAACACATTATATTATATTTTTTAGGATAATATATTATATAGAGTAACGTTTCACATGCTCAACCACTAAGCCATAATGAAAGTACAATACATATATGACAATTTTAATTTATAGAGTAATGTTTCAAATTATTTTATCAATTTATATTACTTAACATATTATCTTATATATTTTTAAAGTATATTTATTAATTATAATTAATAATATATTTATTATAAATAAAATATTAATAAATATAGGTGTAAATAGTAATTTACTTAATAAATATATTATTGAAAATATTATTTAATCATAAACATTTAATTAAATTATATTATTAGATATATTTTTAAAAACATATTATTAACTATTTGATATTGTATTTAATAATTATGCATTAGTTAGTTAATACATGCTATTAAATATTAATACATTTAATAAATTTTATTATTAAACATAATATATTATTAATACTATATTTATTAAATATTTTGTTCCTAATATATATTATAATTAATAGATATATTTTTTATAAATATATTTATAAGAAATATATAATATTTATCCAAAAAATATAATATAATGTATTAAGTGACATGAGTTGATAATTATATTTGGATAATAATGTATTGTTAAATGTTGCTCATTATATAATATTAAATATTTATATTTAATACAAACCAAATATATTTCTTATTGGGTTACACGCATAAAGTAAGTTCACTAAAGGATAATTTTTGTTTTAGTTTAACTAAAACTAAAACTAAAACTATTAGACCTAACTTATTTAAAATGAGTAAAAAGTCCATTCACCATAGAGTATTCATTAGGCTAGGCCTGAGCTTATAAATAAAACATGAGATGCTCATTGGGCACACTTTTGTGATACAAAAAACTTTCGTAAATTGTTGCAGAGACTATGCTTTGACGAAGTAGCATTTATACGTGTGGAATCTAATGGAAGTGCTCGTGTGGACTCCTTAAAGGCGAAACTACTATTGCTTTGAGATCTTTTTGTTCTGAGCTAGAAGAGGTCTTTCTTTAACACGGTCTAATTATCTGTTATAACTTTGAAACACAAAGTTTGTAAGACCAATGAGAATCCTCGTATTTCTGTTGTCAGCCACTAGAGATTCTCTTTCAATGGTATTAGAGCTTGGTTGCAAAAACCATGTTTTGGGAAATTGATTGTTTGTTTCAGAACTCATTAATTTTTTTATGAAATGTTACAAAGATTGTATCTTTTTGTGAAAAGTATTAAAAATGTTGCATCTTTTTATAAAAATGTTACGAATATTTTATTAAAAATGTATTTCAAAGGTTACATCTTTTAATGAAAATATGTTGCAAAAGTTGTGTCCTTTTATGAAACATGTTGAAAATGTTACATTTTTTGAAAGCTAATAATTGTTGGTTTGTTTTATGTATGGATTGCTTTTCTCATCAATTTTAATTAAAGAACATGTTTCTTAGATGTGCTTAGTTGTTTGAGCATGTGTTATGTTGCAATGATGATTGTTTTGTATATGTTCTAATTTCAAGCATGAGTTTTATTTATGTTAGTTTAATTAAATTGAAACAAGAGGTTGTATGCAATTCATATTTGAACTGGTCTGAATCGGGGTCAAAGATCCGCGTCTCCCACAAACGTTGCTCCCCGCAGTTGTACCTTGTACTGTTTGTCCGGTGTTGCAATTTACTTTTCGGTGTGTCTTGGTGATGACCTGGACTACCCGGTATGGAGGATGGTTCATGTAGGTATTGAGTCTGAATGTTCACCTGCGACACCGGTAGATGGGAGAAAGCGAGCAAAGTTACCCTCTTGCCCATGTACCGATATCTAGACCGGATCATATGCCCCTAGCTTATTTGAGAGACTAGGTCAGTTGCTCAACATAAGCTATAATGCTTTGTCGGGGTTTTCTTTGTAAGTATGGATATTGGTTCAGACAACGTTCTACCAAAGTCCCCTTTTGTAGGTGTGGATATCGACTTCAGACAATATTTTTCCTTTTGCGTGAAAAACTTAAGCGTTTTAAAATTTGTAACTTCCTAGCCTTAAGACGCCACCAATGATAAGCGTTTATTACCACTAATGAGTAAATATTAATGGTTATGTCCACGAGGATTGCCAATCATTGCGAGTAGCAAGTATTGGGCCTGAGACTCAAATGTTACGGCCCATTCGATTTTAGAATGACTTGAAACGACACCATTTTCACGCGCTTTGGACCAAAATGATGATGTTGTTAGCCTTCGAAATGATGCACTCCTTGACAAACGACGTGTTTCCTGACTGATGGTTACCTTGCCCCCTTCCATAGCTATAAAAAGGGGAACTTAGGAATTTTTTAGATGCTACCTGCTTCCTTCAACTTTAAGAAACTCTGCCAAATTCTTTCTCGAAGAAGTTGTTGTCTCTATGCCCTAGTGAAGTTTTTTCCATCACCTTCCGCCTCCAAAACTTGCTTAGGTAACCTTCCTTTACCTTTTCTCTGATTCATTTCTTCTTTTCTAGCACTGTCACCATACGCACTAGGCAAAATCGTGCAAAAAGGAGTGAGGCTCCTCAGTCGAGGTGGCGGGTGGTACTGCCCCCCTCTGATTCCTTCTCTAGCTCAAGGGCTAGTAATAGACTTGAGGGCGAGGTAAGTGTTGATCAATACTTTTCTGATGATGTGGCTTTTTATAGCAACGTTGGTGTTTTTCATTACGCCGTGTGAAAAATGGCTGCGGAGAAAGTTCTGAACCCGTTCAAGACATCAACACCATTGAGGGGTGTATAAATGTCATGGCACACCAAATAAAGTGGGTAAAATTGAATCATACGTACCCTTATTGCTGGGTAGAGGACGAAATTCAAGACACAGCATCTCGGCATGCAAGAGAAGATAGGGGGCAGTTATCCCCAAGGTTCATGGTTTACGCTGAAAAGAGGCTTAAAGAGAGATTCTTGGAGCTTGCACATCGGCTTTGTGATAGAATTTGTCACCTCTGCCCAGATGACCGATCTATCTACATGTATGACTTTGTATTCTTGTAACTTGGGGTCCGCTTTCCCCTTACGGAATTCAAAATGGGGGTGTTGAGATTTTTGGATTGTGTCCCTTCCCAAGTACATCCCAACGGATAGGGACTGATCCATGCTCTAGAGGTGCTTGGGCAACACTTCAATTTTACTCCCACGATGGCAATGCTTTTTTATTACTGCCAAGTGGTATACCAGTTTAACAAGAAGAGCGGCTTGAGCTTTGTCACACTCTGGTGTGACTCAAAAATCATCAATTTCGAAACTTTTACAGAGTCTGCAAAGGTAGAAGGGAAATCTTTCAAGAAGTACTTTGTAAGGATTCGGGTTCAACCTAACAAACTGGTCTTCTGGAAGAACAAGGAGGGCCTTCTCAAATTTCCTATGGAGTGGACTCATGAGTATTTCCTGCTTATAGGGAAAGCCTACTTCACCGATAAGAGTGAATTGTCTCCTCATTCGATAGAAGTTTTGAGCGCCCTACGTGACTACACTTCCCAATATGGGAAATTTTCTTGTAAATGCCTCCTGGGATCAACGACCCTGTGTACTGAATACCTAAGTAATTTCTTTATTTTTACTCTCAATTGTCTAAGCACTGTTATATGCCATGTTTGGAGCTAATATGCTTTTTTTCCCACTACAGAACAAATAGAAAAGCTAAGCCCGACCATGAACAATCTAAAATCCTTGTTGACAGAGGATGATTCATCATTGAAAGAAAAAAAACATCCAACCCAAGAGGAATGTCGTCAAGGCATAAACTGAGAACATCACCCTCACTTTTGGTGTCAACGGGGACATACCTTTGCTCAACGGGGCTGATCGGGTAGATCCACAACAACCTGAGAAGGAGAAAAAGAAAAGGAAAAGCAAAAAAGAAGATGGGAGTTAGAAGCCATGCTCCCCCAAGCCTACTAAAAAGCAGAAGACCCTGGAGCAGACCGAGATGACTAGTGCTCAAATGGGGAAAGTTCATCACGATGACTGAGAAAATTTCAAATTCTGAGACAGAGACCGAGCCAATAAAGGCGGCTGGAAATTCCTAGTCAGCCAAAATTTATACTTCTTCGTCCTCTTCCTTCCTAGCACCGTTTCTATTATATAAGGGCCCTGTTCCCCCCACACCCGCCAAGCCCACCTACAAACTTAACCCTATGTTCGAGGTCCCCAATATTAAAAAAGCTTGTGAGGCTGCCAGGTGGCAATTGTCCAAACTCTCTGACCCTGTGAATTCCCTAAGCACAGCGTATGACAGCATGACGGAAGTTGACAAGCTGTATTCTGAAGTTGAGGGATTAAAAGCTTCCTCTTTCAAGGACAGGGTGAGCCTCAAGCAATTGGAGGAACGCTTGAAGAAAGCACGGGATCTTACGGATGAGCATCTCTTAGAAATATCCGGGATGAACTTGACCATGGGGAAGCTAGGGAACAAGATCTCGCATCTTGAAGATGAAGTCAAAGAAAGCTCCTAGCTAAAAGAGGAGCTCAAGTTGAAGAAGGAAAAGGTTGTCAAGCTAGTTGAGGATATGATGCTTCTGAGGCTGGCCATACAAAACAAGCTGACGAGTGGGCCATACGGGAGAAAGAGCTGACCAGGCAGATTGAAGAGCTGAAGAAAGGAAATGCGGATCCCGGTTCTCTCCAAGAACAAAATGAAAAGCTGAAGAAAGATCTAGTCAATGCAAAAGCCAAGTACAAGAAAGCCCTAGGAATTTGTACTACTGTGATGCATGATTCGTTCAGTGGGGCCATCCGTTTATCACAACTCCGACGTGAAACTAACCTGAAAGGAATTAATCCTCTTGACGAGTTTCATGGCGGTAGGTTATTCTCTGTGATTGATGGCCGGTATAAGGAGTTGACTGATGCCTTGTATGATCTGGCCCCTCTCCCAGAAGAACAAAGTCTTGAGCCTCATGTCGTTTCTCCCAAACCTGAAGAACAAGAGAAGGAAACTGAGAAAGGAGAAGGCGAGGATGGTGCGAGCCCAAAGCCTGCTAAAATTGATGCCACTGAAGAGGCCAAGGCGACCAATGAGGAAGAAGCTTAGAAAGAAAACAATGAAGACGCTCCTCCCTTTTAACTGTATTTTCACTTTTATTGCATTCATTTTGTTTCAGGATCAGCTCCAGCTTTTGACTAAACATGTTACTTAAATATACGTATCTCTTTGGCCAGAATATGCCTTTATGAGTTTGTGCTTGTCTTCGTATTGTAAATATAACTCCGGTGTGATGTTTACTTTGCATCTCGTTTCATAAGGATCTTGATTTCACGCACTGCTCGTTTTAAGCCTTCCATTAATTCCGACTTAGATGTTTACTTGCGTTATACAGGTCCGGTTCACATAATAGGTGAATTGGTTGTCCGGTGCTAAGACTTTTGACTAGGCCATTTTTCCAAGCCTAAATCTACAGGATGAGTAATTAGGACCATCTCGTTCATAGGGCCAAGTCTTTAGCTACCGAATAAGTAAATAAGACCAAGATTCTACTTGCGCCACTAGTTGGGGTCCGGTATGGTCTTGATAAAGAACCATCCTCGCCACTCATTAGGGCCAAGTAGCCAATTACAGAATGGGTAATTGGGGTACCTCTCATGGAGTTATGTCATCAATTACAGAATGGGTAATTGAGACTATGCCCTCCAGAGGGCTAAGTCGTTAGTTACAGAATAGGTAACTAAGACCAAAAGTCTATTTGCACCACTCGTTGGGGTCAAGTAGCCAATTACAGAATGGGTAATTGGGGTACCTCTCGTGGAGTTATGTCGTCAATTACAGGATAGGTAATTGAGATTATGCCCTCCAGAGGGCTAAGTCGTTAGTTACAGAATAGGTAACAAAGACCAAGAGTTTACTTGCACCACTCGTTAGGGTCAAGTAGCTAATTACAGAATGGGTAATTGGGGTACCTCTCATGGAGTTATGTTGTCAATTACAGAATGGGTAATTGTGACTATGTCGTCCAAAGGGTATTTGCCACATTATTCGTAAAGCCAAATTGTCAATTACAAAATGGGTAATTGAGACCAGGTGAGAGAGAATAGGGAGAGACACAATGTTAAGTAATGTATTCTCATTAAATGTATTTATACAAAGGATGCTAAGTTGGGACATGTCTCGTTAAAACCTTCTTGAGAAAAACCTAATGGGAAAAAACTCAAGTTAGGAAAAAGAGTACATGCCAGCTTACCAACTAGCTGTAATACATTCCTAGGTTCTGAGTATTCTATTTGTTGCGAAATAAGTGTGTCATTGAGGTTTTCAAGCCGATATGACCCTTTGTCTGCAACCTCGGTAATGCGATAAGGGCCTTCCCATTTAGGTGCCAACTTTCCCTGATGCGCGAATTTGTTCCCAATACTAGCCTTTCTCAACACCAGATCTCCTACCCCAAAGGTTCTATGCAAGACATACTTGTTATACCAGAGATCCATTCTTGCTTTCACTGCCTGATCTCGTATATAAGTTTCCTCTCTAAGCTTCTATATTACATCAAGCTTTGAAGTTAAACGAGAATCATTATCCCGTTCAGAGAAATGTTGTACCCTCGCTGAAGACGTTTGAAGCTCCACCGGTATTATAGCCTCAATGCCATACGTAAGACAGAATGGGGATTCATTCATGGTGGAGTAAGAAACTATATGATATGCCCACAGGACGTGACACAACTGATTAGTCCAATCTCCCTTGGCCTCCCCAAGGCACTTCTTGAGGCCCTTCAATACCTCTCTACTTGCTACCTTAGCCTGGTCATTAGTCTGGGGGTGTTCCACAAAAGAGAAAACTTGCACTATGGCTAGCCCTTCCAACAGTTCTATGAACTTCCTGTCAGTGAATTGAGTGCCTTTGTCTGTGACGATCCGAGATGGTACACTAAATCTTGCTATAATGTTCTCATAGACAAAACTCCTAGTCCAGGTCAACGTGATGTGAACTACTGGCTCTACCTCGATCCATTTTATGAAATAGTCCACTCCAACTATGAGGTATTTGATGCCTTTGGGAGCTGTAGGGAAAGGACCCAGGATATCTAACCCCCACTGGTAAAAGGGCCAAGGCACGATAGAATTAGATAATTCCTTTGCCGGTGTATAATGAAGGTTAGAGAACCTATGACAAGGATCACACTTATTCATATATTTAGCGGAATCCTTCTTCATTGTGGGCCACCAATACCCAACTCTCAAAATCTTCCTCATTAAACTTCGTCCCCCTGAGTGATGCCCACATTGTTCTTTATGGACCTCTTCCCTTACTTCCTGAACCTCATTTTCGTTTAGACAACAGAGGTAAGGTATAAAGAGACCCCTCCTGAATAAAGCTTCATTCACCATTATAAAATAGGGCAGCTCCCTCCGGACTCTCTTATTCTAAACTTCATTTATGGGTAGCTGCCCACTCACCATATACCGGAAAAAAGGAACTAGCCATAAGTCTTTATTGTAAGCACGGGTAGTAATGGCCAAGTGCCTGGGCGTTTGAGGGATGCTAGGAGCTGTCAAGGTGCTCTGGACCACCGTGGTCGTACTCCTAACCTGCTTTGTGCTTGCCAACCTCGAGAGTATATCCGTTCTCGTGTTTTCTTCCCTTGGGACATGTTTAAATTCCACTGATAAAAAATGTTCCTTTAACTCGTTGACACAACTTAAGTACGATTGAAGTTGAGGTTCCCTAGGCTGATATTCCCCTCGAATCTATGAAATCACTAACTTTGAATCGCTGCAGAGTCACTGTAGCAGCTCCCATGTCCAAAGCGACTCTCAACCCAGCTAGACAAGCTTCGTATTCTGCTTGGTTATTAGACATTTTTGAAGTTGAATCGTAAGGAAATTTCCAGACGCACCTCCTCTTCACTCTCAACCACCACATCGGCTCCGCCCTTTACCATTCGATAAACAATCCACGTACACCGTCCAATGGGAATGAGATAGAGCAGGGTCCGTTCCTGTCATCTCTACCATGAAATCTGCCAACACTTGAGCCTCAATTGCTCCACGAGGCTCATAAGATATGTTAAATTCTAACAACTCCAATGACCACTTAATCATTCTTCTTGTAAGGTTCGGCTTCCTTAACACTGAGCAAAGTGGAAGATTCATCGTCACCATAATAGGGTGTGCATGAAAGTATGGCCCGAGGTGTCGAGAGGCCCAAACTACAGACAAAACAACTTGCTTTATCTTCTGATATCGACCCTCAGCTCCTTGTAACATCTTGCCAGTAAAGTACACTGGCCTTTGACCCTCAGGTGTCTCCTTCACAAGGGCTACCCCAAAGTGTCATCTTAAACGGCCAAGTAAAGAATGAGTCATTCTCCAGGATCAGGTCTCACCAAAATGGGAGGCCGTGACAACACGTCCTTCAGCTCTAGAAAAGCTTGCTCTTGCTCCTGCCCCCACTTTAACTTTTGGGATTTATTCAAAATTTTATATAACGGGAGCAATGGATGGGCCATTTTGGGCATGAATCGCCCTAGGGTGGTGATTTTTTATTCAATGATTGGACCTCACGAAGGTTCTTCGGGCTTTGTAGCTCCCTAATAACTTGACACTTGACTGGATTTGCCTTAATACCATGCTAGGTCAACATAAGGCTCAAGAATCTTCCAGCGGGTACTGTAAAAGTGCACTTGAGTGGATTCAAACGCATGTTGAACTGCCTCAATCGCAAGAAAACACTGTATAAATCCTCCACATGGTCACCTCCAGTTGGGGTCTTTGCAATGATATCATCGATGTACACCTCTACCAGCTTACTGTGCATACCCTCAAAGACTTTGTTGATCATACGTTGGTATATGGCACCAGTATTTTTCAAACCAAAGGGCATGACGGTGTTTTTCAAACCAAATGCAGTCTTCTCTTGGTCACCCTCTCACATTGGAATTTGGTTGTACCCCAAATAGGCATCCATGAAAAATAAGAAATGGTAACCAGATGAGTCATCAATCATTCTATCTATGTTAGGCAAAGGATAAGGGTCTTTTGGGCAGCAACGATTCAGGTCCGCGTAATTTATGCACATTCTCTATTTCCCATTGGCTTTCTGCACCATCACCACACTGGAGAGCCAAGATGAATACCCGATCTCCCTGATGAAACCTGCCTTCAGAAGCTCCTCTGTTTGTTCACGGGTAACTTTTTGCTTCTTAGGGCCCAATCTCTTTTTCTTCTAGGCTACCAATCTAGTTTTCGGATAGATTGAGAGCTTATGGAAACAAAAGTTGGGATCCATCCCTGGCATATCAACAGTTGTCTATACAAAGAGATCTTTAAAATCTTTCAACAACGCAAGCAACTGTCGCTCTATAACGCCCTCTAGGCTGTCATTGATATATGTGATTTTCTCTGGGGTATCCCCTAATACCACTTCTCTAAAGCCTCCTACCGACGTGGGCTTAGATGGATTTATAGGGTCAATCTTAAGTTCAACTCTAGGGTCGAGGTCAATCAGATTGATAAACCTCGGGGTGGCCCCTTCGTCATTCAACTTCCTCTTTTTATTGATTGCTTCTAACTTCACCATATTGAGGCTCAAGTTGTAGAAGTAGTGGGCTATCTCCTGATCACCACACACAGATGAAACATTGTCCTTATCAATAAACTTGATAAGGAGATGTGGAGTAGACACTATAGCTTCCATAGCATTCAGCGTGGGTCGGCCTATAATTCCATTTTAGGGAGACTCCACGTCAATTGCTAAAACTCGGGACTTGACAGTCCCTGCTCCAGGCTCACCCTTAAAAGACACAAGGGTATCCAGATATCCCTTCGTTAGTTGTTTGGCCCCGTTAAAAGCTGTCAGTTCCTGCGTATAAGGCTAAAGATCAAAATCATTAAAGTCCATTTTCTTAAAACAGTTATAAAAAAAAACATCACAGGAACTCTCCTGATCTACAAGGATTCATTTAACGTCCTTGTTTGCTATGACCGCAATGATGACCATTACGTCGTCTCCTCCTAGGATAGTAGGGCCAAAATCTTCATCGGAGAAAGAGATCATCAAGGCCTGCACACCATTGCGGAATGGGCGATTATCCTTGGGCTTTCCTTAAACGGAAAGGATTATTATGTGGTAGTTCTTGTAAGCCTGGATCGATACACCTCCTCTCGCAAAGCCTCCGACGATCATCTCAATGACCTTACGTCGTTCTCTTTATTGTTGTGTGGGTGTCTTTTCCTCCTACGCGATTTTAATAATTACGACACCCTTTTGCTTGTCTGTTATAGTGAGCCTTTTCATAGAACCCCGGCTATTATCACAGTTCTCACGATTCCTCTTCTCTATCCGGTCTGGCTCATCAAGTGACTTCTCCCTGAAGAGATACTACTTTAGCATCCCCTCGTGAATGAGGACCTCAACAACATCCTTCAATGACCTATACTTTTCAGTACAGTGTCCTGTTTGCTCATGGAAATCGTAGTACTTACATGGATTTCTAAGTCTTTTCACCAGGGTCAGTCTTTTGATCCCGTACATACTAAATGTCAGCCAACCCACCTCTCTCAATTTGTGCTGGTCGAGTGTTCAATGGTTCATAGTTGTTAAACACAGCTACATACATCTCCTGCTGCTTAGGTTGTGGGTCCCTAAAATCTATCCCTTCGAAAGGGTCTCTTCAGCCTAGGTCTCTCTTTTTCTCTAAGTGACTACGATACAAAAATAGATGGCTTCGCCCTTGGCATTGTAGCCTCAAGATGCATCTCTATACTTACGTATTTTGATGCTTTCTTCTGGAATTCTTCAAAAGACGCCGGTGGGCTTTTGGCCTAGGATAAAGTAAAAGCAGATTTAGGTTGTAAAGCCTCAATGACAATATATAGCTAGATCACCTTAGTAAGTTTGGGGACCATCGCCGCTTCTTTGTAAAATCTCTTCAGGAAATCCTTCAGAGTTTCACTCTCACCCTACCTGATCTAGGTGAGGGTATGTGAAGTCTTGGGCATATCCCTCGAAATAATAAAGTGCTCTCCAAAAGCCATTACCAAGTCTTCCCAAGAGTCGATCGATCCTGATAGCAGTCCTTTAAACCAACTTAAAGCTTCCCCAATCAATATGCGAAGGAACATATTGCACATGACATCTTCCTCAGCGCCTAAGAACATCGCCTCATAAGTCTAGGCATCCAGATGTTTACTTGGGTTAGTTTCCCCCGAATACCTCCTTATAGAAAGGGGTTGCATCGTCTACAAGTTTTTTGGTATGGGTATGCTCATCAGTCTTCGAGAAAATGGGACGTTGAGCCTATAAGTCCCCACTGCCCTCACTGTTGGGTCCTTTCTCCTAATCTTGGTCTGGTTACCAGAATCTTGGGACTACTCTATCTCCTGGTACATGGGAGTCTTTGAGTATTGGACAGGCTCTAATTTCTCGTTCCTGGACTCCTCGCACGTCACCTCATCCTAGAGAGCAACCTTCTCCCCCTCATGCCTTCGGTCATGCCTTAACTCAGCTATCTCTTCCCTGAGTTGCCTGATAATATCATTAGAGGGTCTGGAGTCCCCATCATTACCATTTTCCTGAAACTTGCTCCTGGGGAGTCAAAATCCAAACGCCTATTCTCCAGATGAGTGATATCCTCCACATGACCCTTGGGGGGATTCTCATGTTATTCTCCATGATAATTTCAAACTCATCGATAGTGGGAATCATTTTGACGAGTCCCACTAGGTGTGCCAATGAACTGGCCTAAACCGGGGTCAAAGATCCAGTGTTGGACCAACCATAAATATTTTCCTTTCTAAGTGTTTATACACCGGTCTAGTAGGGATCCGGTATTGTTACCTCTATTCCAGTAGGGAAATAGAAGTCTTGGAGTCCCTGAGATCCTTTACACCAAGCTTTCGCATTGAGGGGGCGAAAGGAGGTGCCACTTGTAAAGGCACTCCGACGCTTAAGTTAGTAAGCAGTCAAAGAAGCAATTCTTGAGCGTAAGTTAGAGAATGAAAAGAACATACCATTGTTGGGAAATCCTTAGTATTTATATGCATGCAAGGAATGTAAAAGTCCCTTAGGGTTGGGGGACAGTCCGTACATTGTGTCAGTACGATTCTGTAAGGATCTGACAAATAACGCGGGTGCCCCCGCGTCTCCCAGGAACGTTGCTCCTCGTAGCTGTACCTTGTACTGTTTGTCGGGTGTTGCAGGTTACTTTCCGGTGTGCCTTGGTGATGACCTGGACTACCCGGTATGGAGGATGGTTCATGCGAGTATTAAGTTACCATCTTGCCCATACACCGGTATCTAGACCGGATCAATATTATACACTTTCTCTTGTAACATGAATGGTTCATGTGAGATAGTGTTTAGAACGGTTAAACCCTAGCTGTCATGAAAAATATGATTCAAAAGTTTAAACCTAGTTGTCATAATATTTTATTTATTTTTTGTAAATTTTACAAATAAAATATATGATTTTAATTAGTATTTAACTCGATTTGTAATAGTTACAAATCAAATTTTAAATGTTGTTAAGTTTAAAGTTTATAAGAGTTACAAATTTAAATAATTCATCCTTATTCATTTTAACAGAATTTTCATTGTATGTGACCTTGTTAAAATTAATATAATTTTAAAATATTTATATTTTATATGGAATTTGTAAGAGTTACAAATTGATTCATATTTATTAAATTTAATATGATTTATAATGGTTACAAATTTAGCAGGACATGATTGGATACTTGGATTATACAAGTGTAACTTATTGAGTTTAATTTAAATGGGAGATTTTCAATTGGATTGGAATAGTCTAAAGACATGAATGTCAAGACTAAAACGTTTTCTAATAAACCGCTCATCAACACTAATTTCAACAATGTATAGGTTTTGCTGAAGCAGAACGCTATCATTTACATTAGTAAGGTGTGATGGGAAAATTGTAATATCCAAATTGTTTTTATTAGGCCATAACTTAAGTAAGTTTTTCAACTGAATTAAAAGTAACTTAGAGATGTTAGGATTGGGCTTAAATTCATAAAATGAATAAAGGTAAAGAGTTACCTACCTAATCATCCAAGAGTTGCATGAGATGCAATTGGAAATGAGTTTCTTACTTAAATAACTAAAGGTTGGGCGATCAACTAAAGCTGACTTAACACTAGGTCAAATATGAATCTTGGTCCACTAGAAAAATCTTTCAACAGGGTATTTTTTAGTTTAGTGAGGGTTTTTTAATCAAAATAATGGGAGACATATTTAATTAATGATCAAAATTAAATATATTTTATAATAAAAGGTGATATATTTACATATATTTTATTTTAGAAAACCATCACAACCAAATAATATTCTTATTGCAATCCATCCTTTGAAGGACACGTCACCTAGAAAAAATCCTAGATAAGTAACAGGACTTAAGGATTGTCCTTAAGAAAGAAGAAGTGGTCGTGTGTCATGTTTGGCCTATCTTAGGATCACCTCTTGATAGGTATTGGATACCATATATAGTCAATCATAAATTCTAAGCTATAAAGGCAACATGAATAAATAGAGACATACGATATGATCATACACAAACTCTATAAAGGATAAGTTGGTTTGGGAGATAGAAGTCTAAATGTGATCAAGAAAGGATATTGGTTCTAATTTTGGCCTAATAACACATTGAAAGAATCTGTCTCAAGTAATTGAAGGAGTTTAAAAGGAAGGGAAGTAAGACTTCCATTTCATGTTTTCATATTCTAAAAGTAAAGTTTTGTTTACTTCAACAACATTAGTATAAGATAGTAGACGCGGATCATACATTCATATGAAAGATCAAAGAAATAAAACATCAACTGAAATTGAAGAAAAATCTATGTGTAAAATGGAGCAAAGGTTACTACATCGATGGTAAGATCTTCACCTACTAGGCTAGTTAGTGAACTAGATATTGTATAAGTTATTTCTTATTGGACAAGAAAGGTTTTTCATTTACAAAATAACTTTATTTCTTCAAAATGATTTTGATGCACAATTGAGTAATAGATTTCACATCCTAAAAATTGAAAAACTCATCTATAACATAAATGTTAAGTAGGTTAAAGTGAATGATTTGAACCTTACTTATATAGGAACTATTGCCTATGAAAATGAAGATAAATGAGACCCTATTCATTGAAAATGAAAAAGATGAGAAATCTATTGTCTAATACATAGTGATATATATGGGCCCATAGAAACAATGACTAGAAGTATTTTCTTATACTTCAGCACACTTACTAAAATGTTCAATAGGTATGGATTTGTGTCACACAAGTTAGGAATCCTTTGAAAAGTTCAAAGAATTCACAATGAAGTAGGAAATAAGATTGACAAGAAAATTAAAGCTTTTGATAAGATCGAGATAGCAAATATTTGAGCCATAAGTTTGATGACTATCTAAAAGTGTGGGAGGTTACCTCTTAACTTATTCCTCATGGAATACTAAAATATCATCTCCAAAATAAGAAGTCAAGCTTTGTTGGACATGGTTTAATTATTGATTGTTTTATCAAACATCCCTAAGTCCTTTAACATCAAACTTTTGTTGATAGAAAATTTCACACCTAGTATGTTGATAAATGTCTTATACGAAGCATTTAATTTTGACAAGGTCAAACCCAAATCCGATAAATATCTTTTGTGAGATACCCAAAGGAAAGTAAGGGTTATCATTTCTAAATCTATCTGAGAAAAAAATGTTTGTTGCTTAAAGTATTATGTTATTGGACGAGAGTACATCTATTAAAGTGTAATACCTCACCTTACACTACCATTTATTATCCTAATTGAAAAAAAAATTAGTTGATCTTTCATCTATGTCCTGATTCTATGGGTAAATTTTTTGTGCTTTGGTCTTGTTTAACTATTTTACAAGAAAGAGGTCAGGGACCAAGCCCGCTAGTATTAATACGCCACATAAGCTTGGTGTGGGCTTAAGCTCACTAGCATTCCACGCGCAAGAAGGAGGTCAGGGACCAAGTCCGCTAGCATTAACACGCCACACATGCGTTGGCACGCCTACACACGGGTAGATGGCATAAAGCCTAGGCGTAAGCATGCCCAGACCAGCGTGGGAACGCCCATAACAGGTCACATTTTCTAATTTTGCAAATTGGTCCTTGTCCAAAAATCTACCGATGGGATTCGAATTTAACTAGGTGATTTCTCAAGAAACGGGGTCGATGAGATTCGAATTAGAGCTGGGTTCCTTAGGAGAATTGTTTAGAATGATGAAACAGATCATTAAAGACTAACCGTATTAGAATCGGACACTCAGAAGTGCTTGCACAGCCAAACGTGGGAGGTATCTGAGGTATGGGTCGGGCCTATAGACTATTTTCCTCGATTTACTTAATATCATTATTATTAATTATTATTATATAATTAAATATCATTATCAAGTAAATATCGTTAATTAATATCAACTAAATAGAGATATATTACTACTGAATATGAAACAAATGTTACTACCAAACACCAATTATTAAACAAACACCATTAAATAGTGATCTGGTCTAGATACCGGCCCCAATGTCATGACGTCAGGACGATCTCATATAAGGAGAACCGGTGTCATGGCCCAGCAGCGCCACATCGGATATCGGATATCCCTCGTTCCACTCTTGCCTCATCAGCCGTTCCACTTACTTTCTCCATAACGGATGATCGTTCGTTCTCACTGAATGTCTATATAGCCGTTAGTCTCCTAGTCACAGCAAGATAAGAGTTCTTAATAACTTATCAGCGAAGACACTCTATGTAGCAAAATATGTCACGTCAATGGCCTCAGAGAGCAAGTACATGTGTCAGCGGATTATGCAGAAAGGTGATTATCCTCCATCCTTCCCATAGGATCGTACACTGGTAATTGACCTACCCTCCTGACACATTCTGAGTGTTGAGCCACCTTGATTGACACAATTCACACCCTATTTATAGTTGAACGTAAGAAATGAGTCGTTGGACACAGGTGGGACCCTTAGTTCTGATAGCGTGTGAATTGTGTCAATCAAGGTGGCTCAACACTCAGAATGTGTCAGGAGGGTAGGTCAATTACTAGTGTACGATCCTATGGGAAGGATGGAGGATAATCACCTTTCCGCATAATCCGCTGACACATGTACTTGCTCTCTGAGGCCATTGACGTGACATATTTTGCTACATAGAGTGTCTTCGCTGATAAGTTATTAAGAACTCTTATCTTGCTGTGACTGGGAGACTAACGGCTATATAGACGTTCAGTGAGAACGAACGATCATCCGTTGTGGAGAAAGCAAGTGGAACGACTGATGAGGCAAGAGTGGAACGAGGGATATCGGATATCCGATGTGGCGCTGCTGGGCCATGACACTGGTTCTCCTTATATGAGATCGTCCTGACGTCATGACATTGTGGCCGGTATCTAGACCGGATCATCTGTCCCCTAGCTTGTATGAGGGACTGTTAAGTTGCTCATATGAGCTACATAACCCTTGAGAAGTCTGGATGCCGGTGGTACGTTCTGGAAATTCTCTGGAAGTTCTGTGGCATCCGTTCTATGTGGCTATATTGCTGTTTAAAGCGTTCTTATCTCATCGGATTAAGATAATAAATTGCAACAAATAAGCGACAATTAAGTTAAAGTATGCCCTGTCCCCAAGTATAAGTACATTGGGAGGGGAAATTTCATCGTAAGAATTACCTTTAACTTCTTAACAAGCTTGAAAGGTTCATCTGACCTCAAAGATGTAGAGCGGATACATGAACGTTCAACCGCTCTGTAATGAATATTTCAAGGTCGAGGACGGAGGTTGCCTTTGAAGTCCGGTACAGCCTTGCAAAGGGTAAGTTTTACACCTTTTCTCTTGAGGTTCGGTTCGGTCCTACAACTCAAGTCTTCACACGGTGTTCGGTTCGATCCTACTAACCGTACTTGGAGTTCGGTGCAATCCTACAATCCAAGCCTTCAACACGGGGTTCGGATCAGGGCTAATCCTGACCCTACTGCGCCCGTTACTCGGGGTTCAACGTGGTTTTCTGGATGAACCAGCCTACTGCGCCCAAGCCTTCGCATGGGGTTCGGTTTGTGGCCTTGAAAAAGGACCAGCCCTACAACCCATGTTGTCTTCGAATGGGGTTCAGTTTGTGGCCTTGAAAAAGGACCAGCCCTACAACCCATGTTATCTTCGAATGGGGTTCGGTTTGTGGCCTTGAAAAAGGACCAGCCCTACAACCCATGTTGTCTTTGAATGGGGTTCGGTTTGTGGCCTTGAAAAAGGACCAGCCCTACAACCCATGTTGTCTTCGAATGGGGTTCGGTTTGTGGCCTTGAAAAAGGACCAGCCCTACAACCCATTCTACCTCGAGGAGTTACATCATCAATACACAAAATGTGTGATTGAGATCATCCGTCCTGAGGGGTCTTCATCAATCCCTCGAGGAGTTACATCGTCAACTACAGAATTGGTAGTTGAGTTCATCCGTCCTGAGGTGTATGCGTACTAAGCTACAGCTACAAACCACCACATGTAAAAGAAGTGAGAGTGATAAGGCAATTAAACTGTATTCTCATTAAGATTGAAAGTACATTACAAAGAGAGCGTAGTTGGGGTCATGCCTCATTAAAACCTTCTTGAGAAAACCCAATGGGAAAAAACCCAAGTAAGGAAAAAGAGTACATGCCGCCTTACCAACTAGCTGTAATAAACACGTAAGTTCTGAGTGTTTCATTTGTTACGGATTGGAGTTCCATCAAGTTCTTCCAACCGGTATGACCCCTTTCCGGTCACCTCAGAAACTCTGTAGGGGCCTTCCCACGTCAGCGCTAGCTTTCCTTGGTGAGCGAATTTATTCCCCACACTCACCTTCCTCAAAACAAGATCTCTGGTGTTGAAAGCTCTGTATTGGACACGTTTATTATACCGGAGAGCTGCCTTTGCTTTTACTGCCTGGTCTCTGATGAAGGCCTTTTCCCTTAACTCCTGGAGAACGTCCAGCTCTGACGCTAGATTGGCATTGTTGTCTTCAGCTGAAAAATACTCTACACGGGCCGATCTTGTTTGCAGCTCCACTGGGATCATTGCCTCAACCCCATATGTCAACCGGTATGGGGATTCGTTAGTGGAAGAGTGAGGCGTAGTGCGGTATGCCCATAAAACATGGCACAGCTGATCAGTCCATCCTCCCTTCGCTTCTCCCAAGCGCTTCTTCAACCCCTTTAGCACTTCTCGATTGGCTACCTCCGCTTGGCCATTGGTCTGAGGGTCTTCGACAGACGAAAATATCTGGATTGTCCCCAGTCCTTCAAGCAAATCTGTGAACTTCTTGTCTGTGAACTGGGTGCCGTTGTCAGTCACAATCCGCCCTGGCACCCCGAATCGAGCTATGATATTTTCATACACGAAACGCCTTGTTCGCGCAGAAGTAATGTGCACTACTGGCTCAGCTTCAATCCACTTGGTGAAGTAATCCACCCCCACAATCAGATATTTGACACCTCCTGGCGCAGTGGGGAACGGGCCCAAAATATCAAGGCCCCACTGGTAAAACGGCCAAGGCACAGCGGACGAGGAAAGCTCTTGGGCCGGTGTATGGTGGAGGTTGGAAAATCTTTGACAAGCGTCGCATTTCTTAACAAAATCTACAGAGTCTTGCTTCACGGTGGGCCACCAATATCCAGCCCTGAGGACCTTTCTCATTAAGCTTCGACCCCCAGCATTGTGCCCGCACTGCCCCTCATGCACTTCCTCCAGGACTGCTTGAACTTCATCTTCTCTCAAACATAAAAGATATGGGACAGAAAATCCCCTTTTGTAGAGAACACCATCAACCATAGTGAAATATGGCAGCTCCCTTTTCACTCGTCTCCTCTCCTTTTCATCAGTGGGGAGTTGTCCATCTGCCAGGTAGCGAATATAGGGGATAACCCAAGAATTCTCATAAGGATAGCTCACCATTACAGCATTCAGAGAAGGGTACAGAGGGATGCTAGGTGATGTCAAGGTGCTTTGAACCACCGTCGTCGTGCTACCGGGCTGCTTTGTACTTGCAAGTCTTGACAAAATATCCGCTCTGGTGTTCTCCTCTCTAGGCACATGCTTGAACTCTAGAACTTCAAACCTTCCCTTCAATTCATTCACGCAGTTCAAGTATAACTGAAGTTGTGGCTCTCTAACTTGGTATTCCCCCTGGATCTGCAAAATCACCAACTGTGAGTCGCTACACAACGTGACTGCTGACGCTCCGATGTCAAGCGCCGCTCGGAGACCGGCCAGACATGCCTCGTATTCAGCTTGGTTATTGGAGGTCTTGAAATTGAATCGGAGGGAAATTTCTAAGTGCACACCATCATCACTTTCCACCACAACACCTGCACCACAGCCTTTACTATTCGACGATCCATCAACATAGATGGTCCAATGTGCTCGAGGCGTGGCTGGGTCTGCCCCAGTCATCTCCACAACAAAATCAGCCAACACTTGCACCTTAATGGCCCCTCGAGGCTCGTAAGAAATTTCAAATTCAGACAACTCAATGGACCACTTGATCATCCTTCCAGCGAGGTCTGGTTTGCTAAGCACTGAGCGGAGAGGCAGATCCGTTCTCACCAACACTGGATGCGCGTGAAAATAGGGCCTTAACCGTCGTGACACCCACACAACTGCCAGGGCGGCTTTCTCAATCTTCTGATACCTTCCTTCCGCCCCTTAGAGCGTCTTACTAGTAAAGTACACCGGCCTCTGCCCTTCGGCAGTTTCTTTAACCAAAGCCACACCTAGGGCTTCATCAGAAATTGCCAAATACAAGATCAAAGTCTCACCAGGGTCAGGCTTAACTAAAATTGGTGGACTTGAGAGAACGGCCTTAAGCTGTTGGAAGGCTTGTTCTTGCTCCTCTCCCCATTCAAAACTCTTGTGCTTCTTCAACGCCTTATACAAGGGGAGGGATCTGTGTGCCATCTTGGGCATGAACCGAGCCAGAGCGGCTACTTTCCCATTCAACGATTGGACCTCCCTCAAACTCTTAGGGCTCTGTATGTCCAGAATTGCCTGACACTTCCCAGGTTAGCCTCAATGCCCCGTTGGGTTAACATGAATCCCAGGAATTTCCCTGCTGGAACGGCAAAGGTGCACTTCAAGGGGTTCAGCCTCATGTTGTACTATCGCAACCTAGTGAAAACTTGGCGCAGGTCTTCAATGTGGTCTCCTCCAGCGGACGTTTTGGCTATAATATCATCGATATAGACTTCAACCAGCCGAGTGTGCATCCCTTCAAAGACTTTGTTAATCATGCGCTGATAGGTTGCGCCAGCATTCTTCAATCCAAATGGCATAGCGGTGTAGCAGAACACACCGCGGTCATTGACAAAGGCCGTCTTCTCTTGGTCTCCTTCCCACATCGGAATCTGGTTGTACCCAGAATAAGCATCCATGAAACTAAGGTATTGGTAACCAGATGAGTCATCTACCATGCGATCAATGTTTGGCAGGGGATATGGATCTTTGGGGCAGCAACGGTTTAGATCCACATAATCTGTGCACATCCTCCATTTGCCATTAGCTTTCTGCACCATAACTACATTAGAAAGCCAAGAAGAGTAGCGGATCTCCCTTATAAAGCCCGCTTTCAACAACTCCTCAGTCTGCTCACACGCTGCCTTCTGCTTCTTCGGTCCCAACCTCCTCTTCTTCTGGGCCACCGACCTCGTCTCAGGGTACACAACAAGCTTGTGACAACAAAAATTAGGGTCCATCCCAGGCATGTCTGCTGCTGTCCATGCGAAAAGGTCCTTGAACTCCTGCAGGAGGGCTAACAAGCGTTGCTCCATGGCTGACTCCAGCTTATCATTGATGTGCGTGACCTTCTCTGGGGAATCCCCTAAGACAACGTCCCTGGAACCACCATCCGGTGTGGGCTTAGAGGGATTGAGAGGGTCAATCTTCAATTCGGCTCTTGGGTCCAAGTCAATTAGGCTGACAGACCCAGCCACTGTTCCTCCATCGTTGAGCTTCCTCTTCTTGTTGAACGCTTCCATCTTAACCATGTTGAGGCTCAGGTTATAACAGTACCGAGCCATCTCCTGATCACGCGGAGAGAGGACACACCGTTGTCCTTATTAATGAATTTGATCAAGAGGTGAGGAGTGGATACAATTGCTTCCATTGCATTCAGTGTAGGACGGCCTATGATTCCGTTGTACGGAGATTCCACATCAATCACCAGGATTCTTGACTTGACTGTTCTGGCACCAGGCTCTCCTTCGAAAGAAATCAGAGTGTCAAGGTACCCCTTAGTGGGTTGCTTAGCTCCATTAAACGCTGTGAGTTCTTGCGTGTAGGGTTGTAAATCTGCATCATTGAAACCCATTCTTTTGAAACAATTATAAAAAATAACATCACAAGAACTTCCCTGATCGACGAGGATCCTCTTGACATCCTTGTTGGCTATGACTGCGATGATAACTACTGCATCGTCACCTCCTGGGATTGTTGGGCCAAAGTCATCATCAGTGAATGACACCATTGGAGCTGCCACACCGTCCCTGAAAAGGCGGTTATCTCTTGGTTTGACCTGGACAGATAAAATCGTCCTGTGGTGATTCTTCCGGGCTGTGATTGATGCCCCTCCTCCGGCAAATCCTCCAGCTATCATCTTAATCACTTCACGTCTACCCTGTCTCTGCTGCTGAGGCATGTAGTTCTGTTGAGCTCCTCCAGCAATCACTACTCCATTCTGCTTTTCAGCTGCAGTGAACTTCCTGACTGGGTTACGTGTATTATCATCCTCATCATCAGGATCTCTGCCCCTTTTTCCATCCTCTGAGGCTCGTCTACAGATTTCTCCCTGAAAAAATATTGCTTCAGCTTTTCTTCTCGAATGAGAGTCTCCACTGTATTCTTCAACGCCTTGCACTCATCAGTATTGTGACCCGTCTGTTCATGGAAAGTGCAATACTTACGTGGGTTACCACCCCTCTTGACTGGGAGAGGCTTCCTGATTCCAAAAACATTAAGTGTTGGCCAGCCAACCTCCCTCATGATTTGGGAGTGCCTGGTATTTAGAGGAGCGTAGTTATTGAACGATAAGATACGCCTATCTCGTTGATGAGGACGAACGTTTGCAAAATCCTCTCTAAAGGCGTGTTTCTTAGGTCTCGCCTTCTCCTTCTCCCGCCGTGGCTGCTGGGAGGGTGCAGAAGGCTTCATTCTGGTTGCTGTTGCCTCCAAATGCATCTCTATGCCAACGTATTTGGAAGCCTTCCTTCAAAACTCCTCGAAGGTCGTTGGGGGGCTCTTTGCCAAAGATAGGGCAAAGGAAGAACCTGGTTGTAAGGCTTCCACCACAATATGGAGTTGTATGGCCTCCGTGAGGCTCGGGACTAAAGTTGCTTCCTTATAAAACCTCTTCAAGAACTCCTTAAGAGTTTCAGTCTCTCCTTGCCTTATCTGTGCCAAAGTGTGAGAAGTCCTTGGGATGTCCCTGGAGATGACAAAATGGCTTTCAAATGCAGCTGCCATTTCTTCCCAAGAATCTATGGATCCTGAGGGTAAGCTCTTGAACCAGCTGAGAGCCTCCTCCGTCAGTGTTCTCGGGAACATCCTGCACATAACGTCTTCATCAGCTCCCAAATACATAGCTTCATACACATAAGCATCCAAGTGCTTAGTAGGGTCAGTTTCTCCATTGTACTTCCTGATCGACAGTGGCTGAGTCGTTTGCAGATGCTTCGGGATGACAATGCTCATCAACCTCCTTGAGAAAGGAACACTGAGTCTATAACTCCCAAAAGTTACCACTGCCTGCTCTCTTCTTCTAGTACTGACTCTATCACCAGAGTCTTGAGTCTGCTCTCTTTCCTCATACGTGGGGATCTTCAAATACTGGAGGGTTGTAGATCTATCCCTCACTGATGCATGGCGAGCCTCCTCTGCATGGGACGCTACCCTGTCCCCGACTCCTCTCTTCTCCCGCTTCAACTCCATCAGCTCCTCCCTCAGTTGCCTGATAACCTCATCACGAGGATCAGGTGTTGGCACTTGCATCATTCTTCGGGTATTGGTAACAGGAGACTCAAAGACAAGTCTCCTTCCAGCCTGTTGGTGGGTCACATCCTCCACATGACCATCAACGAAATCTCGTCCATCACCTTCCGTTGTGACAACCAAACTTCTGCGAAAATGGGAATAACTCTAACGAGTCCCATTGGGCGTGCCAATGAACTGGTCTGGACCGGGGTCTAGGATCCGGTGTGGGACTAGCCACAAGAATATGGGTGTTTTAGGGTTTGCACACCGGTACTGAGAGTATCCGGTGTAGTAATCCGGTCTCTCAGTGGGAGAGACCGGTCTTGTTGTCCTGGAGATCCTTCACACCAACGTTTCGCGTTGAAGGGGGCGAAAGGTGGTGCCACCTGCGAAGATTCTCCGACGCTCAAGTTAGAAGAGTGTAAGAACTCAATGAATGCTCAAGCGATATAATAGTAAAGAGTGAGTAAGGACAACGTAACCTTGCATGTGTATAAAAATAAGCTATTTATAGTTGAACATAAGAAATGAGTCGTTGGACACAGGTGGGACCCTTAGTTCTGATAACGTGTGAATTGTGTCAATCAAGGTGGCTCAACACTCAGAATGTGTCAGGAGGGTAGGTCAATTACCAGTGTACGATCCTATGGGAAGGATGGAGGATAATCACCTTTCCGTATAATCCGCTGACACATGTACTTGCTCTCTGAGGCCATTGACGTGACATATTTTGCTACATAGAGTGTCTTCGCTGATAAGTTATTAAGAACTCTTATCTTGCTGTGACTGGGAGACTAACGGCTATATAGACGTTCAGTGAGAACGAACGATCATCCGTTGTGGAGAAAGCAAGTGGAACGGCTGATGAGGCAAGAGTGGAACGAGGGATATCGGATATCCGATGTGGCGCTGCTGGGCTATGACACCGGTTCTCCTTATATGAGATCGTCCTGACGTCATGACATTGGGGCCGGTATCCAGACCGGATCACCATCATTGCAATTAATTATTATTAAGTTATGTATTATTATTAGGCACTCACATATACTTATTCTTTCCTATCTCAGCATTTCTTTCACTATCATCACACATTTGTATCCTTTTTCACAACTCTTATGTTTCCTTGACTCGTTCCTCATTACTTATATTCTCTTGGGGTTTCTATATCTTACACTAACATCCTGGCCGAGTTCACCTTCATCATTGCCTTATAGTGAAGACACTCTACAAGGTAGGCCAAAGCCTTAGGCTTTCCTTAGAAAGCACAACAGGACATCCTTAGAAGCCTTAGACTTATTTTTTTTAGGTAAATACTTGTGCGTCAATTTTTAAAATTGAAAACTATATATGATTAGAACTTACAACTTGTTGGGTAAAAAAATTTCTTCTTTTTTTGATGAAATGTGTAAAGGGATATTTACTCAACCATCAAACCACAACTTTATATAAGTTTATATATGGAAACTATTATATATATAATGTATTTTAAATATTAATATTTAAGAAATATATTACTATTTATTATTATAATCATTACTATTTCATATATTTAAATAAATATATTATTATTTAAAAATATTTTTAATAAACATATAATAAAAAATATATTTAAATATATTATAATTGTTATATTTAAAAATATATAATATGAAGTTATACATGTATAACAATTTCTAATATAGAAACCTAAGTGAGGGTGTTATTTAGTGGTTAAGTAGGTAATCCTTTATACAAATATTCATAAGGACCAATGAACATAAACACCTGGAACCCTAATAACTGAAATGAGTATTTAGCCTTTCTTTTAAATAGTTTGATTTAGAACTAAAATTTCATTTCATAAATTAATATAAAACAACTCCTTATTAAGTTATATTTTACCTAAATGTACTTTCAACACCACTTTAAAATTGCTTTTTTTTTCTGTCCATCAACTTTAAAATGCCTTCAAATTTTGATTTCTAAAGTGCCTTTAAAATACGGTTTTTCCTTAAACACCATGACCTTTGATGCGTCATTGTAACAAAAAAATACGCGCGCATTTCAAAATCTGGAACGAGAGATGAATAAATGTTTCGGTTGTAAAAGTAAGCAATCCTACGGAATCCTTCTACTCTCTGCTCCAATCCTTCTCTCGCAAGTTTCAGTTTCGAATAGGATTAACCACGCACTTCAAAGGTAAAATCACTTGTACACTTATAAGCACAGTGCAAATCAATCGGAAAATCTAATTCGTTGATCTTTTCTGTTTCTTTTCTATGAAATTTTTCGAAATTAGTTGACGCTTTCCACTAGATCAATCATCTGCATTAGCACACCGTTGTTTCCTTTGTTTTTTAATGTCTTTGATTCTGTTAATTTGCTTTCTCATTCATTCTTCAGTTCATCATTGTGTTATTTGTAGCACCTCTATGTTTTCCTTGCCTGATTAGTTCCATATAATCGAATTTAATCACTGCGCCAGGATTTTTCTAATGCAGTTCGGGCTAGTGTACATACATGTTGATGTTGAATTTTGTGCTTGTTTTGGTTATACGCTTGAAATTGCTTTTAAATTTAGAACGATAACATCGTTATAATATATGGTTAACTTGTTCCTGTGGAAGGAACCAATGTCAACACAGAGGGAAAGCACAGAGAGCAGATCTACGAGGAAACGCATGAAACCTGAGGTATTTGTTTTCGTCTTTCAACCTTTTTTCTCTCATGAATTTACCATTCGTTTCATTTTTAAATTTTCACTATAAATAGGTGGAGGAAAAAGCGGGAGATGAAGCAGAATCAAAGACTGTACAGGAGGAAGAATTTGAGACGAACATTCCTGTATCTGAAGAAATGGAACTTAGCATCTCTCTTATTCTTGAGAAGATTGAGAATTATACTCAGAGGGTAGCTATATGTAGTAAAACGCTCTGTGAAGCTTTGAATCGTAATGTATGAAAAAGTGAACTCTGACATGCTGAATGATGGTTTTTTTGTAGGTATCTGAGCTTCTAGAATCAGGGAAAACCATGTTTAAGGAGCTAAGCGATGAATTCGAAGAAAAACTGATTATGTGAGATATGAAGTTGCCACTAAACATTTCTTTTTTTGCTTTCAGTATGGTTATTAATTATTAATCATTAGCTCTCTGTGGTATTAACTTTTAAACTTTTTGATATGTAGGATTCATAAGGAGCAAGTTGAAAAATGGCAGGAAGAAATCAAAGAAGTGCGTGCACTCGATGCTTCAAATGAGGAAGCCAATGCTCTTCTGCATAATGCTCGCTATCTTCTTCAGCTTCCTCGTAATGATTAGTGAGGGTAATTTTCTGATGTCTATGTACATTCGTTCGCATAATTGCTCACCCTTAGTCCCTCGCACATTAATTTTCTGTTATCTGTAAAGGCTATAGATATCGGGACTTTGTGTAACCTGTTGTGTACATTCGCTGCTAATAATAGGTTGAGATTATTGTACAAATGAATATTGCATTGGAGAACAATTAGCCATCACTGGGATGAATGATAGCATACTGGTTTGTACTTGAATCTTTGTAAGTAGGTTCCCTTGTTCAGTTGTCTTGAATCACTGCAAGTCTGCAGGACGTAACTACACATCCACATCCACAGTGGTCATTATTTGCCAATTCATGAGGTGGTAATCTCATGTTGTAAACGCTATCCCTGTACAGTATTGTGTTGGCAGATTTAAGTTGTGCTGTAGCAGGGATTAGGAATGAGGCCACTTGATGAAGCAGAGATAAATTATGCTATGAAAGGGAAGGGTAATAGTTTGTGTCACCTTATCTTGTTTTCGCTTAGCACTTTGGGTTTTCAACTAGCCAAAGGTCTACATCTACAACCACTTAAATAGCAGCACTCGTGTATAACTAGTCTCAATCAAATTATTTGTCAAATTCATACAACTTCACCTTTTCATTAGCTATTGTGACGGAACATGGAAATATCATTGTTAAGGTTGACATTTTTAAAGACAAAAAGATTTCTAAATTATTGATTGAGGGTAGATTGTCTTGTTGAGGGCTAGTCCCAAATTGCAGTTTGAGGGAGGTGGGTGGTTGAATCCAGAGAAAACGTGAATGGGTTGAGCAAATCCCTACTCCTAAGAACCACCAACAATTAATAAACACCCGATGATTAGTACACGTATGCATAAAATCCATAGAGTGGACAATATGCATTTTAAGGGTGAGTTCTACTTCACTATCTCGTCAGCAAAAACGAAAGACAGGAGTATATTCAGAGATTTGCATTAAACTGTAAAACATGAAAATCTTGCTGTTATCATGTGATTTCACTTGCGTTACCATTTTTTAAAAGATTTTGTCATTAAACTATTTTCTAAGTTTAATCTTTCATTAAATCAGCTTTTTAAAATTTATTTTGGCTATCAAATAAAAAGAACGTCATCGTTCAAATAATGTTTAAGTCAAACTGGAATATGCATGGAATATGACACAAAAAGTATTAATCTTTTGTATGGATAAATACGGTGATAATTTGTATCTTTCTAGGGATAAATTTGAAGAAAATAAAAATTTTAAATAATTTGATAATAAAATCTGAAAAAATTAGTATGGATGTGTCTTTGTGTGTCTAGTGGTTGTGTCGCTAATTTGTGGGATATTATTGACCCATCAAGCAAGGGTATTTTTGCATGAAAATTAATATGGATGTGTCTTTGTGTGTTTGTAAAAAATCAGGATACCAGCGAAATTCTCTTGCTGGGTCAAGTTAAAGATGGATTATATGTGTTTCCTCAGTCACTCCACTATAAGATTGATAATGTACCAGTTATTTTCTATGTTAATGATGTGACTACTATTACTTTTCAAACAGGGCACTCTAGACTTTCACATCCTATTCCAATATTGGTTTTTTTTTTTTTGTTCATCTGTTCCAATATTGTTCTTAGGCAAAATCATACCCCATGTAATTCTATGAATCATTTCAATGTTTGTAATTCATGTTGTATGGGTAAGGCTCACTTGATTCTATATATGTTTATACTAGACCATTGGATCTTATTTTTAGGGATATATACGGAACTAACCCAATTCTAGCTTCTAATGGTGACAAATATTATAATAATCTGTTTAGATGTTTTTTCTAAATTTACATACATTTACTTGATGTATTTAAAATTCTAAGCTTTTGAAGACTTCTTATAATTTAAAGCATCAACTGAATTACAACATGATACCAAATTAAGAGCTTTACAAACAGATCAAGAGTTTCTCAGATTTACCAATTACTTAACTGCTCAAGGCATATATCATAGGCTAATCTGCCCAGATACACATGAGTAAAATGGTTCTTCTAAAAGAAAATATAGACACATAATAGACATTAGTCTTTCCCTCTTAGCTGAAGTTGCTTTACCATTAGATTATTGGGGGAAAGTTTTTCTTACAGTTATGACTTTGATTAATTAATTGCAATACATGTTCTCAACAATACTACTAATGTTCCACCTCCTAGGCTAGTATCTCCCTTAGGTTCTACTAAAAATTCTGCAAATCCTCCTGATATTCATTTGACAAATACACACCATATGACAACCAAGGCCGAGACAGACATATTCAACCCAAAGACTTATGTTGCAATTGTTACCACACCCTAGTATGATCATACTGTTGAACCTACCTCAACCAAGAAGCTCAGTCTAAACCAAAATGGTGTTAGTCTATAAAAATAAAATATGAAGCTCTCCTCAACCACAATACATGGACTTTAGTAGATTTACCTCCAGATTGCCAAGCAATTGGCTGCAAATGGATTTTCAAATCTAAGTATAATGTTGATGGATCATTTCGGGAACATAAGGCCAGATTAGTAGCCAAAGATTTCCACCAAAGAGAGAGTTTTAACTTCACAAATACCTTTAGCCTTGTCATCAAACCAACAACTATCAGAATTGTGCTCACCATAGCTCTCTCTAAAGCCTGGCATGCTCACCAAATAGACATCAACAATGCTTTCTTGAATGGTGACCTATAAGAAACTATTTACATGCAACAACCACCAAGATTTACTTCTCATACTAAAGGAAAAGTCTGCAAACTAAATAAAGCTATATATGGTCTCAAACAAGCTTGAAGATCATGGTTCCAAAAACTGAGATGTGCATTACATCAACTAGGTTTTTCTATCACCCAATATGATACTTCATTGTTTACCAAGATAACACCTCGGTCCATTTTGCTTATACTTGTCTATGTTGATGATATTTTCATCACGTGAAATTCACAATCTAAAATTCAAAGCCTTATTTCTCACCTCAACACTCAGTTTAAACTCAAAGATCTAGCCCCCTCCCTCCTCAATTATTTCTTAGGCATTGAAGCCACACACCAACCAAACGACATCCTATTTATTTCTAAATCTAAATACATAAGAGATCTTCTTCATAAAGCCTTTATGCATGATTCAAAGCCTCAACCAACCCCAATGATATCCAATCTTAAACTCATTTCACATGGCTCCCCTTTCTTCCGTGTATCTTTTATAGATCCATAATGGAAGGACCACAATACATCACTATCACCAGATCAGAACTATCATACTCTGTAAATAAAGTGAGCCAGTTCATGCATGCTCCTCAGGATCATCATTAGAAGGATTTCAAACAAATTCTCAAGTATCTCCAAGGCATAATTCATCATGGCTTACACTTTAGACAATCATCTAACATAGACCTTCTAGCATTCTATGATTATAACTGGAATTTGATGTGAATGATAGAAAATCTATAATTGTCTCCCGTGTCTACTTAGGAAATAATCTTGTCTCATGGTCTTCCAAAAAGAAACATGTAGTATCCAGAAGTTCAATTGAAGCTGAGTACAGAAGTATTACAACAGTAACCTCTGATCTAATATAGATAAAATCCATTCTCTATGAGTTTCACATCATTGGCCAAAGGTTTGCCATGGCAATCTAGAAGTTGTTCTCCTAGCTACTAATCTTGTCATACATTCTAGAATAAAACATTTTGAACTTGACTTGTACTTTGTTAGGTACAAAGTTCTTCAAAAAATAATTCAAATCATCCATCTTCCAGCTTAATTTCAAGTAGTCGATATCTTCACCAAACCAGTATTTGGATCTATATTTGTTCAGTTTCAATCCAAGCTCAATGTTAAATCCTTTAGTAACATGAGTTTGTGTAACACCCTCAATTATTCAAGGCAAACCTTACAAGGTTCTGACATACCTCTGCCTCAAATAATCAAGCAACGTCACTTGTTTTTGGAAATAGGTATTTTTTTGTAACAAGTAAAAATGGAAACGTCTAGTGGTAAATAAGAGGCTGTATGATAGAATAAAATTTCATATACATTGTTCAATAATTATATCTATAGGAACCTACTCGGTTTCCCTTACAAGATACATGAAATAGAAAATACAAAAGATAACTTAAAGCACCCGTTGAGCCTAATAAGCTCCTAAGCATACTATCACTACTGTTCTCTCTCTCTCTTCAGCATCATCTTTGTTTTTCTTGATTCATTGCAACGTCCCACAAGTGAGGTTTTTGTCCTAGCAGTGATACACTACGCTTCCATTTTGTCGCTTTAATGCCAACTTCATGAGATGGCCCTACTTCAAGAAAGACTAGGGCATTACCCTTGTTCGAATGGGGGTTCGACATATAAACAGATACATCATGCACACAAAGAAGGAAAGCAAGAGGGTGAGCTCATCACTCTCACCTTATGGGATACATCGTAGTCAAGAATTTACAAACATGGTTTACCACACATCAATATATTCTAAACATCCTATCTAATCAATGGTATACACACAAGCCATTCAATATTATTCAACAACACAGAAGGGTAACTTATCAGACATTATCATACTTAACATATCAATTAAATTAAACAAGTATGGATGCATAGGTTTGTTCATTACTGAACATGTTTTATGATGTTATGTATGTTATGAATATGGGCCCAAATCTCCAACACCCACCCATCCTGAACTGGGTTCACAAAAACAAGACACATAGTCTAAATCATATTACCACATGGGCTCCAGATATGACATACTAGGCATTGGTTCTCCATGGTTGTGAACATGATTGCTTGATTTGAAACACACCAGGGTGGCCTCAGTTCTGCTCGGCATCGTATACAATTTTATTAACATTTGAGGGAATCGCCATGGTTGTGCTTCTTAGACCTATCCAATAGGTTAAATACCATTGTTCCTCGGGTACCCCCACTAATGTTCCTCATCATAAATAATCGCATGATATGATGCATGCATAATGTGCGTTACTTGACCATGCCATGTGAATCACCATCTCTTGCCCAAAACATGCTCCTTTTGCCCTTAGTTCATCCATTCACAACACACGCCTATTTCCACACTCGGGTGGCAGGTTCACAATCCAACACCATTGTTGCCCTTGTAGCTTAAATACACATCTAGGAATATAAAATGGTTCATTCAGCGCGTAGCACATTCCTCACATGCATCTTAGAGTTTCATGTTCAAGGGTTCGTCTTTTATAACTATTTTTGCATGTATAAAGTTAATATCTTTTATCCAAGGGTAAACTAATACTTTTTTAAGTTTTAGGGAACCTTTTTATAACATTATTAACAAACCATTAAAAATTAAGAAAATAATTAATCAAATCCTACTCACATGAAATTACTAATTTACCACTATAAGCCTATTTGAGCTCGATTTTCATCCTTTTATTGGATTCTTTGATTTTAAGCCATCTAAGATAATTACAAAGCCCAATAAACTTATTAATTAAGTTTTGTATAAAGGTCCAAAACTATATACCAAAAATATCTTTTATTACCAAATAGGTCCCCAATGGTGGTTTTAGTAAGACGAGATCATTTGGTTGATTTTTCCTTAACAAAATTTTATTAAAACTTTAATTTAGAAAATAATAATAATTAATTACTATTCTAGACAGTAATTAATAAAAACTGTTTAAAGTTATAAGTATTTACAAAAAGGTCCTTTCTTACATATTTTATGAAAATTGCATTTTAGTCTTTCAATCTCGAATTTGCAACTAAAGACAAGGTTGTCATAACTTCGACAGCATCACGGTCCTTGGCCATGACCTCCACATAAACATTATCACATATTTGGTTTAGATTCACATACTCAAAATAACACAAATCATGGGTGGTACGAAGACAAGTAAAAAATGAGACTTTTTTGTCACTTTGGCATGTAACAACATATATTTTCTCCCAACATATTGAGGATGCATTATGGGCAGTATCAAAAAGAATTTTCAGTGTGAAAATATGACAAATATGCATCATTAAGTGCCTTGCATGCATTTCAACCAAGGTTCTAGAGCAAGCAATTTCATTTTCCAAACAACAATGACATTTAATTATAAGCTCATAATTTAGCAATTCAAAATAGTCCCAAAACACACAAGTTTAAGGAAAAGCACAAAACACATGGACATATGGTTTTAGAGTCTGATCGTCATACAAATTAATTTTCTTATGGATCCAAGCCTTTTAAACTTATTTTCATTTTTCTAAAAAAATTTGAAACACTAACATTAAATCTTAGATCCATCAAGAAAACTCATTTTTATCATGCCCAAAACTTAAAACAAACAAAGGTTTTAAGGTAACCTACGTCCTAGCCTTGACCCACAAGAATCATGAAGAAATCCCCTTTTACTTGGTATGAAGCTTGGTCGTGAGTAGGGGAAAAGAGAAAGAGGTAGTTGCCTCACTCTAATTTCGGTCTCAAACTCTCGACAACCATCAGCCGGCCTCGTAGCTTTAAAAGTAAAAGGTGAAACTCCGACCTCGAGGTGGTGGCTTGGCCACGTCTTGAAGAAGAGAAAAGAGAGGGAGAGTTAAACTTTTGAGAATGTAAACTATTAAAATGGTGGAGTGAGTGGAATTTATAGAAAAATTTTAAGAGGTAAGGTAAGTGGAGTGGTGTATGGTTGTGAGGTGGGTGTGTGTGAAAGGAGAATGGTGTTTGAATTTTGAATGGTTCGGTATGATGTGAAAGTTTCTGGTACCGAAAAATAATATTGGTAAGTCCTCGAGCCAACACGTGTACTAACAGGATGAGGGTTAGGAGAATCACATGCTAACATGTGTCCTTGATGAGACGAGGGTTGCATTTTCTTTTAACCAGGTGGTGACATGTGTTCGATGTAACGAGGGTCCAAGTTCCTGTGACGACATGTGGCTTGACGCAACGAGGGTCTGAATGACCTTGTGTCGACATGTGTTTGACAAGACGAGGGTCGGAATGAATACTCAATGAAACGTGTCCCCTGAGTAGTGAAAATGTGACATATGGCTTGATGGGGTAATGTGCACATAACACTTGTCAGTGCGGGGAAGAGAATTTGTTGAATCCTTGACACGTAACGTCGATAGTGGAAGAAAATATGGAACACGTGACATTGGTATACCAGGTGAGAGAAAAACAAAAAGTTCTCCCTTATTTTATTGGATCTTGGATGTGTAGTGGGGTCCACATGATGGGGTTCATTTCATTCACTTTCTCGATTCTTGTTTCTTGCCTATTCAAGGTTTAGGGTTACCAAAAATCTTTGGAACAAATTAAAATAATAATATTTTCACACTAGGTAACTTTTGAACAATATTTTAATAAATTAAATCTTTGATAACAAGCCTTCACATATTTATGTACCACACAAACATCACTCATGATTATAAGCCAATTACGACTCTATTTTTAAATACCCTAAGAAATCACAATAACTAGCAATAATTCACATACGCGCAAAGACATACATATTATATAAAATACTAACTACCTATATTACAAAAGGGTCAGGTTGTTATAGTTTGCCGGGGAATGTTAAAGGAAAAGGATAATCAAACTTTGTGGATTAATTTTTCCCTTCTTTCCTTTGTTGGAAAGTCTGTTTTCAGTTAGGAAGTTTGTTATTCTGTTATTTAGTTTTCATTCCATTTTTTTCTTTATATAAAGGTTAGCCTTGTATGATTTTAATCAATAAAAATCCTTTCTCATGATTCCTTCCATTCTCCCTTCTTGCAACATTTCTAACAGCCATATAAATTGTTAGTTTATCATGTTTGGGTGAATTATGGGCAAACTTTAAAAATTAAATAATCTATCCTATTTATGTATTTTTGAAACATCTAAAAAATGGAAAATCTATTCTAGGTAGTTGAAGGCATTCTATAAAATTTGTCTATTTTAAAAATCATTTACTTTACAAATGAAGTTCAAGAAGGTATTAGATAGATGGAGGAACCGAGCCTTAAACGGGGTGAAGAAGTGATTTTTGGCACAGGTTCAATAAGCTAAGCTCAACTTGGACCAATAAGCACACTCGCCCACTTGGGAAATTTTATTCTCATCACACTTAATTTTTATTCTCATCGTCTCTTAATTTTCTTGGATTGAAAATTATAAATTTACCTATCCTTAACCCCTCTCTCATTCCTCATTTCTTTTCTCCCTTGAAGTAACATAAGTTGGTTCTTCTCTCTTTAATATGATTGTCTTCCGTACACAGATTTTATTAACCTCAAACATTTTTTTCATGGTTCCCACCACACATTTTTTCCTTTTTTAGAAAATTTCCAATTTTCCATTCCTAACTTCCACCAAAACTCTCAACCCTCTCAATGCAACTTATCCCTAATTTTCCATTCTTGCTTCAATGCAACAAATCTTCACCATTTTTATTTTTCCTATGCATGTACAAGACAATCAAAATCAAATAGCGTGTAGCAATCCAACATCAGAAAAAGTTACCATATAACCATGCAAAATTATTTTTGACGTTTTTCTATTTGAAGTTTAATGGTGAAGTTACGTTAGGGAGGAACAATATTAGAACTATGTTGATTTGTTTATTTCAAATGTGATGATTTGTGAATGGTTACTTACGAATATATATATATATATATATATATATATATATATATATATATATATATATATATATATATATATATATATATATATATTATAGTTAGTTATTTTGGTTATATATATATATTATAGTTAGTTATTTTGGTCAAGTGAAAGTTGTTCAATAAGACAGGCACAGACAACCCAAGGTAAATATTTATTTTGGCCTACGAATATCAACAATTATTGAATATTTGGTCACTGGTAAAAAAATAAGTGAATAATTTGGGTTATTTCAGGGGGATAGAGGTGTTCGCTCACTTGAATCTCTAATGGGCCTTATAGCTTAATTAAATTTGGCCTCATTAGCCTAGTTTGATCAAAGAGAAAAATCTATGATAATTTTGTACAAATGATGCGTATTAGTATTTTATAAATCATTCATTATAAGGACTTAATTGTACTTGGAAAGTATATTTCGTATACATATTACAGAGTAAACTTTTGGAGGTATCAAAATATTTATGTATATATCTAGGTTTTATACACACATATTGAGATAGGAAAAATAAGTGTTTTGTTTTGTAATTTATAATCTTAATGAGAATTTGAATAATTTAATTATGTTAATGAAACAATTTTAAGAAAATTATTTTAGAAGTTGGAGAGTTAAGAAAATTTTACTTAGTAGATTTTATATTTTTACAGGACTAAAACTAGTATTTGTTGTCAATGAGCAATAAGCAAGTAGAGTTTAAGTCTTTTGATATATTAAACTAGTATCAAAACGTATATTTAATAAGGAAACTATAAAATAGTTTTAAAGAAAAACCATGGGAACTATTTTCTAAGTGAGATAAATGAGAAAGTATGTCTTCAATAAAATTTAGAATTTTGTGTTAAAATTAGTATACTTTGGGTTAAAATTAGTATATTTTCTATTTTCACAACATCATTTCCTTAACTAGTTACCAAACGAACACTAAGATTCATAAATAAAAGGCTAATGGCTTGATTAGTATTAGTAAATGAGTTTATAAAGATAAGAACTTAGTCTAATTAAAACTAATAATTTAATAAGCAATAAGAAATAATAGCACTATATGACATGGTATAAGTGTTATGTAATAAGAAGGGACCATTTGTAGGAGCATTTATGTATTATGATTGTTGTATTTATTAGTGGTGATGTTATAGTTAGAAAAAATATTGTGTTCACAAAAGATGTTGTTGACCACATAATTGATGTGTGTTTTTCAACCACTTAACTTAGTGTACTCAAGCCAAGTTAAGTGTACATAAGTTGAGATGAGTAGTGGGATGATTGCCTAACATTGGAAAACATGTACTTTCTAGATGTGTGGACATGGACATGCATTACAAGTCGAGTTTCGGAAGCACACGATATAGGCACGTTAAGAGAACGTATTTGCCAAGTCTATGTGGTGATCTCCAAAGCACGGATAGAATCAGATCGCTCAATGGACAAGAGGACACATAAAAAATCCAACTAGTAAGTGACCATCCTACCATATTCAGTTCTAATTATAAGTAGACGTTATCGGGATCAATATTAAGACCAATCCTTAATGATTTTATTAGATTTCATACTGTGTTAATTATATTTATTTTTATATAACCTGAAGGGACATGGTGCCTAAGTATCATATAAGGACTGAATTGTTTTAAGAAACCTAAGATGTTAATGATGATGCATAGAGTTTGCATTTGTATTAAACATTTTGTACATGCATTATGTATCCTATATATGCTTACATGTGTATGTGTAAATGCTATATGATATTCCATAAATTCTTTTTTTTTTGAAAAATCAAAAATATATATTTATGTAATTATAAAAAGAAGCGAGTACAAGATATACTCATTATACATCACTCAAAGTCATCAAACTTGAACATGACATCCTCCTAATATTTTACAATACCAACCTGCTCATATCATCATCCCCACACACTTAACAAAATGAAACCATTCACGTTAATGGATCCTCTAGCCAACAAAACATAGAGTACATAAAACCTTATTTCCTTGCATGTATCCACGACTAAAATCGTACTTGTACTAACTCAAAAACATTATCAAGATTTGGTTTTTTGTCTTCAAAAATTGATTTATTTCTCTTTAACCATATAGACCAAATCACACCAAACCAAATTGCACACCGCATTTCTTTTATTGATTTAACACTTGGAAACAAGCCAATGAGACTCAACAAATGTTGTTGAGCATATTTAGGCAATGTACATGAAATCTCATTATTGTAAACATTTAGCTCATGTCTTATAAGTCTATAAGCATGAGAATAATACATGATTTACTATTTCCTCTACTTTCTTATAAAATGAGCAAAGTAAATATGATGACGTGGTCATCATAACCCCTTACTTCACCAACTCAAACCGTACCAAAATCCTCTTCTAAATGACCTGTTGCACAAAACCTATAATTTTCAAAGGTACACACTTGTTCCACACAAACTTATAAGCGTTGACCAATTCTTCATTAGAATCAGAACCAGATAAGAACTTATACACACTCTTTATCGAGAGCATTTCATCCATCTCCTCTCAGCAACACCTAACTATTTGGCACCCCTTCAATAACTTTTGCACCTCTCAAATCTTCCTCCAAGTGATTCACTAAACCTTTTTCTCCAACTTTAATCAATCATTCTTCCATCATTGTTTAACACTTTAGCGACTGATTCCTCCTTATTCCCTGTGTGTAAACCCTATTTTATCTAAATTACAAAAACCTTTCCACCGCATGTGTTGAAGAAAAAAGTTTGGTAAATATCGAATCATTTAAACCATAACTTCATGAGATTTGTTGATAATCAACATTGCGTATTCCAATTTAAATAGAGTAATATCATGTTATTATTTAATATGTGAGTCTAAGTGTTTTAGGAAAACATAAGGATTGGGTTACGAAAAATAGTGGGAGTACATATGCCAAAAGAATCTTTAAAAGTCTGGTCCTATCGATAAACCTTCATTGATTCAAGGAAAGTCTTGAAGTATGAACATATGATCTTTCTTTTCTTAAAACAAAAGGGGGTTCTAGACTTATCAAAAGTGTCTGGATATATGGTGAATAATTGGATCTAGAATTCACATCAAAGGGAGTTCTTTTTCAAGACTGGATTAATGATCTCAACGGTCAAGACAACATTTTTGTAAGCACGTGTAAGCAAAGACCTACGAAAAAGAAGAATGACAAAGAAAGGCAATCTATGCTCTATCCAATATAATGTCAAGTCTTTCACCTGTGTCTTATAGATTCAGAGATTCTCTGAATAAATGCTTCCTCCTTGGTGAAACTTACGCTACCTTTATCTTTCCTATGATCACACTTATCTCAAAGCTTTCTATCATATAATTACATGCTCAGAACGTCTCTCTGACAAAAAGAAAGCCTTTTACCCGTTGTGCAACATCCTTCTCCTCAAGCATATCTTCTCTCAATGGACTTATATCAAAAACCCTTTCTCTCGGGTTCTTTAGAACGATCCTCTATATATTGAACCAATCTCTTCAGAAGTTGTAAGCCAAAAATAGATCGCAAGAGCAGACTCTAAACAAGAGCAAAAATTTCAGAGAGAACATGGAATTAAAAAGAAAGAGATTGTGTTAAAGAAAAAAAAGATGAGAGAGACACACCAAGGGAAAATGTAAGCAAGGAAGAAGAAATATGAACGAGCATCAGACGTTCATACACAACGGCCCAAGAAGAAGAATAAGATGGTAGTCTACTCGTAGATCAAGAGATCAAATCCAGAAGAACTGTCATGAAGTTAAAGAAAGCTCACTATGTGTATTCCTTTTTCTCCCAGATGCTATAGCAACCAGAGATATGCCACCAGCTCATATCTCTTTGCTATTTTAAGAGCATATCATCTCTGGTCATGCTTTCAAACTCAGTACCTCCTGTACCCATCTTTCATACTACATAGGTATTGAGTCTATTAAATAAATAAGTTTTTCCTCATGTAATTGATCACTTAGCTTTGCTAAGTTAGAAAGACTTATTCATTTGAAATAACTCTTCAGACCCTCTTGCAGTGCAGGCTTGGCATGTTGCCAGACTCTGATTAGTGTGGGAAACATTGTTGGCCTAGAGAGGCTTTGGAAAGAATACTCGGGGTTCGAGCCAGGAGTGGCTCATGAAAAATACTTGGGTCTGCCCCAGGAGTGGGTGTTGTAAAATAATACTCATAGGAATCAAGACAGGTCTGTTGAGTAGAAGCACGGGCTATGCTTAGGCCAGGAGTGGCCAGCGTCAAGAATACTTGGGTCTGCCCCAGGAGTGGGTGCGTGCAAAAAAATACTCAAAAGCACGGGGTGTGCTTAGGTTAGGAGTGGCCAGACTCAATAATACTCAGAGGCCAAGAGTGGCAAGACTCAAGAATACTTAGAGGCCAAGAGAATACTCAAGGACCAGGAGTGGCCAGACTCAAGAATACTCAGGGGACAGGAGTGGCTGGTGTTAAGAATACTTGAAGCACGGGTTGTGCTTAAGGCAGGAGTGGTTGGAGTCAATAATACTCGTAGGCCCGGTCTAGGCTGTTGATGTAAAATATTTTTTTATAGTGGAAATCCACCCTGCCGACCTTCTTTTCACATTCAACACCATTGGTTCCCATATCTTTTTCTTTTTGGTCGAATCCCCAATAGGCAACCCCAAGTACTTAAACTGTAAGCCTTCCATTTTGCACTTAAGAATATACGCTGCAGCTTGTAACCATTTCGTGTCAACATTAATACCCACCACCAAGCTTTTAGCATAGTTAACTTTAAGACCAAAACACATTTGAAATACCTGCATCACCCTTCTTACTTTCAACATATTCTCCAAATATGCACTGCCAAACATTATGGTGTCATCTGCATATTGTAAATGAGACACCATATATTTTACCACACCCACCTCCACCCCCTTGAACTCCCCCATCAACATAGCTTGTTGTATCAACAAACTAAAACTCTCATCCACCGAAACAAACAAAAAATGAAATAAAGTAGATGTTGACTGTAAACACTCATTAACCTACCTCCTCCACATCATAAGAAAATAGATGTTGAATGTAAATACTCACTAACCTACCTCTTTGCCTCAAACCCTTCCCCGACATAACTTTTCTATAGGACTTCCATTTACCAACACTAAAATAGATGTTGACTGTAAATACTCATTAACCTACCTCCTCCACATCACAGGAAAAGCTATTCATTCTATAACATAATCTAAGAAGCATCAATTCACGGTGCCATGTGCTTTTTCAATGTCCACCTTGAGAAGAAAACATTATACCTCTCTCTTCTTCGCATCATCAACTAACTCATTAGCAATCAAAATACTATCAAGAATATGTCACCCTTGTATGAATGCAAACTTATAAGGAAAAATCAATTTTCCTAACACATGTCACAACTGATTTGAGAGTAACTTGGGTAAAACTTTATATATACAAATAACCAACTGAATAGTCCTTTGGAATCAAGACCAAAAAACAAGGCTATTTTCCCCTTTACAATTGTGCCATGAAAGTAAAACTCAAAAATGAAACGAAAAAATTCAGTTTTAATGGACCCCCAAAACTGCTTGATGAAAAGAAATTATACCTATCAAGTCATGGACTCTTATTACCAGCATAATCTCAAACCGCCCTCTCACCTCCTCCTCTAAAAATGGTATACTCAAGAACTCACAATGCCAAACCTCCAAACACTTGAACTAAATCTCATCCATCCTTGGTCTCCTACTCTTATCCTCCCTTAAGAAGGTAGAAAATTGTCGATGTATACCCTTCTTAACCTTTTAACCCCTTCAAACCTCTTATCATCAATCTCAATACTATAGATATTATTTATCAAAAATTAAGACCCTCAACGACCATAAATGTTACCTTACCCACCTACGGTTCTGCACCTCTAAATCACTCAAACCTACCTCCTTCATCCTTAAATCTAACTCCTGAAGTAATATATTTTCCTCTTATATTCTTACCTTTAAATTTTGGCTATATGCCTTATGCCACACCTTCATTCGCTTCTTCAATTCCTTTAGCTCTTACTTTAAAATAAAACTTGCCCATCCTTCAAAATGTAACTATCTCTATTGTTAAACAAATTTTGAAAACCCCTATAGCATATTCCAATAATTTAGAACTCGAACTAGCTTAGGTCCCTAATTCATCAAATATTCTCTCAACAACACCGAACAATGATCCAATAGACCCCTTCTTAAACCCTATGGTGTAACCTCCCTCTAGAACTGTAACATCTCCCTAATCATCAGGAATTTATTCAACCTACTCATAGAAGACTCATCGAGCTTATACCAACTAAACCTCCTACAATTCATAGGTAAATCAAACACTTCAACCTCCACCACAAACTCCTACAAACCACAACAGATATCCTCACTCCCCCTCACACCCTCTCGAACCTTACTCTTCTCTCTGTTTGACAAAATAACATTAAATTCACCTCCAAAGCACCAAGCTTCACCTCTAGTTTAGTTTTTCAACTCTAGTAATGCACTCCACAACATTCTTTTCCTTCATAGATCACATGGTGTGTAAATGTTCACTAAATGAAAAATTTTATCTTGTTTTTTCCAAACCTCTTTCATGCATAAATGATTCAACCCCGTCCTTGCCCCTCCCCCCAAGAAATATTGATCCTTCAAAACAATCTTTGCTTCAAATATTAATCAAACCCCTGCATCACCAATTGATGATTGAAAGCAACATACGAAATTATCATCACCCCATAATTGGGAAATCAATTTCTTATCTACTTGCTCTCAAATTGTTTCTTGCAAGAATATCACCTCTACCTTATTAACACACCAATTGTTTTATTTCCCTCCTTTTAGCACTCTCACCCACCCTTCTACAGTTTAAAGTTAATATATTCATAACACTCACACAACCTAAACTCATTAACCACCACCTAACTTATAAACTACCACCCTCTCTTCTCCCTTTTACACCTTGCCTCTCACCCTCTTTCACCAAGTTGGCAATCAAAGTAGCCTCAAAATCACCACCCCTCACATATACACCTAAGTTTTTAACAAAAGAAACCATTTCCTCAACCTCCTTTACATCAATTTTACTTTTTAAAATTTTAAAAGATACACCTTCTAACTAACTATACTCCCTCACATGATTTTGTTGTTGGTTTACTCGAAGATCCAAATGAATTTGATGTCCCAAAAAGTTTGAGCCAACATACCCTTTAGCACTCTCATTCTTCTTGACACCTTGGCTTCCATTCCCCGATGGCTCTCTCGCACAATGTGAATCATCCCCGTTCTCATAAATAATATGCCCTCTATCCATATGAGCCATATTACCATCCAACTGCTCAATTGGTTTTGACCATGGGATGACATGATGCCCCCAACAATTATGTGACTCTCCCTATCAGCTATTAGATTGTGATTTCATGCACATGACCATTCCTTTTGACTTGCATTAATAGGCTCATTATGTGTGGTTGGCCCATCACGTCTATCACACAAGACTAGCTCGCTCTTTTCCATATTTGTAGACCCGCATAAGTCATTATGCAATTCACCCTAGCCCACTCCACGTGAATTCAAAATTAGACTTTTTTCCATATTTGTTGACCCACATTCACCCAAAAATCATTCCTTCTGCTGGCCCACTCCACATGAAATCAGAATCGGACATGAGCTTATACGTGGCTTTCTTAACGCAGACCCCAAATCCACGTCTCCAACAAATCCCTTATCATGATTAATAGTATCATTTTTTCTAAATCCATAACAGCTTAATAAATCATCAACTAATCCATTAATTTCAGGATTGACTCCAGAATCACTCCTCATTAATTCCCTCAAAATTTCAAAAATAGAAAATACCCTATTATCATTCTTCTTTCCATCTTCACCTCCAATCATTCAATCATTAGCACCATTGTAAAGTTGTAACATTGTTTCAAATGGTTCCTTTCTCAATCTAAATTTAAAAATTACATCATCGATTTACGTGTTATGAGTCTCATTAATCAAATTTGGTTCTTGTGTTTGAATTAAAATTCAAGCACAATCAAGTCTTGACCTCCTCTGTGTTTTCAAGTCAATTTGCATAAACGAACCAAAAGTTCCTACTATGTAATGAAAAAATCTCACATTCCATACTTGTAAAGGTACCCCCTGATATCTCAGCCATGTAAACCTTGTGCTTGCATAATCACTTGGACTCCACTCACGAATGTTGTAGAACGAAGTCTTAAAGAACAAATTCAATTCACCCATCAAGCCTGAAATATCCTCCTAAATTATCAACACTAGTAAAATAAGATCTCCCTGCATTGGAATCACCTTCACCGACCAAATACCCTAATTCATCATTATTTCCTGAATTGAAAATACGACGTTCTTATCATGTAAATTCCCCATATAGTAGTTTTTCAACAATTCTCTCTTTGTCACCTCCAATTTATACTCCATATTAAACCAAGGCTCTCTATTGTTTATGTTGCCCACAATCTTCCCTTCAACCCCACCATTTTTAACGATAACCGTATTTTTCACCACATCAATATAACGTCACCCTTTTTGTACACGTGTTTACAACTTCGCATTCCATTGTAATTAGTGTTGGATCCCTCAGAATCTAGATGTTGCCTTCACGTCTGTTAGGCCCCCTACTTGATGCACTCTCAACTTATATGTATCAAACCATATGTTATTCAACTTCATTATGGTCACTTGTGTGAATACATCTTATACCTTCCCCGTCATCACAAACTCTTTCCACAAGCCTTCTTCTTTGCACTCCTCTAGAAAATTTATGAAATAAAATGAAACTGAATCATTCCAATAATGACCTACTCTCCTTCTACGCGTACCCGTCCTTTGTCTTAATGTTCATTGTGCCAACCCATTCCAGCATCCCTTCCTTAATTGCACCACTTTCCATTTCCCAATCCCTAGCCCCTCTTTCTCTATGCTATCATAACACTAGAAAATGAAATATTAATATTTTTTATTAATTATTTTGAATTATAAAATTATTTGGAATTCTATATTATTTTGAATTATAAAAATTCTATAATTATCTATAATTCTTTATTATTATTATTATTCATTTTTATTATTATATTATTATTAACATTATTATATTATTAACATTTAATTGCATTAATTATATTTAATTAAATTAATTATTTAGTAATTTTTTAAATAAAACTAATTATTTAAAATAGAATTTATATAGAAAAATCTATTTTATTCGATTCTAAATTAAAAACTTATTATATAACTTATTATATATTATTTATATATATTTTCATTCGAATCGAATGTATATAAATAATAAGTATTTTAAATATATATAATAAATATTATAGTATTCTGTATTGTATTATTATTGTATTATTGTATTTGGCTCAATCCTTTTATAAAAAGATTGGGCATCTTATTACAGATAACATTTGATTGTATTAAAATAATAAACTCCTTATGTAGGAATCGTAGTGACTTCAGGTCGAAGGACTATATACCATTATCACATTGAGAACCGTTTATGACACTCATGTAACGAACCATGCAATGTTCTCATTGTGGGTCTGTCTAGTACAACATTACTCTTAATGTGTACCCGTGTAAAGACTTGATATCATATATCCATGATTTGTGAGATCAAATCATCAGTATATTCACATACTAATCTTAATGTATTTACATGTCCCCATGTAAATACTTGATTAGGGACGTTTTAAGAATAATTCTCATATGACCTATTATTTCAGGATAAATAGCGTTAAAATTAGTCTAAAAACTGAACATACTAATTTTATTGATAAGTTAAAATTGATACATTAATAGCTCGTAGTGCATACACCAACACATTTGATTTATTGTGAGATTAGACCTTCTTTGACATGACTAAATCAAAATGGTATATATACTCACCCCATTTATCTATTGTTTGTTTATATTTAGTGTTTCTATGGTGCATCAAGATGGAACAACAAAATAGGTGATGATGACAACAATAATACAAGTAGACATGTTGATCAGGGTTGCCCGACCTTACTCAGCTCGAGTAATAAGCTTTTATGATCACCACTAAAAAGACGAAGGAAAATCTAGTCTTTTAAAAGTATTGCCCAAAATCGGCCTAAATCAAGCTTTGGGTTTAGTAGGTTGCCCATATTTCTTTTGCAACATTTATTATTTATAATGACATAAAATTATAAATTTAAGGGACATGTAAAGGTTTTATTTTTATTTTCACGTATATCTCTAACATTACTCCTCATATTTTTTCATGAACAAAACATTATAGCTCTAAATCTAATGGATAACATTTCCATACACAAATACAATACAACTTCCATATGTTTATTTAACAAGTTTATTTGGACAATATTTAACTTACACCATCTTTGGAATTAGAAACATAATCACGATGCCTATTATGCTTTTTCATTTGAAATACAAAAACTTGGCAACCCTCGTTTTTTAAAACGTGAGATAGTTTTTGAGAATTTAATATTGACATTAAAAGTATTAAAATATAATACATAATTGTTTAGCCGGTATTTAGGATTGAGTTTCAATTTTGTTTGACTTTACCAAACTGGAATAAATAAATCTGATTATTTTGGGTTTTTATTTTTATGACGAAGCTCACTCACTTTATGGATAAATACAAGTTAGTTTGGTAAACTCGACCCACTTTAATAAGTCTAAGTACAAGGTTATATTAGTTCTATTTCTGTATACAGCGCACTCATTTATATAAAGATAATCTAAGGCTTGTCGTTTAAACAAAATATATAATGTAATTTTTATTTATTTAACATATTATCAGGATTCGAACTCAATACCCTTAAATTAAGTTAGAACAACCTCGTATTAATCTATCTACACATTCCATGTAGTATTTAATGTAATTTCTTCACATCTTTATTAAATAATTATAAAATTACTAGTCATAAGAAAAATATATTTACATTTAATAATAAAATTTAAGGATATTCCTATAAAATTGTTAAATTTTAGTTTTCATTCATAACAATTTTATGTTTTTCATTATTAATATTTTTATTATATTTTTATTTTTCATTAATATAAACTATTCAGAAGTAATCCCTTATAAATTTAATTATTTTGTTTTAGTCTTTCATTTTGAATGTTAGTTATAAATTTTTCAATTTCATAAAATCTAATGTAGAAATCATTAATAAAAATGTAAAAAATATAATAATATGTAATCTAAACACATTGATTACCCTAATAAAAAAAATACCATGAAAAGTTAAATGTTTTTGTATCAATATTCATCTTTAGGATAATTAGAAGACATATTAGTGAATTATGTACATATTTGTTAAACAGATCAACTGTTAATAGTGATTTTCTAATTATGAGGACTATTTTTGAAATGTTATAATTTAATATAGATGAAAATGTAGAAAAGTTTTATAAAAATTAAATTAAAATTTACTAATTTTACGATGAAGAAAAACATATTTAACATAAGTATTTATAAGGGTTATGTTGGTCCCTCTTCCATAATTAAGATATAATTAAAAAATAAATTATGATCTAAAAACTAATTGATATCAACCATACTAAATTAATTAAAGGGTATTCTTATATAGTTATAGTACACGGTGAGAAAGTTATCAACATGTGGACTACGGGTCTGTTTGGCTTAAAGTTAGTGTAAGGTTTATGAAATGGAGTTTGGAAAACTGAGGTTTTAAAAACGTGGTTGGGAAAATAAAAGTTTTGAAAACAATGATTTGTGTTCGGATATTTTGTTGTAAAAGTCAGTTGGAAAGTAGTGGTTATGTTTGATTGGAAAATGTTTTGGTAAACATGGTTTAGGAAAATGGAATTTTTGTGAAAAATTACCAAAAAGGGTATTAGTTAAAAAAGTAGTAAACTAGTGTATTTGTTGTAAATAATATTTAAATTGCATATTAAAATATTCCAATAAAATTATATGAACAATATATATATTATTAATTATTAATAAATATATTAAATACTGTATTAAAAATATTATGAAAAAAGTTAAATTACTATTTTATAATATTCATGCCTTAATCAATTAATCAAAACCCTAAACCCTAATCGAATTTATACCTAAACGTTTTTCCTATGTATGAACCTATCATTGTTTGTCGGTTAAAATTACAACATAATTTCCAATTTCATATACAAAATTACAACAACAAAAATCACCACAACATCATTAAAAATAAACCCTAAAAATTATTATATTTTTTATTTAAATATAATCAAATTTAACATCTTCCATAACCATGGTCCATACCCATGCACCACCATCCAAACCAATCATCCACCAACAATTTTACACCTTGATCCACACCCATGCTCCACCATCTAAACCAATCATCCACCATCAATTCACTCAGATTTTACCATACACTGCAAGGTCTGATCCACACCTATGCTCCACTATGCCCAACATCACCATCCACACCTATGGCCTCCCATGGAACCACCTCCCACGGCCTCCATCATCCACCTCCCCACGGTCATCATCACCCTCCACTCATGATCCACCAAACCCACCACCTCCCCACCATTCATCATGTACTCAGCACCCATGGCCACTATAAACCCTCCCCTAAAACCACCAACCACCACCACCGAAACCCCTCTACCAACAACCCATTGGCCCCATCACCTCTCACAGCCGACCACCACCAAAACATGACAACAACCCAAAAAAGAAATAAAAAAACTGAGAGAGTGAGAGGAAAAAATGATCACACACAAACTGTGACTTGGGACAACGAAACAGAGGTGGGTTGAGGGGATGGAGGAACCACTCTCAAACGTCATTGAGAGCCCACGAACGGAGATGGAAGAACGCCAACAGAGAACACTTGAATTGGCCAAACAACGTTCACGCAAAGAGAGTTTTCCAAACCTTGCTTTTGCAGATAGAACGAAGAAGCAACGAGGATCCAAACAGGTACTACCTTACCTTAAGGAAACGTTCCCCCAATGGGATGAGTAGATGTTGAGAAAGCTACAGTAACATTCTTCCTTTCTCTATTATTGTTAGTACCCAAATAGAAAAATTCTCATTTTAAAAAAAATGTTTTTGTCAAATTCCATCTCAAGAACTAATATTTTAATAAAATGTAAGTTTGATTTAACGTATTGTAAAAGATGTATCCATTTATTTTAATGATTTTAATTTTGATATAAAAGTAGTTTAAATGTTACATTATCAACTAATCAAAGTACAATATGGCTGTATTAATTAATATAAATATTTTGAAAAATAATTAATTTTAATAATTTATCAATTCATGATTAATTTACAATTAATGTAAAATTTTTATGCTATCAACTTATTCTAATTAAATTATATTTTTAACCATGGAAAAATTTCAAAAAATAAACAACGATACTTAAAGAGCTTCAAATTCTTTTGCACCATTCCTTACGACTATGACGAATGTGGCAAATCATGTGTGAAGCAGTGGTTTGGTGAACATGGCAAGGAATTAATGCTATCAGCCATGTGCCAAACAGGTGGTAGTTCCATGAGATAAGGCATAACATAGGGCGTATATTCATGAGCATTTTCATGCATGTCAAAACTCTAAGCCTACAGTTGCTAATATAAAAAGTTTCCATTTCTTGATAAACAAGTTAAGACAATTGCATACACTAAGGCATTGCATGTTACTACTACCATTAATATATACACAAGAAATACTAATGCGCTTTCTATAATACTTCTTATTATCTAGTAAAAATGCATATATGAGACTTTCATTTAGCGATGCCAACATAAATTTTATCTAAAATTATGTGCTTCTACGGTCTAGTGTTGATGAGATTTGATATCTCAATGAACTTATTGAAGTATTGTTTTAAAAACTTACCAGGGTGTTGGCTTTGACTTCTATCCAATTTTCTCAATATTTTGTTGCATATGTTAATTTTAAATTTACAAATACAATTATGTATTTTCAAATTTGTTCACTTTCAAATTCATTCCTTAAAGTTTTAAAGATCCATTTTGTTCTATATGTTGTGGTTCAATTGACTGTACTGGAAAAAAAAAATTGCGTTTACATTAAAGATAGCCGACCTAATTAGTTTAATAGTGCCCTTTCAGTTCATTTATTAATATAATTTATTTTTGACAATGAGTGGGTAGAAGAATCTTCCATTTGTTAGTTAGTTTGGTACTGAAAAGTAATTTAAACAATTTATCACTATATTTTATAAATATTATATTATGCATGTGGTTTACTTTGAAGAATCAAGCAAGCTGCAAATTGCCCTTGATTGTACCACTTACGTACCACGGATCCAGTCACCCATGAAACATGTTCTTTTCTTGTTTTTAGGAATTAATAATGGTATCCTTCAATTTAATTATAAGTGATGACTAATTCTTTAAAGAAGTAATTAAAAAATCATTAAAATAACACTTGTCTTTTTCTAATAACCCTTTATATATATGTGAATAGATGGATGGTTAGAACTTGGAATAAACAAATTTAGTATATGTTACTATCTATCAACTGCAACATGCTTTATTGATACAAAACCATTTTTTTCAGTAAAATTGGTCAAGCTAGTTATAAATTAAGATTGTATTTCTAAATATTCTCATTCGAATCTTACTAATTTGACTAGAGATGTAAATAGATATTTACGAATATACATAATAAGTACTATTTTATCCACAAAATAAAATATAATATGTATCATATTTATGTTTGTATGGATATCCATAATACAAATATTCATCAAATTTATGGATATTCATGGATCAAATATTTAAGAATAACATGCAAAAGCTATAAAATATGAAAATAATGTAAAAAAAACAAAAGAAAAAAAATAGATGGAGAGGAAGATTTATTAAATAAGACGTCTATTTGAATTATGGTCTTAGAGATTGATGATTGATGGGGAGATGAGAAAATGACCGAATGAGTAAAAATATGTAAAATATTGTAATTTTGTTTACCTATATATAGTAGAGATATTTTGGTAATTTAATCAAATAAATATATATCTTATCCATTAATGAATAGAGAAAATATTTATTTATAGTATCACATCTTTTAAAAATCTAAATCATATCCATAGCATTTTTTTAACATCTTTATATATAACTATCTTATTAATTAATGATATAAATACATACTTCATTAAACCTTGACATATTCTAACTCGGATAAACTTCAACAATAAATAACTACACTTTTTTGTGAACAAAAAGAAGTTCAATTCACCACACAATGAGACTAATTGAATCATTTAGAAAAAAAAAAAATAAGATGAATATAAAAAAGAAGTGTAAGATAACACCATCAATATTTGACATAAACATTTAAGTAGTAATACTAGTGGAGTTTAAATCTCACACACCTTACTTCTCAAATACTATTCTAAATAATTAAAAGAATGAAAATTTATTTTAATAGTAATTAATTATTTAATGATAAAATTGTATAGTTGAATAAAAATATTAAAAACATATATAATTTTATTTAAAAAATATTTGAGAGGGGGAAGAAGTGCTGGGTCCACCCTCGCTCTCACATGCTTAACTGCCTTCCTTTTTTCTTCAGTCCATGAACGTATCACATTTCTCCATTCTTTTTATAATAAGACAACAACTTCCGGTCAACGTTACATTTTTTTGACGTCATCATCAACGTTACTTTTTATACCATCACAATTTCTATGGGCTTAACGTGTCTAACGCTTATTTCGGAAATAGAGAAATATCACGAAATAAAATGAAAAAGTATAGATAGAAGAAAAAGATTTCTTTTTGGAAAATAAGAATAAAAACAAATTAGTTATATAAAAAATAAATTAATTTTTATATTTTAAATTTTCATTATGATAAATTATAACATATATATTATTTTTAAAGTTTTAATTAAATTTCTATTATTTACTAAACAACAAATCTCACGATGTTTCCTCTAGTTTTCTTCCATTAATAATTTTCATTAGGTCGTATTATTTTTCTGTTTTCTTAAACAAATAAAAAAATATTTTTTATCATATTTTATTATCTAGTGATTTCCTTGACCTTTTCCCTTTAAACAAACAGCCCATAACTGCAATTATAAATACCCATAGAAAACCTGTGATCTTAATTAAGCAGCAACTCATTCAAAGAGAAATAGATAGAGAGAGGATGGAAAAACTAATGTTGAGTGTTCTAATAGTGCTATATTTGTTCATCACACAACTTAGAGCAGCATCTGCACTTTGGCAGCAAGCTCATGCTACTTTCTATGGTGGAAGTGATGCCTTAGGAACAATGGGTAAAATAATGCTTCTACATTTTATATTTTGTGTTCTTTTTTTTCTCGTCATTTTTTTTTATTTTCATTTGAAATAAAAGATCATGCACTTTTTTAAGTACAAAATAAAAGTGGTGTGAAATCTATTAATTATTGATTAATAACTCAATTGGTTTCGGATTTTGGATTATACGAACACATACCCATTTAATTTTTAGTTTTGCTAATACTATTATAGATTATATTGTTATTGGTATTATAATTTTTTAATTTTATCCCTACCAAATAAAAAAAAATAGTTTAAAATGAAAGATATTATCTTACTCATTTTTCAAATTTTTTGAGTCTATTGATCCGAGAAAAACACGAGTTATTGTAAACCTTGATTCATTCGGAAAGTAAACATGGTTTGTACCTATAGGTGGAGCATGTGGCTATGGAAATCTCTACACCGATGGCTATGGAATAAAAACAGCTGCATTGAGTACTGCTTTGTTCAATGATGGCAAGTCATGCGGTGGTTGCTATCAGATAGTTTGTGACGCAACAAAGGTGCCACAGTGGTGTCTAAAGGGCACTTCCATAACAATTACTGCCACAAATTTCTGCCCCCCAAACTTCGCACTCCCTAGTGACAATGGTGGTTGGTGTAATCCTCCTAGACCACATTTTGACATGTCTCAACCTGCTTTTGAAATGATCGCCAAATACAAGGCTGGAATTGTTCCAATTCATTACAGAAAGTACGTTATGTTTTCCTTTTATTTTTGTACAAAATGAAAATTATTTGAACTTGTTTCAATGATGAACACAGCTAGCTAACTAATGTTGGTTCAAATATGGGGTGTATCTATATATATATATATGCAGGGTCGGGTGCAAAAGAAGTGGAGGCATAAGGTTTACCATCAATGGAAAAGACTATTTTGAACTAGTGCTTATAAGCAATGTTGGTGGAGCAGGGGATATTTCAAGAGTTTGGATCAAAGGGTCCAAAATGAGGAACTGGGAATCCATGTCAAGGAATTGGGGAGCTAATTGGCAAAGCTTAAGCTATCTTAATGGTCAAAGCTTGTCCTTCAGAGTCCAACTCAGCAGTGGAAAGACTCGCACAGCTAATAATGTGGTACCCTCCACTTGGAAATTTGGCCAGTCTTTCATCAGCAAGGTTCAGTTCTGAATGGAAGAGTATGCATAAATAGTGTTCAGTATTCTTTCACATTTTCATTTTATAGTTACATCCATTTGCTGATTTATTAGTGAAGGCGTGTATGTTATATTTGTATGTGTGCTTTCCAAGGGGGTTGTGGCTCAGCAATTTTAGCATTTGGCAATGAAGCCAGCCAGCTTGAGTAATGTGGTTTTTTTTTTTTTTTTGCTCTGTAAAAAAATATTGGGAAAATATGTTAAGCCCAAACAAGTGAAGCTAGTTACATTCTAGAAGCTTGTGATGATCTATATCTATAGTAAAATGATCTGCACACCTTACAGCACCTGAAAATCAAACCACCCCTTAAAAGGCTTGTAGTTTAGATAAACTTGTGGGAATATCCCCGCAAAGTAGAACATCTTAATCAAAATATTTCTAATCTAAACTCACCCATTGGACCTTTCTGTTTTGATGATAAAAACAATTGTCACACTTTCTAACGAAAAAGATCTTAAATATAATCGTCAGATAAATATTAGTTCTACTAAATCACTTCTATCCAACTTTGAAACAATCCAGGACTAAAAGCTATGGATAAAAAATTAGGGAATCAGTTAACACAGTCACGGCAAACCAATGGCTCAACCGGTAGAACAGAACCAATGAATTAAAGTGCGCTTGTTTCAAATTCTACTGGGCTTTCGCTATCTCCTATCTGTTACTTAAAATTCTTTGTTGAATTGAAAATGATTCATGAAACTCAATTTTAAAGGGATGATTTTGATTTCGATGACAAAACAAAACCACACTCGATTTTATTCAAATGAATTTTCAGAATCTAAAATCTAAAGCAAATTTTAGAGTTAGGGTCCATTAAATAAGGTGGGTGAAATGAAGTTTAAAAAATTAGGGTTTTAAAAATGGTTAGAGAAATAGAGGTTTTGAAAACAGTAGTTTGAGTGGGTTGTATTTAGATATTTTATTGTAAAAGTTGGTTTGAAAGTAGGGATGGTGTTTGGTGGGAAAATGTTTGGGTAAACTTAGTTTAAAAAAATAAAATTTAGGTGAAAAATTACCAAAAATAGGTATTAATTAAAAGAAGTAGTAAACTAGTGTATTTGTTGTAAATAATATTTAAATTGCATATTAAAATATTTGAATAAAAATTATATCAACAATATATATATTAAATATAATTATTAATAAAGATATATTAAAATACTATATTAAAAATATTATGAAAAAAGTTAAATTACTATTTTATAATATGCCTTAATCAATCAATTGAAACCCTAAACCCTAATCGAATTTATATCTAAACGCTTTTCCTATGTATGAAACTATCGTTTTTTGGTTAAAATTACGACATATAAACAATTCTCATACAAATTTCCAACTTCATATACAAAATTACAAAAAAAAAATCACCACAACATCGTAAAGAAAATAAACCCTAAAAATTATTACATTTTTTTAATTTAAATATAGTCAAATTTAACATGCTCCACAACCATAGTCCACACCCATGCACCACCATCCAAACCAATCATCCACCATCAATTCCCATCAATTTTACCATACACTACACACCCTGATCGACACCCATGCTCCACCATCCAAACCAACCATCCACCGTCAATTCACTCAGATTCTACCATGCACCACAAGGCCTAATCCACACTCATGCTCCACCATGCCCATCATCACCATCTACACCCACATCCTCCCCACCATGCATCATGTACCCACCACCCACGGCCACCACAAACCCTCCCCTAAAACCACCACCCAATCCCCTCACCATCAAAAGAAAAAAAACCAAGAGGGCAAAATGGTCACGCACAAAATACGACGAGACAACAAAATGGAGATTGGTTGAGAGGAGCTATGGAAGCTACTCTCAAACACCGTTAAGAGCCCACGAACGAAGATGAAAGAACGTCAACAAAGAACACAGGAACCGGCCAAACGATGTTCACGTGGAAAGGGTTTTCCAAACCTTGCTTTTGCAAATGGAACGGAGAACCAACGGGGATCCAAACAAGCACTTAGACACGTTACACAGTGGTATGCTAAGTTTGGTAGACAATTACACAAATGACTCATTGCATCATACTGTACGCACTTAACCATTAAGAACGACTAGCATGCAACTTTCCAATGGAAAAATAAAATCTTTTGAATGTCAATATTACACACGCAGATTGGCTTAGAAGGCACCTGTAGCACCATCACAATTCTACAATTCTAGCCATTGCCAGAGCTGCTCATACCATATCTTACAGGGTAGAAACAAGTTCTCAATAACCAATCAAAGATGTGCTGAATATCACAAATCCTTTGTTGCCTCTTAAGATAGGCCACTCTCTAGACAGACAGGACGCTGATGGAGGCTAAAATAATACATTTTTGTTACTTCTTAACAGTTATTTTCCTTTCTAAAAGAGAGAACCAACAAAATATAGTCCTTAAGCAGCTTTCCATCTTCTGCTGCAATTCAAACAAGGAACTGGTGCAATGCAAATCAATGGCGTGTCATTCAACAGACAATCGACTTCTACCAATCTTAGATGTACAGTTCGTAAAAGATTCCAGATATAGCAATCATGTCATCTTCTCATTACACGGTGACGTTCTCGTTTCCTGAAGCGCTCTAACATGAATTCATCTGTTGCAGCCTGCCTCTGTACTGCTCCACCTGCATCAGTGCTGGAATCATTTTGCTTGGACCCAGAACTATCATCCTGTGGATTTCTATCTTTGTACAACTCTGGATGTTCTGTAAATTAGTTGCTTTTCAGGTCAGTAATTGAAATGGTTTTAAAGAAAGTAAAAGCAATCAACAAAGTGACAGACCTCTATCTATAACAGCAAATGCCACAAGAATACAAGATGAATTCATTAATGACTGAATCAAGTGTGACAATGACACGGCAAACACACAAATGAATAATAAAATGATAGAATCAAGGAAATGTAACCTCTTCTAAGTTTTTCAGCATAATCCCTGCCACGTTGGAAATAATCAGCACTGTAACTTGAGGGAATGCTGAAATCTGATTTTGCCCGGCCCATAAGCCTCTTTTCCTGTAGAAGCTTTTTGGCAGCCTCTGTTTCTTCAATATTTTTCAATTTATATCTGCAAACATGAAATCAAAATTCATTTAAGACAGACCACCCATTTTTCTTCCTCAATAAAAAGACTCGTAAGAAAATATTAGACAAACAGCAAGTACATGCCACACATAAGAGAAACATTACAGTTGAAAAGCAATGAACCAACCAAGGACAAGATCAATCATCTGGAAAACAGTTAAGCTGAAAAGCCAAAGTCCATAAAATCTTATTGCTTTCCAACTATAGGCACTGAGGTAGTGGATTGTTTGTTCCAACCCTTTCCGTGAAACAAAAAATTTACCACTTAAGAAATCATACGTGGAAAATGTATATAGGGAAATGTTAACAATAAACAATCTAATTCTCTCTGTAATTTCCAACACACCAATAAAATGAAATCCAGTAAAATGTTCCTATTTATCAACCCTTAATCAGTGCCCCTTATGACACTCAATAGCAAGACCCTAAATTCATGTTATATTTTGTCCAGATTTGACTTGTCTATAAACCACTGCCTGAATAATCATACAGATCAATTTATCACCCAGATAAGTCACACATAGTCAACATCTAACTGAAAACAAAACTGCACAATTATTAAATGCTTCTTCAGAAAATAAATCAAACTATAAACACAGTCCATTGCAACGGATATGAGAAAGCATACTCAATCGGAAGCTGAACTTCAGCAATACCAGTAGTCCACTGAGTAGAGCTTTCTTCTGAATTCCGCCTTTTCACCTGACATAGCAGACAAGTAAAATGAAGCTACAATATCAGACACTAACTCTAAGACACCATTCATACCCTTTCACATCGCTGCCAGATACTATGAACCAAAAAGTAACCAAAAACAATAAGCAATGAAAAATTGCAAAAACAAAGAGCAACCACTCACTTTAAGATGCTCAGGGATCTTGTACAGTTCATCTTCAGCACGTTTCAACTCATTCTCAACTTGATCTGCAGCATCAATTTTTCTGCCCCTCTTCTTCGCCAACTCTTGCTCAATATAGTTGACCCTGTTCATCAATTAACAAGTAACACCAACATCAACAAATACCAACATTCAAACTCAAAAATCCTAAGCACAAACACAAACATCGATACGCACATGTTGGGGTCTTCAACCATAACAGCGGTCTCTTGAGCGAAGGTATCTTGAAGAACAAGCTCGTCCTTGTCACCAACGTCGCCGTCGTTCTTGTCGGCGGCTTTAGGAGTTAAAGCGCCGGCGATTCCACTCTGCGCTTGCAAAGTAGGGTTTGCTGGAATTCCCGATTTTCTCTCCCTCTGCTTCTGGAGAAGCTTAATCTCTTCCAATGCCATTCTGTTTTGTGGATTATTATCATTGGATCAGTGAAAAAATCGAAACCCTATCATTGAGAATTGTGGTGATGAAATGAAAAAGATACCTTCTTTCTCGTTCGTCGTCGGATTCATTGTTGCTTTTGGATTCTGGAAGTTGATCTTCTTCGGTTGGCGCCGTTCTCTTTCGGTAGTTCTTCTTTCGTTGTTGTTGTTTCGAATCTTCCATGGTTCCTGTTCTTAGCGGTAACGCATCACACGCGAATCAGCGTCGCAGGTTTAAACGTAACGTTTTCAGTTTTCACCCTTGTTTTGATTAGTTTGGATGGACTTTTTTTGTAAAAAAAAAAAAGAAAATGAAAGAATTTAAATTTTCTTTTTGATTCAATTTTTATTTTATTTTTAAAATATTTTCTGTTTCCCTACATCACAACAAGGTAAGGGTTCATTTGTTGATAATCAATCATGACAAAAGGGTTAAGATAATAGTTTATCCTATTTTTATATTATTTATTTTATCCTGATTATTCATTAAATAATTCAAGAGTTCAAACTTGTTGTGAGGTTTGGATTAATTTCATCTTTAAAATTAAAACAAAAAACCATTCTTAATGTTCTAAAGCATATACAGGAGATGGTTTGTTTAAGTTTATTTATAAGTATTTTTAAAAAAAATATTTTTTATAAATACTTTTTTAATAAGTAAATAAGAATTGTTTTTTAAAATAAATAGAAATCTGTTTATTTTATACTTCTGTTTATTTTTAAAACTTTAAATAAATATATAAAAATTTAAAAAATATTTTTTTAATTAAAAAATACTTATATCTTAAAATAAGTTTAAATACACGAGCTCAATTAAGCCCGTTTGTTTAAGTTTATTTTTAAGTACTTTTAAAAAAAATACTTTTTTATAAGAATTTTTTTTAATAAGAAGATTAGAGTTGGTTCTTAAAATGAGTAGAAATTTATATTTGTTTACTTCTGCTTACTTTTAAAACTTTAAACAAACACATAAAAATTTAAAATAAATATTTTTTAATTAAAAAATATTTATCTCTTAAAATAAGTTTAAACAAATAAATTTCGACTAAAAGCTTAAAATAGTGCAGTTAGTTAATTTATTCTTTTCTATGTTTCTCTTTTGAAATATTTAGCTTGATCAAAGATTATGAGTTTTAGCACAACATATTACCACGATCCAATCTCAAGACCACATAATTTAGAATCCTTTAATCTAAGTGTTTGAAAATATATTATATCTCCTCTTTTAATCAGGACTTTTTAACTAATTTACATGGTTGAGATGTAAAATTGGTCATTGTAAAATTTTAAAATTAGGATTAATCTCCTCATATGATAAAATTTAGGATTAAATCCTTAATAAAATTACTATTAAGCTTTGTCGTTAAGGTCAACGGGTTTAATACTAAATTTTTTTAAGGGCTTAATTCTAAATTTTATATTTTTATGAGGGTTAATACTTAAAAAAATAGAACAATTCAACGACATAAGTTTAATTCTAAATTTTATTATTTAAAAGGTTTAATTTTAATTTTGAACTTCTACAATGTCCAATTTTACACTTTAACCTTATAAGAATTTAAAAGATTTATTGATTTAGTTTAAGTTAATAAATTTGTTTATAATTTACATTAGTTTTAAAAAAATTACTCTTTTAAAATTATTAAGACTTATCATCTTACTTTTTTTTCATCTAGTAAACTTTCTTCATTTAATTATTTAGTCTCGTAATTTAAATGTTTCTCGCTCAAATAATTTTGTTTTCGGTGGAATGTGTGGTTAAACTTGTGTTTTTTTTTTCTTTCTGAAAGATTAAAATGATTAAATATAGAGCAGAAGAATCTCTAGAGAGAGAGAGAGAGAGAGCATATATTTCATTAATTTACCATATTTCTTATTTTTTAACCAGGAAAAAGTTGTTGAATATGTTCATTTTAACGATTTTATTATATTTAAAATATATGATAATTCATTGTTTTCTTTTTCCTTTCTTAACCTGCGTAAATGCTGTTCCCCTTGCCTACACCACTTTGGCCACCAGCTGTTTTCATCTTTTTTTCTCTTTTCATTATAGGGCCAATTGGATAATGAAATCCATTTTCTATCATACACAAGAACTTGAGTGCCTCCAATTTTAAGATGTCTGCATCTTACAATACTGACTTTACATCTTACTAACATGAAAGAGAAAGCAAGGTAGCAAATGTCCAATCTTTATTCACTGTTTTAGAACCAATGAACCACAAATTAAATCAAGAAATGAAATCATACCCGGGTGACAGCTTCAACTTTATAGACCCTGCATTATTCTTATAAATCCACGATACAATACAATTATTTTATAATCTATCATACCATATCAAGAGCAAATTGCAACAATGATAAAATGGTCCATAGCCCTTTGAGAATTATAGGAAAAAAGTTAAGAGAATGTAAATAGACTTATGAATGTTCCCCTTAGGAATATGATTTAGCTCTGCTTAAATTAACTCTTCTTAGGAGCAAGCTTGGCCTTGATGTTATCAACCTGTTTAGTATCAATTTGGAAGGTCTGGGCAAGAACATCATCAGGAACAGTTGGTTTTGAAGTGAAAAGAGCTGCAGCTACAGAAAAGGTGCCAGGAAGTTGGCTGTTGAATGCAGAAAGGACAGAAGCAGGCTTGTCCCCTTTGTTCTTCTGATAATGCACCAAACCTTTTGGAAACACAAATATTTCACCTTTCTTAATGGACTTTGAGATGAGCTTGTTGGCTGTGGTAATAAATCCAACATCTAATTCACCATCCAACACAAAAACAATCTCAGTGGCACGAGGGTGTGTGTGAGGTGGGTTAAGTCCTCCAGCTTTGTAGTCTATCCTTGAGAAGGACACTCCCAATGTGTTAAGCCCTGGAATTTTGTCTACATTGGCTGCAGTGACCACAGATCCCACTGTGTTGTTGATAACTGCTGGTTTGGCTAGACCACCAAAGAAGAAATCAGCTTCTGTCACATTTGCCTCAGCCTTACATGCAAACCCATTCACCTTCACACCTGCACATGCATATCATTATATTCATTTCCTAAACACAATTTTGATATTTTATGTGGAAAATAGGAATAAAGAGTGATATCAAAATGGTAATTGGTTTATTTTATATATATATATATATATATATGTTTGATTTTCAATCGGGGTTTTACATAGAATTTAAATAGAATTTAAAGATATCTTAAGTGATTATCAGGTTAATATTAACTATTACATATAACTCGGTTACCGAAAAACCAGTTTTCTTAATGGGTCACCCAACAAGCACTAAGTTTAATTACCTGAAGAGGGAAGCGCCACACAAAGGTCTTGAAGTGTGTCAGGGTCAGAAGCAGAGGCAAAGGAGATGGCAGAGAAGAAGATGCCCAAAATAGCCAAAGTGCTTGTTGGCAACATTGTTCGGGTGATAATTGTATTACTTGTAAGATTAAATAAAGTGTTTGAATGATGAGTGGAAACAGAAATTAATGTTTATTTTACAGCTAGAGATAAGAGGAATGTTTTTGTTGGATGGTGAGAAATGGGGCAGGGTGGAGACTTTATATATGCATAATTTGTGAGAAAGGGGCAATGGTTATGGTTATGGGCAGAGTAGATGGACCTGGTGATGGTGATGTGATAGTAAAGCATTAGTGAAGTCCTTCAACTTAAATTCAAAGCAATTGTGTAAAAAGGCTTATATGCGAATTCTGAAATTTTCCTGTGATCAGAAATCAACGTAAACATTAGTTAATTTGAATACGAACATTGATTATGTAATGAAGAGGGGTTTGGTGAGGAATGTATGGTGATAAACAGACACTTGATCCATGCATCGTGATTAACACGAGAGCACATCTTCTAATCTATGTCTTCTTTAATTTCCCCATTTTTTTCTTTACCAAAGTTGGTTCAAACATTTGATCATTTCTTAATTACTACAACATCTAATTAATCATTATTAGATGATCAAATTAGTAATTTAATATAATACTATCAATCACGTCTGTTGTTTGAATTTTTTTTATCATGTTAATAAATTTTTCAAACAATATTTAAATCAATGTAATTACAGTCCTAAAAATTTTTGCAAATTCAAATTTTAACGTAATTTATAATATTATATTAAACTATCCTTTGAGTCAGGATTAAGAGAAATTGACTTTGAATGATATCAAATACCAAATCTGAGCTACCTTGGGGATGACTTGGAGCCATTCCCACTGCTTCAGTTCAACGGTTGCTTTCACTTGTATCCATTTTCAGATATTTTGAATTAGGTGACATAATGATAATAAACTAGTGCTCCCTTATTAACCAGCGAGGATTTCTTTATCTATATTTATTTTATTTAACTCAAATATGTTTATAATCCTGGTAAAATAAGAGTGTATTTGTTTCCGTTTTATATATTTTGTTTTAAATTTTTATTATAAATTTGAATTTGTTAAATATTGACATGAGTAATTAAATTATAAGTTAGTTTGATATATCTAAATCAACGTTAATATGCGACTCTGACAAATTAAAATGTAGTTTTTGATTATTAAAATTTTTAACAGTTAATTAATATGTTAAGATCATTTTAACAAATTAACATATAATTTAATTACTTGTTATAAAATTCTTTAAAATAGTTTTTAAAAACAATATTGAATAACTAACCATCCATTTCTTTGGCTTTAGACTTTGTGCAGAGTCTCCTTCAACGTCAGTGGACAGTTTCCATCAGGCATCAACCATCACAACTTCCCGAAGCTAATTCCAGTTAAGACTTTCCTGTTTATTCTTCAAATTGGATGGTTTTCATTTAAACGTTCAATGGTTGGGTTTCGTTTAAATATTTTTTTAAGGTTTAATTAACCTTCCAATTCCTTGAATATTTATGATATTTTTCATTTTGATTTTTTAATTTTTAATTACGTGATTTTTTTTTATTTTTTAACTTTTTAAATTGTTTAATTTTAATTTATTTATCGTATTTTTAATGGAATCCTATTATAGATGATGATGTGTTATTCAGATATGATAGCATGTTATCCCAGTTTCATTAAAATTCTGACCCAAATTAATAGTTAGGCCAAAATTGAACATGGATTAAAATTATGTAATAAAAAGTTGAAAAACTTAAATTATAAAAATATTATAGTTAGAAGACTAGGGCGAAAATACAACTAAACTTTCTTTTATTTTTATTCAAGTTAAATAACACTATTAAAAGATAGAATATTCTTCCTACCATATGTTAATCCAGTTACATTTTCAATGAAGTTGTCTCTATTACGTTTAGTTTTGTTTTCTTTTTTGGTTTTAAAATGAACAAAACAAAATATCATGGACTAGGTCATGGAAAGTGGTAGTTATGAAATACGTTTTTACCATTTTATTCCAAATTTTAATTATTATGTATCTATTTTTAAAATAGGCTAAATTACCATTTTGGTCATGTACGTTTTAGATAAATTTTAGTTTAATTATTTATGTTAAATTAGAAATGTGACACAAATAGTGTTTAGATGATGTTGATAGCGTCTCATTCATTGGATAACACTATTTTATTATTTGAATGGGGAAACATAATTTTTATTCTTCTTTTCTTGGATCAAAAACTATTGGGAAGGTGAGGAGCTTATGAGAACTTTAGTATGAATGTGAAGCTACATATGTCAAAATCTAGCAATTTTCAAACAAGATAAAGTCATGCAAAGGAAGCAATATTGGAGACGGTGATGGGTATAAGCGATAGGAAATCATTTTATATTAAATCACTTGTTAATATTTTTTTTGTTACAGAATTTTAGGAAGAAAGTCAACCTTACCCACAATTCAAGGGCAAAGTATCTGACTTATGATCCCCTGGGGTCTAGCCGTGTGGCAACCCAACAAGTAAAGGCCTTATCCGCAAGTATACATCCCAACTTCACTAAGTTATGACGATGTTTCCCCTAGCGCTACAAGCAACTTGAGTACCAAACCCTCTCCCTTTTGGTAAGAGTGGACGACTCCTAAATCCTCTCCCTTGAAGTTGCAGGTATTAACTTGCACCTACCTCGACTTTGACGAGGAAAACTCGTTTTGACCGGGTTATAGAGAAACCCAACTTTGACCCCTATCTGACTTTGACAGGGGCTAGTTTCAGAATACAAATACCTACCTCAAATAAAAATTAAGTAATTTTAATTATAATAATAATTAAATAATAATAATAATTTAATAAATTTTTGTTAAAATATAATATAGCTCTTAAGTCTATTATTTGTTTAGAATATTAAGGTTTATTTCAAGTATTACTTTGATTATAATGTGTTAGATATATGATTTGTATTAGAATATATATTTATGTTATTAAAATTAACAAAAAAAAAAGGTAAAAACAATATAATAAAATATAAAATCTACGAATTTCTCTAAAACTCAATGGGTATCCGTGGGGATGAGGTTGGGTTACATAATTTTAAACTTTCTCTAGAAAATGTATACCAAACCTGCTAAAACTTTCATGGGGTTAGGGTTATGGAGACTTAAACTCGCCCTATTGTCATCTCTAGAACCCATGAACAAGAGTTACTTATTAATATACATTTAATTCAACTTATTTTTAGTTTCTATTTAAATAAATTTTGAAAAAAAAAACTCTTTAAAGACTAACTTATTTTTTTCAAAGGAAAGTTTAAAATATAGTTCTATAAATAAATATTATACGACTAGCTTTTTAACAACTTATTTTTCTTAAGTTTTTTTGTTTGAACTTTTTCACTTAAGTAATGAATAAGCGAATAACTTTTTTAGCTAAACTATTTATCTTCAAATATAATTTTTTGGCTAAAAAATTTAAAATGGTAAAAGTTTTAACTTTATTTTAAAAGACTATTTTTAGTTTTAGTTTAACTACAACTTTTAAGTTTGAAAATTCTGCTTCCAAGAAAGTTTATTTTATATCAAGTTAACTTCTAAAAAGTCACTATTATTATTCTACCAATAATAATAATGACTTTTATTAAAATTATTGTCATGACGTTTTTTTTATAATGAAATGGCTCAAGTTTTTAAAATCTATAAATAATCAAACTTGTGATGTCGCATTGCATTCATGTATAAAATAAAAGAATGGAACGAAAGGGTTGGTTACATATTTTACCCCAAAATCCAATATAATCTTATTTATAATTTAGCCTTATAGTACTAATGCTTCAATTCTTTGTATCCAAAAATATCCTTGCATAATCCAATCAAAATAATTATACGAATACAAGTCTAATTCTATTGATTAATCAATCACATGCTTATATTCAGTCTAAGTAACTAATGGTGAGTGGAAAATGCTAAAAAGGTCCTTCCGATGCAATCTAACATAATTTTAAGTATTTTCTTACTTTGATTTTTAATATATTTTTTACCTACTAATTTATTAACTAGTGCTCATGACATCTATTAGCAAGCCCTAAATTGAAATTATATATAGAAAAACTATTTATTTCATTGAATATATAGAAAATGTGATAAATATTTTTTCTTTTAGTTGCTTAAAATGAACTATAATTGATAAAACTATTTTTATATATAAAAGAATATTGTCGATTTTGGTGAATAAGGAATTTTTTTAAAAAATATTTTAAATGGGTATTATTAGGATACAAATAATTTTCCTTGGAAAAGTAATTTATCAATCACAATTACGTTTTAGGCGATGCACATCCTCCAAATAATTCATAAAAGTTCTTCTAAAACAATGTAAATGTTGACTAGTTAAAAAACTTAAGGGAGTATTGAGGAGTGAACTATACTTGCATTTACTTTCAATGATCCACAACACAACAATAATTAATTACATAACTCATTCCAATTGATGTATATGCAGAGTCCTGTCAATGACTTTGTGAGCTTCGTCCCTGATGGATGCAAGGTTCATTTTTATCTCATTACAAAGTCTACCCTCTATAAGACGAATAGGCAACCACAGTTTTGGCTTAACATCAACAATATATGACAGAATTGTACTAACTTCTTCAACTTTAGACTGCTGCAAAACCATTCATCATTGTCTATGTTAGCATGGTATTTGTATGCCAACCGTTGAATATAAGGTTTCAAAATCTTATAACTTTCAACACATTTCAAAATAAAACCAATGAAGGTAATGAAAATTGAACAAGGTTGTGAGCTGTCTGTGTAGAAAAAGTTGAACAAAAAGCATAATGGATCCCCTTTTGTCAATAATATACACTCCATTTTCAGCTGGTCATCACCAACAAAGGCTAGCCATGATCAATTAAGAAGCTCAGCATAGAATGTCATTTTTTGAAAAGAAAAGTTCAACATTTAAAAAAGACATTTGATATGATAACTCATATGATATATCATGCTGCTGGATTCAGAAGAATTCTAACAATTTATTAAAAATCCTACCTGCAAAATTGACCATTTTCCTTCAAAGAGTTGAAAATCTCCTTCAATCATCTTGAATTCTATTTCACGCTTCATACCAGAAGGAAGAGTCTCCAATTCCTTCTCATAACAATCTACAACTCCTTTAGCATTAAATTTTATGCCAAACGCCAAGTTCTGCTGTCCAATCTGTTCAGGTAATGTAAAAACAATGAATATAATTCAGGCCAAACACATGAACAAAGGAGAAACCTCCAAAGATATTAGTTTACAGTCTAGGCCACAGGAACATAAAAATGTACCACAACATTGAATTTGTAAAGTCTGTGACTCAGGAGTAAGTTACGTAAAATCATTCTTTGCGTTCTACAATGTAATCCTATATACAGTTTGATTTTAACCCAAACCATAGTGTGAGAATTGCTAACACAACTCGTGAGTTGATACAACTTGGCAAGCCAACAAATTGGATCACGTGATGATTCAAAAATGGCTTTAAAATGTGCAACTACAACTATTATCACAAGATTCAGAACCACCAACATGAATTACACGATTCAGCTAAGCTTTTAAGTTTAACTTGTTGAATGAAGAGGGACTAAAGGAGTGCTACTGAAGGCATCCTATTTGATTATTCAATTGCTTGGTTTTCATTCTTAAGAAATGGAGGCTTCACACAGCCACTTTTACTCACTGGCATTTATTTTGCCATTCCATTACACTCTCTCCATTCTTCTAAAACAGAAGCTCCACAAAGTTACTCTATGTACACCCAATTCAGCTATTCAATGCTTCATTTTCATTCTGACTTATGATTTTGTTTTTTGAGACTTGTTAGGTCGCCTTGTCAATTCTCACTTTGAAACAATTACATTCAACACAATCCATCATTTATTTGATATATTTTAAGCTAATTTTTATTATGTCCGTGAATCTCTACAATTCGATGCAATTCATGAATCAAATATTAGCATAACAATTCAAGATTTGAATTGTAATTTGATAACCTAGAAAAGAAAAACCATTTATTGTCAGTACCACCCATTCACAGTGACTCATTTTGAAAGTAGAATGCTGCACCAACTCACGTGTGCAATACATATCATTCACCAACATCAATATTCCCACACGCTGAAGGTGTAGGAAGGAAGAGATGCATCATCACCACCAACATTTGATGCCTAAATGAAACATACCACACGATCATATATCATGAAGCTGGATACTTCATATGTTTTAAACAAAAGTCATTCATGACGATCCATGATTTAACACTTTCAGAGAGCTGATGCTTGGCAACATAATCAAGTTGACCCTCGGGTTCTTTTTCCTTATTTCTTATTCATTCTACTATGGTGTGGTCATGCGTGTCTGTGATGGAAATGCTAGTTATATTTGAGCATACAAAACCAGTCTAAAGGGCTGCCAGTATTAGGATAAACATATCAACAAAAGAAAGAAGAAATAGGGCTGACAGTATTATAATATTGTTCTCAGTTTACCATGTGTATTTCTTTTTTTATTTTTACAAGACATACCCTATTAATTAAACATATCCTGATACCAAAGGAATATGAAAAGTTCGCTTATTTCTCTTAATTAATATCAAGGGTAATTTGAAAATGTAACAAAAATAATTGACCACTTTGATATATTTAACTAGATTAATCAGATTTCTTAATCTATGTGAAACTAGGTAATTGAGTCTTATAAATGGACTGTATCGCATTCAAAATTTGAGAGATGTGAAAGCGTCTCAAGCTCAACGTAATGTGCCAGCTCTTTGTATTGCAATTTCCAGCAGCTAGGCCACAGGGCCAACAGTGTCTTTTAATGATTACAGAGAAGCAAATCAATTACAAGTGAATGAATATCCTTACATGGCTACATAGCAATAGCAACACCAAATGCAAATAAGTGAAGAACAATAGGGTTTGGTTACGAAATAGGAGTAAGCGCAAAACAACACCTAACACACTAGAGCAAACAAATAAAATGCATGGCAAGACAAATTGGTAAAAAAGCATGCAACTAATTTCATAAAAAAAGCAAACTTTAAGATCCCCATTTGGAGCAAAAGAAGAGCGATAGAAAGGAACCTGCAAAAGACGAGCAAATCTATCACCCTTTTGAAGCAATTGGCTAACAGCAAGACCAGGAATGAAATCAGCCAACCTCTCATAATCGGTCAAGATGGTCCAAATGGTAGAAAGGGGAGCTTCAATGGAAATACTTGATTGGATTCTGCGTGAGTTTTTCTCCAGCTTTGTCACCTCTATGTAAACCCCATCTTCAGCCAAGGAATCTTCCGACACGTCATCATCCTCTGCCACCAAGAAATCACCATCGTCGTCGTTCATAGTGGCGGGGTTGGATTTGGAAGCAGTGTACAAGAAAGGAGTGAATGGTTTGGGAGTGGAAAGGGACTTGAAATGAAAAGGGTGGAAGAATAAGAGAGGTGAGTGAGTTATTGTTATAGAGGGTAGTCGTGGTTGAGGGAAAAGGAATGAGGAGTGTGACTCTGTTGAAGCTGGAAAGGCGCGCATTGTTGGCTTGTCTTGCGTGGTGTAATTCTCTTCTCTAACATATTCTCTGCAAAACGGCTCAACCACTAGTTCAAGTTGAACTTGTCGCCAACACAACAAAACAAACTGGTTTTATGTTGCCATTTCTTAGTAAAATCACCTTTCTCTTTGTATTCTTTTTCTTTTTTACTTCTTTAACCACTTATATTCTTCACTGAAACTAAATTTTTTGGTATTGATTTTTTCTATTTATAAGACTTAAACATCATACATTGTTAAGGGAATTTAAATATATATGATTTGAATTAATCACGTTGCTTTTTATATTTTGTTCCAATTCAATTGCTTAACTTTATAAAAAAAAACGTAGTATCCTATATTTTGATTATATTTTAATTAAGTTTTGTTTAATTACTCTTTTGGTCATTTAACTTTAACAAATGTTAAATTTTAATATCTGAACTTTTAATTGCAATCCTAAAACTATTCTAATTTTTACTTATATGATTTTATTTTTACTTATTTTTCATCTAATTAATAATATTTATATTATTATTTTTTATAAATATTTATAGTTATATAAAATTATAATAAAAAATACTTATTAATAAAAATAATAACATACATATGTTAAAATATTTTGTTATATAGATTAACATGTATTGTAATTTTACTAATAAAAACTAGGTAAGAGATTAAATGTGTTAACAAATCAAATAATTTAGAAACCAAAATCATATAATTAAAAGTTAAAGAAGTAAACGTCAACAAAATGAATTAGTGTAACAACTAAATTTATACAATTAAGAGTTGAGAGTAAAATTAAACATTGAGGGGAAAAAATATAATTACACCTTTTTTTTATCAATTTAAACTAATTCTATTAACAGAAGGGATCAATTTTTTGTTATAAAAATATTACTGCCTAACTTTTAATAGATTGACAAATGCAACTGCAATAAAAACAAAAAGGTTAGGTTTTCCATTTAGATTCTTATTAGGGTTATAAAAAAACAATCAATATGTACAATAGAAGACAATTGGAGTAAACAAAATTTTCCCGGTTGTTTTGACTTTCATTTGTGCTATTATTTTTATAATGAGAACAATACCAAATCAATAAGATAAGTATTTATTTCTTTGAGTATATTTGTTCTAGGGAAAATTGTTATATGGATCAATTTAGAACTCCTCACAACAAAAACACAAGGTAAGTTTATCCTTAGCATTCAATATTCCATATATTTATTTATGGGTAGATAAGTTAGGTTGTAATTTATTTTATTAGTTTAAAAGTTTGTTAGATGAAATAATAATGTTTAATAAAATAATTTATTTAAATAGTTTGTAATTTTTTTGAAAAAATATTTAAAGTAATGTTTAAACTTATAAGCTTTGAGCTTATTTTAATTTATTTATATTTTTATCTTCATTGATATATTTTTTGAAAAAAATCACTTATATTTTATAGAAAATATATATATTTATGTCATTTTTATCAAACACATTTTAATTTAATTAACTAATTTATCAACTTTAAGCTACATCTACTAGCTTTAAGTTTTCAGCTAGTTTATCTACTAGTTATGTCAAACAAACTCTTTGTATATATTTAGGGTTTGTTTGACTAACAGACAAGCTATCTGAAATCTAATAAGCTAGTTGAAAGCTTACGAGGTTGATTTTACAAATTAATGGATAAGTTCGTTGAAAACTGAAAAGTAAGTTAAAACCTGAAAATTAAAATATGTTTAGTAAAACTAGATGTTAAATGTAAAATTATATAAAAGATATATATTTATTAAAATATATATGAGTGATTTTATTAAAAAATATATTAGTGGGGATAAAGATATAAAAAAATAAAATAAACTCAAGGTTTATAAGTCCAAATACTACTTCAAGTTGCTTTCTAAAAAATGTTACAAGCTATTAAAATAAGCATATTTATCAAACATGGTTTATTAATCTAACAAATTTTTAAACTAATATAATAAGCTATAAGCTAGCTTAAATTGTTACTATTGGAACCAAGTCTGAATGTAAAAAGTTTGAACCCCTGGAATTTGTTAATAACACTCATCAAGACTTTTAGTTAAATAGAAGTCTACTTGCGTGATTATTAATGTAGTTCAACGAGTGTTTTAGGAAAATCTGAAGTGCACTAGTTGAAGAAAAAGGGGAAGTCCATCAAACGAAACTTATTTCAAAGACAAATCTGATTTAATCAACTAGAGAAGTTCATCAAGTACGCATAAGAGAAGTTTGAAAGCATAAGAGAAGTCTAAATGAATTACTAAACCCTTGAGAATCAACCTTCTTAAAGAATGTTCTCTGAAAAGTAACATTCTGTTTCTATGAAAGTGCTAACATAGCGTTTTTGTCTCAAACCTGCACCTTGCATCAATAAGGAAAAGGGACAAAAAGCTGAAAACTTCATGCGCAGTTATTCAGGAAGATGCCCCGCGTATCTCAAAGCATCAGAAAAGCTAAAATTGTGGATAATATAAGCCTAAGGTCAACCTCTACAATGGTGTACCTTTTATCTTGAAATAGCTAAGCAAATAAGTATCTTTTGATATGAGATTATCAAAGATCACCATTTTGGTATAAGCTCTGAAGCACACCTGATTCAAAGTTAAATAGGTATTCAGACCCTGTCGTTGTGTACTTCTTAAAAGTTAAATATGGTCAACGATTACATCTTCTCCAACGGCTATCTCAACTACATTATAAATATGAGAAGATCAGAAACATTGAAGAGCTTCCAAGAACATGAACAAAAATCAAAAGTGCTTGCTAGCAAAATCTTAAGCTTTTCTTTGTTCTTGATTTATAAGTAAAAGCCTTTCTTGTAGTTCTACCCCTAGCAGACCTTGGCTTCTTGCTTATCATAACTTAGTGTATTCTCTATTTTAATCATAAAATTCTTTGTATGTTAAGTTATCTTTGTATCACAACCTTCATTTATCACTTATTCTCTGTGTAACAAGCCTGGTGTGTTCATTGATCCTTATATTAAGTAGGAAACACTTATTTGGCTTAAAGAGGCTTTGGAAAAAATACTTAGGACTAAGCAAGAAGTGGCGTTTGTGAAAGAATACTAGGGTTAAGCTAGAAGTGGTTGGAGTCAAAGATACTTAAAGCACGGGCTATGCTGGTTGTGTAAAAGGTGTTTTTACATAGCGAAAATCCTTCAAGTCTTAAGGTACTGGACATAGCTTCTGCTTTGGAAGTGAACTAGTATAAATTTGTTGTGTTATCTTCTCTTTACCCTTTGCTCTCTAAAGTCTGAATCTTGTTAAGTCTGAAATGTCTTTCAAACTGCTATGAAAAGACTGTGTGAAAAAGAGTTAAGACTTATTCAACCCCCTTCTAAGTCTGACTTTGTACCATCAGTTATTTATGGTTTGTCAAACATAGCTTACAGGTGAAAGGTGGAAGCAAAAAACTGATAAATTAAATTAAAATGTGTTTGGTAAAAGTAGTTGTTAAAGATAAAATGACATAACTGATATATATTTTTAAAAATATATGAGTGATTTTTCCAAAAATAAAATATGTTAGTAAGGTTAAAATTTTAAAAAAAATCCTAGAATTTATAAGCTCAAATGTTACTTTAAATAGTTTTTTAAAAAATGTTACAAGTTACTAAAATAAGTTATTTTAACAAACATGACAATTTTTTCTAACAAATTTTTAAATTAATAAAATAAGTTATGGATTAACTTAAATCATTACTCATGAGCTTACGTAATATAGCCTTACGTGAGAGGTAAAAAAAGGAAATAGACAGATAATTGAAAAACTCATTATTGTGTTAGACAAGTATCTTTAGTTAAAAAGGGTCAAATATTTTGATTTACAAGATTAAGATATAAAATTTATTAATAAATAGATAAAGTTGTTATAAAAGTAAAATGTCAATAATTAGAAAGTAAAATGGAAAAAATAGATAAATTTATAAAAATTAAATCATAGTATAAGATTTTATTTTTAAAAAATACATCTACAAAAGAGTTTTAGGTGTGTTCACTCTGAATACGTAAAACATAAAACCTCTAGATGATTACTCAAGGAAAATTAAGGTTTTATTGCTCAAAATGTCACTTGAATTACAGAGGGGCATGAGACTATATTTATAAAATAGTAAAGTAAAAAGGGGTCTTGACTTAGACCCATTTATAAAGAGATGACAACTATTATTTGCTAAAATCATGGAGAAATAGAATATCCAAGAGATGTTTTCCAAAAATAGTTGGAGAGAGGGTCTCGTGAAGCCCCTTTCCGATTGGGGGGGACAGGATCCCTCTAGTCATGAGCTTGAGGCGAAGAGTTGGGCCGAATGACTAGATGTTAAGTTAAGGTATTTTTGACCTTATTGACGTTAAATTACCTTCTTCTAGATGAGGAATCTCAAGTGAGATGATACTCTAAGTGAGACAATATTCTGAGTGAGGTGGGATTCTATTCCGAGTAAGGAATTTGTAACGTTCTCCGAGGGGGTTTTGAGAGGGACACATGTATGATGACGGATAACCGTTGTTTCATTACTCAATGTGATGTCTGGATCTAGCCGTTTTTGTAATAATGGGGCGTTTTGTATCCCTAAGATTTTAAATGTGTCCTGTGAGTTCTGGTGTGTCATTTCAAAGGTAGAGGGTTTACTTGCCACGTGTTGAAGGCAGTTGTCCTTTGAAGGGTCGTCGTGATATCGTGACTGTGAAAATGGTGAGATTGTTCCTAACTGTTAGATCTCCTACTTAGGAGTGACTTATTCCTTGTATATATAGTCCAAACCTCCTTCATTTTCTACCTTTGTCGTTGTGATTTCCCCCAGTTCTTTGCTTTTTCGCTCTAATTCTCTTTAGCTTTTTCACTTCCTCATCTTTAGGTTGTGCTTTTCTTTAGAGGTTAGTTATTCCCCTTCTCTTCCTTGCTGCTCTAGTTTCTATTGTTTATGGTTTCTCTTTGTTTCTCTCTCTTTTGTTCTTCTTCCTTTAAGAAAATGACCCTTTCTTCTAACACCTTTGCATGGGTTAAGGAGGAAGTTCAGTTAGTAACGAGGACGCCATTACCCATCTATGGTAACAGGGGACATTTAATGGCTTCTCGTTGGCCTCCAATGTAAAGTGTTTGGGTTGTTCGCCGGAGGAAAGGGTTTGTCATGCTCGGACAAACCCTAGAGAGTTGGACTACACTTATATGCATGAAACATTCTTCTCCTGCCTCTATTTATCTCTTCTTTTTTATGACTTTAAGAGGGGCGTTCTGATTGCTTTGAATATCGCCCTAACCCAGCTTCATCTAAATGAATAGGCTTTTATGAAATCTTTTAAAGTTATGTGATTATTTTGGATGGACTCCTTTTATTCTTGTCTTTTTCTATTTCTTTCAAGCAAAAATCTTTAAGGATGAGGTTTCGGTGGGGTAGGTTTCCCTGAACGGTGTTCCTAGTCATCGTCTGATAGAGGCATTTGACTAATCGTATAAAATTTTAAGGGTCTATTTCAAAATCCAAGTGAGTTCAAATGTACCTGAGACAAATTTTCTTTATTATCCAAGTAAACATCCCACTTTTTCGCTATATTGAACTCGGGAACCTGTTCAATACTAGATAAACTGGGAGGATTTGTCTCACGTTAAGCGTGATGAGGCAAAATTTTGTTTACCAAATATGTAGGTTATTATTTTAGTTCCCAGGCATTGATTTCATTGTCCACCAACCCTCGCTCTGTAGACTATTAGATGTGTAGGTATAAATTTTCTATAAGGTTTTATCTTAACCTCTAAGTTTATCATACTGACTTTTGCTGTTTCTTTTCAGCTGATATGGCTTTGCGTAAGATGTTCGCTCGAGATTTGAAGAGAGCTTACTAGAAGGATGGGTCGGCTAAAGGAGGAGCTTCTGTGACTTCTACCCTAACTCCAACTACCAACCCTACCACTTCTGAGTCTGTGGCCGCTCTCATTCATCCTTCATCGGTTTCTGTCCCCAAGACTCTTACTCGGGTTGTTGAGGTAGAGGCTTCTACGAGAGTCTTCCCCAAGTAGTGCAGGATCTTCCCAAGGAGGCTCCTCACTAGAGACTCCCACAATCCAAGTGACGGAGAGCTCTGGGTCCCTTAAGGTTTCTTTAGTCACCTCTTGATTGCATCACTACTGAGCGTGTGGTGGCTCCTTCGCTTTGACTACAACAATTCTTCCTGAGAATAGGAGTGTTTCATGAATCAAAACCTTGTTGACACCATCAACCCTGCTTAATCTTTATGGGATGCTCAATTCCTTATCCCTTAGTTTATTGACCGAGCCTGATGTTTGAGGAGGATAAGGTGAGGTACATGAGTTCCAACTCCGTGGCCGCTTTCCGGGCCATGGAAATGTTGTCTTTGGGCAATTAATGGGTTGTTACCTAAACGGGTATATCTCTGCCCAGGATAAAACCATGGTTGCTATGACCAACAAAAATAAAGCCTTTACCACCAAACTTTAGGAGGCTATAAATTAAATACTGAGCTAGAAGAGCAGTTGAAGGCTCGGGAGGTAGAGTTGGAAAAAGCTGAGGTATCATTGAAGGATGCCAAGGAAAAATTGGCTTGCTCTAAAGAAAAACTAGCGAGCTTTGAGGAGGCCCATAGGGAGCTTGCTATAAAGAACATGGAGGTTGATGCATCTTTGAAAAAGGTGTAAAGTATCTTGGATTCTGCCCGGTAAAATTTCCTGGAGGTTGAATCAAGGGGTCGTCAGGAATGCTCGAAGTTAGAGGAGCAGATTGAAGTGCTAAAGGGGGAGGTTGTAGATAAGTTTGTGTTGGGTTTTGACCTCTACCATAAGTAGGTGTTAGCCTTAAACCATTCTCTGGCCATTTCTTTGAAGGGATCTAATCCTTTCAAAGTGGTGGTAGATAGGAAGATCATGGATCCTCTTGAGTCAGATGGGGAAGATACCGTCGCTGACCCTTCATCCCCCTTCTCATGATGAGGTGGAAGCTCCCAACACCGACTTTGTGGTTCCTCCTAGCTAATTTTATGACTTTTTTGTCTTGTATTTTCTTTTTTTTGGAAAATGTAATCCCTTGTTCATATCAATGAAATGAACCATGATTTATGTTATTGTTTCATTGCTTCCATCTTTTTTGCTCAATATATTGATGATATTTCATTGCTAAGACTTAAGCTCAAGAGTGATTTATCTTTAGCTGACCGGTCGGGGTTTTAGTGTAATAACAATGAATTCGCGTTACTCCCAAGACTTCACTTGGAGTTTTAGGACTTGAACATAATTGTATAGAGAATTGTTGATACCCTCGAGCGAGCGAGACTTTACTCGAAGTTTTAGGACTTAAACGTAATCATAAATAGGATTGTCGTCACCCCCGAGCGAGACCTCACTCGAAGTTTTAGAACTTAAATGTAATCGTAGAGAATTGCCATTACCACTGAGCGAGACTTCACTTGGAGTTTTAAGACTTGAACATAATCATAGAGAATTATCATTACCCCTGAGCGAATGAGACTTCACTTAGAGTTTTAGGACTTAAACATAATCATAAAGAGATTTATCGTTACCCCCGAGTGAGACCTCACTCGGAGTTTTAGGACTTGAATCTAATCATAGAGAATTGTTGTTACCCCCAACGAGTGAGACTGCAGTCGGGGTTTTAGGACTTAAACGTAATCATAAAGAGAATTGTTGTTACCCCAAGCAAGACCTTACTTGGAGTTTTAGGACTTAAACGTAATCGTAAATAATTGTGGTTACCCATAAGCGAGACTTCACTCGGAGTTTTAGGACTTAAATATAATCGTAGAGAATTGCCATTACCCCTGAGCGAGACTTCACTCAGAGTTTTAGGACTTGAACATAATCATAGAGAATTATCGTTACCCTGAGCAAGCGATACTTCACTCGGGGTTTTAGGACTTAAACATAATTGTAAAGAGGAAAATTATTAAGCTGAATCGTTCTTATATTATTGATTTTTGGGCGAGCCTTATTAAAAACTCCCGAGAGAAAAACCCAGTGGAAACAACCTCTCAGGTAGGAAAAAGAGTACCATTGTTACATTAGTTATGATACATCTTCAAATGTATAGCATTCCATGTCCGAGGGATACTTTGGCCTTCCAACTCTTCCAGTCAATATGCCCATTTGCCTACTACCTTTTTTACCCGATATGGCCTTCCTAATTAGCTACAAACTTCTCATCTTCTTTTATCTTTTAATTGTTTTCTACTATTCGTAGAACTAAGTCTCCTTTCTGAAAAGGGTCTTGGTTTGAGCAAGGTGTTGTATTTCTGGGCGGACTTTTGTTTAGAGGCCTATATCTTTATGTAAGTTATGCCTCGTTCTTCCAGGCTAAGATCGAGGTCTTCTCTTCTTCTTTCGTCATTTCTTTATTCATTGTAGGAGAGTCTTCTGAGGAAGGGCTTCCCAAGTTCCACAGGGATCATGGCATCCGCTCCATAAGTATGTCAAAATAGTGTTTCTTAGGTTGCTGAGTGAGGAGTTGTATGATAGGCCAATAAGGCTCTGTATAGCGCTTCCTCCTATCTTTCCTTTGCTTGTCCCAACCTTCGTTTCAACTCTTGTAGGATTATCTTGTTGGAAACTTTAGCCTGATCATTTGTTTATGGGTGTTTGACTGATGAAAACTTCTGCTTTATGCCCACGTTTCGATAGAATTTTATGAAGTGTTTGTCTGTGAATTACCACCAGTTATCTAAAATAATGGTGTAGAAGAGTCCATGTTTGCATATGATGTCTCTCTGTGTGAAGTTTTATACCATGGGTATTGAGATGGTAACGAGAGGTTCGGCTTTAATCCACTTTATGAAAAGATCTATTGCTACCAACGGGTATTTTACTTGTTCTTTCCCTATGGGGAAAGTGTATTTGGATATATTTTCAAGTTTTAATAATTCTAAAGAAGTTAGAAAATATCCAAGTCAATTGAGAAAGTACTTGCTCAAGAAAAGGAAAAGATCAAGAAGAGCAATGTTGACTATATGATTTTTACACTTTAATGTATATAAAGTCAAACAGATTACGTATTATTGCTCACAAATAATCTAAAACATTTTTAAAATATTTGATCATGCATATGCATATAAGAAGGTCATACTTGAAAAACAAACAACATAATTGATTATGAGTAAACTAATCAATCAATTAGGGATCATGTTTCATATTTGAAAATTAACAATATGTATCTAATCGATTATAGTAATCAATTAAGAGTAGGCTAATCGATTAGTGATCGCATTTGAAACTTAAAAATCAGTTTTCATCAGAACAAAAATTAAGGGATCTTTTTGCATTAGAATCAAATCAATTTAGAATACTAGCTCTTATCTTCTAACGGCTAGTTTGTAATCAAATGGCTATAAATAGGGGCTTATGCACTCATGAAAACTCACCTCATGCATTATTTTTATTCACCATTTTGAGTTTTCTAAAGTATATATGCTAAAATTTAATATTGTTGCATATCGTTTCTAATTGATTTGTGAGCTTCATCACATTTTTCATTTGACTTTCTTTTGTGCTTCAAATTGTTATTTATGCTTTATCAAGAGAGCTGAATTTTCATAAAGTCATACATAAATTAGGTTGAGAGATATTTCAAAGGTGTGGTTGTTAACCTTTAGTGGTGATTCGAAAGAGAGGAATTATGAGAAAGGAAAAAAGTGAGGGATAAGGTCTTGATTGGGTGAATCAAGAGGTGTTATTTGTTCATCTTGTAAAAATTCTCAAATTCTCTTTTAGTGGAAAATCTAAAGTGGATTTACTTAAGGACTGGATGTAAGGAAACCGAACCAGGATTATGGTTTGCAAGTATTTCTTCCCTATCTCTCTTTAATTTATAAGTTGATATTTGTGTTGCTCTATCTTTAATATTTCTTTTTCATACTACATGTAGTAATTTAAAGTACTTCCTCTTCTCTTTCATAACAAAGCAAATTTTAAAAGCAAAAAGGGTAATTTAATTTTTTTTATAAAACTCAATTCACCCCCCTCTTGAGTTATTGAGGCCACTTGGTTAACAAGTGGTATAAAAGCTTGACTTTGGCGAAAAAGCTTAACAGCTGCGAGAGATAAATGGCCTTAAGCAATCTTTTTCCTAAGGGTGGTGCTACAAATATGCCTCCCACCATTAATGGTGAAGCATATGCCTTTTGGAAAGAAAGGATAGAAATTTTTGTTCAATCTTATGATCTCAAGGCATGACATGCTATTGAATTTGGTCCTTTTATTCCTAAATATACTGTTGATAACATAGTATGTGATAAGCCTATTGATTTATGGACTAGTGATGAAGAAATGAAATTTTAATATAACTATAAAGCAAAAAATCTTATTACTTTATCACTAGGTCTTGATGAGTTTTTTAGAGTCATTACATGCAATTCCACTAAAGAAATATGGTAAACTCTTGAAACAACTCATTAAGGTACTAATGATGTTAAAGATGCAAAAATTGGTACACTCACTAGTCAATATGAAGGTTTTAAAATAAGTTTCGATGAAAGTATTATAGATATGCAAAAGCGATTCACTCTTATTATAAAGCACTTACTCACCTTGGACAAAACTTACAACAACAAGGAACTAATCTAAAAAGTGTTGAAAACCTTAACTAGGAAATGGCAACCAATGGTGACCGCATTGAAGCAAATAGGGAATCTCTACATTATGTCACTAGCCACCTTATTTGGCAAGCTTCAAGAACATGAGCAAGAGCTTAAAGATTTAAAGGTAGCAGAAGAAAAAGAAGAGAAAAAACTCATTAAAAAGAAAAGCATAACTCTTAAACCATCATCAATGGAAGAAGAAGAAGAATATGAAAATAAAGAGCATGATGATGAAGAATTTAGCTTGCTTGTAAAGAGATTTGGAAGATTCTTAAAGAAGAAAGGATTTTGAGGAAAAGATCCAAATCAAGGTAAGAAACCATTTAAAGATAATGTTAATCCATCTACTTGTTTCAAATGTGGTAAAATAGGCCACTTCAAGGCAGATTGTCTAAACCTCAAGAAAAATGTCCAGGGCAACAAAGGAAAGAGAAAAGCATATATAGCTTAGGAAAAACACAATGAAGACTCATGTGAGGAATCAGAGGAAGAAGTTTCCAACCTTTGCCTCATGACAAGACACTCTAAAAATAATGAGGTAAGTAAAGTAAATGATTAGTGATGATGAAAGTGAAATTGATAAAGATGAACTTCTAGAAGCATTTAGTGAATTGCATGATAAATTCATCATAGTAACAAAAAAGTATGCCTCTTTAAAACAAACTATTTTGAAACTTGAAAGCGAATTACAAGAAATTTGTATGGAAAAAGAAAACCTTAGACTTCAAAATGGGGGAATTAGTAGCATTGCATGTAACCCTTAATATTTGTAATGGAGACAAAGATTGCATGTTATTCGATAAGTGTATGAAATATGAGAAGGAAAATATTTATTTAAAAGCAACTCTTGAAAAGTTCATAAATAGGAGACAAAATTTGAATATCTTTCTTGGAAATCAAAAATACACTCTTGATAGGATAGGTTTAGGTTATGAAGAATCACAAGATGTAAAAGAATACAAGAATTTCTTTGTATCCCTTAAGAAAAATCCAAACCCATTATAAATTGCACAAATTATAGAAAAATAGGTCACATTACCTCTAAGTGTTTTAAAAGACCAAATCATATGCCATATAAGAATTATCACAAACCTCCTAGCAATTACTATGAGCAAACCAAATATAATCATGCATATAATATAACATGCTTCTATTATGGAAATTATGTTCATATCGCATCAAATTATTTTACAAAAAGATATACCCAAAAGTGTTCTAGAAAGGTATAGATTTCAAAGAAAACTTTGAACTCTCAAACTAATGAGAAAAAACCTAACATACAAAGGGTACCTAAAGTCTAAAACTTTTGTTTTATACGTTTATCTCAAAGTGGATAACTCTCATTGGTACTTGGATAGTGGTTGCTCAAAGCACAAGACCGAAGACATGTCAAAGTTCTCCTCATTTACACCAAAGAGCAAAGGAAATGTTACCTACAGAGATAACACCAAAGGAAGAATCCTTGGACATGGAAACGTAAGTATTGATTCCTCTACTATAATTAATGATGTGCTATATGTTGAAGGTTTAAAACACAACTTGTTAAGCATTAGTCAATTATGTGATAAAGGCTTTCTTATTACTTTTAATTCTAGTTGTTGCATGATTGAAAACAGAGAAAATCAAGTCAAGTTCATTGGTCAAAGAATAGATAACATCTATATGATTAACTAGATAGTCTACCTTTAAATGATGCACAATGCTTAATTTCTAGAAAAAATGAATAATTTTTATGACATAGAAGAATCAACTATATTCATATAGATCAATTAAACAAATTAATTTCAAAAGATTTAGTGTTGGGATTGCCAAAAATAAAATTTGAAAATAAATTTTGTGATGCATGTCATAAGGGAAAGCAAGTAAAGACTTCTTTTTAAGCTAAAAACATTGCTTCAACAAATGGGCCCGTACAACTTTTGTATATGGATCTCTTTGGACCATCACGTATTAAAATTTTTAGTGGCAATCACCATGCTCTTGTAATAATGGACGATTTTTTCTAGATTTACATGGATGTTATTCATCTATCATAAATGTGAAGCATACAAAGCATTTAAGAAGCTTATGAAAATTGTCCAAAATAAAATGAACTTAAGAATAACATCCATTCGAACTGATCATGGGGGGGGGGAATTTAAAAACCAAGATGTTGAAAAATATTATGAAAAGAATAGAATACAATATAATTTTTTAGCACCAAGAGCACCTTAACAAAATGGTGTCTTTTGAAGAATGAATCGCTCATTGGAAGAACTTGTTAGAACTATGATAAATGAAAGTATGATTCCAAAAAGGTTTTGGGCAGATGTAGTTAATACAACCTGCTATGTTATGAACCGTTGTTTAATTCGACTTATTCTGAAGAAAACCCCCTATGAACTTTTTAAAGGAAGAAAGCCAAACATTTCACACTTTCATGTATTTGGATGAAAATGCTTTGTTCATAATAATGGAAAGGACAACTTAGGGAAATTTGATGCTAAGTCTGATGAAGAGATTTTTCTTGGTTATTCAACAAACGATAAAGCTTATCGAGTCTTTAACAAACAAACTTGCACTATAAAAGAGTCAATTCATGTTAAATTTAATGAAGATAACCAAGAGTCTCTGAGAAAAGGGGATGTTGATGATCTTGTTAGTTTAATAGAGGACATGAACATAGGAGAAGGAGAGGAAACAAAGCAAGATGAAACTCTCCAACAAAAGGATGAAAAGCCACCTAACATGTCAAGGGAGTGGATATATCCAAGACATCATCTGGTGGACAATATCCTAGGTGATATCTCCAAAGGGGTAACTACTCATAGTGCTCTTGGAAATGCTTGTAATCACCTTGCTTTTGTTTCACAAATTGAACCAAAAACTATGGGTGAAGCTATAGTAAATGAAAATTGGATGATAACAATGCAAGATGAACTGAACCAATTCAAAAGAAATGAAGTTTGAGAATTAATGCCAAGACCAAATAATCTTTAAGAATAGGAATTAAATAAGTATTTAGCAACAAACTTGATGAATCAGGCTTAATAACGAGAAATAAAGCTAGATTAGTTGCTAAAGGCTATAACTAATAAAAAGGAATAGATTATGATAAGACATATACACCCATAGCTAGACTTGAAGCCATTAGATTATTACTTACATTTGCTTGTTGTATGGATTTTAAGTTGTATCAAATGGATGTGAAAAGTGCATTTCTAAATGGTTATAGACAAGAAGAAGTGTATGTTGAACAACCTCCCGGATTTAAAGATTTTAAATTTCCAAATCATGTGTTCAAACTTAAAAAGGCATTATATGGTTTGAAACAAGCTCCAAGAGCTTGGTATGAAAAACTAAGTAAATTTCTCTTAGAAAATGAATTTATAAGAGGAAAAGTAGACATTACACTTTTCAAACATAAAGAAGAAGATATACTTTTAGTACAAATCTATGTTGATGACATCACTTTTCATGCTACTAATGATTCATTGTGTAAGCAACTTTCAAGCATGATGCATAAAGAATTTGAAATGTTAATAATGGGTGAGTTAACCTTTTTTCTTGGACTACAAGTCAAACAAGGAAAGAATGACTTCTCCATTAGTCAATCAAAGTATTGCAAAGAACTTCTTAAGAAGTTTGAAATGGACAAAGAAAATACAATTGCCACGCCAATGGGTACCTCGTGTTATCTTTACAATGATGAAGGAGGAAAAGAAGTTGATGTCACCAAATATAGAGGTATGATAAGATCTTTTCTTTACTTAATTGCTAGTTGTCCTGATATAATGAATATTGTGTGTATATATGCCAGATTTCAAACTCATCCTAAAGAATCTCACTTAACTGTTGTAAAACGGATCTTGAAATATCTAGTAGGTACATAAAATATAGGACTATGGTATCCAAAAGGAGCAAGTTGCACCCTTGTTGGATATTCTGATACGGATTTTGCAGGATGCAAAATTGATTGAAAAAGTACTAGTAGATCATGTCACTTACTAGGTAGCTCACTTGTTTCTTGGCATAGCAAGAAACAAGTTAGTGTAGCCTTATCCACCGCAGGCTGAGTACATTGCAGCCAGAAGTTGTTATGCACAAAGCTTGTGGTTAAAATAACAACTTGCAAAATTTGGAACATTCCTAAATCAAGTCCCTTTAAGATGTGATAACACTAGCTCCATTAACATAGCAAAGAATCCTATCATGCATTCTCGAACCAAGCACATCGAGATCAGACATCACTTTATACATGATCATGTGTTAAAGGGAGATTGTAATATTGAACATGTGGCGACTAATGATCATTTAGCGGATATATTTACTAAACCCTTAACTAAAGAAAACTTTATTAGAATTAGAAGAGAATTAGGCATTTTAGGTGAATCACATATTGAATAATGATTGTTTAATTGGTTTAAAATGATTAAAAGTGAGCCTTATGCTTCAAATAAAGCCTCAATAAAAATACTATAGCCAGGAATTTAAGATAAAAATACGTAATTAATAAGATAGAATGTAGAAAATCGATTAGGGTAATCGATTAAAGCTCAGATAGACTACATGTAATCGATTAGAAAATAACAAGGCTTAGATAGAATGCAATTAATCAATTAAGGTAATCAATTAGCATATAATAGGGCTTAGACAAAATGTAATTAATCGATTAGGGTAATCGATTAGCAAATAACAGGGCTTAAATAGGATGAAAATAATTGATTAAGGTATTAACACGGCTCAGACAGAATGTAATTAATCGATTAGGGTAATCGATTAGGGTAATAACAGGGCTTAGACAGAATGTAATTAATCAATTGGGATAATTGATTAGGAATGCCATAATTGATTACGACAGTTATGAATTTTAAACTTTACACTTAAAATGCTTCATATTTCCTTGTCTTCTTCGTGTCACCTTTCATTTTCAAACCCCCAAAACTCCTACCTTTCCTCAAAGACTCCATATTTTCTCTATAATCTCCTTCTTCATTCATTTCCATACCTTATCATCACTCAAAACTCACCTTTCCTCCATATCTCCCTCTCCAAATCACTTCCCCTCTTCTTTTCCAAAGCCCCATCACCCCGCTTCACTTTTCCAAACCCTATTCATCTCCAAAACACCTTATTCCTTCATCTTAAGATATTTACCTATAATGAAAATCTAATCTTTCTACCCCTCCTAAAAAAACCCTCCATTGTCATCATGTCTTATGCAAGGAAGAAGCAACATGCGAACATTGCCAGCACATCAAGATCATCAGAATATGACTCTCGACTTTTCTCCACCAAGCAAGTGAAAGATAACTTTCTCTTGAAAATTTCCAACAAAGGTATCATCTCTCCAATGTGGCTTTCTAAACATTTCTTTGAAAGTCAAAACTTTTCTTTGTTAAACATCTTGGAAAAACATGGTATCTTAGAGTTTGCAACCATGCTATCTTAGAGAAAAGGTCATATATCCTAAACTTGTTAAAGTCTTTTATTCCACTCTATAATTAAAAAATGGTGTTTTAGTGGCATATGTTAAAAAGCTCGAAATGAACATTTCTAATGATGTGTTATTTGTTATGGAAAAGTAGCTGATGATACTTGAGACTACAATCCCATTGGAAAAGTAGTTGATGATACTTGGGACTATAATCCCATTGATGCTAGGACCTCCTTATGGCATGAGGATTATGAAAACCAAAACACCAAAACTGTTGGTCGAATGTCCTTAGAAAATAGACTTTTACACTACCGCTTTGTTAAGGATCTCATTCCTAGAAGTAGTAACTATGCTTTGGTTGAAGAGAATGACATGTTGATGCTTTGGGCAATGATTATTGAACAACCCATTAATTGGATTAATGTTATTAAAACTCACATGATTGAAAGCAAGAGTCTTACTAAATTACCATATGTCGCTCTTATTACTAAGCTACTTAAGGTTTTTGATGTTAATTTGAAAGTAGAGGTCCAAGAAAAACTCTCCTCCAAAAATGAAATTGTTGTCATTCATTTGGAAAAAATGGGTATGTCACAGTATGCTGGAACATGGGAATTTACACCCCAACCTTATCCTGCCGATCCTCTAAATCCTAGACTAGCATCCCAAGACAATGCCATTCTAGAAGCTATTCAATAGCTGAATGGTCGTCTGGATCTCTTTAAAACTCACTTTAATTCAATTGAAGAGGCTCAACAATAGATTATTACCCAGCTCTGGGATATTCAACTTCATTACACCTACTTTCCACCTTCACCTCCTCGAGATCCTTTGGATCCTCCTCCTACTGACTAGTTCCTCTAGTTTTATTACTCTTGATTCTTACTTTATAGACATTGTTTAATTTCTAGTTATTTTCTTATTTTGAATACCTTTTGGATATTATTATTTTCTTTTGATATAATTTAGTCTATTATCTTACCCTTGCTTTATTCTTTTTTATGCTTTTGATAATGACAAAAGGGGAGGAATAATAATCTTAAAGAGTAATGACATGAGATGATTACATGTTTAAATGTCATGATTATATGATTATATAATGAGAATAATGATATGTAAGAGCAATGACATGTGATTATATGATTATATGACATGTGATGATAATAATGATATGTGATATGTGAGAACAATGACATATGATTAAATGATATGTAATGTGAAGAATATGATATATGATTAGGTGATGTGATGGATATGACATATGAGTATGGTAAGTATATCAAAAAAAAGTTTACACTAAAATTACCTCTATGAGATGGTTATCATCATCAAAAATAGGGGGAATGTATTTGGATATAGTTTTTAAGTTTTCATGATTCTAAAGAAGTTAGAAAATATCCAAGTCAATTGAGAAAGTACTTGGTCAAGAAAAGGCAAATATCAAGAAAAGCAATGTTGACTATACGTTTTTACGCTTTAATGTATATAAAGTCAAAAGGATTACATATTGTTGCTCACAAATCATCTAAAACATTTTCAAAAATATTTGATCATGCACATGAATATAAAAAGGTCATACTTGAAAAATAAATAGCAACATAATCGATTATGAGTAAACTAATCGATTAAGCTAATCGATTAGAGATTGTGTTTCATATTTGAAAATTATCTATCTAATCTATTATGGTAACCGATTAAAAGTAGGCTAATCAATTAGTAATCGCGTTTGAAACTTAGAAATTAGTTTTCATCAAAATAAAAATTAAGGGATCTTTGTGCATTGGAATCAAATTAGTTCAGAATACTGGCTCTTATATTCTAACGACTAGTTTCTAATCAAATGACTATAAATAGGGGCTTATGCACTCATGAAAACTCACCTCATGCATTATTTTTATTGATCATTTTAAGTTTTCTAAAGCATATGTGTTGAAAATTTGATATTGCTGCATATCATTTCTAATCAATTTATGAGCTTCATCATATTTTTCATTTGAATTTATTTTGTGCTTCAAATTGTTATTTTTGCTCTATCAAGAGAGTTGAATGTTCATAAAGTCATACACAAATTGGGTTGAGGGATATTTCAAAGGTGAATTGGGTTGAGGGATATTTCAAAGGTGATTCGAAAAAGAGGAATTGTGAGACAGGAAAAGAGTGAGGGATAAGGTCTTGATTGTATGAATCAAGAGGTATTATTTTCTTATCTTGTAAAAATTCTCAAATTCTCTTTTAGTGGAAAATCTCAAGTGGATTTACTTAGGACTGGATGTAGGAAAACCGAATCAGGAGAAAATTATGGTTTGCAAGCTTTTCTTCTCTATCTCTCTTTAATTTATAAGTTTATATTTGCAGTGCTCTGTCTTTACTATTTCTTTTTCATATACATCTAATAATTTAAAGTATTCCCTCTTCTCTTTCATAACAAAGCAAATTTTAAAAGTAAAATTTTCATGCAAAAACGATAATTTAAATTTTTTATAAAACTTAATTCACCCCCTTTTGAGTTAATGAGGCCACTTGGTTAACAGAAACGTCACAGGATGTCCATACTCCATGTGTTGAAGGTCTAAGGAGAAGGATTCTGTGTAAGGGCTCGAGGTGACTATTTATTTTGTTAGTATTCTTCCGACATCATATTTCTTGATGAATTCTAAACATTTTGATTGTAGTGTGGGTCAGAAATATCCTGCTCGAAGAACTCTGGCGGCTAGGGGTCACACTCCCCTATGGTGTCTGTAGAGTCCTGAGTGAAGCTCTTATATCATGTATTCCGTTTGTTCCTTGCTAAGGCATTTGAGGAGTGGCAGGGTAAACCATTTTTTATGAAGTTGTCCCCCTATCATGGTGTAATTAGCCGAATGCGTCTGTACCTTCTTGACCTCTAAAGAATCTAAGGGGAGGTCCCCTTGGTCAGGAAATCTATTTTGTTTAAACTATGACCTTTACATTATCTCTACTCAGACTAGTCTCTAGGGCTGCCACCGTTAAAGGCCTATCCATACTTCATTTCCAGTTGTGATGTCGAAGGATAGTGACTCTACTAGCCTCTCACGCACCTTCAAATACCTATTAGGTTACCTCATTACCTTCAAACTATATTCAACATCTGATTCAAAAATTTAGTTATAATCCAAGCTTATTTGTTTTCGATTTCTTTAAAAAACCTTAATTTTCTGCAATATGAGTTTATTGACTTCATATTTTTCCCTTTCTTATCTATTCATTTATTTATGATATCATGAATCCAGCTACTCAAGTCCTTGTCAAGAGGAATTCCATTCATATTCAATACATGGATTATAAGGCATCTTATTGAAGAGGACTATGCAGTAACTGATTTTCCACACTCTAAGCAATTTTTCCATCTCCTTTGCATGGAATTGTAACTTGAAACATAGTTTTGTCCCCTTCTTTATTTCTATGTTCTTTATTTGGTATATTTGTGTGTTTTGTTGTTGCTAGCAAATGAATGAAATGGAAGTTTGTGTTTTTCATATCTATTTGAACTTTGAAGTTTATGTTTAAATAAAATTATGGGTCTGTAGGTGTTGGAGGGTCTTGATGTTGTTCTTGATGTTGGGGGAATGTACGACCCTGCCTAGGAAGTTTTTTAGGCATGGTTTCTCCACTAAATTGAGTAGTGTTGGTCTTGTTTATAAGGTAATAAACATCCTATTTTGGTTAAGGTTTCATCATTTCCTGTCTATGTCATTTGCTTCATTTGCATGGCGATGGTGGTGACTTCTGTTGTTTTAGTACAATCACCAATTGTTTGTACTTGCAGAGAATTTTTATTCTGAAATTTGAACATACCTAATATTTATATTTACTATTTTTTTGTCTAGCATTTTGGAAAAGAGATTATAGTCAAATAGCTTAAGGTAAATGAAGAATATAAAGACGTGCATCACATATATTTAGCTGTTTACAAAAGCTTCATGGAGGTAATAAATTTTGAATTTTATTATTTTCTTTCCCTCAATTATATATGCTTTGTAGGATCTTGCCTGGTTAAATTCTTTTTCATCATGTACCAATTCATTATTAACTCTTACCTTCTTAACAAATAAAATGTGAGTTAAGAAGACTTGGGGAAGGTTTTGTGTGCTAATAGGAAGAAAAGAAAACATTTTAAGGCCTTACTTGGTGGTTTCAACCTATTTTGACAGCTCTATTCTTGCGCTTCTACCATGAGTTGTTGTCCCTTTGGTGGATAAAGGTTGTCTAGCAGATTGTGCATTTATATTGCAAGTCGGCCCTTCATCATTTGAGACTCATCATTGAATGGCTTGGTTGAAAGAGAATTTAGGTCTGGATTATGTTTTGGAACACCTAATCACATGTTATTGGGTTTAATTTGATAATACCAGAACCAGAAGAATATCTTATAAATTGACTGTGTGCATTTGGTGTTTGTTAGTCATCTTAAAGCTTAAATATTGAAACATGTTTCTAATGGTGTAAGCGATTGTGTATGATAAGTAGTGTTCTTCTTTAATTATTTCAGGCAATAAATGCTATAGATAATGGAATCAATTAGTATGATACAAACCAGCCTCCAAAATATATGAATAGTACTCATTTATCCTCGAGAGTAGGAAGACTAAATTTGGATTGGACAAATCCTAACCAGTCTCCTCAAAAGGAAAATAAGGCCTTTCAACATGCATGGTTCTTACTGGAAGTGAGTTTCTAGATGTAAGTATTCAACCCTCACGCCCTTTATTTCTAAACTCTAACATGAATAAGAGGTTTTAAATTTGTTTTTGCTTGTTTTACCTTTTGATTAGTTGTTTGCGTTAGCTCCCCTTCTCTTTTGTAGAGTATTCAATTTCATGTTAATTCATGGTTACTAGCAAGATCAATTATGAAGGAGACGCTTGCAGCTAGACAGACTGTTGATCCTAGTGGAGAAATTCTAGTTTTGAATAAATTTTATCCTGTAAGTTGAAAACTCTTGTCTCCCTCTTTTAAAGTTTTCTATAAGATTTGAAGTTAATTCATTTGTATTTCCATTTTAATTATATATTCTGAAATATCTTCATTTGAAGCTTGAACATGTATATGGGCTAACATCAAGAACATTTATGCTGTAGATATTCTATTTATATAGCATTTTGATTGAATAAGTCAAATCTTAAATCTTGATTTTAAGCATGCACATGTTTTTAGACTGACATCTTGAAAATTTCTTGATGAAAAAACTAAAAAATTTTGTGTATCATTATCATAAAAATTTTCATGCAAACATTCAGAATAGACAAACAATTAGTGGAAATAGGATCTTATGATATGTTTTATTTTATTTTATTGAAAAAGTTGTGAGTTATTTATTGAATAAGTTTGCTTGTAATGTAATGGTTCTTTAGTGCCTATGACAGGCATTACTTGATTTCTACAACCTAGCAAAGTTCTGAAGTTTAGGGATGTGTGTTTTGTACCTTCACAACACTAGTAATTGTCTAATTAGAAAGCATGATAACTTCTTGTTATAGTGTGGTTTTAGCTGTATATGGACAATGCAAACAACTAAATCCCTTAACAAGGATGCTATTTATGAGCCTAGTTGATGAAGAAATTTCCCATTCTCAAGTATTTATATAATTAATATATTATTAGTGACGGTTTCTTACCAGCGGTTTAAATCGCCACTAACAGTATATTTAAACTCGCCTCATAACCAAATTTAAAAAGTCCTTACTTATTACCACGGCGGGAATAAACTCGGTTGCAGAACTGAGTTTAACAGTGTTTTTTTAATTGAGTTTAAAACATTTTCCTCCATTGGTGCATTAGCCACCTCAACAGTTGACAAAATTTTAACAGAATCTCGTTTTTAGTCAACCCTAAATTTTTCAGGGGCTAAAATAGTTTATTTTTTAAAAGGGGTTTTTTCTGTAAATTCTAAACTTTAAAATGGGTAAAAGTATATTTTAACATATAATAATTATTGGAAGGTTTTATAAACTTTGATTGAGATTTACTTTTAAAGATAATAAATTCGATTAATATTTTATTTTATTTTTATCAGAACATTAAAATTTAATCTTTATTATAATAATTCTATTATTGAAAAATATGTATTAATGTTTGATTTTTTAAAAGTTATTTCACATGTATTCTATTATACATCAAAAAGGATGAAGATTTATATTTATATATTTTTCTTTGATAAACAATTTTAAGTTAGATATGCATTATCAACTATAAAATATGAACAAATATTTGTCAAACAAAATCTTAAGAGTGTTAAAATTGGTTATATCACTGTAACTTAATGAAACTTGATGTGTTTTTTTATAAACAAACTTTTTTTTATCTATTGAAATAACCATAAAGGAGAAAGAATGGTATCAAGATCAAAGTTTACACTTATGTCCATGCAAAGCACTAATGTCGGCTTTTTAGACCTGTTCTTATAAATTAATATATGATTATCTATTAATTTCATTTTTGCTTAAACTAAATTTTAATATTCTCTTCAAATTAAATATTATTGTCTTCAATTAAATTACATAACTTTCGTTATAAGAAATGTATAATGAGTTTGTTCCCTCTTTGGTCAGAGGGGGTCCCACAGTACCCCCTTATCCCTTTAATATTAACAGATAATGATTCTCCATTATCCCACCAGAAGCGGTTATCTCCTTTATTGGGCCTGGGCATAGATTCCCCTCTTTCCTTTATTTTACAAGTGTATAAATACAACCTAGAGGCTTACATTGTAACTCAAGTGACACATCATAGAAAGATAATAAATCTAATCCCTAGGAGAATTCTCTAGGGTTTTTGTGCTTACTTTCTGTGTGTGAACAGAGTTGATTAAGAATTGAAAATTCATTGCACATGTATATATTATTTTCAGATGTTATATAAAAAGAAAAAAAGAGTGGACATCACTTTTATTTATGTTTTCTAGTGTTTGAGGAGAGAGATAAGAATAATTGAAAATGAAGTAATTAAGAAATAAAAGATATGATATGCTATAAATAAAAGGGGAGAGAGAGATAAAGAATACAAAGTGGTGTCAAATTCTATTTGATATGATTAATGTATCAATATAATTTTTTCTACAAAAATGTTTTATCAATTTAAATCAATCAGTTTTTGACATGGTAATATTTTTTTCAGTATTAAATAACTCTTTATATATATATATATATATATATATATATATATATCAAATAACAATACTTTTTATTTTTTTCATATTATTTTCTAAAAAATATTATTAAATATAATTTATTAGTAAATAAATTATTTTAATAAAAAAATTTCCCATTATTGTACATGTTAAAACACCACTAAAACAATTTTAAAATTGATTTACCTTGAGTAAATGATTTAGTAAATCATGATGAATTTGCTTCAAATAAAAAATATTTTTAATTAGAACCTCCAATTTTTTTATTTAGTTAAATATAAATATTTATTTTGAAAGTGAATGGTTCTAATGAGATATAAGATTATTGATATACTAAAAGTGTTATAGAATTATGTTAGGTTCCCTAAGTGATACTATTAAATTTTCTATTAAATTGAAATGAGTAGGGTATTGAAAATTGAAAGTTCTTTACTTTAGCATAAGGTTTCAAAGGACATTAGAAAATTTTTGACGTCTAACTTTCAAAGAAGTTGGGAACTAATTCGATTAAAAGTAAGGTTTTAGAAACTGCATCGTTAATTGAATCGGTAAAGATATTGATTTAAGGTTTATTAGTTTAATTGTGATTGAACCGTGGTCGAATTAGTCATAATAAAATATATATTTTAATAATAATATAATATAGTTCTTGATATATTAACAATAAATTATATAAAAATTAAGTTAACTAAAGATCATATTACATGTTTTATATGATTAAAAAACTATAATAAATAAAAATAATATGTAAATATTATATATAAATTTTTTATTTATTTAAAAATATTTTTTTAACAGAATTTTTTAATATCAACTCATCGCTTGAGCTCCGATATTGATTATTGTGACTCTCTGGTATGTATATGGATCATATGTTCCATACCGGATTGTGTGCGTGTGTGTGTATATATATATATATATATAATAGAAAATTTTTGTAACAGTTAAAAATATTAATTATAAATGTAATCAACTAATTCTAACCGTATTTTTTAATATCTGTGTAAAATTATTCACTTTTGAAGTATTGTTTGTATTTTTGGGATATAAGAAAGAATTTGTCTGCAAATGAATATACATTAGAAGAGTTTATCCATTCAGGCACCCTGTGTGGCCGTGAGTGTTCAGCTGAGAGGCTAAATTTGAGGGAAAAAAAGATAGCGTATACACATAAAGTTTTGGCTCAGTTTTTCCATTAAACTTGTGTTGCGCTAGTCTTAGTCATGGCATCTTCATTCTCAACACAGTTGCTGCAAAGTCAAAACCTTCTTCCACGTTTCCATCATCAGGTTCAGGTTACTACTTCCTATTAATCTTGATACTCTATCTTCCGCAGTTTCTTAGTCATCCATGTTGACATTGATGCCATTTCCAGCAACTGACAAGCTGGTATAAGCTGCCCATTTTCAAATTGAATTTAGCTTTTGGTCATTAGAAACACCTAAAACGCTTTCCAAACCATTGAGTATAACAACAATTAAGGTTGTTTTGTTGGTTATATAACATGAAAAGGGTAACTTTTACCAACCATGTTCATAGTTCATCTTACCTAACTCTATAGTTGTGCTTTTTACAAATTAATATCAACAAACAGGCTTGATATTTTTGCTTTAAAAGCAGCAGGACGGGTCAAAGGTTGGAAGGCCGCATGTGGTCTGTAGCAGTACCAAATCACAGCTTGGTCATGGTAAAAGATTGACATCAAGCTCTCATTATGCTGCAAGATTTTCAGTCTCAGCGCAATCTGAAGCAAAATCAATCACATATAGGAGAATGACATGTGTTAATGCTCAGGAAAGTGTAAGTTTATCATTTAAATTCATGGTTCGGAACCTTTTTTGAAGCAAAATTTTAGGCCAATGCGAGACAGTGGAAGAGTGGAAGGATAGTATTATTAGGCTTTTTACTTTCATTTTGGGCTTATTTCTACCCACTTGGGTACCATTCTATGTTTGCACAAAAATTCCAGTAATGTGGAGCATTTGTTGATCTCAATCATTTAGAATTAAGTCTTTAGTTTGTTGTTGGAATTGTGGATGATTAAGGGTCATACCACTACGAAACTAAGAACGACTAAAAGGAAAATACCACTTAATTCATGCTCTTCATATAAGGGAAAATAGTTCTTAAATACATAAGGTAAGGAAACGTTTTAGAAAACCGCCATACACCTGGTCCTAAATTTAATAAAAATTATATGTAATCTTTTTGCCAAATTGGGGTCTTTTTAGCTCTATTGGGCCTGGGCAGTGGAGGCCCATCATTTGTCCATCTTTATTTTGTATTGCTTTGACTAGAAAACTTCATGGCAATTTTGCTATTGTTTACGAAATTGGTTCATTGTCTTACACTGTTCTGTTATTTTCAGGCTGTAGAGTTGCAAGCCAAAGTGACAAACAAGGTTTTCTTTGATATCCAAATTGAGGGTGAACCTACTGGTAGGATTGTGTTTGGCCTATTTGGGGATGTTGTCCCTAAAACTGTAGAGAATTTTCGTGCTTTATGCACAGGCAAGCAATCAACATTTCTCTATAGAGTTTGCCTTGTTTTGCTTGTGATTATTATTGTGAAATGGGTCATCTGAGATGGCATTTTATAAATCGTTGTGCAGGAGAGAAAGGATATGGCTACAAAGGAAGCTACTTCCATCGTATAATCAAAGATTTCATGATTCAGGGAGGGGACTTCACTGAAGGAAATGTGAGTTGTTATATTTTGTAGGTATGCCTGCATATACATGCTGATGTGTGCACAGAATTGCACCCTTCCATGTATATGCACTATGACAAGAGTAATAATGTCTTTTCTCACATCAAATGCGCTTTAACTGACTACAGGGAACTGGTGGAGCCAGTATCTATGGTTATAAATTTGAAGATGAAAGTTTTTCCTGTATGTCTCTGTTGGAACTTGATCAGTAATATTGAGTTTTATATTGTTTACTTTAATTGGTATTTGAAATTTTTTTCTTTGGACGTTATTGCAATCTAAATTCTTATGTTATTTTTCTTCGTAGAGAACTTTTTAATGGATAACTGATATCTATCTAACATATATAAATAATTTCAGTGAAGCATGTAGGTCCTGGAGTTTTGAGCATGGCAAATGCTGGTCCTAATACCAATGGCAGTCAATTTTTTATTTGCACGGTAAAGGTGAGAGACATTGACAGTCCTTTCACTCTAAGAATGAGATAAGGAATATATGCTTTCATGCATTTGTTTTCTGAAAACTGAATAATTTTCCACCTCTTCCGATTCCACTCGTCTTTTGCAAACAAGGAATTTTTAGAAATAACACTAGTTTGAAAGACTTGACAAAAAGCAAAGCAGGTATCAGTAAATTATAGTATCTCTTATGTGATGAACTCATTCAGCCTGTATTTTAAGACTCTTATTCAGCCCAAGTTAAACTCTATAGTTTATACCTCTTACCTTTTATGGATTTTAGATTTCAGTTAAAAGTCTTGTAATCTACACTTCAACTTTTAGCAAGACAATTCTAGATGACATTATCTTGCCTAGTTCTACTTTTGATGCTCCCAATCTCACTATGGTCCACAATGTTGTCCTAATAGTTTTCAATTTGATGCAACTAAGCCTAGACAATTTGATTTCAACAGGGAGCTATCTTTGTTGGCATGGAAGTAACCTTTTATTGACTTTGCTTATGTGGAAATGTTTTTCTTCAAGTCAACTTAAAAAGTAGGGAGTAACATTGCTGCAACTAAAACTAGGGACCACAACCAAACATTCCTCAAAATTAAAAGGAACAAAAGTGTAAACGTGTAACTAAGGCTAAATCAATTCCCATTACTTTACCTGTTTTTACACTGTTGGAGATGTCTCAATAAGTAAGGCTGTTATTCTTTTGAATCTATTTTCAGAAATAAAAATATTGTTATATGTTCTACCTGTTAGATTTCATTTATTGGTGGCAACCTTGATTCACTTATTTTAATGCTTGCTCGTTTAGCTAAACCATCCTAAACTTCTCACTTTGACCATTAGATATATATTGTTTGAGGTTTGTTTAGATTTTGGTTCTAATATATGTGATTTTATGATATAGACTCCATGGTTAGACAATCGCCATGTTGTGTTTGGACATGTCGTTGATGGATTCGATGTTGTGAAGGCACTTGAATCCCTGGAGGTTAGCGAGTATGATAAAAGCCCTCGGAAGGCATGCAAAATTGCTAATTCTGGAGAACTTCCATTAGATAGTTGATCTTTACACTCAAGTGGAATACAAATATCTGCCTGCAATTACAATTTTCCAATGAGGTGGCATGGATTTCTGCAATGTTTATGTGTTTGAAGTTTGAATTATCATTTATCTCTACTGAAGGAAAAATTGGATGTGACATCCATATTTTGTAACTTAACGAAGATCCTTATGTAGAGTAGATGTCTGTTCTCTTATAAATATCTGGTTCTGCGATTTGCATTTACAATTTCCATCCATTTCATGATTCCAATTACAATATTTTCTTTAGCATCATAAAGCTTGCAAAATTATTGTAAATTTTGATAAAAACAAACCCTGCATTCTTAATTTGCTTGACAAGTTTGCTAAATATTTTATCAAGCAAAGCGGTATTGCTTTTTTGATATTATGTATGCTTTTCAAGGCATGATCAGCACCAGGCACCAATTCTGCACAGCCCACCTGTCATCAGTGTGTTCTTAATTGTTAGCTTGCATCACATATGGATAAACTTATATTGGAAGTGTCACCTCGCCTACCTCTAATATGTAGTATGGTTTAAATACTTGTTAGGTTACTCTCATTAGTAATTGGTTTTGAGATGAAACCTTTACATGGTATTAAAGTTAAAACCTAATTTCTTTCTGCCTGATCATCAATATAATCACCAAAAGGAAAGAGAAACACATGGAAGAATGAAGAAGGAAAAATTAATTTTAAGGCACAAAGGTGAAATCGTCATTTCACGTTTCCATTTTCTTTTATTTTCTTAATTCAACCTCTTTTCTTTTCTTTTAAATAATAATAATTAATTAATTATATTTTACCTCATAGTAATTAATAATTTACCATCAGATATATTTAAATCAAATTCCTCAATTAATCGCTCTTAATCAATTTATTTAATTCTTCAAAGCGCAATTAATTTAAATTTAATACCCGAGATGTTACAGTTACTATTAGCTTCTTTGCAACTACCATATCTCTAACAAAGAATATATCCAATTCATATGTTTATCATGGAATGAAGTATATGATTATGTGAGAGCATAACTGTACTCTAATTATTACAGAATACTTGGGGTGTAGAAAATGACATTTTGAGTTTAGATAACAAAGACGGGATCCAGATGATTTCTTGAGTGGTGTTAGCCAAACTCCTATATTCTGCCTCAATGCTGGACCTTGCCACCAATTGTTTCTTTGCCCACTAGGAAATTAGATTTGGTCCTAAAAAGATACAAGATCCTGATGCAGATTTTCTATCATCAGGACCTGAAGCCCAATCTGCATCACAATATGTAGTTATGGGAAAAGGCTTGTTGGGAGAAGCTTTTTGCATCAGAAGGCCATGAGTCGTAGTACCATTCAAATACCTTAGGATTCTTTGGAAGCTTTCCAGTGTTGCTCAAGGGGTCTGGAGTGAAACTGACAAGCTTTGTTAACAGCAAAGCTAATTTCAGGTATGATGATTGTAGCATATTGTAATGCTCTCACTATGGACCCATATAGAGTTGGATGTTCCAAGTAGTCTGAACCTTATTTGCTTAGTTTAAGATTGCCTACTATAGGAGTAGAAATTCCCTTAGCATCCGTCATGCTTGCCTTTTGAAGAAGTTCAGTAATGTTCTTAGTTTGAGATAAGATAAGAGAGCCATTTGGCAAGTGAGAGACCTAAATTCCCAAAAAATGTCCAAAACACCCAATTGTTTTAGGGCAAAACTGAGATTAAGATTCTAATGAGATCCTTAATTGCATCCAATGAATCTCCTATTATAATAATGTCATCTACATAAATAAGGACATACAGACATTGACTTTCACTACTTTTAATGAACAGAGATGAGTCACATCTACTAGACTTAAAGCCAAACTGAGTGAGAGTGCCCTTAAGTCTATCAAACTAGGGCCTAGGCGTCTGTTTCAACCCATAAAGAGCTTTTTGTAGCTTGCATACAAGGCTGGTATCCTACACTTCAAAACCTAGTGGCTAACATATGTAAACCTTTTCCTTAAGCAACCTATTGAGGAAGACAAAGTTAACATCAACTTGCTGAATAAGCCACCCTTTGGAGATGGCAATAATAACGATAGTTCTGACTGTCACAAGTTTTATGATAAGAAAGAAGGTTTCAGTGTAGTCACTTCTTTGTTGTTGATGAACTCCTTTGGCCATTAGTCTGGCCTTGTGTCTATTCAAGGAGCCATCAGAATTTTCTTTTACTCTAACACCCATTTATAACCTATTACTTTTCTACCTTGGGGAAAAGGTACTAAATACCAAGTATTATTCTTTAATATAGTAGTGTGTTCTTCTTAAATAGCTTACAACCAATTAGGATCAGCCATTGCTTGCTTAATAATAGAGGGCTCATAGTGTGTTAGGAGGATTCTTAGTTTGACTATACCATGTTTAGCTCTAGTGGTCATAGAGTGATTATTTTGAGGATAAATGGATGGTAAAGGTTAAGATTGAAGTGAAGGTTGAGGTTGAAGTGAAGGCTGAGATATAGGTGAAGGCTGTTGGTTGTGGTTACAATGGACAAGAGTAATGACTGGGTTAGAGGTATTTGTATGCGATAATGAAGAGTCAGACATATATGGAAAAACTTGATATGGTGTAGGCACAGACCGAACAACTGACACAGGAAAGACAATAAGTGCAAGTTTGGGCAAGTCATTTCATGCAATCATGTCAGAATTAGGAAACATGAGGGGATATGGGAACATTGACTCATGAAAGATTACATCTTTAGAGATTCGGATTTTGCCTTCAAAATTTAAGCATTAATATCCTTTATGGGATAGGGAATACCCTAGGAAAACATATTTTTTAGAATAATAATCCATCTTGCAGCTATTATTGGTTTAGTAAAGGGAAAGAAAGCATACACAAACACCTTTAGAAATTTATGATTAGGTAGTTGTTTAAACATTTGAAAATAGGGAGATTCTTGCTACAAAACAGTGGTTAGAAGTCTGTTTATCAAATAGGCTATAGTAAGAAAGTCATGATCCTATAGTTTAAAAGGTAGACTAGCTTGTGCTAGCAAGGTCAGTCTAGTTTCCACTAAGTGCCTGTGTTTTCTCTTAACCATCCCATTCTGGTGATGTGTGTGAGGGCAAATAATTCTATGGATGATATGTAGTTTAGAGAAGTAAGAATTAAAAGGTCTGAACCCCTTTCCCCAATCTGTTTGAATAGCTTTGATTTTTACAATCAAATTGAAGCTTAACCATAACTTTGAAGTGTTTGAAAACTTGACAGGTTTCAAATTTTAATTTCAAGGGAAAAACCCAAGTATGCCTGATGTAAGCATCTACATATGTGAGTAAGTACTTGGATCTTGTAAGGGGCTCTAAAAAGTAGGGCTTTATAGGTCACTAATCATTATAAGTATGTGATGATAATGTAGAGGATAACATGTGAGCTTTCCCAAGATAACAGGCAGTGTAAGTGAAATTAAATGAAATTTTATTAGGAAACTTCATATTACATTTGTTTAAGCCAACCCTGAGAGCATCATGATGAAGATGAACTAATCTTAGGTGTTAAGTGTTGTATACAATAGGACCAATAATGTGCGAAGGTGTAGACTTATCTGAATCAGAATAAATAGTAGAATTAGGACTATCATATATACTATTATTCAACCTGGTAGTAGATAGTATGAAAGGAATATACCCGAACTGATGATCAAAACAATAGAGCCTATCCTTGTCAACTGAGCCTTGAAGAAAGATTTCAAAAGTGACCTAAGATTTTACTAAGCAATGAGTGGGATGGAACTCAAAGAAAACAAAGTTATCCTTTGTAAACTTGCTCACATTCACTAAATTTTTAGTGATAGAAGGAACTAGCAACAGATTTTTAAGATGTAGTGTTGTGTGTTGAGGAGTAGGTGAAGAAAAAACGATATTGCCAATACACGAAACTGAAAAACCTTGTCCATTTCCCATTAGGACTTGAACTAAACCATTGACTATAAAAACATCAGAAATCTACATGGGATCATAGGTTACATGGTGAGTGGCTTCAAAATCTGGATACCACATTTGATCTGAGTCCATTTATGGTGTTATGAGATAGGCTTGAGCTTGTCTTGAGTATGTTGTTGAGCTCCTTGAGCAGAGTGAAAAATAGAGGATGAATTAGGTCTCTAGAATCCTAAGAAATTAGACTGATGATGATATTGTAGGGAACAAGGTGACAGATAATAAGGTGACTGAAATGCAAAGCTAGGTGAAGGATAGTTGTTTCTAGTGAAATAAGAGGATACATCCGTGGATTTGGACAGTAGCCATAGCCACAAGAGGAATCATGGCCTTTATGATAGTAAATGCTAGCAGCGTAACCAAATTTGAAGTAGATTTGGCACTGAACATTGTATCTGCCCCCATTATGACCATCTTTACCTCGATATCTCCTAAATCGACTACCTCTACCACAATAATCACCTCTACCTCCTCTAAGATTGCTATTATTATCAATAATTGCCACATGACTAGCTTCAAGAATTAAGGATAGGTTCTAACATAAAGAAATAAAATCTTTAAACAATGTAGTAGATTATGGAATCTGTGTTACATTAATTGATGTAGTGGCTCCAGTAAGGAGTTTCTTTTGCACAGGTTCAACACGGACATTGTGAGTTAACAACATGGATTCAACTTCAGTGATGGATCCTAGATCTACTTGATTCTGAATTATTGCCACTATGAAGTTGTACTCTTTTGGAAGTCCATCAAGAATGGACTCGAGATGATCACGGAAAACAAGATCTTTGATTGAACACAGGGTATTGACTGCGATCTTGATCTATTGAAGATACTCTAAGATTAACAAGTTTCCCTTTGAGATTATCTTTAGTTTCGACTTAAGGTGGCTCGATTGAGCCTTGTTTTGTGCTTAAAAGAAGCTATGCAATATATCCTAGATATACCATGACTACATGCACATCATAACATAAGGCAGGATTGATTTGGAAATGGAGGAGAGAAGTTATGTAAAGATGAGAGAGTCTTGCTGCTCTCATTCAGAGAACGATGGATTCACATTATTGGATTCACGATCCTCTTTCATGAAAAATTGTGTCGTAATCACTAGATTAACCATAAATTGTTGTAGTTTATAGTCTCTGATTACAACTTCAACCTACTGCCTTTACAAATAGAAGTTCTTTTCATTGTGTTTTATTGTAACTGGATGAGAAATGGTCACTAGAGCATTGTTTGTCGCTACATAAAAAACTGGCGCTATGGCCATTGGATCGTTAGAAGCTCTTTGATACCATTTTAGAAAGTAATAATAAGAGAGACAGAGATAAAGAAAGAGAGAGAAAAAATATAGATTTGATTTCATTAATTGCAAGAGTGAACAATAATAGGATATGTATACAATGCACTAACTCCTAACATATTACAAGATCAGCTAACTAACTTTACTGAATCAGTTATAACAGACTTCAAACAGAGTCCTAACAACATTCTCTAACACCAATGCAAACAATATGTTCAAAATACCCTATTATTGATCAATTATATTGAAGTCAAATTCTCTTGATATCTCTTATTTTCGCTTTGTCTTTCTATCTCTCTCCTAGTTGTAGAATGTAACACCCTCGGTTAACTAGGACAATCTCTTCCACTAGATCATCCTACTTAACTGAGAGGTTACGAGTTTTAGAAAAATGTGAAAGTTATGTTTTTTATACATATAAACATGGTGGAACAGATACGTTATATACAATATAAGTATGTACATCACATGGTCATAAGCAACAAACTATACATACACTAAAAATCAGGGGCACACAGGCTCCCATACAAAATAAACAAGACATAAAAGAAAAATATCTATCTTAATCCTCGTCTGTCCAAGGAGAATTTGGCTAATTTGCGCCAAAAATGAGCTAAGCAGGTTCGAACGGGGTAGAAATATTTAGAGGGCCAAACTTGTCGAGGGCTGGGAAGCAGAAGATGGAATGGTTTGTATAACGTTCCACCTAAAAATATTTTTTTATCACACATAATAAAGAATTTTCACAGTAAATTTTTCGCATAATTGATAATTACTAAAACAAAAGGTTTAGTAATGATAATAGTACTTCTTAATGCATATAATTTAGTTCTTATTGATAATTCTAAATCAGGAGCCTAATATGCCAAGGTGAAAAGAAATGAACAATATGCTGGAACCTAGCATGAACACACAATTACACCAAAAAGAGCAATGCACCAAGACCAACATCCCAACGTACCAATGTTAGGGGTGGGCGTGAGCAATCCCACTTGTTGGAAAGGGAAGAACCAAGCAATCTAAGTCTGGCGTAGAAACGTCTTAGGTTGGCGTGAGAACGCGTGACAGGGCATGGGACACACAAAGGTCATGGAGAAGGCCAGCGTATACACGCCAATGACGGGTGTGGGCGACTCGTAAGCTGGAACAAGGAAGGTTTCATAAGAGATTATGAGCGTGGGAACACCTACACTGGCGTACCAACACGCAAGAGAGGGAAATGCATTCTAGCATCCATGCTAGAGCTGGCAAAATGGGCTAGCCTGCATGGGCCAGCCCGAACCCACCCAAAAAATGTAATGTGAGGGCCCAAAAATAAAATTGAAAATTGATAAGCAAGAAAAAAGCCTGACCCTAAAAAAGTCTGAAAAAATAGGCCGAGTGCGGGCCGGCCCGTAAGGGCCGCAGGCGGCCCAAACATTTTAAAAAAAATAAAAATTATAGGGAGTTTCTCTTTTAGTTAGGATTTTTCTTCATTTCTTTCTACTTCTCATCTCATTGTATATGTGGAATATGGACTTTTATAGACATTTATTATGAACTTTAATGAAATATTTATGACACGTTTTAAAAAAATATTACAAATGTTCGTAGTTGTTCCACAAAAAAATGTTACATAGTTTTAATTTTTTTTGGATAGAATTTTAATTTTTTATAAATTTATTTTTTTAACTTTTTTTAAAGTGGCCCGCCCGAAGTTGACCGCGGCCCGTTGAGGGCCGAGCTAGGGCCTTTAATTTTAAGGCCCGAATTTTTACTAGCCTTTTTTGGCTCGACCCTAAGTGACCCACTGCCCAATAAAGTCCTGCCCGTTTAGGGCCGCCCGCCTGAATTGCCAGCTATAGTCCATCCCCGGGTTGAGACACACTCATGCTGGGAGGAGGAAGCAAGACATGAAGGACTAAGGGAATAACACCCAACCAATGTTTGAACGTTGGGATGGGCTTCCCAACGCGTGAGAGGGGATCAAGTCATGAAACAAGGCACCAACATGCCCATGTTGGCTGAGCGTGGGGACGCCCATATCAGATTCCAAGTTTTCAAATTTGTAGAGTGGTCTCTGTTACCTACCATTCCCATTCTGCGAAATACAAAGACCCCTAAATTTCCTGTTTCGACTCTGATATACACCAAAATTCATGGGCCCTATGTTTTCGGCATTCCAGAACTACTGGCACAGTCCGTTTGTCAAAATTCTACTGTATGAGAAAGTTATGTGGAAAGATGCATTCTAGCGCTATATGCAGAACTGAAGGTACCAAACCCAAGAAAAACAATTCCAACCTTAATTCAAGCACACCTACAAACTTAATATATGATTATGGGTTTATTTAAAATACCTAGAACATCTAACTTCTACCAATACATAAAATGGCTTATTTAGTTCCTCCAAAACACAAACTCACATATATAGTCTATGATATTACCATGACCTATCAATATATACATTTACATCAATCAATTCATTTTCACATAAAATTTTAACACCTGCCAATCACAATCATCAACTAATTTACTAATGGCTTATTGTCCACATGCATCATAAACAACAATACCTGGACATGGTTCACAACATACAAATCATTTCACATCATTGCTACCTATTTATTTTTCACCTGCACATGGTATTTAATTCACTCAACATTACTAATTAAGATAATCACAACCCATTCACTTTGATGCATCAGTTTCAACACCGTGAAAACCTACTAATATGCTCGGAACTATCTATATAACCATCTGAATTTTCAAAGTAGTTCGTCACTAATATTATCAAGTATGAATTTCATCATCTAGGTTCATAATCATTATCATCACATGAAATTTTCCGTATTCATCGAATTGCCATAATCTAAACATCATCTCATATCACTCCACTTCAATAATTTCGTCACAATATAAACATTATCATATGCATATAAAATATTTACCCCAAACTGAAATTCTTAATAATTCAATACTAGCATCAGCAAGCATAATCCTCATCCCTTAAGTTCATAATCATCATCAACAAAACAAATTATATAACTCAATAATAGTTACCAACTCATAATTATAAGTCAAATTCATAAACATCATTACCAAAGTAAGTAACCATCATCAAAACAATTTCAAGAACTAACACAGCCCATACATATACATATATCCATATACAGATCAAAATATCATCCTGGACATCAAAATACTATCTTAGCATTGCCTCTGAGATCACCTCGCATTGGTATCCGAACCGTCTGTAACCTCCTTGTCTACAGTCATTGAAACAACTATAAGGGAGAATGACCAGACATATAACTCAATTCAATAAATTTTAATAATGAAAGCAAAGTAAAACAATTATGATTTAACAATCAACATTATCAGCATCATACTTAATTGTCATTCCTATAATCATCACATACAATCAGAGATATCACAATTATCATCCATATATTTCATAATTGACTCTTAATCAAGAATAGCATAAGACGCTCTAGTATCCGGATACTAAAAGGATCAACCATCAACTAGGAGTCCACCTGACATCCAATGAACCCACCTAGTCCATCGAGCCCACCTGGCTCCCCACCTCAACCAATGGGTCCTAATCGATCACTGAGTAGCTCAACTGGGTCACTAATGACCACGAGAGCAAAAAATAAGGGGTAAATCATACCAAATGGTTATCCGCACTATACAACGTATATCCACAACATATAGCAATAGCATATGACCATTCTACGTCATTATCATCCACCATCCCCGACATAAAAGCCACCACCTTGGGATTATATATATACATGTATTCATATAATCTCAATTCATCAATAATACATACCAACATTAATCAATTCCATTGATAATTCATACTTCACATTTTTCATACTTACACATCATTGACATAATTTACAACTATTGTAATCGTCATATAATTTTGAATGATCAAACAAAACAAAATCAAACTTCGCTATTATTTTATTTTATAACATACTTATATATTATTGGTTCTCCCCGCGACTTCTATAAAATATCACATTTCCACTCAAACGCTTTTAAGGACATTAAGAAAATATATTCACATTAAATCATATACTACGGACACTCCCATACCTAACCTCAACTCTGAGCTTTCAAAACTTTGATTCTTCCACTAATCACACGTAAGGCGCTACCACACTACAAATTTAGAAATTTCAAAAATTGCCATAAGCGTCGAAACCTCCGAATCCTTTAAATTAATTCCTTAAAATAGTTCAAATTAATTCCGTATAACATTAAAACTAACCTTAACGGGTTCTGACGTTGACTTCAAGGATCCTCTTATTCTAACGACGCTCCGACCTCTCCTCTGCAACCTACCATCAATGAAATAAAACCCGCATTAGTCATTTTGGAATACCCATTACTCCCGTAATCATGCACAAGCTTCATTTATCATAAAAGTGTGAAGAAACCTTGCTCCCTTGAAAACCCCAGTTACAGGTAAGAAATTGAGAAGAAGAAAAAAATACCGAAACGTGAAATTAAAGGTACCTTTACGTAGCTCTCGCTTAGAGGATTCCGAAAATATGGTCAATTATAAAAATCAGCTAAGAATTGATTTTCAATGTAGATCTCAAAGTATCCAATAATGGCATGCAAGCTTTCTGTTTCTTTCTTCCAAATTTCACGTAGAGAAGACAATGTACTTGGAAAAATGTTTTGTTTCATTTAAGACAAGGGTAGAATGGTCATTAGCAAATTCCCTTTCCTATTTCTTTTAATCCTAAAAGCTTATTTTCTTTTCTTTATTCAATTAATCAAATTAATAGTAATTACTATACGTCTATTTTTACTATTTACCACACGGTAACTATTTCTTTATCTTCATAATTAAATGTTTCCATTTAATCACGCTTCTTCATTTAATTTAATTAACCTAGAATCCATTTAATTAAATTTTCACTAAGTTCACCACTAATTTATAATTTAATTATGTAAAACACAATTTCATTATTTTTAATTAACCGGGATATTACAGTCCGTTGTAGCCGGTTGTGATATGCATTGTAAGCTTCCCCGAGTAAGTCTCTGGCCTCTGTTGACATGACTATAAGGCTCTTAATCTCTCTATACATGAAGCTCCTGAAGGTATGTTGAAGGTACCTTTAGGAGTGGTCCCACTGACGCCTTTCTATAAATCTCTCCATAGAAGTCGGTGTAGGTGCCACAGGATGATATGGGTCCTCCATCACCATTTCTGGAACATAAAAAACCATGGGCTCTACTTGTAATATCTGCTCCGGTAAGGCTGGGAGGATGGCAAGATTTGCAGCCATAATGCCCACTGGGTTCGCCTCAGGATCCTCCTCGGGGTCTTCTTCAGGCTCTTCCTTTTGCTCATCATTGTCTCCCCTAGGAGATAGTGGGATGTACTCTAGGGTAGGGGACCTTGGAGGGTGACGTGGAGACTTTGGAAAGTGGTGAGGTCTTAGAGGATCCTCTGCTATGGCTACCTCTCTACTAGCAAGCTCCTCAAGCTCCTGAACCCCAAGAGGAAACAAAGGGCCTCCGGAGCAACGGACTGTGCTCTCTATCACCTCAACGTCCTTATCATAAGGATGCTCGACCTCTCGCTGCTGCTCTACAGGGATGTCCTATGGAATCTCTGGTATCAAGCCAAGTTGCTAGGACATGGTGCATCCTTAATGTGAAGTATACTCTAATCTCTACGAGTATGAGAACGTGGTCCGATATGAGGTCTGGAAGAAGTCGTAAGGGTAAGTCAAATCTTCCACAACAATTAGAGGGATGTCATTCCTGACATTCCTCTCACATAGTACCAATCGGTATTATTCTCTATTTCCTACCATTTACATAAGGGTTCCTAATCAATTCATACTAAGTTGTATTCCATCACTCAACCTTCCTCGATCTTCCCTATCTATTTAACTTTTTACTTTCCTTTTCACCACTAACTATTTCATAAAAGTATTAAACATTATTTCCTTAACATATTCATTATCAGTAGCATAACAATCAAGAATCACAATCAATCATAAACTCATTCAGAACATATAGTGCAATGCATGAGTTTTATTTCATTAAATTAATCTTCTTCTTAACCATCATGATGCATGTGGGCCTAAATCTCATCATTATATCACATCTAAATCCGTCCTACCCAAGTTGCCCCTGGACATAATGTTTCTACACTAGAGCGACCGGAGCCCGCTAAGCCCTCAAAGAGGTAATCAGGACACACATGTCCACATAATATATGGATCCATCTTACCATAATTCATAGCCACTCAATACTCGTGACTTGGTTCTCAACGACCATAGATTACTATCTAGGGTCGAAGTACACCAGGATTGCATGGTTTTGGCCAGTCTCGGGGTGCTACTCTTGAGCTATTTGGGGTTCTTTCCCGGTGTACTCCCAAGATCCAACTCAGGGGATCTATCACTCATATCTTTAGTGTACCCCTCGTTGTGTGCTCTAGTCTTTATCAGATCATATGAAAATGAAGCATGTTCCATACATATTCTTTTATCATACTTGTCATTGGTAGGGTCCTCTCAACAACCCACTTTCATTCTTAACATCGAGTTTATTTTATATCGTTCTTAATAAAATATTAAATCTATTTCGCTTATCTTTTTAAGGAATTAAGTCTGGTCAGGGAATTACTCTAAGTCACTTATGGTGTTAATCTTAATATTATTGGGTAGGACTATTCTAAGGATATGGGTTGCTCTGGTTATATAAGTGTATACTTGGTTCCTATTGTTTGTTGGCTAGCTGTTTAATTTATTTACCAATACCTCCTTTAGTTATTGTTATAATTATCCCTTAGTACTTACTCAAATCATAATATATTCCATCCAACAATTAAGAATGAAAGGGAAGCATCTATATACATTATCTCTCAAGGTAATAATTTGCACCTTAGTGCACCATTATCTAATCAGATCCATTCCAATCACATCATACTATTTCCATATCACATCAGGATCCCTACCGAGACTTGTTCTCACTTTTATTCTTTGCATTATGATTTATCAATGCATCTTAATATAATTTCTCAATTCTTATCACACAAGTTTTCATCAAGCCCATTCACACAAACACGTAGATGCATATAATTCAGTCAACATATACACACCGGTATGTAAATTCAAATAGTTTAGTTAAACACACGCGCTCATCCAAACATCATACCCATCAAGTACATATATACAAATTTTTAATAACATAATTATATTACGCTTATTTCAATCTTTACTGTATTAAAACTAACCATAAAGGTATTCCTATAATAAGCCTATAGTATTACTTTTAATACACACACACACACACACACACACATATATATATATATATATATATATATTCCTTTCCTTTTTATAATTTACTAATAATTCCTAAATGCTAGAAAATACTTTTTTATTAAATAATTCTCACTAGGCAAATATTTATATATATAACCGTGTATATATATAGGTATAAGTATATCTATTTTCTTTAAGAGTTATAATTTACTTACAAAAACTTCTTTTTAGTGAAATTAACTAGATTTAAGTGTAGTTAGCCGAGGGCACACTTCAAGTATTAGAGCATACCCATCTCAACCTCTATTAGAGGGAATTGGATGTCAATCTTGGTGATGATCATCTTGTACATAAACAAATAGCGCGATCCCGGTTGGCAACAGATCCGCTCAGTTATCAAGGGATGGACAACGACAAAGTACTCTTTGTATTATTCACCGAAGTGGATTATTAAGTCTGGTACTTCAATGCCATCCTTCTCCTTAACATACTTAAATAATACGCTTTAGTGTTCTTCATGCACCCCAGATGTAAAGGTCTTCAACTTTCTCTGTAGTCCAGTTGATGTGATGTATCACCATGTTTATACGAAAGCGATCAATTGCTACGACTCTAGGAGAATGTGTCCTGGAGTGACCCTCAGATGCCATTGTCTTTATTGTGTGTTGAAAAAAGGGAATAAAGTTGTAAAAAGCCACATCATCAGTCAAGAAATATCCAGCACTAGTGCCAGGCTCACTGTGAGGTTGAAGCGGAAGAAGTGTCTAACTCTTCTAACTCACGTGTCGACATCCTTGATGGACGTCAAGTCCCAGGGTCTCTTCCTCAATGTGGCGTTGCCCTGGAGACAGCTTGATTACCACTGTGTAATACGTATTGAAATCCCTTCCGTCTTACCTGCGGCTCACGCCTGGATGACTGATGGTGGCTTGGATAAAACCTTCACAAATTCATCATTCAAGATTCCATACCCCATACCCCATATGTCAATGCATAGAAATCTCTAAGTATTTAAATAGCAGACGATGTAGGAGGTATTTACAGAGGAAACAACATGTGTTGTTTTCTTCATACGAGTCAACAAGTTCTTTATATTACACCAAGAGATGTGTTAAACACCGAAGCAACAGAGTCTCAGCTTAGACAACAAGTGAAAATGATGTGAAGTCCCTCCCCCTTTTATTGGCAAGGCTGTGGGACCAAAAGGGCACCAAAATAGTTATAACATAATGATGGCGATGTTTCATATACCATCTCGTCTAACAGATATTCAGGCACTCAAATGTCGCAATAAATCAATGCATGCCACATGTCTTAGCAGAACCTTACCTACCAAAAGACTTGTAATTTTGGTATAGGAGGAATCATCGGTAAACAACAAAAGTGAAATTATCAACAACATCGACCTCACTACTTTAGGAACGACAGATAGCCCATTGAAGTAACTTCAACAGGCCAAAGGGCATTTATCTAGGTTGCACACTAGCCTCGTCAATGAGACACCAGAGACATGTCCCGTAAAACACAAGACCCTATTGTAGGCACCTTGTAACACCGATCGTCATCTCAATGTGATTCAGATCCCATGGGGACAATCTACAGTCTACATTGTATAGAGAAAGTTTAGTGTCAATCCCACGTGTTGTTGAGGTAAACAAGTATTATTATTATTATTATTATTATTATTATTATTATTATTATTATTATTATTATTATTATTATGATGATGATGATGATGATGATGATGATGATGATGATGATGATGATAGACAAGAAGAGTTGAGGTGAACAAGTGTGACGATAATTCTAATGATGCTGATGTAGAGTAATAGACAAGAAGATATTGTCTTCCTTATGGTATTGTATTATGGAAAATAGAAACTTATTGTTAGTAATTTTTGTATAATTCAAAGTTGTTACAGTAAAAGAAACTAGAACTAATGTATTTGAATAGAGAAAAACCAGAACTGCATATACTTCACTTCAGAAAACATTACAATTTAAAAGTTAAAAAAAACATAACTGCCCACACAACATAACTACTCACTCAACATAACTACCAACACATAAAAAATTAACTGCTTTCAACAACTGAAACAAAGATAATTATAAAACTAAAAAACTGCTTGTGGAATTCTAAGCACTTCTCTAACATTCCTCTTTGCTTTAGGAGCTATAAACGCCAAGTTATCTTTTGATAAACTCAAATTTGCTGATTAACAAAGGCTTTGTAAATATGTCACCCAACTATTCTGTTGTCTTGCAATAGGCAAGAGTTATATCTTCATCCTTTTGCATCTCTCTCAAGAAGAAAAGCTTAATGTTGAAATGCTTAGTCTTCCCATGAAACACATAATTGTGAGAGATTGCAATTGCAACTTCATTATCAACTTATCAACTAAAATCTCTGTGCTCTCCTTTTGTTCCAAATTAAGATCACTTAGGATCTTTCTTAGCCACAAAACTTGATTAACAGTAGCTGTTGCCGCGAGATACATTGAACACCCAATCAAACTCTTGTAATATCCTTTATCAACTTTGTCATTACAATCTTCTTTATATAATTTCTCATTTTGATTCATAGGAATGCTAACTTCCTTGCATTCTTCCAGCTTGAACTTCTTTAAGATCTCTTTGGCATATTTATTTTGACAGATGAAAACTTCATAATCAACCTGCTTAATTTCCATCCTAAGAAAGAAAGTCATCAAACTAAGATCTGTCATTTCAAAAGCCTGCATTATATCTAGTTTAAACTCATCAATAAGCTTTGCACTGCTCCTAGTAATTAAAAGGTCATCCACATAAGGAGAAACTACAAAGAATCTTATTGCTATTGTATTTAACATAAAGCATGGATTCTGAAAGACTTCTTTTAAATCCAAGGCCAAGAAAATAATCACCTATTCGACTATACCAAGCTCTCGGGGCCTGTTTTAGGCCATAAAGAGCTTTATATAATCAATAGACTTTGTCTTCTTTACCTTCCACAATGAAACCTTTAGGTTGCTCAACATAAATTTATTCCTCAAGTGTCTCATTTAGGAATGTTGATTTGACATCCATTTGATGCACTTTCCAGCTAAGTTGAGTAGAAATAGAAAGAAGATTGTATCAAGCCTAACAAATGGCACAAATGTGTCAAAGTAATCAACACCAAAAATTTGTGCATACCCTTTAACTACAAGCGTTGCTTTATGCTTGTTAATTGAACCATCAACATTTAACTTGGTTCTAAATACCTATTTCACCCCAATTACCTTTTTGCCTTAAGGTTTATCAACAAGCTCCCAAGTTTTGTTTTTATCAATCATAAACAGCTCCTCCTTCATTGCATTCTTCTATTTGGAGTCCTTTAAAGCTTCTTCATGATCGACAGGTTCACATATTGCAACATTGCATCTCTAATATATTTCAAACAGCAATCGAGTGCCTCTAACTGGTGGATCATCCTCTCTTTCATCTAGCCACGAACTTGTCTTTGGCATAGAGGTCTTTGAATCTTCTTAATCACACTCTTCATTTTCCATGAAGTGTACATCTCTGTTGATAGTAATAGTTTCCTTTTCAGGTTGGAAAATTTTGTAAGCCTTTAATACTATACTATAACCATTGAAAATTCCCGCAACATCCTTTTTGTCTAGTTTATCTTGTTTAACCTGTGGAACATAGGTAAAACAAAGACAACCAAACACTTTGAAAAATGAATTTGAGGTTTGTATCCATACCATGCTTCAAAAGGAGTTTTATTGTTCACCGCCTTTATGGGAAGTCTATTTTGTAAGAACACTGTCGTGTTTGCTGCCTCTGCCTAGAATTTCTTTGGCAAATTCTTTTCATGCAACATGCATCTGGCCATCTCCATAATAAATCTATTTCTTCTCTTACTAACTCCATTTTGTTCTGGAGTATAAGGAGTTCTAAGTTGACGTTCAATTCACGCTTCGTCATAAAATGAATTAAACTAATGTGAGGAATACTCCTTGCCATTATCATACCTTGAAGTCTGAATTTTACAGCCACTTTCATTTTCCACTCTTACTTTGAACTTGTAGAAAATGTTCCTAACCTCTGATTTGAATTTTAGAAAATAAATCCAACACATTCAGGTTAGATCATCTACAAAAATAATGTAATAACGATTACCTTTAAGGGAAGGAGTCCTTTGAGGCCCTCCTACATCAGTATGAATTAGTTGCAACTTTTTATGGCTCTCTAAGTGGATATTGGGAACAAAAGTCTTCTTTGCTTCCCGTATTGACAAGCACGACAATCTGTAGAAATCACTTCAAAATGAGGTAAGTCTCTAACCATTTCAGATTTTGGTATTTTTATAAGCCCTTGATAGTGATAATGCCTAAGTCTCTTATGCCATAACTCAGCAACATTTTCTTTTGCTAAAAAAGCTACTTGCACCTCCTAAGTTGGATCTAGTGAGGAGCTTTTGCCTATCATTTTTACCTTAAACAATTTTTGACCTGCCGCATCCTTGATCAAGCAGTATTTATCTTCAAAAAATACCTTAAAGCCTTTTTCTAATAGCTGACCAACACTCAACAAATTTTGGTCTTGGTCAGGTACAATAACACATTAGAAATTGTTTTAGTTCCTGAAAGTGTTGCAATGGCAATGGTTCCTATTCCTTTTACTAGAATATAACCACCATGACCTATCGAGACCATTGGAATTTTAGAAGGCTTTAATTCCTTGAAGAGTTCCTTGTCATGAGTCATGTGATTGGTGCATCCACTATTAATTAGTCAAGATTCACTTGAAACATTGCTTGAAAAACAAGTTGCAACAAAAAGTTAACCTTCCTCATCTTCATTAGCAATTTTATCATCTTCTTGTTGTTGTTGAATTTAGTTCTTGTAAATGACAGCTTCATGCCCAAGTTGATTGCACTTGGTGCACTTAGCATCAAGCCTTCTCCAGCATTTGAATGGAGGATAACCAATCTTGTTGTAATGCTTGTAAGGAGGATATTTTTCCTTTGAGCTTCTTGCTTTGCTTTCATTTCTGACAACACCTTCTCTATTTAGTTACTAGTTCTTCCTTTTGTTTCTCCCACCGTTTTCATGTTTAGAAGGAAAGGCTTCCTCAAGAAACCCTTCTTCTCTCATAGCCCTTCGTTGTTCTTGTGCCTGCAAGGAATTCAACAACTCTGTCAAGGTGATCTTGGACAGATCCTTAGTGTTTTCCAACGTGGTAATGGTAACCTTAAATCTTTCAAGCACAGTATACAGAATTTTTTAAACAATATGAGAGTCATTAAATTTAGAACCAAGCAATCTTACTCTATTTGTTATCCTCAAAAGCCTCTCGAAGTACTCCTTGATAGTTTCTGATTCTTTCATCTTCTGCAATTCAAAGTCTCTAATAAGATTCAACACTTGCATGCCTTTGATTCTATCATCTCCATCATATTCTTCTTTGAGATAATCCTATATGGCTTTTGTTGACTTTAGAGACATGATTCGAGTGAAAATTATAGGTGAAACTACAGCAAAAAGCTATGCCTTTGCCTTTGCCTTAGCTTTTCTGGTTTTTTTGTTCTTGTGATTCTTGATTTGAGCCATTGTTGGATTGCCAGGTAGTACTGGAATTTCATAATCCTCTTCAACTGCCTCCCATAAATCTAGAACCTCTAGGTAGGCTTCAATTCATACTTCCCAAATTTGTTAATTTTCACCACTGAAGACTGGTGGTGCTATTGCTGAGAAACTTGAACCTCCTTCCATGCTTTCAGATTTTTCTCTTATAGGTCCCTCAAGAATAAGGAGTTTTGATACTAATTGTTAGTAATTTTTTTGTAAAATTCAAAGTTATTACATTCATGGTTGTCAAACTCTAGAGTTAACTCGTAGACTCGTACGAGTCTACGTTTCTACATAGGGAAAATGAGTTAATTCACTTGTAGACTCTTACCTGTACAAACTTGGCTGGACTCGGGTAGAATTGTGCTAACTCATGTAGACTCGCGAGTTTCCAGCGAGTGAACGAGTCTGTGCAGGTCCGAAACCCTAATTCCAAAATTAATAAAACGACACTGTTTGGACCCCTGTTTCCTTTTCTTCTTCTACTTCAACACTTTTTCTCCTTCGATTCAACATTTCTTCCTTGGACACTTCTTCTCCTTGTCTCTGTTCGATGGCACGACAATCACCAACAATCTCCGGCTCCGACTCCGACACTGACGCCGATGCCACCGTTCTTCTTCTTCGCATCTTGCACGAGACCTACCCTTGTTCGACTGCAACCACACGAGAGCCATCACCCGCGACTGCACCACTCACAACACCCACCACCTGCTACACCCACCACTCACCGCGACACCCACCTGCACGCCCCTGTCCCATGGCGCCGCGCTGAAAACCCTCCGGGAACAGGTGTGTGTTTTTTTCCTTACTCCTTCTTTCTGTTTATGTCCCTGTCCCTGTTTCCCTCTGTTTCTTTCACTAAGTGTCCCTGTTTCTTTCTTCTCAACCTTCTCTGTATCCAGCAACTCTAAAACTGAGAAAGATGGTGGCTCAAAGTCCAACAGCAACATCGTTCAAGCTCTCCTTCAAGCAAGAAATAATATCCCAGGAAAGAGGTCTGACATTGTTTGGAAACATGGGGTTGATGTTGATAGGAATGGGAAGTGAGTCCAATAGAATTATTATGCAAAGATTGTTAGAGGTGTTTTCAGGTTCAAGCACTATCTTGCAAAAACTAGGGAGGATTCAGAGCCTTGTGCTAGTATGCCTGATGAAACTAAGGAATTGATTATGAAGATTTGTGCAGAGGCTAAAGTGGCAGCTCAAAAAAGAAAGGGTTTGGTTATGGATGAAGGTGATGATGATGATGGGAAGCATGTTCATATGTAAGCAAGATTAAAGAAAATTAACAGTGGACCTAGTAGTGTTCAAGCAACCCTTTACTAAATGATGAAGAAGAACATCAAAGGGGATGTTGATGAACAAGTTGCTAGATTTTTTATACAAGTGTCATCCCCTTTAATGCGATTAAAAATCCAGAGTTTATAAAAATGTGTGAGGAAATTGGACGATATGAAGTTGGTTATAAACCTTCATCATATCATGAAGTAAGAGAGACACTTTTGAAGCAAGCAGTGGGTCGAACTGAAGCAATGCTTGAAGATTTCAAGGCAGAATGGAAGAAGACTGGTTGTGCAATTATGTCAGATGGGTGGACAGACAAGAAAAGGCGTTCAATTTGTAATTTTTTGGTGAATAACCCGAAGGGTACAGTGTTTCTATATTCATTAGACACTTATAAAGTTTTCAAGATGCTGGATGATGTTGTTAATTATGTTGGAAAGGAGCATGTAGTGTAGGTAGTCATGGACAATGCTGTAAATTACAAGGCAGCCGGGGAGATGTTGATGGACAGAAGAAAGAATTTATACTGGACTCCTTGCGCTAATCATTGTATTGATCTCATCTTGGAAGATTTGGAAAAGAATATGAAGTTGCATGAGATAACAATAAAGAAAGGAAGGAAGATGACTACATATATATATTCTCGATCCATGCTTATTTCCATGTTGAAGAAATTCACTGGAGGAAGGGACTTGATTAGGCCGGGTGTGACTAGATTTGCAACCGCCTACTTGACTCTATCATGTCTCAATGAAAACAAAGCTGGTTTGATGAATTTGTTTGGTTCAGATGCATGGAAAGCATGTAAGTTTACATCTACACAAGATGGGAAAAAGGTTGCCTCCACAACAATGGATAGTCGCTTTTGGAAGAACATCATCACTTGCCTTAAAGCTGCTGCCCCTATGATACAAGTCCTTCGTTTGGTTGATTTATATGAAAAACCCGCAAAGAGTTTTATTTATAAGCAATGGATGCAGCTAAGGAGAAGATCAAATCTAACTTTAGAGATTTTAAAAAAAGGTAAACATGCATTATTTTTATTTAGTGTTTGTTATCAATGATAACTTTAAAATTAAAGGTGTTTATTTTTATTTGTAGCTATGAGCCTGTATGGGAAATCATTGATAAAAGGTGGGATAGTCAATTGCATAGGCCCTTACGTGCAACTGCTTACTACCTCAATCCTAGTTTTCATTATGATGCAAACTATAGAGATGATGACTTTGAGGTGAAGCAAGGATTGTTTAATTGCATAGAAAGGTTGGTTAGTGATCCCGAAGAGAGGAATAAAATTTCCTTGCAAATATCTGAATTTCATAATGCTAAAGGACATTTTGGGATTGACACTGCAAAGAGTACTAGGAAGAAGCATCTTCCAGCAGAATGATGGGATTTGTATGGATCCACATGTACTGAATTGAAGAAGTTTGCTATCTGTATTCTAAGCTTGACTTGTAGCTCATCGGGATGTGAACGTAATTGGAGCTCCTTTGAAATGGTGAGTAATTTATTTTTATGATGGCTTTGCCTTTGCATGAGTTAGAAATTAAAATTAGAAAATTGACGAATGACTTTGTTTATAGGTTCATACAAAGAGGAGAAACCGCCTTCATCAAAAAAAAAGAATGACTTCGTTTATGTTATCTACAACCTGAAGTTGAAGAATAGACAAAGAAGAAAGGATGCTGCTGCCTTATCTTTTGAGGATGTTCAATCCGGTGATGAATGGATAAGGAAGAAAATCTACTAGAAGAAAATGTTCAACAAGGGGATGAAGAAGACATGCCAAGCAGCAGTGTGGATGTGGTCCAAATGGAGATTGGAGTTTCAAGTGGTGCAAATGATGATCTTGGACCCTATATGGATGTCCATGTTGATGATGATGATGATGATGATGAAGATGAAGATGATGGAGATGGAGGATCATCAGAGATTTGAATTTGATAATCATGTTTTCTTTGATGTTGCTTCTAGTTTGACAATGGTTTATGTGTGTTTGTTATATGACTTTATGTGTTTGTTATGACTTGTTGACAATTGGATAGTTTAATGTTTAGTTTTTAACCATTTTAGGATGTTATATCTTGTTTGGATGCATTTTTAATATTAATTTTATATAATTTTTAGTATGAGGTAAACTCTTACGAGTTTACGAGTCGAGTCTACCTAGCCAAAACGAGTCTAGGTAGACTCTTGAGTCTGACAACCTTGATTACAATAGGAGAAAATAGAACCAATGTATTTGAATAGAGAAAAACCAGAAGTGCACATACTTTACTTCAGAAAGCATTACAATTTAAAAGTTACAAAAAAACATAACTGCTCACACAACATAACTGCTCACTCAACATAACTGCCAATACATAAAAAACTTAACTGCTTTCAACAACTGAAACAAAGATAAAAATAAAACTAAAAAACTGCTTATGGAATTCTAAAGCACTTTTCTAACACTTATTACATGCAGAATGTATTGTGTTTTGAAAATGATACTTTAACCTATTTTCTACTTTCCCCTTCTTATCTTGTATTTTTCTTTGAAATATATTGGACTTGTGATTGCAAGGAAAGAGGTTTGGTGGTTATGGTGGTGGTGGATTCCATTTATCATGCTTAGGAGATTTATTTGACATTTTGCTTACTCAAATCTCAAAAATCATAGAAAGTTTGTGGGGGAGAATTATATATAATTAACATCTAATGTTCAGATTAACTGTCTGTATTTCTGTTTCATTATCCATTTAAGAATTTTCAAGGTGAAAACATGAGTCTCAAAGCACATTTGTATGAGGTAGTTTTTTTTCTCTCTCAATGTACTATAACTCTGTTAGAGATGGAAACCCAAACGAGCGACAAGTCAATTAGGATTTCAACTTACACTTTGCATTAACGCATTTTTTCAGCTAAAACTTAGTGAATGCCCAATTAATGTAGTGACATTTATTTTCGACTCTCGGGATTTAACATGTTGCAGGGTTGTAATTTGATATTGTTCATGGTCTGATGGTTATTGGCCAAAGAGTCAATTGTAGTGGTTTTCACTTTGGTTCAAATGTTCACAGTTGCTGCAAAGTCAAAACCTCCTTCCTCGTTTTCATCATCATATAGCCAGGTTACTACTTCCTATTGATCATGTTTATCTATCTTTTGCAGTTTCTAAGTCATACTTGTAGTAACATTGATGCCAATAATTTGCAATCTGGTATAAGCTGTGCATTTTCAAATTAAATTTAGCTTTGGTCATTAGAAACACCTAAAACGCTTTCAAATCATTGAACATGACAATAATTAAGGTTGTTGGTTATAACATGACAAGGTAACTTTTACCATAACATGTTCATTGTTCATCTTACCTAACTCTATGATGAATAGAAATATATTGTTTGGATGAATAGAAATAGAAGAGAAATTATTTGGTATTCTTTAAGTTAAAGCTAGAAATAAAAGCTTTAAAAATAAATATCTGGTTCTATAATTTGCATTTGCAAGTTTCCATCCATTTCATGATGCCAATTACAACATTTTTTTAGCATCATTAAGCTTGCAAAATTATTGTAAATTTTGATACAAACAAATCCTGCACTCTAGATTTGCTTGACAAGTTTGCTAAAATATTTTATCAAGCAAAACTTAAGCAAGGACCATGGTTTCAACTGCTGGGGATTGAATCATTTTCTGCAGGTTCCCTTCTTCAACCTCCCATATTTCAGGTATTGCTTCTTTGATATTATGTATACTATTCAGGGCATGATCAGCACCAGGCACCAAATCTGCACAGCCCACCTGTCATCAGTGTGTTCTTAATTGTTAGCTTGCATTTCATCACATATGGACACGGAATATGGGGTTATTCAATTGCTTATATCTTCACATAAATTGCAGATAGCAAATAATAGCTTACAATAACAGTGTGAAGCCCAGCTACTTTTCCATTTGCTACATTTCTAGCACTGTCATCAAAGAAAAGCTGCATAACATAGAAGGGAACTATTATGAATTTATTTCAAGTTTCAAAAATGAGGATCAAAGAATATATTAATAATCATATAAAAGAAGTAATCTTCCTATGTCACTCTTTAGGTAAGTAATTAATCTTACTGTTTTCCTTGGATCCACGTTAGCAATCCGGATAGCAGCCTCAAAGGCTTCCACAGATGGTTTGCAGAGGATTTGGTGGTGGGAATTGAAACATCCACCCTCTGATAAATCACATGAATTATTAAATGGTGTACTTCCCATGTGTACATGATCATCATCAGTGTAATTGATTTGTTTCGGAGGATTGAGTGTTTCGAAGCATATGATGCCCTCAAAACAATCTTCCAGACCCAATCTGTTGAGAACTTGAACTGCATGTGCGTGATCAGCATTGGTGAATATCTGCAAATAACATTTTCGAATCTATGAATATTGTTTGAATCCTCTTAAATCAACAAATTAAATAATAACTCCTTCATGACATACTATTTTCCGCTGAGGCATGGAAAGCAGAAGGTTCTTTAATACTGGATCAGGCTTCAGTTTCTGGTATGGTAATCTTCCATGCACGTAAGCATGAAACTCGTCATTGTCAAACTCATAGCCAAGGACCTGAGGGGAAATTAAGACTTCAAATTAGACTTATTCTATTTTTGTAGTTCTTGTAATTTATTCCAACACAATTTCTTACAATTCATTTTTTTTTTGTCCATTAGAATCACATTTTTTATTCAAAAATCAAATGTATATTTATCAAAGACTAATCTTATTTGGACATAGGAATAACTGAAGTGAGTTTTTTGTCAGTGAATAAAGTCTTTTTTAAATACATATAAACAATTTATCCCAAACAATGTAATATGCCTAAAGGACTCAATATTTACCAATTGGGTCGAATTTTGTTGGTAAATCAAATTACTATTAATATCTCTTATTTGGCTCTCCCTTTTATATTCTTCTCCTAGTTAATGGTAGAAGACATGAGAAAATAAAGCTTCTCTATAAATTATGTTTATAAACTCATGGATATTATATCATTGACAGTAAATCAACATTTCAGAAGTTCGGTGCAGAGAAAACTGAAAGCAATTCCATATCAAGTTTGCCATACCTTTAATCCTGCCATAGTTGTCCCGTGTTCTCTGTATAAATCCAGGCACATCTTTGGTACTTCACTCTTTTCAATATCCAAGTGTTCCAACATATACTCTGCAATCAATATTAGTTAACTACAGTACTTCTATCACATATGGGATTATAAGAACATCTAAATATATGTTCTTATTATAATAGTACTTTATGTTTGTACCTTGTATGTTCTTGCGACATAACAAATTGAGACCTAAGCTCAATGGGTAGAGAGTATCATCCATATCTGTGACCAACATTTGAAATCAGAATTAATATCATTCCCTTTTTACTCTTTATTATTGTAGTAATGGAAAGGTTTACAACACACTCCAAAATCACTCTTTCAACTTGCTCTGTTTTGAAACTTTTAAGAGCAAACGCCCAACCATTAACGCTTTTCATTATTTTCTTTTGGACACATATCTAAAAACAAAGAAGAGCATAACAAATTGAATTCCTTGTTTCATTCTTTAGCTTTTCTTTTGTTGTCTCTAACTTTGAAAAAGGGAAACGTAAAAATGAACCAAGATTTCAATGAGTAATTTTTATAGAAAGCATGCAATGAAGTTTAATCAAAAGACACAGATGATTGAGTTGAGTTGCACCAATCATACCAAAAAGCAAGCACTCGTACTTTACTTCAGCAACCTTGTCCCTGTGAGCAGTATCCATCTTAGAAGAACTCCAAATCTGCAGCAAACTTCTGTAGTAGTACCTTAATTTGTTTGCAGCTTGATGGTCATAAGAACATGATCAGCTAAAAAGTCTGAAATAGAAACACCAAATTTGACCAAAAGAAACATGTACCTGGTGATCACCTAATTCATCACTGATCAAAGTAGATCAAAGGAGTGCTGAGTTTATAGCTTGATACTCTCCACTTGAATAAGCCTTATTTAAAAACGATTAGACTAGTAATCAGTATTAGTCATTCTATGGGTTATGATAAATTCAATGCCTGAAACAAGACCATCAATGTGAACCACATAAACTTTCTTCAAATACGACAATATGAAGACTTTAGGCACATTAAGAGGACATTAGTGTAAAGGTGAAAGAAAACAAGTAGGATAGGTGAGACGAAACTAGAAGAAACAATACCTGCACACTTAACTAGTGTTTGAATGAAAAAGAGGTGAAGCACGAGATTAGTCGTGGTTCGATACATCTATTTATACGTGTATTATATGATTCTGAAGTGGGGACCACCACTAAGCATAATGTGCGAAATGACACAAAATTTCTCAAGTGGTGAGCATTGTTATTTTTCAATTGCTATAACTCATCATCTACGTATCTTTTTGCAATGACTTTCTGTGCCATAATTGCTCCATTTTGTGTCAAGTCCTCTAGTCAGGACTTAAGGAATGATAATCTAAAGCATTCACGTCACTAATCCTCTTATTAATGAGTGAAACAAGTGCATCAAAGTTTTAACGCGGCTGAGTTAAGTATTGAAAATAAATAAGCTTTAAAAAAAGATAATTTTGATAAAGTTATGGTTATGCTCCAATGCATCTTGACAATGCGTTATATGTATATATACGAAAGTTAGATAAATGGTTGGGGATACTATCCCAAATTCCATCCATAGGAGCAGTTTTCGGTGGTCTTTGGAGCTTCTTACCAAGGAAAAAGGGAGGCATATTCTAGAGATTGGGTTGTGAAGATGAGGTTTATTCTTTTAACTATGATGGAATATGACTATATGAGCATCGTTGCTTCTATCTATGAATATATTAAAGCACACCACTAAAAAGCCTATTATTTAATGCCTTCAATTTGCGTCCAAATCAGATGCCACCGTCCTTGTTAGGCTGGTTCTAGTAGAAGCCAAATCACCATTCACTAGGTTTTTTATTCATCTTTATTGAAAGTTTTTTATTCATTTATGTTATGGACTTTTGGTTCTCATGTGTATTTGTAAAGATTTTCCCTCCTTTCTTCCCCTCATTTACCTCCTTGATATCCTTCTTTTCTCCTACCTTGTAAGTGTAAACACAAACAAGTACATATCATTTAGTTCAAGGAAGATGAAACAGAAAGATCTTCATGACTTAGTGTTATTTGATTAAAAAAACAAAAGGGGAGAATAAAATGAGAGAGATTTTACTTCTGTATTTATTTCAAATAAAAATTAAAAGATTTAACCAAACTTGTTTAATTCAACAATTTTAAAGGGAATGAGAGAAGAATTGAAAGAAAATTAAAATTTGGAAAATTGTATTGATGCCCTCCCTCCCTTTTTCTTCATTAAATCTCGGTTAAATATCTATTTTAGTCTCTTATGTTTCATATTTTTTTCACTTCACTCCCCTAAGTTTTTTTTGGTCAGTTAAGTCCCCTAAGTTTTAAAATAGTTTCAGTTAGGTCACCTCTAGTGCCTTTCATCCAATTCCGCTAACACGGTTAAAACAATGCTACTTTACATGACACGTAGACAAAAAGTGACCTGTTGACTACTAGAGATGGAAATGGGTCAGCCGTCCTTCGGGGGCCTATGGTCCGGCTCGTTTAAAGCCTACATAAGCCAAACTTGTCGGGCTAGAAGACGACTTTTAAAAAAGCCTTTTTAACTAAACAGGTCAGGTCATAGACTTTCTAAAAAGTCTTTGAAGCCCAACAGGCTGACCTATTTAATTAAATTAATTGTTAAGTAGTTATATATATAATATATACATATATATATATATATATATATATATATATATATATATTACATATATACATTTATATAATATAAATTAACATTACAAGTTTACAATTAAAAAAATTTAAAGGGAATGGAACACAAAAAAATTTTAGGTTGGTTTTGGTCTTTTAAAAGTCTCACCATAAACAGGCCTTTTAAACAGACTTTTAAATGGGCTATGCCTTCAAACAGGCCAGATCAGTCCCTAAAAAAAAGCTTATGACGGACTAATAGGCCAGACTCAGACCTTGAAAATTTAACATAGGACAGACTCAGACCTTTCAAAGCCTGACCTGACCTAGCTCATTTCCATCCCTATTGACTACACACACTTAAAACAACATCATTTTACATGTTTAACAAGATTTTAAATTAAGGAATCAAACCATTCCTCTTCTTTCACCATTGTTACAAGAGCTGTAGAGAATAGCAGTTCTTTGTCTTCTACCCATCAAGAAAAAAAGGCGTCCATGTATTTCATCCTAGGGCGTGTTGAAGTTGTCTATACGTTTGCCTTGTCAAGGACCAAAGTTATGAACAATGGGTTTTTTTGGTGCCAAATTGAGTTGTTCTAGCTTTCTTGTGGAACATCATATTTTGTTAAAGTGTTGACCTTTCATTTAGGTTTCAATAATTTCCATGAATTTTCTTTCATATATTGTTTAAAGTCTGGTTTGTAATTTTTTTGGGTTAATTTTAGGGGTTTAATCCTTTTATTATATTGCTTGCTAAAGAAGGCTTAGTCAATTCAATAACAGGGCATGTTGGTTTTGATCACTTGGTTAGGTGTTCCATTTTTTACAAGCACAATTAGGATTTTAGTATTTTGGTAGACTTTCTAATGTTGGGTTCCTTTGTTGTGTTTTGCAGATATAGAGAACCTATTTAAACTTCAAATCCACCATGAACGTTGATTTGTTACTAAATGTGGAAACAAATGAAGATATATAGGAGAAGTTTTAGAATGAAGTATTGGTTCTAATAGATGGATTTTTTTTGAAGTTAATGGCATTCTAAAAGACATGGGTTACGTGAATTTTGAGTAGTTGTAATACAAGATTAGAGGGAAAGAATTGCATGTTGGTTTAAAGGTTCTTATGAATGACAAGGGTTACATGGAAATGGAAATAGTTGCAAAAAGATAGGGCAATATAGATTTTTACATTGTTCATCCTATTGAAGAGCCCTAATTCATTTTGCCTTTAGAAGCACCTAAAGAAAATGCAACTAAAGTTGGAGGGACTGAGGGTGTTAAGGTTGAGTCCAATGTTAATGAAAAAGGCCTAAATGATGCTAGTGATGAGGTCCAAGTCAATAAAAACATAATTGTTGAAGAAAAGTATGGTTGAAAAAGGAAGTATAAACCAAACCCCAGACTCTATTTTATCTCCAGACCTCGGATTTGTTGATAACAATCTATCAAGAATCCATTAGAATATAAAGTCTGTATATCAAGAAACTAATCTGTGTATTCAAGTGTTTCAGGATAAATAGTGCATAGACTACAAAATAAAGGAGGAGCCCTTGTGCTCAAAATCTAAATTTTAGTATTTGGATGATGTCCAAAAGTCTGATAGAAGAAGCTTATTTTTACACAATCAGACTTATAGAGCATCAAAAGAAACACATTGTCTCTAACAATTTAATTGCAACGTTCTTAATTCTATTTGCGTATTGCATTGGGTTCCATGTTCTTATCAAATATGTTTGTTTATCATCAAAGAAGACAAGAGACAAACAAAGCTCAACAGCCAAAGTTAACATACCTAACTCTACGCATGAACAAAAAAAGCTGAATCAAAGTCAGCGTGTGTGTCAGCTTAAATTCAGAAGATTATAGCATTGACTTTTTCTCTTTGTTTCAATCAAATGAAGTAAATAAATAACTCTATTTGTTGAAGAAATAAAATAGACCATTTTCATACCAGACTCTTAAATCGCTCTCTGATTACCAAAGGTCTAGTAATGAAAGCTCAAGGCAAACGCCTTCATAGGATTTTCAATGTCTATATCACCTTTCAAGGAATAACAATGATCACATTCCAACACCTATTTATACTTTAGAAGATTGAATTACAAATAAGAAGAGAAGAACAGAAGTGAAAAACAGAGAAGAAGTTATTGAGAAACCTCTTAAGTCAAATTGTCCTTCTCTGTAATTCATTCATTCTCTCTAGACAGTGGCCTTTCTTTCTTGTTTTGCCTCTAGCAGACATTAGTCTTATGTCATTCATAACTTTGTGCCCAATCTCTAAATTGTATCAGTCATACACTAAGTTTTGTGAGTTACTTTCTTTTTCTTACAAATAATTTGTAAAGTATGGTGTGTTGTCAATAATTATGAGTGTGGGAAACACTTTATGGCCTGAAGAGGCTTTAGAAAGAATACTTGGGTTGAGCCAGGAGTAGCTTGTTGAAAGAATACTTGGGCTTAAGGCAGAAGTTGTTAAAGTCAAAAATACTTATGGCATTGGTCTGGTGCTATTATTGTAAAGAAGAATTTACAATAGTGGAATCCTTCAAGTTAGAAGGGACTGGACGTAGCTTCTGTGTTGGAAATGAACCAGTATAAATTCTTTGTGTTAATCTTTTTCTCTTACTCTTTAAAAGTCTGCTTCGTAAAAATTGGTTACTTCTTTGGTTCATTATTCCTTGAAAAGAGTCCTTAACTTATTCAACCCCCCTCATTCTAAGTCACACTTTAAACCATCAATTGGTATCAGAGCTTGTTCTTTAGGTTGATCACTCCCTCAAATAAAAAGGATAAAGATCTTTGGCAACCTCTCAAAGTAATCAACTGATTACTGAAGGATCTTCAATCAACAGGCCTCATGCCTTCTTTGGAGAAGACTATCCATACTGGAAGATATAATAGAAATGTTCATAAAAGCATGTATAGATTAGTAGTGATCTTCTCTACTTTCATCACTACTAGAGCCCTTTTCACCACTTTCAAGATCTCACCTTCAATATGGGTCTTACAACTGAGGTCATCTAATTGCCCTGTAGACAATAGATTTTTCTTTAATCCCTCTACATGGCGTACTCATTGAATTGTGCGAACAGTACCACCATACATTTTTAATTTGATAGTACCAACCCCAATAATTTCCAAAGCATGATCATTTTCCATGAACACATATCCTTTTAAGATAGATTCATAAGTACAAAACCAATCTCGTTGTGAAGTCATGTGCCATGTTGCTTTTGAGTCCATTACCTATATGTCAGTGAGTTGTCTTTTGCTTTTGGAACCAATTGCAGCTTCGCTGTATAGAATTTCTCCATCAATAGAGGTACCAGAGTATTATGATAATATCACACAACTAAAATAAAGAAGAGAAAAGAGGAACTGAGTACACAATAATTTTACGTGGAAAACCTTCAACAGATAAGGAAAAAACCACGGGCATGACTAGAGAAATATTTTCACTAAGTGGAAGAAAATTATTACAATTTCTCTTTACTCACAAGGAGAGAACAATGATACTCTCTCTTTAAATAGGAGAACACCCACTAGGAAAACCTCACAGGCGAAAACTATAATTTTTCTCTTTGAATTTTTCTCTCTAGATACTAGGAATTGCTTCTAGTTTGGAATGCTAAAACTAAAACAATAACCTGCAATTTATAGAAGAAGTCCCATGGGAGACTTGTGGCCATAATGCTTTCTTGGTTTTGATTGGTCAATGCAATTTTAATTCTGCACCACATAATAATTAATTGCCCACCATAGCAACATTATTGAAAAGAAACCTAATGATTTTGCCACAAAGTGGCTTTACCCTCGACATCTTCTTCCATTTTATTTCTCCTCTATTTTATGTTTTTGGTGATCTTTAAAAGTAGTGTATTTAAAGTCTTCTTTCCCCCCTTATTTTTTTCCTTTTTTATTCTTCTCTTTAATCCTTTTCTTCCACTTAATTTCTTCTATTTTGTTTTTGTTTTATATCAAAAATTACATATAAGGCATAAAACTTCTATTTTCTCTCTTATGAAGTGATATACAGCTCATTAAACTTCTATATACAAGTAGATACATATATCACTAATGAAAAAAACTTTTTAAATTGGTTAAAAATAGCTTTTTAAGTCGGTTATTTATATGATGTAAGATGCAAAATGACTTAGTAAATGAATATTTTTTAAGTCAGATTTTCAACCGCTTAAAAAATAGTTTTAAGTTGGTTTTACATCACCGACTTAAAAATATGCAAATTTTTATTTAAAATATCCAATATCCAACTTAAAATGTCAACCAACCTAAAAAAATCACTTTTTAAACCTGTTTTATTTTACACGATTTTAAAAAATTTAGATTTTAAGTCAGTTTTTTTATAGCTGACTTAAAAAGTTATTTTTTTAATATCTTTCCTTAATTTTTATGATACCCGTATCTTTTAAAAGTGATAAAAAAGATAAGTACATAAACACCAAAATTACATATCCATCACAAGTTTAATAAACTATATCCAATTCAAATCCATTACACATCGATTAATTACATCCAATTCTACAACCAAAGTTAAATTATCACATCCTATCTACAAGTAAAGCAAACCTAATTATAAAACTCAAAAAGAAAGTTCCCCCGATGATGTTGAATGTCTTCAATTTTTACCAAAGATAGACCTTTGAATATCTGCAAGTTCAAAATTATAGAAAAAAATTAGCATATTTAGGATGCATGAAGGAGTTAATTTGACACATTTTTTTGAAATAGGTTGATCCTATGCCATTCTATAAGGCAATAGGTTAGTCCACTTTTTACAATGAAATAGGTTACGATATATCATTGTTCATTGATATGTATTGACAATGCAACTGAAATTTCATAGTATCAATTTATATATGCATCCCATAGATTCATCCAAACATCCATGGCAATGATTTAGACTTAGTAAGTTCATAATCCTTATTGCCATATTTTATTTAATCCTGTACAATTAATAAGTGCATTACAACACTTAATTATGTTGATGAGTCATGTTTACCTTGTAGCATTATACCCCATAAGAGAAGCTTTAATGTCCCAAGGATTATTTTCTTTACCGCATCCTTAACCTTGGGGATTTTTTTTTTAATTTGTTATAACCAGAGTTTTATCAATGAAACAATACCTAAAATAAACATAAACAATTAGCATTCATGCTTAAAATAAACAGTTAGCATTTTAACACAAACACAGTCAAATGGGCAGACGGTGACATTCATGCTTAAAACAAATAGTTGATAACCCTAGATAAAAGCAAGGTATAACCCCAGATAAAGTTTAGCATATAACAATTTCAAATAATTAAAGTTATATAATGATTTGGATGGTTCTATTTTAGTGGCTAAATTCCATAGGTGACAAAAACTAGACTCATGGTTCACACCTCACAAATAATCAGTACAAATCTTGTAACCACATGTTAACCCAATTAACCGCAATTCAACTCTATTCCCAATATTTTACTGTGGCAATCACAACAATGTTTACATTTTTGAGCAATAGACATTAACCCCCCTTTTTTTTCTTGAAATTTTAAACCCAAAAAATATAACTTTTTTATGCAACAAGATGACGTTATACCTACTAGAATTCCTTTTAATACTAGTGTATATTTAAAGATGATTAATGATGATAATGTATCTCAGTTTGAATATGTGAAAATTATTAATAATATTATGTTTTTAATGAATTATACTACATCTAATATTATATATGTTGTAAGTTGAGTCATTATACTATACTCATAATCTAAATGGGAAATATTGAAGTATTATTAAGGTATTATAAATTGGAGCTTCTATTACTTTTCAAAATTTCTTTTAGTGTTGGAAAGTCATTGTGATGCAAATTAGGTTTCAAACAAAGATAAGGTGTTTCAAAAAAAAAAAAAAGATAAAGTAAGCTTCCTAGTAGATATGTTTTTACTTTGGATGGGGGTACTATATGTATACATTGTATAATTTTACTTAGTTCTCACTTGTTATTTGAGCTCATTTTGTTTCAATGTTATTAATGCTCTTGAACATGCTGCTTGAATTTTTTTGTTGAATGCAAGGGTGCCGAGTTCATGATGATCTCTTTCACAAGCGTACAAATTGTCACTGGTGTCATATAAGCGATAAAGTTTGATATTTTAAATGGTAAAGAAGACCTTTGGTTTGGAGATAAATGCAACTGGGAAGGTCACTTGTTTAGATTTATGAATTTCAAATGCATTTGATGAGTGCAACACGTTATACAGTCATAAAGTTTTATGAATGTGGACACTAGATGAACTTGTCACATGAAAAATGTGTTTATAGATTAATTGCCATCGGTGTATACTCATTAGGAATAAAATACTTAAACATCAACATGTAATTTCATTTTTATTTATTGATTTTGTTTGTGTTAATCTTGAAAGTTTATTATTGTTATTATGAACCAGAATGTTTACTACTAACTGATATGGTATTCTTGATCATTTTTTTTTAATTGAAGAAAATAAAAAGGCTAGTGTGTTATATTAATTGATTCCTCAAATATTTAAAATTATATTATTAGATAGATGACAAAATAAACTATCAAAACACATAACATCTATGTTACATGATAACATGTTACATAAACAAAAATTAATGTCTCTATTATTATGAATATTTTATAATAAATGGATGTCCAAAAGCTCTATAAATAGAGCTCATACCACTTAAAATAAATTGCTCATTCAACTCTCTTCATCTTCTTCAATTCTTCATTAATTTGAACCTTGTTGGATTATTGTTTCACGTGTTGGCTGTTCCTGCACTTGTAATGTTGGATTATATGCTAGCCTACATGATGTGCTAATACTATAGCTTCACGTTCATGCATACATGTTGTAGCTTCACATTTGTTTTTATATAATTATTCATTTATAACTTTGTTGTCATGATTTATTATACATAAGTGTTAATAAATAAAATATGCATTAATAAGGAATTGAACCTGGGTTAATACCTATGATAAGTTATCTCTCTACCACTATACCACTAATATTTGATTGATATCTTATGAAAATTTTAAATTTTTATTATCAGATTATTCATGTGAAATTTTATAATTTATTTTTAATAAAAAAACTAACAATATTACTCTTTAATAAACAAAATAATAATAAAAATAATATAAAATAAATATTTGTAATTATTGTTGACTTGTTACTATTGTCATTACCATTATTATTAAATAATTATAGTTAATATATTTATTGAAGTATTATCTAATTTATTATTTGTAATTTCTTGTATAGAAATAACTATGTCAAATATTACCAACCTTGAGTTCGTGGCTCTTGACATATCTGGAAAAAATTATCTATCATGGACATTGGATGCTGAAATCCATTTAGATGCAAAAGGTCTCGGAGACACCATTAAAAATGGAAATCAGGCATCTAGTCAAAATAAAGCTAAAGCCATGATTTTCGTACGTCACCATATCCATGAAGGGTTAAAAAATGAATATTTAACAGTTAAAGACCCTCTCGTTTTATGGAATAATCTAAAAGAGAGATACGACCATCAAAAGGATATAATTCTTCCAAAAGCCCGTTATGAATGGATGCATTTGCGCTTTCAAGATTTTAAAACTGTAAATGAATATAATTCTGCGCTATTTAGAATTACTTCAAAATTGGAGTTATGTGGAGAAAAGATCACTAAAAGTGATATGTTAGAGAAAACATTCTCCACTTTTCATGCATCCAGTATGCTCCTGCAGCAGCAATATCGCCAAAAAGGCTTTACAAAATATTCTGAATTAATTACTTGTCTCCTTGTGGCTGAGCAAAATAATGAATTGCTTATGCAAAATCATGAATCTCGTCCAACTGGAACTGCTCCATTCCCAGAAGTGAATGTAGCAACACACGATCATCATACTCATGGTCGTGGTCATGGCCGTAGTCACGGTCGTGGACGAGGTAATGCTCGGGGACATGGTATTGGTTGTAGTCGTGGATATGGTTATGGTCGTGGTCATGGTCAAAATGATAAGAGATCATCGTGGAAAAATAAAGAACATATGAAAAAAGGGACAGATGCTCAAAATAGCGAACAAACTAAAAATATCTGCTATCGTTGTGGTAGCAAGGGACACTGGTCTCGAGTTTGTCGCATACCAAAGCATCTCATAGAACTATACCAAAAATCCCTTAAAAATAAAGGGAAAATAATAGAGACAAATTTTACTGGTATAGATGATGATTTCTCTGATTTTAGTGTTGATGATTTTCTTACTCTTCCTGAAGAAGAAATTGACCACTCGGTTGGAGAGGGGAGTGTCCCTAAATAAATAAATTGTTTTATGTTTCATGTAATGTATTTTGTTATAAATTTAGTCATTATCAATAAAATTTTGTTAAATATTATTGTTAATTATATTTTTACTCATGATTTATTTTTATTTATTTAATGAAGAATGAATGCTCATATGAATGACGAAGATATATGTCTCACAGACAGTGCAACAACTCATACCATTCTCAAGAATGAGAAATATTTCTACCATATAGTAAAACAAGAAGCCAATGTTAATACTATATCCGGTAGTATAAATATAATTGAAGGCTTCGGTAGAGCTAGTATTTTGTTACCTGGAGGAACAAAATTACACATTGAAAGTGCATTATATTCTAAGAAGTCTCAAAGAAATTTGTTGAGTTTTAAAGATATCCGCAAAAATGGATATCATATTGAGACCACAAATGAAGGAAAAGATGAATATCTTTACATCACGAAGTTAATTTCTAATAAGAAATGTATATTTGAAAAATTGCCTTCATTTTCCTCCGGTTTGTACTATACTTATATTAGTACAGTTGAAACAAATGTTATTGTAAACCAGAAGTTTACAAATAAGAATGACTTTGTTATCTAGCATGAACGATTAGGCCATCCTGGATCAATTATGATGCGGAAAATAGTTGAGAATTCAAATGGTCATTGTTTGTCCAGCAGACAAATTATGCAAACTAAGAATTTCTCATGTGCTGTTTGTTCTCAAGGAAAATTGATCATTCGGCTATCACCAATGAAAATTGGGAATGAATCACTCACATTTTTAGAGCGTATACAAGGTGATATTTGTGGACCAATACACCCTTCATGTAGACCATTTAGATATTTCATGGTTTTGATTGATGCATCAACTAGATGGTCACATGTTTGCTTATTATCAACTCGCAACCAGGCGTTTGCGAGATTACTAGCTCAATTAATTCGTTTAAGAGCTCATTTTCCTGATTATCCAATTAAGAAAATACGCCTTGATAACGCTGGTGAATTCACATCTCAATCATTTAATGATTATTGTATGTCCATTGGAATTGATGTTGAACATCCTGTAGCACATGTTCATACATAAAATGGACTTGCTGAATCATTGATTAAACGTTTGAAATTGATAGCAAGACCATTGTTAATGAGATCAAAACTCCCAATTTCAACTTTGGGACATGCAATCTTGCATGCGGCAGCACTTATTCGCATCAGGCCTACAAGTAATCATGAATATTCCCCTTTACAATTGGTTCGTGGTAAAGAACCAAATATTTCCCATCTAAGAATCTTTGAAAGTGCGGTATATATTCCTATCTCTCCTCCGCAACGCACTAAGATGGGACCTCAAAGAAGGTTGGGAATATATGTTGGATATGAAAGTCCATCCATAATAAAATATCTTGAACCTTTAACAAGTGATTTATTTACAGCTCGTTTTGCTGATTGTCATTTTGATGAATCTATTTTCCCACCATTAGGGGGAGAAAATAAACAGTTGGATAAAAGGATTAGCTAGAATGAAATATCTCTATCACATCTTGATCCTCGAACAAAGCAATCTGAACTAGAAGTTCAGAAAATAATTAGTTTGCAAAATTTAACAAACCAATTACCTAATGCATTTACTGATCTAAAAAGAGTGACTAAGTCACATATACCAGCTGTTAATACTCCAATAAAGATTGATATCCCTGAAAGACAATCTAAATTTGCAAATGAGTTTGAAGCCAAAATAAAACGTGGCAGACATGTTGGTTCTAAAGATAAAAATCCTCGGAAAAGAAAAGTAAATAAAGAGGATGGTCGAATCGAGGATATAAAGACTCCAGTAGAGTCTCCTGACATAATCAAGGTTTCAAATCCAGAAGAAACCAAGGTACCTGAAATTGATACAAATAAAGAGATCTCGATAAATTATGTCATGGATAGAATACAATGGAATCAACTTGAAGTCGATGTTGATGAAATTTTTGCATTCAAAGTAGCTCTTGATATCATAAATGATGATAAAGATCATGAGCCAAAATCAGTTAAAGAATGTGCACAGAGAAATGATTGGCCAAAGTGGAAAGATGCAATGTAAGAAGAGTTAAACTCACTTGTAAAACGTAAAGTTTTTGGGCCTGTAGTCCAAACACCCAAAGGTGTAAAACCAGTTGGGTACAAATGGGTCTTTACGAGAAAAAGAAATGAAAAGGGTGAAATTGTGCGATACAAATCAAGACTTGTTGCACAAGGATTCTCACAAAGACCTGATGTTGATTTCGAAGAAACATATTCACCAGTGATGGATGTCACTACTTTTCGATACTTGATAAGTTTGGCAATCCATGAAAGGCTTGACTTACGCCTTATGGATGTTGTTGCAGCATATTTATATGGATCACTTGAAAATGACATATATATGAAACTCCCTGAAGGATTTAATTTGCCTAAAGCAAACAAAACAAATCCTCAAGAAAATTATTCAATTAAATTAAATAAATCTCTCTATGGACTGAAACAATCTGGACGTATGTGGTACAACTGTCTCAGTAAATATTTGTTGAAAGAAGGGTACAAAAATGACCCGATTTGTCCATGCGTTTTTATGAAAAGATTAGGAAAAGAGTTTGTTATAATTGCAATTTATGTGGATGATTTAAACATCATCGGAACTCTCGAAGAGCTCTCAAAGGTTGTAAATTGCTTAAAAAGGGAATTCGAGATGAAAGACTTAGGAAAAACAAAGTTTTGTCTCAGATTACAATTAAAATATTTAAAAGAAGAAATTTTAATGCACCAAAAGACCTATACAGAAAGGGTGCTAAAACGGTTCTATATGGACGAATCACACCCATTGAGCAGTCCAATGGTTGTAAGGCCACTTGAAGTGAGCAAAGATCCTTTTCGACCTCAAGAGAAAAATAAAGAACTACTTGGTCCTGAAGTACCATATCTCAGTGCAATTGGTGCACTGATGTATCTTGCTAGTCATACACGACCTGATATATCATTTGCTGTCAATTTATTAGCAAGATATAGTTCTTTTCCCACAAAAAGGCATTGGAATGAGATTAAACACATATTCCGATACCTTAGAGGTACAATGGACATGAGTTTATTTTTCCCATATGTACCTAAGGCAAACCTAGTTGGTTATGCTGATGCGGGGTATCTGTCTGATCCTCATAATGGTCGATCACAAATAGAATATTTGTTCACATGTGGTGGTACAGTAATTTCATGGAGATCCATAAAACAAACAATCACAGCAACGTCATCTAATCATGCTGAAATCTTAGCATTACATGAAGCAAGTCGATAATGTGTTTGGTTAAGATCTATGATTCAACATATTCAAGAAACTTGTGGCTTGCATACTGGAAAACTACCACCAACTATCTTATGTGAAGATAATACAGCTTGTATTTCTCAGTTAAAAGAGGGCTATATTAAAGGAGATAGAACAAAACATATTTTACCAAAATTTTTCTTTACTCATGATCTTATAAAGAATGGTGAAATAAATGTCCAACAAGTCCGATCATGCGAAAACTTGGCAGATATTTTTACAAAATCATTGCCAACCACAGTCTTCGAGCAATTAGTACAGAAGATTGGTCTCCGATGCTTACACAAATGTTCTGATGAGGGGGAGAATTAAATAGTTGTATATTTAATTATTTACTCATGAATTTACTTTGTAAAGAATGTTGTACTCTTTTTCCTTCACTAGGTTTTTATCCCACTGGGTTTTTCCTAGTAAGGTTTTAACAAGGCACATTCTAAAACATGGACATCCATGGGGGAGTATTATGAATATTTTATAATAAATGGATGTCCATAAGCTCTATAAATAGAGCTCATACCACTCAAAATAAATTGCTGATTCAACTCTCTTCATCTTCTTCAATTCTTCATTCTCCTCTCTAATTTACTCTCTTCCATTATCTATTTTTCATTCATATTCCTTTATAAATTTAGCTTATTTTACAATATCTATTACATTGTTGAAGTCCAAAAACCTAATAATAAGCCACTGAATGAAAAAAATAAAAGATTATAGTGAATTTTCAAAGGGTTAGTACCTTATTAAATGATCACGTAGTTTGCTGGGAGGGACAGAGGCCACGTAGGCAAATTTGATTTGGGGACCGATGAACTGAAAAGGAACCCCCAAAACTGAATACTGGATTCAATAGAATGGACGAGGAAGAAAGAAGCAACACCATTCTGATTCCGAAACTATTCTAAATTTCTAATGGCCTCCTCCAAGGACCTCACGAGGCTACTCACCGGTCTCTCCTTAGTCGCAAACGAATTCGTCAAGCGCTCTTCACCCCCCGATTTCCAAACCCTATTCAAGAACGCCCTTCTCTCCGCCACCGACCTCTCCGGCATCACCAAAGGAAACCTTCGCCAATTCTCCAACCCACCTCCACCCTCCTCCTCGCACCACGCCACTGCTTCTGATTCCGTTGTCTTTTTCACCGACCACGCTTCTTCTCAATCCCATTCAGCAGCAGCAGCAGCAACAACAACAACTAACGTTGATGATGTTGACCATTTGTCTTCTGAAGCGAATCGCCGTCAGTCTCCCGATGCGAATGTTGGTGACGTGGCGGTTCAGATAACCGAGGATCTTAGGTCCGCTAAAACGGCCGACGAAGCTGCGACGGCTGCCGAAGTGGCACCTGCTCTGCCGGTGGTGAGGAAACGGAGGCCTAGGGAGAGGAAGGTTCCCGCAACTCCGTTTTCTAGGGCTCTAGGGTTAGTGTTGTTTTATTGCATTTCATGAATCGTGACTATGTTGATGTTATGATTCATGATGTATCATGCATTGCGTTTAGTTGTTGTGAAATGTGAATTGTGATGATGAATGAGTCGGCATTTACTGTTTTTATCTGGAGTTTTTTATGGCTTTATTGAATTGTAGGTTTGCTGGGCTAGGAGCTGGTCTTGCGTGGGGAACGCTCCAGGAATCTGCAAAGAGACTTGCCTTTGGTACACCTAATTTGCAAGGAAATCAATCTGCGTTTTCCCCGTTCTTGTCTGAAAGTAATGCTGAACGGTTAGCTCTTGCACTCTGTAGAATGCGTGGAGCAGCGCTTAAAATTGGGCAGATGTTGAGCATACAGGATGAATCTCTTGTTCCTGCTCCGGTATTGTGATCTGTCTTCTATTCTTGCTGCTTAATTGGTATAAAGAATGCTTCTCTAAACTTAAAGTGATAAGTAAGGGTGTATTCATTGTTCTAATTTAGTTGGTCAAATTGCAATTCTTTGGAGTTAGGATTACTATTCACTTTAAATTAAATGAAGGGTGGACACACCATTACTTGCTTGCTTTACTGACAAGCATACTTTAGTGGAACCTTGTCCATTTGGTAAGATGCACATGTATTTTTCTTTAATATGCATCTTGTTTTTCGGTCGAGACATGTTGAAATAATAGTAGGATTTCTGGCTGTCATCATGCAAGATCAGACACTGAGGGTGTGTTTAATTGAATTTCTAGTGATGAAAAATTAAACTCTGGAATATTTTTATGGAGGGAAACAAGCCTTTTCCAACTAAGCATAGTTGGTTACATAGATCAAACAACACTAGTGTGTTTTATTGTGAATCATGCCCATAGATGAGCTATTAACCTCTGAATCTTTCTTAATGGTTTTGTCTGTAGTTTCTCTTGGTCTCTCTCAACATGTAGCAATAGTGATACCCTCCATTTAATCTACCCTCTAAAATGGGGCTTCTCTCTCTCTTCTACACACATGACCAATACACTTACGGTAGAATAAACTGAATTTTAATTGCTGAAAATGTAATAAAGGAAACTACTGCTGATTAGATTATCAAGGATATTGTTTTCTTTCAAGTATTTTTGTAAGGACACAGTTAGTGCTACATTCAGTGATCTCTCATGTGCCTAGTGATTTTAGTTTTTTCACCCTTAGACTAAATTTTATGTTATATTAAACAAACAGCACTCATTTTCAGCACCAAATTGAATTTTTAATTGGGCTCCAAGTCCTTTTACAGTACTGTGTAATTATATTTAATGTCCTTGAACATACAATATATGTTATCGGCAGTCAGACATGAGTCCTTCTTTCAAATGGTCAAGGTTGGATGGACACCAATGGTGCAGATTTTTAAAAACAAATAACTAAAGCCCGCTTAGTGGATAAATATCCTCTAACTGGATAATTTTTCATGAACATGTGTTCCATGGTTAGAGGTGCCTTTCATCTCAGACTTGGTAATTAGGTTGTGAATCTATTACTCTTTCTGCATCCCTTTTTTTTTTTTTGGGTTTACGAAGTCTCTCAAAAATGGGTTAGTTTAATCGTCATATTAGCTGTGAATACTAGCAAGAAAATTTAGTATCGGATTCTACTCAATCAGATATTCCTGGCAAAATTAGTTTTATATTCTACCTGATCAGATATTCATTTGCTCTTAGTCATAAGTCCACTTTCATGGAGGAATCAGTAAATTACTGTTTTTTTTTAACTTTTATGTTACTTAAATTAGAAAGTGAACTTTTATGCTTTATTTGTAGATCCTGGCTGCATTGGAAATTGTCCGTCAAGGTGCCGATGTGATGCCAAAGAGCCAACTTAATCAAGTTTTAAATGCTGAATTAGGTCCCGACTGGTCATCAAAATTAATTAGTTTTGATTATGAGCCAATAGCGGCTGCAAGTATTGGCCAGGTATGTATTTTTTTCACTAGTAGCCTTTTATTTTGGCGTACAGCTGAAAGAAAAAAATAAAGAAGCAAGCGAACTTCTAATAATGAACATCCATTACTTTCCTTGTTAATTTGTTTTTGCTTTTCATCCCTTAACCTTTGTGCCTTTGGTGCACAAGTTCAATCATTGCTTCCCTTATTCTTCTTATATTATCAAGTTGAGTTTCAATACTAGATAAGTGAGTCTAGGCATTGTCCATGCTTTAAGTCTGAAATCTTACATGAGTGTTTATTGAGCCTTCACCTTACCACTTTAGCTTTTTAGGAGAGATATAATTGTATTTAGTTCTTCAATCCATAGTAGCTTGTTCAAGGTAGTCAAAATCGGGATTCAAGGTTGAATCGAAGACGGGTCTTGGATATCGTAAATCGTATAAAATTTTACAAATTCCTATATATACATATAAATTCCCATAAATGCATTTAAACTCGTAATTTATATTGTAAAAAAAGTTAAATAAACATCCATAAAAAAAACATCATTAAGTAGTAATAAACTTTAGCAGTTTTTACAATATAAATTACAAGTTTAAATGCATTTATGGGAATTTACATCCATTAAATAAACCTGGACTTGCAAACATATATCAATTTAATGAGCTTTTGAAAACTCTATAAAGATTGCTTTTCGCACTTCCATAAAGCCAGATGAGGTGAGGTGACTATGCATCTATCTAATTCAGTTTGAATTTTGAATTCATAGTACTCACATAAAACCATTCTTTTTGAGAATTTGCTATATTTCTTTTCCTTGTGTGTGAGATCTTATGTTCCATATAAATTGCAGCAAGACAATTTACATGTCATAACAGTAATAAACATAACTTTATATTGGGGTGCTTCTGTTAATTATAATAGTATTGCCTAATGAGGTTCCTCATATGGAACATAGGTGCACCAAGCTGTCATGAAGGATGGCGTGCGAGTTGCAATGAAAATTCAGTACCCTGGTGTTGCAGATAGCATTGACAGTGACATTGAGAATGTGAAGCTTCTTTTAAACTACACTAATCTAATTCCTAAAGGACTTTATCTTGACAGAGCTATAAAGGTAAGTATTCACTGATAGAATTCAATCACTTCATGTTTACTTTCAGTTATTATGTGCTTATATCAATATATCAACATTCTCTGTCTTAGTCCCTAAACCCACAAATTTTCTATCTTGTTTGTAGGGGTTTGGATCCCTTAGCCCCTCTCTCCTTTCCTTTCACTGAGTGATATGCCTTCAAATTTTTCCGTGAGATCCTAAACCATATTCAATATGTAATTATTTTGATTTGTGTGCAAATTCTTGCAACTCTTTTACTACCACCACGTCACTATCAAGTATCAAGTATCAAGTATCAACCCATGCATCTAATGTTTCCATATACTCTGTCCTAAATTGGATCATGCAATCCATCCCTTAATAAAAGGCCCTTTCTATTAATTGTTGTAATTAAGAAAAGTTAGTTACTTTAGTTAAATCATTTAATTTGTCAACAATTTGTAGTAGTTTTTCAAAAGCACCCTTAAAATATTGGGACTCATCATCTTACTCCTTCTCCACTTGAATAATGTTTATTTCTTCAATGACATTAGAAAATAAGAGAGGTAGTTTTGGCCAACCAATTTCACCAATTATCGCTAGAGAGATAAATTATATTTCATTGATGTACTATATTTATTATTTTTTTACCAAGGGTATTTTGGTAAAAAAATAATTAATGCTGTAGAAATCTCTCAAATGGGTTTTATATTAAGGGATGAAGGTAGTATTTATCTGTGCATTATGATGGATATTAATCTGGAGCCTCTTACCTATCATATAAAAAGGCATTGATTCCATAGTTTGACATATATATCTATATATTAAACTTTACATTTTCCCATTCTCCCTGTATGTTTTTCTAGGTGGCTAAAGAAGAATTGTCTCGTGAGTGTGATTACAAGTTAGAGGCAGCAAATCAGAAGCGCTTCCGAGATCTTCTTGCTGGGACAGATGGATTTTATGTTCCATTGGTTGTGGATGCTATTTCAAGCAAAAGAGTATTAACTACCGAGCTTGTTAATGGTAATTATAAAAAATTTCAGCAGTTCTTTTGATACACTGTCTGGATACATCCTTCTATTGAGGAAAAAGAGTATGTAGCAAATATCTCTGGGGATTTTTTATTCATTTTAATAATGAATCTATATTATTTAGATTAAATAAATAGAATGATATTCTATTGAATGTAATTTTTAGCTTGTCTTTGAACATGGGGTAGTTTTCTCTTGCTACAGGAATTCCAATTGACAAAGTGGCATTACTGGACCAGGAAACTCGAAATTATATTGGGGGGAAGTTATTAGAACTCACATTGAAGGAGTTATTTGTATTCCAATTTATGCAGGCATGTCATTCCACCCTGTGTTGATATATCTGTACAACATGTGAAATTATTATGTCATTGTTGACGTACTGACTGTAGTATATGAGTAATCAGAGAACTCTGGTCCAAGCATATGAAATTTGAAGTGCACCTAACTAATTTTGGTTTAGTTATCTAGTTCAGGTGTTGTTAAGTTGATTAAACATGTATTATTGCTGATGCTTATTGGTTAGGATGGAAAAACTTCATATTTCTTTTCATAGTTAACAACTTAACATCATACACTCTAAAGCTAGGATGATATGGTATATATAACAAGGTTACAAGTGACTAGTGCTGCTATAGAATTACTAACACCAACAATATAGGCTAGGTTATACTATATCATTTTGCATCAATCAACAAGGCATTATGATGGAATCAAGTAGTCAACTTCTAGTCATGGTAGCTACACATCTGGACTATTAGAGCCTACTTCATAATATAATAATACTGTCCCTTTCATCCCTTCCCCCCCTCCTGTCACTGAGCATCTGGAAAGATAGATACAAATACAATGAGATCATATTTATTTTTACAGCTTATGTACTTTAGGTTCATGAATTTCACTTTCTATACTGTGTTTTGTCTCCTCATGTCTTTCAATGTTAAGTGTTAACATGAAGTTTTCATTTAATCACTTACCTTCATCAGTTCAACTCTGATTTTCTGCTACTGGTCTTCTCTAACCTTGGAGGGTGTTCTTTATGCAGACTGATCCTAATTGGGGTAATTTCTTATTTGATGAAGTTACAAAGACAATCAATCTGATTGATTTTGGGGCAGCACGAGATTACCCTAAAAGATTTGTTGATGATTATTTAAGAATGGTTAGTTCTCTTCTTTCTAATTTTTTTTATCAATAACTAAGCATATTGTTTGCTGATTAGTTTTTATGTTGCCAAGATTTGGATATTCAAACTAGATCAAGATGTCAGTTCTTGACTGTTTCCTTTTTTTCTTCTACTGATATTATATAAAAACGTTGACATTAAGTTGACTCTAGAAGTAACTGTATTCTCATTTGAAAATCGTTATGTACCATAAATTATTGGTTTAACTGAAGTTAAATTTTTTTTTTGGTGAACAACTGAAGTTAATAAATAAATATATGGAAGTAGAACATGGCGTTGAAGGTTATGCTTGTCAGATTCTGTTTGGAGAGATATAAATTTTAAATAATATTTTAATGGAGTCATGTGTGGTTGTAATATCTAATATGATAGAACACCAATTGATAAATTGGTGGTTTTTATTACTGAATCTCAATTCACATAATACAGCTGTGATTTGCTGTCCCAGAGTGGTATGACTACTACAGAGACTATTATCTGTCCAAACTTACTGAATTACAACATACATAACCATACTACAATTTAATTAATAATACATAATTGCTCCTAACTTTATTTTCAAAACTGCCCATGTAGCAGTTTTTATTACACTTATGTCTAATAATACATAATCACCTATAACAGTTATTATCAGTTCCCAAATCCCATCACCATAACTAAAATTAATCATTCAGTGGTTTCATTTAATATGGTAAAGTGACTCTAATAATAGCACTTGATTGTTTATAACTTTCCACTTCAACTTGGTTGGAGTGTTAAGCTGCACATGACTATTTTACCCCTTTTCTTAAGCTGAGCAGCCAATTCCTTGGAATTCTTATTATTTTTCATTTTTGTTTGACACAATTGATTAGGTTTTAGCTTGTGCAAATGGTGATAGCGATGGGGTCATTGAGATGTCCATGAGACTTGGCTTCATCACTGGAGAGGAATCAGATGTGATGCTAGATGCCCACGTCCAAGCTGGTTTTATTGTGGGTTTGCCATTCTCAAAACCTGGTGAATATGATTTCCGATCAACCAACATTACTCAAAGCATTTCTCATCTGGGGGCGACAATGTTGAAGCACAGGCTCACTCCTCCACCCGATGAAGCCTATAGTCTACACAGAAAGCTTTCCGGTGCTTTTTTGGCATGCATCAAGATTGGGGCTGTTGTCCCTTGTAGGAAACTATTGCTTGAAATATACAAGCATCATAAATTTGGTGACGAAAATGAGATATTATCCAGTGGCTCGGTGTCTGCATAGGTTAATTGTTTTTTCTCCAATTAATTTTTACCAATTATAATCATAATTATAATAAATGTGGGGTGCTAGTTTTTGTCCAAGCTCCCTAACAAGAATAGTATTTCAATTTGCTCAAATGGAGTCCTTTATGGGGAAAATTCACCTCCCCATTTGTAACTTAAGCTTCCTGTAGAATTTTTCCCAGATGAATTCTCTGAAAATTGATTGATTCCTTTATATATTTGGATTTTTTTTTCCTTCTCTCTCCTGTTCATCATCAATCATATAAGCGTGCTAGTCTTTGCTCGATCAATCGTTATGAATTTTCAAGTTAATTCAACATCTCTATTGCTTTAAGTAATAGCAATTGTTATCACTATTTTTCTTTCTTGGGTTACACAGTTGAACAAAATCTTATTGATAAATCACACTGGTTAATGTCTTTGTAATTTGATATCTGAATATGCACCACCGTCGTGAACCAATGATTGTCAGTATCATGCTAGTTTGATAATCTGTCCTCTCATATAACGAGCTTAGTTTTGAGTTCTTGTTTTTACATTGTTCATTCCTGATTTTGGTTCCTGATTTTAGTTAAATGTAAAGATTAAAAGTGACTAAAATTTTTTAGGAGAGTAAAATTAAAAATTATGATATTTTCATGGGTCAGATACTTAAGCTTACTGGACAATGATTAGTTTAAACTGTTAAGCCTGCCCAAAAGCATAGTTGAAGGTTAAGAATGTTGATGTGGTTCATAAGAAATGTTAAGAAAGTTGAATACGTTCCAATGGTCCATCTAAGAAAGTTGATAAACATGCCTACAGTGGAGCTTTTGGGAAGAATCAATTCTCCCGCAATAAGAGGACACGGCAAACATTTAGATCGCTTTTTACCCTCGTGTCCACATATTACAGACAGAAAGGCTAAAGTTAATTAATTAATTAACACATTTCTTGTGCTTGTAGTTGTACATAGATACGCTTATAATGATGCCAGTTCAACACCTCACTCATAGCAAATAAATTCAAGTAACGTCTTTCCAACAGAAAGGGGTGTATAATAAAATTATACTAGTATTATTCATTCAACAAATTTATGTAACCCTTTATCTTATCTTACAATTTATGTTACTATTTCTTCTTTCTAATATCAACCATCTTATGTTTTCTTCTTTTTTCTTTATATTATATTTCATATTGGTCTAATAAGTAGCTGATGGACTGTTTAACTAAATTTGCTTTTGATATAGGGAGATATTGAGCGGAGGATTTTCCATAATGCTGTGAATCTCTCTTGCATGATTATATAAATTCTGATTTGGTTGGTTTATGAATTTATTTTCACCATTAAAAAAAATCAACCATCTTTATCTTGCATTCTATCTTTTTTTTTATAATTTGTTGTACAAATTATTTGTAAATATTATTTCTTAAACAAAATTAACTAAAAGGAGAGTGTAAGTCATCTATTAGATGAAAATGAGCAGAAAAATATTGACACCGTAAATAATAATAGGTAAAATTTAACGTGATTGGCTCCGTTAGTGCCTTCAATTAGCAAAGACGAACACCTTACCCTTCAAAAAGAGTAGTTGAACTAGATGGTAACAAGAAGCGTGAATATTTAACAAATGTACAAAATCAATGTAAGTTGATTGACACATACTTGATTCTTTTTACGCATGATTCTTTTACGTATTCAAATTTTATGAATAGAAAAAATCTTATTAATAAAAGTTAATCTCATTATGATATCTGAAAGATACATTAGATTAAACTAAAAAAACAAAAGGGATAACACAAGGGTGTAGACATGTCATTATTGTGTTAAGGAAAAAAAACAGCAGAAAAAAAAAATGAATTGATTTATTGGATGGGTACGTGGCTATGTGCGCAGATCTTTAATAACTAAGTGGGAAGCACTAGGAATCAGTTCAATAATGAAAGATAATGCGTAATTTCTACGAAATCATAGATTAAACTTTAAACTTTAATATCGTGAATGGTGATTGTTTGAAGAAAAGCATCATAATGTAAAAAGAGAACAACAAAGGACGATATATGGGTCTACCATGTTTGCGTCTGTTTCTTAGGCTTAGCAGTAACAAAGGCATTGTTTCCTCCACAAAAAGAAAATAGAAACGAACAGCGGTCCTTATTTAAAGCAAATAAATACCCAGAAAAAGAAAGATAAATTGAATGAGCGTGAGTGATTAATCAGTGGTACAGTAGTGTTGTAGTAGTTGCAGCTGTGGAGGCATGAGAATGAAACTGCTTTTGTTGGCCGTTGAATTTGCATGCTTTGTTTCTGGGATTTTCTCCTTTGGATCTCAGACATTTTCTACACTCTCTTTCTTAGAAAACGATGTTGTCTACACAAAGCCTCTGTCCTCTCCTCAGCCTCAGCCTCTCATGGTTGACCTCACTCTCATTCAAGAAGCTGGTTCCAAAGGAGCTGGTCTCTTTCTCTCTCTCTCTCTGCATTTTACATTTTGAGGTTCTTTGTGATTGGTTCTAAGTATATTCTCTGTTTTGTGTCTTGAGGATTGTAAGCATCAATTTAATTGATTACTCTGGTTAGATGAAAATAGTCTTGCATAGTTTCATACAATTGAGGACAATTTGTTGAAAGAGTGTATGTTGTTGTCTAAAACGTTTGAATTTGTTACTTAATTTGGAATCTAGCAAATAAGTTATGTACTTTTATCCTATAACAATGGCAGTTTGTTTGGATGGAACATTGCCTGGTTACCATTTGGACCGTGGATTTGGATCGGGTGCAAATAGTTGGCTTGTTCATTTGGAGGTAAAGTAAAGAATGTTCAAGATTTTTCAAAAAAAAAAAAAGAATGTTCAAGGTTTTTTTAACATTACTTTCAAGGTTTAATAGTTTCTAATAGCAATTTGCCCATTGCTCTATTAAGTGATTGGGATATACTAAGAGGATTGAATATGGAGAAACATATAATATTTGAAGTGTTTGTTAAACCTTGCTAATACTTTTTGAACACCTGCAGGGAGGAGGATGGTGTAATACCATCAGAAATTGTGTCTACAGAAAAAATACCCGCCGTGGTTCCTCAAAATACATGGAAAATCAAATACCATTCACCGGAATATTGAGCAATAAACCTGAAGAAAACCCTGGTTTTTTCCCTTTGCCTTAGACATGCCTGCATTTCTTTTTATTTACTTGTAGTTCAATTAACCTCTGCCTTTCTGGAGGCTGCAACTTATGTATACTTGAGTCTGTTCTGTCATTTTTATGAATAGAATATTTCATGAACAGATTTCTTTAACTGGAATAGAGTCAAATTACGGTACTGTGATGGGGCGTCTTTCAGTGGAGACAGTGAAAATGAGGTTAGTGAGAGTAACAGAAGACAATTTTTTTAAAAAAATTTATCTATATAATTTCCATTAACAGCCCTTCATATTTCCATAGAAAGCCGAGTTATAGCAGATACATTCCAATCAATGCTGCAACATTATAAAATCACTAATTTCAAATAAAAAATGGCCATATCATAACAGAAAAAAAAAACTCTTGTTTTTACTTTTTGCAATATAAGTACTAACATTACTCCATCTATATGAAGGTGAATAATTGGATTCTTCTAGTCATATATGTCAAGTTTGCACCTTGTGTGGGAACCTTTTGCAATATAGTTTCTCACAGTAGCGGCGCCACATCAATTTTCAAAGTTCAACATACACTGTGTTATCTTATGAAACTACTTAAAATGCAAAATTGACAAATCTATTTATTTTATTTTATTTTTGTGAATCTTTGCTGGTGTGGATTACATATCTTTTCTAGTGAAGAAGTTTCTCTTATATATCCTTTAGTAGTTGTTGTGGAGGATCCCTTATTCTGGAATTTGTGATTGCATTGATACGTTAACATGGTTATATTTTCAGTCTGCCCAGCTTCAATTTAGAGGACAAAAAATATGGCAAGCTGCAATGGAGAAATTAATGTCCCAAGGAATGCAGAATGCCGACCAGGTTTTCTGTGTTTCTTATATTGTTATTTAATATTTAAATAGGAATGGAAGCTAATGAACAAAATGTACAACAGGCCCTTCTCTCTGGATGCTCTGCAGGTGGTCTGGCATCCATAATACATTGTGATGAGTTCCAGAGCTTGTTTCCAAAATCTTCCAAAGTAAAATGTTTAAGTGATGGAGGTTTTTTCCTTGATGCGTAAGTTCTATGTTTTTCTTCACATCACTTTCTCTAATCTGTTTCCCTTGCCTAGACAGTAGAACTTAAGTATAATTAGTGATCTGTTCAATCATGTAGAGTTGATGTATCTGGGGGACGCACACTCAGGAATCTGTTTGGAGGCGTGGTTCAGTTACAGGTAACATTCATTTGGTTATGTAGTGATTTTTTTTTTCTAAAATAAAATACAGCATTAGTTATCTTCAGATCAAATACAATTTAATTATCAATGACGGGGTTAGCAAGGGCCAAACCATTGTCCATTTAGTCATAAAGGCTTTGTTAAGGCACATGAATGATTTTATTTTTATGCCTCTAATACAACCTTAGCAGTATACTCTTTCTTTGTACTTGTTTTACTTCTTAGTCTTCTTTGATGTAAGGTCAAGAAAACCTGTGCAAACATGTCATGTCATGTCAGTGATGTTTTGAAATTGTAGGAAGTACAAAAAAATCTGCCAAAAAGTTGTCTCGACCAACTGGACCCAACTTCGGTAATTCTTACTCTGGCCTTCATGCTAATAGTTACTTGAAATTACTTTAGACATTCAAATTTTAATCATGCAGTCTCTTTCTGCCTGCAGTGCTTCTTTCCTCAGAATTTGGTCCAACATATTGAGACTCCGATGTTTCTACTCAATGCCGCTTATGATGTGTGGCAGGTAGCATGAATTAGTACACTGTTTTTCTCGTGTTATGTTAATGATATGCCTGATTATATGCTAATTACATGGAACAAATATCTTCACTTGTCCTCTAAGTTCCTCTAAATTTATGTCATGGACACCAAAAATTCTAACTTGACTAATTTATTGTTTAAAGTAAATTACCTTTTGCCTCAAATGGTTCTTATAGTCATTTTTTGCTTCTTTGTTTGTAAAATAATGTTAAAAAATTTTGGATTTTACATTTCACAGGCAAGGAACTTTTTTTTACTAGCCCCCAATTAAAAACCAGGGCTCAATTATCAAACATGGAATAACGATTACCATGATCATTAATGTTGACACTTTAATGCCCTGATTACCACTGTTCTTTTTTTTAATTATGTGAACCATGTTTTCATCAGGTCCAAGCCAGTTTAGCCCCACCTTCAGCTGACCCCCTTGGTTCTTGGAGTGACTGCAAATCCAATCATGCAAATTGTAGCTCATCTCAAATGCAGTTCCTCCAAGGTGATTTCAATCTCCACTATTGTGAATTATGAACAGAAATTTATTTACATACATGGGATTTTCTACTTTTGTTGTGATAACAAATAAATGATATTCCTACTAACGTGGATCATTCACATGCATTGATGTGTGTAGTAAATCTTCAGTTACCTCATTTCCTTGAAACATATTTTATCTCTTCTTTGAGGCAGACTTCAGAAATCAAATGCTAAATGACGTGAAAGACTTCTCAAAGTCATCTCAAACTGGACTATTCTTGAATTCTTGTTTTGCACATTGTCAGTCTGAGAGACAAGAGACATGGTTTGCTGATGACTCTCCCCTAATTGAGGACAAGGTATGCTCAATTCAGATTTCCATGGTCTCAAGACAATGTAGTGGATTTAAGAAATTACATGAGGATTAAGGGGTAATGCTCCTCATTATATCTGTTTTGACTCATAGGAGCTCTTCTTTTAACTGAGGGTATTGACTACTGAGTTTAGTTTGAAAGACAATGGACATAGACTACAGAGGCTCCAAAAACATTCTGTGAAGTCTCTCTTCTATCACAAAAACTCTTAAATTGGAACATTGCTCATAGCATGACAAAGTTCTATATGGTCTTTCAATGAAGCATCAAAATGTAGTGAACAACATAGGTCTATTTCATTTATAATCTGTACTTTAAGAAAGGAAAGTTTAAAGCTCCAAAACAGTCAAGGTTTCTAATCAGACCCTTTTTGATGGAGTAGACCTTCAAATCAGTCACCAAAATTTGATATGTCTGTCAATTTAATCCTTAAGATTTTAAAAATCTTTTGAGTATCCGACTTTGCCAAACAACAATCATCATAGTCATTTAGTACAAGATGACAGCAAAATTACAAAATGACAATGAAAAATTAAGTGCAAGTTGTTTCAAAGTTAGATATTAATGAAGGATTGTTTAAATGTCAAGGACGATGCTGTCAGGCAGGCCTTTATAATCTCGAGAACTAGTGTTTACCCATTTATCATGGGAAGGGAAAGTACCATTCAAAAATTAATTTGTTTTCTTTTGACCTCAAACTCAAGTTTGATTAGACCAACATGAATGAGTTGGATGAAATACTAATTATTCCTTTGGATCCCGGTTATAAATAAATCAAATAAATTTCATAGATTAAGAAAGTTACTAAAAGTTGTTTTTTTTAATTAATGTTGTTAAATATTTGAAGTATGTTTTTAAAGTGTTTTTAATCTTATTTATTACATAAAGTATTTAGTTGTCTTGAAAATGTATTTAAGCATGATGTATTTAATATAGAAGCATTTAATAACGTTGAAAAAAATATTTTTGCTTATATTTAATATAAAAAAATAAAAATTTACTTATAACTACTACCGGAAGAAGTGCTCAAGATGAAGGCCTTTTCAACCTTTATGTTTATTTATTGACCTCTGAAAATAATAATCTTTTGTGATGCAGCCAATTGCAGTTGCTGTTGGAGATTGGTATTTTGATCGACAAGTTGTCAAAGCTATTGACTGTGCTTACCCGTGTGACAACAGCTGCCATAATCTGGTGTTTAAGTGACCAAAATTTGTTGTCTCATCATTACGTTTTCTTCTTTGTAATTGCAATTAGTATTCAACACTCACTAATTGTTATTGATATCAGAAACTCATCAAATTCTCAAACACACGCAGCGGAACTTTACAGAGGAAGAGATGAAGTTGTAATTTATTTCTCAATGTCTGATACACATTAAGAAGTACAGGATCACCTTTATATAGGCATAAAATAATTAATAAGTATCACAAAATTAAAATAAAAAATAACAATTGCCATATAAAACTCTTGATGATCCGTAAGGAATGGAGAGAAATATAGCATGCCTTTAGACTTTGTAACAAACATAAGACTCGGAAAAATCAAACGTCATTTAATTCTATCATTGCCCCCCTAAATCGTGTTTGTATGAAAATATCTGCAACTTGTTTTTTAATGGGGCAATATTTGATCTCCACTTTCTTTTCTTCAACCAACTCTCGGATCTTGTGAAACTGAATATTAATGTGTTTGGACCGTCCATGAATTACTGGATTTTTGGATAACACAATTGTAGACTTGTTATTACAAAATATCACTATAGGAGTATCTTGCTTCTGATGGATTACCTCCAAAATTCTTCTTGCTATATTGTTTGAGTTGTATAACTAGCTGTTGTGATGTATTCTGTTTCAACTGTTGAGAGGACGATAACTAGTTACTTCTTTGAAGACCAAGATATTACACTGTTATCAACATTGTTACCCAAGTGGCCTTTAAAGAAGAGAGGGGAGGGGGTGAATTGAGTTGTTGAAATTTTCCCTTGATAAATTTGTCTTCTAAAAACTTATTATGGAGTGACAGGTAATTTAAATAACAGTACTTAAAAAGTAAAAAGTTAAAGCATTGAAGAGTGCAAACTTGATTTTTATACTGGTTTATCCAACACCTGCCTAAGTTCGATCATCAAGAACCCCTTGAGATTTTCACTATAACATGTCCAAGTTACAATACGGAGCATTCCCACATCTTTGGGATACCTCACCCTTGTGTGGAGCCTCACCCTTGACTTATGCCTCACCCTAGACTGAACCTCTTGGGATACCTCACCCAAGTCACAAATCCAATGTGGGATGCCTCACCCACAAAGAAGAACTTAATAAAGGAAAGTACAACTTGAAACTCTCTCTTAAAGAGTAGATAATACAACTTGAAGTTTTCTAATGATTGCACTCAAAGTAATAGGATGGCCTTAGATTATTATAGTGTTTCTCAATTTAGATGGTAAAGAATGATAAAATGCTTATCAAAATCCATTAATAAAATGATTGATGTTTTGATACTTTATTTCTTTGACTAGTTGGTCTTGCCTTATTGTTGGTCCATTTTTCTTCCATTCGTGACCTTCATGATTGATTCCTTTTAGAGCTTATTTTCTTTTGTCATTATCAAAACTTTATGTCTTCAAAGATAAAATGCATATCCTCATGTGTTCTTCCTTGTTTCTATATCTCCTACCCAATCACTATTTATATAGCCAACAAGTTCCACTTCACTATTACTAGCATAAAAAATTCCTTCATTCAAAGTACATTTGATATATCTTAGAATTCTTGTAGCTTCTTACAGATGACACACACATGGCTCTTTCATGAATCTGCTAAGTTATCCTACTCCAAATACAATATCTAGTCTTGTTACAGTCAAATATTTAAGACTTCCAATCAAACTCTTGTAGTAGGTTGAATCTACTCTCTTTCCATCAACTTCTCTTGTTAACTTTAATTTTTCTTTAACTGGTGTTGAGTCTGGCTTTGAACTCCCCATCTTAGACTTCTTCAGAAATACCATTAACATATTTTTTTTAGATATGAAAAATTCATCATCATGTTGAATGACCATAATGCCTAGAAAATGGGACATTATGCCTAAATCTATCATTTCAAAATGTTTTGTCATAGCCTCCCTGAATTGTACAATCATCTTGAGATTGTTGTTAGTAAAGATCAAATTATTGACATAAAAGCACATACTAAATGTATCTTCAGGCTCAATAAATTTAATGTATAAAATATGCTCAAATATGCATCTTTGGAAACCATTTTGCATAAAGTAAGAATCAATCTTCTTGTACCAAGCCTTGGTGTCTGCTTTAAACCATACAATGCTTTCTTCAAGTTGTAGACTTTATTTTCTTTTCCCTCAATCACATAATCTGTAGGCTACTCAACACATACTTCTTCCTCCAGAGTACCATTTAGGAAAATAGACTTGACATCCATTTGATATATCTTTTAATTATTTTGACATGAGATAGATATAATCATTGCATTGTATCTAATCTCGAAACAGGAGCAAATACATCAAAATAATCAATACTTGGTTTTTGCTTGTACCTTTTGCTACCAATCTTGCTTTAAAGTGATCAATTTCATCATTGGGTTTATACTTGGTTTAGGAAACCCACTTCACCCTAATTAGCTTCTTATCTATTGGAAAATCTATTAGCTCTCATGTTTCATTCTTCTCTATTGGGTTTTCTCCAATTTTGATCATTTGTAACTTCTTCAAAAGTCACTAGCTCACAATCTGTAAATAAAGAAGGATGACAATTTCTTCACTAAATGGGTCATTGTCATTACCTACAATATAATCCTCCAATCTAGCTGGTCATCTCCATTGCCTTTGTGGTCTTTGAGATGTTTCTAGCTCATGAGGAGCTAGATTTGTTTGTCCATTCTACTTTACATAGCTGTCTAGAATCACTACCTACTGTATTTCAACTTTTGGAGTCTAGTCCCATATTCCTTCTTCATCAAATGTCACATCTCGACTAATAATCACCTTCTTTGTCTCTGAATTATATAGTTTGTATGCCTTTGAATTTTTGTAGTAGCCAATGGACACATACTGCTCTCCTATATCATCAAGTTTCTTTCTTAGTTGATCAGGTACATCAGTATAAGCTATACACCCAAAAATTTTTGAAATGTCAAATTGATGGTCTCCTTCCACTCCAAGCTCTTTCAGGTATTTTATCATGAACACTTTTAGTTGGGCACCTGTTTCAAATATACATATTCTCTTCACATCTGCTTAGCCTTCAACATGCATCTCACCATATCCATGATTGTCCTGTTCTTCTTTTCAACGACTACATTCTGCTAGGGAATATATCTGGTGGTTGTCAATTGATGATGGATTCTATATTGCTTGAAGAAATCTATACAATCGAGATATTCTTGGTTTTTGTTTGTTCTTAAAGCTTTAATTCTGCAACCACTTTATTTCTCCACAAACGCCTTAAATGACTTCAAGGAATCATAAGCTTCTAACTCCTGTTTCAAGAAATATACCCATGTCTTTCTACTAAAATCATTAATAAAGCTAATGAAATACCTACTACCACTAGGAGTTGGAATCTCAATTGTGCATAAGCCTGGGCGTACAATCTCCAATGGCTTCTTTGCACTCCATGACTTTCCTGTACGAAATGATTCTCTAGGCTTCTTTCCCAATTGGAAAGTTTCACATACATTATTGGGAATATTTACAATAGGTAAACCAAAAACATTCTTTCTTTGACAAAAATTCAACCTAGAAAAATAAAAGTGTCCAAAACGCATATGCCATAAGTAATCATCATTGGGTAAGATAGAACTCAAACAAGGATATTTTTCATGTTAAATTTTCAAAGGGAATAAATGATTTAGAGTCATTTTAACCTTGGTAAATAACCTTTCGTTCTTGTCAATCAATGTGCAACTTCCATGATGAATTTGCATGTTGTAACCTTTCTCTGATAGTTGTCTCATGCTTAGTAGATTGTGATGAAGACCAAGAGCATAGAAAATATCAGAGATAAAATTCTATGTAACATCCTTCAATCTAATTATGAAAAGAAAACAATTCCTTGTTCTCACACATATGGTTACTACAACCAGTATCTAAATACCAAATGTTTTCATCTTTTAAAAAATTATTACTTCCCAAAAATAAACTTTATGGGTTGTTTGAATTTTCACCAATATCCTAGTACCGGTTTTCTACAATGTTAACCTGTTGTCGAAATCTATAATCTACTACTTTATGGCCAAACTTTCTATGGTGAAACCAATTAAAATTACTTTCTTGAAAAAACCGCCTCTATCTCTTCCACGATTAGCATACTAAGAATTATTTCCATTCTTCCTTGAGTAGATGGTTTGAAATTGTTGTCTTTCCATTGGTTGAAATTACCATGATCTCTGCCTCTAAAGTTTCCTATTCCCTTACTATTGAAATCATTACGACCTCTGCCTTCTCCATCTTGACTAGATTCTGCTATGCTGTTGAAATTCACCTGCTTCAATGTTTCTTCATTTATCCTTTATGTTTTTCTAATATTCCTCTTACATGACTTTCAATGCTTTCCTGTAATTTTGTTACTAATGTAGTGTCTATGTTGTGGGACTCTATAATTGTAGTCACCCCATGATCATATTTGATTGAAAAAGTACATAGAATTTTCTCTACTACCTTGTTGTCCGGTATCCCCTCTCCATGTGCCCTCATCTTATTAATGAGATTGGTAATGCAAGTGAAATATTATTCAACACTTTTTAAGTTGGACATCTTACATTTATCATCATCTCTCCGTAGGGATTGCAACTTTGATTTTTATGCCTTCTTTGCTCCTTTGTATGACAACTTTAATGTGTCCCATGCATTTTTACAGTTTTGTAATTTGGGATTTTACCAAAAATAGAATAGTCTACTTCTTATTGGATTTGTGAAAGTGCCAATTGTTCTTTTATTTTCTTCGTTAGTTCTGTCTAGTAAACAACTCTCAAAATAGTTATAATCAAGTTTCCCATATAATTTAGGACCTGACCATATAATATTATAATTGGTTGTCATATTTCACACTATAATAAATCGACTAAAAAAATTGTAATTGTAAGAACTCTCTTGTTTCTCATCCACTATATTTTTTTACTAACGTTTTTTTCACAAGTTTACAATACCAATATTGTATCCAACCAACTGTGCTACCAATTTGATATCAGGAACTCATAAAATTCTGAAACACTTACGCAGCAGAACTTTATAGAGGAAGAAATGAAGTTGTAGTCTATTTCTCAATGTCTGGTACACATTACAAAGGACATAGGTTACCTTTATAAAGGCATAAAATAATTAATAAGTTATTACAAAATTAAAATAAAAAATAACAATTGTGATGACCCATAAGCAATAAGGAGAAATATAGCATGCCTTCAAACATTGTAAAAAACACAAGACTTGGAAAAAATAAATTTGATTTAATTTTATCAGTTATGGAAAAAGACCATTCTTGGCTGAAACTGCAAATGATTATCTCATTATTTTCACATGTCAATAAGATTCATTAGGATTAGCTAGTTGTAGTAATTTATCCCTTTTGGCTAGAGACAATTTATATTTGTCGTCTCCTTTGGCAAATAACAAAGAATGTTTTTAGATTCTCAAATAAGTGTGACGAGGAAAAATATTTTTATGTTTGGCATAAAGTAATAAAATTACTCTCTGAATAAACGATGAATGGAATATTTTTTCATGAAAAAATTTTAAAATTTGTATTCCCACCATATTATTTGTAAATATACAAATTTTATTCTCAAGAAAATTGATCTGTCCTGAACCGGGGTCTAGAGATCCGGACTCAAGTCAATCACAAATAGTATGCAAATACTGTGCAGAAGACCGGATGTATGAGTATCCGGTGTAAATATCCGTTGTCCTTGAGTGATGAGAACGGATTGGACGTCCTGAAGATCCCACCGACCTAACGCGTTGAAGTGGGCGAATGGTGGTGTCACCTGCAAAGATTCTCCGACGCTCAAGTCAGTGATGATATTCCAAGTCAGGAATGTATTTCAGAGAGTAATCGTTCATAAATTCAGTTGAAGATCCCTCACTTCATTCATGAAATGAGTTCATATACCTGATTGGCTCGTTTTACGAGGACTCGTTAGTGGGGAACCACTAACTCCCATTAGCATTATTTTATTGCGCACTTACCAGCATGATTAGGTCAAGTGGCTATTTTATATTGAGCATGGAGAATATAGACTAGGATTAGGGAACAAGTTGACCATCCCCGTGAGCAGAATTTGGCTCGTAGTGCAGGGAATTATTGATCGATCCCTGTAGCAATGATCCTTGTCTTTAGCGCAGTGACGTGTGTGTTGTCCGGTGTCATGGTGTTATCCTGAACAACCGGTATAGGGAGAACGCCTGATACGGAATTACAATCCGGATGTATACCAATGACACCGGTTACACGTTGATGTCTTGACAAAGACGTTGAAATATGTCTTGCAGATCGGATACCGGTATTGAGACCGGATCATAAAATTATATTTTTAAATTTTTTTCAAGAATGTACTTTCTTCTCATCTCATTATTCTCAGGAGGAAAGTAACTTTGAAATAAAAAAATTTAACACTCAATGAAATCCTAATGGGTAAGATATCAGATTCTTGTGATGAACTGAAATATATTTCTTGATTTTATTGAATGAATGATTGAATATGGCGAATTGTGAATCACTTATCAAATTCTTAGTTATTTTAGGAATATGCGACAAATTAGTTAAAGATAAAATATTAGAAGAAATATTAAACTCGAGGATGTTAAAAACACTTTTTGATATATTTCTTTTTTCTGTTTCATTTTGTACATTCTCAAACAAATAAATAATATAAGGTAAACTATTTTTGGCTATACATATATTAAGGTTAAGATCATGAAAAAATCCCTTGACAGGAGGGATTCTATATTTACTATTAATTTGAAAACTCACGCCAACACTCCCCCTCAAGTTGATATATATAGATCTCTCATGTTCAACTTGTCAAGTGAGTTGTGAAAATCGTTGCTTGATACCGCTTTTGTGAGTATGTCTTCTAGTTGGTCTTCAAACTTCACAAATGGTAACCGGATTATTTTTGCTTCCAAATTCTCTTTGATGAAATGTCTATCTACTTCTACATGTTTGGTACGATCAAGTTGAACTGGATTGTGAGATATGACAATTACAGCTTTGTTGTCACAAAGGAGATTAATTTTAGAGGTAGAGGTAAAGCCAACTTCAACGAGTAGCTTTTTAATCCAAAGCACAAAGTCCCTTAGCCATTCCCTGAAATTTAGCTTCTACACTTGATTGCGCCACTACTTTTTGTTTCTTACTTCTCATGTGATAAGGTTTCCTCCAACAAACATGAAGTAGCTTAAAGTAGATTTTCTATCTAAGACACTTCCTGCCCAATCTACATTTGTATAACCATATACTTTTAAGAGGTTATTTTTGGAGAACATAAAGTGGTTATTTTTGGAGAACATAAGTGTAACATCCTGAATTTTATGTATAATTAACTAAGTAGAGAAAATAAATAGGATAAATATAGGAAATAAGTAATTGAAGTCCTAAATATGTAAAGAAAATTAATTGGACGCCCTTTGAGTTAATACGATTAATTCGGTAATTACTGTCGACGTTTAATTGACGAAGGACGTGCAGATAAAGCGCGGAGATGAGTCAAACATGTGGTGACACATTAGATAGATATTATAAATGAAATTTATGTCCCAAAAATGAAGCTAAATTAATTTGGGCATTTGTTGAATTTTTCATGAATTATTCAGAATTTATCGACGTTGTCTTAGCGTCGGACAACGTCTGGTCTAGAATTGGACTTTAAATGGGCTAATTTGAAAATAAATGTCAAGTATTAGAAAATACTAAAAGAATTATGTTAAACACAAAAATAAACTTGGAAAAATTTATAGACAATTAATTAGGCAAAAAAGGGGCCCCGAGTAGCCAAAACACTTCGTTTTCGAGCCAAAACGCGACAAATTTCTCTAATTAAATGGGCTGGCTGTGAAGCTCTTAGTGGGCTATTTCCGTCAGCTTTCTAAGCCGAATGAAGTGAATTTGCAAAAAAAAGGGTCTTGGAGCCAAAAATTTTAAATGAAGGGCATTGTGGTAATTTTGGCCAAAAGGCAAAACACTCCCTCTCTCTTTTTCCTCTCCCATTTTTGTGCAGCCCTCCAACTCTCCCTCTCCCCACCGAAAATGCTTCTTTTTCTTCTCCTCTTCATCCTAAAATCCATTTCACCAAAAACCATGGCCAAAGCTTGAAGGAAATTAAAGAAAGGTGTCATTTTTCATAAGTTTTCGAGGTTAGGACCTTGTTTCTCTTCTCTTTCTCTTCATTCTTCATATTTTCATCATCTCCTCTTGGCCTCCATCACCAAAACCAAAACTAACATAGATGCCCATGGGATTTTCAAATTTTGTTTTAGACTAAGAAGAACATTTTAAAGCTTTTTGAACTCATTAGGAGGCATTGAAACCATTTTCCTCAAATTTTACTAACTCTTGAATTTTTGGGTTTCACCTTAATTGTGGTAAGTCCTTGAACCCTTAATGATTCTTAAATTGATGGCATAATATGGTTTAGAAATGATGTTAGTATCAGAATTATTAAATTTTGCATGTGGAACAAAAACCCTAGGTTAGGAGACCATTGGGAAATTGTTGTGTGTTATTAGAAACTTGATTAGGTACTTAAATTGGATTCTAATTGGTTATTGGAAATGAATTTGATGTATGGAATGTGATTAGTGGATGTTATGATTAAATTAGGTTCAAAAATGTGAAATTGATGCTTACTTTAATTGGGTATGGAAATTGTATTTTGAGACCTAAATTATTTTTGATGGTTTTATAATAATTGTGAGACCTAATTTAGTTCCTTGAAGTGAATTGGCAATGTTAGAATAGGAAATGAAACTTTAGTTAGTTATAGAAACCATTTTGAGTGAAAAAGGAGTAGTAAAAATGCTACAAGTGTTTTTAACTTGTTTTGGCTTGGTTAGTGTGCTAAGAGGATAATATTAAATGTGGTTTAAGAATTAGAATGGTTGTTGGTAATTAAGGTAGGAAAAAGTGTAGTGTTGATGGTGAAGTGGATGAAGAACATGGATCATTAGAGTAAAATAAAAGGATTGTTAGCCTAGAGAATTATTGGAACATGTAGGGCATAAAAAGATTATTAATTGAGCTTAGAGAATGTTGTTGTAGGTGATGGGTGACTTTCGCATATTGGTGAATTAAAGAACCTCACTCATGATTTAGAATTAGAGATAATCATGGTTTTAGGAGTGTTACTAGTGATTAGAAATAGATTATAGATGAGTTGTAGTGATTAGTAATGATAGGAAATAATTATGAATAAAAGGTGATTCCAAAGACTTATAATAAGATACTTTGATATTTAAAAACCATTAGTGAAAATTAGGTGTCTTCAAAGAATAAAGAACAAAATTGACTATAATTGCTAAGTAATGAAAAACTTGATGCCTTCTAAGAGAAAAACAGTAAAGGTGAAAATAATGAGGTGAATAATTTGATTAAAGCTTTAGAAAGCTTAATGAATAACCCTTTGACTTTTGTCTAATTACAAATGGTAATTTTTAAATCCTTAGGACATTGGAAAAGAGTGAGAATGATAACCTAAATTCCAAACCTCCAAGGTGGTAATGGCATAAACCTAACTTAGTTTTATATACATGTATAGACATATATGTTTATAAAAGAGACATAGTTGTTAACATCAACTTAATTCTAGTGTGGTGTTTGATATGGCTTTATGCTTATTTAATTGTAGGCTTTGACCATTATTGTGAGGCGGGATCATCCAACCCAACAAAATACTTCTCCTAAGGTAAGAGAGGAGTTTATTTTCTAAATGAATGGAAATGGTATTGATAATATATGCATGTGTGGGTGTATACTTGCATGTTGGCCTTGAGTGGTATTGTTGTTGCTTATGTGTGAGGATTATGTGAAGTGTGACTTTATGAATGAATTGATGATGGATTGAAAAATGTGTTGGTGATGTGCTCTTGATGTGATTATTTATATGCCATTTTGTTTCCATATGTGAATAGCTAATGGAATGTCTCATTGGCTTTTATGTGATGTTGAAGTAGAATGATGCTTTAAAGTAATTTTTAATTAAATGAATGTCTTAGGAGATAACATGATTGGATACATGCCTTGTTTAAGGTTTTAAAGTGTGTGTAGTGACACTAAGTATGAATTGGTGGAATTCTTGTGAGAATTGAGACTACCATATGCATTCTTTTGCATTCCATGGCATGCATAGCATATCTCATTATGTGATACTTAGATCTTGTGGGATCTTAAGAAAGAAACCTTGCATGGGTTGAATATGTGAGTGACTATTCATGGTTGCAGTGCTTAACATATGACATAATTGGGGATCTTGCGGGATCTTGAGAAAGAAACCTTGCGTGGATTGAATAATTAAGCAACTATGTGTGGTTGTGATCATAAAAGTGATGTGTGCACATGTAAAGGAAATTGGATTATTGAAAGTTGGACCCGTTGCATATGCATTATTTTAATGGATAACATATACATTAGTTATAAGGTCATGGCATTTAGATTGAGATAACTAAAATGATTATGACTTATGGGTGACTTGAATTAAGAAATGATGTTGGTGTTGCCTTGGCATGTGTACATGTGTAATTGATGCAAATTTTTTGGAAAGTTTAAATTGATTAATGAAGACCATATCTCGAAATGGATCCTTATCATAAATAACACGTGGAATTGAGTGTATAGTTACCTTACCATGTTTATATGCTATCATGTTGATTTCAATTGTTCATCATTGACAAAATATACTCACTCTCCATGTTGTTTATTTTAGCGTTGTGTTGTAGGTTGACATGAGGAGTGAGGTCTTTTTGAAGAGGCGGCATGACCTTTTTGAAGAGGTGACATGGTGTAAAGAGGGTATAGTGATGTGCCTTGGCTGGTAATTTTTGGGCTAAACGATTATGTTACTTTTGTGGGATTCCTTATACATGGCATTATTTTGTATAGCTTGACTATTTGTTTAAATGCCTAAGTTTAAAATTATTTAATTGAGGTTGCTAAATTCTTTGTTGACATATTTGAGTTATTGAGATTGACTCATGATTTTCTTAGTGCCTGTTTGGAGAAGAGTTAGGCCTCCGTTTCGTTTGGTAAAGCTTGGTTTTGAAAAAACGTTGGCATTCTCGTGAGTTTGGAAAGATTCAGTTTCTCCGTCTCTGTTCACATCTTCTCTGTTGGCAAGTTGTAACCGCGTTTTCCAGTGGATCTACCATTGTTCCCATTTGAAAGCTTCATTTCATTTTCCCTTGTTGTTAACGGTTTCACCCTTCTCCTCTGTGCAATTGTGGGCTTCGTAGGCAGCAAACATTGAAGTCGATCTCCACAGGTATGGCTCTCCCTTTCTCTATTTTCTTTTGTATACACTATTGGCTGGCTTGTGGTTTTTGTTTTGGTGGTAGTGGATCGGGTTCATGGACCGTTGGGGAAGTTCAGAGGCGGGTGTGGTGTGGTTCCGTCGAGGTTCGAAGAGATGGCTCGGTATGCTGTGGCGGTGGTGTGGCGTGGTTTTGGAACGACAGCCGCCAGAGTGGAGGGGTGGGCAGCCGCGGGAGTGGATGCTGGGTTTAGGTTGTTGGAGAAGAAGGTGCACCGATGAGGATGTTTGGCTTGGTGCACCGTAACAGTGGGAGGATCTAATGGTGGTCATTGGTTTAGGGTGGTGGTGCATGGGTGTGGATGGGAGGTGGAGTGCATTGTAAAAACAAAAGGTTTTGATGGTGAATAAGGGTAGACCATGGGGGTACTACAAGGGCTAGGGTGCACTGTAAGGGCTGATGGAATTAATGGTCTAGATTGGTTTTGATTAAGGGTGCATGAGTGTGAACTAAATGTTATGGACCATGTTAATTTTTTTATTTTAAAATTTTTTGATGATTTTTAGGGTTTTTTTTAAAAATTTTGTATGGTAATTGTTTGTATGTTGTAACTAGAATAAAAAAAGTGTTTAGATACAAATTTTGTTAGGGTTAAGCGTTTATATTAATATCCGAATAGCGTTTAGATACAAATTCGAATAACGTTTAGATACAAATCCGAATAACATTTAGAGAAAAATTCAAATAGCATTTAGATACGATAGTTTTAATTTTTTAAGCAGCCGTTTGTTTATTTGTAATTTATACTTAATTTTTAGTTTAGTCATTAAATTTGTATTATTTTAAAATAAATTATTTTGTAGTGAAGATCTAACGTTAAAATGAACATACTTTTTTATCTAACTAGGGTATTTAAATTTCAATTAGGATTTAATTAGGGTTATTAGTATTGTTAAATACATGAATTAGAGTTATTCATATTATTAATAACATGTTAAATGAATATATTTTATATGTAGTTAGGGGATTTTAATATTAATTAGGACATTTGTTAGGGTTGTTAATATTATTAATAACAATGAAGTTAATATAATTTTTATTTAATTAGGGTATTTAAATTTCAATTAGGATTTAGTTAAATGAATATAAATAATATCTAAATAGGGGATTTTAATATTAATTACGATATTTGTTAGGGTTGTTAATATTATTAATAACAATGAAGTTAATATAATTTTTATTTAATTAGGGTATTTAAATTTCAATTAGGATTTTAATTAGGGTTATTAGTGTTGTTAATAACAAGCTAAATGAACATAAATAATATCAAAATAGAGTATTTTAATATTAATTAGGATATTTGTTAGGGTTGTTAATATTATTAATAACAATGAAGTTAATATAATTTTTATTTAATTAGGGTATTTAAATTTCAATTAGGATTTTAATTAGGGTATTAGTATTTATGATGATAAACAATAAAATTGAATAGTTTGATTATAGTTACAAAACTGATATTTTTGTTTGATTGTAGTATATCAAGAATGTCATCCAAACCTGTTGATAAGGGTAAAAGTCCTTCTTACTCAGGTAAAGCCAGTTGGGATAAGTTTGCAGTTAGAGTCTTCATTAAGTGTGCAGTGGAACAAATTAAGAATGGAGAACGCAGGGGGACTTCCCTTACAAAGAAAGGTTGGGAAGGGTTGGAACAATATTTCAACGGGAAAATTGGTAGGAGGTACACAAAAGACCAATTTAAAAACAAATGGGACAATCTATGAAAAGAGTGGTTGCCCTGGTACAATCTTTTTCGCAACACAACAGGGCTAGGATGGGATAGTGAACTGCATAGGTTCATCGCAGATGACAACTGGTGGGATGCAAAGGAAAGGGTATCGAAAAATTAATTAAATTTGTTGTGAATTATTGTTGTAATTTATATATACTAACATCACCTTCGTATTGCTAACATACATGAAAACCTTATGTATGTGAAGTATCGCCATGAGGGCCTCCCCCATGCTCCTGAGTAACATACATGTTCAAGGACAATATAGCGACAGGGGAATATGCTTGGGCTCTATAACATCCTAAAAATTTTATTCTCATGTATAATCATTTTGATTTAGACCATCAATGATATTATCCATTTTATCTCAACTTTCTACATAAATTTTTGGTTAGGACAACATCTTCAATTTAACCTTTTACCATGGTAAATAATTTTAACTTTATACCTTTGGTAAAAGTTAATCAAATAATTTATTACCTATTTCCTTAGTTATTAATTTCCTTGGCTTTTCCAATTACTCTCATCAAATTGCCACATACTCCACTCAAAATGCGTCATCTTGTACACAATTTAATTGTTAGTTAGAGTCCGAATTTGGAAATGTGTCCAACTACAAAGTTGTTCCTCTTTTTCTTATATTTCCAACAACACCAAATTTGTTAAATTCCATTAAGATATGAGAGAGATATGCCCAAAATACCAAAACAATGTCAGAATTGATATTTTATTTCAATCATATCATCTTGTACATATTTTAATACCTTGTTAGAGTCCGAATTTGAAAAAGTGGTAAACTACAAAGTTGTTCCTCGTTGTCTTAGCTTTCCAACAAGACCACATTTGTTAAAATCTATTAAGATATGAGAGCGATATGCCTAAAATACCAAAACAGTGTCAGAATTGATATTTACTTCAATCAAACAAACTACATTATGTAGGCTGCGGAAATGGTCAACAATCCAACTCATTTTTCTCACCTAAAACCTCCATTATCACCATAATTCATGCACCTAACATCCCACTACAATCCCATTATGAAAATCTTGTCCCCCACTTGTCATTTACATCATTAAATCAACACTACATCTTGTTCCCAAGTCTGAATTCTTAGAACAAGCTAAAGTTAGTGAAGTCTCTCTCTTATTTTCTTTCACTTTCTCCATCAATTTCACTCTTGATCTGAAGCTAGGATAATAATACAACACTTTCAACCACTTTAGGAACCTCCATTAAGGTAAGAGGGGACAAGGTTGTGAATAACTATGAAATGGGTAGAATTGTATGCTGTCCTAGGATTCCCGTTTTTATTTTCGTATCTTGTTACTCAGTTTTGAGATTGAAAACGTGTGATTTTGATTCTGACTTCTTCATAAAAGTTGTAGATCTTTTTGTTATCTAAATTTTGAGACTTTAATCAATTAATTTTAATATGTATAGCAAAAGTTATAGCCAAAATCCTACAGCATGTCTGAGTGGAATATTTATCCTATGTTTTGTATATATATTAAAATTCTGGGACTTATACATGCATAATCAGCCTTTGATGTCTTCATGAAAGTTGTAGATATTTGTGTTATGGATCTGTAAAAAGTGGTTTCAAGTCAAAATGATTTTTGTAGCTCGAGTTATGCCTAAAATACTGAAGTATGTCAAAGCTGTAAATCTGTTAACTTGAGATACGTATTTTATTTTTTAAAAACTGGGAACTTTGTGGTGAGAATTAGTGATTGGTGTCTTCATCAAAGTTGTAGATCTTCTTGTTATGAGAATTTTGAGACCTGAACCGACTGAATTGGATATGTATAGCATACGTTATGATCAACATACTACAGCATGTCCGATTGAAATACTTATCTTGTGTTTTGTGCATATATGAATATTCTGGGAATTATACATATGTTTTTAGACCTTGATGTCTTCATGAAAGTTGTATATATTTATGTTATGGATCTATAGAAAGTAGTTTCAAGTTAAAAGGATGTTTGTAGCTCTAGTTATGCCTAAAAAACTGAAGTATGCTCAAACTAAAAATCTGTTAACAATGAAATGATATGTATAACATGAGTTATAGCCAAAATACTACAACATGTCCGATTGAAATACTTGTCTTATGTTTTGTGCATATATTAATATTCTGGGAATTATACATACATTTTTAGACTATGATGTCTTCATGAAAGTTGTAGATATTTATGTTATGGATCTATAGAAAGTGTTTTCAAGTTAAAAGGATGTCTTTAGCTCTCGTTATACCTAAAATACTAAAGTATGCTCAAACTGAAAATCTGTTAACTATGAAATCCGAATCTTATTTTTAAAACTGGGAATTTTGTGGTAAGAATTAGTGGTTGGTGTCTTCATGAAAGTTGTAGATATTTGTGTTAAGAATAATTTAGAACTGGTTTCATGCCAAAATTGTTTTTGTAGCTCCAGAAACGTTGAAAATACTAACCTGTGTACGTTTTAAAAATCCTCTTTGAGGCAGTTTTGTATTCTGTGAATAAGTGATGTTTCTGTTTAGAATTTGAATTTATGGTCTTCATGAAAGTTGTAGATATTTATGTTATTGAGCTATAGAAAGTGGAATCACATGAAAAGGATTTGATTTGCTCATGTTATGACTGTTTTACTAACGTATGTTGCTGTTGGAAATGCTGAAATTTGCTTATAATGGTTATTATGGATAAAAATGATATTTTCCCTATGGGTAACAAATTATTATTGAATTCTTGAGTGATTATGAAGTATTATGAATGTTTATGAGTGTCTAATGAGCATCATTCAGTTTGTGTATTTTGGTGGTGAATAATTATGAATGACTAAATTAATATATATACATGAATGTCTTACGGTTATTGATATATGTGGTTGAAACAGTAAATCCATGATTCTGAAAATTATTATATATGATGTGTCCTTTGAGTACTTGTGGTTTTCCAAGTGGTTTTGGAAATTGATATATCATGGTATGTTAAATGATAAAGAGAATTAAAGGCATTCATGCATCATAAGCATTTGGACGCACCATGGAATTTAGGGGTTCCATGATTGCCTACCCTGGTGGGGGGTACTCTATGATGAGTTTAAGCCCTATTTTCACAAGAACCATGGAAGTGTAGGGATCCATGGTTGTGTAAATTCCTACTGGTATACTTATTTCTGCAGGAGCCATGAAAGTGTAGGGATTCATGGTTATGCTAATTCCTACTGGAGTCTCTATGAGACTTTTTACTGCAGTATTTCCACCAAACTAAATGGATCCAGCATGACATCATGTGACTAATTAAAGATTTATAAATGAACTTGTTTGGCATATTCATCATATCATTATGCCTTGTTGGTTGTGTTTGTGCAATTTTATTTATTTTATAATTATTCTATATTCTGTCTCACTCTTACATTAATTTTTACAGTGAATGCTACACAGAATGAAGAGTGATGCCATGAATGGAGTTTACGTGAATTATTGCTTGGAATTTGACTTTATTTTAATTTGATGGGTTGTAATAATAATATAATGTTTCTTGTACTGTATTTTTCTAAATCGTTTCCGCTATATAAATATTTCATGACTTTAGTTATTCACGACTAGTATGTATGATAATAATCCGCGTTTATCAACTTTTACATGACTTATTACAAATTTAAAAAAAAATGATTTTTAAAACGCGAAAAATTTATTCGGAAAATTTATACGGGACGTCACATTGGTGGTATCAGAGCGTTTTCAAAAAGTCAGGACCAATTGATGTAACATGTATTGTTCTTGATATATTACGTGAATTGTTTGATTACTTGTTTGATAATATGTTAAGTGTGTACTATATGACTTGTGCCTGACTGATAAATTGCAAAATGACTTGTTTGATTACTTGCTTGATAATATGATAAATGTATATTATATGACTTATTACTTATCTGATTAATTGTAGAATACTTATAGTTACGTTATAATATATATATATATATATATACGACATATTTTCCCTTAGAATTAGTATAAACCAAACTACAAATGTAGGATGGCAAGAAACAACAACAACAACGATATGGCAGCTGCTTTCAACCGTTTGGCTGAAGCCATTGAAAGACAAAATCAACCGAGAAGTCCTGGTGGACTTCACGGGCTAGATCATTTCCTAAAAAGGAAGCCATCACAATTCAAAGGAGGCTACAATCCAGAGGTAGCGTACCTATGGGTTAAGGAAATGGAGCACATTTTCCGAGCCTTGCCCTGCACAGAATTTGAAAAGGTGGAGTGTGCCACTTATATGATGGTTGAGGAAGCAGAAAATTGGTGGATACATGCCAGAACTCGTATGATTGAAACTGACAGACCTTTGAACTGGGTCAACTTCAAAGACTGTTTCCTAGAGAAATATTTTCCAGCAAGTGTGAAAAGCCGTAAAGAGCTGGAATTTATAGAGCTGAAACAAGGCTCAATGTCTGTTGGAGAATATGCTGCAAAGTTTGAAGAACTATCTCTCTTTTACCCTCCTTTTCAACAGGCTGGTGCCGAAGAATCAAAATGTGTTAAATTTGAGAACGGGTTGAATTTGGAAATCAAAGAGGCGATAGGGTACCAAGAAATTCGGAGTTTTCCTATTCTAATCAACAAATGCAGAATTTTTGAAGAAAATCACCAAGCCAGACTGGCGCATGAAAAGGCCAATAGACAACTGAAACCTCATTCAGTTGATTTCAAAAGAAGAGGATCGTTCTATCCAAGATGTTTCAAGGGAGGATCATCATCATCATCTTCAGAGAGACGCACCAATATGAGGTGTCTTAAGTGCGGAGGTAATCATCATGTACGTGATTGTAACAGACGTCTTGAAGATGTCACTTGCTTTCGATGTAATCAGAAAGGACACATCAGTCCAAATTGCCCTCAGAACCGTCAAAATGACAGCAACACTATGAATAATCAAAGAGGCTCTAACTATCAAGGAGGTCGTGGAGAAAATATGTGAGCTGCTCAACCTCAAAGACTGAAAAGGGAGTCAACAGACCAGAGGTTACAGCCAACAACTGGGAGAGTCTTTGCCATCAGCGGTTCAGAGGCAGACCAAGCTGATGACCTCATACAAAGTAAGTGTGAGATCAATGGTACAATTTTATCTGTGTTATTTGATTCTGGTGCTACACATTCTTTCATTTCTGATGAGTGTGTTAGACGCCTTCAATTACCTGTGAAGCCTATGACATATGATCTGATTGTTTCCACTCCCACCGGTACACAACTTAGGACTACTAAGGTGTGTAACGAATGTTCTATGCTTATAGAAGGTAAAAACTTTCTAGTAGATCTTGTTTGTTTACCTTTGAAGGATCTGGAAGTAATCCTAGGGATGGACTGGTTATCGGCAACTCGAGTCTTGGTGGACTGTCATAACAAAACTGTGATATTTCCATCAGAAGAAAATCTTACTTCCGACAATCTCAAACTCTTTGCCTTACAAGGTGAAAGCCAATTATTTGCCTTGTTTACTTTTCCACAAGGAGATGGAGAATCTAAAGAGATCGAGATACCAGTTGTTTCTGAATTCCCTGAAGTATTTCCTGAGGATGTCTCGAGTTTACCTCCAGAACGTGAGATAGAATTCTCAATTGATTTAATTCCAGGAGCAGAACCAGTATCTAAGGCCCCATATCGTATGTCACCTATTGAACTGGCAGAACTAAAGAAGCAAATTGAGGAGTTGTTGGAGAAGCATTTCATCAGGCCCAGTGTGTCACCATGGGGAGCGCCAGTATTACTTGTCAAGAAGAAAGATGGAAGCATGAGATTATGTGTAGATTATCGTCAGTTGAATAAATTGACGGTGAAGAATAGATATCCTTTGCCCAGAATTGATGATTTGATAGATCAATTGAGAGATGCTGTAGTATTTTCTAAAATTGATCTACGATCAGTTTATCATCAAATTCGTGTCAAGTCTGAGGATATTCCAAAGACGGCATTTAGAACACGCTATGGTCATTACGAGTATCTTGTGATGCCTTTCGGAGTAACCAATGCCCCAGCTGTATTCATGGATTACATGAATCGAGTGTTTCATTCATACTTGGATCAGTTTGTTATTATCTTCATTGATGACATTCTGATTTATTCCAAGACATGGGAGGAGCATGAAAAACATCTTCGAGTGGTATTGCAGATCCTAAAAGAGAAGCAGTTGTATGCTAAGTTGTCTAAATGTGAATTCTGGTTGGAAGAGGTAAAGTTCCTAGGCCATGTAATCTCAAGCAAAGGAGTGTCTGTGGATCCTTCTAAAATAGAAGCTGTAATAAACTGGGAGAGACCTACTTCAGTCACTGAGATACGAAGCTTCTTAGGATTAGCCGGATATTATCGGAGATTCATTGAGGGGTTTTCTCGAATTGCCCTACCAATGACTCGTCTGACCCGGAAGAATCAACCCTTTTCTTGGACGCCAGAATGTGAAGAAAGTTTCCAAGAACTAAAATTGAAGCTTACATCTGCTCCAGTTTTAACTTTGCCTAATCCACAAGAAGACTTTGTAGTTTATTGCGATGCTTCTAAGATGGGCTTAGGTTGTGTTTTGATGCAGCAACGGAAGGTGGTTGCCTATGCTTCTAGACAGTTGAGACCACATGAAATGAACTACCCGACACATGATCTAGAATTGGCAGCGGTGGTATTTGCTTTGAAAATCTGGAGACACCATTTATATGGAGTCAAGTTTGAAGTGTTCAGTGACCACAAGAGCTTGAAGTATTTGTTCGATCAAAAGGAATTGAACATGAGGCAGCGAAGATGGATGGAGTTTCTTAAAGATTATGATTTTGATTTGAAGTACCATCCAGGAAAAGCAAATGTGGTGGCAGATGCACTTAGCCGAAAGTCCATTCATATGGCATCTTTGATGATAAAAGAGATGGAGATGATAGAACAATTCAGAGACATGAACTTGGGTGTGGAGATGAAATCTTCAAAAAGTATGACTTTGGGAACTTTGAAAATAACCAATGATTTTCTGAAGCTGATAGGTGAAATACAGACAGAGGACTTGCAACTACAGGAGTTGAGAGAGTTGCAGGCGAATGGAAAGGATATGGGATTACAAGAAGGATCAGATGGAATTTGGAGAATCAGAAGTAGAATTTGTGTACCAGATGATGTTGATCTGAGAAGGACAATCCTAGAAGAAGCGCATAAAAGTATGTTGAACATTCATCCTGGATCAACTAAGATGTATCAAGATCTGAAGAAAAGCTTTTGGTGGCCAAGGATGAAGAAAGAAATAGCTGAATATGTGTCTTCATGTCTGGTGTGTCAAAAAGCCAAAGTGGAACATCAGAAGCCATCTGGTGAACTACAACCATTGGAGATTCCTGTCTGGAAATGGGATGACATTTCAATGGACTTTGTGTCAGGATTACCAAGAACACGTTTAGGAAATAATGCAATCTGGGTTATTGTAGACAGATTGACTAAGTTTGCTCACTTCCTTCCGATGAATATGAAGAATTCTCTACAAAAGTTGGCACAATTATATGTGAAAGAGATCGTGAGACTTCATGGTCTACCATCCAGTATTGTGTCAGATAGAGATCCGAGGTTCACTTCCCGATTCTGGGGAAGCTTGCATCAGGAGTTGGGTTCAAGACTCCGATTAAGTTCAGCTTATCATCCTCAAACAGATGGACAGTCAGAGCGTACCATACAAAGTTTGGAAGACTTACTGCGATCTTGTGTACTTGAGCATGGTGGTAGTTGGGAGCAATTTCTTCCACTGATTGAATTCACGTATAACAACAGTTACCATAGCAGTATTGGTATGGCTCCATTTGAAGCATTGTATGGTAGAAAATGTCGAACGCCCCTTTGTTGGTTAGAAACTGGTGAAAGTTTGGTGTTAGGACCTGAAATTGTGCAGCAGACTACTGAACAAATAGAAGTAATCAGAGAGAAGATGAAGGCACCCCAAGATAGACAGAAGCACTATTATGATAAAAGGAGGAAACCACTTGAATTCCAAGTTGGTGATCATGTATTTTTGAAGGTTTCACCTCACAAGGGGATTGGCCGAGCATTGAAGAGTAAGAAGTTGAGTCCAAGGTTTATTGGACCATATGAAATTCTAAAGAGGATTGGTACAGTGGCGTATCAGATTGCACTTCCTCCTCATCTTGCAAATTTACACAATGTGTTTCATGTATCACAATTGAAGAAGTATGTACAAGACCCCACTCATGTGATTGCTAATGATGATGTTGAAGTTAGAGAAAATTTGACCATCCCTACAGAACCCACACAGATCATAGAAAGGTCAATTAAACACCTCAGAAACAAGAACGTACCATTAGTGAAGGTTGCATGGAAACAAGGGAATGATGTAACTCTGACTTGGGAGCGTGAGGATGCTATGAAGACGCAATACCCAGAATTGTTTCACTGAGGAGTGCGTTATGTTAAATTTCGAGGACGAAATTTTTATTAGGGTGGGAGAATCGTAACATCCTAAAAATTTTATTCTCATGTATAATCATTTTGATTTAGACCATCAATGATATTATCCATTTTATCTCAACTTTCTACATAAATTTTTGGTTAGGACAACATCTTCAATTTAACCTTTTACCATGGTAAATAATTTTAACTTTATACCTTTGGTAAAAGTTAATCAAATAATTTATTACCTATTTCCTTAGTTATTAATTTCCTTGGCTTTTCCAATTACTCTCATCAAATTGCCACATACTCCACTCAAAATGCGTCATCTTGTACACATTTTAATTGTTAGTTAGAGTCCGAATTTGGAAATGTGTCCAACTATAAAGTTGTTCCTCTTTTTCTTATCTTTCCAACAAGACCAAATTTGTTAAATTCCATTAATATATGATAGAGATATGCCCAAAATACCGAATTGATATTTTATTTCAATCATATCATCTTGTACATATTTTAATACCTTGTTAGAGTCCGAATTTGAAAAAGTGGTAAACTACAAAGTTGTTCCTCGTTGTCTTAGCTTTCCAACAGGACCACATTTGTTAAAATCCATTAAGATATGAGAGAGATATGCCTAAAATACCAAAACAGTGTCAAAATTGATATTTATTTCAATCAAACAAACTACATTATGTAGGCTGCGGAAATGGTCAACAATCCAGCTCATTTTTCTCACCTAAAACCTCCATTATCACCATAATTCATGCACCTAACATCCCACTACAATCCCATTATGAAAATCTTGTCCCCCACTTGTCATTTACATCATTAAATCAACACTACATCTTGTTCCCAAGTCTGAATTCTTAGAACAAGCTAAAGTTAGTGAAGTCTCTCTCTTATTTTCTTTCACTTTCTTCATCAATTTCACTCTTGATCTGAAGCTAGGACAATATACAACACTTTCAACCACTTTAGGAACCTCCATTAAGGTAAGAGGGGACAGGGTTGTGAATAACTATGAAATGGGTAGAATTGTATGCTGTCCTAGAATTCCCGTTTTTATTTTCGTATCTTGTTACTCAGTTTTGAGATTGAAAACGTGTGATTTTGATTCTGACTTCTTCATAAAAGTTGTAGATCTTTTTGTTATCTAAATTTTGAGACTTGAATCAATTAATTTTAATATGTATAGCAAAAGTTATAGCCAAAATACTACAGCATGTCCGAGTGGAATATTTATCCTATGTTTTGTATATATATTAAAATTCTGGGACTTATACATGCATAATCAGCCTTTGATGTCTTCATGAAAGTTGTAGATATTTGTGTTATGGATCTGTAGAAAGTGGTTTCAAGTCAAAATGATTTTTGTAGCTCGAGTTATGCCTAAAATACTGAAGTATGTCAAAGCTGTAAATCTGTTAACTTGAGATATGTATTTTATTTTTTAAAAACTGGGAACTTTGTGGTGAGAATTAGTGATTGGTGTCTTCATCAAAGTTGTAGATCTTCTTGTTATGAGAATTTTGAGACCTGAACCGACTGAATTGGATATGTATAGCATACGTTATGATCAAAATACTACAGCATGTCCGATTGAAATACTTATCTTGTGTTTTGTGCATATATGAATATTCTGGGAATTATACATATGTTTTTAGACCTTGATGTCTTCATGAAAGTTGTATATATTTATGTTATGGATCTATAGAAAGTGGTTTCAAGTTAAAAGGATGTTTGTAGCTCTAGTTATGCCTAAAATACTGAAGTATGCTCAAACTAAAAATCTGTTAACAATGAAATGATATGTATAACATGAGTTATAGCCAAAATACTACAACATGTCCGATTGAAATACTTGTCTTATGTTTTGTGCATATATTAATATTCTGGGAATTATACATACATTTTTAGACTATGATGTCTTCATGAAAGTTGTAGATATTTATGTTATGGATCTATAGAAAGTGGTTTCAAGTAAAAGGATGTCTTTAGCTCTCGTTATACCTAAAATACTAAAGTATGCTCAAACTGAAAATCTGTTAACTATGAAATCTGAATCTTATTTTTAAAACTGGGAATTTTGTGGTGAGAATTAGTGGTTGGTGCCTTCATGAAAGTTGTATATATTTGTGTTAAGAATAATTTAGAACTGGTTTCATGCCAAAATTGTTTTTGTAGCTCCAGAAACGTTGAAAATACTAACCTGTGTACGTTTTAAAAATCCTCTTTGAGGCAGTTTTGTATTCTGTGAATAAGTGATGTTTCTGTTTAGAATTTGAATTTATGGTCTTCATGAAAGTTGTAGATATTTATGTTATTGAGCTATAGAAAGTGGAATCACATGAAAAGGATTTGATTTGCTCATGTTATGACTGTTTTACTAACGTATGTTGCTGTTGGAAATGCTGAAATTTGCTTATAATGGTTATTATGGATAAAAATGATATTTTCCCTATGGGTAACAAATTATTATTGAATTCTTGAGTGATTATGAAGTATTATGAATGTTTATGAGTGTCTAATGAGCATCATTCAGTTTGTGTATTTTGGTGGTGAATAATTATGAATGACTAAATTAATATATATACATGAATGTCTTACGGTTATTGATATATGTGGTTGAAACAGTAAATCCATGATTCTGAAAATTATTATATATGATGTGTCCTTTGAGGACTTGTGGTTTTCCAAGTGGTTTTGGAAATTGATATATCATGGTATGTTAAATGATAAAGAGAATTAAAGGCATTCATGCATCATAAGCATTTGGACGCACCATGGAATTTAGGGGTTCCATGATTGCCTACCCTGGTGGGGGGTTACTCTATGATGAGTTTAAGCCCTATTTTCACAAGAAGCATGGAAGTGTAGGGATCCATGGTTGTGTAAATTCCTACTGGTATACTTATTTCTGCAGGAGCCATGAAAGTGTAGGGATTCATGGTTATGCTAATTCCTACTGGAGTCTCTATGAGACTTTTTACTGCAGTATTACCACCAAACTAAATGGATCCAGCATGACATCATGTGACTAATTAAAGATTTATAAATGAACTTGTTTAGCATATTCATCATATCATTATGCCTTGTTGGTTGTGTTTGTGCAATTTTATTTATTTTATAATTATTCTATATTCTGTCTCACTCTTACATTAATTTTTACAGTGAATGCTACACAGAATGAAGAGTGATGCCATGAATGGAGTTTACGTGAATTATTGCTTGGAATTTGACTTTATTTTAATTTGATGGGTTGTAATAATAATATAATGTTTCTTGTACTGTATTTTTCTAAATCGTTTCCGCTATATAAATATTTCATGACTTTAGTTATTCACGACTAGTATGTATGATAATAATCCGCGTTTATCAACTTTTACATGACTTATTACAAATTTAAAAAAAAATGATTTTTAAAACGTGAAAAATTTATTCGGAAAATTTATACGGGACGTCACAGGCTCCATTCGTCAGGGGTGCTACCTGAGATGGGGAATGAATACATTCCAGAGTTTGGTTCTCCTGGTTATATTCAATCCCCGGTGGAAGATAACAGTGAGGGTTCAGGTGATAGTGAGATGCTATCTTTGGTACTGAACAAACAAATACTGGGGGAATCGGCAGCATGGGAGTGAGAAACATTAACCTGAACCCTGGCTCTCAACCCTCGCAAACAGCTAGGAGTGGTGAGAAAAGGCAGAGAGGGCTTGGTGGGAGGGGTAGAGGCAAAAAAAGGTAAAAAGTCTAGTGCCTCAATAATCAGTGAATCAATGAATCAGATGGCCGATGTTGTTTCTTCATATGCATCGGTAATAGTTAACAAGAGATAGGACGATGTCATTTTCGTTGACCTTGCCCTTGAGATGCTTCACAAGTTGCCCGAATGTGCTAATAAAGTCTTCTTTGCAAAGTGTGTGTGGGTACTTCGGGATAATGATGCTTGTCTATGGTTCACCAGGATAACAGATCAATCTGAGCAGTTAGCGTTCCTATTGGATAACATTCTGGATATCTATTAGGGTTCATTAAACAAAGTTCTTGTTTACATGAATTTATTTTCCATTTGTCTTTAGTTTAGACACTAGTCTTGTATTGATAGTTTAAACTTTTATTTGACTGTTTAATCATGTATGAACTGTTTATGTATGAAATTTTTAAATACGTGTCTATGTATGAATTTTTATATAAGTCCTGTTTATATGTGACCCTATGTACGGATGTTTAAATGTGTGGCTTCAAATGCAGGGATGGCAGGGAATTATGGCGTTGCAACCTCAACTAATGATTCATCCTCAAATGACAACACTGAAGTGTATAAGTGTATTGCGAGCTCGTCAGCTGTTGCAATCTATGAAGTCGGTGATTCGGCACGAAAATATTGTTGCAAGGAACCATGTAGGACAAGCGAGCTAATCGGGCATGCATGGGTGCAAGAGATACTTCGTGGAAATGACACTAGATGTCATGAAATGTTTAGGGTGAGCAAACAAGTGTTTGAAATATTGTGCGCTGAGTTGGTAACTAAGGTTTAAGAAGCTCCAAACACATGGGAGTGAATGAAATGGTTGCCATGTTCTTACATGCAGTTGGCCATAGTTCAGGTAATAGAGTAATCCAAGAAAGATTCCAGCATTCTGATGAAACTATTAGCAGACATTTTCACCGGGTACTACGAGCTTGTCTGAAGTTGTCAGCGGACCTTATAAAGCCTATTGATCTAACATTTGTACATATGCCACATAAATTATGTGATGATGATAGATATTGGCTGTATTTCAAGAAATGTATTGGGGCAATTAATGGGACCCATATCCCATGTGTGGTTCCATCCTTAGAAACTATCAAGTTCATTGGTAGGAAAGGTTACACAACATAGAACGTCATGGTTGTTTGTGATTGCGATATGTGTTTCACATTTGTATTGCTAGGCTGGGAGGGATCTGCCCATGATGCATGCATATTCAGGGATGCACTAATAAATACAACTTACAATTTTCCATATCCTACCCCAGGTTTGGTTTCATACTCCTTCACCCTATATATTTGTGAATGTATTAGCTTACCAATTCAATATACTAAGTTTCACACTAATATTTCTTATTTCGTAGGTAAATACTACTTGGTAGACAGCGGGTATCCAACACCAATGGGATACTTGGGGCCGTATAAAAGTGAAAGATATCATCTCCCTGACTTTAGGCGTAATCGTAATTTTGGAAATCACAATGAAGTCTTCAATTATTTTCATTCAAGCTTGAGATGCACCATAGAAAGAACATTCGGCGTGTGGAAGAATAGGTTTGTCATTATGCGTCATATGTCGAGTTTCAAGTATAAGACTTAAGTGCAGCTAGTATGTGCCACAATGGCAATCCACAACTTCATTTGAAGATGTGCTCAACCTGACATTGAGTTTGATAACATCCCTGACATTGATGATAACAATACGGACCATCCAAATCAAATTGATCATATACCAAATGATGAAATTGACACATCTCATCCTCGAGCATGAACAATGTTCGTGACTCAATTAGGGATGCGATTGTGCTTGCTCAATTTACCAATTAGTATGTAATAATATAAATTGTTAATAATAATATATTTCATATTACTAACCTTAATGTATTTATTAATATATTTAATATATAATTAATATATATTTAATAATATTAAATTTTAGTTGCAATATATATATATATATTTATAATAATATATATTGATTATTTATTATTAATAATAAATATTTCTTATTTTGTTGATCAAATTATAAATGGTGACTTTTAATATTTAATTGTTAACATTATTTACAAAAAATATACTACATTACCATTCTTTTTAACTAATACCCTTTTTGGTAATTTTACCCTCAAATTCCATTTTTCTAAACCAGGGTTATCAAAACTTTTTCCACCCAAACACAATCACTACCTTTCAACTCACTTTTACCACAAACTATCCAAACACAAATCACTATTTTCAAAACCCCAGTTTTCCCAACCACTTTTTCTAAACCCCAATTTTCCAAACCCTGTTTCACAAACCTTACTCTAACTTTTAAACAAACGAACCCTTAGTAAGATGGAGTATAGTGATTGGAAACTTATATTGTTACTTGGACCTAGCAAAGGAGCTTTTGAGATTCTGATTATTATGAATGAAATGTTGAATTTGTATTATAATTTGGTGTATGTCATGTAGAAAGAGTTATTGAATGGTTTTATCCTTGGTTAGGGCCCTATAAAGAGGACTAGATAGTAAGGAGTAGAAAATGATAATTATCTAGCATATGTGTGGATGAAGTTGACTCATAAATAGGTACTTGAAATGACCTTGTTAAATATGGACTATTAGACTTGAAGTTAGGTTAATGGAAATATACCATTGAGATTGAATAACTAAGGCTTAATATGAGTAGTAAAGGACTTAGTGCATGACAATATAGTTTAGGCCACTTTAATTAGGTCGAAAGGGTTTACTTGACATCCCTAAGTGATGATGGAACTAAATAGGAAATTATCTAAATCATTCACCTTCTCATATCTTCATATATGGGATGGGTCTTTAATTAGATCTAGGGTAGTTGTTATAAATTTTAATTTGTGGAGTGCCTTATCCAAGAATTAATCTAAAATGTAAAAAATTTACCTTACTTTTTATTAACTGGTTATCAATACCAATATTACCAAATAATGGATTTAGGGCGCCATAATAAGTCCTTTTTCAGGGGAGGACTTCAAATATTGAAGTATTCTTGTCACTGCATCCATATGGTCCTTACTAGGATTGTGCATAAATTGACTAACAACACTTATAACGTATGCAATATCAAGACGAGTATGAGAGATAAATAAGTTTTCTAACTAACCTTTGGTACCTTCCCTTATCGATTGGCACTTGGTCAAGATATTCCCCAAGTTTATGGTTTAGAATGATTAGTGTGTCTGCTGGTTTACACTCCAACATTCCCACTTCAGCCAAAAAGTCCAGCACATAAAGGGAGAAAAATTCCTTGTCTTGATCTAGCAACCTCAATCCCTAAAAAATATTTGAGTCCTCCTAAATTCTTCATCTCAAAATCAGATCCTAACTGTTTTTGAAGTTAGGATATTTCTTTTTTATCATTCCCTATGATAATCATGTCATCTATGTAAACTATTAAGGTTATTACATTTCCCATTTTGTGCTTTAAAAAAGGGTATGATCTAAATTACTTTGCTGAAAACCATACTTCTTCATTGCCAAGCTAAATCGCCCAAACTATGCTCAGGGTGATTGTTTCAGTCCATATAATGCTCGTTGTAACTTGCATACAACCTCAGTCTCATTTGAGGATGTTGTGTAACCTGGAGGAATGTCCATGTAAACTTCCTCTTCAAGCTTGCCATGGAGAAATGAATTCTTTACGTCAAACTGATATAATGGCCAATCAAGGTTAGCTGCAAGAGACAACAGTATTCTAACAGTATTTAGCTTAGCAATTAGAGAAAAAGTTTCTTGGTAGTCCACCGCATATGTTTGTGTGTAGCCTTTTGTTACCAATCTCATTTTGTACTGCTTGATTGACCTATTTGCTTTATGTTTAATGGAGAACACCCATTTATATCCTACTGGCTTCTTTCCTTTAGGCAATGTAATAAGACTCCAGTGTTATTCTTCAATAATGTCTTCATTTCTTACTTCATTGCCAGCGTCCATCTTGGATCAGATAGAGCTTCTTGAACACTAGTTGGAACATGACTTAAGAAAAGTACATGCACAAAAGCTTTCGAAGGTTGAGACAGCCTTTCAGTAGACACATAGTTGGCTATTGGATGTTTTGACCTTCGTTCCTTAATATCTGACGAATACCTATTTGGTGGCTTTCCACAATTATGCCTGAAAGGTAAGGTATACCTAGTAGGACTATTCATACTATTCATATTTGAAGATATGTTACTTACCTCAAGGATATTCTCAGGATAAAGGTTTGTAGATACTAATAGAGGAGGGGGGCTTGCCTCACCTTCTAAAGGTGTATTAATCTTTGGGGATGTATCAACTCAGGAGGCCTATCCAATCTTGGAGGAGTATCATTCTCAAGGGACCCATTTGATCTTGAAGGAAAATCAATCTCAGGAGACTTATCCAGCCCTATACGTGACTCTTCACCAGCCGATATTTCAGTATTTGGCTCGTTGAGTTGTAACCAACTGTTCTCTTCATCTGGGATCTCCCTTAGAATCGAAGAATTGATGGCCGTGGGAAAATAGGGGCTAGACTCAATGAAAGTAACATCCATTATCACATAAGTACGGTTAGTGGAGGTGTCATAACATTGGTAACCTTTTTGGTATGTACCGTATCCCAAGAAGAGGCCTTTAAAAGCGCAAGGATCAAGTTTTATGCGTAGATTCCTATGAAGATGCACATAAGCTACATAATTGAATACTCGTGGAGGAAGCACAAGGATCATTGGGAAGGGAACATGTGATGCCAGAGCTTGTAGGGGGGTCTTAAATTCAAGACTTTAGTAGGCATTTGATTAAGTAGATGTACAACTGTAGCCATTGCGTCAGACCAATATTGGGTAGGTACATTGGCCCCATGAAGTAAAGTACGTGCAATTTCAAGAATATGGCGATTCTTTCACTCAGCTACACCATTTTTGTGTGGTGACTAGGGGTAGGTGGTCTGATGAATAAGCCTATGTTGCTCATAATATGCATAAAAGTTGTGATTAACATATTTTCTATCATTATCTGAATGAAGAACCTGTAATTTGGCTAAAAATTGAGTCTGTAGCATAGTATGGAATAAGTGAAACACTATAAAGACTTCATTTTTACTCTTTAGATGGTATAGCTAGGTCATACGTGTACAGTCATCAACAAAGATCACAAACAACAAACACTAGAGGATACAGTAATAGGGGAAGGACCCCAAACATCAGTGTGAATTAAAGCAGATAAAATAGTACTTTTATCCATACTTAATGGATAGGAGGCACGGTGGCTCTTAGTCAAGATACATGTATGGCATTGAAAGTTAGAAGGCTATACATATGAAAACAAATCTGGAAATAAGTGTCTCATATAAGTAAAGGAAGGATGCCCCAAACATCGGTGCCAAAGCCAAATTTGGTGTACTCTGCCATTTCCTCATATATGATGAGCACGACCCACATGAAATCATCCATGTAGTATAATCCCCCCTCTTAGTACCATACCCAATTATCTCCTTGGTGAGAATATCTAGAAGAAGACAAAAAGAGGGATAAATAAAAACAACACAATTTAATTCCTCAATGATTTGGTGAACACAAAATAAATTATGCGAAAGTGAAGGCACAAGCAGTGTATTAGATAAAGTGATGGAAGAGAAGAGAGGAACAGAGCCAGCTTCTGTGACTAGCAAAAGGAAACCATTAACATTTGCAACATTCGTCCTCTGTGGTGTAGATTATAGGGTAAAATCCTTGGCATCAAATGTCATGTGATTAGTGGCCCCGGAGTCAAGTTGCCAGTACCACGATCAATATCCATAGAAGAGGTGATAAAGGCAGAACCAAAGTTACCCCTAATCAAAACTGGAATCTTTGGGAGATAGGTTTTGTGGTATCAAGGAGAGATAAGGTTCTGTAACCACCAACGCTACTTGACCGATGTTGCCATCAGCGCCAGTAGCTTAAGCTCATGCCACCAATTGGGGTACCCATTCAATTTGAAGCAATTGTCACGTGTATGCTTTGTAGACATGCAATAGGAGCATTTTACCTTAGTAATACCACACGAGATTTAGATATAATAGTTAATTTTTTTACCCAAAAGAGGACCTAGTAGAGGGTGAGGCACTGGGACAAAGTGTACGACCTTTATTGGCCATGACAGCCCCAGAAACATTGTCTGGCTCGCTTGTGGTCATAATTGCCTGTCGAAAGTGCTTCACAATAAACATGGGCATAGCCTTGTTCGATGGAAAGGAATGGTTGCATGGGGAGCACATCATCATGGACATTGTCAAGGCGATCGTCAAGTTTATCTAAAAAAGTATACACACGACTTGAACCAATTGATTGTATTGTTGGATATCAGTGGGGCACTTCAGTGTAATACCTCTTAAGAGATCCACCAGTTTGGCACACGCAACTAACGCGTTGTCAAAGTTCATAGACTTGAGTAAGTGCCCTTACCATCAAAATATATAGTAGCGACCATATCCCAAACCGATTTTACAGTAAGAAAGCGGATAAAATTGCCAATAATGTTAAGTTGCATAGAATTATTCAACAACCCTTTAACAATGGCATTGTCAATATGCCATTTTTGAAAGGCTAGGTCAGTCATGAAAGGTTAAGGAAAATCTCCATTGATGTACCCTAATTTGTCTTTGCCAGAGATATACATCTTGACAACCTAGGACCAGAGTGCGTAGTTAAAGCCATCCAACTTGATACCAATCGAGATTGTAGTAGTTTCAATAGGTGTGGTTGGAACTTGGGCTTTGGCCAAAGCCTCAATCATGGTTTTGGTGAAGGTCATAAGAATAGATTCGTTGGTAGGTTGGGTCTCATCGTGGTTGTTGTCTGTCATATTAAGTAGGCTGGGTCGGTTGTGGAAGGATGAAGGTTTATGTCAGTTTGCTTTTAATTAACATATTCTGAACCAAATTATTTGATGGTTTAGTTTGATTTAGAAACAATTAATTTTTGATTTATGTAAATTTTGTTTTTAGAAAGCATAAACATATTATCATTGAATCAAAAAGTCAACACATGTTTTTTAACGACATACCTTGCCTGAAAAAGTTAGATATCAGGAATAATGTATAATCTAAATGTGTAGTTGGTGTTTCTCATCACATATATACAATTATAGAAATATATATATATATATATATATATATATATATATATATACATGTGAGATAAATAAATGCAAACATACAAAATCAAAGAGAATAACATGTTACGTATAATAGTAAAAACACGCACCCTTCTATTTCTTCATCATAGCAAATTGTTGAAGAACTACATAGTTCTCATTGGTCTTCTCAAATAAGAAAACAATGAATTTTTTTGGCAAATTCTTGTTAGAGAGTGCATTACAGCTTCAAACCCCTATAAAACATGGACAAAAATAAATTCTTGGATTTGTTTAAGCATAATAAAAAAATCAAAATAGATATAAATTGTAGACAAAAAGGATTACTCAAGGTTATCAAGTTCAATGATAATATAGTTAGATGACACTACTCCTTTCTTAAATTCAACCAATTCTTCTTTTCCAGTCACCATGCCAATAATATCTACAAGAGATAAGAAAGGGAGTCAGGAGTCCAAGTTTAAGATGAAGATATCAATAGATCATAGTATATGAAAAATATTATCTCCTTCTTGAGATAGGCATAAATGTTAAGTTAAATGAAAGTATTGGCATGTCAACGTATTTATACCCAGTATTGGGGTGGGGTTTATGAAATGAGTTAAAAAATTCTGATGAATCAAGTATTGCCGACAAAAGAAAAGAAAACCATAGAACAATAAACGTATGCACTTACCAATTAATTTATTTTTTTCAAGGGGCTCCCTGAGTACTTCAGGAAAAGGAACAATGTGAAATACATTTTTGGGAATGTCTGAGTCCTCTATCAAGTGAACTCAAGTCTCCTTCTTGAAGAAGACCCTGAACTCATGAGTGGTGGGTCTATACAATTGGTCATTCAAAGCCACAACAAAGTTTGAGAAGATATAAACATTCCCCTCAGAAACTACCCTTTCAAACAAATATGTATGGATGGTCTTAATAGACACTTGTATCCTGTCAGCCTTTGACAACAAAATTGAACAAAAACAAAACCAAACAAAATTCAATCAGGTATACGAAATGGAACTTATACTTAACAGGATATGGTTAAAAAATAAACTGAGTAGCTCATCATCGACGAGTCGACGACCTTCTCGACTGATGGATCCTGGGATGGAAATCTTTTGTTAGGGATTTTCCATAATCGAAGGACCCTAACCTTCAACCACCAAATCTTATCATCAAAGCCAGTGTCCACATCCTTAACAAAGTCATAACATGCATTAAGGACAGCCGTCATACTCGAACAGAGGAAGGTTGGAGAGGAAACAATGAGTAAGGGAAAAGATAGTAAGGGAAAAGATAGTGAGGGAAAAGATAGTAAGGGAAAAGTTAGTGATAACCTTACAACCTTATATAAAAAATAAGAGGGAAGATGTCAAATATCATTAAACTAAAATAATTAATCAAATTACAAATTCAAAATGTTAACTGTAACTCCAATTCAAATACTTGATTCTTGACCTTTCAGTTCACATATAGTAATAATTAATAGTGTATTCCAACATTAAAGGTCAGTCTATAAAAAGATGTTTTGGTTCCCAATACCACTCTCATTCATAAAATGTAAAATCCTTTGGTTTTTTATAATATTTAATATATAAAATGTTATAAAAGACATTATATAATGTTAATATAACGATAAGTACTATTAAAAATGAAGTTATAATATATAATCTTGGTACACAACATAATATAATCTTAATATATAACATAATATATATATATATATATAATTTTAATGGAAGATATTATATAATATATATAGTTTTAATATATAACTTCATATATAATAAACTTAACAAAGAACTATAATTCACAGGTTAAAGCATGAGCTAAAGGGCCACCGCATTAATTCATGTTTTAGTTCCAAAGTTTAGTCAACAATCATCCTAAATAATAAAGGGAATATATAATAGTTGGGAACATTTTTTTAGAAACTAAAGTGATGGTTCAGTTTCCAAATATAGACTGTAATTGAATTGGATGAGGCTAGGGAAAAAGTGTCACCTTGGCAATTGTTTTCATTATTGTAACAACCCACCTTATGTGGCTGCAATGTTCAGAAAGGGTATTTGAGATTCCAAAAAGTGTGTTTGTGTTCCATTATAAGGCAAAGACGAACCTGGAAACATTATTTTACCAAATTTTAATATAATGTTAACCATAATTTGTTAAAAAATTAAATGCAAACAAAGTTCATAATCATGCTGGCCATATGTATACAACTCAAACATTAATTTGCTAACTATAAGCCATTAAGTAATAATAGAATTTCAGAAGCAAGTAACCTAAGTAGATGATGTCTCTTCAAATGTAAATAGTGATAAAAAACACATATACATGAATTAGTTGAGCATGACATGAATGGACAGGTTATACAAATTTAGTTCCGTAAGTATGCAAATTTAATCAAGACTTATGTTGATGTGTTCATGGTATGATTTCGATAAAATTAAAAGTTAACAACAACAACCTTTAAGTTAGGTTTAACTTACCCATACGGACACATTTCATTTGGTTTCATAGTATGTACTTAATCTTAATATGACAATATGCAATCTAACATTAAAGAACTGGAACTTTGGAAAATAAACTTCGCAGGTTTGTAATATAATTGGAATTTACATACTTGAAACTTTACTAACTATAATGAAGACACTGAACTGAACTGAACTTATCATTCGTTCATAAAAGCTGACAAAGAAAATGCACATTTTTCAAAACAATGAACTAACATGAAAAGACACATTCTAAAAAAGGATTTTGATACTAAGGTCTTCAGTTAACAACCCTAAAGTATAGAACAGGAGTATTAACATAAGGCATCATAATCAAGATCCTATCACCATCCTTCAAGTTATGGTTGACATAAAACTTACACCAATTAGTGCCTAAATGAACTTCCCACCACCTCTGACTAGTCTAACATAGCTCAATAGGCCAGGTATCAGCAAATCCTTCCATCCTTGTATGAATCAGTCTAGGCTTGCCTCTTAGAATGATGGAAACCAACTTTGAAGCTAAGTCCTGCAAAATAGACAACAATATCAGTAACAGTGTAGAAAAATAGCAGAAGGGGATGAACTAAAATGACTAACCAAAACGTTATCCCTTTGAAACTTGGTTAGGAATTTTGTGGCAGAGAAACGAAAAGTATCAACAACTTCATCATGAGAATCACTAATGACAGTACCATCCGGACCAGTCAATACCTGTTATAGATAACAGATATATGGAATTTATCAGTGTGACAAAAAAACATATCTAAAAAAGTTTAGCGAATTTTTAATGCAGACAAAGTAGAGAAGGAAAAAGGAAGAAAAGTATCACCAACTTCATCATTAGAATCACCAATTACAATGACATCTGGATAAGTCAATTCCTATCACAATTAACAAGCGAATGGAATTCATCAGAATCATAAAAAAATGTACAAAAAAACTTTAAATATACAATATACTAACCACTACATTTTTTGTTTGATGTTGGGGAAAGAGAGGAGGCTGATCATTAGGTTGACTAAGAGCCCAGGGTTTGACTTTACTACCCTTGCACGAACAATAAGGCTAAAGTGATTTTAAAAGCCACAAAAATAAGAATTAGTTTTCACGTATAATTTATTTTTTAAATATACTCATATTAAAAATACTTACCTCTCCATATTTTCTTGGGGTCTCAGTTAGATTCTATTTCACAGATTGGGGCCAACACCATGAGGTCCACCATCATATTGAACAAGCATAACATGGGCAAGTTTTGGTATTGGGTCAAAATCATCAAAATAAAAATGTGTGTACAGGAATTGTAAAAAATAAGCTAATGAAATTCTTTAAGGGAAAGAATTTATGTAAGAAGAAAAACATTGCATCAGAACCAAACATCTACGACTCAAATAACAAAATTAAACCTACTCACAAACAATTAACTTATGCATGATAACATTCTGGAAACAATTAAAACATAAATGTAAGAAAAAAAATTTCAAACAAAATTTGCATTGATCATGCTCTCAAAGACAACAGATAGAGCGTTATTCAACATTTACAAAAATAAAATAAAAACATGCAAAGGAAGATTAAAAAGAAAATACATACAACTTTACGATCAGCTTCATCATCACAACGAAAATGTGTGTACAATTTGTGCAAGAAGAAAAAGATTGCATCAGAACCAAACATCTGCGAATAACAAAATCAAACCCTACTAGCAAACAATTAACTGATGCATGATAATGTTCTGGAAAACAATTAAAATATAAATGTAAGAAAAAAAATTTTAAAACAAAATTTGTATTGATCTTGCTCTCAATGACAGTAGATAAAGCGTCGTTAAACATTTACAAAAATAAAATAAAAACATGCAAAAAGAGATTAAAAAAGAAAATACATATAATGTTATGATCGGCTTCATCATCCACGATCTCTTTACCCTTCCTCATTTGATAAGGGAAGGAAATATTTTGGCGTTTAGGGTTTGCTTAAAGGGAGCCACGGTAGGGGTTCAAGGACAAAGAATCGAACGATTGGAGAAACAGGTTTACGGAGGTTTTATGGTTTCCGAATGAGACATGCGAAAGATTTGAGGCACGCTTCTCTGATTCTTAAATGCGCGCTACACATCTATACGCAGAAACAATTCGAAGGAATGTATTTCCAAAATGTTGAAACACGAATATGAATAGACATTCTATGAATGGTTTGGAAAGCATTGATGAAGAGACTCGAAGTTTTGAAGGGGAGGGAAACGCTACGCAAGAAAGAAACGAAGGGTTTCTGAAGACACAGTTTAGGCAAGGGCTAAATGAGACAAAAATAAAGGAAATGAAAAGTTTTATAACAAATAAAGGTTTTGGTCCAAGAAGGATTCATTTAATAATGAAGGAAATCAGGATTCATCAGAGTGACACATGTTAAATTTTATTATCTATCAACTAATTTTTATACTATATTAAGATTTATTATTATTATTATTATTATTATTATTATTATTATTATATAATGACTAGTAATAGGGTAATAGTATCTGATTGAAAACTACATGCATTTCTGCGAAAAAAAATGACGTCCATTTGAAAATTTTTTTAAAAAAAGTGTTTTGCGAGTTTGTTTTATACTTTTTTAATAAAATTTAAACTACTTATACTTAAACATAGGCTAGCCCACATAAAGTATTATTTTACTAAAACATTAATAATTACTATATTTTTACATAAACATTATATTTTATTATTGGATAATAAATACTAATATTTAAGTTATATTAAATAAATATTATTTTATTAATCTGGTTTAATTAGTTTAACCAATGATTTATTGGTTCGATCACTGACTCATTTACCTAATAATCTGATCAGTTCAATCATCAGTCGCATTTTAATTACACTAAATGTAGTAATCTAGTCTAGTTTAGAGTAGAAGAATCTTTAAATTCATCCTTCAAAATATGCTGCTCAAATATTTCCGCTAATTTTTGTTTTTTTGCAGAAGAGTAAACATTCATTTTAAATGTTTTTTTAATGCAAAATGATAATAAAATAACTAAAACCACCTGTATTTTTTACGGTGCAAAATTTTAAACTCCAGTTTATTTTTCTAAAAGAATCTACCCTATTAAAAATTTTGGGGAAGAACTACTACGTTTCTTGAAGTGAATTAATCATATTTTTTTTTGTTTGCAACGGAATCCATTATCTAAATTCTTCACCACACCCAACATTTGTTGACTTACCAGGTCCTAAGTACCTTGTGTTAAAGAACTCTGTGGTTTCATCTTCAAATGTTAGGAGTATATTTTGGATAACCAAAAAAAAATTTGTATTAACCAAACTCATCTAAATCAAATCTTTTTTCATGATGATAATTTTATTTTTGAAGTAGTTATTTTTTTATTTTATTAAGCTAAAATTATATGTCTAATATTTAATTTTATAGAATATATAATTAATATAAAATTAATCTAATTTAAACTGCATTTCATCAAATCATATCAAATACTAATATACATTTTAACTGAACTATAATTTAATAATATGATGAAATCAAAAAGATATTTTACTTAAAAGCCGAATCAATTAGGAAGATGAGATTGGTTTATGAAACTTGGATTTTGATTCAATGCTGGGATTAAAAAATCAAATATGGTAGGATGTTACTGGCCTATTTTTAAAACCTCCGTTTAACGGCCCAATAAAAGTAAGAGCTGCTCCACTTTGGATAGCTCCATTCTCAAGGAGAAGTTGGGAGAGGTGAGAAAAATGAAAACTTATATACTATTTAAAAATTAGTGCATTTCAATTAAATTAGTATTCATCTTTTCATTTCATTACCATCCAAAGAGTAATAGCAAAATATAAGTTATTCTTATAAAAAAAAGGTTTTGTTGACTGTTTCTTTAAGAAAAAAAATGTTTTGTTAACTAATTTTTTGAACACGTTGTTTAAGGAATTGAAATTGATTTTTTTTAATTGAAAATGATGTTAAAATTGACTAAAAATCAAATAAAATTATATTAATAAAAAATTTCTTCTTTTCCTATCAACATTTCTTTTTATAAAAAGGACATTTTTGAGTGTATTCTCTTGATTCTTGTTTTATTTTATTCTTCAATGATTGAAATTTTGTCATAATAACCAACTATTACGGGTAATAAATACAAATGGGGTACTGGATGAAAATATTTACGTTTCTAGGGTCCTTTTGGAGGGAATTACACTGTCTGGGGCACTTTGTATGTCGTCATAAATTGCAGCGTAAAATGTGTCGTGAAAAGTAAACACGACACACCCAAAATGTGACACGTGGGCTGGCGTAGAAAAGGAGCCTGTGGCGCAAAAAATAAAACCGACAATTAAAGCAGTGTCGGTTGTTTTTAAAACGACACAAGATGAGGCTGTGTCGTCATTTTTTTTGATGACACCCTTTATCCCATGTTCAGCCCCCTTCACCCCCATTTTTTTCCTTCCAAAAGCACACTACAAATTTTTCTTAGCGTCTTAGAGTGAAGAAGAAAAAGGCACTTGGATTTTTTTTTAGTGAAGTTGCAGTTTTCAAGTTAGAAAATAGTCCCATTGAAAGCTTGCATTGTGTAAAAGGTATGTGTGTCATCAAAATATTTCTTTAAAATGCTTAGTTTCTGATTTTGTTTAAAATAATTATTAGTGGTCATTATTAATGTAGGGTTGAAGTAGACATATCATGTTAGAATTATTCTTGCTAGAAATAGTTGATTATTTTGTTGTTAGGAAGCCTTTTTTAAAAAAAAAATTAACCTGGAATTCATTTTGTTTTACAGTTTTAATTTTTAAAAATAAATTTCAAAAATTATTTATGTTATAAACTATATATTTATTAACTTATGTTTAGGTAATTAATATATTTAGAATTAGTAAATTTTAAAAAGCCAATAATAACTTAGTTTTTTTTTGTTAACAAAGTTTTTTAAAAAAAATACACTGTTATAATTTTTTAAAATTTATTATTGAAGTTAAAATTAATTTATAAAATGTAAAAATTCATGGAGTTTAATTTAAATGTATATTTGTTAAGTTATTTATAAAAAAATAATGATGATATAATATATAACACTATTTTCAAAGTTAGAAAAATGAAAATTATATATTTAAAAATTAAATTTGAAAAATAAAATTTTAAAATAATTTATGTTATAAATTTTATATTTGTTAAGTTATATTCTTAAGAAAATCAATGTTGATGTAATATATAACACTATTTTCAAAGTTAGAAAAATGAAAATTATATATTTAAAAATATGACTATTTTCAGAATTAGAAAATTGAAAATTAAAAAATTTAAAAATTAAAAATTTTATATTTTTGTAGGATACGTTAATTTTTTATATATAGGAAACATATTTCTTTAAAAGCAACAAAAACTAAAAATAATAATTTAAAATGCGTAACTTATTGTTGGTATTTGCTTGAAACTTATTGTTGAAATTAATTCAAAATGCATAACATGATGACATAGTTGAAACGGCCCAATTTTAGACGACATAAGTGTCGTAGCATTTTGTGAGGACATAGCAATGGTGTCGTGATAAATGTTGGCGACACAGTTGTGTCGTAGGTTTTCCTTGCGACACTGTCACGTGTCACGCTAGGGGTGTGTCGTTAAAATTTGTAGCGTTTCTATGTCGTATAAAGTAGTACCGATGTAACACCCTCTGTTACATCTCAATAATTTCTAAAAAATTCATGAATTTTTTTTTAAAATATAATCGCTAAAAGAAACTATCAGAGTAAAATTACATACAATATTTCTGAAATACCTCATGTATTATCATTAAAATTTATAAAGTAATTTTACATTCATCCAAATAAAATAGATATTAAACATTATTAGAAAGAGAGGAAACTCCATGGCCCAAGAGCAGTTGCCTAGTGACATTATTTATTCATTGGACCACGGTATACATATCGAGCTCCCTTTCTAGAATGTGCTATATATACTGTCAATGTTCTTCGATCCTTCCCTCTGTACGAACCATTAATTTAAAACATATGAAACAAAAACATAGAGAAAGGAGTGAGAAACAGAATATAATATTCTCAAATGGGACATAAGCAATAAAGGGTTTTCACAAACTAGTATAATAATATCAATCACAATCACATACACAATCAATTTATGAATGTATGAATGATATGTCATATCTTCATCATAACTTACCTATATATGTGGGCCCCTTAAATTTTAATTTGCACTGGGCCAACCAGGAGTTTACACTGTTCTATAATTCTGGATAATAATATCATGAACAGCTCAACTGGCATGGAAACACTTAGAGACTAGTCAGATTGAAAAGGTTTTTATTGTGAAAGTACCCGACACTAGGGAGCTACCCCAGGTCCCCTGAAGCACCCTTTCACACCCTCTCATCCCAAGGCTCACAATTAAGCCTCCTCTAATGTATTCTCGATTTCTATAATCCGTCCCCAGACAACATCATTTTGTTTCTCTTTGATGATTCATGATGCATGAACTACTCGCGTATTTAGTTGGTTAAGGCTTTTAGAAACTCAATTATATTATCAGGGCCTACGAATCATGACATAGCCACCCCAGTAAACTGTACTTTTTCAACTTCTCAAATACGCACATAGAATTTTGGTACAGTTCCTTTTCAAATCACAAATCAAATCTCCTTATAAATTTGAGTTTCAAAGCCTTAAATATATTTCACAACCTTCTTTAGAAAGTTTATAGGTCAATTCAAAATCAATTTCTAAAAACTCGAATTCAGAATTATCAATCTTTAAAACCTTAGTACTTGAAAATTTTGTATAATATTTTTATACATTTAAATAATATGTATATATATATATATTAAAATATTAGTAAAAATTTAGTTTATAAAATAATTTCTCTTTCTTTTTCTTTTTGATAAACTAACTAACAAATCTAAATTTTAGTAAAGATATATATACATATCTATTAAAAGATAAAAAGAGATTTCTAAAAACTTATGTAGGTTTATTGAAATCTAAGGAATTTCTTAAAAGTAATTTAAATAAAGATGAATAAGTAAATAAAGAAGTAGGAGATAAGTAAATTCTTACTGAATTTTAGCTTTCCGTCATGCTTGCTATATGCTCAAACCCCACAGTACAAGATTATCAATCATCATCAAACATTGTCAATCACAATCAAACATCATAAAACATAAATAAATATTAACAATCATAAATCAAATCAAATAATTAAACATCAGTTATAAATATGATAATTTAAAATTTAATGATTATTTAAATTAATAAAGTTTATTTTAAGTTCTATGGTCAATTCCTCGCACAGGTCTATGTAAATCCAAGATAGTCCAGTCCTTGCATAGGTCTAGTTCAGTCCATATATGTCATAATAGTCCAAGTCCTTGCATAGGTTCAGTCAAGTTCATAATAGTTCAAGTCCTTGCATAGATTCAATCTAGCCCGCATAGGTCATAATAGTTCAAGTTCTTAAGTAAATATTTCAGATATTAAGTTACACAAGATGCTTAATTTATTAATAATTATTATTATAAATTTTAAGTTAAAAGTTATTATTTTAAAATAATAATACTGTTATGTTTAAAAGGAGTAGGAGACTCCTCCCAATATTCTTATGTATTTTTATATTATATCCTTATCTCACCCCCCCCCTTACCTTGATTTGCTACCAAAAGTGAATTCGTTCTGCGCCTCTAAGTTCTAACAAAATATTAATACTAATTTATTTTAGTATGAGCATAAGATGAAAATTAAGATTGCTATCAGAATGATAAATACGCATAGTAATAGTAAATAGTAACGGTAAATAGTAAATCATCAATAGTAACGGTAAATAGTAATTTTTGAATAGTAATGGTAAACAGTAAATTGTGAATAGTAAATTTTGAATAGTAGTAGTAAATGGTAAATCATGAACAATAACAGTAAATAGTAAATTTTGAATAGTAACGGTAAATAGTAAATTTTAAATAGTAACGGTAAATAGTGAATTTTGAATAGTAACGGTAAATAGTAAATTTTGAATAGTAACAGCAACTAATAAATTTTGAATAATAACGGTAAATGATAAATTTGAATAATAACAGTAAATAGTAAATTTTGAATAGTAACAGTAAATAGTAAAAATAACACAATGGTAATTTATTTTTACTATAGTAACTTATTCATAATAGTACTAGTATATTAATGGTTTAAGAGTGCTAAAAAAATAAACTAAAATTATAAAAAGAATATAGAAGAAAGTTATTACCTTACACCTCCGGCAGAACTTCTTTTTACCAAAAGAATTTACTCCCCACTAATTTCTTACGCACTATCTCTCTAGATTCTCTCTAATTTTTGGTGTGGAAATGTTGTAAATGAGTCATCTATTGATAGGAAGAAAATTTTACTATTTAAGATTACTTAATTATTTTTTTACTATTCATGATATAAGCATTTACCCACCGGTCACTATTCATGATATAAACATTCACCCACCGGTCACTATTTATGATGTAAGTATTTACCCACCGATGATGTAAGCGATGATGTCGACAGTGACATTTTGGTTATTAGATGAAAGGTTAAGGGTATTTTTGTCATTCTCAAAAAAAATGAAAAAAATATAAAAATTCCAAAAAATTATAAATTATATAACAATCAAAAAGTTCTAAAGAACTATAATCAAATTCCTTTGAAATTTTATTCTAAATAAGAAATAATGAAATTAGGGGTGTTACAACCGACACATAATAAACCACCCCAGACATGAAAATTTCCCACAAACAACCCTAGGTATGTAAATATTAAAGTCTAACTGCCCCATATATGATTTTTCCCCCAACTATTACATAAAACTTCCATAAAAGAAAGGAGTGGCTAGTTTAAATGATATATGTTTGATTCCCTTTAAACAAAATCTTGACTTTGAGCCTTAGAAAAAACATCCATGTTAGGAAAGTTAGTCCCAACATAATGTAGATATGTCCAGCCTGAATAGAATTGTCTAAGAGTTAAGGATACATGTGGTTAAATCAAAAAATAAAAATGAAATTTCAAAACTTCCATATTTTGATATTGGTAAAATTATACTTTTGGTCATTTATGTTTAAAGCTTGGTTCAAGTCAGTTTTTTAAGATTTTTTTTAACCCGGGAAAATCCTAAACGATTCAAAAGTTATTTTATTTAGGTCAAGTTGAGTAACTAACTTGATACATGTTATTTATGTGGCACATGTGTCAATGACAATATTATGTCTTTGATGATGTGATATAATATGTATGTATAATTTGTGCTAGCTAAAATCAAAGTATCTAGTGTTTTTTAACTGCCACGTAATTTTCCAAACAATAATTTTAATAAACATACTTTGCATCAATAACATAACAAACAGAATAACTCAAGAACAAGACCAATTTAAGCATAATCAACGCGACCTAACAGTCTCGAATGTATGTCCTAATAACTAGGTTGATAAATTTAGAAAAAAAAGGTAATTTAACTCAAAACATAAAAGACTTTTTTAAATAAAAAAATATTAGGAGACCCAACTTCAAACATAAAGAAGCGTAAGTACAATTTTTCCTTATTGAAAGCCAGTTTTGTCCAATAATTTTGGTGTAGCATTAAACTTCGCTAAATCCAACCATCCATTATCCATTACACTTCAAAGGAATGGGCCCTTTTCAAAGCCAAAATCAGTTCATCTTTATTTTGTTCGCTCTTCGCAATATAGTTATGATAAATCACCATATAGCTTAATTGATAAAGGGCTTTTGGGGTCAGTTTAAGAATTAGGGTTCAATCTCCCTACTCCCCCCTCCCCTTGACCAAAAAAAAAAAAATACTTGAATCTTAGTGCTTCCAGCCCGAGGATGTTAGGTTTTGATTAATGACAAATCTTTTACTATAATTTGTTTTAAATTAATTTTAAAAAATAAACATGCATTAACCAAATAGGTATACCTTTATATTTGCTTCTAATGTTAATTCCAAAGGTAGCATTCATTTTTCACTAACTTTATAAGAAGAAATTCTTACACATATATGTAAAAAACCTTTTGTAGAAGGTACTAAAATTAATATTTAAAATGTATAAACAAATATTATTTTTTTAGATATACATCTACACATGTTGAAGTGCTTATTTGAATAGTTATTACAAAAAATTCCCACTTAAACAAAATGCAAATGTAACTTATTTAGATTAGTTGATTACCTAAAATTAGTTAAGGTTAGATACTGAGAGTTTTGGTTAGTTAAATGTCTTAGCTACCAAAGTAACACTTACATGTAACTCACATTTTTCAATATAATTGATTCGTTCAATAAGCTTTTCAATTCATTTATCATTCAATGTATATTTAAAATTTTCAATTAAGGAAATGGTTACTGTAATTAAATAACAATTTATTTTGTCCGTATAAAATTAATTAAGTATTATTGAGTGTTAAATTAAATTAATTTGAATTAGTTAGGAATTTTCTTAAGTTATTATAAATTAATTGAGAGTTGTTAATAAATTAATAAAATAAAATTAATTAATTTTTATGATTAATTTATAAATTTAAAGTTGAATTAAATTGTGGTGGTAAAATATAAGTTATCATGAGGTGGAAGAAAAATTTTATTTACTTATAGTAAATAAAAGAAAATAGAAATGAAAAAGGAATGACCAAAAAGACCAAAATGCCTTTAAGGCTAAAACAAAATTCCATTTTTTTCCTTCTTCGTCATACATGCGTGAAAGGAAACACCAAAAGCTTCTTCTTCCTTTTCTCCCATGGCTATGAGAAGGATGACTTGATTTGTGCCCAATCTTCTGGTGAAACTCAAAATTGATTGCGTATTTGGAATCATGGAAGCGAGGTAAGCACAATGGTGATTTCAATTTCACATTTCATAGTATTTTTCACGAAACCGAAAATGCCTATAGTGTGAGATTCATGGGTTTCTCATGGTTTGGTGTTTTTGTGCAAGAATTGGATGGAACCAAGCTTTTAAGGTTCAAAAATGGTGTTTAATGTTAATGGGTTTTTGTTTTGGTGTCGTAGGTTGTGAACCAAGCACTAACGAAGCGTTGATCAGAGTGGGGCTTGAAACCAAGAGCGGAATTAGTTGAGGTAAGCTTCGGAAGTGTTAAAAGTATATTTGAGGTTGTTTCGGTGAAGTGGGTTTTAGTTTCAAAGGTCGAAATGCTAGCCTTTTTCATAAATTCTTTAAATTTTAGATATTAGGCATTCCCGGTACCGAGAACAAGTCTCAAGTATGGAATGTAACACCCCTAATTTCATTATTTCTTATTTAAAATAAAATTTTAAAGGAATTTAATTATAGTTCTTTGGAACTTTTTGATTGTTATACAATTTATAATTTTTTAGACTTTTTATATTTTTTTCTTTTTTTGAGAATGACAAATATACCCTTAACCTTTTATCTAATAACTAAAATATCATTGTCGACATCATCGCTTACTTATTGCTTACATCATCGGTTGGTAAATACTTACATCATGAATAGTCATCAGTTGGTAAATACGTACATCATAAATAGTAAAATAAATAATTAAGTAATCTTAAATAGTAAAATTCTCTTCCTATTAATAGATGGTTCATTTACAATATTTACACACCAAAATTAGAGAGAGAATCTAAAGAGATAATGCTTAAGAAATTAGTGGGAAGTAAATTCTTTTGGTAAAAAGAGATTCTGCCGGAGGTGTAAGGTAATAATATTTTTCTTCTATCTTCTTTTTATGATTATTTAGTTTATTCTTTTTAGCACTCTTAAACTATTAATATACTATTACTATTATGAATAAGTTACTATGGTAAAAATAAATTACCAATATGTGTTGTTTTTATGATTTACTATTACTATTCACTATTTACTATTACTATTCATAATTTACCATCTATTGTCATTATTCAAAATTTATTATTTACTGTTATTATTCAAAATTTATTAGTTACTGTTATTATTCAAAATTTACTATTTATTGTTACTATTTAAAATTTACTATTTATTATTACTATTCACAATTTACTATTTACTATTACTATTCACAATTTACTATTTATCGTTACTATTCACGATTTATTATTTACTGTTACTATTCAAAAAAAATTACTATTTACCATTACTATTGATGATTTACTATTACTATTTACTCTTACTATGCATAATTATTATTTATCATCTCTGATAGCAATCTTAATTTTCATCTTATGCCTATACTAAAATAAATTAGTATTAATATTTTGTTAGAACTTGGAGGCGCCGAGCGAATTCACTTTTGGTAGCAATTCAAGGTAATGGGGGGTGAGATAAGAATATAATATAAAAATACATAAGAATAATAGGAGGAATCCTCTACTCCTTTTAAACATAACAATATTATTATTTTAAAACAATAACTTTTAACTTAAAATTTATAATAATTGTTATTAATAAATTAAGCATCTCGTGTAACTTAATATGAAATATTTATTCAAGAACTTGAACTATTACGACCTATGCGGACTGGACTGAACCTATGCAAGGACTTGAACTACTACGGACTTGACTGAACCTATGCAAGGACTTGGACTATTATGACCTATATGGACTGAACTAGACCTATACAAGGACTGAACTATCTTGGACTTACATAAACCTGTACGAGGAATTAACTATAGGACTTAAAATAAACTTTATTAATTTTGGATTATGATATTTATAATTGATGTTTAATTATTTGATTTGATTATGATTGCTAATATTTATTTGTGATTGATGATGTTTGATTGTGATTGACAATATTTGATTATGATTGATTATCTTGTAACGTGGAGTTTGAGCATATAGCAAGCATGACGAAAAGCTAAAACTCAGTAAGAATTTACTTATCTCCTACTTCCTTATTTACTTATTCATCTTTATTCAAATTACTTTTAAGAAATTTCTTAGTTTTCAATGAAACTACATAAGTTTTAGAAATCTCTTTTTACATTTTAAAATATATATATATATATATATCTTTACTAAAATTAAGATTTTTAGTTAGTGTATCAGAAAGAAAAAGAAAGAGAAATTATTTTATAAAAATAAATTTTTACTAATATTATATATATATTCAAAATGTATAAAAATATTATACAAAATTTTCAAGTACTAAGGTTTTAAAGATATAATTCCGAATTCGAGTTTTTAGTAATTGATTTTGAATTGACCTATAAACTTTCTAAAGAAGGTTATGAAATATATCTAAGGCTTTGAAACTCAAATTATAATGAGATTTGATTTGTGATTTGAAAAGGAACTGTACTAAAATTCTATATGGGTGATAGAACTTATTTGAGAATTTGAAAAAAGTATAGTTTGCTGGGGTGGCTATGTCGCGATTCGTAGGCCCTGATAATATAATTAAGTTTTTAAAAGCCTTAACCAACTAAATACGCGAGTAGTTCATGCATCATGAATCATCAAAGAGAAACAAAATGATATTGTCTAGGGACGGATTTTAGAAACTGAGGATACATTAGAGGAGGCTTAATTGTACGCCTTGGGATGAGAGGGTGTGAAAGGGTGCTTCAGGGGACCTGGGGTAGCTCCCTAGTGTCGGATACTTTCACAATAAAAAACTTCTCAATCTGACTAGTCTCTAAGTGTTTCCATGCCAGTTGAGCTGTTCATGTTATTATTATCCGGAATTATGGAACAGTGTAAACTCCTGGTTGGCCCAGTGCAAATTAAGATTTAAGGGCCCGCATATATAGGTAAGTTATGATGAAGATATTGCATACCATTCATACATTCATAATTGATTGTGTATGTGATTGTGATTGATATTATTATATTAGTTTGTGAAAACCCTTTATTGCTTATGTCCCATTTGGAAATATTATATTCTGTTTCTCACTCCTTTCTCCGTGTTTTGTTTTATATGTTTTAAATTGATGGTTCGTACAGAGGGAAGGATCGAAGAATCTCGACAGTATATATAGCACGTTCTAGAAAGGGAGTTCAGTATGAATAACGTGGTCCAATGAATAAATAATGTCATTAAGTAACTGCTCTTGGGCCATGAAGTTTCCTCTCTTTCTAACAATGTTTAATATTTATTTTTTTGGATGAATGTAAAACTACTTTATAAATTTTAATGATATTCGTGAGGTATTTCAGAGATATTATATGTAATTTATTCTGATAGTTTCTTTTTAACGAATCATATTTTTTAAAAAAAATTATGAATTTTTTTAGAAATTATTTAGATGTAACAGAGGGTGTTATATGGAACCGGGGTAAAGGGTGTCCAGAGTACTAATTAATTTAAAAATATTATTTGATGTTGATTAGTGTCTAAAAAAGGGATATAATTAGAGTTTAATTTTAATTTTATTGTTATATATGAATTATAGAAATTCATGGTATGAAATATGGTGAAAGTAGATGAGTATGGAATTTAACAATGTTGAGAATGTAGTTATGGTATTAAGTATGAGATTGGAAATCATTATGTATTGAACTAAAGCATGTGACTTATATTTGATGTATTTATGTGTGTGTATGTGTGTGTGCGTGTATATGTGTGTGTGTGTCAAAATGAGTTTTTGAGTGTATGATGATGAAGTTATTACTATATAAGAATTGATAACTAGAAATGCATCTATATATGTATGTGTGCGTTTGTATCTAAGTGGTTGTTAAAGATTCTGATTGGATATTATTATGCCTGAGTGGCTTGTGTTTATACGTGCTTGAATGACTGCCATTTTATCTGATATTGAATGTTTGGGTGACTAGTTGAGAAATTGAATACCATTGATGGCTTGAATTGCATTTATAGTCATTAGTGATGAATTGTTAAAGAGAATTGATTAATTAATCCAGTGAAAGTGATTAAAAATGAATATATATATATATATATATATATATATGATTCTGTGTGGCTTGAATTGTAAGTATTTGTTTTTCCTTTCCACAACACTATTTTGTTGTGGTGTTCTTGGTGAGGAAATTATGCGTTATCCTAGACTCATTGCAAAAATTTTCAAAAATATTATTTTCAAATTTTCTGCCATGATCACTTCTTATTGTACCAATACAGTAGTAGCCTTTCTCATTTTGAATTTTCTTACAAAAAATTTTAAATACTTTTATAGACTCATCCTTGTGGGCTAGGAAATATACCCATGTCAATCTTGTGTAGTCATCAATGATGATGAATCCATACTTCTTTTCTGCTAGACTTTGTACTTGAGAAGGACCGAATAGATCTAAATGCAATAGTTTCAAAGATCTGGTTGTGGAAACAACATTCTTTTTTTAAAAGAAGTTTTGTGTTGTTTCCTATTTTGGCATGCCTCACAGGGCAAGGAACTGTTAAAGGAAGTTTTTGGTAATCACTTAACAAGATCTTTTCTGTGAAGTTTTGAAATAAGTTTTAAACTTACATGCCCAACTTTTTTGTGCCAGATTCATCTTTCTTCAGAGTTTGAAAACAAACATTTTACATTTTGATCATTTAGTTCATTCAAGTAAACCTTATAAAGGTTGTTATGTCTGTTTGCATTAAAGAGTATGGTTCCATTACAATTGATAATAGTACATTTATCCTTGTCACAAGAAACTTTGTACCTACTATCACAAAATTGACTGATGCTCAGTAGGTTATGTCTTAAACCCTTAACAAGAAATACATTTTCAATGACAGGTGAAGGAAGTTTACCCACTTTACCAGACCCAATGATCCTTCTAGTCTGGTTTCCTCTAAAGCTGACGGATCCACCTTTAAACTGCTCTAGGTCTAGGAACATAGACCTTCATCCTGTCATGTGATGCGAGCATCCACTATCCAAATACCATTGCAGAGTTTTTGTTCTTGTCTTTAAGCATATCCGTAAAATGAATAATTAATGACTTTGGTACCCATATTCTTTTGGGTCCTGCATTGTTAGCAATTCTTTTATTCCTTCTTTTTATTTTCCCACATTCATTTATTAAATAGCCATGTTTCTTACAATAATTGCATTTAGCAAACTTCTGCTTTTCAGGAATGAATATAGGAGTTGAAAGATGCTTAAAATTTCTTGGTTTGAAATCATCTTTCTTCTCCACATATCCTAGACCTAGGCCTTTTCAATTTCCTTAGGATGTTCCCAATAGAGCGTCCAAGTTTTCAGTTCTGTTTGCAAACTTGCCCAAGTCTGAGGTAAGAGAATTAACTTGTTTTTCCAACTTGATGATTTCTTTACCCTGAGGGTTGCATTTCAAAGTGGTGTTTTCTTTTCTAAGTTTGCTCAACTCTTCAAGATGTATCTTTTCATTCTCTTCCATTTCTTTCAAAGCATTTTTATTAGAGTTTTCTTCTTTCATTTTAGAAATTTGATTTTCAAAATCAATAATCATGTCAACATGCTCCAGTTTCAATTTTTTGAAAATTTTCAACATTTTAGAAAAATCGTTGAATAACAAATCATAATTTTGTTTTAGTTTACAATAGCTTACTTTATCAGTGTTTGAGTCGTTGGAGCTAGCTTCGGAGTTTGATTCCTTATTTGCCTTGAGGCAGAGTTGAGCTGATTCAGTTTCCTCATCAGACTCTTCCGAACTGAAAGATTCTTTATCATCCCATGTTATCAAACCTTTTTATTTCTTAGGAAACATCCTCCTTTCTTTTTTGTCATTTTATCTTTATTTAGAAGAGGACATTCTGCTTTTATGTGACCTAGTTTCCTGTAATTGAAACATTCTAGAGTAGATTTGTCAATTTTAAACTTGAATTGATTTTTACCTTTATAGTCTTTTTTCTAAAACATTTCTGATCTAAACTTTTCTTTTTCAGCAATATGTGGAATCTTTTGGTTACAAGAGCCAGTTCTTCATCAGTGTCACCACTCAATTCATCAGAGTCTGGTTCAAAACTTGAGGATTCCTCGGCTTGCAGAGCCTTGCCTTTTTTGATTAATCAAACCTTAAGGCAATACTTTTAGAAGAAGAAGGTTTGTTAGTTTCCTTCTGTTTCAGCTTTAACTCATGTACCTTGAGAACTCCAAGTAACTCATCTAAGGAGAAGGTACTTAGATCCTTAGCTTCCTCCAGAGCGGAGCATTTGGCATCAAACCTTTCTGGTAGGTATCCAAGAAGCCTGACATTTATATCTTCTACGGAGGGAATGGTTCCAAGACTCTTAAGCTCATTTAGTAGAGTTTGGAATCTTCCAAACATTTGACCTACTAACTCATGTTCCTCCATCTTTAAGGTATCATATTATTTAGTCAACAGTATTTTCTTGGACCTCTTAACATTTGATGTGCCTTCATAGTTATGTTGAAATGCATCCCAGACTTCTTTAGCTGTTTTATAGCTGAAGACTTTATTGTACTCAAATTTACTGAGAGCATAAGTAAGTAGAAATTTGGCTTTGGCATTGATCTCCATCTTTCTGATCTCTCCGATTGACCATTTATCTTCTAATTTTGGTTGACCTTCATTGTTAATAGGAGGGTCATAGTCACTGTTAATAATGACTGCCCATAGACTATACTAAGTAGATTTTATGAATATTTCCATTCTATCCTTATAGTATGGGTAGTCTTCTCCAAAGAAGGTTGGAGGTTTGTTGATAAAAGATCCTTCTACAATCAATTGATTACTTTGAGATGCTGCTATACATCTTGATCCTTTTCACTTGGGGAAGTGATCAACCCAAAGGACAAGATCTGATACCAAGTGATGGTTTAGAGTCAGACTTAGAAGGGGGGTTGAATAAGTCACAGACTCTTTTCACGAAAAATATGAACCAAATTATACTAGTAATTAACACAAAGAATTTATACTAGTTTACTTCCAACACAGAAGCTACGTTCAGTCTTTTCTAACTTGAAGGATTTCCACTATTGTAAAATCTCCTTTACAACAACAGCTCTAGACATGAGCCACAAGTATTCTTGATTCCAGCCACTACTAGCTTAACCCAAGTATTATTTCAACAAGCCACTCCTGGCTCAACCAAAGTATTCTTTTGAAAGCCTCTTCAGGCCAACAGTGTTTCCCACACAAACGAGTTCCAGCAACTCACCAGACTTTTACAAAGTGTTTGAATGAATAAAAAGTATTTTACAAAACTTAGTGCATAAGAGATAATCAATTGAAGTTATACACTAAGTTATGACACAAGACCAAGGTTTGCTAGAGGCAAAACAAAAACAATGAGGGTCTTTATCTTACAAAAAATGAATGAACAAGAGAATTCAAACTTGAAAGAAATTAAATAAAAGCTCGTAAGTTCTCTATATGTCACAGTGTGTTGAAGTTCAATCTTCCTTGGTATTTATAGAAGCTAGAGGATATAACTGTTAGTGCTTCTTGAAAGGAGATATTGACGTTGGAAATCCTTTGAAGGTATTTGCCTTAAGCTTCTTGTTACCAGACCTTCAGGATGAAATGGATTCAAGAGGGATGGTATAAAAAATTCTTCAGCTTTTTCATGAAAAGGGTTTCTCATGCATTCCCATGTAAAAACCATTTGTAAACTAATTCTCGATTGAGCGTCAAGTGGGATGCCAGAGCTTTCTAAAATATTCTGACATAAGCTCTGAACTTGATTAGTATGCGCAGAGATAGGTACGCTGGCAGTTGCTGCTCATTTTGATCTTAATCCTTGTGTTCTTTTATGATAAGCACCCAAATATGATAAGAGCATGAATCTCAATGCATCACTTAAATAGAATTTAGGAATGTTGAGAATGACTCTTTGATCAAAATGCTTCTACTAGACTTTTGATTGTCTGCCAAACTTTTGGAATGCCGATACTCCTCCTTTGTTTTCATAGCCTAATACTCGTATCATGGAAATACTTAGGCGCACAAATAAGTTATAAACAGTAGAGACTTCACTTCCAAGTAAAAATACCTGATGAGCGATATTACCAAATTCAGAGATATAAAGTTTGGGGTCTGGTCTAATAACACTTAAAAATTCTTTTTCATCTAGACTTTTTCTCAACAGATTGCTGGTAAACTTTTAACAACTCATTATAAACTCAAGGTTACAATAATTGATAACCAAACACACTTGAACACAAAATTGTACTATTAACTTTAAAAGGATAGTGGAAACTTATGGGATTTATGCTTAACTATAATTAAGGAGAACACATTAAACAATGTCTACTTCTCACGACAAGGATATAGCAATAATTAACAATAATAGAATATTAGTAATAATGTCATAGTGTGAATCAAAGATAATATGTGAAATGCATCAAATTTCTCAAATTATCAAACTAATTAATATGTCATTTATTAGTATACATAATATAGGGGGGAAAATTCCCTTTAGATATTTGCAAAGAAATTTTGGATCATAGTATATTATCTCAATACAAATTATTGTTTGCAAATAAAGAATGACATACACATCTGTATGTTATGATAACACACATTTAATGATTTTTTTTCATCTTTAATAAGTTGATTTAACTAGAGTGCTTGCCTTATTATTAGGAGAAAACAAATAGCATAATAAACTCTTCCACTTGATAGAGAAAAAAAGTAGACTAAGAAAAATCTTTTAAAATGTTTTCTTTATCACAATAATTATGTTAAGCAATATTATATCGATAAAAGATTTTTATTACTAACCTAATATATAGGTACTTACAACTCTTTCTAATAAAAGAATTTTAATTTAATACAAATTTGATATTGTAAAAGACCAATGCAAAAAATTTGATACTGTCAAGCTTCACTTGGTAATTTATAAATTCAATTAGCGCATTAAACAATGATAAATATTACACAATATAATTTTATTTTATTCTTAGAAAATTAAATAAGATAAAATAAGTGTGATATAAAAGGTGTAATGTACATAACCTTATGTCATAGAGAAATTCATATACCAATAGGATACTCAAATGATAATCGACACAAGTATACGTACATTATATATTAAGTTGCATTAATAACATACTAAACAAATATAATTATAATAAATACAAATATTTTACACATATTTTGTATAACTATGCCTATGATAAGTGAGATCACAACTACTAAAATATTAATATAGTGCTAAATTATTGAACATGTAAACATGATAATTTAACTAAGGTTATCATTAGACTTTGATTGTATAAGGATAAAAAAACATGTTACATGTCAAAACAAAGTTACCCCAAAAAAGGTCTATTAAATAGAAATAGAATTGACAACTTATTAAACACTTAAAATTTCTTAGATCGGAAGTCAAAAAAGAAAATACAATGATGAAAATTATTGTATTTAAAGAATATTAACCTTTCGTCACACAGACAATATATATATATGTAAATGAAAAATATACTAAATTATTTTTTTAACTTAATCTCAAGAATAAAACTCTTTCAACAAGTATGTAATCATAATAAATGATAATTATGTGTAATTAATAAGAATATTAAGAAAATATCATAATTAATATTAAAAGTGCAACCTTGATCCTTGTATATTTATAGTTAATGAAAAGTCACAAAAGAATGTATTTGGATAGTCACAAATCACTGAAAAGATACTTTTTCAGAGGGGTGCGATGATTCATGAGTTTCGGATAAAGAATCATGTTCTTTCATGCAACCATGAAGAATGGTGATGTTTCAGCAATTCTGACAACTATGTAATCGATTACTATAATGATGTAATCGATTATATTGATTTAAACTTTTTAAAATATGAAACATTTAATTCTGTAATCGATTATGCTTAACTTGTAATCGATTACCATGATCTTTAAAATTTAAGTTCCTTAAAACGTTTTAAAAGATGAAACGTTTAAAACTGTTGTAATCGATTACACCTATAATGTAATCAATTAGGCACGGTAAGAATTAGAAAAATAACACAAATAATTTTGTTTACCAAGCTTTTAGGTCATACTATAATTCCTTTAAGCCTTACATTGTATCCAGTATCTTGATTTTGCATTGTCCTGGTCATTTGGTCTTGGTTTGCTTGTATTCATTACTTGTCATTATCAAAATCGTGCATCTTTACATAACACTACCACAAAAAAATATCACCACCACAAACCACCCTTCATCATCACCACCACCAACCAACAGCTAAAACCTAACCATCCATCAAGCCTCATCGACATTAGCAACCACCATTAATGGAAAAAAAGGCTTTTACATCGGTACTTTTTAGCTTTTTACACCGGTTATAGGACCGATGTAAATGAAGTCAGTGAGGAAAATACGGATTTTTTACATGGGTTTTGAGATCGGTGAAAAAAATGGTTTTTACACCAAACCTTTGGAATATAACCGGTATAAAATATAATACTTATATACTGGTCCTATTCATTAAATATATTTCTTATAATTGTTTATGTTAAACTAACATATTTCTCCGGCCAACCCGTAAATACTTCTGCTAAAAAAAAGGTTGTGATAAGAAACGTTAATTTTTCGTGCTCTTTTATAAATATTATTAATGCAACATTAAATCAAGTATGAGAAACAATCATTCAATTAAATATATGTCTTGTAATTCACGATAGGTTACATCAAGAACACACAAAATGATATGAACTAACATGTCAAGAATATTACACATACTTAATTGTGCATAATTACTACTAATTAAAGTAAATAAATGTGTATTATTACATTTATTAGGACCAAGAAATTAAATGTTTAAAGGCAAACATGTTACATAAAATGATAATATATATATAGATGATGTATTTTATAAGAAAGATAAACATGTATTATTACATTTATTATATGTTTTGAGAAAGGTTCTCTTAGGCGAGAGTGAGAGCAACAAATTTGAGTAATTAGATCTTATCATAGATGATCTACATTAGTCATATGACTTTTTAAGTGATCATATGATTTTAAAAACTTTGTAATCTCATCTATGATGGTTGTACCACCTAGATTTGCTGTGTTGACTAATCTTTCTTATAAAATACATCTCTTCTCCCTATATACATGTATATTATCATAAACTTATGTAATAAAAGATTTAAGGACGAAAATCAGAGAGTACAACACTTATTTAATCAAATTACATTTAAATTAATTAAAATAAAATAGTTAGAGGGTTCAAAATATCAAAAAATACCCAAATGAAATGCCATTCAATTTTAACTCAAATAGATCAAGAATGAACAAAAACATACCTATGTTGAACTCATATCCGCCTATCAAGAGAGTGAGATTCATTTTTAACATGAACATTAAAATGAGTTGCATGCCAATGGGTTGCGTGCCAATTTCACGCTTTAATTCGTTAAACCCGTCACCTTTTTTTATTATTTATTTAGATTTTGTCCATGGCATGCGGTGAATTTTTGTCTCATTTGATCGCTAGTTAATGCTTAAAAATAAACCAGTTAAGAGTTTACTATAAAAAACAAAGTAAAGAGTTTGACATTCCAAAAATAGCAAAAAAAAATGAGAATTTCGATTCTGGATCCATAAGTCAAGGATTGATATGATACTCACTGGGTTATACTTTGATATGCTATACAAAAAATCCTCTGTTGGTTTTTCAATTCGTTTATTTGTTTTTTATAAATTTTGAAAAAAACAAAAAAAAGTTTTGAAAAAATAAAATAGTGAAATTGTCATTTGATACTGAATGAAGAAACATTGTGTTTCTTGGTTTTAAAGATTAAATGTTATTTGAGAATGAACAACTATAAAGCATGCCTAACAGGAATCATTGGATTTGGATTTTTGTTATTAAATAAATATAAATATAAATGTAGTGACAGACATAACTCATAGCATGTTTTATAATTATCTGCACAAGGAATTCGTTAAGAAACTATTTGCTTGAAAATTAACGCAGCATCCATCTTAGAATGTTTGAATGCGATTCTTGAGAATGCCAGAGAGTTGGGAGAGAAATTGCTCTTATCGAAAGAAGAATACATGTGTGTAACTACCTATTGGGATGATGGACAACTCACTCCTCTGATAAAACAGCTTAATAGGCCAATCCATCATAGTTTATTAATAAAATAACCTGAAGTTTAATTTCAATTAATCTATCTAATTAAATCATATTATGATAATAGGAATTATACATATTCTAACTAAGTGATTAATGTCAATCCATAACATTATATAAATAATTATACTATATGATATAATGTTAATTATGCTAAAACAATATAACATTTAGTTGATTTCTGTTTTGCTTTCCAATCCCTTCTCCTGCTCCATTTATAAAAATTGAATAATTTAGATTAAGGCGTTGTTGCATACTAAATGGTGGGTAGCCTTTCTAAATGAATTTTTTGTGTGTCCAAGATTTCAAATTCAAGAGACATGTGGTTAATCAATTTTCGGTGTGGGACAATACCCAAACGAGATTAATTAACCAGCATTATTACATTATTAATCATATAGTTATTAATTTAATGTGATAGATATTTGTGTTATGATTTTGATTTGCATAACTTATTATAATTGGCCCATTCACTGTAATGTTCAATGTTATGCATAAGATTCTATTTAAATGTAAGATGAAATGAGATAGAAAAAATAAGAAAGAAAAACATGATGCAAATTATATGGAAAAGGATGTTGGTTAGGTGAAGAAAAAATAGAAAAGAAAGAGTTGAAAAAAAGAATCTTTTTTATTAAGATAAATGAAAAGAAAGTGGGTGAAAAAATTAGTTATATAAGAATTAAATTATATATATATAACTATTTTTCTATCATAATAAATTTTAATATATAATTTTTATTTTTTCAAAATTTTATAGAATTATTAATATTTATTAAACAAAAAATTCATCTCATTATCTTCTATCTAGGAAGGGAATTGATTTTTACTTGCTTTATTTTCTTTTTCTATTTATTTCATCTTTTTTCCAAAACAAATAATAGAAAACTTTCTTTTCCACCCTATTCCCCCTCCTGTTTTGTATCCTCCTTTTTACCTTAAAATAAACAAAGGGTAAAAGTTGTTATGTCATCGATCCATTTTAGAATGTATGATACAATATGGAAAAATTTAATGGTAAAAAAAAAGAGAAAGAAAGTAGTGTGCCTTCATCTTCTGAATTTTGTATGATAAGGTCTCTTCTTTATGTTTGTTTAATGTTTACCAAAACTCAGTTAAAAGTTATTTTTTATCCATTGACCTAATTAAGTTGTAGGATATCTTAAATGATGTGCCAATCAATAATAGTCATTGGATGCATACATTCTATTAGGTTAATTCCATTGACTACATGTACCAAACAAGCTGTTAGATCAACAAAATGGGGTATGATTTCATATTCTCATTAGCTACACATTTATTGTTTTACTATAATTATGATATCATATTAAAAACATGTTAGGATATAGTTTATAACCATTATTATGAAAATCAGATCAAATCGACTTGTTTAACTAGGAATCGATCAAGTAACCTATCTAAAACACCGTTTAAACTTGTCATGATTAGAAATGATGAAACCAATAAGAATCAACCAAACTGAAGATAAAACTAGTTGAACCTTTTAAAATTTTTAAAATTGAGGAGGTGAGATTGCAACCCAAGCCTCTAGATATGGGAAGAGAAAACAATATTTGTTGTTATTGACATACACCTTTTGTATAAAGTCTCCAATATATATCATTAATATTTATTTAAACAGTTTACCTATTTTAATTGGTCAATAAAAATCACATAATTTCATATCAATTTATTATTTAATATATTATATAATATTAAAAATATATTTAATTATTATTAATTGAATCTTAATTTTACCTTGATTATATTAATAAACCACGAATCGTTATCTTCATTGTTTGAATTTTCGATTGGATTTTAAAATATTGGTTACACCATTAGTTGAGCATATTAAAATGTGATCATAATTTCTGCAAAATTGCTTTTTCTAACAAAGTAACTTAACTATATATATATATATATATATATATATATATATATATTGTGTTAACAACTTAACTACGTAAACTTGGAGCATGTGAGATTTATTTTATAATGGCGAGATCCTATTATAGTAGAGGGCCAAAAAGGGATAGGGACTATTGATATCTTTAACACTGCCACCAGTGTGACACGGACACGAAGCAGTTTCTGAAATCATCATGGAATTTAGTAGCTATACCTCTTGAAATTGGAGGTATCTTGCTTGCAATGTGTTATGTAGGATAATGTTTCAACTTTCAAGTGTCTTAAAGGAACTACAAGACATGGGCATTCTTAATGTGGCCCTTGTTAGCTTCCAAGTCATTGTCTGTGGCTTTGAGTGGTATCGTACAAACGTGACCATCCTAGCCTGAGAGAGAAGACAACTTCGTATAGGTATTCAAATGTCAAACAATCTACTCACAACAACTAGAGATGGTAGAAAAATCTATTTTTATATATAATTTATTGGTTATTTATAATGGGTATCCGGATCTTTACTATATGAGTAAATATTGATATTATATTATTCATTTCACGGTACAACATGATTATTAATATTTATTTTTTTATTAAATATACTTAAATATTTAAGCTTTTATTTTAAAATGAGATAAAAGAATATAATATTTTTCTATGATAATACTTTTAATGTATGAAGTTTTAATGTATTATACAATATTGATTTATATTATATCATACTAAATAATATAATATTTAATACATTATATTTTCTTCGGTTCCAAATATGATATAGCCGGTATATGGGTGTAATATAGTCCTTTTGTAGCTGGTATCAAACTTTACTGTCATTCAAATATTACACCAGCTTAGTGGGAGTCTGCTATTATATAACATAGGTTTAGTGGGAACATTGTGCCCTTTAGCTCTGCTTGAATAACTCGGACCAAAGTGAGCTGGACAGACTGAGGTTGTACCTATGAAAAACACTATGTTGCTCCAGTTAGTGTTCTGTTATAACGAAGTAATAAAGAGTGATCGGAATGAAATTAATGAGAATAACGCATGTGTCTTGCTAATGAATGCTCTTTATTTATAGCTCTCATCGTACAACTTGTGATTTGACCTCTGTTAGGACTGCAAGCTTTGCTCAGAAGCAAGTTGGCCACTTGCCTCTCACTCTGGCATGGTTGTCAGTTTTTCTAACTGAGGTCTGATCTCATGGGATACCAGTCGTTATAGCGATCCGACCCTTGTTTCCTTAAACTCGTTACCTTTTAAGCCGCCCGGTGTCACCCGCTCGTGGGGGCTGGTATGGACACCAGATCATTTGCCCCTAGCTTGTTGTCGCGACGGTGTCACGGTAATGATCTATTTTTGCCTAATCCTTAGTTTTTTAGTACGGTACTTCTCGAGTTGTGGTGTGAATTTATATGGTTGATGTCTTCCCTTCACAATTAAGGTAGCTGTCCATTAATTAGGGTTAACTAATCATGTTTTAAGGCCTTAATAATGATTGTCGTTTGATATTCCTCAGAAGCTACACGTGGCTTGCTGTTGGTGGTGCATTACCCAACGCACCATCTTATTAGAACGATGATCTCACATCTATCACCAAAACCCTTGTTCAGATCATCCTAGATCCTGGCTCCCCTTCAAGCATCAGCCTTGTATCTAAGTAACCCCCGGTTGGCTGCTTCGACCCATTGAAGGTGGTTAGATCCTGGGTATAAAGGTGCAAGTCTGCATCAGATAAACCCATCTTTTTGAAACATTCATAAAAGATCACGTCATGTGAACTTCCTTGATCTACCAATATCTTTCATATTATTTTGTTGGCAATAACTGCTTCAATTATAACTACATCATCTCCTCTAGAGATGGTTGGACCGAAGTCATTGTCCGAGAATACTATAGATGGGGTCTAGATCCCACCTCGGTACAGCATGTTATTAGCTTTAGTTTGTACAGACATAATCATCCTAAGTGATTCTTCTGGGATGAGTTAAATACCCCACCCCTAACAAATCCTCTTACTATCATATCAATAACATCCTTTCTGCCTTTAGGTAGAGGCATCTCCAACTCATCATCTTCATCAATTACACTATCGACCACGACCTTTCCTTTGTCCAAGGCTGACTTTTTAGAAGTTCTTCCTTCGTCTGTTTCCAAAGTATGCTCTCTTCGTTGGGGTTTAACCTTTTTTGGTTTGTTAAACATCCTTTGTTTGTAAAGATATTGCTTCAACTTTGCCTCATGGATCAACACCTCGATTGCATCCTTCAGCTGTCTACACCTGTCAGTGTTGTGGCTGGTCTGTTCATGAAACTCACAATACTTGTATTTCTCGGGCGTTCCATGGGTGTTGGCTTTTTAATCCCATATACCATAAGTCCTGGTAACCCGATCTCCTGAAGGATTTTCCCGGGCCGGACTACCAAAGTCACATAATGCGTGAAAGTAACACTGTTATGCTATTTTTGCTGTGATGCTGGATCTTTATTATGTCCCATTGAGTCATGCTTTAAACCTCTTCGCTCTTGGACCAATGTTTTTTCCTTTGTAGGTATAGCTTTATTTTTAGTAGAGGCGAGGTGCATTTCTCCCCTGACGTACTTTGCTGCATTCCTCATTAATTCCTTAAAGGTTTGAGGGGCTCCTTTAGCTAGAGATAAAGCAAAAGGTGACTGCAGTTGTAAAGCTTCAATAGCTATGTATAATTGGATAGGTTCCATCAACCCCGGAACAAGAGCCACTTCCTTATAAAATCTCTTGAAGAAATCCCTCAAGCTCTCATTCCCCCTGCTTAATCTGAGCTAAGGCATGAGACGTACTCGATATATCTCATGATATGATGAAGTGCTCCATGAATGCCTGTGCCATATCTTCCCACGAATCGATTGACCCTAGCGAGAGCCCCTTAAACCATCCCATGGCCTCTGCTGACAGAGTCTCGGGGAACATTTTACACATCACGACCTCTGGTCCTAGGAACATGGACTTATTTGCGTAAGCATCAAGGTGCCGTCCTGGGTCTGTTTCACCGGTATATTTTCTAATTGAAAGCAATTGTGGCGTCTACAAGTGCCCTGGTATTGGGACATTCATCAGCCTCCTGGTAAATGAAATATTGAACCGATATTCTTCATTACCTTCTCCCTATTGCAAATCCCTTCTTTGTCCTGTAGAGCTTCCCATCCTTAACGTTGACTTCAACTCTTCATAGGTCGGGATGTGTACTCTGGAGTTGGTGATGGCTTCATTTTCTAGCTCAGATTAATAATTGCCTTCTCCTTAACTTCCTTAGCCCTCTTGAGTTCTTGTAATTCCATCTGAAGCTACCTAATTAACTCATCTCTAGGATCAGGGCGTGCTACTGCTGCCACCCTTCCTTGGTTCAGATTGGTTCCAGGGGTTTCAATAATTCCTAAGGCGTACTCCAAAACTCGTGGTTCCACTCTTTGGGTCAAGTTGTACATGAACCTCCAGAGTGGTATTCGTACTAGGTTGCTTCATTACTTGATTTTTTTTCAGGGATGCGGGGCTTAATTTATGGGTCCCACCGAGCGTGCCAATGATTTGACCGGTGTAGGGGGTAATATAATCCTCTTTTAACCAGTATCAAACCTCACTATCACTCGAATATTACATTGGCTCAGTAGGAGTCCGATATTATATAACACAGGTTCAGTGGGAACACTATGCCTTTGAGCTCCACGTGAATAACTCAGACCAGAGTGAGCTAGACGGACTGAGGTTGTACCTGCGAAAGCCACTTCGATGCTTAAGTTAGTGTTCTGTTATAATGGAGTAATAAAGCGTGATCAGAATGAAATTAATGAGAATAACTCATGTGTCTTGCTAATAAATGCTCCTTATTTATAGCTCTCATCGTGGCACAACTTGTGATTTGACCACTGTTAAGACCAGGCTTTGCTCAAAAGCAAGTTGGTCACTTGCCTCTGACTCTAGCATGGTTGTCAACTTTTCTGACCGAGGTCTGATCTCATGGGAATACCGATAGTTATAGCGATCCGACCCTTGTTTCCTTAAACTCGTTACCTTTTAAGTCGTCCAGTGCCACCTGCTCGTGGGGCACGTATGAACACCAAATCAAATATAAGCAACTTAATGAAATATTTAGTTCCTTAATATAAATAAATGTATTTAATTTCACATATATTAAGAATAATAGTTAAAATTCTAACTATTATTCTTAATATGCGTGAAATTAAATATATTTATTTATATATAAAACTGAAGATAATACTATATTTCATTCCTTATTTTTATTTTTGAAAATATTTAAAATTAATAAAAACTAATGAATACTTATTCTTCTATCTACGAATACTCATTATGTATCTTAAACCTGTAAAAACATGCAACGATAATGTACTGCCTGTACATCCACCTTGTTCCCATCCCTAGCCACAACTAGGGAAACCCTCCCGCCTTCGTTTTTTAAATAACCTTTCTTGGCTGCTTAATTAAAGGAAAACTAACGGTCTCATATTGCAAGTCAAAAGTAAAAGTTGCGGGAACTAATTCTCTCCTAATCAAATTTCATCATGTACTATCTTTTTATTAATATACATTTATTTTTCTCTTGATATACAATAAATAAGTGAGGTCCTATAAAAATCAATAAGGAAAAAGAGAAAGATATAAACCTTATGCATAATAAAATAATGCATCTTATCCTTTTCCAAAACTTGCATTAGACGGAAAGTGTCAACGGCTATTATGGAAGTGAGTATATTTTTCTTTAGAATCAAAAGTATCTATCATTAAAAGCTGAAAACTAATAATCTCTTCAACACGTAAAAATTATTAAATTAAAATTTATTTCCCTCAATAAAGTATTTTTTACGCACACAGTAAAACGAATTTGGATTGAGCTACCTACTGGTTCGTACTGTATTGGATATGGAAGTGAATAGATTATTCTACTGTCCAAAAAAAGATGGACAACCATTAGAAGCTTAGATGGGTAAAATAGTGGTGGTTACACTTAGTGTCATTTTCAGCGGTATGAAAAAGTTAGTGGGAAGAGAAAATCTTACATGGTAGAAGAGACTCTGAAAATTGTTTGTAGGTGAAATAACTAAGTCTGTCCCTTTGCATCAAAATGAAAACGAAACATTGCATGGACCAATAAACATCTGTGATGTCTTGGAACTTGGATATGGAAATGCACCATTGCGGTTACAGTGTATCAAAGAAAGAAAGAGAAGAAAAAGGACAGGAAAGAAAAAATCCTTATTCTGCAATTCTACCCCACACCCGAGAAGAAGAAAGAAAAAAAAAAAAGTAAAAGACAAATATGATTTGGCTCACAAATGTTAACAAAGCGAAAAAGGGTGAAATAAATGTTTTTGTATCAGACCTATATACAAGAGCAAAATCTGTGGTTTCACACACCTGTACTAAGAATAGCAATCTCTTGAATTGGAACTTGGAACCCATCTAATTAAAAATCCACTTTTGGTTTTTTCTCCAACCCTGCAGCTACATATGTCCAAATGCTGCCCTCAGTTTCTGGATGTCCTTAGAAAACACACTAGAAGAAGTTTCATAGAGTTCTTGCTGGTTTGTATGTGGTAATATAGCACCTAAAGTGTTATCAGGTACCAAATGCATGGATGGTTTTATCTCATTGCATAAAGATTCAGGAGCTTGGTTTTGCACAGAAGCAAGCATTGAGATTGGATTGTGAAGATAATCATCCCACTTAGCTTCTTCTGTGTTGTGGCTGTTTTCCATCATGTGAATTTGAGCCTCTTTAGGTGTGCTGCCACAATCTGCCAACCCCCAAGAAGAAAAGATGTTGTTTAAGGGGCTGCTACTTCTCAACTCTGTGCTTGTGTTACTCCTGTTGCTGCTGTTGCTGTTGTTGGAGGCACTGGCTTCCCAGTACTGGGATCCGTAGGCTGTGGTGGAAACAGTGTCAGAGGGAACAACAAGTGAAGGCTTGTAGCAAAAGGAATTGGGAAGAAACAAGGTGGTTGAACTTGAATTAGGTGTAAGAATAGAAGTGGCATTGAAAGGGAATTCAGAATTATTATTCATATCAAAAGGCCTTCCATTTCCAGTTTGGCTCAACCAATGAGTGGAGTTTGAATCATTTGGGAGACATTCATTGGCTGAAAAACTCATCTGAATTGGAAAGTTTCCCATTAAATCTGAGGGCTGGCAACAACTAGTGGTGTAGCTCTCCTGGCGTGTAGTACTCATGAACCTGTCTAGGAACAAGTCCTTGCTGTAACAATTGGCCAAAAAGTTGGTATCACTTTTGGCGTAAAATTTGGAGCTGCAAGAACCATCCATCTCAGGTGCATAGGCTTTTGGAGAAATTGATGATGTTGTTCTCTGCTCATAGGATGCGGCATCTGACTTGGAGCTCTCTGATTTCAGGAGGTTCAATTCATTGGATTGCTCTGGTGCTTTCTCTTGGCTCCTACCAATTTCCTCTCCATTCTGAACCTGGGACAGTGGCTTGTGAGTTACAGGGTCTATACCTTTTTGCCTCAGTTTCTTCTTCAAGCAAGAGTTCCACAGATTCTTTATCTCATTGTCAGTCCTCCCTGGCAACTGTGCTGCAATTTGAGACCATCTGAGACCGCAAAGGATAAGGTTTAATTAACCACTTGTCAAATAAAGTTATAAACCTCAGGAGAAAAGGGTAAAAAAGAGAGAGAATTGATCAATAATGAGAGTGAGAGACTGAATTATTCACCTATTCCCTAACACTGCATGAAGTTCAATGATAAGGTTTTCTTCTTCTTGTGAAAATGTTCCTCTTTTCAAATCAGGCCTTAAATAGTTGATCCACCTAAGCCTGCAGCTCTTACCACACCTCTGCAAACCTGCCAATACATGACATTCACAAGGAGATTAATATAATAACTAACAATTCTCTCTTGAATATATATGATAGAAGAGATTGGATATTATTAATTTATTACCTGCTTGCTTAGGCACAGAACTCCAACATCCATGGCCATACTTAGTAATATGCCTCAGAAGTTTTTCATCCTCTTCAGGTGACCAAAGACCCTTTCTAAGCTTCTGCTTGTAACAACAAGAGTGCCTTCCCATTTGAATTTTATTCTCCTTTACTATGTAATGAAGGGTGTGTGTGAAACTGTGAACCTTGAACCTTTTTTCAGTTAAACACAAAGTATGTTTATTCCTATGACAAATGTCAGCAAAGGTGGCACTGTATAGGAAGGAAGGGATGTGATAGAGAGAATGTGAGAGCGAGAGAGATGATGATATGAGGGAAGGAAAATGAACTGGCAGCTGAGAAAAGGAGTTGTACTAATATAAGAGTGAGGCCCCATGAGAGAGGTCATAGTCAACAAGGTCCCTTGTATTTTCTTTATCTTTATAATTTTATTTTATTTTTATGTGTATATGGGTCGAATTACAATTATATGGCTGATTTATTTGATAGAGATTCGACAATGTGAAATAGGACTTGTTGTATATGAGAAGGTTCACTTTGGCAAGGTGAAAATAAAATGGGCTTCATAAACAGTGTACCATGTCTTTTCGAAGGTGTTAGCATTGATGTCTCTTGCAGGAATGGTGGGACACTTTCACTGATATTATAATTTCTTTTTGGTTTAACAAAGTGTATATCAGTAAAAAAAAAAAAAAAGTAATCTTATCCAAGTTAAAAGTATTTATATTATAATATGATAATTGTTTTAGTAGAAAATTTTTTATGTATAAAAGAGAATTATATACTATTTAAGTGATACTTAAAGAGTTAGAGCATGAAGGAACATGTTAATTAGAAATGGAAGAAATTATTTTACTCTAGCGAAGAAGTTGGTACAGAAGTTATCTTAATAACTTATTTTGATGATGAGTACTCATTGTTCAAAAACCTGAATTAATTGTTTCATGGTCTCCTGAAGAAAAAGAAAGCAAAGCTAATATAAGATGAAAAAGAAGGATAGAAAAATTTCCCTGTCATAGGCTACAGTACCTGCCCGTCTATGTCTGTGAAAAGTTTGCTAGTGCTAGAAAACTTGTGTCTGAAAAAAATGAAAATAAAATAGGATCTATCCATTCTTTACTCTTTGAGCTTTATGTGCGATTCATCCATTGTCATGATTTCTTTGAAAAGTTCCATCATTACGTGGAAAGAAAAGAACAATATAATTTTAATTTTGTTTTTTGTTTTTTTTATCAGAAATAATGCATGTTATCCTTTATCTGTTGAAATCCACCGTGCGCTGCAAATTACTCTTCTCATCATTGTTTCCATTTTGAAAGATAAATTCTCAGTTCTCCTTTTGTCTCCACTCATTTAAACTATACACGCTCTAGTTTTATTTTCATTTATCAATAATTATAAGTTTTTATTTAAGGAAAAACACTTAAGTCAATTATACACGATTCATATGTTATTGACTATTAGTCTACCAAGTAAGAACAAATTAAAGCAATAAAATGAAGTTATATATAGAGATGTTGGTCACGTAGACGCATAGATAATGTAGGTAATAGCTATGAAATTTGGAAAAAATTCTATTAGTACACTGGTTCTAACCGTTTTGAATACAATAGGGTTATATCTGTTTTTTACAAAGCATCTCTTTCCCAATAATTAACCTACCACTTTTAAGCAAAACTTTTATTATAGACAACTAACTATTGGGCGCATTAGTGATTTCACTTAATATTAATTTTATAATCATTTTATTAAAATGTCATTAACTCCACAACCATCCCACCGGCATGTATGGTCTTCACATGTGCAACAGTAGTTCTTTATACACAAATGAAATTAAAGTTCCTCTTTTATTAAAAAAAATGAAAATTTAAAGTTCCTCTCGCTTTTGTTTCTTCTTTAATTAATTAGACATAAACTTATTCGAACCGTTAAATAAACGCTCTTTTCTTGATTATGAATACGACATCAACGAGTTGCTGAATTTGTCGGTTGAAAAATTTAGCACAAGTATCTATAATTATATATTGACCAAAGTTTCATACATACAATATTTTTAAGCAACTTATATTGATTTGCCCATAAGGTGGGAAAATATTCCTCCATTATTTTGATTTCGTGTCATTATTTCCTACTAGAAACAAATGCTCGTGTGAAAAATTAATCAAACAAATACTAATATTTGCACATTAATAACAAAGTCTAGCAACAAAACCTGTTTATATCCATGTCTCTATCAAGTGACAACTAATTATGTTTTTCTTTTGAGATTAGGGTATGTGTGATCACGTTTAAATGCTTCGACACATATGTACTACAGAGTTTTCATCAATTATAAACTAATCACCAAACTATAATTGTAAATCATGTTACCAATTAAAATTATTTTATACCCCTCCGCTCCTTTTTATTGTTTTTTATTTTTTTTAAATCTTCTCTCTTAATACTAATGAAATTTAAAATCTTCATTAGTTTGAATGCTAAGTTTGGAATAATAACAATTATAGTCAACAAATTTATTGTATATAGCATTTTTTTATTTTCTTAATGAATGTCAAATGATATAGTATATATCATCTTATAAACAAGAATATGCAGTAATTTATAAACATAGTTGCAATTAAGGGTATATTTGGTGATTTTCTATGTATTGGATATTTACTAAAGCTTATTTGTAAATGCTAAAAAAACTAAAAATCTCTCTCTATATATATATATAATTGTATGAATATTCTATGTATGTAATCAATGTTTTTAAAATTGGACTGATTATTAAATTTGTAAAAATATTAATTTAAGTAAATTGTGGTTAAATTGAGAATTAAACTATAATTAAACTATAATTAACTGGTTTATGGTTAAACAGTGCAACTTATTGAATCAATCTAGTTTTAATAATATATTGGGTCATGGTGCAGCTCTTTCTGTTGCTTTATTTGGTTTTCTTTATGGCTGAATTACCTCATTGTGGCTACTATCTTTCTGCATCTTTTTCTATTACCCTTTTTCTCAAAAACCCAGACAAGATGAGAATTAAGAAGCTATCTATGTATTAAAAAGGGGAAGAATATTCTTTTCAACTCCACATAGAACTCAAACAGAATTAGACAGGGTAGGAACATTAACCTAATCAGGAAAGCAAAATTCATCAATCTGACATACTTTATAGTAAAAAAATAACTCAAAGAGAAGCATGACATAAAAAAAAACAGGGGAAGAGGGACTCCGAATTATTGCATATCATTAGCTGTCGAGTCTGTGGCCCGCATGAACTGTAAAACCTTTTAGAATCACAATTATATATATATATATATAATATCAATTTATTATATACAATTTGAATATACATTGAACATAATTATTATGCTTTTTTAAATCAGATATTAATAATTTTTTAGAGACTTGGATGAATCTCTTGTTGTTAGTTGTTTTCCACCATGCAGTATTGCCTCATTTGGAAAGTTAATTTTCAAAGAGAAATTCTTATATCATATGCTGGACTCAGAAAAATGGTGTTATTTAATTTATCTGATGTAATGAATTGGTGTAGTTGTTTCGGATTGTGGGGCTTTGCCCCCACATTTATTAAAATAAGAAAGGATCATTAAAAAAAAGTTATAGCCTAAAATCAACGGTGTTCTTGATCCACCCATTCGGCTAATGCCTTCCACTTCACGGCATCATTAATCTCTCAAAATAATTTAATGAAAAATGCTGATTTATACCCAAAGAATTAAGTGAGAGGTATGGGAATTAATATGATTTATTATATAACAGTGATGAGAGTGATTAGTAATCAAAAGGTAGATAAAAGTTCTTCTAAGATACATAAATCTTCAAAATACATGAATGAAAGTATGCTCTTCTTCTTTTTAAAAACCACATCTATTCAATATAAATAATGAGAGAGTATATTATATGGTTGGGATAGGATAAGTACAAGGTTACATATCTAAGAAATACCACTAAAAGAATCTGTTATTTTTATGTGGAACATAAAGTTAATGTTTCCCATACAAAGTGGTTGTTGCGTGAGAGTAAAGGTCTCTCGTAAAAAACTCTATGTAAACATTGTATGGAATCCTCCACATAGTAGCCATGCATAGAACATTAATGTCCCACTCTAAAACCAACATTTAGGTTGTTGTTGTTGTTGTGCCTAAGGATGATGACGATGACGAAGACACTGACGTTGCTCTTCCTCCTCAAAGATAGACTGATTATTCAGTCTAACATCAAATTTTGGTTGATGGCTAGCCTCAGACAACCTTTCTTGTTGTGCTCTTTGTAACTAAGCTAACTGGTCTTGCATCATATCAAACTACGACTTCATATAGTCATAATTTGCCATCTGATCTCTCATGTCCTGTAACTCAATCCTGAGTTGTTCAACCTTAGAATCTATGTGATGATGAATGACCACTGGTGGAGGAAGTTATTTGTGACTTATTGCTCAACATTAGTCATAAAAAGGTCAAAGTTATTCACAACTTTTGGGATATGACGATTCTTCTAAACTTCACTTCTTCATGCTTCATCCAAATCCAATAGTTTAGGTTTGAAACCAAACTTATAGAAGTGAAATGTAACCTCCCTTTTAGTCAAAATCTTTTAGTATATACATCTCACACATTGATACCTTATTCCATCTCTTGAATAGTAATAGGGTTGCTCTATAGCCTTATTAATAAACTCACTGACCCCTCTAGTAAACTCACCTTTTAAGTTTCTCCTATAGGGACAAACCCTATCATATATTCACAAACGATCCATCACAAAATCTGCATTGCCAACATACCATGAGCCATAACACATCTGTTATTCAAAATTGCACACCAAACCTAATTTAATTATCTAAAAGTTGAGTGCATATTTAATTTGTATATTTCAAAAAATTTTATTTTCTAAAGTTATAATTTGAAATTTGAAATTTTTTTTATTTTGTAAATTTTAATTTGGTATTTCTATTTTTATTTTCTAATACTTATAATCTTGTTTCCCTAAACTCTAATTAGAAATATATAATTTATTTATTTTTTAATTATAATTTAAAATTTTTAAATTTATTGTTGTTCTAAATTTTAATTTATAAATTTATTATTGTCCTAAACTCTCAATTTTAATTTAAAAGTTTAATTTTTTTAAATATGTAAAATCCTAAATTTCTAAGACTCTAAAATTATATCCTCATGTACCTCCTGTGTGTAATATACTCTAATAAACACTTTATAGTAAATCATTTATCCTAAAGTTCAAATGTTAGTGTTTTCTTAAGCATGATAATCTAAGTCATCTATTCTAGAGTTCTTACAACTATCCTAAAGAACCTTAAAACACAAAAATAAAGGAACCAAATAAGATACCCATGAAGGTAAAAATAGTGTAATTAAAATTTTGACAAATTCTTTTATGTAAAAATAACTAGAGATGACAATTTGGGCTTGGTCCGCGGGTCAGCCTGTTTCGCCGGTTAAAAATAGGTGGGTTAGGTCAAGAAATCAAGCCCATTTTTTTGAATAAGCCCGACCTATTTTTTCCCGTCAAAAAATGGGTCCTGACAGACTAGGCTGGGCTGGCATGTCGAGCCACTAATAAAAAATATATTAGTATATATTTTAAAGACTTGAAGGCTTATGATTATTTGATTTGGATTTCTGATGATAGTTTATAACTTGTATTGTATGTTATTATAAATTTAATAATATAATATTATAAAATTTAAATAATAAAAAAATTTGTTTCCATTAATGCAAATATAATTTATGTAAGCTTTTAATGAAATAAATTGGGTTAATTATAAAAGAACTGGTTTTAAAAAAGGTAAAATTTGACTTTTATATCTAAAGTTTTTTTTTTAAATAAGGGTTAAAAACAATATAAATTTAAATTAAAAAATGACATGTATAATTTGAAAAAAAAAGGTCACATAGAATACAGGTCGGGCTAATGTTTCTGGCCCGTTTTTCTTTTTTGGCCCGGCTGGCCCCGTAGGCCCATATTGCCACCCCTAAAAATAACTATTCATAAACTCGTCTAAGTTTTCAAAGACTTAGTTGGAAAATAAAATAGTTTATCAAGCACTTCAAACACCTTGAGTTTTTACAAACTTTGAAATGAAGGATAAGTAGGATAATAATGTTAATAAAATAGTAAAGATAAATGGCACACAAGTAGATATTATGTTCACCTCTCAACTAAGGCTAAGTCTAGTTCCTGTTCGAGCCAACAAGTATTTGTATTAATTGATCACAAAACAAAGTGCAACTCACACTTTCTTACAAGGATCGCAAGTAATTTTTTCATAACTAAGACTTTCTAGGCCATTATCCTAAGTATTCTTTCTTAACTTAGTCTTCTTCATGCTATAATTGTACAAGTATTCTTTCTTGATCAAGTCTTTTCAGGCCCTTACAACTTCATAGAGAAGTAGAGGATTTCTATGTCTTTAGCAAATACCTTATGAGTGTTTGAGCTTACAATAATTGAACTAATTGTTCAGTATATGAAAGAAAGAGTAAAGCTCTTGAACTATTTTACAAGAAAAAAAGATAATTTTGCATATTTCTAGAATGCATAGAGAGAAGAAAAGTATATTGATGAGGCACTTTGCATTCTTGAATGATCTTCTTTATATAGGCTTTCTTGAAATAGACGTTGTGAGACAAAGAACCTTTTATCAAATGATGGCTTGACATCTGTTCAGAGCTGTTAGAGTGTTTAATCTCTGTTAGTATGTGAATATCTTGGATGTTTGACTTTCCAATTTGGTACTTAGGATGACTGCTCCTTTGTTCAGGTAGTCTTTTTAAAGCTATTCTGATTTGGTAGATAGTATACTTCAAGTCAGGATGGTTATAAGTCAATATGGAAACACAAACTTTAACTTGTGACTTGTATTTACTATCTTTAAGTAAGTCGTCTGAGTTGAGTCTAGGTGTCTGAGCTCTATGATCCTTCAGACAACTACTTGAGAGACTAGACGTTTGAGTTATATGAACCTTTAGATAGCTACTTTAAGAGTCTTGTACTTTGACTTAGGTTTATTGCAAATAAGCCTTAGACATCTTTGAAACGTTAATATATTAAATAGTATAATGTTTTTATCATAATTAAATCTTTTGAGGGGTTCTAAGAACCTCATGTGTTCTTTTAAGACTTAACAACTAACCTTTCACATATTGGAACTTCTAATTGGTTAGAAACTCTATATTTTGCCTCAAACAAAATGCCACCATCAAGGAATAAATTGGTTCCTATACACTATAAATCACATAAAATAAATTATAGGAGATTGAGAGAAAGATTTGAAATGTTAAAGAGAAATGAAGGGGAAGAAAAGGTTGTTCATATATAACATTGGTTTCCTATATACTACGCTCCACACACAAGATTTTAAAATTCTGGCTATCCATCTATAAAAAAAAATCCTACAAATCTAAGGGCATTCAATTATTGAGTGGGACAGGGTCCCATGCAATAACCAAACATATTTTTGCCATGAGACCTGTTTCCCACACAACAACCAAGAGTAGTATGTTTCTTTAGTTTTCAAATATAATATGGGACATGTCCCAATAAAACGACCATTATGTCCCATGCAAAGACATGTGTAGGAGCATGTCCCACACAATGACCTTGGGCTAAAACTTATTTTCTTGTAGTGTATGCGGTATAAATTGGGTCAGTGTCGATACTTGTAAAAATGCCCAAAAGGGACAGCTAAGGGTGTGTCCCTCAAGGCACCTTTGATGCTTAAGTTAGTTAAATTTCACATAGAAAATGTCCCTATCATAACTAAAAGTAATAAACATAGGGGCAAACATACCTTTGGAATTTATGAGACTATATTTATAGGGAGTGAGTTGTACAAAGGTAATAGTTAGTATGCCAAGTGCCTTTCCAAAGTGTGTCAGTGACATGGAAATGTTATTCAGTATGTGTGGGACGACATGCTTATTTAATTGAACACTCAGTATTGGTCATAACATTGCTTGGGTTGGTGGTGTGTTGATTTAGGTTGGGGTTTGCGCGGATGATATGTATAGATCATATGCCCCTTAACTTAAGGTTTTTCTAGAGCATCAACTTGAACTTCCTTTTAGGGATATCATCCACGAACAATATGGCACACACCTTTTAAGCTTTCCTTGTATGATTGTGGTTTCATGCACATGGTGAGAATTTATTGTGTGTGTCGGAACTTTACTCCAAGTGTTGTTTTATGATAAAGGAGTTTTCAAAGGTCCAACAGTTACACCATTTCACACGTTGAACGACATGCATTAATAAACATGTGTGTTAGGGTAATAATTACCCTTGGTTTTTGATGTTTTGGTCCCTGGTCTCTAGGTTCTATAAGAAGGCACGTTATTTTTACCCTTTTCTCATAAGTCTTTTTAAAGAATGGATACTGGCAAAAGTGTTTCAACATCTCTAACTATTTTAGGCATATCGCTCTCTTATTTTTTGAGTCCTTTTTCTTGTTCTTAAGAGGTTATTCTTGTTTCCTTCTTCATTAGAGTTATTATTTGTTAGATTCTAGATGGTGTAAACGACAATAGTTCTATAAAGATGTTCCATGGAACACCATTGTTGCCATATAGGGGATCCTAACATAGACCTAGGATTCAATTGGATGGTGGACAACATAATATGTCTTCTTCTATCTCGTCCTTTAGGAGTTTTTTCAATTTTAGGGCCATTCTTCATAGTAAGGATGAGATATCAGTTGATCGCATGAAAGTAGTTCTCAAGCATCTTGACATGAAGTATCTTAGTTGTAGTTCGAGTTCATCTTTAAATTAGATTTTGGAACCTCTATTAGAAGTATATCATCCTAGAAGATTGTGTTTTATTTACATGAAACAATGTGTGTACCTTCTATCTTTTCGTCTTCTTCTACGAGTATGTCGGTATGAGAGACATCATGTGAAGGCTCATCTGGGTCCAACAGGTCAATGTCTAATGGGAGCTCGTCTAGTATGACTTCTTCTCACGCCGGTTCTAGTATAGGTGTTGGGAACTCTAATTAGGCTATATATGTTGATAGTGTTAATCCTAATATCATAACTATTGATGTTAGTGGCAGTATTAACTGACATAAATAGTTATCCTGGGTTAAGAATTTCATATCTCGATATTCATACGAATGGGATATAGAGTACTTAGCTAACCTACTTGTTGGTGTGCATAAGTCATGGCAGTCATGGTTCAAGATTTTATTTCCAATACAAGGTGATCATATCTATAAGGGAAATGGTAAAGACCATACTTTTACCTTCCTAAAGTTTGGTATCAAGCTACCGTTTACTGACTTTGAGGTCTAATCACTCAATTACCTTCTTAACTGCATCTTAATGCTTGGCCTTTTCTTAGGAGTATTGATACTCTATCCTAGTGTTACAAGTTTAGGTTGACGTTGGCCTTTTTTTATTTATTATTTTTGATGTCTAAAGGAGGTTAAAGCTTGAAGGTGGTATAAGGCTGGTAAGTTAATGGCTCGATGACTGATTTTTAAGGTGTATGCTGAGTTTGTAAAGATAGAGGGCCTTTCTACTTTGCAGTTCATGCTCTCCAATTGAAATATCAATTATGGTTGTAGCTTTAGAGTTTCTATCTTTTATAGATGTCAAAACATTTTACTTTGGATGCTAGTGTCTTACAATTTGGAAAAGGATTAACTCAACTTTACTTCTTTCATAGTGCTAAAGAATCCTTTAAATTTGTAGTCGGTGTTCACAAACCGAAAAATAGAAGACACTATTTTGGAGTTGAACGAGAAAGCTTTGCTAGCTTATCTTAGTCAGTATTAGTTATTAGTGCTTTCTTTGTTCTTTTTTTCATGTCTTTAATGTGGCATATTCTTTTCTTTTTATAGAATCGATGGCTAAGTAGATGACATACTCTATGAGATGATGAAGGAAGAGGCTAGAAGGAATCGATTGGAAAAGGATGATCTTGGACAACATTGATGTTGATACCACCAGAATTGCTGCTCAATTTGACTTCCTTGATGGCCATCCTTTTAATGAAGAACAAAACAAGAAGCCTATAAAGGAGAAGAAGAAAAGGATAAGTCCAAGACTAGTGGTGGGACAAATATATCAAACCGGTGAGGCTTCCATGATCAGGCCTGATTAGACTAAAGTTGGGGGTCTGATACTGTGATCAGGATTGATGCCAACAACTTGTCCATTGCATTTGTTCTAGAATTTAATCAGAATGGAAATCATATAGATCTTTAAGTACTACATGGACAAAGCTTTTTTACTTCATAGGTGACTGAGCCACTCTAAGCTTCTAAAAGTTTCCAATGCAATTGTTCGTAATGCTCAGTTGAACTTGGGTTCTATGAAAGAGCTTCGGGATATTGTTTTTGTAACACCCCTTATTTTTCTATGATTATTCTATGGACTAAAAAACAATGTTGTTATTGTCAAATGCTATGAATGAAACCTAGGCTTCGACCATTTGCATTGCTATAATTTATGTGCTAGATTTATTTGTGAATTAAAATCAAGATTTATAAGGTTTTGTAAAATAGAGTAACTTTCTAAAAATAGAGATAAATAGATAAATAAATAAATTCTAGTAACTAGGTGGGAAATTTCTCAGTATAAACATGCACGTAACTCGAATTGGGTGTTGTTGTGGTTCAGGACCAAGCTTGAAGGATGGAACCAAACCCTCAATATTTTTAAAGGATGGTGTATGGTGGAGACTGAGTCAATTAATCGAGACTTGTGCTCATTTGATAAATTAAAAAAAACTCAAGTTGTCTCGTAGCTTATTGCCCATTCGATAAATTAAAAAAATCTGTGCAACAAGTGTACACCCTTCAGTATTTTAAACATAACTTTCTCTATAGTTATCGGAATTAAGTGATTCTTGTCTTAAAATTCTCGTATTGAAATCTTCTACCATTCTTATGAAGACATTAAAAGAAAATTCCAAGCTCAGAAATCCTATTTTTTATTTTAATTCACTGACCTGTCAATATGTGTCCTATTTGGACAGTTTTTAGTAAATCAGACATAACTTTCTCCCTAGTTATCAGAATTTAACATTCTTTAACTCGTTGGAAAGAGGAGATTTCATGTTCATTATTTTTCCAAATCCGCAACATAACAATTTCAAAAATCCTAGACAAGTGTTGGCTTCTCATGGTTACACATCATGGTTCCACAACCCCTTATTTTATTATTTAATTTCCACTCACTAGCAACTTAAGTCATCTCCCATTGACTGGATTTCCCATTCACCTTGCCTATATAATCCCTAGCCATGCAAAATCTGAAAACTTCACTCTCTTATTTCTCTCTTTCGCCAAATGTTCTCTAGTTCCATTTTCTCTTATTTTCTCTTCACATTTTTCACCACTTCTTCTCTTCTACCACCATCCAGCAACCACCACCACCACATCAAGACTTCTTTAAGCTCTCTTTGGAGAGTCCAAGATCAAGGAAAAGGCAAGCTTAAAGGCTATTCTTCCTCCTCTATAGTCAAGAGCACTATTCAAGGTAGGGGGAGTTTCTCTCACTTTTGCTCTTAGGTTTCTTGCAAGCATGGATGAGTAAAGGTCTCCCTAGGATCCTTACTCTAGTTATGGTTGAAAATAAGATTTTTCTCCTTGTTACTAAGGCTGGACAACCAAGTTTTCATGTTATAAAAATGAGTTTTTATGAACCATAACTTGGAATAGCTTTTTGGCTCATGCATGACCTAAAATCCAGCGTGTTTTTTGTGCCTTAAAAACATGTTTTGAACCTTCAAAATGCTGGATTTAAGTCCTGGTTGTGATGATAACAAATGAATGGGCTTGCATGCTTGAAATATTTGGTAAAAATGATTATTTTTTCCCTTAAATGTTGTGATCATGGTGCCTTTCGTTGTGATCTTCTTTTTCATGTGATAAAATTTGAATTTTATGAGTATTATGTGCTTAAAATCGTGGCTTTGTGGTGATGTTCTCATGGAGCCCCTAAAAATTTTAAAGTTTCATGTGATGATGCTTAAAAATTTACGTATGTATGTTATTTTTTGATATGTGACGCATGCATGGATGGATTTTTATGCTTGAAAAAATGGTATATTGTTGCTGTTTTGGTGAACTAAATATGGTGAAAAATGAGAGGTAAAGACACTGTTTGGAAAAAGACACAAAACGTCCCAAGTGTCAGTGTGAATCCGTAGCTAAAATGCATGAAAACGTGTACATAGGGAAGGTATAAGGATGGATGAGCATGATGCCTTTATTCTATAATTTATTATTGCCAAATATGTACATTATGGTGAGGTGTGAGAAAAAATGGCGAAGGCGTTAAGCGGTGACTTGTATCTAATTACGATCGATGACACTTTAAAGAAAAATAACATTTTTAGAAAGAAATAAGAGTTTTAAGTAAAATTAATATTCTGGACATAATCTAATATTTATTTTATATTATAAATATAGGATTTTAAAAATTAATCACTTTTGACTTTAGAATCACGTGAATTAGAGTTTTCTAGCAAAAAAATGTTAAGAGTGAATTTTCTGACAAAACCGAAAAGAAAAATGATTTACACGTATTTTAAGCAATTTTTGGGTTGAAATGCTATCACATAATTTAGAAAGTACTTTTATAAAATAAATTTACTAAAATAAACTCAAAAATATTTTTAGCCCTAAGGCCAAAGAGCAAAGCTCCGTGACCAATAAATGCGACAGGATGACGTTTACTGAATCAGCCCAAGAAATTACTATACACTGCCTTAAGTTTTATCTAAGTTACCTATCAAGTAAGTAAGATATAAGTTTTTAAATAAGTTACTTGGATAAGTACTAGTTTTCAATACTGAGGGAAACAAAGCTTAGAGTCGAAAGTATGATGAAGCGACGTTTATGCTAAATCGAAGACATAACCAAGTTCTGTCAATTTTGCGATGCCCAATGAGTCTAGTTAGACTTGAATAGGGTAACTAAATGAATTACTAGAATGGTCAATAAATTTTTAGAATCACTCAAGAATTTAAATTTCCATCTAGGCCCTAGTCTTGGTACTCCTAGTCTTAATACTCCTAAAAGAAATTTAGCAAGTGACTAAGACTTAGGCATAAGGATTTAAGATCCCACAACTCTTTCGTTCAAATTTATGTTATGTATTAACGAGGCTTACCCAATGTAGTAAGGGAAAAGGCATCACAAGGTGTAAGGATTCCGCTTGACACTTGATTAATAAGGGATAAGAAATAAAGTGAAGTAAATACATGCATCATTTGCATGGGGAAATTATGATTTAGGACTCAATGCTAGAGCATACAGTGGGGGTACGTTGGAGGTTATGATCGTTTCGATCCGTATAATGGATCTTAGGAGTATAACCGGGTCAGACACCCAATGGCTTGAAGTCGCATCCAGAGCTAGGCTGTTCGTAGGCCAACCAGGTATACTTTGACTAGCATGAATATCACTATGACTGTGTAGAACCTGTGTTTGAATATGTATTTCACGTTGAATAATTTTGATAATGACAAAAGTAATTGAAGACTCAAAGCAAAAGGCTCAAGTTACCATGAAAATAGAAAAAACAGCATCAGACCTGCAAAAACACGTATGCTAATCGATTACAACATCCAACATAATCGATTACAGGAGTTCTGACCATAACATAATCGATTAGATATTCACATCTAATCGATTACCTAAGTTCTGTCTGTCACCTAATCGATTGTATCAATGGAAATAATCGATTACCAAGTTGAGAATTTGAATTAAAAGCATCAGGTACATCTCCTAATCGATTACAAGGTTGCCACAATCGATTACCAAGGTTCTGTAAGGTCACTAATCGATTACCAAACAAGGTCTAATCGATTGTGAAAATTCTGTTTGTATGCTAATCGATTGCATGAAAGGCATAATCGATTACCATGCTGCGTAACACAATAAAATGCATCAAGTGCTACTCACAATCGATTACAAGGCACTGCATAATCGATTAGCAATGTTCTGTTTCTCATCTAATCGACTACATGGGACAGTCTAATCGATTAGAAAACGAATTACACTGTAAAATTTAAAGTGTAATCGATTACAGCTCGAGGCCTAATCGATTACTATCGTGCTAGAAATTGGTGAAACGCGTTTTTAAGTGGGAAATCAGCTCACTTCTCCATTCCAACTCGAATGCCCATGCTGTGCAACGGCTATGAAGATATTAGGGCACCTCTCCAAGGCCTATAAATGCAAGACTCCTTCAAGCTACTAAAAGCAATATAAAAGTCCATCAAAGGGAAATCAAATCTTGAGTCTTGTGAGTTCTATTTTCATTGTTTAGTTTCAATTTCTGAAACTCAGAGCTTATACTTGTAAATCTTCTCTTGTGAGAGTTTAGAAATTATGAGAGCTTTCATTTTCTTATCTACTCTATTGAGAGAGTTTATTGATTGTAAAACAAAACACCCAAGTTATTCACTCTAGGTTGAGTGGTCACAAAGGTTGGGGTTCAACCTTTGGGTATTGAGAGTTTGAGAGATTGGGTGGATTGCCCTTGTGCTAGTGAGGATTGAGTTCTTGAGTGTGGGACACTAGGAAGCTGCAATTTCTCATAGCTTGTATCTCTAAACTCCAATAGTGGAAATCCTTCAAGTGGGTTGCTTGAAGGCGAGACGTACATCGGGTTGGTGGAACTCGTTAAATTGGTTTGCAAGCTTCTCTTCCCTATTCTCTTGCATTTACATATTGCCTTTCGTTTGATTATTGTTGTTGATTGTGAAAGCCCCTCTTATATTTGCTTGAACAACTTGTGCTAAAGTGTTGCACACCAAGTGTTCGATACATTGCCTAAGTGACATTTGCACGTTGTTTTACATTGTTTCTTGCATTACACTTGTTATCCATTGCATATAAGTATATTTTGTGAAAGAGGAATCAATTTCAAAGGCATTCTAAAAAAAAGTTTTTAACACTCAATTCACCCTCCTCTTGAGTATTAAGGCCACTTGAACAACAGAACCAAGTTCATGTGCTCTCACAATTTTGGATTTTTGGACCTGTGTGTGTCCCTTACCCTATATGTATATTTTTTAGAGCTTGGTGAGCTCTAGTCGCTCTAGTACAGAAGCGTTATGCCCAGTATTATATTGTGACAGGAAGACTCTGATGAGTAAAATATTGTAAGGGCCCTCATTTGCATTCATAAAATACTTAATGATAAGATAATCATAAAACACCTGACTCATGCATAACATCTTGGATGACTAACCACATCATGCTTTTGGTTATGGATTGTGTATTGGTGAAGATATCTGTGTTGACTAACATGATTGTATGAAATGCTACTAATATGATAATGGTTTACGATTATATTATTGAGATAATAACTAACACCTAATTGATGTATTGTGGATAGTAATGGGTAGAGAATACTAGTTTAATTGATTTAAGAACCTTATAACACATAATAGCGATGACATGTTGAAATAGACTTGGTGGGGTTAGGATTAACTGTTGAATGAAATTACATGTTGGTTCATTACAAAAATGGAAAGGTTGTGTGTCATAATGAATGGTAACCAATATAAGCTCTACACTGGTGATATATCAAATATACTCAGATAGTGATTCTATAACTGACAGTCTAGAAGTGGGTTATTATTGTGGAATTATAATTAATTAGTGTGTTAGATGGTGATTTCTATTGGGTGTGAGAATGTTGTATATCTGTGGTAGATAAGACTCGTTGGATGATTTGATTTTGTGTGTGAAATTCATCAAGTACGACGAAACACCTTTGCATGTGATTCCGATAAGAGTAGAGTGAGATAAACTCACCACTATTGCTTTGTGGTTCCTATCATGTATATTTGTATACGCACTCTAGGCATTTTAGTGACTGATTAGGAAAAACAAGGATCATTTGGAGAATCATTGTAAGAAAAGTAAGAGACATATCATAACAAGCAACACAAAAACGAGCTCGACCCTCGAAAAAAATAATAGTCTTAGGATAGATTGTGTTTACATCTTATGGGAGCCTATGTGCCTCATTTTTTTAGAGTATGTAACCTTTGATGGATTCAATCATGCTATTGTTTGGAAAGATTGCTTTATGATGCCAAAAAATTTCTTCTACCTGTGCAAATTAAGTAATAGCTTAGCTAATTAGGACATCTCAAGTATGAGGATCATCTTAGTTAACCGAAGGCGTTATAATTTTCACACAAGACCAAACCCAGAAGCAAAAGTTTGTTTGACACTTGAGTTAGAGAATGTTCATGAAGATCATAAGTTGGTTTCCAAGGGCAATGTAGATTAAAGGTTGAGGTTCACTACAATCATGAATTGGATGAAGTCAGAAGGATGTACGCCTCTTTGTCTAAGCAGAAGACATCGGCTATCAAGCTTATCTCCGTGATAAAAAAGAAAACACTAAGAGTTTCATCCCCTTTGAGCTGAAATAAAACCAGTTAAGTGCATCCCAATGGCAGACGATTCTTGTAGTGTATTTAGTTAGTTAAAATTTAAATATTGATAAGGATGAAAATGCTTATAAAATAGTACTCCTTAGGGCGGCTGCTACTGCATGCACTTAGTCGCTGGTGTGGCGGCATATAAAGCCATCTATCAGTTTAAATTATAGAGATTCTCCAACTATTAATTGAACTCATAATATAATAAACTCTTTTGAGTTGGTAAGGAGGAAAAATGATCACTGTTTTCGTCATGTAGATATATTGTATGCATGCATGCTTACAAACAGACAGCCAAAGGCATCCCGATCTTATATAGTATTAAATTTCTTTCATTCTTCCTAATTAAATTGAAAGAAAAGAAACGTTCATATATATATATATAAATTGCATAAAAGAAAAATATGCCTTAAGCATTTGAAAGAATCCTCCAAATAAAGAAGAATATATAGGAGTCTTTTCCTTTTACCCATTATAATAATATTTGGTTGTCCGTTTGCAACACTATTGTGGTGGTGCCCTCCTTCACCATAGCAATGTCCTATTAAATTTGGCATGTGTAAATAATAATAAATCATTCAATCATAAACGAATCAAGAAAAAATACATAATTAATGAAATCAAAGGAAGAAGATGCTAATAATCTCTTAGACTCAATGTCTCATTCTCATCGTCATATTATTAAAATATATTCTCTGGCAAGCTTATCATATTCTTGCACATGAGCTGTTTCCCGTAGTCAACTATTGTCTATACTGTTTTAGATATATTCCTACAAACATTTCTTTTACTTAATAATTCACCTTTCTTTCCTTTAGAAGAATAGTCTAAAACATCACACCAGCACCTCATGGTAACAAACCTGAAAAAGGAAAATGTGAAGACCATTTTAAATTGTATGGCTACATCTATTTATTTCATAATCTATCTTTACCATTTTAAAAAATTAATTATTATCTTAATATTAAAAAAATAATTTTATCTTTTAAATTTTTTACATTTAATTAAAATTAAACTTCGTTATCATCCATTGTTTATATAAATGTAAAAACATTAAGAATTTAAAGGTACAATAGGAAAAAATATATAATAAATACTTTTAGTTTTTTTAAATACTTATAAAATAACACATCTTTTTTTTCAGGCGAGAGGTTATAATATGAAACGAGAAAGTATTAATGTTTAGAGAATAATAATGTTATTAGTTAACAGCATGTTCATATTTACATTTTTATATCAAATTTAGACTTTGGGTATTTTCTAAAATGCACATAAAATGTACCCAGTAAAAATAATGGGTTGGAGTTTGTGTTAGGAAAATATGTTGACTCGTCTAAAGCAAACATAACAAAATAAACCTAACAATATATCGCACATTATATTTGGAATTTATTTTAGTCGTCTCTGGCATTTGGCCATTAATGTCACCATCTTGTTAGGCTCCACAATGATCCTGGCACTATTTTATTTTATTTTTGTTAATTAATGTCCAGCATATTGTTAGGATAAGGTTTCAATTCAGTTTATTATTTGTTGTTAATAAAATCCCTGAATATTAGGGACATAGTTGTAGGTTGATTTAGTAGTGCTTAGTCCTCCACGTTTTAAGGGTTGTTAAACGTGGTTGCTTAATCTTCCCTCTGCTAGTTGTAAAAGGGCTTATATAAGCCTCAGTACCTTAATAAAAAAGGAAGTCTTTCTTCTATAATTTCTGTGAGCATTACCTTGGTGTCCAACAGTTGGTATCAGAGCCCCGAAAGAGGCCTGATAAAGTGTGAGAATTAGAAACACGAGTATGAAAGCCATGGCAGCCAAAGCAAACAATTTTGTACAACCCTCCATTCTAAAATTTGATGGGGATTATGATCATTGGAGTCTCCTTATAGAGAATCTTCTCAGATCAAAGGAGTATTGGAATGTGGTTGAATCAAGTTATGAAAAGTCACAAGAAGAACAGAACCTACCAGCAGCGCAAAGGAAAACATTAGATGAGATAAAGCTGAAAGATTTAAAGGCCAAAAACTATCTTTTCCAAGCTATTGACAAGTCTATTCTGAAAACCATCACTCAGGAAGAGACTTCCAAGCAGTTGTGGGATTCAATGAAGATCAAATATCAAGGAAATGCTAGGGTGCAACGTGCTCAACTTTAGAGACTCACGAGAACCTTTGAGCTATTAGAAATGAAGGTGGGAGAGACTGTCACTGACTATATTGCACGGGTCATGGTGGTGGCCATTGACATGCGAAATTGTGGAGAAGACATGTCAGATGCTAAGATCGTTGAGAAGATATTACAAACTCTCACAGAGAATTTTGACTATATTGTGTGCTCTATCGAAGAAGCAAAGGACACTGACAAACTTACAGTTGATGCACGGCAAAGCTCTTTACTTGTTCATGAACAAAAATTATTACAGAGAAGGGAAGGAGATGATCAGGCTCTGAAGATTACGTATGAGGAGAAAACAAATGGAAGAGGACATGGCCGCTGACCAATAAGAGGTAGTGGAGTTGTAAGAGGAAGAGGTCAAGGTAGATCATTCAATAAAGCAACCATTGAATGCTACAAATTTCATCAATTGGAACATTTTCAATATGAATGTCCTAAATGAGAGATGGAGACAACTCATTGCACGAAACTAGATGAAGAAGAGGAGCTGTTGTTGATGGCGTATGTGAACGAAAACAATGTAAAGTCGGACGATGTCTGGTTCCTTGATAGTGGTTGTAGCAACCACATGACCAGTAACCAAAAGTGATTTGATAAGATAGACGAAGGATTCTCTCATTCAGTAAAGCTAGGCAATGATATAAGCATGGCAGTACGTGGCAAAGGAGACATCATACTGGAAGTACAAGGAAGAACACAAGTAATAAGTGATGTGCTCTATATTCCAGAGTTATGCACTAATTTACTAAGTGTTGGTCAATGATAAGAGAAGGGTGTAGCCGTTTTAATTCAAAATGGAGAATGTTGAGTTTATCTCCACTCAAATGTCTGCAAATAGGATGTTCTATGTCGTAGCCTCTACTATGTTGTCAAACTATTTGCAAGTAAGTTCATAGGAACTAGCTTATTTACGACACCGAAGGTATGGCCACTTGAGTTTCAAAGGGCTGAGAACATTATAGTACGAGAAGACAGTAAAAGGGTTGCCTCAATTCCAGCCTTCTACAGAAGTTTACACTAATTGTCTAGTGGGAAAGCAAACCAGCGAATCAATGCCAAAGAAAAGTAATTAGAGAGCCTCTCAACATCTTGAGTTAGTACATGCAGATTTGTGTGGTCCAATTTCCTCTATTTCTAACACTGGAAAAAGATACTTGCTCAGTTTCATTGATGATTTCAGCCATAAGATGTGGATTTATTTTTTAAAAGGGCAAGTTAAAAACATTTTCCATTTTAAATGTTTCAAAAACCTTATGGAGAATGAAACTAATTTACCAGTATGTTGTCTACAAACTGATCACGGTGGAGAGTTCACGTCATATGAGTTTAATGAGTTTTGCAAGAGAGGCAGAATTAAAAGACAACTCACTGCAGCACATATACCTCAACAAAATAGGGTTGCAGAACATAGAAAAAAACAATTATGAACATGATGAGGAGCATAGTTTCAGATAAAGACATTCCAAAGAGTTTTTGGTCGAAAGTAGCTAATTGGTCGACCTATGTATTGAATAGGAGTCCTACTATTGTTGTTCAAGGAGTCACACCAGAGGAAAAATGGAGTGGAATTAAGCCAACGGTTAATCACTTCAAAATTTTTGGTTGCATCAGACACGTCCATATCCTGGATGCCAAAAGAATCAAACTTGATGCTAAGTGTCAAAAGTGTGTATTCTCTGGTGTAAGTGAAGAATCAAAGGCTTATCGTATGTATAATCCCATTACAAAAAAGAATTGTAATTAGTAGGGATGTGATTTTTGAAGAAGAAGCAAGCTGGGATTGGGAAAGGTGTAGAGATAAGGTTGAAATTAATGTACTTGATCAGGAAGCAGAAAGGAAAGAATATGAGCAAGAAGATGAAGTGAGGCCTGAGGAAGAAAATGAATTGGCTGTATTTGCTAATGAGAGCTCAGGTAGTGATACCTCAAGCAATACACCTTCATCTACTAGAGTAGAAGAGTAAGAGTCAGTTTTGGATGGAGAACGAAATAGATTGCCTCCTGTTTGGATGCCGAGTAGAGATTACGTAAGTGGATATGGTCTTTTGGAATCGAAAGATGAAATAAGAAACATGGTAGTGTTCATGAATAATGAAGATCTAGTTGATTTTGATTAAGCAGTAAGGCATTTCAAATGGAGAAGTGCAATGAAGGCAGAGATTGGTACAATAGAAAGAAATCAAACATGGGAGCTCATAAATCTACCTACAGGAATAAAGAAGATCGGGGTCAAATAGGTTTTCAAAAGAAAATTGAATAATAAAGGTGAGATAGACAAGTGCAAAGCACGACTAGTTGCTAAAGGGTATGCCCAATAGTTTGGTGTTGATTACAATGAAGTTTTTGCACCTGTGGCGAAATGGGATACCATTTGAAGCATTATTGCACTTACAGCTCAAATGAATTGGTCCATATACCAACTTGATGTAAAGACTACGTTCCTACATAGAGAATTGAGTGAAACCGTGTATGTAAAGCAGCTACCTGGTTTTGTGAAGTTAGGGGAGGAGGAGAAAGTCTATAAACTTAAGAAAGCACTCTACGGGATTAAAGAAGCTCCAAGCGTGTGGTACAACAAAAAAGAAGGCTATTTTCTCAAGGAAGGTTTTGAGAAGTGCGACTTCAAACATGCTCTGTTCGTTAAAACTGAAAAAGGAGGTAAGTTATTGATTGTTAGTTTGTATGTGGATGATCTTATTTTTACTGGAAATTGTGAGAAGATGATGGTTCTCTTTAAAGAGTCAATGAAGTGTGAGTTTGATATGAGTGATTAAGGAAAATTAAAGTATTTCCTAGGGGTAGAAATTCTGCAATACAGTGAAAGGATTTATATTTCTCTAAGGAAGTTTGCTAGAGAAGTCCTTGAAAGGTTCAGTATGGGAAGCTGTAACTTTGTGAACAATCTAATTGTTCCAGGAGTAAGGCCTACCAAAGATAGAGATGGAGTGAGGGTTAATGCAACAAAGTACAAGCAAATGATTGGTTGCTTGATATATTTAACAGTCACTAGACTAGATTTGATGTATGTAGCATGTTTAGTAAGCAGATTCATGGCCGATCCTACAAAGCTTTATATGCAAATTGTGAAGAGAGCTTTGCGATATATGAAGGGAACAATGAAGTTCAGAATCTTTATAAATGAAGAGGTAATGCGGAGTTGCTAGCTTACACAGACAGCGACTACACAGGTGACATGGAGGATCGTAAAAGCACATCTGGTTATGTATTCTCTTTGAGTGGTGGAGCTATAGCCTGGAGTTCTAAGAAGCAGCCGGTGGTCACATTGTCAACCATTGAAGCGGAATATATAGCAGTAGCTTACTGTGCGACTCAAGGCATCTAATTAAGATGAATTCTTAACAAGCTTAGTCAGAATGAAGGCAGAGGTGTTACAACTTATTGTGACAACAGTTCTACTATCAAACTTTCTAAAAATCCTATTTTTCATAGGCGAAGTAAGCATATTGAAGTTCGATTCCATTTCTTACATAACCTCAACAATGATGGCAAGGTGAAACTGGAACATTGTAATTCATTTAATCAAGTGGCTGACATAATGACTAAACCTCTAAAGTTAGATGCATTTGTGAGACTAAGGGAGCTACTAGGAGTTTGCAAGGTTCGTAACTTAAACTAATTATACCATAATCAGATTTAGGGGAGGATATGTTAGGATAAGGTTTCAATTCAGTTTGTTATTTGCTGTTAATAAAATCGCTGAATTTTAGGGACATAGTTGTAGGTTGATTTAGTAGTGCTTAGTCCTCTACGTTTTAGGGGTTGTTAAATGTGGTTGCTTAATTTTCTCTCTGCTAGTTGTAAAACGGCTTATATAAGCCTCAGTATGTTAATAAAAAAGGAAGTTTTTCTTCTTCAATTTTTGTGAGCATTACCTTGGTGTCCAACACATATTACATTCCAAAAGTAACATAGAATTAATGAGTAAATAAATTGCAATAAAATATTTGATGCCTAACACTAAATACATATTGATCACTTCGAGTACGTAAAACATAAAACTCTAGAAAATTACTCAAAGAGAATTAGAATTAATACTTAAAAATGTTACTTGAATTACATAGAACTCCTTTGGTTACATTTATACAACGGTAAAATAAAATGGGGGCCTTTGATCCAGACTCAATTAGCGAGGAGATGACTATGCTTTGCTGAGATCACATGGAATCAAAATTTATACTATGCTTCCTAAGAATAAAGAGGGAAAAGGGGTCAGGTGGGGCCCCTTCTTGATCCAGGAGGAACAGGAGCCCCCCAGTCATGAGCTCTAGGTAGAGAGCCGAGCTGGGTGACTATGTCAAGTTGAAGTGTCCTCAGCCTGGTCATCGTTGAGTGTAATGGTATTCTGAGTGAAGTGATGTTTCGAATGAGGTGATGTTCCGAGTGATGTGATGTCCGGGGTGAGGTGATATCCCAAGTGAGGTGATGTTTCGAATGAGGTGATGTCCCAAGTGTTTATTAAGGGGATTTTAGGGGGAACACGTGTCAAAAGATGGATAGTCATTGTTCCATTTCCTCATGCGATGTCTAGGCCTAGCTATTTTTGTCATGATGAGACGTTTTGTATCCCTAGGCCATTAAATGTGTCCTTTGGGTTAAGGTGCATTGTTTCAAAAGTGGGAGGTTTCTCTGCCATGTGTTGAAAGTAGTTATCCTTCAAAGAGTCATCGTGGTATCGTGATCGTAGAGGTGGCTAGATTGTTTTTGGCCTTTAGATCTACTGTTTGGGAGTTATTTCCACCCCTTATATATAGCCTAACCTCCTCTGTTTTTACCTTTACGCTATTGTCTGTTTCAGTTCTTCCCTACCCTTCTGCTTTAGCTCTCTTTTGGTCTTCTGCTTTATACACCTTTGGGTTCTTCATTTTTGTAGAGGTTAGTGGTCCCTATCTTCTCCTTGTTACCATTGTGATTTTCTTAGGTCTTACTTTGCCTTCCTTTCCTCCGTTGTTTTTTACTTGAAATGGCTTCTTCTTATACAAATACTTATTCTAGGTTAAGGAGGAGGTTCTATCAATTCACTCCTCCCTCCGTAGTGAGATTGCCATTGCTCATTTATGGAAAGAGGGGGCCTCTAATGACTCCTCATTGGCCCTCAATGTGGAATTCCTATTTTGCTCATCCAAGGAAAAGGTTTTTCATGCCCAATCAAACCCTGGAGAGTTGGACTACACCTACGCATACGAAACCTTCTTCTCCCACCGCTCTAAATGTTTTGAACATCGCCCTGACCCAACTCCATCCAAACGAATAGCTTTTTAGAAGCATATAAAATTCTGTGTGATTACTTCACATGAACTCCTATGGTTCCTGTCTTTTTCTATTTCTACCAAGAAAAAAATTTTAAAACTGGGGTTTCAGTGGGGTGGGTTTTCCTGAGCGAAATTGCTAGTCGTGTCTGATAGAGGCATTTGACCAGTCATACAAAAATGTTTAGGGTTTATTTTTCAAGATCCGGATGAGTCCAGATATGCCCGGGGAAGATTTTCTTTGTCACTCGGATGGTCGCCCCACTTTTCCGTTGTACTGAACCCCGACATTGGTTCCATACCAGATAAATTGGGAGGATTTGTCTTGCGCCGAGCGTGACGAAGTGAAATTTTTGCCAAAGATGTGGGACACTATTTTAGCTCACAGGCGTTGATCTTACTATCCACCGACCTACATGCTCTGGACTCCTGGATGTGTAAGTATAGTGTTTTGTCTGTTTTGCTTTACCTGCTAGATTTGTCTTACTGATCGTTACTGTTTATTTTCTGGTGACATGGCCCCACATAAGATGTCCACTCGGGATTTAAAGAAGACCTACCAAAAGGGTGGGCTGGCTAAGGGGGAGCTTCCGCGACTCCTACCCTAACTCCTACCACTAATCTCGTCACTTTTGTGCCTGTGATGACTCTTCCTTCTCCTTCATTAGTTCCTGACTCCGAGACTGTTGCTCAGGATACTAAAAGGCAACGCCTTTAGCAGAAGCCCTCCCTAGCGGTGTAGGGTCTTCTCAACGGGAAAGGGCCCGACCAGAGACTCCTATCATCCAAGTGATGGAGAGTTCCTTTGGTATCTCCTCTCGACGTCGACTAAGATAACGCTTCTAGGCAATGGGAGTGATTTATGAACCAAAGCCTTGTTGCCAATAGGAACCCTACTTGTTCCTTGTGGAATACTCGATTTCCCATCCCTAATTTTATCGATCGGGCCCTAATGTTCGAGGAGGATAAACTAAAATACATAGAGTCTAACCCCGTGGTAGTCTACCGAGCCATAGGCTTAACATTGTGATAATGAGTTGTTTCTAGGTTTGATTTAGTCAAAGTTGTAGGAATTAACGTAATCGTACAAGAACTTATCATTACCTCCAAGCAAGCGAGACTCTACTCGAAGTTTTAGGGGTTAACGTAATCAGAAAAGACCTTGTCGTTACCTCCGAGCGAGCGAGACTCCACTCAGAGTTTTAGGACTTAATGTAATCGTAAAAGAACTTGTCATTACCTCCAAATGAGCAAGACTCTACTCAGAGTTTTAGGACTTAACGTAATCGTAAAAGAAATTGTCGTTACTTGCGAGCGAGCGAGACTCTACTAAGAGATTTAGAACTTAACGTAATCGCAAAAGAAATTGTCATTACCTCTAAGCGAATGAAACTCTACTCAGAGTTTTAAGACTTAACATAATCCCATCTTGATGAAAAATTATTGAGTTGAATAGTTCTCGTATTATTGACTTTTGTATGGGCCTCGTTAAAACTTCTCGAGAGAAAAACCTAGTGGGAAAAACCTCCCAGGTAGGAAAAAAAGTACCTGTGCTACATTAGCTGTAATATATCTTTAAGTACGTGTCATTCCATATTTGAGGAATACTATTGCCGTCTAATTCTTCCAGTCGATATGCTCCATTTCCAATTACCTCTTTACCCGATGTGGGCCTTCCTAGCTAGCTGTGAATTTTCCTTCTTCTCTTGCTCTCATATTGTTATTTTTTGTTTGTAATACTAAGTCCCCCTTTTGAAAGGGTCGTGGATTGAGCATGGTATTCCACTTCTGGGCAGATTTTTGTTTAGAGGCTTGTATCTTTATATAAGCTATGTCTCATTCTCTCAAGCTGAGATTGAGGTCTTCTCTTCTTTTTTTCGTCATTCCTGTCTTCATCATATGAGAGTCTTCATAGGAAGGGTTCTTTGAGTTCTATCAGGATCATGGCATCCGTTCCATATGTAAGTCAGAACGAGGTCTTATGTGTTACCGAGTGGGGAGTTGTGTGCCTATAAGGCCCCAAGAAGTTCCCATTCCCATTTTTCCTTTGCTTGTCCTAGTCTACGTTTTAGCTATTGTAGAATCAACTTGTCAGCTTCAGCCTGCCCGTTCGTTTAAGGGTTCTCTTCTAGTGAAAAATTTCTTTTTAAGCCTAAGTTTCTATAAAACTCGGTGAAGTGCTTCTATGTGGATTGTTGTTGTTGTCTGAAATAATGGTGTGTGGAAGTCCGTGTCTGCATATGATGTTTCTCCATGTAAAGTTTTGTATCTTAGCTGTTGAGATAGTAGCGACGGGATCGGCCTCTATACACTTTGTGAAAGGATCTAACCAAAAGGTATTTCACCTGCCCCTTCCTTGGGGGAATGACCCGAGAATGTTCATACCCCATGTATTGAAAGGCCAAGGGGATAGAATTCCGTGTAGCGATTCAGGATAGTTGTGTATTTGGTTGGCATTTTTTTGACAGGATTCATATTTCTTAATAAAGTCTAAAATATCTTATCATGGTGTGGGTCAGAAGTATCCTGCCCAAAGGACTCTTGCTGTCAGTGGTTGTACTCACTCGTGGTATCCGTAGATTCCCAAGTGGAGCTTCCGCATCACATACTCTGTTTGTCCCTTGTTGAGGCACATATGGAGAGGTAGGGTGGATCCCCCACTGTAGAGCTGACCTTTAATAAGGGTGTAGTTGGTTGAGTACGTTTATACTTTCTTGACTTTTAAGGAATCAGAAGGTAGGTCTCCCCTAGTCAGGAAGTCCATTATTGGAGTCAACTAGGTGTTTCCCCTGGTGCGATGGTGACTTTATTTACTTGCTCCATGTCCTTGATGGTAGGTTCCTCCAAAGTGACTTGGACAAGAGTCTTTAAGTTCCTGCCTTCTTGGTGCTAGCCAGTTTGGGGAGCAGGTCTGCTATTTCATTTTTCGTCCTGGAGATGTGTAGTATCTTGAACAATTTAAACTTTGCTATTAATTCCTTGACTTGAGAAAGGTATTTTGCAAGGGTCAGGTCCTTGGCTTGGTAATGCCCCTTCCACTTGCCATGTTACCAACCGTGAATCGGTTTTCACTTGTATGCATCAGGATCCCAGGTCAAGCATCATTTGCAGTCTTGCTATGAGTGTTTCATACTTTGCCTGGTTGTTATTGGCTTTGAATAGGAATTTCAATGACTCCTCTATGGCTATTCTCGTAGGTGACTCAAGTATAACTCTTGCTTTACTCCCCTTCTCATTTGACGATCCATCTACTAACAGGGTCTGTAGGGTGTGCTCGGCATCGTGCTCTTCTTTTCCTCGCTAACTCTATGTTAAAATCTACCAAAAACTATACTTTAGTGGCTCCCCTCAATTCGTACCTAATTCTGTATTCGGAGAGTTCTATAACCCATGCAACCATTCTCCCTACAAGGTCTGGCTTCTAAAGGATTTTGCTAATAGGTTGGTCCATCCTGACAATGATTTGGTGGTTGTGAAAATAAGGTCTGAACTTTCGAGCAGCCACCGCTAGGCTATATGCAAATTTTTCTACCCTCTGATATCTTACCTATGCTCCTTGGAGAGTTTTACTCGTGAAGTACATCGACTGTTGAATAGGTTCCTCCTCTTACACTAAGGCTACACTGACGATGTTTTCTCTGACTGATGGGTAAATAATAAGTTTTGCTTCAGGGGTTGGTTTGGTCAATATAGAGGGTAAAGCCAGGTAGACTTTCAGCTCCTCGAAATCTCGTTTGCATTCCTGGGTCCACTAGAAGGTATCTATTTTCTTTAGGACCTAGTAGAAGGGCGTGGCTTTTTCTACAAACTTAATGAGGAAGTGAGAGAGGGTTGCAATCCTCCCAGTAAAGTGTCATACTTCTTTGATGCTTTGAGGGCTCCGTATCTCCAAGATGTCAGCATTGATCAGGGTTGGTCTTTATGCCTCTATGAGTCAACATGTACCCCAAGAACTTTTCACCTTGGACCCAGAATAAGTACTTGTCAGGGTTGAGGTGTGTGTTGTGCTTTCTTAGCTCGGTGAACGTTTCCTCCAGGTCTTTGGTGTGATTTCTTTCTTCTTTGGTCTTAGCGACCATATCATCCATGTATACTTCCATGTTCTTGCCGAACTACTTGGCAAAGATTTTGTCTACTAGTCACTAGCAGGTGGCGCTAGCGTTCTTTAACCCAAAGGGCATCACTCGATAACAGTTATTTGTTCTTCCAGTAATGAAAGTGGTTTTCTCTTTGTCTCTTAAATTCATACGTATTTAGTTGTATCCCGAGTATCCGTCCATGAAACTCAACACTTGATATCTTGATGTACCTTTTACCAAACAGTCAATGTTAGGTAAGGGGTAGGGATCTTTAGGATATACCTTATTGAGATCAATCAAATCTACGCACATCCTTTACTTGTTGTTGGCCTTTTTGACCATAACCATGTTGGAGAGCCAGGTTGGGTACTTCACCTCTTAGATGAAGTTGGCTATGAATAGTTTGTTTATTTCTTCCTTCACTGTTGTTCTTTTATCAAGCCCTAATTTTTGCTGCTTCTATGTTACTGGTCTAGCTTCTAGGTCAATGTTTAGCGAGTGGCATATGATACCCGGATACACCTATCCAACGGATTCTCATTTTCTCTTTAGCTTAGATTCTCATGGTGCTTCTCCATTCTGATCAAAGAAATTCTCTCAATACCCTTGATGTATCAGGTGCTCAATTTGGTTTTTAAGCAACCAACAGTCCTCTATGCCCTGGCCAAACGTTTAGAGGAAGTCATAAAATTTTGTCCTATCTAAGCCCTTTGGCCGTTCTCCGGGCAGGGGAGGCTTGAGCAGCCCTGTGTTGTAGACTTCATGCATAATTTTGTCCCTCCTACTATTTAGGGGGGCGAATATGTTGTATTTGGAGTTGGGATAGGTCGTGTTCTTCTTTTCTTTACTTGGCCTAGGACTTATCTTTCGTGTTTCTGCCTTCATATTGTCATGCTTAGCATTTCCTACCCGATCGACCTAACGTTCCTCTATGTTGATGTATTGACCCGCCTGTTTCCTGAAATCATCCATATTCATAAGGGGTTTCTTAGTTGATGAATTATAGAATTTACCTAGGTGTAACCCTATTTAGATGACATGAAAGGCTACTTCTGAGTTGAGGTCTCAGATTTGGATGGCCTATTCGCTAAAGTGTGCCATAAATTATTTGAGCATCTCCTCTTTGCCCTACTTCAAATTGACTAAGTTGTGTGAGGTCTACTACACCGATCGGCTAGCAACGAATTGGGTTAAGAATTTTTTCGTTAATTCCGTAAAATAGGATTCACTCCTTGGAAGAATGTGTGAGAAGCAACAGAAGGGAGAACTTGGTCAGGGTTACGGGGAACATCCAGTAGAGTAAGGTGTGAGATGCTCTCATGATCAACAAGTTTGCGGTAAACATGGTTTGGTGCTCTTCCGGGTCATCCCTTCCGTCATATTTCTCCATCGTTGGAGGTTTGTAGTGTGCTGGTGTTGGGACGACCATTATTTCTTTTATGAATGGGTGAGTAGCGTAAGGGGCCAAAGGCTCAGGTTTCTCTGCCCCTTGTCTTTTGGTTTGGGTGTTATGGTAACTAGAGACCTCCTTCTCCTCCAATCTATGATTGCGTAGGTCCTCATTCTGCTTTTGTAATTCTTCCACAGTATGCTGCAACGTCTTAACAAGGGTCAATACCTCCTATAATTGGTTATCCCTATCTTGTTGCTCCTCATGCTTCCCATGCCCCTCATGCTGCTTGGTGATTGCTGCATGTAGCTACCATTGTTGTCTTCCTTGGAGCCAGTCTTTTTTGTGTTTTATGGGAACCGTTTCACCCGGCTCACGGTGGGCGTCAAAATGTTCACTTCGAGTATGTAAAACACAAAACCTTAGAGAATTACTCTAGGAGAATTAGGGTTAATACTCAAAAATGTCACTTGAATTATAAACAACTCTTTCGGTTACATTTATACAATGGTAAAATAAAATAGAGACCTTTGATCCAGGCCCCATTGGCGAGGAGATGACTGTGTTTTGCTAAGATCGTGGGGAATCATAATCTTTGTTATGCTTTCCAAGAATAAAGGGGGAAAAGGGGTCTTATAGGGCCCCCACCCGATTGAGGGAACACATATAAATCCATAAAGAATGATGATGGAAATATGAATGTTATCTCAACTTTCTTATGGATAAAACTAAGATATCAATTATCATATATAATTCATGTTTTGTAAGGGTAATTTACTTATTATTTTTAATAATAATTAGTATTTATTACACCTTCTAATATTATTTATGTTATATTTTAGAATTATTTATCATTCTTTTTCTTTACCTTCTTACCCTTCATATATTGTTTTCTTTCTCCGTTTTTTCACTTACATACGCTTTTGAACTAGATTACAAAATTAGAGTATTTAGATGAAATTGTTTAAATATAATATTAACTGCCTACTTTATTTGTTTTCAAGTTATATTATGTCAACATTTTTCTTCATTTATTTTTAATTTTTTATTTATATTTATTTTTTATATTGTTGATTTTTTTTTATACTTGTAGTAAAAAATGTAGGATAAAAGGTGTGCATCTGGTTTTGATTCTAAATGATTGCATTACTTATAGAATATTATGATTTTGGAACCTTGAGTAGACTGTCGGTGATAAGCCGGAGGAAGGTGAGGAGGACGTCAAGTCATCCTACCCTTTATGCCCTAGGTGACACACATGCTACAATGGTCGGGACAAAGGATCGCGATCTCGCGATGGTGAACTAACTCCAACCCGTCCTCAGTTTGGATTGTAGCCTGCATGAACTGGAATCGCTAGTAATTGTTGGTCAGCCATACGGTAGTGAATTCGTTCCTGATAACAATAATACATGCAACAATTGTTACTACTGAAAATAATTTTTTAAAATTAAAATTACTTAAATCCCACTTAAAATCAACTATTTTACAAGAAAAAGCAATTATATTATCTATTTAGTTATTAAAATTACTTAATTATAAAATTAATAAAAGAAATATAGCTCAAAAAGTTAGAAATATATAAGAATTATCTATTTATATTATATATATTAGGTATTTTCTAAATTTTATCTTAAGGCCACAAATTTTTTAAACACTAAAACTGACCAGGTCTTTAATGTAGACTCGTATAGTACAAGCTAAAGTTGAGTCGAATTCTACCTATAAATTGATTTTTATAGCTTAAATTTGATTCTCTTAATTAAATTAATTATAAATTTCATCAAAGTTATTTGATTAAACTCACAATCACATTTTTAATTAATCTTTGTTTAAGTTAAAAGTTTTCTAACAAAGTCAAAACTAAAATTTCCTTTAGAATAGTCACAAGACAATAGTGTGAATTTATTTCCTTTAAAATTTTAATTATTTATTAAAACTTATAATTAGGATATCATGTAAAGCAAATCAGTCAAATTGAGTTTGAGGAAAATCAAAGTTTTCTTTTTTATGAGGGTTTCTCTTAGGTTATTAAAAGTTCACGTCACTTTTACTAAAAATCTTATAGTACCTCAATCTCATAGAGAGACACCTTATACCACATTCTGAATAGTAATATAGTTACTCTAAATTTACTAAACTCTCTAACTCTAATAAACATACTTTTTAAATATATTATACTCTATCATACATTTATAAACGATCCATGTCAAAATCTCTATTGCCAATCTACCACTAAGTTACTATACATATATTATTCAAAATTACACACCCCTAAACTTTAGTCAGAAATTTCTAATTTATTTATTTTTATTTAGAATAATAAATTTAAAATTTTATGATTAACAAACCTAACTTAATTATGTAAAATTAAGTAATATTTAATTTATAAGTTTCTTAGTTTTTATTTTATAATTAGAAAATTTTTAATTTCCTAAACTCCAATTAGGAATTCCTAATTTATTTATTTTGTCATTTATAATTAGAAATTAGAAATTTTATTATTAAAAAACCTAAATTAATTATGTAAAAAATGAGTACATATTTAATTTATAAGTTTCTAATTTTTTATTTTATAATTTATAATTAGAAATTTTTTAATTTTAAATTTTCCTAAACTTTATTTTGTCATTTATAATTAGCAATTTGAAATTTTATGATTAAAAAACCTAAATTAATTATGTAAAAATTGAGTTATATTTAATTTGTAAGTTTCTATTTTTTATTTTGTAATTTATAATTAAAAATTTAAGATTTTATAATTCCTAGTAAATATACTATCCTAAAGAACCTTAAAATATAAAAGTAAAGAAACTTAATTGGTTACTAACTTTTGAGTTGTTTGAAATTTCACCCTGATTAAGGCATTCATTTTCATATCACAAACACAAAAGATGAACAAGGAACGTAATGAATCCCTTTATTTAAAGAATCACATAAAAGAATGTTTGAGATCTTGAAAGGTTTTGGGAGAAAGTTTTAAAGATTTAAAGGAAATCAGAGATGATGGAGTTTCTGTGCACATAAAAGCCTAAAAATAATAGGACATGTCATACGCGCCCTCTTAGGCCAGGATTTCACAATCCTAGTAAAATGACGAGGAAAACCTGATTTGATCGAGTTTAAAAGAAACCCAATCTTGACCACGACCTAATTTTGGTGGGGATGAGATGGGTTTGAGAATATAAGTATGTCAAACCCGCCCTGTTATAAACATTAATATATTTTTCAATGACATAGCTCTTAATTTTGTTATTATTTTTATTATTTTAAGGACTATTTTCAATTATTACTTTGATTATAATGTTGTTGATATATATTACTTTTATTAAATATATAGTTATGTAATTAAAATTAATAAAAAATAAAAAGTATAATAGAGTACGAAACCTTTGAGTTTTCTCAGACTTGATAAGGATGAGTTTGGGTAACATAATTTTAAATCTACTCTTTTAAACTCGCACCTGAACCTACCCTGATGTTAATGGGGTTAGTGAATCGATTCAGAGCCCTGTCCATTTCAAGCATAGCATGTGAAGATATTCACCTTGGGGCTGAATCGATTCATAGGCCTGAAACTACATTGCCTTTGCCTGCTGGAACGTGTGAAACGACCCTAATTTAATTAATGGAAATGAGGGTAAATTTTTCATGATTTTTAAATCAAATAAAGCTTTAACAAGTAACTCCGGATCATTAAAGTAACTTATCTCATATATGAATATATGAGGAGGTGAATAAATTAAATCAAAAGTACCTCTTGGACAATTAATCTTAGGATCATCAACAAGGAATAACGGAAAATGTAATTTAATTTGAGAGTTATTGAATTGTATAAAAAAAGGTTTAAGGATACTCAGTTTAATTGTTAAAATGCATTAAATACGCTTGCACAAAGATACATGATCATGCAATGGTTAAATGGAACCCAACAGGCATCAAAACTTATGATTTTCCACCAAGACAGCACCATGAATCGATTCATGCGTGCATCAGGGCCAAGAATGGTGAAAATGGGAGAATGAATCGATTCAATTAGGGTCGAGAGACTTAAACCCATCCTTAACCTACCTCGTTACCATCACTACCTATACCTATAGGCACTTAAAAATGGCATGGGAATTCACGGCCAATTCAAATTTCAAAATGGCATGAGAGACTTGTTCTTAAGGTGTGGGAAACGTCTCATGTCATGTTCCCATGCTATACTTAGTTTTTCTTGTAGTGAATATTACATTAAATATTAGTATAATACATTTTATTATTAGTAAAAACTCAAAATATCTTTCATATATAACACTTTATTTTTTGTTGATTAAAGACAATACTAACAAATATTTTTCTAACAACTTACAAATTTTGTGTGTTAATAAATGATAATTTTTTTAGTTTATTATACACTATTGAAAATTCTGTATAACAATTGTTCTTCTTATCTCACCACAATAAAGTGTCTATAATTAGCTAGAAATAAAGATATAATTGCCAAACAATTAAATAATTGTTAATGCAATCTTAAACTTTGAAATTTATATATAAATAAAATAAAATGAAATCTTAAACTTTGAAATTTATATATAAATAAAATAAAATGCAATCTTAAACGTTATTTTTTGTTTTCGAAATTAGATATTGGTTATTATCAAGCCACGAAGGGATTGATAACACCGACTATGTGATTGTTGACTTTAAATGATTTGTTTATCTCATATGTGACTCCTTTCAAGTGAGGAAAAATGCAAAGTAAGAAAATAATTATATTGATAAGATATTTTAATTTAAGTCAATCATATATAGTTTCTTAATTTTTCACATTACACCGGTGTTCGCTTTGGAGAAACTTTACCATCTACAACTTACATAGTTTTGGATATGAACAAATAAATCTATCAACCGAAGCCAATATCTAATTTTTACAAGCTGGAACATCCAATTCTTGCATATCGTTTCATTTCTAAAAGTTGATTGCATTTATTGAATGAAACACCCTATATATATTGAGCAGTAGCTTAATATTTGCAGGAAACAACGAAGAAAAGAAAGAGATGTGTGTAGAAAAGCGATGGATCAGTAGCATTAGAACTTATTCCCGGAAAATTGTGTTAATGAACATGCACCTCTGGCGTCGCAAACATTTGAGACCCATATGGATGTGGCAGCGTAACCTTTTTCAATAATGTATGCATGCATTGCTTAAACTAGTTAAATCATATCACACGAGTGTGCTTATCATCTGCTCCTATCAATTTCAGGTTTAGGTCTTATTTCTTTTGTCCCCTCTTTATTAAGCCCATATGCTGGCTCTTGTATCATATATACCAAGAAAATATAAATATTTTCATTAGTTTCTTAAGACATAATTCAGTTAGTTAAGTCTTTTACTTTTTCAACTTAGCATCTTTCATCTCTTTCAATTTTTTTACGTAAAATCTTCGTGATTCATGTCCTCATTTTCTACATAAAATATTATAATTAACTTGAATTAATTAAATTATCTTCTATTCAAAACTCATCAAAACAACAAATTTCACAAGCGAAAATTCAAAATTTTCCTCTTCAAGCTCTAGTATCACACATCTTATCAAAATCACTAGTGTAAAAAATGTCTATAAACTCAGTTAAAATTAAGTTATGAATTCAGTAGGTAAAATGAGTTCCTTGCTGCCGTGTTTGTAAACCTGGATGTATGAACTCGGTCCTAAACCGAATTGGTAGGAAATTTATAAACTCGGTTCCATAAAAAATCGTGTTCATATAAACACCCTATAAACACGTGTTTATAAATACACCTTACGAACTTAGTTCTAGACAGAACCGAGTTCGTAGAATCTTTATATGAACACGGTTATAAGAGGAACCGAGTTCAAAGCTTTCCTATAACCTCGGTTAAAGCTTGAACCGAATTTATAGGGTTGCCTTTTTTTAATATACGCTTCATTTTTTGTATTTACCCCAAACCTGCATCAAACAGTAGATAGTCCTAAGTAGTATATATTTGTAGTAGTAGTATATATTTGCAGTATATAACTAAATAATTTGGAAGAGTCTTGAATTTATTAGAATATATTAATGTAATAACTTCATATATCAATATATGCAAGTTATATAGTTACTTGTGATTTATATCCAACAAAATGAACTATACATCTAATTACCATTGTCCCGTAACTTGAAAATATTTAGCTTATTCATGCTAAATTTGATCAATGTCTTTGTCACTCTATAGTGACCAATCTTGAAAAATCTGTAAATTATATATAAGTTAGTTATTATACAGATATACAAATGTTACATTATTACCCAAATTAGTTTAAAATTAAGGAATTATGAAACTTATGGTTGTCTAATCTTCTACAATATTTGTTTCTACAATAGTTTTCATGGTCTTATCACATAATACCCGCACTTATAGCTATCTTGTTGTCCACGATACTACACAATACATACAAAATAACAAATTTGTTAATATTTGTTTCAAAATATAAAAATATAATCTACAAGTATACTTTATATGGAAGTGTACTTACTTTAAGTAGACCCATAGCAATTTTTTCTTTGAGTTGACACCCCACAATTGATTATATCCATTTACAGTTCTATTAAAAAACATAACACCAATTAGATTATATCTTTAATAACAAATATATGCGTTATTCATAATAATATTAAGTGAAGTTTTGATGTCAACATACGCTTCAACACAAGTTTTAAATTGTACAGGAACAACGTCATGAACGGAACAAATACATACATCAATTTTATCCGTTGGACAGATAAACCATAACTTTCCAATTAGCACTGAAATGAAAAAGGAATGAGTAAGTACTTAAGATAAGTAGATATATATATATATATATATATATATATATATATATATATATACATACATATGTACACACACACAATACATATAGAATGCCTACTTACTTGGCATGATATGGAGCCAAATAAACCCTCATGTTTGACTCAAACATCTAATTTTGGATGTAAGCTTGAGTTTGCACAAGCTTGTTACCACTCATCTGTATGGATTGAGGCTCCAAAAATCTATATGTGGCATGCTTCCCCTCAGCCACACATAATTCATATAGATACCTACAACATATATATATATATATATATATATGTTGAAATAGATTAGTAAACATGCATGAAACAAGTAAATATATATTTATATGTATAATTACTCACATCTCCTAAAGCTGTAGAATAGAGATATTGAGCATGACCTTCCCATTACTTATCTCTGATATGTCATTCTGATCAATGTAAATGGGAGTACTTTTTGTCCTATCGAATACGTCTGAGTTCCAGGGCACGACTGCAAGGTTGTCATTCATCTTGACTTAGACTCTCCATAACTATAGTATTGGAGAAACCTTAGCCGGCGCAGGAGCTCCGGGAATATCAACATATATACACCATTATAAACTTATAGTAACTTTGGAACATACCATGTCATCAATAATTCTTAGTAGAAATGTCGGCCATATTAGGAATTGTCCCACTACCTTTGATACTTGGAAAACCCCATCTGTAGGCACCGGAACAACCATATCCAGAGTGATAACCTTCACTACTGAGACCCTTGACATGCCATCCAGCAAGGGTTGATGGTGAACCAACTATGATCCTATATAGTAAAGCATACCAAATAACAATCGAGTCATCTACTCCATCAAGTAGTAGCTCCTACTTCATGGGCCTAATATTAGCGTCAGTGCTCTGACCATCCGGATCTGTACCCACACATAAACCCTTCGTACTAATAGGTATAGGTGCAGGCATAGGCACAAAGTTAAGATCAGGGATAGGAACATGGTCGGGCTGTGATATGGGAGCACTGTGTTGTAACTACTTGGTCAAGGACTAAATCTGCTTGGCTTATGCATCCAAGACGTGCTATAACCTGCTGAATTTTTCATCATACTCAGAAGCAAGTTGAGCTTTGGCCTCACTCAACCTTGTCTCGAACATTCTAAACATCTCATCTGATAAGTTAGAATGTGTAAAGGAACCATAGACCCTCCGTATGGTGTGGCTTCTACCAGCAGTATTCTTCCAAATTGCATCAAGTTTTCATTGTGTTTCTAATTTTTAAAGTATTCTATATATCAATTATATTATAAGTTACCAAATATTTTGATTCAAAATAATCATGTGAGAATTAATAGATAATAAGATTAATACAAGGACTAAAATTGTACAATCACTAGTGGAGAAAAGGATATAAACTCGATTAAATTGAGCTTTTAAACTCAGTTCTACAACCGAGTTTGTTCCTGTTGTGGTAATAGATATGGACTTTCAAACTCGGTTTCCAACTGAGTTTACAAGTGTTCTTTAACCTCGGTCTTGAACCGAGTTTAAAAGTACTAACATTTAAACTGAATTATGAATTTGCACATTTACACTCAGTTATGGTAATAACTGAGTTTAAATGTCAGTGTTTTTTAAATGCAGGTTCCGTTTTATTGATTTCCAAACCTATAATTTTACACAACCAAACACAGGATATCCCAGATAGTTCATTTCATGCACAATATTCACCAATTAATGAAAGCAAATGAAATAAAATTAATATGTTATATACTTGCTCTTTTTTTTGTTTATGGTGACCAAAGGCTCATCAAATTGTTTAGTTTGTGGTGCCTTTAGGTCAGAATTCTCAAATTCTTAATTTTCATTGAGTCGGGCTTAATTTTGTTTGGCTAGTTTTAGATAGATTCTAAATTCCATTACCTAAAGGTATCCCAGTATTGACATTAATGTCAACACGACACCTCTCATCCTGATGGTGCCTGAGTCCAGCACTGGTCATCTGTGTCACACCTCTACTCCTCTTAATCTATAGCCTGTGAGTCAAACCTCATAGATGGATCCTGGTCAACCATATAAATTTGTTCAAAAAGGAAAAAACATTAGTGAATATCACAAAAAAATTAGAAATAACTTTAGTTAATATGAACATTAAATACAGGGAATCAAAGTTAATTATACCCTATTTTTATCAGAACTATGAAGTTGGAATATTTTCCCATAAGCTTTCATGGTGGTCATGACGAGTGGCAATTACAACATCTATGTCATGTTCCACAATGGATGTCAGCATACATGTTGTTAGAGAAGGAGTTTCCAAGACATCAAGATTGAGATCTCCAATGTTGTGTCTACCTTGGATAACAACTAACCACCTTTTGTCAGATGGGTCAGTAACATAAAAAACTTGCTTCACTTGAGTTGCCATGATGAAGGCTCCTCCTTGTGACCTATCTTGTTGAGGTCCGGTAATGTAAATCCAAGTTTATCAGTTTTAACATTGTTTTTACTGTCAACCTATTTGCATTTAAACACAGGAACTATGCAAGGACTATAATTGACCTCCCATATGTCTTCAATAACACTAAAATAACACAACTTAGGCTAAACTTGAGTGATAACACGGTTACAGATATATTCAAATGGAACCTAATCTCTTGCTTTTATCATTTTCTTTAGATAGGAACAAAAGATATGTGATATAGTTCATAACAACTCATACCTACTCAATCAACTGAGTTTCCCTTGACACTACCTAATCTCTGTAACCTCAAACTTGTGACTTTGAATGGACCCTTCTAAGATCAGTCTTTTAGTATCAAATAAATTTCTAAATAACATCTGATTTTGGTTTTCAAAATGCCTAAGTTGCTTTTCATGCCAAAGGATCATTCTGTCATACGTGTTAATCTATATCAATAAGAACACATCATTAAACTAAGAATTCCAAATCCTTGTTGTATTTGCCTTATGGCTTATACATGCCTAGTGACTAGCTTATTAATTAATTTGATCCAAATTTATTTTAATTCATAGGCTACATCACACTCTTTGATATTTAATGAAATGGTATTCAATACTCTTATTATTTTACATTAATTACTTTGAACTTCTTTCATCTATACAACTACGTAAATATTATGAGGAGGTCAGTGTTAATCCTCAATCTATTGGGGATACCTTCATGAATGAATGTAAGGTAAATGTTTGAATGTTCATTCAAGTTAGTAGGAAGTATGCTAAATATATATATATATATATATATATATATATATATATATATATTATTGAATATGTTTCTATATAAATTGAGAGAAATTTGTGTTTAGATGAGCTTTTGGGAAACATGTATTCAATAAAATTTTGTTAAATGAGAGTAATTTGCCCACTATTTATAAAATAGTATTTATAAATTACACTTGCCTTTATGTTTGACGCGAGACAAATGGGAGGAATATAAACCTCTTAGCAAAGGGTAAGGAAAGGAGCTTATGATGGCTATAACCTATTTTTAACCTCAACTTCTATACGATGTGAGACTTGTATGTGGAAAAAAATGTATTAATTGTTTTATTCTGTCTAAGAATCAAATAACATTTTTTATTAAATTCTCTTTGATTAATATATATCTTCAAGAAAGGTCCCGAAATCCCAGACATCATTTTACAAGAAAATTTCTTCCATGATCTTGCTTTCATCCTTCATAGAAGATTTAACCAACTATTACTAATGTTCCTCCATATTTCAAGTAGAATAGACCTACCACAATTTCTTCTTGTATAAGCATTGTTCATTAATGTTCTAAATTAACCAAATCATTGTTTCCCTCTATATATCATCAGTTATAGGAAGCTACTTCAGCTTTGTCAACATGCTATATATTAGTAAGCACCTCATCACATTTTTCTTCTTTCATTTTGTCTATAGGTTCCGAAGGCTTAAAATATTTTTATAACTACTCTAATAGGTATAGGTTACGAAGCCCTTTACATATGATAGAAATAAAAATGAAGAAATAAGAGCACCTCATTGATAATTGCACATTATTAAACAAAGGTATGTGTGAGTACCTATAACAGTTTACGGTTTCTGCTCGTCAGAGACGCAAAAGTGACCCGTTAGAGGTTGGGACAGTGATATTCAAACTGAACTAATGATGCGCACGATGGGAACTGGAGAGATAGAGCTGAGAACGGAGAGACAGACTAGCACTAAGAAGAGAAGGGACAGACAAGAGCAAATACAGGACTGACAACGGAGACATACACATAAATAATCACAGAAGTTGAAAAGATTTTGAGCAATACCTCAATGGCAAACTGATGAGAGGTAGTCACAGTCCTCACGGGAGAAAGAACAAGAGAGGGAAGCTAAGAAACACGACGTAATGAACGAGGAGGAAAGCTGAAAGAAACAAAGAGTTTGAATGATAAGGCGCGGCGTAATGAAAACTGAAATGAATATATAGGGTTTTAAGTTATAAAGATATAAACTCAGTTACTTATAAAATTGTGTTTATATGTACACATATAAACTCAGTTGGAATGGTAACCGAGTTTAAATATTTACCAAAATAAATAAATACAAAATTCGTTTGCCCATATAACCAAGTTTATATCTTCTTTTAAACTCAGTTACCATATAACCGAGTTTATATTGTTTTGCTTAAAATTTTAAAAATGTCACCGTGTGTATATTAACTTTGTTCTCTTTTAATAGAGTTAATATCCTGTACTAATATCTACATTTTACACTAATAAATATTAAGGGAAAATATATAAGCTCTGTAATATATTTTCTTTGTTTTGTTGGTAAAAAATGTGCAATTAAAAAGTAGAATAACTTAATTTTCTCAAAATAATCTATATATACAATATAAATAATTTGAACCCCAAACAAATATAACCTAAATTAAAATCACACCTGATCTAAACCTATACCATACGGGATAAAATCACACATGATCTAAACTATATAACCTAAATTAAAATTAAATAGCTTATATTAATAATATACAACTCAATCAAACCAAACATACAACTTGCCCACATGATGTTTATCCCCCCCGAGATCACTAACAATTGAAATTTTTTGATAACATTAATTAAAATGTGATGATGCTAATTAGCCCTTGAATAGTAGGGTGCCCTATAAAATAGTGTCTTCTGCCAAATCAGGCCCCGTCTTGCATGCATATAAGCATTATGCATTAGCCACTAACTTCCCTTAACGACCGGGGTGTCCGAAGGATCTTTACCAAGCACCAATGTAGCCAAAAAGTGAACGACTATACCCTGACAAGAAAGAACCAGTGACGAATTTGGATCCCAGAAAAATAGGTAACCACCACACGGGTCAATTCAACAATAGTCGCTTAATTCAATTTAAGATCATCACCCTTTACCTTTAAAGTTCAAACAGCACGTACGATTCTGTTTGTCAATGCTTCGTTTCATTATCATGATTGTTGTGCATCACATTGCCAATTAGCTCTCCAAACTTCTTTTTCAAGAGTTCTGTTAAATAAATACTTAAACAGATAAATACAATAATTAAAAGTTAAGACGATCACTTTAAAAATATCATATATTATACGTTACTATATTTTTTCTTTGGTAAAAGTAAATGGTGTGTAGTGTATATATCGATTTGTCCAATGTGAGGTCCAAATTAGGTATCTATGATCTTAAAGTGGTCTAGCTGGGATTTCAAGGTCTTGAAGTTCATTGTCCAATCCACATGATATATAATGTCTTGGGATGAAATAGAGTGTAACATGCAAAGATAGTCTGACACTCAAGTTAGTACGGTATGTAATATTGGAGCTTAAGTGTAAGGTTAGGTTAAACGTACTTCATATGTACTAAGTGAGTGGTATTTATAGAAGTCAAGAGTTGATCTCTTGTAATGATGCTTGTGTCAGTATTTTTCCCGTAAAGCATAGGAAAAACTTACACATAAACAAACATTCCCAATATATTTGTAGGTATTTTCAGGTATTACCCCCAATACGACTCTTGATCTTTTACTAATATCAGCTCATAAGTGATATCGACTATAGTGGGTTCCGTGGGACCTTGCTATTTTAGGGGGTTATGAGGATACCTAGTAAACCTATAGAACCACTAGTATGAGCCTATGGATACTAATATCAATATCAAACCCAAATCATTTGCCCTTAATCTGGTTAGACTAAATAGGAGGTTGCATCAATGGGTTGACCAGCCAGTAGTTCTAAAGTTCTTACCCTTTTGGTGTAATGGACTTTACATTGAAATTTGTTCCGACGTGCCATTAGTCGTTCTGAGGTGATCCTATTTTTGTGCCTAAGTTTCAAAGGTTACACGTGGCCTATCGTGATTGGTCGTGACATTTCATTTTTTGTGCAATTGTTGTTTGGTATGCGAAGGATCACGTGTGCATGTCATCATTATGGTGTATGTGGTTTGGCACCCTTTTCCCTCTAAGATCAATTATAAAAAAGAGGAGAAAGCCTCTGTCCTTTTCATTTTTCTCTTCCTGTTAAAATGCTCTAGTTTCAAAAAGAATGTTTGCATAGTCCCCGCAGGTATCCTCCTATCTCATCCACTTTTCTAAATTCCGTAGTTAAGTTTTTGAAAACTAGGATATAGAGAATGACCACAAGAGCGATGAATAAATGAAAGTGTTGTCTGAGCCACTATTGTGACCATTTGTGGGATCCAGACGCACAATCAGATCTCCCAATCAGATATACATTTGGTCTTAAAAATGGAACCATAAAAAGTTATAGTCACTTTACTAAACCCCTTCTTCAAAGAGCTTACAAGTGAAGAAATATACCAATTTGCTGCTTAGATTTTTCCTCTGATTTGTCACAAGAGCAAAAACCTTCATCCTCGGTATCCCTATCCTCTCCATGGGATTCTAATTTTTAACTATAGGTATTCTTTCTCTAACGACTTAGAAATTTATAGTTGTGTCTCCTTTCTTCAACATATAAGAATCCTGATGATGTTCGAAGGTTATTTTGGTAATGGAACTCACAACGTGGTGGCTATGGACAATGTCAACATTAATGTGTTGGCTCACAAAATTGATTGAGTTGTTGAAAAGGAAAAATTAATGCTTCTGCATCCATGTCAACATAATGAGTTGTTGATTGATGCTTTCTCTTTAAGTGCTTGGAAAGTACTTCAAATGTTTTCCAGTGGTAGCAATGTTCTTCTAATATGAGAGGATTCTTCAAAAAGGTAAGGTAGTGGTAGACTTAGCTACATAAATCTTCGTTGCCTTAGTGGTATTGTAGATTTTGAATGATACATTGAATCCGCCAAGACCAGAGGAATCAATTTCAAAAATGCCACTATAAAGATTGTTGTAAAAGGAAGGGAATTTGATTTTATAGGGAAATACAGACTACTTCTATCTTTTTTATACTGGTTGGACGCATGAGCACTTCCTACTTAACAAAAGGCATATGCAACTAAGGATTCTGACTTCAGGGGTCGAAGAAGGTCATTGAAGGGCTTAGTGAGGCCTTCAAATTTAATCGCACCCATTGTAAGACCCTTTGGGGTAAAATGTAGAATAGGATGAATACTTAGGTTAACCTCGAATCCTTATTTCCTTTTTTCTATATTATTCTAAGTCTTTTCAAAATGAAGCTAATATGCTAACTACGTATTATTTTTAGTTCTACAGCTAAGATGGGGAGCAATATCCTTCAGAAGATACGTGAGAAGGATGGATCAGAGAATCCTAAGGTTATTGATCAGGAAAATTATGCTCAACCCAAACTCATAGGGGACAAGATTGTGAGCATATCAACATAAGCTCTAGCTAAACTCAATAAAAACCTTGATCCTCTTATTGTTTATAGAGGTAAGAAAAGGAAACATCACCATAGGAATCCATCGAAAGAAAAGGAGCTCAAAAGACCGAAGAAAATTCAGGGTCGAGGTATATTGGTTGACGGGGTTGGAGGATCCGGTACCTTGGTCTTTATTGATACCACTCACTAGAGTAACTCTTGTGAGTAAAATGTAGGCTATACTATGGTGTTAGGGGTTTCAGAGCCTGAATTATTTTCCTTTAGCATTTCATATTTTCTAGAGCCAAAGACCAGGAAGGAGTCGATATGCAATGTGTCATTCCGATTGAAAAAGGACCTGATAGTAAAGGAGGTTGGGGATGTCACATTAGGGGAAATATGGAATTTAATAGAGAGTGCAAGTGTTATCCAATCACTTCCAAAATGTTAGCCGACTCTCTAGAAATACACAAGTGCCATACTACTATGGAGATTATGCTTAATACTTTCCCCCCTCCTTGATCGTTGATTAGTCTAAGTTTTTTGTCACCTTATGCTAGGACAGGCTCTAATAAGATTAATATATCTCTCTTTTTTTGTCTTGTCATTACTATAATTCTTGTGGTCATTAATCCCATATCTTTTTTGTGGATTTTTTTGTACCTTGGACAATAAACCCATAATTCTGGTAATGACATTTTCAACTTTTTGTTTAAACTATCTTAGTCAAATTTGTTACATTTTCACATCAGATCACATATGAGATTAATAACATCATATCAGATTAATGATTTATACTTAGACCAATTTGTAATAATTACTTACTGTACATTCAGCTTTACGATTTACTCATCAGGCTTATATCAGGAGACTAATTTTGCCTCTTGTTAGGGATAAGTACTAGTCATGCTCATATCAGATGACTGGCTTTGCCACTCATTGTGAGCTAGGTGCTAGTCATACTCATATTAGATGACTAGTTTTATATAGTTAGGTCGCTCAATGGGGCTTCAACTATTTCATTTGGTCTGCGTTGCTCTAATGGTGTTTAAATGTAAATGGTAAGTTTATCACTGACATCCTCTTATAAATAATCGTCTTTTAAATAATTAGAATAAAGAACTAAACATAGGAATTTTTTAATCTCATTTTATTGATTGTATGTACATCAAGCTATACTAGAGTGTGCCACTTTAAAACCTCCTTGGAGAAAACCAATGGAAAAAAAACCTAGGTAGAAAAAGAATACACACATACTCATTCCAACTAATTATAATAAAGTCAAAGGTTCAAGATGTTCCACTTATTTTTTTATAGTGGTGCCCTATAAATTTTCTAATCGGTATACGTCTCCTGGAATAACCTCAATGACCCTGTAAAGGCCCTCCTAGTTGGGAGCTAGCTTTTCCTTATGAGAAAATATACTTTCGGCTCCTACTTGTCTCAAGGCAAGATCTCTAACATTAAAGCGTCAAAGTTTGACCTTTCTATTATATTAGAAAATAGCCTTAGCCTTAATGGCCTAATCTCTACAAAAAGACCTCCTCAGGAACTTCGATTATCTTGTCTAGTTCACTTCTTAAAGAATCTTCATTGCTAAATTTAGAAAATTATTGGATTTTACAAATGGCTCATTGACAACCGGTATAACAGTCTCTAAATTGTATGTTAGTTTGAAAGATGATTTCTTAGTAAAGGAATGAGGGTAGTTAAATAAGCCCATAGCACATAACAAAGTTAGGTTTCCCATTCTCCCTTAGCATGACCAAGCCTTTTCTTAAGGCCTTTAAGAATTTATTTGTTTGTCACTTCGACTTGTCCTTTGGTTTAAATGTGTTAAACTGACGAAAACACTTATTTTATTTTTAATCCTTCAATCAGATCCCTAAACTTCCTATCAGTGAATTATGTGTCATTGTCAATGATTGTTCTTCTATGGATGTCGAACCTTGTGATTATATTCCCACAGACAAGCCTTCTTACTCTGGCTTATGTTATATTAACCACAACTTTAACCCTAATCCACTGTGTAAAATAATCCACACCGATGATTAGATACTTGACCCCACTAAGGACCGTGGAATGAACCATGAATATCTAAATCCTATTAATGAAATGGTCATGGAGCAACTAATAAGGGTAATTCTTTAATAAGAACACAGTGTAAATTTAAAAACTTCTAGCAGGAATCATACTTTTTAACATACTCCACCATATCCCTTTTCATATTGGGCCACTAGTAGCCTGCTCTTTCAATTTTCCTCGCGAGGCTTCTGCTGCCAATATAGTGCCCGCATACTTCTTTATGCACTTTGGTCATAACTTGCTCGATATTACAAGAATTTCCTCGGTTAGCCAGAAGCCTCTTTACTAGCTTGTTTTTTATAACGACCTCGATTACAACTGCATCGTTCCTATCCAGATGGTGGGGTCGGAATCATCATCGGAGAAAGTAATAAGGGGTTTAACTGCACCCCTATAATGCCCTATGGTCCTTGGTTTGAACTAAAAACCCCATCCCTAAGTGTTTCTTTATAGTAATATTAAACACTCCTCGACTTGAAAATCCTCTTGCAATCATATCTATCACCTTCATTTTTTGCTTGGGATGGATCTTCTAACTCATACTCATATCTCATTAGTGGCCTCAGCAACTTTGGATTTAGCTTTCTCTACCGATGTGGTCATTTTGGGACCTCGTGTGGTTATTTCCTTCATCAGAAGACTAATTTCTATTCCTATTGGTACTTTAGTCAAGATTATCATAGGACTTGTTCCCGAATAAAGAATGCTTCAATTTCCCCTCTCTTATCAATACTTCTGTAATGCTTTTTAGTTACCGAAATTTGTCAATGGTGTGATCTTATTGCACATAGAAATCATAATACTTAGACATTTGCCTTCTCTTAGGTGTTGGCTTTTTCACATTATACACTCCTAGACTAGGAATCTAAGCTCTCTAAAGATCTGATCCTACCTTATAGTGAGTGGGGTGTAATGAGATGGTTGGTCTCTATCCTACCTTATTAACAATCTAATTGTTTTCCATACAAAATTTTTAGATAAAATTTTAATTAATTTGACAAACTTCGCTTTTTGAATTTTAAGTACTTAGTTTAAGGATTTTTTAAGTGAATAGTTATATTCGTCAAATAGTTTTTCTTTTACTAGAAAACATATAACATTAAAAAGGGTATACAAATTAAAAAGATTACATACACGTAATATATAAAAGAGACACAATCAATAAAACTCACAAAAATCTTTCATCAAAAACTAAATTTAACTCATGCACTCAAATATGTTATCTAAGTAAACGATTCCACTCTTAAAAATTATATATTTTTAACTTGTCAAATTGTCTAAATAATAACAAATCATCACACAACAAAAAGTCCATATTTATTTCCCATGCAAACTTAAATTACTTTCAAAATGGTTCTTTAAGGAGGAATACATACAGGCAAAAATTCACAATTTCTAGGTCACAGTTTTCATATAAGTTATTAAATAAACTACGATACACACACATTTTTCCCGGAATGATTTAATTTGCATGTACCTGTAGTTTTATGCAATTGTCTCTTTCCTCTTTCAAACCATTCATAATTAGCTAAGCAGAAGGGTAGTGCGTAGTAGAGCATTAGGAAGGGTTACATACACACATTCATGCATTCCTTTTAAAAATAAAAATAATAATCTTAAGGAAGGTTATGTTTTCTTCATTTTCAATACCCCACCTTGCCCATACCAGGCCGTATCTATTATTATATGTGCACGTATATCTCTATGACCCTAATCATTTGAGAGTCAAATATATACAACTCCAATTTAGCTTAATGATAAATTTAATTATGAAAACTTTTCTAGAGGGCAGTATGGAGAGAGCCAAAGAAGCAAAAAATAAATTTTTTTATTTAAAACATCTCATTCTAATTTATAAGCAATCCTCAAGTAATTTTTAATAATAATAAATTATTTTTATTTCTTTAAATAAAAATACTAGTTAACTTGACTCTTTCCTAAAATATCTGAAATGTAATTTATTATATAAAAAAATTAGTTGTACTTTACTCTTGAGAATATATATATATATATATATATATATATTAAAAATATATTTAATGATATCAAAAAGGGTATATTTTACGATAAAAAAAACCTCGTGAAAAATGTTTATATTGGAAAGAAGAGGCAATATGATATGTTTCAAAGTCATGGAAAACCATGTAATAAATCAAGAATTGATACAACTTATAGAAAAAAGGAAAGCTAAACATGCATGCATATCCCAAGTTATGGGCTTGGGAGAAGTACTATATGGCATTAAGTTTGAATTTGGAAATGGGTTATTACATCATTTTCCATAAGGTGGAAGAGAGAGAGAGCGAGAGAGGCAATATCAAAGGTAATGTCACGATCTTCAGGTCGAGTACTAGACACACATGTGCAAGAAGACGATAGTGAAAAGTGAGGGATATATAATTAAGTTTTGCAGGGGCCATAATGCAAAACAAAACAAATGGCATCTGAAGCTTTTCATTCAATTATTGAGGGACTGCCACTGGAACATGGCTTATAGCTCACACAGGACCCAATGCAATTAACTTACATACAATCTTAACCATGGGACCCTCCTCAATGAGTAACTGATGCAATTGCAAGCTTCGATTAGACCGTACAGCTAATTATTATACCATACCTATCATCCATTTATTTTTATTATTATAGATACTAAAACAATAAAAGTCAATGAGTTTTATGAAAATTACAAATTCATACAATCTAGTTAACGTAATATGTAATCAAGTCAAATTCATCACACAGGAAGCGTCGGCAAATCCCTCTTTAACCCGATTCGTTAATTACATAATTTATTCGCTAATGAAGTGATGTGTAGTAATGATCATAATCTCTTTGGCGAAGAATATTAATAATCAAGTTGCGTTTTTGCAAGGCATGTCGGACATTACCACATCACAACGCTCAATCCAACAGTAAAGAGTATTGCTGCACACTGTTTCCCCCTGAAAGTTCTAATTGGCGCCAATCTATCCACTTCATCATCATCATTTCCTTGTGCTTACTGTTTTATTAACTCAGGAAAACATCCTTGGAATTAGGTCTGTCACCTTTAATCTTAATGTTAAAAAAAACAACGGTTTAATTTTTAGATTCTTTTGTCCTACTGTATATTAATCCCTACATTAAATTACCTGCAGAAACTAACATGCCACATCACAAAGGAATTTCAAGATGAAAGTATTGTTTTAGATAATTTACAGGCTAATTTTAAAAGGGATCTATTTATTGGTTTATTTAAAATTGAAGAATGCATAACATATTCCTTCATATCCTTTTTATAAAAAAATTTCAACTTTTTCTTGATTTTATTTTGGAAAATCCCTTATAATTTACAATATGTATTTTTTTGTCATTATTAAATACGTATTTCCTCTTGATATAAAGGAATTTTTAAAAAAAATTCTGAAAAATAAATTTGAAAATATAACGAGAATAATTAATATATTTACTTAGAATGACTATTGGTTTTTGGTGTCCTTATCCTATCTGAATTCAAATATTCAGTCAAGTTTACTCTCTTACACAACTACATATTATTTTCTTCCTTGTTTACCGATAGAAAATAAAATAAAACTAGTGTCATGCCCATCCTGTTCTTCGACTCTCAATTGTTTTAGTGTGAAACAATATTAGGTTTGTAAGTATATGTATTTGTGTTTAATCTCCTGCACTGCATTTTGTTCTTCTCCACCTCTGCTTATTATTGCTCTGAATTTCTTTAAGAAAATTTTAAAAAAATATTAGAAAATAATATCCAAAGATGATTTTGCTACTCAATAAAGTTTAGCTCAATAAAGTTTAGCCAATAAAGATTATGTTGTTATTGTTAAAGTTTCTACAATCTCAAATTCCAATTGTAGCTACAGCCTTAATCATATGGTTATCAATCATAAACTTTTTTTTTAATAGGGCTGAAGCATAGGAGGAAAACTTAACCTAAAACACATTATATGGGAAAATCTTAAAGTTTAAGTATCTTATTAAGTTTTTTTTAATTACTTAATATAAAATTCTTATCACTTTTCCTTGTATAAGATGAATTGAATAAAATGATCAATTCAATCAAATGGAGAATAAAGGCAATGAGAAGAATTAAGGAACAATATTGACGCGTTTGGTTTAAATAATTTCAAGCTAGATTTTCTCTTTTGTGATGAAATCATGCTAGATTTTCTAAAGCAGGTAAATAAAAAACTTGCGGTGGTGAGGTAAAAAAAAACATTGGTGTAATGTTTAATGGGCCCTGAGGCCCACATTATAGACAGACCAAGTCATAAGTGGAGTGTGGTTACGCGCAAAGGCAATAGAAGATCTATGTTTTGTAAGGAAAAACATGATTACTTTCTGCAACATGATATTCTGTCAACGCCCACCTCCAAAGTCCGAACTATATACGTGTACATATCACGGACATGTATAATTAGAGCAACTAGAAATAATTTTTCATCACATCTTGCACATCACTTGCTTTGTTCCATTCCACAATTTAACTCAACCGTGGTTGATTAATATCAACTTTTAAACTTTAATATTGTTGGATGATTGTCGCGACCGGGATCGCGGCGGGACGGCCGACCCTCGAAAAATAAAACGGGTTTTCGAAATCTTTTCGAAAGAAAACAGGGAGTCGCCACCAATATTTTTAAGGATAAAATACCGGGAAAACATTTCGTTAAAGCACTGGTTATGAAAGTGAAATTCTAAGTTCGGGAGTCGATTTACAGGTGAGGAAGGTATTAGCACCTCACAACTGTCCGTCATAAAACGGTTACCTCAAACTGATAGCGCGCATTATAAGTAGCCTATAAATTATTTTTTGAACTTCTTTTAGAAAAAGAAACACACAAAACGACAAAGTAGACACAAACAGACCAAACAGTGACAGTAAGAAATTTGACCAAACAGTGACAGTAAGAAAGATTAACAGGACGTCCCGTCCAAATTAACCTTAATTTATACATAAACGATTCAAAGATTAAAATAAAATTAAAATAAGATGGAGTAGAATGAAGTTGATTAACAAAACTGAAGATTAACAAGACGTCTCGTCCAAATTAACCTCATTTTTAAGGAAATACTATTTTAAATAAAATATTAGAAACACGAGATTAACAAGACGTCATGTCTAAATTAACCTCATTTTAAAGGAAATACCATTTTAAATAAAATATTAAAAGTATGAGATTAACAAGACGTCGCGTCTAAATTAACCTCATTTTAAAGAAATTACTATTTTAAATAAAATATTAAAAATATGAGATTAACAAGACGTCGCGTCTAAACTAACCTCATTTCAAAGAAATTACTATTTTAAATGAAATGTTAAAAACGTGAGATTAACAAGACGTCGCGTCTAAATTAACCCCGTTTTAAATAGATTATCATTTTTAAATAAAATACTAAAAACACGAGGTTAACAAGACGTCGTGTCTAAATTAACCTCGTTTTAAACAGATTACTATTTAAATAAAATATTAAACAGGTAAAATAAATTGAGATAATAACAGAAACACAGAAATTAACACACAAGAAAGTGGGCCCGACAGGAATTGATTCCCGCTCCTACGTATTCTCAAGCTTTTGAGAAATCAGGGTTACGTAGTTCTTTGCAAAGGGTGTGTAAGCGAAGCTAGATATTTAATGGTGGGTGGAGTTCATGTAAAAAGGCATACAAGGCGAAGTTCTCCACACGTGTATGGACTTCAGAAATAGTGTAGGTAAAAGTACATCTGCACGACACTGGCTAAAACAAAATTTACAATAATCAAAACAGAGTGTGAAAAATAATCATTTTTATTGTTATTTGTTACGAATCTAGGTGAGGGAAAATTCAACAACAGAAACTAATGTAAGTAGGAAAGCAGATTCAACAAAAACAACAAATTTGATGAAGGAAATGAACCAACGGTATGAAATAAGCTGAAATAACAGAGGTGAAGAAAGATCGTAACCAGTGTGGAGTGGACTTAGGAGGAACCGGACTGTAGGTGAGAACCGATGTGGAGTAAGCCCTGGTAGACGATCTGCTAGTATGAGCCGGTGTAGGTTGAAACAGCGGGGCGATGCTAGCAGAAAACTGGACTAGAGTGGCTAGAACCGAAGTACAGTATAGAGCCGGTGTAAGACTCAGTGGCGGAGATGTATTTTAGTGAAGAGACGGTGCAGGATTCAATGGTGTTATGAGCAGTATAGGGGTTTGGACAGAGTTTGGAGTGACAGGAGGAGATTCTGAGGATCCTACGAATAGGAATGAGACGGGTACTTCTGTTTTTGAAGAAATCCAAGAGAATGAGTTAGGGCAGGTTTCTTGACTTCGGATTCAGGACACCGGAGCAATTTCGCAAGGGTTCAAGGATTCGAGAATGCGGACCAAGTTTTCAGGGGTTTCTTCCTTCAAAAGTCCCGACCCAAAAATGACAAAATCTTCCAACCCTTTGTGCCTCTTCAGATGAGGCATTTATAGAGGTTCTGGACGCTGGCTGAGTGCTTGGACAGCTCAAGCCTATACTCACCCATGTGTATAGTGGAGGCAGCCTGGCCACTAACAGGTTGTGGGGAGCAGCGGCTGGTGGAGAATTTTTTAATTATTTCCACTTTCGCCCCCTGTCTGCCACTCCCAGAATTCGTGGATTGACTTAGGCGGTGCGATTCCAAGTCACAGCATGGGCAATCGGACTCCTCGAACGGTGTCACATGGGTCCATTATCAAGTTCATGAAAGTGCCTTCCCACATCGGATAAGAGAGGACACCCGGTCTCACTTGGACGGTCTCAGGGGAACGATGCCTCTTTCGTTAGCTCAGATCGGTATCCCTCAGACCCGGACCGGTGTTCTTCTTATGGCCCGAACCGCTGTGTCAGTATCCATTCTTGGTGGAAAATGGTTGGACCAAAACAGGTGTTCACATATATGAAAAACCCGAATGCAGAATCGATCCTTCGACACTCGGTGTGAAGGCTTGAATTCATTCAAGTAACACTGGATCCCTTTTTTGTTCAGAATTGCTCCACTCGGAGGTGATTCTCTCGGAAATGTCTTTGCTTAAAACATTCATTCAAAGTCAACCTTTTTTCCCCCGAAAGTGACCCACTCAGAAATGTCTTACTCGGAGACACCTTACTCAGAAACATTTTTCGTTTAAAATTGATTCACTCGGGAATTCTTTACTCGAATGTGTCTCCGCCCGAGAGGTACTCATTCGAAATCAAAGCCTTTCTTCGCTCGGAAGCACTTCTCTTGGAAATGACTCACTCAGAAATGCCTCGCTCGGAGACACCCCACTTGGAAGTATGGAACTTGGAAGTGTCTCTGCCCGAAAAGTGCTCCTTCGAAGTTCAGAGCCCTTTTTCGTTCAGAATCGATTCACTCAAGAATTATCCACTCAGAAATATCTGTATCCGAGAAATACTCATTCGAAGTCAAAGTCTTTCTTCGCTTGGAAGTAATTCCCTTGAAAATGACTCACTCGGAAATGTCTCACTCAGAGACACCCCACTCGGAAGTATGGAACTTGGAAGTGTCTCTGCTCGAAAAGTGCTCCTTCGAAGTTCAGAGCCCTTTTTCGTTCAGAATCGATTCACTCGGGAATTATCCACTCGAAAATATCTGTATCCGAGAAATACTCATTCGAAGTCAAAGCCTTTCTTCGCTTGGAAGTAATTCCCTTGAAAATGACCCACTCGGAAATGTCTCACTCGGAAGTATGGAACTTGGAAGTGTCTCTGCTCGAAAAGTGCTCCTTCGAAGTTCAGAGCCCTTTTTTGTTCAGAATCGATTCACTCAGGAATTATCCACTCGGAAATATCTCTGCCTAGAAAAAGCACTCATCTGAAGTTAGACTCGCTTTTCGTTCAGAATTGATTCACTCGGAGGTGATTCGCTCGGGAGTAATTCCCTTGGAGGCAACCCACTCGGAAAGACTCACTCGGAAATCTTACAACCGAAAGGATCATTCGGAGTCGAAGTTCAGTCCTCTCTCGGAAATCCTTTCACCTGGGAATATCACTCGGAGTTGAAGACAATCTTGAAGACAAACCCGAGCATAAGCTCTCGGAAACTTTGAATATGGGCCCGAGCACAGGCTCTAGGCAATCTTTAAGACACACACCTGAGAACAAGCTCTCGGTAATTCTTAAGGCACACCCGAGCACGAATAGAGCGAAGGGGTTCCAAGCGACAGAACTCCCCATTCTTGGTGAAAATTGACCGGACTGAAATAGGTGTTCACAATGATTTTATTTTTTAATTTTATTTTCACTATTAATTATTAAACATATATACATATATATATATATATTGATAGGCAAAGGAGAGTAGGATAAGTTGATTTAGTTTTATTTTAATTATTTAGAAAATTAAATTTATCTTTTTCTTTTTTATATGTTAACAAGAGATAGAGTTGAATGTAATAGTTGTTAAGACTAATGTCCAATATGAGGAATTTTGTCAAATAGTAAGGGGATCAATATTTGTAGAGAGAATTTATGATTTACTTGTTGAGGGATCGAATCTAGTGACATTTATGTTAAATTAACTTGATTGATTTGCATAAGCATACTAAGTGGGATAAGATATGCTTGAGAATGATAGTAAAATCTAATCTTGACACTTCTGTTTGTATTTATTTTTGTTTTTAGTTTCTTTTTGGCACCACAACACCCTCCAATAGCATTAACCATTTGTGCATAATAGTAAATACATTGTACATAGATTTATAGTGATTTTACAGGTATAAATTATTATTTTTTCACTTATTATACAATTTCTTATGGATACGATAACTCAAATACTCATTGAAACTAGAGTAGATTTGATACATTTGTCAAATGATCAACAATGATGAAGGTCAAGTTTTTGTATTACAATCGATAGCTCAACGTACAAAGATATGAAATATGAAGATGGGTACGCTAAGTTACAGACTACGATAAGTCAAGGTCTCCTAGAAAGCAGAACTAAAAAGAAAACTTACGCAAGATACAAGAACTTAGAAGTTTTTATAGAGAAAGTCTTTCAAACTTTTGTTCTTGTAAGAGATCAGAGAATGTTCAAGGATTTTATTTTAACGACAACCGCTTCACATTTTGAAATCTTGTATTTATAGACTTCCTTGAGATAGTCGTTGATTCAGTCATTGATGGGAATGGATCCATTTATCTTTTTAAGGATAGGATAAGCAAGCATTTGCAGGGCCTAAATCTGTCACGCTTCAGAGATATATACCAAAAATGGTTTGCCTCGATAGTCTTTATCAAAGGTGTCTTTTTGCTTATCCATTTTAAACAATCAGATACATCTTTATAGTCGTTGACCTTTAGGCTTTCTGATTTTCTCAGGTTCAGCTTTTACTGACATCTTGATATATGCGAGGCAGTTTCCTTGATTGATGCGAGAAGTCCTTCAACTTTTCTGTTTATTTCCTTTTTGATGATAGACGCAGATTTGATATATGAAAGTCCTTCAAGTCCCTTATTCAGAAAGGAAAGATTTTTTTCAGATACTTTTAGAAGGGAAAGGAGTGATCATCCTGGGGTCTGTAGCTTCAATAAGACTTGATGCTTTGAAGTCTCTGATGAGTACAGACTCTTTTCTTCATAAGTGATTTTGAGTTTACAGACTCCCCCTGTTTCTTGCGACTAGAGCATTACGGACTTTCTGGTCACACCATACAAAATAGTTAAACAAACCATACATACAAACTTTATTTTAACTAAGGGTCTTGATAGATATTATTAACAAATTTCAGGAATTCAAACTTCTTAGTCTTAAATTCAAACTTGGTTCTAACATATTTTTTTTCATACCAATTAGTTGTCCAATGTGGTGGTCATGAAGAAGCCAATCGAAAACTAGAAAATTTGCATGGATTGCTAGGATTTGAATAAAGCATGTTCCTAAAGACCCATACTCATTACCTAGCATCGACGAGCCAATATACTTTTACATAGGTTCTTACTATTATAACATGATATCCTTTAGCATCAAGAATATTACAACAACTTAATTGAGGATGATACATAAAGCGTTTCACAAGAAGGTTGATAAATTTTACCTAAGTATATATTGATAACATGATAGCCAAAATGTTGAAAGGTGAAGATCCAACTTTCAACCTTACTATCTTTGAGAGGGGGGTTGGCCAAGTATAATTTGAATTTGAATTCTAAGAAGTGTGCTTTTGAGTTGGAAGCAAGAAAGTTTGTTGGTTTTACGATGGGAAATGTAGGTACGGAGGTAAATCTTGAGAAATGTAAGGCAATGATGCTAGAAATGAAAAGCTTGAGATACACAAAAGATTTACAGATCCTTAATGGCAAGGTTACTACATAGGCATGTTTCCTAGTCAAGATGGCACAACAAGTGTTACCGCTTTAAAAATGTATACATATAAAAAAAAAAAAAACTTTGAAAGGACATAGGAGTGTGAAGAGGCCTTAAAAGGGAATTTGGCGCCTGCCAATCTTCACCCTCCCTAAGCCAACACATATTCTAATGTTGTATCTCACCATCATTAGAAGAGACACGTGCCTAACAACATAATCTATGTCTATAATTCTATAAAATCATAACAAAATATCATATAGCAGCGATAATTAAAACTTGGAAAACGAACTTAAGAATCTATTAAAATTATTATGAAGAAACAAAGGAGAATAAAAAAGATCATGGTGTTTAGGTAGTGATGGGACTGGTTTTCAGTAGAGGGAGGTCACAATTAATTAAACTATTTTTTAGATTCTAATCAACAGGTTACTTGAAATCGCAAGGGGGCATAATTGATGTGTCATTGAACACAAACGAATGACGGGTGCCACCGTTGGCCTCATTTCACTTTCTTTAATCCATCCCATTCCAAAGCATGACAACCAATTGACAAGAAATATCAACCATCACCTTAGGATAATGGCATTAGACATTGTGCTTAACTCAAATTATTATTGCTAATAATTTATCACTTTCAATCTTTCAATCTTTATATCATCATTTAATAGGAATTACATTTCATAAATACTCATTATAATAATGAAATCTAATTAAGACATTTCATTATTGTAATTACTGTTTAAGAAATTAGCACAAAAGATATGTACCTAATTATTTTCTTTTTTTTTTAATTAACAAACTCTAACAAATTTTATTGGACACATTACATCGTCTAGGCTGCTCCATGGCCTCTAGCCTCTTACTATATGGATTCTCTGATGTTAACGTCCCACAGGAAGCACCCCATGTTCCTCTGAGTACGAATAAATTATTCCACTTAGAAGTGTCTATTTGAGAAGACCCCTAATGTAACCCACTTAATGAAAGCTCATTAACGTTAAAAGCAACATTAGCACATGCACATGTCACTGATATGAAATCTGCTCATATTACCAGACATAAATCGCAATTAATTAATGATCTAATAAAGATATTCCAGGTCTTATTCATCGGGTCAAATCCGAATCTGATTGATTTTCAGTCACATAAACTCAATTGACGCCATAATTAGTGAAATGCTACCTATTAACTTTCCCACATAATTCTCTACTTTCCCCATTTTGTGATTTTGTTATTCTATACAAGATATTGGAGAGGTGGAAAGGCTGAATTTTATGAAGGAAAACAAAGTTAGGGTTAAATATGTTCTTAAGGTTTGATTTTTTTATGGTTTTTTAATTTTTTTTTAAAATTGGTTTTAATCCTTGTATTATTTAAATTTGTTTTAAATCTTTAAAATGTAACTCTATTTAAGAGAATGTTAACTCATCAAATAAAAAGCTAACATCACCTAATTGACTGTACATGACATGTTGAATATTTTTAGATTAAATATGTTTTTGCAATCTCTATGTTTGACACATTTTTTATTTTGATCCCTTAGTTTTTTATTGTTTGGTTTTGGTTCCTTAGCTTCTTTTTTGTTTGGTATTTGTCCCTATGTTATCTAAATTTCTGTTTTAATTCCTCAAAACATAATTCTAATAAAAAAAATGCTAACCCACCAAATGGAAAGCTAAAGCTACATTAATGATATGACATATGGAATAATTCATCTCTCCTAATTTTTTATCCATAATTTTTTAATCAAATTGTTAAGACAACGTAGGGAACATTAGTGTTTCTGTCCCACATAATTAAGCACACAACAAAGATGAAAAGTTTACTTTACCATCGATGTGAGACCTCCTAGGCTGTTTAGGTCATCTACATATTTTTCAAACTCAAACTGCATTGTTTAGTTTGGGTATCTCTCACCAAAAAAATTTTATTGTTTTGATTGAGTATCTTCATATAATTACAAAATTGATATTTTGATTTATCATATCATATATTAAAGTAATATCAACAAAGTAATGTCAACTTTCCATTTAGCGACTCAACAATTTTTAATCATAACTATATTTTACGGACTCAAAACAACAATTTAGATAATATAGAAACCAAAATAAAATAAAAAAGAAAACTAAAACAAAAACCGAACAAAAACAAATTAAGGGAAAAAATGTGTCAAAATATAAAAACAAAAAACATGTAACCTAAAAATATCTCACATGTCATGTACAATCAGCAAGACGATGTAAATTTTATATTTAGTAAACCAACATTTTTTAAATGAAATTATATTTTAAGCACTTAAAACAATAGTTTTAAAAACATATGGAATAACATTAAATAAAAGAAACACTAAAAAAACAAAACAAAAAATAACTTAAAACATAAGGATAAAATCTTATTTAACCCATATAGATAAATTTTCACATATAAGCATCAAACATTTATATTACCTTTATTATCATTTTAGAATTAATTTATTTAATATGTGCACACTTATATCTGATAACTGAAAGTGTAATAATAACTGTTCCTGTGTAAAGAAATTTAGAAGGGGGGAAAGGAAAAACACCTGTACATGAGGACGCAAACAAGTTTGATGGGAAGTATAAAGAAATTAAGAAAAGGAAGAAAAAAAGCCAAATAGAAAACATGAGATATGAGAAAAAGCTATATAGAGTAGTATATCAGACAGTCATTTTTACAAATGACTTTAAATAAGAAAGTTCTACAAGAGGAATTGACAACTTTATTCTCCTTAAATATTAAGCTTGATCAATTCAATAATTGCAAAATATTACTTTTATGTTTATTTTCTATTATTTACATCTGAAAAATAATAAAAGAAAACTTTACGTTTTGCCCTAAGAATGTGAAAGAGAAGAGCATGGATGATAACTAGAACCATAACTAATGGATATCCTCAAAGTTTAATTAGCCTTTAATTGGAGTGTAATTAATTAAGAGAGTTATTATTAGTTTGTTGTAGTTAATTTTAAAACTAAAATAAAAATTAATCTATTTATATTAAAAACTCATAATTTCATATATCAAATTATGGTTTTCAGTTGGAAAAACAGAATTATAATAATAAAAAATTTAAAGATTAGTGTTGATCTTTCATACCGTTCAAGACGATTAAAATTATTTAATTATAAAATCTATTTTTAAATTAGTCAAACCAACCAATTAGAAAACTAAACATATTCTCAATGAATTACATACCCATAATATAATTGAAGTATATAAAACATGGAAGATAGGGTACTCCAATAATTTAACAAAGATCCCTCTTTTTGGTCGTGGGAACCGGGAAATAAACGTAGTCAACTTTCTCGTCACCCATTACATCAGCGATATCAACCATGCGATTTAGTCTCGTGATCTAATGATTCACTGAATAAAGTGTTGAGACTTAAATAAGGGTAGAATACATGAATTTTCAGTCCTCTAATATGAACCCAAATCGGTTGCAAGTTTTATTACTTTTTCTTGTCCCAAAATTAGCTGACAACTGGTGTATCACTCAATTCAAAAAATGCATAATTCTCCATCAATCAATTGTGGGTCATTAATCAAAGTAAAGTGAAGATTAATAAAGCTTTAAATGGCCTTTTTTTTCTAAACATTTTCCCTTGTGTGTTCGTTTTCTCCTGCTCAGTCCCTCCCTTTCCCACCATCTTTTATATTTTGTTTTAACCAAAGAAAAAATAAAATAGAAACAATATATGAAAATAAAATAAATATATATATTATTTATATAGATAAACATTGAAAAAATAAAAATTTCATAATTTTTATAGGAAATTGCCAAAAAGTTGATTTTAACCCACTAACTTTTTTATTTCACATATTTTAATTGAGTTCCAACCAGACAAAATTAATTCTTATAACTTCACAATATAATTAAGGTTAACATATTGTTTGTTTAGTTCACAGTTGTATTTTCTTAGCTGGTATTGATTAAAAATTACTTTTAAAAGTTATTTTTTATCTGCTAATCAAATATAATTTGACCAATATCAATTGATATACATAATTAATATTGATTATTTAATAGTTTTATTTTTAAAATTTTATTTTCACAACTTATTATTAAATATATGGTTGAAAAATAGTAAGGAGGGAAAATATTATGATCCAACTCCACCCACTAACATTTCGAAAAAAAATCCAATTGAAGACATGTAACAACCATATCATCTTACTCATTACATAACAATGTCACTAGTGGAAAAAATGGCTTTAATCACGGTTAAAAAAGGCTTTTAATCACGGTTGAACAACCGTGGTTAAAAGTGGGCGTGGTTGTATATCAGGATATTTAATCACGGTTGAACAACCGTGGTTAAAAGTGGAGTGGATATAACCACGGTTGCCCCTAACAACCGTGATTAAATGTACTGGACCAAAAAAAAATTAAAAATCGTGGTTATCATCTTCACCATTCAGAAACAGCAAGAACACAATGAACACCAACACCAGAAATAAGAAACGCAGCAAGAACGCAAGAAACAAAAACAGAAGAAAAGTAAATGAATGAAACAAGAAATGAAGAAAAGTAAATGAATGAAACAAAATCAGAACAACCACAAGAAACAAGAAACAAGAAACAAGAAACAAGAGAGCTACTGCAAAACGAAGAACACAAGTATAAATCTAAAATGTAAACCTGTAAATAATCAATGGCGCGCGATGGGAAACCTGTAAATGGCATATGAAAAATAGTGAGAAGTCACATAATAAACAAATCTAGAACGTAAATAATGAAATATAAATGTAAATGGAAACATGAAAACAGAGAAGAGAAACCTTATAGAGAAGAAGGAGAGAAAAGAGAGTTAGGCGCGCTCATGAAATTAGGAAATTTAAAACGAAAAGGAAGCTATAATCACGGTTACACAAGGAACCGTGGATATATGTATAACCTATAACCACGGTTATGCGAGTACCCGTGGATATATGTATGACCTATAACCACGGTTACTCCAGGACCCGTGGAATGAATGCGGATTTTTTTTCTACCCCAAAATCATATGCAGCAATAAGGATTCTGAGTTTTCTAGCTCAAGTTATGCTCGTTTGAAGTTTGCCGATTTTTGTCGTCACAAAATTTTTGTATCTCTCACTCAAAAATTTATTTTTCAAAAATTCCAACTCGAATGGCTAATAAGTACCAAAAGAAGTCATGACGCAAAAAATCAGATCAAAATTCCATGTTTTTCTATTTTTTTGGATTTTCTAAAAATAAGGTGAATAATACATATACATATAACCACGGTTGTCAAACAACCGTGGTTATAGACACACTTTTAATCACGGTTGCCTAACAACCGTGAATAAAAGTTTTCCCAAAAATTTCAAAAATGCCATCTCGTTTTGACATATATCCACGGTTGTCATACAACCGTGATTATAGAGACTTTTAATCACGGTTGCCTTAACAACCGTGATTAAAAGTTTTCTCAAAAATTTCAAAAATGCCACCGCGTCATTTTTAATCACGGATACACACTAATCCGTGATTATACCCCCGTGGTTGTATCCATTTTTTCCACTAGTGTGTGTATGGAATATCAATCATCTCACTCATTACACTCCCTTTGAAATTAAATGCTCAGTTGCTCACTATTAAGTGAATCATATGAACTCTAATGGAAGCAGCGATATGGATTTAAGTTATCTTAATGATTTGTTTAAAAACAAAAATTTAGATGAATTAGATTTAAAAATTAGGTAAATAATTGAAATATGGGATGAAAACTATTTTTTAAAAATAACTTATGCACGAAAATATATTTATCATTTCTTGTTTTTTACTTGATAAACATACTTGACTCATGTAAAAGGGACTAATATTTAAAGGGTGAAATAGTATGATATGAGTAAATTTACTTACTAATTATTATACAGGTCTATTATTTTAATATATAAAATTTAGAGAGAGAAAAAATTCAATTTAGTTTCAACTTTATATAACATCATTCATTTTAATTATGTTGTATTCTATTTATTATTGTTGGTTTGCACTAACAAAAACTAAAATAAAAGTAATTTTTATAAAATTTGAGATTAAATTAAATTTTTTAAAATTTAAAAGACTAAAAATTTAATCCATGTAATATCTGCAAGAACTAATGTAGCGATTGCAAATTGTTCTGATACGAAATATACAGTTTTGTGATAAAACTTTTAGCAATATATAAGCATTTCAAGTAATTGTGGACTAGTTTACTGCTTTTGGTACATTTTAGATTAATTATTGTTTTGGTTGCGTTTGGTTTACTTTGGATTATTTTTGGTTTGCGCTTATTTGCTTTTAGTTAGTTGAACTTACTTGCTTTTAGCGAGTTGAACTACAAATAGCATTTTCATGCTTAGAACTTATTTTTATGATTGAAACGTTTGTTTGGAGTCATTTTGATGTTCATTTAGGGTTTGTTTATGTATGTGTATATCGCTTATATTTGGTATGTGAATAACTGGTATACTGTAATTAGTTTCATATAGTATATGAATACATAAGATGTAAAAAACACTTGAAATTTTCACTATTTTGAAAATTTCAGAATAGATTAAAGTGAGTGAATTTAGTGATTAATATAATATGGAGATTCTGATGATATTTGTGCATGAATTGAATAGAAGTGTAATTAAAAATTCTTGTCAATAGTCAATTTAGTTTCTTTAAAACCTGGTGAGATGTGATATGAAACATTGCAAGAGCCAAGTATGCTTTCATGCATTTGAGTTTTTTTAACCTTAGTTTTGTTGCATTACACATGACACTTGGAAATGAATAAGGCATTTATTAATTTAATTTTGAAACTTAGGACCAAATAGCTTACCCTTAATGCATTTATCATTTGCTAGCCCATTTAAACCATAAAAGAATAAATTTTTCATGATTAATAACCCTAACCCATTTACATTTACAAAACCAATTCTCGCTTTAACTTGATAGATGAAAGGGCATTTGAGTGTCCATACATGGAAGAGTAAAATTGTAAGAATAATCTTTTCCCTCTAAAATGAAATTATGAAATAATTGCGTAAAGAATAAAAAAAAGAATTGCAAATAGTGTAATATTGTGACTTTTGTAAATACAACCATTGTCAAAAAGAATAAAGAATAGAATATAAGGAAAATGACTAAGTTGGGGTTATTTACTAAAAGAAGGTAACTTGGTGCAAAAAATTCCTGAGAGTGTAAAATTTGTAAGTTCATGGAACCAAATTTTGCAGAATGCTCTTTCACTTAGTTAGGTGTTTTGTTGTCTAGAAAAATGGTGATTCCTTGTTAGCCAAGTCTTATTACAACCTTTTAAAAACCTTGAGATCCTTGTTGATTGTGTAATAGTGATGAATGATAAGGTGAAAATTAAATCTGAATTGTCATGATGCATAACTTGAATTGAGTAAAATTTCACATTTGTCAAACACTTTTAGGGAGATGCACCTTATGATTGACCATTGAAGCTTCTTTAACTAACTGATATTAAATTTTGGTTACCCTTGTGATCTGTCCTGAACCGGGGTCTAGAGATCCGGACTCAAGTCAATCACAAATAGTGTGCAAATACTGTGCAGAAGACCGGATGTATGAGTATCCGGTATAATATCCGTTGTCCTTGAGTGAGGAGAGCGGATTGGGCGTCCTGGAGATCCTTCACACCGACCTAACGCGTTGAAGTAGGCGAATGGTGGTGTCACCTGCAAAGATTCTCCGACGCTCAAGTCAGTGATAATATTCTAAGTAAGGAATGTATTTCAGAGAGTGATCGTTCATAGGTTAAGTTCAAGATCCCTCACTTCATTAATGAAATGAGTCCATATACCTGATTGGCTCGTTTTACGAGGACTTGTTAGTGGGGAACCACTAACTCCCATTAGCATTATTTTATTGCGCACTTACCAGCATGATTGGGTCAAGTGGCTATTTTATATTGAGCATGGAGAATATAGACTAGGATTAGGGAACAAGTTGACCATCCCCGTGAGCAGAATTTGGCTCGTAGTGCAGGGAATTATTGATCGATCCCTATAGCAATAATCCTTGTCTTTAGCACAGTGACGTGTGTGTTGTCCGGTGTCATGGTGTTATCCTGAACAACCGGTATAGGGAGAACGCCTGATACGGAATTACAGTCCGGATGTATACCGATGACACCGGTTACACGTAGATGTCTTGACAAAGACGTTGAAATATGTCTTGCAGATCGGATACCGGTATTGAGACCGGATCATATGTCCCCTAGCTTGTGTGAGGGACTGAGTGGTTGTTCACATAAGCTACTCAACCTGCGAGAGGTCTGAATATCGGTAAGCTTACGCGTATAACAGTTCCTTAGCATTTGTTATCATTCGTAAAGAACCGTTCTCAAATTAAGAGATCCGACCTATTGATGTCGTCACAACGGATTCAGACAAAGATTCGTTGTACGAGAATTTCAAGAGTTTATTGGAATTGAAAGCTCTTGAAGTTCGTGTAACGGCTGTAAAGCGCGAATTGCGTTGCATGATTAGACATTAATGCTTTTAATCACGTGGGCAAGCAATTATTGCGTCTGAGATGGAAATCTCATTAACCGTCGTTTTGGGCTTAATGGGCCTGAAGTTTTCGAAACTTTTGGGCCTAGTGGATAGGCCCTTCGTCGAATTGCTATTGTTTTGGCGCCCATGAATTTGGAACGGTTGTGTCATTTCGCTTGTGAACCAATGCGTTTAATCGAGAACGACACAACTTCCAGAGTGGGTAACCGAACCTATTCGTTTCTTATAAAAGAAACACTTAGTGGATTCTGGGTTCCACTTGTTTCTGATTTCTTAGCAAGATTCTGCAAAAATTTCGCAAGGAAGTTCGTCGCTTGCTCTACGAGACCTTTTTCATTCTTCATCTCCATCATCGTTATCCAAGGTAATTATTTCTTCTTCCCTTGTAAACTTCGTCTTATTTTGGTATGTTACTCCTGCTTGAAGAGAATGTGGTTCATTTAGGGGGAGAATAATTTCTCGCAACCCTAATAGTCATGGGGAAGAATCCTTGTGATTCTTCCTAGGGCTGAGTCATGTCGCTCAGAAAGGGGATCTTACTCACTTATGGAAAGTGACTTTTCCCTTCTCAGAGTCGTCCTCTGATTGTAGTCGCTTTGTAAAAGATGACGTGAGTAACGATTATCAACTTTCTGACGACATAATTTCTTATCGTAGATTAAGGAGTTCGGTCTAGACAATTCAAATGGCTACTGGAGAAGGAACTTCTGGAGATAGTGCCGTTTTAAAGACAACTGAAGGTCTTTATAGCGTCACCGCTTCCAGGCTGAATTGGGGAGAGCTTCAGGCTAAATGGCCTTTTTGTTGGGTGTCCAGCGAATTTAAAGACTTGGCCTCTCGTCACGCAGATGAGGAAGGATCCCGGACTCAACCAAGATTCACGCTCAATGCGGAAGAGGAAACGAAAAAGTGGTATAGGGTATATGCACCACTCCCAACAGAACGGATATGCCACGTCGTCCCCAATGACCATTCAGTATATATGTACGATTTCATCTTTCATTACCTGGGAGTTTGTTTCCCTTTAACTGAACTTCAGATGGGTGTGCTGAGGTTTTTAAACTGTGCACCCTCCCAACTTTATCCCAACGGTTGGGGCCTCATCCGTGCTTTGGAGGTTTTGGGTGAACATTTCAACTTCACGCCTACTGTGGCAATGCTATTTTACTACACCCAAGTAGTTCGGAGGGCGAATAAGCAAGGCGGTGTTGGTTTGGTGATGCTCCGGACTCTCTGTTCTTTTGTGAACTTTGAGTCTTACACCGACTCAGCCAAAGTCGATGGAAAGTCGTTTAAGACCTACTTCACCCGGATCTCCATTAAGAAGAGCAAACCGATATTTTGGAAGGATGAAGAGGGTGTCAACAAATTTCCACTGAGCTGGACCCATAAACATTTTCTCTTGAGCTCCCACGCGTATTACACTGATCAATCCGATCTGTCTCCTGAAACGTCGAAAGTGTTGTTCGCACTTGAATCACACACTACACGACGTCACATCTTTTCGTGTAGGCGTCTGTTAAGTAGTTCAAGCGGAGTCCGGGATGAATATCTACGTAATTCTCGTTTTATTTCACTTTTTCTCCTTTGTCAAATATATTGAATATTTCGTAGTTGCTAATATCTTGTGTTTGTTCATGTAGGTGAAATAGAACAACAAACTCCAGAAATGAACAAGTTGAAGGGATTTAAGGCTGCGGGTAAATCCATTGCCCGTGAAAATGAAGTCAAGCCTAGGCCCTCCACCAAGGATCGTCCTGAGTTAATCATCCTGACCTCGGATGCTGAAGGGGACATTCCGCTGGTTGAGGGCGGTTCCTCCGATGTTGGCGCAGCCACGGGTCAGCCCTCAGTCACTGAGAGAATGAGAAAAATTAAGAATGACTCTGTGGGGGGTCCGTCCAAAAAGCGTAGAACTTCGGAGGATAAACCTGTTAAAACCTCGGAAGCAGCTGGTGCTTCCTCCGGACTTAATAAAGGAATTGTTGCCGGGGTTTCTGGGTCAAAGCCGACATCCTACCCAACCACCTCATTTCTTACCCCCTTCCTCTCATATCAAGGATCAACTCCAGCAGCTCTTCCACGGCCGATGTACGAGCTCCGGCCCACGCTTAGTACTAAAGAAATTAAGGAAGCGTGTGAGGCCGGAAGGTGGCAGTTAGCAGAACTTGCTGGAATGCTTTATTCATTCAGCGAGTTGGCTGACAATTTCGATAAGGTTGATGAGCTGGGTGATAAATTGGAACAACTCAACCTTTCATCGGGGAAAGACAAAGCCACCATCAAGCTATTGGAAGATCGTCTTGCCAAGTCTAAGGAGTTCGGGGATATTATGAACAAAGAGAACCTTAAGCTTAAGGGCGACTTCAAAGACTTGGAAGGCAAGCTGGCAGAGAAGGAAGAGGTTCTCAAAAAAGCAAAGGAAGAACTCCTCAGTAGCCAGGCCAAGCAGAGTGATCTCGAGGATAAAAACAAAGCTGCTGCTGAGGAGTGGTCCCAAAGGGAGAAGAAGCTCCTTCTTGAGATCGAAAGACTGAAGGCTGGGAGAGCGGAGTCCGAAGGATCAAGTGGGGAGCTGTCGAAGTTGCGGGAAGAATTGGCTATAGCGAAAGCTGAGAAAGAAGAAGTAATTGACATATGCAACCAGGCTGTTGAAGAATCCTTCGGCCTAGCTATACGCCAAGTTTTCTACCGCAACCCCACTGTGAAATTTAATCTCTATGGAATGAGTCCGTACTATGAATTCCATGGAGGAAAGTTAGTCACAGTGGTTGATGGTCGTCACGAAGATCCTCCGACGTCCCTGTATGGTTTGCCTCCTCTTCCTAAGGGTCAAACTATGGGACCGGATTTCGTCCTTCCTGTGTCTGAGGTTCCCTCATCTGAAGAAAGAACTGAAGCTCCTGGAGGGGAGATTCCTGTAGAAGTCCCAAAGGAAGGGACACAAGAGCCTGGTGTTGAGGAGGCATAGAAAACTGAAGAACAGATTCCTCCTCCGTAATTTTGTTTTCATTTATATGTAAAGTTGTGAACCGGGATCAACTCCGGTTTTGAACAATTATGTGTAACCTCGTTTTCAATGAATGAATTTCATTTAAGAAATTTGTCTTCAACATTTCATGTATATTTAAGTCGTTGTTAATCCGTTCTGTGTAATTAACCTTGAGGTCGGATTGAAATAGCTGCCTCGGAAGATTAAACAACAAATGAATTTAGAACGGATAAATATATACATGTCCCCAAGTGCGTGTTAAGAAGAAGGTGCCTGTCTTTAGGGCATGATCCTTAATTCTTTTTGGGGAAAAGAGGAGTCGATCCGTTGTTTAGTAAAATGGTGTAACAGGACGGATGACTGTTCTTTATTCATGTTATTCTCATTGGAGAAAACAATGCCGTCCATTGTAAGAATATTGTTCCAAGTATGGGGAACTGCAAAGGTGTAAGAAAGTGGTGTTTGAGCCTTCCATCATAAGGATGATGACGGGAGTTTGTCTATGCCAGGAGTTACGTCATCAAATCACTTTATAGGTGATTGAGATCGTCCGTCTTGGGGATGTGTACGACACTAGGAGTTACATCGTCAGATCACATACTAGGTGATTGAGATCATCCGTCCTTGGGATGTGTACGGCGCCAGGAGTTACATCGTCAGATCACAGAATAGGTGATTGAGATCATCCGTCCTGGACAAGTACACAACGTCAGGAGTTACATCGTCAGATCACATAATGAGTGATTGAGATTATCCGTTCTGGAAAAGTACACAACGCCAAGAGTTACATCGTCGAATCACAGAATAGGTGATTGAGATCATCCGTCCTGGAGTGATGATTGGAATTGTTCGTACCAGGAGTTACATCATCGAATCACAGAATAGGTGATTGAGATCATCCGTCCTGGGAACATTTTTCCAATCGTAGGAGTACGGATTGAGGTGGATGTTTCTCAATCGTATGAATTGAGCGTTTAATTTTTGTATCCGAAATCAGATATCAGTAGTACTCTACTAGCCCCCTAGCTGATGTGAGGAATTAGTAGGTTTGCTCATATGAGCTATATCGATCGTAGTACGTCTGGATTTCGGAATTGTACTGGTGTGTAAATATCCGCGCTGGGAACAAGGTTCCGTTGTGATGGAACGCTTGAGGGCGGATTAGAACAATGAGAATCTTATAAGTTTATCGAACTTTGCAACCCTTGGTATTCGGGTAATGGTGGCCACGTTTCTCATGATTGGACATTTAATGCCTGTAATCACGTGGGCGAGCCATTATTGCGTTAAATGCGCATGTCTTAATAACCGTCACATAGGAACTTATTGGGCCTAAGATTTGGGTTTAATAGGCCCATTTAGAAGGCTCTGTGACGAAACGATGGCATTTTCGCGCCTTTGGGTTCAAAACGACAATTTTGATCCACTAAACGGAGAGTCGTTTGAAAGTAAATGACAGGTTGCTTGAATTGGTATTTGAAAGTTTTCATGCCCTGAAAAAGACATATTTGGCAATTCTAGTAATCACTTCTTCTTGCTCCTTCGACGAATCTCTGCAAAAGTTTCGAGAAGATTTTCGTGTTTGCCTCTGTGAATTTTAATTCACTATCCTCCTTTATCCTTAGGTAACCACTTTCCTCCCATTTTTTGTATCTTGTTTCAATATTTGAAAATGTCTAGGAAAGGTTTTAGTTCCAGTGGTGTTAGCCCTAGAGGAAGAGGAGGAAGGGCGTTAACTCGAAACCCTACAGTTCGTGGTGGGAGGATCCCAGTGATCTTCCAATCGAAGCCACAATATCCAGAGAGGGAGGCGTCGCCGTATCAAAGGCGAAGGGTGATAATACCCTCCTCAGAATCCTCCTCTAGTGAAAATGCCGAGAGTGGTGATTTGTATCTCTCTGACGATGTGGATTTTTACCGCAGCGTAAAAGCTTTCACAATGGCGGTGAAGAAAACAACTGGGGGAAGGTCATCTGGTGGGGAAGCATCCTCTCAGCAATATATAATGAAGACAGCTTCTGGCCTGTGCAATGTAGTTGCACACCGAATTGACTGGGTGAAATTCCAACGGAAGCGCCCATTCAGCTGGGTGGCTGAGGAATTTCGCGAAACAACATCTGTCCACGCTCGAGAGGACGGAGCGGAGCTGGAACCACGTTTTACGGTCTTCAAGAAGGATGAGGACAGGTTTCGGTTTATGGTGCTTGCTCCGCTTCTGTCAGAACGGATATGTCATACGCCGGACGAGAGGTCCTTGTATATGTATGACTTTCTGTTTTTGAATCTTGGCGTGCGTTTTCCCCTCACCGATTTTCAGATGGGGGTTTTAAGATTTCTGGATTGTGCTCCTTCGCAGCTTCACCCCAACGGATGGGGGTTGATTCGTTCTCTTGAAGTGCTTGGGGAGCACTTCAACTTCCAACCGACGGTAGCTATGTTGTTCTATTTTTCCCAAGTAATCCGTCGTGCAAATAAGGAGAAGGGGGGAGTGAGTTTGATATCGCTCCGGACTCTCTCCAAGATTATCAACTTTGAGGTGTATACCGACTCAGCCAAAGTTGATGGTCATTCTTTCAAGTCTTACTTCACAAAGATCAGCGCCCGTCCTGACGAACCAATTTTTTGGTTGACTGAAGATGGGATTCCGAAATTCCCAGTGGCTTGGACGCATGAGCATTTCTTATTGACCTCCCAGGCGTACTACACTGAGGAGGATGAACTGAGCCCATCTTCAGTTTCTGTTCTTTCAGCCCTTCAATCCTACACCGCCTCGCACCAATTTTTCTCTTGCAGGCGTTTATTAGGATCGTGGTCCACCCGCGAGGAGTATTTGCGTAATTTTTCTGCCATTTTTCATGCTTTATTGTACCATGCCTTGAAATCTTTGATCTCTAACCGTGTTATTTGGTTTTGCAGTTGAAATTGAAACCGTGTCACCAGAGATGGAAAAGCTGAAAGGACTCAAAGCTGGAGTGAATTCCGTAGTAGCTGAGAATGACATCCAAGAAAAACGGAATTCGAAGAAAGCTACAGCTGAGACTATAATTTTGACTACATCTGCTGGTGACGATATCCCCTTGCTTGAGGGCGGATCCGAGAAACCGGACTCTGAGGTTGCGGTTGAGAAGGTCGGAGAGAAAAAGAAAAGGACAAAACGTGATTCCTCCAAGACCTCGGGCCGTCAAACTTCTCCCAAGAAACCAAAAACTTCAAGAGGGGCTGTTGATCCGGAGCTTTCTAAGGGAAAGAAAGTGGAAGGGCCCGCTCCGGATGCCCCAGGCGACGCGATCACTTATGGTGCAAAGCCAATAACGACTTATTTTGCACCCAAAGTTCCTCGCCCACTTGAAAGTAGCTCCGGTCTTGCTCAATATTAAGTATACGAGGGTTCTGTTCCTGAGGGCGTTCCTGAAACTCCGTACAAGCTGAAGCCTTCATTGAAGAGTGAATAAGTAACCAAAGCTTGCGATGCCGGACAGAAGCACCTAGCAGAATTATCCGGTCTCCTAAGATCGGTTCGCGAGCTTTCAGAAGAGAATGAGAGGCTCAGCTTGTTGGTTGGCAAGGTTAACGATCTTAGCGTTGCTGCTGCTAAGGATAAGGCAAACATCCTCCGTTTAGAAGGTAGATTAGAGGCTTCCAGAGAGGAAGGATATAAGAAGGATGAGGAAATTTCCAGACTTAAGTACCTTGCCAAGGAGCTGGAGGTCCAAGTTCTTGATCAGAAGAAAATCAATTCCGACCTCCATGTCAGCCTTTGTACGGAGAAGGAACGTTCCTCGAAGCTGGAAGAGGAGCTTAAGGAAGCCAAGATTGTCTACTCTCAAGGAGCAGAAGATTGGTCGCGTAAGGAGAATGAGCTGCTCTTAAAGTTGGCAGGTTCGAAAGCAGAATTGGCTGAAGCTGTAGATATGTGTGATCAAGCAGTCAAGGAATCTTTCGGGTTGGCAGTTCGTCAAGTTCAATACCGGAATCCCAAGGTGAAACTTAATTTGAATGGTATTGATCCGTTATATGAGTTTCACCAAGGGAAACTGGTGGCCATTGTTGAAAACCGTCATGAGAGTCCGCCTGACATGCCATACGAGTTTGCTCCTTTACCTGAAGGCTAATCAATGGGACCTTCTCTCCTGAAGCTCAGAAGTACAGGAACAAGCTCTAGCGTTAACGAAGGCAAGACCGGAGATAAAGGCAAAGGGAAGGAAGGAGATACAAGTCAAAAGAACTAATGCCTTCCCTGTATTTTCTTTCTTTTTTATTGATTCAAAATCGCTATGTTCCGGGATCAGCTCCGGATTACTAAACGAATTTCTCCATGTAATTTTCATTTGATCAATAAAAGAATCATTTGCCTTTATATACTTGTTTAGTGGGATTGCATGTGTATTGAATCATTCCGGACTTTTACATGCAGGATGAAGAACGGATAGAGATATATAACTATCATTTTTCATGTATAGGCGGTTTGATAGCCAAGACTTAATTTGATAGAAAAGATAGGGTATCTTTTGTCAAGTATGGATAATTTGATATAAAAGCCTGGTAGAAAGCGTATCTTGCCTCTTGAAAGTCAGGCCTTTTGGTCGTAAATATCATAATAGGATGTTATTGTCATGAGAACGGCTTATAATGTTAATCTTGAGGGGGAATGATTGTGAGAACGTTTCATCAAGAGTTCATTCCTCAAGATATTCGTTAAACCGTTGATGCTGTCCCCTAGTATCATTGGGTGATCAGTACTTTGAACAAACTCTAAGTGAGACTTTCACGTGAGAGTTCTTAAGAGTGAGGATTTAAAATAGAAATTCCTCTTCAAATATTTCCGACTGAGAGGTTTCGGGTGAATATGCCTCAGATTGTGGCGTACCCGAATGAATTATTTTTGTGTCGGAGTTTATGAGTCAGCTTTCAATTGAAGAATTGATGACTCAGAATTTAAAGCTATAAAACTTCCAAATAAAGAACTTCAAAAGAGAGTATTAATTTGGAGTTCAGTATAACTTACTCGCTGTGTTTTGGAGTTCGGTTTGATCCTACCATCCATGTCATACTTGGCGTTCGGTTTAATCCTACTAACCGTTCTTCAATCGGTCTTTGGTTTTACCCAATGACGATTCTTCACCGACGTTCGGTCAATCCTACTAGTCGTACTCAGAGTTCGGTTTAATCCTACAATCCGAGCCTTCAACACGGGGTTCAGATCAGGGCTAATCCTAAACTTACTGCGCCCGTTACTTGGGGTTCAGCGTGGTCTTGAAGAAAAACCAGCTTACTGCGCCCAAGCCTTCAGTACGGTGTTGGGTTTTACCCTTTTACCGTTCTTGGAATGGGGTTCGGTTCAATCCTACAACCCATTTCCTGAGGTTCGGTTTAATCCTACAGCTCAGGTCTTCACCGGTGTTCAACCAAACTTACTAACCGTACCCAGAGTTCGGTTTAATCCTACAATCCGGGCCTTCTATTACTTAGACACACTCGAGGAGTTACATCGTCAATTATAGAATGGGTAATTGAGATCATCCGTCCTGAGTATGCTCTTGTGCGCCGCACATATTCGAGGAGTTACATCGTCAACTACAGAATAAGTAGTTGAGATCATCCGTCCTGAATATGCTTCTGTACGCCGGATAAACTGAAAATCACAGCATAAGAAAAACTCGAAAGAGTTAAATTGTTGTGAGAGGTTCTTATTAAATCAAAAATAAGAATTACAATGAAAGCATAGCTAGGAAAATAATTTCTCCAGTATTCAATCCAAAATGAGGATAGGAGAATATGTATTGCTCCAACAGCTAGCTATAGTAGATGCGCAAGTTTTGGGTGTTCCACTTATTTCGGATTGGAGTGCCATCAAGGTTCTCAAGGCGGTAAGAGCCTTTGCCAGCAACCTCGGATACCCTGTATGGGCCTTCCCAGTTTGGGGCTAGTTTGCCTTGATGAGCAAATTTGTTCCCTATACTTGCTTTTCTCAAAACCAAATCTCTGACGTTGAAAGTCCTTGATTGAACTCGCTTGTTGTATCGGAGAGCAACTTTGGCTTTGATAGCTTGATCTCTGACGAATGCATCCTCTCTGAGTTCTTGTATGACATCCATTTCTGACGTCAAATTAGCATTATTAGTCTCTTCAGAGAAGTATTTGACCCTTGTGGAAGCAATCTGCAGTTCCACGGGTATCATTGCCTCTACCCCGTATGTTAGGCGATATGGGGATTCGTTAGTAGATGAATAAGGCGTTGTCCGGTATGCCTACAGGACGTGGCACAGCTGGCAAGTGTCGCATTTTTTGACGAAGTCAATGGAGTCTTGCTTCATCGTAGGCCACCAGTATCCAGCCCTGAGGATTTTTCGCATTAAGCTTCTTCCTCCGGCGTGGTGTCCACATTGTCCTTCATACACTTCTTCCATTACGTCTGGCACCTCATTCTCTTTGAGACAAATCAAATAGGGCACGGAGAGCGCCCTTCTGTAAAGATTACCATCGATCATAGTGAAGTATGGTAATTCCCTCCTTATCCTTGTCTTTTCCTTCTCATCCGTAGGTAGCTGTCCATCAGCCAAATAACGGATGTAGGGGGCCATCCATGTATCTCCATAAAGGGAGTTTGTCATTATGACATTTAGAGAAGGGAAAAGAGGAATGCTGGGCGACGTTAGTGTACTTTGAACCAGCGTAGTGGTGCTACCTGGTCGTTTGGTGCTTGCTAATCTGGAGAGTATATCTGCTCTAGTATTCTCTTCACGTGGAACATGCTTGAATTCCATTTTCGAGAATTTCTCTCTCAACTCCTTGACACAGTTTAAGTATAATTGGAGTTGATGGTTCGCGAGCCTGATAATCTCCTAAGATTTGTGAAATCACCAGTTGTGAATCGCTGCAGAGCGTCGCCTCAGAAGCTCCGATGTCAATTGCAGCTCTCAGTCCGGCCAAACAAGCTTCGTACTCAGCTTGGTTGCTGGATGTTTTGAAATTAAAGCGAAGGGAGATTTCCAGGTGTACTCCGTCATCACTTTCTAGAACTACACCTGCTCCAGAGCCTCTTTGGTTCGATGAACCATCAACGTAAATGGTCCAATGGACACGAGGGGAATCTGGATCAGTCCCTGTCATTTCCATAATAAAATCGGCCAGGACTTGAGCTTTAATAGCGCTTCGGGGTTCATAGGCTATATCAAACTCAGAGAGTTCAATAGACCATTTGATCATCCTCCCAGCGAGATCGGGCTTGAATAAAACAGAGCGGAGTGGTAAATCTGTTCTCACTATGATTGGATGGGCGTGAAAGTACGGACGCAGCCGTCGAGAGGCCCAAACAACAGCGAGGGCGGCCTTTTCGATTTTTCTATACCGGATCTCAGCACCTTGTAAGGTTTTGCTAGTGAAATAGACCGGTCTTTGCCCATCGGGAGTTTCCTTTATCAAGGCAACGCTCAAAGCTTCATCTGAAATAGCCAAGTATAGAATGAGTGTGTCCTCGGGGTCAGGCTTTGTGAGAATGGGAGGTTTGGACAACACCTCCTTAAGCTCTTGGAATGCATTCTCTTGTTCCTGTCCCCATTCGAATTTCTTGGACTTTTTCAGTATTTTATATAGGGGGAGTGATCTGTGAGCCATTTTTGGCATGAACTGTGCCAAAGCTGCTACTTTGCCATTCAGGGATTGGACTTCTCTGAGATTCTTTGGACTTTGCATGTCTAGAATCGTTTGGCACTTCCCTGGATTGGCTTCAATACCTCGTTGAGTTAACATGAAACCCAAGAACTTCCCAGCAGGGACAGCGAAAGTGCATTTCATTGGGTTTAGCCTCATGTTAAATTCTCTCAAGCGGGTAAATACTTGGCGTAGGTCTTCAATATGATCGCCTCCAACCGGTGTCTTGGCTATTATATCATCAATGTACACTTCAACAAGTTTGGTATGCATACCTTCAAAAACCTTGTTGATCATGCGCTGATATGTTGCCCCAGCATTTTTGAGGCCAAAGGGCATAACTGTATAGCAAAAGACACCACGATCATTTATGAAAGCTGTCTTCTCTTGATCCTCTTCGCACATCGGAATCTGGTTGTAACCTGAATAAGCATCCATGAAACTTAGGTATTGATAACCAGAGGAATCATCTACCATCCGATCTATATTAGGAAGAGGATAAGGATCCTTTGGACAGCAGCGGTTGAGGTCCACATAGTCAATGCACATTCTCTATTTGCCATTGGACTTACGGACCATCACCACATTCGAGAGCCAAGAGGAATAACGGATTTCTTTGATAAATCCGGCCTTCAGCAATTCCTCAGTTTGCTGGCAAGCTGCCTTCTGTTTCTCTGGGCCCAATCTCCTTTTCTTTTAGGCAACCGGTCTCGTCTCTGGATAGACGGATAATTTATGACAGCAGAAAGCAGGGTCTATGCCAGGCATATCGGCTGCAGTCCATACAAAGAGGTCTTTAAATTCTTGCAGGAGCGTCAGTAGTCGCTGTTCCATTTCTGTATCTAGCTTGTCATTAATATGGGTGATCTTTTCTGGAGAATCTCCCAAGACGATGTCCCTGGAACTTCCATCCGGTGTGGGCTTTAATGGGTTGGACGGATCAATGTTCAAATCCGCCCTAGGGTCCAGGTCGACAAGGCTTACAGATCCAGCAGCTGCTCCAGAATCATTAAGTTTCCTCTTTTTATTTGAAGCTTCCAGCTTTGTCATGTTGAGGCTTAAGTTGTAGCAGTACCTGGCCATCTCTTGATCACCCCGGATAGATGAAACGGCATTATCCTTGTCAATGAACTTGATAAGGAGATGTGGGGTTGATACAACTGCCTCCATTGCATTTAGTGTGGGGCGGCCTATGATGCCGTTAAATGGTGATTTTACATCAATCACTAGCACTCGGGATTTAACCGTTCTGGCCCCTGGTTCGCCTTCAAACGAAATAAGGGTATCAAGATACCCTTTAGTCGATTGCTTTGCTCCGTTGAAAGCTGTTAGTTCCTGCGTATAAGGCTGTAAGTCTGAGTCTTTAAAACCCATTCTTTCAAAGCAATTATAAAAAATAACATCGCAGGAACTTCCCTGGTCAACAAGGATTCTTCGGACGTCCTTGTTGGCTATCACTGCAGTGATGACCACAGCATCATCACCACCAGGAATGGTTGGGCCAAAATCCTCATCGGAGAAAGAGATTGTTGGAGCCTCAATCCCACCTCTGTAAGGGCGATTGTCTTTGACTTTCCCTTGCACGGACAGAATCATTCTATGATGATTCTTACGAGCTGTAATTGAAGCTCCTCCTCCAGCGAATCCTTCAGCAATCATGTCAATGACTTCACGCCGGCCTTGACGCTGTTGCTGAGGCATGCCGTCTTTGTGTGCTATTTCATCAGTCATCACGCCCTTTTGTTTCTCCGAAGCAGAGAATTTTCTAACCGGATTACGGTTATTGTCATCCCCGTCATCTGGATCCCTTTCTCTTTTCTCATTCCGCTCTACTCTATCAAAGGATTTCTCTTTGAACAGGTATTGCTTTAATTTGCCTTCTCTAATTAGCGTCTCAACCGCGTTCTTTAGAGCTTGGCATTCATCAGTGGAATGACCATTCTGTTCATGAAAATCGCAGTACTTATGGGGATTTCCTGGTCTTTTCATGGGAGCTGGTCTTCTGATGCCATATATGCTGAAAGCTGGCCATCCGACCTCTCTCAAAATCTGAGATGGTTTGGCAGATAGTTGTGCATAATGGCCGAAGGAATTAACATGGCTTTCTCGAGGTCGAGGAGAGTGGTTATTAACTTTAGGATTGGTGAATGGCCTCTCCATGCGTTCTGACCTCGTTTTCTCCTTACCCTTCTGGGTTTGTGAAGGTGGTGTTGATGGCTTTTTCTTTGCAGCTATGGCTTCCAAGTGCATCTCTATACTCACGTACTTTGAGGCTTTTTTCCTGAACTCCTCAAAAGTTACTGGAGGGCTCTTTGCTAATGAAAGGGCAAAAGCTGATCCTGGCTGCAACGCCTCAATAACGATATGCAGCTTAATAGACTCTGTGAGGTTAGGAACCAGGGTTGCTTCCTTGTAGAACCTCTTCAAGAAATCTTTCAAGCCTTCATTTTCACCTTGCTTAATCTGAGCCAAGGTATGAGATGTCCTGGGCACATCTCTAGAGATGACAAAGTGATTCTCAAAAGTAGCTGCCATTTCAGCCCAAGAATCTATGGATCCAGAAGGTAAACCTTTAAACCATCCGAGGGCCTCCTCAGATAATGTTCGAGGGAACATTCGACACATCACATCTTCATCAGCCCCCAAGTACATGGCTTCAAATACGTAAGCATCAAGGTGCTTAGTAGGATCAGTTTCACCATTGTATTTTCCGATGGAAAGTGGCTGAGTAGTTTGAAGGTGCTTGGGGATGTGGATGCTCATAAGTCTCCTTGAAAAAGGAACTTTTAGCTTGAAAGACACTGGGGGTGCTGTCGTTGACTCTCTCTTCCTTCGGGAAGCTTCATCTTCAGAATCGCGAGTCTGTTCTCCCCCCTCAAACGTAGGGATATTTGAGTATTGGAGAGTGGTGGACTTTTCACCGTCAGTTGCGTGGGGAGTGTTTCGTGTGCGAGATGATTCTTTATCCTCGCTTTGCCGTCTTTCTCTTCGCAATTCAGCGAGTTCCCTTTGGAGTTGACTGATCAGCTCATCACGAGGATCAGGATTAGATACTGTTACTATCTTTTTTGAGCTGCCCCCATGAGAATCAAAGTTGAGCTTCCTGAAGACATTGGGGTTAGTTCTGCCTTCAGGTTGATTCTCCACGATTTCTTGTGCTTCGCCTTCCATTGTGGATTACTTGCTCTTTCAATGGATATGGGAATAACTTTATCGTGTCCCACTGGGCGTGCCAATGATCTGTCCTGAACCAGGGTCTAGAGATCCGGACTCAAGTCAATCACAAATAGTGTGCAAATACTGTGCAGAAGACCGGATGTATGAGTATCCGGTATAATATCCATTGTCCTTGAGTGAGGAGAGCGGATTGGGCGTCCTGGAGATCCTTCACACCGACCTAACGCGTTGAAGTAGGCGAATGGTGGTGTCACCTGCAAAGATTCTCCGACGCTCAAGTCAGTGATAATATTCCAAGTAAGGAATGTATTTCAGAGAGTGATCGTTCATAGGTTAAGTTCAAGATCCCTCACTTCATTAATGAAATGAGTCCATATACCTAATTGGCTCGTTTTACGAGGACTTGTTAGTGGGGAACCACTAACTCCCATTAGCATTATTTTATTGCGCACTTATGATTGACCATTGAAGCTTCTTTAACTAACTGATATTAAATTTTGGTTACCCTTGTGATCTGTCCTGAACCGGGGTCTAGAGATCCGGACTCAAGTCAATCACAAATAGTGTGCAAATACTGTGCAGAAGACCGGATGTATGAGTATCCGGTATAATATCCGTTGTCCTTGAGTGAGGAGAGCGGATTGGGCGTCCTGGAGATCCTTCACACCGACCTAACGCGTTGAAGTAGGCGAATGGTGGTGTCACCTGCAAAGATTCTCCGACGCTCAAGTCAGTGATAATATTCCAAGTAAGGAATGTATTTCAGAGAGTGATCGTTCATAGGTTAAGTTCAAGATCCCTCACTTCATTAATGAAATAAGTCCATATACCTAATTGGCTCGTTTTACGAGGACTTGTTAGTGGGGAACCACTAACTCCCATTAGCATTATTTTATTGCGCACTTACCAGCATGATTGGGTCAAGTGGCTATTTTATATTGAGCATGGAGAATATAGACTAGGATTAGGGAACAAGTTGACCATCCCCGTGAGCAGAATTTGGCTCGTAGTGCAGGGAATTATTGATCAATCCCTGTAGCAATAATCCTTGTCTTTAGCACAGTGACGTGTGTGTTGTCCGGTGTCATGGTGTTATCCTGAACAACCGGTATAGGGAGAACGCCTGATACGGAATTACAGTCCGGATGTATACTGATGACACCGGTTACACGTAGATGTCTTGACAAAGACGTTGAAATATGTCTTGCAGATCGGATACCGGTATTGAGACCGGATCACCTTGATTCATAAGCTTTTCATACGCTTGTATCATTTTCTTTTTTATTAGACTTATACATTGAAACTCTTTTCCTTTGTACATTATGTGTTTTTGTAAATAATCTATACTTAAGTTATGAATTTGATCCCAAATTTGGTAATTAGGTTAGTGGTTGTTAATCCCTTTTGTTAATATGGTGGATGCTTGTTTGAGGACAAGCGAGGTGCTAAGTTGGGGTGTTTATTAGTTGTATATTTTAGGTTAATTTTCTTATCTTTTTAACCTTGTTCTAAATAGTAAAATACTTTATAACTAGGAAGTTTCTCATCCATTGTGTAAATATTAAGTTATATGTATAAAATCAGTCTAATTTTATGTTTTTCTTGTATTTTATAGGAAAACAAGGATAAAAGGAAAAACAAAGCATGGAAAAGAGAGGAGGTAAGCTTTTAGTAGCTCGCCTAGGCGAGAAAGAGAAAACATGACCCTTTCACCTAGGCAAGCCATGCGGTGCAACACTTTATTCACTCAATTACTGAGCTATATAAAAGGCCTAACTACAAATATCAAATTATGGAACAAAGCAAAAACAGAGCTAGAATAGAGTTCTTGAAGAAATGGTGCCAATTTCACCTTGAATTTTCACTTTCTTCTTAGATCTTTGTAGTTTTCAAGCTTTAATTAACTTGTAAGTCACGTGTGCTGATTTCTTTTCTAGTTAGGATTGAACAATCGTAGTAGGTTTATGCGCTTATAAATATTTTGATTCAGTGTATATAATTGATTAAAGTGTCTAATTCAAGTCAAACGGGAGAATAAACAATGTATGTGTTTCGATGTGTTTGAGCAGATTTAGAATTGAATTACCTATTATCCTTGATTTTTAGGAATAGGATCAAGAATAATAGTTGTTAGTATTCGTTCTTAATACAAATTTTATCATTAATCGTTAGAGGAATCTTTGATTAAGGATAGAGTTTAAGATCCATGCCCCGAGGGATGGGTTTGGTGAATTTAAGTTTTGATGATTTGATTAATTACGTAATTGGATTGAATAATTATAAGATAAATTAAAAAGATATAGTTTGATCCTAACACCTTTCGTCTTATATCCTTCCTTTCATGACTAAAAACTTAATCCAATCCTTTTTTATGAAGTATAAAAGTGAAAATCTTATGCATATATTTTTAGTAGCAATTATCACATCAATTAGGGATGACAAAACGGGCCGGCCCGCCGGGCCCTAACCCACCTTGCCAAAAAAATGGGCCAGGTTGGCCCGCCCCACTAAAATAAATGGGCCAAAAGTTAGGGTCTACCCCCGCCAAATGGCGGGCCTGGTGGGCTGGCAGGCCGGCCAGCCAAAGTTAAAATTATAATTTTTTACAAAAAAATATATGTCAAATTAAGATAAAAAATTTTAAAAAAATTAAAGAAGATAGTATTAAAAGAAATGTATAAGTAGTAAGAGATGTCAATTTTTTTAAAAATTTTAGAAAATAAAAATATATATTTTAATAAAATAAAGTATAAAGTATTTAAGTAGTAATATTTATAATTTTTTTCTTTTGGCGGGCCATGACGAAAGGTGGGAGACGGGTTAAAAAATCTTGTCCGCCCGCCAATTTTGACGGGCTTGGCGGACCAAGCCCAATATTGATATTTGATAATTCTTTAAGAATCAACGAATCTTATTTTAAAACTATAATTGACTTGTTACATTTACCAAAAAGTTAATACTATCTCACTTTATTCACCACATGCCATGAGAGATGAGAATCTTAAGAGAAATAGATTAAAAGTTGAGAGTTGAATTCATTTTTTCAATGACTTAAGAGACATCATAAAATACAACAAATACTTTCTCTCTCTGTCTGATTTCTTGTTGAAAAATATTATTAAATTATCAATTATGTGATTCCTTAAATTATAATTAATAACTTAAACATCATTTCTATTTAACACGAAATTATTTTAAACTAATTTAATGTATATGTTATGTAATTTTTTACATTGCTATTATAATAGACTGAAATTGTTTGCATTGACCTTACACGTTCACGTGATTGGATGCAAAATAAATTCAAGAATAATAAAACTTAAAGAAATTTGACATGATTTGTTTTATATAATAAATTTAATATCATTGCTAGTGTGTAATAAACGGAAAGTTTTTACATTGACCGATCCCACTTATATAATAAGTTTAGCAGGTTTGTAATTTTTGTGACCAGATGTGAACTATATTTTCATAAATAATTTAAAAAATTTGTATTTTTCATAAATTTTGTGATTTTTTTAATAAAAAAGTTCAATGGAGTATATATATATATATATATATATATATATATAGACATGGATTAAGAATTAATAAATTTATTTTGTTAAAATAAGTAAAAGATGGAAAAATAACAGCATGACACGTATAATATATAGTGAAATATGATGAAACTGTGTTTGTGTTTGAGGCAATGAAGAAAGTAGCAACAAGAAAGAGTGAAACGGAGGAGAAAGGTGAGAGATCAGAAGTTGAAAGGTTTTACGACGATGGGAAGGCCATATTGTGGCTGCAAAGTAAGGTGGTTTGCAGGTGCATGTTTGTAGTCAGGGGAAAGGGTCCAAGAAAACCTTTGAAGAATTATAGCCATTACAGTTTTGGCTTCCAGCATGGCAAAGTTCTGACCAATGCAATTTCTTGGACCCATCGAAAACGCAAGCAAAGCATTTGGGTGCGTGGCAGCCTTAGAGACTCCATTTATGAATCTCAATGGATTGAATTCATTTGCATCTTCTCCCCAGTATTCCTTGCTCCTGTGCATCATTGCAACTGGGATTGCTACATTTGTTTCTTTTGGGATCAACAAATTTCCCAATTTCATGTCTTCTGAAGCCACTCTTTGTACTTCTATCACCAGGCAATACAATCTTAAAGCCTCCAGCAATACCATATTCACCTTTGAAAAAAGTGCAATAATCAAGTTAGTAACTTCCATAGGAGTTTGATTAATTAGTTTTCTAGCTAGAATCTTACCAATTTTAACTTTGATAGCATATCTGCATCAGGGATTTCCATGCCACAGTTCTGCAAGACCTCTTCTCTCAGTTTCTCTTGCCAATCCTTTTGTAAACCCAACAAGAACATTGTCCATGTGAGCAAGTTTGAAGTTGTTTCATGACCAGCAAAGAAAAAGGTCTTACATTCTTCTATGATTTCATTCATCTCCAACTTAGGACCCTTATCTGCCTTTGATGCATCCATCATTAAACCAAGCAGATCATCTCCATACGAGCTATCTGATAATTGAGAATGCAATCTACTTTCTATAATGCTTTGTAGTGCCTTCTTCATTTTCTTATGAAGCTTCCATATGTAAAGATTTGACTGAGTAGGAAGATATCTACATTGAAAACCAAAACCATAACAATTAAACCGTACATAAACATCTCTTAATTCATAAAAATGTAATGTGGAATAACAATTAGAAGCTGGGAGGTCAAAATAATGTTGAAAATCATTGGATCCAAGTTATAATTTTGCTGAAAGAAAAATACTTACTGGGTGCCAGGAATGAAAACGTTCACACTTGAAGCTATACAATACTTTTGAATTTCTCTTTGTGCATTGAAGGCCTCTTTTCCTTGGACAAAGCCAACACCAAAAGCAGTGTGCGCGATTATATCAGCTGTAAGTTCTCGAAATTCTTCATTCATCTCTATTGTCTTCAATTTGTCCTTGCCTTCAATTTTCCATTCATTCACCATACAAATCGTGCATTCTGCCATCCTATTTATCATCACCTGTGATAACCACAAAGCCATAATGATTCAAATGCACTCCACATATCAGGATCACATGTTGATATCAATGAAACACAACTTATTCTTTATGTGAATTGGGATATGTAGGAGTGAAAAACAAAAATGACTTTTTTTTTGCATAAAGGTCTAAATTTACTTGATATGCATTAATAATATAAAAGAATTTTATAAAGACTTTGACACATCATCATTTGATACTCATTATATTTAAATTAATAATTTAATGAATTGAGATAACCTGAAGCAAGATGTTTAAACATTAGTGAGTAATGTTCATGTAAACCTCTAAACTTGTTCTTATTTTCACATATCTAGTTTCAAAATGATAATAACTAGTCCCTTGGTATCACTTTTTAAGACCAAGTGACTAATTTAGGAGATGGATTTTCATCTTTGTAAGAAAAATTATACAAGTTTCATGGACTAATCTTCGGAATTAGTATGGATTTCCAATTCAAATTTTCAACTATGGGTTTTTAACATATGGTATAAAAATAACAGTTTAGTTTTTATGTACTCCTAATATAACTTTTGTTCATTGTCAATATATTAGAAATTATCCAAAACATAACCCTAGAAGTAGTTACTAAAAAATTAATAATTTTTATTTAAATGTATTAATTCATGATTGAATGAGAGTATAAATTTTAATTAAATTCTACAAATAATTACTAGATTTATTTTGATTAAATTACTATTCCAAGCTCCTATCTTTTTAGTAATTTTTAAGGTAGACCTATAATTTTTTTACCATTTAAGTCTCATATCTTTTTAAAATGTTTTAGTTAGGTCATTTCTATTCATTTTTTCTAACTTCGTTAATGGGGTTATGGCGTGATAGATGAATATTACACATGGTGATATTCTCATTTGTTGAGTGTACAACACCATCGCATATGTTGCGAACGGGGGCAATATTGACATGACGAATCCACATTTTAAATGTTCACTGGTTGGAGAGAAAATGACATGTAGAGTCATAAATGAACATTTGACATGTGTAGTAGTTACGATAACAATATCTAATATATAAAATAGTTATATCAATAGAGTTAATGACATGTTGATTTTTTGTTAATAAAATTAATTAAAAATTAACTAAAAAGAATACCTAACTAAGACATTTTTGGAAAAGAGATCTCCCTTCATGTGAAATTGTGTTTTTTTTGCTTTTGAAGAAATTGGAAGTTGGGAAATTAGAAAAGGAATTTCAAACCTTGAGTTTATCCATAGAGAAAGCAGGATTGAGTATCCTTCTGCGCTTAACCCATTCCAATCCGTTGACTAGAACTAACCCATATCCTATCATGGCTAGTAGAGAGGGCCTTGTCTTGGGTTTTGCATAAAAACCAAACTTGTTTGACAAAATCTCTTTGGCCAGCTCAACATCATGAATGCATACTGTTGGTCGCGTTTCAAACCAATACAGAAACGTCTCCCCTGCATCATCAAAATTAATTAGTGTAATTACTTGCCATTATGCCTATATATGATCACTATTCTACTCTCTCCCTACATTTTATTTACTGTAATTTTAAAAAAATATTCTTTTATTTGTTATTTTAAGAGTTTTAAAAAATATTTATTATTTCTTTTTCTATTATACACTTACTTTTAAAATAAATAGCTACAATTAAGATGTAAAATAAGTAAAGAAAGAAAAAAGTATAAAAGTAAAACAAGAAATTAAATAATAAAATTAAATATACTAATATCATTTAATAATTTTATTAATATGTGTTTTTTAAAATTATGACTAATAAAAAAAAGCTGGATGAGTAATTCTTAGTTGTGATTACTTCCACCAATCATAATCATCGGAGTTCACAAATTAGGTTAATTGACCCGATTTGGATAGAAGCTTTTATAACCTTATATGAATTGGAAGTTACACTTAATTTGATGGCACTGCAAAGCAAATAAAAAAACACGATGAAACTAGATCAAATTCATTGAACCAAAAAATCTCAAGTCAATTAGAAACTAAAATTGTAGACCAAATCCTACAACTTAACTTCCTTAACAGGGTTAACCCATTTAATCAACTATACCGGTCATTATTGAACTAGAGTAGCTAACATAACATATTGTTATTAAAGGTTTATAGTTGGAGTAACCTAATAGGTATTTAAATCATGTAAAAAACTGAAAAATGTTTTACTTCTAAAACCATGTTACAAGTTCCATCTTAAAATTAATTGGTTATAGTTGGAGTAACTCATTTAAACCATGTAAAATATTATGAGACAGACAATGTGGTACTTCCTACCGTTGTTTGTCAACAATATTATGCATGGTTAAGATTTTGTTTTATCCTTGAATGAAAAGGACCGTTTCTTAATGAAAAATGTTTGGTCTTTGGTTTGAATATTTGTGATATGGTTTGTTTGGAATATTAGAAAAAAATATCATCTTCAATGATTTCCGATGCATTTAAAAGAATTTATAAGGAATTTATAAAAATAAGTTTGATTTTTATAACTTATTATTTAGTAAGTTTTTCTATTTAACGTATCAAGATAAATTATTTTTAATTTATTCTGATAATTTTATGACCAAATTTATCATATAAATTTTTATATAAAAATAATTTGTAACATCAACTTTTAATTTAATTGTGTAGCCGAACGTACCATTAATTTATGATGAGAAGGACTTATTTAATATCATTAAAGTTTTTATATGTTTTTATGAGTGTTGTCAAAACTCAGCCATATGTTTAAGATAAGTTGCCACATACAACCAATCCGTGGATATTGTTGATATGTCTTGTAGCTGATTTTGCTTAGTACCCTGTGCTTCGTTACTATACTTTTTTAATAAAATGTATTTTTATAACCTTGACGTTAAATCATGGAATTGAATTCATCTTTTTTATCTAAAAATTTAGCTGGATACATCCTGGGTACGATTGTTCCAGGTAGAATGAAAATAAATTAGGTTGTTTGCAGGGTTTATAATTTAATCTCTTTGAGATTTGTTTAACTTAATTTATTTAATAAAAAGATTACATGACTTTTTAAAAAATCTATTTAATTAAAAAAATTAAGTTTAAGTTTTTGAAAAAAAATTAACTTATCAAAACCTTTTAAAGATGTGTGTATAGTTTTATAAAATAAGTTATAATTTATAATATAATTGAAATTTATAAATATATACAATATTGGCTGTGAATTATAGTTTATAAAATTAAAAATTATCTTCAACACATAAAATTAGTATTAAATATATATTTATGTAGATTGTTGATCTTTTAAAAATCTATTGGTTTGTTTTAAGCTAAACTCATTAATTTATTTAATATGTTTATTAATTTTTTATTAACTTTAATTAAAATCAGATTTTATATAAATTATATCAAGTTAAACTAAACTTTTAGATGGGTCGGGCTTAAAAATATAAAATGTTTAATAAGAATTAGACTAGATTCAGTCTAATAATATTCTGACCAAGTGCAGGTAACAAAATTCTGATACCGATATTTAAATAATTATTTTCCTGAACTTGAAAGCATAATTCAAGCTATAATTAAGAACCTCTGATGAGAAAAGGTATGGAATAGAAATTAGTACCATATAAGGAAGACCACTTTTGGTAGTGTGGAAGGACCCTGTGAGTGAGTGAGTATCCATGAGGCGTTCCTGTGCGTTCCTCATCAGTGCTTTGATTTCATGAAGAGAACCTGAAAGAAGAGAGTATGGTGGCCCCGTCACTCCCTGCTTTTGAAAGTGCTTAGTAACGGCATAGGGTCTCCAAAAGAGAATCACAAAGATTTTCCAAATCTTTGATATAGTCAAAACAACACAAGTCGCCATGACAGCACCAATTACATATCCCATATTTGCCAGTGAAGAATGAGTCACAAATAGATTGCATACTTTGAGGCTGCTTAAATAAGTCGTTGAAATTGTTGTATTACCCGACAAATTATTAGGTTATATAGATAATTACTTTTAAGGAGCTCTATTCTATTCTCTTGTGTTGGGTTTCCCACCAAAAATACGTTTTAGGCTGATTAAGATAAGTTTAACTTATTTAGACTTAAGAAAAAACAAGTTAGAATATGAGTTAGAGAGGACCAGTTTCTCAAATCTGTTATATAAATACAAATAAATAAAAATTAATTTAGTAATATTTTTAATACTTTTTACTTAAATACTAATCTCGTCTTTTATGGTTTACCTTAGTTTTAATTTCGTTCTTTAAGTTTTTAGAGTTTAAATTTGGTCCTTTAAGTCATTAAAAAATTTCAATTTAGTCATTTTTATAATTTTAAAGTTCAAGTAAAATGCCTGAAAAATGTTTAGATTATGACGAAATTGAAAACCTCTTAATAACTTATTAAAATCCTGAAAACTTAAAAGGACAAAATTAAAACTAAAATGAAACATAAATGATGAAAATAGTATTTACTTTCTTTGTATAATTTTTAAAAAAATATTTTTTAGTGTATTATAAGAGAAAATGAGGTATTACAAAAAAAAGTACCCAACAAGTATTTTTCGTTACAAATATGTTTTTATTAAAAAAAATTGAGAAAAATGACGAAGGGAAGTGGGTTGGCCCATCAGTCCATCATCTAAACAAGATAGGCTAAATTTCTTTTCCCACTTCCCTATTGATAGAGTTGACAAATATTTGAATCTTTAATCATGTTATGAAAGTTTGAATTGTGTCACGCGCACATACACATATATAAGCTTTATTAGAGATGTAAGATCCACTTCAAAGATTTCTACAAGACAATTGTCTTTAGATTTCAATAGGGGAATATACCTTCTAAGAGGAAACTCACCACCCTAATCAAATTAGAGTGACTTAATTTTGAAGTTTAGTTGTAGTTCAATCATTTTCTTAAAGGTAAGAAAGCAACTAAACGCTTTAAATTTGAACTTTAGTAAATAGATCCAAGTGTAGTGATTGTATGCATCAACAAAGGTGATGAAGTAGTGAAAATCTCCTTTAGCAGCAACAAAAAGAGGTTAAGATTAGTATAGATCATTTCAAAAGATGAGGAGTATATTTGTTTTTGTGGAAGGCTTAGTAGGAAGCCTGTGAATCTTAAGCTTTGTTTAGTTACAGAAAATTATTCTAGTTTTCTAAAAAAAGTGTTTTTTGCTTATTTTCCAAAATTTTCATTTCCTGAAATAGATAGAAAAATTCTTAGAAAACTTTTTCACTTTTTAGTTTTCTTGGAAAGCTTCTTTAAAAACTTCTCTTTTTTTTAAAAAAGAAACCTCGATTTTCAGTTTTCTATAAGTTTTCTTTGAATATTTTGTAAACAAACACATTTTCTATCTTTCCAACTTTTTCAAAAATAGTTTTTTTATTTTTTTTAGAAAACCTACGAACTAAACATAACCTTACTCATTCAGCTAGAAGAACAGAAATTAGACATAGATTTGGCATTAAAAGGCACATTATAATTAGTAAGTATTTTCTTTATACTTAAACTATAAGGGTGACCTAGCCTAAGGTGTCACAATGCATATGAAGAACGATCAGAGTTAGACATAACAAATACACCATCTACATTTGTATTATTACAAAAACCAGAAATAAAAATCAATAAGCCATTAGTTGGTGTGGGAAATTGTTGCATGTTGATGAACTTGTAAAGACCACTAGGGTCAAGTTATCCTTTAAGAACCGTAACATTAATGTAAAATGAGTTATCCATGAATAATTGGCTCACACTTTGTAAATTCCTTATGATGTGTGATGCATACAAAACATTTTTGAAATGTAGTGTAATGTGTGAATGATTGAGATTATTGCAAAACTAAAGAACCAGTAACTATGATAAGAGTGGAATTTCCATTACCAATGTAAATGCGTTTGAGGTGCCATTAAGTTCCATTCTATTAAAGAGCATATGAGAATTAACAATCATATGATGAGAAGCCCTTTAGTCAACATACTAATCATAGGACACAATTTATGGTTGACCATGTGGTTGAGGTTAAGTATTGTAGAGGCATGTTTGGTATGAGAATGAGTAGGTTATAGAGGATAATAAGTAAGGTAGTGTTCTTGGGGAGGGTGAGAAGGTACATCGGTGTAATATACTTGGTGAGGATGTGGTTGTGTTGTGTATTGTTGAGGTGGTTAGGATGGTGCAAGTGTAAAGAGGGATAGTTATAATGTCAGTGAGGTGCATAGCCTTGAGGTGGATAATGGTTTCCATGTATAAGTCAATACTAGTGTCATGTCCATTCTTGTTGCGTACATTACAATACAAGAGTGCTTAAAATTGCTTCTGTCTCCTCTCCCCAGATCATGTCTGCTGCAACCACGACCACGTCCACATAGTGCTCGAACACTGTAATACTCTCTTGAATTCTAATGATAAGTTCGACCTATTGATTGCACCATATTGCTATTTAAGGGTATTGTTTCCCTTCATTGGTGCTAGAGTTGGTTTGTTACATAATAATAGGTATTTACATATAGGCTATATTGGTCGAAAAAAAGTCTGGTACGCTCTTTTTCACCTATGGTAAGCTAGCTTCAAAAGCTTGAAACATTATTTCCACATCATCAATTAAATACAACTTGAGAGTGCTAATCATGGTAGTCACAAATGGTTCATACTCTTCGAATAAGCTGTAAATAACAAAATCAAAAAAATCGTGTTAAAAATTAATTGAGGAATCTATTATTGTTTTTATCTTTAACAAGTATTCAGAAGTTTAACATGGTCTCTTCTTCATGTGGTGTAATTCTAAACGGTGTTGCCTTAGCTTCGCACATGTTATTTTCTCAAAGTGATCATGGATTTGATCCTAGATAGTGGGCGTGAGTGCATCCAACCATGCGGAAAGAGAGAGAAACAGACAAAGAAGAGATGAGCCAATAAACAAGCAATTGTTCTTGTTGCTTCTATTTCACGAACTCAGGATTCACATTATCACTTAAACGGTCCCTTTCTGAGATGTAATTTAGAGGATTTTTTTATTTACTACAAATTGATGTAGCTTGTGTCCTTTGATCACAAACTTTATTTGCTGCTTCCATATATACAAGAAACGTCTGATTGTCAAGCTTTGTTGAGTCTGGTTGAATGAAGGTGACCTTCTTTGAGGTAAGGTTTGTTCTTCTTGTCGTGGCATTGTTCATCTAAATTCTTTGAAGTGCATTGGAGATTTTGTTTGCCATTGCAAAAGCTAAAAGAGTATGTGATACCATATAAGACATGTGATAGGAGAGTAAAGAAAATGTGCAAGAGAAGAAAGTGAGAGGAAGCTAAAATTCCATGCTTGCATTACAAAATAATGAGTATAAGATTTAGCTGAGTTGCAAAAGTATAGAAACAGTCTATTCATAGTCTATTTATAGAAGCTCGAACTAAGATGACATGACACTAACCAACTCATCATATCTAACTACCTACAATATGCCTGACACGCCTAGGCTACTACACTAGAGAATACATTCTAATATACCTTTAGCTCATCCAAAAAATAATGTATTGTCTTCAATTTTTTTCATAAGAAATGATAAATAAATAAATAACTATACTCTTAGTTTATTATAAAAATTAGGTTAACAATATATCCAATTATTCTTATTATTTAACGTTATGAGTATTTTCTTGAATAAAATTTAAATTAACAAAAGTATTTTAGGTATTTGTTTCTTTTATAAAAGGTTAGAGATGATCGTAATTTTTTATTATAATAATAGTAAGAACAAGAAGAGATAGTCATAATTAATCTCATATGCCTCAAAATTATAAACACCATAGACAAGTCGTACGCATCTGCTGCGAGAAATGGTTAGATATTTTCCCATCACATCATATTATTTTGTAACGGTGTTAATAAGTTATTATTTAATAAATGTAAAGTTTTAAAAACAATATTGTATATATAAATATATATTATTTTATAATTAATTTAAATAAATAATTTTAGAGTAGATAATATTTTTTCTGTGAAAACATGACTGGTCTTGACATTTTTTTGGACCCATAATAAAATAATAGATAAAAATTATTATGTATACAAATTTTAATATTAACATATAAATATATATCATATAAAACAAAAAAAATAAATTTATATAAAACAACAAATATTATTATTTATTTTTAAAATATATTATTATATGAAAAAATGATGGGTAAGAAGAGAAGCCAGAAACATTAAAAGAATAATAATGGAATAGGATGTTGTAAGAAAAGTTATAGATAATGCTAAAATATCAAGTTAAATTATTCATATAAAATAATTTTTTTAGAAAAATTTATCAAAACTAATTAGACCAATTTCATTCAGTGCCGGACACTTCTGGAACGGCTTGGATGGAAATTGGCTTTATTAGATAATTGTGGCGGCTGATGTAGAAGATTGCTCCTACAAAAATCATAATTGTATGGCATATAGGACATATATCATGTAACTTACCCCTTATTTCTTTTTGTTCGCGCACGTATATATATTTTAAATAATTATAATTACACATTATTAAGGGTAGTAATTTTTTGTGAGAATAAACATAAAAAGAAATTGATTGGTATAATAGATAGAATTTTTGGTATTAGCACTAGGTATATTTTTCTCTATTTATTATATTAGTCTAGTGGAGATATGGTATTATTTTTCTAAATCTAGCAAGAATCAAAAAAATTTGTTGTGATTTTGTACGGTTGACACATCAGAATCTTACATTGAGGAATGAAATATGACATTACCTGCGAAGACAATCCGGCGCTCAAATCAATATTTGATAAATCAATATCAAAGTTTAATTGTGGTCAGTGAACATGTCTTAATGAGTAGTAAATACGTACTATTTATAGATTTGAGATGTAAGAATGTCCAACGTGATGTGTCCCTGTGAATGTCGTAAAGTGTTGATTAAAACTAACACAAATGCAGAACTTTCTGACATCCTTTGTAGGTCAGTATCTAATATGCCCCTTACATGCCTCAAAGCCTCTTCCTGACATTGGTCACCATTGACTTTGGTTAGGAGTAGGCCAATCTGGTGTCATATGTTGTTTGCTATGAGGCATCCTATCGATTAACAGTATTATCATACCAGATCATTTGGGTTAATATCAGGTCCATATCAAAAATAAAAAAGAAAAAGAAATATAATATCAAAATATTATAAAATAAAAAATAAAGAGTAGGGATAGGTGTCAATATATGAACATTAATTATTGTTGATATACTATTTATTTTAATTTGTATTTCTTTTGGAGTAAACGTTCAAGGAAAGATCAACCATAGGCTTATTTTGAAATATTTGAAACAAGGTATGAAATTCCAAACTACGGTACTTCTTATCCAACAAATACCTACCTCCTCATGATTAGTTACAAATGCTTTTTGACAAGCATTTGTCATATAGTGAAATGCGTGAATAAAAATCTATTAATTAATAAGAACACATTAATCCCATCAATTCCAAAAAATTACACACTAAAAACTATGAAAATCGAGCCGGCTATTTGGCAGTACTCAAAAAACATGTTATATCCTAATACTAAGTACTAACAGATGAATTATTAAGTATGCGATCTTTCTAATGTGACAACAGGATATGTAGAACGAAAAACAGAGAAAAAAAAAAGTGTACAAAATTTCATTTATAAGTTGTAGAAAAGGAAATCTTTGTCATTCCTTAATTGTTTTTAGTTAGTAATCATGCGACAGCGTTAAATAAAACCAAAATCCACAATGGTGGTGCATGGTGCAGCTGTTTAAATGTTTAATGTTCTAAAATTAAGTTTTAGGGATAATTTGGTAATTTCCACGTATAGAAGAGATGTTGAAGAATTAAATACATTGCAAAGAATAAATGAAATATAAACCTATGAGATAATATTTCCATTTATTTAGTTACCTGTTAAGTTAACGATATTACATTTTAGGAACTAATTTTAATATATTAGAGACCAATTTTAACATATCCAATAATATAAGGATTGAAACCAACAAGAAAATAACTTAGGGACCAAAACCAAAAATTTATGAAAAATATAGGATAAAAACATATTTAACCTAATGATTTTTATGTAACTGGTATATGAAGATAAATATACATTTGGTATAGTTTATTTTTAGAGTATAATTTAATTTTGATATGTATGATAACTTTTATCAAAATCAGATTATAATATTGTTAGCCAAGGCCTCAACGCTCAAGAGGGAGGGTGAATTGAGTGTTTCAAATTTTCGCGCGGAATCCCCTTGGAAATGGTTAGTAATATACAAATGATGCAATGATGAAGATACAATAACTTTTATGCACATATCACACTATGAAACACATGTGTAATGGCAATATAAAGCTTAGAGTGTGATAAACAAGCAAGTTATTGGCTAGAGCGATTTATCAAACAGTTGGAGTGCACAGATTTATTTGTCAATAATGTGATGTTTCCTATAAAGATTCAGCTCATTCAATATATCAAACAGCTTGTGTGCATGAAATAAGTGAAGGCAATTAAGTAAGTATCACACAAGAGTTGATAGGAAACAATGATCTAGATACTTGGCAAGTTAAAACAAATTTCAGTTTTTTAAGAACTTTACCAAATATTGATTCAAGCAAATTATCAAACACTTGGCATGCAGAGTTAGTTTTCTACTTGAACAACAACTTTGATTCACACATTCAGCTCAAGCATTTCAACAAACAGTTTATATGCGCAGTTGTATAAGGAGTTCAAGGTAGAGAGAAATGCAAACCAAATTTAACGAGTTCCACCAACCCGGTGTACGTCTCGCCTTCAAGCAACCCACTTGAAGGATTCCACTATTGAAGATTTGAGATACAAGCTTTGAGCAATTGCAGCTTCCTAGTGTCCCACACTCAAGAACTCAATCCTCACAAGCAAAGGGCAACCCACCCAATCTCACAATCTCTCAATACCCAAAGGTTGAACCCCAACCTTTGTGACCACTCAACCTAGAGTGAACAACCACTCAACCTAGAGTGAATGCCTTGTGTTTGGTGTTGTGTTTACAAGTGAATAACTCTCTTAATAGAGTGGATAAACAAATGATAGCTCACACACTTTCTAATCTCTCAAGATGAGAGGATATACAAATGAATTTCAAGATATACAAGAAATAGGGCTTACAAAGCACAAGAATGAGCAAAGGAATTGTAGCTTCTTGGTGTATCTTTGTGCTTGTGTTCCTCTTCAATTTATAGAGCCATTTGAGAGCTTGAGGTGTGCCCTTCTTCTTCCTAGCCGTTGCACTTAGTGGGTTTCTGAAAAATGGTGGACATATGAGCTGGTTTCCCACTTAAAACTGTCTTTTTAGTGGTGTTTCCCACTTCTTGAATCGATTCGTAGTGCCTTGAATCGATTCAGAGCATTCTGATTTGTGCAAATTTGAGTTCCAGATTCGTATGAATCGATTCGAGCTTTGTCTGAATCGATTCGAAACATTCTGTTTCTGCAATTTGGAGTTTCTGATTCGTATGAATCGATTCGAGCATTGTCTGAATCGATTCGAAGCATTCTGTCTTCAAATAAAGTGACTCCCAGGTGTTCGAATCGATTCAGGGTCATGGTGAATCGATTCGACCCATTCTGTTTTCAGTTTTTGTGACTTCCAGGGCTGTGAATCGATTCACTCGTGCTTGAATCGATTCAGGCTTTGCAATTTGACATTTTTCCAAGCCTGTTGGTCATCTATTTGTATTTAGTGATTCATGGTTGCTTTCGTGTGTCTTGGCTCATTGGTTTCTTGATTTCTTGAACTTTTGTGAAACCGTTTTCTTCTTGCATTTGAATTTATATGACACCTTTAATTGTTTTTGTGAACCTTTGCCATTCCATCATCATCATGAATACTTTGTCATTCATCAAAACTACTTTGCATACTTACATATGCAACTTCAAATATGATTTCATACTATAACATTTCAGTTGGTCCCCGAAATTGTTCTCAGCTTATATTTAGATTATAATTTGATTTTCATACTTTGATGATATGTGAAGTGTTCATGAAAATGTCTCATAAAATAAATGTTAACCATGTATAGAAATTTATGGCGATTTTTAATTGCCAAAAACTTGTGTTTTTTAATATAAAATATATGTAATGTGTCATATGATATGTCAAATCATCAAAATTTATGGGCCGTTAATGTTTATGACAAGGAAGAACCTAACAGATAGATGTTTGCAAGGATTAGGAATGACAAGATGTTTTTTTCCTTCTTAAGACCTAAAAGTAGATCAGTGACAATTTCAGAAACCAACTTGTGTTTACTCTTTCAGATTATAATTTACAAGCTGATTTTTGAATATTATGATTATAATAACAAATTACTTTTTACTCAACTTCTTTTAATTTTATCCATATTAGTTAATTAATTAATTTAAATACATAGTCAATTACTGCAAATAACTTCATACCTTTTTTTGTAATTCTAACATTTAACGATCGATTATTTTGAAAATTTCAAACAAAATAAACTATTTTAAAACCATTCTTCATCTAACATATCCAAACATACAGAATAATTGATTATTGAAATAATCTCTACGAATAATGTATACTAAACACATCCTAAGTTTACGTTTGGATAAAGTATTTGAAAATTCAAATCTTATTAATTTAATTTCTATCATTGTTAAAATTATTTGCTTGGACAAAGTAATTGAAATTATTTCATTTTTAAAATCACTTGTTTGGATTGCGTATTTAAACTTTTTACATTTTTTTCTTGGTCATGATGCTGGTGGCAGTGGCAGGAAAGGTTGATGGCAAAGGTGGTTGTGGCAACAACAATAATGGTTTGATGATGGTGATCATGGTGATAAGGGTGGTGGTGGTAACAACAACAATGGTAATGGTGATGATAATGAAGATTTTGGTATTTAATGCGACAACAATAATGGTGCTGGTAGAAGTAATGATGAAGGTAGCAAAGGTAGAGGTGGAGGTGGTGGCAATGATGGTGATGGGGGTGGTGAAATTGATGGTATGGATGAAGAACAACGATGATGGTGGTGCTAATGGTTGGAGTAAGGGGACATTGATGGTTATGGCGATGACGATGGTCATGGTGCAACCGGTGGCAATAGTAATGATGGTTATGGTGGGGGTGGTGATAGTGGTGGCAACAATTGTAGTGATAGTCCCAACAATGGTGATGGAGATATGCCAATGTTTGTAGTGACGATGGTTGTTGTGGTGATAATGGTGGTAGGAGGAGGAAAAGTGTCATCAATAGTGATGGGATTAATGATAATGATGGTGGCGATAGCAATAATGATAATGACAATGACGATGGTGGTGGTGGTGGCAACAACAATGGTGAGGTGGTAGAAATAGCAACAGGGGTGGTGGCGACAGTGGTAAGGGTAATGGTGGTAATGGTGGTAGTGAAGATAATGATGAAGTATATGATGGTGCGGGTGTGGTGGTAGGATTGATAGTGGTGGCAGCGACTATAATGATGGTAGTGGTGGTTGCAGGGATGAGGTGGCGACGACGATGATGATGGCACTGATAGTGAAAGCGGTGCTAATAATGGTTGTGGTGGTAGTGGTGATGGCAGTGGTCATGGTGGTCGTGATGGTGGTAGTTGAGGCGATGATGACAATTTGGTGGTGGTGGTGGTGGTGGTGGTGGTGGTAGTGGTGGCACTAACAATTGTAGTGATGGTGAATCTGGTGGCAGCAGAAACAACGACAATGATGTTGACATTAGCGATAACGATAATATGGGTGGCGGCGACAACGGCAACAACAAGGGTTCAGGGCTAGGTTGCCCATATACCTAACTTTATGTGAGAAATAATAAAAAAAATGTTCACCTTAAAGAATCTAGATTTCTTTATTTTTTTAATTTTAAATTTCTTATTTTCATTTATATTAAAATTCCTTTAGAAATTCCATAAATTTTGAAATTATTAGTATTTCAATATCAAAATAATATATTGTAATTATTAGTATTTAAAACTTTTTATTAACATATAAATTCCTACATTATATTTTTCCATCCTAACACAAGGTAAGTGTTGTTTATTTACATACTTTTTGCACTATATATTTTTAATCAAAATTAAAAATTAGGAACACTTATAAAGATATGCAAGAGTAAGGTTACTTATTAAAATAAAATTCCAACTTTAATATTTTTTTACCAAGAAATTTCAATTTTAATCTAACAAATAAAAAAATTGAAAATATTATAATTTATCTTTTTTTAAAAGAAAGATTAGCTTAAATGAGGTAAGCTACAATGTTTTGATTAATAAAATATATGTTTGATCTTTCATTTTTAGGTTTAAATTTGGTCTTAAATTTTTTTTTCCAATTTGGCCTTTTAAATTTTCAAAGGGTTATAAAATGATGCGTTCTATTAACTCGGCTAATGGAAGCTTGCATTTTTAAATAAGTTATTGATTGCATAACAAATTTAAAATACACTATTAAATTGGTTTTTATTGAAAATCTATGTAAATATATATTTTGCATTAGGGCTAATTTAAAAAGTACTTCTTTGTGTCTTAAATATAAGTGAATCTTTGTGAAGTTTTTTTATTCCAAAATATAAATAAAATCATATATTTTCAATATCATTAAATATTTGTTTATCAAATATATCATCATTGTTTGTATTTGTTATATATGACAACCATTACCTGATAGGGGGTGGATTGAGTAATGTGGGTTTTGAAAAACTTTAACAAAATATGTACTTATTATGATATCAGAAATTTTATGTAGTGAATATATATATATATATATATATGTATATAAGAGATAAAACCTTTATAAAAGAATCAAAGCCTTTGGTAAAAGATATACAAAATGATCCAAGTCATAGATAAATGGTTTGTTCCTAAATGAGTAATTGTAAACAAATAATATATAGAAAAATACAAAGTAAATAATGTAGGGACAAGAGAAATAAACATTTCGATTTATCATTATTTGAGAATTTTTCACCATATTAAAGTCGGTTACAAAGTTTGATTAAAACTCTTGGATTACTCATGCAAAGCTTAATACTTCTCAAAGGTTCACTAAATTTCTAATGTCTTTCTAGAGAATGGTTCTGTAATCTTCTCTCACCCTAATCCCAATCATTCCTGATCCAAAAACAATAAAAGAAAGAGCATTCTCTTAATAAAGTAAATAAGGTAAATTTGTAGAACTTACAATTCTAAGAGATAGCGCTCTTATTAGAGAGGATACATAAGTTTAAGCACTGGAAGCTTTCTCTCTTACTTAGAGAAGATATACAAGATAAAACCTATGAACCAAGATAAGACTAATGAGCAAGACTAAGATATTAGAAAGTGATTCACATAGATAAGTTTTTCACAAAACAAGACACCTTTTCAAAAAGCATATATAGTTCGCTATTTATAGGGAAAATATTGTCTTAATTAAGGAAATAATTTGAAATATACCAAGTTACTTGAAATAAGTCAAGGATCTTTAAATATCCAAACAATACCTAGTAGGGTTGAACCTCTTCCATAAGGGTCAAACCTTATATACCAAAAACCCCTTTGGGGTCGAACTTTACCTTTTAGGTTCAAGCCTGGCCAAGTGGATTTGAACTTGATATGACTAAAGTTCAAATTTTTTAAATGATTATGTTTGCGAGGATTGAAATTCATAATTAAATGATATGTTGATTCAAATTTTTTAAGAGGTCTTAAGAAAAGAAAATCTACTACTAGCTATGTGTTTATATTTGTAGGAAGAGCAGTTAGCTAGTTATCTAAATTATAAATTTTTGTTGCTCTGTCTACTTTAAAAGTCGCATCCATGACAATTGCGTAAGAATGGAATAGGAGTCAAAGACAATTTGGATTTAAAGGTTGTTAAAAGAGCTTAGCACAAATAGAAAAAGATTCCAATGTATTGTGACAGTTAGAATGTCTTGCGAATTACAAGGGTTCCAGGCTTTCATTTTAGGATGAAGCACATATAGGTGTTCAATATCATTATGTTGAAGAAAAATCTGGTAAATGTCGAATCATTTAAACAAGAACTTCATGAGTTTTGTTGATAATCAACATTGCGTATTCCAATTTAAATAAAGTAATATCATGTTATTATTTAATATGTGAGTTTAAGTGTTTCAGGAAAACATAAGGATTGGGTTACAAAAGATAGAGGGAGTATGTATGCCAAAAGAATCTTTAAAAGTCTGGTCCTATCGATAAACCCTCATTGATTTAAGGAAAGTCCTAAAGTCTGAACATATGATCTTGCCTTTCTCAAAACAAACGGGGGTTCCCAAACTTATCAAAAGTGTCTGGATATACGGTGAATAATTGGATCCAGAATTCACCTCAAAGGAAGTTCTTTTTCAAGTCTGGCTCAAGGATCTCAACGGCTAAGAAAACATTTTCGTAAGCACACGTAAGTAAAGACCTACAAAAAGAAAACGACAAAGCAAGGCAGTCTATGCTCTATCCAATATAACTTTAAGTCTTTCACCTGTGTCATATAGGTTCAGAGATTCTCTGAATAAAAGCTTCCTCCTTGGTGAAACTTACGCTACCTCTACCCTGCCTATGATCGCACTCATCTCGAAGCTTTCTATCCTATAATTACGTGCTCAGAACGTCTTTCTCTGAAGAAAAAAAAGAAAACCTTTTGCCTGTTGTGCAACATCCTTCTTCTCAAGCATATTATTCCTCAGTAGACCTACATCTAAAAACCTCTGCTCGGGATCTTTAGAAAAATCCTCTATATATTGAACCAATCTCTTAAGAAGAAAATGGCAAAAACAGATCGCAAGAGCAGACTCTAAACAAGAGCAAAAAATTACAGAGAGAACATGGAATTAAAAAGAAGGAGATTATGTTAAAGAAAAAGATGAGAGAGACACACTAAGAAAAGTGTGAGCAAGGAAGAAGAAATATGAACGAGTACCAGAAGTTCATACACAATAGCCTAGGAAGAAGAATAAGATGGCAGTCTACTCGTAGAACAAGAGATCAGATCCAGAAGAACTACCATGAAGTTAAAGAAAGCTCACTATGTGTATTCTTTTTTCTCCCAAATGCCATAGCAACCAGAGATATGCCATCAAATCATATCTCTTTGCTCTTTTAAGAGCATATCATCTCTGGTCATGCTTTCAGACTCAGTACCTCCTGTACCCATCTTTCATACTACACAGGTACTGAGTCTATTTAATGAATAAGTCTTTCCTCATGTAATTGATCACTTAGCTTTGCTAAGTTTGAAAGACTTATTCATTTGAAATAACTCTTCAGACCCTCTTGTAGCGCAGGTTTGGCATGTTGCTAGACTCTAATTAGTGTGGGAAATACTGTTAGCCAGGAGAGGCTTTGGAAAGAATACTCAAGGTTCGAGCCAGGAGTAGCTCATGAAAATACTTGAAGCACGGGTTGTGCTTAAGTCAGGAGTGGCTAGAGTCAATAATACTCGTAGGCCCGGTCTGGGTTGTTGATGTAAAATGATTTTACATAGTATAAATCCTTCAGATTTGAAGGTACTGGATGTAGTCTCCGAGTTGGAGGTGAACCAGTATAAATCTCTTGTGTATTGTCTCTTTCTCTCTTACTCTTTACTATCAAAAGTCGGGTGAATTATGGTTGTTAAAACTTGATAGTAAAAGTCTGGTAAAATAAGCGCTCTCTCTTACTCTCTCAAGCAAAGAATCACACTCTCAGTCGCTTCATAAATCTGATCCGCTGCATAACGCTCTAAAAGTTTAAATATTACTTTTTGGTTTGAAAAAGTGAACAGACTTATTTAACCTCATCCCCCCCTTCTAAGTCTATTCTCCGAACCAACACATTATACTTAAAAAATAGTAGAAGAAGGAAGAATGGCTATGTAGAATATCCATTCTACAAAGTACCTAGCAGATGCCATGGGGAAGCCTATAAACACTTACAAATTCATATGATGTAGGTTCTCGTATCGCCTATTAGAGACGTATGCAGCATGAAACTAGAAAGAAGGTAAAGATTTGAAAGATTCATAAAAGTATCTTTAAGTGAGAGATTGTAGAAAAAGTAACGTCACCTTAGTGACTTTAGAAAAAGTTGGAAAATAAAGGTAATAGTATAGGTTTTCTATTTAATAATTTTGGTAGAAAAGGTTAGTATGAGATTTTTTTCATATGTGTAAGGTAGGATTGAGATAAAGTGCTTGATTTCACTATAAATGTAGAAGCAACTCATGGGTTTCAATTATCCCGCATCATAAAGTGGTATCTTGGTGTCAATGGGAAATGTTCAAAGAAAAGAATAGTTTCTCCTTTAGGTTCTCTTGATATTGCTTTATCTTATTATTAAGAAATAGTGTCATTATTCTTTCTTATAATTAGAGAGAAGTTGTGGAAAATATTTTTTAAATCTTTTGGAATATTGGCAAATGAGAGGAGGATAATGTTAGGAAGTCAAAGAATCTAAGTTTGAACCCAAGTTTCAACATTTTATGTTTATATCCTACTCAAATTATGTTGACTCCAAGGAATAGAAGAAAGGTAATAATGGTAAGTCAACTTATGTAAGTTGTTATAACTTAGTAAGGGAGATTTCAAGCTCGATATATAAGAAAACCATTACATTAAATTTATTGGGAAAAATTTTTTATGATAAAAAAATTATATTGTTTAAAGAAAGAGATAGAAAAAGAAAGAAATTAAAGATATGATAAATAAAAAATAGAAAGTAAAAATTAGTATCATAATGGCAGTGCTATAGAATAATCAGTTCGAATCAACTGATTAGAACAGTAACGAGTGACCCAATCGGTCTAAATAGGCTACTGAATTAGTTAAATAAGTGACTTAATACAAAACCGGTTGAACCGAATGGTTTTTGCTCAAAATTAGCAATCTGGTTGACCCACTCATGTAATAATTTTAAAAAAAATCCCCCTTCAAAATTCATTTTGTTTTTTTATTGTTAGGTACTTATTATTATGTTTGATTTTGAAATTTTAATATTTTAGAGTATAAAATACTTGAATTATTTAGGCTGTATTTTTATTTTTTATTTTTATTAGATAGACTGAATTAACTGGTTTAACCAATGACTCAATTGACTCAATCATTAACCTAGTGCCTTAACTAGTTCGATCACCGATTCAATTTTAATAACATTGCATAATGGTGTATAATGTGATTAGTCAAGATTAGGGCAAATTTAGTTAAATAATAGTATATCAAAATAAATATTACCTAAAGAAGAAATATGCTACATTACTTACGATTTAGGAGAAATTATTTAAACTAATGCATATTTAATGAATAGTAAAATCAAGAGGTGTGGTTAAGAATGGGTACAATTGGTATGTTTATTTGTTTTTAGAGAAATATTTTTTGCCAGAAATAATATAATATTTTAAATATTATAACATTTGTCACTTATATATTACTATTTTCAGTTTTAAATATAAGTAAATTTTAGTGGAATTTTTGATTCCTTAATATAAGTAAAATTAGACTTTTCAAATATCATTAAATGCTTGTTTACCAAATATATCCTCATTATATATATTTCCAATGTCACTAATTTTTTATGTAATAAATTATACTAAAAGCATTTTAAAAAATTAATTCAAATATGTGATAACATTAATACAAATAACTGTTTCTAACTATTATTATGAAATTAAGTAAATTTACTTAAATGTATATATAACCGGAGGTAGAAGTTGAGATTATTAGATTAGCAACTTCGGTTCTGGGATACATTGGAGTGTAATTGTGGAATGAAGCTTACATCCAAGTAGAATGAATATGTTGTTTCCGACTAAACTGAACGCCAATGCTATGCTTATTATCACGCTCACACGTCAACAACACTCATTTCCCACCACCTTGTTCCACCACCTCAAATCTCCATCCAATCTTCTTGAAGCCAGAAGAGTGCACGCCCTTCTTCTTGTCCTTGGTTTCTTTCACCCCACTTGTCCCCATAAATCCTTTCCTTCACACCTTGTCAATGTCTATGTCAACTTTGGTTGCCTCCAACATGCTTTCCTTGCCTTCTCCCAACTGCCCCACAAGTCCAACGTTGCTTGGAATTCTATTCTCCGAGGTTTCATTGGTGTTGGCCACTTCGCCCATGCTATTGACTTCTACCATTCCATGCTCCACCATGGTGTTACCCCTGACAACTACACATATCCACTTGTCCTAAAGGCTTGTTCTTGCTTGCATTCCCTTGAACTTGGAAGATGGGTTCATGATACCATCTTACACAATGAGTTGCACAGTAAAATAAAGCCTAATCTTTATGTTCAGTGTGCTGTGATCGACATGTTTGTTAAGTGTGGTAGCTTGGAGGATGCACGTAGGTTGTTTGAAGAAATGCCAGATAGAGACTTGGCTTCATGGACTGCCATGATATGTGGAACCGTGTGGAATGGTGAATGGATTGAAGCGATTTCCTTGTTTAGAAAGATGAGATCAGAAGGTCTGAAGCCTGATTCCGTGATTGTGGCGTCTATCTTACCGGTATGTGGCAGATTGGAGGCGGTGCAATTGGGGATGGCGTTGCAAGGTTGTGCTGTGAGGAGTGGCTTTGACAGTGATTTGTATGTCTCCAATGCTGTTATAGACATGTATTGTAAATGTGGTGATCCATTTCAGGCCCATCGTGTGTTTAGTCTCATGGTTTATAGGGATGTAGTTTCTTGGAGTACCCTGATTGCTGGCTACTCACGAAACTGCCTATACCAAGAGGGTTATGAAATGTATGTCAGAATGGTGAATATGGGTTTGACAACAAATGCCATTGTTGCCACAAGTGTTCTTCCTGCTTTGGGAAAACTAAAATTGTTGAATAAGGGGAAGGAGATGCACAACTTTGTTTTTAAAGAAGGACTTGCATCAGATGTTATTGTAGGAAGCGCGTTGATTGATATGTATGCTAGTTGTGGGTCAATCAGGGAAGCGAAGTCAATATTTGAATGCATGTGGGACAAGGATATTATGGTATGGAATTCAATGATTGTAGGGTATAATTTAGTAGGTGATTTTGAGTCAGCGTTTTTTACATTTAGAAGAATTTGGGGAACTGAACTTAGGCCAAATTCCATTACCTTAGTAAGTGTTCTTCCTATATGCACTCAATTGGGAGCTCTTAGACAGGGAAAGGAAATCCATGGTTATTCTATCAAAAGCGATCTAGGATCAAATGTTTCTGTTGGAAATTCCCTGATTGATATGTACAGCAAATGTGGATTTCTGGAACTCGGAGTGAAGGTCTTTAACCAGATGATGGTAAAGAATGTCATAACATATAACACAGTGATCTCTGCTTGTGGAGCTCATGGCCTAGGCGAAAAGGGTTTGGCATATTTTGAACAAATGAAGGAAGCACGAATTAGACCAAATAAAGTCACTTTTATTTCACTGTTATCCTCATGCAGTCATGCAGGACTCATTGACAGAGGTTGGATGGTGTATAATTCTATGATTAATGATCATGATATTGATCCAGATACGGAGCACTACTCATGCATGGTGGATCTCTTTGGTAGAGCAGAAGATTTTGATGGTGCATGTAAGTTCATTACAAGGATGCCTATGATGCCAAATGCCAATGTTTTAGGAAGCTTATTAGGTGCTTGTCAACTGCACAACAAAGTGGAACTGGCCGATATGCTAGCAGAGCATATTTTCCAATTAAATCATGATGATCCAGGTCATTATGTGGTTTTATCAAATTTATATGCCTCTGGGAAAAGATGGGGAGACATGTCAAAGGTGAGAAGCATGATAAAAGATAGAGGGTTGGAGAAAAAACCAGGATGTAGTTGGATTCAGATAGGGCACCACATAAACGTTTTCCATGCTACCAGTACCTTTCATTCGGCATTTGGAAAGATTGAAGAGACTCTTAATAGCTTATTGTTGGTGATGAAAAGTGAGGAGTGTATGTTAAACATTACTGATCAAATTTCTAATGTAGAATGAAAATATTAAATCCATGAATTTTGCCATTGGATATTTGTAGTATCAAGATGGAAATTTCGGTGATTAAAGTAGAAATTGACAAACAACCAATGCGATCAAGTGCGGCCTTCATTTACTTTATCATATTAGTTCAACAAAATGTTGAAACCCAAAATGAAAAAAGGAGTCCATTTCGTGTTCAACGATAACAGGTGCCTGAGTTTTTCTTTTGTTTTCCTTTGGAGTCATGGTAAAAGATAACTTTTATACTCTCATCTAATTATAAAATTACATGTTGTTTTAACCTATATAAATTAGTTTTATCAAATAACTTTAATTCAATAAGTTACGAAAAAAAGTTATAAATTATAAACTATAAATATGTTATCAAATAAAACCTGCGTCTGAAATCTCTAATTAGTGTGTGATTATAATGTTATCACATATAACTATCACTACTAAGCACTGTTTAGAAAATCGAATTAAACTAGCTAGTACAGAAAGAATCAAATTAAACTAACTAGTTCAATCAAGAATTGGTGAATTGGTTAGAACATCAGTCTAGACAACCTAAATAATTAATGTAAAATGAATAATTGGTAAAACTTAGTAAAAATCAGTATCATTCAACTAGTCTAAACTGGTCTTCTTTTTAAAAACAATGTTTTTTATACTTTTAATTCTAAAACATTTATATAATAAATAAAACTTTATATATGTAAGGTATACGAATTATTATTATTTAATTATTTTTGTAAATTCTTATCTCATTAAATATGTAATATGAATTTTTATCGATTTAATTTTTTTCTTATATTAACTTTATCATGTTTTTTTATATTAATTAGTTATATCAATATAATATAATATTAAAAATATTATCTGTTGAATATAATTCAGCTTTGAGGAAGAGATCCATATGAATCGAATTAGTCATTATCAATAAAACAGCAATAAGAAATCATAGAAGTAACAACAGTATGTTTACAACTGTTCGTCCTATATATATCTCTCTGCCTGTGTTTGTTAAAAATTGATATAAAAATAATTTTTTTTGTCGATTTTTAAAATAATCAGTATAAAGAAACAATGATAAACATTAGTTTAAATTTTTAAATTAGCTATTTTTAAACATGGTGTAAAAAATAATTTTAACACTAGTTTTAAAAATAATAATATGAAAAGTATTAAAAACAAAAATCAACAAACGATAACAATGAAAAACTCTGCAGACAAGTCAAACTCCTATACAAGGTGATGTCCTATCACAATTTATCGTGCATATAAACCAAACACTTGGCAATGGTTTTGAATTTTGTGGTAGTGCTATCGCCTAACAAGACATTAGTTTGAATAATTCTTAAAATGATACAATGATACGGGTAATAATTAATGAACAGATAAACTTTTATGCTTCCAATGGCCATTTTCATCAGTGCTTCAAAGCAGTAAAGCATACAACTGTGATTTATCCTATCAGATCCCACTTTTAGCAAGTTAATTTTTCCTATCCATTTTCTTGTTTACTTCTCTTCTGTGGGATAAAAAGCGGTGGCTACTCAACCTGTCTACTAAGATATGAGTTATTGGGGGACTGATCAATAGCTGCACTAGTTGCCTTAAGGGATTGTGTAGAAGGATTTGCAACCATTGGAATAAAAGGTGCATGAGAAATTGGCATGTGTGGAACTTGGTTAGGGATACCAAGCATCCTAACTCTGTTGTCAGTGATACCAGCTAAAGGTGTAATAGGGAACCGGGGTAGGTTCCAAGGGATGGTTGTGCCTGGTCTGAAGCCCACTCCAACTCCCATTAACTGATATAAAAGGGCTGTGTTAATCATATGATGAGTGACACTAGGTAACATCATTAAAGGCATACAAAACCCAGCACCCATTGACATAACCTGCAGCATATCATAACACTAAGCTTAAGAGTTAAGACATCCATGTAGCTGTTTAACACAAGGCCTAAAAAGTAACTTGATGAATGTTAACAGGACTTAAAAGTCACCTGTAACTGAAGCTTTAGAGTCTTAAGATATTCGATGGCATCATCAAGCAATGAAGCTTTGTCCATCTGAGAGAGATAATGGACAAAAAAAATATAGAATTTAAACAATAAGTGCAGTTTTCAGAGTGAACGAAGCAATAATTGAAAGGAAAAGAAATTATATATATCCACACCTTATTGCAATTGGGTATGAGCTCCTTCAATATACGAAGCCTCTTGTTGATCTTATCTCTTCGCTTCTGCAAACATTCACAACAACAAATCTCTTAGCTCATATTCATAATCTCTTTTAACTCTTCTTGTCATCTCCTATACATGATGCTCCCTCACCCTTTCACATAAATTATGAACTTCTGCATTCCTGCTTCTCTTTACTTTGGTGCCGCCTTCCTGAGCAGGCTCTTCCTTCACCACATCCTCTGGTTCTTCATCATTCTGCACCAAGTACATCATAACTGGTTCATGAGAATCATGCTAACTAAAAAGGGTGGGAAAAGGGTGAAAACATCGTGTATATGGTTCTCTCCTTACATCGCTTAAATATGTCGAATCATCGGTGTCATAACGGTTCCTGGTACAAAGATTTCTTTGATTTGAGTCTCCAAGTGAGCATAAGGAAGAAGACTCTAACAAGCTAGTATCAGAATTTTTCTCCTTAGTTTTAGATCCTTCTGAGCTCGAGGCTTGGTTATGATATTGATCATGAGATCCATGAGTGCTAAGGGCGCTATCATAACTGGATTAAAATAACTAACTCACTTTAACTATAAACCATAAAAACACGTGCAAAAGAGATTCCAATTTGAAGTTAGCAACATTAACTTACACGGAATCTTGATAGAAGGAGCTTGTATTCATCCCTGGTCGGGTGGAATCAGGCATCTTCTCAGCCATTAAATAATTATATTATGTTCCAAAATGAAATTCAGGTGCAATAGGAGGTATATATTGTAACCGGTTTCACTGTGTGAGGACTAAAATCACTGTTTAAGCTAAAAACTGCTGTATTTTGCTCACAAGAGAAGGAAGCAGAAATCACACGTCTCGGATTGTGAAATCTTAATGCAGGTAGGTACTAGTAGTATTCAAAAGCGAAATATTATACGTGATATGAGATGAGTTATGAAGGTCATCGATCGTACACTCAGAGATGAAATATTCAGGCACTGTTGCATAGTGTCCACGAAATTCTAGTAATCTTATCTGTCATATATAATGGGAGTTAGGTACCAATGGATGAGACTACCAAGATTTCCATCAAGGGAATGGGGTGGACCAGTTTCAAACTGTCGGGTCCTCAAACAATTTTTTTAAAAGGATCGAAGTTCTCCCTAATAAATAATTTTAGAGTAGTAGCATTTTATAAAAATTTAAAACTATTGATTAAATAACTAAATTGCCATTGTTAGTTGGTTTTTGGGATGTCAACGAGACATCTATTAATGTTTTAAAAAAACAATAGATTAACGTATATTAAATATAATATTATTTTTTATTGTGTAATATAATTACAATTTTAAACAAAAATTAATTCTTATTTTATTATAAAATAATAAAATATTTTTATATTTGAATATATTCAATATAAACTAAATATAAATACTTATATGGATACCCGTGGGGTGGATACCTATTCGTGTAGAGAATTTACAGAAACCCATTGCAGGTATATTTACGGTTACCCGTGGGTGTAGATTATTTCGTCTTCCCTAATTGGTTTATGCACTCAATTATCTTCCACACACTTTGAGTTTCTTTGTGTGTATGTGTAATTTAGGGTATTCATCATTCATTATCTATTATGATAACTAATCTCTTTGTTAACTTACAAGCATCTCGATGAATGAAACAACTGATAAAGATTTTTAAAGTAATTTTATACTAAATACAAAAGTCAAGTTCTTAACACTTGATTATAGAAAGATGCCACTAAACCAACCTCTTGAATTACACATTGAGTTGATCATAACTCATGAAATAATGTTACATTTCTTTTTTATATAGATGAATGTTACATTTCTTTACATAGGCACATATATATGCCAAGCATGGTTACTAATTTCATTAGAAATTAAATTTGAGTGAAAGACTCAAAACAACTCACTCATACACTTTGTTAAAACAAAACAGCCGAGTTAGTCCATCAATACGTACTATCCTTTGAATCTACGTTTATTTACGAATAGATATATATGTGGATAAGATTTTAAGATGCTCATTGATAACAAATCAATTTTGGATATTTGAACTTATTCAGTGTTTACACTGGGAAGGGTGGGTTCACAAGAAAGAAAAGCGGAGCTGGAGTGGGAAGCCCCGTAACAGAGGACCCTCTCCCCAGTCTCCACTACATGTATGGGGAATGGGGATCAACGTAGGAGACCAGATTTTCAGTATTCTTAGGAGGAGAAATGTGGGGGTCTCATCGCCTTTCACGTGGTTTTCACATTGTCTTCACGTGTTGGGGCGTCCTCTTGTCTGTACTTCTGCCATTCACTATCGTCACTCCTTTGAATTAATAAGACGGGGGTGATCCAGCTGGCCATGACAAACTACGAGGATGCAATACCCCAGCGACGAGGATCTATCATAATCTCTCTATAGTTTCAACCTCTTCCAAAATAATTTCAAAGCGACCCGTCATCAACCACGGTCCCCATCGCCTTGCTTTCCTTTTCTTTTTCTCCGTTTAAGTGATTTCCAAACTCAAGAGTTCGGAGTTTCTAAGATAGATTGCTTCTGCTTTACTCTTTTTTTTTTAGGTTCTAACCAAACAATTATCACTATATCTCTACGTGTTTTGTAGACAGCCTCAAACATTGTTTTCAAAGCTGCTGTCACTACAAGCAAAAACAAAAAAACTCAAACACAGCATGCACTTCAAATATATCCAATAGTAAAAACAGGGTAGTGGACCCGTGAATTTGCGAGTTGGGAAATCAGAAAATGATTAAGAAAAATGAACAATCCCAGTTACAATTGTGGACGTGTTTCATCCCACGACGCACAAATAGACTCAGTGTTCGAGTTTGATAAATGAAAATTTAAGTGAGATTACTTGGACTAGGCCCAACTATCTATTCTTTATTCTATGTGCTTATAAGAAGAGGGAGAGGAGCATAATATATTATTATTAAGTACACAGTAATCTTTAATGATACCACTCCTAAGGATTTTACGAAATCTTAAGTTGCGCTAACTTCTGATCAAGGTTCATCACTCGCAGAGAATAACTAGAATTCATATCAATTTAGTATGCCCTCTTTCAAGCACATAGCTACAACCTGCTTCAATTGTAGCAGTTTTCCCCTCGCCTTCTGCAAACAATTACGAAGATAAAATCAGTCCTACAAGGCACGAAATGCCGTGTCTCAATTTACAGGGGTGGTTAACAATGTTGTGAAGAAATAACAATCAATAGGGAAAAGGGAAGACTAATGCTAGCTGGACCGGCAAGTCACATTCACATCCTAAATTCAACGAACAATGCAAGGGAATTAAAAAAGTACTAACAAAAGTTGAGGTTTGAATTTTAATTTGTCTATGTAAGGCCCAACGAGCATAACTCAATTGGTTGGCTTTCCTGCTTTTCACAGATGTAATTTAACGCAATAGTACAGTGCAATGCATCGGTAACTAGCAATCCAAGAATCAAAGGATTGATTGATGGCTAACCAGTAACTACCAACTAATTCATATAAAATCATAAGCAGTGAAAACCTAACACTAGCTCTTATAGGTGCAACATGTAATGAATACTTGCCTCTTGGGTATCTCTGATTTTCCTTTGAGCGTCATTAAGTTTGATCTCCACTGCTTCTTCAACTTGCGACAACAGCTTCTTATGTGCTACTCCTATAATACAAGATATATTAAAAATGAGGCCATAACTGCCAATAACGCAAATGATATTCTTTTTTTTAACAAGAGATTAAAACTCTATTGAACACTAATCCCTTATCGGGCTAACACAAAAGTGGTTGCCAATCAAAATAAACTGGTTGAATTTTCTATCCATAATAATTTAGATGTACTTTTCCATGAGATTTTTTGGAATAATACATTGCACTTGAATTAAACAAAAAAATAATCATGCTAACCAATATTCAAAGAATCAAGAATGTAAAGTCTATTGAAGATATTATTGGAATGCAATGGAAATAACAAGGAGAGATGCATGTATAACACTTATTCATATAAACTTTTCACCCTTCATTTCTTAACTAGCATCATAACACAGAAGTGTCAGTGTCCTAAGCTAAAACATATCGGTTAAAACTTCCCTAAAAAATACTACATACACTTTAATTATAAGTCATTTTAAACAAAAAATAAGCTAATCCAAATACTAAGTTTTCATACTTTTCCTTTCCATGACTCCCTTTATCTCTATCTGATCCGCTTCAAGATCTTCCACAGTGCTTCTGCAATCCTGTAGATGCAGATTGACCTCTTCCTTGAATCTATTACATATTAACCTCAACTGTTTCTGTTGATCTACGTTTTTGTAAGAGGAAAGGAAGGTTAGAAAATCTGAGAAAACCAGAAAGGCAAAATCACCTCCAGACAAAATCATGCACTACCGTAATCATATGATAGTTTAAGAAAAGAAAATGAAACGTTGAATATGGAATGCTAAATGGAAGATCCCAATGAAAGGACGCTTTCAGAAGAACAATACCGTTTATTTTGTCTCGCCCTTCTATAATTCCTCATGACAAGTAATTGTATGACTTTCATCATGTGTCATAACCCCTACATTATTCTTACAACTAAATATCTGTTTTCAAATCCAACATCCTTTTTTCACCGAACAAAAAAAAAAATCCAACATACTTTTGTAGTTGTAATGACTGTTGTTATAGCATTACGATAAGAATATGTCTACTCCATTCTCATTATTATTCTTAGTACTCTACAAAGTACTAATTGTTAAATCAAAAGATAAATACATTTAGTATCTTGAAAACTTAAAATGCGGCAATTCTTACTTCATTTAATAAGCAAGAAAATTTGTAGGAAAATATTGAACAATTAAGAATTATTCGATGCTAAATATGCCAAACAAAAAGGAAAGGGAAATTAAGAAAAAAAACTACCATCCTCCAAATTAATTCTAACTAGATTTTAGACTTGTGGATTACACGGGTTATCAACAAAATTATTTTGAATTTCATTTATTTAGAATATATTTTAATTTTAGGTTCTGTTTGATAAAATTAGAAAATAAGTTAGTTAAAAACTGAAAAGCAAATAAGTTAACTTATTAAATTAAACTGTAGTTGATAAAATTAATTGTTATATGTAAAATAATATAAAAGATATATATTTTTAAAATAGATAAGAATGATTTTCTTAAGAAAAAATATATCAATGAGAATAAAAGTATAAAAAATAAAAAGTTCAAAGTTTATAGGCTCAAACACTAAGTAGCTTTTCAAAAAAAGCTACAAGCTAATAAAATAAATTCTTTTACCAAACAATGTTATTTTGTTTAACAAACAATTAAGCTAGTAAAATAAATTACAAGTTAACTTAAATCATTACTATCTTGTCAAAGATAGTCTTAATATATTATACATTATTAAAAATCAAAATAAATAATGTAATAAAAGTTTGAAATTATATAAAAAAAAGTCACTATTAGATATGCAAATTAAGTGTTTGAAAAGTTACTTATTGAAGAGGGAAAACATGTTAGAGTGCAATGAATACAAACTTTTTTTTTATGGTGTGTAATGTTACAAACGTAAAGTTTCTTATTTATTTGAGAAAATTAAGCGAGTAAAAGTCATTAATATAGATGTAAGTTACAAAGTTAAGAATTGAATTACATCACATATCAACACAACTACTAATATGTTATGTTATGCGGAAAGAATTACAGGTCATACTCATAACATAGTCAGAATGCTACAGCTTGAACTTCAAAATTTTATATTATAAATAAATTACTTAAAATTGAAATGAAAATGAAAATGAAAAAGTATTTAACATATGAAGAATCAAAAGTAAAACTCTTCTATTAATTCTTTAACCATTTTCCGTAGAGCGTTAACAAGACCATTTATATATTAAGTTAAAAACATTTAATCTTTCGTCTACTATAAGAATAGTTTCAAATTTTTTTACAACATTCTTCTACTTACTGGAGACTAAATATTAAATGCATTTTATGTATTAAAAGATTAACACATTTATAAGTTTATTAATTTTGTATTTACAAAGTATTAGAAGGATTGAGAAGAGTATATTTATGCAATATAACAATACTCTTGTACAGTGATTCGTCTAGTCACAAACATCATCACTAGAGCTGCACCATGATTGTGGAAGTAAAATTTAAAAGGAAATATGAAAAGGAGGAAACGGAATGGGATCCCTCTCAAAGGTTATTTTCATGCTTATGTCAATTTTTGATTAATTTTTATAGGGCTTCATTTATTTTGTGACTATAAAGAAAGTGAGAAACGCAAATGTTACATATAACATTGTGAAATATAAACATTGGGAAAGATACATACAATACCTACATTAGTTAAATCATATCATAAATGTATTCAACTAAACATTGAGCTAGAAATTTTGCTACCTTCAAATTTTGTTTCTAGCCGTTTTCTCTTTGATTTACTGAGATTTGTAAGCTTCCCCCTGACCCATTTTTACAGAAATAACACGAAAGTGTAAGATATTGGAATTCGGAAGCTTAAGAATTTCATCGGTTAAATATACCTACATGTCTGTTAGAATCTGGGAATGGACATTCTGCAGCTGCAGATGCATGTCTTCAGCAGCAGACTTCAAAATTTCTGAGGATTTCTGGCTTGTCATTGACTTAAGTTTGCTATGAACTTTGCCCAATTCCAAGGCCAACAGTTCAACAGCCCTATCAAATTGTTAAGAATCATACAATTACAAGAATATGTAAATATGACCAGAGTATGTTGTGTTCTCATTAACCAATTCGTCACAGAAAAAGAGAAAACACCTTACAAACCCATCTTGATTCTGTTCAGAAGCTTCGCCAATCCAATCACTGTCCCCTGTCCCTAACATTGGTGTAAACTATAGGATTGAGATTGCATATATCACAATAGCATATTTAGATATAAAATATCAAGAACAATGTGAATTTTTGCCTTTTGAAGACGCTGAAGCTGGACTGCTATCGTTAAACTTAATGCCTTCATGCTTGCACAGCCTTTTGATAGGACGAAGAGAACAATTTTCCCTCTTAGAAGTATGTCTTTCTCCGGAACCTACACTTATCAATTAAGTACATCTAATAAAATGGCTCTGCTTTGAAAGGACGCTGTTACACAAGGAAGGAAAAGCACAGAATATCTGATACACAGTTTGTCCAACTGAAGTAAAACCAACAAATGCATCAAATAACCATCACATGGGGATTTTAGAAGAAAATGCTGTCAAATAACCATCACGTCCTACTAACAATTGAATCTGAAGAATTTAATCATTTCTAACCTGTCAAGTTCAATGGATTGTTTGATTCCTAACAACTGTCATTGATTCAATGGAAGAGCCACACAGCAATTACACGGTGTCAGTGACTTCTTTTTTTTTTATTTTGTTTTGGTTGTTAAGAAGATGATCCTTTCAAAATTAGAACTGGTGTGAAATGAGGTTATGAAGGACTAGTTACTCTTACAGCTAAATACAGTAAAGACCTACGTGACAATCACCAAAAGAATATAATCTGTGAAATGCGCAATTTTTATAGGATTCTTTGATCCATGTAGATGCCCCACCTAATAGGACAGATTTGGATGATGTTGTTTTCTAGCAATTTCCATACATCTGCATTACAGTTTACATTAAGAACCAACCATCTCATTTCCCATCATCGGAACAGTTTGAGAAAAATGACATTTGGGAATTTTCTATTTCTTTGCACTTCTTTTGCTGCGAAAACACATTTACTCATAAAATGAGTGATTTGAACCCTAGAAGCAAATATACATGGAAAGTGGAAACAGAAGGAAATGGGAGACAGATCATTCCTATGGAAGACACGTACTTTCATCAACTTCTTGCTGCTTCAAATGAGTATATAGTACACAAGGAATTTTTTAGTTTCTGTGGCTAATGTGAGCTTAGACAAATTGGCTTGGTTTTTTTAAATTCAATCTATATTAACATTAGCATACATCTCCTGCAGATTTAATAAAGAACCAGAAATAGATTGATGAATATATCCTCATTTAATGTATGGCAAACCTTCATGAGATCCTTCAGAGTTCCGCTCTTCAGCTGATGAATCAGATGAGCCATCCTGCTCCTTTTTCTCCGTCTCAGAAGATTTATCTTTACTAGGAATGGAAGACTTGGGCTCCTCCATTCCCTGAAATCCAATAAGGAATGGCAAAGACAGGAAGAACAGCAGTGGCGGATCTAGACAAAAATGTTTGAGGGAGTCAAAATAAACTTAATTTATTATATAGATAGATAGATAGTTGAACTAGTAGTGAAGAGTTGGGTAGTTTATTTAGAAGTATTAAAATCAAACCTTAGGTGGGTGTGTGTGTGTGTGTGCATTAAAATCAAACCTTAGGTGGGTGTGGGTGTGTGTGTGTGTCAAACCTTAGGTGTGTGTGTGGGTGTGTGTGTGTATTAAAATCAAACCTTAGGTGTGTGTTTGGGTGTGTGGGTGTGTGTATTAAAATCAAACCTTAGGTGTGTATGTGGGTGTGTGGGTGTGTGTGAAATATAATGTGAATTAATAAAAAAAAGTTAGAGGGAGCCGTAGTCATAAAGAAGCTCCACAGTGAAGAACAGAACATTTCCAGTTCTTGACCAAAAGACATAAAATTATCAAATTGAGATCCTTAAGGATACATAAGACTGCCTTAGTTCTTCTAGCCCACTGAAAACTGGCTCCGATGCCTGGAAAGTCCTTAAACTACGGATGCTTCCTAGAGAATATCTTCTTTCAGTTGAAGCTGGACTGCTAACATTTTCCTTTTGCCCTGTTTTCGATATAGGGCTAGGAGAAGAACTTAAAATAGGTGTCTTGAGTTGAAATGTAGGACTTTGAAAATTATCTTGTGAATTAGCAACATTTTGTATAACTGGATTACTTCCATATTCCTGCTGGTTTCCATTTGCCAAAGCCTCACGTTCTCCTTGCTGATCAGTATTGTTTACTATTGGTGGCTTGTAAAACTCTTTTTCTTGGTTTATATTCTCTGTCTGAAGGCATTTTGTCTGATAATCAGGTAAACAATCAGTAAATCCTCCCATTTTCTTCCCAAGTGAAAATGATGTCCCTCCATCCAGTGGTACATCAGTCTTTGAAGTGTTATGGTGAAGTATATCCGAGGCATCATTTTCAGTCAAGAAGATCTTATGTTGCTCAAATTTAGACTTTTTTCTTTGATTCTTTTTCTTCAAAGAACCATCATTTGGAAAAACGCCATGCCTCCCAGTCCCACTTTCATCAAAAGAGAAAATACTTTTTCCTCCATGCTTGTCTGTGTATTTTGAAGCTAGGCCACTTTTACCTTTTCCTGGTTGCTTTTTGGAAGATGTTCTCTTTCTGCTCCAAGAACGAGTTACTGGTCTCTTATGAGTATGATCAGGATTTTCTGAATCAGTTTCAATAGTATCTGAATTTTGCCTGCTCCTAGCAGATTTATTTTCCTTCGGGTTCAAATGCTGCTCAGGTGGCAATCTTTCCTCATCCATGTTATTAGTATGAGAACCAGAATGCTGACTCTTAGGGGAAGAAGTGGTTCCCAATATTTGACAAAGCTTCATCCTCAGATTCTCAGTTCTGTTTTCTGTTCTATTTATGTTGTCTGCTGGATCAGTTTTGTCAGACACTAAGACTTCTTGTGCAGTGGTAAATGTAAATTCCTTTACCCTTTCAATGGCCCTGTCGTTCCTTCCCTTCCTTCTGCCAGCGTCTGCATCAAACTTCTTATAATCATCAGAAGGAAATGTTGAAGTCTGATATGAGAAAAGCTGAACCGAATGTTTCCCAGCTGCACACTCTATTACATTAGGCTTGGCCCGCCCACCAGGAGAAACTAGTAAACTAGAGGCTTGGTTGGCTTGAAGAATGACCTCAGAAATAGGTGTTCTTTGGTAAAAAGATTTAGAAATCCAAGAACACTTCACTGCTTCTGAACTTCCATTTTGCTTTATATTAACGGAAGTTGTCACTCCTTCAGCTTTACTTTTTTCTCCAATGAAATTCCCCACATTAGAGATTACCCTTTCTGCACTCGGCATGACAGCCCCATTTCCTTTTACAGCTCCATTTCTTGTGCCAGCTTTTGAATCTGCCATAATTCCTATGGAAATTTTCCTTGTCTGGCTAGATGGATAAATATTGTCTCTGAAACTCCGACAATCACTCGTTTGCTCCTGAATAAGTAGCTCAAAAATCCATGAATATCTAAATTCTTTTCCTTCAATAGAAACCTTGCAACTAAAATTATAAGTGGTGCCTGGAACACTATAGAGAAGGGCATCGGAAAATAATGGACAGTTTATTTCTTATATACACTTTACTTTCACGGTAAACAATAAACCTAACCTCACGAATCAACTAATGAAACATTTAAACGCGAGTTCACAATGACCAAAGTAAGTCACATCATAAAAGAAGCCAAATCAAGGTTGCTACTACTTACATCATGCAAAACTTGACGCGCTTCAACATCCATTTTTAGTTGGTTGCAATTTCAGCTAAGCAAATGCTACATTAACTAACCTGAAAAAGTTAACAACCAAAATATACTTTAATAAACCAAATAGAACAAAACCCGGTTCAATTACTTAGAAAACAATGAGAGAAACTAATTGCACATGAAGCCACAGTACAAGTCAGCATAACGCGATTGTTTCTCCCAACAGAAGAAAGAAAAATCATGCACATCGTTCGAAGGAACTAAAAACGCGAATGCGAAAAGGAAAAGGAAATTCCGAAACTAACCAAGAACTTTGGATTGGAACTCACCGATCGATCACCTGAAAGGAAACCCTCGAGAAAGAGGGGTGAAGAATTAAAAAAAAAAAAAACGACACCGTGTACACGATCTCAACAATGAAAACGAGTAGCAGGCTACGATGGAAAATTAATCTGAATCAAAGGCATGAGGGAAGAGTAATATTGATGAGAGATTTGCGAGAAGTTGAATAGAACACTTACTGCGTAACTTTACTCTGATTGTGGTAAAGCTCCGTTTCCAAATTTGTGAAGTGAGAGGGAGAGAGAGAAAGGGAGAGGATTTGAGGACTGTGAATTTGAATTTGCGAAGAGTGAATTTGGTTTGTGCGAAATGGAAACAAAACCGAAACAAAAAATAAATAAAAAGGCGCGAAAAGGAGGTGAGAGGCCAAACGCCCTCCGAGTTTAGGTTCATGCGCATGGGGCATGAATTTTCTTATAATACACTCTCTCTTTTTTTTTACAAACTATGTATTTATTTTAAATACAATTATAATTATTGTGTTGAAATTTGAAAATAGAGAATTTGAACATAAGATACAAATAACTAATTTAGACCAATCATAAATAATGACTAATTTCATTTAAATTTTTAATAAAATTCATAAATTCCTATTATCATATTTATTGTATAATTCTCTATCATTTACATAGTTAATATTATACTAAAAAAATCTTGAAAATAATAACTAAATAAAACAAAGGATATTTTAGGAATTTACTCATTAAATAGGAAAAAGTTAATTAAAATTTACTTATTTCAAATTTATATTGTTTATATTCGAGCTTGAAAAGAGTAAGTAGTTTACGTTGCATTTAGTTATAGAAAATTATTTTAACTTTTTGATAAAAGTTTTCTGCTTGTTTTTTAAAATTTTCATTTTCTATAATAGATAGAAAAATTATTAAAAAACTTTTTCACTTTTTAGTTTTCTTGAAAAAAATTTCTAAAACTTTTCTATTTTTCTTAAAAAATAGAAAATCCGCTTTTCAGTTTTCTATAAGTTTTCTTTGAATATTTTATAAATAAACACATTTTCTATTTTTCTAACTTTTTCAAAAATAGTTTTTCATTTTTCTTAGAAAACTTACAAATTAAACATAAATCAATAAAAAATTAATGGGAAGCAAAAGCCAACTGTTCAAGAGTTCATAGTCTGTATCTAAATCGCGCCTCGCTGAACATAGTAATTTAAAACAAAATTATTTAGATAATCATGTCTTTACATATTTGTCAAAATCACTTAGACTAAAGAAAATCCAAATTGTGATACTTTATCATTATTAAACGGCGGTCAATACTCAAGCTGGCCAAAACTACCATAGTTCACAAATACACATAAATAGTTAATGACAAAAGGTAAAGAAGAAAAACAATGAACATTATCAAAAACCATAAACCTACTGGATAATGTACAACATTTTTCATAATTATCAGAAATTCCATTCTTATTCCTAAATATGTGTTGTGACACTTCCATGTTTGATGACATCCTTCTAGTCTTCACAACCAAATCAGTGTCTGTTTTGTTACAAGTTGTATAAATTTGGTTTAGGAAAATTTATTAAGTAAATTTGGTTTTGATAAATATGATTTTATGTTTGGACATGTTAGTGTAAAAGTTAGTTAAGAAATGTTGTTATATGTTAGTAAATTTGATTAAGTAAAATAAAGTTTACATGTTAAAATACCAAAATGGATAGTAATGGTTCGGAAAACAGACTTGGAAGGGGGTTAATAAATCGGTTTACTTTTTCAGACTAAAAGTAACTTTTACTTTTATGAACCATTTTGCACAACAGAATAGGAAACAAACTTTTGTAACCGAGAGAGTATTAGCAAGATTACATCAGACTCTTGTAAAGATAGGGATAAAGAGACCACACAAGAGATTTATATTGGTTCACTTCCAACACAGAAGCTACATCCAGTATCTTCAAAAGGATCTTTCACTATATAAAATTGATCTTTTTACATGAGCTGCACAGACCGTGCCTTTGAGTATTATTGAATCCAACAACTCTTGCCTTAAGCACATCACGTACCCTTGGGTATTCTTGGCACCAACCACTCCTGGCTCAAACTCAAGTATTCTTTCAAAAGCCTCTTCAAGCCAACAGTGTTTCCTAACATATCTACCAGACCTGTACTTATAAAGCTTTGAAAGAATTAACGCAATAAAATCAATAATCCTTTTGACTTAGCTGAGCTAGGTGAAGAGTCTGAGTATTAGACTTTGTACAAATAGTGAAAGGCTTATTTACACATGACTTAGTACATGTAAAAGTATAGAAGAGATAAGATGCGTACTAAGTCTGAAAGCTTAGTCAAAGACAATGTATTCACAGAAGAGATGAATTGATGCGTTCTTGTCTCTGACTTTGGATACTACGGCGTTTGAAGATAGGAATGAGATGCACATAGTTAGCTTTCTTTGTCTTCAATGACATTTTTCTGATTACTTTTCTTATCTAAGAACTTTTGCCATTTATGATTTTTCATGGGCTGAATATATTTTTCTTTTCATTTTCATTGAGCCCCATTTCATTTTTTTCATTTTTTTCTATTTCTTTTGCTCACATGTTCTCTCTTTTTACCAGTCGACTCTCATCACTCGTCTTTCACTGTATTTTTCATCCCATGTCGCATTGACACCCTTGAAGAGGGAAAGAGTTACAATTTATATGTTTTTCTTTTAGATATGCAACTGAAGGATAAAAGATCCATTGGATGACTATTGAGAGATGATACAACCGTTGAAGGATATTTTGCTTAATGGACTAGTGTTTTTTGTAACATCCTATTTTCTACTCAAATAGAAAGTAGATATTAATACATCTTTAATGAGAAAACACTAACTACTAGTTAGTGGATTATTAACTAATTAATATTTTATGAAATTTTGGTACTTATATTTAATTATTTTGTTTTTAAAAAATAATAATAAAATAAAAATATATGTATTTTGAATGAGGATTTTAAAATGACTTAATTAGTATTCACTAATTAAGAAAATTATATTAATAATTTTGAATAGCTTTATTATTCACAACTTTTATTTTATGTTTTTATATTTATATTTTTACATATTTAATGATTTAACTCTTATTAGAATTTTAAAATAAAATTTTGAAGGAATTAGACTATGGTTCTGATCCGGTCTAAATACCGATCTCCAGACTAAGACGTTATCTTGTCGTTCAGGAAGGTGAACCGGTATCACAAGTCAACATCCGGACTATAAAAATACCGTGTTAGGCGTTCTCCCTTCACCGGTTTATCCGCGATAACACCTAGGACATCGAATAACCTGATCTGATCTCACTATTCTATTATACATAACCGTTCACCTATACTTTGAGTGGATAAGTGGCTTTTCCGCTTCCTGTGATTGATACCCTGCACAGCGAAAAGTATCTACGTCACCCGTCAAAAGGTACAAAGTACATCTACAGGAGTGATACACGGAAAAGGTGGATTTTCCTCATTCCTGTGTCAGAATCGTACACTGAGCATTGAACTACTCTTAATCGTACACTGAGCATTGAACTACTCTTGATGGTATGCTGAACACTACATCAGAGTCTCCTAGCCCCGCTTGTATCTAACGATTCATTTTCCACGCTTAGATGCATATTAAGTCTAAAAGCTTAGTCAAAGATAATGTACTCACGGAAGAGATGAATTGATGCGTTCTTATCTTTGACTTTGGATACTATGGTGTTTGAAGATATGAATGAGATGCGCATAATGAACTTTGTTTTTCTTCAATGGCATTTTTCTGATTACTTTTTCTTATCTAAGAACTTTTACCATTTATGATTTTTCATGGGCTAACGATATTTTTCTTTTCATTTTCATTGAGCCCACATTTCATTCTTTTTCTCTTTTCTCTCTTTCTTTTGCTCACATGTTCTCTCTGTTTACCACTCGACTCTCATCACTCGTTTTTCACTTCATTTTCATCCTATGTCGCATCGACACCCTTAAAGAGGAAAAAAGTTGTAATTTATATGTTTTTCTTTTATATATGCGACTAGAGGATAAAAGATCTGTTGGATAACCGTTGAGAGATGATACAACCGTAAAGGATATTTTGCTTAACGGACAAGTGCTTTTGGTTAGAGAGAGTCGTTTTGCACACTGAGCATAAGGTAGATAGCTTTTGAGACTCGTGCATATATAGGCAAAGTAAGATAGTATAAGTTTTCACCAAGATGGAAAGTTCTCATTCAGATGATGAATCTTGATATGCTTTACTTTAATACTTTTTTTGTCCTGAATAACATCTCCATGCTTTGTCAATATGTGTTTATCTAGTTTAATAACAATGATTTTGCATTACAATGATGTGTGCAATTTATGGTGATAAATGACATCCTTAGACATTTTCTTAAGAGTCTTTTATGTATCTTGTTTTCTTCATTGCGACATGAAGAGGAAGAACATGTTGCTTAAGATGTTGAAGATGATGAACAAGAATGATGATGTGTTTGATATGTTTAGAAACAAAAATTAGTCTTTTAAATTTATACTCAAAATTTTTGTAAGGCATTATTAGTCTTGAGCTTATAAGTAAACTCTAAATTGTTGTCCAGGACATTATTAGTCTAAGATTTTTAGCAAATTTCATCGCATAAGACATTATTAGTCTTCACTAGTATAACAAAATTTTAGGCTTTTTTATTAATGAGTTTTTTAAAAATATTTATAAAAGTAGGGTTGTTTTTGAAAAAATTACATATATAGGCTTCTTTTTGTGTGTCGTATTGGACTCATACGACACACAAGTCGTATCTACGCAATGCGACACAATAGGAGCGGGATACATGATTGTGTCGCATCAATCACGAACGACACCACTATTGTCAGTGGTTAAAAATCATAACCACAAACAATTTATCTTACATCCAGAATTTGAAACGTCATGTGACAATGTAACACTGTCAGCAGTTAAAGGTTTCAACCGCAAATAATACTAGATAAAACTAAGATAAAAATTATATTTTTTTAAAAATTAATATATATTAGTAAATTTAACATGCAATACATCAAATACCACAAATATTTAAATAAAATACTATATTTATTTAAATAAAATATACTATATTTAATACCTAAAAAATTGAAATTAATTAAAAATTCAAATTAAAAGTAAAATATATATTATCCTTAATATCTTTAGTCACTATAATTATAAAATTTATTTTTAAAATATAATTTCTTTTCATCTTTAGATTAACTTAATATTTGATAAGTATAAATTTATATATCATGCATTAGTAAATAAAACTAAATAAAACACTTATCTCCTTTATTATAAAATACATATGATAAAATTTGTTTATTTCCAATTAGTTTTATTTAGTAATTCATGTATTCAAATTTATATTTGTTAAATATTAAATTAATCCAAACATAAAAAGAAATTAATTTATAATTATAGTGACTAAAGATATTAAGGATAACATATTTTATTTTTAATTTAAATTTTTAATTAATTTCAAAATTTTTAGGTATTAAATATAGTAGATTTGATTTAAATAAATATAGTATTTTATTTAAATATTTATGGTATTTGATGTATGGCATGTTAAATTTACTAATATATATTGATTTTTAAAAAATATAATTTTTATCTTAGTTTTATTTAGTATTGTTTGTGGTTGGAAGTTTTAAGCGCTGACAGTGTTACAACTGTCACATGATGCTTCAAATTTTGGATGTGAGATAAATTATCTGCGGTTATAATTTTTAATCGTTGGCAATAGTTGTATCGCCCGTGATTGATGCGACACAGTCATGTATCACGCTCTTATTGTGTTGCACTGCATAGATACGACTTTGTGTCCTATGGGCCAATACGATACATAAAAAGAAGCTCAGGCATATAATTTTTTTTAAAAAAACCCCACTTTTGTAAATATATATTTTTAAAACCCCATTAATAAAAGAAGCCAAAATTTTACACTTGGTGGTATTTTTTTGTTGTGTAAGATATTATTACTATTTACCTAAACTCACTCAATGAAATGTGGCTTAAACCTTTATGCATCATGTAAGATCTATGGTTTCCATTTAAACAAAAAAACATGGCCCAAAAAACCATGAGGAAAATGTTGCCTCAAATAAAGCTTAAAAATATGGTTTAAACATATTGCTACACTTGTAAAATTATGATATAAACTATAACAAAAAAACTTGGTCTAAAGATAAATTCAAAAAATCGTGGCCTTTAATACGAGGCCATATTTATAAAACCATGGTCTTAACTATAACAAAAGATGTGACTTAAGGACTAGTTCAATAAACCGTGACCTTTAATGCGTGGTCACATTTGTAAAATCATGGTCTTAACTATAACAAAAAACATGGCCTAAGGACTAGTTCAACAGATCATGGCCTTCAATATGTGGCCAAATTTAAGAAACTACATTCTAAAATTAATGCAAAAAACCATGGCTTTAAACTAATAAAAAAACCGCAACCTTTTTTAATGCCTAAAGCCACGATTTTGCAAACAATATGGTTGAAAGTAGAAAACCATAACCTTTTGTTTTAGACCACGAGCACCTAAATCACGACACAGAAAACGTGGCTAAACTGTGACCTAAACTAAAGGCCGCGGTTTTTTCACTTTAAACCAAATTTTTTAGTTATGGCCTAAACTACAAAATGTTGTGTCCATTTGGTATGCAATTGGGGAAACGAAGTTATGAAAATAAAAAACATAAAAATTAATATTGATCATACACATCGTCTAAGATAGTCAAAACTCCGCTTGACATCTTCTTTTTAAGTTGGTCAAACCTCTTTGACCAACCCTTCATTTTTTGTCGGATTATGATTTCTCACCCAAACACAAAACTAACGGAACATAATTTAGTGAACTCCATTTTTCTTTTTCAATGGAGGTTACCAAACTTCCCTGCCTGCTATCATTGTTACCACCACCATTGTTGATGTCCTCACTAGTCACACATACTATTGCTATTACCAACATCACCCCACCCCTATCACCACTAAATAAGTGACTTTAAAAATGAAATAATTTACAGTGAGTTTGAAAGAGCTTATAAAAAACTATTAAAAATACATTATAACCCCATAAGTTATTCTTGACTTAGTTTAATAAGTTACTTCATATAATTAATTAAAATACATTATTTTCAATTTATTCTACTAAATTTTACAATTAAATTTATAGTATGAGCTCTTATCTAAAAATAACTTATTACATAAATTCTTAATTAATTTACAAATATAATCACACCCTTAAACCACTTTATCCAAACTATTAGGAGTTGAATTATGAGAATTTAAAATCCTTGAAATTCCAAACACTTCATTCATCCACAACCTTACTGTTCATTCAATGCATACTAAATACACTTATTAGATTTAGATTATAATTAAATTTTGAGTTTTTAAAATTAGAAAGATAATTTCAAAAATCAAAACTAAAAGTTAAAAACCAAATCTTGAAAATTATTCCATTTAAAAAAATTTTAATTTAAAAATTACATTTTAAAACCAAAAAAAAAGCCTGGCACACAGGTTTGTTTGGCCGCCGTTGTGTTGTAGTTTTTTACTTTGCGTGTTGGTATTGAGGATAACGAAGTGGGCCGTTACTCCCTCCATTACTTCTCCATTCTGTGCCCGCCATGGCTACCATCTCCAACGACATCATATTCTCGCCACCACAAACCCTTCTTCGCCCCTCCCTCTATTCTCCGACCTCTTTCTTCTCCTCATCTTCTCCCAAATTCCCTCCCACTCGCCGTAACCCTATTCTCCGCTGCTCCGTCGCCAAGGAGTCAACCGCATCGCCGCCCCAAATTCGAGATTCCACCACCCTTGACTGCGTCGTCGTCGGCGCTGGCATCAGCGGCCTCTGCATCGCCCAGGCGCTCTCCACCAAACACCCCAATGCCGCTCCCAACTTTGCCGTCACCGAGGCCCGAGACCGAGTCGGCGGTAACATCATCACTAAGGAGAGGGATGGCTACCTTTGGGAAGAAGGCCCTAACAGTTTTCAGCCTTCTGATCCAATGCTCACCATGGTGGTATGTCACTTTTTTTTTTTAGGGCTTTGTTTCTGTAATCCTCGTGAAATTCGGTGAAATTGGTAACGTATTTGACCTAGATGTAGTGGCATTGTGGTGCAGCTTCAATTTGATATGTTTGTGTTTGAATTTTTAGTGATGTGGTATTTGGCAGGTGGATAGCGGTTTGAAGGATGAACTTGTGCTGGGAGATCCCAATGCGCCTCGTTTTGTGCTGTGGAATGGGAAGTTGCGGCCGGTACCTGGGAAGCCGAGTGATTTGCCTTTCTTTGATTTGATGAGCATCGGTGGCAAGTTCAGGGCTGGCTTTGGTGCACTTGGAATTCGGCCTCCTCCTCCTCCAGTGTGTCCTCTTTCTTTTCTTTAATTATGTTTGTGTCAAGTGCGTTGTCTGGAAGCATACAACACAGGTGCTCTTGATTTGAATTTTCTCATGTAATAATATAATGTTGACGAAGGTGACAGGGTCGTGAGGAATCCGTTGAAGAATTTGTACGGCGGAACCTAGGTGATGAGGTTTTTGAACGATTGATAGAGCCTTTTTGTTCAGGTGGGAGCTACCAGTCTTTTACATTGACTTGTTTTCTCTCTCTCTTTCTGTTGTTCTTGTTAACCTTTTAATCAATCTTATGCTATTATGTACTTGTGGAGTTTTCTGTTTGGCTAAAGTATGCTAGAATTGATTTCGATAGAATTGATTTCGATAGAATTAATTTTGAACTGTTTATAGAAATTGAGAAGTGTGTTTAAATTAATCTCAGCCTTTGATTTTATATTGCTATACACGCTTCTCATTGAGAGGTGTAAGAAATGATTTTTCCAATAGCAAAATAAACAGACTTGTCAACCATCATTAATGCCAAGTTTGGATGGAGAATTTTTAGAATTTTAGAGAATGGTGAAATTGACAATGTGTTTGAATGACAAGGAAGAAATTTAAAATTACCATAGAATTACAACATGACAATTTTTAGTATAAATGGGGGGAATTTCAAATGACACATGTTGAAAGAGAATTTCAAAATTCTTTTTTTTTAATTTAATTCATCTTATATTACCATTTATCATTACTTCCATATTAGTCTCTCTTTATAATCATTCTCCATTCTTAGTTTAACAATTCTAAATTTCTAAAATTCAGAGCTTATGAAAATAGTTTATGATGCTCATAGGCCCTTTTCAGTTTACTTCAATAACCTTCTTGGTATAGTTGATCAAAATAAGCCATTTATTTAACTTATTTCATTGCCAAATTTATAGGATAGGCCCTCATATGAAAAGGGTTTATTGAATAAACATGTAATTAAGTTGTATACCTAGAGACACACCCCATTAGCTAGTAGAATAAGAAGTTTAAATACTCCTGAAAGAATGTTTCTAATTCATTGTCTAACCTGTCTTTTGAAGACTCTGATAACAAAATTGTGTATGGGGAAATTTGTTTCCTTAATTTATGGCTATAGTTCTATGTTCATATGGCACTTGAAATATAAGTAGCCACTTTTTGATGCTACTAAGTATCTTTCTGATAATTATGTACCATCCTTTAATCCACATGTAAAACTGAACTGAATACATGATTTTCCTTTTTTGGACTTTGTTGGGGATGAGAATGAATTGGAAGCAAGTCCAATATGTACTAATTAGTTCATGTAGATTCATTGCATGTTGTGGTTTGTGACATAGGGCCCGCTTGGTAATCAACTGTGAAAATAGAATTCTGAAAACAAAAAAAATCTAATATAGATTCTACACTTCGTTCGAAATAATCAAATTTTTGTTGAACCAATCTTTTTCTTCCATTGGTCAAACCCAGTTTGGTTGACCCAATAGCTAACTAAACAGGCATATAGTGCTTGTTTGGTATCTAGTTAAGGAAACTGAGTCATCCAATGGTCAATATTGATCTGAGATGTCGTTGAAGACATTTTCAAATTCTATTTAACCAATTGGTTAAAAATTTACTTCTGGCTGGCTCCAATTGGAAAACCCCAATTGGGAACCAAACAGACACGTAAATAATGCTACTGAATCACTCAAACTTGATTTAAAACATTATCAAGAAAAGTGCCATTTTTCTTTTCGTCTTCTTTGAATTTACACTTCGTTCGAAATAATCAAATTTTTGTTGAACCAATCTTTTTCTTCCATTGGTTAAACCCAATTTGGTTGACCCAATAGCAAACCAAACGGGCACATGGTGCTTGTTTGGTATCTTGTTAAGGAAACTGAGTCATCTAATGGTCAATATTGATTTGACACGTCGCTGAAGACATTTTCAAACTCTATTTAACCAACTGGTTTAAAATTTACTTCTGGTCGGCTCCAATTGGAAAACCCCAATTGGGAACCAAGCAGACACATAAATAATGCTACTGAATCACTCAAACTTGATTTACAACATTATCAAGAAAAGTGCCATTTTTCTTTTCGTCTTCTTTGAATTGTTATCCAAGTATATGTGAAAATAAACATTTGGACAAGCACTTGCTGCAAATCTTATATAAGACAGCTGCAATGTCCTATAAACGACTTAAGTGTGTCTTTCACTTAATTGGTGATGAACTAGCTTCATTTACCTCTTTCTCCTATTATGAAATTTCTACTGTTTTTTTAAGCAATTTATTTTATTGAAAATCCTGTTGCTTTCCTGAATTTCGGTATATACAGGTGTCTATGCAGGCGATCCTTCAAAATTAAGTATGAAAGCTGCATTTGGGAAAGTTTGGAGGCTAGAAAAAAATGGTGGTAGCATTATTGGTGGAACTTTTAAAGCATTACAAGAGAGAAATGCAGCGTCAAAACCACCTCGAGATCCGTAATAATATATTTGCACTGGGGTATCTGGATTTTTGCCATAATTTATTATGGATCCTGTCACTAATTCAAATAATCTTGTAGGCGTCTGCCAAAACCAAAGGGTCAAACTGTAGGTTCTTTTCGGAAGGGACTTACCATGTTGCCCGATGCAATTGCTGCAAGGTACTAAATGTAGCCATATACCCAAGTTCTATTTAATTTACCACTTTTGATTGGTGATCCTAGTGAATTGTGAATTTGTCATCCCGTTGACAGATTAGGCAACAAAGTAAAGTTATCTTGGAAGCTTTTAAGCATTAGTAAACTGGATACTGGTGAGTACAGTTTGACATATGAAACTCCAGAAGGAATCGTTTCTTTGCAGTGCAAAACTGTTGTGCTGACCATTCCTTCATATGTTGCAAGTACATTGCTGCGTCCTCAGTCTGTAAGTCTCTTCCTCAGAAGGGGATTATAGCATTCAATTATTTGAATTTATGACTGTTTTATCCAATATTTTCTAAACCGGACCGGTCATTGAACCAGTGAAGGTACCGGTTCAAGTGAACCGTGATCAAATCGGGAATCCAACCGTGGTTGAACCGGTAATAATAAAGAATTGACCCAGACTGGTCACCTAACTGATTCACAGTTCAACCGGTCAGACTGGCTGGTTCGGTTCGGTTCGTTTTTGATAACAATGGTTTTATTTGTGGAATCTTTGAACTTGGGCAATATGACTTGGTGAAATTGTATGTCTAAAAGCAAGCATGTTTTGGTACCTAATTGCACGTCTTTGACTCTTTGCTTGTTTGAGTATTTGGTGTGGGTGCCCATGCATAGGTAGATGCTTTTTGTGCCTTTGGTTGCATATGCTTACTAATGATCCTCTGAAATTTTAGAACATAATTGATTCATATGCAACCCCCCCCCTAACACACACACACGTAATGCAAAGAAAAGCACAATTAAACCATGATATTTTGAGGCCTTAATTTTCATTGAAGAGATAACATATTCCAAAAACTTATATTACAATTGAAAATTTACAACTTAGGATAATTTTGTGCTTTTTCATGGATTAGCAAATTATCAGTTGGATGAATATTGACATTTTTCAGAATCAAACTGGAGCAGGCCTCAACCATGGTGTACATGATGTGGTACTGCATAAGTGCATGGGCTGTGAGATATATTGTTGTCTATTAGGCTGAACAAACCAGTTTCATCATATCAACGTTTATTGTTTATTTCTGGCTGACTGAAAATACTATTTGTCGAGAGATTTAGAAAGCCTTGTAAATTTTTTAGGGTATGGTATGCCAGTGGTCCATTTAAAGCTGGGTTTTAGTACATCATGATCATATTCCTTGTGACCAGCTTTTGCTTGAGTCTTATAACAAATGCATGTCAATAAATAAGTTGTTTGATGAATGGCCAATTTTTGGGATGATAGTCCCTGATGTAAACACTGTGGGCAGTTATTCCTGACAACTTTTCAATATCTCTTGCAGGCTGCTGCTGCAGATGCACTTTCAAAATTTTATTACCCTCCTGTTGCCGCAGTTTCTGTTTCCTATCCAAAAGAAGCTATTAGATCAGACTGCATGATAGATGGTGAGCTGAAGGGGTTTGGCCAGTTGCATCCACGTACACAAGGAGTGGAAACATTAGGTGAGTATTGATTTTACAAAGCAAAGTGTGGCCTTTCAGCATTTTAAGCTGCCACATGTTTTTCATTATAACCATCCAATTCTGAACTGTGAACTGTTTAGTGCATTCTAGTGTTTGGACATGTTTGATAATGAGAACATGTTTGTGGGTTTGATAGGAACTATATACAGCTCATCACTTTTCCCCAACAGAGCGCCACCTGGAAGGGTTCTACTCTTGAATTATATTGGAGGGGCTACCAATCCTGGAATTTTATCAAAGGTGTGGCATTTATATGAAAGATGAATGGTTAACACTTAACATGCATGCAAATTGGGTGAATGTGAACCTAGATTTTCTAGGAAACTTCAGGGATGGTATAAAGAATTATTTATCATTTCTGTGGGTGAGCTGTTTGGCTGTTTGAAACCAACTCTTGTCCAATGGTTACAATTTTCTGCATAAGGATGTCAGATTTTTGTTTCTTCAGGTAGCATTTGACATCCTACTCGGAAGTATTCTACTTCTGAGGATTATTTTAGGTTTATTTTCTAGTGTAGTTGGAGGAGTATTTCCATAGAAGAGTACTTTGGGCCTCCTCCTGCCCCTTGTTCTACAACATTATGTCTTGATGGTTGCTGGTTCTGGGTTTTTGGCATTACTTAAAATGCTTGGATGCATATACCTGTTATATATTTTACACATCTGCATATTTGTATTATATTGAAATAAGTTTCATTTCTCTATCTGTATAATCACATCTGTTTCCTCTCATTCTCTTGCTTAATGGCAGTCGGATAATGAACTTGTTGAAGCAGTTGATCGAGATTTGAGGAAAATTCTTATAAACCCAAATGCCCAGGATCCGTTTGTATTGGGGGTGAGACTGTGGCCTCAAGCTATTCCACAGTTCTTAGTTGGCCATCTTGATCTCCTAGATGCTGCTAAAGCTTCTCTCAAAGATACCGGCTTTGAAGGGCTGTTCCTTGGGGGTAACTATGTGTCTGGTGTTGCCTTGGGACGATGTGTCGAGGGAGCATACGAGGTAGCAGCTGAAGTAAGTGATTTTCTCACAAAAAGAGTGTACAAGTAGTGGCAATATTTGTTTTCATGGAATTGGTGAGACTCTCATCTAACGTGTTCCATTGAATTGTAGTGAGAAAGTTTCTCAAATTCGTTGATCAGATTTTTGGTAGCTTCCGTTGCAGATGATGTAAAATTCTTGTGTTTTATTCAGATCACATGTATTTAGCAAGGTAGTCATCACTTTGCTCTGTAGGGTTTTGTATACTGACTACTATATATGTAAATCCAGGCAATATGCTGGAACAATTGCAGTTATATGATCATAAGGTTTGTGTCTTTTGATCTGTATATTTTGTTTGGGGCAGTTTTCTAGTTCATTTTTCGGTTAAACAGCATAGTTTCCTACTGTGCGGTAACAAATTGAGATGCCAAGTTGCTTCCATTCTGGTCCAGCCCAACCCAAGGATAATGAACATTAATTTACTGATATTGAAGTGTGGGAGGAGTTAAGCAAGATGTATGCCTGAATGTGGATTCCGTATTTGTATAAAATTCAGTTATGGAAATAGGTTAACTAACAACACCATTCATAGCTTAGTGTTGATCTTAAATATTATTTGATGATTATGCATTACCCATTTATACTTGACTAATATATTAAAAACTTATTAGTTAATGTTGGTTGGAATCATCCAACCGGGAGCTTACTTGTGGAGAATTATTTGGAGTAAGGTAAGTATGTGATTAGGAGAGAAGCTTATGTGAGAAACGAGGAATTTCTACAGGGTAACGTAGGGTCGAATGGTTGAGTCAAACAAATATAATAAGTAGACTTAATGATAGAAAAACTAGAAACTAAACGAGGGTCATTGTTAAGAGTTCGACTGTTAGAGCTAGTGTGGGGACATTCTTACATGGGAGATTGTAAAAGTTATACTAGAAAGTTTGACCAATGAATGAACAATGATGACGGAGAATGCAAGCAACGCATAGCAAGAGTGATAGAAGAACGGGAACGACAAAGAATTTGGAGGATTTGGTCTTCACATTGCAAGACACATCTACTAGGACTATTTAAGAAAAAGCGGATTTGGGCTTTTCAAATTCAACACAAATACTGTATTGGAGACCGAATGACACATTGAAGGCTAATCGAAGCAACCTTATGGTTGGGATGGTGGGGAACATTTTACTTTTTTCTTTTTTCCCTCGTTTGAATTTTTTGTCAAATATTCCTCTTTAGCCAGCATTCGCCATGTCTTTAGATCCAAGTAATTATGTTCTTGTTCCCTCTTCAACTTGTTAATTTGTACTAGCATTAAAGCAAATTCAACATGTGACCCGGGTGAGGAAAATTGCGTTGGACACGTGAGGTGGTTACAATATGAGATGCTGAACCATGACACTCATCGAGTAACGAAGAATGCGCTGTATATCACCAGTGTCTTTCCTTTCCGTTTGCTCCATTCGATACTCCTTTGTTAAAGAAAAAATATTCTTAGACAAAATGAAATACTCTCTTTGATATTTGAAGAAAAAGAGATGTTATTTTTGAGTGCTATGAAACGTGATTAGTATTTAGATATCATGATTACATACAAAATTAGAAATATTTATTCGTCGTTATTATAAAATAATATATGTTTCTAGCTGTATTTCAATCTTTAGTGATTTTGTCTTAACACATATATATTGCAACACCGTCACTCTTAAAATATGTATTTAGTAGGATTGAACCTAAAACTTCTCGTGTTTCCGGTTTGTGTTATTAACCGAGCCACAACCTTAAGGCTTAAACATAATTAACACTATTTATCTCTCCTTAAAATGTATACAGTGCAATTGATTCTGAGACTTTTTATAATCTTAGTTTCAATTGTTAATTCAGTGACAATTTATTGATATATTTTGATTTTTTTTCCAAAGAGGCGGAAAGTTATTTTAATTTCTATCTCTCATATAACTTCCACTTCTTCGGAGGCTTCTTATTACTTTTTCTTTTAATCAATTGATTTTTAGAAAATATTTCTAGTTAAATTACAGTCCAGCCTCACTTTTATCCCAAAAAAATGTCTAACCTCACATATTTTTATTTTATCCAAAATAACATTCCTAATTATAATATCCTGGGGCTGGGGATGTCATTCTAGAAATGCAATATTACACCTTGAAACAACGGTTACCTAAAGTTATATACAAGAATTAAGAAAATTGTTAAATGGTTAAAAATTAACAAAGGTCACCGAAGTTCATTTGATTATTATACTATCTTCTTATTTTATTAACATTAATTCGTATTTTGCTAATTGGTGCATATATATACACCAAATAAAATTGAAAAAGGGAGAATCAACGTTTTGTATGTTTAAAGTGTCAAATAATTTAAAATAAACTAAAAGTTCATAATAATTATTTTGAATTGAAGGACTAAACATGTAAAAATGTTTTTTTTTCTTTTTTAAAGTATGTTTTCGCTTTCCATGCAATTCCAACATGTTTTTAATACTGTACAGAAACTTTTTTCACCAATGCCTACGTTATGAAATCGACTTGATTGCTTGTCCCCAAGACCGATCGAACCCGTGTACTATAAATCTATCATTAAAAAAATTCCTTAATACATTCAATCAAACTTGTCACGCAGTTCACAATGATATTAGAATAAACAACCTTTTGTTCTTTATTTATTAATTATTATCGTAAACACTACGCATGCACTGTACTAATAGAAAGCAAAATGAAACCATATGAAAAAAATGAAATAAATGCGCACAACAACTCCTAACGAATGAAAGAAAATGGTGGTGATCTTTGTCTAGTGCAGTTAATTGTTGAAAGGAACGAGAGAACACTTGTAGAAATTCTGTTCTCATATTTTCAATGATTAATATTCTGCTGCTTAATTAAACATCAAGATGTTTTGTCCTTGGTACGTAGCAGTATTTGTAGCCTCATTTGCACCAAGTCTTTATACATTTGGTCTCTGCAACCAAGGTCCCTCACGATGATTATATCCATTGAACATTGATTACATGAATATCAATTACATGTTTAATTATATTCAAGGTTTCAGATATCAGTGCCACTTGTCCACCCGTTTTTTTCCAACGAATTATTGTCTAATATCTAGGTTCCTTCAATCATCCTCAAAACATACTCTGTATATTACTCACCACACGCTTTGTCCAACTATTGTCTCTAGTTTAATTGCCAACAACATCTTCAAATTTCCACTAATTTAATTTAAGTGTTGAATCATAAAAACCTTGAACTCAACGTATATTAACCATAAACGTGTGATTTCATTAATCTTATAACTTCTTTTTCCTTTTATTGTATGCCCAATTCAATCATGTGCGACCATACAGAATGAGATCTATTATTCCCGTAATAATATCTCACAACAATTCTTACAATACCCATTTGGAACTGATTAACCAAACTTAATTTCCAAAAGAAACACTAAATTTCTATCTACACAGTATTCTGCAGTAATTCATAACTAATATATGAATAGTTAAAGTGTGAATTGAATCTTCCAAGAATAAAAGACAATTTGACATGCTATAAATACTAGGTTGATTTACGCTTGTTGACACGTGTAGTTGTCGGCTATCGTGACAACATTTTAATTGCATGGGAGGAAGAAAAAGAGGAGAGGTGGCCAATGGCTGGCGGGTGGCGCAGCAGCTGAAAAAGTCTTCTTCATAGTACTGCTCATCTCTTTCTTTCTTTCTTTCTTTCTTTATTTATTTATTTAAGGCCTTTAAGGTGGCGGCTTGGTCTGTACTTAATCAATCTTGCTAAGCTAACTACTTAGTTCCTTCCACAATGGGCAAAGCCTCTAGTTCTTCCTCTTCATCCATCAACAGCAGCAGCAGGAACCCTGCTAACTCAACTGCATCCTCTCTCACACATCACAATACTGAAGACCTTCGCACAGATCTTAGGCTTGGACTTGGCATTTCCACCACACAACATGTTACCTCTTCTTTTTCAAGGTTTATTTATATTCCTTCTTCAAGTGTCTGTTTCCTTTGTTTTAGACATTAGCCGTGTTAAAATGTTTGTGTCTGATATCCGTGTTGGTATCTATGCTTCATAGTCTCTACTATCATGATAACACCTTTGATGGTAATCAAGTCATGCATTTGATGAGAAGCTAAGATGCATTAGTTGATTTTAACTTTGAGTGAAAAGTATGATTCAGTTTACTTCCTTCTTTTATTTTCCTCTCATAAGTACTTGTTGAGAAGTTTGTCTAGATTGGGTTATGTATTTTGCTGCTAGCTTAAAATTGTTCACCCCATCAAGTAAATTTGTCATTCTTGTAAAGTAGGGGGCACTGGCAACCAATTCAGGCACATCTAAGTACTTCACAAGCTGCTGAAGTGAATGATTGCAGCGATCACACAAGCTTCTTTGTGAAGGTGTACATGGAAGGCATTCCCATTGGTAGAAAACTCAACTTGTTAGCTCATGATGGCTACCACGAGTTAGTGAAGACACTTGAACAAATGTTTGACACTACCATTCTCTGTAAGCTTGCTCTTACTATATATATATTGTTATCTCTGCTTCATATGTAGCATCTTTGTTTCCTCCTTAACAAGGGAATTTGGCTGTTTTGGATAGGGGGGAATGAGATGGATGGAGTGCATCCAGATAGATGCCATGTCCTAACTTATGAAGATGGAGAAGGAGATTTGATCATGGTTGGGGATGTTCCTTGGGAGTAAGTTAACTCTGCTTTTTATTTTCTTTCTCATTAACACATTCATTCTCTTCCATTTTGAGCATTAAATTAAGCTCATGCTTTTATGGTGATGCAGGATCTTCTTATCAGCTGTAAAGAGGTTGAAGATCACAAGGGTCGATGCATTTGGGTGTTAAATGCTTAATTATATGTGACAGAAGCTTGTCTCTCCTGTGACTTCAAATTTCAATCGTGTGTGATGAGATTCATCATCAAAGTGGTATACTCTTATTCTTAAGAGTATGTTTTGATATTGCTATGGGAAGAGATCATATTCATGAGAGCTAGCAAAATCAATGGAACAAAGGAAATTAATGATTGAAAAGAATGAAGAGTTTAATAAATATTTTTGCCCTTTAATTTGGAAAAGTTTTAAAATCTTCTAAAATTAGGAGATTTTGAAATTAAGGTGCATAAAGAAATGTTTTCGAAGGTAATATGAGAATTGTTTTTCCCTCCTTTTCTTTTGGTCCTTTTGATAATATTGTTAAATGGAAAACTAAAATACTTTTTGTCCACACCTCTATTCGTTTTACCTTCTTCGTAGTTTCTTTGCCGACATGATTTTTCCTATTGTTAAGACCCAATTCCTCCGCATTCTCACATAGAAAATCAAGAAACAAAAGGAAAAACTGCACAAAAATATAAACGAGGACAATAAAACAAGGTTAAAATAGGTGGTATGTGAGGTAGAATTAAGTAGCAATGAAGAGACATGCATAATAGAATGTCTATCACATGTTATATTATTATTATTATTATATGGTTTTGAATTTTTTCAATCAAACCAACCTTCGATTTTGATTAGTGTACACTGTACAGTATTTTACATAGTTTCAGCAATATATAAAATGGGTCTAGACACGTGTACAATTCAAATTCAAGAATGAATTTGATTTGGATAGATGTCAAATCAATTAATAAATTCTACAACGACACTTACAGAATATGTAGGCAAAATTCTCTCATCAAATGAAGACCCACATAACTACTAATAGGCTCCAATGTGTCTCGAGTGTGGCTTCAGTTGACCCAATTTAAATGTTGCTGGCTCCCCAGCAATTTGGGAAGGTAGCACAAAACAAACCGAAAAATATTAAAATCTCAAGCAAAATAAGATTTTAAAAAAAAAGATATTGAATAACCAAAAAGAATTATTGGACTAAAAGTCTTAGTTCCCTCAGCATTTTTTTCTAAATTTTTTAAAACCAATGGACAGCAAGAAAGCACGGTACACACTATTATCCTTTCTTATTTAATTTAACGTGTGACACTTTTATGTATGTAAGAAGTTAATTGTTATATGTTCCTCGAAATTCTCATTTTAAGAAGTTAACTATATATGTATATATGTATATATTTATAAAGATATAGTGATTATACTTCTTTTGATAAAGATACAAGAATCATCATGTAAGCAAGACAGATTTTGTGGAATGACACCATCTTGTCGTTTCATATTGTTAATTTGTTACTTTATAATTTGTCATCTTGTATGTTTCTTTTGGCAACAGCATTTATATAGAGTTAAAATACCCTTTGGTTTTAGAAGAAGGATTTCGATTTTTATTTTATGCTTTTACTTTCATTTATAAAATTGCAATTTCGTTTCTTTTTTTAAAAAGTTTATACCAGAAACACTAAAAATGGTTTTTTCTTTCTTTCTGTTTTCCATGTTTCATGTATAAGAAAACATAACATAAGGGGATAATGTGCTTTAATTTAGTATTTCTCAACTCATGAAACTAAAGCAAAAAGAAAATGCAAGGAACTAGGCATATGCTTTAGTTTCAGTACATATTGTTGCATCTTTGCTAGAGAAAACTAACAAAAAAGAAAGGAAAAAATGACAGTAAAAAGAAGTTAAGAAAGAGTTTAGAAGGACTTCTGATATGCACAATCCAAGTTAGGTCCAGTATGTACGTCAAACAATGTAGCATATCTTTTAAAGTTGACCCTTGCATCATCAGGAAATCCACATTCAAGTCCACCATTGATTATGTTGGTGACGAGGCCATATCCTGCAGTTCGATTGGCTGCCATGTCAGGTTCTGTTGGCACATATTTACCAATCATCACATTGTGACAAGAAGGTTTTGGTTTTTGCTGTGTCATCCAAAACCACAGAGCTGTTTTAAAGGCAATCAATGAATTGTTTGACACAATATCCGGGTTCCTCAATCCATCAAATCCCAAGGCCTTCCCTGCTGGCCCATAGTTGTAGTTCCTGCACAAAATTTTATTTCAATTCATCGGTTAGCCAATTATCTTACAAATGAAAAAGAGTAATAAGTGAAAATTTTTCATTGATAATCATGATTCCTAATGCATGTGTAACTTTTAATATTTTTTAAATCATGATTTAAATATAATTTTGATTCTAGTAAATATAATTAACTTTAGTTTAATTCTTTTAAAAATTAAAAACTGTTGTTTTAATGCTCATAAACTTTAATTTTCTTAAAAATAATTTTTATTATCTAAGGTTAAAGTGACATGCATTTATTTATGTAAGGTAACCATACAATCAAAAACTAAGTCAACTTTAGTTTTCAATGAGTTTACTTGACCCATGTTAATTAGAGCAAGTATTTAATTCATTAGTCAAAATTAACATTGACTATTTGATGGTGTCATGAGCCAAACATTGTTTGTATAACCTGATTACCACATTTTATCTTTTCTAACAATTTTTTTTATACACATATAATAATAATTTAAATATTTCACAAAATGCTTATATGTATAAGTCTCAGTTATTTGTCAATTGGACTTTATTAGTATTAAAAATATTATTATTCTTTGTTTTTAAAACTTTTGAAATTCATAAGAAGTAAAATCAATTTAGAAAAATAAACAAGTCCAACTAAATTCAGTTCTTGCAAGACGCAGCAAAAAACTGGGAAAGAAGGTAATAACTAACAATAAGAAGAATGTGTAATGTATACCAAGAAAGTTGAATAGGTCCTCTGGCTTTGTAAGTTTTTCCTGGATAGCAAGGCCATTGTATGTTGGTGGAATCACAGTAGTGGATTTACCTCTTCTTTGAAGCACAATCCCCAAGCATAGGGTCCATCATTTGGATGCCATAATGAAGGACTCATAGGTGTAGAAGTTTTTGGCAGGGCATGCAGTGTCATCTTTGTGTAGAAAAATGGAATCAAAAAGGTTTCTGCTAATGAGAGAAGAAATGGGTATGATGGGTGAGCGTGAGCCACGAGCTTCAGCTGAGTAAAGCAGAATAGTGGAGCAAAATAAGAACGTCGAGAGAATCACACTTGTAGAGGGGAATAACAATGCCATTTGATTATAAAAAAAAAGGGTCAAATTTACTAACTATCAACTAACCATTTGTCTTTGTTTTGGGAGTAAGAACATGCATAGAGGGCTTTTCTTTAGTAAGGTGGAATTAGGAATGGCAAAAAAACCCGTACCCGCGGATATCCATGGATATTACCCGCAATGGGGCGGATATGGGTATCTAAATGGGTACCCGCGGGTAGATTAAACGGGTATTTTAAAAACCCGTTATTAAATGGGGCGGGTAGCGGTATAGGGGTATCCGTACCCGCGGGTACCCGTTAAATATGAAATTACATTTATACCCTTACATATATATATATATATATATATATATATATATATATATATATATATATATTTAAAGGCTCAAACCCTAAATGTGCCTTCCCTTCAGACTTGAACGCGAATTGGAGAGAGAGCAAAACCAACGATCTTCAAAAGGGTAAAATTTTTTGATACAGCCCTATCTCTAATGCGCAGAACCGTCGTTCCCAGGCCACAAGCACACCCTGCCGCTTAGCTTCTCACAATCACTTCTCCCTCTCAGCCTGAGTCCCTCGTCATTTCTTCTCTCCGGCGGGATAGTCTGAGATCAGTCGTTCCTCCTCTCTCTCACTCCAAGCCTCTCGTCTCCCTCGTGTTCATACCCCAACAACACTTCACCTCCGTGCTCGCCTCTGTGCCGCCGGGATCGTGTCATCGACGGCGTGTTCGAGTCTGTGTCTGCGCGGTGGTGTTCGTGGCGGCGGCGCTGAGCTCGTATCATTGTTCATCGTCATTTTCCTTCAAGATCTGTTACAGGTACTTCATCTGTTACAGGTACTTCCTTCAAGATGCAGAATTCAAAACATTGCTGAAGAAAGACTTTCAGGATTATGCGTTCTTGTGAACTTTTATTTGTTGTTTTCTGGCTCATCTTTCTTCTGCCTTGTAACATTGATTCTACTGAGTTCTATTGGACTGAGACCAAAAATTTATTGTTTCAATGATTTCTTCAACATTATATCTGTTCTTGGAAGTGAGCTTAAGTTGCTTATGTCCTGAAACTACCTATCTCTTTTTCACTGAATCTCAGTTTTGGAATTTCAAGCAGTTAAATGTTGCTTGAGTTTTACTTTTGAGAATGCAGGAGAGTTAATTCCTAGTATATAACAATATATCATTATTATCAAAGTGTTAATTCCTAGTTTTACTTTTTTTAGTTCAAATGAAGGCAAATGCTACATACATCAAAAAAATTTGCTGCAACCCATACCAGATTATAACGTCCAATAATGTAAAATGAGTGGATTGGTATATTTTTGTGATAACATATTTTACTTTTAAAAAGTTGCTAATAACACTATTTTACTTTTAATGTGCTCTTTACAACACATTAGTAAAGTTCATGAATCTGCTAAATGAGGTCGAGGTCAGTGTCACTTTTCATTAGTGAATCCTGATTCTAATTTGATGCATTTGTGGGATGTAAGCAATTTTGTCATAATTGGACCAGCACATAATTGCTTCAACGCACCTAGCATTTTAATAATATATTATCCGCGGGTATGGATACCCGTAATATCCGCGGGTACCCATCAAACCCGCTTAAATCCGTTTAGGCGGGTACCCGGCGGGTAGTGGGGCGGGCACGGGTATGGATTGCCCATCACGGGGCGGGTAGCGAGTAAACACTATCCGTGCCCGCCCCGCCCCGTTGCCATGCCTAGGTGGAATGTCCACATTTCCAACTTTAGTTAGATAGTGCCAGCTTGCAATGAGAGATTTCATTATTTTTTTTTGTAATATATTTAGTTTAAATTTAAATATCGTAAAATTAATATACAATAATAAAGTGAATTGACGATATTATATTCTATCATAAATCAATTTTTTTTATATTCCATCTATCATGTAAAATTAATATGATTTTAGTTTTTTAAAATGGTATGAAATGAAAACTAAAAGATAATTTTAATAAAATATAGCAGATAAACTTTTACCTTCTAATGTTGCAATGTATTTTTCATTTAAATAAAACCAAATATAAGCATCATATTGTGGGCAGGGTTGAGTTTGAATGAGTTTAAATAAAACTATAGCTAACTGATCAATAGAAAAACAAACCCACCTCCATCCAAAGTTTAGATCCTATTTTTCGGGTTCAGATTGTTCGATTAAGGCTATTAATAAACAAGAAACACATTAGTAATAAAAAATGGTTTAAATATATATTTAGTCATCGTAAATATGATATTTTTTTATTTTAATCTCTACAAAACATTGTTATTTTAATCTAATTTTGATTCAATATTATGAAATAAGTCTCTAGTATTATGTTTTTAGTCCCTCTAAATTTATTTTGCTCTCTCTCTCTCCATCAACCCTACCCCTATCCATTGAAGCACCTCACCCCAACCCTCTATATAATGTTCCAACATATTTTAATTAAACTTGTCACTTAATTCACAAAACTTACATGTAATTTTTCACAAACGTAGAATATTTAATAATCAATTAATTTTTATATTTTAAAAAAATATATTGACAAAAATATACGTTAATGGTCTGAAACATCTAAAAACACAAATATGTGCAAAGGGGACCAGGTTGGCATACGAACACAAGCTTTAGGAAGGGAAGGCAGAACCTAGGCATATGTATGCCCAGGCCGCGCATCTGTACGTCAGCAGCATAGGGATGGAGCAAGGCCTGGGCGTAAGCATTCCCAGATTGGCGCGGGTATGCCGACAGAACCAGACCAACTCAATACACCAACGTATGTACGCTGGGGTTAGCACGCACATGCAGGACACCAGGACAAGGCCTAGGCATGTTGGGCGTTGGTACACTCAGTTCAGGACCAGAATCAAGCTATTTTACAACTTTCCACACTTTTTCTAGCTTCTGGCTCCCCTATATTACACAATATAACTCCGAGAGGTATGAAACTTGGTAGGCACCATGTTTGACCAATTCCAGAACTGCTGATGCAGTCCGTTTGCCAAAATTACCACGTATGACTAATATATGTGCAAAATGAAGTTTCAACCAAACTTAGGACAACATCATGCACAAAACCTACCAAATGCACGCTAAAGCAAGCAAGAGCCATACACACAAATTCAAAATGACCCTAGGAACCTATTGGCACCTCCCGGGAGCTCTAATTCCCACCCGATCATAATTTCACCCTTCCAGTTGCTAAGACTAGCTTATTCTTCATCTAGATGTGTAATATGCAATTCCATCATACATTCCATTCATTAATTTTATCATCATCCTCAGTTAACCACACAATCATGCAATATCTACATCACTCACTAACACAAAATGCCTGCCCATTATAAGCTACCACAAATCAATGACTACATGCCATAACAACACATGACTTTAATTTCACCAAATACATTCATCATGACAATGTACTAAATCCACTTAAACAATTCATCAACATCATCTCAAATTTCGTTATCATCGCACTCATAGAAATATACATACTATCCACATTACTAATAATATAACATCATTAAGATCATCATCATAACACACATAAAATCAATAACCCATGAGCTTGACTAAGTGTTCTTTCTTAGATTTCTAATGGTTGTCTTGCATGATGGGATCAACTTTAATTTTATTCCAAATTCTTTATTGGATTCTAGTTTGATGGTAATCAAGCATATGCTTCATTTTTATGCTCTTTGAACTTAATGGTCTTTGTATCTCACATGCTTGTTTCATTTTTATGTGATAATGAATCCAAAATACCTAAGTCATAATTTCATGTGGGTTTTTCATTGGAAGCCTTATTGATTACTATAACAAAAATATACCACATAGGCATGTAAAAATATTAATAAATTGTGTATAACTAACAGTTGAACTCAAAGACCATAAGCTTAGTTTATCCAAACTTAATCACTAAGGTGAATAAACTTTGCTTGTGATATAGAGATTTTATGTTTCTTTTATTCATTTCTAAATGAGTCAAACTTATAAACTAATTTTGTATGAAGCCTTTGGAAATTTAGAATCACAAATAGAACACATATTATTCAAAAAGTGTAAGCATTGTCTTTGTTAAGTTCTTCTTTGGACCAAATTAATTTTATCAAGAATTACACAATTCTTGTGGCGAACTCAAGACTTATCAGACTCTCGGACCTTTCTTTTTCTTTTTGGTGTTTTATAGGTCAGGTTTTGTGTTCTCTAATTTCTAATTTAAGGTTTAATTTCTATTTAATTTTACTTTGTGATTTAAGATTTTGTAAATTCAATCTTATGTAAGTCCTAAAATTCAAGGGGTTTAGAGAAACCTCATCATTATGGGTGAGAATAGGTTGTGTTGAGCTAGATTTTATCAGGTCTAGGCCCACCTAATACTTAATTGTAAGGCACGGGCATGACATGTTACCGAACATAGGCTATATTTTTAAGTCTAACTTACCTATTTAGAATACTGGTTTAGCTTGATATTTTGTATAAAAGTCCAATTTACATTAAGGTCAATAAAAGACCAAGAAGCCTATATAAAATAAATCAATAAGTATATCTTAAACAAATCAATGAGCCTTTAAAAAGTTAACAACCTACCTAAAATATATATTTAATCATCAATTTTACTTATTAAAGATAACTTACCAGTTTTAGTTTTAATTTTATAAAATATAATTTATAGAAAATATCTTATGTATTTATAAATTATTATTTATTATTTATTATAATTTATTTTATAAAATTATATATAAAAGCTTAAAAGGATGACTTCCAAAAGCTTAAACTTAGATCTTTACATAGATAGACTTATTTTTTTGTCTTGGCCTGCTATTTTATTAAATAGAATAGACTAATCTAGATCATAAATAAACGAAGTCATAATTTTCTTACAAGGAGTTTGTCATATTCTCATCCCTAGTTCTTATTATTTGAGGTTCAAGATTGATGATTTGATTTAAATTAAAATATGTGTCTAGGAATGAAATAATGTATTTTATGATTCGTTTAGATCGAGAGATAAAATTAGATGGAAAGAATTAGGAAGTAAAGAAATAAGGTGGAAATAAGATGAAAAAGTATATTGTTTCGATATATTGAAATAAAGAGAAAAAATGAAAAAACGAATCTTTTCGTATTTAGATGAATGAAAAGGTAAATAAAAATAAGTTAGTTAAATAAAAAATAAATTTGATTTATATATAATTTTTTATTATAATAAAATTTAATATATTAATATTATTTTAATATTTTATAATTTTTATTTATTAAATAACAATCTCATTTCCTTTCAATCTGAAAGAATTAATTTTCATTAGATCTTGTTATTTTGTTTTCTTCCTTCTCTTCCTTTCATTCAAACAATGAATTTTTTTTATCCTATTTTTTTTTCTTTTTCCTTACTTTTTCATCTTTTTTTTTTGGATACACTTACTTTTTCATCTAAACAAACAAAACTAAGGAGAATGTTCTAAAATCTGGGCCTAGGTTTGGACACGCTTGAATGAACGGGTAGCCCAAGTAAGATGTGATAGGCCCAAGAAGTGTTCTAGCTAAAGATTTGTGTCATATGTGACATCAAAAACATTTGTCTCATATGTTGACAAAAAAAATTGAATTCGACAAAATTATTTTAAGTAATAAAAATTCTTCTTATTATATAATTTTATTATATAATTTTTAAATATCGTGAAAGGTAATCGTTTTGAATTTATAGAAGTATTAAATTTTCTTTTATTTTTAGAAAAAATATATGAATAATTTAATTTAAAATAGTTTAATTTTAATATATTTGATTTATAAATTTTTTATATATACATGTTTTGTGTAAAGTTTGTCTCTCTCTCTCCCAATCAAAATATATATTAGAAATGATTTTTCTTATAGATTTTGCACAAGATCATAAAAGTTAGGATTGAATGTTAAATTTTATGCAAAGTTTGAAGATTAGTTTATATATATATATATGATAGAAGAAGTTTCTAGATTGAATGTAAATTTTAAAGTTTGGAGATTAGTTTTGCAGGATAAGAATATAAAAAAATATTCTTTTAAAATCATCATTACCTCTATAAGAATTAGGTGTTGTATTGTGAGATTAAAATCCATATACAACAATCTTTGTTGCATTGGAGTCAGAGTCTCAAGCAAAATCCTCCTATCTTTTTTTTTCCTCCTATTCTTTTGTGTCTTTTCTTTTTCTTCCTTTTCTTTTCTACTTAATTTTAATCACTTATTTATCTTATTATCTAACTCCACACACACAATTTAAATTTAAACATAGCCTTGAACATTGTCCCGCACAATGACCACAATAGTTGTTGCGTGTGAATTAAGCTCATATTAATGTGCAACATTTTTTTAATTTCATGTATATTGTTGTACGGATGGTAGTCGATACAAGAAGCACAATAATTCATGTGTGAGAGTCAAGTCTATGCTAATACTCAATAGTTCCATACAACATTGCGTCGGAGTCATTCTCAAATATAACTCTCACATGTTTTACATTCAATTTTTTTATAGTACTACCTCCGGTTCCAAATATAAACAAATATACATAACTTCACACATATTAAGAATAGTAGTTGGAGGTAGTTATTTGCATTAATGTTACCACATATTTGATTTAATTTTCTAAAATGCCCTTAGTATCATTTATTACATAAAGAATTAGTGACCTTGGAAATATATATGATGAGGACATATTTGGTAAACAAGCATTTAATAACATTGGGAAAGTCTAATTTTACTTATATTAAGGGACCAAAAAATTCCACTAAAATTTGCTTATATTTAAACCGAAGGTAGTATAATATTTACTCACATTGATTTTTAAACAATCATCACACAATTTCCAATAAAACAATTAACTTAAAGTTATATAGGATTCATAAATTTTTATTGTCTCTAGTGAAGTTTTTACAAGAGGGGTCATAAATACTTCGGGACTGCTAAAATTTACTCCATCAACTTATGTTGCTGCATCTTTTTACTCTCTTCTTATGAAATCATATGTTCCCTTCTTGTGTTTTAAAACGTGTCTTAATAATTTCGTAAAATTTTGTTCTGTATGAGTACATACGACTAGCATTTTTCATATATTATAATATAAATATATAGTATATTGTAATATCTATACAATAAATTTATATTTTGTTAAATCATTGTGAACATCATTGCTTTTTTTTTAAATAATAATAAATAATAAATAAATATTTTTCTTGTCCCCCATTCCGGAAATTCCGCTCGGAATCCGGAAATGGGTTCCCCACTTTCACCTTCTTCATCCTCTCAGACCTTCATCACAACGAACGAACAGACAACATCTCATCATCCCTCTCCTCTGCGATCATTCTCCTCTACCCGGATCCACCATCACCAACCTTCAACAACACAAACAGAGACAGAAAACCAGAAAACAAAAAATAAACAACAGAAAATAATAACAATCAAACAACAAAAAAAAAGGAACAGCACTCCCTATTGCCGTCGGCCACCACCAGAACGGCTCCCCACCGCTCCGGAGCCCTTCCGCGCCGACCGTCTTCTTCTCCCCGGCGACCGCGACCACGAGCCGGTTTCCACCCACCGAGGACTATCCGATCTTGGCCTTCCCAACACCGTCTGAGAGCCTCCTCTTCTTCTCCGATCTCCCTCACCATTTTCGGTCTCTCCCTCTCTCTCCTTTACTCTTACTTTCTCTCTCTCATCTCTCTCATTTCATCTCTCTCTCACCAGAACCCTCTCCCTCTCCCTCCACTCACTTTCCCTCTCTCTCTCGGCATCTCACTCCCCCCTCTCCAGATCTCTTATTTCCCTTTCGGTCTCTCCGTTTCTCCCTTACCCTCTCTGTTTCTCAATTTGCCATCTCTCTCCTCACTCCCTCTTTACTGCCGCCCCCCTCTTTCTTTCTTCTCTTTTCTTTTCTTTTTTTATTATTAGGTTTAGTTTGTTTTGGGCCTCAAAGAGAGGCCCATTCTGTTTTTATTTTGTTTATAGCATAAACTTCTTTTTTTTTGTTTCTTGCCTTCATGGGTCTTAGAAAGTCTAGGGCCCAATAATAAAAAACGATTTTTTTTTATTCTAAAGCTTTTAGAAAATAATAAATAATTTTTAATAAAAAATAAATATAAAAGTATCCTTTTTCTTAAAATAAAATAAAGAAGTTTTCTTATTAAAATAAAAAATTCTGAGAATTAAAATATTTTTCCTAAAATGAAAATTAAATAGTTTTTTTTATGGTAAGTTTAAAAATTAAATATTAAAATCTAACATTTGTTTTAGAGAGTAAAGAGTAAATATTTTATTCATGGTTCATCTTAGAATAAATATTAAATACTTTTCTACTTGTGTTAAATTTAAATATATGTTTTTTTAGAATAATTGTTTCAAAATTTTATGGGCGATGTCGTGCAAAATTACTTTTGCCTACATCGTTTATTATTAGGTCTCGAAGGTTTATGCACGTGCGATCTTACTTCGCCTTGTATTTCTCCTTCTTCATGAATCTTCTTTATTGTTAAAAATCAAAAACAATTTAAATATTTTTCTTTCAAAATTAATTTCCCCCTAGAACTACGTGACCCTGATTTCTCAATACACTTGAGAATACGTAGGAGCGGGAATCAATTCCTGTCGGGCCCACTTTTTTTCGTTACTAATTTCTCTGTCTCTGCTATTATTTCAATTAATTTTATATAGTCAATATTTTAAATTTTATTGTCGCAAGGAGGTTAATTTAGACGCGACGTCTTGTTAATCTCATATTTTTATTTAAAATAATATTTTCTTTGAAATGAGGTTAATTTAGACGCGACGTCTTGTTAATCTCATGTTTTAATATTTTTATTTTAAAATAATATTTTCTTTAAAATGAGGTTAATTTAGACGTGACGTCTTGTTAATCTCATGTTTTTTATATTTTATAAAAAATAATATTTTTTTTATCAATTTTATTCTTTTTATTTTATTTTATTTTATTAATTTTATTTTAATCTTTAAATTTATGTACAAATTAAGGTTAATTTGGATGAGACGTTCTGTTAACCTTTAATTTCACTTTGTTTTATTTTATTTTATTTTATTTTCTTATAATTGTTGTTTTGTCGAGTTTCTTACTGTCATAACTTTGTCATTTCTTACTATTACTATCTTAACCTTCTATTGTCATTATTCATTTTCTTACTGTCACTGTTTAGTTTTCTATCGTTGCTGTTTTCTTCTTTCTTACTGTCGCTGTTTGGTCAGATTTCTTACTGTTATTATTCAGTCTGTTTTTTTTGTTTGTGTCTGCTTGGTCATTTTGTATGTTTCTTTTCATAAAAGAAGTTAAAATAATTTCTGAATTATTTTGAAATAAGCGCTATCAATTTGAGGTAACCGTTTTATAACGGACAGTTGTGAGGTGCTAATACCTTCCTCACCTGTAATTCGACTCCCGAACTTAGAATTTCATTTTTTATAACCAGTGTTTTAAAAAAAGAGGTTTTTTCCGATATTTTTATCCTAAAAAATATTGGTGGCGACTCCCTGTTTTTCTTTTCGAAACTCGTTTTACTTTTAAGGGTCGGTCATCCCGTCACGATCCCGGTCGCGACAATCATTTATATATATTAATCTTATCTCACTTCTTAATTTTTATTCTTATTTTAAATTTGAAAAATAAAATTATTCAAACATAAGAAGAGAGTAAACATTGGCCTGACGTGTCCCATTTTCTCTTAGGCGCATGTTAGAAAGATTGATTTTTAATTAATCAGCACTTAAATTCTTTCATCTAATAATAATAGCTATTTTCAAATCATTATAAACCATAACTACTAATTACATCAATTTTTACATTTTTACACTTTTATATTTAATAATGACATTTCATCAAATAAATAATTTAAATTACTTTTAAGGGTTTTTTTTAAAAACAAGATTAATTAATTGGGATAAAAATGTAAAATAAAAAATAAGTTTAAAGTTTATAAATTCATACGTTATTTTAAGTAATATTCCAAAAAATAAGCTAATTTACTAAACAATGTAATTTTATCTAATAAACTTTTAAATTAGTAAAATAAATTATAAATTAACTTAAATTATTATTCATGATCTTATCAAACATAACCAATGACTATTTTACGATATATTTATTTTTCACTTGTTTTTGTTATTAGGAAATTAGATTCATTTCCTCCAATGAATTTTTCTTAAAGAGAAATGAAATACATAAAGAACAATCACTACATAAAAATATTACATGAAAAACTTCCAAATTGAAAAAACCATGGCCGTTCTCAAAATGACATCCAAAAAATAATATTATGTGAAAATATTTATATCACATAAAATTTCTCTCTTACATACCCTAAGATTACAAATACACATTTTCTAAAACTCACATCTCACAATATTCTAATACAAGAATATGAAAAATCTTAAAGTGTGTCCAAGTATTTTCACTTTGGTCTAAAATCTCCATAGATCTAATTACTGAGTGTTTCCATACTTAATGTATTTAAACTCAAAGGTGAATGTGAGAGTATTGATTGAGGAGTTAATAATATATATATATATATATATATATAAAGTGTTTGTTTAGCTTATTTTTTTATCTTGAAATGAAACATCATAATATTTTCTTAATTAATTTCTTAGTAAATATTTAAATATATACACTCCCATAGTATAATACGTGTATATATAGTAGCATTTGTCCTTATTTCAATATTATCTTTTTTTAATTTTATTTAGATTAATTGTTAAAAGAGACCAACCTAATCCATGTAAATTCATGAGTTGAATTCTTTTTTTTTTTGGGCTAACTCACTTTAACTTACATTTAAAATGAGCCAAAAATTTTTAAACTAAACAGAATCCACCGAGTTGGTTCACGAGTTGACCAACCTAGTAAATCAAATAGAAATAGAAAAACACCAACAATTTAAGATATAACATTTTTATAGTATAATCCTTACGAGTTAATTTTATAGTATAACCCGCCTATTTTAACTTTTTTAAAATTCTTTTTTCATGAAATTAAGTTATTTTTGTTCAAAAACAATTTATCCTATAACTTGTGTAAGCTAACTCAGTGAATTGATAGATTGAATTAGGTCGACTTAAGTTTTTTGAAAATCAAATAAGTTAAGTTCGTAATAGACGTATTTTCTTTTTATATTATCTTTCTGTTACTCGACTAATTAAAAATCTATGATGAATCGGGTTGAAACGAGCAATTCTATAGATAGAGAGACAGGTTTGGTGTATTGTTGATGTATTTATATATATGCTAATAAAACTTGCTTTTCTTGAAGTAATGGAAGCGGACAAAGGTGCATTGAAAACAAAAGAGGAATTGGCACCATTTTTGATTTGAAAGAAAAAAAAGTCGTCCCTATGGTTGAAAATAGGCTCCACTACCCTCTATATCATGGTCTCTTCCTTTTCCCACAACTTTGTCCACTAAAAACCCTGACTTTTTCGCTCAAAGTCGCCACCCTGTTAACCAATAAAATACAAAATATATGTATTAAAGGAAATAGACACTAAATGATTTCATACTAAAAATGACACTAATTAAAGCCTTGCCTTGTCGTTTTTTTAATGACCATATCAATGGATTTACCAACACGAAATCTGATCGCAATTAACACTACGTACGATGTTGCGTGTCTGGTTGTTTTTGTTAATTTTTGCTATCGTGTTAGTTAAATTTCTTTATCTCACGTACACTAAAGATTACATAACCGAGTATGTATGTTATCTATGTCCTCCTCGGGTCTAGTAAGTTTAACAGGGTTGAATATTTTGTCCAATCATGTGTCCTACTATATCATAATGTAGGACATTTTAATACTTATGTTAATAAAGTGTTATACCAGAGTTTAAGTAATCAAAATCAATGTATTTGTGTGATATGTATAAAAGTTAAAGAGTTCTTGAGATGATGAATTTGTGAGTATATTTTGTATTTAATAATAAAAAAAAACCCGTCGCTAACGCATTAATCTCTGACATCTTCACAAGTTTTATCCGGTATGTTTCTAGTATGTGCTAGCGCCTATTCGTCATTCCAGTGTAACCTTAGCCACTGTTATGAGCGTATGCTATTTTTTTGAATTCCAATATGATCCAATTTAATTTAAGTTGGTTTAAATTAGATACAATTAATTACAATACGTTATATATAAAAAGAAAATAAAAAATATAGAAATTTTATAATCACAATTATTGAATCTATAACAGACATTTAAATTTATGAACAAACATTACAAATTATTAATCACCTAACAGTACAAATTAAAATCATTATACCAAATTCATGTAAACAGAGGATTAACCTTGAGAAACACCTAACTGAATTGATCATTGAACCCGGGAAGGTACCGGGTCAAGCAAACTGTGATCAAAACTGGGGTCCAATTGTGGTTGAACCAGTAATATTAAAGAATTGATTCAGACCAATCACCTAACCGATTCATGGTTCAAATGGTCAGACCAACTAGACCGGTTCGGTTTTGATAACAATGTGTGAAAAATGCATAGGGTTTTGGGTGGGAAGGTGGGGATGCCGCACAAGGAAAGGAAAAGAAAGAAATCTAAGAATGTTATTAGAGTTTGACTTTTAGGAATGAATGAGTTCTTTTTCCCTTCCACATGAACTTAGTCCTTTAACTATAGGTTAGGTTAGTGTAAAAAAACATAAAATAATTATAATAATGAATAATATAAATTAGGTTAGATGGTATTCTTACACACTTGATCTGATATCTATCTGTTTGATTGAATTGAATCGATTCATACGACTAAACTGAACATGTAATTTAATTCAATGGTCTACCCTAATTAGGATATTCAATTTTCTTTTTCATTTCTTTGATGCATGTATATATTATGGCAGCGTGGTGGTGACTTCAGTCACACATCTTTATGATCATTGATGGTGATTTAATTCAGTTAGCAATCTTGTTCATTCATTTAAAATTAAAATATACTATAATTCTATAGTATACCTCAGTGAAAAAAATAGTCATTACACAGTCTCAAATCAACTATTCAATGAAAATGGGGAAATAATGATTTGTTGATTTAAGACAAATAAAAACTACTTTTTTTAATTGGAAAACATTATAAATTATAATATATTTTAATGTTAAATCAAACAAGAGACTACTGTTGAAACCCACGCAGGATCTAGCTCATGCTAGCTTATTAATAGGAGTCTATTATAATTATCTATATAGAGGAGGTGTGGAAAGCAACTGATACACACATGAAGTTTGGGTAATTGTGGATTTGTAATTTTGGTGCTTTTTGAACCGAACGTGTGGGCAAAAGTTATGAGTGGGGTCTCCTTTAGCTCTTTATTCCATAATACAACCATACTCTTTCCCTACTAACTATTGGATGCTTTTTTCTTTGCCTTGGCCTCTAATGCATGCGTTAGTTATGTGTCGAGATTCAAGTTTTTAATTTAAAGATAATACTCAACTTGTTCTAAAAACTATTATGTGATTATTTACTAAATTTTAATATTTACCCCCTTTGTTAGTTAATTTTCCACTTAAAAGAAAAAAACTTATATATATGTATATTTCCAATTTAAGAGAGTATTAATTGATTTTTTAATAATATCTTTATGTCAATATATGAACTAAAATAAATATTTCACCTATTATTAGAAGTGAGAAAATAATCTAATAGTAAAGGAAATTAAAAAAGAGTGGGTTTTCTTAAAATGAAACTAATAAATTAATTATTAACTTTCATCTATTTTAAAAATGTATATGTGGTGTTATCCCTTTAAAGAATGGTGGTGGCTATATATAAGTAATAATTAAGAGAGGAACAAAAATAGATTTTATAAGGAAAAAATAAAACAAGTAATGATGGTATAAAAACAAATATATTAGCTGTATATTTTCAATGTGTTCTTTTTCTCTTTAGACGAATTGGAGGGGTTTCATTTTAATAATAAGTTACCCATAATAAAATTTTGTCATGTACGAGCCTGACCAACCTCGTTTGATTTTATTTGTGCAATAATGTCGTAAGCCGTTGCTATCTAAATAAATATTGGGACTCGCGTGTCACATTAAAAATTGGAATTTAAAAGTTGCTAGAAATCACTAAGCATTGTTAGGGTCACGACTTAATGATCGGTTGAATACATATAGTCTATGAAGTGCCATCTTTGTCAAAGTTATCGACAAAGAAAGACGAATATAAAACAAACCTACATAACCTGGCATTGACTTGAAGATATGCACAATGTGTTTTATATATGCATCGTATATATATTCACATGGAAGGTGAGATCTTCTTTTGGTTTTTTAATTGGGTTGGTCAAATTCTAGTTTAACCAACCTAAAAATAGATTTTACAGTAAAATAAAATTTTAACTGTTTTAAATGACGTAAAAGTCAACTTTAAATTTTTTATTTTTCCAATTCTATTTCCCCAACTATAAAAACACCCTTAAATACGTAGTGTTAATAATTCTGCCATCGTATATAATAGGTTTTGCTGAATGTATATATCATTATTTACTTGTCCTCCAGGGTAAGACTGCCCCCAATCAAATCAAGGTATATCTTTCATCACATCATCCAATAAAGCCAAAACCATTCGATCATTGACTTAATTTTTCACAACTAGACCAATTTTTACTAAATATACATACTGATCGGTTCATAATGTAATTATACAAATAGTTTTATTCAAAATATCTTCTAATGGTTAATGTTTCTTTTTTCTTTGCTAATAAAAAAAATCTAATGAACCAACCAAATATATTAAAAGTTCAATTTTAACTAAACTCCTTTAGATAACTCTGATCGAGAATCAAGCGGGCTCATCATCATGAGGCATGGCTTGTGTCCTTTTCTAAATATTAGTGAGTTTTATATAGCAATAAGCGTATATTAGTTTCATTTCTTTGCAATGTCAAAACATGACCCATTTTTATTTATTATACAAATAATTTTTAGTTTGGTGTTTATGTAATATATTATGTTCATTATTAACAAATGAAGGACTATATAAGTAGTACAAATTCTTGATTTTAAGACATGAAATATCATGATTAGCAAGATTTCATATAAAAAAAATGAAAATAAAGATTTTTCCAGGGATAATGTTAAACAATCAAAACACTATAAAAATTCATGATTTAGCGTCAGTCGAAGGTTGAAGCACAAGGCATTAAACAAGCGTAAATGATGGCTAAGGGTATATCTGCTGGAAAGTTTGATAGGAATTGTCAAAAAAAATTTGGTTGAGACGTGTAAGTTACATTATTTTAAGAGTTTGTTTGTTTAGGATATGATGCCTCGAGATTTAACAACCTCTTTTACTTAAAGAGTAAGAATCAGAATTAGCAAGATGTCATCTTCTATATGACCCAGTCACGACCCAAATGTAGAAGGAAATTGAGCAAGCTTATTAAGGTTGGCTTAAATACAGAAATGTTTATAATAGAAAATTTATTAAAACAAAACAACGATTATAGGTAATAAAGTTATATAATTAGAATTTTAATTTGTAATTAAGTCAAATCAATCCGTTATAAACTATTAATGATCATTAAAATATAACGGAAAAAAGATAATTATTTTTTAATGACTATTTAAAACAAATATTTTTTAAAAAACTCAAATCATTTTTTTGAAATATCACAAAATATCCAGCAATCCCCTATATATTTCAAAATGATTTAAAACATTTAAAAGACAATAAAATCTAGGTTTACTTCATTCGTGCAAATGTATTAAATATGGTTTCTTCTAGACTATAAACTAGATCCTAGACATACTTAACCTATAGTGAGTTGTGAAACAAAGCTTCTATGAACCAACATCATTTTGATATAAGTTAGTGGTTTACCTATTATATTACATGTCACGACTCTTTGTTGTTTTCATTGTTTTGCGCAAATAAGTCATACACGTGCCTAGTTATTCGTGAATGCTCTAGAGATTTGCTTAAATCTCATGCAAGCAACCCTACTTGACACTCATACATGTGACTTCCTACATTTATATATCACCCATAAGAAATATGAAAATCATTAAAAGCTTAATAGATTAACCCTTTGTTCTTTATAGCCTAGCACCTCACTCATTATAGGAATAACGAGAAAACAAAATATATATGCATGTATATGATGTTAGAGGATTGATAATTACTTGTTTTTACCTATATAAATTTTCTTCATGAGATCTCCAATCATAAATGTTGGGTTCCCATCACTATCAATTTTATTATTGACATAACACTCATTTTGCTAGATGTTTCATAAATAACTTTTTTCCTTAAAGATTTAGTTAGAGGATTGGCCAAACTCACTTTTGACTTCACATGATCTATAAATATTATTCAACATTTTAATAATTACTTCACTACATTATGTCTTAAACGAATGTGCTTGTTCTTATCATTGTAAGAATTATTTTTAGCTTTAGCTATAGCCGAATGACTATCACAATATATAACTCAAACTCAGAGGAAGACTAATTTCTTCCATAAAATAAATATGCTAACAAAATTTCTTAGCTAATTAGCCTTACATTTCACCAAGTAAAACAATAAACTTGGCCTCCATTTTAATTTAGACTACTCATCAAGTCTACTTAGATGAATTCTAAGTGGTGACTCCTTCTAAAATAAATTCACTTAGGAATTTATCCTTGTAAAAATTAGTCATCACCGTGTCATTAAAACACAATGGATCACCTAATATTAAAATTTATTCACGATAACTCTATCAAGAATAAAATAAATTTATTTACAAATTTATTCTCGATTAAATTGGATTCAGTCAACTAGTTTTTGTTCATAATAATATATCAAACAGGGGGAGTTTTATAATAAGAATTTTTATAATTCGAGTTTTAATGATTCCAAAAATGTGTTTCAAAAATATTAAAGCATTGAGAACCTAAAATCAGTTTTTGTAATCAAATAAGGTATTTGATTAGGAGTAAGGTAATCAATTAAGGTATTTGATTAAAGCTCACAAAACAATTTTGAAATTATTTAGCTAATCGAATAAGGTATTTGAATAAGGTAAATTCGGACAAGTTCTTATTAAACCAGAACAAAGCTAATCGAATAAGGTATTCGAATAAGGTAAATCTGGACAAGTTTTAATTGAAACAGAACCTTGCTAATCGATTAAGGTAATCGATTAAGACGATTCTGGAATTTTCAAAATCAAATTAGAACGTTGCTAATCGATTAAGATATTCGAATAGGATGAATCTGGACAAATTTTTAGTGAAGGAGACCATTGCTAATTGAATAAGGTATTCGAATACACTAGGTAAATTTGACTGATTCTCAGCTTTTGCAAAACTTAAGGGATATTTCAAGGGAATCAAATTTAAAAATAATCAGATTACAATAGCTAGTTATCTCTTGAAACACTATAAATAGAGGCCTAAGTCCTCATTGAAAAATACACTCATATGCATTAAGCTTTCTTATTTCTTTCTCATTTGCTTTCAAGAAGCTAAGTTTGGTTATTTCTTTTGTGCTTTTAAAATTCTGATTTTGCTCTTGAAGAGAGCTACATTTTTATGGGTAAGTTATTCTCTTTGTGCTTTCAATTTTAAATTTTCTTTATCAAAGAGAATTTCATTTTTGATCAACTTTTTCTACGCTTAAATTTTCTAAAACCGCTTTATCAAAAAGAGAGCTACATTCTTTAAAGTTGATCATACTTTGCGCTTAATTTTTTTTCTACTCTATCAAGAGAGTTTTTATTTTTTCTTATAATTTGCAAAATCTGTTGTACAAAGAGAACTACATCTCATGATTATTATCATATTACTTCTTCTCTTACTTTGTTTATCATTATAAGGGGAGTGAAAAAGGTTTTGTTTTTACTTATACACAAATTGGGTTGAAGCATTGTAACAAAGGCAAGGTTGTAGCCTTTGGGGGTTGAGTAGGAATTGTGAGAAAGATAAAAGTGAGGGATAAAGTTTTTGGTAGGGAAATCAAGAGACTTGTATTGGCTCATCTTGTAAATCCTAAATTCTTAGTGGAAAATCTCAAGTGGTTTAATTGGGGCCTGGATGTAGGGGTTTCCAAACTAGGATAAAATTTGAGTGTGCCATTCTCTCTTTCTTTACTCTATTTAACTTCAAGTTATTTACTTGCTGTACTTTCTTGTTTTAATTATTATTACTTATTTATATTGATACTAATTTCTTTATCTCTTTAAGTAAGTAAAGTAAAATTGAAATTAAGTTCTAAAAGGTAACTATTTTTAAGACTCAATTCACCCCCCTCTTGAGTCATTGAGGTCACTTGGTTAACAAGTGGTATCAGATATTGACTCTTGCTACAAGGCTTAACAACTGCAAGAGATAGAAATGGCCACAAGTAATCTTTTTCCTAAAGGTGGAGCCGCAAATAGGCCTCCCGCTTTCAATAGAGAAGACTATGCTTTTTGGAAAGAAAGGATAAAAATTTTTGTCCAATCCTATGATCTCAAGGTATGGAATGCTATTCAATTTGGTCATTTTATTCCTAAATATGTTATTGATAATGTTGAATGTGCTAAGCTTATAGACTTATGGACAAACAAGAAGGAGAAAAAGGTACAATTTAATCTTAAAGCAAAAAATCTTATTACTCTAGCATTATTCTTGGAGTTATTACTTGTGATTCTGCTAAGGAAATATGGGGTACTCTTGAAACAATTCATGAAGGTGCTAATAATGTTAACGATGCTAAAATTGGTACACTTACTAGTCAATATAAAGGTTTTAAAAGGAGTCTGGAGGAAAGTATTATGGATATGTAAAAACATTTTACTCTTATTATAAATCATTTACTCACCTTGGGTAAAAGTTATAGCAACAAGGAATTGATTCAAAAGGTGTTGAAAAGTTTAACTAGGGAATGACAACCAATGGTGACCATATTGAAGCAAATGACAAATGTCTACACCATGTCCCTTGTCACATTATTTGGTAAGCTTCAAGTATATGAACAAGAGCTCAAAGATTTGAAAATAGTTGAGGAAGAAGAAGAGAAAAAGCTCACTAAAAAGAAGAGCATTGCTCTTAAAGCTACATCAATAGAAGATGAAGAAGAAGAATCTGAAAATGAAGAAATTGACAATGTAGAGTTTGGTTTACCTATCAAAAGTTTGCAAGGTTCATGAAGAAGAAAGGCTTCTGAGGAAGAAATACAAACCAAGGTAAAAAGTCATTTGAAGATTACATTAATCCCCTTATTTACTTTGAATGTGGCAAAATAGGTCACTTCAAGGTTTATTGTCCAAACCTCAAGAAAAAGAACAAGGACAACAAAGGAAAACGAAGGGCATACATAGCTTAGGAAGAAAACAATGACGACTCATCCGAAGAATTAGAGGAAGAAGTTACAAACCTTTGCCTCATGACAAAGCACTCCGAAAATGATGAGGTAAGCTCCCTAAGTGAATTTACTGATGATTAAACTGAAATTGATAAAAATGAGTTGCTAGAAGCATTTGGTGAATTACATGAAAAGTTTATGGTATTAACAAAAAAGTATGCATGCTCAAAACAAACCATTTTGAAACTTGAAAATGAGTTGTATGAAGTTAACATAGAAAAAGAAAGTCTTAGAGTTCTAAATGGAGAATTAATCACATCTAATGTCTCTCTCATGACTTGTAATGGTAATGAAGATTGTATGCTATTTAATAAATGTATGCTTCTTGAAAATGAAAATAAGGACTTGAAAGAAACTCTTAAGAAATTTACAAATGGTACAAAGAATCTTGATACACTTCTTGGAAATCAAAAGTATACCATTGATAGAACGTGCATAGGTTATGAAAAGTATAAAAATAGTAAGGAATACAAGAACTTTTTTGTACCCTTTAAAGAAAAAACTAAACCCATTCTAAAATGTACAACTTGTGGTAAAAGAGGTAATACAAGTTCTAAGTGCTTTAAAAGAAGGTATATAAAACCATATAAAATGCCTTATTACTTAGATGCAACATGTTTCTATTATGGAGTGTACGATCATATAACATCTAATTGTTTTATAAAGAATACATTTTGAATAGTTCCTGGGCATTTCATGCATCAACATTGTATCACATACATGTCTAAAGTTCCTGGATATGTTGAAACTCATATGTATATGGTGGGACCATCCATGGTATCCACACTCCAACATCATCAACTAAACATTATCATCTATCACAACAACAGGTATATGTTCAAACGATTCTACTCAGTGACTTAATCCACTAAGCCTTCATATATATATATATATATATATATATATATATATATACACACACACACACACACACACATCAAAATAGGTATACATAGGAGCAGGCCAAGGCTACTACAAAACTACTATATGCATCATGTACAAGGTATATACAATACTCTATGCTCGACCTTAGTGAAGGTAACCTCTCACCAATCTCCATCACGTCCTAAGTCTACTGTAAATATATCCACAAATAGGGGTGAGTATTAATACATGATAAATGATAGTTATAACATTGATTCAATTATCCAATTCTCTATCATACAATGAGATATCACAATCAAATAATACATAAACTACCATTCAACATTATTCATTCACATCTCAATGCTATATCATCATGTTATTCTCAATGACATACATATGTGCATATACAATTCTCATTCAATTGGATCCAATTATTCATCATTAAACTTTGTGTTGCAATACTGGCTCTCAGCCATATATTTAGCTCCCTGCTGATTCAACCGTTTTAAAGGTACCAAACCATTTGCCCTCTCATGTAACACAATCACTCTCAGCGACAACGACAGTGTTACAGGCAGCCCCGAGTCCCACTCAGTAGGCTTTGCCTTGAGTCCCACTCAAGGTTTTTTGTGGAATTCTCAAAACCACATAACATAGAAATCTCTTTTCATGTTAAATCATCACATAATGCATCTCATACTATAGATGACATTAAACATTTCATTCAAGTGCATCTCATGCAACATCTCCATATCCACAACAAGCATTTCATGCAATGTTCACATCATCAATTCAAGTATTTTACTATATCTCATGCATAGATACTATCCATTACATCTCATGTAATATATATCACACAATAATACTAATTCACTACTGAAAAAACCTTAAACAGCGACCACAATTTAGCGACCACCAACTACCGTCGCTAATCAGCGACCGATTTAGCGACCATTTTAAGTAAAAAGGGACCAAAAAAATTTTAGCGACGCGTTTAGCGACCACAAGTGGGATCGGTCGCTACCAAATGTAGACACCGTCGCTAGTACGGTCGCTAACATCCGCGACGGGCAACTGCGTCACTAAGTTTTGTGCTAGTGACGGAGGCCTCCGTCGTCGCTATTATTAACAAAGGATACTAGTGACGGATTTTTCCTTCCGTTGCTAATATTCAGGAACGTAGTGACGGAATTATGTACCGTCGCTAATGTTTTCGTCTTCCCTCCATATTTCCACATTCAGGAAGGGAATGTAGCGACGGGGTTTATCACCGTCGCTAATATTTAGGAGGTTAGCGACGGCGTTTTTCTTCCGTTGCTAATATTTTCGCCTTCCCTCCATATTTCCACTTTCAAGAATAGAACGTAGCGACGGTGGTGTTTACCCGTCGCTAATATTTAGGAGATTAGTGACGGAATTGTTATACCGTGGCTAATATTCAGGAGCGTAGTGACGGTGTTAGTGTGCCGTCGCTAAGGGTTTTAGTTGTAGTGACGTATGTAGCGACGGGAAGGTTGCCGTCGCTAAGTGTCAGTAATACTCGACCAGCACCTCTCCCCAAATCATTTGCCCTAACTCTCCCTGCCTCCCTCCTCTGTTTCCCTGAGCTCCTCCAAGTGCCTCCCTATCTCTGACTTCCTCGACCGGTGTCCCCCCGTCCGTTCCTTCCCCAAACCCTCCCTCCCTCCCTCCTCTGTTTCCCTTAGCTCCTCCGTCACCCTCCGTCTCTATCTCTCCTTTGCGCCCGTCGGTTCCTCCCTCTATCTCCTTCTCCGTGCGTTCGTCGGCACCTCCCTCCCTCCTCTGTTTCCCTTAGCTCCTCCGTCACCCTCCGTCTCTATCTCTCCTCTGTGCCCGTCGGTTCCTCCCTCTATCTCCTTCTCCGTGCGTCTTCGTCGGCACCCATTCCCTCACCGGTGGCTACACGCATCCCTTCCTGGTCAGGTTAGTTCTCTACGTTTTTCCGTTCGTGTATGTTAATATTGCCATGGATACTTGTAGTTGCATGAACCCTTGCTATCATAGATTTGCAGTTACAATTTTTTGATATCTTTATAGATGATATAATTTGGTTTTATGTGTATTACTTATTTGTGTGCTTAGTAGGACAGCTTTAGTTGAATTAAGAACTTTCCATCTCTGTTTTTTCAAGTAGTCTATATTTGAACTTGCCTAGATGTGTTATATTGATAAATTGGGCTGTGTGATAGTGTGTAAAAACTGTGTGCATTGTGTTATATGCCCTGTTTGAAAAGTTTATGATTCTTCACTGATTTTTTTCATATTAAAGTATAGAAGATAGAAAATAAACAAGATGATAGAACCTACATAACAGGAACAAGGTATGTATTATGTTATATGTATTTTTTTTCATATGTGGCAGAACTGCTAGATAAGTGGTGAAATAGTTTAGAAATTGGATCCTCACAACAATTCTATTAAAGTTCTATTAAACACCAAACCTAATTAAAAGCTCTGAAATAGTTCAGAAATCTACATAAAAAAGTTCAGTAACCTGATTATTGAGAGCGAGGCAATTACAAATGATTCAAAGTTCAGGAACCTGATTATAAACTTTCAAATTATAGGAACTTAATTAAATATATCCAAATTAAAACCCTTTTTGGTTCAACAACCAATTTTTAAACTGGTTTTTCCTTTTAAATGGTTTGAAACTGGTTTGAACTCAATTTCAGCCAAAACTGGTTTTTCCTTCTCTGTGTGGGCTGTGTGTATTGGCTGTGTTCTCCTTTATTGGTTGTGTATTACTTTCCTCACAGTAGTCCTTTGAAGCACCATCTATTTCTTCAATGTAACAAAAATCTGCATCCCATTACCGTGCAAGATAACAAAAAACATGAAATTAAATTCTTAGTGATTGGTTCGGTTATGTTGTCAGTATGTGTTTGGTTATGTTGTCAAACCCCTAAAATTAATTTTCACTTTCTAAAAACATGTTTCACTGCAATTGTATATGTTTAGAAAGTCTTCCCAAATTGATTTCTAGTCATGAGAACCATGTTCTGGTTGAAGTCACTCCTCCTTACAGTTTCTGCTTTAACAAAATCAGTTTATAAAATCATTTTAATCTAAAATTTAGTGAATTTTAGTGTTTGTTCGGTATCCCTTATAAAAAAAGACACTACCTATTAGAGAAGATTGATGTTACACATTGTTTGAATTGTTAGAACAATAATTTCAATTAACTTTTGTCATTCGTTAACTTTTCAAGTCTCATATTAAAAACTCTATCTCTTAGATCATATTTTTATATATCTTAACCAACTTAATTTGGTATGTTAGTTAAAAGACTAATAAATAAAATCGTCAAGCAGCCCTGGCCCGGTTACACAGTATACACGCTCATTATTTGGCTGAAGTGAATTAGTAGACCATTATACACAATTCTATCTCCTTGAATCATTTTATAAAAGAACCCTAACAACATTGTTAGACACTATATAACAATCAAATTAAAAACTAACCCAATTGAGAATCAAAGATGAACTAAATATGATTCTTCCTTTTATATCAGAATATATTTGTCAAACATGCCAAACTTTATTTTTTAAGTTGAGCTTGTAGTTTAATTTGAATTTTTAAGTTTCAAGGTTTTTAAATAAATAGAAAGAAAAAACTTTTGTTAAACTTGCTTTTTCTCTAAAAATTAAATGGCAAAGGTGTCTTTTTAGTTGTCAGGTTGTAATTCATTGTATCCAGGGTGACTTTTGCTTTTGTTTTGAACTTGTTTTTACTAATTAATAAAGTTATGCATTATCCTTACTATTGAATTTTTAAGCTTGACATATAGTAACAATTATGGATGAGTTAGTAATTAACAATATTGATTTCTCCTATGTGTTTTTTAAAGAAAAATTATTATATGGGTATTCTAGATGGAATGTATTATTAGATCAGTGAAATTTAACTGAAAGTCACTTAAATTAGAGAAGTGAAATTTAAGTGAAAATCACTTAAATTCCTTGAAACTTAATGTGAATGTATTATTAGATAAGTGAAAATCTGTTTCATAGAACACTACGGTAATATTTTGTTTAATTGCATTGACGTAGTTAGCTCTACTGGAGTCATAATATCTTTCTTTTGTTATTTCAATTATGTTATCATATTAAACCTGTATTAATGCATGCACACAATTAGTCTAAAGCATAGTAGTTAAATCACGCGTAGCGGCCGCGATCGCAACGCGAAATAGTGTCGTGGCTCCTTTGCGCGACAGAGCAGGCATAGCGGGCATGATTGAGGTTGCGGCGTGATTGCCACGATCCCACGATCGTAAATCGCGGAGAATCGCGGAGGGGAGCGGCCGCGATCCGGTTCCTCTGTAAAGCTGCGTCGTTTTGGGCCAAAATTAAGGGTAAATCAGTACTTTTTTTAGTTTCCATCCTTTTTCTCACTTAGGTCAAGTTTCTTCTCCCTATTCTTCTCTTCTCCTCACTGTTTCGTGCTTCCACTACTCTCTCTCTCATCTTCGACAACTCCCTCTCATCTCCGACAGCTCCCTCTTATCTCCGGCAGCTCCGTTCATCTTCTCCGGCGAGTTCCCTTCTTCTCCGGTGAGTTCCCCTTCTTGGGTGAAGGTTTTTCTTTTTGTCTTCTTTCTTTTCTTCTTGGGTGGAGGCTCTGTTTCTGCCTCTTGGTCTCCGGTGAGCCTTCAGCAAGCTGCAAGGAGGAAGAACAGCCATTGTTGGCTCCGGTGACAACCCCACACAGCAACTGCACCCTCCTGCAACAGCCCCTGCAACCTCTGTTTTCTCTTCTCTAATTTTTTTTTTGTTGAAATTACCTCTATTAACAATGGCAAGTGGTGGACAGCAGCCTGTAAACACCTCTGGGACTCCTAATTCAGCTGCACAAGCTGAAATGTTTAGGCCACCAGGAAGAGAATGGTGCATTTGACCTGAAACAACTTGGGTCTTTTAACTAATTAACTCATCTAAGAAGAGTCTTTATAAATTAACTCATCTAAGAAGAGTCCTTACAAATAACGTTTAGAATGTTTAATAATGCAAATGTAGTCTCCGTTGCATCTCTCATGGACTCATTCTCACGTGGATCCCAAGTGTCTAGATCATTAAGAAGTCATTGTTATGTAATCTATAATTTGCTTTGCGTGTCTATCTTTGTTTAGTTTCCTTGCTACTTGTAACAGTCTAACGACTTCTTGGTTTGTCATACAGAGTAACACACATCACGCGTGGTCTCTGATCGTCTCTCTTCAGCTTCGTATTCATCACCGACTTTTTTCCCCAGGTAATCCCTTAACGCTGACTTTCTCGATATATGTATGCATGTCAATTGTTGTTTGTTAGTAGAGAGATTAGGAACTGGTTTTGATGTGTTTATAATGAGTTTTATGCATGTGTAATGTTGTTTGTTAGTGGAGAGCAGAGCTCATTAGGCATTGGTTGTGTGCTGATAACATGATTCTTTATGCATGTGTAATGTTGTGTGTTAGTGGAGAGCAGAGCTCATTAGGCATTGGTTTTGTGTGCTGATAACATGATTCTTTATGCATGTGTAATGTTGTTTGTTAGTGGAGAGCAGAGCTCATTAGGCATTGGTTTTATGTACTGATAACCTTGTCTCTCGATCGTATTCATAACTCTTAATATCATATACAATACGTATGGTATGTATATTTATCATTTCTGGAAAGTTTTATGTATGTAACAGGTTGTTCGTAAATTTGGGAAATGTCCAGTTTACAGGGGAGACTCTGCCAAAATTTTGACAGGCTCCCTTTCTTAGGAAACTTAAAAAATGAAACTCATGATTTAATAATGTAGAGTTTAGTCGTGTGTGAACCCATTAGATTCCCGTTCAAGTTTCAAAACAACCGGCTAATGTACCGTGTTGTGTTGGATCTTGAATTGTCCCAGTTGGACAGTTTGGTATGAATTTGTAACCAGTAGGGCGTAACCCATCAATGTTGTATATAGTCTATCTTAAGACGTTGAATGTTCATATAAAATTTCGGTTATGGTGTTTCGTATTGTCCTCAGGGTGCATGTCTGCGTGCGGTGTTTCATACCGTACGTATCTCTGTGTACTCGGGGACTAATGCGAAATGCTGCCGAAATTTTAAATGAACATGAACGACACAAGATAGACCACATACAACAGAGATGGGTTACAGTTGGTTGCATATTCATCCCGAATGGGATAGGGCCCCACCAATTTGCAACATCAAAGAGATAGGGAGTGATTTACAACCGACAGTCAAATAAAATTACAATAATTTAAAGTAACAGAAATCGTGCTTGTTAGATATTGTAAATGGAGGTACCGGCTAATCGGCGATGGATGTACAACCGACTAGATCGCAATCGGCGAGTGACTGAGGAGTTTATGATGGGGCTGTTGGAGTTCATTCCGTTCGCTACAGCAAACACGCCTGGATTTGAAGTGACTCAGAAGATCCGTTGTCCGTGCTCAAGGTGCAAATGCATGAGTTTTGAATACGCGGATGATGTCATGTGCCACCTAACTGAGAAAGGGTTCATGGAAACATACCACTGCTGGTACAACCATGGTGAGCAGTTACCGCGTAGACCGTCAGACGTAACCGTGCAACAGTCTTACTACGAGGTTGGAGGAAACAGGGATACGTACAACAACATAGAACAAATGGTGATGGATCATGTTGGACCCTCCACCGGGCGTATGCTGGAACATAATGACCAAGCAGGTAATGGGGACTCTGACAATGCAGAGGAGGATCCTAATCCGGAGGTGAAGAGATTTTATGATTTGTTGGCGGCGGCTCAGACTCCATTGTGGGACGGGTGCAACAATCACACTGAGTTATCCGCCTCCCTAGCTGCTTTAAGCATAAAGGCAGATTATAATCTTTCTGGAGGTTGTTTTGATAGAATGGTCAGTCTGATGGGTTCCACCATGCCTAGTAATCACAGAATGCCAGCAAACCTGTACCGTGCTAAGAAACAAGTGGCAAACTTGGGGCTGGGTTGTGTGAAGATAGAGTGTTGTGTTGGTGGATGTATGCTGTTCAGAAATGAGTTTGCAGACGAGAGTGTCACAAAATGTCTGCATTGTAATGAGGAACGCTACAAGACCGTTAAAAGGAGAGGGAAGGTAACCCGGACGGCCAGGAAGAAAATGTGGTACTTCCCTATAACACCGCGTCTTCAACGCCTGTATGCCTCATTGTCCACGGCAAAACACATGCGTTGGCATGCTCTGAACCGATCACAAGAGGGGTTTCTTTGCCATCCTTCCGACGGGAAAGCATGGAAGTGTTTGGATGAGCTATATCAGGACTTTTCTGGCGAGCCGCGAAATGTAAGACTTGGACTATATACTGATGGGTTTAACCCTTTCGGTCAATACGGAAGGGCTTACTCTTGTTGGCCAGTCATCCTGACCCCATACAATCTGCCGCCTGATATGTGTATGAAGAGGGAGGTCATGTTTCTATCTATACTGGTTCCAGGACCCAAAAATCCAAAGGCGAACATAGACGTGTTTTTGCAACCGTTGGTTGAAGAGTTATCACAGTTATGGGATGTCGGTGTAATGACATACGATGTGTCTTTGAAGAACAACTTCATGATGCGTGCTGTTTTGATGTGGACTATTAACGACTTCCCGGCCTATGGTATGCTTTCTGGATGGTCCACGTCTGGGAAGCTTGCTTGCCCTGTATGCATGGAACATACCGGGGGGGAATCACTCCCTGTTAGTGGCAAGACAAGTTTCTTTGACTGTCATAGAAAGTTTCTACCGTTGGATCACCCGTTTAGGAGGAACAAAACCGCTTTTAAGAAGAACAAGGTTGTTAACGAACCTCCACCCCGTAGGTTATCTGGTGCACGAGTTTGGCAGAGGGTCGAAGAGTATCCTTACATCTGGGACAAGAGTGTTAAGGAGTTTGCGGGTTACGGTAAGGAACACCACTGGGTGAAGCAGAGTGTGTTGTGGGATTTGCCATATTGGAAAGACTTGTTGTTAAGACACAACGTTGATGTGATGCACACTGAACGTAATGTTTTCATGAATATTTTTGACACTGTTATGGACATCAAAGGGAGAACAAAGGACAACGAGAAAAGTCGTCTAGACCTTCCGATTTGGTGTTCCAGAAAGGAGTTGGAGTTGAGGGATGCGGGACGTGGAAGAATGTTTAAACCCCATGCAAAATATGCTTTAACTAGACCACAACAGATTGCTGTGTGTATTTGGATGAATGGGTTGACCCTGCCTGACGGATTCGCTTCTAACTTGAGTAGATGTGTCGACGTGAAGGAGGGCAGGGTGTTTGGCATGAAAAGTCATGATTGCCATGTGTTTATGCAAAAACTACTCCCGTACGCGTTTCATGCCTTACCGAAGCCTATTTGGAAACCGTTAGTGGAGTTGAGTCACTTCTTTAAGGAGTTGACGGCTACTTCGTTGAGTGTGGAGAAACTTGTGAAGATGGAAGAAACTATCCCGGTATTGATTTGTAAGTTGGAGCAGATTTTCCCACCAAGTTTTTTTGACTCCATGGAGCATTTGCCTATCCATCTACCGTACGAGGCCTTGGTTGGTGGCCCAGTGCAGTATCGTTGGATGTATCCATTCGAAAGGTGAATGCTTGGTGAACTCTTTAATTTACTTGCAAATCATGCTTATAATAGTATTTTCTAACTTAACACCACCTTGTTAATGATCTTGAAGATTCTTACGCTCTTTAAAAGATAAAGTGTCGAACAAAGCCTGCGTTGAAGCTTCAATTTGTGAGGCATACTTAGTCGAAGAAATGACAACCTTTGCTTCTTTCTATTTTCCAACGGAGATAGAAACTAGAATGAGTAGAGTTCCCCGCAATCTTGGTGTAGCCAGCCGCACAGGGTTTGATGAACAAACGTCGATTTTCAACTATCCTGGTCACCCGGGGGGCAGGCTCACAAAATGTTACATTGATGAGAAAGATCGAAAGGCGGCTCACTTGTACATTCTTCTCAATTGCCCAGAAGTCGAACCCTTTATTGAGTAAGTCATAGAAGTTATATTATACATTCTTAACGTAGCTTTCATATTAAAGTTATTTGTTTCTTTCAATAGCTTATACACAGATATGCTAAAACTTGAGCAAAATGATTTAACTGATGACCAAATTCATAGTGAGGTGTCATCCAAGTTCGTTGGTTGGTTCGCGCAACATGTAAGACCCGTATACCAAGTGTTTTTAAGCCTATTTGCTTCTAACTCCCGTCAATATGGTAACAATGACCTACTTCTTATGTTGTACATAGATACAGGACCCTAACAACCATATTGAAGATTCTTTACTCCAAGCCCTTTCTTGGGGGCCGGTGAAGACTGTTAAAAAATGGCCTATTTACTATGTAAATGGCTACAAGTTTAATATTCTTCAATGGAGTGAAGGGATGCGCACCCATAACTACGGGGTTTGTGTTAAAGGCACCGCCGGTCAGTTGGAAGAAGACTTTTATGGAGTGCTGACGGAGATTGTTGAAGTTTCATTCTCTGGACGACTAAGAAGAGATATTGTTCTATTCAAATGTGATTGGTTCGACAACACAATCGGTGTTGGAACAAAGGTTGACAACAACTACGGCTTAGTTGAGGTCAAGAAGAATGGTAGATATAAAGGGTTTGATCCCTTCATTTTTGCCCAACAAGCTGAGCAGGTTTATTACACCGACTTCCCGGGAGGACATCGGGACTGGTATGCAGTAATCAAGGCCAAGGCCCGAAGTCAGATCACTGACAATGTCTCCGAGGAGGTCGATGACGCTTATCAGCTTGCACCACACGAGCTCAACGATGCGAATTTGTTGTTCAACATTGATCCAGTCATAATGGACGAGACACTCGCCACTACGGGGGGTGAACACATTGACAAAGACCTTGTCTCTCGATCAAAACGGTCTAGGGCTGATTTGGATACTGATGAACTTGTTCAAACAGATAACCACAGTGACACTGAAACTGAGGGGGAATTTGAAACTGAAACAGACACAGAGTATGTAGTTGTTAAACATATATACATAGGTTTATATATATCCTGAGACTAACCTTTCTTTTCATGATTTTATCCACAGATGACGGGACGTCGACTGCCCTTCAGTAGGGGTGGTGGGTCCAGGACCCCGGCTTCCCGTCTGGGGATGCAAACCCCAGGGCAGCAGACCACTCCATCACCACCACAGCGGACCACTCCATCCCCATTACAGCAGACCACTCCATCACCACCACCACAGCAGACCACTCCATCACCACTCCAGCAGACCACTCCATCACCACCACCACAGCAGACAACCCCATCACCCCCACAGCTGACCACCCCAGAGCAGACTCCTGGAGTTGATGGCTTGGAGGACCATGGCCATCAGGCGACCCCACCTCCGGCATCCCCTCTGCCCATGTTGGTACCCGTGCCGGCCGGAGACGAGTAAGTGACTAAATTTCATATACTTTTATGTTATTTGTATGATACTTTATATTAGGGTTTAGTTGAAAGACTTGTTGGTTTATTGGATGTTACTTTAATTAGTACTTGTATAGATTGAATTGTACTGGGCACTCTTCTGTTTGTAACAGGGTAACTATTTAAACTTGGAAATGTTACATTTACAGGGGAGACTCTGCCGAAATTTTGGGTGTCTCCCTAGATTGTGTGTTGTTTTATTCCTAACATAATTGTTGTCATTACAGCTTTGTTGATAGTAGTCGCACTACCAAAGCGATTACTAAGGTTTTGAAGGCCCAGTGGGATGGTCCATATATATCTTGGACAGATGCTGGGAAGGTTGTGCAAGATAGGTGGTTTGACACCTTCTCGGTAAGTTCCTAGCTCATTTATTGTGACTTGATTTGTAAAATAGACCCGTTATTAATTTTGATTTCTCAATTCATTTTACAGCGTGATTACCAGTGGGCGGAGGGTATGATTGATGAGATTAGGAAGGTCTTTGCCACAAAGACCTCCAAAATCATCAAGAGTACCCTTTGGAAGGTGAGGGACAAGGGTGAGCGCCCTCGTTGGATCCCGGAGGACCATTGGGACGGGATGGTCCAGAAGTGGGGCGGGGTCCCATTCCAGCAGGCGAGTGCTCGGAATAGGGCCAACAGAGCCGCCGATGCTGCAGCCTCGGTTTACACTGGGGGTAGCATTTCAACCCTCGAGCACAAGAAAAGATTTGTAAGTATATTTATGTTAAACATTTCTATTATGATTTGTCTTACATGTTTACAAATAATAATCTCAATGTTTTTTGTCCACCACAGGAGCAGAGGGAGCACCGGGAGCCTTCTTTGTTTGAGGTCATGCAAATGACCAAGAAGAACAAAGCCGGTGCATGGGTAAACCAGAAGACTACGGAGCTAGCGGTATTTACTTTTAACTGACACATGCTTTTAATTTACTTACAAATCAGCTTACTAATCCTATCGTTGTTTTTGAATTTACAGGAGGCGTATCAGGCCAGGAGGGCCGAGAAGGAGGCGGACCTGGTGGCTTCCACTCCTGAAGGGGAGGTTCCTCCCACCCTATCTTGTTCTGACGACAACGCCATCTATATGGAGGCTGTTGGCGGTGTGAACAAGAAAGGGAGGGTGTTTGGATTGGGTGGCGTCGGCACGCAGCTGGCGAAAAAGGGGAAGACCCCTTCCTCTTCGTCTTCCTCTGGTCTTCCGACTGAGGTCGTTCAGGTAATTCAAAACCTGAACGATGAGCTACAGGAGGAGCGACGTCAGAGGCAGTTGCTGTTGGAGCGGCACGAGGCGGACCGACAGAAGGCCGAGGCGGACCGACAGCGGGCCGAGGAGCAGCACGCCGAGACTCGTCGGCAACTTGCTCAGCAGCAGGAGCTACTGATGCAGTTGATGGCGAGGCTACCTCCCCCCACTTCCCAGGCGCCCCCACCACCACCCCAGGATCCCCCACCACCTTGATTGTAGTTCTTTTATTTATACACATTGTATATTTGATTTTTAGTTATGTTATATTTTTATTCAGTATTTATTTTGTCATTCTTTATATATTATGTCAATATTTATTGGTAATTACATTCAAATCACAAAGCCTTATTCTACCTATCATTAATAATTCAACCTATTTGATAAATTAATTTAATTATAAAAATTTTATCAGCCGATACAAAATATTAAGATATTTTTAAAGTTAAATTAACAAAACCAGTCAATATTGAATTAATTTTTAAAAAATATAAAAATTCCCGTTAGCGACGGACGCTGTGGTCGCTATATCACAATCACTAGCGACGGACGTTGTGGTCGCTAACTGACAACAACTAGCGACGGACATTGGCGTCGCTACATCGCAACCTCTAGCGACGGATACTGTGGTCGCTACATCACAATCAGTAGCGACGGAATAACTTGGTCGCTGTATCACTTCCTATAGCGACGGCAGACGGTGGTCGCTGAGGGCTGTTAGTAGCGACGGGTATTCGAGGTCGCTGTATGACAACACTTAGCGACGGCTGGAGTTATTGGGGCAGACACGATTTTAGCGACGGCCCTACCCCGTCGATATTGTAGCGACGGCAGTTATGTGGTCGCTGATGTGTTTTCGACGAGGGTTTTAGCGACGTCCTCTTGCCCGTCTGCGATGCCGTCGCTAAAACCATTAGCGACGGGAATTCCATTGATTAGCAACCAATTACTTCCGTCGCTAACAGTTGTTTTTTTAGTTGTGATTATAATTTGTATCTTATGCATTCTATCATAATTTCATGGATGGCAAACAACATAATCAATATAGTTCACAGAATACTTCATTCATAATTCAATATATTAATATACCTTGAATCCGTCTATAAAATATGCATTTCAAATGTAAAAACCCCCTACCTGGAATAGAGAATTCCAGAAGCTCCTTGAGCTATCGAACACTAGCGAACCACTAATCGCAAGCTCCGATCTCTATTCCTCAAAATCAAACAACTTCCTAAAATTCATAATAATTGATTTTTAATACCACAATCGATACAAACCTCACTTTCCAAGTTAGTAATCATTAAATTATGACCATTTCAGTAAGATATAACTCATCGAACCAAGTTGTCGACTTCGAAACTCGCCTCCGAATCAAGCTTCAAGCTCCGAATCACTCCAAAACTCTCTGAAACTACAGGAATAGCAATCTAGAAGTCATTTAAACTCACTTTTTCATAAAAATCTCAAGGTCCTTGAAATCCCAAGCTGTCCACATGTGCCAATAGCTTCCAATTGCTTTAAAATTCATGAAATTTTAAGAATTAAAGGTGGAGGCAAGAATAAATCAAAACCCAAGGTGAGAGTTCTTCAATCTTACCTCAATTTGAAGAATTCAAAGCTTTCCCCCTAAAACCATGGCTGCTAACGTGAAGAAGGGAGAAGAAGAGCTTGGATATCACTTTGATTTGATGAATTTAAGAGAGAATTGAAGAAGAAGAAAGATGGTGGTGTCGAATGAAAGAGAAAAAGAAGAAAGAAAAAGTGAATTCCTTCCCCTAAGCATACGTGAAACATAATTAGAAAAAGGAGAAGGAAATTACAATTTAAAGAATTAAGGACATATAAGTCATTTTTGAATTTGTTTTAATTAATCAGCCATTTTAATTTAATTTCTCTTTAATCTTACTTTGCCAATTAAATCTTAATTTAGGATGTTACACTTATGACTTGATCTGATTTATTATTAGATATAAACTGTTTAAAGATTTATTACATCGGGGGTTGGGTTTTCCTGACTCATTTTCCATATAATCATCACACAAGACTTTTCCCAAAGGCATCTAATACCACCACCAGGTATGAGAATTGCTTGTTGTTTAACTTTGTCGATAAATTCTTCAACCCTTCTAAGAAATTTATATTTTTCAATCTTCTATTACATTATATCATACATCCACGTACGATCCATTTTTTTTACATTAATATAACCAATAAGAATTCAAAAGATACAATTATTAACATTGACTTTAATTTCAACTCGCAATCATGTACCATAACATTTTAAAAAAAATATGGACAATATAACCTCTAAAAGATGGACATAATTTTTTTAACATCAACAAACAATAACCAACAATCTAAAAAGACAAATATTTTTTTCTAAAACTAACCAGCCAGACATACAATAGCTATCTAGTCTAATATTTTAAATAATTACAAAGGTTATGTTGTCTAATTTTAATACTATATTCTCAATCAAAATACAATTAACCATTCATCCAAAATACAAAATTAATCAATTTAAAATGTTTTATATTTTTGTCATGAACATAATGGTAAATGAGGTGATTTGCAACCCAAAACCAATTGACATTAGGTGTATGAGTTCATCTACTTATCAATCACTTTACTTGTTCATCTTTATTCGATGTGAGATTTCTTCATCTATACTATTTACACTTGATTTCCAACGGTTATAACTTTTAAGGTAACTTATCAAAATATTTGCTTCAGAAAATTATCTTATTATGATAAATAACTTTAAAAAACACATTGATATTATAATTATAGGAGATAAAAGTACTTTAAAAAACATAAAGATAAACAATGCTACTTCCTCTAGTCTCTAATATAAATAAAAAAAGTCAATTCTTTTAATCTCTAATATAAACAAAATGTTGACTAATTTTATCATATTAAATGTATTTTAGTTAATGTGACTTTTCTATTATTTTATCTTCATCTTCATTAAATATACTAAAAACAATTTCAAGAGTTAAATTAACTTTTTGAATGAATTTATGATAAATTTAATTAACACCTTAATAAATATGAAAAAAAGTTTTTTTCTTCTTCTGTTAGAGACGGGGGTAAGTAATTAATGAGTGAGAACAGCTATAAATTTCCTCTTTCAATAGCTAAATGCTATAACATCTGTTATTTTATATTTACGAAATAACTCACTTTTGGGGTAAAAAAAAGATAAGATGCTATATAAAACACACTAATTTAGTTCAAGAAGAAAATCTAATTACAAATGGAAATGATTTATATTGTTAAAATCACATGTTTTTTAAACGTGTTTCTCCGTCTCACCAATTAAAATATATCATGTAGATTACTTAATTTTTATCTTACTAATTGGTGTATTTTAAATTTCAAAATTTTAGAGATCAATTTTTCTTTTTTTATATCGGTTGTTTTAATAACTAATGTAAAAATATTTTTCACATTAGTTATTGAAACGACCTGTATAAAATAATAATTTTTATATCATTTATTTTAATAACTAACATAAAAATATGTTTTATATCGGCTATTGAAATAACTAGTGTAAAATATTAATTTTTTATACAAATTGTTTTAATAATTAATGTAAAAAAGTTTACACTAGATATTAAAACAACTGATATAAAATATTATGCATATAGAATTGTAACTTACATTTTTTGGTTAAGTATGTAGGATAAAACATAGATTAGTATCATATTTTTTAAAAATATAATAATCATAATATATTTAAATATATTTAAACTCTATTAAATATATTATTAATTAAAAATTTATATATTAACCAATCAATTTTTCAATTTTTAGTTTTACTTATTAACCAACTAGTTAATAAATTTTTGATATGTGAGTCACCACATTAGATTTCCATTAACAAAGTTAGTCAAAAGTTAACAAACGAAGATCTAACTAAAAAACAAACTTATGAAATATGTATTTAGCCTATTTAATTGCATAATATATGAACAGAATGTATGATTTTTTTACCTCTTTTTTTGTTTCATAAGTCTTTATCATCTAACTAAATGAGGAAGTATTTATCCTTTGATAACACAAATTCATTGTATTTTAAATTTTTTGGTATTCTAACCTATTTGAGAATAATTTTTTATAATTTGTAGAGTAAATTCTTTTTCAAATGTTTATTTTTGGTTAACAAAAAGAGATATATAACACTCTCTAAGTAATACAGCAGGAGAGTTAAATATTTGCACTGGGTCTTTGTATCTTTCACATCACCACGTTATTTTTAAAAGATCATACACATATATCTTATCCTGACCCCTCTAATTTTTTATGTCTTGGTCCAACTGCAAAGAACAATTTAAAGCCTTCGTGTTGAAACTTATGTAATAACCAATTCTGTTTCTTCTCTCTCTCTCTCTCTCTCTCTTTCTCTATTTGCATTCCACATATCAGTATATGGAAGAAAACCACCACCAAATGCAACAACAACGCCGTGAATTGACCTTACTAAGCTCCACATCCCAGAATCTGACTCCAGATCTGGCCACCGAAGATCATAGAGATTCTTCCATCAAAGAAGTGGATTTTTTCTCATCAGCTTCCCGACCCAAGAATAATATAGATGGGTCACCAACACTTTGCAATCATCATCTCGTAAGCGTAAGTTTTCAAGTTAAATAATGAATATTCGGTTCTCTTTATTTGTACACTTTTTGGAGTAATTATTTTCTATGTCCTGTTTATTAATGTACAGACGGTGCTGAATTTAAAGTGTGCTGGTAGCACTGAAATATTGTCAAGAGCAGTAAAGGATGAAAATTATATAACTGTGGTTTGTATCTTAAGATCGATCTTGTTGTTATCTCTACCACGATTGAGATTTACAGTTCTGTGTTTTATTTATTGTTTCAGCTGAGTACTCTTCGAAAGGAATTAGTGAGACTACATGAAGAGAATTGCAAGTTGAGAACTATGCTGGATCAAATCACTAAAAACTACAACCAGCTACAAATGTTCTTCGCTTTGCAGAAACAAAAACCATATCAGGTATTACATAGGTTTATATATTGGTTGAACACTCAAATTTATTGTAATTATATACACTCTATATTGTTTTTCAGAAAAGTTATAAGTGTATGATTATTTTTATAATTATTGAATTTTTTCAACTTTTTTTTAAGCCGTAAAGACATATGCGGAGCTAGATTAGAACGTGTGATTCATGTTTTTTCATAGGGTCCAATTTAGATATGAGAAGATGGGTGTATATACTATATTACCCTTATCCGTTGTGGTTTAAAACCGACAACGCATACTTGCGGGGTAAAATAATACGTATTATATATGTATTTATTAATATTTAATATTTTTAAAAATAATAATAAATAAAATATAGTATAAAGTAATATGTAATAAAATTTAATATAATATAATATAATATTATTTTCAGTTTAAATATAAGTAAATTTTAGTAGAATTTTTTGTCTTATGATATAAATAATTATACTTTTCGGGTGTCATTAAATGTTTATCTACTAAATATTTCATTCTTATAAGAACACAATTAATACTTTATGTAATAAATGATATTAAAGATATTTTAGGATATTACATCAAAATTTTGATAATATTAATATAAATAATTACTTTCAACTATGTTGTTTTTGTTTATGTTTAAAATCAGAGATACTATATTAAAACTTCATACATTAAAAATTATCAATGAAAATATTAAATTTTTTTATCTCATCATAAAATAATAAAAAAACCCAAATGTTTAAGTAATTTAATAGAACTAAATATTAATAATTGTGTAAGTATTCACCAAACGGGTATGAATTATTTTTTAATAGGTTTTTCATTGTTTCTGATCTATACTTCTTTGGGTATAATTGTGTTCATTGGTGGTCGCATAAAAAGAACATTGATTGAAGTCAAAAGTTTTTACCTTTTATGGAGTTTGTAGATGAGAGCAGTTAATGCATGACATATGGGAGAGTAATGTCAAACTTTAGGATCTCACATATATTATGTATGGAACAGAAGGTGGAGGCAGGAGCATGCACCAAATTAGACGCTAGTAACGTTGTTACATCGGTTTGTCGTGATGGTGTAGAAGAGCAATCATCGTCGCAGAGTCAAAAGTTAGAAGAATACAAATCCAGCAAAAAACCCAGGGTTTCCGTTCGTGCCAGATCAGAAGCTCCTCTCGTAATATTTTACACTAAGTAATTTAATTATTACATGAAATTTCACTTATTATTCTTTTATACTATAAAAAATAATACTTAATATTATTTTAAATCATTGTATAGATAAATAAAAAATGAATAAGTTATTTTTTTCTATATGTATTCAAAATTGCATAAATGTATTTTGTTTCAGATTAGCGATGGATGTCAGTGGAGAAAATATGGACAAAAAATGGCAAAGGGTAACCCATGTCCTCGTGCCTATTATCGATGCACTATGGCTGCAGGATGTCCAGTGCGTAAGCAGGTAATCTTTTATATGTCAAACTAATTTATAATAATTTATCCAACCAACTAAATCTTAATAATTAATTGTAAAAATAAAGTTAGAAATAAAAAATTTAATAATTAATATTAATTTTATCTATTGATCAAAGTCAACTAATTTGTTTATTAATTTTGATTTAGGCCAGTGTCTAAATATTTTTACAAACAAAATTATAAGTTTGGTCATTTAACATTTTTTTCCATATGTTTGATTTTCTCTAAGTGGTATATGTTTAATTTTCTCCGTAAAATCTCAAATTTAAATTTCTTTAAATAAAGTCTCATGCTTAAATATTTTCAACATGATTTGCTTTTATTTTTTTGGGTTGATTTTTTTTCACTTTGACTTTTTTACCTATGTTCTTTTACCTAAAATATCCATGTGAACCCAAATGTTTTTTCTCTCATTTTTTAAACAGTTTTACAAATATCTTATTTGTCAAAAAGCTAAACAAAACTTCACATTTTAAATCGATTTCAATTGAGAACATATTTAAAATATATTTTTTTAAATCATGCATTTACATTATTTAGTTAATAGTAAAATCTATTTAAAAACTATATTTTAAATTGATTTTTCAATAACTAATTTAAAAATACAAATTTTGGTTAATTATTTTTTATCATCATTCATAACATGTTCAATTTGTGTGTTAACCATAAATATTATCATTTAAAGATAATTTTAGAGTTTTGTTGTAAGCAAGACTCTTTAATTTAAGATAATGAAATTAAATATGATTTTGAATAAAAAAACTTACTTTTTTTTCTAATACCTTAACCAGTGTCACAACACAATTATTAGCATTTTCCTTTAAACAATCCATAATTAATTTATTTTTTAATAAAGAAATGTTAGTGGTTAATTTTTGTTAACATGACCTGTCCCTCCTTTACGTCCACCAGAAGAACTTATATCTCCGCTTTAATTAATTAATTTAAGTAGCCAAATCAAGTTATCAAATATTTATACACTAAATTTCATGACATTTATAGATCTTTATCCATGATTCAAGAATAACAAGCTAAGCACAAATACTAAAAGCTAAAAGCTAGCTAAAACTATTTTGTTTTACAAATTTTATTTTTGAAAATAAAAAATAAAAAGCCCGTAACGTAACCATCTGGCACATGCCTAAGTAATTGACAAGTTAATGTTTGTTATTAATGGTATGGATTTATTTCACCTATGCAAGTGTGACAAGTAACAAGTAAAAAGATAAAATTAAAAATAAAAAAATTATTTAAAATATTAATATCTATTTATACTAATTTTAATAAAACAGTTTCATTTTTAACATGTTGATTCCTTCATCTCTTGATTTATGTTGACACAGGTGCAAAGAAGCGCAGAAGACAAGACAGTGGTGATAACGACCTACGAAGGGAACCACAACCACCCTCTCCCACCAGCAGCCACAGCCATGGCGAATTCTACATCAGCCGCTGCGGCCATGCTCCTCTCCTCATCATCGTCATCATCAACAACCGTAGCAGCAGGACTGTTCTCTGCCGTGCCAACCCTGTCAGCCTCTGCACCGTTCCCCACCATTACTCTCGACATGACCCATAACAATAACATCATCCCCTCTCACCCCATGATCTTACCCCATTATATGACCCTTCTTCAACGACACCTACCTTCTTCTCTCATGGAAACCCTCACTGCAGCCATTGCTTCCGATCCTAGCTTCCCTGCAGCACTCGCGCTTGCCATTTCCTCATTTATTCCCCCCCACACACCCACTCATTCAAACAATAATAATACTAACAATGGTGGAACTGCAACTCTTAACACTCACCTTCCACAATCATGCCCTACATACCAACTCACCAGCTAATTAGCCACTATCTCTTTACCCAACATATATATTATTCTTCTTGGCTATGTACAAAAAAAGAAGATATATATGTAGAAACATAGTTTATTAGGTTTGTATTTTAGGGTGGAGGGTATATTCAAGGAAAAAGTGCTCTACGTCATATGCCTATATAAAACTCTTTGGAGAAGAAAATTTGGTTTCGTGAATGACACAACATAATGTTGTTAATTAACAGGGGTGAAACAGAAAGAGTTGGTCTAGAGTCATTGAAAGAAATACTTTTTTTTTTGTTGTGAGATTGAGATTTGCGAGTGTTTATGTTGAAACTTTTGATATAATTCTCGCCTTGATTTATACATATATATGCTCCCTCCCCTATTCTTTCTTATGCTACGGGTCCAATTTTAACTTCAATAAAATTGTTTCTAAGTTATTAATTATTTTTACTTTTTTTAAACAAGTAACTAGTTATATTTTTAAAAATTGAGATATTTGATTAATTCATTCGCTTTGTATAAAAATACATTTCCCACTCTAAACAGTATTTTATATTTTTTCTTTCAATTTCAGTAGGTTGATCATTTCAATTAACTGTGTTAAAAAGTTTGTAAATTTAGTTAAAATTATTTAACTCATTAATAATTTCTAGTAATTTTTTAAAAGTGTCTTTGAAATTATTATGATTCATTATCTTAATCTCTTTAGTATTATGAGTGAGTTCAAAAGAATTTATGAATAACTTATAAAAATAGTTGTATAACTTGATCTGGTCTCGATACCGATATATGGACAGAAAGGTCATTTGACCTAAAGCCGCTATGAAAGACCGATATCTCACATAATAGTGAAATTTAATATCGGCTTCCAATACTGCGCATGAGACTCATGACCCAATACTGGTATAAGTCATTCTCTCAATACCGAAAGTCAGAGTTGACTTATGCAATTGCATGTTGAGAAAACAATCTACAAAGCGATTGATGAGAAAGTATAGTCGTTAGGTAGCGTCACTGTTGCATGTCATCCTTTCTACAATGATCAGAATCAAGTTGACATTTTGTATGGTAAGCTCACTTACTCAAAACGACTCTTCTGCTACTCTAAGGTATACACACTTACAAATCAACAATGAAAAGGTTTCTTACTACAACTTACGCTCAAGCTCCTTTATTCTTTTTGAATATCTCATTAACTTGAACGTCGAAGTGTCCTTGTAGGTGACACCCTCTTTCGCTCCACAACGCATGAGGTGGTATTTCACTCGAATGAGCATCCTAAGACTCTTATTTCTCCACTGGAATAGGAGATATAATACCAGATCCCTACTGGATCGGTGTAAAATACATAAAGAGAAGCATCATTTGAGGCTACCACGCCGAATCTTGCACCCCGACCTAGACCAGTTCATTGGCACATCTGGTGTGACTCTGTAAATTAACTCCCACCTTTACATAAGCAAGAAAGTTGTCATGGAGGATAACACAGGGGTCCCTGAGGGTCATATGGAAGATTTGACGTTCCTAACAAGTTTAAGAACGCAAGTTTAAAGTAGGAGTTATTGAAGCTTGGTAAACATCTTAACTCTCATCAATTCATGAAACATTATTTTGTATATGGATGAAGTGTTACCAACTATGTTGTGTGTTTGTGGCAGAGTACACCATGTGTCGATCCGTGTTTGATATGAAGTTATCCAAATATCATGAGGAAAAACCCAAGATCGCCTTATGGATTAACGGAATACCCAAAGAGTAATGGAGTTTGGCATACGATGATGATGGGCGTAGATTTGGTCACATGACGACCAATGTAAGAGTGTGTAAACAAAGTTTTGAAAGGTGCCCACAACATGTCAATCATGACGTTGGTCAAATGTACGTATGTCCGGATAGTTGAGTACTTTGTCTGACGTGATTAGCAGGCAAGGTCTGAGTTTAGGGAAGGGTTTAGGTACAACAAGAAGTTAATGGAACGTCTAACTAAAAACCAAGCATGTGGTTGCACTCACCTAGTTTGACAGTTTGATGTTCATGGCCATCATTTCGAGGTTGAAGAAGGTTTTGACCCTGTTACATAGTGTGGAAGAAGGAAATATACAGTGACGTTGTCGTCTAATCCTTCTTGTGATTGTGGAAGATTTCAAGCGTTCAAGTTTTCATGCTCACACCTCATCGCATCATGCCAAGTTGTTAGTGTTGATTATTTTCAATTTATTCATCCAGCTTACACACAGGAACATATCATAAACGCGTATTTTGCTCAATAGTACCCTATCGGTAACGATGATGATATACCTGGCATAGACGATGGGTGGAAGCTTGTTCCTAACCACTAGAGGTTACAGCCAAAAATTTATCCAAAGGCATCTCGGATTCGTAATGAAGTGGATTGGGTTGACCACCAACCCAACACCATGAGATGTCAACAATACAAACAGGGAGGTCATAATCGTCGCAAATGTCAGCATTCTAGCCAAGGTGAAACCTCACAGTCAACCTGAGAAATGACTGTTTTAATATTGCATGCTAATGAGAAACTAAGTTAAGTGTGTGTGATTTGTAAGATATCATTTCAATATATATAAAATTGCGTTGCTATATAAAACAGGCCATTAAACAAAATAGTCCATTAAAGTAGAAAACAAATTTTTAATACATAACACACTCCATCACACAGTCTATAGGGGTTTAGTTATTTAGTGGTGGGGGTTATGGCAAGAAAATGCAAGGCCTCACAAAGTTTCTTGCATGTCGGTGAGGGTTTCGTCATGGTTGTAAATCAGGGATGTTCTCGTCCTTTTCTTCATCCTCACCCGTGCACTGAACTACCTGTACCAAATAGGTCCATGTTTAGGTCTAGGCCTTCCCCTAACCTATGTGAGGTACCCTCACCTCTACGCATGATGAGTGGTGTGTCAGGCGTCAATAGATTTTAGACAAACATGGTCGGTGACTCATGTGGCTCGGGAACATATCCACTTTGATGGTTTAGAGTCAGACTTAGAAGGGGAGCTTGAATAAGTCTTAGACTCTTTTTCGTGTAAATTTTGAATAAAAAAGAATACAAGTAATCAAATGATAAAGAGAAGGAGGAAATAGACACTCAGAGTTTATACTGGTTCACTTCCAATACAAAAGCTATGTCCAGTCCCTTCCAACGTGAAAGATTTCCACTATTGTAAAATCACCTTTATAATGTCAGCACCAGACCCGTGCACCAAGTATTCTTTCAACAAGCCACTTCTGGCTCAACCCAAGTATTCTTTCAACAAGCCACTCCTGGCTTAACCCAAGTATTCTTTTGAAAGCCTCTTCAGGCCAAAGTGTTTCCCAACACACAAACTAGATAATTTTACATGCATACCTTTATCACATTTTGAACCAAATTTTCCAAGATAATCTTTGGTATTCAGAATGTGACAGGTGCATCCAAAAGGATGAAAATATGAGATGTTGGGTTTTCTACCTTTCCACAATTCATAGGGAGCCTTATTCAATATTGGTCTAATAAAAACTATGTTTTGAATATAACAAGAAGTACTCACAGCTTCTGCCTAGAAATATTTTAGAAGATCATTTTCACAAAGCATGGTTCTAGCCATCTCCTGCAAAGATCTGTTTTTCCTTTCTACAACTCCATTTTGTTGTGGAGTTCTTGGTGAGGAAAAACTGTGGGTTATTCTAGACTCATTGTAGAATTTTTTAAAAATTTCATTTTCAAATTCTCTGCCATGATCACTTCTTATTGTACCAATACAGTATCCTTTCTCATTCTGAACTTTCTTGTAAAAGATTTTAAATACTTTCACAGACTCATCCTTGTGGGCTAGGAAGTATACCCATGTTAATCTGGTGAAGTCGTCAATGATAACAAATCCATATTTCTTTCTTGTCAGACTTTGTACTTAAGAGGGACCAAATAGATCTAAATGTAATAATTCTAAAGGTCTGGATGTAGAAACAACATCTTTGTTTTTAAAAGAGGTTTTGTGTTGTTTTCCACTTTGACATGCTTCACATGGTAGGGAACTGTTAGAGGAAAATTTTGACAATCCTTTGACTAGATCCTTTCTGTGAAGCTTTGAGATAAGTTTGAGACTTACATGTCCAAGCTTTCTATGCCAAATCCATCTTTCCTCAAAATTTGAAAATAGACATTTTACATTTTGATCATTTAGTTCATTCAAGTCTACCTTATAAAGGTTATTGTGTCTGTTAGCGTTAAAAAGTATGGTTCCATCATGATTGGTGATTGTAAACTTATTTTTGTCAAATGAAACTTGATACCCACTGTCACAAAATTGACCGATGCTCAGTAGGTTATCTTTCAGCCCTTCAAGAAGAAATACATTTTCAATGACAAGTGAGGGAAATTTACCTACTTCACCAGACCCGATGATTCTTCCGGTCTGGTTCCCTCTAAATGTGACAGATCCTTCTTTAAATTTCTCCAGGTCTAGGAACATAGACCTTTTCCTGTCATGTGATGCAAGCATCCACTGTCCAGATACCATTGCAGAGTTTTTGTTCTTGATTTCAAACATATCTGCAAAAGAAATGATTAATAATTTTGGTACCCATATTCTTCTGGGTCCTAGATGGTTAGTGAGTTTTTCATTCCTCTGCTTTCTTTTCCTGCATTCATTTATAGAATGACCATGATTTTTACAGTAATTGCACTTAATGATTCTACGTTTTTCTGGAACAAATATAGGGACTGAAGGTGCTTAAAAACTTTTGATTTTAAAACATTTTTCTTGTTCACAAATCCTAGACCAAGCCCTTTTTGATTTCCCTTAGATAAGCATTCACGTTTTTAGTGCTAGTAACAAACTTACTTACATCTGAGGAAAGAGAGTTGACTAGATTTTTTAGTCTAACAATTTCTTTTTCCTAAAAGTTGCAGTGGCTCTGAGATTTTTCAAATCTTTTTTCAAAGAAGTATTTTCTTTTCTAATTTTACTTAACTCATCAAGATTTAATTCTTTTTCTTCTAAAGTATTTGTGGTATGTTTTTCTTCTTTTAATAACAAGATTTGATTTTCAAAATTAGTGACCATATCAACATGCTTTAGTTTCAATTTTTTGAAATTTTTTAATATTTTAGAAAAATCATTAAATAACAACTCATAATTCTGTTTAAGTTCTGAGTAACTCACTTCTTTAGAGTCTGAGTCATTGAGGCTAGCGTCTAAGTCTGTTTCTTTGCTCTCCATGAGACAAATTTAAGCTGACTCACTTTCTTCATCAGACTCTTCTGAGCTGGATGATCCTTTATCATCCCAAGTGATCAGACCCTTTTGTTTCTTTGGAAACTTCCTTCTTTCCCTTTTGTCTTCTATCTTTGTTTAGAAGAAGGCATTCTGCTTTTATGTGTCCTGACTTTCTGTAATTAAAACATTCTAAGACGAGATTGTCAGTTTTAAACTTAAATTAACTTTTACCTTTGTAGTCTTTCTTTTGAAAAGTTTCCGCTCTGAACTTTTTCTTCCTTAGTAACTTATGAAATCTCTTGGTTACAAGAGCTAACTCTTTTAGTGTCATGATCTGAATCACCAGAGTCTGGTTCAGAACTAGACGACTATTCTATTTTCAGACCCTTTCCTCTTCTCATATCGTCAGATTTCAAGGCAATGCTCTTAGTGGAAGCAGATTTGTAAGTTTCTTTCTCCTTCAGCTTCAGCTCATGAACCCTAAGAACTCCAAGCAACTTATCCAGAGAGAAGGTGCTCAGATCCTTAGCTTCTTCCAAAGCAGAGCATTTGGCATCGAATCTTTCAGGCAAGCATCCAAGAAGTTTGACATTTATGTCTTCTATGGAGGGAGTAGTTCCAAGATTTTTTAAGCCATTTATAAGAGTTTGGAATCTTCCAAACATTTGATCTACTAACTCATGCTCCTCCATTTTGAAGTTATCATATTGTTTAGTTAACAATATCTTCTTTGATCTTTTGACATTTGAAGTTCCTTTGTAATTACATTGTAAAGCATCCCAGACTTCTTTCATTGTTTTATAGCTGAATACCTTGTTGTATTTAGACTTATTGAGAGCGTATGTGAGAAGAAATCTAGCTTTGGCATTTATCTTCATTTTTTTATTTCATCAGAGCTCCATTTGTTTTCAGCTTTAGGTTGTCCTTCACCATGTACAGGAGAGCCATAATCACCATTAATGATGAAAGCTCAAAGATTACATTGAGTGGATTTTATGAACATTTCCATCCCGTCCTTCCAATATGGATAATCTTCCCTAAAGAAAGCTGGGGGTCTATTGATGGATGATCCTTCTGTGATCAATTGATTACTTTGAGAATCTGCCATAGATCTTGATCCTTTTCACTCAAGGGAGTGATCAACCCAAAGGACAAGCTCTGATACCAATTGATGGTTTAGAGTCAGACTTAGAAGTGGAGCTTGAATAAGTCTTAAACTCTTTTTTGCGTAAATTTTGAATCAAAAAGAATTTAAGTAATCAAATGATAAAGAGAATGAGGAAATAGACATTCAGAGTTTATACTGGTTCAGTTCCAACACAGAAGCTATGTCCAGTCCCTTCCAACTTGAAGGATTTCCACTATTGTAAAATCACCTTTACAATGTCAGCACCTGACTCGTGCACCAAGTATTCTTTCAACAAGCCACTTCTGACTCAATCCAAGTATTCTTTCAACAAGCTTCTCCTGGCTTAACCCAAGTATTCTTTCGAAAGCCTCTTCAGGCTAAAGTGTTTCCTAATACACAAACTAGACCTGGTAACTCACCAGATTTATACAAACAGTAATAATGAAAAGTTTTAGGAGCATAGTGTACAAAAAATAATAGACAAATTTTGAGATTGAATACTAAGTATCTTTGATACAAGACCTGAGTCTGCTAGAAGCAGAGCTAGAGAATAGTGAAGGTCTTTGTCTTTTTATAAGAAAGTGAACTAAGATTGAATGATGACTCGAGGAGCTTTCTTCTCAGATATTTCTCTATGTCTTGAATGTTCAAACTTCCTTGATATTTATAATGACTTGAAAGATATATCCGTTATTAAATCTTGAGTGAAGATATAGACGTTGGAAATCCTTTGAAGGTATTTTGTCATAGGCTTCTTGAGATCAAACCTTAAGTTGATTTAGGGCTTAAGAGATGTCTGAATCATATTTCAGTATTTTCAAGAGAATAGTTTATCATGTATTTCCATGCATAAAACCTTTCGTGAACTTATCCTTGACTGAGCGAGGGGTTGCTTTCAGAGATGTCCTGATGAGTTTTCTGACTTGCGATCAGAGTTTGCAGAAGTAGGTACGCTGACAACTGCTGCTCATGTTGATTTTGTTCTTTTTTTTCTTTGATGATAGTTACGCAAATATGGTATGATCGTTTCTCCTGAAACATCACCAAAATAGATTTTTCGAACGTTGATAAAGAGTTCTTTATTCAAGATACTTCTATCAGACTTTTGTTGTTCTACCAGACTTTTAGAGCATACATCTACCCCCCTTTAGTTTTTACAACTTAATCTTTATATCCTTAAATTACTTTTGCACTAAAAGAAAATAGTATGAGCAGTTAAGACTTTATTCTTTTAGTGAAAGTACTTAATGAGCGGTATAAACAAATTCAGGGATTGTAAAATTTGGGATCTGGTCCAACGGGACTTGAAACTTATATTTTTTACCAGACTTTTTCTCAACATACTTGTCTAACCACTTGTGGTTCAACCAGCTTTACCAAAGAATTGATTCACGTTAGGGGTATAGTAAAAATCCTAGTTTGTTTCATAACCTTGTGATGGATACTGATATGTTGGCCATAGTGAAACCGGGTCAACCTATGTTGGCATAAAATAGCTATCATGTTCTTAAGGTGGCAATTGGAGTAGACTGTATATCTGTTGTTCTTCTTGAGACCTTCCCCTCACAATCCCCTAATGTTCATTCCCGCTTCCAGGCATGTTATGTCATACGGCTCGTTCGGTGCTTCATGCATTCTGATCGGTACAGGTTGAATAGCTTGTTGCACCTGACCTTCTGCTCCCCACATTTACATAACATCCATCGAATATTGCCGAATCTGTTTAAGCAACATGCCTACTAACCATGTAGGAATCTATGCATCCTTTGTAGCCAAGTAGTGGATGCTTTCTACCACATCAACCTGAGAAAAAGAACTAAATAGTCAATCAGGGGTATTTCAAGGAAAAACAAACCTAACGGTAAATACGCAATAGAGATAGACTACCGAACGCCCTGTTACATAATGTTTTCGTGTAACCCATCTCCATGTATATGAGATAAACCAACGCTTGTACTTTGAATTTGCTCCCAATAAACCCATCTGTGTTGGATTTGTATACACAAACTGATGGTGATTTTCCCATATTGTGATAACGATATGTACACATGTGCTCAGTTTTCCCCTGGCTTGCCTCTTTGCGTGATTTCGTGTAGGTGCTCAGGTTGCCGAGGATCTGAAAGGATATGCTATTGCATTCCAAACTGCCTCATCACTCAATCTGGCTGGTGCCATTCAACTATGTTGCACAACTAAAAAAACAACTGTTAGCGACGGAAGTAATTGGTCGCTAATCAATGGAATTCCCGTCGCTAATGGTTTTAGCGACGGCATCGCAGACGGGCAGGAGGACGTCGCTAAAACCCTCGTCGAAAACACATCAGCGACCACATAACTGCCGTCGCTACAATATCGACGGCGTAGGGCCGTCGTTAAAATCGTCTCTGCCCCAATAACTCCAGCCGTCGCTAAGTGTTGTCATACAGCGACCTCGAATACCCGTCGCTATTAACAGCCACCAGCGACCACCGTCTGCCGTCGCTATAGGAAGTGATACAGCGACCAAGTTATTCCGTCGCTACTGATTGTGATGTAGCGACCACAGTATCCGTCGCTAGAGGTTGCGATGTAGCGACGCCAATGTCCGTCGCTAGTTGTTGTCAGTTAGCGACCACAACGTCCGTCGCTAGTGATTGTGATATAGCGACCACAGCATCCGTCGCTAGTGTTAAAACGTCAGCGACGGACATGTCCCGTCGCTAACGGGAATTTTTATATTTTTTAAAAATTAATTCAATATTGACTGGTTTTGTTAATTTAACTTTAAAAATATCTTAATATTTTGTATTGGCTGATAAAATTTTATAATTAAATTAATTTATCAAATAGGTTGAATTATTAATGATAGGTAGAATAAGGCTTTGTGATTTGAATGTAATTACCAATAAATATTGACATAATATATAAAGAATGACAAAATAAATACTGAATAAAAATATAACATAACTAAAAATCAAATATACAATGTGTATAAATAAAAGAACTACAATCAAGGTGGTGGGGGATCCTGGGGTGGTGGTGGAGGCGCCTGGGAAGTGGGGGGAGGTAGCCTCGCCATCAACTGCATCAGTAGCTCCTGCTGCTGAGCAAGTTGCCGACGAGTCTCGGCGTGCTGCTCCTCGGCCCGCTGTCGGTCCGCCTCGGCCTTCTGTCGGTCCGCCTCGTGCCGCTCCAACAGCAACTGCCTCTGACGTCGCTCCTCATGTAGCTCATCGTTCAGGTTTTGAATTACCTGAACGACCTCAGTCGGAAGACCAGAGGAAGACGAAGAGGAAGGGGTCTTCCCCTTTTTCGCCAGCTGCGTGCCGACGCCACCCAATCCAAACACCCTCCCTTTCTTGTTCACACCGCCAACAGCCTCCATATAGATGGCGTTGTCGTCAGAACAAGATAGGGTGGGAGGAACCTCCCCTTCAGGAGTGGAAGCCACCAGGTCCGCCTCCTTCTCGGCCCTCCTGGCCTGATACGCCTCCTGTAAATTCAAAAACAACGATAGGATTAGTAAGCTGATTTGTAAGTAAATTAAAAGCATGTGTCAGTTAAAAGTAAATACCGCTAGCTCCGTAGTCTTCTGGTTTACCCATGCACCGGCTTTGTTCTTCTTGGTCATTTGCATGACCTCAAACAAAGAAGGCTCCCGGTGCTCCCTCTGCTCCTGTGGTGGACAAAAAACATTGAGATTATTATTTGTAAACATGTAAGACGAATCATAATAGAAATGTTTAACATAAATATACTTACAAATCTTTTCTTGTGCTCGAGGGTTGAAATGCTACCCCCAGTGTAAACTGAGGCTGCAGCATCGGCGGCTCTGTTGGCCCTATTCCGAGCACTCGCCTGCTGGAATGGGACCCCGCCCCACTTCTGGACCATCCCGTCCCAATGGTCCTCCGGGATCCAACGAGGGCGCTCACCCTTGTCCCTCACCTTCCAAAGGGTACTCTTGATGATTTTGGAGGTCTTTGTGGCAAAGACCTTCCTAATCTCATCAATCATACCCTCCGCCCACTGGTAATCACGCTGTAAAATGAATTGAGAAATCAAAATTAATAACGGGTCTATTTTACAAATCAAGTCACAATAAATGAGCTAGGAACTTACCGAGAAGGTGTCAAACCACCTATCTTGCACAACCTTCCCAGCATCTGTCCAAGATATATATGGACCATCCCACTGGGCCTTCAAAACCTTAGTAATCGCTTTGGTAGTGCGACTACTATCAACAAAGCTGTAATGACAACAATTATGTTAGGAATAAAACAACACACAATCTAGGGAGACACCCAAAATTTCGGCAGAGTCTCCCCTGTAAATGTAACATTTCCAAGTTTAAATAGTTACCCTGTTACAAACAGAAGAGTGCCCAGTACAATTCAATCTATACAAGTACTAATTAAAGTAACATCCAATAAACCAACAAGTCTTTCAACTAAACCCTAATATAAAGTATCATACAAATAACATAAAAGTATATGAAATTTAGTCACTTACTCGTCTCCGGCCGGCACGGGTACCAACATGGGCAGAGGGGATGCCGGAGGTGGGGTCGCCTGATGGCCATGGTCCTCCAAGCCATCAACTCCAGGAGTCTGCTCTGGGGTGGTCAGCTGTGGGGGTGATGGGGTTGTCTGTTGTGGTGGTGGTGATGGAGTGGTCTGCTGGAGTGGTGATGGAGTGGTCTGCTGTGGTGGTGGTGATGGAGTGGTCTGCTGTAATGGGGATGGAGTGGTCCGCTGTGGTGGTGATGGAGTGGTCTGCTGCCCTGGGGTTTGCATCCCCAGACGGGAAGCCGGGGTCCTGGACCCACCACCCCTACTGAAGGGCAGTCGACGTCCCGTCATCTGTGGATAAAATCATGAAAAGAAAGGTTAGTCTCAGGATATATATAAACCTATGTATATATGTTTAACAACTACATACTCTGTGTCTGTTTCAGTTTCAAATTCCCCCTCAGTTTCAGTGTCACTGTGGTTATCTGTTTGAACAAGTTCATCAGTATCCAAATCAGCCCTAGACCGTTTTGATCGAGAGACAAGGTCTTTGTCAATGTGTTCACCCCCCGTAGTGGCGAGTGTCTCGTCCATTATGACTGGATCAATGTTGAACAACAAATTCGCATCGTTGAGCTCGTGTGGTGCAAGCTGATAAGCGTCATCGACCTCCTCGGAGACATTGTCAGTGATCTGACTTCGGGCCTTGGCCTTGATTACTGCATACCAGTCCCGATGTCCTCCCGGGAAGTCGGTGTAATAAACCTGCTCAGCTTGTTGGGCAAAAATGAAGGGATCAAACCCTTTATATCTACCATTCTTCTTGACCTCAACTAAGCCGTAGTTGTTGTCAACCTTTGTTCCAACACCGATTGTGTTGTCGAACCAATCACATTTGAATAGAACAATATCTCTTCTTAGTCGTCCAGAGAATGAAACTTCAACAATCTCCGTCAGCACTCCATAAAAGTCTTCTTCCAACTGACCGGCGGTGCCTTTAACACAAACCCCGTAGTTATGGGTGCGCATCCCTTCACTCCATTGAAGAATATTAAACTTGTAGCCATTTACGTAGTAAATAGGCCATTTTTTAACAGTCTTCACCGGCCCCCAAGAAAGGGCTTGGAGTAAAGAATCTTCAATATGGTTGTTAGGGTCTTGTATCTATGTACAACATAAGAAGTAGGTCATTGTTACCATATTGACGGGAGTTAGAAGCAAATAGGCTTAAAAACACTTGGTATACGGGTCTTACATGTTGCGCGAACCAACCAACGAACTTGGATGACACCTCACTATGAATTTGGTCATCAGTTAAATCATTTTGCTCAAGTTTTAGCATATCTGTGTATAAGCTATTGAAAGAAACAAATAAGTTTAATATAAAAGCTACGTTAAGAATGTATAATATAACTTCTATGACTTACTCAATAAAGGGTTCCACTTCTGGGCAATTGAGAAGAATGTACAAGTGAGCCGCCTTTCGATCTTTCTCATCAATGTAACATTTTGTGAGCCTGCCCCCCGGGTGACCAGGATAGTTGAAAATCGACGTTTGTTCATCAAACCCTGTGCGGCTGGCTACACCAAGATTGCGGGGAACTCTACTCATTCTAGTTTCTATCTCCGTTGGAAAATAGAAAGAAGCAAAGGTTGTCATTTCTTCGACTAAGTATGCCTCACAAATTGAAGCTTCAACGCAGGCTTTGTTCGACACTTTATCTTTTAAAGAGCGTAAGAATCTTCAACATCATTAACAAGGTGGTGTTAAGTTAGAAAATACTATTATAAGCATGATTTGCAAGTAAATTAAAGAGTTCACCAAGCATTCACCTTTCGAATGGATACATCCAACGATACTGCACTGGGCCACCAACCAAGGCCTCGTACGGTAGATGGATAGGCAAATGCTCCATGGAGTCAAAAAAACTTGGTGGGAAAATCTGCTCCAACTTACAAATCAATACCGGGATAGTTTCTTCCATCTTCACAAGTTTCTCCACACTCAACGAAGTAGCCGTCAACTCCTTAAAGAAGTGACTCAACTCCACTAACGGTTTCCAAATAGGCTTCGGTAAGGCATGAAACGCGTACGGGAGTAGTTGTTGCATAAACACATGGCAATCATGACTTTTCATGCCAAACACCCTGCCCGCCTTCACGTCGACACATCTACTCAAGTTAGAAGCGAATCCGTCAGGCAGGGTCAACCCATTCATCCAAATACACACAGCAATCTGTTGTGGTCTAGTTAAAGCATATTTTGCATGGGGTTTAAACATTCTTCCACGTCCCGCATCCCTCAACTCCAACTCCTTTCTGGAACACCAAATCGGAAGGTCTAGACGACTCTTCTCGTTGTCCTTTGTTCTCCCTTTGATGTCCAACAGTGTCAAAAATATTCATGAAAACATTACGTTCAGTGTGCATCACATCAACGTTGTGTCTTAACAACAAGTCTTTCCAATATGGCAAATCCCACAACACACTCTGCTTCACCCAGTGGTGTTCCTTACCGTAACCCGCAAACTCCTTAACACTCTTGTCCCAGATGTAAGGATACTCTTCGACCCTCTGCCAAACTCGTGCACCAGATAACCTACGGGGTGGAGGTTCGTTAACAACCTTGTTCTTCTTAAAAGCGGTTTTGTTCCTCCTAAACGGGTGATCCAACGGTAGAAACTTTCTATGACAGTCAAAGAAACTTGTCTTGCCACTAACAGGGAGTGATTCCCCCCCGGTATGTTCCATGCATACAGGGCAAGCAAGCTTCCCAGACGTGGACCATCCAGAAAGCATACCATAGGCCGGGAAGTCGTTAATAGTCCACATCAAAACAGCACGCATCATAAAGTTGTTCTTCAAAGACACATCGTATGTCATTACCCCGACATCCCATAACTGTGATAACTCTTCAACCAACGGTTGCAAAAACACGTCTATGTTCGCCTTTGGATTTTTGGGTCCTGGAACCAGTATAGATAGAAACATGACCTCCCTCTTCATACACATATCAGGCGGCAGATTGTATGGGGTCAGGATGACTGGCCAACAAGAGTAAGCCCTTCCGTATTGACCGAAAGGGTTAAACCCATCAGTACATAGTCCAAGTCTTACATTTCGCGGCTCGCCAGAAAAGTCCGGATATAGCTCATCCAAACACTTCCATGCTTTCCCGTCGGAAGGATGGCAAAGAAACCCCTCTTGTGATCGGTTCAGAGCATGCCAACGCATGTGTTTTGCCGTGGACAATGAGGCATACAGGCGTTGAAGACGCGGTGTTATAGGGAAGTACCACATTTTCTTCCTGGCCGTCCGGGTTACCTTCCCTCTCCTTTTAACGGTCTTGTAGCGTTCCTCATTACAATGCAGACATTTTGTGACACTCTCGTCTGCAAACTCATTTCTGAACAGCATACATCCACCAACACAACACTCTATCTTCACACAACCCAGCCCCAAGTTTGCCACTTGTTTCTTAGCACGGTACAGGTTTGCTGGCATTCTGTGATTACTAGGCATGGTGGAACCCATCAGACTGACCATTCTATCAAAACAACCTCCAGAAAGATTATAATCTGCCTTTATGCTTAAAGCAGCTAGGGAGGCGGATAACTCAGTGTGATTGTTGCACCCGTCCCACAATGGAGTCTGAGCCGCCGCCAACAAATCATAAAATCTCTTCACCTCCGGATTAGGATCCTCCTCTGCATTGTCAGAGTCCCCATTACCTGCTTGGTCATTATGTTCCAGCATACGCCCGGTGGAGGGTCCAACATGATCCATCACCATTTGTTCTATGTTGTTGTACGTATCCCTGTTTCCTCCAACCTCGTAGTAAGACTGTTGCACGGTTACTTCTGACGGTCTACGCGGTAACTGCTCACCATGGTTGTACCAGCAGTGGTATGTTTCCATGAACCCTTTCTCAGTTAGGTGGCACATGACATCATCCGCGTATTCAAAACTCATGCATTTGCACCTTGAGCACGGACAACGGATCTTCTGAGTCACTTCAAATCCAGGCGTGTTTGCCGTAGCGAACGGAATGAACTCCAACAGCCCCATCATAAACTCCTCAGTCACTCGCCGATTGCGATCTAGTCGGTTGTACATCCATCGCCGATTTGCCGGTACCTCCATTTACAATATCTAACAAGCACGATTTCTGTTACCTTACACGTTTAAATTTTTATTTAACTATCGGTTGTGAATCACTCTATCTCTTTGATGTTGCAAATTGGTGGGGCCCTATCCCATTCGGGATGAATATGCAACCATCCGTAACCCATCCCATAATTGTATGTGGTCTATCTTGAGTTGAATGAATGTTCATTTGAAATTTCGGCAGCATTTCGCATTGGTCCCCGAGTACACAGAGATACGTACGGTATGAAACACCACACGTAGACATGCACCCTGGGGACAATACGAAACACCATAACCGAAATTTCAAATGAACATTCATTCAACTTCTCAAGATAGACCACATACAACATTGATGGGTTACGCCCTACAAGTTACAAATTCATACCAAACTGTCCAACCGGGACAATTCAAGCTCCAACACAACACGGTACATCAACCGGTTGTTTTGAAACTTGAACGGGAATCTAATGGGTACACACACGACTAAACCCTACATTATTAAAGTTGAGTTTCATTTTTTAAGTTCCCTAAGAAAGGGAGTCTACCGAAATTTTGGCGGAGTCTCCCCTGTAAACTAGACATTTCCCAAATTTACAAACGAGCTGTTACATATAGAAAACTGCCCAGTATTGATAAATAAACATATCATACGCATTGTATATGATATTCAGAGTTATGAACACCAAATCATGTTATCAATATATAAAATCAATGCCTACTGAGCTCTGCTCTCCACTAACGTGCAACATTACACATGCATCGTAAATCATGTTATCAGCACACAAAACCAATGCCTAATGAGCTCTGCTCTCCACTAACAAACAACATTACACATACATAAAAAATCATGTTATCAACACACAAAATCACTGCCTAATGAGCTCTGCTCTCCACTAACAAACAACATTACACATGCATATAAAATGGTGTCTTATCAGCACACAAAACCAATGCCTAATAAGCCCTGCTCTCCACTAACAAACAACAATCCACATGCATACACATAATGAGCAAGTCAGTGTTAGGGGATTACCTCGAGGAAAAAAGTGAGCGAAGAATATGAAGCTGTCGACAAACGATCACAGACCACGCGTAACGTGTGCTAGTCTGCATGACAAACCAATAACTGGTTGGATAGTTAAGAGTAGCAAGGAAACTAAACAAAGAGAGACACGTCAAGCAAATTATAGATTAAGTACATTGCAAGGAAACTAAACAAATAGAGACAGTCAAAGCAAATTGCAGCTACGGTGGCATTGGATAAAGCGCTCAATTGGAAAATCCTAGGATATCTCAAGGAAAATGATATCTATGTTAGTCCGGAATTGTTAATTTCCGACATCACTGTATGTAGATTAGAAAATTGTGGAATTGTAAATTTGACTGATGCAGTATCCAGTGATCATTATTCCTAATCTAGCAATGACACACCTGTGGACCAATGACATATTTTTATTTTATTTTTGACCAGCTATCATTACTAATTATTATTCATGATTCATGGCTTCAAAATTGCAATTCATCATCACACTATCCTGCTACATTCCAGGTCATGTTTAATAAATCTCTAATCATTGTACCAAGCTATTGAGGTTTCCACCTACTCGTTTGGATCTTTATTGATTAATTTGCCTTACAATTTAAATCTTAGTCCAGATATGATTTTATTAATTATATATATTAATAATATAATTTTATATATACTAGTAAGTGGTAAGCTCAGAAATTGACATACTGAGCTGTTGGTTTGGTGACCTTAAGAGGTCAGTTTCAGTTAGAAGCAGGGTTATATTGACAGTCTTCAAAAATTATTTCAACTAATTGAATATAAAATGTATTATAATTTGATAATTAATATATATATTTTAATCTAAAACTGATCCGATGAAATGCAATGCAATGGAAACTAAGCATCCGTACCATTGACACATGAAAGGGCGAAAACTCAAGTAAGAGGCCACGAAGACGAAATTTCCATCTCTATACAGAATACAAGACCGCTCTTTCTTCTTCCACAACCACCACACGAGAGCAACAATGGGTATCCAAATTTTGGAGCCCAACACGTGCATCAGGGGTTGCTGTAGCAGCCCCTCTATTCCTCTCCATCTCCCTCCATCCTCTTATACTCTCCTCTCACCCATTGCCCGAGGTACACCCTTCTCCTATTCTTTTCTTATGTGAGCATGGAAATACATGCCTTCATGCTACTTATTTTTGTTGTTATTTGGCATTGAAAAATGATACTTAGACATCCCCAGAAAGGTGTATTTGCTGTTTGAGATGTAAGAGATTAAGGAGAGGAAATAAAATGTGTGATAGATGATGTGATGTAAAAAGAGCAGAGAATTGAAGAGGATTATTTGCGATAGTGTAATAACCTTTTTATGGTATTAATGGTAATTGTAGGGGCCGAGAGTGTTGTTTTTGAAGGGACGTTGGATGGCATGAAACTTGCTGTGAAGAAACCCATATTGTCAACTTCAGAAGACATTAATAAGTTTCATAAAGAACTGCAATTGCTATGGTTTGTTTTTTTCTCCCTCTATCTGCCTAGATTTGTTTGTGTAGTCCCTTCCTTTACACGTTTCTTTGCACTTTAGTGAAATCTGCTATTTTTTAGTAAAATTTTTCTCCTTCCATTCCGATTTATTTGTTCACTTCGAGAGAGAAAAATTTATTGATGTTTATCTGTCCTTTAAAAAGTCCAAGATAACATCAATTACATAGTTCTTAATTATGCTCTTATATTAGTTATCAAATAGTAATAAATACTCCACAATGTGATGTAAAACAGATTGAAGGTTTAACAGGTAAATTTTAATGTGATGTCAGCTTGTACAATATACAGACTTACTATGAAATATCATGTGATTATTAATTGGCCTAGTTAGGATTGTTTTTTCTAAATAATCTGCAGAAGTGTAACTGTTGTATTACTTGTTTTGTGAAATCAAGGTTTATGTGATTTAAAATGTCCACACACATCTGCAGAAATATTATTATATCTGCTTTAATGATTACATCTTTCACCTCAGAGCAAGAAATTGTCTTTCTTGAACCATAAGCCAGACTTCATTTACATATAGAATGGTTTGGAATATTTTCACAAACTATTTGTTGGTATCTACATATCTTTTTGTGTTCCACCATCTTGAACTGCTACCCATAATAGTGATAACATGATAGATTAATTGATTATATTTGTAAAATAATTTGCAATGTTATTTATAGCAGTTTTGCATGGCGATTTTGGTATCAAAGCCTCCTTTCCAAGTTGGAATTTAAGTTAAAATTTAAGACACAAGAAAAAAGTTCAAATAAAAGAAGTTGCAAAATGTAGGGAAATTTGACCAACTTAAATGATGTAGGGAAAATTTGGAAGAATACATGGTGATTGATGGTTATATCCAAAAGAAAAAGAAAACAAGTGTTTGACAGATTTTTCCCATTTCCTTTTACTTCCTTTTCCAGCAAAGGCTTTGCAATATCTGCATAACCTCGGGATTGTGCATAGAGATGTGAAACCAGCAAATATTCTTGTAAATGTCTACCATATCTTTTGATTTTCTGGTTTTTTAGTATCATCTTTTATCTTCTATATTTGTTATACACTTATATTCAAGGTTGTCAGACTCGAGAGTCTACCTAGACTCGTTTTGGCTAGGTAGACTCGACTCGCTAACTCGACTCGTAAACTCGTAAGAGTTTACCTCATACTAAAAATTATATAAAACTAATATAAGACATGCATCCAAACAAGATATACCATCATAAAATAGTTAAAAACTAAAAATCCAACCATTCAATTGTCATAACAAATAGTGTTGCTGCTAGAGGAGCTTGAACAGTATTGCTGCTGGCCTTTGAGCCACCATTTTTCTCACTCTCAGACATGCTGAATAGAGAGGAACAAGAGGAGGATGAGAAGAAACAAATGTTGGCCTTGAATCAGAATGAAGAAGAAAGGAAAAAACAAAAAATATACCTCTTACTGTTGGGTTTTCGTCGGTTTAGGGTATGGGAAAGTGACGCGTAGTCGTCGCAGGTGGTGGGTGTGACGCAGGTTTAGTGCAGGTGGTGGGGTCACGTAGGTGCAGTCGCAGCCTCGCGGGTAGTGGGTCGTAGTTGGCGTCACTAAATCACGAAGAAGAAGAAGAAAGGTCGCGTCGGTGTCGGAGTTGGAGAGCGGTGGTGGGTCGTGTAGTATCGGGGGCCAACATGAAGTTGAATGGTGTGGAGGGCAGTGGCTGTCGCACGAAGTAATGGAAAATGAAGAAGCTGCTTGTGAAACCTAAAGAAACAGGGGCCAAAACGCTGCGTTTCATTAATTTGGGAATTAGAGTTTTCAATTTTTCAAACTCGGTGGACTCGCTCAAAACTCTAGAGTTTGCAAGAGTCTACCCGAGTCTGCAAGAGTCTACCCGAGTCAGAGAGGGTCTGAAATTTCATGTTTTAACTCGTTTTGCCTAGGTAGAAACGTAGACTCGTAAGAGTCTATGAGTTGACTCTAGAGTTTGACAACCATGCTTATATTATACTCCATGTTTGTTTGCATTACCTTACTAATCTTATGTATCTGTGATACAGCTTGACAAAAATCTTAGTCCACACCTCACACATTTTGGTTTGGCAGAATACAAGAATGATTTTACAAGAGTTTCTATCGAGAATTGGAAGTCTTCTGGAAAGCCTACTGGTGGTTTTCACAAAAAGAATATGGTTGGAACTCTTATCTACATGGCGCCTGAAGTATTAAAAAAGGATTTACATACAGAAAAGTCAGATGTTTACAGTTTCAGTGTATCAATCAAGTAAGAATATAAGATTTGTTTTATTCTATTTATTTCTCCTTTTGATTTTGTATCGAAAGTTGGCTATAATGAAGGTATTGTCATTGTATATCTGATGTTATTGATTATCTACTATATGAGGAACCGGTTAACAATTTACCGCCATGCAGTTGCTATTTTTGGTTTCTAAGTCGATTAGCTTGGTTTTCAAGTTTGAAAATGCATTTTAAACATGAAATTTACCAGCATAACTTTTCCGTCTTTCTTTTGAAAAGAAGTGGAAAGTCTAGCAAATCAATCGATCAAGAGTCACCTGTTAGTTTGTTTCACCTTTTTTCAAATACCAAATATTCATACAAACCAAAACATACAAAAGAAATAACTTATTCTGCCAAGTATTATTGCATGTTGAGCTTAGTTATGGTAGAAGGTAGCTTGCTTTAAGTATTTGTTTTGACTAATTCTTTAACTGGATAAACTGGATTCCATTTTATCAAATAAGCTAGTGATTCAATGCTGTAGCAATAGCAAAGCATGATGGGACTTCGAAGCATCAATGAAACAGGGAGGCAAGGAAAGTGAGGCAAAGGGATTACAATAGCTACCACTTACCAAATACATAAACGAAGGCTGTTAAAGTTGTTGAGTTGGTTAGATAATTCAAGTTGCTACAAGTAGGAACCTAGCTTAAATAGTAGGAGAGAGGAAAAAGAAGCATTCTTTTAGATGTTCAGATTTGGTAATCGAGCAGCGGCTGTTATTGGAAGGGGAACCATTGGAAGGAGAGATCTCTTATTTTGTTTTCCATTACCATTACAGAACTGTTCTTTCTCTTGTCTAACTTTCTTTCTGTCCGCTCTGTAACAAAGCTTGTATAGATAAATATCTGTAATTTAATTTTCTTTGTGAAATTTAAACCTTTGTTCGATCTGCTGCAGTGAACTCCTAACTGGAGTTGTGCCATATACTGATCTTCGTGCAGAAGCACAGGTCAGCCAATTAAATTTATTGCTTTTCTTGACAGTAGTATAACTGGTTCTGTAGATGAGAAGACACATGCACACTATATTTGTCACTAAACATCAAATCTTTTGTTTACATGTGAAGACGAAGAACTATAAACACTTTATTTATCTTTAAATGGTGTTTTATTTATTCTTTTTTTTGGCCATCCTTAAGGAAACTCTGCTCATCAATGGGGAATCTTTTATTAGCATGAATTAAATCGGATTCATTTTATTTTATTTTACTCTTGCGGGGTGGGTCGGGGGGGATGTGGAAAGATTTTCGGGTCAAATGGCTTAATATGATTGTTCACTAAGCAAAGCTCTTAGGAAATGGTTAATTTCCCTGAAATGTAAATAATGCTCAGCAGCAGACAATAGGACGTGCTAGTCGTAGGAGTGACTGACAAAATCTAAACATTGTTACTCCTCCATGTGTCTGTATTTATGCTGTTATAGATATTAGAACAAGAAAGACAGACCCAGGCCAGTCACAAACAACTATCCTCTAATAGGAGGGAAAGTGAAATTAGGGCTTGTCTCATAAATGATAATTCCAATCATTCTTTAGTAACTTCCAAACAAATAACAATTACATTCAGATAATAAATAATGCAATTACAATTATTATTTTTATTTTATTTTTATTTTGTTTTTGACCACCTATCATTACTAATTATTATTCATGATTCATGGCTTCAAAATTGCAATTCATCATCACACTATCCTGCTACATTCCAGGTCATGTTTAAGCTCAGAAATTGACATACTGAGCTGTTGGTTTGGTGACCTTAAGAGGTCAGTTTCAGTTAGAAGCAGGGTTATATTGACATAATTCAAAGTTTGTGAATTCCCCCTTCAGTTTCGATTACACATTTCTTACAGATATCAACACCACCCTAAAATTTTACCTTATCTTCATTTTCAGTTTAGGTTATCTAAATTTTACTAAATACATAAACGAAATTGGTTGAAGTTTCAAATGTAATGTGAAATCAATACTCCAATAACACACTAGTAAACCAAGACCCACAGACAGTTCGTATCAGTTAGATAGCACTTACTTACCTGCTGAGGGAGTGACAGACGACGGAGATGAGGGACGATCGTTGGTGAGCCGCGGGAGAGAGTGGGAAACCCTGCTTCTTCAGAGAGAGAGGAAAGCCTACTTCGTGGAGGTCACCCCAGAGGCTATCTCACGAAGGGAAGAAAAGCTTTGTAAACAGTAAGGACGATGGCAACGTTTGGCAGAGGAGGGAACGGTGAGGAAGACAGATGGTAGGGGAGGGAACTATGGAAGGGCAATGTGGGTCAAGGCAAGGCAGCGTGAGGAAGAAGGAGGGAAGGGGGGGCACAAGGGCAGAGAGAAAGGGTTAGGGCAGAGAGAATCGGAGAGGTTAGGGCAGAGAGAAAGGGTTCACTGAAAACTGAAAGAGGGGAAGGTCGAAGACGAGTAAGATATAAGTTTTAGCGACGGCATAAAAACCGTCGCTACATACGTGACTAAATTGAACACGTGGATTACAAACACCAAGCGACGGAAGACGACGTTCGTCGCTACAATCATCAACATTAGCGACGGTTAACTCAACCGTCGCTACCATTCCTTCTTAAAAGTGAAAGAATAGAGGGAAGACGAACAATCTAGCGACGGTAACCTTCTTCCGTCACTAAACCCTGAATATTAGCGACCAGGTGCGTCCACCGTCGCTATGTTCCCCTACTCAAACTATGGAGGGGAGGCCAAAAATATAGCGACGTCCACGTAATCCGTCACTAATCCCTGAACTTAGCGACGGTGCGTGCCGTCGCTCATATTTGGCGCCAACAAAATAACTTGGAGGGAAACCCAACAAGGTATAGCGACGGCATGAGCGACGGTTAAATTTTTATTTAGCGACGTCACAACACGACCGTCGCTAAATTGATGCATTAGAGGACATAGCGACCCTACATATCCCGTCGCTATCAGTTGGCGCCATAAATATATTGGAGGGAAACCAAAAAAGTGGAGGGAAATAACTATAGCGACGGGGTCAGCGACGACGTTGAATGTTGTGACGGAGGTAGCAACGGTTCTTTACCAATTTTAGCGACGGTGTAATGTCGGTCGCGGATGTGGTCACTATATTTCATGGTCCAGGTCGCTTTCATTATGTGGTCGCTAACGCGGTCACTAATTAGCGACGGCGTGTGGCGGTCGCTAAATTGTTGTAGCTATTAGTCATTTTTCTAGTTGTGTTGGTGCACAAAAGGGGCACCACGGGTCTCTAAGTCTCCGACCCTTCAACATATTGTAGGGGCAACATTTGTAGGACATCTTTGCTGTAGGGGGTCCAAATAATCTGAAAATTAAACATAAACATCGTAAAAACTTCTATACACAATAATCAAACTAAATTCGGTACAATAATTCTTACTTTATCGTATTTCATTTGGTCAAAAGCATAATGGTTGAAATCAATAACTTGTCTCACAGCCTTGAAGGTTTCAAAACCCAACCACCTACAAAGACAAATCATCATCACATCCCTGTAATGACATTTGCATAAAATGTTATGGTTTACTACACGACTTATCTTGCAGCATACGGTGTACCCTAGGGCCTAACTCGACGACGAACATTCGGAGCAATAGACAGGAACCTATCCCATGCCCGAACCTGAAGTAAAAGGTGAAGACCACAAATTGATACCCGATCATAATTAGTAGACTTATACATATCACAATACAAATAGTTAAGTGCTGCAGAACCCCAATTGTACTCCCCACACCTATCAAGATCGTCAAGCAACAATAAGTACTTTGTTACTACCTAATTTTGTCCAGGTTATTCTAAATCTTTGGACATTTAAAAAATATGGTTTTTAAAGAAGGTGGGTCTGGTTAAAATGAAAAATAAAAAATAAAAAAAATAAAAAAATAAAATCAATGGGAAAAGAGAGAGATAGATTTAGTGTTAAAGGTTCCATCCCAAAATCAATTGACATCCAATGGTTGGAGTCGCTTAACAGGTATTTAAACCATACGATATATTATGAGGTGGGCGATGGTGGGACTTCCAACACTTAGATTGGGAGTTACTTCCAAATAAATAGTTAACTCTATTTAGTCCTACATTGGAAACTTTAAGGAAAGTGGTGCTTGTTGTGTTGCTATATATAGCAACACATGGTAACACTTTCAAAGAGAGAAAAACACGGAGAAATTGAAAAAGGTCACCCTTAAGAAAAATTTTTTGTCCCGGTAATATCAAGAGGATCGACTTGCTAAGTTTGGTCCCTATAATATCAAGAGGATCAACTCGCTGGATAGAGGTAAGTTTTTTTCTCTTTCTTTTTATTTTTTATTTTTTGTTTTGTTTGTTTGTTTTGTTTTGTTTGGTTATTTTATTTTTAGTTTATTTGTTGGTATTTATTTATTTGTTTATTTATTTACTTTGTTCTTGCCTTTCTTTTTATTCTTTTGTTTAATTTTGTTGATTATTAATGTTTATATGGTTTAACTTGTGATTTCCTTTTAAAAAAATAGTTTAATAAAACAATGCAATAATTTTATAATGGTGTCGTATGATGACCTTCATCTGCACCAATGCTATAAAATTATGAAGGAAGGTAGGTGTATAGATTACTCTATCTCGTACCTTTCTTTGACATTTTTTATATATTTTAAAAAAATATTTTCATTCAATAAACAATGCAATAACTTTATAATGGTGTCGTATGATGTACTTCATCTGCATCAATGCTATAAAGTTATGAAGGAAAGTAAGTATATAGATTACTCTATCTTGTACTTTCCTTCGGCATGAACTTCTTTGGTTACTATAAAAAAAATCCAAAAACATTTTAACCCTTTCTCAAACCATAAAAATTATTTTTTCAAATTCCAACAAGAACTACGTGACCCTGATTTCCCATTGCACCTAGCAATACGTACGAGCAAGATCAATTCTTACCGGGACCATTCTCTTTAAAAAAATTAATTTTCTTTTTATGTAAATATTTATTTATTTTTCTTTTGTATCATTGGGTCACTTTTAAATTATTAAAAATAATTATGCAATTTAATTAAGGTACTATTTCTTTGGAACAAGCGAATATGGGTGTTAATACCTTCCCTATTCGTAACCAACTCCCGAACCTAGAGCTCTAAAGGGTTTTTTACAATACTTTACCCTTTTAAAATAAAATAAAAATCTTGGTGGTGACTTAATGAGGACACAACATCGGAGGATCCACACACTATTTTGGACAAAGGCTTAGAGGCATGCAAAGGTCCCTTAACAAGGACCAAGTCCAAAAAGGGCAAAGAGGCTATCCAAAAAGCCCTAGCTTGCTTCCTTACTTTGTTTGGTGGGCCTAAGCCCAATGAAGACACCTTGAAGATCTATATGTGTTCATCATGTAATATAGTCCATAATTAGATTTTCTAGTGTTTTAGGGATTATTTGGACCATACTAGGTCATTTGGTCACTTTTAGGCCATGTACTTTTCATTTGGGTCATGTATTAGGCCTTTTCCTTTCCATTTGCTCTAAGTGGGCCTAAGATCCATGTTAGAATCCCACTTAACCCCCCTTGGCAGAAACTCCATGAGGCTATATAAGGGTGTTCTCTCCTTGAAAATTTACAACATGAATATTAAAGTTTTTGCATACACTTTGTGTAATTGAGAGAGTGAGTCTTCTCCTTTACTCTTGGCTAAAGAAAGCTTTAGCAAGCTCTTATCCAAGGGGCATTCTCCCTCTTGGTGGCGAGTTGGGAATTATCTTCCCTAGGGAAGTGGCTTCCCACACACACTTTCCACTTTCAAGTTCCATCCTCCTCCACCTTTCACCTTTCCCTTTCATCTTCACCTTTCCTTTTTCTTTAAATTCCAAGTGTTTAGAGTCTTTTTCCTTTGAGTCATTTTTGGCCAAGCAAGAAGATTTCCATTATCAAGGCTCTTGAGTGCTAAGGAAGGAGAATAAGGACCAAGATCCACCCCTAAGGAATGTCTCCTACAAGCCTCTCCTACATCACGACTCCACACTTTTTATAAATTATTTTAAAAATCAAATTTGTGGGAATCGTTATCCGGTCGTCCATGTCGCGACATACTTCAAGGACACCCTACTATTATTCAAGTGGCCTCAATACTCAAGAGGAGGTGAATTGAGTTTTAAAACTTTTCTTGGAATGCTTTTGAAATTAGTTCCTTTTTCACAAATTAAGTGTTTATGCAAGAGATAATAAGTGTAGTTCAAGAAACAATACAAGACAAGGGATAAATGTTACTAAAGCAATTTATCAAATACTTGGTGTGCAGCACTTTAATACTATTTGTTCAAACAAGTTTAAGAGAGGAAATCACAATCAATAATAATAATCAAGCCAGATGCAATATGTAAATGCAAGAGAGTAAGGGAGAAAAGCTTGCAAACCAATTTAACGAGTTCCACCTACCCGGTGTACGTCTCGCCTTCAAGCAACCCACTTGAAGGATTTCCACTATTGAAGTTTAGAGATACAAGCTATGAGCAATTACAGCTTCCTAGTGTCCCACACTTAAGAACTCAATCCTCACTAGCACAAGGGCAACCCACCCAATCTCTCAAACTCTCAATACCCAAAGGTTGAACCCCAACCTTTGTGACCACTCAACCTAGAGTGAATAAACTTGGTGTTTGGTGTTTGTGTTTACAATCAATAGACTCTCTCAATAGAGTAGATGAACAAATGAAGGCTCACACAATTTCTAACTCTCACAAGAGAGGATTTACAAATATAAGCTCTAAGTTTCAGAAAATGAAACTAAACAAAGAAATAGAACTCACAAGACTCAAGATATGATTTCCCTTTGATGGATTTGATTATTGCCTTGAGTAGCTTGAAGGTGTCTTGCATTTATAGACCTTGGAGAGGTGCCCTAAGGTCTTCAGAGCCGTTGCACAGCATGGGCATATGAGTTGGAATAGAGAAATGAGCTGGTTTCCCACTTAAAAATGCTTTTCCCCAAATTCTGGCACTAGTGTAATCGATTAGGCCTCGAGCTGTAATCGATTACACTTTAAATTCTTCAGTGTAATTTGACTGGTAATCGATTAGCCTTTCCCATGTAATCGATTAGCTAAGAGAAAGAACCTTGCTAATTGATTGTTCTTTACCTTGTAGTCGATTATGAGTGGCACCTGATGCATTTAATTTGATTACGCAGCATGGTAATCGATTGTAGCTTGTGTGTAATCGATTGGGTATCAAATAGAAACTCTGTAGTCGATGAGTTCTTAAGTTGTAATCGATTAGTGACATTATAAAACACTGGTAATCGATTGTGGCAGCCTTGTAATCGATTAGCAGATGTACCTGATACTTTTAATTCAGGTTCTCAGCTTGGTAATCGATTGGCTTCCTTGGTGCAATCGATTAGGTGACAAACAGAAGCTCTCTAATTGATTAGGAAAGATCTTGTAATTGATTATGTCACAGACAGAAGCTTCGTAGTTGATTAGATCTGGTCTTGTAATCGATTAGCTTGCGTGTTTTTACAGGTCTGATGCTGTTTTCATTGTATTTTGAACTTTTTGCTTTGATTCTTCAATATCCTTTGTCATTATCAAAATAATTCAACCTGAAATATATATTCAAACACACCTACTACTTGAATGATCAGGGAACACAACACCGTCGAGTAAACTTAGTATATTGCTCAGGTAAACCTCACTAGCTACACATCATCCCTAACATGATCTTCAATGTTGGCGAAGTTATCAAATAACCACTTCATCTTCAAACACCCAGCATATATAACATCTTCAGGGGGTAGATACTTAACAAATTTTGCACTACAGCCCTTCAATCTCGTGTAGTTGTATCAGTAATCATAATTCAACCATTTACTCGAAGCCTTACCTGGATTGCCACATCCTGGAGTGTGATGGTACATTCATTGGGTGGCATATGAAAAGTATGTGTTTCTAGTCTCCATCTTTCCTTTGGGGCAGATAACAATGTAGGCTCAACCTGAAAAAAATGTAGATGTGCAATCCCCAAAAAACCATCTCTATTTAAGAGTAGAACTATTTGCTCTAGGACCCTCCCACCTTGAAAAGCTAATGCACGCCTACATTTTAGTATACGGTCCGGTTTCCTATTCTAGACTGCTTCTAATAAGTGATGGATTCTCGGGACCAGGGTTGACTTCACGTGATTGGTGCATCGAATATGTTGCGTCTATCCTATAATACAGACAAAATAAATTATCTTATAATGTCATCATACAAATAATTTCCCTAAAAAATACCAACTTTATTAAAATAAACTACATGAATAATCCTTTTCTAAAAATACCAACTTTATTAAAATAAACTACATGTACAATTCTTGTCTAAAAAATATCAACTTCATTAAAATAAACTACATGTACAATTCTTTCTAAAAAATACTAACTTTATTAAATAAGATGCTATTCTAACCAAATTTGCCTACAAAATACTTACCTTATATCATATACACTACTTGCAAAACCAAAGTGGACCACTCCAAGACACCAACAAGTAAACACTTACAGAAGAAAAAATAGCTTCTTGAGGATTTATTTTTGGAAAGAAAACAAGTAAGCGTAAATTGGAGGAGGGACCACGCTTTAAACAATGCTGAAAGGAAGGGGACAACACTAAAACGTTACATGGAGAGACATTTTTGGCTGAGTAAAACGTCTCTTGGTAGTGCGTGAACCCAATTATGTTGCCTCCTCATGCGTTTTTAACCCGTGAGTGCCAATACGTTGGTCCACCATGTGACACTTGGTCAAACAAGTTTTCCCATAATATGTTTTTACTGCATACGTGACACTTGGAACGCATGCATGTAAAACGCTATGTCATCCTGCGGAAATGGTAAGAACGTCCTCCCGAAGTGCAAAAATAAAAAACTATATGACAGCTTATGCCCCAGATAACCAAATAATTTTTTTACTAACCCAAATCCATAAATATTTTTTAAAATTACACCAATCTGGTCAAAAACCTGATGATAGGATTAGAGAACATAAACCGATAACACGTACTAAATGTCCAGCCAAGCTTCGTGTTCAATTTGATTACAAGACATTAAAGTAGAAGGTGACTTCTTTTGTGGAGGGTCACAACCATGAGTTAACCCCTTCAACTCATGCCACTCAATATGTAATTATAGAGGCCTGAGTTATGTTGATAAAGCTTAAGTAGATAGTTTATACTCGTATGGTGTTAAAAATTGTCATACTATGAGTTTCATGCTGGGTCAGAAAGGCAAATACTCTACGGTTGGGTTTTGTAAAAGGGATTTATACAACCATTTGGACAGAATAAAGTAGGTTAAGATTAAGAATGGATAAGGGTGGCAAAACGGGCCTACGGGTTGGGCAAAAGCCCACATAGGCTCGTCCAAATACGGGTTGGGCCGAGCCAGGCCAGAATAGGAAAACGGGCCAAAAACATTGGCCTGACCCGTTTTCTATATGGCCCGCGGGCTAAAATGGGTCAACCTGTTTTTTAATAGAATTATACAAGCTATTTTTTATTTTAAATTTAAACTATTTTTAAATATTTTTAAGAAAAATTAGAAATAAAAATTAGATTTCACCTTTCCAAAGCAAAGTTTTTATAATTAATCCAACTTATTTTATTAAATGGAAACAATAAATAGTCATCAAAATTAATTCTTTATCAAATAATCAAAATTACAACCAAACAAATATTAATATTATATATATAACATATTAATATATATTTTAATAGAGGCCCACCCCTTGACGGGCCCTTTTTTTGGCGGGCCAAGCCCACGAGTCCAGCCCATATTGTCATCCCTAAGAATAGAGATGTTAGTATTGTATTGAGTTATTTATTGGGCAAGTCAGGACATGACCTAATGTTGTTTTATAGGTATACCGCCCCAGATAATGGCAAATTAAAACATTTATTGTGGGTTGATGGAACCAATCGAGCTAATTTTCAATGAATTGGTGATGTCTTACCATTTGATTTGACCTATAGGAAAAACAAATATGATTATCCTTTGGTCATTTTTTCTGGCTGCAATCACCATGGGCAAACAGTATTATTAGGGGTTGTATTGGTTGCTGATGAAAAGATTGAGGCATATAAATGGGTGTTGGAGAATTTATTAAAAGCGGTGTATGGAAAATCCCCAAGTGCAATGGTTACTGATGCAAATAGATCAATGAGGGAAGCCATTAAAGAAGTTTTCCCAGATGCAACATATAAGAAACTTGTATAGTTATTGATTTTCATGATGTAACCTGTTTTATAATAATCACAAGCACATATAAGAAACCACATAAGTGCAATACAACTGATATTTTCTGATTGAAAAATGGAAGTTTTCCATAAAACTAGAGACAACAAATTTTTTAAGAATTACATATCACCAGTAAACACCAATAAAAAAATGGTCAAGATGGTGTAATACCCTCACATTCTCATGAATGATAAGAAGTTTTCGCTTGCTATAAACATTATTGATTTTCAAAACACAAAGACACGAGTCCTGCAAACAAAAGTAAAACTATTAATTTATTATGTTAGGTGAAGCTAATATACCATAAATGATTAACTCACCACTATTTTCTATAAGCTTGGATGTGTTTAATCTACGAGAGGGTACAGAGCTCAATAGTCATTGGTAATCTGGAAGTAAAGACTAAGACAAAAGAAAATAGACATAAAAATGAAAAATATGTTTTCACTAGAATGACACACAAGAGTATCTGACAGGTTAAAACTTCCTCAAAGAAAAATGAAAGAAAAGTTCAAATCAAGTTGGCTGACCTTGGGAATGGAACCAGTTTTGCATAACTCTTTTATTTTGCCCAACCTTATACTAGAGTGGGCCTCATAGATCAGGTAACCTATCAAATAATATTTTTTTAATATCTTAGAGAGGTGTACATGGAAAGGAAAAAAGAAACTGATTTCAGATAGACATGTCTAACTAATTCCATCTAGTATCATTTTAAACTAACTTTAGAAATTGCCAAATGTACTCTATTTTAATTTCACAAACTAGAAAACAATTTTATTTTATCCTATCAATGGAACTACCCATTTCTAAATGAGACCAAAGATGTGGTCATGTGAATTAGACTAATTGACTAGGCTTGAAAAGTAAAGATGCAAAAAGAAAGATGGATCCTATGTATCATTCCACCATATAAACCAAATTGCTCTCACAATAAAATATCATTGAAAGGAACAAAAAATTACATACCTATGCCTCAAGAATCAATGGCCCTGGGAGGAGACTTATTAGTTAAATCTGTCTGATTTCACCAACTCCATTGGTTTGTATTGTGATCCAACAAGCCATGCATATTGCTAAACAACAAACATGAAAACATGTAAGGACTATGTTAGTCACCTTACTCCATATCCTTTATTTAAAAATATAAAGGAAGAAGGCCCAGATCAACTCATTACAAGTATGCCTCTGTAATGTCAAATTTGTTATAAATGTTATCAAGGGCTTATGAAGTTATAAATGGACAAATATGAGAACAAGTTTTACATGACAGACTTTAGTCTGTCAAGGAGCTAACATGCCATAACTTAACCTTTTAACCTCGTATCAAGAAACTTTCACCTTCATTAGTAACTATTTATTTCACTTAGATGAGTTATCAATGTCTTAACTTCAAAACAAGAAGTAATGTATATTAAAAAAAAATGCCTAATCTAACAAGAGCACAATGTATTGCAAACAAACAAATATATTTACCAGCATTTGGACAAAAGATATTTCATTCCCCCATCAAACTCTGACAAAACATCAAAAGCATGAAGCTTCCAGTCCAATGTTGGCGTAACAACAACACTAGCTAAGTAAACATTACCATAAACATACAAAACATGTAAGAAATAGTGAAAAATAAAAATTCAAAATTTTGATCCACAAGGAATGAATATGGAAATCCAACAATATTTAATTACATTAGGGGTCATGTAACGTAAGATTTGGAAAAATTTGCAAGTTGAAGTTGCCTACTAGCAATGACAAGAAAAAGTTGATCTCACTGTCAAATACAACTAAATGAAACTATTTCACTAAACCATTGTTATACATGTAATTGACTCTTCTATAATATGGTAAACTCACAACCTTTGGATATTGTAGCATTACTTTCTGGTGGGGAAATAATATTGTCTTTCAAACAAGATAGTTGCTATTGACTAAACTATAATTCAATTATGGAAAATATAACAAGAATAATCATCAAATTTACTAGATCATGGTGCCAAATATACACCTCTTCTACCCTCCCAAACTCCCTCTTCAAGTCCCTAACAAAGGCACCCATACCCTTACTCTTCTCACTCTCACTACAATAGTCCCTAAACTTGTAATTGTCTTCAAACTTGTCATTTGTTCCCCTATCGAGGTTCGTTCATCCCTTCTTAGTTCATTATAGGGTCCTCATCATGGTTGATTGATTTCCATCCGTCGTTAATTAGGACCATCCTTGAGGGCACCCACCCTCCACCAACCCTTTAACCCCTTCCCACCCCTTTTTTGGATGCACCTTCAAGTAAAACGCATCCCACATGCACCAAATCCAAAGTCCATACAATACAAGATACATATGATCCCACATGAACCCAATGGCCATAAATCTTAATATAGTTAACATCTCAGCCAATAATTAAATAAAGAATGAATCAACACTAATATAATTTAGAATTCACCCTTCATGCAACTAATAAGGAAAACTAAAAGAGGAAAAGAAAAACTTACATGTAAATTGATTATCAGAGAAAGAAGTGAAGAACGTAATCACCCCCGAGAGCGTAAAAAAGGAAAAGAAAAATTTACATGTAAATTGATCATCGGAGAAAGAAGCAAAGAACGCAATCACCCTCGAAAGCAAATTTCCTATAAATTACTTGTCTTCATGTTTGCCTTGCTGCACTATGGAAGCCTTTCCCTCACTACAGGGTTTGTTTTTTTTTTCCCCCTTTCTGCCCTAAGTGCCCAAACTCCAGAGAATTATGTTCAGGAGGACCTAATTGAAATAATAAAGAAATAACTTAAACAAATATAGTTAATGACATGGATTAAACATACACGTGTCCCTCTATTTTCTTAGCACAGTGGAGAGGGCAGTAAAGCCCTCCATGTGTTTAATGTTCAACTTCTTAATAGGATGAGACCTCAAAATCAAATAAAATGAATTTTTAGGCCAATTATGTTGGGTGACTTGTTATTTTGACCCAAAAATCAAAGTTAACAAGATATAGGGGCTTTTTTTTTATTAATGGGGCTATTCAAAAAACAATTTATGAAAATGTGGCTCTTTAAAAAAATTGCATGTCTACGGCTGTTTTGTGTGTCGTATGGGACCCACACGACATACAAAATTGTATTTGTGAGGTGCGACACCACTAGAATGTGACACGTGGCTGTGTCGTATGTAACTTGGACGACACCACTATTGTCAGCGGTTAAAACTTTTAACCGCTGACAAAAATATGAAAAACTAAGATATAAAATAATTTTTTTTAGAAAATAAATATACATAAATAAATTTAAAATACAATGCATTGAATAACACAAATATTTAACTAAAATACTATATTTATTTAAAATCAATTATTTTGAATTTTTAATTAATTTTGGTATTAAATATAGTTGACTTGGTATTAAATATAGTAGATTTGATTTAAATAAGTATAGTATTTTATTCAAATATTTGTATTATTTGATGCATTGCATATTTACTTATGTATATTGATTTAAAAAAATTAATTTATATCTTAGTTTTGTAATTTTGGAATTTAACTAAAATACTATATTTATTTAAATCAAATCTACTATATTTAATACCAAAATTAATTAAAAATCAAAATAATTGATTTTAAATAAATATAGTATTTTAGTTAAATATTTGTGTTATTTAATACATTACATTTTAAATTTATTTATGTATATTCATTTTCTTAAAAAATTATTTTGTATATTAGTTTTTTATATTTTTGTCAGCGGTTAAATTTAACCGCTGACAATGGTTTAGCCTATTAGCTGTCACTTCCCGAGACTATACTCCGTGGTTGTAAATTTTAACCGCTGACAATAGTGGTGTTGTCCAAGCCACATGCGACACAGCCACGTGTCACGTTCTGGTAGTGTCGCACCTCGCAAATACAATTTTGTATGTCGTGCAGACCCCATACGACACACAAAATAGCCCCAGACATGATTTTTTTTAAAAAAAACCCCATTTTCATAAATTTTTTTAAAAATAGCCTCATTAATAAATAAAAAAGAGCCAGATATAGGTTGTAAAATATGTGGATTTGAGTATTTAAAATGAAGTTTGAATTAGTTATGATTTTTTGACTGACGTGTAAAAGGTTTGTATCCATCGAAGGTTGAACAACCTCATCCTTTCTCTTGTAAAATTATAATGTTCAAAAAAACTAAAATTCATAGTATCAGTTTGTTTATAAAAATGAATGGATTTAAACATTTTAAATTAAAACCCAAATTAATGTAATCTTTTTAAACCTGACCCAAAAAAGTTCCTAGTCCGGCCCGTTTATTTTAGAGAGGGTTAACCTGATTTGCCATACATAAAAAAATAAAAAATATGAATTTGAAGGGTCCCACAAAATTTGTCTTGTTTGGGCAGGGCAAACAAAGCTACAATGACTAGTATCCGTTAGATGAGAAGAAAGGCAAATCTAAGTCTGGAGCGCGGTTGAGTTGAATTTTGAAATCAAAGAAAGACGATACCAATGTCGACCGTTGAGTTGAGTGAATGAGGAACTTAGCAACTCTCACACCTCACTCCAACCCTCTTTCATTCACCATGAGACGCCATGGCTGGCAACGCCCTCTCCACCCTTTACAGGTAGCTACCTATTTTGTTTTGTAGATCAAAATCAAAGCACATACCCATTGAGCCTTTTTGTTCTTTTTTGCAGTTTGTAGGCATAGCAGTTTACAGTTTTCTAGTGGTCTGTTTCTATACCTTCCTCGGACTCTTCCTCGGAAACAAAACTGCCGAGATTACACTCACCATCACATTTTCCTTCGTGGTACGTACTAATCCATGTTTCTTCCTCTTCATAACTCTATTTTTTTAATAATCTCATTTTTTGTCGCACAGGCCATTTCGGTTATGTTTCTCTTCGTAAGGTGTACGGCGATTGACCCCACAGACAGAACCAGCTTCAGGAAGAAGAAAAAGGCAAAAAAATCAAATGCCATTGCGAAGCTGAATTACGGGTTCATTCTTAGCCAGATTGTGGTAAGGTTTTTCAGGAGGCTGGAAAAGAAGTTGCTTAGGACGTTTATCAAGAGGAAGTACCTGGATCCGTTGAAGACGAGTTCCCAAATAGAGCCTCTTCTCCCGTTCCCCCTTGTTATGAAAGATGATGATGATGCCGTTGCTCCTGATCTCAAAGAGGATGACATCTCATTTTGTGCACTTTGTGATTTTGAGGTTCTTCAATCACTCTCATCTGCTAATTAATTAATTTTATCTTGAAAGTGTATTGATGATGAGCATAAGTTAATTGTTATGTTATGTAATTCAGGTGAAAAAGCACAGTAAGCACTGCAGGACTTGCAATCGTTGTGTTGAAGGGTTTGATCACCATTGCAGGGTAGGTATTTTTATGGTACTTTTATTCGGTAAACTATTGATCATTGAGAATTTGAAACTTTAATCTAGTATTTAATTGTATGAAACAACCTTCATTTTGATCATATTAAGTGTAGAACAAAATGACAATGAAAAGTAAAGTAATAAAGAATTAAGCATGTGTTTGGAAACAGTTGATAACCACAATATAAAGGTAAATGCTACATATAGTAACTTCTGATTGACCGTGGTTATGGACTGTAACACTCTGTTTCTTCTAAACCGTGCTAAAATGAATGACTTTATGTAAAGTTGGACAATAAATTGAGAATTTTAAAATGTTAAAGACAGAGGTATCTCGTCTCTCACCCATAAAATCTTAAAGAGTAATACTTTTCTTTCATAATTTTTCTTCTCTTTGGTTATTATGATTTATTGTTTTTTCTTGTTTGCAGTGGTTGAATAACTGTGTTGGAAAAAGGAACTACTCGACGTTCTTTCTTCTCATGATTTTCGTCTTGTTAATGGTTAGTGCTCACTAGTATAGGCTCTCCATTTTAGACCCAAAAATTAACTAGTGTTTCAATTAGGTTGGTTGAATCATTTCCAACCTTATCTGTTACGTGTACACAGCTAATCATTGAAGGAGGGACTGCAATTGCTATATTTATCAGGTGCTTTATGGATAAAAGGGGAATAGAAAAGGAGCTCCAGAGGAAGCTTCATCTAGAGTTTCCAAGAGGGGTTCTTGCCACCATATGTGTAAGAGTTATCTGAATTGATTTTTGGGCATTTCTTCATCCTGCACAGACTTGAATCTTGGATTTAACATCACATTTGATAACTTCATGGAATGCTACAGGTGTTGCTTCTCTTATTGACAGTTTATAGTTCAGCAGCACTAGGGCAGCTTTTCTTCTTTCATGTGGTTCTGATACGAAAGGTAGTTTTTTTTTCCTGCTTTTGAAACTACCAACTATCATATATTCCTTTCGTTCTTGAATATAATTAACTAAAATTTAAAATATTTTAGTTTGAAATACATGTAAATTTTAACTAAATAGACACTATTTAATTATATAATTTCTGAAATACCCTTTTTATATATAATGACAGATGACATAAGTGATTTTTGAAATGAAAAGAGAAATTATTGTTTTGATAAATTATTGACGGGAATAATTTAAAAATTATAGTCTACTTTTTAATAACATTAAATGAAATTAATCAGCATTCTTAATTAACCTAAATTAATTTATATTCAAAGAGAGAAGTTGCATGCTACTGTTAACTGTGCTTTAATGTTTAAGACAAATAAATGCTTTAATAATCCGTTTGCCCAAGTGCAGGTTCTATGTTCGTTGCTATTGAATCGTATCTTGTTTGTTATTAATGCAGGGGATGAGGACCTATGACTATATCCTAGCAATGAGAGAAGAGAACCAAGCCATGGAATTGGAATCATTGGATGATTCTGATTTCTCTTCAGATGAGAGCATCGATTTTGACTCACCTGAAAAGCCAACACTGATGTCAAGGTTTCTATGTAAAGGAAACCAGGTAAGAATCAGACAAATTCCTTCATCTTATGCCATGATTCTGGCACATAACTTACAGGAAAGTTTGTTTTGAGTTTCAGAGCTCACCTAGGTTATCCATCAGGATTGAAAGAGAAACTGAACCCTCCCCTTTGATCAAGACAAAGAAGTTCCATGTAAGCATTAACCCTTGGAAACTCATAAAATTGACCAGAGAGAAAGCCCTACTGGCAGCTGAGAGGGCAAGGGAAAAACTAATGAAAGAAAAGCCAGTAGGGGAACATAATTCATTAAAACCTCTTCCACTGGAAACAAAATGTGGACCATTGATGAATGTGGATAAAAATATGGACACTGAGGGATTTGGCTCAACATCTTTTATGGCAAAAGGGAGACTTCCTGGATCCCCAGGAAGGTTTTCAAGCCCAAGAAGGAGATTTTCTGCTGGCTCACCAACGATGTTCTCTAGCAGCATGATGCCATCTCCACAACACAAATACAGAAGCAGCTTCGACTTGAAATTGACAGGTGTGTCTAGGGAGCTGGAAACACATATTTCAAGACAGGTTCTATGTTCAGTCATCACCAAAGATGATACCGAACCATCGCCAACCAAGATAAGCACTGTATTGTAGAAGTTGAGATTCTCAACCTTAGAGAAAGATTTGTTGATATGTCCATTCTTCATGTCCTATCCATTTTCTTCTATTATCATTGATTCCTTATAATTTATACATGGGATGGTTAATCTATATGTAACATGGATTTCTATTCAATTTATACATGGGATGGTTCCAGATAGCCAATGAACCAGTCTGTAAGTATGGTTCTGTTACTTAATTCTCATATAAAGGCAATGCAATCATGTTCTTTTTACAGTTATCCGTTATTATTACTACTGCTATAATAGTTATCCATTGCTGTCACCCCTATTATATGAGTATTCTTGCATTGAAATTTGTTATGGGACATTTTCGTGTTTGTAAATTCGATTAGTTTGGGTACCTTCCTTTTTAGTATTTTGTTCAAGATTTCATGTTACCTAATACTCTATGTTGAGGGTGACGTATCCGAGGAGAACTTTACCTTAAAAGGTTCCACCTTCACTTTATCACTAAGACGTTTGTTTAGATTTGGTGTTAACCAATACTCTTTGTTGAGAGTGACATATTTTGGTGGAATTTTACCGTGAAATTTCCACCTTTGTTTCATTGTTAAGAGGACGTTTGGAAACTTTTTCAAACGGAGAAAACCTCCGTTGGCCAGGGGGAGGTTTTTGATCCTACGGGTCAACGGAGTTTTGATTATCTCGAACGGCGTGAAGAATTAATATCAACCCTTAAATTTTTCACTTCAACTCAACTCTGTTTTCCCAACTGCAAACCAAACATCCCCTAAGACTTTTGTTTGAATTTTATGTTACCCAAGTCTCTTCACTAAGGTTACACTAAAAATCTCAAAAATTTGTTTGTAGAGATATAATGGTTTAAAAGTCTCAAAATCTTGAGAATACATTTTATAGAGATAGAGACAAAGAGTAAAAATCTTAAAAGGTATTTTATTTCTACAATCATTAAACTTGGGTATTTAAGATGAAGATTACTCCTCACATTATATATTTTTGATTGGTCATATTCTAGTCAATCTGGGACTTTTAACACACCTCCTCATGTCCAGGAATGGAGCTTGGATGAATACGGGTGGTCCATGGGCTTATTAACACACCATTTCACACTCTGAAATGGAACGCGGATGAATACGGGTGGCCAATGGGATTTATTAGCACACCCATTCGCACTCAAGAATGGAGTGTAAATGAATAGGGTGGTTGTGAGACTTATAGAACACCCCCACACTCAGGATTGGAGCGTAGATAACATAGGTGACCCAAGAAAGTTCAAAAATCCCTTATACCAAACACTACCTAAGGGGAGGATTAATTTTCAGGTTCTAAGCTTTGGTAGTTTTATTTCCTCGAGTGCTGATTGAATAACCATGAGATTAAAATTGAACTTTTTTTTTGGGAAAAGAAATTGAACTTCTTGTGAACTTACTTATAAGTTATATCGTAGTTTCTTTGCATTAAATAAATAGTTTAGTATTACATTTTGGGCAGTTGAACCACTAGACGGTGATGAATTTGTGTTGGTCCCAATAAATGTTTGCGGTCCAGGCCCAAATACTAAAAATCTTACGAAGCCCAAATCTATACTATAAATGCTGCTAGTGAGAAAGTAGGGCTCTCGGCACCCAAAAAGTTATAAACCAAGAGAAAGAAAGTAAGAAATTCTAAATTCTGTCTTGTTCAACAACATTCAAGCGTATGATTGATTAGAAGCATCGACTCAAGCTTCTATTTTCAACTTTGGTGGGTACGTTCAATGTTGTTTCCCACTTTCCTTATCAGTTTCTTTGCCGCAAGCTTTATATGATTGATATTGGAATTTTTTTTGCTTTTGTTGCCGATTTATTTTATAATTTTTTTTTGTTATCTGTCTTTTCGGTTGAATCTCTTTAACTCTTTTTTAATTATTGAAGAATTAATCAAGTGCTGAATCTGGCAACATAAAAATTAGAGTATGCCCCGTAGAGCTAATGCCAAAACTCCCAAGAAGGATGGGAACGACTCACACTCGAGCCTTGCTTCTCTAGAAAACAAGTATGCAACGGTCTCTCCTTTTTTGTGTATATATGAATGTATGAATGAATTCCAATTGTATATGGATCAGCGTTATTGTAATTTTAAAATTGTTGTTACTTTTCTAAGTATCTGACAAGGGTATGATATTGATATTTCATCAATTTTTAAGTATCTGTGCACCAATGGTTTCTGGTCTGTATTCATTGTTTTGTTGTTTTTTCCATTGTTTAAATTTTATAAAGTATAATCATCATCTTCTTAGACTTGGAGCATACTCACTGTTTATATTAATTAATCTTTGTTACTATCTGCAGTTTCTATGAAGGAGAAAGTTTCACTAATTTGCTCCAATCAATCCGTAGGTAAAATTCATAGTTTTCATGTTTTAGTTAATCATCTAACATAATTTGATCCCCAAGATTCTTTATTGAAGCTGGGGTAGGGGTTTGAGTGAAGGTTTAACAGTTAAAGAGTGAACTACTTAACTACCTTACATTCAATTGTGGAAGCAATCAATAATGCTGCAATTTCTGACCTGATCTTATAAATGCTTCTGATGATGAATAGAGAGATTGAATACCTTAACATGAATAATAAAAAATATTTGTTATTGAATATTTTTGGTTTGTCTTTTTTTTATTTTAAAAAAAAGAGAGGAAAAAAAAACTGTTTAGTATTAATGGGCCTCACCATCTGAGGCCCAAAAAGGTAAAAGACCAAACAAAATAAAAACTAATTAAACCTAAAAAAATTTTAAACAAAAGAAAGAAATAAGAAAAGAAGCACACGGCAGAAAGAGAAGAAGATAGAGAGAGAGAGGTAACCGGAGGAGAGAGAGAGAGGAAGAAGGACGACCGGCGACGGGGGCGGATCCTAGCTTTCTTCTTCCCTTTTCTTTTGCTGTTTTTGTTGGTTATTGGTTTTTGGGGTATTGATTTTTTTGCTGTTATTTTTGATGGTGATGAAAAGGATGAAGATGAAGGTGTTCTTGATTGATGAAGAAAATGGGTATTGTTCAATCTCCCTGTGTGTGGAAAAAAATCGGTCCCCCTCACTGTTTTTCTGAATGGTATTTATATCAAACTTGGTTAATGCTTTTGTGAATTATAGAACAAACTTTACAGAGCATGTTCCCATTTTCTTTCAATCCGGAATGGCTTCCATGTTCATAGTGGCTACCAGCTCTGTTTTGCATCATTGTGGAAACAAAGGAAGATGGGCATGGTGTTTCTTTTTATTTTTTAAATTATCTTCTTTTTCAAATAAATCATAATAAAAATTAAGAATAGTGAAAAAAATGGTGTTCACACTTGCTTCTCTAGAAAACAAGTATGCAACGGTCTCTCCTTTTTTGTGTATATATGAATGTATGAATGAATTCCAATTGTATATGGATCAGCGTTATTGTAATTTTAGAATTGTTGTTACTTTTCTAAGTATCTGACATGGGTATGATATTGATATTTCATCAATTTTTAAGTATCTGTGCACCAACGGTTTCTGGTCTGTATTCATTGTTTTGTTGTTTTTTCTATTGTTTAAATCTTATAAAGTATAATCATCATCTTCTTAGACTTGGAGCATACTCACTGTTTATATTAATTAATCTTTGTTACTATCTGCAGTTTCTATGAAGGAGAAAGTCTCACTAATTTGCTGCAATCAATCCGTAGGTAAAACTCATATTTTTCATGTTTTAGTTAATCATCTAACATAATTTGATCCACAAGATTCTTTATTGAAGCTGGGGTAGGGGTTTGAGTGAAGGTTTAACAGTTAAAGAGTGAACTACTTAACTACCTTACATTCAATTGTGGAAGCAATCAATAATGCTGCAATTTCTGACCTGATCTTATAAATGCTTCTGATGATGAATAGAGAGATTGAATCTGCAAGACATCTGGACGGAAGTTCCTTGCCAGAGAAAATATGGTTAAAGGTTTGATTTCCACTTGATTTATAGAAGTGCAACTGGAAAATATTATTTAGGTAAATTTGTAAATTTATTAGGAATCATACATTGTCATGTAACCTTGTGGTTCCTTGCAGCAACAATTTTCTATTGGTGTCAATGAGGTAACCCGTGTCCTTGAGCGCATGAAACCATGCACTGAGTTGGAAGGGTCTACTCAACTCTTCCCTTTAATCGGAAGCAATCATAAAGCATCCTCTGTTAAACTCCAGGTTGGTTTCCTCTGTTATGCTATGTTGGACATGTTTTCAGTCACCTATGCCCATGTGGTAATGAGCCGTGGAATGGAAGAATTTAATAGTTAATGTTAATCTTACATGCTGTTTAATAAAATCAGATATGTGTTAAACTAATTTTTTTTTTTCCCTGTTGGCCCAACTTAAGTGTGGTCAACCAAACATCCACTTTTTTTTATTAGTTATTAGCAAGTCCTCCAACCTGTACTTTTTTTGATGTTTTAATTGAAAAAGCCTGTAATTAGTAGTAGTACATGCCTTCGTACTTTTTCTGATGTTTTAATTGAAAAAGCCTGTAATTAGTAGTAGTACATGCCTTCGTTCTTGTGTCTGGTGCGGTGGATGCTTGATCTTGTTATATAGTCCTAGATAATTACTTTTTACTTATGCAGGCTGTGCTTGTAGCTTCTGACTGTAACCCACGATGGTTGACAAAGCATCTGCCAGGTTTGGCTTCTTCAAGGAGTGTGCCCCTGATCTTTGTTAGAGATAGTAAAAAAGGTTCTCTGAGATTAGGTGAACTTGTTCAATTGAAAACTGCCATGGCAATCGGGATTAAGGTGAGATCTTGCGTGTTTGGTTTTTCAGGTTTTACAATAAATAACTATTATTTAAAAAGTTCTAAAGAAAATTACATAAAGGTACTAACATGCACTAACTAGTTTGGGGAAACCACAACAGCCTCGCTCGAGGAATTTCCAAGCTATATGGATTTCTCTCCTAATCTTCAATATTACATCAAGAACTCTTTGTATTGTTGGAAACAGGCCCCCGGGATATCACTTTAATCCTCCCTCGGGTTGTGACTGGTCAGAGAATTTTAAAAAATTTACAAATAGAATAAATTTCAAATGACACTTATTAAAAAAAACAAATTAATTTTTTTTTTATTTAACTTTTCTTAGATTATCATTTACAAATACTTCAATATTATTTTTATAATTATTGCTTGTTAGTCTAACACAATTAAAGAATTTTAAAATTCTTCATCTAAACACAGTTTCCATTCATATGGATTTTGGGTTTTAGTTGCTGATCTTATCTTTTACTGAATGCAGGTTAAAGGAAACACCATAAACAAAATTGTCGAGGAAATTATTCAAGGCAATGAACTCTTACCTTGTGGTTCAGCAAATGTGCAGAGTCATGCTCTAACAGATGTAATTTGATCATTATATTTTCGATATATAAACTATTCATGGCCTCGGATTATATTAGTGTAGTTCTTTTTCTTTTCTTTTTGTTTCTACAGGTGGAGGGATGAAAATTGTTGTAATTATTTGTAAATTTATACATCTCTATTTTACAAAAAATTACTGTGCATGGAGGATAAACTGAAGCCTTTTATAGCTTGCTACAATTTTTACAACCTTTGGGATTCATATTCCTAATTTACAATGAATTATTGTACATTCAAGCTGTCGAAAATTTTCCTTCTCGTTCAATACAAATACAGGGGCACTCGTTAAGCACTTATTGTTGAAGGTTAAGCAGTTGATGTTGAAGGCTCAACAGTGCCAACTGGATCAGGGTTGGAATCAGCCCTAGTGCGTGAATTTCGCTTTCCTGACTTGCGATTCTCGGTTTTATCCTGATCTTGCTTTACCAGCACAGGTTGGAACTGCCAATAGTGGAAGGAAAAGGGGTTATGAAGCTATAAAAATTAGAATATAAATCTATTTGAATTAAAAACAAACCTGATATACAGAATAGATAACATTTCTTCTTATCTGTGCCATCATTTCCAAGAAAAGGTTATAGCCTTCAAGCTTATACTCAATAAGCGGATCACGCTGTGCATATCCCCTCAAACCCACAGCTTGCTGAACAAATTTTAGTGCTTGCAGATGTTCTTTCCACAGGCGATCAATATTGCTCAAGATTAGGAATCGTTCCGCTTCTTTCATCAACCCTGATGCTTGTTGCTCCACGATATCCTATGGCACCATTTAAAGTAATGAAACAGAGTTCTTTAATAGCTGGCACTGAGGTTCGATAACCCCCATCAAATATTTGATTGAAATCAATTATCTCTTTTCGTTCCTTTAATTGAGAAATGACACCTTAATTTTTTAACAAAATTATCTACCATTTAAACAGTAACATTCTTTTTTACCGTTTATCTTAAAAAAATAATTTTAAAAATTTATATAAATGAAATTTATATTTTAGAGATTTTACAAAGATTAAATGTTGTATTTTACATTCGTTTATAATTACAAAACGCGCATTTGTTTTGAAAGGTAGTTATAATTTCAACGTTTTCAGAAAAGCTATTCAAAATAGTTTATCAAACTAATTAGAAATTATTCTGATTTTACCCAACAGCTTAAAAAAAGAACATAAAAACTGTAAAAGTGATTTTACTTAAAAAAAACAATTAATTTTTCTTGAAAAAAAGAAAACTGAAACATAAGAGTTCATTAAGAATTTAACTGACCTTTTTCTGCAGATAGGCTTCACGACCACGAAGACGGAGATAATTCCGCAATTCCTCATAATCTGAACACTTGTTCCTCAGCAAATCAGGGGTTAGATCGTTCAATAAGTAGCAATATCTGAGGAAAAATAAATATCTTTTGTCAGCAAAATTGTTAGATCCATGCACCGGTTAATCACGTAATAAAATAAAAGGAAACCCATCGAAAGTAACGCACAAGAACAATCAATCATTTAACAATCCAGAACAAATTATCCAGGAGATGCTTCTTATTTTGAATTCTCAGCTTTCACTTCAGGATGGCATTTAGGAAAACTAGGTGCTATTTGCTTTCATCATTTTCTGTTCCCATTCTCAATGAAAAGGGGAAATAAGACAAAACACGTTTGAACATATGTTTTCATTTTCAATTTCAGAAAATGAACTCCTTATTTCCGTAAATATTGAAAACGGAAAAAAGTCATTTTCTACATTTTGAGTCCTGCAACCTTTCTTCGTGCCACCAGGACCTTTGCGAATCACAGGAGCACCATCACCTCCTACAAACGAGCTAGATGGTGAGCCCCCTGCGACCACTGCAGCTCATCCTAGCCTAACTGTGACCTCCACCTCCGATTGTTGCTGCCTGACACAATCTCCATCCTCCAATTGAGCTTCACAGCCTCTCCACACATCTCCGTTAGTCACTTTCCACCTCACGCCGTTTCGCTGCCGCACCTTCCTGGAGCACCACTGCAATTTCAGAGTCCCTTTTTAATCTTCTTAAAAGCAGTTGATCATCGTTTTTATTTTTGCTGTTTGCTCTCATTTCATGTATATGTAACAAAAAGGAAAAGAGAAGAAAGAGGAGCACTGTCTGTCATCCCCATCCCCTGATAGACGAAGTTTCTTTGGGTTGTTTCTGATTGGGCTGAGACCAAGGGGATTTTTGTTGTTTTTTTGTGTTTTTGAACTGATGGCCAAGGGAGCACCGGCCAAGGTTCTTGGAGATTATCAATGAATCTCTGATGAAGAGTGAAAATGAACACAGAATATAGGACATCAAAACGAACATTTTCTATTTTCATGTTTTCACAAAACATGAAAATAAAGAGTTTTCAGAAAATGAAAATGGAAGACATTGTCACAAACCGAATGACACCCTGTTTCTCCCATGGATCAGGATCCTGATCCAATTCAATGAAAACAACCTAATTTTAGCTAATTCAGATTTCAGAGGCAATTCAATCCAGTCCTATGCAGTCAAACAGCCTGGAGACTGAACATGACTGGGTTCAATGGAGAGGCTGCTCGTAGGGGTGGAAATGAATTAGCCTTGGTGAATATTTACAATATGCAATTTTGATGTATTCCCCAACTTCCAACTTGAGCCTAAGTAAGTTACTTGACATAGGCCTTTCTTATAAGGCTAAAATGTGTCAAATGGATGGGTTGAATAAATTTTTTATAATGGATGGTTAAAGATAATCCATTGAAAGAATCCAATTCATCCATAACTCGTTTAATGAAAATCCATCCAACTCATCCATTGTACATTTTTAATGGATAAATATCTAACCCATCCATTTAAAAATATGATATATTTTAGAAAATTATTTTCAATAATTATAATATTGTTCTCGGTGAATACGTAGTTATAGGGAAAAAAAGACCACCCAATAACTATAAGCAGGAGAATCATTTGATCTGCTCTTCAATCCAATGGAGAAAAAAAAATAGATAGATCATTACCCACCCATTAATTACAATAACTCAATTTATCCAATCCATTTACTTCAAATTTATAAAGCAGTTGAATAGGATTGGATTTAAGTATGGATGGATTGGTTGGATGATGGATAAATACATTATTTTGCCACCTTTATGCCTGCTTAACTAGTTAACTTGCTTTATTTTTGGTCGACAAATTTGTTCTTCTCGTAGGGCCTTCTAAGTCTTTATATAGGTTTTCGGACCTAGGTCTTTAAAATATAATTATTACACAGAAAAAATTTCAAGGTATTATTATATAATGTTATTTTTTATTTAAATAGGTCAACTAAGCCTTGAAGATTTTTTAGATAACCTAAGTCATCACCATTTTTACCAAATATGCTTTTAAAAATCCTTGACTTAATTAATTAAGTAATTACGCCTAGGCTAGGCCATAGGACCCGTCCCTGATTCCAGCTATACAAGGGAATACTTTGATCATGCATGAAGGCACTGTAGGAGTAAAAGTAAGGTTCTGCACAGAACTAAACCAAACCATCAAAGCACAAGGATCGAAAGTTTCCACTTACTGCTGAATTTTTGCAATTAGTTTTTCGAGATCCCAGCTGTCTTTTGGAGCATCAGAGCCAATGTTTGCCTAATTCATCATAAGATTGCATTAATAAGTTACACAATGAAGCAAGGAACAGAGACGAGGATAAGTTTAGCAAGACTTACCTCTACGATGTCATCCATTGTCAATTCAGCATATTCAATAAGAAGAGACTGAAGATTGTCAGATTCAAGGGCTCGTCTTCTCTCTGTATAAACCCGATCTCTTTGGCTGTTAAGTACTTCATCATACTCAAACAACTGTTTCCGAATGTCAAAGAAATAGTTCTCCACTTTCCTTTGGGCTTCATCTAATGCTTTAGTCAACATCTTGGACTCAATAGGTAGGTCTTCAACTCTGAAAGCTCGCATTAAGCCCTATACACATCACAAAATTAACCATGTTTTGGGCAATCAAATTCCAGGTGCAGCAGCAGCGCAACAAATGTATTACCTGAATTCGATCTCCACCAAAAATACGAAAAATGTTATCTTCAAGGCTTAAAAAAAAGCGCGAGCTTCCTGGATCCCCTTGTCTGCCACTTCGACCACGCAGCTTTATGGATAAAAATCAAAGCTTCCTGTTCAAATACTAATTTGACAATATTTTTTTTTGGAAAAGGTAGGAGTGGTAGAAAGGGTCTCTGCACGAATAATTGAGAGTAGGAGATATGCGGCAGTCCAAGGCCGCAAGCTATTCCATCCTCCCACCCCTCCTCCTTTCAACCCAACAAGGAAAAGGATGGAACAAAGAAAAACCTGATTATCAATTCGACGTGATTCATGACGCTCTGTGCCCACTACATGTAGTCCACCAGCATTCACAACCTGCAGTAATGATCAACGTTTTAAAAACCATAACAGTGATTTTAAAAAAGGTATTAGTTGAGGGTTCCATCATAATAAAATATATATTTTAAATATAAAATATATTACATGATATATTAATAATAAATTATATAAAAATTAAGTTAAGTGAAATTTTAAAATAGTTTAAAAGAATCATATTACATATCTTATAAAATAAAAATTCATAATAAATAATAAAATATGTAAATATTATATATGAGCCTTTTATTTATTTTAAAATATTTTTGAATAAACATAAAAAAGCAAAAACATGAAAAAAAAATCAACTTTTTCGAAAACTGTTTCAATTTTGGTTTTGGATACCAGTTTTCAACCGTTTTTTGACCAGTTCTGCTATAGACTAGTTCCCGGTCGCACCGGTTTTCTAAACCATGGTAATGATTATTACTTATGTCACAAACAAGGGAAGTATCAGTCAAAAATCAAATTGACCTTCTTCCTCTCTTCCTCAGTGAAGACTTTATATTCCTTGCCAATTTCCAGAAATGCATTTCTTAGCTTGGCAATGACTTCATCTTGAGCAGGGCCCTACAAAAAATATAATGACCAATTGATAATAAAGCATACTAAAGTGATTTATCAAAGAAGAAAGCTTCACTTTTTTTTTGGAAAAGGTAATTATTTCAACATTCTAATTTCTAGCATTAATTTACACATAAAATCGTCGTCAGATTGCCACCTTTTCACAGGTATAGGATAGGCGTTCCTCTGCTTCAAGCTCAGTTAATGATCTCTTGCCCCATGTTTCAACGGCTAATTGCACAGCCTTCTCAGCCAACTCAGCATTTTTACTTGATAGCTGGCATGGGAATAACTTCTCATTCACCTGAATAATGATATATGCAGAGTTCCAAATCAGTTTTTGCAATAAGTATGGGCGCACACATAAACACACACACATCTAAAGCCATAATTTATGGGTACTTTTGTAATATATGTTCTAAAGAACAAAAAATATTCTTGGTCCGACTTATTTCTTTCTCCACCAGACCTCCCTAGTCACCATTCTAACTTCTCAATCAGCAGAAAGATTTATCTTTCACAACTTAATTCTATTTATAACACCAACCCATGTTCTTTCCTCTGTCATATTTCACTGTAACTGCAACTCTCAGAAAAGTGTTTTTTTTTCCTGTGGATCAAGCACAACATTCTTTCTTATGCATAATGTTCATCATTGTAAACTGAAATTGCTGGATGATGCAAACATAGTCATTGGGTTTAATGGTGCCTAATAATTGCTGTCCTGAACTTCAAATGTGGCAATTTTATTAACCAGTGATTTATTTCTTCAAAAATGAATGATCATAATTGCAAGAACTTCCACCCACATCTTTTTATGGTTTTCCATAAGTGGAATCTTTATGTGAATCATAGCATATTTAATTTTTTAACAAAATTATGAAAAGGTAAAAAGATAGAGAAAAAGAATGAATTAAAAAAGAAAAAAGATTAACGAATGTAAATTTTAAAAGATTATTATGGTAAATGTCTCTTAGAACAGTGCAGAGGGAAAACTTAGTCAGAAACAATTAATTAGGGACTTTAGTATGGGCGATAAGGATGGGGGACTTCATTTAGAGAATTAGGAGATTTATAAAAAGGGGAAAACCCTTGTGTGAAAGGAAAACCTTTGGAAAAGAATTTTTCATCCTAGTTTCTGTTCATTTTCATTCAATTAATGAAAAAACACATCTTCAGAGGTTCCTATAATGTCTTAAATATCCTTATTTAATTTCTCTTTTTAGATAAGATAAATAGGACCAAAATGTATACAGAAGGAATAGGTTGCTAACATCCTTATAAAAAGTAAATGGGAGGATGTTAGCAATTTGCTAGTGTTGAATTTGGTTATTAGGTCTAACTCAATCTTAAAAATTAGTTTATAGGATGGGGATTACCCTCACTTTATATACTTTTAATTGGTCATATCTTTAGACAATATGGGACTTTCAACAATTAGGACCCAATTGCAAGGTATGGGACTTCAGTCCCACATTGGAAGTATAAGATCTCTAGTGGTGGGTTTACAAGGCCTTAGACTTTCCAACTACAACAACTAGCTTTTACATTATTTTCATTCAATTAATGAAAAAAACACATCTTCAGATGTTCCTATAATGTCTTAAATATCCTTATTTAATTTCTCTTTTTAGATAAGATAAATAGGACCAAAATGTATACAGAAGGAATAGGTTGCTAACATCCTTATAAAAAGTAAATGGGAGGATGTTAGCAATTTGCTAGTGTTAAATTTAGTTATTGGGTCTAATTCAATCTTAAAAATTAGTTTATAGGATGAGGATTACCCTCACTTTATATACTTTTAATTGGTCATATCTTTAGACAATATGGGACTTTCAACAATTAGGACCCAATTGCAAGGTATGGGACTTCAGTCCCACATTGGAAGTATAAGATCTCTAGTGGTGGGTTTACAAGGCCTTAGACTTTCCAACTACAACAACTAGCTTTTAAAGTATAGTTCTCCCAAAATTTTTATCAATTTGTATCAGATCCTATTCGCCATGTCTCTTGGCTACAAACAAGCAACAAAAGTAGTGACACCGGCCTTCCCGTGTTTGCCCGGGACTAGTCAAAGAGACTAGTGCACAATCAGCCCGTACGGGTGCTAGAGTTGTGGAGTGTAGTGGAATGTTAGGATCCAAATGGAGGGTATGATAGTTGAGTCCTACAATGGAAGTAAGAGATTCTAGTGTGGAATTTATAAGTCTCCAATGTCAAGAACTAGCTTTTGTGGTGTAATTCTCCCAAGAACCTTACCACCTATGAAACATGGAGACATGAAAATACCCATGTATCAGTGTCAGATAAGGATCCGATACAGATATGTTAGGATACTTGAGCATATGTATAAAAACTGTATCACATCCGACAGTTACCAACTTTTTACAAAGCAAGCATATATCACTAGTTTGTTCAAAATGTATCAGATCTTTATCCTTATATCTTCTTTTTATTATGAATATTTGTGGATGTCCCCCCCAAAGTTTTGATATTTATAAATGTCCCCCCTTTTCACCTCCTATAAATACCCCCCTCACTCATTAATACAAACACAACTTCTTCTCTTCAATTTTACTACTCTATCTTTACTCTCCTTACTTCCTTCATCTTCAAGTCTATTTTCCTCTCTAATTTCTTCTCTAATTTAATAACACGTTATCAGCACGAGGTTCTGACCAATTGAAATCTAGTCAAGTCTACGAAAGGTAATACATTATTATTATTATTATTTATAATTTTAATTTATATTATTTATGTATATATTGTAAAAGTTCCTGAAAGCATCTCAGAAGGATGTATAAGATTATATATATATATATATATATATCATAAAAAAAGAAGTTCCTGAAGAACTTATTCATAAACATCCCTGCAGTATGTATAAAGCTAATAATCAAATAATTCAGAATTCTATATATACTTTTGCTGTGTTACTGTGCTATTTTCCATGCTCCAATTTTATATTGCTATACATATAATATAAATAAAGGGATTAACAAATAAAATATGCATTAATAAGGATTCGAACCCGGGACTTATAACATGATAATTTATCACTCTACCACTAGGCCATTAATATTTAGATGATATTTTATGAAAAATTTTCAATTTTCATTACCGGATCATTTATGTGAAATTTTATAAATTACTCTATCTATTTTTTTTTAAAAAAAAAGGGAGAAAAACTAATATTACTCTTATAATAAATAAAATAAATATATATATATATAATAGTCCTTGTTAACTCGTTTTATTACTATTACCATCCATTATTAGACAATTATAGTTAATATATTTATTGAAGTATTATCTAACTTATTATTTGTAATTTCTTGCATAGAAATACATATGGCAAATATTACCAACCTTGAATTTGTGGCCCTTGATATTACTGGCAAGAACTATTTATCATGGACATTGGATGCTAAAATCCATTTAGATGCAAAAGGTCTTAGGGAAACAATTAAAGATGGAAATAATGCATCTAACCAGAATAAGGCTAAAGCCATGATCTTTTTACGCCACCATATCCATGAAGGGTTAAAAAATGAGTATTTAACAGTTAAAAAGACCCTCTCATTTTGTGGAATAATCTAAAAGAGAGATATAACCATCAAAAGGATATAATTCTTCCAAAAGCCCGTTATGAATGGATGCATTTACGGTTTCAAGATTTTAAATCTGTAAATGAGTATAATTCTGCAATGTTTAGAATTACTTCGAGGTTGAAATTATGTGGAGAAAAAGTCACTGAAAGTGACATGTTAGAAAAGACATTCTCCACTTTTCATGCATCCAATTTGCTCCTGCAGCAGCAATATCGCCAAAAGGGCTTTACAAAATATTCTGAATTAATTACTTGTCTCCTTGTGGCTGAGCAAAATAATAAATTGGTTATGCAAAATCATGAATCTCGTCTAACTGGAACTGTTCCATTCCCAGAAGTGAATGTAGCAACACACGATCATCATACTCATGGTATTGGTATTGGTCGTAGTCGTGAATATGGTTATGGTCGTGGTCATGGTCAAAATGATAAGAGGTCATCATTCACATGGAAAAATAAAGAACATATGAAAAAAGAGACAGATGCTCAAAATAGCGAACAAACTAAAAATATCTGCTACCGTTGTGGTAGCAAGGGACACTGGTCTCGAGTTTGTCGCACACCAAAGCATCTCATAAATCTATACCAAAAATCCCTTAAAAATAAAGGGAAAATAATAGAGACAAATTTTACGGGTATAGATGATGATTTCTCTGATTTTAGTGTTGATGATTTTCTTACCCTTCCTGAAGAAGACATTAACCACTCGGTTGGAGAAGGGAGTGCCCCTAAATAAATTATTTTAATGTTTCATGTAATTTGTTTTGTTGTAAATTTTGTCTTTATCAATAAAATTTTGTTAAATATTATTGTTAATTATATTTTTACTCATGATTTATTTTTATTTATTTAATGAAGAATGAATGCTCATGTGAATGACGAAGATATATGTCTCGCAGACAGTGCAACAACTCATACTATTCTCAAGAATGAGAAATATTTTTACCATATAGTAAAAAAGAAAGCAAATGTTAATACTATATCTGGTAGTATAAATATAATTGAAGCCTCCGGCAGAGCCAATATTTTGTTACCTGGAGGAACAAAATTGCACATTGAAAGTGCATTATATTCTAAGAAGTCTCAAAGAAATTTGTTGAGTTTTAAGGATATCCGCAGAAATGGATATCATATTAAGACCACAAATGAAGGAAAAGATAAATATCTTTACATCACAAAGTTAATTTCTGATAAGAAATGTATATTGGAAAAATTGTCTTCATTTTCCTCCGGTTTGTACTATACTTATATTAGTACAGTTGAAACAAATGTTATTGTAAAGCAGAAGTTTACAAATAAGAATGACTTTGTTATCTGGCATGAACGATTAGGCCATCCTGATCAATTATGATGCGAAAAATAATTGAGAATTCAAATGGTCATTGTTTGTCCAGCAAACAAATTATGCAAACTAAGAATTTCTCATGTGCTGCTTGTTCTCAAGGAAAATTGATCATTCGACCATCACCAATGAAAATTGGGAATGAATCACTCACATTTTTAGAGCGTATACAAGGTGATATTTGTGGACCAATACACCATTCATGTGGACCATTTAGATATTTTATGGTTTTGATTGATGCATCAACCAGATGGTCACATGTTTGCTTATTGTCAACTCGCAACCAGGCGTTTGCGAGATTACTAGCTCAATTAATTCGTTTAAGAGCTCATTTTCCTGATTATCCAATTAAGAAAATACGCATTGATAACGCTGGTGAATTCACATCTCAATCATTTAATGATTATTGTATGTCAATTGGAATTGATGTTGAACATCCTGTAGCACATGTTCATATACAAAATGGACTTGTTGAATCATTGATTAAACGTTTGAAATTGATTGCGAGACCATTATTAATGAGATCAAAACTCCTAATTTCAACTTGGGGACATGCAATCTTGCATGCAGCAGCACTAATTCGCATCAGGCCTACAAGTTATCATGAATATTCCCCTTTACAATTGGTTCATGGTAAAGAACCAAATATTTCCCATCTAAGAATTTTTGGAAGTGCGGTATATGTTCCTATTTCTCCTCCACAACGCACTAAGATGGGACCTCAAAGAAGGTTGGAAATATATGTTGGATATGAAAGTCCATCAATAATAAAATATTTTGAACCTTTAACAGGTGATTTATTTACAGCTCGTTTTGCTGATTGTCATTTTGATGAATCTGTTTTCCCACCATTAGGGGGAGAAAATAAACAGTTGGATAAAAGGATTAGCTGGAATGAGATATCTCTATCACATCTTGATCCTCGAACAAAGCAATCTGAACTAGAAAATAATTAGTTTGCAAAATTTAGCAAACCAATTAGCTAATGCATTTGCTGATCCAAAAAGAGTGACTAAGTCACATATACCAGCTGTTAATACTCCAATAAAGATTGATATCCCTAAAGGACAATCTAAAATTGCAAATGAATCTGAAGTCAAAGTAAAACGTGGCAGACCTGTTGGTTCTAAAGATAAAAATCCTCGGAAAAGAAAAGTAAATAAAAAATATGGTCGAATCGAGGATATAAAGACTCCAGTAGAGTCTCCTGACATAATCAAGGTTTCAAATCCAGAAGAAACCAAGGTACCTGAAATTGATACAAATAAAGAGATCTCGATAAATTATGTCATGGATAGAATACAATGGAATCGACCTGAAGTCGATGTTGATGAAATTTTTGCATTCAAAGTAGCTCTTGATATCATAAATGATGATAAAGATCATGAGCCAAAATCAGTTAAAGAATGTGCACAAAGAAATGATTGGCTAAAGTGGAAAGATGCAATGCAAGAAGAGTTAAACTCACTTGCAAAACGAAAAGTTTTTGGGCCTGTAGTCCAAACACCTGCAGGTGTAAAACCCTTTAGATTTAAATGGGTTTTTACGAGAAAAAGAAATGAAAATGGTGAAATTGTGTGATATAAAGCAAGACTTGTTGCACAAGGTTTCTCACAAAGACCTGGTATTGATTTCGAAGAAACATATTCACCAGTGATGGATGCAACTACTTTTCGATACTTAATAAGTTTGGCAATCCGTGAAAGGCTTGACTTACGCCTTATGGATGTTGTTGGAGCATATTTATACGGCTCACTTGAAAATGACATCTATATGAAACTTCCTGAAGGATTTAATTTGCCTGAAGCATACAAGACAAATCCTCGAGAAAATTATTCAATTAAATTGAATAAATCTCTTTACGGACTAAAACAATCTGGACGTATGTGGTATAATTGTCTCAGTGAATATTTGTTGAAGGAAGGGTACAAAAATGACCTAATTTGTCCATGTTTTTATGAAAAGACTCGGAAAAGAGTTCGTTATAATTGCTATTTATGTAGATGATTTAAACATCATAGGAACTCCCGAAGAGCTTTCAAAGGCTGTAAATTGTTTGAAAAGGGAATTCGAGATGAAAGACTTAGGAAAAACAAAGTTTTGTCTCGGATTACAATTAGAATATTTAAAGGAAGGAATTTTGATGCACCAAAAGACTTATACAGAAAAGGTGCTAAAAAGGTTTTATATGGACAAATCACACCCATTGAGTAGTCCAATGGTTGTAAGGTCACTTGAAGTAAACAAAGATCCTTTTCGACCTCAAGACAAAAATGAAAAACTACTTGGTCCTAAAGTACCATATCTTAGTGCAATTGGTGCACTAATGTATCTTGCTAGTCATACAAGACCTGATATATCATTTGCTGTGAATTTGTTAGCAAGATATAGTGCTTTACCCACAAAAAGGCATTGAAATGGGATTAAACACATATTTCGCTACCTTAGAGGTACAATGGACATGGGTTTATTTTTCCCATACGTATCTAAGGCAAACCTAATTGGTTATACAGATGCGGGGTATTTATCTGATCCTCATAATGGTCGATCACAAACAGGATATTTGTTTACATGTGGTGGTACAGCAATCTCATGGAGATCCATAAAGCAAACAATCACAGCAACATCATCTAATCATGCTGAAATTCTAGCATTACATGAAGCAAGTCGAGAATGTGTTTGGTTGAGATCTATAATTCAACATATTCAAGAAACTTGTGGCTTGCATGCTGGAAAATTACCACCAACAATCTTATGCAGCTTGTATCTCCCAGTTAAAGGAAGGTTATATTAAAGGAGATAGAACAAAGCATATTTCACCAAAATTTTTCTTTACTCATGATCTTATAAAGAATGGTGAAATAAATGTCCAGAAAGTCCAATCATGTGAGAATTTAGCAGATATCTTTACAAAATCATTACCAACCAAAGTCTTCGAGCAACTAGTACAGAAGATTGGTCTTCGACGCTTACATAAGTGTTCTGATGAGGGGGAGAATTAAATACTTGTACATTTAATTATTTACTTTGTAAAGAATGTTGTACTCTTTTTCCTTCACTAGGTTTTTATCCCACTGGGTTTTTCCTAGTAAGGTTTTAACGAGGCACATTCTAAATATGGACATCCAAAGGGGAGTATTATGAATATTTGTGGATGTCCCCCACAAAGTTTTGATATTTATAGATGTCCCCCCTTTTCACCTCCTATAAATACCCCCCTCACTCATTAATACAAACACAACTTCTTCTCTTCAATTTCACTACTCTATCTTTACTCTCCTTACTTCCTTCATCTTCAAGTCTATTTTCCTCTCTAATTTCTTCTCTAATTTAATAACACTTTCCAAATTTTATTTAATAAGATAACACATATCAATACTAATAGACATGATTAGGTTTTGAGTGAAAAGATCAACTCTTATGAACAGATGGAAGAGAATCTGTTTTTACACAGAAAACAAAACATCATACTTCATTTAGGAGACGCTCAAAAGCAAATCATATTTTTTTCATGCACATGGATTACTAGAAGATAATCAAAACTTGGACTCACTAGCTTACACTTAATCGGTGATTATCAATAAATAGTTTTCTACCTTGAATGATTAAATTGATGCATGCCAAGTTGGAATTTGTCTCCCAAGTCCTAGCAAATTTGTAATGGGTTTTTTAGTTTGACTACCAAATGACATGACATGGTCTATAATTTTTATATATAAAATACTAACAATCTTTATTCAAATTATAAATCCTAAGTCCTTGAACAAGTTGTTATCAATACTAACAGCCCTTATTCACTTTGACCACCCAAAAGAGTCATGCTCTCCCCAACTATATTTATATTCTTATTTTTATTAATGATAGTCATAGATTGATAATGTTATATTCATTTTCATTTTAAAAATTATACTAGTAATAAAGAACATTGATGCCAAATTACTAATTCAGTAATTCTTATCATACATTTTATTTAATTTTATCTTTGAAGTTTTGATAAATACTAAATTATGATTATATTTATTTTAAAAATTTTAACAATTTTATTTTTGGAGAAACAAAACATATAAAAAAAACATTGTATCCTGAATTAAAAATTAAGATTACATTTATTTGGAAAAATTAATATTTTATTGTTCAGCATAAAATCTTTGTTTGTTGTGTTATATATATCTTTTCCACAAGTTTTTACATATGTATCTTATACACATCGTATACTATATTTTTGATGATCAAGCATATCTTCATATCAGATATCCGATATTCGTATTGTCTTGATGCCTCATAGCTTACCACAATCCCACACACCCCAAAATTGTATTTACATGAACCAATACTGTCAAAAAGAAAAATACTATACCTTCCATGACTTGAAGGGAGGAGGTTTCTTTACTGATACAAAGACTCCTTCTGCCGGCTTAACAACTCTGCAATCACATGTTCCCAGAAATAAGTGTAATACTTGCTTGATGGCTTCAATAACTAGCAAACTGTTTGAACTTTCAGATCTAATGCAAGTAAAGCTATAAGAATAAGAACTAGACTATAGAAGTAATCAGAAGATGCTTCTGCTTAAGGTTGTATCAGTGACAAATGAATCATGGAAGCAGTAAGATTGTGCAAGGAATATGCATATGCAATTCCAGTAGGTTATACCTCTAAACACAAAGTATTTTGCACGAGTTATTCTTCTAAGAAACCATATGAGCAAGGCAATATAAGTTTCTTTTAATTTGCAGACAGGCCACATCATAAATGTGACCAACGTACATCCTGTGTGCTTGTGTGTGTGTTGAGGCATGGTGTTATGATCCAATTGCAAGGAATGAGTCCCAAATTGGAAGTTTGAGATTTTGGTGAGTGATTTATAAGACCTTGGGCTCATCAATTACGACTGACAACTAGCTTTTGTGGTATAGTTTTTCCAAGGTTCTTATGAAGGCCATTTGAAAATCCTAAGCAACTTATAAGACCTTGGGTTCATCAATTACGGCAACTAGCTTTTGTGAAATAGTTCTTCTGAGGTTCTTATGAAGGCCATTTGAAAATCCTAAGCCACTCCACTATAACTACCGCACTCGTTCACTTTGGATTTTTTTTTTCTTTATTCTTATAAACAGGTATGCACACACCCACTTCCATTTAAGCATTTGCATTTTTAACTGGCAGGGAGCATCTCACTGATACCCTTGACAGCATCTCTCTATAAGTATCCTCACCTTCCCACAAAAGCTATCCTCTTTTCTTCCCCAGGACACTAGACATCTAAAGAAGCACAGTTAGAACATTTTTTAAATAACATTCAAAAGGCTACAATCATGTGGAAGGGTAAATTCTCCATAATAAAACCTTGTCAATTAGAGCTCCATAATACCTTGGCATCAGTATCTCACGAAGCTTCAACCGTGCCATAAATTCAGCATTACCACCAAGGATTATATCTGTCCCACGACCAGCCATATTGGTAGCAATTGTCACTGCCTCAAGACGACCACTCTGTGCTACAATCTCTGCTTCCCTCTCAACATTTTCTGGTTTTGCATTAAGAACCTTGAAATAAAACATATATCATTACATTTATACCCAAAAAAACTCAAAACAATAGTTGCAGGATTAAACTTTACTCTCATTTTCCATATGGAATACAGTTGGTCAGCTCTATCAAAACTTAGCCTGGGCTATGAATAGGCTACGCTTTTTATGTACAAAACTATTTGAATCAGGCATCATTAATAAAATCTTGCACTCTCCCATTGTCTATGATGCACAAAAACTCTTCTCGCTGCTGGAGTGTCTTTTACAGACATAAACATCAACACATGTTGAACACTCCTCAACACCTCCATATAATTCTCAAACTTGAGTCAACACTTCCATATGGATGGATTCTTCATGAACACTTGTATTATTAAAAATCCAAGTTTTCAAAAATTCAAAGAAGTCATCTTAAAATATAATAGTAAACATAAAAAAACAATGCCTTTCAATATTGTTTTGAGGTTTGAGAGTCATTATAAATTTATAATAGAAAAAATGTAAAACTTAAGCTGTGTTTAGTTCATAAGTTTTCTTAGAAAAATAGAAAATTATTCTTAGAAAAATAAAAAAAATAAAAAAAACTGTTTATTTACAAATTATTTAATTTTTTTATAGAAAAATAGAAAACTGATTTTTTATTTTTTAAAAAATCAAAAAACTCTTTTAAAAGGTTTTTTAAAAAAAGTAAAAAAATAGAAATATGGTAACTGAATTACAAGATAAGGTAACTGAATTACTATATAAAAACTGCTGTAACCAAATGGGAATATGAAACAAACTGCTACTAATTTGAAAAGTTCTACTGCTACAAGTTTTCAAAAACTAGAAACATGACAACTTTCACTGTTCATTTAAATTAGTATTATCATCCTTAAATATTGAATTGACTTTTCTGCAATCCTGCTTAACAAAAGAAATGCTAAAGGGTTGTAGAGACCTTATCTATATTATAAGTTAGTTATTAGCGGAAAGAACAACCCCACCATATCTATCAATTTACATTTTTATTTTTTTGTTAAATTTAAGATTTAATATTTCATATGATTTATATGATGTATCATGATAATATTTTTATTATTCTTTGTAACTATTTTGAAATATATTTAAACACGAAATCATTTGCTCTTATTTTAATATTACTTTAAATTTTTATCATAATTTTTATGTGATGCATATACTATACAATATTGTCATAAATAATATATATATATATAAGATATATCTCAATTAATTTGAATTAAAAAATGTTTGAAAAAAATTTGAAAAATTGAGTGCACTTGAACAACTTTTTTAGTTTTCTAGTTTTCCAAATTGAAAAACTGTCACATTATCTAAACGGATTTTCAAAATTTTTCTAGTTATTCTAGGAAATGAAAATTTTGGAAAACAAGCGGAAAACTTTTCCAAGAAAACTAGAATAATTTTCTATAACTAAACACAGCCTTAGCAATCCATAGTTTTGATGATCTTTATTACAGGATGTCCTATCAGTATATAAAACAAATTGGTCCATATCCTTATTTTAGTCCTGCAATGCGGTTGCTATATGCTGTCATAGCAGGTTTTGCTACGTGCAAAATGATCCCCCTTAAAATTTATTTGTGAAATACAGGAAGGTGAGAGACTTTACCTCATGGGGAATTCCAGCCTCTTTCAATTGCTCTGACAAAGAATCACTTTGCTCAACACTAGTGGTGCCAACAAGCACCGGTCGACCAGTTTTGTGCATTCTGGATATTTCCACTACAACTGCCCGCCATTTCCCTGAAGTTGCCCTGAAAACTACATCAGATTCATCCTGAGAATGAAATCAAAGGTTAGAAACTCCACAAACAACAGATAATTTATAAAAAATGTTTTATTATGTACAAATAGATCTACTTAGATGAAAAGATAGACTTCCAAACTTACTTTAAATGAAAATAATCCACAAGCACTATCTCTAAAAGAAAATTGATAGTTTAACCAAGTGTGACAAATATAAACGTGCTATATATATTATTAAACCAATTCGGAAATTGGAATGCAGATTCCACATGGTAAAGCAATCATTAATTTATTAAAGTGTTGCATATGAATGAATAAGCAAGAAGAAACCTTTCTTATCATAGGTTTGTTTGTTGGCACAATTGTAACTTTCAGCTTGTATATGCTTTCAAATTCCGTGCTTTCTGTTGCTGCAGTGCCAGTCATGCCACAAAGTTTGGGAAACTGTAGAAGTCCATATTTGAAAGCATCAACATAAATTCTAAAGCAAAAGATGTTATGAAACAACAATCCACTGAATAGCTCAGAATAACAGTTCTAACCTGCAGAAAGAAATTCTGGTAACTAATAGAAGCCAGTGTTACAGTTTCATTCTGAATTGGCAACCCTTCCTTTGCCTCAACTGCTTGGTGAAGTCCATCACTCCACCTTCTCCCCTATCATTAAAGTGGAACTATATAAAAATTGCTAGTACCTTGAGATATCAACAGAATTTACTTCTCAGAAATTTGAAGACATGACATATTCTTTCTTCATATAAGCTTCATTCTTTATTACCTATGGATATAACTGGACGGATTTCCAGTATAACGTAAGATTTTGCTACTTGCTAGACAGATACTATGATAATTAGATAGTAATGTATACACCAGGGTTTTAGCATTGTATTCACAAGCATGACAAGTTAAAAGAATCAATTTGTGTGCGTGCAACTGTGCTTGTTCACCACAGGGTGTTTAAGGACAAGGACAGCGTGTAATTAACCCCCAATTTGCATTTCAGGGAGGGAGGTAAACTGTTGTCAAGGTGTAGACTGTAGACTTATATAAATAGTTTCTGTTCAAATCAAACTTCAACCCAAATCTAGTAAATATAATTACAACTATTCTTAATTTTTTTTTACAGTATAAACAATTAAATTGTTGACAAACTATCACAATCTAGTCATAACTTAACACTTTTGTCAGCCTTAATATGAAGTAAAGTTATGCCATAATCTTAAATCGTAATAGAGTTACAGAAAATTAAAATGAGTGCATGCAAAGAGCTAAGATTATAATTATTATGATAATTAAATCAAATGTAACCTAAAAACCTGCTGTAGCTGCCACTACCATTCTTATTCTCTTTTCCTTAAATTATGTATTGCTACAAAGTCAAGTACAATCTCTAAAAAATACCTGCATGACTCGACCCGTAAACTCATCAACAATTAGGACCTCTTTTCCACGAATTATGTAGTTTACATCTCGAAGAAATAGTTCTTTCGCTTTTATTGCATTTAGGATATATGAAGCCCACTGTTCCCTTGGATCATATAAATCTTTGACAGCTAAAATTTCTTCAGCGTCTTCATAACCCTGTTCAGAAAGTAGAACTGTCTTCTGTTTCTCATCCACCTGCAATGGCAATCTCAGTAAGAAGAATAAAGTTCAAAGATCCACTCTGATTTTAATAAATTAAGCATAAAACAAGTTAAACTCATGATGAAAATTTAACAACCATCAATCATTCACAATGCATAATAATCAAAACTTCCATAATTATCAATATATTTTTATCCTTTCCTGTTTTCAACACAATATTGTTAATATCAATGAAAATAGATGGTGAGTGCCTGATCAAATTAAATCACCCAGCTGTCAGGCAAAAGTGATTAAGTGAATGACAAGTTCATTAGCATCACTATGCATTCCACTACATTTTTATAAGGCATCTGCCTATATAACTTTGTCAACTTTGCCCTCATTTCTATTTACCTGGATGGTCCCATCATGTTTCCTATTTTTCTTTCATAATTCACACCCTTGGATAGGCAGATGTTTGAAAAGAAAAAATGAAACGTAATCTCAGTAAATAAAACGGATAAATGCTCCTTCTCCTAAATTTTACATTTTGTTGTTTTAAAAACAGTATGAAGTATGAACAAGAACACACTATTGGTGTATAAAAATCCAGACAAATGAAGATCTCTCATAAAGTATACCTCTCAGAAGGGGAAAAAAATAATAATCACAAATGAACTTCACTTACCAGTTCAAGTTCACATCAAGGGATAAAAATATTATTGTAGTCCCAGTTTATAATTTTGTAACCATATGGTAATTAAGAAGTATAGGCCCAATGGTAAATGCTGTAAGGAGAAAAAATTAGATCTGACAAAATTTCTTATCAACTATACCTAAAATTGGTATAACCAGATTAGTACACAGCTACACATGATTTCTAACACTTGCAAATCCAAAGTAGAAAATAGACACCTCTTATGATGCTCATAAGTGACTGAGCAGGTACAGAAAGAAAAGGAATAGAGTACATATTCTGGTAAACTTACACTACATTAAATTCAAAATGTAAACATAGTTTAAGAGACTTACAGTGTAATGTATGTCTTGTTCAAAGGCTTCTGCAATCTTTGCAGCCTTATAATATCGCTCACTGGGTTTCTCTGCAGGTCCTGATATTATAAGTGGAGTTCTAGCTTCATCAATAAGGATTGAATCAACCTCGTCAATGATACAGTAATTGAAACCCCTTATGACAAGCTCCTCAACACTCTGTACATTCCAAAGTTCAAAGTTCAGTATGATACTAAAAGAATAGAAATTAACAATTTAGAAAGCATATAATAAATGCAAGAAATAAGTAAAGGAAGAATTACTTTCCGTGGCAAGATTGTCTCTTAAGTAATCAAAACCAAGCTCACTATTAGTGACATATGTTATGTCACATGAATAATTTTCCTTTCTTTGCTGACTTGTCATATTCTCTGCCAACAAATGCATTATTTGTTAGACAGCAACAAAGAAATAGGTTTAAAATGTGCCACAAATTAATGAAGCTCGGTTAATAATGAGAGGATAAGATGAAAAGAACATAAAAACCACAAATAAAAACCAGAGAACAAATAACATGAAGAATGAATTGCCTTTTATCGAGAAATGACCATAGTGAGTGGACAACGAAGTAAGACAGAAGCATTAAACAAAACCAAACTACAACTGACTAACAATGGATGAATACGGATTTGATAAGATATAGAAACAGAATCGAAAAATAAAGGGGGGAGGGAGGGAATGAAGTACGAGACATACGCTGAATGAGGCCAACCTTCAAACCAAGAAACCGAGGAACTTGACCAACCCACTCACAGTCACGCCGAGCAAGATAATCATTGACAGTAACAACATGAACTCCTTTCCCACTTAATGCATTTAAATAAGCCGGTAAAACTGCAACCAGTGTCTTCCCTTCTCCGGTCCTCATTTCAGCTATTTCTCCCTTATGAAGAACCATGCCACCTACAATACCCGAACCAACAACATTGTTAAATTTTCCATTTTCCCCCTCACATACTACATACTACGAGCTAGAGCTACACCAAATAATATATGTATGTAATCATATATAAATATAGTATAATAGCGATAAATTCAAAGACACACCTATTAGCTGTACATCAAAAGGACGAAGGCCAAGAACTCTCCTCGAAGCTTCTCTCACAACAGCAAAAGCCTCCTGCAAAACACACTCACTCCGCTAATTCACTTCCTTGGCCACAATCATTCAATAAAAAACAAGAGCATTCAAATCAATCACAGTTTATGGCAAACATTTCAAATTCCCAAACCCACCGGCAATAGAGAATCCAATGACTGGCCCTGTTGCGCCCTTTCTCGCAGCGCGAATGTCCTCTCCCTCAGTTCCGAATCCGACAACGAAGAAATCTCCGGTTCCAATCCATTGATGATGTTAACGGTTGCAGCATATTGCTGCCTCGTGCCTTCTCCGGTATCGGCGCCTTTGAAGATACCGCCTAGCAAACCTCCAAGAGACGCTACCGCAACCGATCGGCGCCTCCTGCTCCGCCGTGGTTTGGAAACTGACGGCGGATGGAGCTGGCGGTCGGCGGGAAGAAAAGCAGAACCCGGTAGGGCTAGGGTTTTGTGGTGATAATAGCGCGCGTGAGGATTCAAATTTTTGGAGGTGAAAGAGGAACAGAGTGATGAGGCTGCCATGGTGTGAAGGGAATTTGAAGAAATGGTTTATAGTGAGGGTTTGGTATTGAAATGGTTTGGGAAGGCGGGTAGCATAGCCTTGGCCTGTGTGGGGTAAGGTCGTAAGTAGTAACGCTGCAAACGGAGAGAGTGAACGAGTTGTATATCAGTATGTCTGAACTGTTATGATGGATAACATTGGTAACCAGAAATAGAGATAAGATAAGGGGGAGGCAAGTCCAGGGGGGCAACTACTAACTAGATCCAACAAGACAATCTAACTCATTTAAATAGTTTTTAATAAAAATATATATACATAAATTCATTGAAATTGAAATAAAGAATAAAAAAGAAGTTTTATTAAGTTAGAATAGTTCTCATACATTAAACATCTACCTAGTACACATGTAGGGAATTAGATACTGTTCAATGGAGATGAAACTCAAGGCTAATTGAAAATAGCCTCAATCACAATTAAAAATGGCCTGTTTAAATAACAACTATTAAAACTAAACCTTTATTGGGACCTTTCCCGGTTTTAATATTATTCCAGGTTTCAACTATAAATAACTTTTACTAAAATATTTTGGTTCCTTAATATATGTAACATTATATTTTTTTTAATTTCATTAAATGTTTATTTATTAAATATGTCCTCTTTTTATATATTTCTAAGGCAACTAACTCTTCAAATAATAAATGATACTAGTGATATTTTAAAAAGCTTAATCAAATATTTGATAACATTAATGCAAATAACTATTACTTCTAACCATTGTTATTAATAGTATGAAATTAGTTACTTTTTACCTATATTTAAAACCAGATGTAGTATAATAAATCAATTGACCTTTTCCTAATTAAAAATACTAACTCTAATTTCAAATATAAGTAAAAGTAAATACTTTCATACATATTAAGAATAATGGTTTAAAATAGTTATATAAGGAGAAACATTTGGTAGAGAAACAATTAATGATATTGGAAAATTATAATTTTATTTATACAATGTGATTAATAAATTCCACTAAAAGTTACTTATATTTAGAACCAAAGGTAGTGTGGTATGTTTACTCTTAGTTCCTTTCTCATTCTCACTTGGAGGTGGTTGTGTTGAACATTGTTATCAAACAGAATTATATATTACAAGCAATATTTCCAAACAAAATTTACATATTAGGAGAATATAAATATAGAAGTTCAAGAACCAATAAAGGTTTTTAAAAAAAATAATAAAGGACAAATTTTAACAACTAAACATATAAATCAAAAGTAATAATAACTCGTTTGGTTTGAGTAATGTTTCCATTTTAAAATTCTGGAATTTTAAAAACAAGTTTGTTTTAACTTTCTGTTTTCTGTTTTTTGTTTTTAGAAAATGAAAATATTAAAAATATGTTTGGTGTGGCAATTTTTAATATTAAAAATATTTATAGAAAACACTTTGATGCTTGGTTGGCTTTGTGTAGGCTTTGAAAATCGACCAAATCTTGGTAGTGTGAATTTCAACCATTCTGAAGCCATTACAAGGCTTTAAATTTTAAAGTAAATTGAACATATGTGATGGTTCAAAGTTTGACTTAGAACAGATGGTTGAATTAGTCAGAGACTCTTTCCATGGAATATAGAACCAAAGAATAACAAGTAATCAAGCACACTTTAAAGATCAAGGAAAGGAAAATAACACAGGGAATTTATACTGATTCACTTCCAACACAAAAGCTACATCCAATCCCTTCTAACTTGAAGGATTTCTACTATTGTAAAATCTCCTTTAAATAACAACACCAGACTTGTGTCACAAGTATTCTTGACTTCAGTCACTCTTGGCTTAAACTCAAGTATTCTTTTTCAACAAGTCACTCCTAGCATAAACACCTAAGTATTCTTTCAAAAGCCTCTTTAGGCCAACAGTGTTTCCCACACTTACTAAGGCTAGTAACACACCAGACTTTATAGATTTTTTTGTAAGAATTGAAAGGTATCTTACAAAGCTTAGTGTATAAGAATATACAATTAAGATATTGTACACTAAGTTATGAAGGATACAAGACCAAGGTCTGCTAGAGGCAGAATAAACAGGGAAGGTCTTTGTCTAAAAAAGAAAGATTGAATATAATATAAAGAAGGGTGATTTTTCTTAAAAGATCTCTCTATGATTTGTTACATTTTACAATTCAATCTCCTTTAGTATAAATAAGTGTTGGAATATAACCGTTGCTGACTCCTGAAAGGAGATATAGACATTGAAAATCTTGTGAAGGTATTTGCTTTGAGCTTTAAGAACGAAACCTTTGATAACCAGAGGGATGTTCAAGAGTCTGGTAGCTGGGTTTTTCTGCTCTTGCATGAAAATAACTTTTTATGTATCTCAAACAAATAAAGCTATTTATTTGCTTTAATTAATTGAGAATGAGAGTAGAAGTCAACGCTGAAAGCCTTCTAATTTTAAGCTGACACACCTGCTGACTTGGTTTAGCTTTTTCTGTTCCTACGCAGTGTTAGGTATTCTGAAAAATGGCTACGTAGCTTGTTTGTCTCTTAGTTCTTTTGATGATAAGCATAAATGGATGCGTAGCTTGTTTGTCTCTTATTTCTTTTGATAATAAGCACATATGTTTGATAAGAGCATGAGTCCCAAGGCATCACTTAAATATATTTTAGAACGTTGCAAACTCTGGGTTTTTGAAATAACGTTCTCCTTTGGATGCCTATAAGTCTAAAGTCTGTTTGAGCAACAGAGGATTCTTCTCATAGACTTTTTATTATCACTTAGGTGTTGAGGTTTAGACTTTAGATTCATGGACTCCCCCTTTATCTTATAACATGTGCATTATAAATCCTGAAACACTTGAATACACATGTTAGTTATTATTTTTACACACTTCAGTTTCTTGATGTGTATTATTAACAAAGCCAGGGTCTGGTCTAGTATATTTAATTTGATTTATTTCCCGCCAGACTTTTCTTCAAAAATATGGAAGAAATTATGGGCATAAAATCAAAATGTTCAACAACTATCAAAACCCAAGAATTAGAGGCCGACTGGTTGAAAGCAATCTATAAAAACTTTGAGACCTTGGCCTCAAACTCACTAAAAGAAAATCTAACTTTCGTAGGATTTCTTATGTTTAGTATAGGGGGACAAACTTCGATATAGATACCAGTTGTTCAGGTTATTTAAGTATTACACCGGTTTAATGGAATCCAATATTATATCCTTGAGTCCAATAAGGATCTCAAGGTCTTAATGTGATCAAGTCCAACAGTCACTGGTATTTCATGTTGTAAGGTGAAATGGAATATCACCTATAAGGATACTCTGACGCTCATATCAATACTAGATAGATAATATCGGAACTCAAGTGATGGGTCGGTGAACTAACCTTAGTTGTAGTAAATGAGTGATATTTGCAAGGTGTTGGGTGAGGATCGTTTTAGTCGTGCCTTGTGTCAATGATTTTTCATAAAGGAATGGAAAAATTGACATAAATATATACATTCCTAATATATATAGGTTTTTTGCCAATATGCCCCCAATTTCCTTGCAACCTCAAGTTGCCACCGGATTAGTTTGATCTTGGTGTACGGGTTGTATATAAGACTTTCTTGCATAAGTGTGCTCTATATCATCATGATCATTGGTCATACTGGGTATACCTTATGCCACATACTGTTATGTTCTTTAGGGGTTTAGGCCTGTATCAGGCCCAGATCAGGATGAAAAAATTAAGTATAGTTATAGACATTTATCCTTAGACACTGTTTGTAGATTTGGTCATCTGAGCTTGACAAGAATTCAGTAAAATGATCCTCATCACGATGTTTCATATGTTTTAACTACTGTAATAAATCTTGATCTTGTTCTCTCTATACATTAAAATGGTAACTAATAGATTTATAATCTTCCTAGACCCAAAAATACAAATTCTTCAATAGAAAATGGTCCTATAGTTTACCATAAATTCTCAAAAACAAGGATTACAAAAGAAACTCAAAACCAAATGAAATCCTAAAACCAGTGACAAAGTGATGCAGTCCTTGTGAATCTCTTTCGTTTTATCCTTCATTTTGCCCTTGAAAATCCTTAAGAAAACCTTCCAAAATCTCCCTCCTTGCCTCTACAAAGTGCCTCTACCTCCAAGAATGTAAAACCACTGAATCTAGCCTAACTTTTGCCATTTATACATGAAAATATGAAATAGGATTTACTTATCAGAACATAATCCGCGATCATGGAGTGAACCCCGGCCTGGCCATGTGGTGTTCTATCAGGCCTATGTTCCATTTTTTGACAACTTGATCCATGCTCATGGTTGGAACCATTACCTAGTCGTGGTTTCCTCTGCCTAGGCCATTAAAAATCTTTATTTTTTCCTATCTTTTTGGCACGAGATGCTTTGCTATGTAATGGTGTTCAAAAGTTGATTACAAATAAGGCCTTCAAACTTATTTTTCCTACAAAACTAGCAAATAAGGGAAAGAACAAAATAACTGAGGGATTTAGGGGATTATTATATAAAATGACCTAGATATGCCTAACAAATGGATCCTAATCCGGTATCAATACCGGCCCCAAGACAACAGCAACACAGGTAGGGGTCAAACTAGTCCAATAAAATAAGCAAGGCCTAAAATTGTGAGGTAGCCAGTAAACTTACCGAGAAGACCTCAGTCAATAAAGTCTGTTGTAAGTTAGAATTTCAGAGGCAAATGGGCAACTTACCTAAAAAGATAACCTGAAGCCTGTCAGTTATCCAATCACTAGTTGTACCTTAAGGGGGCTATAAATATAACATCTCAAAGATAGATAAGTGAAAATATTCTTATTACTTTTATGCTCTATTATCCAATTATCCTATTATTGACTTAAGCATCAGAGTTTCCTTGCAAGTACAACCACCACCTATTCTAGAACCTTGGGAGCCATTGTATTAAGGCACGTAGACTAAAAGGCATAGAGCTCTCATTGAGCCTGTGTTTAATAATATCGGACTCCCACTGAGCCAATGTAAAATTTGAGTGATTGAGAGGGGTTGAATACCGGTAAAGCGGGGACTACTTTACCCCTTGGATACCAGACATTTTGGATCCTAAATTGATGTGTTTAAGAGACACATCAAAATACCTCAAACTAAGACATTACTTGTCCTCAAGCAATCGTTATATTCATCAAGTCATGGAAAAATAAGCAAAGATCTAACATGCAAAGGAACCCAAACAACATTACGACCTTTTATTTTTTTAATGGTGGATGAAATGTAAATACCAAATAATTCATGTTTTCTTTTAAACCATGCTTCAAATGATTCAATAGGATCACTCTCTCACCAATCCTCTCTAAGTGTTTCAGGGAGGAGTCAATCAATTTCACTCAAGTCAAGTCAAATCATTAAAAGCATTACCATAGGCTTCACAAGTAATCCAAGTTCCATAGTGCTAAGAAAGCACACCCAAGTCAAAAGGTCTTTTCATGGTTATAATGAGGCCAAGGGGTGAAACTTTAAGGGTACCTCGTCATTCTCTCTTTCATTATCACTTGCAAAAAGAAAAGAAACCTTGCCCTCCATACTCGTGGGAGCTGGGTCTAGCAAGGGGTGAGGTACCATTCTTACAGGAATAACCAAACAATGTAAACCAGAATCTTCCACAATCATGCCCATATTAATCAATTCATCCATATCAACCCTTTTTGTAGCACAAATGACCTTGTCACTTGACAGGTCTGCTCCTATATATCTAGAAATTAGGGTGATGTACTCCACAATTAGAATTTTACAGGAAATAGTTTTCCTGACTCTAGAAAATTGGCTATTGATCCATTTGGTAGAGTTTAAATGGTCAGCATTCAACATAGCTGATAGAAAATAAACCTTAGAGAGTCTCAAAGTGTCAGGACTCTTATGCCTACCAAAGATCGACCTAGCCATAAAGCGTTGTAAATAGCGAAATATAGGGTGATGAATGTTAAAGGCCTTCGCAGTGAAGGCCTCGTATCTCCCTGAGTCAACAATTTTATGCCAAAAGTAATTAGGTCAGAAACTTGGGGGATGTAGTCAGAACCCCAATAGGGAAGCCATATATATCATCCACCTTAAAAAGGGGCAAGGTAAAATCAATATTATATAACCTGGTTGATCATTCAATCATCTAAGCACTATAGAACTTAGAAATTCAAGAGATACTCTTTCATAGGTTAGTTCAAACAAAGTAATAAAATTATCCCAACCTATATTACTAATAATTCTTAGAGTATCATCAAAAAATCCTAAAGTTTCTAAGGTGTCAGAACAGAAAAATCTTGAGGAACCTATTTTATTTTTTCTCAAAGTATCTAACCTCATTTGTTGCTCTTGAGTAGAGCACTCTATGCTATCAATATCAAAGAGGTTTTAGTTAGAATTACCTATGGTGTGTTTCCTCTTGGGTTCTAGTTGGGAGGAAGAGCTTACCTTTCCTTTGACTTTGGTTCAACTTGGGAGCTATAGATGTACTTGTGGAGCTTTTGGAAAAGACAGAAGCTTGCAAATCTTGGAGAAATAAGAACACCCACACACAAAATCAAATGGCCAATGAGTTATTAGTGGAAGATTTGTAAGGATTTGGAAATAAGATGTGTGATTTTAGCAAGGAGAAGGTAAGTGACCATGGAAGACAAGAAAGGGGCGTTAGGGCACAAATGGGGGGAGAAGAGATGAAGTGCAAAAGTGGAAGGGGAAAACTTAGAAACAAAATGCGTATATGGCCATAAGACACGAATCATGGTCGTGGTTTGTTCTGGTTAGCCTTTTCTTTCTTTCAGATTTTAAATTTTAAAATTCAAAATTTTAATTTCAAAATTCAAATTTTCCCTCCATCTTTTGAATTTTAAATTCTAAAAATTGAAATTTGAATTTCAAATTTTTTTTCTAGAAAATGCCAATTTGGAACCATGGCCATATTTCAAACCATGGGTAGGCCATGGTTCAATCTGTCGTGACACCAAATTCTTAGCATTTCACTCTCTATCAAACCATGGCCATATTTCAAAGCATGGCCTGGCTATGTTTCTTGTTATTTGATATTTTCCCTTTACTTCTTTCAACTTAAAATCTTCTAATGTCACCCCAAACTAATTCCCTAACATCCAATGCTCTTCTTCTTCTTCTCACTCTTTGTTTTGTCTTCTAATTTTCTTTTATGACTCTTTCTTTCCACCAAAGAAAACATCTTTCTTCTTTATTTTTTTGTATTTTTTCAAATGAATGTGGGGTTGTCTCCCCATAAGCGCTATGTTTACGGTCTATAGCTAGACCTTCCTATAGTTTTTTTCATCATCCGGGTTCACTTCACTTTTGGGTCTTTCAAAGCACTCTTCAGCTCAACCTTGGCTTCTTTTGTTCTTGAGGTGAAAGTTCCTCATTACCCCTCTTCAATGAATCACCTATAAAACTAGTAGAAGACACCAAAACAGAAATTTATGGATCATGAGGAGAGATTTTTAAGGCGTCCTCCTTCACCACTGAGTTATGGTTATCAATCTTGTAACAACTAATATCAACCATTGGATTTTTATCAGCCTTTTCAAGGTTAACCTTAATTTTCTTGTTCCCAACACTTAAAAACAATTTTCTATTTTTAACATCCATAATCGCTCTTATAGTAGCAAGAAATGATCTCCCTAAAATGATAGGGATCTCAGAGTCTTCCTTTATTTCCAATACCATAAAACTAGTAGGTATGAGTAACTTACCTATCCTAATAGGGACATTTTTAATTTTACCCACGGGATCTTTCATAGATCTATCAGCAAATTGTAAAGATATTTTAACTGGTTTTAACTCTCCTAAATCAAGTTTCTTGAAAACAGATAAAGACATTAAACTACAAAAAGCCCCTAGATCACACAAAGATTTATCAATACTTATACTACTTATCATGCATGGTATGGAAAAGCTACCTGAATCTTAAAGCTTAGGGGGCAATTTAACATAATTGCACTCCTCGATAAGTGTTGCATTTTCAACATCCTCAAATTTTCTTTTATTGGACAAAACATCCTTAAGGAATGTAACATAACTTGGCATTTATTGTAATGTCTCAGTAAAAGGAATATTAACATACAATTTCCTAAGGAGTTCAAAGAACTTACCAAATTATTTGTCCATTTTAGCTCTTGCTAACCTTTGAGGATATGGAATTAGAGGTTGATAAGGCTTCACTTCTTCTTTTTTCTATCTCAACATCATCAGATTTAGATGTAGAGTTTACATCCAACTTATCCACCATAGGCTTCTCCTCGTATATAGGTGTGAATTCTTCCAACACTTTATCTTGCTTTAGTGTAACTACCATAATGTGGCTTATAGGCTCTTCTTCGAGCTTCCCATGAAAAGTGCCCAGAGTCATTGTGGCTTATAAGGCTTGCTTAGTTATTTGTGTCTCCAACATCTTACTGTGGACAACTATGGCATCCCTATTTGAAGATAGGCTCTTGATAGCTCAGAGAACTCCTCATTTTGCTTTTTCTGGTTTCCAATGAATGTCTCCATCAAGGATTCTAGTCTAGACTTTTACGGTGTAAATGGAGCTTGTGGAGCAAAAGGTCCTTATGAAGGCCTAAAGTTGCCTTGCCCACCTTGGTTGAATGACCTTTTTTTTTGGAATCCAGACAGACCTCTATAGTTGTTTCCAAAGCCACCACTCTGATAATTTCCTATAGTATCGATATACTGCACCTTTGATTCCTGGTTTTGGGGAAGTCCTAACTGACAAGTGCTAGCCATATGACCTGCATTTCCATTTAACTCACAAGCAACATTAAAAGCACCTTACCAAGTTTATCAAATTTAACAAACAGTACTTCCACCTTAGCAGTTAATAATAAAATGGTATCCACATAATACTTACCTGGAGTTTTGGGAGGTAAACTCCTTTCAAATGACCATTGGTAGGAATTTTGAGCTACCCTCTCAATCAGATTATACCTCTCCTCTATGTTCTTACTCATGAAGACGCCACTAGCCACGACATCCAAAGTAACCTGATGGCTAGAAGTAAGTCCATTGTAAAAGATGTAGACCGTTAGTCATCGTTGTATCCCATGATGGGGACACTCTCTCAAAAGTTCCTTGTACATCTCCCAAGCGTCGTATAAAGTCTCATCCTTTCTTTGCATAAAGGATATTATATTCTTCATCAACTGGTCAGTCTTGCTCCTCAAATAGTATTTATTGAGGAAGGCGGTAGAAAGCTCAGTCCATGTAGAGATGAACCCTTTAGGCAAGGAGTATAGACAAGCTCTTACTTTATCCCTCAAAGAAAAAGGGAAAAGCCTCAGTCGGATTGCATCGCTCAAAGCATCATTCACCTTCAACATGTCACAGTACTTCTAGAAAACTTGAAGGTTGTTGAGAACAAGTCTGGTTGGAAAAAGAAATTGATAATATCCCTGGACCAAACCCCAAATTATGTCATTATAACCAGACCCCGGGATTTATTAATGACACACATCAATGTATTTAAATTAAATGAAGTCTGCTTTTATATGATCTAACTTGTTTATCTAAGTGTTTCAGGAAATATATATTAAGTGCATAAATTATAAGTAAAAGGGGGAGTCCATAAAATCAAAAGTATGATAAACATTCATTTGACCCTTGTCCTTTCCATTTCACATATAACTTTATATTAATTTACTATATCGCTTTTATTCATTAATTACTCTAGTGTTATTAATTAACTTTTCCTTAATTAAATTTTGAATTTTCCAGCAACTATTTATTTAATAAATTATATTTTAACTATTGAAATAATCAATTCTCCTTTTTCTTAATTAATATTACTTTTACTAATCACTTTTTCAAACTTATATGTATTTTCCATCCTTTGTTAAATAACTCATTAATTACTAAAATAACTTTTCTTTATTACCATCTAAAACTAAAATTTCTAAATTTATTATTCAACGCTTAGGCATATTTCCCGATGCATTCTTAATGTCCATGTTTGCATGTAGTTTATTAAAATTCATACTTCATTATACCAAATCAAATCGAATCCACAATATTATACTTATGCAATTATTTCATAACCAACCAACATTATCCCACGTTTAAATTGATCATGCAATAACATCAAAATTTAAAATCCATCACACTAATAACGCATGCATCAAGATCATAAATTTCACCTTTTTAAGATACTTAAACTCAATCATGCATGAATATTTTTTCTCAACCATTTCAGTCATCCAATATATCATGTATTATAACATTTAAAATTTTAGAAATATATGCACACAAAAACCAAATCATGGTGATATAAATTAGGGTTTTCTAGAAATCTTTACATGCAAGAATTTAGGATTTTCTCAAAATATTTTCTTTTTCATTCTAAATCAAATTCTTCCATTTTCTTGCATGCAAAGACACAATTTTGGTAATGGGGATCCAAGGGAGATTCTCACACCCTCGCATGTCCAATATTCCAACAGAGACCTTGTAGAACTCCATCTTACCTGGGGTTTCACGTGAGTTATTTAGGTAGCGTCTAGACTATCATTTCCCTTAAATTCATTGACTTACATACGACTCCAAATTGTTGGGTTCAAAGTGAAAGGTGGTGGCTCTTTAGATGGAGGTGGTCGTTGTAACACCTCTATTTTTATTTTTATATTAAACTTTTGAAGGAATTAAATTATGGTTCTTTAGAACTTTTTAATCTACGTATTATTTGTGATTTTTTGGAAATTTTTGGAATTTTTGGAATATTTTAATAAAATATTTTTTTTAAATAATTTTAAATTCATATAAAGTGACTTAAAATTAAAAATATTTATAAGAAAGTGAAGTTAAATTATAAGAAAATTTTCTAATATCCATTTCAAGTAGGCTTATCTAAAAATGATTGGTTTGAGAAAAATCTTGATTTTTACCAATCGTAAAAAAATTGGAAACGTACTAATAAATTTTTATTAACAAAAAAATTAGATTTTTAAAATTTAAACATTATATTACTTATTATAAAATTAGTGATGACTGATATAATATCGTTAAATTTCAAAAAGGAATGATTTTGAATATTTAAAATATACCGAGTGAAAGGTTACTATTTGGCTTAATAATTCAGCCGACGTTTACTATGTAAAACACTGTGCATGTATCAAAATTTTAAACTTACACAGTAACCAAAAACAAAAATTTCAGAAATTGTACAGTACTTTTATAATTAAATAATAAACATGGTAATTTTCCTGCCTATAAATACCAAAGGAATTCTTCGTTAGAATTCACAATTTCAGATTAAATTTTTTTAATATAGTAGTGCTAGAGAGATAGTGATGAAAGTAAGAGAGAGAAATAATTTTTTTGAAAGGAGGTTCTGTTAAGATAATAAGGTAAGAATACCTCTCTTATATATTTTTTAAGGTTATTTTTATATCGTTTTAGAAATATATTATTATACTGGATATAATATTATTTTAAGTTACTATTCTGAATAATAAAATACTATTTCAATAGTAAATTACTATTTCAATAGTAAATTACTATTCAAATAGTAAATTACTATTTACTATTACTATTTACTTTTACTATTCATATTTTACTATTTACCATTACTATTTATATTTTACTGTTACTATTCATGCCTTACTATTTACCATTCACTATTCTCTATTCACTATTCAAAATTTACCATTTCTGTTTTAAGTAGAAATCTTAATTTTCATCTTGTAACTATATTAAAATGAAATTTGTATGTTTTAGAACTCGGAGACGAGGCACGCATGAATTTTCAGTAACGAATCAGGATACAAGAGGTAAGGGGGAGTGAGATAGGAATATAATATGAAAAGACATATGAATAATGGGAGGAGTCCCCTACTCCTTTTAAATTTAATAATATTATTATTTTAAAATATTAACTTTTTAACTTAAAATTTATAATAAATTTTAAATTAAATATCTGGTGTAACTAACTCTGACATACCTATGCAAGGACCTGGACTTTCATAACCTATATGAACTGGACTGAACCTATACAAGGACTTGGATTAGTTGACCTATATGGACTGAACTATACCTACGCAAGGACTGAATTATATGAACTTATATAGACCTATGCAAGGAATGGACTATAAGAACTCAAAATCAATTTTGATAATTTAAATAACCATTAAAATTTGAATTATATTGATTTGATTATAATTATTAGTATTTGATTATTATTGATGATGTTTAATTGTGATCGATATTATTTGATTGTGAATGGCATTATTTGATTGTGATTGATGATATTATGATTGATGATCTTGTGATATAAAGTTGAGCATATAGCAAGCATGACGAAAAGCTAAAACTCAGTAAAAATTTTCTTACCTTACTCTTTAAATTTTTATTATTTTAAATCTTTTATTTCTTCTTAGAAATTATTTTTATTAACTTTACTATTTAGAATGAAAAACTTTTTATTTTAGAATGAAAAAATTTTATGAAAATTAATTTATAAAAAGGTTGAGATAATTAAATCTTGAATTAAAGAAAAAATTTATAATTTTAAAGTATTTTTGTTAATGATTTAAAGATTATTCTCTTTTAATAAAATAAAATTTTCAAAAGAAATTTATTTTATTTTTCCAACTTAATAACTAAAGATATTTGGAAATAATTAAGATTTCTAAATTCGATCTTAAGATTCAATTTGAGAAAGATTATGTAAAGTTTTATATGAGAAAGTTTTGAGATATTTAAGGCTTAGAAACTCTATTTTAGTGAAATTTGAAAACTGTATCAAATTTATTTCTGTATGACAAAAATTCAGAAAATTGAGAAAATGTACAGTTTATTGAAATGGTGTTGTAAACCTTTAAGGTATTTAATAATTGAGTTTCTAAAAGCCTTAACTAACTAAATACGTGAGTAGTTCATACATCATGAATTATTAAAGTGAAACAAAATGATATTGTCTGGTGACGGATTATAGAAACTGAGGATACATTAGAGGAGGCTTAATTGCGAGCCTTGGGATGAGAGGGTGTGAAAAGGTGCTTCAGGGGACCTGGGGTAGCTCCCTAGTGTCGGGTACTTTCACAATAAAAACTTTCTCAATCTCACTAGTCTCTAAGTGTTTCCATGCCAGTTGAGTTTTTCATATTATTATTATCCGGACTTATGGAACAGTGTAAATTCCTGGTTGGCTCAGTACAAATTAAAATTTAAGGGCCCACATATATAGGTAAGTTATGATGAGAATATTGCATAACATTCATGCATTCATAATTGATTGTGTATGTGATTGTGATTGATATTATTATATAATAGTTATTGAAAACCCTTTATTGCTTATGCCCTATTTAGGAATATTATATTTTGTTTCTCACTTCTTTCTTTGTGTTTTTATTTTCTATGTTTTAAATTGATGGTTCAAAGGGAAGGATCGAAGAATCTCGGCAGTAAATATAGCACGTTCTAGAAAGGGAGCTCGGTATGAATACCGTGGTCCAATGAATAAATAATGTTATTAAGTAACTACTTCTGGGCCATGGAGTTTTCTCTCTTTCTTATAATGTTTAATATTTATTTTCTTCGGATGAATGTAAAATTACTTTATAAAGTTTTAATAATATTTATGAGGTATTTTAGAAATGATGTATGTAATTTATTCCGATAGTTTCCTTTTAACAATCATATCTTTAGTAAAAAAAATTATGATTTTTTCTAAAATTTATTAAGATGTAACAGAGGGTGTTACAAAATGGTATTAGAGCAGTTAATCCAATAGGCCTAGGGAAAAGGAATATCTTGCTTTGTCCGTAAACTCTGTATAGGTGACAGAGAATAGAATATATAACTTGGTAGTAACTATGATTGATGTGACAAAACTCAGTTACTGTGAAATAGGAAACTAATGGCCGGAAAAGATCTTGCTGGAGTTGTAAAACACTTAATCAATACAATGGGAGCACATGAAGGTCAAGGTAATGATGCCTTGAGAAGGTTGGACCTTTTCGAAAAGCGCAATCCACCTCGTTTCAAGGGAGTATATAACCCCGATGGAGCGTAAATCTGAATTTGAGAGATAGAGAAGATTTTTCGAGCATTGCAATGTAATGAAGCTGATAAGGTAGACTTTGCTACTTATGCCTTATCTGAGGATGCCGAACATTGGTGGGATAGCATGCGTAGACAATTCGAAGTCAACCACATGGATATCACTTGGGATCATTTTAAGGATATGTTTCTGGAAAAATACTTTCCAGCTGATATTAAAGAGAAAAGGCAATTCGAATTCCTGTCGCTGACCCAAGGAAATATGACTGTTGGAGAGTACGCATCCAAGTTTGAAGAGCTATCTCGTTTTTATTCTCATTATAATGATGCTACTAACGAAGGTGATCGGTGAGTAAAGTTTGTAAATGGATTACAGACAGAAATTAAAGAAGCTATACGAATACAGGAAATATGTAAATTTTCTGTATTGGTAAATCGCTGCAAGATCTTTGAAGAGGATCATAAGGATAGAATAACTAAAAGTCATGAGCCCATTCATAAGGCGAGAGAAATGAGAAGTGGAGGACCTCACCATCACCAAAGAAGAGACTTTAAGATAAATAAGCCTTACCAAGCGCCATTTCACCGGTTTGGAGTAGCATCTGTTCCTAACAGACCCCAAGCTTCAACTGGAAGCTATTACCCGACATCTGCACCAAATTTTAAATATTTTATCTATGGAGGATCCCATTTAAAAATGGATTATCCTAAAAATACTTATATTTGCTTTAAGTGTAACAAACCAGGTCATCACATCAAGGATTGCCCAGAGATGAAGAAGGAAAACCCTGAAGGTGCGAGTACAAGCTTAAATACTCAGGGAGGCATACACAGTACAGTCGGAAGGCCGAAGGCGAAAAGAAAGGTTTTTGAAATCACTGGAGAAGAAGCATCTCATTCTAATTCCATGGTGGAAGGTAAGTGTATCATTAATAAGATTCTTTTAACTGTTATGTATGACTCAGGTGTATTACATTCCTTTATTGCCAATGACTGTGTAGAAAAACTAAAATTACCTATGATAGAACTGCCATTTGACTTATCTGTACATACTCCTCGAAACAATCCCATTGTCACTTCTAAAGCCTGTTGGGAATGACCTATTTTCATAGATGGTAGGGACTTTAACGCTAATCTTTTCTGTTTACCCCTTTCTGGCTTAAAAGTCATTATTGGGCTAGATTGGTTGTCTGACAATCATGTTCTAATAGATTGTCATAATAAAACCATAATGTTTAAAGAACCAGTGAATTTGAATCCTGAGGATTTGAGATTTCTAACCGCCAACCAAGTGAGTGCCTCTTTAAAAGGAGGGGCTCAAGGATTCCTGCTATTGCTTTCAATGAAAAGAGAGCAAGAATCAAAAATAAAAAATCTGTCGATTATGTGTAAATTTTCTGATGTTTTTCCTGAAGATATCCCTGATTTACCCCCAAAAAGAGATGTGGAATTCGCCATTGATCTAGTACCTGGAGTTGAACCCATTTCAATTGCACCATACCGAATGTCACCTCTAGAATTAGCAGAGTTGAAAAAACAACTTGAAGAGATGATAGAGAAGCAGTTTATATGACCCAGTGTATCCCCCTGGGGTGCACCAGTGTTATTGGTTAAGAAAAAGGATGATAGCATGAGGTTGTGTGTAGATTAACGGCAGCTGAACAAGGTGACGATCAAGAACAGATATCCTCTGCCAAGGATTGACGACTTGATGGATCAACTGTGTAACACCCCCTTATATACATGAGATATATAAAAAAACTTTTAGAAAGATATACATATTTATCACTTTTTATCTCGCGTTTACAAGGACGTATATACATATAATTTCCTTTGAATATTGAAAGTAAAATGTCCATAATGATAAAACAATTTATAGAAATCATAAGTGATAAATCAGTACAGTATTATATCCGAATGAGAAAGTTTATCAAAGTTTAACCTTTACCTTGTTACAATTATCTAACTTGATATTGTAATAAGGCAAGGTAAAACTAAATTATACCTCTACTACAAATATGACCAATCATTTCGTAGTCCTTGAACCATCGAGTTTTGGAATCCTACTATTGTCATATCTCTTCACCTATCTGATTGAGAATGAAACCACTTTACCCTTTTGTAATTACATATCCTTCTATCTTGAACTGCTAGTTATATATCACATAACATATATTTTGGACATAAAATTTAAACAAGAAATAGTGAGAAACAGAATATAATACTGTACAGATAAGACATAAGGATAAGGGTTTTCACAAACTAATAAATTAATATCATTCAAAATCTCATACACAATTAATTATAAATATAGGGTTCTCACTGTAACATCCTAAATTTGAAAATTTTTAGAAAATAATTCATTAAGGCTCGGTGGTTTATTCTTTTCCTGCGCACCTTTGACATTTCGGGTCTAATTTTCTCAAATGATGCTTGATTAGAATGATTCTAGTCTTGTTCACTTTGTTTCGAAGAGATCTTTAATCTCTATTTCTGGGCTCTATCCCAAATTCTCACTCTGTCATGCTCAAATTCAAGGATTAAGTAAATCTATCTTAGAACCATGTTATTCGCGTTTTTACTCTGCGCATGGTTCATTCAAAAATTCATAACTCTCTCATACGACTTTCGTTTCTTGCAAACTTGGTGTCAAAATCACCGTAACAAAATTATCTACATTTTCCGTGAAGACATCAAGAGCTAGATCTTCCCAGATCAATACAGTTTTGGAGATCTTTGAGGACCCTTGTTCATCACGTCACTATGGTGTCAGGTCTTAGAAAAATGGCAAAATCTCCCTTGTCCGGTATTCAAATCACTTCGTTCTTTTTGATATAGATTTGTATCGAAAATATATATAATTGTTATGAAGGACACGAAACCTAATTCTCAAAGGAGAATTTTTGGTGAATTTATTTCTGAACACATACTTGATTTGAAGACGATTAGAGCATCCTGTCGTATTTTGACCATATCTCAGGCTACAGATATCGGATCATCGCAAATGATATATAAAATCAAAGGGAAAAAGGAGATCTACAAGTTTTGTGTTAGAAACCTTTCGAGATTCTATCTCCACGGGTTGTTCTATAATTAATTTTGACGTCACTAAGTTTAATTATTTAATTTTCCTTTCTTAACCTTTATTTTAAATTTTATTATTTTAATTCATTAATTACTTTTACTTCATTCTCTCTCCTTCTCTCACGTTTTAGCTACACATCAGAGACCCCTCTTTTCTTTAAATTCTTTAATCTCATTCAATTCCTTTTACTCTCTTTTATTTACGCGGGACCCCTTGATTTTTATATTACTTTCTTATCAATTCCTCACTCAATCTCACGTTCACTCTCTGTATCAATCTCTTCTTCTTTTTGTTTCATTTCCTGCCGCGGGTCCCACACCCCTTTCTTTTAAACACAAATTTTAACTCTTAGCTTTTGTTAATTTTTCTCTTTCCCTACGTGTTGTGTGTATGCATTGCCAGAGAAGATAACTACAATTCACTCTTTGCTTCCACGATTTCACCTCTCTCTAATCTACCTATTATTATTTATATTATCCTTATTTCGCTTCTCTGCATACACTTATTTCACGTGGTTATCCCTCAATCTTACACGTTCTTTTTTTTTTCTTTAATTCATGCAGACCTTTTATTTTATTTTTTTTATTATTTAATTCTCAATCACTCACCGCTTCACTCTATTTTTTTTACTATTGTTCAATCACTGTCCTCAAATATAACCATCTCTCAAGTTCGCTGTATCTTTTTTCTCTACTTCATTCCCGTAAGCCACACGGTCACCACAGGTTATTTATTTTAATTTTCTTTCAAATTCTAAATTCAATTAATCATCATAATTGTGCTTACTCCATGCTACATATATAATTGTTTCAATTTCAATTCCCACCACGCTTCCGCCGCGCCACTCTGATCATGAGGCCACATTTCATCCACCAAACATAGGTCCTTGTCTCCTTAATTTGCAAGGAAGCAAGACCAATTTTCAGGAATGTACGACTCTCTCCACAAACTAACACGAGACCTTTCCAATGTGCTTTGTCCTCAATCACACACTTCCCGAGAACTTTTCAGGAGGTCACCCATCCAGAATTACTCCAAGTTAAGCACGCTTAACTTTGGAGTTCTTAAGTGATAGGCCATCGAAAAGGCTAGTTTATTTGTTTGTATAGGTAGTACGAATTCATTTCTTTAAGCTACCCTCAATTGTATAGTCCCATACCTATACAGTCTTTGGATCCCTCTCTGGTATGTATTCAATTCGTTCATGTGTTCCTCCCACTGGAAGCCTACCAGGAGCCACTCCTTGTCTGTGTCTATGCACCAGCGATCACTCCTCGCCCTCAACAGCGCTGGGATGTCACATGCCCATCAGCTTCCGCTTGGTTCGTCCTCGAACCATACCGTACTAGGAGAGACTAGACTCTGATACCACTGTAACGCCCCAGTCGCTTTTCAGGAATGAACGACTCTCCCCACAAACCAACATGAGACCTTACCCGTGTGCTTTATCAATCACACACTTCCCGAGAACTTCCCAGGAAGTCACCCATCCCAGAATTACTCCAAGTTAAGCACACTTAACTTTGGAGTCCTTAAGTGATGGGCCACTAAGGCTAATGCATTTGTTGGTATAGGTAGTACGAATTTATTTCTTTAAGCTATCCTCGACTGTATAGTCCCATACCTATACAGTTTTTGGATCCCTCTCATTCTGGTATGTATTCGGTTCGTTCATGTGTCCCTCCCACTGGAAGCTTGCCAGGAGCCGTTCCTTGTCCGTGCCTATGCACTGGCGATCACTCCCCGCCCTCAACAGTGCCCGGGATGCCACATTCCCTACTGGAAGCCTGCCAGGAGCCGTTTCCTTGTCCGTGCCAATGCATCGGCGATCACTCCCCGCCCTCAATAGCGCCAGGATGTCACACTCACACACATAACAATCATACTTTCATTCACAATCATTCATACAAAATATCACAATCACATGTATGACATGTAATGCTTTTAATACTATCTCATTCAGTTTATGCATGCGGGCCCTTAAAGTTTTAGTTTGCACTAGGCCAACCAGGAGTTTACACTGTTCCATAATTCCGGATAATAATAACATAAATGCCTTCATGGCATATGAACACTTAGAGACCAATCAGACTGAGAAAGTTTTTATTGTGAAAGTACCCGACACTAGGGAGCGACCCCAGGTCACCTGAAGCACCCTTTCACACCCTCTCATCCCAAGGCTCGCAATTAAGCTTCCTCTAATGTATCCTCGGTTTCTATAATCCGTTCTCGGGCAATATCACATCTCATTTCTCTTTAATGATTCATGATGCATGAACTACTCGTATATTTAGTTGGTTAAGACTTTTAGAAACTCAATTAATAAATACCATAAAGGTTCACAAAATCATCTCAATAAACTATACATTCCCATAAGTTCTTCTTTGAACTTCTGTTATATAGAAACAAATTTAGTATAGTCTTCAAATTTAGATTTCACCAAAATTGAGTTTTCAAGCCTTAAATATCTCAAAACTTTTTCTTAAAAAACTTCACATATTTACATAATCTTTCCAAATTTGAATCTTAACTAGATTGAGTTTAGAAATCTCGACTATAACAAAATATCCTTTAGTTATTTTATTAGGAAAACCAATTTAAATTTCTGATTTCTAAAAGAATATATATATATATATATATATATTTTAAAATCATTAACTAAGAATACTTAAAACTATAAAAATTTTCTTTAATTCAAGAATTAATTATCTCAACCTCTTATTTTCATAAAATAGCTTCTTTCTAATACTAGATTCTATTCTAGAGATTAAAAATAAAGTTAATGAAAATTATTTCTAAGAAGAAATAAAAGACTAAAATAATGATAAAATACTTTCTCTTAGAATAAAAGTTTAAAGAGTAAGGTAAGAAAATTCTTACTTCCGTCATGCTTGCTATATGCTCAAACTTCATATCACAAGGTCATCAATCATTCATCAATCACAATCAAATATCATCAAATCATAAATATTATTAATCACAGTCTAGTATTATAAATCACAATATCATTAATCAAAATCAAATATTATTAATTATAATCAAATCAAATCAACTAAATATCAGTCATAAATATAATTCAAATTTTAATAGTTATTTAGATTAATAAGATTAATTTTAAGTCTTTATAGTTCATTCCTCGCATAGGTCTATGTAGGTCCGTATAGTCCAATCCTTGCATAGGTATAGTTCAGTCCATACAGGTCATAATAGTCCAAGTTCTTGCATAGGTTCAGTCCAGTTTGCATAGGTTATCCAGGTATTTGCATAGGTATTCAAATCAAGTTGCACAAGATACTCAATTTAAAAATTATTATAAATTTTTAAATTAAATAGTTATCATTTTAAAATAATAATATTATTAAATTTTAAAAGAATAGGGGACTCCTCCCATTATTCTTATGTCTTTTCATATTATGTTACTATCTCACTCCCCCTTACCTTTTGTATCTTGGTTCGTTATGTAAGGTCCGTGCGCGCCTCGTCTCCGAGTTCTAAAATATACCAATTTCACTTTAATATAGTTATAAGATAAAAATTAAGATTTCTACTTAAAATAGAAATGGTAAATTTTGAATAGTGAATAGTAAATCGTGAGTAGTGAATAATAAATAGTAAATCGTAAATAGTAACAGTAAATAGTAAAACGTAAATAGTAACATTAAATAGTAAAACAAGAATAGTAATGGTAAATAATAAAATATGAATAGTAAAGGTAAATAGTAAAATATGAATAGTAAAGGTAAATAGTAATAGTAAATAGTAATTTACTATTTGAATAGTGATTTACTATTTGTAATAGTGATTTACTATTGACATAGTAATTTACTATTCAGAATAGTAACTTAAAATAATATTATATCCAGTATAATAATAGATTTCTAAAACGATATGAAAATAAACCTAAAAAGTATAAAAGAGAGTTATTCTTACCTTGTGATTTTGGCAGAACCTCCTTCTAAAAATTTTATATCTCTCTCTTGCTCCTACTACTATCTCTCTAACATTACTATATTAAGAAAATTTAATCTGAAATTGTGATCTTTCCTTCAGAAATCCTTCGGTATTTATAGTAAAAAAATTTACTATACATTTAAATATTTTATTATAAAAGTACTGTATAATTTTTGAAATTTTTGTTTCTGATTACTGTGCAAGTTTGAAAATTTTGTTTGTGCACAGTGTTTTGCATAGTAAATGTCGGGTGAATTATTAAGCTAAATAGTAACCATTCACTCGGTATATTTTAAACATTCAAATTTGACCCTTTTTGAAATTTAGCGATATTATATCAGTTCTCACTAATTTTATGATAAGTAATATAAAGTTTAAATTTTAAAAATCTAAAATTTTCTGTTAATAAAAATTTATTGGTATGTTTTCAATTTTTTTACGATTGGTAAAAATTAAGATTTTACTTAAACCGATAATTTTTAAATAAATCTACTTGAAATAGATTTTAGAAAATTTTTTTATAATTTAACTTCACTTTCTTGTAAATATTTTTAATTTTAAGTAACTTTATATGAATTTAAAATTATTTAAAATATATTATTTTATTAAAATATTTCAAAATTTTCAAAAAATTTCAAAAAATCATAAATATTATATAGACCAAAAAGTTCTAAAGAACCATAGTCTATTTCCTTCAAAATATTATTTTAAAATTCTAATAAGAGTTAAATCATAAATATGTAAAAACATAAACATAAAATAAAAGTTGTGAATAATAAAGATATTCAAAATTCTTAATATAATTTCATTAATCAATGAATACTAACTAAGTCATTTTAAAATTCTCATTCATAAATATTTTTATTTTATTTTATTTTTTATTATTATTATTATTATTATTATTATTATTTAAAAAACAAATAATTAAATATAAATACCAAAATTTCATAAAAAATGATAATAATAAACTAACTTATAGTAAGTATTTCTCATAAAAGATATATTAATATCTATTTTTTCTTTGTGTTGAAAATGGGATGTTACAAACTGCATGGTGCCACGGTGTTCTCCAAAATTGATTTGAGGTTTGGATACCATCAAATAAGGGTGAAGAAAGAAGATATACCAAAAACTGCTTTTAGAACACACTATGGCCATTATGAATATCTAGTGATGCATTTTGGTGTAACTAATGCACCACCCATATTCATGGATTACATGAATAGGATTTTTCGTCCATATCTAGACAAATTCGTAGTGGTGTTCATTGATGATATACTAGTGTACTCTAAAAGCAGTGAAGAACATGTTGAACACTTGAAGGTTGCGTTGAAAATCCTGAAAAAGAAACAATTGTATGCAAAGTTGTCGAAGTGTGAATTCTGGTTGGAAGATGTAAACTTTTTAGGACATGTAATTAGTCAAGGAGGAATAGTTGTAGACCCTTCCAAGGTGGAAGAAGTTTTGAAATGGGAGAGACCAACCACAATCACTGAGATCAGAAGTTTCTTAGGTTTGGCTGGATACTATAGGAGATTCATCGAAGGATTTTCAAAGTTAGCATACCCACTGACCAAGCTAACACGGAAAGGACAACCTTTTGTATGGACGACATAATGCAAGAATAGTTTTCAAGAGCTGAAAGATCGACTTACTTCTGAGCCGGTGTTAGTACTCCTTGATCCACATTGAAGTTTTAAAGTTTACTATGATGCGTCTAAACAAGGACTAGAAAGTGTACTCATGCAAGACAAGAAGGTTGTAGCCTATGCGTCATGCCAATTAAGGCAACATGAGATTAACCACCCTACCCATGACTTAGAGTTAGCCGCTGTAGTTTTTGCCTTGAAGATTTGGAGGCATTATCTATACGGTGCAACATTCGATGTGTTTAGCGATCATAAGAGTCTCAAGTATTTATTCGACCAAAAGGAGTTAAACATGAGGCAATAGAGATGGATGGAGTTCTTAAAGGACTACGATTTTGAGTTGCAATACCATCCTGGAAAAGCGAATGTAGTAGCTAATGCTTTGAGTCAAAAGTCTCTACATGCGTCCACGATGATGATTAAAGAGCTGGAATTGATAGAGAACTTTAGATATCTTAACCTAGCAGTAAAGGTTAATGCTATCAGCTACAAATTAGGAGCATTGCAAGTGACAAGTAAATTCCTTAGGCAAGTTTTAGAGGCTCAACGAGAAGATGAATTCCTGCAAGAGAAGAAAGAACTCTTGAAACAAGGAAAAGAAGTCAAGTTCAATGTGGGAAACGACCAATTGTTGAGGTATAAGGATCGAGTGTGTATCCCTGATCAAGGGGAGTTGAGGAAAGCAATTCTGGAAGAAAGCCACAAAAGTTATATGAGCATTCATCCCGGAGCTACTAAAAAGTATCAAGATTTGAAGAAGTTATTTTGGTGGCCTGGAATGAAGAAAGCGGTGGCAGAGTACGTGGCTGTATGTCTAATTTACCAGAAGGTTAAAGTGGAACATCAAAAGCCCCCTGGAATGCTACAATCAATGGAAATACCAGAATAGAAATGGGATAACATTACCATGGATTTTGTGACTACTTTACCTAAAACTCCATTAGGACATGATTCAATATGGGTAATAGTTGATAGATTAACCAAATCTGCCCACTTTATTCCCATTAATATTCGTTACCCTATGGAGAAACTGGTGAAATTATACATCAAGGAGATTGTGAGATTGCATGGAATTCCTTCAAGTATCATTTCTGATCGGGACCCTCGTTTTACATCGCAATTCTGGAAGAGCTTACATAAGGCTTTGGGAACAAGTATAACATCCTTCATTTTTAAAATAAATTCCAATAATTCAAAGAAAATTTCATAAATAACTCAAATTTCCAAAACAAAATTTGAATTAAATAATTACAAAATCAATTTTACAAAAAAAACTGACCGGCTCTTTTAAGTTTACAATTAAATAAATAAAACACTCGGTATTCTCAGGAGCCAGCCAAGGCTTCTACCCAAATACAATTCGAGCAGCTGAGTGTCTTCTCATATCATGGTTGGGCCCTTTATCCACTGAAAAATATAAACAGTAGGGGGTGAGCATCAACATATCAAATAAGAGTTATTGAATTGGGTTAAAAGTCCAATTAATAACTAAATTCATCAAACAAAACCGATCATATAATATCATCATCAATCATTCATTCTCAATAATCATATATAAACATCAGTACACGTGATCAACCAAAATGGGATCATTATAATTTTTGTGTTGCAACACTGGCTCCCCGAACCATAATTCAGCTCCTCGCTGATCTGGCCGTTTTACAGGTGCCAAACTGCTCTGTGCCCATAATGTAACACCGAGTACCACTCCCATAATGATAGCGATCCTCTACTCAGTGCTACAGGCCAGCCTTGAGTCTCACTCAAAGGCGTCCGTGGTATATAGGAACCACTACAGGGTCTATGCCTTCATCAGGCCGTCCACATCTGGACCGGCATCACAGGCCCCCTGTAGTCCTGTGTGCGTCGCAATACAATTGATATATCAAATAATATCAATCATCAATCAACCACATAGCAACATCAACTCATATCATTCACTCAGTATAACAATAAGCATATCATGCAGTTATATATATATATATATATATATATATATCATGAAGAGTTCATGAATATATTTCATATCATCATCATCAGTCATATTTATAAAATTAGTACATTAATATGAATAGAAATATGAAACATAAAATGTCATATAATCGGGGTATCACACCATGTTCCAAACACATATCATATATAATAATGACACCCCAAATCCATTCAGAAACCATCTATTTGAGATGTACGCTCCCCCTACCTGGAATTAAAGAGTTCCAGCAGCCTCTCAAATGTTATCCTGGTCGCTGCTCAAGAATTCCGACTGGAATTGCACTTCTGCACCAGTCCCAAGTCTTCTTCGTAAAGAGAAGAAATAAAGTATTAACTTTCTTCTTACTCGTTGATTTCTAGTAAAGATTGGAAATAAGAGGATTTTAGATGATAATTTCACTTTCAAAAGTTCTTCCATTAATCCAACAATGGGAGTATTTATATATATACATGATTCATACAGAAGAGACGTGAATGAGTAGAAGTATTCTGACACACGTCTTTTTAATATTAATGAAGGATTAAGATATTTTATGAAAAGGGAGAACTCATCAAAAAAAGGGTCTCATTCTTAGAAAATATCTAAGAAAAGATTTCGCTAGAAGATGGAAGAACAAAATGACGTGGAAAGTATCCATAATAAAATGTTTATTAATTTCTGACTCGGTTTCTACGTATTCCGACTCAGTTTCCTCATCCAGCGCATCTCTTTCCGAGAGGACTTATCAAAGCCTCTTTCAGAATCACAACTATTTTATTCAGAAATATATTAATCAGACATCTCACTCGGTTATATCTCTTTCCGAGTCAGAGTCTTACTCCTTCGTCATTCGAAAGTCTTCTCAACTAAAAGATCACTCAGAGTCTTGAAGCCCAATTCCTTTCTCGGAAATCACTTCACTTTAAAAGGTTACTCAGATATTTATTCTCCTCGGAATTATTTACTCAGAAAACATTCATTCGGAATTAGAGTCTTTTATCCAGAAACACCATTCCTGGAAAGACTTACTCGGTATAATTCCACTCGGTCTCTATTCAAAAATGTCTCAGCCTGAGAGATACTTATTCAAATTCAAACTTCTCTTTATTCAGGAGTGCTTCTCTCGGAATAGCACATTTAGAAATGTTTTATCTCGGAGACAAGTCCCTCAGAGGCATTTCACTCGGATTTGCCTCATTCAAAAGCATCTCATTCAGACAGAGCTTTTCCTCACTTGGAAATAACTTTCTTAATTATGTTTCACTCAGAAAACATTTTAACTTTGCTGAGAAATAGTCTCCTTAGTCTGATTTCACTCGGAATCAAATTATTCTCACTCGAAAAATCTTGCCATTGATATTTTTCACTCGAAAATTCATTCAGAGTTTCTCCATTAATCTTTATTTAAGTTATTTTTCTAAAAATCATAAAAATCGGGATGTTACAACAAGACTACGTCTGAGTTTAGCATATCATCCTCAGACGGATGGACAATCAGAAAGAACAATTCAATCTCTAGAGCACTTATTACAAGCTTGTGTGTTAGAGCATAAAGGAAATTGGAATCAATTCTTACCATATGTGGAGTTCACCTACAACAACAGTTTCCATGCTAGCATTGGCATGACACCTTTTGAAGCATTATATGGAAGAAAATATAGGACTCCGTTATGTTGGTTTGAGACTGGTGAAAACTTAATGCTAGGACCAAAGTTGGTCAACAAACCACGAATAAAATCAAAATGGTTCAGGAAAGATGAAAGCAGCACAGGCAGAAAAGCTACTATGACAAAAGAAGGAAGTCACTCAAATTTTAAGAAGGCGATCATATATTCTTGAAAGTCACACCTACGATTGAGGTTGATCGGGCAATGAAGTCTCGAAAACTAACTCCTAAATTTATTGGTCCATACCAAATAATTCATAAAGTTAGTCCTCTTGCCTACCAAATAGTATTACCATCTTTTCTTTCTAATATCCATAACGTTTTTCATGTGTCAAACTTATAAAAGTATATATCTTATCCTACATATGTTATTAAACCTGATGTCATACAAGTTAAAGATAATCTTACATATGATATACGACCTGTCAGAATAGCTAACAAAAGAATAAAAAAGTTAAGAGACAAGACAATTCCACTTGTAAAAGTCATTTGGAGTAAAACGGGAGGAGAAGATGCTACATGAGAATTAGAAACTGAGATGAAAGAGTCTCATCCCTATTTATTTTATTGAATAATGTAAATTTCGAGTACGAAATTTTTCTAAGGGGAGTAAAGTTGTAACACCCCTATTTTTATTTTTATATTAAAATTTTGAAGGAACTAGATTGTGGTTCTTTAGAACTTTTTAATCTATGTATTATTTATGAATTTTTGGAAATTTTTAGAATTTTTGAAATATTATTTATGGTAGCTCGTGGGTAGATAAAGAAGAGAGTGGAGTTACGGCTGACACAAGAATAATAAGAGTAGAATAATACTATAGTGCATGTGGTGAAGGCATGATGGTGTGGGTGGTAGGTGGTGGCTCAGGTTGAAGAGAAAGGAAATGAGTAGGTAATGTAAAGCAAAAAGAGAATGAGATGATGAGAGCATGAGAGATATGGTGAATGAGAGCGGAAATGGCTTTCGACATAAGAGAGACAAAGGAGTGGAATGATGAGAACAATAAAACACGAAGTAAAGAAGTGGAGAATTGTCGTGAAGTCTTCTCGGCCAAGAAAGGAAGCATATAGACAATTAAACTTTTTTCCTAAGTTTGAAAACTTAAAGGACAAAGAGTCATGCACATGTTCAAATATAGATGGGGTGGTGGCAAACAATCAAATTTTCTTTAGTTAAGTGGAATTGGTTTAACATGAAGCAAGAGTGAATGGAACATAGACACCTAGGCATAGGTAAATGGCAATTTACGCGTTCTTGTTACCATAAAAATACAAATGAGTTTCAATGTGAACTGGGCAAAATAATGAACATTAAAGTTATTCCTTATCTTCTCCTCTTTCCAAGGAGCCAAAGATCATTAAATTCTGACAACTATAGCAAAAGTTATGCCCAAATACTAAAGGGTGTCCATATAATACGCAAATTCTTGGACTCATATCTTAGAATAAAAACTGGGAAGTGTGTGTTTATAATTAGCCTTTGTGGTCTTCATAAGAATTATAGGGAATCTCATTACAAAAATTTCAAGACAAGAATGACTTGACTCCGATGTTAGGAGGTTAAGTTATGTTAAAAATAATGAAACGTACATAAAATTTTCTGCACTCAGGATCAAGGAAACAGAGTTGGGATTTTGACAAATCTTAAGGGATTAATTAAATTATAGATTTTGATTAATAGGTTTAATCCTATAGCTTTCCTGTTACCCAAGGTCTTTTAAAACTCTTAGCGCCCAGTTTTGAGCCCAAGTACAGAGTGTCGGTACAACACATGAACGAATAAAGTTATTTTACGTCTTTCAATGTTTTTTGACAACAAATGTCTAAATACATAATTAGACTTGTAGAATCTATTGATTAATAAATTTAATCAATAGCAATAATGTTTGGGAAAATATTTGGGTTCAGGAGTGACTCTGGTTCAAGACTTGGTTTCAAACTCAAGGTAGAAGTTTGTTGACTAGAAAACAATTATACGTCGAATATCGCATCTCTGGCAGAACTCCTTCTTCTTGGCGGCAGTTATGTAATTTCCACCCAAACAACTTTCTATAGGTTATCTTAATCTCAGGGAGTCTGTATTTATCTTTACCTCACACAAAATCCAAAATAGAGTCCTGTTACTCACAAAATTCAAAATACAAGATTCTGCCACTCATAGAATCCTAGATACAGGCTTGGCTAAGGTCTATATCTCCCATAGAATACATAACAACACATATACAAAACATATATAAACAATTTTAGGGTCTAGGGGTTTGCCCCTAAAATTTGGGATGTTACATAGATCCTTTAAAATGACATAACTAGGGTCAAGTTGAGGTGGTTGTATGATCTTGTTATGAGTTAGAGATCTTAAATTTAGACATCATTGTGTGATTGGTAAAGGTTGGTCAACTAATATCTAGTTACTAGTGTCTTTACTGGTCCCATAACACCCTCTATAATATCTCTGATGCTTTAATATTAGAAAATAAATTGGAAATAAATAAAAGTATTATTTGGATTAAAATTATAATAGTATATGGAAAATTAAGTGGAAAATGGAATTTTAAGGAAAATGGCATCAGGACCTTGACGCGTAGCATGGTTGGAATGCGTAGTGTCAGGTATGAATTAATGAGCTGACGTGTAGCGTCAGTGTCGCGATTCAATTTTAAACAACGCATACAAACAGTCTGGGCAAAGACACTTCTCTTCCCTTTTCTTTTTTCCTTTGAGGCGATTCTGCTAGGGCTTATAGATTCTTGTGTTTTGGGACCTTGGGAGGTGAGGTAATGCCTATGGGAACCTTGGGAACCTCCATTTTGATTCTTTCCTTCTTCTTCTCATTTCCCCTCATGGAACCAAATTTGCATGTGATAATGGGATCCTTGATTCAGAATTTTAATGAGTTTAGGAGCTTGAATGATGAGTTTGAAAGTGTGAGGGAGGAAATGTACTAACCGGTTTGGTGTTTCAGTGACTGTAGGTGTCGGAACGAGCGTTGGACGAGCGATCGACGAAGCGAGCGTCGAGTTTGGAAGAGGAACAGCGAATCAAGTGACCGTGGGATGCAATTGACACTAAGAGCAAATTGTGGAAGCTTAGAATTGAGGTAAGGGGGTGTTTAGGTCGTAATTAATTAGGATTCTAATATATAGTAGCCTTGGAAGGCTTAGAAATATTTATAAAAAAATTATGGATGATGTAGGATGACCAAATATAATTATTATAATTTTTATGAGTATGCTGAGCGTGATTTAGTTGTTGTTTGATAAGAAAGTAAGTTAAATTAGATGAGTATGAGCGAGAAAGTAAAGAGGTAAATATGTAAAGTTATGTAAATGTATGACATCTAATAAATTATAAATTTTGATGATGTCAGTGATGTGTGGTATGATATTTGATGATGTTACTGCATATGGCTTGATGAAAAATGTTATGAATATATGAAATGATTATGTGATTTTATAACATAGCTTATGATGATGGGCTTGACAAGTAGGTCTCCAGAGAGAGAAGGATGCATGTTAGCTTCTGACATTGTATATATTGTATATTGATGACATGCCATGATAATATGATTTGTTATATGATTATGTGGTGTGGGACGGCTGACGGTATGTGTAGCCCCTCGTTTCTGGATCATGTGGTCTTTGTACCCAGTTGAACTACCCAATGGTCAAGTAGGACCCAGTGGTTCAGGTGGAAAGTCAAATAGGACTCGGTAGGCCAAATAGGGTCCACAAGGTGTCAAGTAGGACCCCCAGCTGAAGGCCGATCCTTAGGTATCCAGATACTAGAAAGTCTGATACATGTGAGTCAGTTGTGGACTATGTGAATTAGTGATTCATGTATGATGATGAAATGTAACTCGATGATGTATGTTAATGTTTATGTGAAATGGATGATATATGATAAACTATCTATGTAATGGATTTGAGTGTAATTGTATGTGACATGAGTTTATGTAGAAAAGATGAAAGGCTAAGATAGATACATATGTATATGCATACATGAATGTGTAAAAGTGCAGGAAGGTGGAAGTTAATTAACAACACAAATTGCAGGTAATGTTAGATTTATTATTTTGTCCTAGATTAATTATGATATTCCAAACACTCACCCTTGTTGTGGTTTATTTAATTTTAGTGACCAGAGATAGGGAGGATGCTAATGCCCCGGAGGTGCGTCAAGCGGAAGGTTGATGCCAAGGAGCGAGGAATTGATGTAATAAATATAATGTATAATTATGTGTGTAATAAATAGCAAACCATGTGTGATGAAATTATTATGATTATATTTGATGTGATGATAATTGATATGATGATGATTTAGATGGATTGATGATGGTGATGAATTGTGGCACGAAGCCAATGTTGTGTGAATGATGAGTGCTATGGGTAGGTGTAGTATTGATGCATGATTGATGTATGTGTGATGTGGATGATGATGTGAATGTGATTGGATTAATGTTTGGAATGATTTGGAAATGTTATGCATATTGCTAGTTTATGGAATTAAAGGAACTGATTAGGTGATATTGAGATCTGGCGGGTTTGGGACCCCTAGAATGCATCAATAGGTTCTTTAGGATATTTAGAAGTTATGTGCATTTGCCTTGAGCCATTTGGAACCCATTTAGGGTATTCGGTGCAAAGGTTTTGCACCTAAATAGTTTAAACTGCAAATTACGTATAACTTGCGCATATGTTAGAATTTTGGCGAACGGATAGCACCAACAGTTCCGAAATAGGGAAATTATTTTGGTTGGGTAGCCTAAATTATATATTAGCACCAGATCTGTTACTGTCATGATGACGCGTAGCGTCAGCCTGGCGTGCAGCGTTAGAGCTACGCAGGGGAGCTCACGCTACGCGTGGGGTTGGCGTGCAGCGTCAGGCCCCTGTTTCAGTTTTAATTTTCCTTTCAACTTAAATGAACTATGTTTCTTATAGATTGATTACTGAATTTATATTTTGGTACTTTTATTGACAATGTATATTTTTCTAATTATGTGATGTAATTTGATTATTCAAATGCAAAAAATTTATTGTGAAAATTAGTAAAACGGTTAGAAGTAAATATAAAATGACATAGGATGTCTCACCCTCTGGTGTTAGAATATAATCTTGAATTGAGGAATTTTGGGAATTACTTCAACGGGTCCCCAGGCCATATATGTCCAGTTCTAATCTGACATATAATTATTTAGTATGCATTATCCAACATGAAAAGCCTAGGTTTAACTTATACTCCACATGATCTATGACTTGCAAGAATGTGAGAAAATATGCATCCTTTCAAGCACATTTGATGTTATAGTCAGTATATGGTGGGACAAATAAAGTTAGGGTAAAGGATTAGATAAAAAAATATGCCTTGTGTATTTTTAAGACACTATTTATATGACATTGCATATGGAGGAAATGATTGTCTATTTGTAACATTTTTGGATTCATAGAGACTTTGTTAGTGACATGGTAAAAGCTTCTAGAATATTAAGGAATTATCTAAAATATGGCTATGAATATAAGCAATTAATGAGGTACCTAGCTAGATAGTGTATGTCTGTTTGGTCTTACCTTGTGCACCGAGATTGACATGTAACCTTGAACATATGACCGAATATGTTAGCTAGAAATATCTTAGGTCAATAACATTGCAATATCATTTTACTAAGGTTTGATTTACATTTTACTAGTGCCTTTGAGGTTAAATGTATTTATATGTCTGTTTAGTAACTATTACCTCCGTCCCTTATTATAAGAACCTCTAAAAAAATTTCTTTGGTCCTTAATATGAGAACCTCTACAAATTGTTAACAACATTAATTAATTTATCCTAAAATACCCTTAGTAGTTAGTCACCTTGTTTTTAATCTGAAAATTAATATAGTACATTAGTGTGAAGTAATTTATCTCCCCAATCTAATTGGACAACTTAGTTGCTCAAAGCAAGTATTAAATTTGTCTTTCTCTATATAAAGTGCAATACATTTACAGTAGTTTATCTACGTGTTACTAAAGCGTCAATTGCTCTCTAATGGATAATGGTTCAGATTTAGTCGATGGGGAAGTATGGAAATCTTTCCAGAATCCTTCTATAGGGGAAGTTATGGAGGATTCTTTCAAAGATGTTACGGTACAAGTTATTAAGGATTCTACAAGGGAAGTTGTTGAGGATTCCTTCGAATATGATGCGAATAAGCATGTTAGGGAAGAAGAAGTTCAGTATAGAAGAATTGAAGGCTATGTCAATAGTGAGGGATGTTCAGTCATTAATTTAAATAAGGTCCCCGAGGATGATTATGAAAATGATAGTTTCAAAGAGAAGGGAAAGAAAAAATGAGTTATGAATATGTTAAGGGTTTTGCTTGATAAATTTTATTGATAGGGTTCTTTTATGGGTTAGATATTTTGTTTTTGTTATTTAGACCTTTGTCATGTCTCTATCTTTGCTAGCATTGTTGTAATCTTGTTTTGTTTGTTACAATGTCCTTTTAATGAAAAAAAATCCTTGGTTTCCTTATGCGTAATCTTGTTTTGTTTATTACAATGTTCATTGTTACAGTGTCCTTCTAATGAAACAAATTGCACTAATAGGCACAATACTTGCAGGTTGATCAGTATCACAACTTTCTACTTCATATAAGATTGAGGGTGTTGCAACTCAAAATATTGACAATAGATTTTTATGGTGACAAGGAATCAAGTCTAGTGAATAAGCAGTTTTACGAAGACATTTAAGTAACCATAGTTACATATTAACTTTACCCATACTCTCTTCAACAACTCACATAATAATGCTCTCACTATAATATTTTTGTTGTGAATAATTCAAATTAATTGCATAGTTTGTATAGTTTGCCAAATGGAAGAGTTGTGATACTTTTGCATCAAATGGAAATTAAACAAATAAAAATTTTGCCACATAAGGCTTTCCAACCTTCACATAAATAACAGAAATTTGTTAATGATTTTTCAAAGTAGTCATTGCAATTTTATGAGCCACTAACTCCACAAGCTTATGAGGTGATGTAACTTTGCAAGAGAATCCCCTAGTTTAATTAGTTTGATCACTACTCAATGTTCTTATCGAGTCAATAACCGATCTGGTTTAATAACACTAGCATCATTAGTTCAGAATACCAATTTTTTTTATTTGCTTTTGTAGTTTTACTAACTCTTTCAACTTCTTCTCTGTGCCAACTACAACTATTATGCTTAATGAAAATGCTTTACTTTAAATATTGTGCCAACTACATAGTGGAAAATTGCAAAAGTTAAACACTATATTATGTTTAATGAAAATGTTTTACTTTAAAGAATAAAGTGCAGTTATAAATTTCTAATTAATGTTTATAACTAGGATAAGATACATGTAATTATCTTGTTAAAATATTAACTACCTCTAAAGTGTACCTCCATGTGCTAACTTACAACCATTTTGATATTGTTCTCTCTTATCTACCGAGCTTTTGAAGCTAAGTCCAATTCATTCTAAACATAATATTTCAATAAAAATAGTGATCACAATTTGCAAAGCACTCTAGCTAGTATATCAGATGAATAGTTCCTATTGGTCAAGAAAGTATTTTGAAATGGAGCTAGCTACCAAAGTATTTCTATACAAGAAAATGCTATACGAAAAAGTTAGAATAGGCTTAGTGTCCATACTCTTGTGCACGAGTAATCTTATCCAAAGTGCTAGAAGACAAGACCTATATTGATTACAAAATTAACAATAACTAATTACACACATTATTTTGGTCTGAGTAACAAATTGATTAGCAAAAGTCTTATGTCCTCTGATGAAAATTACCATAAGTCAATTCAGATTTGAATAATTCATGGTTTTTTAGGGCATGTCACCTATGATCAGGTGTAATGTGTTGCTTAACAAATCATATTAACTATATTTTTTCATGAATTACACCTAATTAAAAACGTCTCATCTAATTAATCAAGTAGCCCCATATTAGTGAACCAAATTCCATCTAGGCTAAAATTAACGGCAAGCGAAAATCAAAGGCATATTTGGTTTTACAAATAAAATCAAATATATCAAGTGTTATTTGTCAAAAACAACTGTAACCCAAAACTCCAAAGATAAAACTTGGAATCACGAAATAACAACTTGATTTACAAAACCATCTTATATTGACTCATGTAATAAGAAAATCCAAAAACAAATAGAGAAGCACACATGGCTAAGCAGTAATTGAAACCTATAAAAATTAGAATATGCACACAAAGATCCATTTGCCAAAGCATTTGCTATGCAAATAACCAATTGAAACTTATGGGTCATATACCAAAATTCTAGAAGAACATGACAAACAAGCAAATTAAGCAATTGAAATATCCACCAGACAAAAAACTTAAAGTTAATAAAGCTATAAAAATGGTGAGTCACTAAAGATGACTACATAATAAAGGAAATATAAGCTTTTAAACATTATCTTCATATGGTAATGTGCTCATCAATTTGAACTGAATCTTAAATGTTGAATTACTTCTTCAAATAATGAGGGGTCGCATTTGATTTAAGTTGGCAATATTCCTTTATTTTGCATAACTGCTTTCTTTATATGTGGAATTTTATACTTGTAAAAGCCTTTTGTCTTGATTATCTCCAACATACAAGTTTGTAATGTTAAGATCTTACTAGAATCAAGAGAGGAAAAAGCTTCAAATGAGTTTACCACTGTCACAACTAGCTTATCAATTGTTCGAGCTATTTCCTTGTGCTGTAAAGCTTGAATGGCGGAGAAGAAACCAAGATCTAACACATTTAAATTAGGTGAATTTGGAGGCTAACACATGAGTAGAATATCAAACCCATCTTCTTTGGCAACTTGACAAAATTCTTTGTCTTTTTCATCAATGTGGCATCTTGCATTGTCTTGTTCAATGAAAATTGGATCATGTATTTTATCTCTTGGCTACTTTCGTTTAATGTCTGGGATAACTGATCTGTCCTGAACCGGGGTCTAGATATCCGGACTCAAGTCAATCACAAATAGTATGCAAATACTGTGCAGAAGACCGGATGTATGAGTATCCGGTGTAAATATCCGTTGTCCTTGTGTGAGGAGAGCGGATTGGGCATTCTGGAGATCCTTCACACCGACCTAACGCGTTGAAGTGGGCGAATGGTGATGTCACCTGCAAAGATTCTCCGACGCTCAAGTCAGTGATAGTATTCCCAGTCAGGAATGTATTTCAGAGAGTAATCGTTTATAGATTAAGTTCAGAATCCCCCTTCATTGATGAAGAGAATTCATATACCTGATTGGTTCGTTTTACGAGGACTCGTTAGTAGGGAACCACTAACTTCCATTAGCATTATTTTATTGCGCACTTACCAGCATGATTGGGTCAAATGGCTATTTTATATTGAGCATGGAGAGTATAGACTAGGATTAGGGAACAAGTTGACCATCCCCGTGAGCAGAATTTGGCTTGTAGTGCTGGGGATTATTGATCGGTCCCTGTAGCAAAGATTCTTGTCTTTTGCATAGTGACGTGTGTGTTATCCGGTGTCATGGTGTTATCCTGAACAACCGGTATAGGGAGAGCGCCTGATACGGAATTACAGTCCGGATGTATACCGATGACACTGGTTACATGTTGATGTCTTGACAAAGACGTTGAAATATGTCTTGCAGATCGGATACCGGTATTGAGACCGGATCATATGTCCCCTAGCTTGTGTGAGGGACTGAGTGGTTGTTCACATAAGCTACTCAACCTACGAGAGGTCTGAATATCGGTAAGCTTACGCGTATAACAGTTCCTTAGCATTTGTTATTATATTGCAAAGAACCGTTCTTAGATTAAAAGATCCGATGTAGTGATGTTATCACAACGGATTCAGACAAAGATTCGTTGTATGAGAATTTCAAGAGTTTATTGGAATTGAAGGCTCTTGAAGTTCGCGTAACGGCTGTAAAGCATGAATTGCGTCACATGATTAGACATTAAATGCTTTTAACCACGTGGGCGAGCAATTATTGCGTCTGAGATAGAAATCTCAATAACCGTCGTTTAGGGCTTAATGGGCCTATGTTTTTCGAAACTTTTGGGCCTAGTAGATAGGCCCTTCGTCGAATGGATATTATTTTGGCGCCCATGAATTTGGAACGGTTATGTCGTTTCACTTGTGAACCAACGCGTTTAGTTGAGAGCGTCACAACTTCAAGAGGTGGTAACTGAGCCTTTTCATTTCCTATAAAAGAAACCCTTAATGGATTCTGGATTCCACTTGTTTCTGATTTCTTAGCAACATTCTGCAAAAATATCGCAAGGAAGTCCGTCGCTTGCTCTACGAGACTTTTTTCAGTCCTCATCTTCATCATCTTCATCTGAGGTAACTATTTCTCTTTCCCCCGTTATTCTCATCTCGTTTTGGTCTGCTATTTTTTCTTGAAGAGAATGTGCTTTATTTAGGGGGAGATTAATTTCTCGCAACCCTAACAGTCATGGGGGAAGAATCCTTGTGATTCTTCCTAGGGCTGAGTCATGTCACTCAGAAAGGGATCTTACTCACTGTGGAAAGTGACTTTTCCCTTCTCAGAGTCGTCCTCTGATTGTAGTCACTTTAAAAAATGAAGTGAGTAATGGTTATCACCTTTCTGACGATATGATCTTTTATCGTAGATTAAAGAGTTTGGTCTAGGCGATTCAGATGGCTGCTGGAGAAGGGACTTCCGGAGATAATACCATTCTGAAGACAACAGAAGGTCTTTACAGCGTTGCTGTTTCTAGGTTGAATTGGGAAGAACTTCAGGCTAAATGGCCTTTCTGTTGGGTAGCTAGTGAGTTTAAGAACTTGGCTTCCCATCATGCAAACGAGGATGGACCCCGAATTCAACCAAGGTTTACGCTTCATGCAGAAGAAGAAATGAAGAAGTGGTTTAGGGTATTTGCACCACTTCCTACAGAGCGGATATGCCATGCCGTACCCAATGACCGTTCCGTATACATGCATGACTTCATATTTCATTACTTGGGAGTCCGTTTCCCTTTATCCGAGCTTCAGATGGGTGTGCTGAGGTTTTTAAACTGTGCACCCTCTCAACTTCATCCCAATGGTTGGGGCCTCATCCGTGCTCTGGAGGTCTTGGGTGATCATTTCAACTTCACGCCTACTGTAGCGATGTTATTTTATTACACTCAGGTAGTTCGGAGGGCGAACAAGCAGGGCGGTGTTGGTTTAGTGACACTCCGGACCTTATGTTCCTTTGTGAACTTTGAATCCTACACCGATTCGGCTAAAGTTGACAGAAAATTGTTCAAATCCTACTTTACCCGGATATCTATTAGGAAGAAAAAACCTGTCTTTTGGAGGGATGAAGAGGGTCTTAATAAATTTCCTCTGAGCTGGACCCATAAGCATTTTCTTTTAAACTCCCAAGCATATTATGCTGATCAATCCGAGCTATCCCCTGAATCGTCGAAAGTGTTGTTCGCACTTGAAGCGCACACTACACGCTCTAAAGTATTTTCGTGTAGGCGTCTTTTAAGTAGTTCAAGCGGAGTCCGGGATGAATATCTACGTAATTCTTGTTTTATTTCTCTTTTTCTCCTTTGTCAAATGTATCGAGTATTTCATGGTTGTTAATATCTTGTGTTTGTGCATGCAGGTGAGATAGAACAAGAATCTCCGGAGATGAATAAGTTAAAGGGATTTAAAGCGGCAGGTAAATCCATAGCCCACGAAAATGAAATTCAGGCCAAGCCCTCCGCAAAAGATTATCCTGAATTGATCATCCTGACTTCGGATGTTGAAGGGGAGATTCCGCTGGTGGAAGGCGGTTCAACCGGTGTTGGCGCAGCTACGGGTCAGCCCCCAATAACTGAGAGGAGGAGAAAAATCAAGAATGATTCTTTCGGGGGTCCGTTGAAGAAACGTAAAACTCCAGAAGGTAAGGCTGTAGAAATCTCGGATGCAGCTGATGTTTCCTCCGGACTCCATAAGGGGATTGCTGCCGGGGTTCCTAGGCCTAATCCGATCTCCTACCCAACAACTTCATTCCTTACCCCTTTCCTCTCATATCGGGGAGCAACCCCAGCGATTCTTCCTCAACCGATGTATGAACTCCGGCCCACGCTTAACACTAAAGAAATCAAGGAAGCGTGTGAGGCCGGAAAATGGCAGTTAGCAGAACTGATTGGAATGCTTCACTCATTCAGTTTGTTAGCTGATAATGTTGATAAGGTTGATGAGCTGAGTGATAAATTAGAACAGCTCAACCTCTCGTCAGGGAAGGATAAAGCCACTATAAAATTAATGGAATACCGTCTTGCCAAGTCTAAAGAGTTCAGGGATATTATGAACAGAGAGAACCTTAAGCTTAAAGGTATTCTTAAAGACTTGGAAGATAAATTGGCAGAGAGGGAGGAAACGCTTAACAAATCAAAGGAAGAACTCCGTAGCAGCCAGGCTAAGCAGGTTGAGCTCGAGGATAAGAGCAAAGTTGCTGCTGAGGAGTGCTCCCGAAAGGAGAAGTGGCTCCTTCTTGAGATCGAGGGACTGAAGGCTGGGAGAACGGAATCTGGAGGATCAAGTGGGGATCTATCGAGGTTGCGGGAAGAACTGGCTATAGTGAAAGCTGAGAAGCAGGAAGCTATTGATATATGCAACCAGGCGGTTGAAGAATCCTTCGGCCTAGCTATACGCCAAGTTTTCTACCGCAACCCCACTGTGAAACTTAGCCTCTATGGAATGGATCCGTTCTATGAATTCCATGGAGGAAAGTTAGTCACCGTGGTTGATGGTCGTCATGAAGATCCTCCGACGTCCTTGTACGGTTTGCCTCCTCTTCCTGAGGGTCAAACTATGGGTCCGGATTACGTTCTTCCTACGTCTGAGGTCACCTCGTCTGCGGAAGGAACTGAGGCTCCCGGAGGGGGAATTCCTGAGGAAATCCCAAAGGAAGGGACTCAAGAGCCTGGAGCTGAGGAAGCACAAAAAGATGAAGAGCAAATTCCTCCTCCGTAGTCTTGTTTTTATTTATATGTAAAGTTGTGTTCCGGGATAAACTCCGGTTTTGTAATTTCGTTTTTCATGAATAAAATTCATTTAAGAAATTTGTCTCCAACATTTCATGCATATATGTCATTTAAGTCGTTGTTAATCCGTTCTATATGATTAATCTTGAGGTCGAACTGAAATAATTGCCTCGGAAGATTAAACAACAAATGAATTTAGAACGGAGAAATATATACATGTCCCCAAGTGTGTGTTAAGAAAAAGGTGTCTGTCTTTAGGGCATGATCCTTAATTCTTTTGGGGAAAGGAGGAGCCGATCCGTTGTTTAGTAAAATAGTGTAACAGGACGGATGACTGTTCTTAATCCGTGTTATTCTCACTGGAGAGAACAATGTCGTCCATTGTAAGAATATTGTTCCAAGTTTGGGGAACTGCAAAGGTGTAAGAAAGTGGTGTTTGAGTCTTCCATCATAAGGATGATGATGGGAGTTTGTTTACGCCAGGAGTTACGTCATTGTACCACAGAGTAGGTGATAAAGAGTATCCGTCCTGGGAGAATACCACTTGAGAGCGAAAGCGCGGATTAACTTTCAAAATCTTCCATCATCTGAATGATGATGGGGATTGTTCGTACCAGGAGTTACATCATCGAATCACAGAATAGATGATTGAGATCATCCGTCCTGGGGAAGTATACAACGCCAGGAGTTACATCGTCAGATCACATAATAGGTGATTGAGATCATCCGTCCTGGGGATGTGTACGGCGCCAGGAGTTACATCGTCAGATCACAGAATAGGTGATTGAGATCATCCGTCCTGGAAAAGTTCACATCGTCAGGAGTTACATCGTCAGATCACATAATAGGTGATTGAGATCATCCGTCCTAGGGACGTTTTTTCAATCGCAGGAGTACGGATTGAGATGAATGATTCTCAATCGTACGGATTGAGTGTTCAATTTTCATATCCGAAATCGGATTTCAGTAGTACTCTACTAGCCCCCTAGCTTATGTGAGGAATTAGTAGATTTGCTCATATAAGCTATACCGATCGTAATATGTCTGGATTTCAGAATTATACTGTTGTGTAAATATCCGCTCTTGGAACAAGGTTCCGTTATGATGAAACTCTTGAGGGCGGATTCGAACAATGAGAATCTCAGAAGTTTATTGAATTTTGTAACCCTTGGTATTCGAGTAATGGTGGCCACGTTTCTCATGATTGGACATTTAATGCCTTTACTCACGTGGGCGAGCCATTATTGCGTTAAATGCGCATGTCTTAATAACCGTCACACAGGAACTTGGTGGGCCTAGAATTTGGATTTAATGGGCCCATTTAGAAGGCTCTATGACGAAACGATGGCATTTTCACGCCTTTGGGTTCAAAACGACTATTTTGATCCACCAAAAGGGAGAGTCGTTTGAAAGTAAACGACAGGTTGCTTGAATCGGTATTTGAGAGCTTTCATGCCCTGAAAAAGACATATTTGGCAATTTCAGTAATCACTTCTTCTTGCTCCCTTGACGAACCCCTGCAAAAGTTTCGAGAAGACCTTCGTGTTTGCCTCTGTGAATTTTGATTCACTATCCTCCTTCATCCTTAGGTAACCATTTTCCTTCAACTTTTCGTGTCTTCTTTTAGTATCTGTAAATGTCTAGGAGAGGTTTTAGCTTCAGTGGTGTTAGCCCTAGGGGAAGAGGAGGAAAGGCCTTAACTCAAAACCCCTCAGTTCGTGGTGGGAGGATCCCAGTGATCTTCCAATCGAAGCCACTATACTCAGAGAGGGAGGCGTTGCCGTATCAAAGGCGAAGGGTGATAATACCCTCTTCGGAATCCTCCTCTAGTGAGAGTGCTGAGAGTGCTAATTTATACCTCTCTGACGATGTGGATTTTTACCGCAGTGTGAAAGCTTTTACAATGGCAGTAAAGAAGACAACTGGAGGAAGAACATCTGGTGAGGAAGCACCCTTTTGACAATACATAATGAAGACAGCTTCCGGATTGTGCAATGTAGTTGCACACCGGATTGATTGGGTGAAATTCCAACAGAAGCGTCCATTCAGCTGGGTGGCTGAGGAATTTCGTGAAACACCGTCCATTCACGCTCGGGAGGACGGAGCAGAATTAGAGCCGCGCTTTACAGTCTTCAAGAAGGAGGAATGCAGGTTTCAATTTATGGTGTTTGTTCCGCTTCCAACAGAACGGATATGTCATACAGCGGACGAAAGGTCCATATATATGTATGACTTTCTGTTTCTGAATCTAGGTGTGCGCTTCCCCTTCACGAAGTTTCAGATGGGGGTTCTGAGATTTTTGGACTGTGCCCCTTCGCAGCTTCACCCCAACGGATGGGGGTTGGTCCGTTCTCTTGAAGCGCTTGGGGAGCACTTCAACTTTAAACCGACGGTGGCTATGCTCTTCTATTTCTCCCAAGTGGTCCGTCGTGCGAATAAGGAGAAGGGGGGAGTGAGTTTGATAACCCTCCGGACTCTCTCCAAGATCATCAACTTTGAGCCTTACACTGACTCCGCCAAAGTTGATGGTCGTTCTTTTAAATCTTACTTTACGAAGATCAGTGTCCAGCCTAACGAACCAGTTTTTTGGTTAACTGAAGATGGGATTCCGAAATTTCCTGTAGCCTGGACGCATGAGCATTTCTTATTAACCTCCCAGGCGTATTACACTGAGGAAGATGAATTGAGCCCATCTTCGGTTTCTGTTCTTTCCGTTCTTCAGTCATATACCGCCTCACATAAATTTTTCTCCTGCAGGCGTTTGCTAGGGTCAAAGTCTACCCGCGAGGAATATTTATGTAATTTTCCTGCCATTTTTCATGCTTTTATATATCATGCTTCTAAATCTTTGATCTCTAATTGTGTTATTTGGTTTTGCAGTTGAAATCGAGACGAAGTCACCAGAGATGAATAAGTTGAAAGGGCTTAAAGCTGGAGAGAGCTCCGTTGCGGCTGAAAATGACATTCAGGCAAAACGGAATTCTAAGAAGGCTACCGCTGAGACCATAATACTGACTTCGTCTGCTGGTGACGATATTCCCTTGCTAGAGGGCGGATCTGAGAAACCAACCCCTGAGGTTGCGGTTGTGAAGGTCGGAGAGAGAAGGAAAAAGACAAAACGTGATTCCTCCAAGACCTCGGAACCTCAACCTTCTCCCAAGAAACCAAAAACTTTGAAAGGGGCTGCTGATCCGGAGCCTTCTAAGGGAAAGAAAGTGGAAGGGCACACTCCGGATGCCCCAGGCAACGTGATTACTTTTGGTGCAAAACCAATAACAACTTACTTTGCACCTAAAGCTCCCTGCCCTCCTGAAGGTAATTCCGGTCTTGCTCAATACCTTGTATATGAGGGTTCTGTTCCTGAGAGCGTTCCTGAATCTCTGTACAAGCTGAAGCCTTCATTGGAGAGCGGAGAAGTAATCAAAGCTTGCGATGCCGGACAGAAGCACTTGGCAGAGTTATCCGGTCTTCTGAAGTCGGTTCGCAAGCTTTCAGAAGACAATGAAAGGCTCAGTTCATTGGTTGGCAAGGTTAACGACCTTAGCATTGCTGCTGCTAAGAATAAGGCAAACATCCTCCATTTAGAAAGTAGATTAGAGGCTTCCAAAGATGAAGGATATAAGAAGGATGAGGAAATTGCCAGACTGAAGTATCTTACCAAGGAGCTGGAAGTCCAAGTACTTGACCAGAAGAAAATCAATTCCGACCTCCATGCCAGCCTTTGTACGGAGAAGGAACGTTCTTCGAAGCTGGGAGAAGAGCTGAAGGAGGCTAAGATTGTCTACTCTCAAGGAGCAGAAGATTGGTCGCGTAAGGAGAAAGAGCTGCTCTTAAAGTTGGCGGATTCTACTGACGAAGTCAAAACCTTGAAAGCAGAATTGGCTGAGGCTGTAGATATGTGTGATCAAGCAGTCAAGGAATCTTTCGGGTTGGTAGTTCGTCAAGTTCAATATCAGAATCCCAAGGTGGCACTTAATTTGAATGGTATGGATCCATTCTATGAGTTTCACCAAGGGAAACTGGTGGCCATTGTTAAAGACTGTCATGAGGATCCGCCTAACACCCCATACAAGTTTGCTCCTTTACCTGCAGGCCAATCAATGGGACCTTCTCTCCTGAAGCTTAGAAGTACAGGAACAAGCTCTAGCGTTAATGAAGGCAAGATCGGAGATAAAGGCAAAGGGAAGGAAGGAGATACAAGTCAGAAGAAATAATGCCTTCCCTGTCTTTGTCTTTATTGATTCAAATTCGTTGTGTTCCGGGATCAGCTCCGGATTACTAAATGAATTTCTTCATGTAATCTTCCATTTGATCAATAAAAGAACCATTTGCCTTTATATGCTTATTTAGTTGAAAATAACTTTAATAGAAGGATTGCATGTGTATTGAATCATTCCGGATTTTTACATGCGGGATGAAGAACGGATAGAGACATATAACTATCATTTTTCATGTATAGGCGTTTTGATAGCCAAATACTTGATTTGACAGAAAAGATAGAGTATCTTTTGTCAAGTATGAATAATTTGATATAAAAGCCTGGTAGAAAACGTATCTTGCTTCTTGAAAATCAGGCCTTTTGGTCGTAAATATTATAATAGGGATCGCCGTTGTGATTGAACATGTTATTGTCATGAGAACGGCTTGTAATGTTAATCTTGAGGGGAAATAATTGTGAGAACGTTTCACTAAGAGTTCATTCCTCAAGATATTCGTTAAACTGTTGATACTATCCCCCAGTATTATTGGGTGATCAGTACTTTGAACAAACTCTGAGTGATACTTTCACGTGAGAGTTCTTAAGAGTGAGGACTTCGAGTAGAAATTCCTCTATTTGATAATTCCGAATGTAAATATTTCCGACTGAAAGGTTTCGGGTGAATATGCCTCAGATTGTGGCGTACCCGAATGAATTGTTTTTGGGTCGGAGTTCATGAGTCAGGTTTCAATTGAGCATTTCTGACTGAAGAATTGATGATTCAGAATTTAAAGCTATAAAACTTCCAAATAAGGAACTTCAAAAGAGAGTATTAATTTGGAGTTCAGTATAACTTACTTGTATTTAGAGTTCGGTTTAACCCTACAATCCACTCCTTTAATCGGTCTTTGGTTTTACCCATTGACGATTCTTCACCGGCGTTCGGTCAATCCTACTAGTCGTACTCAGAGTTCGGTTTAATCCTACAATCCGAGCCTTCAACACGGGGTTCAGATCAGGGCTAATCCTGAACCTACTGCGCCCGTTACTTGGGGTTCAGCGTGGTCTTGAAGAAGAACCAGCTTACTGCGCCCAAGCCTTCAATACGGTGTTGGGTTTTACCCTTTTACCGTTCTTGGAATGGGGTTCGGTCCAATCCTACAACCCATTTCCTGAGGTTCGGTTTAATCCTACAGCCCAGGTCTTCACCGGTGTTCAGCCAAACTTACTAACCGTACCCAGAGTTCGGTTTAATCCTACAATCCGGGCCTTCAGTTTCTTACACATACTCGAGGAGTTACATCGTCAATTACAGAATGGGTAATTTAGATCATCCGTCCTGAGTATGCTCTTGTACGCTGCACATATTCGAGGAGTTACATCGTCAACTACAGAATAGGTAGTTGAGATCATCCGTCCTGAATATGCTTCTGTACGCCGGATAAACTGAAAATCATAGCATAAGAAAAACTCGAAAAGAGTTAAATTGTTGTATGAGATTCTTATTAAATCAAAAATAAGAATTACAATGAAAGCATAGCTGGGAAAATAATTTCTCCAGTATTCAGTTTAAAATGAGGATAGGAGAGTATGTATCGTTCCAGCAGCTAGCTATAATACATGCGCAAGTTTTGGGTGTTCCACTTATTTCGGATTGGAGTGCCATCAAGGTTCTCAAGGCGGTAAGAGCCTTTGCCAGCAACCTCGGATACCCTGTATGGGCCTTCCCAGTTTGGGGCTAGTTTGCCTTGATGAGCGAATTTGTTCCCTACACTTGCTTTCCTCAAAACCAAATCTCCAACGTTGAAAGTCCTTGATTGAACTCGTTTGTTGTATCGGAGAGCAACTTTGGCTTTGATAGCCTGATCTCTGATGAATGCATCTTCTCTGAGTTCTTGTATGACATCCATTTCTGACGCCAAGTTAGCGTTATTGTTCTCTTCAGAGAAGTATTTGACCCTTATGGAAGCAATTTGCAATTCCACGGGTATCATTGCCTCTACCCCGTATGTGAGGCGATATGGGGATTCGTTGGTAGAAGAATGAGGCGTTGTCCGATATGCCCACAGGACGTGACACAACTGGTCTGTCCATCCGCCCTTGGCTTCACCAAGGCGTTTCTTTAGTCCTTTCAGCACCTCCCTGTTGGCCACTTCAGCTTGACCGTTGGTTTGGGGATGTTCGACGGATGAGAATATTTGGGTTATTCCTAACCCTTCGAGTAAATCTGTGAATTTTCTATCCGTGAATTGGGTGCCATTATCTGTGACAACTCGTGCTGGGACCCCGAATCGTGTTATAATGTTTTCATACATGAAACGACGAGTTCGGGCTGAAGTAATATGTACCACCGGCTCTGCTTCTATCCACTTAGTGAAATAATCGACCCCTACAATGAGATATTTGATGCCCCCAGGAGCAGTTGGAAAGGGGCCCAGAATATCCAATCCCCATTGGTAGAAGGGCCATGAAACAGCGGATGTGAAGAGTTCTTCTGCTGGTGTGTGATGAAGATTAGAGAATTTTTAGCAAGCGTCGCATTTTTTAACGAAGTCAATGGAGTCTTGCTTCATCGTGGGCCACCAGTATCCAGCGCTGAGGATCTTTCGCATTAAACTTCTTCCTCCGGCGTGGTGTCCACATTGTCCTTCATGCACTTCCTCCATCACGTCTTGCACTTCATTCTCTTTAAGACAAATCAAGTAAGGCACGGAGAGCGCCCTTCTGTAAAGATTACCATCGATCATGGTGAAATATGGTAATTCCCTCCTTATCTTTGTCTTTTCCTTCTCATCCATAGGCAGCTGCCCATCAGCCAAATAACGGATGTAGGGGGCCATCCATATGTCTCCATAAAAGGAGCTAGTCATTATGGCATTTAGAGAAGGGAAAAGAGGAATGCTGGGCGACGTTAGTGTGCTTTGAACCAGTGTAGTGGTGCTACCTGGTCGTTTGGTGCTTGCTAATCTGGAGAGTATATCCGCTCTAGTATTCTCTTCGCGTGGAACATGTTTGAATTCCATTTTCGAGAATTTCTCTCTCAACTCCTTGACACAGTTTAAGTATAATTGGAGTTGAGGTTCGCGAGCCTGATAATCTCCCAGGATCTATGAAATCACCAGTTGTGAGTCACTGCAGAGCGTCGCCTCAGAGGCTCCGATGTCAATTGCAGCTCTCAGTCCAGCCAAACAAGCTTCGTATTCAGCTTGGTTGTTGGATGTTCTGAAATTAAAGTGAAGGGAGATTTCCACGTGCACTCCGTCATCACTTTCAAGGACTACACCTGCTCCAGAGCCCCTTTGGTTCGATGAACCATCAACGTAAATAGTCCAATGGACACGAGGGGTATCTGGATCCGTCCCTGTCATTTCCATAATAAAATCAGCCAGGACTTGAGCTTTAATAGCGCTTCGAGGTTCATAGGATATATCAAACTCAGAGAGTTCAATAGACCACTTGATCATCCTCCCAGCGAGATCGGGCTTGATTAATACAGAGCGGAGTGGTAAATCTGTTCTTACTATGATTGGATGGGTGTGAAAGTACGGACGTAGCCGTCGAGAGGCCCAAACAACAGCGAGGGCGGCCTTCTCGATTTTTTGATACCGGATCTTAGCACCTTGTAAGGTTTTGCTAGTGAAATAGACCGGTCTCTGTCCGTCGGGAGTTTCTTTTATCAAGGCAACACCCAAAGCTTCATCTGAAATAGCCAAGTATAGGATGAGTGTGTCTTCGGGGTCAGGCTTCGTGAGAATGGGAGGTTTAGACAACACCTCCTTAAGCTCTTGGAATGCTTTCTCTTGTTCCTGTCCCCACTCGAATTTCTTGGACTTTTTCAGTATTTTATACAGGGGGAGTGACCTATGAGCCATTTTTGGCATAAATCGTGCCAAAGCTGCTACTTTGCCATTCAAGGATTGGACTTCTCTCAGATCCTTTGGACTCTGCATGTCTAGAATCGTTTGACACTTCCCTGGATTAGCTTCAATACCGCGTTGGGTTAACATGAAACCCAAGAACTTCCCAGCAGGGACAGCGAAAGTGCATTTCATTGGGTTTAGCCCCATGTTAAATTCTCTCAAGCGGGTAAATACTTGGCGTAGGTCTTCAATATGATCGCCTCCAACCGGTGTCTTGGCTATTATGTCATCAATGTACACTTCAACAAGTTTGGTGTGCATAGCCTCAAAAACCTTGTTGATCATGCGCTGATATATGGCCCCAGCATTTTTCAGGCCAAAGGGCATAACTGTATAGCAAAAGACACCACGATCATTTATGAAAGCTGTCTTCTCTTGATCCTCTTCGCACATCGGAATCTGGTTGTAACCCGAATAAGCATCCATGAAACTCAGGTATTGATAACCAGAGGAGTCATCTACCATCCGATCTATATTAGGAAGAGGATAAGGATCCTTTGGACAGCAGCGGTTGAGGTCCACATAGTCAATGCACATTCTCCATCTACCATTGGATTTACGGACCATCACCACATTCGATAGCCAAGAGGAATAACGGATTTCTTTGATAAATCCGGCCTTCAGCAATTCCTTAGTTTGTTGGCAAGCTGCCTTCTGTTTCTCTGGTCCCAATCTTCTTTTCTTTTGGGCAACCGGTCTCGTCTCTGGATAGACGGATAATTTATGACAGCAGAAAGCAGGGTCTATGCCAGGCATATCGGCTGCAGTCCATGCAAAGAGGTCTTTAAATTCTTGCAGGAGCATCAGTAGTCGCTGCTCCATTTCTGTATCTAGCTTGTCATTAATATGGGTGATCTTTTCTGGAGAATCTCCCAAGACGATGTCCCTGGAATCCCCATCCGATGTGGGCTTTAATGGGTTGGACGGATCAATGTTCAAATCCGCCCTAGGGTCCAGGTCGACAAGGCTTACAGATCTAGCGGCTGCTCCAGAATCATTGAGCTTCCTCTTTTTATTGGAGGCTTCCAGCTTTGTCATGTTAAGGCTTAGGTTGTAGCAGTACCTAGCCATCTCTTGATCACCTCGGATAGATGAAACAGCATTATCCTTATCAATAAACTTGATAAGGAGATGTGGAGTTGATACAACTGCCTCCATGACATTTAACATAGGACGGCCTATGATGCCATTAAATGGTGATTTAACATCGATCACCAACACTCGGGATTTAACCGTTCTGGCCCCTGGTTCGCCTTCAAACGAAATAAGGGTGTCAAGGTACCCCTTCGTTGATTGCTTTGCTCCATTGAAAGCTGTTAGTTCCTGCGTATAAGGCTGTAAGTCTGAGTCTTTAAAACCCATTCTTTCAAAGCAATTATAAAAAATAACATCGCAGGAACTTCCCTGGTCAATAAGGATTCTTCGAACGTCCTTGTTGGCTATTACTGCAGTGATGACCACAGCATCGTCACCACCAGGAACGGTTGGGCCAAAATCCTCATCGGAGAAAGAGATTATTGGAGCTTCAACCCCACCTCTGTAAGGGCGATTGTCTTTGACTTTCCCTTGCACAGACAGAATCATTCTATGATGATTTTTACGGGCTGTAATTGAAGCTCCTCCTCCAGCGAATCCTCCAGCAATCATGTCAATGACTTCACGCCGGCCTTGACGCTGTTGTTGAGGCATGCTATCTTTATGTGCTATTTCATCAGTCATCACACCCTTTTGTTTCTCTGAAGCAGAGAATTTTCTAACCGGATTACGGTTATTGTCATCCCCGTCGTCTGGATCCCTTTCTCTTTTCTCATTCCGCTCTACTCTGTCAAAAGATTTCTCTTTGAACAGGTATTGCTTTAATTTGCCTTCTCTAATTAGCGTCTCAACTGCGTTCTTTAGAGCTTGGCATTCATCAGTGGAATGACCATTCTGCTCATGAAAATCACAATACTTACGGGGATTTCCTGGTCTTTTCATAGGGGCTGGCCTTCTAACGCCATAGATGCTAAAAGCTGGCCATCCGACCTCTCTCAAAATCTGAGATGGCTTGGCAGATAGTTGTGCATAATGGCTGAAGGAATTAACCTGCCTTTCTCGAGGTCGAGGAGAGTGGTTATTAACTTTAGGATTGGTGAATGGCCTCTCCATGCATTCTGACCTCGTTTTCTCCTTGCCCTTCTGAGTTTGGGAAGGTGGTGTTGATGGCTTTTTCTTTGCAGCTATAACTTCTAAGTGCATCTCTATACTCACGTACTTTGAGGCTTTTTTCCTGAACTCCTCAAACGTTACTGGAGGGCTCTTTGCTAATGAGAGGGCAAAAGCTGATCCTGGCTGCAATGCCTCAATGACAATATGCAGCTTAATGGACTCTGTGAGGTTAGGAACCAGGGAAGCTTCCTTGTAGAACCTCTTCAGGAAATCTTTTAAGCCTTCGTTTCCACCTTGCTTAATCTGAGCCAAGGTGTGAGATGTCCTGGGCACATCTCTAGAGATGACAAAGTGAGTTTCAAAAGTAGCTGCCATTTCAGCCCAAGAATCTATAGATCCAGAAGGTAGACCTTTAAACCAACCCAGGGCCTCTTCTGATAATGTTCGTGGGAACATCCGACACATTACATCCTCATCAGCCCCCAAATACATGGCTTCAAATACATAAGCATCAAGGTGTTTGGTAGGATCGGTTTCGCCATTGTATTTTCCAATGGAAAGTGGCTGAGTAGTTTGAAGGTGCTTGGGGATATGGATGCTCATGAGTCTCCTCGAAAAAGGAACTTTTAACTTGTAAGTTACTGGGGGTGCTGTCGTTGACTCCCTCTTCCTTCGGGCAGCTTCAACTTCAGAGTCATGAGTCTGTTCTCTCCCCTCAAACGTAGGGATGTTCGAGTATTGGAGAGTGGTGGACTTTTCTCCGTCAGTTGTATGGGGAGTGTTTCGTGTGCGAGATGATTCCTTGTCCTCGCTTTGCCTTCTTTCTCTTCGCAGTTCAGCGAGTTCCCTCTGAAGTTGACTGATCAGCTCATCACGAGGATCAGGATTAGACACTGTTACTATCTTCTTTGAGCTGCCCCCATGAGAATCAAAGTTGAGTTTCCTGAAGACGTTGGGGTTGGTTCTGCCTTCAGGTTGATTCTCCATGAAATCTTGTCCTTCGCCTTCCATCGATGATTACTTGTTCTTTCAATGGGTATGGGAATAACTTTATCGGGTCCCACCGGGCGTGCCAATGATCTGTCCTGAACCGGGGTCTAGATATTCGGACTCAAGTCAATCACAAATAGTATGCAAATACTATGCAGAAGACCAGATGTATGAGTATCCGGTGTAAATATCCGTTGTCCTTGTGTGAGAAGAGCGGATTGGGCATTCTGGAGATCCTTTACACCGACCTAACGCGTTGAAGTGGGCGAATGGTGGTGTCACCTGCAAAGATTCTCCGACGCTCAAGTTAGTGATAGTATTCCCATTCAGGAATGTATTTCAGAGAGTAATTGTTTATAGATTAAGTTCAGAATCCCCCCTTTCATTGATGAAGAAAGTTCATATACCTGATTGGCTCGTTTTACAAGGACTCATTAGTGGGGAACCACTAACTTCCATTAGCATTATTTTATTGCGCACTTACCAGCATGATTGGGTTAAGTGGCTATTTTATATTGAGCATGGAGAGTATAGACTAGGATTAGGGAACAAGTTGACCATCCCCATGAGCAGAATTTGGCTTGTAGTGCTGGGGATTATTGATCGGTCCCTGTAGCAAAGATTCTTGTATTTTGCATAGTGACATGTGTGTTATCCGGTGTCATGGTGTTATCCTGAACAACCGGTATAGGGAGAGCGCCTGATACGGAATTACAGTCCGGATGTATACCGATGACACCGGTTACACGTTGATGTCTTGACAAAGACGTTGAAATATGTCTTGCAGATCGGATACCGGTATTGTGGATGTGATTGGATTAATGTTTGGAATGATTTGGAAATGTTATGCATATTGCTAGTTTATGGAATTAAAGGAACTGATTAGGTGATATTGAGATCTGGCGGGTTTGGGACCCCTAGAATGCATCAATAGGTTCTTTAGGATATTTAGAAGTTATGTGCATTTGTTTTGAGCCATTTGGAACCCATTTAGGGTATTCGGTGCAAAGGTTTTGCACCTAAATAGTTTAAACTGCAAATTACGTATAACTTGCGCATATGTTAGAATTTTGGCGAACGGATAGCACCAACAGTTCCGAAATAGGGAAATTATTTTGGCCGGGTAGCCTAAATTATATATTAGCACCATATCTGTTACTGTCATGCTGACGCGTAGCGTCAGCCTGGCGTGCAGCGTTAGAGCTGCGCAGGGGAGCTCACTCTACGCGTGGGGTTGGCGTGCAGCGTCAGACCCCTGTTTCAGTTTTAATTTTCCTTTCAACTTAAATGAACTATGTTTCTTATAGATTGATTACTGAATTTATATTTTGGTACTTTTATTGAAAATGTATATTTTTCTAATTATGTGATGTAATTTGATTATTCAAATGCAAAAAATTTATTGTGAAAATTAGTAAAACGGTTAGAAGTAAATATAAAATGACATAGGATGTCTCACCCTCTGGTGTTAGAATATAATCTTGAATTGAGGAATTTTGGGAATTACTTCAACGGGTCCCCAGGCCATATATGTCCAGTTCTAATCTGACATATAATTATTTAGTATGCATTATCCAACATGAAAAGCCTAGGTTTAACTTATACTCCACATGATCTATGACTTGCAAGAATGTGAGAAAATATGCATCCTTTCAAGCACATTTGATGTTATAGTCAGTATATGGTGGGACAAATAAAGTTAGGGTAAAGGATTAGATAAAAAAATATGCCTTGTGTATTTTTAAGACACTATTTATATGACATTGCATATGGAGGAAATGATTGTCTATTTGTAACATTTTTGGATTCATAGAGACTTTGTTAGTGACATGGTAAAAGCTTCTAGAATATTAAGGAATTATCTAAAATATGGCTATGAATATAAGCAATTAATGAGGTACCTAGCTAGATAGTGTATGTCTGTTTGGTCTTACCTTGTGCACCGAGATTGACATGTAACCTTGAACATATGACCGAATATGTTAGCTAGAAATATCTTAGGTCAATAACATTGCAATATCATTTTACTAAGGTTTGATTTACATTTTACTAGTTCCTTTGAGGTTAAATGTATTTATATGTCTGTTTAGTAACTATTACCTCCGTCCCTTATTATAAGAACCTCTAAAAAAATTTCTTTGGTCCTTAATATGAGAACCTCTACAAATTGTTAACAACATTAATTAATTTATCCTAAAATACCCTTAGTAGTTAGTCACCTTGTTTTTAATCTGAAAATTAATATAGTACATTAGTGTAAAGTAATTTATCTCCCCAATCTAATTGGACAACTTAGTTGCTCAAAGCAAGTATTAAATTTGTCTTTCTCTATATAAAGTGCAATACATTTACAGTAGTTTATCTACGTGTTACTAAAGCGTCAATTGCTCTCTAATGGATAATGGTTCAGATTTAGTCGATGGGGAAGTATGGAAATCTTTCCAGAATCCTTCTATAGGGGAAGTTATGGAGGATTCTTTCAAAGATGTTGCGGTACAAGTTATTAAGGATTCTACAAGGGAAGTTGTTGAGGATTCCTTCGAATATGATGCAAATAAGCATGTTAGGGAAGAAGAAGTTCAGTATAGAAGAATTGAAGGCTATGTCAATAGTGAGGGATGTTCAGTCATTAATTTAAATAAGGTCCCCGAGGATGATTATGAAAATGATAGTTTCAAAGAGAAGGGAAAGAAAAAATGAGTTATGAATATGTTAAGGGTTTTGCTTGATAAATTTTATTGATAGGGTTCTTTTATGGGTTAGATATTTTGTTTTTGTTATTTAGACCTTTGTCATGTCTCTATCTTTGCTAGCGTTTTTGTAATCTTGTTTTGTTTGTTACAATGTCCTTTTAATGAAAAAAAATCCTTGGTTTCCTTATGCGTAATCTTGTTTTGTTTATTACAATGTTCATTGTTACAATGTCCTTCTAATGAAACAAATTGCACTAATAGGCACAATACTTGCAGGTTGATCAGTATCACAACTTTCTAATTCATATAAGATTGAGGGTGTTGCAACTTAAAATATTAACAATAGATTTTTATGGTGACAAGGAATCAAGTCTAGTGAATAAGCAGTTTTACGAAGACATTTAAGTAACCATAGTTACATATTAACTTTACCCATACGCTCTTCAACAACTCACATAATAATGCTCTCACTATAATATTTTTGTTGTGAATAATTCAAATTAATTGCATAGTTTATATAGTTTGCCAAATGGAAGAGTTGTGATACTTTTGCATCAAATGGAAATTAAACAAATAAAAATTTTGCCACATAAGGCTTTCCAACCTTCACATAAATAACAGAAATTTGTTAATGATTTTTCAAAGTAGTCATTGCAATTTTATGAGCCACTAACTCCACAAGCTTATGAGGTGATGTAACTTTGCAAGAGAATCCCCTAGTTTAATTAGTTTGATCACTACTCAATGTTCTTATCGAGTCAATAACCGATCTGGTTTAATAACACTAGCATCATTAGTTCAGAATACCAATTTTTTTTATTTGCTTTTGTAGTTTTACTAACTCTTTCAACTTCTTCTCTGTGCCAACTACAACTATTATGCTTAATGAAAATGCTTTACTTTAAATATTGTGCCAACTACAAAGTGGAAAATTGCAAAAGTTAAACACTATATTATGTTTAATGAAAATGTTTTACTTTAAAGAATAAAGTGCAGTTATAAATTTCTAATTAATGTTTATAACTAGGATAAGATACATGTAATTATCTTGTTAAAATATTAACTACCTCTAAAGTGTACCTCCATGTGCTAACTTACAACCATTTTGATATTGTTCTCTCTTATCTACCGAGCTTTTGAAGCTAAGTCCAATTCATTCTAAACATAATATTTCAATAAAAATAGTGATCACAATTTGCAAAGCACTCTAGCTAGTATATCAGATGAATAGTTCCTATTGGTCAAGAAAGTATTTTGAAATGGAGCTAGCTACCAAAGTATTTCTATACAAGAAAATGCTATACGAAAAAGTTAGAATAGGCTTAGTGTCCATACTCTTGTGCACGAGTAATCTTAGCCAAAGTGCTAGAAGACAAGACCTATATTGATTACAAAATTAACAATAGCTAATTACACACATTATTTTGGTCTGAGTAACAAATTGATTAGCAAAAGTCTTATGTCCTCTGATGAAAATTACCATAAGTCAATTCAGATTTGAATAATTCATGGTTTTTTAGGGCATGTCACCTATGATCAGGTGTAATGTGTTGCTTAACAAATCATATTAACTATATTTTTTCATGAATTACACCTAATTAAAAATGTCTCATCTAATTAATCAAGTAGCCCCATATTAGTGAACCAAATTCCATCTAGGCTAAAATTAACGGCAAGCGAAAATCAAAGGCATATTTGGTTTTACAAATAAAATCAAATATATCAAGTGTTATTTGTCAAAAACAACTGTAACCCAAAACTCCAAAGATAAAACTTGGAATCACGAAATAACAACTTGATTTACAAAACCATCTTATATTGACTCATGTAATAAAAAAATCTAAAAACAAATAGAGAAGCACACATGGCTAAGCAGTAATTGAAACCTATAAAAATTAGAATATGCACACAAAGATCCATTTGCCAAAGCATTTGCTATGCAAATAACCAATTGAAACTTATGGGTCATATACCAAAATTCTAGAAGAACATGACAAACAAGCAAATTAAGCAATTGAAATATCCACCAGACAAAAAACTTAAAGTTAATAAAGCTATAAAAATGGTGAGTCACTAAAGATGACTACATAATAAAGGAAATATAAGCTTTTAAACATTATCTTCATATGGTAATGTGCTCATCAATTTGAACTGAATCTTAAATGTTGAATTACTTCTTCAAATAATGAGGGGTCGCATTTGATTTAAGTTGGCAATATTCCTTTATTTTGCATAACTGCTTTCTTTATATGTGGAATTTTATACTTGTAAAAGCCTTTTGTCTTGATTATCTCCAACATACAAGTTTGTAATGTTAAGATCTTACTAGAATCAAGAGAGGAAAAAGCTTCAAATGAGTTTACCACTGTCACAACTAGCTTATCAATTGTTCGAGCTATTTCCTTGTGCTGTAAAGCTTGAATGGCGGAGAAGAAACCAAGATCTAACACATTTAAATTAGGTGAATTTGGAGGCTAACACATGAGTAGAATATCAAACCCATCTTCTTTGGCAACTTGACAAAATTCTTTGTCTTTTTCATCAATGTGGCATCTTGCATTGTCTTGTTCAATGAAAATTGGATCATGTATTTTATCTCTTAGCTACTTTCGTTTAATGTCTGGGATAACTGATCTGTCCTGAACCGGGGTCTAGATATCCGGACTCAAGTCAATCACAAATAGTATGCAAATACTGTGCAGAAGACCGGATGTATGAGTATCCAGTGTAAATATCCGTTGTCCTTGTGTGAGGAGAGCGGATTGGGCATTCTGGAGATCCTTCACACCGACCTAACGCGTTGAAGTGGGCGAATGGTGGTGTCACCTGCAAAGATTCTCCGACGCTCAAGTCAGTGATAGTATTCCCAGCCAGGAATGTATTTCAGAGAGTAATCGTTTATAGATTAAGTTCAGAATCCCCCCCTTTATTGATGAAGAGAGTTCATATACCTGATTGGCTCGTTTTACGAGGACTCGTTAGTAGGGAACCACTAACTTCCATTAGCATTATTTTATTGCGCACTTACCAGCATGATTGGGTCAAGTGGCTATTTTATATTGAGCATGGAGAGTATAGACTAGGATTAGGGAACAAGTTGACCATCCCCGTGAGCAGAATTTGGCTTGTAGTGCTGGGGATTATTGATCGGTCCCTGTAGCAAAGATTCTTGTCTTTTGCATAGTGACGTGTGTGTTATCCGGTGTGTGTGACAAACAAGACTTTAGTCTTGCTATCTTGTTTTCTTCTTTCAAAGAAGGCTTAATCGTATTTGAGTGACGTTTGTAACACCCCTAATTTCGTTATTTCTTATTTAAAATAAAATTTCAAAGGAATTTAATTATAGTTCTTTAGAACTTTTTGATTGTTATATAATTTATAAAATTTTGGAATTTTTATATTTTTTTCATTTTTTTTAGAATGACAAAAATACCCTTAACCTTTCATTTAATAACCAAAATGTCACTGTCGACATCATCGCTTACATCATCGCTTAATTACATCATCGCTTACATCATGAATAGTAAAATAAATAATTAAATAATCTTAAATAGTGAAATTTTCTTCCTATAAATAGATGGCTCATTTACAACATTTCCACACAAAAATTAGAGAGAGAATCTAGAGAGATAGTGCGTAAGAAATTAGTGGAGAGTAAATTCTTTTGGTAAAAAGAAGTTCTGCCGGAGGTGTAAGGTAATAACTTTCTTCTATATTATTTTTATAATTTTAGTTTATTTTTTTTTAGCACTCTTAAACCATTGATATACTAGTGCTATTATGAATAAGTTACTATAGTAAAAATAAATTATCACTGTGTTATTTTTACTATTTACTGTTACTATTCAAAATTTACTATTTACCGTTACTATTCAAAATTTACTATTCACTGTTATTGTTCATGATTTACCATTTACCACTACTATTCAAAAAGTTACTATTCACAATTTACTATTTACTGTTACTATTCAAAATTTACTATTTACCGTTACTATTCAAAATTTACTATTAACTGTTATTGTTCATGATTTACCGTTTACCACTACTATTCAAAAAGTTACTATTCACAATTTACTATTTACTATTACTATTCAAAAATTACTATTTACCGTTACTATTAATGACTTACCATTTACCGTTACTATTTATTATTACTATGCACATTTACTATTTATCATTCTGATAGCAATCTTAATTTTCATCTTAAGCTTATACTGAAATAAATTAGTATTAATATTTTGTTAGAACTTGGAGGCGCGGAGCGAATTCACTTTTGGTAGCAAATCAAGGTAAGGGGGGTGAGATTAAGGATATAATATGAAATTACATAAGAATATTGGGAGGAGTCCCCTACTCCTTTTAAACATAACAATATTATTATTTTAAAATAATAACTTTTAACTTAAAATTTATAATAATTGTTATTAATAAATTAAGCATCTTGTGTAACTTAATATCTAAAATATTTAAGAACTTGAACTATTATGACCTATGCGGACTGGATTGAACCTATGCAAGGACTTGAACTATTACGAACTTGACTGAACCTATGCAAGGACTTGGACTATTTATGACCTATATGGACTGAACTAGACCTATGCAAGGACTGGACTATCTTGGATTTACATAGACCTTTGCGAGGAATTGACCATAGAACTTAAAACAAAATTTATTAATTTAAATAATTATTGAATTTTAAATTATCATATTTATAACTAATGTTTAATTATTTGATTTGATTATGATTGTTAATATTTATTTATGCTTTATGATGTTTTGATTGTGATTGACAATGTTTGATTATGATTGATAATCTTTTATTATGGAGTTTGAGCATATAGCAAGCATGGCGGAAAGCTAAAATTCAGTAAGAAATTACTTATCTCCTACTTCTTTATTTATTTTTTTTATATTTATTCAAATTACTTTTAAGAAATTTCTTAGAAAACTACATAAGTTTTTAGAAATCTCTTTTTATCTTTTAATATATATGTATATATCTTTACTAAAATTTAGATTTTTAGTTAGTTTATCAGAAGAAAAAGAAAGAGAATTTATTTTATAAAAATAAATTTTTTTTAATATAAATATACGTATTATTTAAATGTATAAAAATATTATACAAAATTTTCAAGTACTAAGGTTTTAAATATTGATAATTCCAAATTTAAGTTTTTAGAAATTAATTTTGAATTGACAGGTTATGAAATATATTTAAGGCTTTGAAACTCAAATTTATAAAGAGATTTGATTTGTGATTTGAAAAGGAACTGTACTAAAATTTTATGTGCGTATTTGAGAAGTTGAAAAAGTACAGTTTACTGGGGTGGCTATGTCATGATCCATAGGCCCTGATAATATAATTTAGTTTCTAAAAGCCTTAACCAACTAAATACGCGAGTAGTCCATGCATCATGAATCATCGAAGAGAAACAAAATGATATTGTCTGGGGACGGATTATAGAAACCGAGGATACATTAGAGGAGGCTTAATTGTGAGCCTTGGGATGAGAGGGTGTGAAAGGGTGCTTCAGGGGACCTGGGGTAGCTCCCTAGTGTCGGGTACTTTCACAATAAAAACCTTTTCAATCTGACTAGTCTCTAAGTGTTTCCATGCCAGTTGAGCTGTTCATGTTATTATTATCCGGAATTATAGAACAGTGTAAACTCCTGGTTGCCCAGTGTAAATTAAAATTTAAGGGGCCCACATGTATAAATAAGTTATGATGAAGATATGACATATCATTCATACATTCATAAATTGATTGTGCTTGTGATTGTGATTGATATTATTATACTAGTTTGTGAAAACCCTTTATTGCTTATGTCCCATTTGGAAATATTATATTCTGTTTCTCACTCCTTTCTCTATGTTTTTGTTTCATATGTTTTAAATTAATGGTTCGTACAGAGGGAAGGATCGAAGAACATTGACAGTATATATAGCACGTTTTAGAAAGGGAGCTCGGTATGAATACCGTGGTCCAATGAATAAATAATGTCATTAGGCAACTGCTCTTGGGCCATGGAGTTTCCTCTCTTTCTTATAATGTTTAATGTTTATTTTCTTTGGATGAATGTACAAATACTTTATAAAGTTTTAATAATATTGAGGTATTTCGGAAATAATGTATATAATTTATTCCGATAGTTTCTTTTTAACAAACATATCTTTAATAAAAAAAAAATTATGAATTTTTCTAGAATTTATTAAGGTGTAACAGAGGGTGTTACAAAGTGGTATCAGAGCAGTTAATCCAATAGGCCTGGGGAAAAGGTCTATCTTGCTTTGTCCGTAAACTCTGTATAGGTGATAGAGAATAGAATATCTGATTTGGTAGTAACTGTGATTGATGTGACAAATCTCAGTTACTGTGAAACAGGAAACTAATGGCCGGAAACGATCTTGCTGGAGTTGTAGAACGCTTAATCAATGCAATGGGAGCACGTGAAGGTCAAGGTAACGATGCCTTGAGAAGGCTGGACCTATTTGAAAAGCGCAATCCACCTCGTTTCAAGGGAGGATATAACCCTGATGGAGCACAAATCTGGATTAGAGAGATAGAGAAGATCTTTCGAGCATTGCAATGTAATGAAGCTGATAAGGTAGTCTTCGCTACTTATGCCTTATCTGAGGATGCCGAACATTGGTGGGATAGCACGCGTAGACAATTTGAAGTCAACGACGTGGAGATCACTTGGGATTATTTCAAGGATATGTTTTTGGAGAAATACTTTCCAGCTGATGTTAAAGAGAAAAGACAATTCGAATTCCTGTCGCTGACCCAAGGAAATATGACCGTTGGAGAGTACGCATCCAGGTTTGAAGAGCTATCTCGTTTTCATTCTCATTATAATGATGCTACTAATGAAAGAGATCGGTGTGCAAAGTTTGTAAATGGATTGCGGCCAGAAATTAAGGAAGCTATACGAATGCAGGAAATCCGTGAATTTTCTGTATTGGTAAATCGCTGCAGGATCTTTGAAGAAGATCATAAGGATAGAATGACTAAAAGTCGTGAGCCCATTCACAAGGCAGGAGAAATGAGAAGTGGAGGACCTCACCATCACCAAAGAAGAGACTTCAGGAGAAATAAGCCTTACCAAACGCCATTTCGCCGGTTTGGAGCAGCATCTGTTCCTAACAGACCCCAAGCTTCAACTGGAAGCTATTACCCAACATCTGCACCAAATTTTAAATGTTTTCTATGTGGAGGACCCCATTTGAAAAGGGATTGTCCTAAAAACACTTATGTTTGTTTTAAGTGTAACAAACCAGGACATCACATCAAGGATTGCCCAGAGATGAAGAGGGAAAACCCTGAAGGTGCAAGCATAAATACTCAAGGAGGCGCGCACAGTGCAGTCGGAAGGCCGAAGGCAAAAGGAAAGGTTTTTGCAATCACTGGAGAAGAAGCATCTCATTCTGATTCCATGGTGCAAGGTAAGTGTATCATTAATAAGATTCCTTTAACTGTTATGTATGACTCAGGTGCATCACATTCCTTTATTGCCAATGACTGTGTAGAAAAACTAAAATTACCTGTGATAGAACTGCCATTTGACTTATCTGTACATACTCCTGGAAACAATCCCATTGTCACTTCTAAAGCCTGTTGGAAATGCCCTATTGTCATAGATGGTAGGGACTTTAAGGCCAATCTTTTCTGTTTACCCCTTTCTGGCTTAGAAGTTATTATTGGGTTAGATTGGTTGTCTGACAATTATGTTCTAATAGATTGTCATAATAAAACCATAATGTTTAAAGAACCAGTGAATTTGAATCCTGAGGATTCGAGATTTCTAACCGCCAACCAAGTGAGTGCCTCTTTAAAAGGAGGGGCTCAAGGATTCATGCTATTGCTTTCAACGAAAGGAGAGCAAGAATCAAAAATCAAAAATCTGCCGGTTGTGTGTGAATTTCCTGATGTTTTTCCTGAAGATATCCCTGGTTTACCCCCAGAAAGAGATGTGGAATTTGCCATTGATCTAGTACCTGGAGTTGGACCCATTTCAATTACACCATACCGAATGTCACCTCTAGAATTAGCAGAGTTGAAGAAACAACTTGAAGAGATGATAGAGAAACAATTTATACGACCCAGTGTATCCCCCTGGGGTGCACCAGTGTTGTTGGTTAAGAAAAAGGATGGTAGCATGAGGTTGTGTGTAGATTATCGGCAACTGAACAAGGTGACGATCAAGAACAAATATCCTCTGCCAAGAATTGATGACTTGATGGATCAGCTGCGTGGTGCCACAGTGTTCTCCAAGATTGATTTGAGGTCTGGATACCATCAAATAAGGGTGAAGAAAGAAGATGTACCAAAAACTGCTTTTAGAACACGTTATGGCCATTACGAATATCTAGTAATGCCTTTTGGTGTAACTAATGCACCAGCCGTATTCATGGATTACATGAATAGGATTTTTCATCCATATCTAGATAAATTTGTAGTGGTGTTCATTGATGATATATTAGTGTACTCTAAAAGCAAAGAAGAACATGTTGAACACTTGAAGGTTGTGTTGGAAATCCTGAAAAAGAAACAACTGTATGCAAAGTTGTCGAAGTGTGAATTCTGGTTGGAAGAAGTAAACTTTTTAGGACATGTAATTAGTCAAGGAGGAATAGCTGTAGACCCTTCCAAGGTGGAGGCAGTTTTAAAATGGGAGAGACCAACCACAATCACTGATATCAGAAGTTTCTTGGGCTTGGCTGGATACTATAGGAGATTCATTGAAGGATTTTCAAAGCTAGGATACCCATTGACCAAGTTAACACGGAAAGGACAACCTTTTGTGTGGACGACACAATGCGAAAATAGTTTTCAAGAGCTGAAAGATCGACTTACTTCTGCGCCGGTGTTAGTACTCCCTGATCCACATCGAAGTTTTGAAGTTTACTGTGATGCGTCTAAACAAGGACTAGGAAGTGTACTCATGCAAGACAAGAAGGTTGTAGCCTATGCGTCACGCCAATTAAGGCAACATGAGATTAACTACCCTACCCATGACTTAGAATTAGCCGCTGTAGTCTTTGCCTTAAAGATTTGGAGACATTATCTATACGGTGCAACATTCGATGTGTTTAGCGATCATAAGAGTCTCAAGTATTTATTCGACCAAAAGGAGTTAAACATGAGGCAACGGAGGTGGATGGAGTTCTTAAAGGATTACGACTTTGAGTTACAGTACCATCCTGGAAAAGCGAACATAGTAGCTGATGCTTTAAGTCGAAAGTCTCTGCATGCGTCCACAATGATGATTAAAGAGCTGGAATTGATAGAAAACTTCAGAGATCTTAACCTAGCAGTAAAGGTTAATGCTAATAGCTACAGATTAGGAGCGTTGCAAGTGACAAGTGAATTCCTGAGGCAAGTTTTAGAGGCTCAAAGAGATGATGAATTCCTGCAAGAAAAGAAAGAACTCTTGAAACAAGGAAAAGAAGTCGAGTTCAATGTAAGAAGTGACCAATTGCTGAGGTATAAGGATCGAGTGTGTATCCCTAATCAAGAGGAGTTGAGGAAAGTAATTCTGGAAGAAGGCCATAAAAGTTATATGAGCATTCATCCTGGAGCTACTAAAATGTATCAAGATTTGAAGAAGTTATTTTGGTGGCCTGGAATGAAGAAAGCAGTGGCAGAGTACGTAGCTGCATGTCTAATTTGCCAGAAGGTTAAAGTGGAACATCAAAAACCCCCTGGAATGCTACAATCAATGGAAATACCAGAATGGAAATGGGATAGCATTACCATGGACTTTGTGACTTCTCTACCTAAAACTCCATTAGGACATGATTCAATATGGGTAATAGTTGATAGATTAACCAAATCTGCCCACTTTATTCCCATCAATATTCGTTACTCTATGGAGAAGCTGGCAAAATTATACATCGAGGAGATTGTGAGATTGCATGGAATTCCTTCAAGTATCATTTCTGACCGGGACCCTCGTTTTACATCACAATTCTGGAAGAGCTTGCACAAGGCTTTGGGAACAAGACTGCGTCTAAGTTCAGCATATCATCCTCAGACGGATGGACAATCAGAAAGAACAATCCAATCTCTAGAGGACTTGTTACGAGCTTGTGTGTTGGAGCATAAAGGAAGTTGGAATCAATTCTTACCATATGTGGAGTTTACCTACAACAACAGTTTCCACGCTAGCATTGGCATGGCACCTTTTGAAGCATTATATGGAAGAAAATGTAGGACCCCGCTATGTTGGTTTGAGACTGGTGAAAACTTGATGCTAGGACCAGAGTTGGTACAACAAACCACGGATAAAATCAAAATAGTTCAGGAAAAGATGAAGGCAACACAGAGCAGGCAGAAAAGTTACTATGACAAAAGAAGAAAGCCGCTCGAATTTCAAGAAGGCGATCATGTATTCTTGAAAGTCACACCTATGACTGGGGTCGGTCGGGCAATGAAATCTCGAAAACTAACTCCTAGATTTATTGGTCCATATCAAATAATTCATAAAGTTAGTCCTCTTGCCTACCAAATAGCATTACCACCTTTTCTTTCTAATATCCATAATGTTTTTCATGTGTCAAACTTACGAAAGTATATATCTGATCCTACACATGTTATTGAACCTGATGTCATACAAGTTAAAGATAATCTTACATATGATGCACCACCTGTCAGAATAGCTGACAGAAGAATAAAAAAGCTAAGAGACAAGGAAATTCCACTCGTGAAGGTCATTTGGAGTGAAACGAGAGGGGAAGATGCTACATGGGAACTAGAAAATGAGATGAAAGAGTCTCATCCCCAATTGTTTTACTAAAAAGTGTAAATTTCGAGGACGAAATTTTTTTTAGGGGAGTAGAGTTGTAACACCCCTAATTTCGTTATTTCTTATTTAAAATAAAATTTCAAAGGAATTTAATTATAGTTCTTTAGAACTTTTTGATTGTTATATAATTTATAAAATTTTGGAATTTTTATATTTTTTTCATTTTTTTTAGAATGACAAAAATACCCTTAACCTTTCATTTAATAACCAAAATGCCACTGTCGACATCATCGCTTAATTACATCATCGCTTACATCATGAATAGTAAAATAAATAATTAAATAATCTTAAATAGTGAAATTTTCTTCCTATAAATAGATGGCTCATTTACAACATTTCCACACAAAAATTAGAGAGAGAATCTAGAGAGATAGTGCGTAAGAAATTAGTGGAGAGTAAATTCTTTTGGTAAAAAGAAGTTCTGCCGGAGGTGTAAGGTAATAACTTTCTTCTATATTATTTTTATAATTTTAGTTTATTTTTTTTAGCACTCTTAAACCATTGATATACTAGTGCTATTATGAATAAGTTACTATAGTAAAAATAAATTATCACTGTGTTATTTTTACTATTTACTGTTACTATTCAAAATTTACTATTTACCATGACTATTCAAAATTTACTATTCACTGTTATTGTTCATGATTTACCATTTACCACTACTATTCAAAAAGTTACTATTCACAATTTACTATTTACTGTTACTATTCAAAATTTACTATTTACCGTTACTATTCAAAATTTACTATTCACTGTTATTGTTCATGATTTACCGTTTACCACTACTATTCAAAAAGTTACTATTCACAATTTACTATTTACTATTACTATTCAAAATTACTATTTACCGTTACTATTAATGACTTACCATTTACCGTTACTATTTATTATTACTATGCACATTTACTATTTATCATTCTGATAGCAATCTTAATTTTCATCTTAAGCTTATACTGAAATAAATTAGTATTAATATTTTGTTAGAACTTGGAGGCGCGGAGCGAATTCACTTTTGGTAACAAATCAAGGTAAGGGGGGTGAGATTAAGGATATAATATGAAATTACATAAGAATATTGGGAGGAGTCCCCTACTCCTTTTAAACATAACAATATTATTATTTTAAAATAATAACTTTTAACTTAAAATTTATAATAATTGTTATTAATAAATTAAGCATCTTGTGTAACTTAATATCTAAAATATTTAAGAACTTGAACTATTATGACCTATGCGGACTGGATTGAACCTATGCAAGGACTTGGACTATTTATGACCTATATGGACTGAACTAGACCTATGCAAGGACTGGACTATCTTGGATTTACATAGACCTTTGCGAGGAATTGACCATAGAACTTAAAACAAAATTTATTAATTTAAATAATTATTGAATTTTAAATTATCATATTTATAACTAATGTTTAATTATTTGATTTGATTATGATTGTTAATATTTATTTATGCTTTATGATGTTTTGATTGTGATTGACAATGTTTGATTATGATTGATAATCTTTTATTATGGAGTTTGAGCATATAGCAAGCATGGCGGAAAGCTAAAATTCAGTAAGAAATTACTTATCTCCTACTTCTTTATTTATTTTTTTATATTTATTCAAATTACTTTTAAGAAATTTCTTAGAAAACTACATAAGTTTTTAGAAATCTCTTTTTATCTTTTAATATATATGTATATATCTTTACTAAAATTTAGATTTTTAGTTAGTTTATCAGAAGAAAAAGAAAGAGAATTTATTTTATAAAAATAAATTTTTTTAATATATATATATACGTATTATTTAAATGTATAAAAATATTATACAAAATTTTCAAGTACTAAGGTTTTAAATATTGATAATTCCAAATTTAAGTTTTTAGAAATTAATTTTGAATTGACAGGTTATGAAATATATTTAAGGCTTTGAAACTCAAATTTATAAAGAGATTTGATTTGTGATTTGAAAAGGAACTGTACTAAAATTTTATGTGCGTATTTGAGAAGTTGAAAAAGTACAGTTTACTGGGGTGGCTATGTCATGATCCATAGGCCCTGATAATATAATTGAGTTTCTAAAAGCCTTAACCAACTAAATACGCGAGTAGTTCATGCATCATGAATCATCGAAGAGAAACAAAATGATATTGTCTGGGGACGGATTATAGAAACCGAGGATACATTAGAGGAGGCTTAATTGTGAGCCTTGGGATGAGAGGGTGTGAAAGGGTGCTTCAGGGGACCTGGGGTAGCTCCCTAGTGTCGGGTACTTTCACAATAAAAACCTTTTCAATCTGACTAGTCTCTAAGTGTTTCCATGCCAGTTGAGCTGTTCATGTTATTATTATCCGGAATTATAGAACAGTGTAAACTCCTGATTGCCCAGTGCAAATTAAAATTTAAGGGGCCCACATGTATAAATAAGTTATGATGAAGATATGACATATCATTCATACATTCATAAATTGATTGTGCTTGTGATTGTGATTGATATTATTATACTAGTTTGTGAAAACCCTTTATTGCTTATGTCCCATTTGGGAATATTATATTCTGTTTCTCACTCCTTTCTCTATGTTTTTGTTTCATATGTTTTAAATTAATGGTTCGTACAGAGGGAAGGATCGAAGAACATTGACAGTATATATAGCATGTTTTAGAAAGGGAGCTCGGTATGAATACCGTGGTCCAATGAATAAATAATGTCATTAGGCAACTGCTCTTGGGCCATGGAGTTTCCTCTCTTTCTTATAATGTTTAATGTTTATTTTCTTTGGATGAATGTACAAATACTTTATAAAGTTTTAATAATATTGAGGTATTTCGGAAATAATGTATATAATTTATTCCGATAGTTTCTTTTTAACAAACATATCTTTAGTAAAAAAAAAATTTATGAATTTTTCTAGAATTTATTAAGGTGTAACAGAGGGTGTTACAACGTTGCATAACTCCGAGCTTCTGAAGCCTTCCTAATGATGTCTTATTTATATTTAGAGCAGCTAATAGGTCTTGCATAGTGGTTTTTTTTGACAAAGGAAGTTGACAAAACACATCATCATCAATATGAATCCTTTTTCGTCCATAACTTTTTGTTTTTCCGTGAGACACATCCCCTGTAGTTGTTGTTTTGCTCCAATGCGTTTAATCACGCTGACAGAGACTGAATATAATGAAGCAACATGTTTTTTAATCCCTTTATTCATATCCCATTATGGTTATGCTTCATCAGGAGAATAAAGATGGCTTAACGTTCCTCATTACTTATAAATTTACGTGTTAGACCATCCCTTAAGATTCAGATGCATGCCTTATTAATGAGTGAGAATGACAACACTTTTTAAAACTAGATAGTAGCAAATAGAGGTTGTGCTCAAAATTAATCAGTGCTCAACAACAAGTAATTATGCTAAAAAAGACAAAAGAGACAATATTAGAAAAATATGAATCAGTGCTCAAAGTTATCAGATATTCTCATGACAAAAAATGTAAAATAATGATTAAAAAATGTAAAATAATGATTACGCTCAAAACAAATCGGCAGGGTTAGAAAAAGATAGAAAGACAAAATTAAGAAAACATGATAATACCGTGCTCTATTTCTATATCATGTGCTCCAATAACTTCTAGTTGTTGGGTTTCATGAACACCAACTTCTATTTCATGTTCTTGGCATACTTTAGATTCCTGCTCTATTTCTTTGAGTTCCACATGTTGGTACAATTCAGATTCATACCTTGTTTCTTTAAGTTCCATGTACCGATGTTGCTCTATTTCTTCAAGTTCCACATGCTGGTGTAATTCAGATTCATACCTTGTTTCTTCAAGTTCCATGTGACATCCTGGCGCTGTTGAGGGCGGGGAATGATCGCCGGTGTATAGGCACGGACAAAGAGCGGCTCCTGATAGGCTTCCAGTGGGAAGGGCACATGAACGAACCGAATACATACCAGAATGAGAGGAATCCAAAGACTGTATAGGTATGGGACTATACAGTCGAGAATAGCTTAAATGAATGAATTCGTACTACCTATACCAACAAATGCATTAGCCTTTTCGGTGGCCTATCACTTAAAAACTCCAAAGTTAAGCGTGCTTAACTTGGAGTAATTCTGGGATGGGTGACCTCCTGGGAAGTTCTCAGGAAGTGTGTGAGTGATGACAAAAATACATTGGAAAGGTCTCGTGTTGGTCTGTAGGGAGAGTCGTTCATTCCTAAAAAGCGGACCGGGCGTTACAGTGGTATCAGAGCCTAGCCTCTCCTAGTATGGTATGGTTCGGGGACGACCCAGGCGGAAGCTGGTGGGCATGTGACATCCTGGCGCTGTTGAGGGCGGGGAGTGATCGCCGGTGTATAAGCACAGACAAAGAGCGGCTCCTGACAGGCTTCCAGTGGGAAGGGCACATGAACGAACCGAATACATACCAGAATGAGAGGAATCCAAAGACTGTATAGGTATGAGACTATACAGTCGAGAATAGCTTAAAGGAATGAATTGTACTACCTATACCAACAAATGCATTAGCCTTTTCGGTGGCCTATCACTTAAGAACTCCAAAGTTAAGCGTGCTTAACTTGGAGTAATTCTAGGATGGGTGACCTCCTGGGAAGTTCTCAGGAAGTGTGTGAGTGAGGACAAAAGCACATTGGAAAGGTCTCGTGTTGGTTTGTAGGGAGAGTTTTGATTTAAATCTTGATTCACATCTGAGTAAGAAAAGGGAATGTTCAAATCAAAATCAATAAGATGTTTCATGGCTTCCTATGTTCTGAGAAGAAGCACAAGCTATTTCGAAGGAACTTACGATTTTATTGGAGCACAAAATGACGCCATCCAATGTCTTATTTTCATCTTTGCAACGTGTCTTATTTTCATTTTAAAAAATCCACAGCGCTAGGTGTTTTCAATAGTTTTTAAAAAAATGAAAAATGAACTTTGAAAATTAAAATAAAGTCATCAATGAAGAAAAAGAGTAACATTGTGAGTCCCAATAGTTATAAGGATATTTTTGAAAAACTAGTAAAATTTAGAGACAAATTAAATGACATTAACTAGATTAACCATATTTTCTTAAAAACTAAAATTAGTTAAGAATAAAGGACCAAGGTAGTAGTTGTGAAAATTAAATTATGCAATTAGACTCATCCAAAAATTAATATTATCTTTGGTTTCAAATATAAGTAAAAGTAATTAATTTCACATATATTAAGAATAGTAGTTAAAATTTTTTTTCTGTATTAATGTTACCAAATATTTAATATAGTTTCCTAACATACCCTAATATTATTTATTACACAAAACATTAGTGATCTTAGAAATACATACAAAGAAGATATATTTAATAAATAAATATTTAATAAAATTAAAAATGCATAATTTTATTTATATTATGAAACTAAAAAGTTAAATTTATTTATATTTAAACAAAAATAATATAAATCTTGAATAACATTTAAAATTCGTCAACTTTAATTAACTGGGAATAGGCCAATATTGACATTGAGAAAAACACGTTGCGGGGGTGTTCATAAAAAACATAAATAAAAGGGAACGGAATCTTATAGTCAAGTAGTCAAAAATAAAATAAAAAAGGAAAGAAAAGGGGCTACTGAATAACGACAATTTCACGCCTCCCCACTCTCCAGTCCAGTTCCTCTCTTTCTCAAAACCTTACCCAGTACCCACCACAAGTTTCCCGAATCCCACCCACTAATGATCGCACTTCCCCAAAACCCTAACATCCATCCAAATCCAACTATGGACAACGACCACCATCCAAACGGCACCGTTGAGCCCACCGACCACGACCACCGCACCTCCAAAAAACCGAAGCTAACCGGCCCCATTTCCGAACCCGAGATCCGCGAAGAGTTCTCCCACCACCAACCATGCATCGCCCGAATCAACAACGGCAGCTTCGGCAGCTGCCCCCGCTCCATCCTCGCCGCACAGAACGCCTGGCAGCTCCGCTTCCTCCAGCAACCCGACGACTTCTTCTTCAACACTCTCCGAAACGGGATTCTCCACTCACGCGCCGCCATCAAAGACATCGTCAATGCTGACCACGTCGACCAAATCTCCCTCGTCGATAACGCCACTACCGCCGCCGCCATCGTCCTCCAGAAAATCGGTCGCCGCTTCGCCTCCGGCAACTTCCGCCAAAACGACGCCGTCATAATATTCCACTGCGCCTATCAAGCCGTCAAAAAATCCATCGAGGCCTACGTTACTCCGCTCGGCGGCTCCGTCGTCGAGGTTCAGCTACCGTTTCCCGTTCACTCCGACGAAGGGATCATATCGGAGTTCAGAAAGGGGCTCGAACGAGGCAAACTCAACGGCGGAAGAGTTAGGTTAGCGATAATCGATCACATAACATCGATGCCTTCGGTTGTTCTCCCCGTTCGCGAACTGATCAGAATTTGCAGAGAGCAAGGAGTGGATCAGGTTTTCGTCGACGGTGCTCACTCCATTGGAAGCTTGCATGTCGATGTTAAGGAAATTGGTGCCGATTTTTACGTTAGCAACTTGTACAAGTGGTTCTTCTCACCACCTTCCGTGGCGTTTATGTACTGTAAAGAGTCAAACGACGTGCACCACCCTGTCGTTTCGCAAGAATACGGGAAGGGGTTACCAGTTGAGAGTGGGTGGGTTGGAATGCGTGACTATAGCCCTCAGCTCGTGGTTCCGGCAATTTTGGAGTTCGTGAATCGGTTTGAAGGAGGAATTGAAGGGATTATGAGGAGGAACCATGAAGGTGTCGTGAAAATGGGGACCATGTTGGTGGAATCTTGGGGAACGGTTTTAGGGTCGCCACCTGAAATGTGTGCTAGTATGGTTATGGTGGGGTTGCCTTCTAGGCTCTGCGTGATGAGTGATGATGATGCTTTGAGGTTAAGGTCGTATCTCAGGGTCCATCATGGTATTGAAGTTCCTGTGTATTATCAGGCTTTGAGAAATTGTGATAGCGATCCTAGAGATAAGGATGGGTTTATAACTGGGTATGTTCGGATATCTCAGCAAGTTTATAATACTGTTGACGATTATCATAGGCTTAAGACTGCAATTAATCAGCTTTTGGAAGATAAGAAAAATTGCAGTGGGCTTCCTAAGGAGTGATTTAAAGAAAGAAGGTAAAGGTTTTATTTACTTACTCGTGGCCTGCATTTATTTTTTAATTAGCTTCATCTTCTGCAGCATGTTTTATGAGTATGCCTATTTTTGGTGTCTTCTGCATCCTCTAGATAAGCCTAGTCAGAATTTTTATGGAATTCATAAAAACTGAATAAGAATCTCTACTATTAGTTACTTTGCAATCTTTCTTCGTATTACACCTAGATAACCTTGATCTCCATTTTGATTATACTTGGTTCTGCAATTAATGGGAAAGGGTATGCTTTATAGTTTATATGCATACTTGTTTAAGATTTAATAGTAAGAACTAAGAACATAATTGTGATAAAGGTGTCACTATAAATGCCAAATAATTGTTAATTAGCAAGGTTTGACAGTTAGTCTACATATTTCATATTTCAATTCTTAACCTTTGATTTGATCTACAGCCTTATTACTATAATTAATATTTATACTTAGTTTTTTAATCTTGACGGTGCATTGGCTGACTTTTGACCTCACAGTTGGCATATGCATATATTTGGCTTCCTGTATCTTGTTTTAACTCTGTACACCCTGATTACAGATTATATAGTTACTGCCTTAAATTTTGGTGTGTAGATAGTCACTTTGCTAAGACTTCCATAATTCTTTGGACGTGATTTACACAAATGATAATCTAATTGGTCACCAAATAGGTTTTTTTTTTTTTCACTTCTAAGTCTCATACGACTCAGATTGCCTTTGTTGGGGAATTTTAAAGGATTTCTACCTGTTGAACTTTTACAGTGATGAACCCTACTCGAATCACGGAGCACCATGACAAACCCCAAAACTAGGAAATCACGATTACAATGCGGATTGCGGGTGAGATTCTATCTTATCACGAGATAGAAAATAAAATAAAAAATATATAATCCAGAGACATGTATAACTGTATATATAATTTTAAAAAATGCATACACATCATAATTGAAAATTGAACATATCTAATTGCATAAATCCAAATTCAAAACTGTCATTAACACATCCAAAGTATCCAAATTCCAAAATAAAGCAAAACATAGATGCAAGAAGCCTTCTAAGGCAGCAAAAAACAGTTTGGATAGGAACTAGTAACTAGGAACTAGGAAGTAGCAAAATATTGTCTCTAAAATAGATATTAGCAAGTAGCAAATTTAGTAATCTTCTTCCTCATACCCTAAGTCAGCCATATATTCTTCCCCATCATTTTCAAGATCATCATCACTTCTATAAATCTCCTCACTTCTTCATTAGTTTCTTCATCATCAGGCCCTTCCTCCTCTTCTTCAATCTGACTGACCTGCTTCCTTTTTCTCTAACTCTTACCACTTGCAGGCCTTGAAGTAGAAGTAGTGGGGGCTACCCTTTTTTTCTTTCCCCTCCTTGTGTAATGTAAAGGCTCATCGACCCCACGAACAGCCTGAACTTGCCCCTAAGTCAAGTTGTCATCCTCATAGACCAATTCATTCTCACCTTCATTCATCACCTCTTACTAACCATTCATTACTATCATCAACATCGTTTAAGAGGATGGGATCAGTGATATCCTTAGAATCAAAATGATTCTTCTAAGCTTGGTTGTACTTGATAAGCACCAAGTCTTGTAGGCTTTGATGCACTAGACTACTCCTTTCTTTTTAAAATGAATTTGTTTATATAGTCTTAAAAAAATTTTGGTAACTAGAAAAGTAAAATTGAATTGCTTGCTGAATGTGATTTGCTAGTCATAGACTTGCATGTTTGAATGTGCTCCAATTCCGGTCACATCCAAATGAGCTACAAGTCAAAGATAATACTTTGATAGCAATCTTCATCAAATGTGGAGTGTTTTCTCCATAAGCCCCTCCACCATTCAACTGTAATTATTTGTTTTATTATTAGCATTGAATTTAATGAAAATTGAAGGCATTTAATAATTAAGGAGGAGGTGAGGAACCCCTTACTAGGAGCCAATGTAATCCTTTGTCTTTGAGCACCCTTTAGGCCGAAGAGGCCCATTGCATTTCTGAGTTGCACCAACTCCAAACATACTTTGTCTTCCTCTTCACTACAATGGGACAACCTCTCAATTGTTTTATACAAGCCTTCAATGACCTCTCCATCTTCCTCAATTCTCTGATTTTCATAGTAGTGTAGGGGGTTTAGATAGTACCCCGTAGCATGCAATGGATGATACATCTAAGTATCCAATCTTCTATCAATTATCTCAAATATTGGCTGAAACTTGCTTTCATCTCCATTGAAAGCCTTCTAAATGCACTCTTTTGCTCTATCCATAGCTTCTTAAATATAACCCATTGAGGGCTTCTTGTTATCCATAAGCCCAAGGCAATACACTAGAGGTCCTATAGCCTTTGGGCTATAAATCACATCATTCTAGAAGCTTGACATGAATACACTCTCGGTTGCCCTTTTTGCTTTCACCTCTTTGGAAGTCTTTGATTGCAACCAATCCAATGATGTGAGCATTCTTCTAAGGTTTGCTTTTTGTTTGTGCAACCTTTGTAAGTTAGAAAGCATGTAGCAAATCTAGTCACACCATGTCTCACCAACTTAGCGTTGTTGGTACCTCATGATATTCAATGCCATTGTGTGAGCGTAGATAAACCCTACAAGCTTGATTCCTTTATCTATTGCCCTCTTTACTCTAGGAATTTTACCAATGTCTTATCAAATCAAGACAATGGATAGCACATGGTGTCTAGAGTAAGTGTGGCCTCTTGGCCATCAAAAGCTTACCTAATTTGCAAATTAATGTACGAATAGGTTAGAGCTCAATCATAAATTAAAAAAAATAAACTTTTGAAGTGGTATTTATTAAGTATGTCAACATGCTCTTTTATGTCATTAATCATAAGCAATGATCCACCTTTGGGTGATCTCCTAGCATTATAACTAATGATCTTAATTGTTCATCCTAATTTTTTTTATCATCTAATAGCATCATATAAATTTGAACAATTTAAAATATATGCACAATTAGATGCTTAAACAGCCTTTTAAAGCTAGGCCACTTTGGTGACTAACAAGTCCGTACAATTAAGCATTAAATTGTTTAATACAACAATATGAACGTGATACCAAGGTAAACCCATAAAAATGCGCCTAATATCAACAGAAAAATAGACACTGTTACTTTATTGCGCTAGAAAATCTGTACCATTGGACCCTTGCCTTTGAGTCGATTATTTTGAAGAAAGAATTCATATTTGTTCTAGTTTTTTTGTAATAGTAGAACAATCAATCATATTTGTAGGAAAAAAGACGCAAGCAGAATTCTATACCCAATAAGTACCAATACGCAATGCAATGGTGGTGGGGGATATATTAATGATATTATTATATGATAGCAATTTCAAATAGGACAACAAAAAGAAAAAAAAATGAATCTTATTATAAGTTTGAAAGCAATAACAATATTAAGGATAACTGAGGTGAAAGAAAGAGAGATAAAAAGAAAATCAATGATATAGAATTCGAATATCTAAGGGTCTGTGGGTCATCTCATAAAAGGTAATGTAATAAAGCATCAATATGAATTAATCTATATAAAAATTGAATATACTGCCTCCGTCCTTTATTATAAGAATCTTTTGAGAGATTTCTTTGGTCTTTAATATAAGAACTCATCAAAAAGTCAATAGCATTAATTATTTTTTTACCAAAATACCCTTATTAGTCATTAATGAAATCAACATTAATTAAATAGAAAAAGAGTAAGATTTGTGAGTACCAATAAAAGTAAGCGAATATTTTTGGAAAACTAGTATAATTTATAGAAAAATTAAATGATTTTAACTACATTAACTAACTTCTTTAAAAAATTGGAAGTAGTTAAGAGGTTCTTATATTTAGGGACGGAGGTAGTATTAGTAACCTAAACAAATCAAGAGCTCTGAATCAATAAAAATTGAGAAGGTTGATTCAAGAATTTTTTTTTTATAAGATTATTTGTTATTAAAAAAGCTCCATTGTAGAATTCAGACCTAACCATTATCTAAGAAGCAATGGGAACGACGTAACCTTGCAAAGACCCAAGATTTTTTTTTATCTTAATGATTTATTAGGTGGGATGGCGGAACTAACCAAAAAACAATCCATTTTTGTAAGAACCTAAGGATTTGGGCCTAAGAATAGAAAGAAAACAAAGCTCCGTGGCTTATTCATGCGATGGGTAGTGTTTCGCAAATCGGTCAAAGAATTACAAGAACAGTATTCTTGAATGTGCAATGTTTTATGTACGATTACTAATAAATCTCAATTATTTCAGAAGGTAAGAAGAAAAAGGGGTTTCTAATTTGAGGATGGATGGGACAAAGTTCCGTCGCAAAATAATGCAACGGGACAGCGTCTATTGTATAGATGTAATAAATCTTTTCTTTAAAAAGCGACAATTTCCCATATTTGATTTTCCTATTTCTAAGCTTTTGAATTAATGAATTTCTTGTAAGACCGATATGGTACCAATTTGTAGTGAATTATACGACGGAACGGCGTCCTACCAAATCGGTTAACAACATGCAGTGGTTACTGTAACATCCCCGTTTTAAAATTTAATGCTGATTGAAGAATAAACCACTAAGATTTGATTTTTAACTAAGAACTAACTGTTAATTGCATTTAACTATTTAGAATTTAGCCATTAAAATAATAAAGATGGTGGTGGTCAGGGGATGGGGTAGAGTGCACGTGACTGCTGGGCACGCACTCTCCCATCCCACTCTTCTCTTGCTGTGCGCATGCACATATACATATATATATATATATATAAGCGTGAGCCCTTGGCGGAAAAAACACACTTGCCATTTCTTCAGACTCCCTTCCCCGTCACTTCATTCTCTACTTCCTTTCTTCTTCTTCTTCTATCTTACTCGTCGCTCCTGAAGATCTTGGTTGCAGTACTGGAGATCGGACCACGCTTCATCCCAGATTCAGGCACAGGATACGACAGAGCCGAGGAAGACCGGACGAACCAGGAGAAGGACGTCGGACCCAACAACAAGAACAGAAAGGTTTCTGAGATTCTTCTAAAGGTAGGGGGCGCTTGCATGTCGAATGCATGGTCTAAGAACGGTACCGGATGAACATGCTGCTGAGCGTGGGTGTGTGTGTGCATGTATTTATAATCATTAGAACTGATGCTGTGTATGTGTGCATGTATTCACAATTACTAAAACTGATGCATGATTTTAGATTCTGATAGTGATCTTCGTGGCGATGATGTAGCTTGCTCGTGGATGATAATGATGGATCTATTTTGTTGTCACTATGAAATGTATGTATGTGCATGTTCTTAATTGGATTGTCCAATGTTGTTAGTCTGATGACCGATTGTAACATGCATTGGTGTGACTGATTGAATTAATGACGACTGTAAGGTGTTCATGGCGCGATGATGTATAATAATGAATGTGTTAGTTGCATGAGTAAAAGTGGGGTGACCCATGGAAGGTCAAGAACCCCAAGGGAAACGACTTCCAGTTACCAACCCTGGCTAGATCCCAATAGAGCTCGTGGTAGCCGTTGGAGCTAGAGAAGAGAGTCTCGAGACGCCGTGGGGAGGCCGGTGCCACCTGGTAAGAGCTGAGGGACGAGGGGCCAAAAGAAAAAGGGGGCCGTAACTGAGAGTCTTTACCCGAGTCGGATCCGCAGGCTTGCATATAGAAATAAGGCTGATTGTGGTGATGTATAAATCTATGTATGTGCATGTGTATGATTTCGAATGCATGAATATATATATATTTGGATGTGGAATAAACTATGTGTATTATGTGCGTTATGAATGTCGTTTGAACTGTATGAACTTGGTTACTTGAGAAAGGTTGAATGATAGCAGGAGCGTGTTCTAACGCTGATACCGAGTCTGTGAGTATCATTATACATGTAAAAGCTCACCCCTGCAGTGGCCATTTTCAGTGAATGTCTCTCGTGAGGAGGATCAGAAGCAGAGCTGGAATGCTGGGCGGAGTGCTGATGCATTTGGAAGGTTTAATTAAGGCATTGTTAGATTAAGCCCGGACTGGCTAATACCGGATGATAATGTTTTGGGGATGAATAGAATTTTACGGGCAAGGAGAAGTCCGATTTTGTATTGTAAATATTGACATACACTTTTATGTATATATGGATGTATGGTTTTGGTGTGTATGATGCTATGTGCTGCCTTGTTTCATGATTGTGCTTTAATGGATACGCAGGGACGGTATGATCGAGCAGGTTATAGCCAAGTCTGAGTGAATCGAGAATTGTCTTAGGAAAAATTTATGTCGGATACGTTGGGCGGAGTCGTACCCCGCCCGAAGTATGGGAGCAATTCGCCCAGGCGTGAGGATTCGCGCTGAGGCGATGTAGTTATTAGAATGAGACCCCGGTGTTGACTCCTGATCTGGGCGTGATGGTTGAGTCCGCCCAGGCGTTGTCATAATTAGTTGAGTTGGGCAGAATAGGTTCAGACTCCTCCTTTCTCCACAACATACTATCGTATATGTACCCTGTAACTTCTCGTTTTTTCTGAGTAAAATGCGAGTGTGAGGATTTACTTAGTGAACCCTTGTCCATACCCGATGGAGGAAATCACCTTGGGGTTGCGTTAAAGAGGCGTCATGTAGATTTCGTTTAGGCGGCGTCATACCTCGCCCAAGTAACTAGGACAGCCCGCCCAAGATAAATATACCCCGCCTAACCAAGTAGGACGACTCTAACTCCGCTTTTCCACCGAATGCTACGCGTGTGAATGTATTAACATATTTCCCTTATCTATTCCTCCTGTTGAGTAACCAGCATTACTCGAAGGGAAGCCTCGTTGTGAAATCTCCTCTATCCGCTGCTGCATTACCATACTCCGCCTGGACGGCGTCAGACCCCGTCTGAACGAATAACGGTGTTGTGCAATCCGTCCTAGTGTTGGTACGTTAAGAGAAACCCTTTGAGCCGGCCCCAGTTTTAGCTTCTCTGTGGGTTGCTATATGTGAGTGAATGCTCCTCGTTTCTTCCCTGCCTGCTCCCCTCTATATCAAATGTTGCTTGACTGTTTTGTGAAAAATTTTCTCATATCTTTGGAATTATTAGTTGTAAATGATTAGGGTGTTACATTTTGGTATCAGAGCGGACCGAAAAGTCCAAGGCCAAAGTATGCTTACCAAGTGTAAGCAGTGGTGTGTGTGTCTTTCTGCTTGAATGGTTGAAAATTGTTCTGATGATAGTTGAACCTGATTGATGATTGTCTTAGGGACAAGGGGTTGTTTTCCCCCTGGTCCGATTGTGTGTATGACTTAGGCGAATGACATAATGTGCTAAGCTATTAATTGTTGGACTAATAACTAGATTGGTAGTAAGTGGCTCCGTATACTTATCCTTAAACGTCAATTTCAGGATAAGGAATGGCGCATCGTCAAAGTATGGAGGCTATAGCCACAGCATTCCAACGCTTTGCTGATGTGTTTGAAAGGCACGGCCAAACTCAACCTGAGGATGGCCATGTGCTGGACCGCTTCCTGAAGAGGAAGCCGAGTGAATTCTTAGGAGGACGGAACCCTGAGGCGGCGTTCAAGTGGACTCAGGAATTAGAGAGAATTTTTAGGGGCCTTCGCTGTACCGAAGCCCAGAAGGTGGAGTGCGCAGTGTATATGCTGCGAGATGAAGCGGAGAATTGGTGGAAAATAGCCAGGAGCCGATTTCCCGAAGATGACAATCAACTGACGTGGAACGATTTCAAGGCCTGCTTCCTAGACAAATACTTTCCCGACACAGTGAGGAGTCGGAAAGAGCTGGAGTTTATGGAGTTAAAACAGGGCTCCATGACTGTGGAAGAATACGCGACCAGATTTGAAGAATTGTGCCTATTCTATCCGCCCTTCCAGCAGCCAGGAACGGAGCACTCCAAGTGTCTTAAGTTTGAGAACGGACTGAGATCGGATATTAAGAGGGCCTGCAGATACCATGAAATCCGGAGTTTCCCTGCCTTAGTGAACAAATGTCGAATATTTGAAGAGGATGACAAGGCCTATTCGGGCCAGTGCAGCAGAGCTAACCAGCACCTGAGGCCTCAGCAATCACGTTTCAAGAGGCCAGGGAACGTGAGGAGGAATGAACCCTTCACCAGATATCAGAACCATGATGACCGAGGGAGACAGATGAGTGGACGACCAAGGTATGGCGGATGCTTTAAATGCGGCGGTGATCATTTTGCTAAGGAATGCAATGATACAAATGTTAAATGCTACCACTGCGGAGAGAAAGGACACGTTCGCCCGGACTGCCCCCAACTCCGCCAGGCAAACACCAATGTGCGTCAAGGAGGATTTCAAGATCGAACCAGAATGAATGATAACCAACGACCTGGTGGCAGAGGCAACGGAACCAGAGGAAATATGATGCGTACCCCGAACAGCCGAGAAAGGAACACCGGCCCAACAGCGACAGGAAGGATCTACACCATCAATGCAGAGGATGTTGCACCGGCAAACGATCTAGTACAATGTAAGTGCTCACTTGGAACGAATATGCTTAATGTTGTTTTCGATTCGGGAGCAACCCATTCTTTTATAGCTGATGAGTGCGTGAAACGGTTGAAGCTACCAACTGTGTCTATGAACCGGACTTTAGAAGTGGCCAGCCCCACTGGCCCTAGTGTATTCACATCGTCAATATGTAAAAATGTAGCGTTTGAGCTGTATGATCGGAGTTTCATCTTCGATCTGATTTGCATGCCCTTAAAGGGTCTTGATATTGTGCTTGGAATAGATTGGCTTTCGGCCAATAAGGTATTAGTAGATTGTAGAAACCGAGAGATAGTTTTCCCAAAACAACCCACTGAAGATGGCTCGGCACTAGGTATAACCCAACTATTTATGGTGCTTTGTCTAACCAAAGATGAGAGTGAGACCCTAGTGAACGAAATTCCGGTTGTCTGCGAGTTCCCGGAAGTGTTCCCAGAAGACGTCCCGAGTGTGCCTCCCAATAGAGAAGTTGAATTCTCTATAGACTTGATCCCTGGAGCCGAACCGGTCTCCAGTGCACCCTACAGAATGTCCTCAACTGAATTGGTAGAGTTGAAGAAACAAGTGGATGAGTTACTTGAGAAGCAGTTCATTAGACCAAGTGTGTCACCATGGGGCGCACCTGTGCTACTTGTTAAGAAGAAGGATGGCAGCATGAGGCTTTGTATAGATTACCGACAGCTTAACAAGCTCACAATCAAGAATCGATACCCACTGCCTAGAATTGATGATTTAATTGACCAGCTGCGTGGAGCCTCAGTCTTCTCGAAAATCGACTTACGATCAGGATATCACCAAATCCGAGTGAAGGACTCGGACATTCCTAAAACTGCCTTTAGGACCAGGTATGGTCACTATGAGTATGTAGTGATGCCGTTCGGTGTGACAAACGCCCCTGCTGTTTTCATGAATTACATGAACAGCATATTCCACTCCTTCTTAGATCGGTTTGTCGTTGTCTTCATCGATGATATTCTAGTTTATTCTAAGACATCTGAGGAGCATGAAGGACATCTCAGGACGGTACTCCAAGTGTTGAAGGAGAAGCAATTGTTTGCAAAGCTTTCAAAGTGCGAATTTTGGATGGATGAGATCCACTTCCTCGGGCATGTGATCTCCAAGCGAGGCGTCTTGGTGGATCCTGCGAAGGTAGCTGCTGTAATGGCATGGGAGAGGCCCAGGTCGATCTCGGAAATAAGGAGTTTTATGGGCTTGGCAGGTTATTATAGAAGGTTCATCGAAGGTTTTTCTAAGTTGGCATTACCCCTGACTAAATTGACTCGGAAGGACGTTCCTTTTGTATGGAGTCCGGAGTGTGAGAGCAGCTTCCAAGAACTGAAGAATAAGTTGACAACTGCTCCGGTGTTGGCATTACCTGAGTTACGAGAAAGCTTTGTGGTCTATTGTGACGCGTCCGGACTCGGATTAGGATGTGTACTCATGCAGAAGGATCGAGTGATAGCATATGCCTCTCGACAATTGAGACCCCACGAACAGCATTATCCGACCCATGACTTGGAGTTGGCAGCAGTAGTTTTTGCATTGAAAATCTGGAGGCATTATTTGTACGGATCCAAATTTGAGATATACAGCGATCATAAGAGCCTCAAATACCTATTCGACCAAAAGGAACTGAACATGAGGCAGAGAAGATGGATTGAGTTTTTGAAGGACTATGATTTCGAGTTGAAATACCACCCAGGTAAGGCAAATGTCGTAGCAGACGCGTTGAGTCGGAAATCCCTCCACATAGCAGCCATGATGGCAAAAGAAGTTGAGTTGTTGGAGCGGTTCCGAGACATGAACTTGCATGTTGACGCCCCTTCCTCTCAGAAGATGACAATTGGTACGTTGAGGATTGCCAACGAATTCTTAAAATCCGTGTACGAACAGCAAAAGGCGGACTCTTACCTAGCTGAAATGAAGGAACTTCAAGCCAAAGGAAAGGATTTATCCTTGACAGAGGGCTCAGATGGAATCTTCCGGGTGAGAGACAGAATATATATACCAAGTGAAGGAAGATTGAGAAGAATGGTGCTTGATGAAGCCCACAAAAGCCTACTCAGCATTCACCCAGGAACCACAAAAATGTACCACGACTTGAGAAGACAGTTCTGGTGGCCCGGACTAAAGAAGGATGTGGCGGAGTACGTGACCCGGTGTATGACTTGTCAGAAATCGAAGGTAGAGCACCAAAAACCGTACGGTGCAATGCAGCCTCTAGAGATCCCCGTCTGGAAATGGGACTCAATTGCGATGGATTTTATCATGGGATTACCCAAAAACCGAGCGGGCCATGATGCCATTTGGGTCATTGTTGACAGATTGACGAAGAGTGCACACTTCTTACCTGTAAATATGAGGTACCCATTGCATAAGTTGGCTCGAATCTACATTCAAGAAGTTATCCGATTGCATGGCATACCTACTTCCATCGTATCGGATAGGGACCCTAGGTTTACGTCCAGATTTTGGACCAGCATGCATCAAGAATTGGGGACGAAGCTTTGGCTTAGTTCTGCCTACCACCCCCAATCGGATGGACAATCCGAGCGAACAATTCAGAGCCTAGAAGACTTATTGAGAGCGTGTGTGTTAGAGTACGGTGGGGACTGGGAGCAGTACCTTCCCTTGATCGAGTTTACGTACAACAACAGCCATCATCACAGCATTGGCATGGCACCTTACGAGGCATTATATGGGCGTAGATGCCGAACCCCACTCTGTTGGTCGGAAGCGGGTGAAAGTCTATTACTGGGACCAGACATCGTGAAGCAAACCACAGAACAGATCCGAGTAATAAGGGAGAAGATGAAAGCATCACAAGACAGGCAGAAGAGCTACCATGACAAACGCATCAAGCCATTGGAATTTCAAGTCGGAGATCGAGTATTTCTGAGAACCTCTCCGAGTAAAGGAGTTGGACGAGCCTTAAAAAGTGGAAAGTTAAGCCCTCGCTACATCGGACCTTATGAGGTACTAGAACGGATTGGCCCCGTGGCATACCGCCTTGCGTTACCAACTCGCTTGTCCCGATTGCACAACGTTTTCCATGTGTCTCAGCTAAGAAAGTATTTGCATGATCCCAGCCACACGATGCCTGACGACGAGGTAGAGATCAAGGAAGACCTAACCACTATGACTACATCGGTTGGAATCGTGGATCAAGCGGTAAAACGCTTAAGAAATAAGAACGTAAGGCTAGTTAAAGTGGAGTGGCAGCAAGGCAAGACCACCTCCTACACGTGGGAAAAAGAAGACGCCATGCGACAGCAGTACCCCGAATTGTTTACCTAGGTAAGTACCGACTGAATTTCGGGGACGAAATTCTTTTCAGTGGGGGAGAACTGTAACATCCCCGTTTTAAAATTTAATGCTGATTGAAGAATAAACCACTAAGATTTGATTTTTAACTAAGAACTAACTGTTAATTGCATTTAACTATTTAGAATTTAGCCATTAAAATAATAAAGATGGTGGTGGTCAGGGGATGGGGTAGAGTGCACGTGACTGCTGGGCACGCACTCTCCCATCCCACTCTTCTCTTGCTGTGCGCATGCACATATACATATATATATATATATATAAGCGTGAGCCCTTGGCGGAAAAAACACACTTGCCATTTCTTCAGACTCCCTTCCCCGTCACTTCATTCTCTACTTCCTTTCTTCTTCTTCTTCTATCTTACTCGTCGCTCCTGAAGATCTTGGTTGCAGTACTGGAGATCGGACCACGCTTCATCCCAGATTCAGGCACAGGATACGACAGAGCCGAGGAAGACCGGACGAACCAGGAGAAGGACGTCGGACCCAACAACAAGAACAGAAAGGTTTCTGAGATTCTTCTAAAGGTAGGGGGCGCTTGCATGTCGAATGCATGGTCTAAGAACGGTACCGGATGAACATGCTGCTGAGCGTGGGTGTGTGTGTGCATGTATTTATAATCATTAGAACTGATGCTGTGTATGTGTGCATGTATTCACAATTACTAAAACTGATGCATGATTTTAGATTCTGATAGTGATCTTCGTGGCGATGATGTAGCTTGCTCGTGGATGATAATGATGGATCTATTTTGTTGTCACTATGAAATGTATGTATGTGCATGTTCTTAATTGGATTGTCCAATGTTGTTAGTCTGATGACCGATTGTAACATGCACTGGTGTGACTGATTGAATTAATGACGACTGTAAGGTGTTCATGGCGCGATGATGTATAATAATGAATGTGTTAGTTGCATGAGTAAAAGTGGGGTGACCCATGGAAGGTCAAGAACCCCAAGGGAAACGACTTCCAGTTACCAACCCTGGCTAGATCCCAATAGAGCTCGTGGTAGCCGTTGGAGCTAGAGAAGAGAGTCTCGAGACGCCGTGGGGAGGCCGGTGCCACCTGGTAAGAGCTGAGGGACGAGGGGCCAAAAGAAAAAGGGGGCCGTAACTGAGAGTCTTTACCCGAGTCGGATCCGCAGGCTTGCATATAGAAATAAGGCTGATTGTGGTGATGTATAAATCTATGTATGTGCATGTGTATGATTTCGAATGCATGAATATATATATATTTGGATGTGGAATAAACTATGTGTATTATGTGCGTTATGAATGTCGTTTGAACTGTATGAACTTGGTTACTTGAGAAAGGTTGAATGATAGCAGGAGCGTGTTCTAACGCTGATACCGAGTCTGTGAGTATCATTATACATGTAAAAGCTCACCCCTGCAGTGGCCATTTTCAGTGAATGTCTCTCGTGAGGAGGATCAGAAGCAGAGCTGGAATGCTGGGCGGAGTGCTGATGCATTTGGAAGGTTTAATTAAGGCATTGTTAGATTAAGCCCGGACTGGCTAATACCGGATGATAATGTTTTGGGGATGAATAGAATTTTACGGGCAAGGAGAAGTCCGATTTTGTATTGTAAATATTGACATACACTTTTATGTATATATGGATGTATGGTTTTGGTGTGTATGATGCTATGTGCTGCCTTGTTTCATGATTGTGCTTTAATGGATACGCAGGGACGGTATGATCGAGCAGGTTATAGCCAAGTCTGAGTGAATCGAGAATTGTCTTAGGAAAAATTTATGTCGGATACGTTGGGCGGAGTCGTACCCCGCCCGAAGTATGGGAGCAATTCGCCCAGGCGTGAGGATTCGCGCTGAGGCGATGTAGTTATTAGAATGAGACCCCGGTGTTGACTCCTGATCTGGGCGTGATGGTTGAGTCCGCCCAGGCGTTGTCATAATTAGTTGAGTTGGGCAGAATAGGTTCAGACTCCTCCTTTCTCCACAACATACTATCGTATATGTACCCTGTAACTTCTCGTTTTTTCTGAGTAAAATGCGAGTGTGAGGATTTACTTAGTGAACCCTTGTCCATACCCGATGGAGGAAATCACCTTGGGGTTGCGTTAAAGAGGCGTCATGTAGATTTCGTTTAGGCGGCGTCATACCTCGCCCAAGTAACTAGGACAGCCCGCCCAAGATAAATATACCCCGCCTAACCAAGTAGGACGACTCTAACTCCGCTTTTCCACCGAATGCTACGCGTGTGAATGTATTAACATATTTCCCTTATCTATTCCTCCTGTTGAGTAACCAGCATTACTCGAAGGGAAGCCTCGTTGTGAAATCTCCTCTATCCGCTGCTGCATTACCATACTCCGCCTGGACGGCGTCAGACCCCGTCTGAACGAATAACGGTGTTGTGCAATCCGTCCTAGTGTTGGTACGTTAAGAGAAACCCTTTGAGCCGGCCCCAGTTTTAGCTTCTCTGTGGGTTGCTATATGTGAGTGAATGCTCCTCGTTTCTTCCCTGCCTGCTCCCCTCTATATCAAATGTTGCTTGACTGTTTTGTGAAAAATTTTCTCATATCTTTGGAATTATTAGTTGTAAATGATTAGGGTGTTACAGTTACAATTGTACGACTTGATCTTTACCATATCACCAGAATATGAACACGGATATCAAATAGGAATTCTAAGAGATTGCAAATTTAAACATATTATACCCCGAGGAAGGAAAATGCATTGTTTATCGTTTGTACTTATATGGTTATAAGCTATTTTCATTAGAAAAGGCTAATTTCTTCTATATTATTATTAGCTAACTTAGGACAACCGGGTATGCCGGAGGATTTTCCTTAAAACTCATATTGTTCATTACATAACTAGAAGTTCATAAGAAACCAAGTAATAGGTGATGATGGCGTGATCTTAGTAACAAACCTTTCAAGAACTAAATCCATAAAACACTAGGAACAATACAACGGGCTTCGCCCTCCGCATTAAGGATAACAGACTGCCAACGCAAGGATCTTACTTGATAACGATGGATAAAGAAAAGACTAAAACCTGGAGCATTCATGCATCATTTGTGTATGTCGGAAACTGTGAGTTGGATCGTAGCCAGGAGTACACAGTGAGAATGTGGGTGTGCTGATTCCGTGGGAGAATCTTGGGAGTACCACCGGGTCAGACACCCCATGGTTCAGCGTAGCACTTGAGGCCGGGCAGTCTGTGGCAAGCTAGGTGTACTTCAACTAGGATGAGCATTTTTATGGCCGTGTAGTGCCAATTCTGTTTGAATGTGATCACGAATGGGTGTGATGGATCCATATTGTTTCAGACGTGCGCGTCCTTTAACCTTGGTTGTTGCGGGAACTTGACGAGCTTTGGTCGCTGTGGTAAGATACTATTGGTGTTCCTCCCAGTAGATGTCCTGAGGAGATAAGAACCGTGGAACGAGGTTTGCATCATGAGGACTCTGAATAATAGAAAAGTCATAAAATACCTAACTCTTGCATAGCATTTGAATGACTAACAGCACTGATGTGTGATTGTGAGTTATGTGATGGTTATACTTGTGCGTTATTTAATGGTTATACTTGCGAGTTATGTGATGGTTATACTTGTGAGTTATGTGATAACAATGCTTGTGAATTATGTGATGACTATATTGTGTATGGTGTGATGATTATGAACCTGAGTAATGTGTTCGTGTATAATATTGTTAAATGGTGATAGTTCGACCATGATATTTATAAGCATGATTTGAAAGAGAATTAACCCCCTAGGTAGTTACTGATTGACTATGAATTTCCCAAAGTAAGCCTATGGTTGAGCAATATTAGAAACTATGCGTGCGAAATCAAATGAGTGAATATGGGCGAAGTTCCCACGAATGTGTATGCATTCTCTGTGTTGTGTAAAACAAAATGGCTTGGGGAAACATCAGCGATGATGGACATCCCGTTGTGTGACCAACAAGTAGGAGTTAGTATCTCACCTTTACTGTTATCCTCTTAGCATGACGGGCAGACCCTCGAAAAGACAGAGGACGAGTGGTGCAATGTCCAGGGGAAGACTTCCAGCCATCACAGAAGAAATCCCAGATACTTCTGGAGAAAACCCTGCGGGGGTTGATGCTCGAGCTGCTGAGCCGCCAGTAGAGCCACCTCCTTATGAGAAGGATGTCGAGGTGATCGAGAGCACAATACGGAGATACGGAGACCCTCCCCGTTCTCTCGGGTACGAGGACTCCCGACGTATGGTAGAGGAAGACTTACCTTCAGATCCCAGTTAGATGAGTCCCCATCCGGAGCTCGGACCCTTTAGGATGGTAATGCCTAGCTGCTTGCTCTCCCACTCTAGAGTACACTCCTACGGCTGAAGAGGCCCCAACGCAGGCACCAGTAGAGCCAATTGAAGAGGAAGATCCAGAAGAGGAGCCCATGGAAGAAGAAGACGAAGTAGAACCCTCCTTGATGGATAGCTTTCTGGCCCGAGTTGAATGGGACCAATCCCCAGCCTTTCTCCTCCACATCTATCGTAGCTACACCTATGGAGAGCCTGGGGACATCTCTGAGATGAGCCTGACAGCGAGAGACCTTATGAGGACTGCATCCGATGCTTACTATAGCCAGAGTCCAAGGGAGCTGATACCCAGTCTGCGAGCACCAAGCCCCACTGACAATGCGACTCACATCAGCCATCCCCCTCCAGGGATGCGTAGTTGGGAGTGGTAGTGATAGGGTTCTGTTCTTAGGCTGGCTGTTGTAAGGGCAGTCCTAGGAATGGTTTATAAAAAGAGTGGAATTCCTATGTTAAAATTTCTGGGAAATTAAAAAGAATTCTTATACCAAACACCTACTAAAATGCTGCATTTATATTGGTTTATTATTTACTTATCTTAGCAGTTTCTTTATTCATTCTCTTGTCATTAGCTTTTATTTCACTACACAAAAAATCATCTTTCTATTCCTGTTTCTTACCAAGTTATGAAACATTTCATGACTCAATCATGGAACCAAAATAGTTGAGAGAGCAAATCATTCTCAACTCCGACAATATGAACTTTGGTAATCAAGTCAGCTGTAAAGCTTAGTGAATAAGAATAGATTGACTAGAGCTTGTTCATTAACATTGAAAAACACACACAAGTGACAAATAGTGCTTTAAAAAATTAAACGAGTAGAATGTGATACCCAATGTAGACAAGACATGTAAAATGATAGAGAGCAGGGTTTTTAAGTTCTGTACTATTTTTGTACATAAAGAGGGGATTGTTCAATCCCTTGTTTTGGGTGCTGGAATGATAGCTTTCTGCTACATTCTTTAGTCGTTACTCTGTCTTTCTGTTTTTTTAGGGAGGGGGTTAGGTTTTGTCAATATATTTTTTGAAATAGATAAATGTTACTTTGTCAATTGAGGGATTTGAATCCACCACTCTCCCCTCTTGCTTTTCCTTTCTCCTTTTTCAACCATTGGACCAACCTTGTATCTCTAATTTTTAATTTTTTTTATTAAAGATAAAATGTGTGATTTGTTATTTTTTGCAATTGTGTCAAACTGGGCAACAGTTTATCTTTGAATCTTAAATTTCCTTCAACTTTAGTTTAGCTTGGTTGAACATACATCTAGTGCTTGAAGCCTTTCTCTTGATTCTTCTTGCTAATGATTACCAAAAGCTTTGTGCTGTTAATATGACAGGTAATGGTTTAAGCCTTCATCATGGCCTAATACAAGGTGACCATGTATGCCGGTCTCGTAATTATTGAAAGAGTTAAAAGGGGATCGTACTGGATGCTGCTACAGAGCTCGGTAGGAATTGACATTTAACGGTTACTTGATGTTTGCTAGGAATTGCTTTCTGTTCCTGGTTTTTGGGATCGTGAGTGCGTGTATATAAATATCAGCATTCTTTAGTTCTTCTAATTGGTCTAAACTGAGTTCCCTTCTTGAGTTAACTGCCACTAATCTCTAGCTACTGATTTGTATGTTGAGGTTTGCTTCTGAGTAATTGGGGCAAAGCGTGTTTGCATCCAATTCCAACTGAGACTGAATAACTAGTCTGTAAGGTCTAAGACATGGTTGTAGCCTTATTTGTTTACTAATAAACGTAGAATTGTTTAATCTCTTGCTGTTGCAGTAGCTGGAAGAGTAATTTTATCGGCAACACAGATGCCATTACGTGCTATCCATAATGGCCATGAATGCAATCCTTGGAGCATTTCGTAGACTCCACTTCATAATGTCACATTAGACGTCGCTCTTGTTTTTTTATTGGTCCAGACGTCACTCTAATTTGAACAATGTTACGCACTGATTGAAATCCATTATGAAAATTTCTCCAAACATGACTTTCTGGTCCTAGCGGGGATATTAAATTGCCAAAGTTTACAAAAATAAGTGTTTCAGTAGCAAAAAAAAAAATAGTAGCAATTTGGCAGTATATGAGAGAAATCAATACCCAGTTTTTTTAGCAAATAATACTATATTCACAGTATCTCTTCCTAACACTTTCCCACATATTTTTTTCATATCATTTTCTATCGTAAAAATAATCACTTTTCCCCTCTTATTCTGTTAATCTCCACCTTTAATTTACGCTAGTGAAAGAGTAACGTGTGAATAACAGGTGCACAAGGCATCATCCCATACCCGCTCTAAAGGTGCTAACTGTTGATACACAGGAAAACAATTCATTACAATTTTTTAAAAGCTCAGATTGATAATCAATTAGTGAGTTATTGGTACTGAGATAACGATTTTAAGGAGAAGGGCTCTGATATATTCTGAGTTTTTCTTTCTTCAGTAGAATTTGTCTTTTTTTTTTTATCACTTCTCTTCTCCCTTTGCTTGTTCGTGCGGCTTTATTATCATTCGAAGCATTCTTTTTTCTTTTTTTTTTAAGTTCTCTTTAAATATTGGTCTTTATGCAGCACCCTATTTTTATATTTCAAGTCCAGCCATTATCCAACTTTGTCCTTATGTAGTAATAAATAATTTTACACACCGAAAATTATTTTTACCTTCTAAGACTCATTGTTTGATTTTAGGAATCTTAGTTACAGGTCTAGTTTTGACTGCCTTCTTTGTTTTTTTTTAAATTAGTGTGTTTTTTTTTAATTTAAAGAGTAGTGTAGTTTCAGAAATATTTTGGTGTCTGGGTTAAAAAACATCCCATCAGTTATTATATTTCGCACATTGGGTTTAAGAAATGTCAGTCGTCAGCATTTCTTCCACTCGGTCTACAAAATGGTGCAGATTTTGATACTGGTCACTAATACAAACATTTCGCCTGTTGAATGGGAGAAACACAGTTAGTGTCATGTCAAGATGCATTTCGCCTCTTGGACTGTAGAAACAATGGTTAAGGCCACATCAAAATGCATTTCGCCTGTTGGAATGGAGAAATGCTGTCACATCAGATGTCTCATCCCCGCACACCAGTTGTGTGAAATTGGGTCTTTATAAATCATCCATAACCGAAATTGGAAACAACTCCTACTTCTGTTGCCTCTTTTCTCTATTGTAAGTGTAGTTTTTGCTACACTTGAAAGATATGTATGAAAAACTTGTTATTTATACTTCATTTTTTACTTTCAATTTTTTTTTGTGTAAGAGTTATTTTTAAAAATTTACAGCCTAAGGCATCTCGTTGTTATGAAATGATAAGTTTTTTTTTTTTGCAGCAATGACTCCTCAAATTATGGTAATCCTGCATGCAAATGGGCGAAAGTTTGAGGGCCCAAATGGTTTTTCATTTGAGGGAGACACAAAAATTATGCAAATTAAACGCGGTATTACAGTTGTGCAGCTGAAAAAGAAAATTTTTCATAAGTTGAAACTCTAGGTTAATCATGTTATAACGAAGTTAACTGCTAGATTAATAATTGATAAAAGGACCATAAAATATTCGGGTTTTGAAATAGACGATGATGAAGAAATTGATATGCTGTTTCGATTTTTTGAGAAACAATTGGATATGGATGCACTTGAGATATTTGTTGAAGTTGATGTTTCGGGGTCTTCGTTGAGCCAAACTGAAGGAGGTATTTCACAATGTATCACACAAACACAAAGTAAGTATAGTTGCAAATTTATATATTGTTAATATCTTTTGAAGTGATTTTTAGAAATGGGTAATTAAAAAAATTGTTATGTGTTAGTGTTGGAAGATGAAATGGATGTTAGCCTAGCAGATGATGAAGATTTGGATGTTAATATTCAATTGGAGTGTGAAAGTAGTGACGACGAAGGAGTAGATGAAACTTATATTCCCAATGACAGTGATGTGGACACAGATGTTGAAGGTGATTTTGATTCTATACCAGACTCTTTGTAACATCCCGGCCGATTTACCCTTTTTCTTTACACCCGGTTAATTATTTCCACAATAACTTTTTTTTCGCATTTAATAAAAATTTAGATCTTAATATAAAATGATATTTACTTTCCTTAATAAACAATTCACTCGGCCTTGATGTAAAATAATATTCACTTCTTTTAGTTACATTCTAAAGAATAAAATCATACTCAGTATAAGCAAAACCGATCGAAAATAAATCCTTTAATAAAGGTATGTTAAAAGTAATAACCGATCAGAAACACCTCTTTTAATAAAATGAAGTAAAAAAAAAACAGCGGGAGAAGAAGAAGCAGAAGAAGGAGAAGAAGAAGGAGAAGGAGACAGGGGTCATTCGCCTAAGCGAGACCCCAAGGTATCTAGGCGAAATCTGAGAGTTACTTAAGCGAGTGCCGACTCGCTTGAGCGAATGCCACACATTAAGCCTGAGCGAGCAAGACGTACACGGGGAACTCAAGTCGGGGTTTCACTCGGCAACGGGTTTCACTCGATCTTCTGTCACTCGGAAAACACTCTGACCTTCCTCACTCGGAAGACGCTCTATCGGTCTTAACTTACTCGGGAATGTTTTCACCTTCCTTCACTCGGAATCGTTGCACTTTTTTCTTCACTCGGAATAGTTACACTCTTTCTTTGATCGGGATTGTTATACTCTATTTTCACTTGGAATTATTCCACTCTATTTTCACTCGGAAGTATTCCACTTTCCTCACTCAGAACATTCTCCCGGCCAATCTCACTCAGGACATTCTAACCTTCCACCTAGAAGGGGATCTCTCGGTTATTCTTCACTCGGAAAAGGAACGAGGGATTCTCACAGAGATGAAACAGACATCAAACCGACTGGCCCTCGCTCGGACAGGAGTAAGTCCTCTCGGATAAGATTAGCTCGGTAATAGACTGTTACAGCAAACACGTGAAAATAAACGTCAAGCATAATATGATATAATTTCACATCCGATTCAATTTAAGTCAGCACACAGGTAATATTACACACTTGAAAAACTCCTTATACATATATATACTTTACACAATCACTCAAAATCACTTGGGTCTTGGCATCGATCTCCCCCTTGGCACGCCTCCAGGGCTCCGACCTCCTCCCTGTCACTGGTTACTAAATTGAAACAACAGCAAGGGTGAGTGTTTGGCATCATAATTAATATAGAACGGAATTTAACAAGTTATATATATATATATATAAGTTCCGTCCGGTTGTATTTTCGTCCTTTTGCAAATCACACTTGGCAATTATAAAACATCATATTCGGTAATTAATTCACACCCGGTAGTTACAACATTTCGCACTCGGTGAGTAAAGCATTTCACACTCGGCAGATACAGCACATCATACTCGGCAACATAATAATTCATACTTGGCCAATATAACAAACTTCATTCGGCGTATATAACAAATTTCACTCGATAAATATAACGAATTTCACTTAGTGAAGACAACAAATTTCACTCGGCAAACATACAAATTTCACTCGGCAAATATACACATTACAATTAATAATTCATCAATTATCACAACTGACTCTCAGATAAAAATTAACGCCTAGTATCCGGATACTAAAAGGATCGACCTTCAGCTGGGAGTCTGACTTGACATCCCGTGAACCCGACTTGGTTTACCGAGCCCAACTTGGCTCCCCCTCAACCACTGGGTCAAAGACCTCTGGTAGCTTAACTGGGTCCGACTTGACCACTGAAGCTAAAAATAGGGTAATTCATACTGTTGGTCGTCCTCTACCATATAATCACACATTCCATTATATAAACATAAACATATCATTCCGATCACCAATTGCAACTGTCAGAAACTGACCTGTGCTCACAGCGTAGGGCGACTGACTCGTCAAGCCCCTCAATATAACATACTGATTGCCACAATCATCACGTATTTCATACCATCGTAAGCCGTACACACACACGATCCTCAATCGATCGGTGTCCACACACACATGCATTTATGCACACACATTCACATATAATTTATCCAACATCCTCTCTCTATTATCACAGCATCAGGTATTTCTCATACACACACACACCCGATCTTCCTCCAATCAGTACCTATACTCTTACGCATGCATGAACACACGATTTTCATTCATTACCATATTCACAATTTGTTAAATGACTCAGACTTATGGCACATCCTATTCTAATTAATCATAACCCGAACACCCCCTTTACCTCGGTTCTAAGCTTCAATAATCTGCTCCTGGTGTCGGTTACGCCCTCTTAGCACTGGGTTCACAGTCTCAGCTCCGTCAATCAGCCTTTCGTTGTTTGATCTACTACCTACAGGTCAGAATGCAAAAACTGTAACATCCCTAATGTTTAATGAGAATTATAAAAATGGAAAATGTTAGTAAATGTTTTAGAAATTTTATTTAGTATTTGTTCTGCCTGAGCCGGAGTCGGGAAATCTGGTGACGAGATCGGTCTCTGAAGCGCGGGCAGACGGGGTTGAAGATCGGTTGTACAGGAGAAGAACGGACAAAGACGTGCGGTCTTGAACTAACCAGTGTGAGGAGAGCGCCTCACTCGTAGCTATAGCCCGGATCAATCTCTTATAATGACTAAAACAACGGGTGTATGCAACCAAGAGGTGAGAAAGGATGAGAGATCCGACCTCTTAAGCAGTAGCTCGGATTTCTGAGGCGTAGGCACTATGTTGGGATACCGGTTGGCCGGTATTCATACTGGGCCTATACTCTTGCGAAGTATTAGAGAATTGTGAATAATTAAACGTTGAGGGAATAAATAAGTGTAGTTGATTTGATAACTATGAAATAGTTCAATGTGGTGGAATTGATTAAAATTTAATGAGAATACAAATAAAATAAGGGAAAAAACGACCTTGTCCCTGAACTTTATATATAAAAGGAAATTCTCTTCCTTCCCCCTTCATCGTTGTGAGTTATTTCTTCTGTTGGTCTGTCCCTTCTCTTTTGTTTTCTCCCCTCTTAACACTGAGTTGCATGCGCTAGAGAAGGACTCCATTTGTGTCTGAACTTTAATCGAAATCCATTCCTGTGATCGAGGCTTCAAGGTGAGTCCACTGATCCGTTTTATTTGTGACCCCTTATCCCTTTCGTTCTCTGGCGGTCAAGGGCCATGCATGGCTGTATTCGAGTCCGTTCCCCCACTCCTTTGGTGAGTGTGAGCCCAAATACGGTCTATGAACTAAGGGCGTTGTAGTAACGGGCTTTACCTTCTAATCCGTAGGTAGTAGGTTAAGCAACGGAAGACTGCGTGATGGAACTGAGACTGCGAACCCAGTGCTCAGAGGAAGGAATCGACACAAGGAGCAGATTATCGAAGCGTGGAACCAAGGTAAGGGGGGGTGTTCAGGTTATAATTAATTAGAATAGGACGTACTTCTTATCCGGGCCGTTGAGTGGTGTAAACAGGTTAAGAAAATGTTACTGAACGTAGTTGTGTGTTTACGCTTGTACATATGTGACTGTGTATACCGATCAATTGAGGATCAGGTGTGTGGTTGAGTTTATCATGTTATGACTTTGAAATATTTAATGTCGAAATGATCAGTGTTAAGTGAATTTGGGTTGGCAAGCAGGTCACTCGAGTGATGAGAAGTTGATGTAATATGTTAAATATGAATTGTTGAATGACTATGTGGTGTGAGATGGCCGACGGTATATGATAGCCCCTCATTTCCGGCTCCCGTGGTTTTTGTGCCCAGTTGAGCTACCCAATGGTCAAGTAGGACCCAGTGGTCGAGGTGGAGAGTCAAGCAGGACTCGGTGAACCAAGCAGGGTTCACGGGGTGTCAAGTAGGACCCCTAGCTGAAGGCCAATCCTTTAGTATCCGGATACTAGGAGTCAGATTGTATGAGAGTCAATGGTGATTGTGATGAATGTGATGTAATTGCTTAGTTTGGGTTAATATGTTTATCGTATGTAATGCACTATGTTCCCGAGTGCGATTTGATAGATCTCCGAGTGAAAAGTTGACATGTTTAATAAGTATGAATTGACTCCTTGATGATTGTAGATAATGTAATTGTTGAGTAAACTGTTATAATTTCTGAATGATGCTTAATGTATATATATATATATGTGTGTGTTAAATCCCATTCTATATTAATTACAATGCCAAACACTCACCCTTGCTGTTGTTTCAATTTAGTAACCAGTGACAGGGAGGAGGGAGGAGCCATGGAGTCGCGCCAAGGGGGAGATCGATGCCAGGGCCCGAGTGACTTTGAGTGATTCAGTAGAGTTATATGTGTGTATGAGTAATTTTCGAGTGTTATTATTAGCTGCGTGTTGACTAAGACTGAATCAGATATGAATCTGCATTTTAAAATACATTACTGTCTATTTATATGCTCTCATGGTTGCTATGACAACTCGTTAGCTGACAGGGTCGTCCCCGAAAGAGGAGTAATCAAGCGAGTCGGAAAGGTTAGGATGTTCCTAGTGGGATTGACTGGGAGAGGATTCCGAGTGAGGGAATGTATAGAGATTCCGAGTGAGGAGGAATTAGGCGTGCCGAGTCAGAAATTTGAATTTCTTCCGAGAGAAGTGAGGATAGAGTATTCACCGAGTGAGGATACCCAGAGAAGCAATAGACGAGTGAAAGAAATGAATTATTCCGAGGGAGTTGTGGTCGGACGAAGCCTCCTAAGTGAGGAGTAGTAACGAGTCAAATGAGGAATGTCCGAGTGAATGGAAGTAGAGTGTTTCCCGAGTAAAATCCATTTCCCGGGTGAAATCTCACGGGAGTCCGTTAATGTGTATCATTCGCTCAGATTTCAGGAGGATATTCGCTCAAGCGAGTCAACGCTCGCTTAAGCGACTCTCGGGTCGTCTAGGCACCCTGGGGTTCGCTCACGCGAGTGATCCCTGTTTTTCTTCTTCTTCCCCTTTGCCTTCTTTTCCATCCTCCGTTCTTCTTCTCCCGTCGCTCCTAATTCCGCCCGGTCAAGTGAGGTATTTCTAATCGGATATTACCTTGCGTTCGTTTTATTAATATTTCAAGGGTAATTAACGCCATTGTGTGCTAGGAGCGGGTGAAGCAGTTTCCGATCGGTTGTCAATTTCATTGGGTTTAAGAGAAGTAAATATTAGTTTGCATTAAGACTTAAATATTTATTTAAAGCGAAAAATTTATTGCGAAAATTAATTAATTAAACATAAATAAATGTAAATTTGGATTAGGATGTTACAAAAACCCGTTAACTTAACACCCTCGGCTCTAAGGGTCACATTCGAGCTCACACTCACCAGAGGAGTGGAGAACAGGCCCATACACAGCCATGCATGACCACTCAGTCACCAAAGGAACGAAAGGGAACAGGGAAACAAAATGCAACGGATCAGTGGACTCACCTTGAGGCCACAGTCATGAAACTGAGCTTAGCACTCGGTTTTGATGCAAACGAGATCCTCTCCTAGAGTATGCAACTCAGCGATGAAGGAGGAAGAAGATGAACAGTAACAGAAACAAATGAAGAAGAAGAGAGAAAAGCAATGGTTCACGCGTGGATGTTAAGACGAATGAGAAAGTGAATAGGAGCCCTTTAAAGCCCAGGGGTAACCGGTAACCTTCCCAACCGGTTATCACCTCACTTCCTTTTACTCACTCACCCAACTTTTTTCCCTTTTTAAACTCTTCCCCCAACCGGTCCTTAATTCATCAAATAATTTTATTTATATTCTCCATATTTAATTATCCATGATTGCCCAATAATTCTTAAAAATGCCAATTAAATGTCAAAAACAATTAATAATATTTTTAGCTACGCATAATATTTCCTAAATTGTCAGGGATGTTACACTCTTCGACTTTAGCAAATTCCCACGGTGTTGGCCCCCTTGTACCAGGTTAGTTATGTTTATAACGTGATGGATTTAGTTAAAGATTAAGTTGAAAGTGATGGATTTAGTTAAAGATTAAGTTGGCTAATGACATTTGTTGATGTTGTCGAATTGTAGGGGATGGAGGAATGACATTTTGGAGGTCTTCACCGTATTACACTGATGTTAACTTAGAGCACGCGGATGAGGATGAGAATAACACCGGGTTTAACAACGAATCATAATGGCACGTTGGAGATGAAATTTATATTGGTTTGAAATTTCAATAAAAAAGCAGTTCAAAGTGTGTTGAAGTAGTATTCCATGAAGATGCATCAAACTTATGTGGTGGTTGAGTCAAAGCTAACATTCTTTAATGTAAGGTGCCCGAACCACTTTGATGGTTGCCCTTAGAAACTGAGGGCTATGTTTTCAAAAAAAAGGAACGTTTGGGTGGTTAGTAAGTGAGGGGGTCCTCATACTTATGTGAATGTTAGCGTTTCCCAAGATCATTCAAAGTTGGACTCAGAGTTCATCTGCTCGTGCATTTTAGGTTAGTATCCTTATTGTTTGTGCGTTATGTTCATTTTATGCAGTTATTATGTTTGCAATCAAATAGTTTGGAATGGTTGTTGTTTGTGCAAGTATGGTTAACCAAGATCCGTTAGTTACCATTGCGTTGATACAAGAGCGGATAGCCACTCAATTTGGGTTGAAAGGGTCTTACAGTAAGACATGGAAGGTAAAACAAGAAGCCATTGTCCACGTCTTTGGTGATTGGGACGAATCGTATGCATTTTTGCCTCACTGGCTTTCTCGTATGCGTCAGGTGTCACCCAGGTCAGCTTTTGAAATCGTTACCACCGACTATGTTGTAGGCGCTGATGTTGACACTAGGTTTCGTACCTTCAAACGTGTTTTTTGGACCTTTAAACAATGTGTCGACGTGTTTCCATATGGTAAGTCGCTTCTACAAGTGGATGACACTTTCCTTTATGGGAAGTACAGACATATTTTGCTTATCGTGACGGCCCAAGATGGTAATAAGTCAATTTTGCAAGTTGCATTTGCAATAGTTGAAGGAGAAACTTTACAGGCATAAAGTTGGTTCTTGGTTCAGCTTAGAATCTGCGTCACACAAAAGATAGGCATTTGTCTTATTTCCGATAGACACCAAAGCATCAAATCCGTTGTACACCCTCAAACAGGGTGGTAACCACATAATGCACACTGTAACATCCCCGTTTTAAAATTTAATGCTGATTGAAGAATAAACCACTAAGATTTGATTTTTAACTAAGAACTAACTGTTAATTGCATTTAACTATTTAGAATTTAGCCATTAAAATAATAAAGATGGTGGTGGTCAGGGGATGGGGTAGAGTGCACGTGACTGCTGGGCACGCACTCTCCCATCCCACTCTTCTCTTGCTGTGCGCATGCACATATACATATATATATATATATATAAGCGTGAGCCCTTGGCGGAAAAAACACACTTGCCATTTCTTCAGACTCCCTTCCCCGTCACTTCATTCTCTACTTCCTTTCTTCTTCTTCTTCTATCTTACTCGTCGCTCCTGAAGATCTTGGTTGCAGTACTGGAGATCGGACCACGCTTCATCCCAGATTCAGGCACAGGATACGACAGAGCCGAGGAAGACCGGACGAACCAGGAGAAGGACGTCGGACCCAACAACAAGAACAGAAAGGTTTCTGAGATTCTTCTAAAGGTAGGGGGCGCTTGCATGTCGAATGCATGGTCTAAGAACGGTACCGGATGAACATGCTGCTGAGCGTGGGTGTGTGTGTGCATGTATTTATAATCATTAGAACTGATGCTGTGTATGTGTGCATGTATTCACAATTACTAAAACTGATGCATGATTTTAGATTCTGATAGTGATCTTCGTGGCGATGATGTAGCTTGCTCGTGGATGATAATGATGGATCTATTTTGTTGTCACTATGAAATGTATGTATGTGCATGTTCTTAATTGGATTGTCCAATGTTGTTAGTCTGATGACCGATTGTAACATGCACTGGTGTGACTGATTGAATTAATGACGACTGTAAGGTGTTCATGGCGCGATGATGTATAATAATGAATGTGTTAGTTGCATGAGTAAAAGTGGGGTGACCCATGGAAGGTCAAGAACCCCAAGGGAAACGACTTCCAGTTACCAACCCTGGCTAGATCCCAATAGAGCTCGTGGTAGCCGTTGGAGCTAGAGAAGAGAGTCTCGAGACGCCGTGGGGAGGCCGGTGCCACCTGGTAAGAGCTGAGGGACGAGGGGCCAAAAGAAAAAGGGGGCCGTAACTGAGAGTCTTTACCCGAGTCGGATCCGCAGGCTTGCATATAGAAATAAGGCTGATTGTGGTGATGTATAAATCTATGTATGTGCATGTGTATGATTTCGAATGCATGAATATATATATATATTTGGATGTGGAATAAACTATGTGTATTATGTGCGTTATGAATGTCGTTTGAACTGTATGAACTTGGTTACTTGAGAAAGGTTGAATGATAGCAGGAGCGTGTTCTAACGCTGATACCGAGTCTGTGAGTATCATTATACATGTAAAAGCTCACCCCTGCAGTGGCCATTTTCAGTGAATGTCTCTCGTGAGGAGGATCAGAAGCAGAGCTGGAATGCTGGGCGGAGTGCTGATGCATTTGGAAGGTTTAATTAAGGCATTGTTAGATTAAGCCCGGACTGGCTAATACCGGATGATAATGTTTTGGGGATGAATAGAATTTTACGGGCAAGGAGAAGTCCGATTTTGTATTGTAAATATTGACATACACTTTTATGTATATATGGATGTATGGTTTTGGTGTGTATGATGCTATGTGCTGCCTTGTTTCATGATTGTGCTTTAATGGATACGCAGGGACGGTATGATCGAGCAGGTTATAGCCAAGTCTGAGTGAATCGAGAATTGTCTTAGGAAAAATTTATGTCGGATACGTTGGGCGGAGTCGTACCCCGCCCGAAGTATGGGAGCAATTCGCCCAGGCGTGAGGATTCGCGCTGAGGCGATGTAGTTATTAGAATGAGACCCCGGTGTTGACTCCTGATCTGGGCGTGATGGTTGAGTCCGCCCAGGCGTTGTCATAATTAGTTGAGTTGGGCAGAATAGGTTCAGACTCCTCCTTTCTCCACAACATACTATCGTATATGTACCCTGTAACTTCTCGTTTTTTCTGAGTAAAATGCGAGTGTGAGGATTTACTTAGTGAACCCTTGTCCATACCCGATGGAGGAAATCACCTTGGGGTTGCGTTAAAGAGGCGTCATGTAGATTTCGTTTAGGCGGCGTCATACCTCGCCCAAGTAACTAGGACAGCCCGCCCAAGATAAATATACCCCGCCTAACCAAGTAGGACGACTCTAACTCCGCTTTTCCACCGAATGCTACGCGTGTGAATGTATTAACATATTTCCCTTATCTATTCCTCCTGTTGAGTAACCAGCATTACTCGAAGGGAAGCCTCGTTGTGAAATCTCCTCTATCCGCTGCTGCATTACCATACTCCGCCTGGACGGCGTCAGACCCCGTCTGAACGAATAACGGTGTTGTGCAATCCGTCCTAGTGTTGGTACGTTAAGAGAAACCCTTTGAGCCGGCCCCAGTTTTAGCTTCTCTGTGGGTTGCTATATGTGAGTGAATGCTCCTCGTTTCTTCCCTGCCTGCTCCCCTCTATATCAAATGTTGCTTGACTGTTTTGTGAAAAATTTTCTCATATCTTTGGAATTATTAGTTGTAAATGATTAGGGTGTTACATTTTGGTATCAGAGCGGACCGAAAAGTCCAAGGCCAAAGTATGCTTACCAAGTGTAAGCAGTGGTGTGTGTGTCTTTCTGCTTGAATGGTTGAAAATTGTTCTGATGATAGTTGAACCTGATTGATGATTGTCTTAGGGACAAGGGGTTGTTTTCCCCCTGGTCCGATTGTGTGTATGACTTAGGCGAATGACATAATGTGCTAAGCTATTAATTGTTGGACTAATAACTAGATTGGTAGTAAGTGGCTCCGTATACTTATCCTTAAACGTCAATTTCAGGATAAGGAATGGCGCATCGTCAAAGTATGGAGGCTATAGCCACAGCATTCCAACGCTTTGCTGATGTGTTTGAAAGGCACGGCCAAACTCAACCTGAGGATGGCCATGTGCTGGACCGCTTCCTGAAGAGGAAGCCGAGTGAATTCTTAGGAGGACGGAACCCTGAGGCGGCGTTCAAGTGGACTCAGGAATTAGAGAGAATTTTTAGGGGCCTTCGCTGTACCGAAGCCCAGAAGGTGGAGTGCGCAGTGTATATGCTGCGAGATGAAGCGGAGAATTGGTGGAAAATAGCCAGGAGCCGATTTCCCGAAGATGACAATCAACTGACGTGGAACGATTTCAAGGCCTGCTTCCTAGACAAATACTTTCCCGACACAGTGAGGAGTCGGAAAGAGCTGGAGTTTATGGAGTTAAAACAGGGCTCCATGACTGTGGAAGAATACGCGACCAGATTTGAAGAATTGTGCCTATTCTATCCGCCCTTCCAGCAGCCAGGAACGGAGCACTCCAAGTGTCTTAAGTTTGAGAACGGACTGAGATCGGATATTAAGAGGGCCTGCAGATACCATGAAATCCGGAGTTTCCCTGCCTTAGTGAACAAATGTCGAATATTTGAAGAGGATGACAAGGCCCATTCGGGCCAGTGCAGCAGAGCTAACCAGCACCTGAGGCCTCAGCAATCACGTTTCAAGAGGCCAGGGAACGTGAGGAGGAATGAACCCTTCACCAGATATCAGAACCATGATGACCGAGGGAGACAGATGAGTGGACGACCAAGGTATGGCGGATGCTTTAAATGCGGCGGTGATCATTTTGCTAAGGAATGCAATGATACAAATGTTAAATGCTACCACTGCGGAGAGAAAGGACACGTTCGCCCGGACTGCCCCCAACTCCGCCAGGCAAACACCAATGTGCGTCAAGGAGGATTTCAAGATCGAACCAGAATGAATGATAACCAACGACCTGGTGGCAGAGGCAACGGAACCAGAGGAAATATGATGCGTACCCCGAACAGCCGAGAAAGGAACACCGGCCCAACAGCGACAGGAAGGATCTACACCATCAATACAGAGGATGTTGCACCGGCAAACGATCTAGTACAATGTAAGTGCTCACTTGGAACGAATATGCTTAATGTTGTTTTCGATTCGGGAGCAACCCATTCTTTTATAGCTGATGAGTGCGTGAAACGGTTGAAGCTACCAACTGTGTCTATGAACCGGACTTTAGAAGTGGCCAGCCCCACTGGCCCTAGTGTATTCACATCGTCAATATGTAAAAATGTAGCGTTTGAGCTGTATGATCGGAGTTTCATCTTCGATCTGATTTGCATGCCCTTAAAGGGTCTTGATATTGTGCTTGGAATAGATTGGCTTTCGGCCAATAAGGTATTAGTAGATTGTAGAAACCGAGAGATAGTTTTCCCAAAACAACCCACTGAAGATGGCTCGGCACTAGGTATAACCCAACTATTTATGGTGCTTTGTCTAACCAAAGATGAGAGTGAGACCCTAGTGAACGAAATTCCGGTTGTCTGCGAGTTCCCGGAAGTGTTCCCAGAAGACGTCCCGAGTGTGCCTCCCAATAGAGAAGTTGAATTCTCTATAGACTTGATCCCTGGAGCCGAACCGGTCTCCAGTGCACCCTACAGAATGTCCTCAACTGAATTGGTAGAGTTGAAGAAACAAGTGGATGAGTTACTTGAGAAGCAGTTCATTAGACCAAGTGTGTCACCATGGGGCGCACCTGTGCTACTTGTTAAGAAGAAGGATGGCAGCATGAGGCTTTGTATAGATTACCGACAGCTTAACAAGCTCACAATCAAGAATCGATACCCACTGCCTAGAATTGATGATTTAATTGACCAGCTGCGTGGAGCCTCAGTCTTCTCGAAAATCGACTTACGATCAGGATATCACCAAATCCGAGTGAAGGACTCGGACATTCCTAAAACTGCCTTTAGGACCAGGTATGGTCACTATGAGTATGTAGTGATGCCGTTCGGTGTGACAAACGCCCCTGCTGTTTTCATGAATTACATGAACAGCATATTCCACTCCTTCTTAGATCGGTTTGTCGTTGTCTTCATCGATGATATTCTAGTTTATTCTAAGACATCTGAGGAGCATGAAGGACATCTCAGGACGGTACTCCAAGTGTTGAAGGAGAAGCAATTGTTTGCAAAGCTTTCAAAGTGCGAATTTTGGATGGATGAGATCCACTTCCTCGGGCATGTGATCTCCAAGCGAGGCGTCTCGGTGGATCCTGCGAAGGTAGCTGCTGTAATGGCATGGGAGAGGCCCAGGTCGATCTCGGAAATAAGGAGTTTTATGGGCTTGGCAGGTTATTATAGAAGGTTCATCGAAGGTTTTTCTAAGTTGGCATTACCCCTGACTAAATTGACTCGGAAGGACGTTCCTTTTGTATGGAGTCCGGAGTGTGAGAGCAGCTTCCAAGAACTGAAGAATAAGTTGACAACTGCTCCGGTGTTGGCATTACCTGAGTTACGAGAAAGCTTCGTGGTCTATTGTGACGCGTCCGGACTCGGATTAGGATGTGTACTCATGCAGAAGGATCGAGTGATAGCATATGCCTCTCGACAATTGAGACCCCACGAACAGCATTATCCGACCCATGACTTGGAGTTGGCAGCAGTAGTTTTTGCATTGAAAATCTGGAGGCATTATTTGTACGGATCCAAATTTGAGATATACAGCGATCATAAGAGCCTCAAATACCTATTCGACCAAAAGGAACTGAACATGAGGCAGAGAAGATGGATTGAGTTTTTGAAGGACTATGATTTCGAGTTGAAATACCACCCAGGTAAGGCAAATGTCGTAGCAGACGCGTTGAGTCGGAAATCCCTCCACATAGCAGCCATGATGGCAAAAGAAGTTGAGTTGTTGGAGCGGTTCCGAGACATGAACTTGCATGTTGACGCCCCTTCCTCTCAGAAGATGACAATTGGTACGTTGAGGATTGCCAACGAATTCTTAAAATCCGTGTACGAACAGCAAAAGGCGGACTCTTACCTAGCTGAAATGAAGGAACTTCAAGCCAAAGGAAAGGATTTATCCTTGACAGAGGGCTCAGATGGAATCTTCCGGGTGAGAGACAGAATATATATACCAAGTGAAGGAAGATTGAGAAGAATGGTGCTTGATGAAGCCCACAAAAGCCTACTCAGCATTCACCCAGGAACCACAAAAATGTACCACGACTTGAGAAGACAGTTCTGGTGGCCCGGACTAAAGAAGGATGTGGCGGAGTACGTGACCCGGTGTATGACTTGTCAGAAATCGAAGGTAGAGCACCAAAAACCGTACGGTGCAATGCAGCCTCTAGAGATCCCCGTCTGGAAATGGGACTCAATTGCGATGGATTTTATCATGGGATTACCCAAAAACCGAGCGGGCCATGATGCCATTTGGGTCATTGTTGACAGATTGACGAAGAGTGCACACTTCTTACCTGTAAATATGAGGTACCCATTGCATAAGTTGGCTCGAATCTACATTCAAGAAGTTATCCGATTGCATGGCATACCTACTTCCATCGTATCGGATAGGGACCCTAGGTTTACGTCCAGATTTTGGACCAGCATGCATCAAGAATTGGGGACGAAGCTTTGGCTTAGTTCTGCCTACCACCCCCAATCGGATGGACAATCCGAGCGAACAATTCAGAGCCTAGAAGACTTATTGAGAGCGTGTGTGTTAGAGTACGGTGGGGACTGGGAGCAGTACCTTCCCTTGATCGAGTTTACGTACAACAACAGCCATCATCACAGCATTGGCATGGCACCTTACGAGGCATTATATGGGCGTAGATGCCGAACCCCACTCTGTTGGTCGGAAGCGGGTGAAAGTCTATTACTGGGACCAGACATCGTGAAGCAAACCACAGAACAGATCCGAGTAATAAGGGAGAAGATGAAAGCATCACAAGACAGGCAGAAGAGCTACCATGACAAACGCATCAAGCCATTGGAATTTCAAGTCGGAGATCGAGTATTTCTGAGAACCTCTCCGAGTAAAGGAGTTGGACGAGCCTTAAAAAGTGGAAAGTTAAGCCCTCGCTACATCGGACCTTATGAGGTATTAGAACGGATTGGCCCCGTGGCATACCGCCTTGCGTTACCAACTCGCTTGTCCCGATTGCACAACGTTTTCCATGTGTCTCAGCTAAGAAAGTATTTGCATGATCCCAGCCACACGATGCCTGACGACGAGGTAGAGATCAAGGAAGACCTAACCACTATGACTACATCGGTTGGAATCGTGGATCAAGCGGTAAAACGCTTAAGAAATAAGAACGTAAGGCTAGTTAAAGTGGAGTGGCAGCAAGGCAAGACCACCTCCTACACGTGGGAAAAAGAAGACGCCATGCGACAGCAGTACCCCGAATTGTTTACCTAGGTAAGTACCGACTGAATTTCGGGGACGAAATTCTTTTCAGTGGGGGAGAACTGTAACATCCCCGTTTTAAAATTTAATGCTGATTGAAGAATAAACCACTAAGATTTGATTTTTAACTAAGAACTAACTGTTAATTGCATTTAACTATTTAGAATTTAGCCATTAAAATAATAAAGATGGTGGTGGTCAGGGGATGGGGTAGAGTGCACGTGACTGCTGGGCACGCACTCTCCCATCCCACTCTTCTCTTGCTGTGCGCATGCACATATACATATATATATATATATAAGCGTGAGCCCTTGGCGGAAAAAACACACTTGCCATTTCTTCAGACTCCCTTCCCCGTCACTTCATTCTCTACTTCCTTTCTTCTTCTTCTTCTATCTTACTCGTCGCTCCTGAAGATCTTGGTTGCAGTACTGGAGATCGGACCACGCTTCATCCCAGATTCAGGCACAGGATACGACAGAGCCGAGGAAGACCGGACGAACCAGGAGAAGGACGTCGGACCCAACAACAAGAACAGAAAGGTTTCTGAGATTCTTCTAAAGGTAGGGGGCGCTTGCATGTCGAATGCATGGTCTAAGAACGGTACCGGATGAACATGCTGCTGAGCGTGGGTGTGTGTGTGCATGTATTTATAATCATTAGAACTGATGCTGTGTATGTGTGCATGTATTCACAATTACTAAAACTGATGCATGATTTTAGATTCTGATAGTGATCTTCGTGGCGATGATGTAGCTTGCTCGTGGATGATAATGATGGATCTATTTTGTTGTCACTATGAAATGTATGTATGTGCATGTTCTTAATTGGATTGTCCAATGTTGTTAGTCTGATGACCGATTGTAACATGCACTGGTGTGACTGATTGAATTAATGACGACTGTAAGGTGTTCATGGCGCGATGATGTATAATAATGAATGTGTTAGTTGCATGAGTAAAAGTGGGGTGACCCATGGAAGGTCAAGAACCCCAAGGGAAACGACTTCCAGTTACCAACCCTGGCTAGATCCCAATAGAGCTCGTGGTAGCCGTTGGAGCTAGAGAAGAGAGTCTCGAGACGCCGTGGGGAGGCCGGTGCCACCTGGTAAGAGCTGAGGGACGAGGGGCCAAAAGAAAAAGGGGGCCGTAACTGAGAGTCTTTACCCGAGTCGGATCCGCAGGCTTGCATATAGAAATAAGGCTGATTGTGGTGATGTATAAATCTATGTATGTGCATGTGTATGATTTCGAATGCATGAATATATATATATATTTGGATGTGGAATAAACTATGTGTATTATGTGCGTTATGAATGTCGTTTGAACTGTATGAACTTGGTTACTTGAGAAAGGTTGAATGATAGCAGGAGCGTGTTCTAACGCTGATACCGAGTCTGTGAGTATCATTATACATGTAAAAGCTCACCCCTGCAGTGGCCATTTTCAGTGAATGTCTCTCGTGAGGAGGATCAGAAGCAGAGCTGGAATGCTGGGCGGAGTGCTGATGCATTTGGAAGGTTTAATTAAGGCATTGTTAGATTAAGCCCGGACTGGCTAATACCGGATGATAATGTTTTGGGGATGAATAGAATTTTACGGGCAAGGAGAAGTCCGATTTTGTATTGTAAATATTGACATACACTTTTATGTATATATGGATGTATGGTTTTGGTGTGTATGATGCTATGTGCTGCCTTGTTTCATGATTGTGCTTTAATGGATACGCAGGGACGGTATGATCGAGCAGGTTATAGCCAAGTCTGAGTGAATCGAGAATTGTCTTAGGAAAAATTTATGTCGGATACGTTGGGCGGAGTCGTACCCCGCCCGAAGTATGGGAGCAATTCGCCCAGGCGTGAGGATTCGCGCTGAGGCGATGTAGTTATTAGAATGAGACCCCGGTGTTGACTCCTGATCTGGGCGTGATGGTTGAGTCCGCCCAGGCGTTGTCATAATTAGTTGAGTTGGGCAGAATAGGTTCAGACTCCTCCTTTCTCCACAACATACTATCGTATATGTACCCTGTAACTTCTCGTTTTTTCTGAGTAAAATGCGAGTGTGAGGATTTACTTAGTGAACCCTTGTCCATACCCGATGGAGGAAATCACCTTGGGGTTGCGTTAAAGAGGCGTCATGTAGATTTCGTTTAGGCGGCGTCATACCTCGCCCAAGTAACTAGGACAGCCCGCCCAAGATAAATATACCCCGCCTAACCAAGTAGGACGACTCTAACTCCGCTTTTCCACCGAATGCTACGCGTGTGAATGTATTAACATATTTCCCTTATCTATTCCTCCTGTTGAGTAACCAGCATTACTCGAAGGGAAGCCTCGTTGTGAAATCTCCTCTATCCGCTGCTGCATTACCATACTCCGCCTGGACGGCGTCAGACCCCGTCTGAACGAATAACGGTGTTGTGCAATCCGTCCTAGTGTTGGTACGTTAAGAGAAACCCTTTGAGCCGGCCCCAGTTTTAGCTTCTCTGTGGGTTGCTATATGTGAGTGAATGCTCCTCGTTTCTTCCCTGCCTGCTCCCCTCTATATCAAATGTTGCTTGACTGTTTTGTGAAAAATTTTCTCATATCTTTGGAATTATTAGTTGTAAATGATTAGGGTGTTACACACACCATGTGTTTTGCATCAGGTGTGACGTCCATAATAAATTTTTCGAATAAATTTTTCACGTTTAAAGAATCAATTTGAAACTCGTGATTTAAATTTTGATGTCACGTAAAAGTTGATAAATGCGGAATACTATCATACATAGTAGTCGGGAATAATTAAAACATAAGACATTTATATAGCGAAAATGATATAGAAAAATAACAGTACGTAGTACATTATCCTATTACAACCCATTAGAATTAAAAAGAAAACCAAAGTCCAAGCAATAACTCATAAAAGCTGCATTCATGGCATCACTCGTCATTCTGTGTAGCATGCATTGTAAAAATTAATGTAAGAGTGAGACAAAATATAGAATAAATATAAAATAAGTAAAATTGCACAAACACAATCAACAAACCATAATGATATGATGAATATGCCAACAAGTTCATTTATATATAATAAATCTTGAACTTAGTCAAATGATGTCATGTTGGATCCATTTTGGTTTGGTAGGAATACTGCAGTAAAAAGTTTCATAGAGACACAAGTAGGACTTAGCATAATACCATGAATCCCTACACTCCATGGTGCTCAAGTACCGAAGTACACAAGTAGGACTTAGCATAACCATGAATCCCTATACTCCATGGATCTTAGCAAAAATAGGGCTTTAACTCATCATAGAGTAACCCCCCACCAGGGTAGGCAATCATGGAACCCCTAAATTCCATGGTGCGTCCAAATGCTTATGATGCATGAATTCCTTTAATTCTATTTATCGATTTAACATACCATGATATCTATATTTTCTCAATAATTCAATAATAAATCATTATTTATATGAAAAATATCATTTTCATCCATAATAACCATTATAGGTAAGTTTCAGCATTTTCCAACAGCAACATACGTTAGTAAAATAGCCATAACATGAGCAAATCAAATCCTTTTTAAGTGATTCCACTTTTTGTAGTTCCATAATAGAATTATATACAACTTTCATGAGACCATAATTTCAAATTCCAAACAGAAATACCACTTATCCACAGAATACAAAACTACCTCAAAGAGAGTTTTCAAAACGTACATATGTTAGTATTTTCAACATTTCTGGAGCTACAAAAATAATTTTGGCATGGGACCAGTTCTAAATTACTCATAACTCAAACATCTAAAACTTTCATGAAGACACCGATCACTAATTCTCACCACAAAATTCCCAGTTTTAAAAATAAAATTTGTATTTCATGTTAACAGATTTTCAGCTTGAACATACTTCAGTATTTTAGGCATAACTGGAGCTACAATTATCCTTTTAGCTTGAAACCACTTTCTATGGATCCATAACATAAATATATACAACTTTTGTGAAGACATCAAAGGCTAATTATGCATTTATAATTCCCAGAATATTAATATATACATAAAACATAAGTTATGTATTTCAAACGGATATGCTCTAGTATTTTGGCTATAACTCATGCTATACACATTCAAATTAATCCGTTCAGGTCTCAAAATTCACATAACAAAAATTTCTACAACTTTGATGGAGAAGTCAGAATCAAATTCATACGTTTTCAGCTTCAAAACTTAGCAACAAGATATGAAAATAATGCTGGAATCCTAGATCAACATACAATTCTACCCATTTCATAATTATTCACAACCCTATCCCCTCTTACATGGATTGAAGATTTTGACTGGTTGAAAATGTTCTCCTTACTGTCCTAGCTTCAGATCGAAGGTGCCTTGATGGAGAAGGGAAATGAGAGGGAGAAAATTCACTGACTTACTTGTTCTAAGGAGTTCCGGTCTTAACAAGAGGCAGTGTTAATAATGCAAAGGCAAGTGGGGGACAAGCTTTCTCGTGAGTGGATTTTAGTGGGCTGTTAGTGCATTGATTGTGGAAATAATGGAGGTTTGGATAAGAAAGTGAGCTGTATTGTTGTCCACTTCTGGCCGCCTACATACTAGGGTGTGAATGATTGGATTAGATATATTAAAATATGCATAAGATGACAAAATTGGTGTAAAATTTAATTCTGTCACTGAATACTGACTGGAACTTTACCCAGTCAGCATATATGCCGACTGAAACTCTACCGGTCGGCGTGTTTACCGACTGAAACTAAACCGGTCGGTATATTTACCGACTGGACACTACTGAGTCTGACTGGACCACTTACCGAGTCCGTCTGAGGAGAATTCATCAGTCTCCTCTTTCAAAACTGCTTCACTCGGAAAGGAATCCACTCGGAAGTGCTTCTGCTTGAACACTCGGTCGGCTTTTCATCCCTTGGAGATGACTCAGTCGGAAATGTCTCACTCAGATCATTCAATACCAATACCTCTCCTATTCAGTTTTTCATTCGGTTAAATCATCCCAGACCGACTCCACAGTCGTTCGGTCTGTCATTTGACTAATTTCCAAAATCGACTCATCTTGCTCGGTTTTCTACTCGGCCAAATCAATCAAAACCGACCCATCTCTCACTGGTCTTTCACTTGGTAACATTATTACAAATCCGACTCTTCTTTCACCCAGTTTTTCACTCGGCATAATATCTCAAAAAAATGACTTATCTCTCACTCGGTTTCACTCGGCAATTCCTCTAATACTGACTCATCACTCGATTGGTCCTCACTCGGCAATTCATTTCAAAACCGACTTCACACTCACCCAGGGTTCCACTCGGAAAAATAATCCAGACCGAGTCTTTTCTCACTCGGAATTACACACACAGACACGAGTTTTTCTTCTGTTGAACGTACTTCTCTCGGAAACGTTGCACTCGGAGAAATTTCATTGGGAAATAAAGCTCTGGACAGTGTTTGACTCGGAAACGAGTCATTTGAAGATGTTTCACTCGGAAACGAGTCATTTAAGGGTGTTTCACTCGGACTTTTTTCCAGAAGTGGTTCTCTTGAACACACTTCACTCCAATGTCTCCGAGGCCAGGACTCCACTCGGTAGTGACTCTCCCGGTCATGTTTTACTCGGACAACATAGCCTTCACTCGGAATTCCAACCTTCACTCGGAATTCTCAACCTTCACTCGGAATTTTCAATCTTCACTCGGAAACAGATCTTTTATTCGCTTGGAAGTCTTATTTCTGACATGTTTCACTCGGAATTTCTTGCTCACTAACATTTTACTCGGTAATATTCCTATCAGAGTGCTTCCAGAGGGTAATACTATAGAAAACTACTTGAATGAATCAAAAGAAGCTTCGATTCGCAGCCAAACCTATGTAGAAAGTTAATATAACTAGATAATTTCATTAATGAACTAGATTAAAATGATTATACACAAGATTGAAATTTTTGGGATGTTACATCAGGCACATTGCAAGCAATTTTAATAACAAGTTTAAAAATGTCGCATTGAAGGAGGATTTGCTCAAACTTGGTAAATGGTTTTTTTGTATTTATAAGTTTTATGTGTTTTTTATTATTTTGACGCCATATTGGACTACATCTTTATTATTTTTATTATAAAAGGTCAGGTCCTTGCATAGGTATTTCAGAGTAAGTTACACAAGATACTTAATTTAAAATTTATTATAAATTTGAAGTTAAATAATTATTATTTTAAAATAATAATACTATTCTTAAATTTAAAAGGAGTAGGGGTCTCCTCCCATTATGTCTTTTCATATTATATTCCTATCTCACTCCCCCTTACCTCTTATATCTTGGTTCGTTATGGAAATTCCGTGCGCGCCTCGTCTCCGAATTCTAAAATGTACCAATTTTATTTTAATATAATTACAAGATAAAAGTTTAGATTATTATTTGAAACAGGAAGGATAAGTAGTAATTATGCATATTAATGGTAAATAGTAAAACATGAATAGTAAAGGTAAATAGTAATAGTAAATAGTAACAGTAAATAGTAATTCACTATTGAAATAGTAATTTACTATTGAAATAGTATTTTACTATTCAAAATAGTAACTTAAAATAATATTATATCCAGTATAATAATAAATTTCTAAAACGATATGAAAATAACCCTAAAAAATATAAAAGAGTGGTATTCTTACCTTGTTATTTTAGCAGAACCTCCTTCCAAAAAATTATTTCTCTCTCTTACTTCCACCACTATCTCTCTAGCACTACTATATTAAAAAAATTTAATCTGAAATTATGAATTCTAACGAAGAATTCCTTCGATATCTATAGGTAGAAAAGTTATTGTGTATTTTATTATTTTATTATAAAGTACTGTGCAATTTCTAAAATTTTCGTTTCTGGTTACTGTGCAAGTTTAAAAATTTCATACATGTATAGTGTTTTGCATTGTAAATATCGACTAAATTATTAAGTCAAATAGTAACCTTTCACTCGGTATATTTTAAATATTCAAAATCAGTCCTTTTCAAAATTTAGCGATATTATATCAATCTTCACTAATTTTATAATAAGTAATATAAAGTTTAAATTTTAAAAATCTAAAATTTTCTGTTAATAAAAATTTATTGGTATATTTCTAGTTTTTTTTTACGATTGGTAAAAATCAAGATTTTTCTCAAACTGATCATTTTTAGATAAGTCTACTTGAAATGAATTTTAAAAATTTTTCTTATAATTTAACTTCACTTTCTTATAAATATTTTTAATTTTAAGTCACTTTATATGAATTTAAAATTATTTAAAATATATTATTTTATTAAAATATTTACAAAATTTCAAAAAATTCCATAAAATCATAAATAATACGTAGATTAAAAAGTTCATTCTAATTCCTTCAAAATTTTAATATAAAAATAAAAATAGGGGTGTTACAACATACGTTCCATATGCCACCTGATGAATGTACAATTACTCTTCAAGACATTGCGATCCAGATTGGACTACGTGTAGATGGTTTACTCTTGATAACAGACACATCTCCTCGTGACTAGAAAGTAGTGGTTCAGATGCTATTTGGCATATGCCCTCCTGATGAGGCATTTCATGTTGCTTGCCTGATAACTTTGCTAATGTTGAAGATCACCTGGTATCACGAGAGCATATATTATGTGATTGCTTAGTGGTGTTGTATTGCAGAATGACATTACTTTAAATTTATCAAGTTGACCTACGAAAAGCAAGATGATGTGATCATTTCCACCCCAGACAGAAATATTTTCAGCTAAATCCCAAACCAATTTTTTTTTGCACCCTTTATAAAAAAAAAAGCGGAGAAAACTCCCTCCTAATTTGATTCAATGGTTGCACATGTGACATGTTACCTGTAGCTTATGGCGTCATTGTCTTCTAGAATTAGGTGCTGCTCCACGGATTTGGATTTGGATTTGTCTTTTTGACTAATCCGTTTTACTTTTAGTTCTCAATCAACATGTTCTCCTTGCGGCAAACATCCATACGGGCCGCACTTGGATTCGGTAGGTTCATTTCCACCTTATTATAATAAATACAACCTCGTCATGCATGACGTTCGCATTTAAGTTGTTGTACATCATTTTTAATTTAAAAGAAAATTTGGTTTCGAAAAGCTATGTTATTTTCACATCAATTCTTTCATTTTTAATGTTTTCGTAGGGTTTTAAATTTGTATATATGTATATATTTTTTAAAAATATTTATTGTATTATTGCGTTTTTAATTACAATAAGATATTTTAAATATTAAATATCTTTTAAAAATAAAAGAATATTATAAAATACGAGTAAGAAAACATCCTAATTATACTCCTTATATACATATCTAAAAATCTTAAAAGAAAAAAAATTGAAAAGTAGACGGGGTACTATGGATAGTTGATTTTTTTTTCTTATCTTTTACATTGACATTATTTTTTAATATATATTATCCTTTATTTTATGTAAACTTCTTAAATAAACAAGATTTAGACATGATTGATTATCACTGACCTAGAAGAGAGTCTGCATGATTATCCTAATTTTTTAAGTTGAGCATATCACGAAAATAAAGTCAACTCTACCTTTAAAACAATATTCTTTTTCTTTTAAAATACAATTGTTCCATTCACTTGTGTAGTTTGCTTGTTGATACACAATAATTGACAATTGACAAAGAAAGTTGAGAGATACGTGGAACAATATCATTCGTAAGATTTGCTCTATTTTTTTTGGTATTTAAAATTTGCTATATTGCTAACAAACTGTAAAGGGAAATTTTTGCTATATTACTCTATCGAGATTAGAAATCTATGGGCCGAAATGATCATAAGAAAAGTAGACAAGAGAGATACGTGGAACAATGCCAATGTTAAAAAATTTGCTATATTGAAGGTGATTTCCCATCTTGTCACATGTCTTCGCTTATCAATTATGAATATATAATGATACCAATAATCAATTTTCTTACATGTAAAGGGAAACAAAGATTGGGTATTGAATCTTCTATCGAACTTCTCAAAATTTTGTATAAAGAAAAAAGGAAAAGAAAATGGAGTTAGAGAAACAGACAAAACTCACACTGTTGAAGCACTTGTGTGGAGTTGGACTAAGGAAGCATAAAATCCACCATCAACGCTAATGAGCGTTTCATGCCTTCCTTTTTCCACTATAACTCCATTCTTCACAACAGCAATTAAATCTGCATTTTTAATTGTAGACAAACGGTGTGCCACAACCACAGTGGTCCTATTAACCATGACTTTATCCAATGCATCTTGAACAACTCTCTCTGACTCAGCGTCTAATGCACTTGTGGCCTCATCAAGTAGCAATATCTTTGGACTTTTAATTATGGCACGTGCAATGGCTACACGTTGCTTCTGCCCACCAGATAATTGTGTTCCCCTCTCTCCCACTACAGTATCATAACCCTGTCATAGCAGGAAACAACATATGAAGTCAAGCACATTTTCCCATGTGAACAACTCACCTAATTAGAAACAAGTTTACAATGTTGGCAATGGCATAGATACAATATAACTTAATTTTCTTTTTTTGGTTAAGGTATGAAAGTGCTTCCCACCAGCGGTTGAAGACTGATCTTTCTAAATAAAATATTTTCTATATATATATATATATATATATATATATATATATATATATACACACACACACATTATGCAGGAATTAAATTTTTGACAACATGTTTTAAAACATCAATTATGTATCAACAGTGTCAAGCCTAGTTGGTAAAAAGAAATATATTTGACAATGTTTTTTAATTACTATTTAGTTACCATATTTAAGCTACTAATGAACTTATGGGCATTGGCCAATTCTGCTGCCGCTATGGTTTCTGCTTCAGTTGCATTGCCTCCTTTTCCATAGGCAATATTGGCACGGATAGTGTCATTGAACAATACTGGCTCTTGGCTTACAAGACCCATTTGCTGCCTTAACCACTTGAGTTGTAACTCACGGATTTCTATCCCATCAAGTGTGATTTGTCCTGAATCAGGATCATAAAACCTTTGCAACAAGGCAATCACTGTTGATTTCCCACTCCCACTTTCACCAACAAGAGCCACAGTCTGAAACAACATTTTTTTTATGGTAACCATTAGTTGATAACATATATGCATTTCAGCCACCTTTTGAAATGAAATGGAGCATAAGAATATAAGAATAGGTTTTGATACATAACTTAATTAAGAATTTATATAATAATTTTTATAAAAAAGTTTATATAAATTTAATTATAAAACTTGTTGGAATAAGTTGAATGAGTTACACTTAATACACTTATTAAAATAAGTTAAAAATAATTTTTAAAACTCAATTTATTTTTATAAACTCTTCCATACATATCATAAATATAAAATTCAAATTTTACCTTGCCAGAATGGATAGCCAAGCTAAGGTCACGAAAAATCTGTATATCAGGCCTAGATGGATACTTGAAGCTAACATGGCGAAGCTCAATTTCTCCCTTAACACTATCCAATGTAGCACCAGACTCATCACTTGGATCTATTTTTGACTTCTTATCAATTATTCCAAATATGGAAGCAGTGGCTGACTTGGCTTTGCTCGAGTCTGGAGCAAAGGAACTTGATTGGGAAACTCCAATAGCTGCCAAAGTCAATGCAAAGAAAACCTACAAAACATAAAAAAAAAACATTTTCAAGAAGGAAAAACACAATGCTGGAATGTAATAATCTTTCACTCTTTTTTCTCCAAAAGCTGAATGTTTGGCAAGAGTTGATACCCGGAAAACATCTGAGAATGTTGTCTTCCCGGCTTCAGTAAGTCTAGCTCCTGCATAGAAACTGGTTGCATAGACACTGAACAATAAGAAAAATGAAACTCCAAATCCTGATCCACTAATCAACCCTTGTCGTATCCCTGCTTTCATGGGGCCTTCACATTTCTTCCTGTATAGTTCCATAACCTTATCTTCAGCACAGAAAGAAGCTACTGTCCTTATGCTTCCAACTGCATCAGTAGCAACTTGGCTTGCTTCCTCATACATCATCTGCAACAACATCCATTTCTATATTGATAAATTGTCTTAAAATAAATAATGCACCTACTATATAACTTCACATAGCAATGGAAATTAAACTAACCTTTGCATCAGCACTGAATCCCTTCATGAATTTCATTTGAACATATCCGTTTATTCCAATAAGGGGAATCAAGACAAGAATAATTAACGCTAGCTGCCAGCTTGCAATGAAAGCAATAATCAAACCTGCCAAAGCAGATGCTAAATTTTGAACCAATAGTCCTAGAGCATCACCAACAAGTGCACGCACAGAAGCAGCATCTGCTGAGAGCCTTGCACCAACAGCACCACTTGAGTTTTCTGGCTCATCAAACCAACCAACTTCCATGTTGACCACTTTCTCAAAACATATCAGCCTGATACGTTGGATTAACTTGCATCCAGCCACAGAAAAAAAGTATCCCCTTGCAGGAATTATCAGAAATGATGCAAGACCAAGGACCATAAACATCAGGGCCCAAAACTTGGAGTCCTTTTTCATCTCATCAAACGGTTCGTAAAATGTTTTAATGACACTGGAAATCAACACACCAAATATTGGAAGTATAACACCATTTCCTATGGCAGCTAAACTTCCAATTAGAAGAATTGGAATCTCTGGCTTGTTGAGGGAAGCAAGGCGGCGAAGCGGAACCTCTGGCGCTTTTTCTTTTGGTTGTATGTTTTCATGTTCAGGATCAGAGACATTAACTCCTGTGGGTAAACCAAAGGAAACTGAAAATGAGTGGCGGCTACTATTCCCTATGGATGACCCTCTACTGATAGATCTATGAAGTGACCTCCTTTGACTTGATTGTCTAAAGGATTCTGCAGAAAGTACACTTTTGTTGTGATGGTCTGCAGTTTCTTCTGATACCTTGTTTACTTCTTGTAAACGTATAAGTTGAGAGTAAGCTCCCTCAGGATCTTTGAGTAATTCTGAGTGAGTTCCTGATTAATAAACACACAAAGTTTTAGTAAATTGAAGACTTAAAGAGGTGATCAGTGGTTGAATAAATGAAAATTGATAAGAATGGCACATTGTCAATGAACTTTTTGCGGTACCTTTCTCAACCATCTTCCCTCTATGAATTACTGCAATCATATCAGCATTCCTCACTGTGCTCAAGCGATGTGCCACGACAACAGTAGTCCTGTTGACCATGATTCTATCTAGAGCCTCTTGCACTACCCTCTCAGACTCTGCATCGAGTGCACTAGTAGCTTCATCTAGAAGTAGAATTCTTGGATCTTTTAGGATTGCCCTTGCAATGGCAATGCGTTGCTTCTGTCCACCGGATAGCTGAGTTCCATGATCACCAACCATTGTGTCCAATCCCTGCATGCAAAGGTTAGCAAAAGCTCAAGGTTACTTAACAAGTTCCAAGATTATCAATGAATTTAGCAGCACTGAAGTTGAAATACTCTTGGCTAGAACATAAAACCTGTGGAAGTTTATCAATGAATTTAGCAGCATTTGCCAGCTCAGATGCAGATCTTATCTCTTCCATTGTTGCTCCCTCCTTTCCATATGCAATGTTATCCTTAATGCTAGACGCGAACAACACCGGCTCCTGGCTAACAAGGCCAATTTTTCCTCTGATCCACCTAAGCTGAAATTCTTTCAGGTTAATGCCATCAATAAGAACTTCACCTGCGTGTGGATCATAGAATCTTTCAACCAAGCTAATAACTGTAGACTTTCCACTCCCACTTTGTCCAACTAATGCTGCAGTTGTGCCACTAAGTATATGAAGAGAGAATCCATTGAATATCAACTCTTCAGGTCTAGCTGGATAACTAAAATAAACATCCTTTAACTCTATTTCACCTTGGATGTCCTCTAATGTTTTTCCATTTGGATCATAAGCATCTATCTCTGGCTTCCTTTCAATTGTTTGAAACATTTTATATGCTGCAGCTTGACCAGCAGCAAAAGCAGTCATGCTAGGGGAAGCCTGGCCAAGAGACCTAAGATTTTCAAAAATATATATAAATTATGTGAATTTCTATAGTCATGTGTGGTTGGTTGGTTATATTGGTTTTGATTTAAGCAAGAAATTTCAAACTTCTAAAGTAAAAGACAATTTAAAAAGAGAGCTATATACTTACATTGAAGCAGTTAGCACGGCAATAATCACATTAATCACTGCGCCCCCATTATATCCCTTTTCCATTATCATCTTTGCCCCAAACCATACAGCCAAAGCATAACCGCAGAAAATAACTAACATAACTGTGCCTAGACCTGCTCCAGCTATAAAACCTTCATGAACTCCTGATTTGTAAGCATCTACAAGAAATTTTCTATAACTAGATACTGCTTGCTTTTCCCCAGTAAAGGATGCAACCTGAAGATATACACGAGGAAAGAAAATATGATTATGATAGCAATATCAAGAAAGTAAGCACTTTCAACCGAGATATAGAGCATACCGTTCTTATTGAACCAATTGTTTGTTCAACTACATGTGCAGCTTTTGCATAAGCAGTTTGACCTCTGGAAGCCATCCTGCCTATGATGAGAGCCATAGCACCACCTGACACAACTAGAGGAGGAAGAGTGGACAACATGACAACCGTAAGAAGCCACCCTTTGGTAAATGCTACCACAAACCCCCCAATGAATGTCGCTATCAGCTGTAGAAATTTCCCAACCTATATGGAAAAGGCAAAGGTTCAGTTTGAGCAGCTAAAGAAAAAACATCACTTCCATCTGACAACATTGAAATGTATCACAACAAATCACAACCATTCATTTATCCCCTTAAAGTAACTGGAGACCAAATGGACATAAAATTCAAAGTACCATTTTGCATTCAACTCTACAATTAAGCTATTCCACCATATAATACCTTCTCTCCCATGGCATCTTGTATGAGAACTGTGTCCCCCGACATCCTCCCTACTACCTCTCCTGTGTTTGTTTCCTTATCAAAGAAAGCAACATCTTGTCTTAGAATAGTTTTCAAATACAATCCCCTTATTCTTGCAGCCTGTCTTTCCCCTGTAACCATCCAGCTAGTCACCTCTGAAAAATAAAACGGTTCTCCCATGTTGAGTACTCTTTCATCATGTCAATAAAACTCTAATAATAATAATAATAATAATAATAATAATAATAATAATAATAATTAACCGTAGGGATCATAACCATAAAAAAATATACTCACGGAGGAATGCTGCCATCCCACTTCCTATTGCCAAATACACAAACTTCAGACAAACCTGCAATTTTATCATTTGACTCAACCAAGTCAAACCACACGCCAAATACTGTGATAACAGAACAACTCTAGAAAATCTATTGATCCGGGTTCTACCTTGGACACTTGTGCCACAACGTCAGTATTTTGCTGATTACTACCGAAGCTATCAATCATTTGACCAAACAGTAACGTCATGAGAGGCAAACCCAAACCGTTTCCAATGGCACCAATGGTCCCAACAGTCATCAGTAAAATGTCAGTAGAGTCTGCAAAAGTGAACAGTTTGTGAAACGGAACTGTCTCAGGGTTTTCTTTGTTTTTGCTCTTTTCTTCCTTTTCCACTCTTGTGCATGTTTCTGCACGATTCTCTGACGTGCTTGCCTCATCTTGTTTACTCCCTTCTCCATTCTCCACAACCATTTCAGATCACTAGTACTTTTTATCTCTCTCTAACTAAACAAAATTCAAAACGAATAAATTAATAGAAAAAGTAGGTATCTAACCGCATGAGATTCTATCAACAATGAGAATTAAGAATAAATCAAATTACGACTCTGTTTCAAATTTGAATAACAAGAGATAGCGTCAATGAAAATATCACAAACAAAAATAACTTGGAATTAACAAAAAAAAATAGTTACAGAGTCAATCAGGGTAAGGATGAAGCAGAGCTAAACAACTCACGACAAAGATTTATTTATTTTCAGAATTTTACTTTTTTTGGATTAAAATATGAAGCTAAAAAGAAGAATAAGTATGAGTTGTTTCAAAGCTAATAAAGAAAGCAAGAACCAGCTGGCATTTCATGGATTCATTGCCAAACGTGGAACCGAATGCGAGACCCGAAAACTTGAAGCAACGAAAAAGGCAAATTTGATGATAAACAAACGCTAAACAACAACGTGTGCCTTTTAAGTGTGATGGATTATTATGAACAGAACAAACAAAAGTTGATAACTAATATTGAAATGTGGTGTTTGGGTGGAGATTGAAGGAACAAAAACACACGTTTGAGTTAGCGGATCCAGACAATGAACAAAGGATGTCAAAGATGTTTCGTTTGGTCACCGACTGCAAAAACAGAAAGGAAGAAAGAGGGAAAATGGCGGTAACAGTGAGAACACGCAGAAGGAAAAATGGTGCACTTCTTGAAAGGTCAGAAGAGAAATTCAAGGTAAAGAAAAAGAAACAGTTAATGAGAAATTTAATTATACCAACTTGGTGAAAGAATAAAAAGAAAATGGTAGTTGAGATTTTTGAGCGTAACAAACCTGATACAGAAACACAAGGAAGAAGAGAAAGAAGAAAGAACAGGGGAGGGGAGGGTAGAGGCGTTTGAGAGAGAAATGAAAATTGAAAGAGCGAAGAGATCTATTTATGATTTATGGGTTGAGTAGAGCACAGATGAGATGTTCACACTCACACAGGTATTGCTTAAAGTGCAAGCATGGACGACTACTAAATTACTAATGCATTAATTGTTTTATTATTTTACGGTGAACGCATCTTGCCCCCGTCACCGCGATGGACGAGGATCACTTCCAGTAGTATTTTGTAAATGGATGATTTTAACTGCCAGACTATATAAGGAAATAAAAATCAAAGTTTTGTATTGTAGATTGTGTGCAGAATATTTAACATAAGTGTATTTGAGTTTTAATCATCGTTGTAAATAAATAAAAAATTATTTTTCTTATTTAATCAATTATTTTAGCTCACTTTCTCTTTAGAATTTTTTGTCGGAGAGTTGAAAAATAATATATATTCAAATATTACTCTTTTCTTATTAAACCCGCACCCTGGATAATGGGTCAGTTTGTTTAAAAACTTTTTTTAAAGTGGTTTTCAAGAAAATACTTTTTTATAAGTGTTTTCTAATAAGCAGATCAGAGTTGCTTCTTAAAATAAGTAGAAATCTATTTATTTTTAACTTTTTTTATTTTTAAAACTTTAAACAAACATATCAAAATTTAAAATAAGTACTTTTTTAATTAAAAAACACTCATCTTTTAAAATAAGTTTAAATAAACGAGTCCGATGTAAAACTGATATGTATAAAAGATGTATGATTTTTTTATATTAAAATCAAGAGTTATATCAAATATGAATTATAAAATGTTGTAATTAATGTGATATTTTAATTTAATAGTATATATTTAGTTTTATATAGTATAAATTTATAATAAAATAATATTAAGATATATTATTTTTAATGATATATCTTCTCATAAATTTAAAATTTATATTTTAAATACATTAATTTTTAAATATATATTTTAATATATATATATATATATATATATATTGCATGCATATTGTTATAAAGTAATTATTTCAATAAGTTTTTGGTGGAATTTACTAAACTAAGTTGATGAAATAAAAAATTAAAATGAGTTGTTTAATTTCAACTTATTCCAACATCTATATATCATATAAAAATAATTTGTTGGATAAATTCTTGACTAAGGCTTGATACCCTCCATATGGTATCAACCTTGGAATGGTGCTCCTAAGTGTGGAACGTCTCTCGTAAGCACTCCACGACATCAACTGAACCTCACGTAATACTAACTTTCTAACCGAAGTCCATCAGGATCGAAGTTAAGGAGAAAGCAAAAGATTTACTAGAGGCATGCCGACTTTAAACCTATTGGGGATGTCATGAATGTTTGCAATTGTGTCAGCTTTATCTGTTTTTTACACCGTACTGACACAATCCACGTAGACATTCTCACCATCTAAATTCAAACATTTACTCCTTATTAAGTTACATTCACCAATGACGCTTAGGCTACGATATTGATTCATTCAATATTGACTTGCGTGTCAAATTGTCATTGCAAGCGACACCCCTCATCACGAGATAATGGTATGTCAGTTGGATGGATTCATCATAAGACTTTTAGATCCCCACTAATCCAGTGTAACATATGGTACTCATATCGAAAGTTCTGTCTTCCATACTGGATAGATCACATACATATATATATATATTATAAATTTCATGCATATATTCTCATAAAATTTATTGGTTTAGTGGTTGTAGTATTGCTTTAGGAGTCTAAAGGCCTTTGCTAGATATAACAAGATAAACAAATAAGATATAATAAAACTAAAACAAAACATAAAAGTTAGATAAACTTTCATCTTGTCTAGTGTTTGGTATATATTAGACAAAGAATTAAATAGACTCAATAATAAAAATAATAAATAATATAATAATAATAATAATAATAATAAGAAAATAATAGTTATAGTAAAAATAAAATAACAAATAGAATAGTAATATTATTAAAATAATATTTTTAATATTGATCTGTCCTGAACAGGGGTCAAGAGTTCCGGTGTCGGGTCAATCACAAATAGTGAGAAGATTCTGTTTCCGAAGACCGGTTATGTGAGTATCCGGTCTATGTCTCTGTGTAAGAGAACGGATTAGGCGTCCTGGAAGTCGTTCACATCGTCCTCACGCGTTGATGTGGGCGAAAGGTGGTGTCACCTGCGAAGATTCTCCAACGCTCAAGTCAGTGATAATATTCCAAGTAAGGAATGTATTTAGACAATAATTATGAGTTGAAAAGAAGTCGAAGATCCCTCTCTCCATTGATGAAGAGAGTTCATATACCTGATTGGCTCAAAATACGAGGACATGTTAGTGGGGAACCACTAACCTCCAATAATATTATAAATTATTATTTTATTGTGCACTTGCCAGCATGATTGGGTCAAGTGGCTATTTTATATTGAGTGTAGGGAGCATAGGCTAGAATGAGGGGACAAGTTGGTCATTCCCGTGAGTAAATTTTGGCTCGTAGTGTGGGGAATGGAATCTCTATCCTCGTCCCTGTAGCAATGCCCTTTGTCTTCTGTATGGTGACGTGTATGTTATCCGGTGTGCATGGTGTCCGGACTAACCGGTATAGGGAGAACGCCTGATACGGAATTAGAGTCCGGATGTATACCGATGACACCGGTTGCACGTTGGCAGACTGTTAAAGACGTTGAAAATATGTCCTGTAGAACGGATACCAGTATCAAGACCGGATCAAATATTAATATAAAAGTGATAATGATAATAACAACTACTACTATTAAATTGATGGTTTCAATTCGTGTAGCAATAGTTGGTTTGCCCGTTGGATCGGGATTTATTAACTATGTTTTAAATATGTCCACACAACGAAATAAATTTTGTCTATTTTAGAATTTTCAAAAGACATCTTAATGTTGTTAATATTGACCACAATACATTTTATGTTATATTCCCAATTAATACTCATATTGTCAAAAATAAAAAGAAATTTAATTCACATATTAGTCATACAATAAAAAGCAAAAGTCAAATGGTGAGAGAAAACACAAAAAGGTTTTAATCCTAAAAGTTAAAGGTACTCATTTTATTTTTCACATGCTTCTTTCAATCCTATTTATAATAAGATAATATGGATTAAAATATACATTTCAAAGAAAAATATTAATGCATTGATTTTTTAAAAGGATAATGTAACATTATAATTTTATCAATATTTAAAGTCAACTTTGCTTTAATGTTAATTGTTGCTACCCAATTTTATCCGGGCCCATTTAAAATTTTTAATAAATAATAAAAATACCAAAAAATAGAAAATTCTTTTTAGAAAAAAGTGAACCTATGGGCTTGTTTGAATTTCAAATTATTGATCCGGGTTTTGACTTTTAAATTTTAAATCCTTATCAAGACCATAAATTGTTGAACTCCTAGACTTTGAAATTTGAATTTCATAAGGGATAAGATTTTAGAAGATTAGAGAAAGAAAGAGATAAAGCTTTTTAAATAAATGAGTATATTATAAAATATGTTAAGTTTTTAAAAAAATTCAAATTTTATATATTAAGCTAATTCTATTATCTATATGTTATGAGATAATGATAAGAGGATAAGATAGAGATTTTAAGGAATGAGATAAAGTTTCTTTTGAAGAGATAGAGTTTTTAAATATTATAAGATGAGATAGAGCTTTTAGCTTCAGATTTTATAATTATATCAATTAAGCTAACTTTGTTTATTAATATATAAGCTACGAGATAATGAAAAACAATATATATTATAATAGATAAAGGGAAATGGATTTCATGTTATATAATAGAATAATAAAATGATTCACTGGCGAGGAGATAAAGAAAATCAATTTTTTGTTAAATAATAATATATAAAAGATTGAATGGAGATATATAAGGCACGCTGCAGAGGAAAAATAGGATTCACGTAAAAGAGATAAGGAAACAATGAATTTTATATTATAAAATCAAAAAGGAATCAAATTTATATATTATAAGCCAAAAAAAGGGATTAGAGATAGGAACGTGAATCAGGGGGAGGAGTTTAGGTAACTAAATTGAACATATATATATATTCACGCTGGAGGGATCAAGGAAAAAAGGCAATGAAGGTGCAGGCCATGCATTAGAAATATATATTGAGGATTCACATGCAACAGGAAAGGAAAAAACAATTCACAAAGTTATATAGCATTCACGCGAAGAATAAAATAACGAGAGGGAGAAAAAACGCAAGGCCAGCATTAGAAAAATTGACACTGTTAGGAAAGACAACTCCAGGTATCTCTTCCTTTTTTTTTCTTGTTGCAATTACATGAAATCTTAGCTTCTTAAAGAATTAAATTATAGAATCTCTCTCCCTTTTGGAATATTCTAATAATTAGTATCATCGAGTGCCTGTTAATGTTTGCTACTAATTAAGTTTAGAGTATTACATTTATAAAATAGGGAATAAAATTAATGCTAGTATGTGCTTAAAATTAGAATCTTTAGATCTAGGGTTAATTTAGACAAGACATCCCATTAACTTATGTTTAATTTCTAGACCATAAAGTATTCTTGTGATGCCAACAGGTAACAAAAATTAATATATTCACATTAGGATCAATTTGGATGAGACGTCCTGTTAGCCTAAGTTTTTTTTGAATAAAATAAATATATAAGGGCCTGAAAATTAACATAGACTTTTAAAAATATTTTTGATAACAAATTTAGGATCTTTATAGATTTTTTTGGACGAGACGTCCTGTCAATCTATGTAAAATTTCCTAAAAGAATTTAGGCCACAAAACACTTTAATAATATCTATAATATAATAAAATCAAAATATCTTTATAGATTCTTTGGACGAGACGTCCTGTTAATCTAGGTCTTTAAATAAACTTTTCATTCTCAAATTAACCTAGACTGTTAAGTTCTCCTTTTAAAATATAATAAAATCAATAAAACCTAAGGCATCCTTTTTTAAAATATAACTTACTTTGCGTTTTTTTTAAATAACACAAAGAACTACGTAACCCTGATTTCCCCTAACGCTTGGGGAATATGTAGGAGCGGGAACAATTATTCCTGTCGGGCCCAAATTTTAAAAAAATATATATCCCTTTTACTAGTAAAAATAAAATCATCATGCTTTTAACAATAACTCGATTAATTTGGACGAGACATCCTATTAATCGTAAAGTTTATAATTTTAAAAAATCATGAAATCAACAACCAATCCATAAGGCATGTCTAAGAGGTTTAAATTATAAAGTAGTAGGATTATTCAAAATTAAACAATTTAGGGTAACCGTTTAAAACAGACAGTGCGGGGTGCTAATACCTTCCCCACCTGTAATTAGACTCCCGAACTTAAAATCTTAATTTATGACCAGTACCTTCACGTTAAGGTTTTTCTGATGTTTTACCATAAAAACATTAGTGGCGACTCCACGGTTTCCGGAGGGAACTCGGGAAACCTTTAATTTTCTTTTTATGGTCGGCCTCCCGCCGCGATCTAGGTCGCGACAGATGGCGACTCCACTGGGGACCTTAGAGAGTCAAGCCCGTTTAATTTGTTTAAGTATATTAGAATTATCCTACATGATTTCTTGCCTATGTTTATGCTATGTGTTCTGTTGATATGTTATTATCGAACCTTAGGGTAGAAGATGTTATATTTTGTATTATTGAACCTTAGGGTAGATATTTTTTTATATTGTTCTGTGTTTGTTTCTTGTGAAGGAAAGGTAAATTACATGTATGTATGCCCCTCACACACTACACTTACACTTGTTCACACACTTTCTGAGTGGGACCCTACACCCAAGGGTCTGAATAAACCATTAAGTTTAGGGGAGGTTGTGTAGCGGTGTCATTTGGGACATTCGTCTCCGTCTAACATCGTGAGAGCCTCAGCTAGAGTGTGACTTTCTCATGGTGCCCACACCTGGTAGATTTCCTATCGTTGTGGTCCACATCATGGGTAGAGTCTTAGCTCTAATGGCCTTTAGTGATTTAAAATAGCCACTTAATGTGAGAGAACACTATTAGAGGAGCCTTAGAACCCATAGGAGGCCTTCAGACAAACCCTGTACAGGGAACACAAGGGGCAATGGTATTTTAATGTCTGTTTTTTTTCTAAATTAAAAGACTCCTTTTCCAAGAAACATTTTTTTATAAAAAAGGCCCAATAATTTGACCTGAGGCAAATAGTTCAATCCCGTTCAATTTCGTGCTTTAAATTATAGGCCTTTTGGATCATAAGTTTTTATGCAAAGTTTTCCAAAAAGTGGATGTCTGTAATTTATTCACGCAAAAAATATATTTTTAAGAAATAATGATAACAAGCCCATAAGTTGATTTTTTTTTCCTCTTCCAGAAAGTAATCGAAACTTGGCGAGTATCCAATAAAAATGGAAACTAATGTGGATTTAGATGAATGTCGGGCCAACAAGACCGAATTGAGGAAGTTACTACATGTCAAGGTTGGGAAAATTGACACTGCTAGCCTGCACGTTTTGGGAAAGAAGCTGAATCTGACCCAAAGGATGACCTTCTCAAGGAAATATGGGAGGATCCTAAAGCTTTTAGAAGTTGAAGTACAGGTCGAAGCATTCACTGCTTTAGCCCAATTTTACGACCCACCTCTTTGATGCTTCACATTTCGAGACTTCCAGTTAGCGCCATCAGTGGAAGAGTTCGAGCAGATTTTGGGCTTACCATTAGAAGGGCAGGTACCTTACAGACGACTTGGGCAGTATGCTAACGTCACCTCCCTTTCTTCAATACTGAAGATTAGTCCGACCGAGCTAGAAGAAGCGTGACTATGCAGGAATCAGATACCAGGGTTTACCAGGGCATATTTGGAAAAATACATGAACAATTTGGCTGAAAATAAAGATTGGGAAACTTTCATGGATACCTTAGCACTTACCCTTTATGATATCATCTTGTTTCCTCTAATCGAGAATTATGTAGACTATGATGCTATAGATGTTTTCCTGGCCCGTAAACTTCATCGTGAAAATCCTATTACTGCACTTTTGGCGGATGTTTACTGTACCATGGACTATTGCCATACTCAAGGGGGGAAAAGAATCCTTTGTTGCTCACATGCTTTGTATGTGTGGCTTACATCACACGTCTTCAGCAAAATGGGCAAGGTTGAATGCCCTATATCAGACCTAAAGTGGTGCCAGTTGACTGTGAAGAGCGGGCGTGAATGGGCCAGCCATCTTATTGGGCTCACTGCTGAAAAGGTAAGATGGTATCTGCAATGGCTAAAGGTTGACACCATCATTCACCATTGTGGAAGTTATTCGAATGTCCCGCTCATGAGCACTCGCGGATGCATCAATTATAATCCAGTCATAGCCAAGCGCCAACTGGCTTACCCTTTGCTCGGACCACCAAGTGAAGAGTCATTGACCCCCTTTGTCCTCTACTACACCAACGGGGAATACGCTTCTACCCTCAAGCATATAAGGGGTGCCTGGCAGAAAGTTTGCAAGAAAGGGAAAGAGTTAGGTGTCAGAAGTCATGGTATTAAAGAAGAATACTATCAGTGGATCCTAAATTGGGTCTCTATCGTCAAGCTGCCATTCAGGACATTCGATCCCCCTCCGAGGTATGAGTCATCTACTGGACCCCTTTTTGAAGATGAAAGGGCCAGAGAAATAGAGGAGTTGAAAGCCAAGAACAAGAAGTTAGAAGATGACTTGACAAAAGCCTATTAAGATTGTGCTCTTTTGAAGAGGGAAAATCATAAAAAAGAATAAGCCTATGAGGACATTAGTAGAAAGCGAAAGGCCGAAATGATTCATAGGCATAAGTTAGATCAATGCCTCCGAGCAGCTAACTCCTAGCTAAAAGCCAAGAATGAAGAAAGAGATGTTATTCTTGCAGACAAACAGCTATTGAAACAGATGATGGAGAGAGTAAGAGAAAATGAACAGAAGGCCGTGGCAGAAAAAGATTTTCTGCAATCTCAAATCACTATCATGGAGCAACAAATCAAAGATATGACAGAAACGTCTCGACAAGAAATAAATGATGAGAAATAGCGTACATACGAGATAGAGAACAGATGTCAGGAGATGATATAGTCTATGAGAGCCGAAGTAGCAAATCAGGATGAAATCATTCACTCATGGATGCGCCGCTTCCACTAGCTAGCGTATCTGGCAAACGAAACTTTGGAAGACATCCCACAGCTGCTGAGAAAGGCCGATGGAATGACAAATCCCCTCACTACCCCCAAGGAGATTGTAGTTTTCCTAGAATATTGTAAAAATCAGCTTAATGAAATAAAGGCTATGATTGCCCGAGCTAGGAGAGACTGATTATTTCTGTTGGATGTAATGACTGCTTTTATTAAAGTAATAAAATGATTACTTCACGTCCACAATGATACCATATTAGTTTCCACATTGCTAACTTAGTACTTTTGAACGAGACGTTCTGAGGAACGGTAAAAGGATGCTTGCCAAGGCTCATGATCGCTTCAATCATTTTTATTTTTATTTTTTTATTTTTATTATTTATTTATTTATTTGGTCTCTTTCTTTTCCTTTTTTTTTCTTTTCACTAATACATTTTTTTAAAAAAAAGGAGAAAGAAAGAAAGAAATCACGGGGAGACATCCTTATAGAACCCGGCTTCAGACAAGACTCATGGCTGAAACAGATAACGAGACTGAGAACTTAAGGAATGAGGTCAACTATTTAAGGGAGCAGATAACTGAGTTGACCAAGCTTCTAGAAAAAAAGATCACGGAGGAGGGCCCATCCTCAAACAGCGAGCGTTAACCAACTTCTCCGGTGTACCCTCTTGGTTTTGCTCTTGGCCAGGATACGCCACCTGCTAACGATATCGGAAACCAGGGCAAAACTACTAAACCCCGCACCATGCAACCACCATTTTATGGGATGCCATATGGATGCATGCCTCCTCAAACCTTCACTGATCAAGATGGTAACCTCATACCCTTTCCGTTGTATGGTTTACCACCTGGTTATTTTCCTCCTGTAATCTCGGGTCCACAAGATGGGAATGTAGTACCCTTACCATATTGGGGCATATCCAGATCACCAAGTAAGTCGTCACCTTTCTATATGGGGAATGGATGTCATCAAGCCAAGAACGCAAAAAAAAAAACAATATTTCATCCCGTTGCAATCAACCTTAAGGGGATGTAGCTACTCCCCATGCTAATGTAACCAAGGAAATGGTTTACCATGCTTAGAAACAAAAGTACCGAGGAGATCATTCAAAGGTCCAAAAAAAAAGAGAAAAAGTAAAGAAAATAAAAAATCAAGAAAAAGAAAAAAAAGAGCAAAAACAAAAGCAAAAGAAAGAGACTCGGAATGGTCCTTTTATTAAGGCAAGAAAAAGAGGCTGATCTCATTTCCTTCGGTACATGGCGTTGGGGTAAAGTTGCCTATTTAAAGTGATATCTATCCCCAAAAGGATGAAAGTAAATCAAAGGAGGTCAAGCGGGTTCGGTTTCAGTATAATCAGCTTAAACCCTTTATTGTGAAGGATACAACCTTGATTTTTTTAAAAAAAAACATGTCAAAAAGAAAGAAAAGCTCGCTAGGCTGAAAACCTGAAAAGGCAGTCTAGGCAAAAATTAGAGCGACCCGGTGAGTCGAAAACCTAAAAAGGCAGCTTAAGCAAAATTTAGGGTCAAGATATTGGCAAAGCAACTAAAATTTTCTGTACAAGCAGAATAGGATCCAACTGGGGCACAAGGACTATAGTTGAATTACTTTCTCGGAAGCAAAATCAAAGGATAAACTCGTCGCCGTGATATAGGATCAAGATTCTTGCTGTTCTCAGGGATTCACTGGAGGATCTACAAACCCCATTACATCCCTCACTACCAAACTCTTTAACCACATTTGTTTCTTTTTTGCATTTGATTTCCCTTTGTCTTTTCCGGTACTTGATCAACCTACATAAAGGTGCTACCTTTTCAATATGCATTTATACATGAGCTTCATTAATGTGACAAAACATGTGTTTTAACAAAATAAAATAAGGCAATGACAATTATTTTCATAAAAATAGAAAAGGAAAGTCATAGGAGTAAGAGGCTTCTGTTATTTGTTAGCACCTCAGACAAGCATCACAAGGACCGCGCTGAATACATGCTCAGAAGAGAAAATCACCTTGTTCGTCCATTTCACCTATGAGTAGTAACCTAAAATCTATAAAGATTGCAGCTCTAAAGGTTTCTCCCCGGATTTTAAACTTGATTTTAATTTCTTGTCGCCGAATATGGCATCATTTAAATTTTCAGTCGCCGAGCAGGGCACCATTTTACTTTTCAGTTGCCAAACAGGGCACCATTTCAATTGCCGAACGAGGCATCATTTTATTTTCCTGCAGCCGAACATGGCATCTTTTAAAGTCGCCGAGTGGGGCACCATTTTACTTTTTAGTTGCCAGGCGGGGCACCATTTCAATTTTCGAGCGGGGCATCATTTTCCTACAGCCAAACGTGGCATCTTTTAAATTTTCAGTCGCCGACCGGGGCACTCTTTTAATTTTTAGTCGCCGAGTAGGGCACCATTTTACTTTCCAATCGCCAAACATGGCATCATTTAAATTTTCAGTCGCTGAGCGGGGCACCATTTTACTTTTCAGTTGCCAAGCAGGGCACCATTTCAATTACCGAGCAGGGCATCATTTTATTTTCCTACAGCCGAGCATGGCATCTTTTAAATTTCCAGTCGCCGAGCGGGGCACTCTTTTAATTTCTAGTCGCCGAGCGGGGCACCATTTTACTTTCCAATTGCCAAACATGGCATTATTTAAATTTTTAGTCACCGAGCGGGGCACCATTTTACTTTTCAGTTGCTAAGCGGGGCACCATTTCAATTACCGAGCGGGGCATCATTTTATTTTCCTACAGTCGAACATGACATCTTTTAAATTTCCAGTCGCCGAGAGGGGCACTCTTTTAATTTCTAGTTGCCGAGCGGGGCACCATTTTACTTTCTAATCGCTAAACATGGCATCATTTAAATTTTCAGTCGCTGAGCGGGGCACTATTTTACTTTTCAGTTTCCAAGCAGGGCACCATTTCAATTGCCGAACGAGGCATCATTTTATTTTCCTGCAGGCGAACATGGCATCTTTTAAAGTCACCGAGCGGGGCACCATTTTACTTTTCAGTTGCCAAGCGGGGCACCATTTCAATTGCCACGCAGGGTATCATTTTATTTTCCTACAGCCGAGCATGACATCTTTTAAATTTTCAGTCGCCGAGCGGGGCACTCTTTTAATTTCTAGTCACCGAGCGGGGCACCATTTTACTTTCCAATCACCAAACATGGCATCATTTAAATTTTCAGTCGCCGAGCGGGGCACCATTTTACTTTTCAGTTGCCAAGCGAGGCACCATTTCAATTGCCGAGCGGGGTATCATTTTATTTTCCTAGAGCCGAACATGGCATCTTTTAAACTTCCAGTCGCCGAGCGGGGCACTCTTTTAATTTCCAGTCGCTGAGTGGGGCACTCTTTTAATTTCCAGTCGCCGAGCATGGCATCATTTAAATTTTCAGTCGCCGAACGGGGCATCATTTTACTTTTCAATTGCCAAGCAGGGCACCATTTCAATTGCCGAGTGGGGCATCATTTTATTTTCCTAGAGCCGAACGTGGCATCTTTTAAACTTCCAGTCACCAAATGGGGCACTCTTTTACTCTCCTGTCGCCAAACATAACATTATTTGAATTTTTAGTCGTCGAGTGAGGCACCATTTTAATTTCTTCATCGTCAAACACGACATTCTTTAAAGTTGGCGCCCTAGACAAAATTGTTTCACACTGTCTTTACTTATCTATTACTGCAACACAGTAAGAGAAAAGTAAAGAAGGGCAAGCTGTTGCTACCCAATTTTATCCGGGCCCATTTAAAAGTTTTAATAAATAATAAAAATACCAAAAAATTGAAAATTCTTTTTAGAAAAAAGTGAACCTATGGGCTTGTTTGAATTTTAAATTATTGATCCAGGTTTTGACTTTTAAATTTTAAATCCTTATCAAGACCATAAATTGTTGAACTCCTAGACTTTGAAATTTGAATTTCATAAGGGATAAGATTTTAGAAGATTAGAGAAAGAAAGAGATAAAGATTTTTAAATAAATGAGTATATTATAAAATGTGGTAAGTTTTTAAAAAAATCAAATTTTATATATTAAGCTAATTCTATTATCTATATGTTATGAGATAATGATAAGAGGATAAGATAGAGATTTTAAGGAATGAGATAAAGTTTCTTTTGAAGAGATAGAGTTTTTAAATATTATAAGATGAGATAGAGCTTTTAGCTTCAGATTTTATAATTATATCAATTAAGCTAACTTTGTTTATTAATATATAAGCTACGAGATAATGAAAAACAATATATATTATAATAGATAAAGGGAAATGGATTTCATGTTATATAATAGAATAATAAAATGATTCACTGGCGAGGAGATAAAGAAAATCAATTTTTTGTTAAATAATAATATATAAAAGATTGAATGGAGATATATAAGGCACGCTGCAGAGGAAAAATAGGATTCACGTAAAAGAGATAAGGAAACAATGAATTTTATATTATAAAATCAAAAAGGAATCAAATTTATATATTATAAGCCAAAAAAAGGGATTAGAGATAGGAACGTGAATCAGGGGGAGGAGTTTAGGTAACTAAATTGAACATATATATATATTCACGCTGGAGGGATCAAGGAAAAAAGGCAATGAAGGTGCAGGCCATGCATTAGAAATATATATTGAGGATTCACATGCAACAGGAAAGGAAAAAACAATTCACAAAGTTATATAGCATTCACGCGAAGAATAAAATAACGAGAGGGAGAAAAAACGCAAGGCCAGCATTAGAAAAATTGACACTGTTAGGAAAGACAACTCCAGGTATCTCTTCCTTTTTTTTTCTTGTTGCAATTACATGAAATCTTAGCTTCTTAAAGAATTAAATTATAGAATCTCTCTCCCTTTTGGAATATTCTAATAATTAGTATCATCGAGTGCCTGTTAATGTTTGCTACTAATTAAGTTTAGAGTATTACATTTATAAAATAGGGAATAAAATTAATGCTAGTATGTGCTTAAAATTAGAATCTTTAGATCTAGGGTTAATTTAGACAAGACATCCCATTAACTTATGTTTAATTTCTAGACCATAAAGTATTCTTGTGATGCCAACAGGTAACAAAAATTAATATATTCACATTAGGATCAATTTGGATGAGACGTCCTGTTAGCCTAAGTTTTTTTTTGAATAAAATAAATATATAAGGGCCTGAAAATTAACATAGATTTTTAAAAATATTTTTGATAACAAATTTAGGATCTTTATAGATTTTTTTGGACGAGACGTCCTGTCAATCTATGTAAAATTTCCTAAAAGAATTTAGGCCACAAAACATTTTAATAATATCTATAATATAATAAAATCAAAATATCTTTATAGATTCTTTGGACGAGACGTCCTATTAATCTAGGTCTTTAAATAAACTTTTCATTCTCAAATTAACCTAGACTGTTAAGTTCTCCTTTTAAAATATAATAAAAACAATAAAACCTAAGGCTTCCTTTTTTAAAATATAACTTACTTCGCGTTTTTTTTTAAAAATAACCCAAAGAACTACGTAACCCTGACTTCCCCTAACGCTTGGGGAATACGTAGGAGCCGGAACAATTATTCCTGTCGGGCCAAAATTTTAAAAAAATATATATCCCTTTTACTAGTAAAAATAAAATCATTATGCTTTAACAATAACTCGATTAATTTGGACGAGACATCCTGTTAATCATAAAGTTTATAATTTTAAAAAATCATTAAATCAATAACCAATCCATAAGGCATCTCTAAGAGATTTAAATTATAAAGTAGTAGGATTATTCAAAATTAAACAATTTAGGGTAACCGTTTAAAACGGACAGTGTGGGGTGCTAATACCTTCCCCACCTGTAATTAGACTCCCGAACTTAAAATCTTAATTTATGACCAGTACCTTCACGTTAAGGTTTTTCTGATGTTTTACCTTAAAAACATTAGTGGCGACTCCACGGTTTCCGGAGGAAACTCGGAAAACCTTTAATTTTCTTTTTACGGTCGGCCTCCCGCCGCGATCTAGGTCGCGACATTAATTATGGTATTTTCTAAAATTAAGGTAAATATAAAGGGAAAGTATTACATCCTTTTAAAGTGGTGACCTTTATCTTTGTTTCTAAATATAAGTTACTTCTAACCGAATTATTAAAATCAATAAATGATAATTATGTTATTAAATTTGTCTAAAAATAAAAGTGTTTTCCTAATTTGACATAAATGTATACCTAACAAAGTCCACTAATACCTTAATAAATATTTCTCTTTCACTGCATAATGAAACCCTTGAAAAATGTATAAAGGGGTAAAATTTAAAAATATTAATTAATACTACAGTTGGTAACTTATATTTAGGATCAAGGAATTCTTCTAGGAGAGAACTTATATTTAGGAGTAGGGAGTGAATAGAACCACTCAAACACTTCCCTTTTTGTCTTACAAACACTAGTGCAAAAATGGGCTACGGCCTATAAAGTCAGTTTTAGAGGAAAACGAGTTTGTAAAAGACGCGATGGACATTTTAAAATTATATAGAATCTCGGTTCCAAGTAGAACTGAGTTCTTAGAGTACAAATTTGATTTTAAATTTTTTTTAACCAAACCTAGGACCACAGTTCATACGTAACTGAGTTCATAGGTAGTTATTTTTTAAATTTGTTTAACAAATCTAGGAACTCAGTTATAGCGTAACTCAGTTCTTAGGCGTTGGGTTTTTTATTTTAATTTTTTTAAAAAAGAACTAAGAACTCAGTTCCAAAACAATTGAGTTTTTAGATCCTGGGTATTTTAATTTAAGTTTCTTTAAAAGAACTAAGAACTCGGTTCTTGGTAAACTGAGTTATTTTAATTTTTTTAACAAAAGTAAGAAATCGATTCCCCTGTAATCGAGTTCTTAGTGTGACTTCTTAAATTTTTTTAAGAGATCAACTGAGTTCTTAGGTCTATTTTTTAAAAAAATTAAAGCTAAAGTAAGAACTCAGTTCTCTGATGAACCGAGTTCATAGACCCCTACAAACTCAGTTTTAGTTATTAACCGAGTTCGTAGATGAAACCACTATCTCTTAAAACCTCTTCAAAATCTTTTGCAAGTATAATGTTGTTTCAAACAATTTTCTCCCTTTTCCCTCAAACTTACGTTACTCTTCTTACTACATTGTCTTCTATATTGTTCTTCCTTCTACATTGCTCGTTGTCGTCTTCTTTCTACATTGTTCGTCATCGTCTTCCTCTGTTTTTTGAAAGGTTAGTGTTTTTGCCTTCCCTGTATCGTACTGGTGTTGCTCATTGCGTATGTTTCTTGTTATGTTACTTACTACGTATGTTACTGTACTGGTGTTGCTGATTGCTATGTTGCTTACTGTGTATATTGCTTACTACATATATGTTGCTTGTTATGTTACTTACTACGTATATTGCTTACTGCGTATGTTACTATTTTGGTTTTACTTTCTACATATGTTTCTTATTAGTATCCCTATGCTATTGTTGTGCGTATTAAGGTCATCTCCCTCTGCGTATTCCTATGCCATTGTTGGTCATTTTGGCCTCTTCTATACTGATTATAGATTTCCATTTCGTTCTTAGTTAGGCAAAAATATTTTCCACTACTTCATTGTGTAGTTATAAAATACAAGTCACACTCATTTCAGGATGTCCTTAGACAACACAAATTAAACAGTGGCCATGTAATTTCTTTTTTCCCGGTTTGTATGAGTTTCAATAATCATAGCTTTAATTTAATTATTTGTTTACCATTATAAAATACTTGAATTTTATATCTAAATGAAAGAAAAATAATGCTTTCTTGTAATGCACCTGATGATGAATAATTTCTATGCACTCATGAAGTAACCACTAATCTAAAACATGATATGAATTATTAATATGAAATGTTTGTTATTTTCTTCGGCAAGGGTGTCCCTATGAATTTTCTTTATCTATTTGTTGCTTATTAAGGAGGTTGTACCTATAGCTGTAAGTTGTTCACTTGGTGGAAAACATAGAAATGATGCCATATAGCAATCCTGGTTTCTATAAATAGTCACTTTTGTAATAAATCTTTCTTGACTAGCTTACGACTTTATTGTTGCCCTTTCTAGAGCTAGGAAACAAGTGAGTTGTCTATTTCTTTTGAATGATATGGTATGACTTACGTCTATTACATGAGTTAAGAATCATAACTTTTGAATGATTGTCTTAATTCTAATTGACCAAGTGTACTCTGTGTTGAACAATGTCACATTGTAAGTGTTGTATTTGGGTCCAAATTCATGGACGGTTAACTAATGTGTATGAGAGTGGAGTTGAAATATTCATAGAGTTTGTATTTTGAAATACCAAAGACAATAATGGAAGATACTTTTGCCCTTATGTTAAATGTGAGAATATACGTCTACTAGGCCTGGAAATAATAATGGAACATCTGTTATGTGATAGTTTTCTTAAGAGTTATACACAGTGGATATGGCATCGGTGAATATGTTGTCAAACTGAGTATGATGAATGTAAGTTAAAATGAAGGTTCTGCACGTGATGTTGATTATGATATGAATGATTGACTTAATGATTCATGATATGGTTGAAGAAAATTTCCAGAGAGTATATGTGTGGAAAATACCTTACCAAGTTACACTAATTTCACATGGTTGTCGGTAGTTTTACGTTTCTTTAACTTGAAGGTGAGAAATGGGTTGATAGATAAAAGTTTCACTGAATTGCTACAACTATTAAAAGACATGCTTTCAGCTGGTAATACCTTGCCAAGTCGTAACTACGAGGCCAAAAAGATTTTGTGTCCTATGGGGTTGGAGTAAAAGAAGATACGCGTATGTCTAAATGATTGTATGTTATATGAAGATGAATATGAAATGATGCTTGAATGTCCAGCGTGTGGGTTGTCACAGTATAAGAAGAAAGGCAATGATTTTGGTGAGGAGGTATACACTAAAGGGCCTCCTACAAAGGTGTTATGGTATTTACCTATTATTTCTAGATTGAAGCATTTATTTGCCAATGAAGATAATGTAAAGTTAATGAGGTGGCATTCTGAGGAGAGGTTGACTGATGGACAACTTAGGTATCTGGTAGATGGATTACAATAAAAGAAGTTGTATTCACTATTTCTAGAGTCTACAAATAACCCAAGAAGTTTAAGACTCAGATTGACAATAGATGGAATGAACCTATTTGGTAACTTAAGCACTACACATAGTTCATGACCTATTTTGTTATTTATTTACAACCTACCACCATGGTTATGTATGAAGAGAAAATACATGATGCTATCAATGATGATCTCAAGTCCAAGACAACCGGGTAACGATATTAATGTGTACTTAAAACCTTTGATTCAAGACTTGAGACGGTTGTGGGATGAAAAAGTTGATCTTTTTGATGTATTCGGGCGTGAGACATTCAAGTTGCATATAATGTTGTTCTGCACAATCAATGACTTCCCAGCCTTTGACAACTTATCTGGTTATAGTGTAAAGGGCCATAAAGCGTGTCCTATATGTGAGTATAACACTTGTTACCAAAAACTGCATCATGGGAGTAAGATGGTTTACCTTTAACATCGAAGGTTTCTAAAAGCAGATCATCCATATCAGAGGTTAAAGAAGGCTTTAATGGTGAACAAGAGTTTGATTTTTCTCCTCCAATATTAACCGGTAAAGAAGTTTTTGAACGAGTTAAATTCTTAAATATGACCCTTGGCAAGTATAAAAGGCGATATAGTATGTAGAGGATACGGAAGAAGAAGTCAATATTCTTTGATTTACCGTATTGGAAGGAGCTTCATGTGAGACACTGTATTAATGTGATATATGTGGAGAAAAATATGTGTGATAGTGTTCTTGGGATGTTATTGAATATACAGGGTAAGACAAAGGATAACTTGAATTCTTATCTTGATTTAGAACTTATAGGTATACGACCAGAATTGTATGCATAATCAAATGGCAAGCACACTTATTTGCAGCCAGCCTGTCATACATTGTCGAAAAGGGAGAAGATAAGTTCCTGTGAATGTTTACGAAGTGTGAAACTTCCTTACGATTATAGTTCTAACCTAAGAAGTTGTGTTTCCCTTAAGGATATAAAGTTAGTCGATTTAAAGTCTCATGATTATCATATATTGATGCAGTAATTTCTTCCTGTCGCTATTCGTGACATTCTCTCTAAAAATATGAGGGATGTGATAACAAGCTTGTGTATTTTTTTTACTGTTATCTTTTGTAAAGTTATTAACCCTGTCACGTTGGCATCTGTTTATTATTAAATATGTATTAACTCATGGTGTTTATTATATCAACTGACAGATGATTCTCCTTTTACGTAAGTATAGATGGCATCACAGTAGGGTTCAGACACATCTTCCAGGTGACAGAGAGATGTGACATGGATGGCTGATATCGTTACACATAGATATCAAGGAGATCAACTACATGTTGACATTAACGTCAATATAGGGAGAGCATCTGGGCCAAATCAGGCCAAGTTTAGTAGTTACTTAGGAGTGTTAGGCCAGAGTCAGGTCCCTATTACTCTTCTAGATTGGGATCACATCGAGCAGGTCCTGAAAAACCAGATTTGGGAGGATGTTCTGGTACATTATGTTATATATAAGTTGTCGTACTTTACTTATCCATTATTTCGGTGATGCTAACTAAATTATGTTTTTCATTGTAGGCTACTTGGGAGATCCCACCAGTGGATACCTTGAGGAGGAAGGTACTCTCCATTATTATTGAGGGGTGGAGGGCTTTCAAGACCAAACTCACTAGTGAATACGTTTTTGGAAATTGCAAGGGAGAGTTTCCTAGTGCGAAGTGGGACAGTGGATACCTTGAGGAGGAAGGTACTCTCCACTATTATTGAGGGGTGGAGGGCCTTCAAGACCAAACTCACTAGTGAATACGTTTTTGGAAATTGCAAGGAAGAGTTTCCTAGTGTGAAGTGGGAGTTTATTGACTGTGACACCTGGGATGCCTTTGTTGCATCTTGATAGTCTTTAGATTAGGATGTAAGTCAAAAACCTTTATTCAGTGTCTCATTTTATTTCTAATTAATTTCCATAACTCATTATTCTTTTGTTTGTAATTGAATCAAGAGGTTAAGAAGAAGGCCTGGGATATTCGAGGGAAGAATGATTGTCCCTACAGACTTTTACGCGGTGGATATCATCTTCTTGAGCAACAAATGACTATTGAGAGGACCAGCCAGCTTGACCCTGACTCTACTAATCCTCATTCTCCCCTCTTGGCCATGAGAAGTGGAAACAGGCTCGTACCAAGAAAAGGGGTGACTTTACTTCTCCAAAGGCACAACAGGTTACAAAGAAGATTGTGAGCATAAAATATCTAAGCTAGAAATTTATATTTTGTATTTTAGCATTCAAAGTTAATTGCTACTGATGGTTTAATTTTTTATCTTTTGTAGGATGAGTTAGTAGCTGCATCTGCATAGGGGAGCTTTGTTACTGATGGTCGACAGGATATATTGACTGTGGCCATCGATTGACCAAAGCACCCTGGTAGAGTTTAGGCTACAGGTAAAGGCCACACTATCCACAGTGTGTACGGCCTATCCACTGTATCTGTATCTTCATCATCAGATAAAATGGTGAGGATATTCAAGTTAAGGTTGAGTGAGGCCAAGGCTCATCTTGCTTTTGAGTACGATGAGAGATTCAGAAGTATAAAGGAGGCCATAGAGATAAAAGCCCAGCAGAATGCTGCATTAACCAAGAATTTACAGGCACCTGCCTCGTCATAGCCTGTAGATGATTCTCCAGTAGCTGAGCCAGTTATTATACCTTCGTTGGTGCCTATTAGCACCAAAGAATCGTGTGTAAGAGCAAACACTGATAGGATGAGCATTGGTATCGGCCTTGGGAGGAAAATGTCAGTTGTTCCTGGATAGAGTACCTGACCCGATTGTCATTGGGATGATGTACAGTGTAGGGTCGACGGTTCATGGGAAACCCTTGCTAGATGACATATCAAGGGTATTTATGGTCCAGGTTATCACATCTGATGTTGACATAGTGGTTCCTATGCCCACAGATGATGTGTTCCACGTTTCACAGGCACTCGACGCCTTCCTCATGTGGCCTATATCCTTGTTGAAGGTCGTTGTTGATGATCAAGTATGTTGAAAAGTCATATATTCATTTATTTAATTTTATATGTATATACTCATGTTATATCTTGTTATTGTCAATTATAGGGGAGGTTTGAAGTCCCAGGTCTGAGGCAATCGATGGATCCCATACGTGAGTTATAGAGAGTATGTGCTGATATGTATGGCACACCTGCCTAGTTGCCGTGGAGGCAGGATGTCTTTGGTAGGATGAACACCGTTCCCATATATATTGATCAGAATGACATATCAGAGATTACGAATGGGAAGATCATGCTCAATATCTCCATTATATAGCTTTGGGAGATGTAAGTACTTACACATGTAAACATATATTTACCAATTTTATGTGTACTAATATTTTTCATTGACTATATGGTATAGGTATATGCACAATGTATGTGTGGTTGAAGAGAAGGATGACACATTTGGATTCTTGGAGCTCGAGGCCATATAAGGGAGTGGGACCAAGGACATTGCCATCCAAGCCTACATATAGAACTGGATGACTGAGTCTAAGAAAAAGGTTTACTTGACACTAGAGCTAGGTAAACGGGTTCGGGCCCGCGGGCCGGCCCGTTTAGTCACTCCTTACGCGGGTTGCGGGTTAGAAAAAATTGGACCATTTAAAAAGCGGGCTCACAGGCTGGGACCGCGTAACCCGTGGGTTAAAACGGGTCTGGCCCGCGGGTTCGCGGGCCAACCTGCAGGCCAAGTAAAAATAAAAAATATATTATAAATATATTTAAAATAGAAATAAAAAACTAAAAACTCTAATCCTAACTTAAACCCATGTAATTGTATTTGAAGTTTTTAAGACATTGGTGATGTTATTAATTATTATCATGCATTTGTAACCTATTTGTCATGTTTAAGGTTTATATTTGGATAAAAAACTATTAAATTTAAAATTTTATGAGTTTTTTTATGAAATATGATTCGATTTTTTAAATTTTGGATAATTAAATATGTTAAATTACACATATTTTTTGTTTCATAAAAAAAATAATTTAGACCCTACAATTTCAAAGGAATAAAAAAGAAGCAAAAAAATAATTTCATAGGCAGGTTGGCCCGCGGGCTTGTCGCGGTCCCTAAAAAATCAGCCCATTTAGAAAGCGGGTTTCACGGGCCAGCCCGTTGCGGGGCGGGTTGGCCCGTATACCCAGCTCTACTTGACACCATACATTAATAGGTAAGTTGACACTACTTTTAGTATATGTATATTTATATAAATGTATATTACTTGTTCGTGTATTGAGTACTAACTAGGTTCCATTTCATTTCAGTGCTCACTGGCTTCTTGTGGTTATCTACCCAGCAGATAACTTAACAGTTTGCATTTGTTCAGTGCATGGCTCAACTCCTCAATAACTTAAGCTTTGTGTTGAAACGTAAATTGACATTGGTACTTTTATTATCAATAACAAACGGGCTTGTTTTATTGACAGATCTAATTAGTGTTTGTTTTTCCCAATAGGGCTACAAGTGGATATAACAGATTGAAAGGCGTCAACACAAAGAAAAGATTGCAAGGGTTGTTCCCTAAAGTAAGTACACTTTCTATATAGATCTTTTTATATAATCTGAAGCAAATAATAACAAACTTTGTATATGTGTTGTGTAGTATAGTAAACAGACAGGAGGATATGAGTGGGGGTACTATGTGATGAAGATGATGCAGACCATCATTGAAGCAAACATAATTAATAAATGGGTAACTATAAGTTTCATAACCAATTCATTAATTTCAAACAAATTCAGGTATAATGATGTAAAATATGTATTTATATATACAATAACTAACATATATATATATATATATATATATATAGGTTTTCCACGACAGGTCCCTATACACTACTAAAGATATCAAGGAAATTCGGGAGCAATGAGACTTATATTTTTTGAGGATTAGGGGACAATAGTATAGGTATATGAGTATAAGTTTTAATAGTTTGTATATGTATATATGTTAGGAAAACCTATTTTAGTTTTAGTAGTTTTAGTTTTAGGATTTTGTATATATACATTTATTGTTTTGTATATATGTATACTTGTATTGGGTTAATTTTGCTATTTGTTGTTTGCAGGTTTGAGGTTATAGAAAAAAAAATAGATAATTAAAAAAAATCCTACCTACAAACTCAATTTTGTCACTAACCGAGTTCGTAGGACATTATTTAAATTGAGTTCATACTCTGTTTCTGGGTCAATCTATAAACTCAGTTTAAGCAACAACCAAGTTCATACTCTGTTTCTAGGTTAATCTAGAAGCAAAGTATGAACATGATTTATCTAGAAACCCAAGTCATAGATTGACCTAGAAACAGAGTATGAACTCGATTCGTCTTATAACGAGGTCATATATTGGCTCTATGAACTTGATTTTATGAACCGAGTTGATACCTTTGTTACCTACGAACATGACCACGACAAACTTGCTCTCACAACCAAGTTCATATCCTAATTTTAACCGAGTTCATAGACCTTTTATGCACTAGTGAAATAGAACCAAAAATGATATTTAAAAAATACATTGTTTACATAAATAAATTTAACAGAGGATTTTATTTTAACAAAAAATTTTAAATACTAGTAATTATAATACATTGTTTGAATATCAAAATCCTAATAGTTTTAAAAGTCATAAAATTTTTTAAGGAAATTCTAATATAACTAAAAATAAGAAATTTAAAATTCAACCAAAAAAGAGAAAAATATATAAATTCTCCCCACTACCACCATCGCCACCGCCATCATCACAATCGTTGCTACCACTAAAACCACCTTCTCATCACCATCATTGTCACAGTCGCCACCAATTCTACCACCCCCACTAGCACCTTATTGTCACCACCACCATCCCTATTACCATCATTGTAACCACCACCCTCTGTCGCCACCATTGTTATCACGATTACCACCACCACCACTACTACTTCTGTTACTGCTGCCGCTGAAGCCACCACTACCATTGTCACCACCGACACCCCTTTGTTACCATTTCCGCCATCACCATGGTCACCACCCACATTATCACCGCCACTACCACTCCCTTGTTGTACCATCGTCGCCTTACTACCACCAGCACCACTGCCTCTGCCACCACCCTTTCCTCATCGTTGTTAGTCCTTTGACAAGTGTACCAAATTGATAAGTATTTGAGTTATCTTATCCACAGGGAATTATGTGATATTTGTTAATAACATAATAATTACTTGTAAATCACAATAAATATATGTACGTTATGTTCAAGGTTTTGTTTATAAGTTGATTTTTTTAGAAATTACTTAATTTAAACGGAAAAATAATAAAATAAAGAAAACAATTACAAAAGGTGCTAGGACTGAGCTTCCTCATTTCATTCATTCATTTGAGATCCTATTATGTATAATTAGGCATTAAATCAATTAATGTGATATAAAAGTCATTAAACATAATCCCTTAGTGAATAGATTCTAAACCCTAACATTGAATCTCAATCCAATGTTAGAATTTGTATTAAGAAGAAACTTTAACAACTATTAGAATCAACTTTATCCTTAGAAGAATAATCTAATGGATATTTCATTCCTAAAACCCATTCGGTCACTCACAAATCACATTCTCCTGAATAGAAATAAGCATTAGGCATAAGAAATAAAATGCTAACGTGACATTAATGCATAAACATACATAAATATTCATTACAAAGTCATAAATAAGAATGAGTTTGTCCAATCCCAATAAAAGACATGTTTAGTCACAAAATGTAATGAGGGCTAACCTTTGAAGGATCAAAATACAGGAGGAAACCAGAGAAACCTTAGAAGAATCAAGTCCCCAAGGTGCTCCGATAGCTTCAAGATTCTCAAGAGCTCTTAAATCCTTTCCTTAGTGAAAAAATGTCGTAAAAATGTATTTTAGGACTCTTAAGTGATCCTTATTACGCAAGTTCCACTCGAGCGGACAATCTTTAGGGCTTCTCATTAATTCTTCACTTCCAACTCCATTTCTTAGCCCAAAACCTACCAAGAAAAGCTAAATTCATTAGTTAGTTGACAATAATTGTGTTGTTTCAAATTGACCAAAAGAAGGACATTAGAGTGCGTCAATCAAGTGTTTTAGTGCCCAATTAAAGGTGAAATTTATTAAGAAAATATCATAAAATGGTAACTAACAATCGCCACCACAACCATCATCATTGTCACCAAAGTCATAACCACCATCATTAACATTTCATCACTATCCCTGCCAACACCAACGCCACCATCGTAGCCACCCTTATCACTATCACAATCACCGCCATTTCCTCGTCGTCATTGCCACCATCAATATTATTATTGTCATTGTTGCCCACATCCATTCACTATCACTACTACTATTGTCGCCACCCCTACCACCGTTATTATCACTGCCATTGAAATGTTATCGCCAGCACTAACAACACCATTTCTCCCACCGTTTCCATTACCCGATGACCACCACTCCCATTGTCATCTTGTCACCACTAGCCCTGCTGTTAGTGTCACCACCACTACCTCCACCACCACAATCACTATCATCTTCATCGCCTTCACCGTCCCCACCACCGTCAGCATCACCTATGTTAACACCACCAATAAAAATTTTAAAATTGTATAAATTTCAAATACTTAATCTAAATAAGTGAGTTTCAAAATGGAAGAATTTAACTTCATTCAAAAATATAATTTTAACAATGATAAAATTGAATTTGGATTTCCTAAGATTTTCAAATTTTCTGTCCAAACACAATCTTAATGTAGTAGTATCTTTTTTTTTACTTTTATAAAAAGTATACTTTCTCTATCTACCATTAATGTTAATTAATTATTGTTATCATATATTTTAAACTATTTAAATTTGAGTTTTTCACTATAGTAGGTCTGGTATTTTACGTCTAATGAGAGCTAGGAAACTCTAATTTAGGTCAAACCAAATTCTACACCTTTATAACACATTTATCTACAACTTTCATGAAGAAATTAAAGGCCAATTATGCCCCGAAGATACCTCAAATCGTGAAAAGCTAAAACGGTCACGCATCAGAATTTCTACATGAACACCTTGTAATATTTTGGGTATATCTAGAACTATAGACCTTCAAATAGGTTGATTCAAATGAGAAAATGTCTATAACTTATTTATGTACAACTTTTGTGAAGAACCTAAGAGCTAATTTGGCCTAGAACATCCCCTAGTTCAAAAATAAAACCTTAATCGATTAGCAGGAAAGGCTAAATCGATTAACACATAAATAGAAAGTTTTTAATCAATTAAGCGCTTAGATTAATCGATTAAATTGGTCAAAAATTGATCCTGGAGCTGGCAGAAAGCCTTTAATCAATTCAAGGGACCTCTCTAATCGATTAATTATGCAGTATGACTAAAAAACCAGATTTTATAAGTTTCTAGCCTACCAAACCCATCCTAATCATATCCAATCATCATCAAACTTTGTGGGGGAGTTAAAACACATCAATTAAGACTTGCTATACTTAATCTCACTCAAGGATTCATAGACATGAGGCTTATAGATGGGATTATGCATAAAATGCATTTTATAAGCAATCACATACCTAAAACCATTCAAACTACATCAATTATGTTTCAAACCAATGCCAACAAGTTTCAAATATATAATAGGGTTTGTACATCCTAGTCCATGTCCTAGAACCTCTTGATCAAAATATGACCCACCCACTTCTTCAATATACATATAAATCCACTATTTCCTTCAACCACGCATCAAAAATATAATCTCCAATCATCAAAATGATCATAATTTCATCAAGCATGAATCCAAATATCATTCATTACATATAGTATGGTTCAAAATCATCAAGCCTAAGGTCACAACAAAAAATTAGCCTTTCTAACACCCAAGATCTAATTTTCACACATGACCTTTAAAATATATATCTAACATCATTCACATTCCTATACATAATAAGTATATTCATATATCATATGTTTTACAAAAGATCACCAGCCAAGGCATTCCTATACGCCTATTTTACCTTCTCCACCAAAATACATATTTCCAAAATATAATGCACCTCATTCTATGCATAGCTGCATCACAATGCTAAAAAGATAACATGGAGAGTGAGTTATACATTCCAAGGGACGAATATGAATACATTTGTGATTATGTATATATGCATATTAACATGTATACTTTGCATTAAATCATCAATTATCATCACAATTTCATCATTTCAACAATATACACATACATCATATTTATTACTCAAACTCATAATAAAGTATATACATATATACATCATTACCCTTCACCATATTGGGCTAACACAAATATCATCATCCATACACAAGGTCTTTTCTTTCTATTCATATTTTACTTGTGGTATTTAGGTTGCCTTTCATGTAATCCAACCATCATCTCAATTCATTCTCTTTTGGCATCACCATGCTATATGAAAATGCTCTTAGGCTAATGAATTTGCATAAGGAAATAATTATCAATCGTGAATCCGACTGTGGGAATATAAAGGTTGGCCCAGTGGGAGGATGGCTCTATGCACGAGCATTATTATTACTCTAGTGGCTCAGTGGTGGAGTCACGAAGCTGCCCATGATTAGCTACAGGGAGCTGTATATGGTTTACCCGGTGGGGGTGGGTCTTTAAGAAGCAGGTGTCCCTAGTGGTCCTATGAATCACAGTTGCCATGGTATAATTCATGCTTAGCTCGCAACACCATTATGATATATACGTGGTTACCACAATCATGGTGAAAATGATAGGTGTTACAAGATGGGTGATGCGGTTTAGTACCAGTAAAAAGAAATTGATATGCATGTAAATAATGAGATAAGTGTACACATATTACTACTATAGTAGGGGCATGATTATGTATAACATTTCATTTATCTCCAGTGAAGATACAACATTGAACTCAAAGAGTTTATCGTACACCTCTCCCTCATTGGGACATCCAGTAGTAGTAACAATGAGGTCCGTAGAGATTTCTATGGACTTCCCTTAAAGAGAACCAAAAACGAGAAACTTTGACTTGTCCACTGGGACTAAATTCCAAAAGTTGAGAACCATTGATGGAGAATACAGAGTTTGATCGAGACAGAACTGCGTCCATCCAATGTTGTTAAGCTCTTCAGAGATATCGCGCCCTTCTAGTTTGTGTTGTCTGAGGTTGAAGACCGAGGATTCAACAATGTCTGATGCCTTGAATACCATTTCCTAGGGGAGAGGAGAAAAAGGTTTTCAGAAGAGAGAGGAAGTTTTTTGAAAGAGAAGTTAAAAAGGGAAGAGAAAGGTATAATGAAAAACAGTGGGAAAGAGTGAAAGTGAGGGGACATTAATAAAAAAATAATTTGCAACAAAAGAGAGAGAGAGAGAGAGAGAATACATTCAGGGAGTGGTTATACTAAAATGTGATAACGGCTGCCACATTTTAAAAAGTAGAAGCTAAAAAATTATTTAATATAGTAAGTCTCTTAGAGTGCGAAGTCAAACAAAGCAAGGTATATCAGCCTGATACATAGAGCACACTATTTAGGAAATAATTTTTAAATTTAAATTATGGTTAATAAAATTAAACCTAGCCTCTGTTAGAGGCTTAGTGAAGATGTCTATCCATTAATGGTCTATGTCCATGAATTTTAGATCCAAGGTTCCCTTTTGGACATAGTCACAAATGAAATGATATTTTACTTCAATGTGCTTTACTTTAGAGTGCTGAATAGGATTCTTGGAGAGGTTTATTACACTTGAATTATCACAGAAGACAGAGATTTCTCCTTCTTTGATTGAATAATCTTCAAGTTGATATTTGATATAAAGAAGTTGAGAGTTACAACTAGCTGCAGATATATATTCTGCTTCAGTAGTTGATAATGCAATGGAATTTTACTTTTTACTACTCCAAGAAACTAAGTTGCTTCTTAGGAAGTGACATCCACCACTGGTATTTTTTTTATCAACTTTATCTCCAACAAAATCTGCATCATAAACTCCAAAAAGAGAGAAAGAGTCTGTTCGTTTATAGAACAGCCTAAGATTAGTTGTTCCAACAAGATATCTTAGAATCCCCTTCACTGTAGACAAGTGTGATTCCTTAGGATCTGATTGATATCTTGCACATATGCAAACACTAAACATTATGTTAGGTCTGCTGGATATAAGATACAAGAGTGAACCAATCATTCCTCGATATAAGGTTTGATCCACCGATATGCCAGACTCATCTTTATTAATAGTACAATTGGGATGCATGGCAGTACTCATGGCTTTAGCATCAGCCATTTTAAACTTTTTGAGTAGTTTCTTGGTATACTTTTCTCGATGAATATAAATTCCATCACTAGTCTGTTGAATTTGCAAGCCTAAGAAAAATTTAAGTTCACCCATCAAACTCATTTCAAACTCTGCTTGTATCATATTTGAAAAATCTTTACACAGACTATCATTAGTAGCACACATACTATCATTAGTAGCATCAAAAATAATATCATCCACACAAATCTGTATAATAATAAAGTGTTTCTTAGAGCTTTTTCTAACAAGAGTTATGTCAACTTGGCCTCTTGTAAAGCTTTTTAAAATAAGAAATGTACTGAGTCTGTCGTACCAAACTCTGGGAGCCTGTTTCAGACCATACAGTGTTTTACTTAATTTAAAGACATGATTGGGAAGAGACACATCTTTAAAATTAGGAGGCTATCTTACATAAACTTCTTCTTTGATAAAATCATTTACATCCATCTAATATAATGTAATGCCTTTAAAGGCTGCAAATGCAAGAAGTATCTTGATTGCCTCAATTCTAGCTACAGGAGAAAAGGTTTCAGTGAAATTTATACCTTCTTATTGATTATATCCTTGAGCAACCAATCTTGCTTTGTTTCGAATTATCTTTCCATTTTCATCTAACGTGTTTCTGAATACCCACTTGGTACCAATTATACCTTTATCTTTAGGTCTGGGAACAAGTATCCATACTTTGCTTCTTTTAAATTGGTTTTGTTCCTTTTACATAGCAAGAATCCAATTTGTATCCTTTAGTGCATCCTGAATATTTTTCAGCTCTACTTCTGAGATAAGAGCAATTGTTGATTGATTGTGAAGACTAGATCTGGTTCTTACACCAGCAGCTTGATCTCCAATGATAAGGTCTGAAGGATGATAAACTTTGAACTTCCAATCTTTTGATTTTTCAGGTTCAGGCAGTTGATCTTGTTTAGTCTTTTTAGAACTTCTTGATTTTGGTTAGCCATTTTCAGTTGATTGGTCTGTCGATTATTCTTCTTCTTGTTGTATTCCTGCATCATCAGTATCTAGATCTGTCAGTTTCTTGTCAGTCTTTTGAAGGTCATCAAATCTTACATGCATAGATTCTTCTATGGTTTAAGTTCAAGTATTGAACACTCTATAAGATTTTATATGGTAGAGTATCCCATGAATATACCTTTATCACATTTTGAATCAAATTGTCCAAGATAATCCTTGGTATTCAGAATGTAATAGATGCATCCTAAAGGATGAAAATATAAGATGCTGGGTTTTCTACCTTTCCATAATTCATAGGGAGTCTTATTCAGTATTGGTCTAATAAAAATTATGTTTTGAATATAACAAAAAGTACTTACAGCTTCTACCCAAAAATATTTTGGAAGATTATTTTCATAAAGCATGGTGCTGGCCATTTCTTGTAGAGACCTATTTTTCCTTTCCACAACTCCATTTTGTTGTGGAGTTCTTGGTAAGAAAAAAATATGAGTTATTCCAGACTCATTACAAAAATTTTTAAACATCTCATTTTCAAATTCTCTGTCATGATCACTTCTTATTGTACCAATACAGTATTCTTTATCATTTTGAATTTCCTTGTAAAAGATTTTAAATACTTTCACAGACTCATCCTTGTAGGCTAGGAAGTATACCCATGTTAATTTGGTGTAGTCGTCAATGATAACAAATCCATATTTTTTTCCTGCCGGGCTTTGTACTTGAGAGGGACTAAATAGATCTAAATGCAACAATTATAGAGGTCTAGATGTAGAAACAACATCTTTCTTTTTAAAAGAGGTTTTGTGTTGTTTTCCATTTTGGCATGCTTTACATGGAAGGGTACTATTAAAGGAAAATTTTGGCAACCCTTTGACTAGATCCTTTCTGTGAAGCTTTGAGATAAGTTTGAGACTTACATGTCTAAGCTTTTTGTGCCAAATCCATCTTTCCTTAGAGTTTGAAAATAGACATTTTACATTTTGATCATTTAGTTCATGCAAGTCTACCTTATAGAGGTTATTATGTTTGTTAGTAGTAAAAAGTATGGTTCTATCATGATTGATGATTGTACACTTATTTTTGTCAAATGAAACTTGATACTCACTGTCATAAAATTGACTGATGCTCAGTAGGTTATGTTTCAGACCTTCAACAAGAAATACATTTTCAATAACAGGTGAGGGAAACTTACCCACTTTACCAGACCTGATGTTTCTTCCAGTCTGGTTCCCTTCAAGCGTGATAGATCCTCCTTTAAATTTCCCCAGGTCTAGGAACATAAACCTTTTTCCTGTCATGTGATATGAGCATCCACTGTCCAAATACCATTGTAGGGTTTTTGTTCTTGATTTCAAACATATCTGCAAAAGGAATGATTGATGATTTTGGTACCCATTTTCCTTTAGGTCCTAGATTGTTAGTGAATTTTTCATTCCTCTGTTTTCTTTTCCTACATTCATTTATAGAATGACCATGATTTTTACAATAATTGCATTTAATAATTTTTCAATTTTCTAGAACGAATGTAGGAACTAAAAGCTGCTTAAAAACTTTTGATTTTAAAACATTTTTCTTATTTACAAATCCTAGACCAAGTCCTTTTTGATTTCCCTTGGATGTTCCTAGTAAAGCATTCAAGTTTTTAGTACTAGTGACAAACTTACTTAAGGTAAGAAAGTTGACAAGGTTTTTTAGTCTAACAATTTCTTTTTCTTGAAAGTTGTAGTGGTTCTGAGATTTGTCAAAATCCTTTTTCAAAGAAGTATTTTTTTTTCTTATTTTACTTAACTCATCAAGTTTTAATTCTTTTTATTCTAAAGTATTTATGTTGTGTTTTTCTTCCTTTAATAAGATTTGGTTTTCAAAATTAGTGATCATATCAACATGCCTTAATTTTAGTTTTTTGAAATTCTTTAATAGTTTAGAGAAATCATCAAATAACAAGTCCTAGTTTTGTTTAAGTTCTGAGTAACTTTCTTCTTCAGAGTCTGAGTCACCGAGGCTAGTGTCTGGGTTTATTTCATTGCTCGTCATGAGACAAATGTGAGCTGACTCACTTTCTTCATCAGACTCTTTTGATCTGGATGATCCTTTATCATCCCAAGTAATTAGACCTTTTTGTTTCTTTGGAGACTTCCTTATTTCCCTTTTGTCCTTTCTTTCATTATTTAGAGGAGGACATTCTGCTTTTATGTGCCTTGGCTTTCTACAACTAAAATATTCTAAGATAGATTGGTCAATTTTAAACTTAAATTGACTTTTACCTTTGTAGTATTTCATTTAGAAAGTTTCTGGTCTGAACTTCTTCTTCCTTACTAGCTTATGAAACCTTTTGGTTACAAGAGCCAACTCTTCATCAGTGTCATCATCTAATTCACCAGAGTCTGGTTCGGAACTATATGACTCTTTTGTTTTCAGACCCTTGCCTTTTTCATTTCATTATATTTCAAGGCAATGCTCTTAGTGGAAGCAGATTTGCTAGTTTCTTTTTACTTCAGCTTTAGCTCATGAACCCTAAGAACTCCAAGCAACTCATCCAGGGAGAAGGTGCTCAGATCCTTAGCTTCTTCTAGAGCAGAGCATTTTGCATCAAATCTTTTAGACAAGCATCCGAGAAGCTTAACATTTATATCTTCTATAGAGGGAGTTATTCCAAGATTTTTTAAGCCATTTATAAGTGTTTAGAATCTTCCAAACATTTGATCTACTGACTCATGTTCCACCATTTTGAAGTTGTCATATTGTTTAGTTAACAATATCTTCTTTGATTTTTTGACATTTGAAGTTCCTTCGTAATTGCATTACAGAGCATCCCAGACTTCTTCGCTATTTTATAGCTGAATACCTTGTTGTATTCAGACCTACTGAAAGCGCATGTAAGAAGAAATCTGGCTTTGGCATTGATCTCTATTTTTTTGATTCATCAGAGCTCCATTCACTTTCAGCTTTACGTTGTCCTTCACTATTGACAAGAAAGCCATTATCATCGTTGATGATAACCGCCCAAATATTATATTGAGTGGATTTTATGAACATTTCCATCCTGTTCTTCCAGTATGGATAATCTCCCCAAAGAAAGCTGGGGGTCTGTTGGTGGAAGATCCTTCTGTGATCAATTGATTATTTTCAAGAAGCCGCCGTAGATCTTGATCCTTTTTAGTCGAAGGAGTGATCAACCCAAAGGACAAACTCTAATACCAATTGATGGTTCAGAGTCAGACTTAGAATGAGGGTTGAATAAGTCTTAGACTCTTTTTGAGTAAATTTTGAACCAAAAACAAATACAAGTAATCAAATGATAAAGAGAAGGAAGGAATAAACACAGAGTTTATACTGGTTCACTTCCAACATAGAAGCTACGTCTAATCCCTTCTAACTTGAAGGATTTTCATTGTTGTAAAATCTTCTTTACAATATTAGCACTAGATTTATGCTCCAAGTATTCGTTTAACAAGCCACTTCTGGCTCAACCCAAATATTCTTTCAATAAGCCACTCCTAGCTTAACCCAAGTATTCTTTTGAAACTCTATTTAGGCCAAAGTGTTTTCCAACACACGAACTAGTCCTAGTAACTTACCAGACTTATACAAATAGTAAGAATAAAAAAGTTTTAGGAACTTAGTGTACAAAAGTGATAGAAAGATTTTGATATTGAACACTAAGCATCTTTGACACAAGACCTGAGTTTGCTGGAAGCAGAGCTAGAAAGTAGTGAGGATATTTGTCTTTTTATAATAAATTGAACTAAGATTGAATGATGGCTTGATGAGCTTTCTTCTCAAATATATCTCTCTCTTGAATGTTCAAACTTTCTTGGTATTTATAGTGACTTGAAAGACATAACCGTTATTACTTCTTGATTGAAGATATAGACGTTGGAAATCCTTTGAAAGTGTTTTGTCATAGGCTTCTTGAGATCAAACCTTGAGTTGATTTCTGGCTTGAGAGAGGTCTGATTCATATTTCAGTATTTTCACGAGAATAGTTTCTCATGCATTTCCATGCACAAAACCTTTCATGAACTTATCCTTGATTAAGCGAGAAGTTGCTTTTAGAGATGTCCTGATGAGTTTTCTGACTTGTGATCAGAGTTCGCAGAGGTAGGTACGCTGACAGCTGCTGCTCATGTTGATCTTCTTCTTTTTGTTCTTTGATGATAATCATGTAAATATGGTATGATCATTTTTTTCAAAGCATCACCAAAATAGATTTTTTGAACGTTGACGAAGAGTTCTTTATTCAACATGCTTCTATCAAACTTTTGTTCTTCTACCATACTTTTAGAATATACACCCCCCTTTGTTTTTATAACTCAATCTTCATATCCTGAAAATATTTTTACACTTAAAAGAAAATGTTATGAGCAGTTCAGACTTTATTCTTTTAGTGAAAATACTTGATGAGTGGTATAAACAAATTTAGGGATTATAAAGTCCGGGGTCTGGTCCAACAAGACTTGAAACTTATATTTTTTACCAGACTTTTTCTTAATAATCGGTAGGGTGTCGAAACTACCCTGGAGCTCCAAAAATCATTTTGACACCGCTCAAACACAAATGGCCAAACTAGAAAGAGAAAGGGAAATGTCAAAAACATTACATGCAATGGAAAAGAAAAACATGCATGCGGTCGAAAAGAGTAACATGTGCATGCTTCACTATTTTAATCCTAAATTAAGCTACAGGTGTCTGATTTCAGTTATCTTGGTCTCAAAATTTTCGTAACAAAATTTACTACAACTTTTATACAGACACCAAAAGTCAGTTCCCAACAAAATAGTCCTAGATTTCAAAATAAGGTCATTGACTCAACCATTTTCCAGCTGGAATAACCTTCTGTATTTTGGGCATAAATTTTGCTCTAGGCATCAGATTTAGGCATTCTATAGCTCATTAGAAAGAGGAAATAAAAATAAATAATTTTTGTGTTTATAATTTTTCTAAAAACACAGTGGAATAATAACCCCATGCAGACTGATCCAGAAACCATGAAAATCCTAATTTTAATATGCAATAAAAGAGAGAGAAAAGAATGGTGATGCATACAAGGATGAACATGCATACAAGGGAAAAGAAGAGTTTAACTTACCGACGTTGATTTCCCATTGATCAGCAACTAGAAATCTTTATTTCAGCTTCAATCGAGCTCTTAGATAACCCTTAACAAAACCTTCAAGCTCTACAATGATGGTCGTCCCACATGCAATGGATTCAAGAGAGGAAGAGGAAGGTACATAATAGTGATGATGAAGGAGAAGATGAAGATGATGATGATGATGGCTTAGAGAGAGAGAGAGAGAGAGAGAGAAATCACGTGGGAGGGAAGCATAATTTTAGGGTGGTAAGAGGAAGGAAGATGAGAGATGATGGTGATGGAGAGGGAGGGATTACAATTTTAGAGGTGGTATTGTGATGGAGAAGAAGAAAATGAAAAAGTGATAGCTTAGGGGGGGCCGTGAGTGAGGAGGGAGTGAAGGAGAAGGGAGATGTTATAGAAAAAAGAGAAAAGGAAGAAGAATAGTGGAGGTAGGTAGATAGAGAGAATTGACGTGAGAGTGAAGTGGAATAGAGAAAATAAAGTGAGTGACTAAGTGAGAGAGGAAAGAAAAGAAAAGGAAAATTAACCTAATTGATTTAGGTTGACCAATGGCAGTTCGGTCCTTTAACCCTTTTGGTTAATAACCGTAATTGAACACCGCTTGACTTAAATTTTAAAAATTAACCCAATCGATTCAGTGATTTAATGGGTTACCTTAAAATTTTAATTTAACGACCCTCAGACAATTTATCTAATTAATTACGAGCCGACGAATTTAATCATACATCCCATTTAAATTTTCCTAAAATATCCTAATTAATAAAATAAGGATGTTACATTATGGACCAAAATTGTGTAAATAAAAGTTGAGAGACCAAAATCAAATATTTGATAAATTTAGGGAACCAAAAGCGTAATTAAGCCAAAAATTACCTATAGCAAAGATGTGGAAAGGCATAGGCCACTAATGTAAGTGGTTGTCATGAATAAGACCATTGTATTATTGTTATTGATGAACTAAGATATTCTTTGTCTTCATTGCTTATAAAGTATTATTGACATACTTATAGCAATTTGTTATTGTTGAAAAAAGTTATTTAGTATTAAAATTACTCAAATTTGACCAAAGATTAACTAAATAACTAAATGGATTGACTATTTTGAGAATGAAATATTAAAATTATTTTATTATAAAACTTTAATAAAAAATTTTACAACTCAAAAAGTTAAGAAAATAATGTATATCTTATTATGGTCTATGTTATACTTGCTCTCTTTACAAATTTTTCCCTCGGACCTTAAATTTTATAGAGAAAACCTTGAACTCTAGTCACACACCTAGTGTACATTCTGATGCAATAATATTACAGGCCAGTTAGGCAAATTAAGGCATCAGGTTTTTGATGACAATACTACTCATTGGAAATTATTGAACCTAGTTGATTAAAAAAAGTCCTACATTGCTTGAAATAACAAAGGGATTAGGAGACTTATCTTATGTATAGGCCTTAAGGCCTTTGTAATTAATACACCAAATGTGAAAACACCCATGATGATGAATGGGTGTACCAGGGTTTTGGGCACTAATAAAAAATGCCTGAAAACACTGTAAGTTTTTCTTAGTTGTAATACTGTGGTGTTAGAGTGTCGTAAGATGTGAACTTTAAAGAGTGTGGGTGTACTTGGGGCCATTGGGATGATTTGAGAAAGAGGTTTTATCTTATATATAGGCCTTAAGGCCTTTGTAATTAATGCATCAAATGTGAAAACACCCATGATGATTTAATGGGTGTACCAGGGTTTTGGACACTAATGAAAAATGTCTGGAAACACTTTAAATTTTCTTAGTTGTAATACTCTGGTGTTAGAGTGTTGTAAGATGTGAACTTTAGAGAGTGTGAGTGTACTTGGAGCCATTGGGATGATTTGAGAGAGAGGTTTTATGTGATGTAAAAGTTTTCACATAATGTTATTCTTTGGTTGTTGGTTTTAACAATGGTCATAGTTTTTCTCCAGATTTTAGAGTTTTCCATGTAAAATCCTTGTGTGTGTTGATTGTGTTATTTCCGTATATTTTACTTTTCTATGTTTTTGAAGAAAATTCTCTAGAGGAAATGGATTTAATTTCCTAACAGTGGTATCAAAGCTTCATGGGTGGGATGAGATTTCTTAGTATGCATTGTGGTTGTAGTTTTGTCTGAGTTTCCACATTAAAAAAGATTTATTCCTTGTACGATTGAGAATTTTCTTTATAGTTGAAAAGTATGCTACTGTAAGGGCTAGTTTGGAAATGTTCTGGCCAATGAAATTGGTATGCAAGCGTGTCTGTTGTAACCCATCTCTCTTTCCTGGGAACTGATTTGATGCATGGTTATAGTGATGAACACATGGTTGTAATATCAAGTTTAGAGAAATGGTTACAATCAAGATTACACAAGGTGTTACAAGGTGACAGATTTAGATATGCAGGTACCAATAATGTATTTCATGTTATTAAGAATGGTGAGGTTCTCCAAAAGGTTGGATGTGTATCCTTATGACATGTGTAAGTTGTCATCGAAGAGGATAAAGTTTTGTTAGTCGATCCACATAGGCAGACATTGATACAAGGTGTGTGGATATGTTTTGTTGATGGCTAAAGAACTTCTAGGGGAAGCTAATAAGGTAGTTGCACCATAAATTTTCAGCAAAGTTTTGATATGTGTCAAATGAGAAATTCTTGGGATTGCCACTCCCAAGTGGGGATATTCTTTATGGTGGATTATGATTATTCTTTTTTAACAATGTTTGTCAGTGAAGACAATGATTGTCGATTTAGACAATGAAATGATTGTCAGTATAAACAATGAAAACAAGTGATTGTCGATGTAGACAATTGATGTTGTACTTTTTTAATCATGATGAAGATTGTTAACTTGGTTGATTTAAAAAGTCCCACGTTGTTTGGAATGACAAAGGGATAATCAGACTTATGTTATGTATAGGTTTAAGGCCTTTGTAATTAATGCACCAAGTGTGAAAACACCTATGATTATTCATGGGTGTACTTGGGTTTTGGACATCGGTGAGAAATGTCCAAAAGCACTCTAATCTTTTCTCAGTTGTAATACTCTGGTGTTAGAGTGTTATAAAATGTGAGCTTTGGAGAGTATGAGTATACTTGGGGCCATTGGGATAACTTGAGAGGGGTTATTCCGTATATTTTATTTGTTTATGTTTTTGAAGAAAATTCTCTTGAAAAAATGGTTTAATATCCTAACAAAAACTTCTATAAAATTATCATTCAATCTAGGGAGGAAGAAAAAGTTCTCACTGCTATAAAGCCACCACAGAAGAATTATGGGACGAAGGAGCCACTTAACAGTGTTTCGGTTCTAATGGTAAGGGTTTACCTTAATCAAAAGTTTTGGTTCTGAAGGTAAGGATCAATCATAGGTCATATGTATAATGTATATATCCTTAATTGCTAAACTCTAATGAGCAGTTAATTAAGATTGTGCAAAATGGAGTTGTTTCCTTGTGTCAGAAAGTGTATATATCGTTAGACCTTTCTCTATGTTTCTTCTATACTTCGGGCATTGGGAAGTTCATGCTCAATCGTGACTACGGATTTATTTATGTAGGTTATGGTTTGCCTGAAAACTTTTAAGAAGTTTTTCATCATTTAAGGATTGTCCTTAATATAAAAGAAAGAAAGAATAGATGATAGATGCAAGAAAGAAAAAGATTAATGAGAAATGGTGCTAGATAGTAATCAGTACGTAGATAGAGTATGGCTTCTGACCAGTCTACAATGGAGAGCATTGTCTCAACCTATCATGGATTTGTACAATGTTCATGAGATGATGCACATAGCAAACATAACAATGTTAAAAATGTGGCCAATACTTATGTCGAGGGCTGATCTTACATATAAAAATGCTCTATTCATTGGCATGCTAGTATCAGTGCATCACGTAAAAGTGCCTTTGAATCTGTTTGCACAATCAAAGCTTTTTTTCCTCTGGTGAATGGTTGAATTTAATTATTTTAAATTTTAAAATAATAAATATATATTTCAAAATTTAGAAAAGAATTCATTCAAATGATGTATACAGCGGACATATCTTGAGAAATTCTTCCTTTAGAAAAACTAAATTATTATAAAAATTATTCTTACTTATATTAAAATACATGCTGTAACATCCTAAGTTTCGAAATTTTAGAAAATAACTCATCAAGGCTCGGTGGCTTGTTCCTCTCATGCGCATCGTTGGTATTTTAGACCCAATTGTCCAAAATGATGTTTGATTGAAATGATTTTAGTCTCGTTCACTTCGAGAGATCTTCAATCCCTATTTCTAGCCTCGATTTCAATTCCTACTTTGTCATGCTCAAATTCAAGAATTAAGTAAATCCATCCTAGAACCATGATTATTTACGTTTTTACTCTACGTATGGTTCATTCTAAAATTCGTAACTCTCTCATACGACCTCCGTTTCTTGAAAACTTAATGTCAAAATCACCGTAACAAAATTATCTACATTTTTCATGAAGACTTTGAAAGCCAAATCCTCACAGATTGGTACAGCTTTTAGAATATTTGCCAGCCCATGAGTTTCACGTCACTATGTTGACAGGTCCCAGAAAAATTGCTATATCACCCTCTTACGAGACTCAAATTGCTTCGTTCTTTTTGGTATAGATTCGTATAAAAAATATCTACAATTATTATTAAGGGCACAAAACCTAATGCTCAAAGGAGAATTCTTGGTGAATTAATTTCTAAACACCTACCTGATTTGAAGACGATTAGAGTATGCTGTCGTATTTTGATCATATCTCCGGCTACAGGTATCGGATCATCGCGTATAATATATCGATTTAAAGAGAAAAAGGAGACCTACAACTTTTATGTTGGGAGTTTACCTTGGTTCTGACCCCACGAATTATCCCAGAATTGTTTTTAGCACAATTATTTTTCAGTTCTTAAAAATCCTGCACGTCAAAAATCATCGGGTAATAATTTAATTTTCTGGCCACCAATTCTTAACTCACCACTACAACAGACACCTCCCAGGGCAGGTGTGAACCCCACGAGAGACCAGCCCACTCACGGTTTCCCACTCCCTCATCAGCTGCAGTTTCCACTCAACTATAACTCCTTATTTTATTGTTAGCATGCATGACATTCCTACTAGTGCAGAGTGCAATTCCTTCTCCCATTCTTTTGTGCAGCACGACAGAAACCATAAACCACATCCTCTCTTAATTTTCTAAAGAAAGCAGCCCTGTATGATGTCATGATGTATTATCATGTCATCACATCCCATGCTAACCATACCATACATATGCCATATATATATATATATACCACCACATGCCTTGCAATGACTAAGCCATTATACCATGCTATATATAAATGTAACATTTGCTCTGCCTAGAATTCATTCCACCATTATGATCCTAAGATCCATGTACCATACCATACCATGACCCCCTCTATTACATTTCATTCTGCACGTCACTTCTTCTCTTTTTAATTGCAATTCTCAAGCTCTATTTGTTCTACTCTCCTTCCTCTATAATTTCAACTTCAAAATTTTAAGGAATTCACTTGGTAGCTTTTGATTCCTCACCCATTACCAACCTTCTTCTTTATCACTTCATTTTTCTTAATTTAAACCTTGAATTGGCACCACTCTTCCTCTCTATTACACGCTGGACAGAGGGCATCAAAGAGCCAAAGAGTTTGGAGCCATTGCCTTCTCTGGACTGTGAGGTATAGAGTGGATACTTTCTTATATTTGTTCTTAGTCATCACATGCAATAGACTTTTAAATGATATTAACATGATTACTAATGCTGGAGAGAATAAGGCTCCCTTTAAATTTGAAGTGTGTATGGTTGATTGGTTAGAAAGCTTCAATTTGTAAGTTTAATTTCATCAATTGATGATGAATATTTGATGCATGATGCATGATGATGGATAATCATAACGATGATGTTTCCTTAGTTTTGGGCAGCTTTGAATTTATTTTTTTTTTAGTTGCTGGAAAATCATGTTTTAGGCAAAGTTTTAAGCTTGTAAAAGGGATTTAAAAATGTTGATGAAATGATGTTGTGAGGTATACCCGTAAGTTATAAATTGTTTGCTAAGTTTTTGCTCTTTTGCTATCTTTTGGTCTAAGCTTGCATATTGTTTTCCTAAAATTTTTTAAAACAATTCTCTAAGTTTAAGAAATGGTTTTAGGAAGATAATAATTGCTGTTTGGATTTTCCTTGGGCCATGAATGCATTGTAGTGTGTTCTTGAATTGTAGAAAAATGATATAAGGCCTTTAAAAATGCTAAGCAAATTAATTGGTATTAATTATGATGAAACTAAATTGTAAGGAAGCTAAAATACTTATTATGTTACTTGATCTAGTTTAAAAAAAATTAGTTAAGAGATTTAAAGTTCTGAAATTTTGAGAGGTATAAAAAGGGTCAGATTTTTAGATGGTGTTAAGAATATATTTTCTTTTAAGAAAAATGAAATGCTGAATTTTAAAAAATTACAAATTTAAATTTTTATTATAAAGTACAAGGTTGTATTTTCTAAATAAGTTCTTGTAGGAAATTAGTTCAAAGAAGTTTTAAAATTTAAACTAATTAAGAAGAGTTTCAAGGCTGAATTTATATATATTAAAATTTTGACTAATAAATTTTAATAATTTTTAAATTTTTATAAGTTAACCATGGACAAATTAAATTATGTAAAGATTAAAAGGATAATTTTATATGAATACTTAAGTTGATAAAGTTTTAGAAAGTTTTTACATGATTTAAGAAGTTTTAAGCAAGAAAATAATATTCTATGAGAAAATGAAAATCTTATAAAAGGGGTATAATTTAGTAAATAAATTATTATATGATATTTAAATGAATTTCTAGTTATAAATATATTATACAGTAAGTAGATAAAAAGCATTTTTAGAAAATTTTGTATCTTGACATGATTTTGGTAACACATGAATTATACTTGTTAAATAAGAATGTCGTTATAAGATATAAAAATTTTTAAGTATAAAATAATATTTAATTATGGGTTCGACGATTAATAGTCGAGAATGTTAAAAATAATAATTATTATTATTATATTTAGAATTTATCAAAATTATCGACACCTATATAGAGTAGTTATTTAAACGCCAAAAGAGTGATTTTAAGTAGCGTTTAAATTATTAATATAATTATTGTTAATTTAGAAATTTCTGGCTTTGACTAGAAATTGGTGATTGACTCGGAGCTATCGAGGAGCGTTCGAGCTTCAGGAATCGGGAATTCCAAGTAGGGGAAACATTTATATCTTAAATGTATAGATTATGAACGGATGAACGGATGAGGGGATGTAGGTTGATTTATGAATTGATTGTGATTGCATGATTTATTAATTGTGCTATATCCCATTAGCTAACTATTTATGATATGAATTGATTGATATCGTTCATATATGTTGTGATGATTATGGTGATGATTTACGTCGGATTGCAATGGTGTGGTGTTATGAAGTTAATGCTTCTGATGATATTGAATGAATGATAAATTGATGATGATTGATAATATTAATTAATGATTATTAAGCTTGAAGTAGCTTAGTATATGTGGTTGTGATTGATTACTGCATGCTATGCTTGTTGTTATATTGAGTTGAGACCCTTGGTGACGGTAACCAAGTGGTAGCCCTTGATGATGGTAATCAGGTGGTTTGTTGATGATTGATAATCATTTGGCATAACATTTACATTCAGACGCACACAGGACTACAGGGGGCCTGTGATACCGGTCCAGATGGGAGGGCGACTTGATGATAAGGCACAGACCCTGTGGTGGTTTCTTCGTATTCCACAGCCGCCTTCGAGTTGGACTCAAGGCCAGCCCGTAACACCGAGATGAGTTGCTGCTGTCACTGAGAGTGACTGGTGTTACATTATGGGCATGCGGTTTGGTACCCGTAAAACGGCTGAATCAGCTGAGAGCTGAGATATATTATTATGTTGTGTAAATCCCATCGTTAGAGTCAGATCCACATGCATATGTATTCGCATATAATTATTGAGGTTGAGAAGCTATGAGATAGCTCATGATATGTACTGTTGTGTTGTTGCAATTGAGGTATTATAATTGTTGTTAAATGACAGTGTGTATGGTAATGTTTATGATGAATTATTAATTTATGTTGGAGATGGATAATTAATTAGTAAATTATGTTGAATCCAGTTCACTACCTGTCATTTAATATATATATATATATATATATATATATATATATATATATATATATATATATATGTTCACCCCTATATGTGGTTAATTTTTCAGTGGATGTGAACCGAGGCGATACCTGGTGATTGCTCGGTTGGAGTCATCGTGATCTTGGAAATCCATATATGTATATAATTGTACATGGTATCGCCTTGGCCGGCTCTAGTGTGTACTCATTTTGATGTGTATATATATGGTTAGTGGGATGAATTATGTATTTAAAGGTTGATGAAATGACAATAGTGTTGTGGTATGTTTCCGAAACCCTGTTTTGGAATTGAAATTAATTCACAAAAAATTTTCTCAGGTTTTCGGACCTTGTTTTCTAAGGAAAGATGTTTCACATGCAACCAAATAACGTGTATTTTGTAACTAAAAATAAAAACCTTATGTATGTATATGCTTTGGAAATTAACGTGTCAATTCCGTTGCATGTGTGGAGACAATCAGACAAACTAGATCTATTTTAACAATTTTAATGGAAAATTTAGAAATAATTAAAGAAGTCAAGATTCCATAAGAGTAAAGTTAGTTTGTTCAATCTTCTTGCACCAAAACTTGGCCCCATATATCATCCAATCTACCACCTTTGTGCCTTGGCTTTGTCTGTTCCAGGGGTTGTACCATAGCTATATCTGCGTAACAGCAAAAGATGTTCATTATGGGCACCGAATAAAATTGTTAAACTAATTTAAAATAATAAAAAATTAATTAAACTAAAATTGTAAAAAAAATTATATTATATGAATTTTAGATTTATTTCTGAAAACTGAACCATAATCTTTAAATGTGAATATATAATTTGTGATTTTTTTAATATACCTAAATTTTTTAGACTGGTTATTCTATTATTGAAGTAATTATTTTTTTATTTTTTTAGGTTGTAATTATATGTTGCTATATTTGATTTTATATAAAATATAATTAATATAAAACTAAATAAATCAATTTAATCAGAACTATATTTGATCAGATAAGATATATTATTATTCATTCATTTTAACGGAATTCAACTACAACTAAAATGAAATTTTATAAAACAAAATTGGACAACTATAGTACACGAACAGCCTTAGCCTTAATGTTAGTTATGTGAAGATTAAAAAAAGAGCTATGCGTAACATGAAAGGAATTGGCATCTTAATGTCCCTTTACTTAATTTGAAGAAAGACACATTCCATAGTTTAAAAATGATATGATGTTTAGTCTCTTGTGTTTGGTTTTCAACTGGAATGTTCAAATTCCGGTTTGACCAATCCTAAAAATAGATTTTACGGTTAAATGAAGTTTTGACTATCTCAAACGACGTAAAAGAACCTTTAGATTTTTCTATTTTTATAACTCTGTCAAATTGAAACCGAGTTTATTTTTCTTTTTACTTCGTACGAGTGAAATGAAGATAGAAAATCATAATTTTTTTAGGGATCCTTATTAACTCTAAATTTTATCAACTTTTTTTCATTGAATAATTTATAATGGCATTTCTTAATTTATACTCAATGAACAATTTGTTTTTTCTTTGAGCGGGCACAATAAAAATGGAATATTCTGTTTAATATTCAAGTGATATATTATTTTTTATTAAAATTAGTTAATAGTGTTATATTATTAAAATTATTTTATTTTTTAAAATTATCTTCAATTAAGTATCTCTTTATTATTATAAAACTATAAATTTGGTTTAAAAAATAAAACATAATTGATGGTTTCTTAATAATCCTGAAAAAATAAATATTTTTACTTATTAGTTTTATAAAATAATTTCTACAGAGAAACAAGAAAATTTTACCTGATTTATAATAAGAAAGCAAGTGAGTATAATTTATGCTAAAAGATGCTAGTATATTGAATACACTCTTTCACATATTTTATATGATTGATTTAGTTTTATAAAAAAGTCAAATCATATATCTTTAAATTACTCCCTAATTTTAAAAAAAATAACTAATCATAATCATATGAAGTATGTTAAAATATATATTTAAGAAATAATGCTGGTAAATTGCCTTTAACGGCTTTTTGGGTTACGGTAGCCTTTCACGTTTATAAAGAGCTGATAACCTTTACAAAAAAAAAAAAAAAGAGCTGATAACCATAATAGTTGGATATTATATTATATAGGATTATTATGGATGTCATAGCAGAATAGATCCCAAGAATGACTCTTCCAACCCGTTAAAATAATGCTAGAGTAGGTCACAAAAATTTACTTGTATTTTGACAGTTTTTGATGGAGTGGGTCAATCCACAGGTGATTTATTCCCACTCAACTAACCCTATGCCTTTGAGGAGTAGTCCTGGCATCGTCCAATTGGACACTTCTCCACTAGGGGCCCATAGTTTTATCGGATACTGCCTCACCTTTATTGTGTCCTCCCAATGCACATGATTTCTTTCCCTTAAAATAATATTTATGTACCATGTTGTATTCTCGAATGTTTTTAGAACTGAACCCCTATTGAACTGATGGTTTAAAAGTCATTAGTCAAACTAGTAATAATAGATTATTATTGTATTATTTATCAAATCAATTCAATAAATATATTAGAATTAAAATATTATCTAATAAAAAAACTTTAAAATAATAGACACCATACCATAAATACTTGAAAGTTTTAAAAACACACTAGTCAAAACTAAGTAAAATAAAAAATATATCAATTTTGATGTATAGGTTCTATTAGTGTGTTTTACAAAAATTCGCATTGATCGTTTTCTCAGTTTTTAGCCGGTTTAATAAGTAACTGATTTTATGTCACTTCTGGACTTGTTGAGTCTCAGTTCTCGGTCCGGTCCGAACACAAGTATACTCTCGCATGTCTATAATAAAAAAAATCGGATTTTATGATATATAATATAAATAAATATTGATTAATTTTATCCTATTAAATGTTATCATCATCAAAATATTTTCATTTATTATGACTTTTCAATTGTTTTACCTTTATCTTCATTAAATATAATAATTTTTAAAAATTAAATCAACTTTTTAAATGAATTCAAATAAATCAAATGAGTTTAACTTACACTTTACTAAGTGTGAAATCTATTTATTTATTTATTTGTTATGTTATAGAAAGAAGGAGTATAGAATTTAATATTATCGTTTAAAGCCTTCATTACTCCCATGTTTCTGTGTGTGTATATTACCAGTTCATACGGAGCATTTTAGTTTTTTTTATTTTCACATTCTTTGTATAATTTTTGACCCGTGCATTCTCATGATTTTTTTATAATTTTGGTCAAATTAAAACAAAATAATATTTTAAATAAATAAATTTTAAAGTATAATTATTATAAATATGTATAGGATTATGTTTAAATACTGATATGCATTTGTAGAAATTTTTTATTTTTTGTATAGAACAAAAAATTATTTCAATAATTTAAATATTAATAAATGATAACATGTAAATTTAATTCCATTTAATATTATATCTTTGTTATAATTCTTTTAAATGTTGGTTTTCTTTCCTATTTTTTATTACGAGATATATGCAATATCTTTATATCTAAGTTGTTTAAATATTTATTCATATATTTTAAAAATACTATACATATGTTTTAAAACATATAGCTTTCACCCTAACTATTTCATAAACTAGTCCTGTTTATTAAATAAATTTATATTAGTAACTTGTAATTTTTTAAAAAAATTACTTAAAATAATTTTTAAAGTTTTGAGCTTATTTTAGTTTTTACATTTTTATTTTCATTGATATATGTTTTCTTTAAAACTTTTAGTCAATTTTAAATTATCTTTTCAACTTTCGGTTAGCCTATCCACTACTTTTGTCAAATGGATCTAAGTTGCTTTTCTTTAAAAAAATTAATCTACTTTTAATTTTAATTGGCATTTTAAGTGTATTTTGAATTGATGAATAAAATAAAAAAGGAAACTAACTTTTATATTATCTAATTAACAATATAACTTGATTAAGCTATTATAGAAATTATTCAGGTGTATTTTGTATAGATTTTATACCATCAATAAAAAATTACAACATAAATAGGAACGAAAATACCTGAAAAATCTAATTAGAATGAGAATACAACTATTTATATTATATCAATAAAAGAGTGTTATTTTTATCATGTAGTTCAAATAAATATATTTAAACAATATATTTTAATATTTAAGATTTATGTTTTAAGATTTGAAATACTATTATGATAAAAATTAAAGTTTCAACAAACTGAATTAGAAATAAAAAAAATTAAAAATTAATAATAGATGATAACTTTTTATTACATTACCATATTTTTAATAACTAACAAGTTATTATATATGTAACTAATTTTAAATGACCAAAATAAATATAGTCCTTATTTTTTTAACTTATATATACTATTGAATTGTTTGGTATGCTGGGATAGTCTCGTTACTCTCATAACCAGTATACAGTCTCACTATCTTTCTCTTTTTGCACTGGTTAAGTGGAAATCTGATATTTTATTACATTAGTTCAGTGGTAACCCAGTGCCTTCAGTTACACTGTCTAGGGTTCTTCAAACATCAGTGCTAGAATAGGTGGTGGTGGTGGTACCCGCAAAGACTCTCTAAAGCTCTAGTTAGTAAGGATTGTAAGGATACCAGAGCATTAAGAGTAATTAATGACTTATTTGATTCATTATAAATGATGGTATTTATATTCTAATGGAGGTCCAAGTCTTGATTTGACGTGTGACAGGACCAGACTATTTTTTCAGGTAAGTTGCAACCTTAGCTCAAAGATTTTGACTCGCTTAGCAGGCTTTTGACCGGAGTCTATTCAGTAAGCATATCGGTCATGCTGACATCTAGTTTGAGCTATCTTTCTGGATCCGCATCTTTTGCCTTTACCTGTCTCTCCTTCATTTAGGGGCCAATGTTGATATCAGATCATTTTCCCTTAGCTTGTTACGGTGATGGTGTTGGTGCAATGAGCTACATCTGATGTCAACTCATGCATTTTTGAATGGTAATGCGGTATATTTGGCTAGAGTGCCTATTTATTATAGTTTTTTAGAAAATAAATCGTGATTACCATGAGAGAAATTTAAAGAAAATAAAATTAAAAAGTTTAATATGTAAAGTAATGACATGTGGCACTTTTGTATTGGTGCAACGCCTGACATTCTGGGTGTCAGAGCAGTTGCATCTTTTTGAGGTTAAATGGCAAATCCTTTTGAAAGCTATGGGTCGCGTTATTTTGTATTCTATCGCGTTCCATGGGCCGCGTCTGTTCACCTTCGACCCGTTTCCCCTAAAGCTCTATGAATATAGGGATGATGGCCTAGGTTACCTCACTTTTACTTTTACTTCCTAAGAGATCCTGCTGCTCTGGTTTTAGTTGCTTCTCATTCCGATTATTTAACTTAGCCCACACTAGAAAAACAATGAGAGTAATCCCCATAGGTAGCGCTTCAACCCCAACCTTTTTCTTTTAGACTTATTTATTCTTCTTGCAATGTCAAACTGGGATTCAGGGGACGACCACGCGAGGGACGTTTCTGTGGAAATCTTTTCCAAGCCACCGTCATGGTCGTCTATGGGACCCTGGCGTGAGCTACTTGTTTCAAAAATGAATTTGCATAGGTGGGTTAGGACGGGACCAAGGGGAGCCACCTCATGTAATCCGAGGTTGGCGGATCTTAGGGACTTAACCATTTCATCAAAATCATCAACTGCCTCATTTGACTCGATAGTGGCCCATTCTACGTTGTTGGAGTCTTCACTGGCTCATGATACAAACTCGAGTGTGGTGCATTATTACGCTGATGATGTTGATTTTTCTATAAACGTGCCTTTTCTTAAACATATAGTAACCACAATGACGGCTGGAATTTCATCCATGAGGACCGACCTATAATACACTACCATGTTGATAGACATGATCAACTGCAAGGCCCGTAAAGCCCATGACCTATGTTTCTGGCTACTAAAAGAAATTTTGAACATTCCCAACTTCCATGCTGAAGGCAACGACGAGGTCGAGCTGGACGCTGGCCGGATCCAGAGATTCAAAAAATACAAAGACCACTTTTTTGTTATTACACTATTGTATAATGGCTGGGCTTACCACATGCTCTAAGAGCGATTTTTTTTATGTAAGAGATTCTTTTCACAAAGGTAGGATTATGGCTCTCATTCAATATGTTCAAGATGAAGGTGATCAAGTTTTTAGACATCGTCCTCAGCCAATCCCAACGGTTGGGGCTTGGTCTTGCCTCTCGAAGTTTTGGCCAAGCACCTGAGATTTACTCCCACCGTTGCAATATTCTTCTGTTATGCTCGTGTCCTCCGTTGTGGGAACCCCGGTGGCGGATTGGGCTTCGTCAACCTTCGATGTCAGAGCGACATCGTCAATTTTAAGGCTTACATAGAATCGACCAAGACTGTCGATGTCTCGTTCAAGCATTATTTTTTCAAGATTTTTGCTAAGGGTGACCAGACCACATTTTAGAAAGACAAAGAGGGGAGGTTTTTGTTTCACACCAGCTGGCACACTAGTATTCTTTAAGGGAAAGCCTTGCATAAGCAGTGAAGAAAAATAAGTTGAAGTGAGGGATCCTGGGCGATCATAAATGCCTTTCATGACATATCTCGAGCTACTCCCCTAAAGTGCCACTCTTTATTGGGGATTGAGGATACAAGGAAGGAGTACCTCGCTTTCCTAGGTATACATAAGATATATGTTTTTTTTCCTACTTTTACTTCATACCGGTTATTTGAATTTTTATTCTAATATTGATTTTTAACACAGAGAGAATGGGAGGAAGTGCCCTAGACCAGTTCTTGGCATTATGGATGAGGTAGACACTGACCCCGACCAGGAGAATCGTGTAACTCTTGTAACACCCTCTGTTACACCTTAATAAATTCTAGAAAAATTTGTAATTTTTTTTTACTAAAGATATGATTGTTAAAAAGAAACTATCGGAATAAATTATATACATTATTTCTGAAATACCTCATAAATATTATTAAAACTTTATAAAGTATTTGTACATTCATCCGAAGAAAATAAACATTAAACATTATAAGAAAGAGAGGAAACTCCATGGCCCAGAAGCAGTTACTTATTAACAATATTTATTCATTGGACCACGGTATTCATACCGAGCTCCCTTTCTAGAATGTGCTATATCTACTGCCGAAATTCTTCAATCCTTCCCTCTGAACCATCAAGTTAGAATATATGAAACAAAAATGTAACACCCTCTGTTACACCTTAATAAATTCTAGAAAAATTCGTAATTTTTTTTTTAAAGATATGATTGTTAAAAAGAAACTATCGGAATAAATTATATACATTATTTCTGAAATACCTCACAAATATTATTAAAACTTTATAAAGTATTTGTACATTCATCCGAAGAAAATAAACATTAAACATTATAAGAAAGAGAGGAAACTCTATGGCCCAGAAGCAGTTACTTATTAACATTATTTATTCATTGGACCACGGTATTCATACCGAGCTCCCTTTCTAGAACGTGCTATATTTACTGCCGATATTCTTCGATCCTTCCCTCTGAACCATCAATTTAAAACATGTGAAACAAAAACACGGAGAAAGGAGTGAGAAACAGAATATAATATTTCCGAATAAGACATAAGCAACAAAGGGTTTTCACAACCAATACATAATAATATCAATCACAATCACATACACAATCAATTATGAATGCATGAATGTCATGCAATATCTTCATCATAACTTACCTATATATGTGGGCCCTTAAATTTTAATTTGCACTGGGCCAACCAGGAGTTTACACTGTTCCATAAGTCCGGATAATAATAATATGAACAACTCAACTGGCATGGAAACACTTAGAGACTAGTCAGATTGAGAAAGTTTTTATTGTGAAAGTACCCGACACTAGGGAGCTACCCCAGGTCCCCTGAAGCACCCTTTCACACCCTCTCATCCCAAGGCTCGTAATTAAGCCTCCTCTAATGTATCCTCGGTTTCTATAATCCGTCCCCAGACAATATTATTTTATTTCACTTTCATTATCCATGATGCATGAACTACTCGCGTATTGAGTTGGTTAAGGCTTTTAGAAACTCAATTATTAAATCCCTTAAAGGTTTACAATATCATTTCAATAAACTGTACATTTTCTCAATTCTCTGAATTTCTGTCCCACAGAAATAAATTTGGTACAGTTTTCAAATCTCACTGAAATTGAGTTTCTAAGCCTTAAATATCTAAAAACTTTATCATATAAAACTTTACATAATCTTTCTTAAATTAAATCTTAACAAAATCAAATTTAGGAATCTCAATTATTTCCAAATATCTTTAGTTATTAAGTTGGAAAAAATAAAATAATTTTCTTTTAAAAAAAGTTTATTTTATTAAAAGAGAATAATTATTAACCAAAAATACTTAACATTACAAAATTTTTCTTTAACTCAAGATTTAATTAAATAAATTCTCATAAAATGTTTTCTTTCTAAAATAAATACTAATTTTTTTTATTCTAAATATTGAAAATAAAGTTAATAAAAATAATTTCTAAGAAGGAATAAAAGATAATAAAATTTAAAGAGTAAGGTAAGAAATTCTTACTGAATTTTAGCTTTCCATCATGCTCGCTATATGCTCAAACTCCACATTACAATGTCATCAATCAAAATCAAGCAATATCAATCATAACTAAATATCATCAATCAATCAATCATAATCAAATCATAATCAAATCATAATCAAATCAATTAAATATCATTAATACATATCATAATACAAAATTTAATGATTATTAATATAGTCAATTTGAGTCATTTTGGTCAATTCCTCGCATAGGTATATGTAAGTCCATATAATCCAGTCCTTGCATAGGTATAGTTCAGTCCATATGGGTCATAATGGTCAAAGTCCTTGCATAGGTATAGTCCAGTCCATATAGGTCATAATGGTCCAAGTCCTTGCATAGGTATGTTAGAGTTAGTTAAACCGGATATTTAATTTAAAATTTATTAAAAATGTTAAGTTAAAAAGTTAATATTTTAAAATAATAATATTATTAAATTGAAAAGGAGTAGGGGACTCCTCCCATTATTCTTATATCTTTTCATATTATACTCTTATCTCACTCCCCCTTACCTTGAATTGTTACCCAAAATGGATTTGCTTTGCGCCTCCGATTTCTAGAAATATTAATACCAATCTTATTTCAGTATAAGCATAAGACGAAGATTAAGATTACTACTTAAAACAGAAATGGTAAATTCTGAATAGTAAATAGTGAATAGTAAATAATGAATAGTGAATCGTAAATAGTAACAGTAAATAGTAAAACGTGAATAGTAACAGTAAATAGTAAAATGTGAATAGTAATAGTAAATAGTAAAATGTGAATAGTAACAGTAAATATTAAATCCTGAATAGTAACGGTAAATAGTAACAGTAAATAGTAATTTACTATTTGAATAGTAATTTACTATTGAAATAATATTTACTATGCAGAATAGTAACTTAAAATAATATTATTTTCAGTATAATAACAGATTTCTAAAAACGATATGAAAATAACCCAAAAAATATAAAAGAGAAGTATTCCTACCTTAGGATTTTGGCAGAACTTTCTCTCCAAAAACTTTTCTTCTCTCTCTCACTTCCACCACTATCTCACTAGCACTACTATATTAAGAAAACTTAATCTGAAATTGTGAATTCTAAAGAAGAAATCCTTCGGTATTTATAGGAAAAAAAATTTACTATGCATTCTATTATTTTAATATAAAAGTACTATGCATTTTTGAATTTTTTATTTCAGGTTACTGTGCATCTTTTGAAAATTTCATACATGCATAGTGATTTGCATAGTAATTGTCGGCAAAATTATTAAGTCAAATAGTAACCCTTCACTCGGTATATTTTAAATATTCGAAATGAGTCCTTTTTGAAATTTAGCGATATTATATCAGTCCCCACTAATTTTATAATAAGTAATATAAAGCTGAAATTTTAAAAATCTAAAATTTTCTGTTAATAAAAATTTATTGATACGTTTCAAATTTTTTAACGATTGGAAAAAATCAAGATTTTTCTCAAACCGATAATTTTTAGATAAGTCTACTTAAAACGGATTTTAGAAAATTTTCTTATAATTTCAATTCACTTTCTTGTAAATATTTTTAATTTAAGTCACTTATATGAATTTAAAATTATTTAAAAAATATTATTTTATTAAAAAAATTCCAAAATTCCAAAAAATTCCAAAAAATCATAAATAATACGTAGGTTAAAAAGTTCTAAAGAACCATAATTTAATTCCTTCCAAATTTTAATATAAAAATAAAAATAGGGGTGTTACAACTCTACTCCCCTTAGAAAATTTCGTCCTCGAAATTTACATTAATCAGTAAAACAAATGAGGATGAGACTCTTTCATCTCAGTTTCTAGTTCCCATGTAGCATCTTCTCCTCTCGTTTCACTCCAAATAACCTTTACAAGCGGAATTGTCTTGTCTCTTAATTGTTTTATTCTTCTGTCACCTATTCTAACAGGTGGTGCATTATATGTAAGATTATCTTTAACTTGTATGACATCAGGTTCAATAACATGTGTAGGATCAGATATATACTTTCGCAAGTTTGACACATGAAAAACATTATGGATATTAGAAAGAAAAGGTGGTAATGCTATTTGGTAGACAAGGGGACTAACTTTATGAATTATTTGGTATGAACCGATAAATCTAGGAGTTAGTTTTCGAGATTTCATTGCCCGACCGACCCCAGTCATAGGTGTGACTTTCAAGAATACATGATCGCCTTCTTGAAATTCGAGCGGCTTTCTTCTTTTGTCATAGTAACTTTTCTGCCTGCTCTGTGTTGCCTTCATCTTTTCCTGAACTATTTTGATTTTATCCGTGGTTTGTTGTACCAACTCTGGTCCTAGCATCAAGTTTTCATCAGTCTCAAACCAACATAGCGGGGTCCTACATTTTCTTCCATATAATGCTTCAAAAGGTGCCATGCCAATGCTAGCATGGAAACTGTTGTTGTAGGTAAACTCCACATATGGTAAGAATTGATTCCAACTTCCTTTATGCTCTAACACACAAGCTCGTAACAAGTCCTCTAGAGATTGGATTGTTCTTTCTGATTGTCCATCCGTCTGAGGATGATATGCTGAACTTAGACGCAGTCTTGTTCCCAAAGCCTTGTGCAAGCTCTTCCAGAATTGTGATGTAAAACGAGGGTCTCGATCAGAAATGATACTTGAAGGAATTCCATGCAATCTCACAATCTCCTCGATGTATAATTTTGCCAGCTTATCCATAGAGTAACGAATGTTGATGGGAATAAAGTGGGTAGACTTTGTTAGTCTATCAACTATTACCCATATTGAATCATGTCCTAATGGAGTTTTGGGTAGAGAAGTCACAAAATCCATGGTAATGCCATCCCATTTCCATTCCGGTATTTCCATTGATTGTAGCATTCCAGGGGGTTTTTGGTGTTCCACTTTAACCTTCTGGCAAATTAGACATGCAGCCACATACTCTGCCACCGCTTTCTTCATTCCAGGCCACCAAAATAACTTCTTCAAATCTTGATACATTTTAGTAGCTCTGGGATGAATGCTCATATAACTTTTATGGCCTTCTTCTAGAATTGCTTTCCTCAACTCCCCTTGATCAGGGATACACACTCGATCCTTATACCTCAGCAATTGGTCACTTCTTACATTGAACTCGACTTCTTTTCCTTGTTTCAAGAGTTCTTTCTTCTCTTGCAGGAATTCATCCTCTCTTTGAGCCTCTAAAACTTGCCTCAGGAATTCATTTGTCACTTGCAACGCTCCTAATCTGTAGCTGTTAGTATTAACCTTTACTGCTAGGTTAAGATCTCTGAAGTTCTCTATTAATTCCAGCTCTTTAATCATCATTGTGGACGCATGTAGAGACTTTCGACTTAAAGCATCAGCTACTACGTTCGCTTTTCCAGGATGGTATTGCAACTCAAAGTCGTAGTCCTTTAAGAACTCCATCCATCTCCGTTGCCTCATATTTAACTCCTTTTGATCAAATAAATACTTGAGACTCTTATGATCGCTAAACACATCGAATGTTGCACCGTATAGATAATGCCTCCAAATCTTTAAGGCAAAAACTACAGCGGCTAACTCTAAGTCATGGGTAGGGTAATTAATCTCATGTTGCCTTAATTGGCGTGACGCATAGGCTACAACCTTCTTGTCTTACATGAGTACACTTCCTAGTCCTTGTTTAGACGCATCACAGTAAACTTTAAAACTTCGATGTGGATCGGGGAGTACTAACACCGGCGCAGAAGTAAGTCGATCTTTCAGCTCTTGGAAACTATTCTCGCATTGTGTCGTCCACATAAAAGGTTGTCCTTTCCGTGTTAACTTGGTCAATGGGTATCCTAGCTTTGAAAATCCTTCAATGAATCTTCTATAGTATCCAGCCAAGCCCAAGAAACTTCTAATCTCAGTGATCGTGGTTGGTCTCTCCCATTTTAAAACTGCTTCCACCTTGGAAGGGTCTACAGCTATTCCTCCTTGACTAATTACATGTCCTAAAAAGTTTACTTCTTCTAACCAGAATTCACACTTTGACAGCTTTGCATACAGTTGTTTCTTTTTCAGGATTTCCAACACAACCTTCAAGTGTTCAACATGTTCTTCTCTGCTTTTAGAGTACACTAATATATCATCAATGAACACCACTACAAATTTATCTAGATATAGATGAAAAATCCTATTCATGTAATCCATGAATACGGCTGGTGCATTAGTTACACCAAAAGGCATTACTAGATATTCGTAATGGCCATAGCGTGTTCTAAAAGCAGTTTTTGATACATCTTCTTTCTTCACCCTTATTTGATGGTATCCAGACCTCAAATCAATTTTGGAGAACACCGTGGCACCACGCAGCTGATCCATCAAGTCGTCAATCCTTGGTAGAGGATATCTGTTCTTGATTCTCACCTTGTTCAGTTGTCGATAATCTACACACAACCTCATGCTACCATCCTTCTTCTTAACCAACAACACTGGTGCACCCCAGGGGGATACACTAGGTCGTATAAACTGCTTCTCTATCATCTCTTCAAGTTGTTTCTTCAACTCTGCTAATTCTAGAGGTGACATTCGGTACGGTGCAATTGAAATGGGTCCAACTCCAGGTACTAGATCAATGGAAAATTCCACATCTCTTTCTGGGGGTAAACCAGGGATATCTTCAGGAAAAACGTCAGGAAATTCACACACAACCGGCAGATTTTTGATTTTTGATTCTTGCTCTCCTTTCATTGAAAGCAATAGCATGAATCCTTGAGCCCCTCCTTTTAAAGAGACACTCACTTGGTTGGCGGTTAGAAATCTCGAATCCTCAGGATTCAAATTCATTGGTTCTTTAAACATTATGGTTTTATTATGACAATCTATTAGAACATGATTGTCAGACAACCAATCTAGCCCAATAATAACTTCTAAGCCAGAAAGGGGTAAACAGAAAAGATTGGCCTTAAAGTCCCTACCATCTATGACAATAGGGCATTTCCAACAGGCTTTAGAAGTGACAATAAGATTGTTTCCAGGAGTATGTACAGATAAGTCAAATGGTAGTTCTATCACAGGTAATTTTAGTTTTTCTACACTGTCATTGGCAATAAAGGAATGTGATGCACCTGAGTCATACATAACAGTTAAAGGAATCTTATTAATGATACACTTACCTTCTACCATGGAATCAGCATGAGATGCTTCTTCTCCAGTGATTGCAAAAACCTTTCCTTTTGCTTTCGGCCTTCCGACTGCACTGTGCGCGCCTCCTTGAGTATTTATGCTTGTACTTGCACCTTCAGGGTTTTCTCTCTTCATCTTTGGGCAATCCTTGATGTGATGACCTGGTTTGTTACACTTAAAGCAAACATAAGTGTTTTTAGGACAATCCCTTTTCAAATGGGGTCCTCCACAAATAAAACATTTAAAATTTGGTGCAGATGTTGGGTAATAGCTTCCAGTTGAAGCTTGGGGTCTGTTAGGAACAGATGCTGCTCCAAACCGGTGAAATGGTGCTTGGTAAGGCTTATTCCTTCTGAAATCTCTTCTTTGGTGATGGTGAGGTCCTCCACTTCTTATTTCTCCTGCCTTGTGAATGGGCTCACGACTTTTGGTCATTCTATCCTTATGGTCTTCTTCAAAGATCCTGCAGCGATTTACCAATACAGAAAATTCACGGATTTCCTGCATTCGTATAGCTTCCTTAATTTCTGGCCGCAGTCCATTTACAAACTTTGCACACCGATCTCTTTCATTAGTAGCATCATTATAATGAGAATGAAAACGAGATAGCTCTTCAAACCTGGATGCGTACTCTCCAACGGTCATATTTCCTTGGGTCAGTGACAGGAATTCGAATTGTCTTTTCTCTTTAACATCAGCTGGAAAGTATTTCTCCAGAAACATATCCTTGAAATAATCCCAAGTGATCTCCACATCGTTGACTTCGAATTGTCTACGCGTGCTATCCCACCAATGTTCGGCATCCTCAGATAAGGCATAAGTAGCGAAGACTACCTTATCAGCTTCATTACATTGTAATGCTCGAAAGATCTTCTCTATCTCTCGAATCCAGATTTGTGCTCCATCAGGGTTATATCCTCCCTTGAAACGAGGTGGATTGCGCTTTTCGAATAGGTCCAGTCTTCTCAAGGCATCGTTACCTTGACCTTCACGTGCTCCCATTGCATTGATTAAGCGTTCTACAACTCCAGCAAGATTGTTTCCAGCCATTAGTTTCCTGTTTCACAGTAACTGAGATTTGTCACATCAATCACAGTTACTACCAAGTCAGATATTCTATTTTCTATTACCTATACAGAGTTTACAAACAAATCAAGATAGACCTTTTCCCCAGGCCTATTGGATTAACTGCTCTGATACCACTTTGTAACACCCTCTGTTACACCTTAATAAATTCTAGAAAAATTCGTAATTTTTTTTAAAGATATGATTGTTAAAAAGAAACTATCGGAATAAATTATATACATTATTTCTGAAATACCTCACAAATATTATTAAAACTTTATAAAGTATTTGTACATTCATCCGAAGAAAATAAACATTAAACATTATAAGAAAGAGAGGAAACTCCATGGCCCAGAAGCAGTTACTTATTAACATTATTTATTCATTGGACCACGGTATTCATACCGAGCTCCCTTTCTAGAACGTGCTATATTTACTGCCGATATACTTCGATCCTTCCCTCTGAACCATCAATTTAAAACATGTGAAACAAAAACACGGAGAAAGGAGTGAGAAACAGAATATAATATTTCCGAATAAGACATAAGCAACAAAGGGTTTTCACAACCAATACATAATAATATCAATCACAATCACATACACAATCAATTATGAATGCATGAATGTCATGCAATATCTTCATCATAACTTACCTATATATGTGGGCCCTTAAATTTTAATTTGCACTGGGCCAACCAGGAGTTTACACTGTTCCATAAGTCCGGATAATAATAATATGAACAACTCAACTGGCATGGAAACATTTAGAGACTAGTCAGATTGAGAAAGTTTTTATTGTGAAAGTACCCGACACTAGGGAGCTACCCCAGGTCCCCTGAAGCACCCTTTCACACCCTCTCATCCCAAGGCTCGTAATTAAGCCTCCTCTAATGTATCCTCGGTTTCTATAATCCGTCCCCAGACAATATTATTTCATTTCACTTTCATTATCCATGATGCATGAACTACTCGCGTATTGAGTTGGTTAAGGCTTTTAGAAACTCAATTATTAAATCCCTTAAAGGTTTACAATATCATTTCAATAAACTGTACATTTTCTCAATTCTCTGAATTTCTGTCCCACAGAAATAAATTTGGTACAGTTTTCAAATCTCACTGAAATTGAGTTTCTAAGCCTTAAATATCTAAAAACTTTATCATATAAAACTTTACATAATCTTTCTTAAATTAAATCTTAACAAAATCAAATTTAGGAATCTCAATTATTTCCAAATATCTTTAGTTATTAAGTTGGAAAAAATAAAATAATTTTCTTTTAAAAAAATTTTATTTTATTAAAAGAGAATAATTATTAACCAAAAATACTTAACATTACAAAATTTTTCTTTAACTCAAGATTTAATTAAATAAATTCTCATAAAATGTTTTCTTTCTAAAATAAATACTAATTTTTTTTTATTCTAAATATTGAAAATAAAGTTAATAAAAATAATTTCTAAGAAGGAATAAAAGATAATAAAATTTAAAGAGTAAGGTAAGAAATTCTTACTGAATTTTAGCTTTCCATCATGCTCGCTATATGCTCAAACTCCACATTACAATGTCATCAATCAAAATCAAGCAATATCAATCATAACTAAATATCATCAATCAATCAATCATAATCAAATCATAATCAAATCAATTAAATATCATTAATACATATCATAATACAAAATTTAATGATTATTAATATAGTCAATTTGAGTTATTTTGGTCAATTCCTCGCATAGGTATATGTAAGTCCATATAATCCAGTCCTTGCATAGGTATAGTTCAGTCCATATGGGTCATAATGGTCAAAGTCCTTGCATAGGTATAGTCCAGTCCATATAGGTCATAATGGTCCAAGTCCTTGCATAGGTATGTTAGAGTTAGTTAAACCGGATATTTAATTTAAAATTTATTAAAAATGTTAAGTTAAAAAGTTAATATTTTAAAATAATAATATTATTAAATTGAAAAGGAGTAGGGGACTCCTCCCATTATTCTTATATCTTTTCATATTATACTCTTATCTCACTCCCCCTTACCTTGAATTGTTACCCAAAATGGATTTGCTTTGCGCCTCCGATTTCTAGAAATATTAATACCAATCTTATTTCAGTATAAGCATAAGACGAAGATTAAGATTACTACTTAAAACAGAAATGGTAAATTCTGAATAGTAAATAGTGAATAGTGAATAATGAATAGTGAATCGTAAATAGTAACAGTAAATAGTAAAACGTGAATAGTAACAGTAAATAGTAAAATGTGAATAGTAATAGTAAATAGTAAAATGTGAATAGTAACAGTAAATAGTAAATCATGAATAGTAACGGTAAATAGTAACAGTAAATAGTAATTTACTATTTGAATAGTAATTTACTATTGAAATAGTAATTTACTATTGAAATAGTATTTACTATGCAGAATAGTAACTTAAAATAATATTATTTTAAGTATAATAACAGATTTCTAAAAACGATATGAAAATAACCCAAAAAATATAAAAGAGAAGTATTCCTACCTTAGGATTTTGGCAGAACCTTCTCTCCAAAAACTTTTCTTCTCTCTCTCACTTCCACCACTATCTCACTAGCACTACTATATTAAGAAAACTTAATCTAAAATTGTGAATTCTAAAGAAGAAATCCTTCGGTATTTATAGGAAAAAAATTTACTATGCATTCCATTATTTTAATATAAAAGTACTATGCATTTTTGAATTTTTTATTCCAGGTTACTGTGCATCTTTTGAAAATTTCATACATGCACAGTGATTTGCATAGTAATTGTCGGCAAAATTATTAAGTCAAATAGTAACCCTTCACTCGGTATATTTTAAATATTCGAAATGAGTCCTTTTTGAAATTTAGCGATATTATATCAGTCCCCACTAATTTTATAATAAGTAATATAAAGCTGAAATTTTAAAAATCTAAAATTTTCTGTTAATAAAAATTTATTGATACGTTTCAAATTTTTTAACGATTGGAAAAAATCAAGATTTTTCTCAAACCGATAATTTTTAGATAAGTCTACTTGAAACGGATTTTAGAAAATTTTCTTATAATTTCAATTCACTTTCTTGTAAATATTTTTAATTTAAGTCCCTTATATGAATTTAAAATTATTTAAAAAATATTATTTTATTAAAAAAAATTCCAAAATTCCAAAAAATTCCAAAAAATCATAAATAATACGTAGGTTAAAAAGTTCTAAAGAACCATAATTTAATTCCTTCAAAATTTTAATATAAAAGTAAAAATAGGGGTGTTACAAAAAACACGGAGAAAGGAGTGAGAAACAGAATATAATATTCTCGATTAAGACATAAGCAACAAAGGGTTTTCACAAACTAATACATAATAATATCAATCACAATCACATACACAATCAATTATGAATGCATGAATGTTATGCAATATCTTCATCATAACTTACCTATATATGTGGGCCCTTAAATTTTAATTTGCACTGGGCCAACCAGGAGTTTACACTGTTCCATAAGTCTGGATAATAATAATATGAACTGCTCAACTGGCATGGAAATACTTAGAGACTAGTCAGATTGAGAAAGTTTTTATTGTGAAAGTACCTGACACTAGGGAGCTACCCCAGGTCCCCTGAAGCACCCTTTCACACCCTCTCATCCCAAGGCTCGTAATTAAGCCTCCTCTAATGTATCCTCGGTTTCTATAATCTGTCCCCAGACAATATCATTTCATTTCACTTTAATGATTCATGATGCATGAACTACTCGCATATTGAGTTGGTTAAGGCTTTTAGAAACTCAATTATTAAATACCTTAAAGGTTTACAATATCATTTCAATAAACTGTACATTTTCTCAATTCCCTGAATTTCTGTCCCACAGAAATAAATTTGGTACAGTTTTCGAATCTCACTGAAAATTGAGTTTCTAAGCCTTAAATATCTAAAAACTTTCTCATATAAAACTTTACATAATCTTTCTCAAATTAAATCTTAACAAAAACCAAATTTAGAAATCTCAATTATTTCCAAATACCTTTAGTTATTAAGTTGGAAAAATAAAATAATTTTCTTTAGAAAATTTTATTTTATTAAAAGAGAATAATCTTTAAGTTATTAACCAAAAATACTTAAAGTTACAAAATTTTTCTTTATCTCAAGATTTAATTATTTCAATTTGTTATAATTTAATTTTCATAAAATGTTTTCTTTCTAAAATAAATACTATTTTTTTATTCTAAATATTGAAAATAAAGTTAATAAAAATAATTTCTAAGAAGAAATAAAAGATAATAAAATTTAAAGAGTAAGGTAAGAAATTCATACTGAATTTTAGCTTTCCGTCATGCTCGCTATATGCTCAAACTCCACATTACAATATCATCGATCAAAATCAAGCAATATCAATCATAACTAAATATCATCAATTCAATCAATCATAATCAAATCAATTAAATATCATTAATACATATCATAATACAAAATTTAATGATTATTAATATAGTCAATTTGAGTCCTTTTGGTTAATTCCTCGCATAGGTATATGTAAGTCCATATAATCCAATCCTTGCATAGGTATAGTTCAGTCCATATGGGTCATAATGGTCCAAGTCCTTGCATAGGTATAGTCCAGTTCATATAGGTCATAATGGTCCAAGTCTTTACATAGGTATGTTAGAGTTAGTTAAACCGGATATTTAATTTAAAATTTATTATAAATTTTAAGTTAAAAAGTTAATATTTTAAAATAATAATATTATCCGATTTAAAAGGAGTAGGGGACTCCTCCTATTATTCTTATGTCTTTTCATATTATACTCTTATCTCACTCCCCCTTACCTTGAATTGTTACCCAAAATGGATTTGCTTTGCGCCTCCGATTTCTAGAAATATTAATACCAATCTTATTTCAGTATAAGCATAAGACGAAGATTAAGATTACTACTTAAAACAGAAATGGTAAATTCTGAATAGTAAATAGTAAATAGTAAATCGTGAATAGTAACAGTAAATAGTAAAACGTGAATAGTAATAGTAAATAGTAAAACATGAATAGTGACAGTAAATAGTAAAACGTGAATAGTAACGGTAAATAGTAAATCGTGAATAGTAACGGTAAATAATAACAATAAATAGTAATTTACTATTTGAATAGTAATTTACTATTGAAATAGTAATCTACTGTTGAAATAGTATTTTACTATACAGAATAGTAACTTAAAATAATATTATTTCTAGTATAATAACAGATTTCTAAGAACGATATGAAAATAACCCAAAAAATATAAAAGAGAAGTATTCTTACCTTAGGATTTTGGCAGAACCTTCTCTCCAAAAACTTTTCTTCTCTCTCTTACTTCCACCACTATCTCACTAGCACTACTATATTAAGAAAACTTAATCTGAATTTGTGAATTCTAAAGAAAAAAATCCTTCGGTATTTATAGGAAAAAAATTTACTATGCATTTTATTATTTTAATATAAAAGTACTATGCATTTTTGAATTTTTTATTCCTGATTACTGTGCATCTTTTGAAAATTTCATACATGCACAGTGTTTTGCATAGTAATTATCGGCAAAATTATTAAGTTAAATAGTAACCTTTCACTCGGTATATTTTAAATATGCAAAATGAGTCCTTTTTGAAATTTAGCGATATTATATCAGTCCTCACTAATTTTATAATAAGTAATATAAAGTTTAAATTTTAAAAATCTAAAATTTTCTGTTAATAAAAATTTATTGATACGCTTCTAATTTTTTAACGATTAGAAAAATCAAAATTTTTCTCAAATCGATAATTTTTAGATAAGTCTACTTGAAACGGATTTTAGAAAATTTTCTTATAATTTCAATTCACTTTCTTGTAAATATTTTTAATTTAAGTCACTTATATGAATTTAAAATTATTTAAAAATATTATTTTATTAAAAAATTCCAAAATTCCAAAAAATTCCAAAAAATCATAAATAATACGTAGGTTAAAAAGTTCTAAAGAACCATAATTTAATTCCTTCAAAATTTCAATATAAAAATAAAAATAGGGGTGTTACAACTCCCCTCATCCGAAAGGCCAAGCTGGTGTCTCTACCTCAGGGAGATGTCCTTATCCCTCATGAATTAGATAAAAGAAAAAAGGTCCGCTGTCGAGGGACAACAAAAAAGCAAAAAATGGCTAAAAAAACTAACTGCCGGGGGACACCACAAACTCAATTTTGGGAAATTTTGGGTGTGGCTGGTTGTCACATGTCATAAATGATGTGTTTTAGATGGTGTCAAAGTTTGGTGCTGTTTGGAGGTCATTTTGAGGAGTTAAGGTGTGCGGAAGTTAGCTGGAATGTCAAATTCTACATAATTTTATGCATTCTGGTCTGGCTAATCGATTAGCAGATTTACGTAATTGATTAGCGTAATAGATTAGTTGGTCTGTGTAATCGATTAACGTAATCCATTAGCATGTATGTCTAATTAATTAGGACCATTCTGAATTGATGGTAATCGATTAGCATGCCCATGTAATCGATTAGGACCATTATGGAGTGATGATAATCAATTAGCAAGTTTGTATAATTGATTACCATGCCCTTTGGACCTCTAAATGAGTTGAAAATGCATTCTAACTCCATCTAGCTTCCACCTAAGCTACTCTAAGACTATTTAATTGATGTTGTGGGCTTCCAAGCGGCTAAATGAAGTCCGTAAATGATCGAAAATATTTTCCCTGGATTTTTATTTATTTGGGCTTTAGGTGCTCACAATAACTACTGTGTCAATCTTACAACTCTTTTAATTATAAATTATATATATCAAATCTCATAATAAAAACTATCTGCTCATGTTTTTTTACAATGTATATATTTTAAATTATTTACATATTAGTATTTATTTCATATACTATAGTATTATTCAACATTGATCAATAACTTTATTTATTTCAATTTTATTGAGTATTTTTTCGTTGTTTACTTGAAAATATATAAAATAAAAAAATTGAAAATCAAAATAAGAATAAAATAAAAAATATTTTTTCTTCGTAATTTTTTCTTTTTTTAAGATTTTATTTAATTCAATAAAAATATTTATTATAGTGTTGATCTCATAAAAATATTATAATACATAACATATAAAATAATATAATAAATGATATTTTATTTCATTTACAAATAGTATTCCAAAATTTTGGGTATATTCACTGGTAATATTTATGTACCTCTTTTCTAGTATATTAATTAATACAAATTTTGAAATGTTGAAACGGTTTTTGCAATCTTATGGAAAAGTTCAAACAGGAAATAAAATAATAACTCCCAATTATTAATAAATTTATAAAATATTAGTTTCTGGGGAATTTTTTTTTGAATTTTCTTTTTTATTAAATTTGGTAATATTTGAAAAAGTCAAGTAAATATCTATAAACTGAATAATTTAACAAATATTAACATTAATTTATAAAATAAAATTGTAATGAAACTTCAATTTCAATTGAACTTGATTTCATTTAAATATAGTTTAATTGATTGTTTTCTAATATTATTGCATTTATTTATCTTTTATTATTAATTATGGTTATTTATCTATATTTTAATATCATGAGTTATTATTATTAATTTATACATTGGGAAAGATTTAAAAAAGGTAAAACAATATACTTCTAGCTCTTTTTTCATTTGGCAAAAAATGGTTATACAATCTACATGTAAATTATACAAAATCAAATGGGCTCAAAAGTGATTGACAACATTTCCACATCTCTACATTTTCATATTGTGATACAGTAACACAAATTTTAGTGTTAATAATCAATAATGTATCATTTAACTTTATTTTTTCTACAATGAAATGTCATTTCCTTACATTTATATAATATATGCAAATAATTTAATCTTTTATTGGACAGAAGTTATAGTAATAATTTGAGACGGTTATTGTAACACCCTCTGTTACACCTTAATAAAATATATAAAAAATCGTAAATTTTTTTTAAAAGATATGATTGTTAAAAAAAAACTATCGGAATAAATTACATACATTATTTCTGAAATACCTCATAAATATTATTAAAACTTTATAAAGTATTTGTACATTCATCCGAAGAAAATAAACATTAAACATTATAAGAAAGAGAGGAAACTCCATGACCCAGAAGCAGTTACTTATTAACATTATTTATTCATTGGACCACGGTATTCATACCGAGCTCCCTTTCTAGAACGTGCTATATCTACTGCCGAAATTCTTCAATCCTTCCCTCTGAACCATCAAGTTAGAATATATGAAACAAAAACACGGAGAAATGAGTGAGAAACAGAATATAATATTCTCGATTAAGACATAAGCAACAAAGGGTTTTCATAAACTAATACATAATAATATCAATCACAATCACATACACAATCAATTATGAATGCATGAATGTTTTGCAATATCTTCATCATAACTTACCTATATATGTGGGCCCTTAAATTTTAATTTGTACTGGGCCAACCAGGAGTTTACACTGTTCCATAAGTCCGGATAATAATAATATGAACAGCTCAACTAGCATGGAAACACTTAGAGACTAGCCAGATTGAGAAAGTTTTTATTGTGAAAGTACCCGACACTAGGGAGCTACCCCAGGTCCCCTGAAGCACCCTTTCACACCCTCTCATCCCAAGGCTCGTAACTAAGCCTCCTCTAATGTATCCTCGGTTTCTATAATCCGTCCCCAGACAATATCATTTTATTTCACTTTAATGATTCATGATGCATGAGCTACTCGCGTATTTAGTTGGTTAAGGCTTTTAGAAACTCAATTATTAAATACCTTAAAAGGTTTACAACATCCTTTCTATAAACTATACATTTTCTCAGTTTTCTGAATTTCTGTCCCATAGAAATAAATTTGGTACAGTTTTTAATTCTCACTGAAATTGAGTCTCTAAGCCTTAAATATCTCAAAACCTTTTCATATAAAACTTTTACATAATCTTTCTCAAATTGAATCTTAATAAGATCAAATTCTCAATTATTTCCAAATATCTTTAGTTATTAAGTTGGAAAAATAAAATAATTTTCTTTTGAAAATTTTAATTTATTAAAAGAGAATAATTATTAACCAAAAATACTTAAAATTATAAAATTTTTCTTTAACTCAAGATTTAATTATTTCAATTAATTCTCATAAAATGTTTTCTTTCTAAAATCAATACTAATTTTTTTATTCTAAATATTGAAAATAAAGTTAATAAAAATAATTTCTAAGAAGAGAAGATTTAAAGTAAAAATTTAAAGAGTAAGGTAAGAAAATTCTTACTGAATTTAGCTTTCCGTCATGCTCGCTATATGCTCAAACTCCACGTCACAAAATCATCAATCAAAATCAAGCATTATCAATTATAACTAAATATCATCAATCACATCAAATATTATTAATCACAATTAAATATCAATCAAAATCAAGTCAATAAAGCATTATTTATAAATATTATAATTCAAAGTTTAATGGTTATTAATATAGTCAATTTGAGTCCTTTTGGTCAATTCCTCGTATAGGTCTATGTAAGTCCATATAATCCAGTCCTTGCATAGGTATAGTTCAATCCTTATGGGTCATAGTGGTTCAAGTCCTTGCATAGGTATAGTCCAGTCCATATAGGTTATAAAAGTATAGGTCCTTGCATAGGTATGTTAGATTTAGTTACATCAGATATTTAATTTAAAATTTATTAAAAATTTGAAGTTAAAAAGTTAATATTTTAAAATAATAATATTATCAAATTTAAAAGGAGTAGGGGACTCCTCCCATTATTCTTATGTCTTTTCATATTATACCCTTATCTCACTCCCCCTTACCTTGAGTTGTTACCAAAAGAGAGTTTGCTTTACGCCTCCGATTTCTAGAAATATTAATATCAATCTTAATTCAGTATAGGCATAAGATGAAAATTAAGATTACTACTTAAAGCAGAAATGGTAAATTTTGAATAGTGAATAGTGAATAGTGAATAGTAAATTGTGAATAGTAATAGTAAATAATAAAATGTGAATAGTAACGGTAAATAGTAAATCATGAACAGTAACGGTAAATAGTAAATCATGAATACTAACAGTAAATAGTAAATCGTGAATAATAAAGGTAAATAGTAACAGTAAATAGTAATTTACTATTTGAATAGTAATTTACTATTCAAATAGTATTTTACTATACAGAATAGTAACTTAAAATAATATTATTTCAAGTATAATGATAGATTTTTAAAAACGATATAAAAATAACTCTAAAAAATATAAGAGAGACATATTCTTACCTTAGGATTTTAGCAGAACCTTCTTCCAAAAAAATTTATTTCTCTCTCTCACTTCTACCACTATCTCACTAGCACTACTATATTAAGAAAACTTAATCTGAAATTGTGAATTCTAAAGAATAAATCCTTCGGTATTTATAGGAAAAAAATTTACTATGCATTCCATTATTTTAATATAAAAGTACTATACATTTTTAAATTTTTTATTTCTGGTTACTGTGCATCTTTTAAAAATTTCGTACATGCACAGTGTTTTGCATAGTAACTGTCGGCAGAATTATTAAGCCAAATAGTAACCTTTCACTCGGTATATTTTAAATATTCAAAATGAGTCCTTTTTGAAATTTAGTGATATTATATCAGTCCTCACTAATTTTATAATAACTAATATAAAGTTTAAATTTTCAAAATCTAAAATTTTCTGTTAATAAAAATTTATTAATATGTTTCCAATTTTTTAACGATTGGAAAAAATCAAGATTTTTCTCAAACCGATAATTTTTAGATAAGTCTACTTGAAATGGGTCTTAGAAAATTTTCTTATAATTTAACTTCATTTTCTTATAAATATTTTTAAATTTAAGTCACTTATATGAATTTAAAATTATTTAAAAAATATTATTTTATTAAAAAAATTCAAAAATTCCAAAAAATTCCAAAAAATCATAAATAATACGTAAATTAAAAAGTTCTAAAGAACCATAATCTAATTACTTAAAAATTTTAATATAAAAATAAAAATAGGGGTGTTACAACTCTACTCCCCTTAGAAAATTTCGTCCTCGAAATTTACATTATTCAGTAAAACAAATGAGGATGAGACTCTTTCATCTCAGTTTCTAGTTCCCATGTAGCATCTTCTCCTCTCGTTTCACTCCAAATGACCTTTACAAGCGGAATTGTCTTGTCTCTTAACTTTTTTATTCTTCTGTCACCTATTCTGACAGGTGATGCATCATATGTAAGATTATCTTTAACTTGTATGACATCAGGTTCAATAACATGTGTAGGATCAGATATATACTTTCATAAGTTTGACACATGAAAAACATTATGGATATTAGAAAGAAAATGTGGTAATGCTATTTGGTAAGCAAGGGGACTAACTTTATGAATTATTTGGTATGGACCACTAAATCTAGGAGTTAGTTTTCAAGATTTCATTATCCGACCGACCCCAGTCGTAGGTGTGACTTTCAAGAATACATGATCGCCTTCTTGAAATTCGATCGGCTTCCTTCTTTTGTCATAGTAACTTTTCTGCCTGCTCTGTGTTGCCTTCATCTTTTCCTGAACTATTTTGATTTTATCCGTGGTTTGTTGTACCAACTCTGGTCCTAGCATCAAGTTTTCACCAGTCTCAAACCAACATAGCGGGGTCCTATATTTTCTTCCATATAATGCTTCAAAAGGTGTCATGCCAATGCTAGCATGAAAACTGTTGTTGTAGGTAAACTCCACATATGGTAGGAATTGATTCCAACTTCCTTTATGCTCCAACACACAAGCTCGTAACAAGTCCTCTAGAGATTGGATTGTTCTTTCTGATTGTCCATCTGTCTGAGGATGATATGCTGAACTCAGACGTAGTCTTGTTCCCAAAGCCTTGTGTAAGCTCTTCCAGAATTGTGATGTAAAACGAGGGTCTCGATCAGAAATGATACTTGAAGGAATTCCATGCAATCTCACAATCTCCTCGATGTATAATTTTGCCAGCTTCTCCATAGAGTAACGAATATTGATGGGAATAAAGTGGATAGACTTTGTTAGTCTATCAACTATTACCCATATTGAATCATGTCCTAATGGAGTTTTGGGTAAAAAAGTCACAAAATCCATGGTAATGCTATCCCATTTCCATTCTGGTATTTCCATTGATTGTAGCATTCCAGGGGGTTTTTGATGTTCCACTTTAACCTTCTGGCAAATTAGACATGCAGCCACGTACTCTGCCACCGCTTTCTTTATTCCAGGCCACCAAAATAACTTTTTCAAATCTTGATACATTTTAGTAGCTCCGGGATGAATGCTCACATAACTTTTGTGGCCTTCTTCCAGAATTGCTTTCCTTAACTTCTCTTTGTTAGGGATACACACTCGATCCTTATATCTCAGTAATTGGTCATTTCTTATATTGAACTCGACTTCTTTTCCTTGTTTCAATAGTTCTTTCTTCTCTTGCAGGAATTCATCATCTCTTTGAGCCTCTAAAACTTGCCTCAAGAATTCACTTGTCACTTGCAACGCTCCTAATCTGTAGCTGTTAGCATTAACCTTTACTGTTAGGTTAAGATCTCTGAAGTTCTCTATCAATTCCAGCTCTTTAATCATCATTGTGGACGCATGTAGAGACTTTCGACTCAAAGCATCAGCTACTACGTTCGCTTTTCCAGGATGGTATTGCAACTCAAAGTCGTAGTCCTTTAAGAACTCCATCCATCTTCGTTGCCTCATGTTTAACTCCTTTTGATCGAATAAATACTTGAGACTCTTATGATCGCTAAACACATCAAATGGTGCACCGTATAGATAATGCCTCCAAATCTTTAAGGCAAAAACTACAGCGGCTAACTCTAAGTCATGGGTAGGGTAGTTAATCTCATGTTGCCTTAATTGGCGCGACGCATAGGCTACAACCTTCTTGTCTTGCATGAGTACACTTCCTAGTCCTTGTTTAGACGTATCACAGTAAACTTCAAATCTTCTATGTGGATCGGGGAGTACTAACACTGGCGCAGAAGTAAGTCGATCTTTCAGCTCTTGAAAACTATTCTCGCATTGTGTCGTCCACACAAAAGGTTGTCCTTTATATGTCAACTTGGTCAGTGGGTATCCTAGCTTGGAAAATCCTTCAATGAATCTCCTATAGCATCCAGCCAAGCCCAAGAAACTTGTAATCTCAGTGATCGTGGTTGGTCTCTCCCATTTTAAAACTGCCTCCACCTTGGAAGGGTTTGCAGCTATCCCTCCTTGACTAATTACATGTCCTAAAAAGTTTACTTCTTTCAACCAGAATTCACACTTCGACAGCTTTGCATACAGTTGTTTCTTTTTCAAGATTTCCAACACAATCTTCAAGTGTTCAACATGTTCTTCTCTGCTTTTAGAGTACACTAATATATCATCAATGAACACCACTACAAATTTATCTAGATATGGATGAAAAATCCTATTCATGTAATCCATGAATACGGCTGGTGCATTAGTTACACCAAAAGGCATTACTAGATATTCGTAATGGCCATAGCGTGTTCTAAAAGCAGTTTTTGGTACATCTTCTTTCTTCACCCTTATTTGATGGTATCCAGACCTCAAATCAATTTTGGAGAACACAGTGGCACCACACAGCTGATCCATCAAGTCGTCAATCCTTGGCAGAGGATATCTATTCTTGATCGTCACCTTGTTCAATTACCGATAATCTACACATAACCTCATGCTACCATCCTTTTTCTTAACCAACAACACTGGTGCACCCCAGGGGGATACACTGGGTCGTATAAACTGCTTCTCGATCATCTCTTCAATTTGTTTCTAGAGCTCTACTAATTCTAGAGGTGACATTCGGTATGGTGCAATCGAAATAGGTCCAACTCCAGGTACTAGATCAATGGCAAATTCCATATCTCTTTCTATGGGTAAACCAGGGATATCTTCAAGAAAAACGTCAGGAAACTCATACACAACCGACAGATTTTTGATTTTTGATTCTTGCTCTCCTTTCGTTGAAAGCAATAGCATGAATCCTTGAGCCCCTCCTTTTAAAAAGGCACTCACTTGGTTGGCGGTTAGAAATCTCGAATCCTCAGGATTCAAATTCACTGGTTCTTTAAACATTATGGTTTTATTTTGACAATCTATTAGAACATGATTGTTAGACAACCAATCTAGCCCAATAATAACTTCTAAGCCAGAAAGGGGTAAACAGAAAAGATTAGCCTTAAAGTCCTTACCATCTATGACAATAGGGCATTTCCAACAGGCTTTAGAAGTGACAATGGGATTGTTTCCAGGAGTATGTACAGATAAGTCAAATGGCAGTTCTATCACAGGTAATTTTAGTTTTTCTACACAGTCATTAGCAATAAAGGAATGTGATTCACTTGAGTCATACATAACAGTTAAAGGAATCTTATTAATGATACACTTACCTTCCACCATGGAATCAGAATGAGATGCTTCTTCTCCAGTGATTGTAAAAACCTTTCCTCTTGCCTTCGGCCGTCTGACTGCACTGTGCACGCCTCCTTGAGTATTTATGTTAGTACTCGTATCTTCAGGGTTTTCTCTCTTCATCTCTGGGCAATCCTTGATATGATGACCTGGTTTGTTACACTTAAAACAAACATAAGTGTTTTTAGGACAATCCCTTTTCAAATGGGGTCCTCTACAGATAAAACATTTAAAATTTGGTGCAGATGTTGGGTAATAGCTTCCAGTTGAAGCTTAGGGTCTGTTAGGAACAGATGCTGCTCTAAACCAGTGAAATGGCGCTTGGTAAGGCTTATTTCTCCTGAAGTCTCTTCTTTGGTGTTGGTGAGGTCCTCCACTTCTCATTTCTCCCGCCTTGTGAATGGGCTTACGACTTTTGGTCATTCTATTCTTAAGATCCTCTTCAAAGATCCTGCAGCGATTTACCAATACAGAAAATTCACGGATTTCCTGCATTCGTATAGCTTCCTTAATTTCTGGCCGCAGTCCATTTACAAACTTTACACACCGATCACCTTCGTTAGTAGCATAATTATAATGAGAATGAAAACGAGAGAGCTCTTCAAACCTGGATGCGTACTCTCCAACGTTCATATTTCCTTGGGTCAGTGATAAGAATTTGAATTGTCTTTTCTCTTTAACATCAGCTGGAAAGTATTTCTCCAGAAACATATCCTTGAAATAATCCCAAGTGATCTCCATGTCGTTGACTTCGAATTGTCTACGCATGCTATCCCACCAATGTTCGACATTCTCAGATAAGGCATAAGTAGCGAAGACTACCTTATCAGCTTCATTACATTGCAATGCTCGAAAGATCTTCTCTATCTCTCGAATCTAGGTTTGTGCTCCATCAGGGTTATATCCTCCCTTGAAACGAGGTGGATTGCGCTTTTCAAATAGGTCCAACCTTCTCAAGGCATCATTACCTTGACCTTCACGTGCTCCCGTTGCATTGATTAAGCGTTCTACAACTCCAGCAAGATCGTTTCCAGCCATTAGTTTCCTGTTTCACAGTAACTGAGATTTGTCACATCAATTACAGTTACTACCAAGTCAGATATTCTATTCTCTATCACCTATACAGAGTTTACAGACAAAGCAAGATAGACCTTTTCCCCAGGCCTATTGGATTAACTGCTCTGATACCACTTTGTAACACCCTCTGTTACACCTTAATAAAATATATAAAAATTCGTAAATTTTTTTTAAAAGATATGATTGTTAAAAAGAAACTATCGGAATAAATTATATACATTATTTCTGAAATACCTCATAAATATTATTAAAACTTTATAAAGTATTTGTACATTCATCCGAAGAAAATAAACATTAAACATTATAAGAAAGAGAGGAAACTCCATTGCCCAGAAGCAGTTACTTATTAACATTATTTATTCATTGGACCACGGTATTCATACCGAGCTCCCTTTCTAGAACGTGCTATATCTACTGCCGAAATTCTTCGATCCTTCCTTCTGAACCATCAATTTAGAATATATGAAACAAAAACACGGAGAAAGGACTGAGAAACAGAATATAATATTCTCGATTAAGACATAAACAACAAAGGGTTTTCACAAACCAATACATAATAATATCAATCACAATCAATTATAAATGCATGAATGTTATGCAATATCTTCATCATAACTTACCTATATATGTGGGCCCTTAAATTTTAATTTGCACTGGGCCAACTCGGAGTTTACACTGTTCCATAAGTCCGGATAATAATAATATGAACAGCTCAACTGGCATGGAAATACTTAGAGACTAGTCAGATTGAGAAAGTTTTTATAGTGAAAGTACCCGACACTATGGAGCTACCCCAGGTCCCCTGAAGCACCCTTTCACACCCTCTCATCCCAAGGCTCGTAATTAAGCCTCCTCTAATGTATCCTCGGTTTCTATAATCCGTCCCCAGACAATATCATTTTATTTCACTTTAATGATTCATGATGCATGAGCTACTCGCGTATTTAGTCGGTTAAGGCTTTTAGAAACTCAATTATTAAATACCTTAAAAGGTTTACAACATCCTTTCTATAAACTGTACATTTTCTCAATTCTCTGAATTTCTGTCCCATAGAAATAAATTTGGTACAATTTTTAATTCTCACTGAAATTGAGTCTCTAAGCCTTAAATATCTCAAAACTTTTTCATATAAAACTTTTATATAATCTTTCTCAAATTGAATCTTAACAAGATCAAATTCTCAATTATTTTCAAATATTTTTAGTTATTAAGTTGGAAAAATAAAATAATTTTCTTTTAAATATTTTATTTTATTAAAAGAGAATAATTATTAACCAAAAATAGTTAAAATTACAAAATTTTTCTTTAACTCAAGATTTAATTATTTCAATTAATTCTCATAAAATGTTTTCTTTCTAAAATAAATACTAATTTTTTTTATTCTAAATATTGAAAATAAAGTTAATAAAAATAATTTCTAAGAAGAGAAGATTTAAAGTAAAAATTTAAAGAGTAAGGTAAGAAATTTCTTACTGAATTTAGCTTTCCGTCATGCTCGCTATATGCTCAAACTCCACGTCACAAAATCATCAATCAAAATCAAGCATTATCAATTATAACTAAATATCATCAATCACATCAAATATTATTAATCACAATTAAATATCAATCAAAATCAAGTCAATAAAGTATTATTTATAAATATTATAATTCAAAGTTTAATGGTTATTAATATAGTCAATTTGAGTCCTTTTGGTCAATTCCTCGTATAGGTCTATGTAAGTCCATATAATCCAGTCCTTGCATAGGTATAGTTCAATCCTTATGGGTCATAGTGGTCCAAGTCCTTGCATAGGTATAGTCCAATCCATATAGGTTATAAAATTATAGGTCCTTGCATAGGTATGTTAGATTTAGTTACATCAGATATTTAATTTAAAATTTATTAAAAATTTTAAGTTAACAAGTTAATATTTTAAAATAATAATATTATCAAATTTAAAAGGAGTAGGGGACTCCTCTCATTATTCTTATGTCTTTTCATATTATACTCTTATCTCACTCCTCCTTACCTTGAGTTGTTACCAAAAGAAAGTTTGCTTTGCGCCTCCGATTTCTAGAAATATTAATATCAATCTTATTTCAGTATAGGCATAAGATGAAAATCAAGATTACTACTTAAAGCAGAAATGGTAAATTTTGAATAGTGAATATTGAATAGTAAATTGTAAATAATAACAGTAAATAGTAAAACATGAATAGTAACAGTAAATAGTAAATCATGAATAGTAATAGTAAATAGTAAATCATGAATGGTAACAATAAATAGTAAATCATGAATAGTAAAGGTAAATAGTAACAGTAAATAGTAATTTACTATTTGAATAGTAATTTACTATTGAAATAGTATTTTACTATACAGAATGGTAACTTAAAATAATATTATTTCCAGTATAATGATAGATTTTTAAAAACGATATGAAAATAACTCTAAAAAATATAAGAGAGACGTATTCTTACCTTAGGATTTTAGCAGAACCTTCTTCCAAAAAAATTTATTTCTCTCTCTCACTTCCACCACTATCTCACTAGCACTACTATATTAAGAAAACTTAATCTGAAACTGTGAATTCTAAAGAAATCCTTCGGTATTTATAGGAAAAAAATTTACTATGCATTTCATTATTTTAATATAAAAGTACTATACATTTTTAAATTTTTTATTCCTGGTTACTGTGCATCTTTTGAAAATTTTGTACATGCACAGTATTTTACATAGTAATTGTCGAGAGAATTATTACGCCAAATAGTAACCTTTCACTCGGTATATTTTAAATATTCAAAATGAGTCCTTTTTGAAATTTAGCGATATTATATCAGTCCTCACTAATTTTATAATAACTAATATAAAGTTTAAATTTTAAAAATCTAAAATTTTCTGTTAATAAAAATTTATTAATACGTTTCCAATTTTTTAACGATTGGAAAAAATCAAGATTTTTCTCAAACCGATAATTTTTAGATAAGTCTACTTGAAATGGGTCTTAGAAAATTTTCTTATAATTTAACTTCATTTTCTTATAAATATTTTCAATTTTAAGTCACTTATATGAATTTAAAATTATTTAAAAAATATTATTTTATTAAAAAAATTCCAAAATTCCAAAAAATTCTAAAAAATCATAAATAATACGTAAATTAAAAAGTTCTAAAAAACCATAATCTAATTACTTCAAAATTTTAATATAAAAATAAAAATAGGGGTATTACAGTTATTGTATACATTTAATATATATTATATTACAATAGTAAATTTTATTATAAATATTATTAATATGTTATAATCTATAATTTTAACTTTATTTAACATGTATGGAACATATAATGAAAACAAACATAAACTTTACGAGAGAAAATGGTAAATAATAGATTAATAAAAATTTATTATTTTCAAAGTTTAGGATAATCTGACAATAACAATAGATCATGAATCAAAAAGTTCAATATGATTTATCTATTTTTTTATTTTTTATCTAAATTCATTGAAAAAATTCAATATGATAAAAATTAAATTTACAGAGTCATCTAGTGGTTAAAAATAATCTTTGGATGAAATATTGATTCAATGTGATGATTAATTTATGTGATTAAAAATTATTTTCATACAGTAGTTAATTTAATTTGGCACGAAAATTGCTATCTTTGTGAAAGTGAAGCACAAACATTAATTAAATTAAATTAAAAATTTTACAATTTCTTAATATATAATTTTAAAATTAGGTGATATTTTTAGATGTTTGTATTTATTTAAAACTATGAACAAAACTTATTTTCAATCACGCCACGTCCTACTAATTTTTTTGTCGATGTAAATAATAAATTAATTCAAACGGTAAAATTAATACTCATTGATATGTATTAATTCATGATGTATAAATTTATGAATCTTCAAATTAAATAATAAAATAAATAATAAATTTATAATTATTCATTAATTTGTCTTTATTAATAAATATTTATTGAATCAGTCCAATATTTCCATCTCTATACATTCAAACCGGTTTATATTTCTTAAAATGTTATTAGTTAATTAATTAATATAATCAAACATCAAAATAATAATAATCGACAAATTTGTTGGGATATGATTACCAACAACGTTAAATAAATCTAATAATTTAAATGAGGAAATGAAAAAATATTTAAATTGTTATTAAATCGCATAATCAAAATTAATGTGTACAAAGGAAAGCTGATAAAACTTATCAGTTTTATATCCATAAATATTAAGAAAAGATATGATATATGATTTACCACCAAATTTGCTGAAACAAAATTCAAACGTTAAATCAAATATTAAAAACTCAAACTTAAAATCTCAAACGTTGATGATTTTGGATAATAAAGCTGACTACGACCACCACCAACGGCAGAAAAGATCATCAAACTTTCCGTCAATATATTTAATAATAAAGAGTAATATATTTATTAAATATTATTATTAAAAATAATATAAATAATAAATATATTTATTAAAGATATTATTATTTGATAAATACTATGTTAGTATTATTTTCAAACATGGGCATTCGAAGCCTAAAAAACTTACAGTTCTAATTTAAAATAAACATAAGATATAACAACTGAAACATGTATTTAACACAAGGTGACAGATTATATACGGCAACCTAGGAAAGCACAAGCGCTGTAAAAGCATACATGGGTATGCGTGCAAAGAAATCCTATCCGCAAGTTATTTTTGTTATTACATATCTACACAACACACATCATACACAGATGCATTCTCTGCTTAACCTTTTCTCCCTCCCCACCTAAGAGCGAATACAATCCCTGCACATTGGTATATTTGAGAGAGAGAGAGAGAGAGAGAGAGAGGATTCACCTTTTGATAATGATGCATGGACGGTTCTAAGTTCTAACTTTCTCATCAATAAATGAAACTAACAATTCTATCAGCAATTGAAAATAAATACAATAAATTTGGGAAAGGCCAGTGGTACTTTAAAGTGGAAGAAAACTCCACCTAGAAGAGGAAAGTGCTCCTAGCTTTATAATCAGAATAGACCCTCTACCATGTTCCCCTGTCTCTGAGTCTGAGCCACCCAAGGGAATGACAATGGAGAAACATTTGCAAACGTTGTTTGTCTTGTTGAATGTGCTTGCTCTCAGTACCTCTTTGGTGTCCACAGAGCAGAGTCATGGTATCTCAGCTGTAGGAGACCCAGGAATGCAGAGAGATGGTCTCAGGGTAGCCTTTGAGGCTTGGAACTTCTGCAATGAAGTTGGTCAAGAAGCTCCTCACATGGGTAGCCCAAGAGCTGCTGACTGTTTTGATCTTTCAGGTAACCCAAAATCACTTCCCTTCTTTTATACAATTTTTAAAATATCTATGTTTCTGCAATTAATTATATAACTCCTCAATATTGTGTTTTTCTTGTATTGTTACATATGTTGTTTAATATGTCCTCTCCACATTCTATAGAGTTTCCTAACATATTGTACAATTTACTTTTATTTTTAGTTTTTTTGCCCCATAATGGGCGATGCTTTTCTTTTGTTGAAAGTTTTGGTTGGTTATGATGGCCAGGTTCTCTGGTTCACAAGGTCACAGAAACTCATAACAGACTTGGGGTGGGGGATTCATTTCCTGGTCTGGAAATAGAATATATAAATGATACAGATCGTTATGCAGCTCAAAAGGAACTGTTTTTGGGTTCTTTGTGTGAAGTTGCCGACACCCCTAGGCCATGGCAATTTTGGATGGTAATGCTGAAGAATGGAAACTATGATACCACGTCTGGGTTATGTCCTAAGGATGGGAAAAAAGTACCTCCTTTTAGTCCGGGACGGTTTCCTTGTTTTGGACAAGGGTGCATGAACCAACCCATCTTGTGTCATCAACAGACACAGATCAAAGATGGCACAATGCAAGGGAGTTTTAGTGGTACTTATGATTTGGATTTTGATTGTAAGGGTGAACAAGATGGTCTCTCTTACTACGAGGTAGTTTGGGAGAAGACAGTTGATGTTGGGAGTTGGGCGTTCAAACACAAATTAAGGACTTCAAAGAAATACCCTTGGTTGATGTTGTACCTCAGAGCTGATGCAACCAAAGGATTCTCTGGAGGTTACCATTATGACACAAGAGGAATGCTGAAAATTGTAAGTTTTAACATTTCCTTTAGATTTTAATGTTTCCAAGGATACATTAATTGCAGTTCCATTTTCTAGCTTGACCTGTGGTATCGGTTCTGAGTCACAATAAATACAATTCTGTTAAATTTGATAGAAAGAATTTGACTGCCATAATAGTTCTGCCTAGTGAAACTTGAATAGAGTATATATATATACACACACACACATAAAAGAGGCCAATTCAGTTTAATTGGCTATTAAATTATTGCATATTGTGTGAAGTCTTCATAATTTTGCTCAATGTATGTGGTTTGATTTGCCATGATTCACTATTTGGTTTGGTGATTCAGCTTCCTGAGTCACCAAATTTCAAGGTCAGGTTGAGCTTAGATATAAAGAAGGGGGGAGGAGCCAAGAGCCAGTTCTATCTTCTAGACATTGGAAGCTGCTGGAAGAATAATGGTGCTCCATGTGATGGAGATGTGCTCACTGATGTCACGAGGTACAGTGAGATGATCATTAATCCTGAGATCCCAGCATGGTGCAGCCCCAAAGGATTGGTTAATTGCCCACCATTTCATATTACTCCTGACAACAAAAAAATCTATAGAAATGACACAGCCAATTTCCCCTACTCAGCTTATCACTACTACTGTGCTCCTGGAAATGGCCAACACTTGGAGCAACCAGTGAGCACTTGTGATCCATACAGCAACCCTCAGGCACAAGAGATAGTTCAGTTGCTGCCTCACCCTATATGGGGTGATTATGGCTATCCCACTAAAAAGGGTGATGGTTGGGTTGGTGATGCAAGGACTTGGGAACTTGATGTTGGTGGGCTATCAAGTAGACTATACTTTTATCAGGTCAATAATTGAGTTACTAGTGTACTAGTGCTATTGGAATCTCATGAGTCATCACTACCTAATTTGAATTTATGTGGTGCAGGACCCAGGCACTCCTCCTGCCAAAAGAATATGGACATCTCTTGATTCAGGCACCGAGATATTTGTTAGTAATGAAGATGAAGTGGCAGAGTGGACTCTCAGTGACTTTGATGTCATTCTAACACAACCAAAAACCAACTTGAGGGAAAGATTTTTATAGATCAAGAGTAAATTGATATGTCGGTAATCAACTCCGATAAGGTTGTGCATTTAAGTTCCCAAGCTTTTAAAATAAATACTTAAATCTTTATCATAAGCATTCGTTATGCACATGAGTCCTTATCTGAAATCTGACATGCCCTTACATAAAAACTTACGAACTTAGAAACTTAGAATGCATGATGTTCTTATAATTGGATACCCAAATACCAATTTCCTTTTAAGAAAAAGTGTAGGCTTCTCCTAGGGCTACTATTATTCATCACAAAATAAAAAAATTCCAACGGTTATTAAATCGTAGAACTGTAGGTATTTTTTCAAATGGGTGGGGGAGTGTAAGTTGGCAACCCATTGATGGGCCTACCATGTGTTTGGCACCTAACTTATTTGGCGGTAACGATACTTATAATTATAATCGTTAAACACAAGTTCACATTGGATCCGTCACTTGGTAATACGTTGGTTGGTTTGTTGAGAACATGACAAGAAGCAAACTAGACCATGGATTTTCCAGCATCTCAGATACGTTCAAACTTGCATAGTAGCATATTGTTTTGAATGGTACCCAAATGTTGAATTTAGGAAATTAAGTGTATACTTCGTGAAGTTCGTGTCAGTGCTAAACATAACTGTGTGTAATACGAATATTGTGATGCTAATGACGATGATTATAACCATGAAATGGAACGTGCCAATGAGATCATTCATAATCGTAAAGACTTCTGGTGTTCAATTTCATCATTTACCCTGCGTGAACTGTCAAAAGTTTCCGTGCTTGTTCCTTTGATCCAAATATTTAAGTGTAGGGACTTCTCACGGCTAATCACTTACAAACTCGAACAAATGTGGTTGTTGCCTCATTTGACCTTAAACTTCACTTTCATTTACGATAAAAAAAAAAGTCTTATGTTTTTTTCCCCTTTAGAACAGCAGGGAAAATAAAAAGGATAGATAGGAGAATTAATATTCAAACTTGATCTATCTTGTATAGACAGGTGGAGGTCTATATGCGACAATTGAGGTGTAGGTACTTGAGAGACGTTAATTAGGATCCATAAGCAGTGACTCTACTTATCATGCAAGAATACCATAAAGGGATAGGATGAAGGGTGTCCCTTTAGACATCTCAAATGTTGTTAGATAAATATCTTAAGTAAATAATTCGGTATAAAGTGGGAAAACAATATGTGTGAAGAGAGTGTATTTTTGCCCTTTATAGGACCATATTTATAGTGATTGACATGTATGAAGATAATGATGAATGTGTCAGGTATCTTTTTAGGGGTTGTTTGACATGAACGATTGATGTCTTTTGGGAGACGCATCAACACCAATAATGATAACATTTTTTGAGTGTGGAATTTTCCCATGTTTAGCGTGAATTTGTGATTTTATGGTATTAAGGTGTGATGTTGGTTGAGGTTGAGGTACCCTTGAATAGCATGTATGGAAGAAATGAGATGGAAAGAAATAGGAAGAAAAGAAATCAAGTAGAAATGGCATTGAAAAGTATATTGTTTGGATGGGTAAAAATGAAAGAGAAAGAAATATTTTCTTATTTCGATAGATGAAAAAAAGTGAATGAAAATATATTAAATAAGAAATGAATTAAATTTTATATAATATTTAATTTTTAATTGGAATAAAATTTAATACATCAAATTTTTTTATTGATTTTTTATAATTTTTAATAGTATTTATTGAATTATTAATTTTCTCATCACATTTCTTTTTATTTCCTTCCATTTTAGGAGGAAATTAATTTCCATTAGACCTCATTTTTCTTTTCTTTTCCTCCCTCATTTTCTTTCAAAAACAAACAAGCTTTTTTTCTCATCCTATCCTTCCTTCTTAATTTCCTTTCTCCTTTTTCCATCTAAACACACAAAGGCGGAATGGAAATGGGTCAGACCAGGCCGAACTTTGAAAGGCCTGAGCCTGGCCTACATCAAAATTTCAAGGCCTGAGCCTGGCCTATTAGTCTGTCATAGGCTTATTTTTAAGGCCTCTTATAGCCTACTTGAAGGCCTGACCTGTTTAAAAGCCTGTTTAAAAAACCTGTTTATAGTGAAACTTTTAAAATGCTTAAACCAACCTAAAAAAAATTGTGTTCCATTCCCTCCTAATTTTTTTTTAATTGTAAACTTGTAATATTAATTTATATTATATAAATGTAAATATGTAATATATATATAGTTTATGTTATAAATATTATATATATAACACTAATTAACAATTAATTTAATTAAATAGGTCGGCCTGTTGGGCTTCAAAGGCTTTTCAAAAAGCCTGTGGCCTGACCTGTTTAGTTAAAAAGGCCTTTTTAAAAGCCTAAGCCTAGCCTTCTAGCCCCACAAGCCTGGCCTATGTAGGCTTTAAACGAGCTGGGCCATAGGCCCCCGACGGACGGCCTGACCCATTTCCATCCCTAGGCGGAAGGAATAACTTCTCCACCTTGTTCTTCTTGATTCATAGCCTTATTTTATTAAACCAGTTTTTACTTTTAATCTTGATTCATGTGAATGTGGATCCTCTTTGATAAAGGATAATAATTGATATATACAAAATAATTTTTTATATTTATTATTGAAATAAACAATATAAAAAGTACAAAAAGATAAATAGAACTCTCAATAAATGTAACAAGGTAGACTACTTGACAAAGATTTAGACCTAGCCTATATCAGGCCTGGTCAAAATGGGTTAATTCTCAAATGAGTTAGACTTAGACTTTTTTTAAAAGTTTATTTAGTTTAACAAGTTATATCTCAAACTGTCAAAAAAGCTTTGTAAACTTAATAAACCAGTCTATTTATATAAATAATATAATAATAATAATAATATTTGATTATAATCATTTTTATATAGAAAATAACGTAATATATTAATATTATACATCTATTATTATGTTTATATGTTTAAGCACATTGTCTTATATTATATAAAATTATACATGTTAATATATTAAATGCATCTTTATAGATTTATTTAATAAATATGATTATAAATAGTCTTTTAGACTAAGTCAAACTTTTAAAAGATTAAATCAAATCTCACAATTAGGTCTAAATATTTAAACATATCATCAAAAAAAAGAAAATCAAACAAAACTACTTGAAAAGAACACCCCTAATCTACCTACTTACAATAAAAGTTATAGGATTGTTTTCAATTCTATTCTTCATTAATTTGATTATCATAAAATCGTGCGAGTAAATATCTAATTATTAACTAATTATGAGGGAGGTTATCAAGCTGACTAGAGTTAATCTCCGGTCAATATTAACGTTAGTCACCCAATATGGAGCGTTTATTTTTTTCTTCAAGTTTTGTGTAATTTACACGTATCTGAAGAGTAGTTTGTTTAATTTACTCTATAAATGTTGGATTTTTAAAATTCATATTGATTCGAAAATTTTCATAAGGTGAATTAGATTTATTATATTTTTATATAAAAATAGATTTATTATATTAATTCATCAACAAATATTAGAAGATGTACTATTTTTGTAAATTTCTAATTTATTCAATGTGTAACGTTCATAATAATTAAAAATAACAAAAAATAAAATGGAGTTCTTGGTAGCAAGTTCTTAAAAAAAATTGAACAATATATCTTTTGGAACAAGTAGTAATTTTGTTTGAACAACTCCTACTTAAATATTTTCTTTTGTTATATACCCCTTTCAGTCTTTCATTTGTCATGTTCATGTCGTTTTGTTGTATTTCCTTCTAAATAATTTTTTAAAATAAATTTTCATCTAAATATTATAAATTTTCATTTGATCCATATAAATAATCGCATCCTTTCCAATTATTCCTCTATTTATAAGCTTTATAGGCACTTACCACGTAAAACAAACGAATGGCTGTCAGGGAAGCAAAGTTTATTTAGGAGAGATTGTGAGTTGCTGGAATTGTAAGTTAATATGATACTACCTTTAATTTCTATTGAAACTATTTTTTTTAAAGTAAATGGAGTGGGTGTTGATATTGTGATATTTATGTCCATGAAATGTTATATATGTGTGTGAGTTATTAAGTTATCATATTAAAATATCTTTTTTTTTTGTCGTTGAATGTGTAACATCCTGTACGTTTTTATATTTAAAAGAATAAATAAATATGCAAATGAGTTTAAATTGTGATAATTTGAGAATATGATGCATTTGTGTGATTCAAGAATGAATTCAAAGGGGATTTATGATTTTTGCCTACGTTAGGGTAAAAATTTGGACCTGACGCGTAGCATCAGCGTTGCGAGCAGATTAAAACTTTTCAATGACAGCAACGTACAACATAAGCAAAGACAGAGTTTTGAACCTTTCTCTCTCTTCTTTCTTCCCCTAAGACTTAAGACACTAATTCAAGCCAATTTTTGGTTGGATTTCAAAATTAATCGTAGATTAGAAGTGGAAAACACAAAGTAAATGCATGAATCTCTCAATTTTAGTTTTCATGGAAGTTTCATTTCTTTTGCTTGTTTTCCTTGGGATGCAAGGAAACTTTAAAATTTAAGATTCTGAACCGGTTAAAAGGTCCTTTAAGGCTCTTAAGTGAAAGATTAAGTGATGGAATTGAGTTTCGCTTTGCGTAGGTTACGAATGGAGTGCCGGAAGCCTAGTAGAGTGAGGGTTTCTTAAAGTAACAGTCGTTTTGGTTGTGGTAAGCTTATAAAGCTTTAAGAATTGATTTTCAAGTGTTTTCTTAAGCTAAGTTAAGGTTTCAATGGTTAATTCCCTAAACCTTTTTGTAATTCTTGCTTCTTTTAGTGTTTGGCGCATCGGTTCTTGTGAGTTAGCTAAAGAACATTGGAAGCGAGGTAAGGGGAGTGTTGTAGTATGTGTTTAGTTAAGGTTTTGTGAGTTTTTATATTGTGAGATGAAATTATGTATGTATGTGAATGTTTTATTTGAGAATATATGGTTTGGAATATGTTAATGATTACATGATGAGTTTGATAAATATGATTGGTGTAATAATGATGATTATAATGAGAAAGTGATGAGTTATGCTGAAAATGAGATTTATGAGATGATATGATGAGATATATGATATGTTTACAAGTAAATGATATTAATTAATGTGTTATATGCCTTGGTTTGGATTATTATGTCCCAGGAGATGACTTTTTATGCTGGGACAAAGTTTTAATGAATTTGAGATGATTACATTATTGTTATATGTTGTACATGCATGTTATATGGTGTGGAACACCATTCGATATGTATTACCCCTCACTTTTGGCTCCTGTGGTCGTGAGTGACCTAATTGAGCTGCCCAGAGGTCCATGGAGAAACCCAGTGGTTGAGGTAGGGAGCCGGAAGGCTCGGTGGATCAGAGGGTTCACAGGATGTTGGTGGACTCCCAGCTGGTGGTTGTTTCTTTAGTATCCGGATACTAGGTGTTATTTTATATGACTTGACATGAGAGTCAGTTGTGGTTAATTTATGATATTGAGATTTGATTTGTGATGATGATAATAAGTGATATGTTTAAGATATTTTGAATTGATTAAGAATGATGATGATTAAGATAAATTATGAGCATATTGTAATGTTGTAAGAAAATGGTTAATGCACTGACATGTGAGGGAGGTGTGTGAAATCCTCCAAGTAATATTGTTTCTGTTTTATTTAGTTGCATTATATTATAATGTTAGATACTCACCCTTATAACTATTTTACAGTGAATGAAGAAAGGGACATTGTGGATGTCGTAAAAACTAGTATGAAGTGAGTAGCGGAGCAATGTCAGGACATTTGCGATGACGTGATGTATATATTTATGATGTTATATGTGTTTGCTGGTGGATATGTGTGTGTATATATATATATGTGTGTGTGTGTGTGTGTGTGGTTGTATTATGTGTTTTGATGCTATGCATGCCTACGTTGATATCTGTGTGGTTAATGTGAGTGGACTGTGGTTTGATAGCTAATGACACTGAGCCATTAGTGTTTATATATGTGATATAGCCAGACTTGGTTTTGATATAAGCGCGACATGACATTGAGCCATTAGATAGTTATTCATGTATAATGACCAGGAATTTGCTTATATAAATATAATCACGACATGGAGCCAAATCATATTAAAAATCACGCATTGTTGGTAGGAAATGTATTGCTTGAATGTTATGTGATTGTGTTGAAAGCATGAAGTGAATGAGCTATGAAGGTTAGGGTTAGAATTAAGAAGTTAGGATGTTGGATTTAATGAATTTAAAATTGAAATTAAGGAACTGAACAAGTGAAATGGAGATCCAGTGGGATTCAGTATCCCTAGAAATCCCCAATAGGTCCATATAGACATTTATAATTTGTTTGCATATCCATTTTGTGTTTTAAATGGCATTAAGGTGATTTTGGTGTAATGATATGGCTATAAGTTGGCCTAAATGCATTTTTACACATATCTCATTACTAGATTTGAATTTTAGGAAACAGACTACACCAGCAGCTCTGGAACAGAGGTAATATAGTGTCCATGAAGTTTGGTGAGGTTTGGAGTTGAATTAGACAAGATAGGACCTTAGGAAGTTGGCAACATGACATAAAAACCATGACAAAATTGCTGCTACTGTCGTGGCTGACAAGTAGCACTAGCCTAACGCTACGCGTCAGGTGTGAAAAACTGACCTCACGTGTAGCGTCATGCCCTGTTTTTATCAAACTTTTTTTTGTTGACTGTGGCTGAAACTTAGGTATTGGAAGTGTTGTATTTATGCTATTTTTAGGTCATATGAGTTTTTAAGCTGATTGATTAATTGTTAATTATTTATTTTGTAAAAAATTTACTGAGATTTTATTTAAATACTTAAAATTAAGGGTAAATAAGTGAGGGATTTTACAAGATGTGTGCATACATGAGGTGAGTACGTATATGCATGTGTGACCCTAATTCTTTCTACTTCCCCCCTTGATCACAACCTTACCCTTATTAACTTTCTTCTCCTTCTCCCTAAGATAACCTCATTATTTTTTGTCTGTCTATAAGACTCTAACTTAACACCACACACTTTTCTTCCTCTTCTCCCTAAAATAACCTCACTAGTTTTTGTCTCTCTCTAATATTCTAATATCGTTAATATCAACTCACTCATTTTAAAACAATCTTTACATGAATTTCAATAAGATAATTCTACTTTTAATCTTTTATCTTGTGTAAGATTTCACATGTTAGAAAAACCTATATATATATATATTATAATTACTTTGGAATGAATTAATTATTAAGAAATTTTGAATGAATTGATTATTAGGGAAACTTTAAGCACTCCATTCTTATTTTCTTTTGTTTTTTTGTATGTCTCTAAGTGCTCTTTCTAGATTAATTAAGGTCTCCTTAGTCCCATCTGTAATTCAAATGACATTTTGAGTATTTTCCTAAAGTAATTCTCTATGATTTTGACATTTACACGCTATGAACACTAAGTATTAATGAATGTCCATTATTATCTATGGATATTCACAAATTCAATGGATATATGTATTATGAATATAAATACGAATATGAATAAGACACATGTGGTAATTTTATTAATAGATATGGGTGATAGATAACCATTATCCAATCCCATGGATATCTCTAACTATAATCTACAAAATGAGTTAGTCTCACATGGCTAGTCTGAACCCACTTGACATATTATAGGACTTGAACTTTCAATATTGAGTTAGAACTAAAAGTCAAGCCTTTTCAGTTCGATGTTAATTAAAATTGATACGAGTCAAACCCATTAAAAAGTTATTTTTGTTCAGTTTAGACATTTCTTTTAAGTCCCAAATAAAGTTTGGAATTTTGTCACTCAATCCACTATAATCCGCTACTCACATTGAGTTTAAACAATGTGAGCTAATCCATCTATTTATTAGTTCCTACTAAAACAACCATATAGAAAAGGGGAAAATATATTTATTAAGTAAAATTTTAAAAATTAAACATGAAAATAAAATAATAATTTTTTACAGTTAAATAAATGAACAAATTATAATTATTCAACAATTTAAAAAATTAAATTAAATTAAACTAAATTAAATCAAATGTAGAGTAAATCATCATATTGCTAGCTAAAACCGGTAACAATGAACACTAGTCAAACTTTAAAAAATTATTAATTTAGTCTTTGACATTATTTATCACCAATCAATTATATCTTTAACTTTTCAAAACCATCATTTTATTTCGAGATACATGTGAATATCAAGAATGTAACTAATTAACACCAAATAATGGTTTGGTAACGTTTACTGATTAAATCTTTTTAAAAAATTCAAGCACTCTAAATATTCAATAAAAACATGTTTTTTTTTCAATAAAATGAAAATGCAAAACTTGGCTTGACCTGCGAGTTCAATAAGTTAACAAAATATATAACGATATGGTTTTTTTATATTTGGGAGAGATAGAAAAGGAAAAAAAGGGAAGTTATTACAAAATATTATAAATGCACAATATAATTTGTATCCCTTACAAACGGAGTGAAAAAAACAATAAAAGAGAAATCCTTTAAATCTTCCCTTGTACAGCATAAAATTAAGCGAGGAAAAGTACCACGGTACGACACACTAGAAGATAGTACAGTTAAGACGTTTCACTCATAAGGGCCAGAAATTGAGTTAGATAGTAGTACACTAGTACTCACAAGGGGAAGTAGTACATCTAATTTTTCATTGCACAACCATCCATGGAATGCCAAGTACAAAACATTCTACCTCATGTACTCACATATAAGGATCAGATTGAATCACAGCTCTATACAAATGTGTTTTTGTGCATTCTCATGAGCTGAATTTTCAATGAGAAGAGTTGAGACAACCTTAGTTAATGTGAGACTTTTTTGCTGAGAATGAGATGTTGCTTAAGGTTAAAGATATGGACAAGGATGAGGTAAGGTAATCTAGACAGGACAAAAGCAGGGGAACAGGCAGAGCATGGATGGAGCTATCAACAGAATAGTGAATCAGAGAAGAAATCTGTTGTTGTTTCACTCATGCACTGCCTCTTCCCTGGCTTTCTCTCCATTTCTCTTTAGTCCTCTTTCCTTTTTGTTTGTTGATTTATTGAGTATCTATATTCAAATGTGTTATTTGTTAATAAGGTTATGATGTTTATGAGCATGGTTAGATAGGTACAAGGCACTTTGGGTATCCTCTCCCGTAATCCAGGTTCACTAATGATCATTTGTATATCTTTTGTATTTTCATTTCCTATTTTTATTTTAATTATAAAACTATTTTTTATTTTTTAAAGTTTATATAAAAATAATAAAAAAATAGGAAAAAATGATTTTAATGTTTCTTGTAAAAATTTTGAAAAGCAAAAAACAAAATTAGATTTTTATAATGCATATCTTTACACCTTTTCTCACCATTCATTTGGACAAATGTATGATACCAAATTTTACATGTTGGCAAGGTATAAAAGAAGTGGTGTAACAAAATGTATGACTTGATATTGTTCCCCCTTGGCTTGTAGAATCCTATCAAAATTAATTTAAATATAATTTTAATTCCTCTCAATAACTACTCTAACAATCTCAACCTGTAGCGTCCTTCATGGAAGTCCTATGAGGATATCTATTTAAGGATTAGGGACACATGAGCCTAGTCTATTGCATAAGCAAGCCAGTCTAGTTGCTTAATTCTGTAATATTACAACTCAGTTTGGTGCATCATATTATAAATTCTACAACTGCCTTCTGATTTTCATATTGCCTCTGAGCTATCAATCAAATACATAATTGTACGGCTGAATTTATTTACTGCATTTAAAGTTCAAACATTACTTTCGTTATGAAACCAGTTTAACAAACACGAGAGACAAGTATGTTGAAATGATGAAGCAAAGAAAACAAGAGAAAAACAAAATAAAAAGTTTTGGGGCTAGTACATATCAAACAATTTTTAAAATTTGCAAGTACTTAACAGGTTAAGATGCTAGAAGCCAAAAACCAAGCAAGAAATATAATGAAAGGAAAGTAAACTACTTAAAGAACGAGTGATTACAGACCATGAACAAGTTATCGGAGTTCTGTTTTGTATTGCAGGAGCATATGCTGCATAGTCTAAATTTTCATCAACCATGGCCAAGAGTGCCAATGAAAGAAAGATGATGCAAATTTAAGTAGACAACATACATCTATTCACAAGGAGATAGGAAAAAAAATATTAATAGATTCAGCAAAGTAAAAAGAGTCTTACATTAGATTAGATGCTGAATTCATTATATGACAAACATAAGGACTCGATAGGGTCAAGAATGTTACATGGCTGAGCTTCTCCCAGTTTATGGTCCAGTTTTCCAGATTCTATAAGCTCTAAATCCTCCAAAAGGAACACATAATGCTCTTGAGCATCCTCAGCACTCTTTTCTCCTCCAACCATGGCTGCAACCACTTCCCATCTTTCTGGGTTGTTTTCATCTACCACAGCTAAAGCCAGCTCAAACAACTTGTTCTCCTTCCAACTCCATCCGCACACGCTTTCAGGAAAATCCTCCATTCCACTAATCTCACTCACACACCTTCTAGATGACACTCTTTAGAAGATTATGACGCTTAAAGGATTTCCTACCGGTTATCCATTTACATTATGGTGATTCTCAAAGACGTTCTTTGCTCCATAATTTCATTGACACCTTTGTTGGTTGTCAAAATCTCACACTCATACCCGAAGTCAAATGCCTGCAATGACCTGCTGAATCGCTTATATCTTCCGTGTCATGAATTGAAATTCAACTTGGGATAACGAAAGATTGATTCTTATGGGCCGAAACAGCAAACTTATAATAAAATAGAGACAAATTGAAGTATCTCAATATCTTTTTTTTATATACACATGAACAAAAATCTAGATAAATTAGGTGTTGGTGGTGCGTCATCCTGATGTATCTTAAGGGTTAATAAATGTTAATAAAAAATTTTACATGAATAAAATTTAAACTCATAATTTTAAATTAAATCTTTAATTAACTGGATGGATATTTTTGGGTAGTATCTCACTATTTATTTCTTGCAAGAATTGAATTAGTATTTAGTATTTGGATTTTTATCACTTGATATCATGGGAGTGGTGCTAGCTGGCTTCTATGGAAATTTAGATGCGTGGAAAGTTTGCACGTGATAATAAAAAAGGAAGAAGGATGGTCAGAAATCGTCCGCAAATTATCTATGTGTGATTTTTTCCCCTTTTGTTTAGCAAATTTCAACATTTTACGTTGCACGGATAGTAGGTGAATTTGGTGGTTAAGATCGAACAATGCTTGACCTTTCTGTAAGATACGAAACGATTCGATGCCTTACCAATCAGAATGAGGTCACTTTCAAGTTTGAAGGGATAATTTGTCATTGAAGGCTAAAATGTGTGCAAAGCAGAGGAAAGTGAAGGAGTATTATATAAGAATACTTGGTTAGATATTATTCTTTGGAAATGTATTTTAGGTGTACTAAAACCTGAGAAGTTAATAATTTTAAATTAAAAAGTACCTTTTACTATAATCTAAACAAAGAATATATCATTGAAATATTCTCTTTTTTATAATCACATTCAAACATAAAAAATATAGATTCTAATACTAAAACATATTCATAAAAAAGTTAAATGTAAAGAAAATTTTGAGTAGTTAACACAGATGAAACTTACGTAGAAAACAATTTAGTGAATTTACTGGCAGGTGCACTCATAAAAGAGAGTAATTGGTTATACTTAATCGCTCTTCATTGTGTTTTCAACAGGCTAATTGTGACCCTTGTTGTATAACTTGTGTTAATTATTATTTTTTATAAACTTAAGCAGCATACAATTAAATGATCACTGAACCAATTTTTAAATTAGGGACATTGAGCTAATAAATGTTGTGATTAAGTATTGAACTTGTAATCATGAGATTATGAGTTTAAATATGTAAAGATTTTATCACTTATAAATGCTTATAAAAAATGCTCATCAAACCTTAGGTACGTTCTGGTTGGTAAATCAGTGAGATTTAACTCAATTATTTTTAAAATTAATTTTTTTCAAAATTAAGTTTGTTTTTAGTGGGGGAAAAAAGATCGTTTACACTAAGCACCAAAAGTCAATACCTATCAACCTCACCTTGTTTATTTATAAAAGCATATGAGGAAAAAAAAAGGCTTGATGGTGAAGAAATAAAGAACGGTCCCAGAGTGATGCAACATCTACACGATAACAGAAATTAATTTGTTGAGGTAAGGTAACGTAATCAAGCTTAATTGTAAAATATTTACCAGTTGTTAATTTTATTATAAATCTTAAACTTTCTATAATCAATATTAAATATTTATAACTTATAAAAAAACTTACAGTGTAGATTTTTATTAACTTATAATAATAATTACTATTATTTAGAATTATATTATAAAAGTATTAATAATAATTAGTACACAATTAAAAATTTATTTCAAATAATCAAGAATCTTCTAAAATAAAAAGTAATAGAAGAGCAACCTCGAAAAATGAATCTCCAAAAGTAATTTTGCCGATAATAAAAAGCAAATATATGTATTGGGCCACAGCGCTAGTTCTTTCCGAGTCCAATGCTCTTAATCCTCTTCCTTTTCATTTTTTTAATAATATATTCTTAAAATATCTTTATTATCTCACCTCTTTTTTCTTCCTCCTTCTCCTTTTCTCTCTCATTCTCCCCTCTTTTCTATTTTTAATCCTCACCCCTCCAACCTTTCTCACTTTCTGCATGAATCAATTGCTGATGATAGAAAATTAGAAACTATTTTTTGAATCTATGTGTAGTGATTTACCTTTTTGTTCATTTTTGTCCCAATTTTTATTTCAAGTTCAATTTCTAGGGCATTTTTTACACGGTTCCCCAGCAACCGAAATTTAACAAACGATGCTTCATAAATAACATTTTGAAACCAGTGATTTATTTGCCTCGAACATTCTGAAAACAATAAACAATGCTATTTCATTGAGAAAATTCAATCAAAGAAAAACACATGTGAACTGGATCGAAACCATGAACATACGAAATATCATGATTTTCGGTTGATTTTTATTGATTAAAATGAAGTTATTTGATGGTCTCAGATTTTCAAAGACACATCATAATCTAATTAAAATTAGATAATCAGGCAACGTAGTTAAATAAAAATCGCCGTAAAAATTGAGAATAGGTGAGAGGTGAGGATGAGAGAGAAAAGGGAGTGAGATAATATAGGTATTTTATAAATAAATTATTCAAAAAAATATAAAGAGGGGTCAATTTTGAGGGGAAAAACTGTTAAAACCATTAGCCTCTTCCCGAACATCATATAATCGATGACACCACCACCTTTTTGTCACCATCCACCATCACCTACTGCCCCACCACTACGATTGTTTTCGTGTTCTTTTCATTGTTTTTTTAAAGTATTTTTATGATATATAGTTAAGGAAATAAGGTTTTAAAAAATGAAATTTAAAAATTAGTATTATTTTTTTATATTATTTAAGACAATTAAAACTTTATGTAACTATATGATAAAAAATTTTACATAACCAAACTCTATTTAAAAAGGACAAATATACTCTAAATCTTTCTATTAGATGTAGCTCTAATAATATCGACTTATTTATAAATATTTGTTTATTTCAAAAGCATTTATGATTAGACATCTTATAGTGTGTTAATTACATGTAGTTAATTTTGTCTATAATATTAATAAAGTCAGTCTAATTTGTTTTTAAAAAATAAAATAATATTAAAAATGTGTTCATAAAATCTTATTTTATGGAAGTATTTGACTCTTTGTTTATGTAGACTTATTCTTTTTATTATCAAAATATAGATTACTTGTATAATGAATTCTTTAGCATACTCATGGATGTATATATAATAAAAATTAATTAAAAATAAAAAATAAAAAATTCCACAAAATTATGGACGACAACCATCCACATTTTTTAATTTTAATAAAATTTTAGATTTAATATTTTATTAGTTTGTTTTATTAAATACCCATGTGTCTAACCAATATGGTTGACATGTTGATTCAACACCCTGTCTTGTAAGCATATGGTCAAGGGTTCGGTCCTTGACTCAGGTAAATGGAGGAAATAATTTAATTAATAGTGAGGTAGGAAAAATTCAATACATCCCAATTGGCTCACTTAAATTTTTAAAAAAAATCTAAGAAATTCAAAAGATTCAATAAAATAAAAAATTATGATTTTTGTAACATTTAATCACCATAAAATAACTAATTTTTGCATTATTATTTCACCACTCAAGCATAAAATTAATTAAATTTAGGAAATAAATATTAATTTTTTTAAAAAATTTAATATTTAAGTGAGGCAACTTAGTTCACTGTGGGTTGACTTGCTATAACTTGTGAGTTAGGTGAGTTGGGTTGGTGTAACTCTACTTTAAAGTAAATTGGTGTAGGAAAAAAGAGCGACTGCGGCGTGTGAGTATATTACCCTTGAGATTTATGCGTTTAAGGTGTGACCCACAAGATATAGTAGCCATTCTGCATGAAGATAGAGATTGGAACTAGCAGGGGGGAGTGAACCTAGTGTAGGCTATAAGTCAAAAAATGAAAGATAGTTTCGATTGTGATTAAAAAGGAAAGACTAAAGAAAAAGAAAGAATTATTTGACAAAAAAAAGTTAAGAAATAAATATGATCATTACAGAATTAGTTGACCGTTTATGCATTTAATCTTTCCTTTTAAATATAGATCGAAACCACTTAAAATTCAAATGCTAAAGAAATGGCTTTCATGGGTAGGCTCTTTAAATTCAAAATTTAATTAAATAAAGAATTTAAATGGTAAAAAACTACATATCTTGTATGATCATGCAAGCCTACTTCTTTTTTAATTTGTTTACCATCATGAATCCTATGTGTATATATAAAGCCTATTGAGAGTAGAAAGTTAAGCAATGTGAGACTTAAAACTTTTGAAATATAATATACAAATTTTTTAACAATGCCCCTTACATATTTCAAAAGCTTTTTTTATTATTAAAAAGGGTTTACATCATACTATAAATGAGACATCCTATGTCAATTTACATTTATTGTTATTTGTTTTATTAAAATTCAAGATAAATTTTTTTCTACGATTAAATAATATAATTATATCATAATTTAAGAAAATATTTATTTTTCCCAAAAAGTTCCAAAACTGTAATTATAAAACCATTTGAAAGTATAAAACATCATTTAAACTGAAAATCTAATAAATTCTAGAAAAACTCGTAATTTTTTTTAAGATATGATTATTAAAAAGAAACTATCAGAATAAATTATATACATTATTTCTGAAATACCTCAAAAATATTATTAAAACTTTATAAAGTATTTGTACATTCATCCGAAGAAAATAAACATTAAACATTATAAGAAAGAGAGGAAACTCCATGGCCCAGAAGCAGTTACTTATTAACATTATTTATTCATTGGACCACGGTATTCATACCGAGCTCCCTTTCTAGAACGTGCTATATTTACTGCCGATATTCTTCGATCCTTCCCTCTGAACCATCAATTTAAAACATGTGAAACAAAAACACGGAGAAAGGAGTGAGAAACAGAATATAATATTCTCGATTAAGACATAAGCAACAAAGGGTTTTTACAAACCAATACATAATAATATCAATCACAATCACATACACAATCAATTATGAATGCATGAATGTTATGCAATATCTTCATCATAACTTACCTATATATGTGGGCCCTTAAATTTTAATTTGCACTGGGCCAACCAGGAGTTTACATTGTTCCATAAGTCTGGATAATAATAATATGAACAGCTCAACTGGCATGGAAACACTTAGAGACTAGTCAGATTGAGAAAGTTTTTATTGTGAAACTACCCGACACTAGGGAGCTACCCCAGGTCCCCTGAAGCACCCTTTCACACCCTCTCATCCCAAGGCTCGTAATTAAGCCTCCTCTAATGTATCCTCGGTTTCTATAATCCGTCCCCAGACAATATTATTTCATTTCACTTTAATGATCCATGATGCATGAACTACTCGCGTATTGAGTTGGTTAAGGCTTTTAGAAACTCAATTATGAAATCTCTTAAAGGTTTACAACATCATTTCAATAAACTTTACATTTTCTCTGAATTTCTGTCTCACAGAATTAAATTTGGTACAGTTTTCAAATCTCACTGAAATTGAGTTTCTAAGCATTAAATATCTAAAAACTTTATCATATAAAACTTTACATAATCTTTCTCAAATTAAATCTTAACAAAATCAAATTTAGGAATCTCAATTATTTCTAAATATCTTTAGTTATTAAGTTGGAAAAAATAAAATAATTTTCTTTTAAAAAAATTTTGTTTTATTAAAAGAGAATAATTATTAACCAAAAATACTTAAAATTACAAAATTTTTCTTTAACCCAAGATTTAATTAAATAAACTCTCATAAAATATTTTCTTTTTAAAATAAATACTAATTTTTTTATTCTAAATATTGAAAATAAAGTTAATAAAAATAATTTCTAAGAAGGAATAAAAGATAATAAAATTTAAAGAGTAAGGTAAGAAATTCTTACTGAATTTTAGCTTTCCGTCATGCTCGCTATATGCTCAAACTCCACATTACAATATCATCAATCAAAATCAAGCAATATCAATCATAACTAAATATCATCAATCAATCAATCATAATCAAATCATAATCAAATCAATTAAATATCATTAATACATATCATAATACAAAATTTAATGATTATTAATATAGTCAATTTGAGTCATTTTGGTCAATTCCTCGCATAGGTATATGTAAGTCTATATAATCCAGTCCTTGCATAGGTATAGTTCAGTCCATATGGGTCATAATGGTCCAAGTCCTTGCATAGGTATAATCCAGTCCATATAGGTCATAATGGTCCAAGTCCTTGCATAGGTATGTTAGAGTTAGTTAAACCGGATATTTAATTTAAAATTTATTAAAATTGTTAAGTTAAAAAGTTAATATTTTAAAATAATAATATTATTAAATTTAAAAGGAGTAGGAGACTCCTCCCATTATTCTTATGTCTTTTCATATTATACTCTTATCTCACTCCCCCTTACCTTGAATTGTTACCCAAAATGGATTTGCTTTACGCCTCCGATTTCTAAAAATATTAATACCAATCTTATTTCAGTATAAGCATAAGACGAAGATTAAGATTATTACTTAAAACAGAAATGGTAAATTTTGAATAGTGAATAGTGAATAGTGAATTGTGAATAGTAACAGTAAATAGTAAAACGTGAATAGTAATAGTAAATAGTAAATCGTGAATAGTAACGGTAAATAGTAACAGTAAAAAGTAATTTACTATTTGAATAGTAATTTACTATTGAAATAGTATTTACTATACAGAATAGTAACTTAAAGTAATATTATTTCCAGTATAATAACAGATTTCTAAAAATAATATAAAAATAACCCAAAAAATATAAAATAGAATTATTCTTACTTTAGGATTTTGGCAGAACCTTCTCTCCAAAAACTTTTCTTCTCTCTCTCACTTCCACCACTATCTCACTAGCACTACTATATTAAGAAAACTTAATCTGAAATTGTGAATTCTAAAGAAGAAATCCTTCGGTATTTATAGGAAAAAAATTTACTATGTATTCTATTATTTTAATATAAAAGTACTATGCATTTTTGAATTTTTTATTCCAGGTTACTGTGCATTTTTTGAAAATTTCATACATGCACAGTGATTTGCATAGTAATTGTAGGCAAAATTATTAAGTCAAATACTAACCCTTCACTCGGTATATTTTAAATATTCAAAATGAGTCCTTTTTGAAATTTAGCGATATTATATCAGTCCTCAATAAAGCTGAAATTTTAAAAATCTAAAATTTTCTGTTAATAAAAATTTATTGATACGTTTCCAATTTTTTAACGATTGGAAAAAATCAAGATTTTTCTCAAACCGATAATTTTTAGATAAGTCTACTTGAAACGGATTTTAGAAAATTTTCTTATAATTTAAATTCACTTTCTTATAAATATTTTTAATTTAAGTCACTTATATGAATTTAAAATTATTTAAAAAATATTATTTTATTAAAAAAAATTCCAAAATTCCAAAAAATTCCAAAAAATCATAAATAATACGTAGGTTAAAAAGTTCTAAAGAACCATAATTTAATTCCTTCAAAATTTTAATATAAAAATAAAAATAGGGGTGTTACAAGCTCCCTTGTGCAGCTCTGATGCTACGTGTCAACATGACAGTAACAGCACCAGATGCTGATACATAATTTAGGCTAATCGGCCAATTTTTAACCTTCTCAATTGGCCCGTTTTAGGTCCGATTGCCACGAAACTTCACGGGACATATGTTTTCCCCATTCCGGAACTGTTGGCACTGTCCGTTTGTCAAAATTCCATCATATGCGTAAGATATGCACAAAATATAGTTTAAACCCTTTTTATGCAAAACCCTTACACCAAACACCCTAAATGGGTTCCAATTGGCCCAAGGCCAATACACACAGATCCTAAATGTCCTAGAGGACCTATTGGTACCTTCTGAGGGTCTCAAAACCCGTCGGATCTCCATTTCACCTATTCAGTTCCTTAAATCCACCATAAATCACTATATGCATAATTATCTAAATCCATTAAATTCAACAACACATTATTCAAGTGCATTACACCCACATAGCATATCATTCATACAATTCAACAGAACGTGCCCATATCAATCATTCACACACCATTGGCTTCGTGCCGCAATTCATAATAATCCACACATTATGTAACAAATCATCACAATTCGAATCACCAATGTCATCATCAATCATTTATATCTACATTATATCACCTACTAACTATTTCACCATTCATTATCATCATTCATTATCATCAACATACCAATCTAAGTTCAACTATTAACCAAAGCATAGTATAATTAATTCATCACACATAGTTAATTAGTTTATTATACACATATTCATATATTACATCCGTTCATTCATCCTTGGCATCGATCCTCTGCTTGGCGCACCTCCGGGGCATTAACATCCTCTCTGTCACTAGTCACTAAAATTAAATAAATCACAACAAGGGTAAGTATTTGACATATCATAATTAATTTAGGACAACAAAGAAATATTTAAAATACCTAATCGATTAAAGCATTATAATACCTATGAATTTATCACCATACTTTTACGTTTATAGCTCCATTATCATCATTAGCTTATGCTTGTGATTTCCTGAACCCAACTCGATATCCCTTAACATCATCTATCACATACTATAACTACCATAGGTCCTAAAACTCATCAGGGTATATATTATAAACAATAGTCTATATTTCCTCATCACACATTTATCAATCATCAATTTTATCATGAACATCAAAATTATTACCTCATATTCCATCATTAAACATATATTCCACAACTGACTCATGCATCTAACTTATAGTATCTGAATATTAAAGGATCGACCTTCAGTTGGGGTCTACTTGACACCCTATGGACCCTACTTGGTCCACTGAGTCATGTTTGACTCTTCACCTTAACCACTGGGTCCTACTTGACCAGTGGGTAGTTTAACTGGGCACAAAGGCCACAGGAGCCAGAAAAATAAGGGGCTATACATACCGTTAGCCGTCCCACACCATATAATCACATAACCAATCATATCATACATGGCATATTATCAACATATCTCATATATATTGTCAGAAACTGATATACAATCATTATTCAGGTGACCCACTTGTCAAGCCCATCATTACAAGCCATGTTACACATTCGCACGATCATCATCTCATTTATTCTCAACACTTTCATCAAATTATACATGGTAACATCAACAAATATCATTTCACACATCACTAACATCGATCAAAGTTCATAATTTATTTGATATCATTCATATATATCAATTGTATATTTATTTTCCTTACTTCCTAGCTCACATTTACTTAATCGATATATTTCTTTATCAACCGATAATTTAACCATACCCTCACATACTTGTAAAAATTACATTAGTTATATTTAACCACCCTACACTGTAACATCCCTGTTTTTAGAAACAGTTTTAATATTGTAAATTTGAAGTATGAAAGGTCTGTAAAGTGTTAACAAGTGAATAAATACCTTGTGGATGGTCTGTAATATCTCAAAAAATTCCATTTTTTATGTATAATCATTGATTTTATATGGACCATTAGTAATATAGTCCATTTTTCGAGTGAAAGATGACTTGGATAAGGCTATCCGAGTGAGGAAAGGAGTCTGTTCCGAGTGGATCTTAGAATTTCGAGTGACCAAGAGAAATTCCGAGTGAAAAAGGGCTCTGCTCTGAGTGACAGAGAGAAATTCCGACTGAAGGATGGAATTCCGAGTGAGTGTCATGTCTTTCGAGTAAGACATGATCGAGAGAGAGACACTTCCGAGTGAAGTCCCGGCCTCGGAGACATATGGAGAGAAGTGTGTTCGAGAAAACCACTTCTGGGTGAAATTTTCGAGTCAAACATCCTCGAATGACTCGTTTCCGAGTCAAAAGCCTCCGAGTGACTCGTTTCTGAGTCAAGTACTTCCTTTTCCGAGTGAAACTCCCCTGAGTATAGGAATCTGAGAGATGCACGTTCAATTGAAGGAAAACTCATTTCTGAGTAACAGATGTCCGAGTGGGTTATGTCTAAGTCGAGTGTAATTTACCTTACACTGACTGAAATAGACACCGAGTGAGTCACTTCAGGTGGGGGACTCTAGAACAAGAAAGGTTGACTCCGAATGACCTCAGTTGAACATTTTCGAGTGACAATTTCGAATGAACCTCTCGATAATATGAATTCTGAGTTATGCACCTTTGAGTTGAGTATTTCGAATGAAGAACTTTGAATAATTAATTCAGTCAAGACAGATCCGAGTGGAAAATTCCGAGTGGGTCCATTCGGAAAGGAGATGTGGTTGACTGAGAACATTTTCAGATATATATATATCCGAGTGAGATGTTTTCTGAGTGAGTCTGAGTGGGCCAACTCCGATTGAGTCACTTCAAGGGAATGAAGATCTGACCAAGTGTTTCAAGAAGACGTAGTTCTGAGTGAGTGTCCAATTAGGTGGGAGTCGGTTTTGGAAGGTTTTACCGAGTGGAACCCGAGTGAGTGAAGACTCGGATTCAGAACAAATTACCGGGTGAAAGTCTGAGTGGGAGAGAACTCGGTCTGGACAGATTCTACCGAGTGAGAAACCGAGTACTTGAGTCGGTTTCAGAGGAATTCCAAGTGAGAACTGGATGACTCGCTCAAGCGAGTCGGATTTCGCTTGAGTGAGAAGGACCCCTGATGCATAATCATTCATTTCACTCAGTTTTCTTCACTTCGCCCAAGTGAGGACAGTATGACTCGCTCAAGCGAGTCGGAATTTGCTTGAGCGAGAGGGAGTTTTCCTTTGCTGACCAGATCCACGCTCAAGCGAGCGTACTGCGCTCAAGCGTAGTCGGTCCTGATTCTCTTTCTCTTCACGTGCAAGCACCATTTCACTCCAATCATAACACCTTTTATATATATTATTATATATCCACTCCAATCAATGCAAGCTGACAACAGAAGTGGTCAAAAACAGCTCACCTTTTGTCCAAAAGTCTCTATTATCTCCATTATTCTCACCTAATCCTCCAATCAACGGAAATCTTGTCTCCCACTTGCCTTTCTCATTATTAAACCAATACTACAACTCTTAGACTCTCAGAACACATGCGGAAAAATTAGTAAAACACCCCTTTCTTATTTCTTCCATACGAGCAAACCCCTTACTCTCCCATTTTCCTTTCTCCTCTGCAGCAAGAAATAACGAAACTCCATTAAGGTAAGGGGGGTATATTCTCTGGTCTTTCTAGGGGAAAACCGAGTGAAAGGAAAGGGTTAAGGTACCTTTGGTCCTCACCTTTCTAGGACGGTTCAGGAATTATTTTTAATTAAATATTTTAATGTTTATATATTATTTTATACATTTTTATTGAATATGTATATGATTAAATTAGTTGTGATGATTATTATTATACATGATAATTTAGTGAACATGTTCAGTATTGAATTGTGGAAAAGCTGATCGGTACTGATTGTGAAAATATAAAGAACCATACGTGAATTCCAGTAAGGAAATTATAATTTTGAATAGGAATTATTATTATTATCATTTTTTTATTATTCTGAATATTATTATTATTTCTATTATTATTAATATTATTATTATCATTATTTTGTTATTATTATTATTATTGATGTTATTATTATTATTATTATAATTATTCTGATTATTATTATTATTGTGATTAATGTTATTATTATTATTATTATTATTATATTTGCTGTTATTATTATAATTATTTTGATTATTATTATTATTGTTATTATTAATGTTATTATTATTATTATTATTATTATTATTATTATTATTATTATTATTATAATTACTCTGCATATTATTATTATTGCTGTTATTATTATTATTATTGTCATTATACTGAATTGATCCGGTCTCAATACCGGTATCCGATTTGCAATACATATTTCAACGTCTTTGACAAGACATCTACGTGTAACCGGTGTCATCGGTATACATCCGAACTGTAATTCCGTATCAGGCGTTCTCCCTATACCGGTTGTTCAGGATAACACCATGACATCGGACAATACACACGTCACTGTGCAAAAGACAAGGATCATTGCTACAGGGATCGATCAATAATTCCCTGCACTACGAGCCAAATTCTGCTCACGGGAGTGGTCAACTTGTTCCCTAATCCTAGTCTACATTCTCTATGCTCAATATAAAATAGCCACTTGACCCAATCATGCAGGTAAGTGCGCAATATAATAATGCTAATGGGAGTTGGTGGTTCCCCACCAACGAATCCTCGTTAATCGAGCCAATCAGGTATATGAACTCACTTCATGATTGAAGTGGGGGATCTTCAGCTCATTTTTTACGACTGATTACTCTCTGAATACATTCCTTACTTGGAATATAATCACTGACTTGAGCGTCGGAGAATCTTTGCAGGTGACACCACCATTCGCCCACTTCAACGCGTTAGGTCGGTGTGAAGGATCTCCAAAACGCCCAATCCGCTCTCCTCACTCAAGGACAACGGATACCTACACCGGATACACATACATCCGGTCTTCTATACAGTATTTACATACTATTTGTGACTGGTCTGAGTCCGGATCTCTAGACCCCGGTTCAGGACAGATCATTGGCACGCCCAGTGGGACCCGATAAAGTTATTCCCATATCCTTTGACAGAGCAGGTAATCCACAATGGAAGGCGAAGCACAAGACTTCATGGAGAATCAAGCTGAAGGCAGAACCAATCCTAACGCCTTCAGAAAACTCAACTTTGATTCTCATGGGGGCAGCTCAAAGAAGATAGTAACAGTGTCTGATCCTGATCCTCGCGATGAGTTGATCAAACAACTTCAGAGAGAACTCGCTGAATTGCGAAGAGAAAAAAGGCAAAGCGAGGATAAAGAATCATCTCGCACGCGAAACACTCCCCACGCAACTGATGGTGAAAAGTCCACCACTCTTCAGTACTCAAATATCCCTACGTTTGAGGAGGGAGAACAGACTCGCGATTCTGAGGATGCAGCTTCCCGAAGGAAGAAAGATTCAACAACAACACCCCCATTGTCTTACAATCTGAAGGTTCCTTTTTCAAGGAGACTTATGGGCATCAGCATCCCCAAGCACCTTCAAACTACTCAACCACTTTCCATCGGAAAGTATAATGGTGAAACTGATCCAACTAAGCACCTTGATGCTTATGTGTTTGAAGCCATGTACTTGGGGGCTGATGAAGATGTGATGTGCCGAATGTTCCCTCGAACATTGTCTGAGGAGGCCCTCGGGTGGTTTAAAGGCCTGCCTTCTGGATCCATAGATTCTTGGACGGAAATGGCAGCTGCCTTTGAAACCCACTTTGTCATCTTCAGAGACATACCCAAGACGTCTCATACCTTGGCTCAGATTAAGCAAGGTGAATCAGAGGGCTTAAAAGATTTTTTGAAGAGGTTTTATAAGGAAGCAGCCCTGGTTCCTAACCTCACAGAATCTATCAAGCTGCATATCGTTATTGAGGCATTGCAGCCAGGATCAGCTTTCGCTCTTTCATTAGCAAAGAGCCCTCCAGCAACTTTTGAGGAGTTCAGGAAAAAAGCCTCAAAGTACGTGAGCATAGAGATGCACTTGGAGGCAATGGCTGCAAAGAAAAAGCCACCAACACCATCTCCCCAAACCCAGAAGGGTAAGGAGAAGACGAGGTCAGAACGCATGGAGAGGCCATTCACCAATCCTAAGGTTAATAACCACCCTCCTCGACCTCGAGAAAAGCATGTCAATTCCTTCAGCCATTATGCACAGTTATCTGCTAGACCATCTCAGATTTTGAGAGAGGTCGGATGGCCAGTTTTCAGCACATATGGCATCAGGAGACCAGCCCCTATGAAAAGACCAGGAAATTCCCGTAAGTACTGTGATTTTCATGAACAAAATGGTCATTCCACTGATGAATGCCAAGCTCTAAAGAACGCGGTTGAGACGCTAATTAGAGAAGGCAAATTGAAGCAATACCTGTTCAAAGAAAAATCTCTTGACAGGGTAGAATGGAATGAGAAGAGAGAAAGAGATCCAGACAACGGGGATGACAACAACGGCAATCCGGTCCGAAAGTTCTCTGCTGCAGAAAAGCAAAAAGGGGTGATGACTGATAATGCAGCGCAAAGCCTGCCCCAGCAACAACGTCAGGGCCGACGTGAAGTTATTGACATGATTGCTGGAGGATTTGCTGGAGGAGGAGCTTCAATTACAGCCCGTAAGAATCATCACAGAATGATTCTATCTGTGCAAGGGAAAGTCAAAGACAATCGCCCTTACAGAGGAGGGATTGAGGCTCCCATAATCTCTTTCTCCGATGAGGATTTTGGCCCAACCATTCCTGGTGGTGACGATGCTGTAGTCATCACTGCAGTGATAGCCAACAAGGACGTCCGAAGAATCCTTGTTGACCAGGGAAGTTCCTGCGATGTTATTTTCTATAATTGCTTTGAAAGAATGGGTTTTAAAGACTCAGACTTACAACCTTATACGCAGGAACTAACAACTTTCAACGGTGCAAAGCAACCAACTAAAGGGTATCTTGACACCCTTATCTCGTTTGAAGGCGAGCCAGGGGCCAGAACGGTCAAATCCCGAGTGCTGGTGATTGATGTCAAATCACCATTTAACGGCATCATAGGCCGCCCTACTCTAAATGCAATGGAGGCAGTTGTGTCAACCCCACATCTCCTTATCAAGTTCATTGATAAGGATAATGCTGTTTCATCAATCCGGGGTGATCAAGAGATGGCTAGGTACTGCTATAACCTCAGCCTCAACATGACGAAGCTCGACGCCTCCAATAAAAAGAGGAAACTCAATGATGCTGGAGCAGCTGCTGGATATGTAAGCCTTGTCGACCTGGACCCTAGGGCGGATTTGAACATTGATCCGCTTAACCCGTTAAAGCCCACACCGGATGGAAGTTCCAGGGGCATCGTCTTGGGAGATTCTCCAGAAAAGATCACCCATATCAACGACAAGCTAGATACAGAAATGGAGCAACGACTACTGATGCTCCTGCAAGAGTTTAAAGATCTCTTTGCATGGACTGCAGCCGATATGCCAGGCATAGACCCTGAATTCTGCTGTCATAAATTATCCGTCTATCCAGAGACGAAACCGGTGGCCCAAAAGAAAAGACGATTGGGCCCAGAGAAACAAAAGACAGCTTGCCAGCAAACTGAGGAGTTGCTGAAGGCCGGATTTATCAAGGAAATCCGGTATTCCTCTTGGCTTTCGAATGTGGTGATGGTCCATAAATCCAATGGTAAATGGAGAATGTGCGTTGACTACGTGGACCTCAACCGCTGCTGTCCAAAAGATCCTTATCCTCTTCCTAATATAGATCGGATGGTGGATGATTCCTCTGGTTATCAATACCTGAGCTTCATGGACGCTTATTCAGGTTACAACCAAATTCCGATGTACGAAGAGGATCAAGAGAAAACAGCTTTCATAAATGATCGTGGTGTCTTTTGTTATAAAGTCATGCCCTTTGGCCTGAAAAACGCTGGGGCAACATATCAGCGCATGATCAACAAGGTTTTCGAAGGCATGCACACCAAACTTGTTGAAGTATACATTGACGATATAATAGCAAAGACACCGGCTGGTGGCGATCATGTTGAAGACCTACGCCAAGTGTTCACCCGTTTGAGAAAATTTAACATGAGACTGAACCCAATAAAATGCACATTTACTGTCCCTGCTGGGAAATTCTTGGGATTCATGTTAACTCAACGAGGTATCGAAGCCAATCCAGGGAAATGCCAAACGATTCTAGACATGCAGAGTCCAAAGAATCTCAGAGAAGTCTAATCCCTGAATGGCAAGGTAGCAGCTTTGGCACGATTCATGCCAAAGATGGCTCACAGGTCGCTCCCCCTGTATAGGATACTGAAAAAGTCCAAGAAATTTGAGTGGGGACAGGAACAAGAAAAAGCTTTCCAAGAGCTTAAGGAGGTGTTGTCCAAACCTCCCATTCTCACGAAGCCTGACCCCGAAGATACACTCATTCTATACTTGGCTATTTCAGATGAAGCTTTGGGCATTGCCTTGATAAAAGAAACTCCCGATGGACAGAGACCGGTCTATTTCACTAGCAAAACCTTGCAAGGTGCTGAGATTCGGTATCAAAAAATCGAAAAGGCCGCCCTCGCTGTTGTTTGGGCCTCTCGACGGCTGCGTCCGTACTTTCACGCCTATCCAATCATAGTGAGAACGGACTTGCCACTCCGTTCTGTCTTAATCAAGCCCGATCTCGCTGGGAGGATAATCAAATGGTCTATTGAACTATCTGAGTTTGATATATCCTATGAACCCCGAAGCGCTATCAAAGCTCAAGTCTTGGCTGATTTTGTTGTGGAAATGACAGGGACTGACCCAGATTCCCCTCGTGTCCATTGGACCATTTACGTTGATGGTTCATCGAACCAAAGAGGCTCTGGAGCGGGTGTAGTTCTAGAAAGTGACGACGGAGTACACCTGGAAATCTCCCTTCGTTTTAATTTCAAAACATCCAACAACCAAGCTGAGTACGAGGCTTGTTTGGCCGGACTGAGAGCTGCAATTGACATCGGAGCTTCTGAGGCGACGCTCTGCAGCGATTCACAGCTGGTGATTTCGCAAATCTTAGGAGATTATCAAGCTCGCGAACCTCAACTCCAATTATACTTGAACTGTGTCAGGGAGTTGGTAGAGAAATTCTCGAAGGTGGAATTCAAGCATGTTCCGCGCGAAGAGAATACAAGAGCGGATATACTCTCCAGATCAGCAAGCACCAAGCGACCAGGTAGCACCACTACGCTGGTCCAAAGCACACTGACGTCGCCCAGCATCCCTCTTTTTCCTTCTCTAAACGCCATAATGACTAACTCCCTTTACGGGGATACATGGATGGCTCCTTACATCCGTTATTTGGCTGATGGACAACTACCTACAGATGAGAAGGAAAAGACGAGGCTAAGGAGAGAATTACCGTATTTCACTATGATTGATGGTAATCTTTACAGAAGGGCACTCTCTGTGCCCTATTTGATTTGTCTCAAAGAGGATGAGGTGCAAGATGTAATGGAGGAAGTGCATAGAGGACAATGTGGACACCACGCCGGAGGAAGAAGCTTAATGCGAAAAATCCTCAGAGCTGGATACTGGTGGCCCACGATGAAGCAAGACTCCATTGACTTCGTCAAAAAATGCGACGCTTGCCAAAAATTCTCTAATCTTCACCACACACCGGCGGAAGAACTCTTCACATCTGCTGTTCCATGGCCCTTCTATCAATGGGGATTGGATATTCTGGGCCCCTTTCCAACTGCTCCTGGGGGCATCAAATATCTCATTGTAGGGGTCGATTATTTCACTAAGTGGATAGAAGCAGAGCCGGTGGTGCATATTACTTCAGCCCGAACTCGTCGTTTCATGTATGAAAACATCATAACACGGTTCGGGGTCCCAGCACGGATTGTCACAGATAATGGCACCCAGTTCATGGATAGAAAATTCATAGATTTGCTCGAGGGGTTAGGAATAACCCAGATATTCTCATCCGTTGAACACCCCAAACTAACGGCCAAGCTGAAGTAGCCAACAGGGAGGTGCTAAAGGGACTCAAGAAACGCCTTGGTGAAGCTAAGGGCGGATGGACAGACCAGCTGTGCCACGTCCTGTGGGCATATCGGACAACGCCTCATTCATCTACCAACGAATCCCCATATCGTCTAACATATGGGGTAGAGGCAATGATACCCATGGAACTGCAAATTGCTTCCACAAGGGTCAAGTACTTCTCTGAAGAAATGAATAACGCCAACTTGGCATCCAAAATGGATGTCATACAGGAACTCAGAGAAGATGCATTCATCAGAGATCAAGCTATCAAAGCCAAAGTTACTCTCCGGTACAACAAACGAGTCCAATCAAGGACTTTCAACGTTGGAGATTTGGTTTTGAGGAAAGCAAGTATAGGGAACAAATTCGCTCATCAAGGAAAACTGGCCCCAAACTGGGAAGGCCCATACAGGGTATCCGAAGTTACTGGCAAAGGCTCTTACCGCCTTGAAAACCTTGATGGCACTCCAATCCGAAATAAATGGAACACCCAAAACTTGCGCATCTACTATAGCTAGCTGTTGGAACCATCTACACTCTCCTATCCTTATCTTGGATTGAATACTGGAGAATTTATTTTCACAGCTACGCTCTCATTGTAATTCTTATTTTTGATTTAATAAGAATCTCTCACAACAATTTAACTCTTTCGAGTTTTTCTTATGCTGTGATTTTCAGTTTATCCGGTGTACAGAAACATATTCAGGACGGATGATCTCAGCTACTTGTTCTGTAGTTGACGATGTAACTCCTCGAATATGTGCAACACACAAGAGCATACTCAGGACGGATGATCTCAATTACCCATTCTGTAATTGACGATGTAACTCCTCGAGTGTGTCTATTTGATTGAAGACCCGGATTGTAGGATTAAACTGAACTCTGGGTACGGTTAGTAAGTTTGGATAAACACCGGTGAAGGCTCGGATTGTAGGATTAAACCGAACTCTGAGTACGACTAGTAGGTTTGGCCGAACGTCGGTGAAGACCTGAGTTATAGGATTAAACCGAACCTCAGGACATGGGTTGTAGGGCTGGTCCTTTTTCAAGGCCACAAACCGAACCCCATGCGAAGGCTTGGGCGCAGTAGGCTGGTTCTTCTTCAAGACCACGCTGAACCCCAAGTAACGGGCGCAGTAGGTTCAGGATTAGCCCTGATCTGAACCCCGTGTTGAAGGCTCAGATTGTAGGATTAAACCGAACTCTGAGTACGACTAGTAGGATTAACCGAACGTCGGTGAAGAATCGTCATTGGGTAAAACCAAAAGACCGATTGAAGAACGGTTAGTAGGATTACACCGAACACCAAATACGACATGGATTGTAGGATCAAACCGAACTCCAAACACAACAAGTAAGTTATACTGAACTCCAAATTAATACTTTCTGGTGAAGTTCTTTATTTGGAAGTTTTATAGCTTTGAATTCTGAATCATCAATTCCGACACAAAAATAATTCACTCGGGTATGCCACAATCTGAGGCATATTCACCCGAAACCTCTCAGTCGGAAATATTTGAAGAGGAGTTTCTATTTTAAATCCTCACTCTCAAGAACTCTCACGCGAAAGTCTCACTCAGAGTTTGTTCAAAGTACTGATCACCCAATGATACTGGGGGACAACATCAACGGTTTAACGAATATCTTGAGGAATGAACTCTCGATGAAACGATCTCACAATCATTCCCCTTAAGTCGATCTCGTGATGATGATATGTTCCCTCACAAGCGGTGATCTTATTATGAAATTCATCTCGCATGTATAAGACCGGTATGGAGATTGTGCTTTACAATCCGATCTTCATTACTTAAATCCAGAATGACACAATACACATGCAATCCCTATATTAGAGTTATTTTTCACTAAACAGGAATGGAGGTAAAAAACTCTTTTATTGATTTAATGAGAATTACAATTCGTGTAATAATCCGGAGCTGATCCCGGAACACAGCGAATTCGAATCAATAAAATGAAAAAGGAAACAGGGAAGACGCTACTTTCTCTGGCTTGAATCTCCTTCTTTCCCTTCGCCTTTGCCTCCGGTCTTGCCTTCTTCAGTGCGAGAGCTTGTTCCTGTACTTATGGGCTTCAGGAGTGAAGGTCCCATCGATTAGCCTTCAGGTAAAGGAGTAAACTTATAAGGAGTGTTAGGCGGACTCTCATGACGTTTATCAACGATGGCCACTAGTTTCCCTTGGTGAAACTCATAAAACGGATCAATACCGTTCAGATTAATTGACACCTTGGGATTCCGGTATAGCACTTGACGAACTGCCAACCCGAAAGCCTCCTTAACTGCTTGATCACACATGTTTATAGCATCGTCCAAGTCTGCTTTCAGGGTCTTGACTTCGTCAGTCGAATCCGCTAACTTTAAGAGCAGCTCCTTTTCCTTACGTGACCAATCATCCACTCCTTGAGAATGGACGACCTTAGCCTCCTTCAACCCCTCTTCTAGCTTCGAAGAGCGTTCCTTCTCCACACAAAGATTGGCATGGAGGTCAGCATTGATTTTCTTCTGATCAAGAACTTGACCCTCCAGCTCCTTGGCAAGGTTCTTCAGCTTGGCAATTTCTTCATCCTTCTTCTGTCCTTCTTCTCTAGAAGCTTCTAGTCTTCTTTCTAAATCGAGGATGTTTGCCTTGTCTTTGCCAACCAATGAGCTGAGCCTCTCGTTCTCTTCTGTAAGCTCACGAACCGACTTGAGAAGCCCAGACAATTCAGCCAAGTGCTTCTGTCCGTCGTCGCAAGCTTTGATCATTTCTTTACTCTTCAACGAGGGCTTCACCTTGTATGAAGGATCAGGAACGCCCTCAGGAACGGAGTCCTTATACACCGGATTATGAACAAGGCTGGAACTACCTTCAAGAGGACAAGGAGCTTTGGGTGTGAAATAAGTCGTTATTGGCTTCACCCCATAAGTGATTACATTGCCTGGGGCATCAGGAGTGGGCTCTTCCGCTCTCCTTTCCTTAGAGGGCTCTGGCTTAATAACCCCTCTTGAAGTCTTTGGTTTCTTGGGCAAAGGTTGACGGTCTGAGATCTTGGAGGGGTCACGCTTTGTCCTCTTCTTTTTCTCGACGACCTTCTCAGATCCGCCCTCGAGTAAAGGAATATCGTCACCAGCAGACGAGGTTAATATTATTGTCTCAGCAGTAGCCTTCTTTGAATTCCGCTTTGCCTGAATGTCATTTTCAGCCGCAACGGAAGTCTCTCTGGCCTTGAGTCCTTTTAGCCTATTCATCTCTGGTGACTCGCTCTGAATTTCACCTGCACAATCAAAAGACACAATCAGAGATCAAAAGTTTCAAGGCATGACATAATAACGCATGAAGAATGGCAGGAAAATTACGTAAATACTCCTCGCAAGTAGACTTTGGTCCTAACAAACGCCTGCAGGAGAAAAATTGGTGTGAGGCTGTGTAGGATTACAGAGCCGAAAGAACAGAGATCGAGGATGGGCTCAGTTCGTCCTCCTCGGTGTAGTACGCTTGGGAGGTCAACAAAAAATGTTCGTGCGTCCAAGCCGCTGGGAATTTTGGAATCCCATCTTCAGTTAACCAAAAAATTGGTTCATTCGGATGGACGCTGATCTTCGTATAATAGGACTTGAAAGAACGGCCATCGACTTTGGCCGAATCAGTGTACGCCTCAAAATTGATTATTTTGGAGAGAGTCCGGAGAGATATCAAGCCCACCCCCCCTTCTCCTTATTTGCACGACGGACTACTTGAGAAAAGTAGAAGAGCATAGCCACCGTCGGTTGAAAATTGAAGTGCTCCCCAAGCACTTCGAGAGAACGGATTAACCCCCATCCATTAGGGTGAAGTTGCGAGGGAGCGCAGTCCAGGAATCTCAGGACTCCCATCTGAAACTTCGTAAAAGGGAAACGTATGCCCAAGTTCAGAAATAAAAAATCATACATGTACAAGGACCTCTCGTCCGGTGTATGACATATCCGTTCTGATGGAAGGGGAGCGAACACCTTAAAACACCATTTGTATTTGTCCTTCTTCCAAACCGTAAACCGCGGCTCCAGCTCCGCTTCATCCTCCCGAGCGTGGACGGACGGTGTTTCACGAAACTCCTCAGCCACCCAGCTGAATGGGCGTTTCTGTTGGAATTTCACCCAGTCTATCCGGTGTGCAACCACATTGCATAGGCCGGATTGGGTCTTCAAGACATACTTCTCAGAAGGAGATTCCCCTTCAGACGATTTCCTCCCAGTAACTTTCTTTGTCACCATTGTGAAAGCTTTGACACTGCGATAAAATTTCACATCATCAAAGAGATACAAATCCCCACTCTCGACACTCTCACTGAGGAGGAAGACTCTGAAGAAGGTATAATCACCCTTCGCCTTTGATGTTGCGACTCCTCCCTCTCTGTATACTGTGGCCTTGACTGGAAGATCACTGGGATCCTCCCACCACGAACGCTAGGGTTTTGAGTCAAAGCCCTTCCTCCTCTTCCTCTAGGGCTAATGCCACTGAAGCTAACACCCTTCCTAGACATTCTCAAATATTGAAAAGAGATACAGAAAACGAAGGGAAAGTGGTTACCTAAGGATAGTGAATTGAAATTCACAGAGGCGGACACGAAGAACTTCTCGGAACTTTTGCAGAGGTTCGTCAAGGAAGCAACAAGAAATGGTAACTGAAATTGCCAGATATGCCTTTTTCAGGGCACGAGAATTTTTCAAATACCCACTAAACACAACCTGTCGTCTACCCCCAAACGACTCCCCGTTTAGTGGACCAAATTTGTCGTTTTGTACCTCATGGCGCGAAAATGCCATCGTTTTGTCATAAAGCCTTCGAAATGGGCCTATTAAAACCAAATACTAGGCCCAACAAGACTATGCGTGACAGTTACTAAGACATGCGCATTTAACGCAATAATGGCTCGCCCACGTGAATTAAGGCATTAAATATCCAATCATTAGAAACGTGGCCACCATTACTCGAATACCAAGGGCTGCGAAATTCGATAAACTCCTGATATTCTCATTATCGAATCCGCCCTTAGGAGATTCATCACTACGGAACCTTGCTCCCAGAGCGGACATATACACTTCGATGTAGTCCCAAAATCCAGACGTACTACGATCAATATAGCTCATATGAGCAAGTCTACTCATTCCTCACATTAGCTAGGGGGCTAGTAGAGGTATTACTCGGATTTCAGATTCGAAAATTTGTTCAATCCGTACTCCATGATTAAAAAACTTCACCAGGACGGATAATCTCAATCACTTATTCTGTGATTCGATGATATAACTCCTGGTATGAAGAATTCCAATAATCATTCCAGGACGGATGATCTCAATCACTTATCCTATGATTTGATGATGTAACTACTGGTGTGAATCATTCCAGGACGGATGATCTCAATCACTTATCCTATGATTTGATGATGTAACTACTGGTGTGAATCATTCCAGGACGGATGATCTCAATCACCTATAAAGTGATTCGATGATGTAACTCCTGGTATGAATAATTCTCATCATCATTCTTACGATGAAAGCTTTTGAAAACTGAAAAGTATTCACTCAATCCGTACTCCTACGATTAAAAAATGTCTCCAGGACGGATTATCTAAATCACTTAATCTGTGATCTGACGATGTAACTCTTGGTGTTGTGTACTTTTCCAGAACGGATAATCTCAATCACCCATTACGTGATATGACGATGTAACTCCTTGACATGGTATACCTGCCCAGGACGGATGATCTCAATCACCTATTCTGTGATATGACGATGTAACTCCTGGCGCCATACACACCTCAAGGACGGATGATCTCAATCACCTATTATGTGATCCGACGATATAACTTCTGGTGCTGTACACATCCCCAAGACGGATGATCTCAATCACTTATGAAGTGATTTGATGACAAAACACCTGGCATGATCAATTCATATAATCATTCCTATGACGGAAAATTTTGAAAGTCAGTCCGCACTTTCACTTTCAAGTGGTATTCTCCCAGGACGGATACTCTTTATCACCTATTCTGTGATACAATGACGTAACTCCTGGCGTAAAAAAACACCCATCATCATCCTTATAATGGAGGACTCAAGCACCACTTCCTTACACCTTTGCAGTTCCCCAAACTCGGAACAATACTCTTACAATGAACAACATAGTTTTCTCCAGTGAGAATAACATGAATAAAATACAGTCATCCGTCCTGTTACATTACTCTACTGAACAGCGGATCGACCCATCTTTCCCCAAGAGAATTAAGAGAATTAAGGATCATGCCCCAAAGACAGGCACCTTTTTCTTAATACGCACTTGGGGACATGTATATATTTATCCGTTCTAAATTTTATTTGTTGTTTAATCTTCCGAGGCAGTTGTTTCAATCCGACCTCAAGGTTAATCATACAAAACAGATTAGCAACGATTTAAATATACATGAAACGACGAAGACAAATTTCTTCAATCAAAATTCATTCATTGAAGTGAAATTACATACAATAGTTCAAAATCCAGAGTTGATCCCGGTACACAACTATACATGTAAATGAAAAGAAAACTACGGAGGAGGAATCTGTTCTTCAGTTTTCTGTGCCTCCTCAGCACCAGGCTCTTGTGCTCCTTCCTTTGGAACCTCCACAGGAGTCTCACCTCCAGGAGCCTCAGCCCTTTCTTCAGAAGAGGGAACCTCGAACACAGGAAAGACGTAATCCGGTCCCATGGTTTGACCCTCAGGAAGAGGAGGCAAACCATACAGGGACGTCGGTGGATCTTCGTGACGACCATCCACCACTGCGACTAACTTTCCCCCATGGAATTCATAGAACGGATCCATTCCATAAAGGTTAAGTTTCGCAGTGGGGTTGCGGTAGAAAACTTGGCGTATAGCTAGGCCGAAGGATTCTTCGACAGCCCGGCTGCATATGTCAACAGCTTCTTCTCTCTCAGCTTTCGCTGTAGCCAATTCTCCCCGCAACTTGGACAGCTCCTCACTAGATACTTCGGACTCCGCTTTCCTAGCCTTCAGTCCCTGTATCTCAAGAAGGAGCTTCTTCTCCCTTTGAGACCACTCCTCAGCAGCAGCTTTATTTTTATCCTGGCTGCTACGGAGTTCTTCCTCCTTCTCTGCCACTTTGCCTTCCAAGTTTTTGAGGTCGCCTTTAAGCTTAAGATTCTCTTTAGTCATTATATCTCCGAACTCCTTAGATTTGTTGAGACGATCTTCCATTAACTTTATGGAGGCTTTGTCTTTTTCCGAGGAAAGGTTGAGTTCTTCTAATTTGTCACTCAGCTCTTCAACCTTATCGACGTTATCAGCCAACTCGCTGACTGAGGAAAGCATTCCAGCGAGTTCGGCTAACTGCCACCTTCCGGCCTCACACGCTCTTTTAATTTCTTTAGCACTGAGCGTGGGCCGGAGTTTGTACATCGGTGGTGGAAGAGTGGCTGGAGTAGAACCCTCATAGGAGAGGAAGGGGGTGAGAAACGAGGTAGTTGGGAAGGAGGTCGGATTTGACCCGGAAGCCCCAGCAGCAGTTTCTTTATTAAGACTAGAGGAAGCACCAGCTGCTTCCGAGGTTTCAACAGCTCTATCCTCTGAAGTCCTATGCTTCTTGGACAGACGCCTTGCAGGGTCATTCTGAATCTTTCTTCTCCTCTCAGAAACTTGAGGATGACCCGTGGCTACATCCGCGGCAGAGGAACCGCCCTCAACCAACGGAACGTCCCCTTCAGCATCCGAGGTCAATATTATTAATTCAGGACGATCCTTAGTTGAGGGCCTGGGCTTAACCTCGTTCTCACGAGCAACGGACTTACCCGCCGCCTTGAATTTCTTTAACTTGTCCATCTCTGGAGTTTCTTGTTCTATTTCACCTACATGAACAAACACAAGATGTTAGCAACTATAAATATTTTATATATATTTGGTAAAGGAGAAAGGGTGAAATAAAACGAGAAATACGCAAATATTCCTCCCGGACTCCGCTTGAGCTACTTAGCAAACGCCTACACGAAAAGACGTGACGACGTGAAGTGTGTGATTCAAGTGCGAACAACACTCTCGACGTATCATGAGACAGATCGGATTGATCAGTGTAGTACGCGTGGGAGCTCAAGAGAAAGTGTTTGTGTGTCCAACTCAAGGGAAATTTGTCGACGCCCTCTTCATCCTTCCAAAATATTGGTTTCCCCTTCTTGATGGATATGCGAGTGAAATAAGTCTTGAAGGACTTCCCATCGACCTTGGCAGAATCCGTATAAGACTCAAAGTTCACAAAGGAACAGAGAGTCCGAAGAGTCACCAGACCAACTCCACCTGCTTATTTGCCCTTCGAACTACTTGGGTGTAATAGAACAGCATCGCTACAGTTGGTGTGAAATTAAAATGTTCACCCAAGACCTCCAAAGCTCGGATGAGGCCCCAACCGTTGGGATGAAGTTGGGAGGGTGCACAATTCAGAAACTTCAAGACGCCCATCTGAAGTTCGGTTAGAGGGAAACAAACTCCCAGATAATGAAAAATAAAGTCGAACATATATACAGAGCGGTCATTAGGGACGACATGGCATATCCGCTCTGTTAGAAGTGGTGCGTAAACCCTATACCACTTTTTCATCTCTTCATCCGTACTCAGCGTGAACCTCGGTTGAATCCGGGATCCCTCCTCATCCGCATGACGAGAGGCCAAGTCCTTAAACTCGCTGGACACCCAACAGAAAGGCCATTTAGCCTGAACCTCCTCCCAATTCAGCCTCGAAGCAACAACGCTATAGAGACCTTCAGTTGTCCTCGAAATAGCGCTATTTCCAGAGGTTCCCTCTCCAGTGGCCATTTGGATTTTCTAAATCGAACTCCTTAATCTACGATAAGAAATAAAATGTCGTCAGAAAGTTGTAATCATTACTCACTGTATTTTAAAAGCAACTACAATCAGAGGACGACTCTGAGAAGGGAAAGGTCACTTTCCACAGTGAGTAAGATCCCCTTTCTGAGCGACGCGATTCAGTCTTAGGAAGAATCACAAGGATTCTTCCCCATGACTATTAGGGTTGCGGGAAACTGATTCCCCCCTAGATGAAGCCTACTTTCTTTAACTAAGAAGTAGCAAAACAAAACAAGACCAGAACAACAAGGAAGAAATAGTTACCTCAGACGATAACGATGAATATGAAGAACGAAGAAACCCTCGTAATGTAGGCAGTAAACTTCCTTGAAAAATTTCTGCAGAATTTTGTTAAGGAAACAAAAGCGAGTGGAACCCAGAATCCACTAAGTATTCCTTTTATAGGAAACGAAGAGGTTCGGTTACCCCCTCTTGAAGTTGTGTCGTTCTCGATAAAACGTATTCGTTCACAAGCGAAACGACACAACCGTTCCAAATTCTTGGGCGCCAAAATGATAGCGACTCAGCGAAGGGCTATCCACTAGGCCCAAAAGTTTCGAAAACTTCAGGCCCATTAAGCCCAAAACGACGGTTAATGAGATTTTCATCTCAGACGCAATAATTGCTTGCCCACGTGATTAAAAGCATTAATGTCCAATCATGCAACGCAATTCATGCTTTACAGCCGTTACACGAACTTCAAGAGCTTTCAATTCCAATAAACTCTTGAAATTCTCGTACAACGAATCTTTGTCTGAATCCGTTGTGGCCGCATCGACAGGTCGGATCTATTAATTTTAGAACGGTCCTTTACGAATGACAACAGATGCTAAGGAACTGTTACACACGTAAGCTTACCGATATTAAGACCTCTCGCAGGTTGAGTAGCTTATGTGAACAACCATTCAGTCCCTCACACAAGCTAGGGGACATATGATCCGGTCTCAATACCGGTATCCGATCTGCAATACATATTTCAACGTCTTTGACAAGACATCTACGTGTAACCGGTGTCATCGGTATACATCCAAACTGTAATTCCGTATCAGGCGTTCTCCCTATACCGGTTGTTCAGGATAACACCATGACATCGGACAATACACACGTCACTGTGCAAAAGACAAGGATCATTGCTACAGGGATCGATCAATAATCCCCTGCACTACGAGCCAAATTCTACTCACGGGAGTGGTCAACTTGTTCCCTAATCCTAGTCTACATTCTCTATGCTCAATATAAAATAGCCACTTGACCCAATCATGCAGGTAAGTGCGCAATATAATAATGCTAATGGGAGTTGGTGGTTCCCCACCAACGAATCCTCGTTAATCGAGCCAATCAGGTATATGAACTCACTTCATGATTGAAGTGGGGGATCTTCAGCTCATTTTTTACGACTGATTACTCTTTGAATACATTCCTTACTTGGAATATAATCACTGACTTGAGCGTCGGAGAATCTTTGCAGGTGACACCACCATTCGCCCACTTCAACGCGTTAGGTCGGTGTGAAGGATCTCCAGAACGCCCAATCCGCTCTCCTCACTCAAGGACAACGGATACCTACACCGGATACACATACATCCGGTCTTCTATACAGTATTTACATACTATTTGTGACTGGTCTGAGTCCGGATCTCTAGACCCCGGTTCAGGACAGATCATGAATATTATTACTATTGTTATTATCATTATTATATTTATCCTTATTCTAATTATTATTATTACTATTATTATTAATGTTATTATTATTATTATTATTATTCTGGTTATTATTATTATTATTATTATTATTATTAAATATGATTATTGTGACTCTTATTATTATTATTGTTATTAACTATTAATATTATTATAATTATTAATTTAATTATGAGTAATGAGATAAGAAACATATTATTTACTTCTTAAACAAAGTATTAATTTAGTCAAATATAAATAATATATTTTCCAGAATAAGCATAAATACGATTTATAACATCCGAAAAATTTGATGGAACCCAAGGACTTTGGAATAAATTTTATGAGACTGGAAACACTTAGATACCCAAGGATCAAAAGATAGAAATAATGCATTTCGCATCATGAAAATATTTTGAGGGAGTAAAAACTAGAGCATAGACCTGGTACGCTAGAGGACATTCACGCTCGATCTCCGAGGAGAATCTTGGGAGTACGACCGGAACGGAAACCCAATGGCATCAGAGTCGCGCTTGAAGCCGGGTAAGACGATGCAATTCTGGTGTACTTTGACTAAACGACGGAATGTATCTATGATCGTGGAGAACTAAGTCCCAAGAATATATATATAAATGATGAGAACTAATGAGTTCATTCGTACCTTATGATGAAATAATGAATGGGAGCTTGGTGGACTCCGATCGCTCTAGAATGGAAACGTTGTGCCCAAGAGGCAACTTGAGCAGGATGAATTCCAAAGAATGAGATAATGGTGATGGAGGATTGATTTATTGGGCCCACATGCATCATGAGACTTAACTAAAGATAAATCATAATAAACCAAACTCATACATTCCATGACAACATGCTTGATTGTTATATTTGTAAATATGTTAATTGTATGATATATGTGATATTATTTGTTAACTGGATATGTCCGTATCGGGAACCTTCAGGGTCTGGGGTTTATACTCACCCTTACTGTTGATATTTTTAGAGGAATTAGGAAATCAAGAACCCGAGTACGAAGAACAGTAATACGCTGAACCAACTGAGAGCGCTCCTTAAATATAGAATTTATGTAGTTGAATATCTATTAATGAATAATTAGACATGGATGACTGTATTAATATTTAAGGGTGCCTGCGTGCCCCATTCTGTTAAGAGTATAATTACTTACAGTTTGTGAATGACTATGTGATTTATCTACTATTTACTTCCACTGATCTGCCATTATTTTATTTTATTAAAAAAAATATATTTCACTTTTTCTAAAAACTGTTAACACGCTTAGTTAAATAGGATGATCCTATAGAAGGGTTTGTCTTATCTAACCGAGGGTGTTATATTGGTGGTATCAGAGCATAGTCGATTCATTAAGCTTGGGAAGTGGACCATTAGGTTTCCACGTACTCTGATAGAAATATTGAACAATCCATCAAACACCTAAGACTAGATTTTCTGTGTGGAATTCTCCATATAACATATACCCTAAACATGTTTGTTGATATTCTTTCAGCAATTTCCTAATGGCTCGCCGAAACAATGATCATGTCATGGAGGAACTTCTTACCCGAATCGTGGAGGTAATAGAACGGCAAGAATTACCTCATGCTTCTTCTAGGCAAAGCCAAGGACAAGCTGACTTTCAGAGGAACAATCCTACACAATTCAAAGGAGGCTTTAATCCAGAAGGAGCACAATTATGGATTGAGCATCTCGAAAAGATTTTTACTGCTATGCGATGCCCTGACGAGGACAGGATAACTTTTACCGTCTTCATGCTGGTTGGGGAAGCAGAACACTGGTGGACTCATGCTAGAATCAGATTAACAACTGATGGACACGTCCTCACTTGGGGACAATTCAAGGCAGAATTTCTCGCCAAATATTTCCCTAAAGACATAAGGAGGTAGAAGGAGCAGGAATTCTTCAATCTGCAATAAGGTAATATGACAGTTGAGGAATACGCTTCTAAATTTGATGAATTGGCCAAATGTTGTCCCTACTACACCCAAATGGGAAAAGCATCAAGATACGCAAAGTTTGAAGCAGGGCTACAACAGGAGATCCGTCAAGCCATATATTGCCAACAAATCACTCAATTCTCTAATCTGGTTGACCGGTGCTGCATCTTTGAGAATACTTCTAATCTTCGACGACCTGAAACGTCTAATCATGGTTTGGAACGACGTATGCCAGATCGACAACAAAGAAGGGATTTTCGAGTAGACCGACCATATTTCCGCCCATCCTACTTAGCCAACCGAATTCCTCCAAGGGATCAAGGTAACAGTCAGAACTTAAAATGTTATATTTGTGGAGGAGCCACTGTCTTCTCAAAGATTGATTTGCGATCAGGCTACCATCAAATAAGGGTGAAGGAAGATGATGTACCCAAAACAGCATTCAGGACACGATATGGACACTATGAGTATCTTGTCATGCCTTTTGGAGTTACTAATGCACCTGCAGTCTTTATGGGATACATGACGGATCTTCCATGAGTACTTGGACAAATTCGTAGTGGTATTCATTGACGACATTCTTGTCTACTCCAATAGCCATAAAGGACATGAAGAGCATCTTCGAATTGTTCTAAATATGCTACGAGCAAGACAATTATATGCCAAGTTGTCAAAATGTGAATTCTGGTTGACGGAAGTAAAATTTTTAGGACATGTCATCTCTAAAGAGGGAATTGCTGTGGATCCTACAAAAGTTGAAGCTGTACTAAAGTGGGAACAACCCAAGAATGTGACGGAAATTCACAGTTTCCTTGGACTTGCTGGATATTATCGTCGATTCATCGTGAATTTTTCTTGAATTGCAGCACCTTAAACTAGGCTGACACGCAAAGATCAACCATTCGAATGGACCGACAAATATGAAAGCAGTTTTACGGAGTTACGCCAATGACTCACTAGTGCACCTGTCTTGATTTTGCCAGATCCTGCCAAGCGATATGAAGTATATTGTGATGCGTCAAGATAAGGACTGGGATGTGTTCTAATGCAAGAAAGAAAGGTTGTTGCTTATGCCTCACAACAGCTAAGATCACATGAAGTTAATTATCGTACACATGATTTGGAATTAGCTGCAGTTGTGTTTGCCTTGAAAATTTGGAGGCACTATTTATATGGCACATACTTTGAAGTCTTCAGTGACCATAAGAGCTTGAAGTACCTATTCGACCAGAAAGAACTGAATATGCGACAACGTAGGTGGATGGAATTCATCAAAGATTATGATTTTGAACTCCGATATCATCCTGGAAAGGCAAATATTGTAGCTGATGCACTCAGCAGAAAAGCTCTATGCCTATCATATATGATGACGAAGGAGTTGGAATTAATTGAACAGTTTTGCGATCTGAATCTGGCAGTAACACCTAAAAAGGGAAGTCTCATGGTTGGGATGCTAAAAATTTCAAATGATTTCCTGGAACAAGTTAAGGAAGCTCAAGTCAGTGATCAGGAATTACAAGATCTAGCAGGAAAGACAAAAGAAGAAGGCTCAGAATTTAGCAAAGATGAACATGGGGTGATCAGGTATCAACAAAGACTATGTATTCCAGTCAACACAGACCTTAAAAGATCTATCCTTGATGAAGCACACAAAAGTAAATATAGTATCCACCCAGGATCGACCAAGATGTATCAGGACTTGAAGAAAATATTCTGGTGGCAAGGAATGAAAAGGGATATCGCTGAGTACGTAACAGCTTGTCTGATATGTCAAAAGGTAAAGGTGGAACAACAACGACCAAGTGGGATCCTTCGACCTTTGGAAATTCCAGAATGGAAATGGGATGAGATTGCTATGGACTTCGTGACCGGACTTCCCAGAACATCAAGTGGGTATGATGCTATTAACAAAGACTGCTCATTTTATTCTGGTTAATATGAAGTATTCTCTAGAGAAACTCACCCAGATCTATATCAAGGAAATCATACGATTACATGGAACACCCACTGTAATTGTGTTTGATCGAGATCCTCGTTTCACATCACAGTTTTGGAAGAGCCTACAACAAGCTCTAGAAACTCACCTAAAGTTAAGTTCCGCATATCATCCACAGACAGACGGACAATCAGAAAGGACAATCAAAACTCTTGAAGATCTGTTACATCTTTGTGTCTTAGAACATGGGGGAAGTTGGTAAGAATATCTCCCACTTGTTGAGTTCACTGACAACAACAGCTATCATGCAAGCATCAGAATGGCCCCTTATGAAGCTCTATATGGAAGAAAATGTCGTACACCTTTGTGTTGGTATAAGACTAGAGAGAAGACGATAATTGGACCAGAGATTGTTCAGAAGACTATAAAACAAGTCCAAAAGATCCAAATGGCAATGAAGGCTTCGCAAGATAGACAAAAGAGTTACTATGACAAACGTCAAAAGCCATTGGAATTTGAGGAGGGAGATCATGTATTTCTCAAAGTTACCCCTACCACTGGAGTAGGAAGAGCTTTGAAGGCCAAGAAGTTAAGCCCCAGATACGTAGGACCTTATTAGATTTTGCAAAAGATAGGAACTCATGCGTACCGTATTGCTCTGCCACCCGAGCTAACAAACCTTCATAATGTTTTTCATGTCTCTCAACTCCACAAATACGTACCAAGCCCTGATCATGTTCTGAGTCCTGATTAGTTTATTCTGAAAGAAAACCTTACCTTTGAAGCATCACCGGTTAAGATTGTTGACCGACGTCTCAAACAGCTAAGAGGCAAGGAAATCTCTTTGGTCAAAGTAGTTTGGAGTCAGACAGATGATGGGGACGCTACTTGGGAAATTGAGGAGAAGATCAGGGAACTGTACCCTCAATTGTTTCAACTTTGAATTTTGAGACGAAATTCCAAAAAGGGGAGGAGAGTGTAACATCCCTATTTTTAGAAACAGTTTTAATCTTGTAAATTTGAAGTATGGAAGGTCTGTAAAGTGTTAACAAGTGAATAAATACCCTGTGGATGGTCTGTAATATCTCAAAAAATTCCATTTTTTGTGTATAATCATTGATTTTATATGGACCATTAGTAATATAGTCCATTTTCCGAGTGAAAGATGACTTGGATAAGGCTATCCGAGTGAGGAAAGGAGTCTGTTCCGAGTGGATCTTAGAATTCCGAGTGACCAAGAGAAATTCCGAGTGAAAAAGGGCTCTGTTTCGAGTGACAGAGAGAAATTCTAACTGAAGGATGGAATTCCGAGTGAGTGTCATGTCTTTCGAGTAAGACATGATCGAGAGAGAGACACTTTCGAGTAAAGTCCTGGCCTCGGAGACATGTGGAGAGAAGTTTGTTTGAGAGAACCACTTCTGGGTGAAATTTTCGAGTCAAACATCCTCGAATGACTCATTTCCGAGTCAAAAGTCTCCGAGTGACTCGTTACCGAGTCAAGTACTTCCTTTTCCGAGTGAAACTCCCCTGAGTATGGGAATCTGAGAGATGCACGTTCAATTGGAGGAAAACGCATTTCTAAGTAACAGATGTCTGAGTGGGTTATGTCTGAGTCAAGTGTAATTTACCTTACACCGACTGAAATAGACACCGAGTGAGTCACTTCAGGTGGGGGACTCTGGAACAAGAAAGGTTGACTCCGAGTGACCTCAGTTGAATATTTCTGGGTGACAATTTCGAATGAACCTCTCGGTAATATGAATTCCGAGTTATGCACCTCTGAGTGGAGTATTTCGAATGAAGGACTTTGAATAATTAATTCAGTCAAGACAGATCCGAGTGGAAAATTCCGAGTAGGTCCATTCGGAAAGGAGATGTGGCCGACTGAGAATGTTTTTAGATATATATATATATATATATATCCGAGTGAGATGTTTTCTGAGTGAGTCTGAGTGGGCCAACTCCGATTGAGTCACTTCAAGGGAAGGAAGATCTAACCGAGTGTTTCAAGAAGACGCAGTTCTGAGTGAGTGTCCAATTAGGTGGAAGTCAGTTCTGGAAGGTTTTACCGAGTGGAACCCGAGTGAGTGAAGACTCGGATTCAGAACAAATTACCGGGTAAAAGTCTAAGTGAGAGAGAACTCGGTCTGGACAGATTCTACCGAGTGAGAAACCGAGTACTTGAGTCATTTTCAGAGGAATTCCGAGCGAGAACTGGATGACTCGCTCAAGCAAGTCGGATTTCGCTTGAGCGAGAAGGACCCCTGATGCATAATCATTCATTTCACCCAGTTTTCTTCACTTCGCCCAAGCGAGGACAGTATGACTCGCTCAAGCGAGTTGGAATTCGCTTGAGCGAGAGGGAGTTTTCCTTTGCTGACCAGATCCACGCTCAAGCGAGCGTACTGCGCTCAAGCGCAGTCGGTCCTGATTCTCTTTCTCTTCATGTACAAGCACCATTTCACTCTAATCATAACACCTTTTATATATATTATTATATATCCACTCCAATCAATGCAAGCTGACAATGGAAGTGGTCAAAAATAGCTCACCTTTTGTCCAAAAGTCTCCATTATCTCTATTATTCTCACCTAATCCTCCAATCAACGAAAATCTTGTCTCCCACTTGCCTTTCTCATTATTAAACCAATACTACAACTCTTAGACTCTCAGAACACACGCGGAAAAATTAGTAAAACACCCCTTTCTTATTTCTTCTATACGAGCAAACCCCTTACTCTCCCATTTTCCTTTCTCCTCTGCAGCAAGAAATAACGAAACTCCATTAAGGTAAAGGGGGTATATTCTCTGGTCTTTCTGGGGGAAAACCGAATGAAAGGAAAGGGTTAAGGTACCTTTGGTCCTCACCTTTCTAGGACGGTCAGGAATTGTTTTTAATTAAATATTTTAATGTTTATATATTGTTTTATACATTTTTATTGAATATGTATATGATTAAATTAGTTGTGATTATTATTATTATACATGATAATTTAGTGAATACGTTCAGTATTGAATTGTGAAAAAGCTGATCGGTACTGACTGTGAAAATATAAAGAACCATGGGTGTTTATGTGAATTCCAGTAAGGAAATTATAATTTTGAATATGAATTATTATTATTATCATTTTTTTATTATTCTGAATATTATTATTATTTCTATTATTATTAATATTATTATTATCATTATTCTATTATTATTATTATTGATGTTATTATTATTATTATTTTGATTATTATTTTTATTATGATTAATGTTATTATTATTATTATTATTATTATATTTGCTGTTATTATTATAATTATTCTGATTATTATTATTATTATTATTATTATTATTATTACTGTTATTATTATTATTATTATTATTATTATTATAATTACTCTGCATATTATTATTATTGCTGTTATTATTATTATTATTATTGTCATTATACTGAATATTATTACTATTGTTATTATCATTATTATATTTATCCTTATTACTATTATTATTGATGTTATTATTATTATTATTCTGGTTATTATTATTATTATTATTATTATTATTATTAAATATGATTATTGTGACTCTTATTATTATTGTTATTAACTATTAATATTATTATAATTATTGATTTAATTATGAGTAATGAAATAAGAAACATATTATTTACTTCTAAAACAAAGTATTAATTTAGTCAAATATAAATAATATATTTTCCAGAATAAGCATAAATACGATTTATAACATCCGAAAAATTTGATGGAACCCAAGGACTTTGGAATAAATTTTATGAGACTAGAAACACTTAGATACCCAAGGATCAAAAGATAGAAATAATGCATTTCACATCATGAAAATATTTTGAGGGAGTAAAAACTAGAGCATAGACCTGGTACGCTAGAGGACATTCACGTTCGATCTCCGAGGAGAATCTTAGGAGTACGACCGGAACAGAAACCCAATGGCATCAGAGTCGCGCCTGAAGCCAGGTAAGACGATGCAATTCTGGTGTACTTTGACTAAACGAAGGAATGTATCTATCATCATGGAGAACCAAGTCCCAAGAATATATATATATATAAATGATGAGAACCAATGAGATCATTCGTACCTTATGATGAAATAATGAATGGGAGCTTGGTGGACTCCGATCGCTCTAGAATGGAAACGTTGTGCCCAAGAGGCAACTTGAGAAGGATGAATTCCAAAGAATGAGATAATGGTGATGGAGGATTGATTTATTGGGCCCACATGCATCATGAGACTTAACTAAAGATAAATCATAATAAACCAAACTCATGCATTCCATGACAACATGCTTGATTGTTATATTTGTAAATATGTTAATTGTATGATGTATGTGATATTATTTGTTTACTGGATATGTCCGCATCGGGAACCTTCAGGGTCTGGGGTTTATACTCACCCTTACTGTTGATATTTTCAGAGGAATTAGGAAATCAAGAACCCGAGTACGAAGAAAAGCAATACGCTGAACCAACTGAGAGCGCTCCTTAAATATAGAATTTATGTAGTTGAATATTTATTAATGAATAATTAGACATGGATGACAGTATTAATATTTAAGGGTGCCTGCGTGCCCCATTCTGTTAAGAGTACAATTACTTACAATTTATGAATGATTATGTGATTTGTCTACTATTTACTTCCACTGATCTACCATTATTTTATTTTATTAAAAAAAATATATTTCACTTTTTCTAAAAACTGTTAACACGCTTAGTTAAATAGGATGATCCTATAGAAGGGTTTGTCTTATCTAACCGAGGGGGTCACATACACCATCCATAATATTTTCTAAAAAATTTCTAAGTCTCTCGAAGCTATCATATATTCGAATCCTAATTAATTACAACCCGAACACCCTCTTACCTCGATTCCACGCTTGCACAAGTTGTTCTTGGTGTTGGTTGCGTCCTCCGATCACTCGATTCACCGCTTCACTTCTAAATTGAATGCCGACTTTGTCGAACGCTTGGCCAACACCCGTTCTAGCACATATGGTTATCAAAACACCAATTCAATTAGTACATTTCCTTCCTTACCCTTCCAAGACTCAAACCCAAGTTTCCCAAGTCCACAAAACTTAGAATCCAAGCCCCTATTACCATATGCACATTCGATTTCAAGAAAGAAGAAGAAAATGAGAAGGAAAATCATGCGATTGAAGGTTCCTAAGGCTTACCGTAACCTCCAAAGGGTCTAAAAGTAAGGATTTAAGGGTTTCTTCAATTCTTAAGTGCAATCCGTGAGAGAGAAGAAGAAAAAAGAAAGATGAGTGTTTATACATTCTATTTTGTATGTTCCTGTTTTAAACTGATCGCGACGCTGACGCTATGCGTCAGCTCACTAATTTGCACTTGACACTACGCTTTCTAGCCACGCTACGCATCAGGGCCCTGATTCCATTTTCCTTAAAATCCTATTTTAAATCCTATTTCCCTTTTCTTTTCTTTATTTACTATTATTTTAAACTTAATAATATCTTCATTTATTTCTTACTATTAAAACATCAAGGATGTTACAACAAATGTATCAGATGTGGCGTCTTTTAGACTATGAACTAGATCCTAGACAGATAAACTTAACATCTAGTGAGTTAGTGAAGTAAAGTTTCTATGAACCAAGATCACTTTATTGTAAGATAATGGTCTACCTATCATATTACACATTACAACTTTTTTGTCATTTTCGTCATTTTGAGTGAATAGGTTATGTGCATGCCTAGTGATTCATAATTGCTATAGAGATTTGCCTAATTTTTATACAAACAGCCTCACTTGACACTCTAATAGCCATTAAGTGTGCCTTGCATTTATACATCACCCATATGAGATATGAAAATCATTAAAAATTTAATAGTTTAACATCTCGTTCTTTGTAACCTAGCACTTCACACATCATAGGAATGAGGAAAGAAATAGTGTTAGAGGATTAACAATGACTTGTTATTACCCATATGAACCTTGTTCATGGGATCTCTAATCACAAAGGTTGAGTTCCTATTATGGTCAATTTTATTATTCGCTAAAGTTTCATTCCCCTTGATGTTTCATAAACAATCTTTCTTCCCAAAGGTTTTGTTAAAGAATTGGCCAATTCACTTTTGACTTTATATACCCAATGGAAATTGTTTTAATTTACCACATCGTGTCTCAAACAAATATGTTTGTTCTTACCATTGTAAGAATTATTTTTAGTTATAGCTATAGCTATAGCCGATTGGCTATCACAATGCACAAACACTAAGGATATTGATTTTATTCCTAATGGAATATTTGCTAAGAAGTTTCTCAACAATTTAGCCTGATTATCAGCTAATTCCAGAGCAATAAATTTTGAGTGCATAATATATCTAGCAATAACATTTTGTTTGACTAATCTCTAAGCAATAACACCTCCTCCTAGTGTAAATACATAACTATTAGTGGATTTTATGTCATATGAATCTGAGATCCCGTTTGTATCATAGTATCCTTCTAATACATGTGAATATCCAATATATAATATACCATAAGTTATGGCACCTCTAAAATATTTCATTTGGAATTATTAGTATACTTACTAAATTTGTCCATAATATATGTTATGTCAGGTCTCAAATAATTCATTAAATGTAATATACTCCCAATAATTTAAGCATATTTAGATTGAAACATAGGTTCTCCTCTATTTTTTATTTAATTGAGTGTTGTCATCATAACACTGGTTTTGATTCAAAATATTTAAACTTCTAGAGAAGTTTCTTAATATAATGTTCTTGAGAGAGCATTATATTGTTAACGACCACTCTGTCCATCGCTAATGTCTAGTTGTGTTTTTTAGGATGATTATATTTTTTCTAATAAATTATTTTTTAATTATATTGATTAAATATTAAATATTTTTATATTAAATTATATTACCTATTATTATTATTATTATTGTAATTTAGGATTTTCCTTTATTGAATTTTTAAAAATCCATTAATAATATTAAATTGGCAAATTAATATGAAAAAGAAAATGACATAAATAAATACTGAAAAGTAATAAGATAAAGTGAAACAAAATTTATCTAAAATTCTATACAATCATACAATAAAAATAAATGTAAAAATACATATAGGTAGCATGATCACCATTGAAGATGTAGCTAGAGCATATGCAAGTCATTTTTGAAGATGGTCAGGTTCTGTGATTTATACCTTTATTTCATAAAAAAAAATTAACAGTAAGATGAACTTATTCTTTGAGATTAAATCCTTTAAGAATCGATGTTACAAGAAGACATAATGTGTTCTTATTTGGATGAACATAATAAGGAAAAGCTTGATTCAAGCCTAGATCAGTAACAACACTGAAAGAAGAAGAATTATTAGGACCAAAATTGTTATTTCTCACCATGATCTAACCTTAATGGCAGAGCCCTAGTTTAGGGTTCTGATACCATTATACAAAAGCAAAAAACTTTATAGCAGAGAATAAATAAAGGTTTAGACTAACAAACTTCTATATGCTTTCATACTGAATGTGCGGAGTACATAACATATTCATAGAAGCTAAGGGAAAGGAAATACAAGATGCACAATGAATTATAGTGACAGGAAAATAGACAGAATTAGTTAGAATTAAAACTATTTGTAACTAACTCTAGATCAAGGGTTAACTAATTGAATAACATATGAAGCCAATTAATTAGAAGTTTATCTTGAAAAGTGATGTTGTTACGCTCTTCTTAATTATGAGAATAAATGAGGTTGTGTTGCTTGATTTGTTTATCATGTTTTCAATTACTTTAAACTTATAGGTTTTTTCTTATGAAAAAGAAACATGTTGTGTTCCTATAAGTTAAGTGATTTCTTTTTTTCCTCATTGATTTGTCACCTATTCTGATTTTCAATAAGTTAAGAATAAATGAGGAACCTTGCAACAAGTTCATCCTACATGGTGATATTTTTTGACTTTATGTCCTCTAGCAACTTATGGTACTTGTTAATTTGCACATTATTATCCTTGTTGTATGTGATGTTCGAATGATAGATATTTTTGACCATAAACTTCTACTTCCTAGCATCCTCAATAATATATTTTAATTTAACAAAATCCCAAATTTCCTTTGCTTCCTTATGAGAATAATACACATTAAAAAGTTTATTAGACAATATACTAAGTGTGGTGTGATGACATACCTATTATCATTGACCCAAGGTTCAAGCCTATTAGCATTGGTTGGCTTTTTATTAGTGAGTATGAAACTGACCCATGCATGTCCAGAAACGAGAAGACACACTTCTGTCAACGTTGATAGCTTTGGCCTCTGAAAACTTCAACTTTATAGTCATCAAGAAACAATTTAGCAATGGTGACAAGATGAGGGTGTTTAAGGAGTAGAGGGAAGCAGGGGAGGATTATAAGGAAAGTTGTTGTTAATAACCTCAACCATGATAAACCGTAAGATTGTAAGATTGTAGGAAAAGAGAGTAGTGAGGTGTGTGAGCACACACTACCTAGGGTTTATGTGCCTAAGGCGTAACCCCTACGATATAATAACCTTTCTACATGAAGGTAGGGATCAGAACTAGCAAAGACAAGAGGGAGAAAACTTTGTGTAGGTTTAAGTAAAAAAAATGAAGGATATAGTTTCAATTGTGATTAAAAAGGAAAGACTAAGAAAATGGAAAGAATAATTTGACAATTAAAAACTACTTAATCTCATATGAAAAAAATTAAGAAATAAATATACTTATTACGGGAACTAATGGACATATTACGTGTTTAATCTTTCCTTTTAAATAAAAATCAAAATACTTAAAATTCAAACGCAAAAAAATGACTTTCACAAATAGGCTCTTTAAATTTAAAATTTAATTAAAAAAGAACCTAAGTGTCGGGGGAGAGGAAGGGAGAGGGTAGGGTGAGGTGGGTGCGTGGACAAAGCCTCAAATTTACACATGAAACTTATATTTCAACCCAATCTTATTTGAGCGCACACCTATTTTTTTAGCTTGTTTACTACCATAAATCTTGTGTATATATAAAGCCTATTGAGAGTAGAAAGACAAACAATAAGACTTAAAACTTTTGAAATATTAGCAAATTTTTCAACAATTGGAATTTTCCAGACCAAACCAATGAGTTGGATTGGGTTAGGCCAACTCACATGTTCGATTCATTTTAACACCTTTAGAAAATATGGTAGGTCAAACTAGACTTTACAAGGCCTACCTTGCTTTCTGATATCAAAGGCTTAAGTATGATATGTTTATTTGATATAAGCCTAATTATAATATGTTACCTAATATATTTAAAAGTCTACTTGTAATAATATGTACTTATTAAATAAATTTCTAAGCATACATCTAATAATATTAATAAACACAAACTGATATGTACAAGACAAAATATGATAAGTTTATGCATTATATTATTTATCTTTATTTAAACATGTTGGTATATTAAATTTAAAATACCTTTTGAATGACTTGATGTTTTATATGTTTAACTAAATAGAATTTAAAAAATGTTTAAGTCTAATTTATTTAACAAATTGGTCTGGCTTAACATGGACTAGCCCTATCAAATTGGTATGACCCGACATAGGTCTGATGTATACTAGGTCGTAAGTCCCTGTCAAGTAGTTTGACTTAGATATAATAGATTTGCACCTTTTTAAAAGTTTGTTTGGTTAAACAAGTCAAAGATCAAGTCATTAAAAAAGTTCTTTAAGTTTAATAGACCAGCCTATTTAAATAAATGTAAATAATTCAATTAGATGTATGCTTATAAATTTATTTAACAAGTAAATATTATTACAAGTAAACTTTTGAAAAGGCTTATAATATTTTTAAAATGATTAGGCCATACCGCCCAATTAGATATGTGTCAAGGAAAAATATCATACATAAGCCTTTGATATTAGGAAGTGTACTAAACCTTGTAAAGGCTAGCTTAACCTAACATATTTTCTATGGGCATCAAAATGAGCGGAACTTATAAGCTGACCTGGGCCAACCCGACTCATTGGTAAGTTAGGTTTGAAAACTCCTGTCCCACCTCAAAGTCAGGCTACATCAACTCAAGTCATGTAACACTGCAAGCTATAGTGAGCTAACCCATAACCAAGTTGCCTCACCTAAATATAAAAATATTTTAAATGAAACGTATAAAAATCAAAATTAAAATTTATTCCTAAGTTTAATTAAATGCTTGTGAAGCGAAATACTAATGACAAACAGACTACTTTTTAGTGATTAACTTTACATAAATCTCAAGTTTTTGATATTTTATTGATCTTTTTGAATTTCTTATATTATATATATATATATATATATATAATTTAAGCGAGCTGATCAACCTGTGTTGTGAGTCAACCCAAGTGAGGCAAAGTTAACAAAATTTGACACTCTTACACATAAAGTTGTCAAATTGGACCGACCTATAAAATGAGGTCTGAGTAGTAAAAATGAGTCCAAATTAAAATTGGGATAATTAAGCTCAGCCCAATAAAAACTCGTACCCAATTGGAATTTTTACCAGGCTAGGCCTATGGGTACCTCTTAGATTTTTGTTCATTTTTTACAAACCCAAAAAAAACTATCCTTAACATTATTACTTGAATTAGATCTTATAGTTGATTTAGGACATTCACAAATTTTGATACATTTTTACTAGTTTTATGTTTTATTCTTTTACCAAAAAGAATAAAAACATAATGTGGGCATGCCAAAAACATACAAAAAAGCCCATTAAAGCCCATGATACGACATGGATTAGGTTGTGTAGCAAATTGGAGCCTAAATTTAAAAAAGGCCTTTTTAGTCCGATTTATGCAAACTCGATTAGGTAACTCAAATTGACAACTATACTTGTACATAAACAAGATGACATAATTTTTTTAAAAAAAACTAATAAAATTTTATTGAAATAAAAAAAATGTGGACGATGATTGTCGCCCCCACTTTTTTTGGAAATTTTATTTTTAAATAAATTTTTATTGTATATACATTCACAAAATATGCTAAAAAATCATTATATATAAATATAAACTAATCTACATTTTGATAATAAAATATCATTATAATAGTTTTTAACATAATTGTGCCTTCTTCAAATATAAGAGTTGCTAAAAGTACATAACCCTAAATCTAACATTTAATATATTAATTTAAAAAGTTTAGCCTAAGCTCATTATTTTAAACCTCGGCTTCCATTTTAAAATAAAAGGAAGAAAATTTTAAATGTTTTAAAAATCAAATTTTACAATCTATCTTTTTCATATTATTTGTCGTAAAGAAAGCTATAATTTTTCTATAACTTGCTAATTCATATATATTATACAGGTATAGATATAAATATTATCTTATTGTATTTATATTAGTCATGAAAGCCCTTTTCAACACGCACAAGATAAATCACCCTAATCATTTGGAAGTATTGGTTTTAGCTATTATTCGAGCATGAGATGACAACCTAGTCAGTGTGTGTAATATATCATTAAAAAAGAAAGACAAAGAGATTGCATATGAACGAATTATTAAAGTAATAGGTGAGTACAATTGCATTGAATTAAAGTTGATAAATCACCTCCTCAATCGGGGACGGGTAAGAATGAATTGGATATGTTTTTTTGTTCTCTCCCTCTAAGTAACAACAACATCGCTAACAGTGACTGAGTCTCAACAAGTAGCTTAAGCCTTGGTGAATGAAGTATCCAAAGGAATGCCAGTGTCAGGCAACCAAGTGGAAGCCTTGAGCCAAGGCTCAGCCATGAACTTAGCAGCCTCCTGCTTGCTGATGAGACCTTTCCCCCACTTTGCCCTTGCCTGAGTGTTGGCACCTGCTCCAGTGTTTCCATACTCAGCGAAGTAACTGAATTCGGTGTTTGGCTCAATTGTGTTCCATGGCATGTAACCATCTGGCTGGATCAAGTCACCGATCTCATTCTCGATGAACACTGCCCTTGAGTATGCCTTCCATGGCCTCGCAAGGTAAGTTTTCACGGTCAAGCGGTCGGCGTCCAGGGAAGCATCGGGCATGATCTCGCAGTTGTGGAGGACAACGCCGGTGGGCATGTTCTTCTGGCCTGTGCCGTCGGCAACCACGATGTTTTGTTGGTTTGTATCGGGCTTCCTGACGATGATCTTGGAGTTCTGGATGAGGGTGGTGGAGTAGCCGAAGATGAAATCGATGGTGCCGGAGATCTCGCAGTTGCGGTAGAACTGACGGTGGGCGTGTGCGTAGAGGGTGTCTTGGTAGCCGTGGATTCCGCAATCGAAGAATGCTGACATGTCACCTTGCACACGGAGTGCCACTGCTTGGTGTCCCTTTGCTCCTGCGGTGTTCTCGAATGAAATTGACTTGGCAATGAATCCGTTGGCTTGAGTAGCTGCACATTCAAAATCATCAATCTCATGTGACTAGAGAGAGAAACAAAGAGGCATAGAAAGAAGTAAAGGAATTAGACTTACAGAAGGTGGCGGTTCTCATTGTCTTAACACCCTCGGCGAAGTTTTTGCGACCGGTGATGATGGTCTTAGTGGGGCCATCACCGTATAGGAGAATGTTGATCTTCTTCTTGTCAACCGTAATGTACTCATCATAAACACCGGCCTTAACGTAGATAATGAATCTACCTTTGTGTTTCTTGGGGTATGAGTTGATAGCATCCAAAATGGTCTTAAATTGGCCACTACCATCCTTGGCAACTGTTGCATGGGGGGTAACTCCATCATTACCAGCCTCAGCCAAGAGCTTACGGTCAGAAGCAGATAACCAAGTGGGGTACCCTTCACTATCAATCACAAGAAGACGACGAGAGGCAGGCTTCAACCCCAAGTTCAAGTTAAAAGCAGAGAGAATCTTGGAAATCCCCGACACAACATCAAGTGCCAACCCGGTAAGCTTCATCACTTTGTCCAAGCTTCCAGCCTGCAGCTGGTCGCTGACCTGTTTCTCACCGTCGGTGTTGAACCCATCAAGGCAAGATTGCTGGTATGCAACAACAGCACCCAACCAGTTCTTGAGTTCAGCAGAATGCTCATTCACGTCCTGAATGCTGCTTTGCTGAACCATCACACCTGAAGCCTCAAGCTCGTGGATTGCGGCTTGCAACAAGTCCTTGCAATCATCAAGAGCCATCTTAACCCCAGTGCTGCTGTTCCCATGTTCCACGCTCAACCTGTCGCTCATGTTTAGCGCTTTTATCACGCTCTCCATTGAGGTTTTCACAACCGTCGCCACGTACTCTTTTGGGTCTGTCGTGTTAACAGGGGACAACACATCCTTGCAGAGTTTCTGGTCGTCGCTGTTCTGGCACAGGGCTGTGACAGCCTTGTTGTGTGTGCTTAGTTCTGATCCTCCATCGCCGCCGCCGCCTCCGCCGCCGCTGCTGCCACCTTTTGCGGCTGGGCTCTGAACAACAGCCACAACGCCGATAACTACACCCACCACGAGGATGAGAGAAACTGCGGAGCCTACAACTTTACCACTCATTTTCCCTCCCCTTTTTTTTGGTTATATTGTTGTTTTTTTGGTTTCTTTTTTCTTTATTGGGTGTTTACCTCCCGATGAAACTAGATCGATGAGGATATTATTCAAGGGAAGGATGTTTCCCTCCCTGCTTGTTAATGTTTGAGGGGATGATGAGAATTGCATGCAGAGGTTTGGTTATTTATATGTGTTGGTGATGAGAGTTTCTTCAGAGAGCCATGCATGTATTCAGCCGTTTTACTCGTTCCATGGTTGCTCTGGTTTTGTGGCTTCTGTATTTTCTACTAAAAATGGAATGAAATGATTGGCTATATTTGATCCTCACAGTTATGAATCACTACTATTCTGTTTCGTTTACCGATTCTTACGATCAAATATAGGAATATGGAGAAAGACCTGTTAAAAAATAATTAACCTAGATTTATAAATTTGATATATATATATATATATATATATATATATATATACACCTCCATTTTTAGCATTCAAATATACGCCTCTTCCTTCCTCATTTCTCTCATTAGAAATTATTGCTCAATTTGATAAAAATAATTTAATACAACTGGAAACTGAAGGATAAAAAAAAACAGAGATTTTTGTATTTGCTGCCAATAATAAGTAATTGAAAACAAGAAGGTCAGAACAAGAATTCATCAATTCAGGAAAATAAATTCTCTTAGTTTTCTAGTTACTAAAATTTAATTAGAAAACTAAGGAAAGAAACAACAGCAAGAGTATAAGTTGTATTTGTCAAGGTTTTAATTCAATACATCTTATCGAGATATTATTTTCAACTATAGAAATAATTATACAATTAAAAATTGAACTTCTGTCATTTTTCTTCCACTGAATAACTTTGGGATTAGGGAGGTCAAAAATATCCAAATCTGTGGTTATCCGTGGATAAAAACTTGTTACAGGTACAAAAAACCCACGAGTATGGGTATCTATGAAAGAAGGTGGACGGGTTTTATACTACCCATTAAGGAACAAGAACTAGTACGGATATAATGCTATCCGTGTCTGCGGGTTCCCACATATATGAAATTACATTGGTATCCTTATCTATTATTTATATATAATTATATTAAAATTAACTTATGTTATATATTCATAAGAGATGAAGAAATTGGTGCTTAACACTTTTTACATTTCTTATTTTGTATGTGTTTTTATTCTATATGATTGTTATTATTACACAATATTGTTACAAACATTTATATAGCAACTACATTTATATAAATAATGAAACTAAGAATTAGTATTAATGGAAATTATTAAGGTTCTACACTAACCGTTAGGAATATTATGTAATTTAGTTTAATGTTTTTATATTTTTATTTTCTATTTTGTGTTTCAATTAGGTGTCCGTGAACATTCGTGGATACCTATGGATAGTGGCTACCTGAAAAAAACCTGTAAAACGAGTACTCGTACATGCAACGAGTGGACACGAGTTTTATTTTTGTTTGCGGACACAGGTAGCAAGGAAAGGGTACCCGTGCCTGCCCAGCCCCCCATGAGATCTCTATTGGGGATCGAAAAATAACTTAATTATGATTCTTCCTGCATAATATTTTTTATAATTAATACTATTGATAGTTTGCTTGGTGAAAATAATTTTTGATGATTAAAAGCTTAAATATTTTTAAAAGAATATTATAGTGAATTCAGTCTCTGGTAACCTTTTAGTAGTTAGGTAGTGTAACCCTTTTATAGTAACTAGGTAACACATAGGTATTGTTTGTAGTAGAAGATATTTAATCGTTATTTTGAAAATGACAACATACATATATTTGGTAATTAATAAATTTTATGATAATACAAATAAAATGATAGTAATACTCTAATTATTAATTTGTGTGAGGTAAGGACACCATAAATGAGAAAGATTATTAGAGGATCACATATGTGACTAGATAAGAAGAATTTGGAAGGAATAAGTGCCCACTAGCTTTCTCAAGTGTTGAAAAGGCGATGAAGGACTAAAAGACTTAGATGAAAGCTTTTAGAACAAACATCTGTGCCAATATTAGATGATTGACCATAAAACACTACGAGAATTGTCTAGTTTATCGTGGGACTATGTCCCACACTAAAACTAAAAAGTCTCATGTTAAAGCCAAATGACGTGAGACATTACCTCATATGTCATTTCTTTTTACACAAAAATTACACAAACCACTATTTCCCACGCTAAACCTAGTGTGAGACATAATGTCTGATGGCATTTGTGAGCATAGAAAGTGGCATCCAAACCAAACTTTAACCTCAACCAGTTACCTTCAACCACAACCCATCATTGAACCAACCTCTTTTTTTTCTCACTATAGTACCACCACCTGAATGAAACCAACCTAACATCACTACCACTACCACTTCACAACCAAACCAGCATCACAACCCATCATTGAACCAACCTCTTTTTTTCTCACCATAGTACCACCACCTGAACCAAACCAACCCAACATCACTACCACCACCACTTCACAACCAAACCAGCATCATAACTAAACCAATCCACACCACGAAACCACATTTTCCACTATCAACCAAAACCCTAACAAACCAAAACCTTCACCCCCACATAATTCAAACACTACCAAACGTAATCCGTACCTCAAAACCAATACTACCCCCACACAAAACCAACATAACCATATTGTTACCACAATCTCCTAATTGATGGAATCCATGGTGATCTTGTGTGAGAGGTTGGCATTGTAGTAGAGGAGGAGGGTATCCATAAGAGTGGTTAATGAAGGTTGCTAGTTTGAGAGCTCGATGAAGGTTGTTTGTTTAAGAGCTCAAGTAGGGAAGGAAAGAAGGAAAATGGATTAGAAATTAAGAAGAAGAATGGATTAAGGATTATGACATTTAGGGAGAAAGATGGATTAAGGATTTTGCAGGAGAAGGAAAAATGGAAGAATGAAGAGAAGAAAAAGGGAAATAAGAGGGAGAAAGAAAAAGGAAAACTTATTGTCATGGATTTTGGCATAGGATAGAAGTCCCCGTCACAAACCTGTGTAAATTTTGGCACATTTTTTATTTTCAAGCATGGTGTTAGACATCTCCCACGCTAAAGCCATTAAGTTTCACCATGTCTGGCATGGGACAATGTCATATGCCAAGTTCTTAGGTTAAATTTAAGTATTCTTGTATTGAAAATTTATCAAGGGACATTCTCCTGTCTATAAATTATTCGTCTGGGTACCTCGTTTCTTAGAATTTTGTTTAGGATTTCATGTAACTCGATACTCTTCATTAATGGTGATGTATTTGAGTGGAACTTTACCCTGAAGGTTCTACCTTCATTGTCGCTTAAACCTTTGTTTGGATTTCATTTTACTTGGTACCCTTCACTGAGAATGACATATTTGGGTGGAACTTTACTATGAAAGTTTCACCTTCGTTTTATTGCTAAGACTTTTGTTTAGATTTCATGTTACTCCACACTTTTAATTGAGAGGTGATGTATCTAGGTGGTTTATCTTGAAAGTTCCAACTTTGTGGCTTGAGACTTTACTCTAAAAGCTTGAGTAAAGTGCCTTTTTTATTTTGTGTAAAACCTCTACCGGTGATTTCTTCTTTTCATTGAAGTTTTGGATTTAAAATATTCTGGGTAAATTTTATAACTTTTAAAAAACTTGGTATAGTTTTCCCTAAAACATAGACATTTCCAAATTTTTTAAGCCAAAAAAGTAGCTAAAAAAATTTTTCAAGTACAATTTACAAACTACTTATTGTCATTCACTCTATCAATTTAGTCTATCTAAGAGAAGGAGAGAAATTATCCCAATTAGAATTTATGTCTTAGTTGGTTGTCAAATTTAAATCAACAAATTATAGACAAATGATACCTAACTAGGGAGTAATGAAAATATTAGTGATTAAGGAATAAATTGAAATTATATAAATTTTTAAATTAATGAAATTATATAAAGTACTCACATATATCAAAATTTAACAAATTTTATCTCAATACCTTACATATAGACATTACCTACTAGTGCAACTTAAAACATACTTCTTTCAAGTAGATTAATAATTAATGACCCCTTTGATGCATAAGATTGGAAAGCCTAGTTAATTAATAAAGGTATCAAGAACAAGGTTAATTAATTATTTTGCCAAAGGAGATGAGACTAGCTACTACTACCAAAATTGTTTTGTATTGGATGAATCAAATCTTAATTGGATTGTCCGTTTTAACTAAATTTTATATTTTTATAAAATCTACATCTATAAATAAGAATGACCCAATATCAAACAAAATTCTAACTATTAGATACTCCAAAGAAAGCAACAGAATACTCAAATATTAGTCTAAATTAATTTGGACTAAAAAAATTGAGGAAATTACAAGTTTGTTATTAATTGTTCTAAATCGAGCACCTAGTCTCATTCAATTGCATTCATGAGTAGTTTTCTTAGGCAATAACTATTTACTAAATATCTCATATTCTATTGCAAGTATGCCAAAAGCAGCCACTACTTATTCAAGATATCAACACCCAACATTAACATCTACCACAAGAATGTGATTAAGCATAATAGAGCATAATAACTTCTATGTTTTTAGATCCCCACAATATCAAAACATTAGACGAATGACATTTAATCAACATCACAACAACAAACGCCAAATTAAAGTCACAAGAAACAAACAAAGAAAACCATAGATAAAATAAAAATTAAATTAAATTAAATATGATTCCAAATTTTATTTCAAAATAATAATAGCAAAACCGTTTTAATTTTGTACCAAAAAACTATGAACCCATGTGAATTTATCGAAAAGGCAGAAAGAGAATAATGGAAAGAATTAATTTAGATTTATCTAGAGTATAAGAAGGGAAGGAAAGGGAAATGTGTTGCTCGGCAGAGACAATGGTGGCTACGACCTTTACAGTGGCATCAGAGACTTCAACAAATGGAAGAGAAGGGCTCAGGGACAATGGCCTGTGAGAGGGAGTGAGTGGAAGAAGGGGAGGTGGCGAAGAGAAGAGGAAAGAGAGATGGACATTTACCGTGGTGGTTGGTGGAGGAGAGCTCATCATCTGAAGAAGGAAGGTGGAAGTGGTGGTGCTCATCGGAGAAAAAAGAAGGCATGCTAAAGGCAGAGAAGAATTGAAAGGGATACAAAGGGGTTGGGCTCTTCATATTGGGATTTATTATTCAGCGACAAACACTATTTGTCACTACATCAGTGTCTAATGTGTCACGTGGATTAAAATTGGGCTACGGGATCAACAAGTCCGTAGCTATATCAAAAGGACATTATGATTTTTTTTCAATTTGGTGACAACGTCAACCATGCTGTCGCAAAATATTTAACGTTTTCTAACGCGTGTGTGAGCTTTTTGGCAATGGCTCATCATACCTGTCACTAACTGAAATATGAAAAAATTTTCTCCTAACTAATCTAACGACAGTCGCCAAATTCAAAACAAATGATGATGGATATCTAGTTTTGTCACCCAACTTCTTCTATGTTCTAGCATCAACTTTTTAGGTGAAAAAGTGTGTGGTTGAAACACTCTACGATGGAACCACCATTCCGCTACTGACTAAAATATTAAAATTTTTTCTTCTAACCAATAAGGAGATGGGTGTCTATATTTGTCACCAAATTCAAAATGAACTGATGATGAATATCTAGTTCTGTCGCCCAACTTCTATGTTCTGGGACCACCTTTTCAGATGAAAGAGTACATGGTTGAAACACTTTGCAACGGAACCATCATTGTATCGCTAATTGAAATCTTAAAAGTTTTTCTCCTGACCAATCACTACAACAAAAGGGGATATTATCTACAGGCAACGGTTATACAGTAACCACCGTCACTCAGAAAGTCCTGGCGGTTCCAGCGACGGTTTACCATAACTGCTGTCAATGGATAGGTGATAGGGACGGTTGGCCCAGCCTATTACTTAAACCGTCGTTAAATCCACTAAAAGCTATGCAGATGCCTCCCACATGACACTGCTCAAGCCCTCTCTTTTCCGTTCACTTTTGAGTTCCCCTTTTCCTTTTCACTCCCCTCTTTCTCCTTATTTCTTCTACTCTTGCACGTTCCGTTCGTTGTTCCCTCCCTGACCATCGTTGCCTTCGTTCCATCGTTCCGTGACCACTGTCGACCCCCTACCACGGGTGAGACGCTTGGTGTCTTCGTTTGCCACTGTTCCTTCACCATCGTCGCTAAGGCACTGTCACTTTCCACTGAATCAGGATTTATATATCTAATTATTGCACTTGCTTTTTGAATAGGTAGCTTAGAGTTCTTCATTTCTTCTTTGGATGCTGTAATTTGTCTTTGTGTGTGAAAGCTTCTCATACTTTTTTTTACTTTGTTTATATGTAGATTTGGCGTTTCACAAGAGGTTGTTCTGAAAATTCTCATCACGCTCTTTTGTTGCTTGCTTTATCTTTTGTTTTTTCATGGCTTGTTTGCAAATATTGTTTAAACCAAATTCCATTTGCATAATCTATTTGATGAAAAGTTAAAAATTTGAACATATATTTTTATGTGGGATTTGCATGGCTTTCAATCTCCTGTTTGGGCTGCATAAGTACTCAATTCCTATGAAGTTTTTAATTTCAATCTCGTTAAAATATCCCCAAAAAATTTAAGTGATTAGGTGAAGCTCATGAATAATTTTGTATCTAACATGTTGAAATACCAAGGAGCAAGGAATTTAAAGGGCTACTTATAGCATCTTGATATGAGAAGACTTATTAAGTATATACTAGAAGGGGTAGGAAGGGAAATGCTCAAAAGAAAAAGATGGACTGTAATAGTAAGTTAATTAGTTATGGAAAAAGTCCATCATGTGTAAGACTTCTTAGAGTGAGGTAGAGGTTGGTTTCTGAGTTTTGGTTTTGCATTTTGTTAAATTGTTTTGGGATGTTGGGAAGGAGTAGATGTGTGTAATTGTGTATTGATTTTGAATATAACTTTGTTGATGTTTTTATTTGTTACTATGCCATGAAGTTTTTCCTTTCTAAAGAATTATTATGTACTGGTTGATTGCTATTTGTTTGATACCCTTGAGAAACTTTGAAGGTAATTGTTAGTTTATCAGTACAATTTTATGAAAGAATTAATACAATTTATGAATGTTGAGTACTTCAATTCATTCTGTATAGGGGTTGATCAGATTAGATAAATTTAAAGAACATATTAGTCTGAGCTGTTTATTCATTGGGATGAGTTGGTACTGTTCCACTTAATTTCACCTGTCTTACTTTGGTGGCTTAGTTAAGGTTGATGCTCCCGTGAATGTTTTTTTTTTTTTTTGCATTATTTGAGCTGATTAGATGTTTGATTTAATATTTAAAAGAATAGTTGATTTGTTTGGTTTACCTGGAAGTTATGTTTTCTTGAAGGGCATGGCCTTTGGTGTTCTCTCTTATATTTTCTTAATATTATGTATGGCCTTTAATTTTCCATGAATTTAAGGCTCTGTATCAATAAAATGTGGTTCTTTGGCAATTTTACGTTGAATAGAATCTGTACAGCAATAGGACCTCTTAATTATTATATTTATAATCCATTTTGTTTTCTTATCCATAAGAAATATTACAGTTCAAGTATCATCAGCTGAGCAACGGCATATTTAAAAAAAGGTTTACAATAGAAACTTGTAGACTCAAGACTTAATAACCCCATTGTAAGATAATTGTATAGTACATATACATAGTAGTTTTTTATTTTATAGTTTGAATTTTTCATTTCAGTTACATATATATGCTTTGAGCTAAACGCTGTCAATCTTGGAGTAGCATATACTGGCATGTGTAAACTAAACAAATATGAGGACATTTGAAAGGGCCCCAAAGATATTAAATGTCCACCAGTATTATGGGTCTACTACTTTAACTTTTTTTTTACACCAAACTTCATCATAAAGTCTACTGATTACTCTAAGTTATCTATCTTTTTATTTGTTTAAATATGTTTTCTTCTTCATAGAACAATTTAGATGTAGAATGTGAAGATACCTCAAATGATGAGGAGGCATATTTAAATGTCTTTGGACTAGAGCACCCAGGACGGGTTGGGGACATGAGATTTGGAATTTGCCATTCTCAAGTCTTGCAAACAAGTAACAAATCCAGGGAGAGTACAAGCTCCTTACCATCAAATGGGAGAGTAAAAGAGTTGGAAGATAAGGTGAAGCATTTAGAAGCCCAGCTAGAAGCAAGGAATGAGAGGATGAAGCTTGTTGAAGAATAGTCACTTAAAAGTAATGAAGGGATGAAGCTTGTTGAAGAACAAATGGTCTATGTGGTACATGAATTTAGAGGACAGGTTGATTTTCCATCTCCACATGATAATAATCTATAAGTTGTTGAGTGTTTATATGACATGTCACTTAATAGGTTTCAATTGCTGAATGGATTAACTTTCTACATTTTTAACACATAACAATAACTTATATTTTATTTATTTTAATTTCAGAATAATGATCACTTGCACAAGCCAGACCCTCTTCCTTATCTAATCATCAACCTTAGTTACTTTATGTTACATATTCACTTGATTATATATGAGTTTATGATTTATAGATGTATAACTTTTGATTCATTAATTATGTGTTGGATTAAGACCTATTGACTCTGTTATTAATATAATTGCTATTGAGTATATTGATCTTGTAATTATACTTTTAGAAATTTAGTTTATCTTATTTATATATTGATAATCAAATTAATTTGTATATTAAAATTTATTTTTATATAGATAAATATCTAAAACACTAATATATGAAATATAATATATAATTGTCTCATTAAAAAAATTAATGGATATAAAAATAATTTGTTACAATTAAGAAAAATCTTTTTTTAAAAAAATTGGAACTTTTAGCAGCGCTTACAGCTACGTTTAATTGTTTTGTTTTTTGCAACAATCATAACCACATGTAACTATATCACGACGGTTTTTCCTGCAGTTATAACATATTACGACGGTTATTGCAGCGGTTGAAAATAACCACCGCTAATTTCCTAGTAGCAAAATGTTTAGCGGTGGTTTTTGAACCGTCATAAACATAATTTATGGGCGGTTTAAACCGTCGAGAAATGCCAAAATAACCGTCGCTAACTACCAATTTTGTTGTAGTGAATCCGGTGATAGGTGTCTGTATCTGTCACCAACGAGTGTTGAATTGGGGCACAATCTTGGGTCTGTCGTCGACACCAAACATTGTTTGAAGGGTGTTTGCAACGAAATTAATCCATTGGTTTAACTCTTGTCCTAAACCTGTCACTAATTCCCACCCTAGGTCATTTTGTCGCTAACCACTATTTATCGTTAATTTTGTGGCAATTAGTGACAAATATTATAACCACGCCAAATAACTATAGCTAACAAAACATTTTCTAGTGGTGAGTTTTGGTTCACATCCAATATAAATTTTATAAATTTCATGCAGAAAAATTTTCTTTATTATAAACATACAATTCATAACATAATTTTAACACACATCATGACAACAAAGTTTTAATTGAAGGCGTACCTGAAGACAAGCGATCCATGAATCCCAATAGTGAGTGTGTACTACTCTTAATCTGAGTGCCTTATGTCCAGTGTATTACTGACTCTCTGTAATAATCACCTAATGGGATAGTGATTATATAGGCAACCACAGATGAGAGCAGGAACCTCTCACTGGGCACATAGAATGGGCCAACCCATCACGGTCCATCTAAACAAAAGCCTAATAACTAAATCTATCTATATACATAATATTTACATATCATATAATTAATCAACACAATATAGATATAATGATTTAATGATGCTAATCCATCAAATTAATATAATAATATATTATTAGGAAAATCTAACATTTCTCCCACTTGGATAGCATTATTAAATTATTAAGTACAAAATCTATATTATTTTGACAAGTTATTAATTATCACCAAGATATATAATAATTTCACAATAGCATACAATCATATCCGATAGGGATATACATTATACACTACAATTATTTATATTTCAGTCACGGTATAGATAAGGAAATATGAATTTCATTTCCACATGTTCCAAGCATCCAAAATGCAACAAAAAATGTCAATAAAATGACATCAATAATAACATATCCAAAATAGAAAACTAGTTTCAATAAACAGATTACAAAATAAAACTCCCACTAATCCAAGACATCAAAAGACTTGACTAAACCCATATGGGTTACATGATTCTGAAAAACTCCAATGGTCAAGCCTTTGGTTAGTGGATCTGCCAACATGCTCTGAGTAGCAATGTGCTCAATTCGAGTCTGAAACTCAAGTACTTTCTCTCTAACAAACAAGTACTTCACATCGAAGTGCTTCGAACGAGTAGAGCTCTTATTATTTTGAGAGATAAGTACGGCAGCAGTATTATCACAATAAATTACAAGTGTCCTAGAAATACTTTCAACAATGCGAAAACCAGAAATCAAATTCTTTAGCCACATAGCTTGGCGAGTAGCCTCATAACAAGCAACATACTCTGCCTCCATAGTAAAAGTAGCTATGATTGTCTGTTTGACACTTTTCCAGGATACAACTCCTCCTACCATCATAAAGATGAAGCCTGAAGTAGACTTACGGTCATCAGGGCAACTTGCAAAATCAGAATCTGAATAACCTATGACTTCAAGTTGATCAGACTTTGCATAGGTCAACATATAATCCTTGGTTCCCTGTAAATATCTCAAGACCTTCTTCACGGCTTTCCAATGACCCAAACCTGGGTTGCTCAAGTATCTGCCCAAAGCATTAACAGCGAAAGCAATATCGGGACAAGTGCAGACTTGAGCATACATCAAGCTCCCAACAGCAGAAGCATATGGAACTTTCTCCATTTCAAACAACTCTTTGTCGTTCTGAGGACACTGAGAATTAGAAAGTTTCTCACCCCTTTGAACAGGTGCGGCACACGGGGAGCAAGAGTACATATTAAACCTTTTGAGGATTCTATCAATGTACCCTTTCTGAGACAATCCAAGAGTACCACGAGACCTATCACGACATATTTGGATGCCCAAGACAACAGAAGCATCACCAAGGTCTTTCATATCAAAATGGCTACTCAACATTTTCTTTGTCTTATTCAAAATATCAATGCAGCTGCTAGCAAGAAGAATATCATCAACATATAAAACAAGGATGATAAAATTGCTCCCACTCATCTTCAGGTAAATGCACTGATCTGAGGCATTTTCCTTGAAGCCAAAAGAAGTGACCACTTGGTCAAATTTTAAGTACCATTGTCTAGAAGCCTGTTTCAAACCATAAAGGGATTTCTTCAACCTGCAAACTAAACTTTCTTTGCCCTTTTCAGCAAAGCCATCAAGTTGAACCATGTAGACATCTTTAACAAGATCACCATTTAGAAAAGCTGTTTTGACATCCATCTGGTGCAACTCCAAATCAAAATGAGCCACCATAGCCATAACAACTCAAAAAGAATCCTTTGTCGAGACCAGCGAAAAAGTTTCTTTAAAATCAATGCCTTCTCTCTGACTGTACCCTTTCGCCACCAATATAGCTTTGTATCTTTCAACTTCGCCAGATGGTGTACGTTTAGTTTTGAAAACTCATTTGCAGCCAACCGGTTTGTAACCAGGCGGTAAAGAAACAAGCTCCCAAACATTATTGTTAGTCATAGAAGCTAACTCATCATGCATGCACTAGTGGAAAAAATGGATATAACAACGGGATATTATTCACGGGTAGAAGAGGATCAGTGATAAAAACATGCGCGGTGGCATTTTTGAAATTATAAGGTGAATGTTTTAATCAGAGAAAACTATATATCCACGGTTAACATCATAACCGTGAACGTACCCATAATATATATTCACGGTTGAGGAGTCAACCGTGGATATATAGCACCTGAAATATATATCGACGGTTGTGATCACAATCGTGAATATATATTGATGGGTACGTTCACGGTTATGATGTGAACCGTGGATATATATAGATGTCAATATTCACGGTTGTATTTCCAACCGTGGATATATAGTTCAGGTTTTAGGGTTTAATCACTGGGTACTCTATGTCCACGGTTGTTTCTATAACTGTGAATATAGATTTAATATTTATCCACGGTTACGATACCAACCGTGGATATATAGTTAACATTTATCCACGGTTGTTTGTTAAACCGTTAATATATGTTTAATATATTCACGATTGTGAGGGGGAACCGTGAATATATATCCTTTCTGAAACTTCAAAAGCTGCGCCTTTCACTATTTTTTCAGTTTCTCCTTACTTTCGCTGGTTATCGTCTTCTTCCTCGTCCTGCTCTTTGTTGGTCGTAGGCTTCTGGGTTCACTTCCTTCTTCTTTCGCGTGCCCTTCTTCTTTTTCGTTCAGCATTGTCAGGTAAGTGCTTCGTTGCCCTTCTTCTTTCGTTCACTTTTTAACCTCTGCTTCGTTGTTATGCTGTATAATCGTAATGGGTTTGCTTCGTTCTCTCTGTTTGTGTGTTTATTGTTGAAGCTGAACTCTGTCTCTGCTATTTTGACATTGCCTGTGACATTTTCATTGTTGTGGAGACGAGAAATGGCTGACGAGAATTGATATCTTTTTCATTGTTGCTATTTTGACATTGTTGCTATTTTTACATTGCCTCTGAACTCTGTCTCTGTCTCTGCTGAAATGGGTGACGAGAATTTTATTGTTTGTGCACCAAAAAAATGAAAGAATTGATATCCTTCAGAACAAAATATGTATTGAAATCAATTACCAAAAAAAAAGTACTGAAATAAAAACAGTAGCTGTAATGATCATACTGTTTTTGAGGTTGCAATATCTACAAAATTAGAATCATTTTAAGAAAAAAATATTTTAAAGGGAAATTACTTAGATATACATCATAGCTGGTGTTTTAAGAAATTAAATTGAGGAAACATGGAATTTGTTATAAGAGTTTTCTATCACATATAGCATATACCCATACATACATAAAAAAATTATAGAAAGTTTGTATTAGGAGAAGTATGTACTTATCCTACTTACGGTAGGTAGGAATTGGTCTTCCGTGTTACAATAATTTAGCATAATAACACCATCGTTGCATAAATCCCACAAAAAATAAAATCTTACATCAATGTGTTTACTCCTTCCATGTAGAACTAGATTTTTAGACAATGTAATGGTAGAAGCATTATCACAAAATATAATAGTTACTCCTTCATAGAAGTAGTTTAGATGCTCTAAAATTCTTCTTAACTAAAAGTGACCCAAAAAAAAGTGACCCAAAAATAAAATGAATCAATATGGATTTTTGACCAACCCAACCCGGGCCACCATGTTTAAAAAATAAAAATCCAATACCAAACAAAACTTGAAAAATGTCATAATCCAACACCATATCCATAATTCATAAAATAAAAGTTCAACCCTCATGTCTCAAATTCCATAATCCATCATCCAACACCATAGTTCTACTTGAAAATACCACAATTATATAATGTTATTTCTGTTGCTATTTTTTCTCTCATATAATGTTATTTGTTTACGTTTGTATGTATATGGTTGTCAATGTTGCGAACTCGTAGGCTCATACTAGCTAACTGGTATGAGGATGTGCATGAGTGAACCGTAGTTCCCCGTTTGAGATTTGACACAAATGGTCATTAAATTAATTAATGTCACCGTTCCTGTGTTTAAATGCAAATGGGTTGACAATAAGAACGGTGTCACAACTGATGATTTAGGAGTTACGTTGGTGGACCTCAACAAGATAGGGCATAAGGACGAACCATTCATAATGGCAACGCAGGTGAAGCAAGTTTTTTATGTGGCTGACCCACCTGACAAACGGTGGTCAATTGTTATCCAAGGTAGACACATTGGAGACCCCAATGTTGATATTGTAGACATTCCATCAACTACAATGCGTATTCCAATATCTATCGTGGAACATGACATAGATGATGTTGTTGCCAGTCGTCATGACCACCATGAGGGCTTGTGGGAAAATATTTCATCTTAATAGGGTATTAATCTTGTTGGTGATTCATTGAATTACATGTTATATTAGTTATTTGTTGTTTTAAATGTTATATTAAATATTTGATAGTTTTTTTCCTTGTTTGGACAGATACTCATGGCTGACCAGGATGGACGATCCAGGTCCGACTCACAGGCCAGTGGTTCCTCTGCTCGGAAGAGTAGAGGTGTTACCCGGATGCCAGACGTCGCACGTAGGCGTCACCGGGGAGAGAGGGTAGTTGTTGAGATGGATGTCAACACCGGTAGATTCAGTGGACCGCATGCGACGAAGTTGAGCAGTTATCTAGGGGTTGTGGTACGGTCGAAGGTGTCCATCATTATCCCCGACTGGGATAGTGTCGAGGAGGTGGTGAAGAACCAGCTATGGAGTGATGTTCTGGTAACTTAGATATTATTTAAGTTTTATTTTAGTGTATTATTTCATGTAACTCTTAATAAGTACTCCTTTATGGACTAACTCCTTTCATGTAGGATTCTTTTGACATACCATCTTCTGACATAGCGAGGAGGAAGGTCCTCGGTATCATGGCTGAGCGATGGAGGTCGTTCAAATCCATACTCACCATGAGGTATATTGAACTTTAAATTCTTAATCAACGCTTCACCAAATTGTACCAATCCTTAGTTTTAATGTACCTTTCATTGTAGGTATGTATTCGGGGACGACCAAGGAAAGTTCCCTGGAGAGAAATATCCCTTCATCGATCAGGAGACCTGGGATGCTTTTGTTGCATCTAGACATTCTGCCGAGTTTCAGGTACATTGGTTTTTAGATGATTAAATTATGTATAATTTATACGGCTAACTGTGAATATTTTTTTTCTTGTTGTAGGAGACCAGAAAGAAAGCCAAGGAGACTAGGAAGCTAAATGACTGCCCACACACACTGTCACATGGGGGTTACCGTAGGTTGGAGGAGCGGCTGGCACAGGAGAGGCTGAGTCAGTGTCAGACTGACACTGGTATTGTGGATCCCCCTTCCCCACCTGCACGCCACGACAAATGGAAGCGGGCTAGGATCAAGAAGAGTGGGGAATACACTTCCTCACAGGCTCAGGAGGTTGCCTCACGGATAGTAAGTATTCCCCTTTATATCAGTGTCTATTTTTCAGTTTACGTGAAGGAAGTGAATACTAACTTGTTTGGTTTCAGGATTCCTTGGTTGAGCAATCAACCCAAGGGTCTTTCATAGCCCATGGATGGGAGGATATTTTGACTACCGCCATTGGCAGGCCAGAGCACCCAGGAAGAGTGCGTGCTATTGGTCGAGGTGTAGGTAAGTGCTAACTAACTCTATGCCTTCATTTTGTTATCTGTTAAACAATTATGGGCTAATCATTCACATTTCACACGCCTCTGCGCCTATTACAGTGCTCCCAACCCTGCCCCATCCCTTGAGCAAATGGTGGAGCAAAAGGTGGCTGTTGTGAAGGCTGAGTACCAGGAGGAGATATCTAGGCTCCACCAGGAGATGGCCCGATTCAGGGAGGAGATGAAGGCCTCACTCAGCCACCACCAGGAGACTACTGCACCAGCCAGCGACCCACAGGTTAGATTCTTTATTTAATTTCCTCAATTTTATTGTTTGTAATCACTTTATTTCATTGTTGAATAACTTCTGCTTGATGTGTAAATATGTAGGTACGGAAGGTTAGCACTAAGGGGTCGTGCGCTGCGGCTGACCCTGATGATGACGGGGTCGAGCCACCAGACACCCGTCAATGTGACCTGTTCATTGACGGGTCGGAGGAGCCAGTTGCCACTGGTATGGTGTACAACTTAGGCCCTGTGGTTCACCATCAGACATTACCTGATGGTATGTCCAGGGTCTCGATTGTGCTCGTCCTCGAGGAGGATGCTGCTGTGCCAGTGGCAACTCAGGAGGTGAAGACCGTCGGTCAGGCGGTGGGCCACTTTCTGATGTGGCCCAACAGACTTCTGGTGATTGTCCCTGGACAGGTAAAAACCCTAAACACTAACTAGCTTTATTTCCTTGTCAATTATGGTACAAAATGTGATGGTTGTATTTTGTTCAACAGGAACAGACATTGAAGAAGCCAGACCCGGCCAAGGATCCCATCCGGATGCTATGGCGCATCGGGTATGAGCAAGCAGACGACACTGTTCAGGTCCCATGGCAGCCACTAGTGTTCGGCCGTCCCAGTGATTTTCCAGTTTACATTACAAATTCTGACATTTGTGACATTATTACGGGGACGTCGATGCTGAACGGCTCCATCTTTCAGTTGTGGGAGCTGTAAGTATATCCTTGTTTTGTCTAATTTTTTCATTATACAAGTTATTTGTTGCTAACCATGTCTTAACTTGTTTAGGTTTCTGGTAAAACTCTGTGTGGACTTGGGTTTCCAAGGAACTTACGGTTTCTTAGAGCCCTCTCTCATACAGAGGCAAGGAAACACCTCGCAGAACACCCATACATACATCCAGAATTGGATGTTTGAGTCTGGGAAGTCTATATACATGGGCCCCTATCATAAAGGGTAATACTCTATTCCATAATTATTGTCATGATATTTTGCATTTTGAAGTCTCACTTATCACTCGTAACTGCAGGGCTCACTGGACGCTTCTGGTGATCTGTCCGAAGGACTATCTTGCTCTGTACTTTGATAGTTTGCATCGGACAGCTCCATAAGACCTAAAAGATATAGTAGACCGGTAAGTTCATCCCTAAAAAATAACCACAAATTCGATTACATCATTTTTAGAACTATACAATTCTAACTTATCTTGTGTTTTGTTTGACGCAGGGCGGTGGTTGGATACAATCTACTGATTGGAAACAAGCCCAAAGGAAAAATAGTTGTATGGGTGTACCCAAAAGTAAGTCAATCGTATTCATTCAAATCTTCAGTACATATTTTTTAAGTTCTGAATTCACTTATTCTATACTATATGTCCATTGTAGTCTTACAGGCAGAAGGGTACCTTTGAGTGTGGCTATTTCGTCATGCACACTATGCTGACCATTGTCCAACATCATTTAGTAGATGGATGGACAGAGGTAAGTCTCATCATTTGGACTACTTTTCTCCAATTTCATCAATTTCATGTAATAAATAAAGCTTTTGTTCTAATTGTTTTGTGCATTGTTTGCAGTACTTTAATGACCGGTCATTTTTCCCAAAGGAACTTGTGGATGATGTTAGAAGGCAATGGGCCTCACACTTCATTGAACTTAGGCAAAGCTAGATATAGGATCTTTATTCTTTTATATATGTATCTAGTAGGATTTAGGGTTTACTTTTATTAGATTACATTCAACTTAATTGTATATACTTTCATTTTTTAGGTTGTTATGAATTGATATAGAAAATAAATTGTTATATATATACATACCATTCTTTCGACATAGTGTTGCTGTGGTATACTGTATACTGTACTGGTTTGTCTGAATGCAGGGTTGGGAAACGATAAAACAGAATCCATATTAAAAAAAAAACCTCAGTATTTATTCACGGTTATGGCAACAACCGTGAATATAGACTATATTTATCCACGGTTACTACCATAACTGTGACATCCCTCTTCAAATAATATTTTTTTATTCAATTTATTGATTTTCACAATAAATTTTTTCACGCTTTTAAAATTAAATTACATCACAAAAATAATAAAAAAAATGCATCTTATAAAAATTACCCAAATTATAATTTAAAATAAATAATTTATAGTCCTCAAAATCATTTAAGTTGAAATAATCTCAAAACCTGAAACAGGGGTCTGACGCTACGCGCCAGTCCCACGCTAGGCGTGAGAGTGCATTTGTAGCCCTGACGCTGAGCGCCAGGATGACGCTACGCGTGGGCTTATCAGTGACAGCACCTGATGCTGTCACACATTTTAGGCCTTTTGAGCAATTACTAACTTATCCAATTAGCTCATTTCAGGTCTAATTGCCACAAAACTTAATGGTCCATATGTTTTCCCCATTCTGAAACTATTGGCGATGTTCGTTCGCCAAAATTCCAACATATGCTCAAGTTATGCACGAAATACAACTTAACCACTTTATGTGCAACACTCTTACACCAAATACCCTAAATGATTCTTAAATGATCCAAATCCAATGCATACCACTTTTAAATATTCTTATGGACTTATTGATACTTAGCAAAGGTATTGAAACTCACTGAAACTCAAATTCACCTATCCCGTTTCTCAAAGTCATAGGGATGGCTACTAACTCAAATCTCTAAATCTATTCAATTCATCGATACAACATTCAATCATTTCAAATAACTATTACAGCACAAAGACATCCACAGAACCTGCCTATAATGCATGATTTACTACAGTATAGCTCTATGTCATAACCATAGTCATTCAACAGTACCTGGTCATCACAGATGCATAATATCTAATGGCTCAATGCCATTACATAATCACATCACCCAAACCACACACATATTATACTATGCATAAGTTCACACTCCCACAGATTTACACACATATCTACATATATCTACTGACGGCTCAGTGCCATTAAGCATCATGAACAAGTAACAACAACACATACTTCTACAAATCTACGAGATAATATATTCACATATAAATATATACAAGATATACATTCCAAACTCCTCTGGCATTACTCCTTGCTCATTTTTGTACTGGTTTTCGCAGCATCCGCAACATCCTTGGGTTTATTCACTGTGAACATAAAATAAGGGTGAGTATATATCACAAGAATGATACAACTACATAATCAGAGTTAATATCACCTGGAGAATCTCATTCTCCTGCCTGGGTTATTGATCCACTAAACTCTTCTCATAGGAACCCAACATATCATAATCCATCATAAATTCATTATGTTCACATCATAACAAATATCTCGCAACATTGAGATAAATTAATTTTAAGCACCCATACTTAGTCAATTCATTTCACAATTCATTATTTCAATCATATCATTATCATATCAATGCAATAATCTGCATATCAGTCAAGGAGTATAATTCACAACTGACTCTCATATACATCAGACACCTAGTATCCGGATACTAACGAATCAGCCACCAGCTGGGAGTCCACCGACATCCCGTGAACACATCCTGGTTCACCGAGCCCGGTATCATAAACCGTCTCCCCACCTCAACCACTGGATCTCTTCTTGGATCACTGGGTAGCTCAACTGGGCCTCTACATGGACCACGGGAGCCAAAAGCGAGGGGTAATCTATACCGAATGGTTGTCCACAATACACATCATGCATACACAGCATCTAACAATATATCTCATCATATACACATTATTCATTTTAAATCATGAATATACATTATACAATCATTAAATGATTTTGGCATACAAGCCAACTCACAACATAAGAATCGCATCTCAGCATAAGAGCCATATCTCAACATAAATACCACATTTCTCAGCATAAAAGCCATATCTCAGCATAAAAGCCACATCTCAGCATAAAAGCCATATCTCTCGGCATAAAAGCCACATCTTAGCATAAAAGCCATATCTCTCGGCATAAAAGCCACATCTCGGCATAAAAGCCATAATCTTTAAATATCATAATCATACTTTACATTCGTAATATTCACATAATCAAACATAACTTTATATCTTCTATATCACGATAATTCAATATTTCATCACTCTCCATCATGCACATTCTAAGCATACTTTATACATTATTTTCCATCTTATTCATAATTCACCTCTCATTCATTACCATTCTATTTTCCATAATTGTTAAATACAACGTATAACCACATACATAATCTAATCACATATTCTCCTATATATATATATATATCAATCTCATACTTTCACAGATTTAATTTTTTTCAACATAATTATCACAAATCTGTAATCAAATATATACTATAATACTCCCCTTACCTCACTGTCGACGCTCTAAACTCAATTACCAAGATCAATGCGCCGCAACCACTAAAAGATAAAATTACAAAAAGGTTTAAGGTTTTAACCGTTCAAACCTTAATCCAACTCAAGAATATGCTCAGAAATTACTTTCTAAAGCTTTAGAAGCTTACCACAACTGAAACCACAAGTTCTCCGAGAAACCCCTTTTTCCGCTAATCTTTCAATGGCTCTTTCGCAACCTATATAAAGCGGAATTCAAATTCGTCACTCAATCCTTCTTTTGAACACCATAAGGAAACTTTTAATCGGTTTAGAATCTTAAAATTCAAAGTTCCCTTGTTTTCCCTAAAAATGGATAAAGATAGAAATTCTCCATGGAATTCAAAATTAAAAGATCCCATGCGTTAATATTAAGTTTCTTACCTCTAATCCGCAATTAATTTCAGATTCCAACCTCTTGTTGGCCTTTAATTGTCGCAGGGAAAAGAGAGAAGAAGAAGAACCCCAAAACTTATGTTTTTAACTTCTGCTCTGCAGGCTGTCATCTTGGGTCTTTATTCTGCCCGCGACACTGACGCTACGCGTCCCCCTGACGCTACGCGTCAAGTCTAAATTTTTATATGGACGCTACGCGTCCACTAACGCTACTCGTCAAGTTTTACCCTGACGCTACGCGTCCCACTGACGCTACGCGTCAGGTCCCAAATCAAAATTTTCTTTTTATTTTAATTTTACATCTTATAATAATCTTACTTTATTAAATATCCAAACTCATGAATATAAAACATAGGGATGTTACAATAACTGTGGATATAGATACATTTTATCCATGGTTGTCCATCACAACCGTGAATATAAGTAGTTTGTAACTGAAACCAATCCATACTTATATTCACGGTTGTGATGGACAACCGTGGATAAAATGTATCTATATCCACGGTTGTCCATCATAATCGTGAATATAAGTGGATGTAACTGACATCTTTCAGTTCTTATATTCACGGTTATGCTCGATAACCGTGAATATAAATAATAAGTTATATTCACAGTTGTTCTTGACCGTGGTTAGATGTGATTTATTACCACGGTTGTTAACCGTGGTTAAAGACCATCATCTACTACCACGGCTGCAACAACCACGGTTCTTTAACCGTGAATAAAGGCCTTTTTTAACCGTGATTATATCCTTTTTTTTCCACTAGTGATGGTATTCACCCATTCAGAAGCATGAGAGCTGGAGATAGCTTGCTCAAAACTAATAGGGTCATCATCACCACAAACATCAAACTCATATTCCTGAAGATACACAATATAATCATCTGGTATGGATGACTTACGTGTTCTTTGAGATCTTCTCACCACAGCCTCAACAGGAACAGGTGCAGGTACAATTTCATTATTTAAAGGGGTATGGTCAATGGCAACGTTAGGATCTTGATAAGTTGCCACAGGTGCTACGACAATCTCATCAATGATAGGAACATGTTCATTATTAGGTATGAAAGGAGTTGGATCGATTTCTGAAACAGGAAATTGAGGTGCGAGGACTTCAACTCTATCTTCTTCAAAGACAACTGGTCGTGAGGCAATGATCCCACTACCCAAATTATCCTCAAAAAATACTTCTCGATCAGACTCTATTACTCGTGTAGAGTGAGAAGGACAATAAAATCTGCTACCTCTTGAACCCACACAATAACCAATGAAGAAGCCACTAACAGTCTTCAGATCAAGCTTCTTCATCGCAGGGTTATAGGGTCTGACTTCTGCCTTACATCCCCAAACACGCAAGTGTTTCAAACTTGGTTTCTTTCCAGTCATCAATTCATAAGGAGTTTTTAGTACAGACTTGCTAGGCACTTGATTAAGAATGTACACAACGGTTCTCAAGGCATCTCCCTAAAGAAAGTCGGGTAAGCAAGATGGACCCATCATAGATCTCACCATCTCCATAAGCGTGCGATTTCTCCTTTCTGCCACTCCATTTTGTTCAGGTGTACCTGGCATCGTGTATTGAGCTTCGATGCCGTATTCTTGGAGATATCTAGCAAAAGGTCCTGGATTCCTTCCGGTTTCATCATATCTTCCATAATATTCTCCTCCTCTATCAGACCGCACACATTTTATCTTCTTGCCAGTTTTTAATTCAGTAGCAACCTTGAACGATTTAAAAGCATCCAAGGAACATGATTTCTCTTGAAGAAGATCTATCCAGCCAAAATGAGAGTAATCATCTATGAATGTAATAAAATACCTATATCCACCCATAGCAGTGGGTGTAATAGGCCCACACATGTCAGTGTGAATCAACTCTAACACGGCATCACGACGACTCCCAAACTTGTTCCTGGGTTTAGCAGTAAGCTTACCTTTAATGCAAGCCACACAAGCATCAAAATCAGAGAAGTCCAAATCAGGTAAAATCTCATGCTTAATGAGTTTCTCAATACGAGGCCTTGAAATATGTCCCAAGCGTCTATGCCATAACATGGAAGAATTCTCATCGACCCTGCTACGCTTATGCCCAACAACAGAATTAACGCTCATATCGAAAAAAGTCAACATATAAAGATTATCACAAAGAACCCCATGACCAACAACAGAAGATGCAAAAAGGATGTCCAGTTTTCCATTGCCAAACAGAAAAGAATAACCACACTTGTCCAAAGCAGAAACAGAAATCAGGTTTCTACGAATAGAAGGAACATAAACAGCGTCTTTTAGAAGCAAAACATGACCAGAGGACAAACACAAAGAAACAACCCCTATATCTTCAACAAGAACTCTAACTCCATCTCCTACTATGATCTTTGATTCAAAATCACTTGGTTTCCTCAGGCTTGTGAACCCCTGTAAGGAATTCACCATATGAATAGTTGCGCCCGAATCAAACCACCAAGTATTAGGAGGAACATCAACAACATTGGATTCAAAACAAGCTAGAGCATTTGGCTCTTCTTCCCGCAAAGCTAAGTCAATATTGGTCATAGCCAAATACAAATCTAAAGACTCCTTCCAGTCCTCATAATTTGTCCCGTTCAACGTTTTAACCGAAGTGAGCATTGATACTAATATACAAGAAATTAATCAATATGAATAATTAAATCATGCAAAATATAGTGTGCCCATCATAAAATTTCTTATTAATTATAATCCCGTCTAAGGGTCTCAGGTTGTAATAAATAAAAATATTCACGAAAGAATACAATGCATAAAAAATAAAAAATAAAAAAAATTCATGTCACCAAATCCTAACACCGATAGGGCATTAGTACAAAATTGACGTAAAAAACACAAGTGCATAGTATTCAACAAATCACATTAATAACAACATATCGATGGGATATAATTATTATTAATGTAATATTATATATAGATGCTTATTTTATTTTATTTTTATTTTTATTTTTATTTTTTTTCACAAATCTTGTATAAATGATCTCACGATAGGTGGGATGACATTTGTACAGAATAATTCAAAATTTTGTATACAATATTACTGATTTTATATTTTATAATTATTATATACAAACAAGAAGAGCATATTGATAACAAGAGACTAATGCATAATATTATATATATATATATATATATATATATATAATGATGGCATAATTCATTTTGCAAAACCATGAATATAATATAATGAAATTGAATATAACAGCACATAGAAATATATATATATATATATATATATATATATATGATAATGGCGGAAATATATATACAATAATGGTACACAGAATTTTACGAGACATATATAATATCTTATAAAATTCAAAATTGTAACCGTGTTGTGTATCTATATATATATATAATGGCAAACAATCAATATAGATATGAAATTTGAAATTGTAACAGTATATATTTATTATGGCAAACAATCAATATAGATTGATAATTGAAATTATAATAGTATATATCTATTATGGCAAACAATCAATATATATTGATAATTGAAATTATAATAGTATATATCTATTATGGCAAATCATAGTATTTTATAACGATACATGATAGTATATATAATTTTAACGTAATCAGTCATAATTTAATATATATATATATATATATATATATATATATATAAAAGAATGGCAACTGCATAAAACAATGAAAATTTTGAATGAGCACATACAACAATTGTAAGTCAAGATGACCAAAAAATTGTGCACTGTATGTATAGCAATTGGAAAGAATTGACTAATCAGAATCCAAAAAATATAGTGTATCTTTCATGAATTCATGCCAAGATCAAGGAAACAACAAATTGGCACAGTAACGAATGGATTTGATGAAAGAATTTGAACAATTGATCAACAAGCTTTTGAATTAACACGTACAATAATGAGATGAAATTGGACAATTGGCCAATTGGAATTTCAGGACAGTAACTGCGTTTGAACAAATTTGCTAATACGAACAAAATTGATAACAAATTCGAATTGACGTGCACAACAAATTGATCAATTTTCTAGAAATTGCCAAGAACAGTAATTGAAAACGAATTTGAGGCAGGGTCTAAGGCAATTTTGATTCACCAATTTAAAAGAATTTTAGCGTGCCAATACTTGGATAAAATGAAAAAAAAATAGGCATGTACCATATCTTGTATTGGACGAATTGAAAGAAGACTGAATTGACGAATCAATTGCCAAGCGTAAAAAAAAACACAAATCCATGAACAAGGATTCATTCAAAAAAAAAACAGAAACTAAAATGCAACATGGAAAAATATGGGAAACAAAAATATTTTTTTTAATAATTAATTTTTAACATTCATGATACGTGTTAAACGAGGCTCTGATACCAATTGCAGAAAAATTTTCTTTATTATGAACATACAATTCATAACATAATTTTAACACACATCATGACAACAAAGTTTTAATTGAAGGCGTACCTGAAGACAAGCAATCCATAAATCCCAATAGTGAGCGTGTACTACTCTTAATCTGAGTGCCTTATGTCCAGTGTATTACTGACTCTCTGTAATAATCACCTAATGGGATAGTGATTATATAGGCAACCACAGATGAGAGCAGGAACCTCTCACTGGGCACATAGAATGAGCCAACCCATCACGGTCCATCCAAACAAAAGCCCAATAACTAAATCTATCTATATACATAATATTTACATATCATATAATTAATCAATACAATATAGATATAATGATTTAATGATGCTAATCCATCAAATTAATATAATAATATATTATTAGAAAAATCTAACATTTCAAAATAATGTGAGAACCTTGTTTCACTCCCGATACACAGTTTATCTAACTTTTAAAATCTCAAAATTGACATGAAGACTAGACACATGCAAATGACATTATTAAGTCTCATGCTAGTTGTGACCTCGAGAAACATTCCACGTCTTACTCTCATGCTATAATTTCATTTTATTGTAGTGCTATTCACTAATTAATTTTTGTATTCGTTTAAACCAAATGATTCAATCCAGTTATCTGAACATGATGGTTAATTAAAAATGTTGAATTCCAAATGTTTCTTATAAATTAGGACATTGTTTCAAGTTTTATTTCAAATAACGTGATTTTTTTTTCTTAATATCTTTATTTTTTTACGGTTTAAATCACTCGTAGATAAAAAAAAGTCACTCATGGATTGATTCTAAATTCATTTTGACAATTGAAAATTGGTTAATTTAAACTAAACAATTACATAAGTATATATAGTCGATGGTTGATGTCCTATATATGAAGTATGAAGACAGATTGATATTGATTATTATAATGTATTTAACAAATTAAGATTTATTTTATTTTGAGAGAGTAACTTACTATTAGAGACCTAAAGGAGTTTAAGTCAGTTGATTAAATGAATATATGCTTTATTATGGACCTCTTGATATTTCATTGCGGGCAATTTATACTTTAAATATTCGATCTTTAAAGTTAGAACATTAAGTTAATTCTTTGTGGGCATATATTTTTTTTGTTTGTGTGTGTATATTAATAGTTGTCGTCATTTTTCGTTTTCATGTATTTACATGCACATCATTCTCTCAAAATGTATCAAAATTAGAGTAATGCTATGCCTGTGTGTATATGAAACTTCTTTAAAAGCAAAGCATATATATACCATTAAAGCAAAACATATGAATTGGTCGAATATATATACTTCTGGGGAAATAAATGGTATATTATTTGCACTCGTTCATTACACGGTATAAAACTCGATACACTAATTGACATAACAATTATCTAATCCCACAGTTAATAGGGGATCGATGGAAACCAAAATCAAAAATCCCATGGTATACAGTGGTACCTTACTATGTAATTTGTATCCACGTAGAACCCTTATTGATAATCCTAAGTATTAAAGTTTTGCCTAAGTAACTTTGGATATATACACACAAAGTCATTATTATTTAGCATTGTGCAATGAGATGATGAATTCTCAAGGTTTGGTTAAGCCAAGATCGAAAGGAATGCCAGTGGCGGGCAACCAGGTGTTGGCTTGGAGCCATTGGTCAGCAGTGTATTTGGCAGCATCAGCTTTGCTAAGGACACCTTTACCCCACTTAACTCTGGCCTTAACATCAGCACCCAAACCAGTGTTACCATACTCTGCAAAGTAACACGTGTCAAGGAATTGGGTCCCGCTCCACGGAAGAAACCCATCTGGCTGGATCACGCTATCGATCCTGTTCTCCATGAATATCGCCCTTGAATACGCCTTCCACGGCCGAGCCAAGTACGACCTCACCGTCGTCTTTTCCGGTTCCAGTTCCTTCTCCGCCAGGATCTCGCAGTTCTGAATCACAATCCCCGTCGGCATGTTCTTCTGCTTTGTCCCATCTGCTGCTATTATGTTCTGTTGGTTCTTCCCTGGCTTGCGAATTATTAACTTGGACGATTGGATCAAGGTGGAGCCGTAGCCGAAGATGAAATCGACGGTTCCGGAGATTTCACAGTTGCGGTAGAACTGACGGTGGGCATGGGCGTACAGCGTGTCCTGGTAGCCGTGTATGCCGCAGTCGAAGAACGCCGACTTGTCCCCTTGCACCCGAAGCGCCACTGCTTGGTGCTTTGCATGCCCTGCCGTGTTCTCGAATCCCATTGACTTTGCTATGAAGTTTGGAGCCGTCGTCGCTGCAAAGTAAAGGGAAAAAAAGATAAATATTACACGAAATAGTTATTTGATAACCATAAAATGTCATTGAGTATTGTTCGAGAGACGAGTTTAGAAGCATATTGTCTATGCGATGGTGTGACATTATATATGCTTGGTAATTGAGAAGCATGATGAACTTACTGAAGGTAGCAGTTCTCATTGTCTTCCAACCATCTACCATGTTTTTGTTACCGGTGATAATAGTCTTGGAAGGACCATCACCATAAATTATAAGATTGGGCTTCTTCTTGTCAACCTGAATGTACTCATCATACACACCAGCCTTAATGTAGATAATATATCTACCCTTGTGTTTCTTAGGGTATGAATTAATAGCCTCCAAAACAGTCTTAAATTGGCCACTACCGTCCTTAGCAACAACAACATTTGGTGTAAGTGGAGCTCCATTCTGCATATCCGCCAAAAGCTTGCGATCGGCACCGGACATCCACGTCGGATACCCATCTTGATCCACCTCAAGAAGCCGACGCGATGTAGGTTTCTGATTCAGATTCAAGTTGAAGGCAGCGAGTATCTTCGCTATCGCCGACACCACATCAAGTGCTAATCCAGTCAACTTTTCTCAAAAACCAAACAATTATTAATAAAGAGTACCAGTAAATAAGAATATAATGAAAATTTGGGATTTTAATTACCTTTTCAACGCTGTCCAAGCTTCCCACTTGTAACTTTTCCTGCATCTCCTTCTCACCGTCCGTGTCAAACCCATCTAGGCATGATTGTTGGTACGCTATAACAGCTCCCAACCAGTTTTTAAGGTCGGCGGAACGGTCGTGAACGTCTTGGAGGTTGCTGTCCTGTACTAGAATCCTCGATGCTTGCAATTCCTCGATTGCGCATTGCAACAGGTCCTTGCAATCCTCGACGGCCATTTTGAGCGAGGAGTAGTTTGTCTTTCCATTTTCCACCGAGAGGCCGTCGCTCATGTTGAAGGCTTTGATGACGCTTTCCGTTGTGGTTCTCACGACGGTTCTGATGTAATCGTTTGGGTCGGAGGTGTTGACTTTGCTGAGAGTGTCGGTACAAAGCTTCTTGTCATCGCTGCCTTGGCACACCTGGTCAACGGTCCTTGTGTGAGTGTTCAATTCGCTGCCACCACCGTTTGGATCGTCGTTGGTGCGGACAAGAGCAACGACACCTAGGGCAACGCCCACTACGAGAATAAGCGAAACGGCAGAGACAAGTATTTTACTTTCCATTTTCGTTATTTCAACGAGTACGTGACATGAACGAGGAAAAAGCTAAAGAGACAATGTAGGTTTTTTTCCCTACTTATTGTGATGATGGTATTTATTTGAGTAATGGTGATTGTTGCTGTTGCTGAAGCATTTCTAGTACTTTGGTTTCTTATAGATGGTTTAAGATTTTATTTTTAGGGAAGTTGACCATTTCTACGAAACTTGATTCGTGGTTTCTGTGACAATGAGCTCTACGGTAAAATAATGTCCGCTCATTGACTTTGTGAATGAATTACGCCTGGAATAAATCATTGGCCATGTTTGCCTTCGCCATCCTTCACTTCTGTAGCTAGGGGCACTTTTAACCATTAATCCCAGTTGAAGAATTTGCTAATTATACATATCTTAGTTATAATATTAGTAATACGTATAAAAATAGGTGCACGTAGAGTTATATATATATATATATATTGTGTGTGTGTGGGAGGTATTAAAAAATTAAAGATTTTTTTTTAGATGAGAGTAAAAGTACTAATTGTGTCAATCATGTATGTAGATTACTTTTAAAAAAATTCAAAAAAAACAATATATATAATAAAAGAAAATATCAAATTATAGATTTAACGCTCTTAATAAGTTATAATTGATGGTTTGATCACCGTTGAAAAAATGGTTTTTACATTGATCTTTTTGTACATGTTGTTGAGATTGTTGCTATTCAATTTAGTCTAAGCTCATAAAAAAATGACAAAAAAATTTTAATCTAATTTAGGATTTAATTTTTAAAGAAAAAAAAGAGTGAACATGTGGGTTTGATTGAATCATTGATTAAAGAGATTCACGCAAGAAAGAAGAAAGTTGATGCTGAAAAAAAGGATTTTCACGCAATTGAAGAAGAATTGGACACAAGGAAATAAAAGAAATTGACACAAGAGAAAAGAAAATTGATGTGAAGAATAAAAATAATATGAGATATTTTGTTCCCTTCAATTTCTTATTGATTGTCTTTATCCTTATTCCCCAGCAAATTGTAATAAAATAATATGCATGATTAAACATGTGAAGTCCCTTCTCATCTAGAAAAATCTAACAATCAGTATTATAGAGTACCTTTTGATGTTTTGTTAGTAACCAAGTTAGAATATTATATACGTAAGATTAAAAAATATTCAAAACTTAAACAATTTAGGGTAACCGTTTAAAACAAACAGTTGGGGTGCTAATACCTTCCCTACCTGTACCTTAAAAATATTGGTGGCACTCCATAATTTCCGGAAGGAATCTGGGAACATAATTTTCTTTAACAGTCGGCCTTTTGCCACGATCCCAGTCACGATAGATGGTGACTCTATTGGGGACTCTAGAGAGTCAAGCCTGCTCAATTTGTTTAGGTATATTAGAATAATCCTATATAACCTCTTACCTATGTTTTGTGCTATGTGTTTTTGTTGATATATGTTATTATGGAACCTTAGGGAGAAGACATCATGTTAGTGCGCTATTGAACCCTAGGGTAGATGACTTTATTTGTATTATTTTGTATTTGTTCTTTGTTTGGGAAGGGTAACATACAAGTATGTATACCCCTCCACACACTACACTTACACTTTTTACATACATTTCGAGTGGGATCCTATACCCAAGGGTCTGAATAAACCATTAAGTTTAGGAAAGGTTGTGTAGCGGTGTCATTTGGGACATTCATCTGCTTCTGACATCGTGAGAATCTCAGCTAGAGCGTGACTTCCTTATGGTGCCTTCACCTATTAGGCTTCTTACAGTTGTGGTCATCATCATGGGTGGAGTCTGAGCTCTAGTAGCCTTTAGTAATTTAAAATAACCACCCAATATGAGAGGACACTATTAGAAGAGCCCTAGAACCGATAGAAGGCCTCCAGACAAACCTTGTTTAGGACACACAAAGGGCAATATCCCTTTTACCTTTCATTTTTATAAAAGATTTTTCTTTCCCTAACAAATGCTTTTTTTTAAAAAAAGAGCCCAATGATCCGTCATGGGGCAAATGGTTCCCAGGCCAGTTCAATTTCATTATTTAGGTTATAGGCTCCTTGGATCGTAAATTTTTATGCAAAGCTTTCCCAAAAAAATCAGACGACCTGAGAGGTCTTTAACTTATTTTTTGTTAATCATTATTCCCTATAGATACGAAAAATATTTTTTGGAAATAATGATTAATGAGACATGACAAGCCCATAAGTTAATTTTTTTCTTTTATTTTTCTTTTTTTGTTTTCCCTCTTTTTCTTTATTGTCTCCTTCTATTCTTTTTCTTTTTCACTAATACGTCTTTTTTAAAAGAATCATGGGGAGGTACCCTTAGAACTCGGCTTCAGACAAGACTCATGGCTGAGACAGATAACGAGATTGAGAACTTAAGAAATGAGGTCAACCAGTTAAGGGAACAGATAACTGAGTTAATCAGGCTTCTAGAAAAGAAAGTCACAGAAGGGGGCCCATCAACAAACAACAAGCAACAACCAACTTCTCCATTATACCCTCCTGGTTTTACTCCTACCCAAACCTAGGATGCTCCACCCACCAATAATACCGGCAACTATAGCCAAGCTGTTGATCTTCACACCATGCAATTTCTATCCTATGGCATGCCATATGGATACATGCCTCTACAAACTTTCACCGACCAAGATGGTAACCTCATACCCTTTCTACAGTATAGTTTACCTCCTGGATATTTTTCTCCTATAATTTTGGCTCCACAAGATTGGAATGTAGTACGCGTAACAAATCTGCAGGTTCAGAATCCTACCCAAATATTTACTCTACCAGTTAATCAGGTACAAAGCCCATATACTTTTGAGCCTCTGAATACTCAATCGCCTACAATTCAAACAACTCTGCTTATCCCAAACCTACAAGGTTCGGCCCAGCCAAATCTTGCACAATAAACGCCACCCCCTCCTCATTTCCAATCATAGTACAATTATCCTTATGGGATGACTCCTCTCCCTGTCGTCGTGTAGAGCACTAATCCTGCAGTTGCCACCCCTCAGCTTAAGGGGAAAATGGAGATTCTCAAGGAGTGCCTACGCATCATGGAAGGCATGGGCGGTTTTGGCTCAACTGAGGTGTCTAAACTTTGTCTAGTCCCAGATGTGGTGATACCTCTTAAATTTAAAATGCCTGAATTTGACAAATACCGGGCACGTCCTATCCTTGAAATCATCTGACCATGTATTGTCGAAAGATGGCTTCCAATGCCTTTGACGATAAGTTTCTTATTCATTGCTTCCAAGATAGTCTGGCAGAAGCTACCTTAACTTGGTACATGCATCTAGAACACACTCGCATACACTGCTGGAAAGACTTGGTCGATGCTTTCCTAAAGTAGTACAAATATAACCTGGACATGGTGCTTGATAGGTTATAGTTACAAAATATATTAACCCCATACAATATGCCTCCTTATATGTGTATGAAAAGACAAGTGATGTTTCTATCTGTTCTAGTTCCAGGACCTAAAAATCCACAAGTGAAAATAGATGTGTTTTTGCAACCGTTGGTTGAGGAGTTGTCACAATTGTGGGATGTTAGGGTGATGACCTATGATGCATTCTTGAAGAATAATTTCCTGATGCAGACTGTTTTGATATGGACCATTGATGACTTTTCTGCCTATGGTATGCTTTCTAGATGGTCAACGTCTAGGAAGTTTGCTTGCCCTGTATGCATGGAACATACCAGGGGAATCACTCCTTATTAGTGACAAGATAAGCTTTTTTGATTGTCATAGAAAGTTCTTACCACTGGATCACCTATTTAGGAGAAACAAAATCACTTTTAAAAAGAACAAGGTTCTTAATGAACCTCTACCTCATAGGTTATTCTGTACACGGGTTTGGCAAAGAGTCTTTGAGTACCTGTACATCTAGGATAAGAATATAAAAGAGTTTACAGGTTATGGGAAGGAAAACCATTGGGTTAAACAAAGTATATTATGGGATTTACTATATTGGAAAGAGTTGTTGTTAAGACACAACATAGATGTGATGCACACTAAACGAAATATTTTTATGAATATTTTTAACACTGTAATGTACATGAAGGGGAGAACAAAGGACAATGAGAAAAGTTGACTAGACCTTCCAAATTGGTGTTCTAGGAAGGAGTTGGAATTGAGGGATGCGAGACGTGAAAAAATGTTTAAACTGTAAGCAAAATATTTTTTAACAAGACCTCAACAGATTGTTATATGTGTGTGGATGAATAGGTTGACCCTGCGTAATGGATTTGCTTTTCTAATTTGAGTAGACGTGTCAACGTGAAGGAGGGCAAGGTGTTTGACACGAAAAGTCATGATTGTCATGTGTTTATGCAACAATTACCTCCATATGTGTTTCATGCTTTACCGAAATCCATTTGAAAAACGTTATTTGAGTTGAGTCACTTCTTTGAAGAGTTGACAACAACTTCATTAACTGAGAAGAAACTTGTAAAGATGGAGGAAAGTATTCCAGTCTTGATTTATAATAGTTAGAGCAGATTTTCCTACCTAGTTTTTTTGGCTCTATAGAGCACCTACCTATCCATCTATCATACGAGGCTTTAGTTGGTGGTCCAATGCAGTATCGTTGGATGTATCTGTTTGAAAGATGAACGTCAAAACTACTTAATTTCCATGCAACAATTTTTTTACTATAACAGTATTATGTAACTCAACATTTGTTTATGTTTTACTAGATTCTGACGCTCTTTAAAAGACAGAGTGTCAAACCACTAGTAGAAAAGTACCATTTCACATCGCAGAGTTCATCACGGTTTAACAAAAAACCGATGTGAAATATTAAAGTGGTGGCATTTTTGTAAATAAACAAAACATCAGAAAACATTTCACATCGGTTTTTTAAAAAAACTTATCTGGAAAATAGTTTATCACATCGATTTTATAAAACCGATGTTACATATTGACGCGGTGGCAATTTTGAAATTATGTAAAATGTTTCATAAGCATATTAGACCACGCTTTTTAAGAAACCGATGTGAAAAATGCATAAAAAAATAAAAATCAACATCAGTTTAATTAATTACATAATATATATTTAATTACATAATTCTTTTTTTCTTAAAATTAAAATAATAAAAGATTCAACATCAGTTTTAGCCAACAACCGATGTGGAAGAACGAAATTTTCCTTCTCGCACGTTAGCGTTAATTAGCACCAGCAGTATTTTTTGAATTACATACCACATCGGTTTTTAAAAATCAATGTGAAATAGCGTTTTAGAGGAGATACCACATCGGTTTTTTTAAAAACTGATGTGAAAAATAGCCCGACATTGTGCTTTTCTTTCTCGTGCGTTAGCGTTAATTAGCGCCAGAAGTATTTTTGAATTACATACCACATCAGTTTTTTAAAAATCGATGTGAAATAGAGGAGATACCACATCGGTTTTTTAAAAAACCGATGTGAAATATAGCGTTTAATTTTTTTATTCGCCTGACATTATGCTTTTTCTTGTTTACGTTATTTTTTTTGGCTAAAAGGGGGATACCACATCGGTTTTTTAAAAAACCGATGTGGAATATAACGTAAGTTTATTTTAATTTATATATGGTATCAGTGTGCAACTTTCCTTTCATTATTTTTTCATTACAAAGTAGCTCATTACGCCCTCTCTCGCGAACGGTATGCTCCCAATATGTGTGCTCTCCATCTCATTTCTCCATTACGCGTTTTGTAACATCCCTAATATTATAGAAAAATTTTAATTGACGGAAAGTATTAATAATTGCCCAACTAGATTTATCGAGACTTTAGGAATTATTATTATTAAAGATGTAATTATAAATAATTAAATATTGTGGGAATAAATAAATTTATTTAACAATTAATTATAAAAGGTTAAGTGAAGGTAATTAGAAGAAGGTAAAAATTAGGAGTTACCGAGGAAGTAAAAGGTAAAGACTTAATTAAAAATTTAAAGAAATTATAAAAGGAAGATGGGAAATACCATTCTGCCCCTGAAGCTTTAATAAAGAAAATTTCCTTTTCTTCTTCTTCAATTCGCACGAACATCTTCTTCTTCTTTCTTCCTCAAGCTGGCCGTGGTTTGCATGCTCCAAGAGGAAGACCATTTCGCGTCGAAAGTCTGAAATAACTACGTTTTTGAGACCGTGGCTTCGAGGTAAATAAAATGAACCCTTTAAATTAAGCTTTCGCATCTCTTTCATTTTCTCCGTTAAACCAAATGGTCGTGCATGGAGGAGTGAGCTTTCGTTTCTTACTCCTCTAGTGCGTAAAAGTTTGAAAATGGCTTTTAAAGTAATGAGGATGGTTTAACGTTAACGGGTTTTACGCTTCGACCTCCGTAGGTAGCAAAGTAGTCGTCGGAGGATCGAACGGTGAAGTGAGTGTTGATTTCAGACGTAGGACGTTGGACATAGCATCGAGGGAACGCTAATCACATCAAGAACGAGTTGACGGAGCTCGGAGTCAAGGTAAGGGGGTGTTCGGGTTATAATTAATTAGAATAGGTAATTATAATTGAATTGAGTCATTGAATTAAATATGGAAATAATGAGAATATACAAGAAATGATAATTGTATGTGTATGAATAGAAATTGTGTGTGATTTGTGATGAGTTGATGAGTATAGTGGCAATGTGATGACGGCCTTGACAAGTAGGTCGCCTAATTAATGAGTATATGTTTTGTTGCTGGCCACTTACGATATGATATGAGAAATATGAATATACATGTGTGATTATGTGGTGTAGGACGGCCGACGGTATGTATAGCCCCTCGTTTCTGGATCCCATGGTGTTTATGTCCAGTTAAGCTACCCAGTGGTCAAGTAGGACCCAGTGGTTGAGGTGAAGAGTCAAGTAGGACTTAGTGGACCAAGCAGGGTTCACGGGGTGTCAAGTAGGACCCCCAGCTGAAGGTCGATCCTTTTAGTATCCGGATACTAGGCATCGAATTGATATGAGAGTCAGTTGTGTTATTCGATGCATTGTTAACATTGTATGATGATATAAATGTGTGTCATGATAATTGTTGATTGTGATTATCAAATTGGGGATAAAGAATTGGAATTGAATTCTTGATTGGTAAATGGAAGTTGAGGACAAAAGGTAAGATAAATGGTACAAACAAGAACTAGTAAATATGTACCTTGTTATTGAATTGTTATTCTATATTAATTATGATACCAAACACTCACCCTTGCTGTTATTTTCTATAATTTAGTAGCCAGTGACAGGGAAGGGGTTGAAGCCCCAGAGATGCATCAAGCGGAGAATTGATGTCAAGGAGTAAAGTGAATTAAGAATATAATGCTATATGTAATGTTTAATGTATCTTATGTACACAATGTGTGTTGTACTCAAGGTGTGTCATCTTCATATGTTTCCTATGAATGTGGAATTATGTTTTAATATGAACAAAATGCCTTGGATCAATGTTGAAGGGTGGTGTAATGGTGATATTAATGTGAGTAGTGTTGACTTCCTAGATTTGATGTATATTGGCATGAAGTCAATAGTAGTGTGTCTGATGCATTGATATAGACAGGTTTTGCATAAAATTATGAGTCATGGGTGATATACAATAGGTGAATTATCTAATGTTTGATGATTAACGTACATTTAGTGGAATGGAACCAGAAGTGAAGTGCATTGCATGATTGGAATGTATGTGAATGGACAAAGTGGGCTAAATAGTGCATATAAATGTTTAGGTAAGTAATTTGTGTAAATACTCCAAGTTCCTACGCATAAGCTGCATAATTCGCTTGAGCGAATTGAATTATCGCTCAAGAGAACGTGTCCTGTAACTTCAGTGTAGTCACTGGAATAATTTTGCTCAAACGGATTCAATCTCGCTTGAGCGAGAGATAGAGGAAATGGCCACTGTGTTAATTTCGCCCAAGCGGGGAGGACTCCTGCTCAAGCGAGAGGTGATTGAATTAACAGGGAAAGTTGCTGGATGATTTTCACTCGAGTGGATTGAGCTTTGCTCGAGCGAGGGCCAGGAGAGTTGTTGCATATTCAACTTCGCTCAAGAGAATAAGATTCACCCAAGCGAAGAAGGGGAGTTTAGGTACTGCAGTAATCTCGCCCAAGTGAGAACAATCCGCTTAAGCGAGTCACGTTGGTAATGTCACTGGAGCTATTTCACTCAAGCGAGACAATCTCGCTCAAGCGAAATAAGGTCTGATACGCATGGATGTTCTCGCTTAAGCGTGATTGTGGCTCGCCCGGGGATTGAATATGAACCTCGCTCAAGCGAGTGGGCACCTCGCTCAAGCGAAGACTCCTGATCTCGCTTAAGCGAATCAAGGATTCGCTCAAGCGAGTGAGCCTGGTTCTAGTTCTCTTGTTTTATTTTATTTAATCAATTTTATTCTATTCTTTAACTTATTAACTTTAATTCTAATTATTATTTTGAACATGTTTAATAAAAATAATGGTTATCATGAATTAGAAACTAAGTCATTATTATTAAACGTGAAAAATTTATTATAAAAATTAGTTAATTAAATAAAAATAAATATAAATTGACCTAGGATGTCACAGTTGCTATCAGAGCGGTTCTTTCTAGAGCCGGGTGAATGGGCAGTGTTAGATAATTGTTTGAGTCCCATGTCGGACTATTTTTATATTGTATTGCAATTGTTTATGTGTTATTTAAGTTGTAACAGGTCAACTTGGCATCATTTCCCTTGGCACTCTGGTGGCATTATGTTATATATATGTATGAGTTAAATACCCTATCCCTGATAGATCATTGGTTATTAATGGTGATGTGTTTGGTTATTGTAGAACTACTTTATGGCTAAAGAAGCTAGTTCTGGAGGATGAGATGATTTCTTCTCAAAATTTTCTCAACTGATGAGTAGGACTGAATCTGGTCCCACTCTTGATAAATTCCTGAAAAGGAATCCACCTGTTTATAAAGGAGGTCATGACTATGATGGAGCTCATGTTTGGATACGGGAAATTGAGCAAACGTTTGAGTATTTTGAGTGTTCAGAGGAACAGAAAGTGCAATTTGTAACTTATCAGCTGAAGGATAAAGCTAGGGTGTGGTGGTCTAGAACTAAGGTGCAAATGAATGCAGCAAGTGAACCGTTGGTGTGGGCAAACTTTTGTAGGAGGTTTCTCGTTAAGTACTTTCCCGACAATTACAAAATCCGTAAGGAGATGGAGTTTCTGAGATTAGAACAAGGCAGGATGTCTGTGGCTGAGTATACCACCAAGTTTAATGAATTATGTGACTTCTATCATCCTTTCTCCTTGGAAGGCACTGAGGGCAGTAAATGTGCTAAGTATGAAGTTGGACTACGAATTGAACTTCACAGTGTGATTGTGCCTATGGAAATTCGTGATTACCCCACTTTGGTGAATAAAGCTAGGCTGACTGAAGAAGTACAATTACAGAGAACATTTCAACCAAAGGATAAGAAACCACTAAAAGCAAGAGGATTCAGCTTTAAAAAGATGGGTCAGTTCTTTCATGGCGGTAAATCTTCGGCTACATCCTCTTCCTCTTCGGGTCGTAGTTCTACAGGTCGTTCTGGTGGTCATTCTGGTGGTCGTGCATGCTATAATTGTGGCCGGGAGGGCTATATTGCAAAACATTGTCCTGCCAGTCAAATTGTTTGCTTCCAATGTGGACAACCGGGGCATCTTAGGCTAGATTGCCCACAGAGGCAGCAACAAGGTGAGCATAGCAGTCGAGCCAATACTTCTGTGACCCGTGGTGCTAATTTTCAAAAAGCAGGTAGAAACAACGGTGGTCATGGAGTCCAACACTCGAGGAGGGCTGATGCTCAATCCAGTGGTGCTCAAAATGTTATGACTGGACGAGTGTTCGCTTTTGATGCTTCAGAGGTTGCAAGAACTGATAACTTGGTGCAGGGTAAGTGCATTATTCGTGACTATCTGGTAAATGTAATTTATGATTCGGGTGCAACACATTCTTTTATTTCTGAAAGTTATGTTAGGCGGTTTGGGTTACCAGTGGTGTTAATGGAGAATGCTCTTAATATCTCCACCCCTACTGGTTCTACATTCTGTGCCACCATCATGTATGGAGGATTACTAATGCAAATTGAAGACCGTTCCTTTTTGGTAAATTTAATATGTATGCCGTTAAAGGATTTAGATGTTATCCTGGGTCTTGACTGGTTGTCTGCAAACCATGTTATGCTGGATTGTTACCGCAAGATTATAGTATTCTCTCAGGAATTGGACACTAAGAATATGGTAAGTGATGTCTCCACAACTTATGTTATTCTATTTACTTCAGAAGGATGGTATAATCTTAATCCCGATGATATTCCCGTAGTGTGTGATTTTCCTGATGTATTTCTGGGAGAAATTCCAGGGTTACCTCCCAATCGGGAGATTGACTTTGCCATTGACTTGATTCCCGGGGCCGAACCTGTGTCCCGTGCACCTTATAGAATGTCTTCGGTGGAATTGACTGAAGTGAAGAAGCAAGTGAATGAGATGTTAGAAAAGGGGTTTATCCGACCAAGTGCTTCATCTTGGGGCGCTCCGGTGTTATTGGTGAAAAAGAAAGATGGCAGTATGCGAATATGTATCGATTATCGACAGTTGAATAAGTTGACAATTAAAAATAGATACCCTTTGCCACGAATCGATGATCTATTGGATCAGTTAAGAGGTGCTGTGGTATTTTCCAAGATTGACTTGAGGTCTAGATATCATCAAATAAGAGTGAGATCGGAAGATATTCCCAAGACGGCGTTCCAGACTCGATATGGACACTTTGAGTATGTTGTAATGCCCTTTGGAGTGACAAATGCTCTTGCTATCTTCATGGACTACATGAATCGGATCTTCCAACCCTACTTGGATCAATTTGTGGTAGTGTTCATCGATGATATATTAGTGTATTCAAAGTCCATTGAAGAGCATGCACAACATCTTTGAATTGTTTTGCAGATATTATGGGAGAAAAGGTTGTATGCTAAGCTGTCTAAATGTGATTTCTGGGAGAGAAGTGTGCAATTCTTGGGTCATGTAATTTCCAGGGATGGAGTATCTGTTGATCCATCCAAGATTGAAGCAGTTATGGTTTGGGAGAGACCTAAATCAGTGACAGAAATTAGGAGTTTCCTTGGATTGGCTGGCTACTATCGTCGTTTTATTGAAGGATTTTCTCGTATTGCACTTCCTTTAACTCGATTGACAAGAAAGAAGAACCCATTTGTATGGTCGGATAAGTGTGAATTGAGTTTTCAAACTCTGAAGCGGTGTTTAACTACTGCACCTGTGCTTGCACTACCAGATGTGACAAAAGAATTTGTAGTATATTGTGATGCATCAAAGTTTGGCTTAGAATGTGTGCTGATGCAGGATGACAGGGTGATTGCCTATGTTTCAAGGCAATTGAGACCACACGAGAAGAATTACCCTATCCACGATTTAGAGCTTGTAGCAGTGGTATTTGCATTAAAAATCTGGTGTCATTATTTATATGGTTCTCATTTTGTGGTATTTAGTGACCACAAAAGCTTGAAATACTTATTCGATCAGAAAGAGTTAAACATGAGCCAAAGGAGATGGGTGGAATACCTAAAGGATTATGATTTTGAATTGAAGTACCATCCTGGAAAAGCAAATGTTGTGGCTAACGCTTTAAGTAGAAAAGTATTACATGCAGCCTTCTTGATGGGCAAAGAACAAGAATTGTTAGAAGACTTTCGCGATATGAATATTGGGGTTGCTGTGCAAACTCCGAATCAAATGATAATAGGAATGCTGAAGATCTCTAATGAATTCTTAGAATCCTTAGCTGTGGCTCAGGAGGAAGATAAAGAGTTACTAGAATTACTTGACACCCAAGCAAGAGGAAAAGACATGGAGCTAATCAATGGTACTGATGGAATTTGGCGGTTCAGAAACCGAGTTGTGGTGCCTACAAAAGGTGACTTTAGACAGGCCGTGTTAGCTGAAGCATATAGAAGTTCTTTTAGCATTCATCCTGGTGTTACAAAAATGTACCATGATTTGAAGAGAGAGTTCTGGTGGCCAGGCATGAAACAAGCCATTATAGAGTATGTAAGATCTTGTGTGATATGTCAGAAGTGTAAGGTCGAACACCAGAGACCCCCAGGTTTACTTCAACCTCCGGAGATTCCAATATGGAAATGGGAAAGCATTACTATGGATTTTGTATCCGGGTTACCCCGTACCCGTTCTGGTTGTAATGCAAAATCGGTAATTATGGATAGGTTGACAAAGAGTGCTCACTTCTTGGCTATGAACATGAAATGGTCATTGGACCGGTTGGCTAGATTATACATTGCAGAGATTGTAAGATTGTATGGTGTACCTACGAGTATTATTTTAGATCGTGATCCTTGGTTTACTTCCAGATTCTGGGAAATTTTACAACAGGAATTAGATACTGAACTGAGGTTGAGTTCTGCTTATCATCCTCAGACTGATGGCCAGTCTGAGCGTACAATTCAGACCTTGGAAGATATGCTCAGGGCTTGTGTACTAGAGCAAGGTGGTTCATGGGAGAGATACCTACCATTAGTGGAATTTGCTTATAATAACAGCTATTATAGTAGCATTGGAATGGCTCCGTATGAAGCTTTATACGGAAGAAGGTGTCGTACACCTTTATGTTGGAATAAAGATAGAGATGCAATCCATTTGGGACCTGAGTTAATTCCGGAAATGAATGATCAGGTGATAATGATTCGTGAAAAGATGAAAATTACACAAGACCGTCAAAAGAGTTACTATGATAATCATCATAGGCCACTTGAGTTTCAGGTGGGAGATTGTGTGTTCCTGAAGGTTTCACCTACCAAAGGTGTAGGTCGGATACTGAAGAGTCATAAGCTTAACCCAAGGTACGTTGGACCATATCAGATTCTGGAGAGAATTGGTGATGTTGCTTATCGATTGGATCTTCCCCAATAGTTAACTAATATCCACAATGTGTTTCATGTGTGTCACAACTTCGAGCGTACATTCCTTGTGACTCCATGATTGTACTTGAAGATTCTATTGAACTGAAAGAAGATTTGACTGTGGAGGTGGCACCTATTTGTATTGAAGGATATCAAGCTAAACGATTGAGAAACAAAGAAGTACCATTGGTAAAAGTGAAGTGGCAGAATATAAATGGAGTAACTTATACATGGGAGTTAGAATCAGACATGAGGCGGTTGTACCCCGATCTTTTTCAATAAGGTACGTTGATTTCGGGGACAAAATCCCTTTTTAGGGGAGGTGGATGTAACATCCCTAATATTTTAGAAAAATTTTAATTGACGGAAAGTATTAATAATTGCCCAACTAGATTTATCGAGACTTTGGGAATTATTATTATTAAAGATGTAATTATAAATAATTAAATGTTGTGGGAATCAATAAATTTATTTAACAATTAATTATAAAAGGTTAAGTGAAGGTAATTAGAAGAAGGTAAAAATTAGGAGTTACCGAGGAAGTAAAAGGTAAAGACTTAATTAAAACTTTAAAGAAATTATAAAAGGAAGATAGGAAAGACCATTTTGCCCTTGAAGATTTAATAAAGAAAATTTCCTTTTCTTCTTCTTCAATTCGCACGAACATCTTCTTCTTCTTTCTTCCTCAAGCTGGCCGTGGTTTGCATGCTCTAAGAGGAAGACCATTTCACGACGAAACTCCGAAATAACTACGTTTTTGAGACCGTGGCTTCGAGGTGAGTATAATTAACCCTTTAAATTAAGCTTTCGCATCTCTTTCGTTTTCTCCGTTAAACCAAATAGTCGTGCATGGAGGAGTGAGCTTTCGTTTCTTACTCCTCTAGTGCGTAGAAGTTTGAAAATGGCTTTTAAAGTAATGAGGATGGTTTAACATTGACGGGTTTTACGTTTCGACCTCCGTAGGTAGCAAAGTAGTCATCGGAGGATCAAACGGTGAAGTGAGTGTTAATTTCGGACATAGAATGTTGGACATAGCGTCGAGGGAACGCTAATCACATCAAGAACGAGTTGACGGAGCTCGAAGTCAAGGTAAGGGGGTGTTCGGGTTATAATTAATTAGAATAGGTAAGTATAATTGAATTGAGTCATTGAATTAAATATGGAAATAATGAGAATATACAAGAAATGATAATTGTATGTGTATGAATGGAAATTGTGTGTGATTTGTGATGAGTTGATGAGTATAGTGGCAATGTGATGACGGGCTTGACAAGTAGGTCACCCAATTGATGAGTATATGTTTTGTTGCTGGCCACTTGCGATATGATATGAGAAATATGAATATACATGTGTGATTATATGGTGTAGGACGGCTGACGGTATGTATAGCCCCTCGTTTCTGGCTCCCGTGGTGTTTATGTCCAGTTAAGCTACCCAGTGGTCAAGTAGGAGCCGGTGGTTGAGGTGGAGAGTCAAGTAGGACTCAATGGACCAAGCAGGGTTCACGGGGTGTCAAGTAGAACCCCCAGCTGAAGGCTGATCCTTTTAGTATCCGTATACTAGGCGTCGAATTGATATGAGAGTCAGTTGTGTTATTCGATGCATTGTTAACATTGTATGATGATATAAATGTGTTTCATGATAACTGTTGATTGTGATTGGCAAATTGGGGATAAAGAATTGGAATTGAATTCTTGATTGGTAAATGGAAGTTGAGGACAAGAAGTAAGATAAATGGTACAAACAAGAACTAGTAAATATGTACCTTGTTATTGAATTGTTATTCTATATTAATTATGATACCAAACACTCACCCTTGCTGTTGTTTTCTATAATTTAGTAGCCAGTGACAGGGAAGAGGTTGAAGCCCCAGAGATGCGTCAAGCAAAGAATTGATACCAAGGAGTAGAGTGAATTAAGAATATAATGTTGTGTGTAATGTTTAATGTATCTTATGTACATAATATGTGTTGTACTCAAGGTGTGTCATCTTCATATGTTTCCTATGAATGTGGAATTATGTTTTAATATGAACAAAATGCCTTGGATCCATGTTGAAGGGTGGTGTAATGGTGATATTAATGTGAGTAATGTTGACTTCTTAGATTAGATGTATATTGGCATGAAGTCAATAGTAGTGTGTCTGATGCATTGATATAGATAGATTTTGTATAAAATTATGAGTCATGGGTGATATACAATAGGTGAATTATCTAATGTTTGATGATTAACGTACATTTAGTGGAATGGAACCAGAAGTGAAGTGCATTGCATGATTGGAATGTATGTGAATGGACAAAGTAGGCTAAATAGTGCATATAAATGTTTAGGTAAGTTAATTTGTGTAAATACTCCAAGTTCCTACGCATAAGCTGCATAATTCGCTTGAGCGAATTGTAACATCCCTAATATTTTAGAAAAGTTGTAATTGGCGAAAATTATTAATAGTTGCCCAACCGGATTTATTAAGACTTTGGGAATTATTATTATTAACGATGTAATTACAAATAATTAAATGTTGTAGAAATAAATAAATTTATTTGACTGACTCATTACAAAAGGTTAAATGAAGAATAATTGGAAGGAAGTAAATTTAGAAGTTACCAATGAAGGTAAAAGGGTAAAAGCTTAATTAAAACTTTAAAGAAATTATAAAAGAAAGGGGAAATGACTATTTTGCCCTTGTGCCTTAAAATTTTATTACATTTCCTTCTTCTTCCTCCATCTTCACGCGACTTGCCTTCTTCGTCCTCTCCATAGCTGCCGAGACTTGCATGCACCAGTCGGAGGTCGATCTTGCGCCGAAACTTCGAGATAACTATGTTTGTGAGACCGTAGCTTCGAGGTGAGTCCAATGGGCCTTTTGAATTAAGCTTTTGCGTCTCTTTCGTCTTCTCCGTTGAACCACATGGTCGTGCATAGAGGAGTGAGCTTTCGTTTCCTACTCCTCTAGTGCGTAGAAGCTTGAAAATGGCTTTTAAAGTAATAAGGATGGTTTAACGTTGACGAGTTTTGCGTTTCGACCTCCTTAGGTAATAGAACAGTCGTCGAAGGATCGAACCGTGAAGTGGGTGTTGATTTCGGAAGTAGGACGTTGGACATAGCGTAGAGAGAGCGCTAATCACATCAAGAACGAGTCGTCGGAGCTCGGAAGCGAGGTAAGGGGGTGTTCGAGTTATAATTAATTAGAATAGGTAAATATAATCGAATTGAATCATCGAATTGAATGTGGAACTACTGAGAATATATAAGTAATGATAATTGTATGTGTATGAATGGAAACTGCGTATGATTTGTGATGATTATGAGGATAATATGATTTGAATTGTGACGAGTTGATGGATATCGTGGCAATATGATGACGGGCTTGACAAGTAGGTCACCCAATTGAGGAGTATGTGTTTTGTTGCTCGCCACTTGCGATATGATATGAGAAATATGAACATATATGTGTGATTATGTGGTGTAGGACGGCCGACGGTATGTACAGCCCCTCGTTTCTGGCTCCCGTGGTGTTTATGCCCAGTTGAGCTACCCAGTGGTTAAGTAGGACCCAATGGTTGAGGTGGAGAGTCAAGTAGGACTCAGTGGACCAAGCAGGGTTCACAGGGTGTCAAGTAGGACCCCCAGCTGAAGGCCGATCCTTTTAGTATCCGGATACTAGGCGTCGAATTGATATGGGAGTCAGTTGTGTTATTCGATGCATTGTTAACATTGTGTGGTGATATAAATGTGTTTTATGGTAATTATTGATTGTGATTGGTAAGTTGGGGAAAAGAATTGGAATTGAATCCATAATTGGTAAGTAGAAGATGAGAATAAGAGGTAAGAATAATGGCATAAACCAGAACTAGTAAATATGAAACTGTCATTAAATTGTCATTCTATATTAATTATGATACCAATTACTCACCTTTGCTGTTGTTTCTTTAATTAAGTAACCAGTGACAGGGAAGAGGTGGAAGCCCCAGAGATGCGTCAAGAGGAGAATTGATGCCAAGGAGCTAAGGAAATCATGAAATGAACTATATGTGTAATGTGTGTTGTGATTTATGTATGTTATGCTAGATGTTGTGTATGCGTGTTGAGTTAATTTGGATCTTGTGGAGTTAATTTGGAATATTATTATCATAGCCACGGATATGATAAACAGCGAGTAGAATCTGAATGTTATTCAATGTATATTGACATGAAACCAATGGCAGTGTGTTTGATGCATGGACATAAACAGGTTTTGCTTAAGATTGTGAGTTATGAGTGATATATAATATGTGAATTGTCCAATGTTAGATGATTGATGTGCATTTAGTGGAATAGAACTAGAAGTAAAGTGCATTGCATGATTGAAATGTATGTAAGTGGATAAACTAGGCCAGATGAGGCATGTGAGTGTTTAAATTCACTGGTTGGTATGAAAATCTTAAGTTTTTCGCATGTACTGCATAACTCGCTCAAGCGAGATGAATTCTCGCTCAAGAGAGAGGGCTTTGTATCAGTGATATGCTCTCTGGTCAAATCTCGCTCGAGCGGGTATGATTTTAGCTCAAGCGAGATAGGTAAGTATTAGGAGAATGTGGGTTCTGGAGGATTTTCGCTCAAGCGGGTGGAGACTCGCTCGAGCAAAGAGTAGAGGAAATGGTTCTGTGTCTTTTTCGCTTGGGCGAATACGACTCGCTAGGGCGAAGGAGGGAAATGAGGTACTGGAACATTCTCGCTCAAGCGGGAATGAGGCAGCTTAAGCAAGTAACCATGGCAAAGCTTCTGGACTAATTTCGCTTGAGCGAGAAAGAGCTCGCTCAAGCAAAATGAAGACCTGATACGCATGAATGTTCTCGCTCAAGCGTGAGTGTGGCTCGCCCATGGATTGAACATGAACCTCGCTCAAGCGAGTGGGCACTTCGCCCAAGCGAAGTCTCCTGATCTCGCTTAAGCGAAACAGGAATTCGCTCAAGCGAGTGAGCCTGGTTCTAGTTCACTTGCTTTATTTTAATCAATCAATTTTATCCTATTCCTTAACTTAGTAATTTTAATTCTACTTATTATTTTGTCATGTTTACTAAAAATAATGGTTATTTTGAAATAGGACTTAATTAATTATTATTGATCGTGAAAAATTTGTTGTAAAATTTAATTGGATGAATAAAAATAAATGTAAATTGACTTAGGATGTCACAGGTGGTATCAGAGCGGTTCCTTCTAGAGCCGGGTGGATGGGCAGTGTTAGAGGATTGTTTGAGTCCCATGTCGGACTATTTTTATATTGTATTGCAATTGTTTATGTGTTATTTAAGTTGTAACAGGTCGACTTGGCACCATTTCCCTTGGCACTCTGGTGGCATTATGTTATATATATGTATGAGGTAAATACCCTATCCCTGATAGATCATTGGTTATTAATGATGATGTGTTTGGTTATTGTAGAACTACTTCATGGCTGAAGGAACTAGTTCTGGAGGAGGAGATGATTTCTTCTCAAAATTTTCTCAACTGATGAGTAGGACTGAATCTGGTCCCACTCTTGATAAATTCCTGAAAAGGAATCCACCTGTTTATAGAGGAGGTCATGACTATGATGGTGCTCATGTCTGGATACGGGAAATAGAGCAAACATTTGAATACTTTGAATGCTCTGAAGAGCAGAAAGTGCAATTTGCTACTTATCAATTGAAGGATGAGGCTCGTATATGGTGGTCAAGGACTAGAATTCAGATGAATGCTGCGAGTGAACCATTAATATGGATAAATTTCAAGCGGAGATTTCTTGCTAAATACTTTCCAGATAATTATAAAATCCGCAAAGAGATGGAATTCCTAAAACTTGAGCAAGGCAGAATGTTAGTGGCAGAATACACGTCACAGTTTGATGAACTATGTGATTTCTATCATCCTTTCTCTCTTGAAGGAACTAAAGGTAGTAAGTGTGCAAAGTATGAATTCGGGCTAAGAATTGAACTCCAAAGTGTGATTGTTCCTATGGAGATCCATGACTATCCTACTCTGGTAAATAAGGCCAGACTTGCGGAGGAAGTGCAGTTACAGAGAGCGTCCCAATCTAGGGACAAGAGACCATTGAAGGCTAAAGGATTCAGTTTTAAAAAGATGGGTCAGTTTTTCTGTGGTGGCAAGTCTTCTGCTACATCTTCTTCTTCTTCGGGTCGTAATTCTACAGGTCATTCTGGTAGTCGTGCATGCTATAATTGTGGCCGGGAGGGCCATATTGTGAAACATTATCCTGCCAGTCAAATTGTTTGCTTCCAATGTGGACAACCGGGGCATCTTAGGCCAGATTGCCCACAGAGGCAGCAACAAGATGAACATAGCAGTCGAGCTAATACTTCTGTGACCCGTGGTGCAAATTTTCAGAGAGGAGGTAGAAACAGCAGTGGTCGTGGAGGCCAACGCCCGAGGAGGACTGATGCTCAATCTAGCGGTGCTCAAAATGTTATGACTGGATGAGTGTTTGCTTTTGATGCTTAAGAGGTTGTAAGAATTGATAATTTGGTACAGGGTAAGTGCATTATTCATGACTGTATGGTAAATGTAATTTACGATTCGGATGCAACACATTCTTTTATTTCTAAAAGTTGTGTTAGGCGGTTTGGGTTATCAGTGGTATTAATGGAGAATGCCCTTAATGTCTCCACCCCTACAGGTTCTACATTCCGTGCCACCACCATGTGTGGAGGATTACCAATGCAAATTGAAGACCGTTCCTTTTTGGTAAATTTAATATGTATGTCGTTAAAGGATTTAGATGTTATCCTAGGTCTTGACTGGTTGTCTGCAAACCATGTTATGCTGGATTGTTACCACAAGATTATAGTATTCTCTCAGGAATTGGACACTAAGAATGTGGTAAGTGATGTCTCCGCAACTTATGCTATTCTATTTACTTCAGAAGGACTGTATAATCTTAATCCCAATGATATTCCCGTAGTGTGTGATTTTCCTGATGTATTTCCGGGAGAAATTCCGGGTTACCTCCCAATCGGGAGATTGACTTTGCCATTGACTTGATTCCCGGGGCCGAACCTGTGTCCCGTGCACCTTATAGACTGTCTTCGGTAGAATTGACTGAAGTAAAGAAGCAAGTGAATGAGATGTTAGAAAAGGGGTTTATCCGACCGAGTGCTTCACCTTAGGGTGCTCCGGTATTGTTGGTGAAAAAGAAGGATGGCAGTATGCGAATGTGTATCGATTATCGGCAGCTGAATAAGTTGACAATTAAAAACAAATACCCTTTACCACGAATCAATGATCTGTTGGATCAGTTGAGAGGCGCTGAGGTATTTTCCAAGATTGACTTGAGGTCCGGATATCATCAAATAAGAGTAAAATCAGAAGATATTCCCAAGACGGCGTTCTGGACTCGATATGGACACTTTGAGTATGTTGTAATGCCCTTTGGAGTGACAAATGCTCCTGATATCTTCATGGATTACATGAATCGGATCTTCCAACCTTACTTGGATCAATTTGTGGTAGTGTTCATCGATGATATATTGGTGTATTCAAAGTCCATTGAAGAACATGCGCAACATCTTCGAATTGTTTTGCAAATATTACGGGAGAAAAGGCTGTATGCCAAGCTGTCTAAATGTGATTTCTGGGAAAGAAGTGTGCAATTCTTGGGTCATGTAATTTCCAGGGATGGAGTATCTGTTGATCCATCCAAGATTGAAGCAGTTATGGTTTGGGAGAGACCAAAATCAGTGAAAGAAATTAGGAGTTTCCTTGGATTGGTTGGCTACTATTGCCGCTTTATTGAAGGATTTTCTCGTATTGCGCTTCCTTTAACTCGATAAACAAGAAAGGAGAACCCATTTGTATGGTCGGATAAGTGTGAATTGAGTTTTCAAACTCTGAAGTGGTGTTTAACTACTGCACCTGTGCTTGCACTACCAGATGTGACAAAAGAATTTGTAGTATATTGTGATGCATCAAAGTTTGGCTTAGGATGTGTGCTGATGCAGGATGACAGGGTGATTGCCTATGCTTCAAGGCAATTGAGACCGCACTAGCAGAATTACCCTACCCACGATTTGGAGCTTGCGGCAGTGGTATTTGCATTAAAAATCTGGTGTCATTATTTATATGGTTCTCGTTTTGTGGTATTCAGTGACCACAAAAGCTTGAAATACTTGTTCGATCAGAAAGAGTTAAACATGAGACAAAGGAGATGGGTGGAATACCTAAAGGATTACGATTTTGAATTGAAGTACCATCCTGGAAAAGCAAATGTTGTGGCTGACGCTTTAAGTAGAAAAGTATTACATGCAGCCTTCTTGATGGGCAAAGAACAAGAATTGTTAGAAGACTTTCGTGATATGAATATTGGGATTGTTGTGCAAACTCAAAATCAAATGATAATTGGGATGCTGAAGATCTCTAATGAATTCTTAGAATCTTTAGCTGTGGCTCAGGAGGAAGATGAAGAGTTACTAGAGTTACTTGATACCCAAGCAAGAGGAAAGGATATGGAGCTAATCAAAGGTACGGATGGAATTTGGCGGTTCAGAAACTGAGTTGTAGTGCCTACAAAAGGTGACTTTAGGCAGGCCGTGCTGGCTGAAGCACATAAAAGTTCTTTTAGCATTCATCCGGGTGTTACAAAAATGTACCATGATTTGAAGAGAGAGTTCTGGTGGCCAGGCATGAAACAAGCGATCATAGAGTATGTAAGATCTTGTGTGGTGTGTCAAAAGTGTAAGGTCGAACACCAGAGACCCCCAGGTCTACTTCAACCTCTGGAGATTCCAATGTGGAAATGGGAAAGCATTACTATGGATTTCGTATCCGGGTTACCCCATACCCGTTCTGGTTGTAATGCAATATGGGTAATTGTGGATAGGCTGCCAAAGAGTGCTCATTTCTTAGCTATGAACATGAAATGGTCATTGGACCGGTTGGCTAGGTTATACATTGCAAAGATTGTAAGATTGCATGGTGTACCTGCGAGTATTATTTCAGATTGTGACCCTTGGTTTACTTCCAGATTCTGGGGAAGTTTACAACAGGAATTGGGTACTGAACTAAGGTTGAGTTCTGCTTATCATCCTCAGATTGATGGCCAGTCTGAGCGTACAATTCAGACCTTGGAAGATATGCTCAAGACTTGTGTACTGGAGCAAGGTGGCTCATGGGAGAGATACCTACCATTGATGGAATTTGCTTATAATAACAGCTATCATAGTAGCATTGGAATGGCTCTTTGTGAAGCTTTATACGGAAGACGGTGTCGTACGCCTTTATGTTGGAATGAAGATAGAGATGCAATCCATTTAGGACCTGAGTTAATTCAGGAAATGAATGATCAGGTGATAATGATTTGTGAAAAGATGAAAGTTGCACAAGATCGTCAGAAGAGTTACTATGACAATCGTCACAGGCCACTTGAGTTTCAGGTGGGAGATTGGGTGTTCCTAAAGGTTTCACCTACCAAAGGTGTAGGTCGGATACTGAAGAGCCATAAGCTTAACCCGCGGTACATTGGACCATATCAGATTCTAGAGAGAATTGGTGATGTTGCTTACCGATTGGATCTTCCCCAGTCGTTAACTAATATTCACAATGTATTTCATGTGTCACAACTTTGAGCGTACATTCCTTGTGACTCCATGATTGTACCTGAAGATTCTATTGAGCTGAAAGAAGATTTGACTGTAGAGGTGGCACCTATTTGTATTGAAGGATATCAAGCTAAACAATTGAGAAACAAAGAGGTACCATTGGTGAAAGTGAAGTGGCAGAATATAAATGGAGTAACTTACACATGGGAGTTGGAATTAGACATGAGGCGGTTGTACCCCGATCTTTTTCAATAAGGTACGTTGATTTCGGGGACGAAATCCCTTTTTAGGGGGGGTAGATGTAACATCCCTAATATTTTAGAAAAGTTGTAATTGGCAAAAATTATTAATAGTTGCCCAACCGGATTTATTAAGACTTTGGGAATTATTATTATTAACGATGTAATTACAAATAATTAAATGTTGTAGAAATAAATAAATTTATTTGACTGACTCATTACAAAAGGTTAAATGAAGAGTAATTGGAAGGAAGTAAATTTAGAAGTTACCAATGAAGGTAAAAGGGTAAAAGCTTAATTAAAACTTTAAAGAAATTATAAAAGAAAGGGGAAATGGCTATTTTGCCCTTGTGCCTTAAAATTTTATTACATTTCCTTCTTCTTCCTCCATCTTCACGCGACTTGCCTTCTTCTTCCTCTCCATAGCCTCTAAGACTTGCATGCACCAGTGGGAGGTCGATCTTGCGTCGAAACTTTGAGATAACTACGTTTGTGAGACCGTAGCTTCGAGGTGAGTCCAATGGGCCTTTTGAATTAAGCTTTCGCATCTCTTTCGTCTTCTCCGTTGAACCACATGGTCATGCATGGAGGAGTGAGCTTTCGTTTCCTACTCCTCTAGTGCGTAGAAGCTTGAAAATGGCTTTTAAAGTAATAAGGATGGTTTAACGTTGACGAGTTTTGCGTTTCGACCTCCTTAGGTAACAGAACAGTCGTCGGAGGATCGAACCGTGAAGTGGGTGTTGATTTCGGAAGTAGGACGTTGGACATAGCGTAGAGAGAGCGCTAATCACATCAAGAATGAGTCGTCGGAGCTCAGAAGTGAGGTAAGGGGGTGTTCGAGTTATAATTAATTAGAATAGGTAAATATAGTCGAATTAAATCATTGAATTGAATGTGGAACTACTGAGAATATACAAGTAATGATAATTGTATGTGAATGAATGGAAACTACATATGATTTGTGATGATTATGAGGATAATGTGATTTGAATTGTGACGAGTTGATGGATATCGTGGCAATATAATGACGGGCTTGACAAGTAGGTCGCCCAATTGATGAGTATGTGTTTTGTTGCTGGCCACTTGCGATATGATATGAGAAATATGAACATATATGTGTGATTATGTGGTGTAGGACGGCCGACGGTATGTACAGCCCCTCGTTTCTGGCTCCCGTGGTGTTTATGCCTAGTTGAGCTACCCAGTGGTCAAGTAGGACCCAGTGGTTGAGGTGGAGAGTCAAGTAGGACTCAGTGGACCAAGCAGGGTTCACGGGGTGTCAAGTAGGACCCCCAGCTGAAGGCCGATCCTTTTAGTATCCGGATACTAGGCGTTGAATTGATATGAGAGTCAGTTGTGTTATTCGATGCATTGTTAACATTGTGTGGTGATATGAATGTGTTTTATGATAATTGTTGATTGTGATTAGTAAGTTGGGGAAAAGAATTGGAATTGAATCCATAATTGGTAAGTAGAAGATGAGAACAAGAGGTAAGAATAATGGCATAAACCAGAACTAGTAAATATGAAACTGTTATTAAATTGTCATTCTATATTAATTATGATACCAAACACTCACCCTTGCTGTTGTTTCCTTAATTAAGTAACCAGTGACAGGGAAGAGGTGGAAGCCCCAGAGATGTGTCAAGAGGAGAATTGATGCCAAGGAGCTAAGGAAATCATGAAATGAACTATATGTGTAATGTGTATTGTGATTTATGTATGTTATGCTAGATGTTGTGTATGCGTATTGAGTTAATTTGGATCGTGTGGAGTTAATTTGAAATATTATTATCATAGCCACGGATGTGATAAACAGCGAGTAGAATCTGAATGTTATTCGATGTATATTGACATGAAACCAATGGCAGTGTGTTTGATGCACGGACATAAATAGGTTTTGCTTAAGATTGTGAGTTATGAGTGATATATAATATATGAATTGTCCAATGTTAGATGATTGATGGACATTTAGTGGAATAGAACTAGAAGTAAAGTGCATTGCATGATTGAAATGTATGTAAGTGGATAAACTAGGCTAGATGAGGCATGTGAGTGTTTAAATTTGCTGGTTGGTATGAAAATCTTAAGTTTTTCGCATGTACTGCATAACTCGCTCAAGCGAGATGAATTCTCGCTCAAGCGAGAGGGCTTTGTATCAGTGATATGCTCTCTGGTCAAATCTCGCTCGAGCGGGTATGATTTTAGCTCAAGCGAGATAGGTAAGTATTAGGAGAATGTGGGTTCTGGAGGATTTTCGCTCAAGCGGGTGGAGACTCGCTCGAGCAAAGAGCAGAGAAAATGGTTCTGTGTCTTTTTCGCTTGGGCGAATACGACTCGCTAGGGCGAAGGAGGGAAATGAGGTACTGGAACATTCTCGCTCAAGCGGGAATGAGGCAGCTTAAGCAAGTAACCATGGCAAAGCTTCTGGACTAATTTCGCTTGAGCGAGAAAGAGCTCGCTCAAGCGAAATGAAGACCTGATACGCATGAATGTTCTCGCTCAAGCATGAGTGTGGCTCGCCCATGGATTAAACATGAACCTCGCTCAAGCGAGTGGGCACTTCGCCCAAGCGAAGTCTCCTGATCTCGCTTAAGCGAAACAGGAATTCGCTCAAGCGAGTGAGCCTGGTTCTAGTTCACTTGCTTTATTTTAATCAATGAATTTTATCCTATTCCTTAACTTAGTAATTTTAATTCTACTTATTATTTTGTCATGTTTACTAAAAATAATGGTTATTTTGAAACAGGACTTAATTAATTATTATTGATCATGAAAAATTTATTGTAAAATTTAATTGGATGAATAAAAATAAATGTAAATTGACTTAGAATGTCACACGAATTGAATTGTCGCTCAAGCGAACGTGTCCTCTACCTTCAGTGTAGTCACTGGAATAATTTCGCTCAAGCGGATTCAATCTCGCTTGAGCGAGAGATAGAGGAAATGGCCACTGTGTTAATTTCGCCCAAGCGGGGAGGACTCCCGCTCAAGCGAGAGGTGATTGAATTAACAGGGAAAGTTGCTGGATGATTTTCACTCGAATGGATTGAGCTTCGCTTGAGCGAGGGCCAGGAGAGTTGTTGCATATTCAACTTCGCTCAAGCGAATAAGATTCGCCCAAGCGAAGAAGGGGAGTTTAGGTACTGGAGTAATCTTGCCCAAGCGAGAACAATCCGCTTAAGCGAGTCACGTTGGTAATGTCACTGGAGCTATTTCGCTCAAGCGAGACAATCTCGCTCAAGCGAAATAAGGTCTGATACGCATGGATGTTCTGGCTTAAGAGTGATTGTGGCTCGCCCGAGGATTGAATATGAACCTCGCTCAAGCGAGTGGGCACCTCGCTCAAGCGAAGACTCCTGATCTCGCTTAAGCGAATCAGGGATTCGCTCAAGCGAGTGAGCCTGGTTCTAGTTCTCTTGTTTTATTTTATTTAATCAATTTTATTCTATTCTTTAACTTATTAACTTTAATTCTAATTATTATTTTGAACATGTTTAATAAAAATAATGGTTATCATGAATTAGAAACTAAGTCATTATTATTAAACATGAAAAATTTATTGTAAAAATTAGTTAATTGAATAAAAATAAATATAAATTAACCTAGGATGTCACATGTTTTGTAATATGATAGTTTTGTAACAATGTGCAGCTCTTCATCTCCACATCGTGCTCCACTCATGTTTAAAGGTCGTGAGCAGCTCTCCAACAGCCATTGCAAAATAATGTGAAAGCTTCATATTGATCTTATGTACAAGCTTCTCCAATTTTATCTTCTCTAACTCCACATCTTGAGCTTCATCCTTGTAAGTTTCTTCCATTTCTCATCTATATATGACTTGTTTTCTGTGTTGAAAATGTTGTCTTGAATATGTGTATATATGTTTTTGCCTTTATATTATGTATTAAATTCTTACCTAAACCATGTATAAAACAATGTTTGGTGTTATATATGATTCATTGACATATGATTTTAATTGGTGTTGATACATTGTTTTCTATATTTGTTGTATAGATGTATGTCCAAGAATTGTCATGAAAAAATAAATATATTCAGGATGAATATTGAAAATTAACTTGTCCAGGTTTTGTTAACAAAATTAATAGTAGAATATAAAAATAAAAAAAGTAAAAAAAACTATTTTTCACATCGGTTTTTTAAAAAACCAATGTTAGATGTCCCTTTTCACATCGGTTTTTTTAAAAAACCGATATTAGATGTCCCTTTTTCACATCGGTTTATTGCAAAACCGTTGTTAAATGTCCTCATTTTCACATCGGTTTTTTAGGAAAACCGATGTTAGATCTCTTTTTCACATCGGTTTTAAAATCGATGTGAGATGTCCCTATATTTCACAACGGCCAGATCCACATCGGTATGAAAACCGATGTGAAATGTCCAAAAAAAACTGATGTTAAATCTTGTTTTTGCACTAGTGAACAAAGCATGCGTGGAACCCATTTGTTTACACTTTATCTCATGTTTAGTATTTTTTTAGTATTTATTTAATATCATTTTCTTTTTATATTAATTCATCAATTTAATATTATTAATGTATTACTGAAAATTCAATGAAGGAAAATCATAAATTACAATAATAATAGGCAATATAATTTAATATAAAATTATTTAATATTTAACCAATATAATTAAAAAATAATTTATTAATAAAAATATAATCATCCTAAAAAAGACCCATCTAAACATTAGTGACGCAACACGTGTGGTCGCTAATAGGTTGTAAGGTAGCGACGGTGAACGTGGTTGCTAATATGTAGTTAGGTAACGACGGCGTACGACCGTTGCTAATATGTTGTAACTTAGTGATGATTACGACTGTCGCTAATATGTTGTAAGGTAGCGACTATGAATGTGGTTGCTAATATGTAGTTAGGTAGCGACAAAGCACACGGTCGCTATATATAATGTTTGCCCGTCATTAACCTGTCATCACTAGCGACAGACTGAGAGACCACCCATAGGACCAGCTCAGCGATGGGCTTGCGCCGTTGAAAAGGTTGCGATGGGATATTGTTGTTGTTGCTTTTCAATCAACGACGAGGTTCGTAGTGACGACGGGTATCCCATCAAAAATACCGTCACTAGATGTTTTCGCGACAGAATTCAGATGCTTTAGCGACAAATTTTGTCCGTCACTATTCGGTTAGTAGTGTTAATCTTCATCTATTTCCATAGAGAAATTCATCAAACCAATCATCAATCTCTTGGAAGATTGTTTCACCACCATCATGATCATATCAATAGCTTCCAAAGATCTCTTATTGTTATCTTTTGCTGATTGGGTAACTTTAACAACCTTTACAGGATTTTCCTATATTTTAAATTAAAAATTACTTATAAAGATAACATATTTATTTAATTTAAATTATTGATAAAAGAAGTGAGAAAAGTTACGTAATCATTTAAAGTAATGGAAGTTACAAAACATTTAAGATAGAATTAAGAAACTATCCACGATGATTATTTTATTAACAAGTATGCTAAAGGGGAGAAAATTATAAGAAATTGAGTTTGACAAAATGAAAAGAGAATAAGAGCAATGAATAAAGGAATATTAGGTTTTGACAAAATGTAGAAAATATAAGAATTAAAACAATAAAAATTGGTAGTGCAATTAGGTTTTGCAACTTTTCTCATTAATAGTTTATAAGTTGTTATAATCAATGATATTTATAATCAAATCATTCATGTATAAATAATGGAATCTTATATATAATTGAAAGATATATACTATTTTTATGAAATTTGTATATTTATAAATGAAATAAAATTATGATTACATGAAAAGCTGACACATGGTAAAAATTATTAAAAATAAACTTCACAAATGTTTCTTAAATGTGTATGTGTATATTATTATAAGAATCAACTACTTTTGTGTGGAACAGTCCCACCTAATAGTTAATAGTGCCCACGAAAGTGGCTATAGTGTGTGGAGTTAGTGTCATAAGCAATCTCATGCAAGAAGCCCCATGCAAAATTTTCGCGGGACACCCCGGCTCCCACACAACAACCATGCATGGTACACTATGTCACATGCAAAACCAACTTCTATTATTTTACTTGATATTGTTGTTGTTATTGTTATTGTTATTATTAACATGTGAGAAATAAGAAAACATACTAAATATATAAAAGTACACCCACATAAATAGTGTTCAATAAAGAAGAAATAAAACTAAAGCTAAAAGCAATAATATCTCAACATGTATAGTGAGAGCGATGATGAGGGTGTTAGGTTGTTGCTGAGCTTGGGGTTGACAAGCTTGTTGCTACTAAGCCTATAGCTAATAGCAATAGTGATGACGACGATGTGAGCATTGCTCCTCCTCATCAAAGATGAATTGGTCGTCTAGTTTAGCTTCATACTGAGATTGATGGTCAGCCTCTATGTTATGCTCATTGAAGTTTGCATTTGATTGAACTACTTTATCTTCTCCCTCTGTATCCCATCTGATCGTAAATCTTGAATTTAGCCTCTCATTTCCTCCAATTATGCCTAGAGTCGTTCCACCCTCAGATCTATGCGTAATGATAAAGGGATACTAGTGGATGAAGGATGTGTCGTCAATGTAGACATTCCATGAATGTTGAAGGCTAGGAAGTGGTGCGATAAAGACAATTGTGGTGCCTCCTACTAACAACGCTCATCTAGACTTGTATCGTCCTAGCTAAGTCAAGTGACTCACTTTCAGCCTCAAGCTCATCCATACAACACTGATACTCTTGCAACTCATTAAAACATTTTAAAAAATATTGTTAATACATATAATTTTTAAAGTTAATTAAATTTAAAATGAAATTAATGTTGTTCCTAAACTCTAGTTAGAAATTTCTAGTTTATTTATTCGCTAAATTATATAATTCGAAATTTATAAATTTATTACTACCCTAAACTCTAAATTCTAATTTCAAAGTTTAATTTTTAAATCTGTAAAGTTCTAAATTTTAAGGACATTAAAATTCTATCTTAATGTACCAATGTGTGAAACATACTCTAATAAATAAACTTTACAGTAAATTATTTATCTTAAAATTCTAATGTCAATATATTTTCTAAAACACAAATCATCTATCCTAAAGTTCTTATTACTATCTTAAAGATTCTTAAAGTATAAAACTAAAGAAACAAAAAATGTTACTAACTTTTGACTTGTTGTGAATTCCAATTGGTTAGAAAACTCTTTTTTATACGTCATGAGCATAATACCATCAATAGGGACAGGAATGAAATAATTTTCTCTACACTTTAAATCAAAAAAAAAAGGCAATTGAGAGAATTTTAAAAAATGATTTAAAATGTTAAAGATAAATAAGGGATGAAAGGGGGCTAAGGCATATTTCACGTTCCCATACAACATCCCACACACAAAATTTTAACATCCTATCACACATCCAAGCAATGGGAGCATTCAACTATTGCATGAAATAGGATCCCACACAACAACCAAACACATTTTTGTGGGACATAACCAAGACTAACGCACATTTTCAAATTTCAAACTTTGTGTAAGAGATATTTGAGGCAACGACCATTGGTTGGAAAAGAATGACATATGTGGGGGTATGTCCACGCAATAACCTCAAACAAAAACAACAATTTCTTAAGACAAATTAACCATGCACATTTCCTTTATTCCCAAAAGAATTCATGACGTAACTATTTTCAAAATTACATTAGCTGTACAATGTTTACAAACGAGACTTACAAAAAGATTCCACCTGAGCTTCAAAGTGACAACAACTTCAAAGTAGAACCAACATCGAATAGCTACTTTTTTTCTACCAAACTAACTTGCAGTTAAAAATTATAATGAACTAAAATTACGTATACCACACCCTCATTGATTGAATAATTCAAGATCTGGTAAAACCAAGCTGAAAAGGAACGCCGGTAGCCTTCAACCAATCCTCAGCTTTTCCAGAAGGTCCACCTCTGAGAAACTGTCCAACAGTGAATTTAGTAGCTTCCTTCTCACTAATAGAGGGATGGTAACCCTTCCACTTGACCCTTTTATTAACGTTAGCACCAGGTCCAACGTTCTTATACTCAGCATAGTACAAGGTGTTAAGAAACTGGGTCCCAGCCCAAGGACTCCATCCATCTGGGTGAATGAAATCACCAACGTTGGATTCCATGATGACGGTTGTAGAATAATCTTTCCAGGGCCTTCCGAAATAGGACTTGATTTGAAACCTTTCAGGGAAAAGGGCCTTCTCGGGGACTATCTCGCAGTTCTGGATGACGATTCCTGTGGCCATGTTTTTCTGGACAGTTCCGTCGGCGGTTATTGTGTTGGACTGGCCGTGGTTTGGCTTCCTGACGATGATTCTGGAGTTCTGGATGAGTGTGGCGGATCTTCCGAAGATGAAGTCGATGGTGCCGGAGATTTCGCAGTTGCGGTAGAACTGACGGTTGGCGTGGACGTATAGGGTGTCTTGGAATGCGTGCATGGCGCAGTCGAAGAACGCTGACATGTCTCCTTGGTTCCTGAATGCCACTGCTTGGTGCTTCGCTGCCCCTGCTGTGTTCTCGAATCCCATTGACTTTGCGATGAATCCCTTTGCTACGTTTGCTGTAATTATATAAAACAATTTGTGTGTTTCATTCCATACGAAAGAGCATTTCTTTTGTGTAATGATTTTTTGACTTCTTTTATTTACTTAATTTATATGTTTGGTTTCAGAAAATATTTTTATTTTTTAATTTTAATTATAAACTTATCATACTGTATTTTAATTTATAAAATTTATATATAAAATAACATATTAATTTATTAAATTTATATATAAATATTAGTTTTCTAATAAAAAAAATTAAAAACAAACTATTTTCTCAAATCAAACCTGTGTTTCTAAATTCGGTTTTCTTTTCAATCAAAACATATTAATTATATTTAGAAAACGCACTATTTAAATAGAAAATATCATTTTTCTTAATTAAAATAATTATCTGGCATAATTATAATTTGATTGAGAGCACAAGAATTTTTTTTTACTAGACTTTAGATAACATATCATATATCATAATGATATATATGTCACACTTTTGTTAATAATTTGGTTAGAAAATATCATATATCAAACATTTTTGTAAGTTGATGATCTTAAAATCATACAATTAAATGTTAAAACACTAAAATTACAAAACCTGTTTTGTAATTCAGAGAGATTTTGAAGCAATAGAAAAACTGTTTTGTAATAATTTAAATACTTACCAAAGGTAGCAGTTTGCATGGTCTTAACACCATCAACAAAGTTTTTGTGACCGGTAACAATGGTCTTGGTAGGGCCATCACCATACATAAGAACATTCACGGCGGTCTTAGGAACAGTGACGTACTCAGCATACACACCAGCCTTAACATAAATAACAAACCTCCCTTTGAATCCTTTAGGATACGAAGCAATAGCATCCTTAATAGTCTTAAACTTACCACTACCATCCTTAGCAACAACCGCATTAGGCGTAGCCTGTTTCCGTTGCACCTTATTCAACAACTTCCGATCCGCCGCAGAGAACCACGTTGGGAACCCTTCATTATCCACCTCCAGAAGACGCCGAGAACCAGGATTCAGATGCAACTTCAACCCCAATTCTTCCAGAATTTTTGACAAATGGGTTATGATATCGAGCGTTATCCCCGTTATTTTCCCCATATGGTCCAAACCATCGGTTTGCAACTGTTCCTTAACCTTATCCTCGCCGTTGGTTTCGTTGTTGAAACCGTCCATGCAAGATTGTTGGTACGAGATGACGGCGCTTAGCCAGTTCCTGAAGTCAGGGGATTGGTCGTGCAACGCTTGGATGTTGTGGTCGCGGACCAAGTTCACGGCGGCCTCCAGGCTGTCCATTGCGAATTCCATTAGATCCTTGCAATCGTCCAGGGCCATTTTTATTCCTGGGTCTACCTCTCCGTGTTCCAACGAGAGCCTGCCGCTCATGTTCAGAGCCTTTATCACACTTTTCGCCGCCGCTTCCACTATTGTCTTTATGTATATCTGTAAATATTTACAATAGAAATGCCTCTGATATCGCAACACTTTGTATTTCTTAGGTTCGTTCTTAATTTGTTTCATTTTCTTACTCCCCATGCATGAGGCTTATGCACTCGAGTTTTAACAACATACCTTTGGGTCTGATGTGTTTGTGGTTGGTGCAGTGCTGAGAACATCGTGACAAACCTTCGGGTCTTCCGTGTTAGCGCACATTGCCTGCACGTTCTTTTCATGAGTTGCTACTTGAGGATCCGATGATGACCCATTTTTGTTGTTCGCCACAACAACCACGCCAATGGCCACACCCACCACTAGGATTAAGGAAACACCAGAGACTAGCACTTTCCCATTCATCCCCATTTTTTATTTTTTTATTTTTTATATTTGTTAAGATCTTTTGTTTGTTTTGTTTTTTTCACCAGTGAAATTATAAGAAAGGTGGAATATGAATTTCCTCCCCTTATTCCGTTAATTTCTTGTTCGGGAGGATGAATATTGATATATAATATTCTTTAGTATTTTATTTAGTATATATATATATATATATAAGCACAGGGCTATCTATCTATCTTAGAATAGATGAGAAGGGGGACCTTAGGTGAATGAGTGCTCAGAATTGACTTTGGTTTTCGGAAATTTAGGAAGAGTTGGTTGATTAGGACCTTAGCTATGAGCAAGTTTATTACTGTGGTGGAAGCGAGATTGGTATTTTCAGGGTAAAATTCTATCTTGAGTTGATGGTAGATACAATGTGATGATGGCTAGGAATAGTTGCAGCCAGAATGTTTTTCAATCCAATAGATATATTCTTTCCAGTCGTCCTTTGTTCTTGCAAAACCGCAACATTATTGGTGGTGGAATTGATGTCTCTTGTTATCATTAATTAATTAATGTGACATAAAAAATGATGTTAAGGGTAACTTGTGCTTGTTTAGTGTATACCTTGTAAAAATTAACTATAAAATTGGTTACTTGTGGATATTATTTAACCTATATTTTTTAAAAATGTAACTGGATAATATAGTATTTTTTGGTCCTCCTAATTTTAAAGATTACTTTCACTTTTTGTCCTTTAAACTTTAGTTTTATATTTTGATTCATTTTTTCCCTCTAAATTTAAAAATGTTCCATGTACTTTGTGCTTTTTTCTTTTACAAATAAAACTATTCTTTTATTTGATTCTAACTAAACATGAAGAGATTTCATTCACCGAAGAACAAAAGGAAAACATTTCTAAAATTTAGAAATCAAAGTGGATTAATTTAAAGTAAGAGAACAAAGAAGAAAAACTTTAACGACAAATTATTTGATACGCCTAATTGAGTTTGGTGTATTGAAACACCAACCAATGTATGTAAGGCTATAGTTCTTAATCCTCCTACAAGTGTCAGATACATACATATAAGACAAATGTAAACTATGATTGAGTTTTAAATAAATAAAAATGTGAGTGATAATTCATAAATTGATCGTAAACTTGATAAGATCGGTTTAAGAGCCATAAATTTTATTGATAAGATCAATTTAAATCGTCATAAGATAAGATATATCAAACTTAATTTTTTACTCAAGAACCAAGAAACTTCACACAATATAAAAAAAAACTCACACAATATAGATAATTTTACTCAAGCTCAAGTTCATTTCTTATTGTTACTACAAGTATATATATATATATATATATATATATATATATATATATATATATATATATATATATATATATATATAGGCTTAGTGGATTGCTAATACATCAACTTTTTCTACAAATTTCACTGCTTAATTATCTACTAACATATAATGACTCAACTATACTTAAGTAACTCCACCATACTTAATCACTCCATGGCCATCATCATTCATATATGTGACACTAAGCCATAAAAACTCCATTAATCCTAATAATATTTAGTAACTCTCAAAATACACTAAAAATTTACAAAATACATTAAAACTCACTCTAGAAAATATACCCCAAAAATAAATACAAAAATTACTAGAAAAACTTAAAATTTTGTGGACCCCTTGGACTCTCATCATTCTCTAATTTTAAAGAAAATTCATCCTTCAATTTTAAGTTTTCTCTTACATGAAAATGTGAAAAATCAATATCGGTGTCGAAAATCAAACTTTGAATTTTAACTTCAATTCCTTTGGCATGCTCGATTATGAAATATTTTATTTATTGAGAGAAAAATATAATCAACTTTAAGATCACTTGTCATAGACTTTAATTTTAAGAAAAATTATGCTTCCTTAATTCCTTTGAAATTCTTAATAAGATTCCTCCTTAAAAAACATAACAACATACTATGAATTTCAGAACACTAATAAATATTTTTTTATTAATACTCATATAAGAGAAAAAATATCTTAAAGAGTGTGTAGTATATATAATAAATGAAAGATAAATAAGAGATTTTGATTTTTATATTTTTTGAAAAATTACACCGGGTAAAAATGCACAGAGAAAGTAAATTATATTTAATATATTTTTTGATAAAATAGTATTTAGTATATTAGTTGACCCAAATAGTAGATATGTATTATTATTTTGCGTCAAACATTATTTTTAAATGTATATTATTCTTAAATGTAGCATATTCAATCAAAATAATTTTATTAAAACAATACTCAAATATCAAAAACAACTATCATTAATAAGATAATCAAACAACCCATTATTTATATTTAGACTAAAACACCTTTTTAGCTCTCTTAAAGTTTAGGGTTTTGAAAAAAGCTCTTATTAGAAAAAACCCTACGATTTTGTCCCTTATAAAATTTTTATGTTTGCAAAATCAAGGAAACGTTAGCCTTGACTGTTAACTGATGAGGTAGCTAACGTCTGTGTCACCTCATCACTGACACCTTTGATATGACGTGGCTAGACTTTGTTAAAAGGTGGTTTGATTAATTAAATTGATGATTAGTTTAGTTAATTTATAATTAACGTAATTAACCCAAAACGTGCATTTTGAATCTTTGTGAAAGTTTCCCTCTCCCTCGTATTCTTGCCGTTTGTTTGTGTCTTTGTGAAAAGTGTAACACCCTCGGTTAAATAGGACAGACCCTTCTATAGGATCATCCTGCTTAACTAAGAGGTTAAAAGTTTTTAGAAAAAGTGAATTTTTTTTTTGCAAGTAAAATAATGGCAGATCAGTGGAAGCAAATAGTAAGTAATTCACATAGTCATTCACAAACTATAAGCAATTGTACTCTTAACAGAATGGGGCACGTAGGCACCCTTAAATACATACAGTCATCCATTATCTTATTATTTATTTATATATATTCAACTACATATATCCCTACTTTTATTGAATGCTCCTAGTTGGTCCAACATATTGCTGTTCTTCGTACTCCGGTTCTTGGTTTCCTAGCTCCTCTGTTATTATTAAACAGAAAGGGTGAGTATATACTCCAGACCCTGAAGGTTCCCGGTGCGGGCATATCTAGTCAACAGATAATATAACATAAATAATCCAATTAACATATTTACAACTATAACAATCAATAATGTTGTTATGGAATGCATGAGTTAGGTTCATTATAATTTATCTAAAGTTTAAGTCTTATGATGCATGTGGGCCCAGTAAACCAATCCACCATCACCATTATCTCATTCTTTGGAAGTCATCCTGCTCAAGCTGCCCCTGGGCACAACGTTTCCACACTAGAGCGATCGGAGCCCACCAAGTCCCCCAACCATTATTTAATCATCATAAGGTACGAATAAACTCACAGGTTCTAATCATTATATTATCCTGGGACTTGGCTCTACACGATCATAGTTACATTCCGTCATTTAGTCAAAGTACATCAGACTTGCATCGTCTGACCCGGCTTCAGGCGCGACTCTGATGCGATTGGGTTTCTGTCCTGGTTGTACTCCCAAGATTCTCCTCAGAGATCAGACGTGAATGTCCTCCAACGTACCCGGTGTATGCTCTAGTTTTAATCCTTCAAAAAATATCTTTATGATGCAAAATTCATTATTTAAGTCTTATCATTACTTTGATCCTTGGGTATCTATGTGTTTCCAGCCTCGTAATATTTGTTCTCATGTTGTTAGGTCCTACTAGTTTTTCAGACGTTGTAGGTTATTTTTATTATTTTATTTGTTATTTATTTTATAAAATATATCGGTTATATCTTGGCTAAAATAATGCTTCATTTAAAGAGTAAGTAGTGTGTTCCTTATTTCATTATTCATAACTAAAATAATAATAATATTAGTAACAAGAATAATAATAATAATAATAATAATAATAATAATAATAATAATAATAATAAGGCATCGTCTGTTATAATATAAAAAATAAAATAAAAGGAAAAATAAATGTAGAGAATAAGGCGGCAGGGCCGACCATTGTATTTGGTAAAATAAATTACAGAAATTAAATAAAGCAAAAATAAATGTTAAGAATAAGGCGGTAGAGCTGTGCGTTATAATATAGATAAGCAGAAATTAAATAAAAAGGAAAAATTAATACAGAGAATAAGGCGGCAGAGACGTCCATTATAATATAGATAAGCAGAAATAAAAGGAAAGATAAATGCAAAGAATAAGGCGGCAGAGCCAGCCAATATATTCGATAAAATAAATGACAGAAATTAAATAAAACAAAAATAAATGTTAAGAATAAGGCGGCAGGGCCGTCCATTTATAATATATATAAGCAGAAATAAAAAGAAAGATAAATGTAGAGAATAAAGCGGTAGAGCCAGCCTTTAAGCTCAATAGTAAATAATAATAATAATAATAATAATAATAATAATAATAATAATAATAATAATAACAACAACAACAATAATCATTTCATAATCATAATTATAATCGTAATCATAATAATAGTAACAGTGATATAAATGGTGACCATCCATCCTTATTTCCTTGTTTATCTCATCTTTCAAAACTTCCTCACTTGAATCCACATAGACACCCATGGTTCTTAATATTTTCACAATTCAATACCTAACATATCCACTTAATCATCATGGTTAGTAATAATCAACACAGCCAATTAATCATATACATAGCAATAAAAATATATAAAAGAAATATATAAAAATTTAAAGCATCTTAATTTAACAACAATTCCCGAACCTGCCCTCGAAAAGGTAAGGACCAAAAGTACCTTAGTCTTTCCAAACACACGGTCCCCCCCAGGATACCAGAGAATATACCCCCCTTACCTCAGGTGTCGTATTTTTGTGATACTAGACGAGAAGGAGAGAATCCAACTTTTAAACCGTAGCTCCGATCGATAATCTGTCTCCGTAGTTAGACTTTACGTGATGATTAGACTTTGGATTTGTTAATATTCAAATGATTGGGCAAAAAGAGAGAGTGTGGCAGAAGTGGTAGAGGAAGAAGAAGAGTAGAGGTTCGCGGTGGTCGGAGGTGGTTTTTGGTGAGGAACAGAGGTGGTTTAGTGTCAATAGAGGAGAGAGGGGGCTGCATGAAGTGGGAGAGAAAGAGTGGTGCAGATTTTAAAGAGGGGTAATGCCATATTTATAGGAAAATCTGGCCACCGGGTCTAAATTTAATTGGTACCAGTTTTGAATAGTTAATTTTAAAAGAAAACAAAAAGTTACTTATAGTTACGGTTAGAATCTGAAAAAGTTTCCAACATGAAAGTTGTAGATCGGCTCTTTCTCTTCGAAGCGATACATGGTATATGAAAATCTGGCACCCGGAGCAAAAGTTACACCAAAAACAGAGAAAAATTAGAGTTAGTGTAATAGTTCTTTTTTGAAAGATAATTCTGCCGCGCAAAATCCGTTGTGAATTAGCTTTTGGTTTCTTCATGAAAGTTGTAGGATTTTTCGATATGAAACCATGAAAAAAAGAGCAAAGTCATTTCGACGTCATATGAGAGAGATATTCACATTTTTCTATAGGGGGTACTATTTTGTCGAAAATCACTATTTCTCTGAAAAGTTTCACTTTTCAGGGATGATCGAGCAAGAACTAGCTTTCAGGTTCTTCACGGGAATTGTAGAAGGGTTTAATACGAGAACAAAGAAATTACAACGAACTGATTCTGAGCTCGTATGAGAAAGTTATGATTTTTCTAAGAATTTAACAAGATTAAATAACGAGTTTTTCAAGTTTGGTGATGATAGATCACGAAATAGAGTTTGAGGCTAGAAATAGTGTTTGTCAGGTTTTTCATAACAACGAAACCGAGATTAAAATTTCTTAATTTCGACCTCATATGAAAAAGTTATACCCAAAATAGGAAAGATATTTGAGGTTGATGAGGTCCGAATTAGAGTTTGGGCTCTTCAGGAGAAGTGTTTGATTTGTCAAAACAGTTCATTAGGGACTGTCCATGCTGAAATCGGATATCCCAAAGTGTAGAAATAGACAATTGTGGACCTCTTTTCGGTATGAATCGGGTGTCTAAGAATTGACCCGATGAATGATGGTACAAGTCTAATTAGTTTATTATATCAGTGTTAGATATAGGATTGGATTGTCAATTCTTGACTACCTGCAGGGTCTTTTATTTACTTATTATCACTTACAAAACTTCCATACTTCAAAATTTACAAGGTTAAGGTTGCTTACTAAAAACATGGATGTTACAAAAAGTCTCCCTCTCCTTCATACTCGTTGAGTGTCACTATCGTGCAAGGTTGAAAGTTGCGTGGTTGTGGAAGCTCGTGTAGGACCTGAACACAACTAAAGGACTTTGTGTGGGTCAGTATTTCAAGTATCCAGGTAAGTATTTTAATTTAAATGTTGTAGTAGTGTGGAACCCTAGTATTTTAAATTTGTTGGGAATCTGTGTGAATGGGTTTTGGTTGTGGGAGGATCACATGCTTGTTGTTTAGGGTTTAATTTCTGTTATACATATTCAATGTAGGCAGCAACTTTGTTGTACTACACCATAAAGGGGATTTTGATGAGTGTTACTGCTTTACTAATTGTAATTTGTTTAGGGTTGAATTTTACTGTTTGTAATATGATGAGTGTTACTGCTTTATTGATTGTAATTTGTTTAGGATTGAATTTTACTATTTGTAATATGATAAGTGTTATATTGCTTTCCTGATTTTAATTTGTTTAGGTATGAGTTTTATTGTTGTTATACACCATAAGGGAAAATTTGATGAGGGACCACCAATGTTGTACATTGACAAAGACATAGAGGTCATTCACAATATAGATTTGGATAGATGGTCTTTTTTTGAGGCACGGTCACTAGTTCAAGACCTTGGGTACAAAGGGGAATTTAAATTATGGTGGAAGAAACCAAGAGAGTCCGAGTATAAAAGTGTTACATGGGACTCACATGCACTTGAGATGGGTGAGTATGCAATTAATGAGAAATGTGAGGTTGATATGTATGTTGAATACTGTTTGAATGAGGCTGGGGAGGTTATTTGCTTGGGTGGGGTAGAAATTGTAGGCCAAGAAAGTGTGGCCCAAACCTAAGAAACCCACAAAACCCAACAAAGCCAACAAACCCAAGACAGAACTAGGAGAGCAAAGTCTAGCCCTTATGTAAGTCCTAATAAAGAAATGACTAGGAAAAAATTTATAAGAGTGAACTATAGAGGTTGAGGAATTTAAGGTCTAGTAAGGTCCCAACTGAGGTGCCAGCTGAGGTGCAAGGTGAGGATGAAACTAAGGTGCCAACCCATGAGCCTATTGAGGTACCAATCCAAGAGCTGAGTAAGGTGCCAAGTGAGGTACATAGTGAAGTACCACCACAGGGGCCAAGTAGGGGGAATTTGTCTGCTGAAAGCTTTATGTGTAGGTTGAACATTGAACATGATAAGGTTCCATAGGTAGATGTGCCTAAACCTAAGTCTAGTCCTAAAGCCAGTGTAGGGGAAGATGTTGGAGGCAACACTAGTGACGAGCCCAAGTGTAGTATATAAATGAAGATCTGTATGCTCTTGTGGTGATGATTATAGAGACATTGATGACAGGTATGACACTGATAAGATGCATACTAATGTTGAATGAGGATATTGGTGGAGTTCAACATAAGGCGTTTGATGAAGACAAAATGGGGGATAAGTATCAGTTAAAGGTAGGTATGAAGTTTCAGAGTATGACTCAATTTAGGCAAGCCATCAAGGAGTATAATTTGTACAAAGGTAGGGAAAGAAGGTTTGTTAAAAATAAGCCTAAACGGTGTCGTATGCAGTGTATGAACAAAGATTGTGGGTGGATGGCATATGAGAGCAAGGTGGGGAGGACAAAATTCATTATGTTGAAGAAATTTAGACCTGAACATAGCTATCCCAAAGTTTTTTAGAACAAAAATCAGAATTCAAAGTGGGTTACTAAGCTGCTTTTAAAGCATTTAAGGGTAAATCCTAAAATTACAATGGTTGAGATTATTGAGATTTTTAGATCTCTGTATGTTGTACAATTGTCTAAGTGGTCTGCCTATAATGGGAGGAAACTTGCTCGTGAGATTTTGGATGGTGCAGGTAGTAAGTAGTACAGCCTATTGTGGAGTTATAGTGCTGAATTAAATCGTGTGTCAAATGGTAATAGGTGTAAGTTACAGTTGGAAAACCCAGATGGAACATGGGTGTAAGTTACAGTTAGATGCATGCAAACAGGGTTTCTTGAATGGATGTAGACCTTTTATTGGAGTAAATGGGTGTCATTTTAAAAACAAGTATGGAGGTCAGCTTCTAACAACAGTTAGAAGGGATACGAAAGACTAGTACTTTCCATTAGTAGTGGCAGTGGTAGAAGTCAAGCAAAGCTGGAGATGGTTTTTAAGCCTTTTGTTTGAGGATATTGGTGACATAAGGAGAAATGGATATGTGTTTATTTCTGACCAACAAAAGGTAGTGCTTGACTTTTTTGTCTTACCAACCCAATAAAGTAGTTATCTTAAATTACTTGTGTTTTTTATGCTTGCAGAGTCTGTTGTAGGTTTTTGATGAGCTGTTGGATGGTATTGAGCACAAGTTTTGTGTCAGACATCTATACACAAATCTGAAGAAGAGATATGGTAGAGGTGCCCTACTGAAGCATCTCATGTTGGGTGCAAGCAAAGCCACATTTGTCCAAGGTTGGTAGGCCAAAATACAACAAATAAAGAAGATGGATGAGAGGGCCTATGAGTGGCTGATGAAAATTCCAACCAAGGCTTGATGCAGACATGATTTTTCCCATTAACCTACTTGTGATGTGATTATAAACAACAATTATGAAGCTTTCAACTAAGTGATTTTGCCCTTTAGGGATAAGCCAATAATCACAATGCTGGAGTGGATAAGGCAGTATTTGTTAGGTAGGTTTTCCAAACTTAGAACCAAGATGTGGACACTTAAGGGGGACATTATGCCAAGACCACATAGGAGGCTGTTGAGAGAAGTCAGTGGGAAATGGGTTCCTGTTTGGGCAGGGGAGATGCTATTTGAATTAAAACACATTAACTTTGGTTATAGGTTTGGTGTTGATTTGGAAAAAAAAACCTATAGTTGTAATTGGTGGGAATTGAATGGTATTCCATGCAGGCATGACATCTCTGCTATTAAATATAGAGGTGACAATCCAGAGCACTTTGTGTCACCATGGTACTCCCAAACAGCATATGCAAGGTGTTATATCTGTGGCCACATGTTGATGCACTAGAGGTCTTCCCTCTCTTGTATAAGAGGGGTCCTAGCAGACCCAACAAGCTTAGGAGGAGAGACCACTATGAAGAAGATAACCCCTTAAAATGCCGAAGATTTGTAAGCCAGTACCATTGCATAAACTATAATGGTACTGGTCATAACAAAACAACATGTCCAAACCCCCTATTACAAAGGTAACATTATGTCAATGTTGATATGTTATTTTCCTACACCTGCACCTGTTGTATTTAATGTTTCATAATTTTTTCAGAATGCACCTGCACCCGATACACCTGCATCTGATGCATCTGCACATGATGTACCTGCTGAGTTTGAGATAGGTGTTTATAGTGATGTACCTGCTAATACTAATGCTACAAACACTAATAGTGGTGCACATGCAACAACATCAAGGAAGGGCAGGCCTAGAGGTAGAGGAAGAGGAGGGAGAAGGGGAAAAGGGAAAGGGAATGGGAATTGAGAGTGTAACATAATAAGATACCACAACTGAGCCTCATGATTTTCCAGGAACTCAGCAAAGTGTTAACATTTGAATGTGTATTTGTTGTGATGTATTTATTTGGAACCTGACCAATAGGTCCTTATATTATATGTATTTGTTTTGATGTATTTGTACACAAATCTGACCAATAGGTCCATTTACTATGATGCAAAGGTCTTTATATTACTTATGATATTGATTTAATCATGTTAATTTAATCATGTTGAGGTTTCATTTAACTTTAGGTGCAATATTTGTTGATTACAAACCATAACATTTGTTAATTCTGAACCATAAATATTGAATGGCATTACAAAATTTGTTGAGTACAAACCACAACACCATAACCCTAAACCCTAAACCCTAAACCCTACATGAAACAGGGGTTAAACCCTAAATCCTTAACATTATAGGGTTTTTTTTTCAAAACATATTTAATACAAAGTTTCTCTTACAGAAACACCAACACCTAGTTTTTAACCCTAACACCTAGTCCCTCATGCCTCCATTCTCCATTGACCTACTTCTCCTTAATGCTTGGTTGCCAAATATAACATCATCATCATCATCATCAACGTAATAGCCTAGGAAATAATTGTAACCGTCAGCAACATCGAAGATTTATTCTTCTTAGCCACCAACTTAGATTTCATTTTTGTATTCTTAATCTGAAATTCCTCAGCATCTTCTCCAGATCCCACTTGCAGGTACAACCATCACTCCCTTCAACTTGACCAGTAGGAGCCCACTTGAAAAACCCACAATCACCATTGCTCTGAGACAAGAAAATTCAAACCATAAAAAATCCAGCTATGAAAACGACGGCATAACAAATTCTTCCACTTACCGAGAAAATGGACACCTCCAAAAGGCTCTTCCATTATTCTTCTTTGTTTTTGAAACAAGAAGCACAGGGTGCTCCCCATACCTAAACCTAACGTGTTGAATCTCCATGGATGAGGAAGAAGCGATTGAAACATTTGATTTACCCATCTTTTTTTACATTTTGGTTGAGAAGTTCAGAGGTTGAAGACAACAATTATTAACGTGCTCCCACAGAGGTTAATTAAGGTTTTTTAATTTAGGAAACATTACAAATTTACACATCAGGAGCCACTTAGACATATGTGCAATAAATTAATAATTTCATGTGACAAGTGTCAGTAATGAGGTGGCACAAACATTAGCCACCTCATCAGTTAACCGTCAAGGCTAGCGTTTCCTTGATTTCATAAACCTAAAAATTTTATAAGGGCCAAAATCGTAGGGTTTTTTAATAAGGGCTTTTTTCAAAACCCTAAACTTTAATAGGGCTAAAAAGGTATTTTAACTTTTATATTTAATATAACTGAACAACTTAGAAATATTTGAAGTTCATATTATCACTAGTGCACCAAACAAAGCCAAGCAATACATATGATTATTAAGGATGTCAAAATGGGTCGAATCTGGTGGACCGGCCCACTAACCCACTTAAAACGGGACGGGGCAAGTTGACCAAATTTATTTCGCGATAGGTTCAAAATTGGTTTGTCCCACCCTGCATTTTTACAGGTTTTTGGCGGGGCGGGGCGGGTTGATCTGACAGATTATATAATATTTTATTTTAAAAAATAATATAATATTAATAATATCTTATAAAAATTTTCTAATTACCTATTTTAAAGAATGCACTTTATTAATTTGATTACCTATTTTGATTCTTGGTGTTAGTGATGGTTTGATACGTTTATTACCTGTTTTGGAAAGTACACTTTAATAGCTTGATTCTTGGTGTTAGTGGTAGTTTGATAACTTTAATCATATATTTTGAAAAATAAACTTGATTAGTTTAATTATTGATGTTAGTTTGATTATTTATTTTGGATAGATATTGAGCTTTTTATTAGTGAATATTATTGGAAACTTAAATGTTTAATCCTTATTTATTATCATTAATTTATTATGAGGAATAAGATTATTTCATTTTAGCATATTACTTTGATTAGTGTTTGAGTTAGAATTATTAATATAATTATATTCAATTTTTTTATTTTTATGGTATACTATTTTGTTTTTTTAATTTAATTAACTTTTTCTTATTAAACATAATAAGTAATTGATTTTTATTAATTTCTATTATTTTATATTTTTAAGTGGACCAACCATAAATCAACCCTAAAAATAATTTTAAATTTTTAAATTTTTTAAAGGTTGATGGATTAACCCGCTCCACCCTATATTTTGGCGGGTTAATGACGGGGCAGATAAACTGCATTGACATCCAGAATGATTATTATACAAAAAATTTAAAAAAATTGGTTCCCACGTACTTTCCTTGAAACTCATGTATAACATCACCCTATTAACTTTGACTCTTAAACATGTAAACTAAAAAAGTAAACCTCAAACCAAATTTCCTTTCTAGATCTATAGTGTACATGTAAGCGGATCTGAATTTAATAGAGCCGATAAAATGAGTCGATTCACACGGGCTGGTCTGAGTCCACTGTAAAAAATATAGTGTGTGGGTCTTAAGAATAAATTCAAAATTAATAATTGAAAAAAACTTGATAACAAAAAAGCTGGAAAAAACAGATTGAGTGCAGGCCGACGGACCTAGGCGGCCCGAGTGTTTTTTTAAAAATAAATTGGGAACTTGGGACTCTTATGTAATTTATTAGTTAATCTAGTATTATGAGAAATACTATTTATTAGTTGGTGTTTTTACAAGCAAGTTTTTTTAAGAAATCTTGTCGATTTTATAGCATTTGTGTGTTAGTAACTTAGTAGCTAATGCTTCATTCATTTTAATTTTTTCAATTGTAGTATAAAAACAAACATATTTTTTACAAGAAAAGTTATTGAGTTTATAACATTGTTTGTCTAACAATAGTTAAATAATTTCAATAGCACAAAATTTTTTACAAATGTAGTTTTAGAAAAATTCTACTAAGTTGGTTTAATTTTTGTAATTCAATTTTTTATAAATCAATTTTTTAATAATTTCTTTTAAAAAATGGGTCGCTCGATCAAGCCCACAACCCAAATTGAGGGCCAGGTTAGGGCCTTTAATTTTAAGGCCCAAATTTATACAGGCCTTTCTTGACCCGGCCCTAAATAGTCCGTAATCCGATAAAGCCCGGCCTGTTTAGGGCTACCCGCTCGAATGCCAGCTCTACAATTTAATGGTTATCCTCCCATGTGTGTTACATCATACTTATGGTGAAATACTTATTTTGATTCATTATATTTTATGTTTGTTTTATTTTAAATTTCTATTTTTTTTTGTCAGTCAGGTTTCTTAAATTTCAAAATAGTTTCAATTAGGTCCTCTTTATTACATTTCATCCAACTCCATTAACAAGGTACACATATGATACACTGACATGACATGTGGACGTTAAGTGACCTAGTGACAATACATGGTTAAAAATGATGTCGTTTTGCAAAGAAAGAGGAATTCTCAATTGATTTATCAAATCCCTAAATTCCTAATATATGACTTTGCTTGTTGTTTTACCCTTTCTCCTCCTATTGCATCTTCCTAATGGTTTTGCTCAATTTGATATTCCTTTCATTTGTCTTTGATTATAAAATTTCAAAGAGATAATTTTGGGCTCTCTGACAGGTGACGGTGATGGCAAGTTCCATTGGCTTGGGGATTAAAGGAAGTGCACGCGAATAGAGGAAGTGCGCGCTCTTATCTGCAATCGTGTGGGTGACTTGAAAGTTGTTGTAAGTATAACAAAAACACCTGATGACTATGGTAAAAGGTTCTGGGCTTTCAATAAATACAAGGTACAATGTTTAAATCATTTTTCTCTCATAAATAATCATACCGGTGTGTTTTTTTGCTCATGTTAGAATTGTATTACAGGGTACAAGATATGATGGTGAGTGTGGTTTTTTTCCAGTGATGTGATGAAGATGTTGAAAATAAGAACAGTCTAATACTGAGACAAATGCTGAAAATTATCTTGTTGTAGAGAAGCTCAAAATCTTCACAAAAATGCAATAAAATTTTAGGTTCATTATGTGCGTGTCGGATTAGTGCTAGTCAGTTGTGTTGGGGTTTTAAGTTGGTCTCAATCAGGGGGATAGAAACAATGTCAACACGTACTTGAAGTGAGGTTAACTTTATTATACGTTTCAGTATTTGCATCAGTAAAATGGAATTCCTTTGAAAGTTGTTGTTGGTTATTAGGGGGCCCATTTAAAATATTTTGTTATCATAAAGGACAAACTTTAAACCTTAAATAAAAACTAAAGGAACCTAACTGAAACCAAATATATAAGTTATAAGATCTAACTGAAACCAAAATATAAGTTAGAGGATCTAACTGAAACCAATTTGTACAACCCAAAAAGTATCAACATTCATGTTCCAACAATGAAAGTCTGATTCAATTCAAGACCAATTGCACCCATTTGCATGATTGTATCTATAATGGTTAATGATGGGAATGATGATTATGTTTTTCATATTTGATAGGGTATGTCCTAACTAAAAAAATTCTTTGATTATAAATTTATCTGCTCAAATGAAGAATAGGCAAAACAATACATGTTCCCAAATCCATTCAATTTGGTCATAATCTGTAACAATATAGGCCACTTGTCCAACATCAATTCAAAAAAACAACTCATTACAAGGGCATTTGTCCAACATCATTCAAAAAATAGCAAATAATCATAAATGTCCAACATTGATTCAAAAGACCATTTGTCCAAACATAAATTATATAAAAAAAACCAGAATCATCACAACTGCTAATTTGCCAACATTAATGCAAAGAAAGCAAGGTGCCATAAGGTTCTTTGTTCACCAAAACTGGAAATGTGAATTCAAAATAAGCCAAGTCTAAACAATTTAAATGTCTCCTAAAACATAGTGCAATATCCAACTGCCATGTTTCAATTCTTCTTCCTGGATGGGCTAGGTCTGTGAATGGGTTAGGGGTTGGGTTGGGTCTATGTAGCAGGTTCACGGGTGGGCTAGATTTGTGAAGTGGCTTAAGGGTTGGGCTGGGTTTGAGGAGTTGGTTGGGCTTCTAATGTCGGTTTCGGGAGTTGATTGGGCTTCAGATGGTGGGGTTCTGGATGGACATATATTCTTGTTATGACCACGAAGGCCACAACATCCACACTTGTTTCCCATACCCTGCCTACTTATGTGGATATCTTCAATTTCAATTGGCCCTTATTCTTGAATATTTTTGGTCTTTCAACTTGCCTTTTAGTACCAAAAAAAAAATAACTTGCCTTTTGTATGGTGGTGTTAGTATTTGTTAGCAACATTCTCCCCTTACATGTTTCACTTGAGGATATAATTGATTCATATCCATTTACATACATCTTCCTATAATATTATGGGATGTAGTCTTTTGGTTCATCCTTCGCATCCTGCATGCATACTATAGCATGTGTACCTGCTAGCTGCCACCTCCTCCAGTTACGTTCCCTCCCTCACAAAGTCACCAAATACTTGCCTCCATTATTATTTATCTCTCTAGGGTATTCACAACGAAATTATTAACTAATCTCTCCCGTTTGAGTTCACATAAAACAGTTGTCCAATGACTACTAAATATTGCTGCATCCCCCCAACAGGAATCAAACCTCCCATACACATAGCTAAGAGATAAAATAAAATACCACTATACTACACTCGTGATTATTCATAGTTTATAAAAATATTTTAAAATTTGTAATTAGATCATTATACTTAATCTAACTCAAAAATATCGGCACTTGCAGAGATAAATTACAAATTATTCAAAAATTCAAAGACCTAATATCAGACTACCAAAACACAGGGATTCATTTAAAATTCTCCAAATTGTTTAGGGGCCTACAAAATAACTTAACTCTAGAAAAATCTCAAACGAAATAAAAGCCTCAAAACGGGCAGTGAAATATCTTTTTCATGTTGTTCCCATAACATTGGAAATGAAATTATGATATACAACTTTGAATTTGAGAACAATTTCAATAAAAAATAAAAGAATCAATCTAATATGAACGGGCCTTTGTCAATAACTGTTTCCAGTAGAGATAGTCCATGGACTTGCTCTTTGCTCTGAGAATTCTCAATTCTGTTTTGTAGTTTTTCCCAAACACTTTATATAGTAAAGATGGCAATCATCCCAGCGGCAAGGGATATAAAGGGAAAAAATATAGAAAACAATTACATTAAAACTATTAAAAGCAAGGAAACCGCAAAGAACCTCAAGGATTATGAACAAAATGAATGCAGGGTAGACAATGGGATATAAGGCCGTGTTTGAGCAAATTACCACCAGCTTCTGGAGCAGTCTCTTATACTTCTCATGCACACATGTGCACATACTCATGGATATAGAGAGAAAGAGACTAATTTGGTGTTTCACCAGCAGGTCCAGGTCGTGCAGTCAATAAAGGTTGAAGAGCTTTAACTACAATGCTCATGTTTGGTCTGAAATCAGCTTCATATTGTACACACAGTGCAGCAACAGCAGCCATCTGTAATTACCCAAGTATAATGTCGTTATCCAATGCCCATGTATATTTCTTAAGTAAATAATCTATCTTTAAGAGCAGTTGTTCTTTGTATCTGTGGTTCCTATAAAGGTTCACAGAAAAGAGTTGTATACTGTTTCTACAGTAAAGTATTGGTATATTTCCCTCTAGCTTAATGAATATGTCTGGCTCTTGGTAACTTATTCTGAAATAGACTAACAAAAGAAAGACACTTTCTTCCAATTTCTCCACATAGTCTAACAGAATAAAGACATCGTCTTCCAATTGCTCAACTAATTAATACTACTCCAACAAATTTTCACCCAAAAGGAAATGATAAATAATTACATATTCAATTTTGGTCTCTTGCATAGTATTTGGTATTTTTACTACCTAAACAAAAGATAAAGTTTCCGTCATGGTAGTTAAAATCCTAATTTAAATTGGAAAAATCCCGATTTTATGATTTTTAAGGGGTTTGCAATTCAAATCAGGAAAAAAATCGTATTTCTTCCTAAAATCACGTTAGGATCGCGATTTTTAGTAAAAAATCGTTAAAAATCCCGATTTTTTGGGATTTTATACAATTTATTTTTTGGGGCCCAATTTTGAAAACCTACGTGGTTCAGGCACCTGGGTTAGACCCTTTCTTCCCCATCAGCGCAGCAGAGGAAAAATATATCATTCCTTCATTGTGCGCTTGGAGCTCTCCCCACCGTCACCGAACACCACCTTCACCGTTGCCGGTTGAACAGCCAACTTCACCGTCACAGTTTTCCAGCTCTGCAATGCGTTTTTCAGCCTTGTTTCTCGCGTTTTCCAGCCCTGTTTCTCGCGTTTTTCACCACCATCCTCTCAGGTACTTAACTTCTGTTCTCTTCTCCCTTTGTTTGGTTGCTGTTCTGCTTCTGCATGTTCATTCCACCACCATCCTCTGTTTCTCACATCCTCCATCATCAAGCTGTTAGGTATTTAAAGTCCCACTCTCCCCTAACCCTGTTCATCTCCTTGCCTACGTTCGATCCATTGCTTCCATTATTAATTTATTTTTGTTTTATTGTCTTTGTTCCATGGGGCAGCAGCTTTGCTTTTCATTTTCCCTCTACACCTCTGCTTTTGAACATCAAGAATTTTAGCTATTTATGTTTTATGGATGTTTGTATTTATTGATGCTTTTATGTTTAATGGATGTTTATTGACAATATAAATTATGAGTTTACTTGCATTTATAGGAATTTTTATGCATATATAGGAATATATATATGATTATATATATATATAGGAATTTTTAAAATCTTACGATATGATTTACGATTTTTGGGACCCTCTAGATTCAACCTAGAATCCTGATTTTAACTACCTTGGTTTCCGTTACTATCTCTTGTAAGGTGCTTTGCATAGTTTTCCAATTTATATGCATTCAATTTTATTGGAAATGACGGGCTTAACTCATCTAAAAATCTAACTCATGAGTTGAAGGTTGCCACAAGTCTTAACACCCCTTCCCCTATGCAAGATTATAAATTAAATGGTGGGTCTAACTTATCCTATTAGCTAGCTCATGAGTTAAGGGTTTGCCCCAAGCCTTATAGGGAGTATGCTAGCCATATTCTAACCAATGTGGGACTTAACATCTTAACAAATTTCAAATAAGATAAAAGCTACAAAACATTTTCAAAAACATTCCAAAGCGTTTTAGCCAGAAAATAGAAAAATAAAGTAAAAAAGCAAAGAAAAATATACTAAAAGACAAAAAAATACCTTAGCAACAGCTTTGGGTGGGTACTCTCCTCCCAGTCTTGTATCAACACACTGCCTGACTTTATCCTCGCTGAGTTTTGGTGTAGCCTGAAACATGTATCAATTGCTGTTATCAGCTAGGATTTTAGAGTGGACAATAGACCACAATAAATAGGTTTAGTTTCTGTGTCCTTATGTCTTTTGTTGGAGTGTGTGGGTGGGTGTCTTTGGGGGACAGGGAAGAGGTGTTGTATTAATATATAGCTGAAGTTAGTACCCAAGTAACCAGACTCTGCTGTCCACGTGGTAGTGTATGATCAACAGGTTTCCTTCCAGTTAGAAGTTCTAGAAGGACAACACCAAAACTGTACACATCACTCTTAGCATTCAATTGTCCAGTCATTGCATATCTGCATCCATATGATAAGATTACACATATTGTAATTTCCTGAGGCCATGATACTACATATAAAAAGTAATTTGTTTCTCCAAATAAATTGATACTGTGATAAATAAAGAGTTAAACACCAAATTTAGAGGAATTCGTAATGCTTTTCAGTGATTTTATACAACTGTGGCAGAAAGGAAATTGGAAAAATAATAATCATCTCTTACTCTGGCGCATGATAACCAAAAGTTCCTAGGACTCGAGTTGAATGAAGACGTGCAGCCATGTCGGGAGCCTGATTTGATAGATCAAAATCTGCAATTTTAGCAACGTCATCATCAAAGATTAGCACATTGCTTGACTTGATGTCCCGGTGGATAATGTGGGGATCAGCCTTCTCGTGCAAGTATTCAAGTCCTCTCGCAGCCCCTACAGCAATTTTTACTCTCTGTGCCCAAGTCAAAACTGGACCAGGCTGTGCTCCTTTAACACCTTTTCTACCTGCATGACAACAACCATGATGAGAACATTTACATAAAAGACTACAGACTAAGCTAATACATCTCTCAAATAGTCATATCACCTGTCAAGGCACTGAAAAGAAGTAATTTTAAAGCCATAACCTTCTCAGTTCCTCTAACATACAGAAAAAGAATTCAACTAATTCTTACATGTTAATAATTTTCTAACTTGACCAATTGAAAAACCAACAGTGCTTATATATGTTAATAGTTTTCTAATTTGACAAATAGAAAAGCAAATCTATATACCATGTAAAATATCATGAAGAGACCCATTAGATGCAAACTCATAAGCAAGAACACGTGAGTTTCCATCGATGCAATATCCAAGCAACTGAACAAAATTTTCATGCTTCAGTCTTGATACCATTGAAACCTGAAAATTCAAAACCACATTGTTTATGGGAATTGAACACAACAACCTGAGAAAAACATATTAGCAAGCACTCGGTTGTCACACATGTACCTGGGCTAAGAATTCCTCATCAGGCTGTTTACTGGCATCTAACTTCTTGATTGCCGCAGCCTGCCCACTTTTAAGAACACCATAATACACTCTCCCATAGGATCCCTCTCCGATCAGAGAATCTTGACCAAAGTTATCCGTAACTTCTTTTAGTTCATCTGCCGGAATTTCAGGAACCTCAATGGGCTGAACTTTAACAGGCTGAGCACCCTGCTTTGCAGTTTCAGAAGCATGAACATTTCCATTATTCCCTGCATAATGGAATTTATCACCATAACTTCATCAAATTCAATTTCAGGTAAAATCGCATGAAAGCACGCTGAAGTATCAAAAAACAGCATATAAATCACATTCACATATTACAGAGATGCCAGATTCAATCCAGTTTGCATGACGCTTAGAGTAGAAAACTATATATGTCATCCCTGATGCACTGCTCTAGCTTACACAAGCCAAATTACCTGCTGGATTTTTTACAACATATGGTCCTCCATTTTCAGCAGCCTTGTTGAAATCATCCTCTATGCAACAGCCAAAACAACTCATGATTCTTTCCTGCTGAAATAATTCATTAGTCCATCAGGTTATGCTAATTATTATAATTGACTTTCAATCCCGAACACACAGCCTAATAACAAATAAACAATCCACCTAGATGTTTAGTCCTGATGAAAATTGCAATTTTCAACAATTCAAAATATGAAAGGAATGAAATAGTGCTATCATATGCAGTTTCTTTCCAATTACATTATTTTGTGTTAACCACAGATATCCTCCTTCGGAGGCAATTCTATTCAAGGCTTAGTTACAGTTAAAGCAATCCTTTCCAATTACATTGAGGTCTACTTTGAAGTATCTCACCATAGCTTCATTTCATTTGCGTGATAGATGCTTCGACTCTTTGAAATATGATTCATATGAATTAAAACACGCAACAGACTTTCCTGACTCTTAGAAATGTCATCCAATAGAATACACACACATACATATATTTCTAAATTTTCTGCATAATTTCATCATTCTTGAAAAAATGGGGACAAGTCACAAAAATTTAACAGTTCAAAATATGATACCAGTATCCAATTCCATAACAATAAGTCCAACGCTTAGGCTAGCAAATCTCAATCGAATTCCAAATAAGTTAAATGAAAACGGATCGAATCAAATTCCATCAATCAGAGCAAACTGCTACTGAAGTCTAAGCATGCCGTCGCAGATCAGTGAAAAGCGGAACCACTAACTACTAGCAGAAATTAAAAAAAATGCCGGAAAAAGTTAGAAAAAAATTTCTCGTGCAAAAGAATATCATAAAAAAGCCGATCGCAGAAATGAAAATAACATGGAGAAATTTATTTATTTCTCCCTTTTTTACATAAACAGAAAAGGTAATTTGGAAATAGATCGAAGAGTACCCGAAATGAAATAGCAAAATAGCTGAATTGAGAATCTAGAGAGGTGGCGAGTGAGAGAGGAGGAGGGTCTGGGTTCCGAAACCGATGATGGATGCGCAGGATAAGCAGAGGGGAGTGCGCAGGTTAAAAGAGTCGAAAAAGTTATTGACTCGCTTTGAATTGGAATGGGAATTATAATTCTTGTGTTACTTGTTTACAGCTTTACACGTACAAGGAGGATTTTATTTTATTCTTCTCCAGCAACTAAGTATGATTGTGCATTATTATAGGAGTATTTAAATAGAGCACTATTTCAGCTTTTTTTATTTCCTTTCCTTTTACGTGTTTTGCACCGACCTTGTCATCTTGATACTCGCTGGCCAGACTTGACTTACGATGCATTACAGACACCGCTGGGTACAGTGAACGCTTCTGGGGCCTGCCCCGCGTTTGAATTTGTTTATTGATGAAAAGGATTTGGTATTAATGTACGTATTTTATGCATTTTTTGGTAACATATGTATTCTATGCATTAATTAAATGACAAAGAAAAAGTCAACAATAAAATATTCTATTGTAAAAAACATCATTAGTTTATTTTTGAATTACATTAAAGCAAATATACTATGATTACAATCTTTTAAGAATTACATTTATTTTTTATAAGTGCAATTTAATGTGGACACAGGTTTACATGGGCAAGGAAGGAGAATGGAATATGTGTTTTTATCAAAACACCTTGATAGAACAATGTGGGATGTTTCTTGGCAGACCACTTTCCCAAGAGCTTTCATGGAAAACTTGTCTCGTTTGTGTTATGACCACTCTTGCCTGTGCAACACACCCGGAGTTTGTTGCAGTTATGCGCGGAGCTTGGCATAAGGAGGATAGTGGATTACCCCTTAGGCTTTAACAAGTCCAGATAGCAACAAACAAGTTCAATAAGGAGGTGTCTAGGCACATTATAGCCCCAAAAAAGCATGTGGAGGCAAACCTTAAGGGAGTTCAACAGGAACTTGAATCGGAAGAGAGGGAGTGTCTAATATCACTTGAGAAACAGCTGAACAAGGAGTGTAAAGACACTCTGGTCCAAGAGAAATTTCTTTGATATCAGAAATCGAGAGAGAACAGGTTCACTTTGGAGATACGAACTCAAAATTCTTTCACAATCTGTTTTCTATTCATGTGCAGGTTACAAAGAATGTTATATATGACATCCCGACCGCATCATTACCTGAAGCTAGAGTTCAAGCTTTGTTTGCACCAGTGACAGTAGAGGAGGTGAAGAAAGCAGTGCACTTTAAAGCGCCTAGGCCAGATAGGTTTCAAGCTTTCTTTTTTAAGCAATATTGACATATGGTAGGCACTAACCTGGTGAAGATGGTTCAACAAATCTTCCTATTGGGAAGGGAGGACTCTCTTATTCTTGATACGTTGATTATGTGGATACCAAAGATGGATAACCAAGTTAGATTAAAAGAGTTTAGACCAATCAATTTATGTAATGTGGGGTATAAAAATCATTATGAAGGTTCTTATTAATCGCCTTATACCTTTCTTGAATGAGCTAATTGGTCCTCTCTAAGGAAGCTTTATCCCAAGTAGAGGTACTAAGGACAACATGCTGGCTCACAAGATGATGCACACAATTCATAAGAATATGAGCATGTAGAGCTGGCAAAATGCCGAACCCACCCATAAAAATGTAGTGCGCGGACTTAAAATAAAAAATTAAAATCAATACGTGGAAAAAAAAAAGCCCGACCCTGAAAAAGCCTGAAAAAAATGGCCCGAGTGCGGGCTGGCCCGTGTGGCCCGCGGGCGGCCCGATTATTTTTAAAAAATAATAATTTTTAGTTATGTTAGGTGCTTGTTTTTGTGACTTTTATTATGGACTTTTGTGAAATATATGATTTAACTTTGTGCATTTTGTTTTCTTCCATAATGTTTTCTTTGATTGATTTTGTACATTTTATTAAAAAGCATAATATAGAGAGTCAAACATAATGTCATCTCCATAAGATAATATCACTTTATGTCAACACTAATAGTTATGTAGTTCATGACTTCACCTTAATAAGGTTTCACAGTGTTACCGTTGTGAATTGATAATATCACTTTATGACTTCATCAATAGTTATGTGCTACGTTATATGCATTTTTAATTTGATTACGATAAAACTTGAAGCTGTATGTCCATAATTTTTTAGCTATAGCCTATATGTTTACACAAATCATGATCTTTAGTATATGTATATTTTTTTAATCGTGTGCCTTTCTCATTCGGTAATGTCGTTTTAATTAAAACTTTTTCCAGCTAATTTAATTAAATAGTATTGTTTCATAGAACAATTTTTTTATAAATTTATTTTTTAAACTTTTTTTAAGCGGGCCGCTCGAAGTGGCCCGCGGCCTGTTGAGGGCAGGGCTAGGGCCTTTAATTTCAAGGCCCGAATTTTTGTGGGGCTTTTTTGGCCCGGCCCTAAATGGCCCATAACCTGATAAAGCCCGGCCCGTTTAGGGCCGCCCGCCCGAATTGCCAGCTCTATGAGCAAGAAGGGAATGGTGGCCATTAAAGTGGATCTAGAAAAAGCATATGATGAAGTGAACTGGGAGTTTCTTCTTTTGACTCTCCAAGCTTTTGGTTTTCCAAGACGGATCACTCACCTTATTATATGGGGAGTGAAGGCTTCAAGCATGTCCATACTTTGGGATGGTAATTAGTTTCCTCATTTAGTGCCTTTGAGAGGGCTAAGACAGAGGGATCCTTACTTTCCATACTTGTTTGTTCTGTGTATGGAAAGGTTATCTCTATTCATTCAACAAGCGGTGCATAACGGTATATGGGCTCCTCTTAAAGCATCACAGAGATCACCCAACATCTCGCATTTAGTCTTTGCATATGACATCCTTTTGTTTTGCAAGGACATGAAGAATCAGATGAGGAATGTGGTGAGTATTCTTGAGCTATTTTGTAAAGTCTATGGGTTGAAGGTTAGTCTTGAGAAGTCAAGAATGATCTTTCAAAAGAGATATCTTTCAAGTATCATACATTTTTTCATCTAGACTTTGGATAGTTAGACCAAACAAATCATATGTAATATAGCTGTTTATTCTTGGTTTATGTTTGAAAATATGTTTTGGTGTTGTGAAAGAATAAACTTTATTTACAATGGTTGATTTATAAGACTATGACAGACGTGATTATTAAACTCAGGAGTCTAGGTAGACTCATTTATGTTTCTTAGACTTGACTTAGAATTAACTCATAGATTTATAAGAGTCTATTTCTTATTAAAATAATATTAAAATAAGACTATATATGTCTAGCAAAAAAAAGTCATAAAACACTTCAAAAATAGCATTCAAAGTTAAAAGAACAAAATACCATATCAATTAATACAAGTTAAAACACCAAAATATAATGGCCCAAATTTCCAAATGAGTGCAAAAGCTACTAAGGTTGGTGTAAGTGCAAGCTAATAACGTCACAACAGAGCAAGTAGAGAACACTGACAAGGGTATGCAAGAATGACACAACAAACAATAAACAAAATAGAGACCAAAATAGATGCTTTTGTATATTTGTAAAGGAGGAAAAGATACAAAAATTAAGGGTTCGACACAAAACATAATCATTTGAGAATTTTTTAAAACAAAATCAGTTGCAGCCTATAGAGTTGTGGGCTTAACATAGTCTCGTGAGTATACATGAGTCTAGCCAAGTCTATAGAAGTCTAGATGAGGTCTTCTTGATTTTGACACGTCTTCAACAGTTACAAAAGAGACCTTCAAGAAAAGGTTCTTCTCGATTTTGAAATGTTTTAAATGGTTACAGAAGAGGTCTTCGAACTTATCACGTCTCCAATGGTTGCAACAAAGGTTTTGTGATCTTGACGCGTAATGAATCTTTGTAGTAGATTGCCAATTCTTTAACTTCTTGGGTAATTATTGCTTCAACCTTTGCCCAAGTTTTTCTTTACTACAAGAGAATGTATCTTGTACTTATGAAATTTTGACCAAGTCTATTTTCTTAGTAAGTTTCCTTTTAAGAAGTCTTCTTTATAAATTGTCTTGAGAATTTTGTCTTAGAAGTTCTATTTTGTATATCGTTTTGAGAACTTTTATCTTGAGAATTCTATTCTGGAGAACTCTTTTTTGGAATTAATTATCTCGAGAACTTTGTCTTGAAAGTTCTCAGTTGAAAATTATCTCAAGAACATTATCTCAAAAGTTCTATTTTGCAAATTATTTTGAGAACCTTTGTCTTAAGAACTTTCTTTTGTAAATTGTCTCAAGAACTTTGTCTCAAAAGTTTTCTTTTACAAATTGTTTCAAGAACTTTTATCCCAAGAATTCTTTTCTTAGGAACTCACAAATTATCTCGAGAATTTTGTCTTAAAAGTTTTACAAATTGTCTCAATAACTTTGTCATAAAAGTTCTCTTTCATAGTTTATCTTAAAAGCTTTATTTTGCAACTTGTCTTAGCATTTTTATGATTTAGAGGAAATCTTTTTCCATAGAGGAAATGGATTTTTATTACAAAAATATCTTCAAATCTCTTAATTTTGATTGATCATTTTTCATCATCATCTTAAAAAATAACAAGATCTCTTAAAAGTAATTTTCAAATTTTTTAACATAAGATTTTCCAAGTAAATCTTGAAATGATTAAAAAAAACCTCTTTTATAATTTTCTAACATATTTCACTCTACTAAATCTATAACAGATTTTGAGAATCTCCAACATATTAGCATATCTTAAATGAGATTTCTATCACATTTCAAGTATTTATAACAAATAACATTTCTCGAATGAGATTTCAATCTTTATCCCTATGAAATTTGTGAGCTATTTAGGTCTATTTAGCATGGCATGATTTGAACCATGGTTTGAATCAGGTGGTTCAAACCACTGAGGTTACTAGTTCAAACCAACTTACACGTCTGGCCTCATTTTTAGGCCTTGTCTTATTTTTGGTAACTTAACTTATTTATAATAAGTTGATATATTATGTTTTCTTATTTGGCTACAGTTTTTCTATAAATTGAGAGTCTAGGTTTCAAAAATATTCACCCTACTACTTAGTTGTCTAATACACGGGTTAGTTTTTCTCTCTTGCTTACTTTGGTCTTTCTATCATAAGATTCGAGTTGTAATCTTTCTTTGGTGTGCTCTTGGACTAAGAGCATTTTGGGTCTGGGTTGAGAGAACGTATTTTCTAGAGATACCTTGAGACTAAGTTAATCATGTTGGGATTAGGATCAAGTCATAAGGAAGCTTTAAGCTTTGAACAGGTAGTCCAAGGTTTGTAAACAGATATCCTTGTAACAGATTTGGTTATAGTGGAAAAATTCTAAGTCTTTAGGCTAAAGAGACTAAACTAAATCACAATGGTGGTGATTGAACCAAAATATATCGCAGTGTTGTATCTCTCTTCCCTAAACTCTTTACTTTGTTTATATATTGTTCGTATCTATTGAAAGTTAAATATTTGTATTACGTTATTTCAATCTTCTCATTCTCTTGTCAAGAGGTTTTATCTTGTTTATAAAGGTTTGTCTTTTACAAACATATTTGATTATATTATTTGAATCAAACATTTATCTTTTGACTTGTCTTACATCAAATTTATTTATATTTGATTGAAAAGATTTTGAATCTTTCCTAAGGTTTAAATCCTTTATACATATTTCCATTGCATAAAGTCTCTTTTTTTATATAAAAGAGTAAATCTGGTTAATGTTTTCTAAAAATAGCATGACCCAATTCACCCCCAAGTAATGGTTACCATATCTAACACATTATTAAAAAAAATAGTTAAAATTATATATTTTACAGACAACCATATTTTTTATATTTTAAAATAATGATCAAGGAATGAGAGAAGCATGAGAATCAAAATATTATATGTTCTTAATTGAAAATGTCAATTTTAATCATTATAATACTTATATAAAGGATAAATTTTTAAAAAAATATTTTTTATAAAAAATATTATTTATTTTCCTTTCTTCCATATTTTCTCTCAAAATAAACAAGGGAGACAAAATTTCCTTTTATTTTCTATACATCTAAACAATCATAAAAATCTCTCTCTTTTATTTTCATTTTCTTTCCCTTTATTTTCTTTCCCAACCCAAACAAATCCAATTCAATAGAAACATGGGAATTAAGGCGAAGGTTCGAGGTAAAAAGTTTCAATTTTGAACATCGATGGAAATATTTTTTTTTTGGTTCTTTTAATGGGTTCTTTTTTATTTGTCTACAATCTATACTTAAGGAGAACATAGCATTAAGAATGCAAAACTACATAAAGTTCAACCGCAAAGGAATTATTAAATCTTTTTCTTAAAGACATGTTTCTGTATGAAATTTCTATAAGGATTTTAGACCAAAAAAAACATAAAATAAAAATGTAAAGAATTTTTTTAGTGGCATTCCCCTATTTGTGGATACTCATAGTCGTTTTTATATCTATGGGTGAGTAACATACAAACTATACCTGTCGCACCTCGTTGACATCTCTAATCAATCTTAACAAAATAAATACCTAAAAACAAAGAGATTGAGTAAAGTAACCTTTTGTTTCTAAATGTATAAGTTTCACTTTCCATCTAAGACAATCCAATGTGAGTATTTTCTTTTTCTCGATCAACTATTTGAAATTAAAACAAAACATGAGGAATGCACTACGAAGCTAGAGGAGAAAAATGAGAAAGGTCACCTCTCTGTAACACATAACGAAAACATTGCATAAATAAGCTCGAGTAAATGAAACCTAGTTCAAATATGACATTGTTAGCATTCATGAGAAACTACGAAGGAGAAGAAAAGTAAAGAATGTTAACCATGGTCAACTAATGCTTAGTATTGAAGCACTATATTGAGCTACGTCGGCATTATAGAGAGGCTTGAAGATGGGGATATCTTTAAGTTTTCTTTCCTTTCATCTCAGTTTCCATTGATCTTTTGTATTTTCTTTTGATTATAGGTTAGCCCTTATAATGAGGATCTAACCTAACTTAGGACTTAGAATCTTTTGCTAGGGCCATCTTTAGGCCATTTGAGTTGATTTATTTTTAGAATTTTCTTGTTAAGGTTTGAGATCTATAGGCTTAAAAATCAATTTTCATTATAATTTTAGTTGTGCCAAGTATGGGCTTTAGAGTTTTAAGCTTTCCATGGCCATATTTTTGTGTTTGAGCCACTTTTGAATGTTAGGAACCTAGGCTCTTTTCCTTGTGAGAAAATCGATTTTACCTTAGTTAAGAGTTAGGTTAGTTTAGCTTACCTAGGGTTAGGTTTAGTTAGCTTGTTAGGAAAGTTAATGAGTTATCTTTAAATAGAGTTAGATTTTTATTTGTAGATAACTTTTATCATTTGAATAAATTTAAGGCATTTTAATTAGAAGTTTCTCTCTAGAATCAAGAGTCATTAGCACTTTCTAGCATGTTCTTATCTTTGGAACGGCTCCAAAGTGGTAAAGATAGGGTTGTTTATGATGTTATTCCCATGGAAACCATCCACCTCTTGTTTGGTAGACCATGACAATATGATAAGAGAATTATCTATGATAGTGCTACTAATGCTTATTCCTTTATCCATGATAAAAGGAAGTTTATGTTGAATCCTCTAACACCTCAACAAGTGAAAGAGCAACAATAAACAAAACTTAAAAGAGAGAAACAAAGTGAGGTAGGTGAGAAGAAAGAGAAAGGAAGGAAACATAAGAAAGAAAATGCAAGTGAGTCTAGTACCTAAGATGGTAAAAGTCATGAGTTACACCTTGCAAGAAAACAAAAAGAGTTGGACTACATTGTTCCTTCCACTCTAAGTACATTTCCATGTCTAGTAGATCTTAGAGAAGTTTTTAATGACATTATGGTTTTTAAGGAAACTTCTCCAACTTCTCATCTTGATCTTGGTTTGGATTGAACTCTATGTGTACATAATTAAATTAAAGTTACTTGTAGGTTGTATATAATTAATATAGGGTCTTATAGGGTAGGGATGTGTTTGTATTCCTTTGATTTGACCTTCCTAGAGTCATATCTATAGTTATTTTGATTGAGTTTATAGGGTTGTCCATCTCATATAGTATTATTTAGGACTTACATAGAGGATTATATAATGAGTCATATCATGTTGATGTCATTCATTTACATGAGGGGTTGTATAGGGACCTGTTGTTTCATTGCATGACATGATTATTATAGTTCTTGGTCTGAGTACCATTACACTCTATGACCTTATTACAGCATCTCATTCATTAACCATTCATAGAGCATCCATGCTTATTAATTCATCATATGTTTATTCATTTGTACCTAGTAGCACTATTTTGCATGTCATAAGTATGACCATCTTTAGAATTCATTGGATACCTTTTGCATGTGTATTTTTATGGGATTATCTCATTGTATTCTTTAATAATATACCTATTTTCCTTAGTATTACCACTACATGGGTGAAAAGTTTAGTCTTTGATTTGGTTGATTCCTACTGCATTAATAAACTTTTCATCTTTTTTAGTCTTTGTGATTCTTTTTTCCTTTGTCACATATTTTAGACTCATTCTTTTCTTTTTGTTTTGTAGGGATGATATTAATTATGCCTTGAGAGTTTTAAATAAGGAGCTTGAATTTAAGGGCAAATCCCTTTTAAGGAAAGGAGTATGATGATGGCCCAACCTAGCATATGACCTAGGATCTTTTGTTAGGGCCAACTTTAGGCTATTTGAGTTGTATTTGATTTTAGGGTTTTCTTGTTAGGGTTTGAAACCCATCATTATGCTTAATAACCCCCTTTTATTTTATTTTTAGTTAGTCCTAGTATGCGTTTTAGGGTTTTGGGTCTTGCATGGTCTTATTTTTATGTTTGGGCCTTAGGAACCTAGGCTCCTTGCCTTGTGCGAAAATCCATTTTACCTTTGTTAGGAGTTAAGCTAGTTTAACTTAACTAGGGTTAGGTTTAGTTAGCTTGTTAAGAAAATTAATGGATTGTCTTTAAATAGAGTTATGGTTTCATTTGTAGACAACTTGGATCATTTGAATAAATTTGAGACATTTTAGTGAGAAGCTTCTCTCTCTAGAATCAAGAATCATTTAGCACTCTCTAGCATGTTCTTATCTTTGGAGCACCTCCAAAGTGGTGAACACGCTTAGACTTATCCTTCAATGGTGGCGTCAATCTGATCTTCTAAACCTCTTCCTTTTTCAATTTTCTTCTCTTAAATTCAATTAGGATTTTCACCTTAGCCTATAAGAACCATTCGACCATAGCACACAATATGAAGGAGATATGATATTAGATAGAAATGAAGCTTGAAGATCAAGTAATCACTCCAAATAGATGCAAGTTTTGTATGATTTATATATTTGTATTAATGTTAGTGGCTCCTTCCTACACTTTATGCTTGTTTTGAATGGGAGAACATTACACGATTTTACATTTTGGTTCAACATTGGGAAATGTTTTCTAAATAGGAAATGGATTTAGTCACCCAATGAGTTATATGCTTAGGGATAGGTCATAATGCTTTAGTTACTTAAGGCTAAGTCAGAGTAATGCAAGGCCTTCCGTCAAATAATCAAAAGATCGATATTTAGAAAAAGTACGTTAGAATATAATCATCGGGGGATTGAGTTTAGTGACATTAATAACATATTGAGTAGATATTTATGCATAAATATATAAAATAGGATATCATATACTTGAGAGGGAAGATGATGAAACATAATCCCAACACTTTGTTTATATTTACTTTGATTTTTATGTTTTCATTACCATAACAATATCCTTAATCAACAACAATTGTACATATTTGTGAATATATTTATTTAGTTTTATTGTGACTTTGTAAGTATATATTGTTATTTTATCGATTATCATACAAGTCCTTATGGATGTGATATTTTAATCCCAAATTAAAACTACAAGAGATATTTGGTACACTTGTCAAAGTCCCAACAAATTTCTGGTGTTGTTTTTAGGGACTTGTATTTTGGTAAACAATAAAATGACTTTTTATTCTTGTTAGATCACTTGTTCTTTATATATTATTTTAGTTTCATGTTTGTTTTCTTTGTGTGTGAACTAGCTACACTCAGCAACCACTCAGTCCAATACCATTGACCAATCCAGAGAAGTTAATTTAGACAATATCTAGGTTATCTCTAAGGAAAGTTATAATCTTATCATCATGGAGAATGGTAAGGTGATTAAAGAAGCTGCTTGATGAATTTGAAGAAATTGTGGAAGAGCAAGAAAATAAAAAATAAGAAGAAACTAAAGTGAGTGAGGAAAAAGAAAAAAAAGAATGAGAAAGATGAATGAAAGATGAAAAAAATAAGTGAAAAGGAAAATGTAGAGGAAAATAAAGAAAAATAAAAAAACAAAAAAAAAGAGAAAGTAGTAAAAAGAATGAGGAACCTAGTGTCTCATTTGAGGAGGCATATTCTTGCCCTGTCATCCTTCTAAAAAGTTGATAAATGGGGAGGTTTATCATGATGAATCTTTACCCTTGAAGCCTATATCAAATCCATTTGTAAGGGCACCAAGATCCAAGTTAAGGACTTTACTTGGAAAATTCAACCCAAATGGTCAGATCCATTTCTCATGGAATTGACAAAGGAGAAAAGGCCTAAGTGTATACAGAACCATTCTAAAAAGAAGGGATGACTAATGGATGAGCAAGGTTTAGGACCCTATGTTGATGAAGATATAGTCCACCACTACAAGCTAGTGGAGTTGGGAGTTCCTTGAAAGAAAGTCTACAATGTCTAGTTAGGGAACAAAAAATAAATGCTTATTGGGAGGCAATCTAGTTTTGTATCTTTTTCCTCTCTTTGTTGTTATTTTATTTGATTTAGTAGATTTAGTTCTCTTTTACATGTTTTTAGTGTTGTGTCTTTACATATGTTGTTTGGTAATTTAGTATATTGTATATTGTTGCTTTGTGGTAGTATAGACTATTTTTATGTTTTTGATGATAGATAGGTGTAGATTTATGGAAACTTACATATTTTGCACTATGGTACTTTAGATTGTTATAGATTGTTTTGTATTAGTTAGTTCATAGTAATTGTGATTATTATGTGTAGTTATTTTGTCTGTTGATAATTTCTTGTGAAAGTGTGTTTTTGTTTATGTGGTAGGTTGGATTAATTTTGTTCTGTAGGATTTATGGTTAGACTAAGTTGATGTTGTTGCAATCATTATGTTTTTATGATATATTGATGTCATGGATGATTGTTAGGTAGAAAAATTGAGTTTTGAGATCTCAAAGGGCCTAATTCTAGCTTTTGTATTAGGGTCCCAACACTCTAACGCCCACATGGGCGCCTTGGTGCTCTAACATCTACATGGTTGCTTTGGTGCCATCTTTTCATAAAAAAAATCATATTGGCATTGTTTGGAGGGCGCTCAAACTCTAGTTTAAGTGCCCTAACGCTCCCTAGGATACCCCAGCACTTTCTATAGCTTTTTTAGAAATTTTATATGCTATTAAGGGTGCCCTAACACCCTTTTGGATGCCCTAGCATCCAAAATAAATAAACTTTTAAAAAGAATGGCGCCCTAACATCATTATTTTAGGGCGCTCAAGAAAATAGTATAGAAATAATTTTTTTAAATGATTGATTAAAAAAATCCCAATTTATTTTTTATATTTTTTCTTTTTCTTCTTTGATGTTTAAATATTTTCTAAAAATTTCTTATCTATTTTCTATTATTTTTTAATTATTGATAAAAATTTGAATGTGAAAGAAATGAAAAATCCCACTACTAAACTACTTGACACATTTAAAAAATATGATGCAACTATATATAATTATATTATATCTGTATAATGTATATCCATTAATAAAATCCATCTACGAAATAAACATTTTATCTTTTTTCATTAAGTATAAAAATTAAAATTAAAATTAATGAATGAAAAAGGGTAGGAATATTTATTTTGCAAATAAATTATATTAATGGATATATATTCTACAAATATAATATAACAATATATGGTTATATTACATTTATAAAATATAACCTAGTGGTGAGGCTCTTCTTTCATCTCCTGCTCAAATCGAACGCTTCAGATGCTATCTTAGAATCTAAACAAAAATAATGACTTGGAAAATATGTGACATAGATTAAGTTGACATGTGGCTAAAGACTAATACATGTGGTATAAATTCAGTTGACACGTGGCTAGTGACATCCATTCTAGTTGCTTAAATCACACGCGTGGTTGAGGGCATCCATTCCTAGAAAAACGCATATGATATATGCCCTCCTGAGGCTCATCTTTCATCTTCTATACGTTAGGAGATCAAATCTTGTTACACTTAAATTTTAACATAAATATTGTAATATGTTGACTATTTAAGAGTGACTAGTTTGACCAGTTGTTAAGCGCAGTAAATTGAGGGCTCTAATGCCCCTAGCCTCCTAGCTATGTGTCATATAACATCCTTAATTTTCAAATTTATTTTCAATCAATCAAGTAAATTTTTTTCGCAATAATTTAAATTTCCAATAGAGATCGGATTCAGTCATTAAAAGTATCGATTTCTCATCAATCCAACTGACCCATTGGAATGCAATTTAAACATAAATAGACTTTTCATAAATAATTTCATGATTAAAACAAAATTTGTATTAATAAGATTATTGTCACATTACAAAAGCCGACTGACCATTTTATAATACAAAAATTATATCACTCGGTAATTAATATATCATTCGGTAAACACAAGAGCCGGCCAAGGCTTCTACCCAGTTTACTATGTACACTATGTATTGTGCATATTAATACATAATGCTCTAGTCGGTCGAGTGACTTCAAATGCCATCACCGTGTCCTCTATCCACTGCAAAAATAATGAGTAGGGGGTGAGCATAAACATATCAAATAATAGTTATTGAATTGGATTTAAGGTCCAATCTTACCACAAACCAAGTCATACAACATAAATAGCATTTCCTATCAGTAATCAAAACATACACACCAAAAATTAGTGCATACCAATGCTCAAACAAATAGATCCATAAGATTGTTAGTTTTGTGTGCAACACTGGCTCCCCGAGCCATAATTCAGCACTCGGCTGATTCGGCCGTTTTACAGGTACCAAACCGCTCTACGCCCACAATGTAACACCGAGTACCACTCCCAGAGTGATAGCGGTCCTCTACTCAGTGTTACGGGCCAAAACCCCGAGCCCTGCTCAAGAGGTTGCCTTGAGTCCCACCCAAGGTCTTTTATGAAAGTCATAACATACCTTACACTCATACATTTCACGCATATACTCTTCATGACTCTCATATCACTGTCGGTATTAATATCAAAAATATGAATGGTATATATATATATATATATATATATATCAAAACATAAAGCATCATACAAGCGGGGTATCAAAACACATAACACACATATATAACATTTTAGTATCACCCCACATCCATTCACAAACTATTTATTTGAAATGAAATACTCCCCCTTCCTGGAATTAAGAGCTCTTGCAACACCTTAAGCTTTATCCAATTCACAGCTTGCGAATTCCGACTGGAATCTCAGCTTTGTGCTAATCCAGTGTTTTCTTTATAAAAGAAGAAATGAAGACTGATTCCTTCTTCGTTAATGGCTTTTTTTAGCAGTATTTGGAAGAGGATGATTACAGATGATATCTTTTCTTTCAAAGGTTTTTCTAAACTCCTTTAACAGTGGAAATTGGTATTTATATTATTCATGCAAAGAGACATGAATGACCAAAAGATATCTGTTGTACTTTTCTTCAGATGCTGAATAAGGAGTAAGCATTTAATAAAAAGGGACAACACATTAGAGAGGGTCCCATACTTAGGAAAATATTAGAAAAGACTTTACTAGAAAGTAGAAGAACAGGTTGACGTGGCATCAGACCTAATTCTCGCTTGAGCGAACCGCTCTCGCTTGAGCGAGAACTGCCCAGTAACCATTTTCCATGCTTTCGCTCGAGCTAGGCTCCCTCCTAATAGCCACTCGCTCGGGCTAGAAATATCCAGTAACGAATTTCATACTTACTCGCTTGAGCGAGGTATCCACTCGCTTAAGCGAAACCTGACCAGAGGTCGTCCTTCCCAACACTCGGTTTTGCACTTGGGAAAGTTATTCCAGAACCAATTCCTCTCATTTGGACCTTCATTCGGCAACTTTCATTAAAGCTAACTTATCACTCGGTCGGTCATTCACTCGGTAATTCACCCTCACACCGACTCAGCATCTATTCAATCTTCACTCGGCGAATTATTTCGAAACCGACTCTTCTCTCGTGTGGTCCTTCACTCGGCAATTATTTCCAAGATCGACCATCATCACTCTGGTTTCCACTCGGCAAAATAATCCAGACTGAGTCTTTTCTCTCTTGGTATCATTCCACTCGGAAATGTCGTGCTTGGAAACATTTCACTTGAAAAGTTTTAACTCAGAGATACTCTACCCGGAACCGTTTCACTCGGATTTCTTTATTCGAAAGTGTCTCATTCGGACACTATTTTCTTAACTTAGAAATAATTTACTTAATGATGTTTCACTCGGAAACATCTTAATTCCATTCGGAGATAGGTTCCTTAGTCTTACTTCACTCGGTATCGCACCATATTCACTCGGAATATTATATTTCAAACAACATTCACTCGGAATTTCATTCAGAATTTCTTCATTAATCCTTTATAAATGAATTTGCTAAATATTACAAAACCTGGGATGTTACATGTCAACTGAATTTGTGCCACATGTATTAGTCTCTAACCACGTGTCAACTCAATCTATGTCATATATTTTTCCAAGTCATCATTTTTGTTTGGATTCTAAGATACCATTCAATTTGAGTAGGAGATAGAAGAAGAGTCTTACCACTAGGTTACATTTAAGAGATGTAATATAACCATATATTGTTATATTATGTTTGTAGAATATATATCCATTAATATAATTTATTTCCAAAAAAATATTCTCACATTTTCTCGTTCATTAATTTTAATTTTAATTTTTATACTAAATGAAAAAAGATAAAATGTTTATTTTGTAGATAGATTTTATTAACAGATATACATTTTACAGATATAATATAACTATATATAGTTATGTCATATTTTTTAAATGTGTCAAGTAGTTTAGTGGCGAGACTCTTCTTTTCTCTATAATGTGTTGCGGGATCAAATCTTGTCACATTCAAATTTTGGCATATAAAATATTTTAAATTTCTCTACCTTTCTCTTTGATTGCTTTTGTTTAGTAAATTCTTGTTTGGTAGACTTAATAGGATTTTTATATTTCTAGATGGTAGTTTTAGTTTTATTTTGTTTTATGTTATTTTGTTTGTTTTGTCTTTCATTTATAATATTTTCTGTTGTTATGTGTTTTATTTTAGTTTTAATTGTGATGTATTTATTGTTTTAAATCTACACTCAAGGTAACATTTTTGTTGATATCCTTTTTTGACTTAGCCTGGTTGTAAAGGTTGCCTAAGCTCAACTATTAAACTTTTTAAAAACTTTTAAGAAATTGGGAGTTTTATTATGAGGTGCAATTTTTATTGATCAAGTAAAGTTGTATGACTTTGATACTTGTGCATAATTTGAGTAGGACTAAAGAGAAATTTCAATTAAGTGTTATTAGTCAGGTTAAATTTATTAAATCGTGTGAGATGTGAGTACCTTGTACATTGAGAGCGCCAACTTGGTTTCATATTGTTGATTTTGATTGAATCTTGATCTTGTTGCCACACACAGGATACAAAGAAATGATCAAAGCATTTTGTTGTTTGGATATGAATTTAGGGTCAAATACCTTACCATTATGTTTATATATCTCTTGTTTGCCATTTTAATTCATACCTCTATATATATATATTGATCCGGTCCTAACACCGGCCCCCAAGAGCATGGCTTTAATGCTTTGCTAGGTCAGCATTTTGAATAAAGAGAAGTACGCTTCAAATACATTACGATTACTTCTATACGGAGTGCATACCGCCAGGGCAAGTAACTCCGCCAAGGCATGTTACTCCGCCAAGAAACGTAACTCCGCCAAAATTTGTTACTCCGCCAAGGTGGAAAATATTGAATATCTTATACACATGCATGAAATGTTCCCAATGCATATTACTCCGCCAAGCCATAGGCTCAATACTGGCGGAATATTGAATTTCCCATACTGCGTAGCGAGCCCATACTCACAACCCCGGCACGAGATTGACTCTGTCTTGAGAGGTTAATAATGGGAATCACGCTGTCACGCATAAAGGGGAATAACAATAAAATAATAAAGCATTGACGCTTTCCAGACAAGTGGAGATACCTACTACAATAATGGTGCTTGTAAACGGCGCAGGGACCCACCACCTTTTCAGCATTATGCCTGAAAATAAGGAACGGGTCCTACCAATAATGGAGCACCAGTAACAGGTATATAAACCTCTATCAAAAAGGTATAAGGGATCCCCCAATTCTGAACCTTAGACTCTCTTACTTGCATAATTCTCTCAGATTTGCTTTCTAAGTCTTTAAGTATTCTGAAATACTGACTTGAGCATCGGAGAACGATTGCAGGTACCACCCCCAATCGGGTCAAGACAAAGAAGATCCCGTCAGGCGGACTGCACACCGCCTTCGCATATTGCACTCCGCCTCAACATACAAAGACACTACGTATCTGTACATTTATGCACATTGCTTTGTATCAGATTGACATTTTATGTACATTTTGAATTGTTCAACGAACATACTTCTACACCCCCTGTAAATAACAGTTCATTGGCACGCCCGGTGGGACCTGTAAATTTGGTATTCCCACAATCTTTGATCAATCTCCATTACATTCATCATTAATGGAAAGACCAGGACCAGAAGTGCAGACTGAGGATTCTCCTCCACGCAATCCTAGACGTCTCAATTTTGATAACGATGCTCACAAAAAAACAACGCATACTGATTCTCCAGATCCGAGAGACGACATGATTAGGATGCTGAGAGAAGAAATTGCTAAGCTTTGACGTGAAAAGGCAAATCACACTCACGAGAGAGCAGGTCCTGCAAGACAGCCGCATCATGAGGCACATGCACAAGAGGAATCAAGCACTCCCAGCTACTCTCGTATCCCTACTTACATGGAAGAGCAACGAAGCCTTCCACTGGCAAATGCACAACATCAAGAGGGGAGGAGAGCAGGCTCAATTGCATCCCCCTCAGGATACAAGATGAGTATCCCATTTTCTAAAAGGCTCATGAATGCGCATGTCCCCAGACATTTGCAGACCATGCAACCTATTTCCATAGGAAAATATACTGGGGAAACAGATCCTTCTAAGCATCTAGATGCTTATATCTATGAGGCTATGTTCCTAGGTGCAGAAGAAGATATCATGTGCAGGATGTTCCCCAGAACCCTTACAGGTGAAGCTCTTAGTTGGTTCAAGAGTTTACCTTCAGGTTCCATTGATTCATGGGAGGATCTGGCTACAGCTTTTGGCAGCCACTTCGTGATCTCTAGGGATGCACCTAGAACCTCTCATACTTTGGCTCAGATCAAGCAAGGTGACAAAGAATCTCTGAAGGATTTCCTTAAGAGATTCTATAAGGAGGCAGCCATGGTTCCTGATTTGACGGAAGCGATACAGTTGCATATCCTCATCGAGGCTATGCAGCCAAAATCACCTTTTACCCTGTCGTTGGCAAAGGGACCTCCATCCACAATGGAGGAATTTCGCAGGAAGGCGTCCAAGTACGTTGGTATTGAGATGCACCTGGAAGCCACTGCATCACGCAGTAAACCACCCACCGCAACTCCACACCATGACAAAGGTAAAGAAAAATCATCCAGGAATGATAAGTTACCTCAGAAAGACAAAGCAGGGAACCAGCCCTTCAAACAGCAAGATAGACGTGTGTTCAATTTCGCTCATTATGCACCCCTGAACACATCATATGAGCAAATCTTGCATGAAATAGGATGGACTACCCTTAATATTTACGGGATTCAACGTCCACCTCCAATCAGACGCGGTGGGAACCCAAAGAAATATTGTGAGTTCCATGAGTCAGTTGGCCATACCACGGAGGAGTGCAAGCAACTCAAAAATACCATTGAGGTACTCATTCGTGAAGGCAAACTGAAACATTATTTGTTCAAGGGTAAATCTCACGATGAACCAGAGAGATTTGAGAAAAGATCTCGTGATCGTTCTCCTGATCCTGATAACACTCGGGAGCCAAAACGTACGGTGGTAACCGAAAAACAAAAGGGCGTTGTTCCTGAGTCCGCCCCAAGAGAGCCAAGCCCAGAACCCAGATCACGGGGTAAAAGGCAGGTTGTAGATATGATTGCTGGGGGCTTCGCTAGAGGTGGACCCTCAAACACCGCCAGGAAAAATCACCATCGTATGATCTTGTCTGTGCAAGGCTAGGGTAAGGAATATCGCCCATTCAGGAACGGGGTCCAGACTCCGCCCATAACCTTCACAGATGATGATTTTGGCCCTACAGTTCCTGAGGGAGATGACGCAGTAGTGATTATCGCAGTAATCGCTAATATGGATGTAAAACACATCCTAATTGACCAGGGAAGTTCCTGCGACATTATCTTCTATGACTGTTTTAAACGCATGGGACTAACTGATGCTGATTTGCAGCCTTATACGCAGGACCTTACAGCCTTTAATGGCGCCAAACAGCCCACTAAAGGTTACTTGGATACAAGGATCACTTTTGATGGTGAACCTGGGGCAAGGACTGTGAAATCCAGGATTCTTGTCATTGATGTTAAATCTCCATACAATGGCATCATCGGGCGGCCTACCCTGAATGCCATGGAAGCCATCGTTTCAACCCCCCACTTGTTAATCAAGTTCATTGACAAAGATAATCAAGTCTCGTCTGTAAGGGGTGACCAGGAGATGGCTCGCTATTGTTACAATTTAAGTCTTAACATGGTGAAACTTGAAACCATGTCTAAGAAAAGAAAACTGAACGAAGGAAGCAGTGCGGCGGCGTCCGTCAATTTGGTGGATCTTGACCCCAGGGCGGAGTCTTCTATAGACCCACTGAATCCTTTGAAACCAACTCCTGATGGTGGTTCCAAGTCTATTGTCTTAGGCAGCACCCCGGAGCAAATTACTAACATCAATGACAAACTGGAGCCTAACATGGAAGTAAAATTGATTGCACTCCTCCATGAATACAAAGAAATTTTTGCTTGGACCGCTGCAGACATGCCTGGCATGGATCCTAACTTTTGTTGTCACCGCCTGGCGGTGTATCCTGAAACTAAGCCAGTGGCACAAAAGAAACGGCGTATGGGTCCTGCTAAGCAAAAAGCTGCTTGTGAACAAACAGAGGAGCTCCTCAAGGCGGGGTTCATCAGGGAACTCTGTTACTCCTCCTGGCTGTCCAACGTGGTTATGGTACAGAAAGCCAATGGCAAATGGCGTATGTGCATAGACTACGTTGATTTGAATAAATGCTGTCCCAAAGATCCATACCCTCTCCCCAACATTGACAGATTGGTTGATGATTCCTCAGGATACAAGTATTTATCTTTTATGGATGCCTACTCCGGATACAACCAAATTCCAATGTGTGAGAATGATCAGGAGAAGACAGCATTCATTAATGACAAAGGGGTCTTTTGCTACAACGTCATGCCATTTGGGCTAAAGAACGCTGGGGCAACCTACCAGCGCATGATCAACAAAGTTTTTGAGGGTATGCACACAAAGCTGGTAGAGGTTTATATTGACGACATTATTGCCAAGACCCCGGAGGGAGGAGACCATGTTGAAGACCTACGCCTCATTTTCCAACGCCTACAGCAATACAACATGAGACTCAATCCATTAAAATGTACATTTGCTGTTCCTGGGGGCAGATTTTTGGGTTTCATGTTAACACAAAGAGGCATAGAGGCTAATCCTGATAAATGTCGAGTAATTCAGGAGTTGCAGAGCCCCAAAACATTGAAGGAGGTACAATCCCTCAATGGCAAAATCGCTGCTCTAGCACGATTTATGCCAAAAATGGCTCATCGCTCTCTTCCTTTGTACAAAATGCTGAAGAAGGATAAGAAATTCAATTGGGGCCCAGAACAAGAGGCGGCATTCCAAAGCTTGAAAAATGTCTTAGCCAGCCCTCCAATCCTGGTCAAACCAAGCCCAGGTGAACAACTCATTGTTTATTTATCTGTTTCAGACGAAGCGCTGGCAGTGGCTCTGGTCAAGGAAACAGTTGAAGGCCAACGACCGGTGTACTTCACTGGTAGAACATTGCATGGTGCAGAGTGTCGTTACCAGAAGATTGAAAAGGCAGCACTTGCAGTTGTTTGGGCCTCACGACGCCTAAGACCATATTTCCATGCACATCCCATCCTGATTCGCACAGACTTGCCACTCCGTACTATATTGTTCAAACCAGACCTGGCAGGAAGGATGATCAAATGGGCCATAAAACTCTCTGAATTCGACATATCTTACGAGCCAAGAACTGCTATCAAGGCACAAGTCCTAGCAGATTTCGTAGTTGAATTAACAGGCTCTAGCCCAGATGCAGATCATTCGCATTGGACAATATATGTCGATGGGTCTTCGAACAGCAAAGGATGTGGAGCAGGAATTGTTATAGAAAGTGATGACGGGGTACATCTTGAAATTTCATTACACTTCACCTTCACTACGTCCAACAATCAGGCGGAGTATGAAGCCTGCTTGGCCGGACTCAGAGCAGCCCAAGATATTGGGGCCAAAACTGTTACCCTATGCAGTGATTCTCAATTAGTCATCTCACAAATTCTTGGTGAGTATCAGGCTAAAGAACCCCTGTTACAGCAATATCTGGACTGCGTCAATGAGTTAAAGCAGCGCTTCAATGAAGTCACTTTCAAGCATGTACCCCGCGAAGAGAATACACGTGCTGATATCCTCTCCAGGTTAGCCAGCACAAAGAAGGCGTTGTGCACAACTATGGTTGTACAGAGTACCTTGACAGAGCCAAGCATTTCCTTTCCTTCATCAGTACATATGATTAAGAGCCGCTCCTTTGACGATAATTCCTGGGTAGCACCAATAGTTCGTTACCTTGTTAATGGACAATTGCCCACGGATGATCTTGAGCGAAAGAAACTAAAGAAAGAAGCACCCTATTATACACTCCTAGACGGACAGTTATACCGCCGAGGAACTTCTGTTCCTTACCTAATTTGTATAAATGAAAACGAGGTGCAAGCTGTTCTGGAAGAAGTCCATGAAGGGCAGTGTGGACATCACCCAGGGGCACGGAGTCTAATGAGAAAAATACTCAGGGCGGGGTATTGGTGGCCCACTCTGAAGCATGACTCCGCCTCGTATGTTCAAAAATGCGATCAATGCCAACGATTCGCAAATCTCCACCACACTCTAGCGGAGGAAATGTCATCATCAATAACGCCTTGGCCTTTCTATCAATGGGGCATGGATATCTTGGGTCCATTCCCAACTGCGTCCGGCGGTATCAAATACTTGATAGTTGGTGTTGATTATTTCACCAAATGGATTGAGGCAGAGGCAGTGGTGCACATAACGTCAGCCAGGACTCGAAGGTTCGTATATGAAAATATCATTGCACGTTTCGGAGTCCCTGGACGCATAGTCACTGATAATGGCACCCAGTTCACAGATCGCAAGTTCACTGAACTTCTAGAAAATCTTAGCATTACGCAGATTTTCTCTTCTGTGGAACACCCTCAAACCAATGGACAAGCAGAGGTTGCCAACAGAGAAATCTTGAAGGGCCTCAAGAAACGCCTCGGTGAGGCAAAGGGAGATTGGGCAAATCAACTGTGCCATGTTTTATGGGCATACAGAACAACCCCTCACTCCACCACGAATGAATCTCCATATCGGCTGACATATGGAGTTGAGGCTGTCATTCCCATTGAATTGGCAGCCCCTTCAGCTCGAGTCCTCCATTTCAACGAAGAAGCCAATCAACAGAACCTCGCACATGAACTCGAGGTTTTGGCGGAGTTGAGAGAGGAAGCCTTTGTAAGAGACCAAGCTGTCAAAGCAAAGGCCGCCAAACGGTATAACACACGCGTTTTTGAACGTCGTTTCAAAGAAGGAGATTTGGTCCTAAGAAGGGCCAATATTGGCAACAAATTTGCACACCAAGGCAAATTGGTACCAACCTGGGAAGGTCCATACCGAGTCATCGAGGTTTTGGGCAAAGGCACATACCGCCTAGAAAACTTAGATGGCACTCCGGTCAGGAATAAATGGAACATTTTAAATTTACGCATATACTACAGCTAGTTGGGTAATATGGTATGATATTTTCTTCCTAACTCAAGGATCTTCCTATGTATGCTTTCCTTGAAAGGGTTTCGAAAAGATATACCCCAACTCAGCCCTTTATGTAGTTCCATTATTAATGAAATGCCTTCCTGCATTCAATCTTCACTCTAACTTTGAATTGATTATCCATGGCAGAATTTATTCCCATGCAGATAAGACAACGGCTTCAAAAATTGAAGCACAGATGCATAACTCTTGATTCCATAAAGATCAACCAACATGCAACAACGCTTCACAAACGGAGTCAACAAAAACTCCTTGGGGGGAAAGGATTGGTGTCACAGCTATATGCTGCACCATACCGACCCTGAGGTCCAAAAAACTCCTTGGGGGAAAGGATTGGTGTCTCAGCTATATGCTGCACTATATCGACCCTAAGGTCCAAAAAACTCCTTGGGGGGAAAGGATTGGTGTCTCAGCTATATGCTGCACCATACCGACCCTAAGGTCCAGAAAACTCCTTGGGGGAAAGGATTGGTGTCACAGCTGTATGCTGCACCATACCGACTCTAAGGTCTTGCAGGCCGCCTATGGAAAGAACTGGTGTCACAGCTATATGCTGCACTAATTCGTCCCCAAGGTCTTGCAGGCTTCTTGTGGAAAGAGCTGGTGTCACAGCTATATGCTGCACCACGCTAATCCCAAAATCCAACAAATTTCTTGCAGGATGAATTGGTGTCACAGCTATATGCTGCACCATACCGCCTCAAAGGTTCAACCAATTTCTTGCATGAACAATTGGTGTCACAGCTACATGCTGCACCATACTATCTCAAGGGTAAGAACCAACAAAATTCTCACAGGAAGAATTGGTGTCACAAGCTATATGCTGCACCATAGCCATCCTGGATTCAACAATTCTCGTTTGATCAGGAGTTACACTCCGGTCCAAGTTCAAAAGGATGAACACTCCATCCAAAGCTTGACTCCGCCCAACTACCAATGTTTTACGGAGTACATGAGCAACAAACTCAAGCACTACCCAACAAGTTCAAGTAAGTTCAACACTTGTAAAATTGTGCTTCTTTGAAATTCCTAAGAGGCTACTCCGTCTCCTTACGGAATCCTACTTCTTTGAAGTTCCTAAGAGGCTACTCCGCCTCATTGTTGAATTTACTTCAATGAAATTCCTAAGAGGCTACTCCGCCTCCTTACGGAATCCAACTCCTTGGAAATTCCTAAGAGGCTACTCCGCCTTCTTACGGAATCCAACTCCTTGGAAATTCCTAAGAGGCTACTCCGCCTTCTTACGGAATCCAATCTCATTGAAATTCCTAAGAGGCTACTCCGCCTCCTTACGGAATCCAACTCCTTGGAAATTCCTAAGAGGCTACTCCGCCTTCTTACGGAATCCAACTCCTTGGAAATTCCTAAGAGGCTACTCCGCCTTCTTACGGAATCCAATCTCATTGAAATTCCTAAGAGGCTACTCCGCCTTCTTACGGAATCCAATCTCCTTGGAAATTCCTAAGAGGCTACTCCGCCTTCTTACGGAATCTAATCTCATTGAAATTCCTAAGAGGCTACTCCGCCTCCTTACGGAATCCAACTCCTTGGAAATTCCTAAGAGGCTACTCCGCCTTCTTATGGAATCCAACTCCTTGGAAATTCCTAAGAGGCTACTCCGCCTTCTTACGGAATCCAATCTCATTGAAATTCCTAAGAGGCTACTCCGCCTTCTTACGGAATCCAATCTCATTGAAATTCCTAAGAGGCTACTTCGCCTCATTATTAAATTTGTTTCATTAAAATTCCTAAGAGGTCACTCCGCCTCCTTACGGAATCCTATTTCATTGAAATTCCCAAGAGGTCACTCCGCCTCCTTACGGAATCCAATTTTATTGAAATTCCTATTCCGCCTCCTTACAGAATCCAACTCCTTGGAAATTCCTAAGAGGCTACTCCGCCTTCTTACGGAATCCAACCTCATTGAAATTCCTAAAAGGCTACTCCGCCTCCTTACGGAATCCAACTCCTTGGAAATTCCTAAGAGGCTACTCCGCCTTCTTACGGAATCCAACCTCATTGAAATTCCTAAAAGGCTACTCCGCCTTCTTACGGGATCCAACTCCTTGGAAATTCCTAAGAGGCTACTCCGCCTTCTTACGAAATCCAATCTCATTGAAATTCCTAAGAGGTCACTCCGCCTCCTTACGCAATCCTATTTCATTGAAATTCCCAAGAGGTCACTCCGCCTCCTTACGGAATCCAATTTTATTGAAATTCCTATTCCGCCTCCTTACGGAATCCAACTCCTTGGAAATTCCTAAGAGGCTACTCCGCCTTCTTACGGAATCCAACCTCATTGAAATTCCTAAAAGGCTACTCCGCCTCCTTACGGAATCTAACTCCTTGGAAATTCCTAAGAGGCTACTCCGCCTTCTTATGGAATCCAACCTCATTGAAATTCCTAAAAGGCTACTCTGCCTTCTTACGGAATCCAACTCCTTGGAAATTCCTAAGAGGCTACTTCGCCTTCTTACGGAATCCAACCTCATTGAAATTCCTAAAAGGCTACTCCGCCTTCTTACGGAATCCAATCTCATTGAAATTCCTAAGAGGCTACTCCGCCTTCTTACGGAATCCAATCTCATTGAAATTCCTAAGAGGCTACTTCGCCTCATTATTAAATTTGTTTCATTGAAATTCCTAAGAGGTTACTTCGCCTCATTATTGAATTTTAATTCACCAGAATTTCAAAAAGGCTATTACGCCTCGTTATACTTAGTCATATTTCATTAAGTCCTCAGATGAATATTCCGCCTTCTTAATATCATTTTACAAGGCATAAATACGACGGACTCAAATGTTGCTTATATGAACAAGTATAGATTTACAGAAAATATATTTTATTGAATATTGCCAATATTGATAAAAATCCAGAGCCTATCCTGGAACAAGGCGATATCATCGAAGTGCAAATAAAAACAAAGCTTGCAAAGAGTTTCAGGAGCTGGTCTTCAAGGGTCGGATGGCATCCCTTCTTGTTGGGCAGAGGTGCCTGACCTTCACCAGGTTTGATTAAACTTTGGGAGGGAGGCAAGTCCGCCAGGATATATTCAACACTGGGCGCAGGAGCGTGACCCCCCTGAACAGGCACCATCAATTCTCCATTGATGAATTCGTAGTAAGGATGAATGCCTGTGGTGGAGAGAGTAACGCCTGGATTGCGATAACGGAGTTGACGAACAGCCATGCTGAAAGCATCATCAATCGCTGCCTCAGCCGCATCTAACGCAGATTGTAACTCCTTGTTAAGCCTTTTACTGGCGGCATCTGAGGTAGCTTTTTCAGCTCGCAACTCTTCAACCTGTTTTTCAAGGTTATTGTATGCAGTAGCTGCTTGGTCCAACTCCGTCGCCCAGGCACTTTCAGCAGTGGTTTTATTAAGTTCAAGGGAAACAAACTTCTGCTGAAGCTCACTCACATCCTCGCCCAATTTCTGTTTCTGCTGAGTCAGATCCGAAACTTGTTGTTTCAGCAGATCATTGTCAGCCTTCACCTGGGATAGTCCACTCACCTCCTCGCCCAGCCTTGTATTCTGCTCTCTTAAGCCGGAAACTTGCTTTTCCAGCAAAGCTTTGTCAGCTCTCACCCGAGCCAGCTCATCCTCCAGCTTCTTGATATCAGCATCGGCGGTGTCAAGGTGTTTGTCCTTGGCCTTAATCACCTCCGACAGCTGTTCATTATCATGTTCCAAGCTACGAATCTTTTCAGCAGACTCATGAAAAGACGCTTGAAACATGTTGGCCTCAGCAGCAACATCAGCTATACGGGGTACAGAGGCCAAGAAGCCATCTATTTCTGCAAGGTGCCACCTCGCAGCTGCAGCGGCGTTCGGAATCTCCTCGAAGTCGAGATCGGGGCGGAGGATGAACTCTGGATCACGCCTCTCCGACTGGCGGAATCCCATATTTGCAAAGTACAAAAAAGGGTTCAATCGAGACCCCGCCAAAGGCAGAGAGACGGATCGCCTGGATGACTCCCCTGGAACATCAACGAAGAAGACTGGTATTCTTTGGGTAGTCAGTTCCAGAGCGGGATTTTCAACTTGGTGGCCTGGAGAGGCTTCAGTCCTCTCTGCCTCATCCTCCATAACACGGATTGGAGTTTGAATTCCCTCCGTTCCCTCCGCCACAACGTCTTCTTCGAGGGCGCCTTCAACACCGCCCATATCAGCAGAAGTACCCACAACAGGTACCTCCTGAGTCTCCTCCAAGTCAATGGCAGCATCAATTGATGCTCCTTCCTCAACCCTCTTCTTGCCTTTGGTCCTCCTTCTTTGCAAGGGCTGGAGATCTACTTCTTCTTCTTCCTCCTCAGCAGCTTTTGGTTCTTGGCGTTTTTTAGAACGCCTCTCAACAGCAGCTGCTGAGAATCCTGCACCACCTTCCAAATTTATTATATTAGTGGATGCAGAGAAAGGAAGAGTTTTTGTCAGAGCAGCGGCCAGATTCCTTCTGGGCTGCACATTATTCTCCGCGTCAATCTCCGCGCGGCTCATACAAATCTGCTTAATACGTTCCATCCCAGGGAATGCAGCAATTTCTCCTGCAAAATAACATACATGAATATGATTAGAAGCTGCAGGAAACAACAGGAGTAATATTCAAGCAAAAAGTCTTAAAGAATTACTTAAATAATCCTCAGCATCCCGCCCAAGCAGCCTTTTGCATAAGATCTGCTTGTGGACGGCGTTGTACTCCTTCAACGTCCGGAGCACTTCCACAGAAGTAGCTGACAAGGCACCCTCCTCAACTTCATAAGCTTGTTTGGTCAGGAGGAAGTGCTCATGGGTCCACACTACTGGGAATTTATCAATTCCCTCCTTACTCCGCCAGAAAACGGACTTGTTCTTCCTGATAGAGACTTTTACAAAGCTCATCCGAAAATGAAGTCCGCCTTCTTTGGCGGAGTCAGCAAATGCCCTGAAATTTACAATCTTCGGCTCCGCCCGAAGAGTTACAAAGCCCATGCCGCCAGTTTTTGTGTTTACTCTCCTCATAATGCGGCAAAAGGCAAAGAATAACGCCACAGTAGGCGTAAACTCCAGATGTTTAGCCAACACCTCGAAGCTGCGAACTATTCCCCAACCGTTAGGGTGCAGCTGAGAAGGGGCGCAATCCAGGAACCTCAGTACGCCCATCTGGAATCTGTTCAGTGGAAATCGTACCCCCAACTGGGTAAATAAAATATCGTACATGTATAATGTACGTCTATCTTGAGGACGATGGCATATACGTTCATACGTCTTGGGTGAACAGACGATGAACCTCTCCTCATACCTCTCATCCTTCCAAACCGGAACAGACAACTCCACTACCTCTCCGCTTGTTGTCGCATGACGAGAGGAAGCACCCTTAACATCTTCCTCAACCCAACAATAAGGGTCGACCTCAAGCATCTTTTTCCAATCCAACCCATGCAACACAACGTTTTGACACTCTGCCATCGTTCTTACTTCAATCTGAGGAATACCTCCTGATACAAATGAATGTACAGCATTACTAAAAAACTCCACGCTGCTGTAAAATGTTGCATCCCTCCCAGTATAAAAAGCCTCATCTCCACTCTCAATATCCGAAAACATGGGACGAACAGAAACCCTAGAGCAAGACTCTGACCTTTTTCCTCTCATCTTCGTTTTAACGAACACACAGAAAGAAAAAACAGAACCAACCCAATGAAAATGAACACAGAAAGCAGAGGAAGAAGCAAGTTACCTTAAGCTTCTGAAAGAACTGAAGAACTCCAGCACCAATAAACTCGCGAGAGAGTAGCAAAAACAGTTTCAGCAAACAAATGCGAAGTGGAAGATGAAGCAAAACATTTCCCTCCTAAGAGTTTACCTATTTATAGGCATGGCTTGGGGGGAAATAAGCGAAATCTCAAAAATTTCAAAGATGTGTTTGCAGCCGTTGGATAAATCTCATCAACGGTTCTAAAATTCAAACACACGTTTACAACCGTTGGATGAATCTCACTGACGGTTCCTTTTTTGATGCTGAAACCAATAGATGAATCTAAGGGCAGGTATTTCCTGGGCCTTTTTTTTTCAAAATCCAAGGCCCACGGTAATAACCTCGAAAACGTTTCTCAACTGCCATCCCACGCATTTATGTCCCATCATTGGAATGGCAATCGTTACGAGGGCATACGTGGCAGTGGGAGATTGAAGAGGCAAAAACATGGTCTCGAGGCGCATTAATGACAGGCGTAACAAGTAATGATAAAGCCAATAGATGCATGAAAACACTTGTCCATAAATCCTGAACTAGCAAACGCCGCCTAAACCCATGCCTATAAAAGCTAAACTTAAGTGTTATAGCTCATTAAAGTGACTCCGCCAGTCACTATAACAAGCTAGGGGGCATATGATCCAGTCCTAACACCGGCCCCCAAGAGCATGGCTTTAATGCTTTGCTAGGTCAGCATTTTGAATAAAGAGAAGTACGCTTCAAATACATTACGATTACTTCTATACGGAGTGCATACCGCCAGGGCAAGTAACTCCGCCAAGGCATGTTACTCCGCCAAGAAACGTAACTCCGCCAAAATTTGTTACTCCGCCAAGGTGGAAAATATTGAATATCTTATACACATGCATGAAATGTTCCCAATGCATATTACTCCGCCAAGCCATAGGCTCAATACTGGCGGAATATTGAATTTCCCATACTGCGTAGCGAGCCCATACTCACAACCCCGGCACGAGATTGACTCTGTCTTGAGAGGTTAATAATGGGAATCACGCTGTCACGCATAAAGGGGAATAACAATAAAATAATAAAGCATTGACGCTTTCCAGACAAGTGGAGATACCTACTACAATAATGGTGCTTGTAAACGGCGCAGGGACCCACCACCTTTTCAGCATTATGCCTGAAAACAAGGAACGGGTCCTACCAATAATGGAGCACCAGTAACAGGTATATAAACCTCTATCAAAAAGGTATAAGGGATCCCCCAATTCTGAACCTTAGACTCTCTTACTTGCATAATTCTCTCAGATTTGCTTTCTAAGTCTTTAAGTATTCTGAAATACTGACTTGAGCGTCGGAGAACGATTGCAGGTACCACCCCCAATCGGGTCAAGACAAAGAAGATCCCGTCAGGCGGACTGCACACCGCCTTCGCATATTGTACTCCGCCTCAACATACAAAGACACTACGTATCTGTACATTTACGCACATTGCTTTGTATCAGATTGACATTTTATGTACATTTTGAATTGTTCAACGAACATACTTCTACACCCCCTGTAAAGAACAGTTCATATATATATATATATATATATATATAATATGAAGGAAAACCAAGTCTCTTCCTACACTTAATTGAGTAAAATAATATTTTATCATCTTTGAGTGCTTTCATTTTTAAGAGAGTGAAAATGTAACTTAGTTCCTCCTTCATGTTCTTGTTGTGTGACTTTGTACAAATTGAATCAAAAAACAAAACAAAAGTGAAAAGCTAAGAAGAAAATAAAATGAAGGAAAACAAAAAGAACTAAGTTGGATCAATAGGGTAGGGAAGTTGGTGCAAGAAAACACCTAGGAATTAAATTGATGAGAGTAGTTCTTTGAAATACTTTTTTATGATGTGTTTTGTTATCTTGAAAAACCATGATTTCTTGTAGCCAAGCCATGTTATAACCCTAAAAAGACCTTGTGATCCTTATAGATTGAGTGTTGGTGATGATTGAGAAGACAAAAATCAAAGTTAACTTTGCATGATTCAATATTTAATGAAGTAAAACAATTACTCTTGTCATGTATATTTTGAGTGATACACTTGTGATGCATGACTTTGAAGCTCTCCTGACTATTTAACATTTGTTTATGGTAATTCTTATCTTTTAAGCTTGTTATGCATTTATATCATTGTCATGGAGCTTTGGATTTTGATTTGGTGACTTTTCTTATATTATCATTTTAAATTTCGTATACATCTTCGCTTTTATAAGCTTGTATATTTCTTGCACCATGCTTTGAAAATGTATTGCTACCCATTAATTCAATTTGTTAGTGGTGTTTAGAGATGACAATTTGGGTCTGGCCCGCGGGCTAGCCTGTTTGACCCGTCAAAAAGGGCCAGACAGGGCCAACCTATAAAGCACGCTTTTTTGAATAAGCCTGATATAACGCCTTCTGTTACACTTTAATAAATTTTATAAAATTCGTAAATCTTTTTTTTACTAAAGATATGATTATTAAAAGAAAATATCGGAATAAATTACTACATCATTTCTGAAATACCTCTTAAATATTATTAAAACTTTATAAAGTAATTTTTTACATTCATCCGAAGAAAATAAATATTAAACATTATAAGAAAGAGAGGAAACTCCATGGCCCAAAAGCAGTTACCTAATAAATTTATTTATCCATTGGACCACGGTATTCATACCGAGCTCCCTTTTTAGAACGTGCTATATTCACTGACGAGATTCCTCGATCCTTCCCTCTGAACCATCAATTTAAAACATATGAAACAAAAACATGGAGAAAGGAGTGAGAAACAGAATATAATATTCTCGAATAAGACATAAACAACAAAGGGTTTTCACAAACCAATACATAATAATATCAATCACAATCACATACACAATCAATTATGAATGCATGAATGTTATGCAATATCTTTATCATAACTTACCTATATATGTGGGCCCTTAAATTTTAATTTGCACTGGGCCAACCGGGAGTTTACACTGTTCCATAAATCCGGATAATAATAATAATATGAACAGCTCAACTGACATGGAAACACTTAGAGACTAGTCAGATTGAGAAAGTTTTTATTGTGAAAGTACCCGACACTAGGGAGCTACCCTAGGTCCCCTGAAGCACCCTTTCACACCCTTTCATCCCAAGGCTCGTAATTAAGCCTCCTCTAATGTATCCTCGGTTTCTATAATCCGTCCCCAGACAATATCATTTTGTTTCACTTTAATGATTCATGATGCATAAACTACTCGCTTATTTAGTTGGTTAAGGCTTTTAGAAACTAAATTGTTAAATACCATAAAGGTTTACAACATCATCTTAATAAACTGTACATTTTCTCAATTCTCTGAATTTCTGTCATACAGAAATAAATTTGGTACATTTTTCAATTCTCACCAAAATTGAGTTTCCAAGCCTTAAATATCTCAAAACTTCTCATAAAACACTTTACATATTTTCTTTTTAAATTGAATCTTAACAATCTCGAATTTAGAAATCTCAATTATTTCCAAATATCTTTAGTTATTAGGTTGGAACAAAATAATTTACTTTTGAAAATTTTATTTTACTTAAAGATAATAATCTTTTAAAAAAATACTTAAAATTATAAAATTTTTCTTTAATTCAAGAATTAATTAATTCAATCTTTTTATAAATCAATTTTCATTAAATGACTTCTTTTGAAATAAATACTAGATTTTTAAAGATTAAAAATAAAATCAATGAAAATAATTTCTAAGAAGAAATAAAAAACTAAAAAAATAAAATAATATTTTTTCTTAGAATAAAAATTTAAAGAGTAAGGTAAGAAAATTCTTACTGGGTTTTAGCTTTCTGTCATGCTTGCTATATACTCAAACTCCACATCACAAGATCATCCATCACAATTAACAATCATAAATAATTAACAATCACAAAATAATCAATCAAAATCAAGTCAATAAAACATCATTTATAAATATTATAATTCAAAGTCTAATGGTTATTAATATAGTCAATTTGAGTCCTTTTGCTCAATTCCTCGCATAGGTCTATGTAAGTCCATATAATCCAGTCTTTGTATAGGTATAATTCAGTCCATATGAGTCATAGTGGTCCAAGTCCTTGCATAGGTATAGTTCAGTTCATATAGGTTATAAAAGTACAGGTCCTTGCATAGGTATGTTAGAGTTAGTTACATCAAATATTTAATTTAAAACTTATTAAAAAATTGAAGTTAAAATGTTAATATTTTAAAATAATAATATTATCAAATTTAAAAGGAGTAGGGGACTCCTTCCATTATTCTTATGTCTTTTCATATTATACTCTTATCTCACTCCCTCTTACCTCTTGTATACTGATTCGGTTATTGAAAATCCATGCGCGTCTCGTCTCCGAGTTTTAAAACATACCAATTTTATTTTAATATAGTTACAAGATGAAAATTAAGATTACTACTTAAAGCAGAAATGATAAATTTTGAATAGTGAATAGTAATAGTAAATCATGAATAGTAATAGTAAATAGTAAAACGTGAATAGTAATGGTAAATAGTAAATTATGAATAGTAACGGTAAATAGTAAATCGTGAATAGTAACAGTAAATAGTAAAACATGAATAGTAAAGGTAAATAGTAACAGTAAATAGTAATTTACTATTTGAATAGTAATTTACTATTGAAAATAGTAATTTACTATTAAAATAGTATTTTACTATTCAGAATAGTAACTTAAAATAATCTTATTTCCAGTATAATAATAGATTTCTAAAAACGATATGAAAATAACCCTAAAAAATATAAAAGAGAGGTATTCTTACCTTAGGATTTTAGCAGAACCTTCTTTCAGAAAAATTTATTTCTCTCCCCTACTTCCACCACTATCTCACTAGCACTACTATATTAAAAAAACTTAATCTGAAATTATGAATTCTAAAGAAGAATTCCTTCAGTATTTATAGGAAGGAAAATTACTATGTATTCCATTATTTTAATATAAAAGTACTGTGCATTTTTTGAAAAATTTATTCCTGGTTACTGTGAACCTTTTGAAAATTTCGTACACGCACAGTGTTTTGTATAGTAAATGTCGGCTGAATTATTAAGTCAAATAGTAACCTTTCACTCGGTATATTTTAAATATTCAAAATCAGTCCTTTTTGAAATTTAGCAATATTATATCTATCTTCACTAATTTTATAATAAGTAATATAAAGTTTAAATTTTAAAAATCTAAAATTTTCTGTTAATAAAAATTTATTGATAGGTTTTTAATTTTTTAACGATTGGAAAAAGTCAAGATTTTTCTCAAACCGATCATTTTTAGATAAGTCTACTTGAAATTGATTTTAGAAAATTTTCTTATAATTTAACTTTACTTTCTTATAAATATTTTTAATTTTAAGTCACTTATATGAATTTAAAATTATTTAAAAAATATTATTTTATTAAAATAATTCAAAAATTCCAAAAAATCATAAATAATACGTAGAGTAAAAAGTTATAAAGAATCATAATTTAATTTCTTTAAAATTTTAATATAAGAATAAAAATAGGGGTGTTACAACTGACCCGTTTTGGCTTGTCAAAAAACGGGCCAGGCCGAGTTGGCCCGTCGAGCCTTTATTAAAAAATTATATTAATATACATATATTTTAAATATTTAACTTAAGCTTCCATCACCATTTTTTTACGCACAGTGCAATGCTTCTTTTCAACACAACAGACCATACGTCTCTCGTGCTCCCACCAAGGCAAAAGCCACACGACATGTAGTTATTGGTTTATCATGATTCATGAACCAATAGTTATTTGGTTCATTATATAATTAATTTATGCATCATATATAAATTATTGGTTCGTATAATTAATTTCCAGAGTAGTAGTTCATATATAAATTATTTCTATATTATTATGCCAAATAAAGAAATAGAAAAAATAATACTATAATTATTAATTAAATCTTAAAATAATATTATGCCAAATAAAAAATAGAAAAAAACAGGTCGGTCTGTTTGGCCTACAGGCCATATAGAATACGGGTCAGGTAATGTTTTGGCCCGTTTTCCTATTTTGACCCGACCTAGCCCGACCCTTTGACCAATTTTACCACCCCTAGTGGTGTTGTTTGGTGTTAGCTTGAGGATAAGAAAATTACTAAGTTTGGGGTAGTTTCTTTGATGCCAATTTTAGGTTATACTCTATGTAATTTGCCTTTAAATTGGTGTTTAATCATTCATTAACTAAGAAAGTTATCTTCATTTTTTTTAGTTGAAGCATTGTCATTATTTTTAGCTTGCAAACTATTTTTTATGTGGTTTGATAGTTTAGAAAGGCTTTGCAAGAGAAAAAGAGAAAGAGAAAGGACTCCATTTTCACTCGACTGTAAACCAACAAAGTTAAATATGTTACTGCCACTTTGTTTACTATTGGATTGGGCTAAAATTTTAAGAGTGAATTCCGGACATCAAACTCTTTATTTTGAACGGTTAAATTTAAGTTTAGAGTTTGGACGCTTGAAATATGCATAAAAATGTAAGAAATAGAGTTTTCTGGCAAAAGCTAAATTTTAGTTGTTGGGGGGTGGCTCCCCAGCCCTAGAGGAAAAATTTTGGGTTGACACCCACCTTAGTTGTGGTCATTATCTTTTCCCTTCATTTTAAAGCCATATAAAAGGGTTTAGGCCGCTTTTAAGGGTATTGCTAGATTGTAGGAGGCTAGAAGCATTGTATGGCTACGTTGGCACCATGAAGAGGCTTGAAAATAAGGAATCTCTTCTAGTTTCCTTTCCTTTCATCTTATCTTCCATTGATCTTTTGTATTTTCCTTTGATTTTAGGTTAGTCCTTAAGAAAATGTGTGGTTAAACCCTTTTTTTGTTGGGTAAGGGTGTAGTCCACTCCTTCTCTAACTATGTATTGAACATTTTGTATGATTTATGTATTTATGTCAATGTTAGTGGCTCTTTCTTATACTCTATGCTTGTTTTGAATGGGAGAACATTACAAGATTTTACATTTTGGTTTATTATGAGAAAATGGATTGGGCCACCCAATGAGTTATATGCCTAGGGATAGGACATAACGCATTATTTTCTTTAAGGCCAAGTCGGAGTAATGTAAAGGCTTTTATCAAATAATCGAGGGATTCATATTTGGGGAAAGTGTCTTAGAATCTATTCGCTGAGGAATCAGGTTTAGTGATATTAATACCTCATTTACTTGATATTTATACATAACCATATAAAATAGGATAGCATATGCTTAAAAAGGAAGACAACAAAATTTAATGTCAACGTTTTTATTTATATTTACTTCAAATTTTATGCTTTAATCACCACAACATGTAACACCCCCTTATATACACGAGATATATAGAAAAATTTTTAGAAAGATATACATATTTATCACTCTTTATCTCGCGTATACAAGGACGTATATACATCTAATTTCCTTTGAATTTATAAAGTAAAAAGTTTTGAATTATTCAGAATGATAAAATGAACTTTCAGAAAATCATAAGTGATTAAAGATTACAGTATCATATCCAAAGAATAAGGTTTATTAAAGTTTAACATTTACCTTGAATTATAATCATCCAACTTAATACTGTATTAAGGTAAACTAAAACTAAAGATTTAATACCTCTACTTTGACTGTAACCAATCATTTCCTTATCTTCAAACCATGTGATTTTGAATCCTACTCTTGTCACATCTCTTCTCCTATCCGATTAAGGATGAGACCAATTTACCATCTTGTAATTTCATCCTTTCATCTTGAACTGCTAGCTATATATCATATAACATATATTTTGGACACAGAAATTCAAAAAAGAAGGAGTGAGAAACAAAATATAATACTTTACAGATAAGACATAAGCATAAGGGTTTTTACAATCTAATATAATAATTTCAATAACAATCATATATATAATCAATTATGAATGTAGAGTTTTCATAACATAACAATTATATTTTCATTCACAACCACCCACATAGAATGTCACAATCACATGAATGTCATGCAATGTTTTTAATACTATCATCTCATTCATCCTATGCATGTGGGCCCTTAAAGTTTTAGTTTGTAGTGGGCCAACCAGGAGTTTACACTGTTCCATAAATTCCGGATAATAATAACATAAATGCCTTCATAGCATATGAACAGCTCAACTGACGTGGAAACACTTAGAGACTATTCAGACTGAGAAAGTTTTTATTGTGAAAGTACCCGACACTAAGGAGCGACCCCAGGTCACCTGAAGCACTATTTCACACCCTCTCATCCCAAGGCTCGCAATTAAGCCTCCTCTAATGTATCATCGGTTTCTATAATCCGTCCCCAGGCAATATCACATCTTATTTCTCTTTAATGATTCATGATGCATGAACTACTCGCATATTTAGTTGGTTAAGACTTTTAGAAACTCAATTATTAAATACCATAAAGGTTCACAAAATCATCTCAATAAACTATACATTCTCATAAATTCTTCTTTGAACTTCTGTTATACAAAAACAAATTTAGTACAGTCTTCAAATTCAGATCTCACCAAAATTGAGTTTCCAAGCCTTAAATATCTCAAAACTTTCTCTTAAAAAAACTTCACATATTTACATAATCTTTCCAAATTTGAATCTTAACTAGATTGAGTTTAGAAATATCGACTATAAAATATCCTTTAGTTATTTCATTAGGGAAAACCAATTAAAATTTCTGATTTCTAAAAGAATATATATATTTTTTATCATTAATTAAGAATACTTAAAACAATAAAAATTTTCTTTAATTCAAGAATTAATTGTCTCAACCTCTGATTTTCATAAAATAGCTTCTTTCTAATACTAGATTTTATTCTAGAGATTAAAAATAAAGTTAATGAAAATTATTTCTAAGAAGAAATAAAAGACTAGAATAATGATAAAATACTTTCTCTTAGAATAAAAATTTAAAGAGTAAGGTAAGAAAATTCTTACTGAGTTTTAACTTTCTGTCATGCTTACTATATGCTCAAACTCCATATCACAAGGTCATCAATCATAATAAAATATTATCAATCACAATATCATCAATCATAATCAAATAATGTCAATCACGATCAAATAATATCGATCACAATTAAATATCATCAATAATAATTATAAACAAATCAATTAAATATAATTCAAATTTTAATGGTTATTTAAATTATTAAAATTGATTTTGAGTCCTTATAGTTCATTCCTTGCATAGGTCTATGTAAGTCCATATAATTCAGTCCTTGCATAGGTATAGTTCAGTCTATATGGGTCATAGTGGTCAAGTCCTTGCATAGGCATAGTCCATTTCATATAGGTTATAAAAGTATAGGTCCTTGCATAAGTATGTTAGAGTTACATCAGATATTTAATTTAAAATTTATTATAAATTTTAAGTTAAAAGGTTAATATTTTTAAAATACTAATCTTATTAAATTTAAAAGGAGTAGGGGACTCCTCCCATTATTCTTATGTCTTTTCATATTATATTCTTATCTCACTCCCCCTTACCTCTTGTATACTGATTCGTTATTGTAAATCCGTGCACGCCTCGTCTCTGAGTTCTAAAACATACCAATTTCATTTTAATATAGTTACAAGATGAAAATTAAGATCATTACTTAAAGAAAAAATGGTAAATTTTGAATAGTGAATAGTGAATAGCGAATAGTGAATAGTAAATAGTAACAGTAAATAGTAAAACGTGAATAGTAATGGTAAATAGTAAATCATGAATAGTAACGGTAAATAGTAAATCATGAATAGTAATAGTAAATAGTAAAACATGAATAGTAAAGGTAAATAGTAATAGTAAATAGTAATTTACTATTTGAATAGTAATTTACTATTGAAATAGTGTTTTAATACGCAGAATAGTAACTTAAAATAATATTATTTCCAGTATAATAATAGATTTCTAAAAACGATATAAAAATAACCCTAAAAAATATAAAAGAGATGTATTCGTACCTTAGAATTTTAACAGAACCTTCTTCAGAAAAATTTATTTCTCTCTCTTACTTCCACCATTATCTCACTAGCACTACTATATTAAGAAAACTTAATCTGAAATTGTGAATTCTAAAGAAGAATTCCTTTGGTATTTATAGAAAAAAAATTACTATGCATTCCATTATTTTAATATAAAAGTACTGTGCGTTTTTTAAAATTTAAAACATGGTTACTATGCACCTTTTGAAAATTTCATACATGCAGTGTTTTGCTTAGTAAATGTCCGCAAAATTATTAAGCCAAATAGTAACATTTCACTCGGTATATTTTAAATATTTAAAATTAATCCTTTTTGAAATTTAGCGATATTATATCAGTTCTCACTAATTTTATGATAAGTAATATAAAGTTTAAATTTTAAAAATCTAAAATTTTCTATTAATAAAAATTTATTAGTACGTTTTAAATTTTTTTACGATTGGTAAAAATCAAGATTTTACTCAAACCAATAATTTTTATATAGGTCTAATTGAAATGGATTTTAGAAAATTTTCTTATAATTTAACTTTACATTCTTGTAAATATTTTTAATTTTAAGTAACTTTATATGAATTTAAAATTATTTAAAATATATTATTTTATTAAAATATTTCAAAATTTTCAAAAAATTCCAGAAAATCATAAATATTATGTAGATCAAAAAGTTCTAAAGAACCATAGTCTAATTCCTTCAAACTTTTATTTTAAAATTCTAATAAGAGTTAAATCTTAAATATGTAAAAACATAAATATAAGAAGATAAAATAAATATGGTGAATAATAAAGATATTAAAAATTCTTAATATAATTTCCTTAATTAGTGAATACTAATTAGGTCATTTTAAAATTCTCATTCAGAAATATTTTTATTTTATTATTATTATTTAAAAAACAAATAATTAAATATAAATACCAAAATTTCAAAAAAATGATAATAATAAACTAACTTATATTTAGTATTTCTCAAGAAAGATATATTAATATCTATTTTCTATTTGTGTTGAAAATGGGATGTTGCACAACATCTTTCATCTTTAATAACAATTATGCATGTTTATGAATATTATATATAGTTTTATAGTGATTTTAGAAGTATAGATTGTTATTTTATCTATTATTGTACAAGTCCTTATGGATATGATACTTTTACTCCCAAATTGAAACTATAACGAATATTTGGTATGCTTGCAAAAGTCCCAACAACATCTCCACCACTAGAACTCCTCGAATTACGCCTATTGCGCTCCCAATAACCAGCATACTTAGGCTTGGCCCAATCAATGAGTAGGTTACACCAAGCCTCATCCCTTATCTAGTATGGACAAGTAGGGTTTTGGTTGTCCTTCTCCCTCTTATAGCTTTCTTGAGTATGTCTCTTTGGAGATGTTTAATGACCTTCATGAATGCGATCGTCATAAGCTTCACATGTGAGTTGGTAAAGGTAATATCATCTTATGATTTTAGATAGTATAAAATATTTAAATAATTAAATAATTAATTTGAAGTACATTGTATTAAAATACCATTAAAAGTAACTTACCAGCCATTGTTCCCATCATAGTGTTTAGATTGCGTTAGGAACGTCCTTCCACTACTTCCATTGGCCACGAAGATGGACGTAGATTACCTTGCAAAGTGTGATCGTCCCTTTGTTTTATGTGTGAACTGATCTAAACTCAATAATATACTTCACAAATCAATATTTAAAATTTAAAAGACATTAATGTGTAAAAGTTAAAAGACATTTTAAATAATCAATTATGTCTACCATCCTCGATAGGGGTCAAAATATACTTCCCAGCCTTGTCATGGAGTGAATGAGTCTTTACATGTACACGCCTCTGCCGAGTTGGCTGGGGCTCTTGAGCTTGCTCTTGAACCCCATCTCGGATCTCCTTTTCTTGAGGGGATTACCAAAGTCATCCTTGGCCAAGCAAGAGGGTACAAGGTAAACATTATTCTCTTCCCTCAATGGTTGAACACAACCCAAGTTGGGTATCATATGAATCTCTAAGTCAGTCGTCGGGCTTTCAACAATGATAATTAAGCGATTGAGTCACTCACGCAACTCACTTGGTCATAACATCCTCTTTGAGACCCTCAAATAACTTGGGGCTTCCCTTCCTCTGTCCATTACACTATTAATAATTGCGATCACAAATAACCATTTAAAGGATAAATCAAACATTAACAATAACATAAAAACAATTATAAATCAATTTTGAGACTCTACTTCATTTTATTTATGATGTGGTTCCACAACATTAATAGGTTGTTGCTCAATATTGATGTTAAAAGAGTTAAAGTTATCTATGACTTGAAATACAACAGTGTTACTTGTTCCATTAACCAAAGCATGTTCCACTCTCTTTAATTTCACTTATGCTTGCTCAATCCAAACCTGTGTTTGAAATTGAATTCAGATAAGTGAAATCTAACCTTACTTTTATTCTAAATCTTAAAACATTTTTAACCCACATAAACTCACCTCATACCATTATCTAAATAATAATAAGATTGCTCTATACTCTTATTAACAAACTCTCCTAACCCCCTAATAAACTCAATTTTTAAACCTCTCTTATAGAGAAAAACCTTATCATACATTTACAAACGGCTTGACAAAAAATCGCATTGTCAATACGTCACTAAGTTACAACACGTGCATTATTTAAAATTGCATAACAAATCTATATTAATTATATAAAAATTCTATATTTTAAAATTTATTCCTAACAAACTAACTTTATACAATAAGAACAAATATCAACATTTTCTAAAGTATAATAGTGTAAATCAACTATCATAGAACTCTTACAAGTATCATAATAAACTTTAAATCATAAGATTAAGAGAATCAAAAAGGGATACTAACCTTAAACTTAAAACAAGTTTCAATCAGTTCAAACCTTTCCTTTTTGTATAAAAAACAAGATGCAACCAACGAGACATAAAATGGTTGCCTCTACATTCCAAACAAGTAAAAGTTATTTTTAAGAAGTTGTATGAAAAGTAAAGTTTGAAAAGAAATTGAGAAATAAAGGAGGGGCGTTACTTGCCCAAGATATATTTGAACATTGCATTGGTGTCTTGTTAGACGCAATGATCAACACAAAACAAGTTGTCATCTTGGCCCTCTATCATGTAACTGTCGTAAGATCTGCATCATTGGTTTGTTGCATTGGAGGCCTCCAATGAAAATATATATGTTGTTTTTTTTTATTCTTCAGGTCATTGTGTCGCTTTTCTTGATGCAATGTTGCATTAAAGTCGCAATCCCACACAATATTTCTAGGCTAAAAAACAAATCTTTTTGTAATGTAAGTTTTTATCCTTTGATATAAAGTACCTATGGTAGGTATTACCAACCTTACCAATTCCAACATTGTACAATTGTTGATAACCTCCAAAGGCAATAATTTTTCCTTCACGTAACTGAAGATCTAAAAACATAAACTAGATGCCTACCCAAATCTTTTTAGATTTTGATTTGTTAGCTTTGGAGGGTAATTTTCTCTCACTTTTCAAAAGTGATAACACTTAGATGCCATATCTTTCATCTCCCGACACTGTGCAAAATTTACTTTTGACTTTTCGAGGTTTCTTTCTTCTTTTCAACATATCCAACACCAAGTTTATCCTCGGGTGAAGTCTTAATTTAAAAATCCGATTTAATTTGTCAGTCCCTCATGTAAAATTGGCCAAATTGTCAACCATGAGACTCTTCTTTTTCCTAAGGGTGGGGTGATTAAATGTGAATCATTACTTGTCTAATTCATGTCGTTTGTTTAATTCATACGTGAAATTCTGGAACATTGAATATTCAGAATCTTTTACGCAGTCAAGCATTGAGCAATTCAATCAGAACTTGGGTATACTCTCACCACAAATTTAAATGCGCACAACAGTTGAAAAAACATAGTAATGCGCGCCACAAATGTTGTTTACGAGCAATTTCCTCAAACCAAATTACCGGAAATTTAGAATACTTTTCAAACTTTCTCTATACTGCACTCTTTTTTTTTTTTTGCCATGTGTTCATCCATTTTGGATCCAAAGACTGTTATGTGTAGAATCAATACCAATATTCTTATTTTTCAGATATATAAATTCTAGAGTAGAATTTGTCCTAAATAGTGAGTATTCTCTATGTAAGGTATATTGCATAGATAAAATCAAGTTGACCAAATTGATATTAATTAGGATAAAATATATGTTTACATTTTTAAACGTATTATTGCATAATCGATTTAAAATATACTCTGAAAAATTTTAAAATTAATTTTTCAATAACCAAATTAAAAATATAAGTTTCTATTAATTATTTTAAGAAGAACAAAAAAAACCCATTTAATTTCAGATCATTCAAATTAAGACAGAAAAAAATACATTTGAAACAAGTAAAGGAGCATACGTATATTTTAACCTATTAATTAATAATGTGAATAAAATAGACCTATGTGACAAATTTGAGAATAGATTCATAAACCCCTTATAAAATTTGATAAATATTATTGCTAGATATTGTCCATCAATCATGATCTTGCGAATAATCACACTGTAAGGCGTAAGCAATTATTCAGCAATCCACAAATTGTTCTGGAAGATTTTGAAGTCATCAAGAGGACCAAACAGTTATCATATGGTGATGATCAATTAGGGAATCGAATCAATCCGTCTTCAGTTGTCATGAAACATTGCAACGTGACCAATATCTCGCGAATCACGAATTAAAGTTCTAACTGATCATTGAGTTAGACATGTTCTTAGCAATAATGCGGCCGCTCAACTACTCGTTAAACTATCTTCATTTTTTTTAAAAATAAGGTACCCTTTAAGAATAAATTAATACATAAAACAAAATGCTGTTAGCTCAAAGAGGATCTAAACATACTCTTGCATGTTGTAAGATTGTTATGACATAAATTATAAACATGTTAATAAATTAAAACAAGAAAACAAAAATGATAAAACAGAAATTCCAAATTCTTCTTTCGGCGTCTGCGTTACGTTGTCTCATATTTGCGATTTCAAGGAATGGAGGTTTTGGCTACTGTTTTCTGCCAGCTGTGTCGTGCACTCATCGTGTTTTGTGTGATTTGTTGGAGTAAATAAATATGACTATCTCGCATAGTACATGACCCAAGGGGAGCCATGGAGAATATTTACGCGCCTTTGGTTGGATTTGTGGGCTCGCCTCATCATGCAAGCCAGTGGAAGTCAACAAAAACATGATACAAAACACGAAAAACAGTTCTATTCTCGAGATTTTGATATTTTGGAGCGGTTTTGAAAAAAAATTGCAAAGTGTCTGTAATAAAAAGAATTTGTGGTTTGGGGTAATTTGTGTCAAATTAATCTTTTAATTTTATATTTTTAGGGTGTGATTTTGTAAATTCGCAGCACCCCAATTTCCCTTCCCCTACATTTCTCCATTTCTGTCTTGAAGTTGTCCCTCTCACGGTGGTGTTCTGCTAGTGTTTCAACATTTGCGCCTTCAACTTCTCCCGCTCTTAAGTGGTGTTGTGCAGGTTTTCCTTTCTTGCATTGTTTGTTTATTAGTTGTGTGGTCCTGTAAGTATTTTTGTTCTCATTTGGTATCAATTTGTTGAAAGATACACATTTCTAAACCTTTTGAAGTTAATTTTTTTTAATAACATTTGTATTTATGCTTTGTATTGTAAAAAAATATTTTTTTCATTGATAGTGTGATTTGTTCATGCAATAGTAGAATAAGGTTGTGTAAATAAAACTATAACCTGAATATATTTTAATAATATTTGTGTTTTTGTTTCGTATTGTATAAAAATATACTCTTTTACTTGATAGTGTGATTTATTTATGCAATAATATATTTTTTTACTTGATAGTGTGATTTGTTTATGTGTAGATGAAATCATAAACTAAAAATATTTTAATAGTTGTTGTTGAATAATAATTTTTCATGTAATTATGAGTTAATATTTTAATTGAAGTAGCATCGTAATATTTTAAAATAAGTTTTATTTAAAGATAAAATAATAGTAGGAAATAGTATGAAAAAAATCGATAATATTGTATGGCTAAGCATATTGTGTTATAACTATATTTTTGTGTGTTTATAAATAAAATGGTTGTGTAAAAAGGCCTATGTGTATATTCTACATCTTTATATTTGAATGAATTTTTATTTTATTAATTTAACGATCAGGTTCAATAATATTTTTAAATTATGTAATTTTAAAAGACCTAAACATACGAAATGGTAAATATTATTGTATTAATAAGTGTGTGAAAGCTATTGGTTTCCATATATAGTATATAATTGATTTTTTTTATTTAAACGAAGTAGTAGAATTTTATAAAAATACAAATCAAGATCAAACTCATATTAATTGATTTATGATTGTGTAATGAATGTTTTTATTGATGCATTTTAATTTATTGGTTTATGGTTTAGGGTTTTTAGTGAGATAATATTTAATATTGATTTTTAATGTTGTGTAATTTATTGTTTTATATGTGAATAAATATAGTATGAAGAAAATTCATAAAATATCAAATAAAATATTATGGGAGAAAAAGAAAAAAAGTAAGGTAAGTAGTATTGGTTTTGTCGTATTGAAGTTTTCTTGTCATAAAATATTGTTAACTTTATTTGTTTAAGTGTAATATTTTTTTATTGTGTTTATGAAACGTAAAATAATCATGTGTATATTGTAAGATGGACGCATCGTCTTCATTAATGCATTAGTAAGACAAAGTTAATCTCAATCCTGAAAATCCATCACTATTGAGATTTCAAAATGTGCATGTATCAGAATCAGTATGGAATGAAAGACCAGATCAGATTTTAAAATTTAGACGTGCATTGGTTTTTTGTGGTGGAAAAGGTTCTGTCTCAGAACAAATTGTGCCACTCTTACAGAGAGCCGGTTTCCTAACTTCATTTTTTTAGGTAGAGCTTACCTTGGTGTTTGCCCTTGTGGAGAAATGGAGACCTAAAACCCACACATTCCATATGCCACCTGGTGAGTGCACTATTACCCTTCAAGATGTAGTAGTGTAGGTTGGGTTGCGAGTGGATGGTCGACCCTTGATAATTGATACATCTGAATGGGATTGGCGTGCAATAGTGCAAAATTTGTTTAGCGTGTATCTGCCTGAAGATGCGTTTCATGTTGGTTGTCTACAGATGAAGTGGCTTTCAGACAACTTCGCCAACATTAAGGACCGCCTTGGCAATGATGTGTAATTGCCACTAGAGCTTATATTTTGCAGTTGATTGGTGGTGTTATGTTACCTGATCAGTCTAGTAGGGTCTCTTTGATGTATCTGCCCTTACTAGAAAATCTTCATAGATATGGTGAATATAGTTGTGGTTCCGTAGCATTGCGCTATCTGTACTGTGAGTTATGTAAGACCATTAATCATGACCGGTCATCAATTTATGGTTTTTATCTACTACTTTATGTATAGGCATAGGACGGGTTTCTGAGCATTTCTTTAAATGTCCTACCTCATGATAGACTTCCAGGAACCCCATGCTACGAGGTAACACCGTTAATTTTTATTTAAATTTTAATTTATGTTTTTAACAAAGTATTGTCATATGTTATGTGTTACCGTATGTAAAGAACACTTGTTCTAATGTAAAATGTCATTGTAAGTGGTTAGGAAGTCAAACCTTTAAGGCCATTAGGCAGGACATTGACTTCTATCGGTGTGTCTTTGACCAAATGAAATGTATTCATGTAAGAAAGTTAATTCCAATGTGTTAAAGTAAAGTCTGAACTCATGATTGAGCAGTCTGAACCCAATGTGATTTGTTAATGATACACATAAAGACTCTTAGCTAAAATGAATTATGTACTGCTTGTTTGTCTAACAATTCTGTTCAAGTGTGTTGGGAGTCCGTAGAATTCCAGTTGCAAAAGAAAGGGGCAGTCTATAGAAATCAATTCGCTAAGTCCGTACTCATTCAAGCTTCAATGGATCAAGTCTTTTGATTCCTTAAGACCTTCAGTAAATTGCACTCTAGACCTCTAGAAAATATGTGACCTTTCGAGTTCTTCACAAAGGATCTTTCCTTACTCAATATGAAGATGCATAAACTTTCTCTAAACTCTCTGAAGCTATCATAAAAGAGGCAATCAATAGAAAAGTTGAAGACTTCTTCACGCTGATTAAGAAAACTGTCTCACATATATCAAGATGTCAGAAAAATTACATTTGGTTAGAACAGATAGCCTAAGGTCAACTGCTATTAAGTGTACGTGATTTCCCAAAGTACATAAGCAAAAATGATTTTTTACTGAAATCTTTCGAAGTTGCCCAGTTAAGGAAACTTATCTGAAGCATATTCTTGACTCACTGATAACACAATCCTCAAGAGACCAACATCCTTCAAAGCTAAACCAACGGATATCTTTTAGAAGGATTATAAATACAAAAAGCTTTTAGAAACAAGATATAGATGCTACCTGACTCAATACTTAAACTTTCTCTTGTTTTCTCTCTAGAAACCTAAAGTTTGTAAGACTTTCCTTGAAAGTTTCTAAGTTCTTGTATTTACTACTTAAGTCATTTTTGTAGTTCTGCTTAGTGCAGACCATGACTTATAGTAGTCTATAGCTTAGTGTACCTTGTAATCTTCTCATATCCTAGTATGATGAGTTATTTGGTTGTTGTGTTTTGAATGTGATTACAGGTTTAAGGATTTTGATAATGACAAAACACTCTTGAAGAATTCCTTGCAAAAACAAAGATATGGAATCAGACTCAGAAAAATTGTGAAGCTAATCAATTAGGGAGTCTCAGCTAATCGATTAGGCAGCTTCTGTTTTGGAACCACTGCATCAGGACATTAAGCTAATCGATTACAGCATTTCAACTAATCGATTACAGAGCCACTGGAATTACAATAATCGATTACATGCATGGTTTAATCGATTAACAAAACCAAAAATGGCATTAAAGGTATCAGGTATAACAGCTAATCGATTAAGATAATTCAGCCAATCGATTAGAAGGCTACTGGAATTAATCTAATCGATTACTATGACTATATAATCGATTACGAAGCTGTGAAGATAAATTAAATGCATCAGGTATCACTGCTAATTGATTACAAGGCAAAGTTCAATCGATTACAAAGCTTCTGACTTGAAGCTAATCGATTAGGCAATGGGAACTAATCGATTACATAGCGAACAGAGATGAAAAATTCAAAGTGTAATCAATTATAGCTTAAAGCATAATCGATTACGATAGTGGGAAAACGCATATCAGTGGGAAACCAGCACATTTCTCCATCATTCCTTCAGACACCCACTACATGCAACGGCTAGGAAGACCAAGACACTTACCAAAGCTCAGAAATGACTCTATAAATGCAAGAGGAACTCAAGCACAAAACACACAACAAGAAGCTATCATTCTTTACTTACTCTTGTGCTTAGCAAGCCCTTATTCTTGTATATTCTGAATTTTCATTTGCATATTCTCTCTTCTTGAGAGTTATAAATTTGAGAGAACCTTCACTTGTACATCTACTCTATTGAGAGAGTCACTTGCTTGTAAACACCAAACACCAAAGTTCACTCTAGATTGAGTGGTTGTTCACTCTAGGTTGAGTGTTACAAAGGTTGGGGTTCAATCTATGGGATATTGTGAGATTGAGAGATTGGGTGGGGTGCCCTTATACTTGTGAGGATTGGGTTCTTGAGTGTGGGACACTAGGAAGCCGCAATTGCTCAAAGTTGTATCTCTAGTCTACAATAGTGGAAATCCTCTAAGTGGGTTGCTTAGAGGCGAGACGTACACTGGATTGGTGGAACTCGTTAAATCGGTTTGCAAGCTCCTCTTCCCTACTCTTTTACTTTCATATACTATGCTTAATTGGATTGTGTTGATTGATTGTGGCTTGCATACTTAAACTTTTTTAATTTGGTAAACTTTGAATACTGCACACCAAGTATTTGTCAAATTGTCTCAGCTATATTTACCTTTGATTTGCCTTACACATTTCATTAAACTTGATTTCACTTGCATAATCTTATAAATTTGAACATAAGAATCAAGTTCAAAATCATTCCAACTAAAAGTTTTAAAAACTCAATTCACCCCCCCTCTTGAGTATTGAGGCCACTTGAATAATAGTTGTAACCTTAAATACTCTCTCTACCATCACTGTGTATTTTCTGGTGTGTTGCCAGGATTTATTAGTGTTGGGAAACACTGTGGCCTGAAGAGGCTTTCGTAAGAATACTTGGGTTTTTAGCCAGGAGTGACTAGTGTCAAGAATACTTTGGTATAAGCCAGAAGTGGCTAGAGTCAAGAATACTTGTGCACTGGGCCGGTGTAGATTGTAAAGGCGTTTTACAATAGTGAAAATCCTTTAGGCTAAAGGGGTTGGACTAGCTTCTAAGTTGGAAGTGAACTAGAATAAATTTCCGCTGTGTATTTTCCTTATCCCTCATCTCTGGTCTGTTCAAACTATTTTTCTCTTGAGCTATCTATAAGCGAATTATTACGAAAAAAAGTTTAAGACTTATTCAACTCCCTTCTAAGTCTAAATCTGTACCATCACAATGCATAAACCATTTAAAGCATCATTCAAATTCATTGACTAATGAGTTGTTGTCTATGTTGCACAGATTGTTTAGACCCCTTATAGTGATGAAGTGTTGCAGACGTTGCCTGAAATTTGTAGTCTGTGGGCATTGATGTCGATTATGTCGTTGTTTACAATGTTGGCATATAATGGTATTTCGTTGACTATCAACCCAATCCATTTCATTATGAATACAAAATGATTTTGGACGACCCTTTACGTGTAACCTTAACGGTTCAGGGGTTAGCTTCTAGTCATCGTCAGTCTCTAGGAGATCATCATCATTATCAATGGGATACCACTAGCCAAAATACGCATTAATGATGTTTTCTTGTGTGTACGCCAGATGAATGAACTGAAAATAGTCCATGCTAACCACTTGACACACTGAAATAACGTGTGAATAAGGAAACCGAAATGCTTGAAACATCCGATAGTCACAAGACGAATTTGTTGACAATTTGACTATGTACTTTTTGCCTCCTCGTTGTGTGACTAGGTCAAACCTTTTCTCAACCTCGAACCAGTTACCTTGCATATCATACCTATGAACCTGGTGACTGCAAGCAGTTGCTTAGTTTTTCCCTAATAGTTCTATTAATTTTTTTGTGTACCTCAACCTCTCCTCAAACTTTGATCTTGCTCGTGCACCCTGTCGGACAAAGTATTCAACTATAGGGGCATACGTGCACTTTACCAAAGTTGTAATTGGCATATTACGTGCACCCTTTAGCACCTTGTTGATGCATTCGGAAGGGTTGGTCATCATATGACCAAATCTATGTCCCTCATCATCGTATGCCAGACTCTATTTCTCTTTAGGAATTCCATTAATCCACACTGCAATCTCCAATTTCACCTCTTGAAATTTGTTCAAATTCCTATCAAATACATCCCTATTGGCAATGTACCCTGCAAAATTAAGTACTGACTAATTAGTTTTGCATTACAAAATAAATAACTAAATGCAACAAAATCAATAGTTAAAATTGTTAAAATTACTAGCAAAATGTCTAATGCAAAACACGTGATATGCATTTGGCGGTTGCCACCCAATTTGGGGATTTAAGATCGCAGACTTTATGCTTTAGTGTCGATTAGAGATTAGACATATGTCTATCTTAGTTGTCACATGAATCCTAATTTGGGCCAAGAACCACGTCCATGTCTGTAAGGTTTTCCCTTCCACTATTGCAAATGCAATTGGTTACATGTTATTATTGTTGTCATGAGTCATTGCAATCAATAAAGTATGTTGGTATTTTCCATACAGAAATATGTCATCCATTTATAGTGTGGGCTTGCAAAATGCAAACGCATCAGCACATTGTTTAAATGTCCAAAATACACGTTTGAAAGTTTGAAAGTGTGTATCAACTTTAGTCCTAACGTAGTACTCAGTGGTTGTGGGTTAGTACATTGAACCAGGTGCAACCTCATGCATATGACACAACCAGCCTGGCAACAAAGTGTATATGAAATTTTGAATCCACATTCACCCAATATCGTCTCTTGGATCATGGAAATAGAAACCAATGGGTCTTGGTTCACCATTCCTGAATGTAGTGTGTCAAACCATAAATATACACTTTTAGGACATAATGGTATAAAGTATAACAAAGACAAGTACATAATATGGACATACCTAGTATACATGAGCAAATAAACTCCTAATCTAGCTTCAAATGGTCCTATGATAGTTCAACATTGATTCAAGTGTAAGCTCTTGCCCACTTACTCACCACCCATATCTTTGTTTTCTTATAATATTACCCCTATCCTCCAAGGATAACCATCTAATTGATTTGGACATTTCACTATTAAAAATGTTGGTTTAGATTCAACCATAATGCATATTTGATGTTTCTTCATAGAGTATTGTTTCAAGGCGGTCTGGACTTTAGAATATGATGTAAACTTAAGTCAAACATACAAATCATCACCTAGACGCTAGTCGGGTTGGTTCTCTAACCCAAGTTGAGTTTGTTCTTGGTCAGGATGCTCCCAATTTATATTACTATAATATGGTGAGGATGCCCAAAATGGCATACCCGCATTGCCTGTAAACCACAAAATGTTGATCACCGTTACATAAAAATATCAACTACCCTAAACAACCTAATTTAATATTACTAACCTGTCATCATTGACACTGGTGGAACACCGTTGGGTAAAAGGGTCACAACACCAACTGGATTCCTTAACCGTGACATCTCTGGCATGGAATCAAAGTTGCCTTCAACATCAATGTCTATATCACCATAATTGGGAATATTTTGTTCATTGGATCCATCCTTCTCACTACTCTTATATCCCTCAGCAACATTAAAATCAGAATCATCATCGTCTGTTAAACTAGTACTAATTTCATCTTCCACAACAAATAAAATCAAAATTTTAGCTTGATATTTGATGAATAATAATTTTAGTACCAACTACAAACTACATATAGAAGTTTTCTAATTATACTTACTTCCTATCAGTGTGATACATTGTGAAGGGCATCTTTGTGTGTCATGCATTAAACACCCAACTTGATCGAAATCAACATATATCTCAAGTGCAAATATATTAGATTGTAACTCAACATACTCAATAACAGTTCAATCTCCTCATCATCATTTATTTGAAAAGCCATAAATTTATGTTTTCGTTTATCAATAACCAACATATTCGTTAATTGAGTAATCACTTGAGTCTTTTCAAGCTCCAACTTATCAAAATTCTTTCTTTCAATTGGTCCGCAGTAATACCTCGCTTGACCCGCATCAACCTGGTGTCATCGTTAAATGTATAGCCCTCCGAGCTTTCATATTTTCGCAAATCAGTGTACAAAATCACTGCTATCGGAGTATACATTCTTGTAACCCTTAAATTCAACAACTTTGAAAAAAATTCTTCCTATCAATTCCCCTGTCGCGACCGGGATCGTGACGGGATGGCCGACCCTTAAATGTAAAACGGGTTTTTCGAAATCCTTTCGAAAAGAAAAACAGGGAGTCGCCACCAATATTTTTTAGGATAAAAATATCGGAAAAACCTCTTTTTTAAAACACTGGTTATGAAAATGAAATTCTAAGTTCGGGAGTCGAGTTACAGGTGAGGAAGGTATTAGCACCTCACAACTGTCCGTTATAAAACGGTTACCTCAAATTGATAGCGCTTATTTCAAAATAATCTAGAAATTATTTTAACTTCTTTTATGAAAAGAAACATACAAAATGACCAAGCAGACACAAACAAAAAAAAACAGACTGAATAATAACAGTAAGAAATCTGACCAAACAGCGACAGTAAGAAAGAAGAAAACAACAACGATAGAAAACTAAACAGTGACAGTAAGAAAACGAATAATGACAATAGAAGGTTAAGATAGTAATAGTAAGAAATGACAAAACTATGACAGTAAGAAACTCGACAAAACAACAATTATAAGAAAAAATAAAATAAAACAAAGTGAAATTAAAGGTTAACAGGACATCTCATCCAAATTAACCTTAATTTGTACATAAATTAAAAGATTAAAATAAAATCAATGAAATAAATAAAAAAAGAATAAAATTGATTAAAAAATATTATTTTTCATAAAATACAAAAAAAACATGAGATTAACAAGACGTCACGTCTAAATTAACCTCATTTTAAAGAAAATATTATTTTAAAATAAAAATATTAAAACATGAGATTAACAAGACGTCGCGTCTAAATAAACCTCATTTCAAAGAAAATATTATTTTAAATAAAAATATGAGATTAACAAGACGTCGCGTCTAAATTAACCTCCTTGCGACAATAAAATTTAAAATATTGACTATATAAAATTAATTAAAATAATAGCAGAGACAGAGAAATTAGTAATGAAAAAGTGGGCCCGACAGGAATTGATTCCCGCTCCTACGTATTCTCAAGTGTATTGAGAAATCAGGGTCACGTAGTTCTTTGGAAATTAATTTTAAAAGAAAAATATTTAAATTATTTTTGATCAATTTTGATAAAGAAAATTCATGAGGAAGGAGAAATACAAGGCGAAGTAAGATCGCACGTGCATAAACCTTCGAGACCTAATAACAACGATGTAGGCAAAAGTAATTTTGCACGACATCGCCCATAAAGTTTTGAAATAATTTTTATAAAAGAAAATATATATAACAAAAATTAACATGAAACTATCTATTTTAATTTTTACAAAAGAAATTAAGTTTTTTTTTTTATATTTCACCATAAAATACTATAAAAATATTTTTTTGGGTTTTTGTGATTTTTTATTTCACTTCTAATAAAAATCTATTAAATTTAGGAATAATTTTATTTTAATTTAACTAAAACTGAAAAATTCATTTTTTATTTCTTTTATTTATTTATTTTTAAAACATATATATTACTATTTTATTATTATTATTATTATTATTAACATAACATAAAAAAAACAACTAAAAATAACATTGGGCTTTAAGAGCCCATTTCCTAAAAAAAGAGGAGTAGTAGTAGAAATGGGCCTCACTAGCTGAGGCCCAAAACTAAACCTAAAACTAAAGAAGAGAGGGGAAAAGAAAGCAAAAGAAGAGAAGAGAAGAGAGGGGGGGCGGCGGCAGAGAGAAGGTGAGGAAGAGAGAGAGAGAGAAAAAAGAAAGAAAGAAGAGGAAGGAGAAGAAGAAAAGGGGATCCGGGAGAGAGAGAGAACCCGAGAAGGAGAGAGAGAGATGTTCGCCAGTGGAGGTCACTGGCGCCGGTGAGAGAGAGGGTGAAGGAGGGAGAGAATCGGAGAGAGGGAGGAGAGGGAGATCGGAGGAGGGGGGTTGACGCCAGTGAGGGAGAGGGAGAAGAAGGGAGAGGGAGAGAGATCGTCCGAGAGAGAAAGAGGGAGGGAGTAGAGGAGAGAGAGATACCCTTCTTCTTCTGATCTTTCTTCCTCCTTTTTTATCTCTGTTTTTTTTTATTGTTTTTTTTGGTTTTTGGTTTTTATTGTTGTTGTTTGAGGTTGGTGATGGTGGGTGACGGAGAAGGAGAGGGAGGAGAAAGAGAGAAATCGGAGGGAAAGAGGGGGAAGGAAACCGAGAGGGAGAGGGAGAAGAGGGACGCCAGAGAAGGAGGGGGGAGTCCGAGAGAGAGAGATCGAGAGGGAGCGGATCTGAGAGGGAGAGAGATGTTCACCGAGAAGGAGAGAATGACGGAGACCGAGAGACCGAGAGAGCGAGAGAGTGACGGAGAAGAAGAGATTGAGGGAAAGTGGCGCCGGCGGAGGGAGAGGGAACGACGTCGGTGGAGGGTTCTGGCTTGGGCAGAGGCGTTCACACAGGGAGGATGCCGGCTCGAGGTTGGGACTGTCCCGGTTCTGTTCGCAGGGGGTGGTCGGTGACGTCGGAGGCAGTGACCGGTGACAGCTTCCTTCCTTACCACTGATGCTATTTTTGCTGTTTGGAATGCTTTGTTTTGCTATTTTTTATTTGTTTGTATAGGTTGCTGTTGGGAAGTGATGAGGTGAGGGAGATGAAGCTTGGTAGTGCTATTGGGTCTGTTTTAGAGGATGAAGAAGTGGAGTCTGTTAGTGGGGGTGATTGATGATGGTGATGGAGAAGGGTGTTCTGGTGATGGTGCTCGGATGATAAAGAAGATGAAGAAGTTAGTGCTGTTAGGGATGAAGAAGAGATCCAGTTGTGGGTAGTGGGGTGGTGATGAGGATGAAGGAGATCCCCCGAGTTTTGTGGGGTTCTGAAGGATGAAAAAGGGTGAAAGTGGAAGGAAACCAATCCCAGATTCTGCACCGGGATTTCTGGAAAGGGGGACAGAAAAATTATTATTTAATTTTTAATAATTAAAAAAAATGAAAGAATTTGGTGTTTACAGCTGCCCCTCTTTACTTTCTTTTCACGAAAGTATGAATGATTTATTCATATCGTGAAAAGGAAGTAAAGACGTAAACACCATCTTGACACTAACATCCTCAATGAGGTGACGAATTTGACAAATAGAAGACTCAAATAACACCAGCTTCGGCAATAAGAAAGACTTAAAAGTACCAACTTTGGCGATGATGACTTAAAGAAGAACCAACTTCGACCAATTAGAAAGCTTAAGAGGTATGATGAAGACCTAAAGAGTTGTCAACTTTGACAATTAGGGAAGATGAACAAGGTTCCAAATTTGATGACTGAAATTTGAGCTTCCTCCTAAAACATGAACAAATCAAGGGGTACTTCCTTAATATTGAAAATGGATTAGCCTAGAGAGGAACACTTAAAGCTTCGAAGAAATATGAATGACAGGAAATTGTCCCAACATGTTTGGATCGAAGGATACAGCCTAGGAATGGGTACCTGAAGCTTTTTGAACAAATGACCAGAGGGAGTGGGTTCCTGGGAGGCCTTTGATAGAAAACAAATGATTTGAGGGGATGCCCTTGGCTCAAATTGGGAAATGTAATAGCCTAGGAGTGGGTTCCTAAAGCTATTTGATAGAAAATAAATGACTTGGGGGATGCCCCTGGCTCAAATTGGGAAATGTAATAGCCTAGGAGTGGGTTCCTGAAGCTATTTGACAGAAAATGAATGACTTGGGGGAAATGCTCCTGGCTCAGATTGAAAAATGGGATAGCCTAGGAGTGGGTTCCTGAAGCTATTTGACAGAAAATGAATGACTTGGAGGAAATGCCCCTGGCTCAGATTGAAAAATGGGATAGCCTAGGAATGGGTTCCTGAAGCTATTTGACAGAAAATGAATGACTTGGGGGAAATGCCCCAGGCTCAGATTGAAAAATGGGATAGCCTAGGAGTGGGTTCCTGAAGCTATTTGACAGAAAATGAATGACTTGGGGGAAATGCCCCTGGCTCAGATTGAAAAATGGGATAGCCTAGGAGTGGGTTCCTGAAGCTATCTGACAGAAAATGAATGACTTGGGGGAAATGCCCCTGGCTCAGATTGAAAAATGGGATAGCCTAGGCATGAGTCCATGAGGCTTTAGCTGAGAAATAAAAGACTTGGGGTGATACCCCTAGTTCAACAGGAAAAGAAAGGATTGGGGTGCTGCCCCTTGGTTGACAGAAATAAAAGGTGCCTTGTTTGGCGGCTGGAAAGTAAAGGGTGCCTGAATAGGCGAACGGAAAGGAAAGGGTGAATGAATAAGTGAAAGTAAAGGGTGCCTGAATAGACAAAAGTAAAGGAAAGGGTGCCTGAATAGGCAAAAGTAAAGGAAAGGGTGCCTGAATAGGCGAACGGAAATGAAAGGGTGCCTGAATAGGCGAACAGAAAGGAAAGGGTGCCTGAATAGGCGAACAGAAAGGAAAGGGTGCCTGAATAGGCGAACGGAAAGGAAAGGGTGCCTGAACAGGCGAGCGGAAAGGAAAGGGTGCCTGAATAGGCGAGCGGAAAGGAAAGGGCCTGAATAGGCAACTGGAAAATAAAGGGTGCCTGAATAGGCGATTGGGAAATAAAGGGCCTGAATAGGCGACTGGAAAGTAAAGGGCCTGAATAGGCGATTGGAAAGTAAAAGGCCTGAATAGACGAATGGAAAGTAAAGGGTGCCTGAATAGGCGATTGGAAAGTAAAGGGTGCCTGAATAGGCGATTGGAAAGTAAAGGGTGCCTGAATAGGCGATTGGAAAGTAAAGGGCCTGAATAGGCGAATGAAAAGTAAAGGGTGCCTGAATAGGCGATTGGAAAGTAAAGGGTGCCTGAATAGGCGATTGGAAAGTAAAGGGCCTGAATAGGCGAATGGAAAGTGAAGGGTGCCTGAATAGGCGATTGGAAAGTAAAGGGCCTGAATAGGCGAATGGAAAGTAAAAGGTGCCTGAATAGGCGATTGGAAAGTAAAGGGTGCCTGAATAGGCGATTGGAAAGTAAAGGGTGCCTGAATAGGCGAATGGAAAGTAAAGGGCCTGAATAGGCGAATGGAAAGTAAAGGGTGCCTGAATAGGCGATTGGAAAGTAAAGGGCCTGAATAGGCGAATGGAAAGTAAAGGGTGCCTGAATAGGCGATTGGAAAGTAAAGGGTGCCTGAATAGGCGATTGGAAAGTAAAGGGTGCCTGAATAGGCGATTGGAAAGTAAAGGGCCTGAATAGGCGAATGGAAAGTAAAGGGTGCCTGAATAGGCGATTGGAAAGTAAAGGGCCTGAATAGGCGAATGGAAAGTAAAGGGTGCCTGAATAGGCGATTGGAAAGTAAAGGGTGCCTGAATAGGCGATTGGAAAGTAAAGGGCCTGAATAGGCGAATGGAAAGTAAAGAGCCTGAATAGGCGATTGGAAAGTAAAGGGCCTGAATAGGCGAATGGAAAGTAAAGGGTGCCTGAATAGGCGATTGGAAAGTAAAGGGTGCCTGAATAGGCGATTGGAAAGTAAAGGGTGCCTGAATAGGCGATTGGAAAGTAAAGGGCCTGAATAGGCGAATGGAAAGTAAATGGCCTGAATAGGCGAATGGAAAGTAAATGGCCTGAATAGGCGAATGGAAAGTAAAGGGTGCCTGAATAGGCGATTGGAAAGTAAAGGGTGCCTGAATAGGCGATTGGAAAGTAAAGGGTGCCTGAATAGGCGATTGGAAAGTAAAGGGCCTGAATAGGCGAATGAAAAGTAAAGGTTGCCTGAATAGGCGACTGGAAAGTAAAGGGCCTGAATAGGCGATTGGAAAGTAAAGGGCCTGAATAGGCGATTGGAAAGTAAAGGGCCTGAATAGGCGATTGGAAAGTAAAGGGCCTGAATAGGCGACTGGAAAGTAAAGGGCCTGAATAGGCGACTGGAAGGTAAAGGGCCTGAATAGGCGACTGGAAGGTAAAGGGCCTGAATAGGCGACTGGAAAGTAAAGGGCCTGAATAGGCGACTGGAAAGTAAAGGGCCTGAATAGGCGAATGGAAAGTAAAGGGCCTGAATAGGCGATTAGGAAGTAAAGGGCCTGAATAGGCGACTGGAAGGAAAGGGTGCCTGAATAGGCGAACGGAAGGGAAAGTGTGCCTGAATAGGCGAACACAAAGTAAAGGGTGCCTGAATAGGCGAATGGAAAGTAAAGGGTGCCTGAATAGGCGATTGGAAAGTAAAGGGTGCCTGAATAGGCGATTGGAAAGTAAAGGGCCTGAATAGGCGAATGAAAAGTAAAGGGTGCCTGAATAGGCGATTGGAAAGTAAAGGGTGCCTGAATAGGCGATTGGAAAGTAAAGGGCCTGAATAGGCGAATGGAAAGTAAAGGGTGCCTGAATAGGCGATTGGAGAGTAAAGGGTGCCTGAATAGGCGATTGGAAAGTAAAGGGCCTGGATAGGCGAATGGAAAGTAAAGGGTGCCTGAATAGGCGATTGGAAAGTAAAGGGCCTGAATAGGCGACTGGAAAGTAAAGGGCCTGAATAGGCGATTGGAAAGTAAAGGGCCTGAATAGGCGAATGGAAAGTAAAGGGCCTGAATAGGCGAATGCCTGAATAGGCAACTGGAAAGTAAAGGGCCTGAATAGGCGACTGGAAAGTAAATGGCCTGAATAGGCGAATGGAAAGTAAATGGCCTGAATAGGCGAATGGAAAGTAAAGGGCCTGAATAGGCGAATGCCTGAATAGGCGAATGCCTGAATAGGCGAATGCCTGAATAGGCGACTGGAAAGTAAAGGGCCTGAATAGGCGACTGGAAAGTAAATGGCCTGAATAGGCGACTGGAAAGTAAATGGCCTGAATAGGCGAATGGAAAGTAAAGGGCCTGAATAGGCGAATGCCTGAATAGGCGAATGCCTGAATAGGCGAATGCCTGAATAGGCGACTGGAAAGTAAAGGGCCTGAATAGGCGACTGGAAAGTAAATGGCCTGAATAGGCGAATGGAAAGTAAAGGGTGCCTGAATAGGCGACTGGAAAGTAAAGGGTGCCTGAATAGGCGATTGGAAAGTAAAGGGTGCCTGAATAGGCGACTGAAAAGTAAATGGTGCCTGAATAGGCGACTGGAAAGGAAAGTGTGCCTGAATAGGCGAACACAAAGTAAAGGGTGGGGATGTTGCCTCTCAGTTGACTGGAAGGTAAAGACCTGGGAGAGGTGTACCAGTTTAACATGATTTGAAAGAATCACGGGGATCTGCCCCTTGACTGAGAGAGTGGATCCGGGGCGATGATTGAAAGAACCCTGGGGTACCGCTTCTTGGTTGAGAGAGTAGGTCTGGGGTGATGCCCCAATTAGGAAAATTGAAGGGATTTCAGGGAACCGCTCCTTGACTGGTAGGAAGAATCTGGAGTCCACTGAGGATGTATGGTAGGCTTACTAGAGGAAAGAAATCTGGGGATGATCCAGTTCAAGCTGTCTTGGATGATTCGGGGAACTGCTCCTTGATTGGGAGAGAAAAAAAAACGAGGAAAATCTGGCTGAAAGAGCTAAGGATATTGCCCCTCGAATGGAGGAAGGATTTGGGGCGATACCGTAATTTTTGGAAAGATTGGAAGATTTAGGGGTACTTCCAAGGCTGGGAGAAAGATATGGGGTGGTGCCCCAATGAAGAAGCTTGGGGGTACGCTCCCTTTTGACAGAGAGAGACCCGAGGTGATGTCCCAGCTCGAATTTCCCGGGAGCGCGGGGTATTGCCCTTGGGTTGACAAAATAAACCGGGGGAGATGTCCGAGTTTGACATGATCTAAAGAGCTTTGGGGGGAAACTGCCTCTTGACTGTAAAAGGAATCTGGGGAGATGCCCCAGTTTGATTTGTCTAGGAAGTGTAGTTCCACTGGGGAAGGATTGGTGATTCGGAGTACTGCCCTTTAATCGAGAATGGAAAATCTAGAGTCCAACAGGGGAAAAGAACTTGAGAAGTGTCAGTTTTGGTGACCGATTCCACTGGGGAAGAGAAATTGACAGATACCGACTTTAACAGTTAAGGATAAGACTTTGAAGGTGCCTACTTAAGTGATGGAAGAAGAAACCTTGAAAGGTGCTATCTTTGGTGATTACGGTTCCACTGGGGAAAAGAAATTAAGAAGATGCTGACTTTGACGATTAAGGAGGAGACTTGGAGGATTGCCAACTTTGGCAATTATGGAGGAGATTTTGAGGATTGCCATCTTTGGCGATTAAGGAGGAGATTTCAAGGAATTGCCAATTATTGCAATTATGGGGGAAACTTTGAAGGTGCCAACTTTGGCGATGGAGGAAGAAACCTTGAAAGGTGCCAGTTTTGGCGATTACGGTTCCATTGGGGAATGCATGGCAGGCCCGTCGGAGGAGAAAAATCTGATGGATGTCCCAGTTTGAGACATTTTAATAAGGGTAACCCCACTGGGGAAAGTGTTTTCCTATTGGGGAAGGAAGGCGTGGATAACCTTTGATCACTGTGGTTCAGTCAGAAAGGTAATTCCTATGGGTATTAGAAGGTTTTTTTTTTGAGTCCATTTGGTGGTTTTTTCTCAGGAGGAATTCTCAGTCTGTGTTCCTTTTGGGGATGAATAGTGGGTCCATCGGAGAAGAAAAATCTGGGGGATGCCCTAGTTTGGAACATCGAAAGGATTTTTTGGAGAACTGCCCCTTGACTGAAAGAGGGGAGACCTGGGGTGATGCCCCTGTTTGGAAAATTTACCTGAAGGAATTAGGGGTGCTCCTCCTTGACAGAAAGAGAATAGAGTCGTGGAGAGATGCCCTTTGACTGAAAAGATTTGAGGTGATGCCCCAATTTTAGAGAAGGATCCGGGGTGATGGCCCAGTTTTGGAAAAATTGGAAGTTCTCAGGGGTACTACCCCTAGGCCGGGAGAGAAATCTGGGGAGATGCCCCAGTTTGAAAGATTGATCTGGGAGTTAACAGGAGGTCCCGTCCAAATTAACCAGGTTCTAGAGTTTGGCGTCTTTGCCGAGGAACAGGACACACTAAACTGTTAGAATGTACAAAGTTGATTTCTTGGAGATGTGACCCCTAAGATGCCTCATGAACGAGACAAAAACCTTGGGAAGATACCGGCTTCGACTACAAGGTATTGATGGACTTCATGGAAACCTCAAAGGAAAATGGAAACTTAGAAAGGCGTCGTGTTTGGCCATAGAAGGGTGTTTTGTCCAATGATTTGGGTGGGTTATGAGAAGAAACTCGAGGATAACCGACTCCAATAAGTGAGGGTGAGAGTGAGCTTTGGAGACTGATGGACATCCACCTGGAAAATGCCAGTTTTAGCGGTTGAAGCTTGACACATCTGCTTGTCGCAACATCCTGCAAGAAAGGTTAGTGGTGCAAAACAAATTGAAACTTAAAGACTTCCTGTAAAACCACAACCCTTAGAGATTCGAGGTGACTCATGACTGAAACAGAGCAGATTAAACAACTCTAGCTTTGGAAACGTGTCAGGCCCAGTCTTCATAATGATTGTATGAGGCGAGATCAAGTGACAGGAACATCTTGTCCTCACGACTTTAAATTTTCATTACCTTTTCATTTTTATATATTAAGGGAAAACATATGTCTTATCAAATCATGGAAAATCACAATAAATACGTGTCAAAAATAGGTGAGATTGTATTTACAAGTTGGGCAGGTGTAGAGGGAGGAAAGTATAGAAAGAAAAAGAAACAAGCATGGTTAAATATGAAAGATTGATAACTGGGTGAAGCAAAGAGGGTTTTACAGATCTTCTAGTGAATTTCTGAGAACAATGCATATCTCAATCCCACTTCACGACCTCAAGTTCACCAATTGACCTCGCCTCTAAGAGGGTAGTTTGACCATGGTCCACGTGCCCCAGCTTGGAGTTATACATTTTGTGTTGGAGGTTTCAGTCATATTGTCAGAATTTAGACGCTAATTTCTTGCCTGAGTCACCTTTTATTTTTTTTTTGACTCACCGAGTTCTCTAACTTTTGCCTAGGCCGCCCTTTCAAGTTTTCAGCCTAGCGAGCTTTTCTCACTAACGACATCTTCTTTTTGTCTTTGCCTCTAAGAAGGTAGTTTAACCATAATTCATGTGCCCCAGTTTGGACTAACACGTTTTGCATTGGGAAACTTTAGTTACTTGGCCGAAATCTTGACCCTAATTTTTGCCTGAGCCGCCTTTTCAGGTTTTCGACTCACCGGGTTGCTCTAACTTTTGCCTAGGCCGCCCTTTCAGGTTTTCAGCCTAGCGAGCTTTCCATTTTCTTTATAATGTCTTTTTTTCTTTTCTTGTTTATTTTTGACTGCATGCTTTACAGTAAAAGGTTGAAGTTGATTACACTCCAGTTGAGTCTGCCCATCCTTTCCAGATTTAGTTTGATCCTTTGGGGAACTGATGTCATTACAAATAGCAGACCCTACTCATGTTCCATGTACCCAAGGAAATAGGGGTGAGCCTTTTGGCATCAATGAGAGGGAATTACTCTAAGTCCTCATTTTGGCCTTTATTTCCTTTTTTCTCTTTTTTTTTCTTTTTTGGATTTTTTTTTTTGTTTTTTCATTTTTTTCTTTTGTTTGCCTTTTTTTTGTTTTGTTCTTTTTTTTATTCCCTCAATGATGTAATGACTCAATCTAACAGACTATTTCTTGATTACATAGGCATGAGGAGTAGCCCTCTTTAAGGCTAAGGTATTGATGACGACAAGGATGAAATATTATTTTCATCAAATTCCTGGCCTAATGACATCTGTGTCCCTCATACAGAAAGATGACAACTTGCTTGATGATCCAGACGTAATCAACTTGCCTTATTTGGCATGTGCATAGGACGTCAAACCTGATTTTTTTTTTTTTTTGAATCAGCTTCTAACGCAATGACTCAGCATGGTAGAACATTTCCTTGGTTACATTGGCATGAGAAGTAATTATGCCCCAGGGATGAAATATTGTCATTTGTTGCATTCTTGTCTTGATGACATCTGTGCCCCCATATAGTCTGGTGATAGCTTCCTTGATAATCTGGACATAATCAGCTTGCCTCATTTGGTATGTGCATCGGACACCAAGCCTGATTCATTTTTTATTATTATTTTTTTATTTGATTATTTTTTCTTCTTTTTTTTTCTTCTTTTTTTTTTTTGTCGACAAAGTTTCCCTCGATTGTGTCTGTATCTATAGGCATAAGCAGTTTACCCCTATCCATGTTGGTGACTGTTGAAGCTTCCTTAAACGACTGGCCTGCCCCTATCCATTTTCAGTACTTGTGTTGTCATTCACATAGACTCCTATCACGTCATGAAACAAGGTTACTAACGCCCTCTGATAGATTGCCCCTGTGTTTTTCAAACTAAAGGACATTAATAACTTAATCGATTCTTTCGATTGTTCTTGACTCAGGGGATACCCATCTTGACCCATTTATCTGCTTCATTTGATGATTTCGCCTAAATCTTGATGGCTGAATCTCTTTAGACCCTTCTTATTCAAACATCTTGATCCATTCAGATAAGGGACCATAATCTTCCTACCCTCTTTGTCAGCATGATTGATCGGGCAATTGAAGTCGTGAAATTAGACTGTGACCTCACTGTTATCAGGAGAATCATTTTTAGACCTGTATTTATTTGGTTTGTCATGGTGAATGAAAGAAAAAGAAAAAGAAAAAAAAGCAAATAAAGGGAAAAGGATTCAAGGCAACGATAAGGAAAGCAAGAAAAGGCATTTTGAAATTCAACACGCATTTGTTAAGAGAAACTTGAAATGATAAAAACATATTTTTGCCCTTAGTACATAAACATCCCAAAGCCTTAGGCATAGCTATTGGGTTAAAAAGTCACGAAAACACCTCTTTGATTGAAAATTTAAAGTCGTATGGAGTTTGACAGTCTCCTAGTCACAAAGCTCTCCGCCTAGCGGGCAATCACAAAGTTTGCATTATGCATCATCACGGGGGCCATGTTCAGTGGTGACGACATCTCTTCCATACTCCTAACCCTCTTTTATTGTAGTAACCCCAGAACTCCCATGGTTAGGCAAGGGGTTTATGGTAACATTGGGTCTTCCTTCTTGGAAACTTATCCACTTGGCTTTGATTAGATCCCTCACTTTGCATTTTAGGGCCTGACAATCCTCAGTAGAATGTCCTGGGGCTCCAGCATGGTAATCACATTAGACATTAGGATTATACCATTTAGGGTAAGGGGGAACCACCGGTTTCAATGGACAGGGTACCGCAAGGGAGTTGCGGATAAGGCAAGGTAAAACTTCTGTGTAGGTTATGGGAATGGGATCAAATTGAATTGGTGTTTGATTATTGACGTGTTTTCTTGTGCTTCTGATGGGATTAGGAGGCCGAGTCTGTCGTTGTGGAGGATAGTTGGCATGGGCTGTGGATTAGGGGGTTTGAAAACAGGCAAATGGAAGTGGGTAGGTGTTCGAGCGATAGATGGATGGAAGTGGGGTTGTAGTGAGGTAGGATAGGGGTTTTGGTTAGTGGTGGCCATATATGGATAAGGTACACGAAGATTGGCAGGCTGAAAGGTAGTAGGGCCTATTGGTCTTGCTTGGGCCATCTGGATAGCTTAAGCTTGGGTGGATTGTGGTTCAGGGATTTGTGGGTTTGGCTGAGGATTAGCAAAAAGGATCATCAGATGGGCAGGGTTTGAAACATGGGGTTCCATCGTTTGAAAATCATGGCCATCTTATTGGTTATGGAATATGGGAGAGTATCCTGGGGGTATCCCATAAGGTGGGAAAGGTACAGGATTACCATTTAGGCCAACAAATGTGTGTTGTGATGTAAAACCATAGGGCATTCCACGAGGTAGTCGGGGGTCAATCACTTCCTTTGCTTTCCCAGTGTTAACAGTGAGGGGGGTGGTCATGGGGTGAGTAACTTGAGCCTGTGTCAGACCAAGGCCCGAGGAATGCAGTGGGGTTAACAGTTGTTGTTGGGCATCCTCGATAACTGCAGAAGAGTCCCCTCCTGTGATTCTCTTCTCTAAAAGTTTGGCCATCTTCGCAATTTGCTCCTTTAACTGATTGACCTCATTCCTGAGGTTTTCATTTTCTTGTTCTATTTCAGCCATGAGTCTCTCCTGAAGTTGGGTTCTGTAAGGGTGTTTGCCCATGATATCTTTTGAAAAAGACAAAAATGTCAGGTGGAAATAAAGGAAATAAAACAGTAGGACAACAAAATACAATGACGCGTGAAGCAATCACAGGTCATAACGAGCATCCTTTGACTATTCTTTAGAACGACTTGTTCAAAAGTACTAAGTAGGATAAACATGGAAATTAATATGGGATAGTTGTGAAGACAGAAGAATCCTCCATTCTGAGATACGACAAGGGCCTTAAGTTTAGCCATTTCTAGCTCGGGCAACCATGACCCTTCTCTTAAAAGTTTGATCCCATGTTAATTTCCATACCTTGCTCAAGGATATTCGTTAAGCCCTAAATAGCTTCCGGTGAGAACAGAAAGAAAAGAGAGAATGAGCCATCAAGAATTGACGTGTTTTATAAATCGCTACTCCCTTGGTAACATCTTGGAAAACATCTTTACATTCGGGGAAGTAATGATTGACAAAACTTGTGACAAATCGAGAGCCACATGAGTTACGAACCTTCCAATCGTCTTCAACACTTTTTTTATTTTTTTTTATTTTTTATTATTTTGTTTTGACGACTCAGAAAATTCATAACTCAGGGCCCAAAGATTAAAGTAAATACGCATAAAAGGAAAGGATTGTTTGCCTATTAAAGGATCACCAATTTAAAAGTGTCATTTTTGGAAAGAAGTAATCCGTTTAACGGGCAAGTGGTCCACCAATTTGGATTAAAAGGGAAAGTGAGAATAAGAGAAGGTAGAGGGAAAGTCTGCCCTTTTGTGCCCTAAGTCAGGTATTTCTGAAAGTCTTTTCTGGGACCTATAGCTTATCTAACAGTGGACTCCTCACATTGGGTGGCTTGTACTAGACTTCTAAAAGGTCACTAGAGCCAAGATCCTACTCATGATGTAACCACAACAGTAGGGAATCTACTAGGTGCGTACATCATGAAAGGTCGAACTCTAGTTGAGGTTCTTACGATCGCCGGATGGGAAGTACATCCCAAACGACACCGCTACCAACCTCTCCTAACTTAAGCTTCATTTGGGGCCCGGGTATAGGGCGCCACTCATAAGTGTGTGAGAATTGTGAGTGTAGTGTGTGAAAGGGCATTCAATACCTGTACCTTATCCCATCCTGCACAGAGAACAAATACAGAACAATAACACAAAGTCGTCTACCCTAGGGTTCAACAATCATACAGAATTTAACAGAAAATAAATGACAAAATACATATAAAACAGAAACCACATACAAACATTGATAAAAAAAAATAATAAATAAAAAAAAATAAAGGAAGAAGTTAAATAATTAATAGACTATTTAAAAATATGCGCTATCAACTTGATTGGCTTGACTCTCTAAAAATGTCCCCAGTGGAGTCGCCATCTGTCGCGACCGGGATCGTGACGGGATGGCCGACCCTTAAATGTAAAACGGGTTTTTCGAAATCCTTTCGAAAAGAAAAACAGGGAGTCGCCACCAATATTTTTTAGGATAAAAATATCGGAAAAACCTCTTTTTTAAAACACTGGTTATGAAAATGAAATTCTAAGTTCGGGAGTCGAGTTACAGGTGAGGAAGGTATTAGCACCTCACAACTGTCCGTTATAAAACGGTTACCTCAAATTGATAGCGCTTATTTCAAAATAATCTAGAAATTATTTTAACTTCTTTTATGAAAAGAAACATACAAAATGACCAAGCAGACACAAACAAAAAAAAACAGACTGAATAATAACATTAAGAAATCTGACCAAACAGCGACAGTAAGAAAGAAGAAAACAACAACGATAGAAAACTAAACAGTGACAGTAAGAAAACGAATAATGACAATAGAAGGTTAAGATAGTAATAGTAAGAAATGACAAAACTATGACAGTAAGAAACTCGACAAAACAACAATTATAAGAAAAAATAAAATAAAACAAAGTGAAATTAAAGGTTAACAGGACATCTCATCCAAATTAACCTTAATTTGTACATAAATTAAAAGATTAAAATAAAATCAATGAAATAAATAAAAAAAGAATAAAATTGATTAAAAAATATTATTTTTCATAAAATACAAAAAAAACATGAGATTAACAAGACGTCACGTCTAAATTAACCTCATTTTAAAGAAAATATTATTTTAAAATAAAAATATTAAAACATGAGATTAACAAGACGTCGCGTCTAAATAAACCTCATTTCAAAGAAAATATTATTTTAAATAAAAATATGAGATTAACAAGACGTCGCGTCTAAATTAACCTCCTTGCGACAATAAAATTTAAAATATTGACTATATAAAATTAATTAAAATAATAGCAGAGACAGAGAAATTAGTAATGAAAAAGTGGGCCCGACAGGAATTGATTCCCGCTCCTACGTATTCTCAAGTGTATTGAGAAATCAGGGTCACGTAGTTCTTTGGAAATTAATTTTAAAAGAAAAATATTTAAATTATTTTTGATCAATTTTGATAAAGAAAATTCATGAGGAAGGAGAAATACAAGGCGAAGTAAGATCGCACGTGCATAAACCTTCGAGACCTAATAACAACGATGTAGGCAAAAGTAATTTTGCACGACATCGCCCATAAAGTTTTGAAATAATTTTTATAAAAGAAAATATATATAACAAAAATTAACATGAAACTATCTATTTTAATTTTTACAAAAGAAATTAAGTTTTTTTTTTTATATTTCACCATAAAATACTATAAAAATATTTTTTTGGGTTTTTGTGATTTTTTATTTCACTTCTAATAAAAATCTATTAAATTTAGGAATAATTTTATTTTAATTTAACTAAAACTGAAAAATTCATTTTTTATTTCTTTTATTTATTTATTTTTAAAACATATATATTACTATTTTATTATTATTATTATTATTATTAACATAACATAAAAAAAACAACTAAAAATAACATTGGGCTTTAAGAGCCCATTTCCTAAAAAAAGAGGAGTAGTAGTAGAAATGGGCCTCACTAGCTGAGGCCCAAAACTAAACCTAAAACTAAAGAAGAGAGGGGAAAAGAAAGCAAAAGAAGAGAAGAGAAGAGAGGGGGGGCGGCGGCAGAGAGAAGGTGAGGAAGAGAGAGAGAGAGAAAAAAGAAAGAAAGAAGAGGAAGGAGAAGAAGAAAAGGGGATCCGGGAGAGAGAGAGAACCCGAGAAGGAGAGAGAGAGATGTTCGCCAGTGGAGGTCACTGGCGCCGGTGAGAGAGAGGGTGAAGGAGGGAGAGAATCGGAGAGAGGGAGGAGAGGGAGATCGGAGGAGGGGGGTTGACGCCAGTGAGGGAGAGGGAGAAGAAGGGAGAGAGAGAGAGATCGTCCGAGAGAGAAAGAGGGAGGGAGTAGAGGAGAGAGAGATACCCTTCTTCTTCTGATCTTTCTTCCTCCTTTTTTATCTCTGTTTTTTTTTATTGTTTTTTTTGGTTTTTGGTTTTTATTGTTGTTGTTTGAGGTTGGTGATGGTGGGTGACGGAGAAGGAGAGGGAGGAGAAAGAGAGAAATCGGAGGGAAAGAGGGGGAAGGAAACCGAGAGGGAGAGGGAGAAGAGGGACGCCAGAGAAGGAGGGGGGAGTCCGAGAGAGAGAGATCGAGAGGGAGCGGATCTGAGAGGGAGAGAGATGTTCACCGAGAAGGAGAGAATGACGGAGACCGAGAGACCGAGAGAGCGAGAGAGTGACGGAGAAGAAGAGATTGAGGGAAAGTGGCGCCGGCGGAGGGAGAGGGAACGACGTCGGTGGAGGGTTCTGGCTTGGGCAGAGGCGTTCACACAGGGAGGATGCCGGCTCGAGGTTGGGACTGTCCCGGTTCTGTTCGCAGGGGGTGGTCGGTGACGTCGGAGGCAGTGACCGGTGACAGCTTCCTTCCTTACCACTGATGCTATTTTTGCTGTTTGGAATGCTTTGTTTTGCTATTTTTTATTTGTTTGTATAGGTTGCTGTTGGGAAGTGATGAGGTGAGGGAGATGAAGCTTGGTAGTGCTATTGGGTCTGTTTTAGAGGATGAAGAAGTGGAGTCTGTTAGTGGGGGTGATTGATGATGGTGATGGAGAAGGGTGTTCTGGTGATGGTGCTCGGATGATAAAGAAGATGAAGAAGTTAGTGCTGTTAGGGATGAAGAAGAGATCCAGTTGTGGGTAGTGGGGTGGTGATGAGGATGAAGGAGATCCCCCGAGTTTTGTGGGGTTCTGAAGGATGAAAAAGGGTGAAAGTGGAAGGAAACCAATCCCAGATTCTGCACCGGGATTTCTGGAAAGGGGGACAGAAAAATTATTATTTAATTTTTAATAATTAAAAAAAATGAAAGAATTTGGTGTTTACATCCCCTTTTAATTTTTTTTCAAATATTACCCATAACATATAATACAAAGAAAATTGTTTTTAGAATAACTATGATTTAATACTTCTATTTTTTTACCTTACAACATTATCCAAATCTTTATATCAATATTTACGTAATTAATACTAAACACCCCAGTTAGTCCCTAATTCCAATGGCGTCGAACACTTAGGTCCTCCTATTAGTAAGTTAGTCTCATTAGTCCCCCACGTCTGTCATCGTCGGACAGATAGGTCTTTGTCGTTAATAGAGTGCAAACGTCTATTAGAGTCCACTGACGTGGCTTGTTAAATGCCACCAGGAATGTCACGTTTCCAAGAGAGATGATGTCGTTTTGCTCCCATTATACAAAACACCCCCGTTAGTCCCCGACTTCATTAACGTCAGACACTTAGGTCCCCAGGTTATTAAGTTGGACTCGTTAATCCCCTACATCCATCATCGTCAGACATGTAGGTCCCCACCATTAACAGACACTTAACGTCCATTCGTTCCATGTGATGTGGGTCGAATCCCCTAGATAAAAGAAATTATATTGCACTCCATGGCTTTAAGATGGTTTTAAAAGTGTTGGTTCTGCATCTAAGTAGTGCCTAACGTAATGGGCAAATAGATGTAAGCTCTTTATTACTGCTGACTACTAGTTTGATGTTGAAAAAAACTGCCCATTCTAAATGGTAAAAGATTAGGCAGGAAATGTTGATCTGTTAATTTCATGAGCTAAACCTTTCACCTCATCTATTTTAGTCAACTTTAAAAAGGGATAGACTAAAAAAGAAACACAGAAATCAAGAGAATATCTTAAAACCATCTTAAAGCCATGAAATGCAATATAATTTCTTTAATCTAGGGGATTCGACCCACGTCACCTAGAATGAACGAACGTTAAGTGTTCATTAACGGTAGGGACCTACATGTCCGACGATGATAGACGTGGGGGATTAATAGGTCCAACTTAATAACCTGGGGACCTAAGTGTCTGACGTTAATGGAGTCAGGAACTAACGGGGGTGTTTTGTCTAATGGGAGCAAAATGACGTCGTCTCTCTTGGAAATGTGGCATTCTTGGTGGCATTTAACGAATCACGTTAGCTGACTCTAATGGACGTTTGTACTCTATTAACTATCAGGACTTATTTATCCGACGATGACGGATGTAGGGGACTAACGGGACTAACTTACTAATAGGAGGACTTAAGTGTCCGACGCCACTAGAGTCAGGGACTAACTGGGGTGTTTACTCTAAAAATAGTGGGTCTCTAAATAATTCAACATAAAAATTATCAAATTAAATTTATAAATGACAATAACTAACGCTAAATATTTAGAAATTCACTTTTATATTCTGGGAATAGGACTTAATAGACATAAAAAAATTATAAATAACATACCTAAATCATAACACACTCAATCAGAAATGGGAATGAACTAATGAAGGAATCGCAACACACTCAATTAGAAATGGGAAATGCAACACACTAAACTATAACACACACGTTCTGCGTTTTTATGAGAACATGGGAGGTATATAAAGAACAAATTCCGTACTATAGTAATACGAATTTTACCATATTCAAGCACTTGTCAATACACTAAAAAATTCGTCTAATGAGGAGGCGAAACTGTACATCGAGATTCCCAAATTCACCCTTCAAATGTATGAATTTCTATGCATGCTGCTATTGAGTGACACATGGCATTTTTCTCCCATCATTAGGCAAATTTGGCATTGGTTTTGCCCCATTGTCATGTGTTTTCTCTGTATGCTTGACATATGGCAAACATGTAAAATTTCATCCTTTTGTGCTTGAAATTTACGAATTCGTCCTACAGAGATGCAAAATTAAAAGACTAATTTGACACAAAGTATCCCAGACCACCAATTTTTTTTGTTTCAGCCTCATGGTTCAGGGTCAGACTTAAAAGGGAGGTTGAATAAGTCTGAGACTCTTTTCGCACAGAACTTAAGCTTTTTAATCAAAAACTTGGCAGACTTTTGAAGATAAGGGAAAGAAAGATTGAACACAGAGGATTTATACTTGTTCACTTCCAATGCAGAAGCTACATACATTACCTTCAGACCCAAAGGAATTTCACTATTGTAAAAACACCTTTTACAATCATAGCACCACTGTGTCACAAGTATTGTTAACTCTAGTCACTCCTGACTTAATCCCAAGTATTGTTTCAACAAGCCACTCCTGACTCAAACCCCAAGTATTCTTTCTAACGCTTCTTCGGGCCAAACAATTGTTTCCCACAGAAACTAAGGCTGGGAATATACCAGACTTTTACATAAATAAAGATTTGAAAGAGTGTTATTTTTGTATTTGAGAACTTAGTGTATACAAAAGATATAAGATAAAGAGCTGATACATTTAATATAGAAAACAAAGACTAAGGTTTGCTAGAAGTAGAACAATAAAGGAAGTCTTTACTTTAAAAAAGAAAGCTTAGACTGAAAGCTTAAAAGTGTAGAGAGAAGCTTTTGTGATTCTAATTCTCAAAGTCGTTAACTTCTTCAAGTTCTGAGATCCCTTTATATATATAGGCCTTTGAGATAGCCATTATGAATCCGTTGAAGGGATATAGCCGTTGTGAGCATCGGGCCTTGAAGATGAGATGAGGACAAAATGTCTGGAATAATGAACTTCAGAGCTTACACTAAAATGGTGTTCCTTGAGTGCTTTAGAGCAACAGACCTACTGTAGGCATTCTTCTTTCAACTAAGACGTGTAGAGCATATAAGGTTGACCTTCTAAAAGCTTTCTAACACAAGGTACTAATTTTCATCGGCTTTTTTGAAATACGTAGAGAAACTATATTGGTTTCTTCCTATACGAGCTTTGATTCTTGCACTGGTTTGTCTTCTTTTCTCTTTTGATGATAAGAGAATTTTCTCTTGATAAAGGATCAGTTCAAAGCATCTTTGAAATAATCCTTGATTTTTGTTTGATGCAAGCTTTGGAGTAAGGTTTTTGTTGCTCCAAAAGTATGGGGTCTGATTGATGAAGCAAGTACGTGTACTAAGTTCAGAGAACAAAATACATATGACTTAGTAGTCCAAAAGTCTAGACAAGCACACTTGAATCAGACTCTTCTTAAGCATTGTTCTAAGATCAGACTTTTCTTGATACAAACTTATAACAACTATTTTTGATCCCAGACAAACTTGTTCTGAAATAACTTGCATGGCTCAAGACAAACTTTTTAATTGATGGACTCCCCCTTTCATTTATAATATGTGCATCTTAGGTTTGTAGCCTGAAACACTTAATTGAGAAGGTTAGATAACACGTAGACAGACTTTATTCAATCAAATGTCTTGATGTGTGTTATTAATAAATCTTAGGGTCTAGTAAATAATAACCAATGATTTTGAAATCCTTTACAAATTGGACTTGGTTCTAACATAGCCCCACACTTGTAATTTTTTTACAAAACTGCCCCAAAATGGTCAAAAACTTTATTCTTGGGAAATTATAAATCACCGTAAAGGTTTTGTTAAAATTAAATTGTTTTTTAAATTAAGATTTGAATTATACAAAAGTTTTATTAGCGGATAAGTTAATTGGAATATTAACTGAAAATTGATAAGTTACCTGAAAATTTATAATCGGTAACTAGAAGTTGAAAATGAATAAGTTAATTGATTGAATTAAAATGTATTTGATAAAACCAACTGTTAAATGTAAAATTATACAATGGAAATATATTTTTTAAAAAGTAGATATGATTTATTTTTTTAAAAATTATATCAGTGAAAATAAAAATATAAAAAAAATAAACTAAGCTCATAAGTTTAAATGCTACTATAAGTAGCTTTTAAAAAAATGCTACGTGTTATTGAAATAAACTCATTTACCAACTAAAATTATTTTGTCTAACAAACTTTTAAGATCATAAAATAAAATACTAGTTAGTTTAAATCATTATCTATAACTTAACTAAAACATAGTCATAATGTACTATTTTAAAAAATTTTATAACAGTTGAAAGAAGCAACTTTAAAATTTCTTCATGATTAAAATTGTCTTAAGTAACAATGAAACTGTTATAGGATTTTTAAAATATGGAGCAAATTATAATTTTAACTTAAATTTGATACAGATAATTTTAATAAATTTTAAGGATGATTAATTGGTGTATTTCTATGGGTACATATATAGCCTATTATTTCAAACCGAAGGAATAAAAAAAACTATTGGATTGTTATCTTTTACTTTATTTTATATATTTAAATTGGATTAATGAAATTATTTTAATTTAAACTCTTGAAATACATATATAAATTAATGGAATTTTTTTCAATATTGTTATTTTTGAAAGTATTTAACGAATTGGGATTGTTGTAAAAGTATTTAAGTTGTGTGGGCTTTTCTCAGCATTATGGTGCAGAAAGCACAACTAGTGATGCTGTAAGTAAAACGTCATTCTCTTGTGCTGTGATATTGAGCCTGTCTGTTTAAGCTTATTTTTAAGTGTTTTTAAAAAAAACACTTTTTTATAAGTATTATTTTTAATAAGTAGGTCAGAGTTGCTTCTTAAAATAAGCACCCTCACTCACAAACAACGGAGAAGTTGTCATTCTTGACGATTCTCCCAACCAACATACAAATCCTACTCCAGGATAAATCTAAGGATTGGGCCTCGTTCCCACATTATCCACTATTCGCTAACCTCACATGACGTCGTCCCTGACTCAACTTACCATAACGTTACCTCACCCCTACCTATCTCAAGGGGAATCATGTAGTCTTCACAAATAGTTTTACATATAACATCATACACACATCATATATCACACCAGAGGTTAATCAAACATATTGTTATGCATGTAAGTAGGTGTTCCATTATATTTTCTCTTTTAATATCATGAATGTAATGCATGTGGGCCCATAACCTCATCATCACCATCACAATCACTAGAATTGTCTTGCTCAGTCTGACATTGGGCACGTTTCTACACTAGAGCGACCAGAGCTAACTAAGTCCTCCACAACATGGGGTAACCAGGACACACATGTCCTCTATAACAAGGATCCTTCACACCACCATTCATGGCCACTCAATAACGGGACTTGGTTCTCCACAGCCATAGGAATATTCGTCTAAGTTGGAGTACACCAGGTTTGCATTGATTCACCTAGCCTCGGGGTGCTACCCTCAAGCCATTGGGGGTCCCAGCCTGGTGTACTCTCAAGATCCGTCACAGGGATCGAACGCTCATATCATCTATCGTACCCCTTGATGTATGCTCTAGTCTCCATTAGATCATATGCAGATGATGCATGCTCAATGCACAATTTTTTATCTTTCATTATACTTGTTATCGGTAGGGTTCTTCCAGTAGCCCTCCTCTGTCCTTAATGTAGGGGATTCTCTTATCTCTCATTCACTCCTAACTGAGTGCCTCAGTCACCCGCTTGAACTCCATTCTCACTATCTCTCTTTCTTGCTCAACTTTATAGGATTGGGGTTTGGTGGGAATTATCCTAAGTTTCTTGTGACGTTATTCTCGTGTTACTGAGTGTGAACTAATTAGTTCGTTGGAGTATTATTATCTACTAGAGTGTGAGTTGTCTTATCTTCAGGGGTTATGATGAGTGTACTTGGTCGTTGACTAGTTACTAGCTAACTACTTAGTTCATCTCATATACCCTTACTTGCCTAGTAGGGAATTAATTATGTGTAAGGGTAGATGTAGTCTAAGTTAACTGGGTAGGTTCCATCTAAGTAGGATTAATTAATTAAGTGTTATCTTATTTATTTTCTTGGCTCGCACTCTTATTATAATTCTTAGGTATTCATCTGAGTTATCTTTAAATTACCAGCCGATAATTAAAGACAAAAAAGGATTGCACATCATCGTCCACCATACCTCACGTCACTATCCCGCACCTCAGTGTGTCACCATCTCATCACCTCTTCTTGAGGTATATCACACCATATCATGCCACATCATCGTATCTCACCATCACATCGTAATAGGCACCACCGAGACTTATTCTTATTTTATATTTCATAACATAATCCATCACACATGCATATATAGTCCATACACCATAATTACATATATTCAAATCACATCCATACATTGGCATGCAATTTCACCCAATACATTCATCATTTGCACACATACATCCAAACATCAAGTCAATCAGCCACAAATATATATATTTATTTATTTATTTAATCGGTGTAATTTTATAGAGCGAGTGTAACACGTCCCTATTAATTTACTTAGTGTGGGTACCATTACCTTTCTCAACTCATAAAATAATTCCCCTTTTATCACTAAATTCCGTATTGTTATTCTTATTCGTAAATTGAGGAAGTTATTATTGAGTTAGTTAAGCCATGAAGTTACCCTTACCCGTTATCAATTTCCTTATTATCGACTACAAAATTAAGGTTGTGTCTAGGTGACTTTTTAACTCATTATTTCCCATTACTAATCACTAGTAAAAAAAATTCCTACCTTACCATTATTCTTCCTGTTACTTGATCGTAATTATTTTATATAACTAGTTAACCCTAATTCTTACTTTTTAAGTTGGTATGACCATAGCCTATGGTAAAGTATACTATGTTACTTAAGTTAAAACTATCCTTATTACAATATTGATAAAAGTATATTTTTCATTTATTCTTAATGTAATTCTTTTACCATATAATAAAGTTGTTTACACACACACATATACATAACTATTAAAGTCCAAAACTCCACCTTATTGCTAGTTATCTACCAAGCTTAATAAAATCTTTAGCTACTCTTAATGAAACCACTTTATTTACTGCATCAAAAATTATATTTGTTATTGTTATTACTTATTCATAAAACTAATATATTCTCTTTTTACCGATTAAATCAATATTTCTTATTTAATTAATATATCCAAATTTAAATATATATATATATACACATACACATTTATAAAACCCAAAAATATAATTTTTCCTTTAACATATTATCTGCACCAAAATACATATATTATCTTTATTATCATTATTAATATTTTTAATATTTTCATTTCGGCCCCTTTATAACTTATTAATTAATATTATCGTTATTTTCTATTTTAAAAATCTTTAAGCGTTGTGCGGGTAATTATTTTGGCGTTGGCATAATAAAAATAAAATAAAATAAAAATAAAATACAATTAAACATAAAATTCATTGAGAAGCCCGTAATGTGCGGTTTCTTCGACAGATCTTATAAAAGGGTGGTGGAACTCTTGAAACGCTAACGGATCGCACATGCAAGAACATCGAACCTAGCGACGGTGGCAGAAACTCACAAAACACTGGTGGGCTTGCCGAAAGTGGCAAAAACTCCCGAAACAACTGACAGAAAATTCCAAAATTCATGAAACTTTACAAGAGGGTTAAACAAATATACATGCCAAAATAGAAACTGACAGAATTGAGTTTGAGTGGGAGACTCCCCCTTTACCTCATGGTCCTATGGCTGTCTAGAGAATAAGGAGGTTTTGGCACTCTGATCGTCATTCACTTCTTCCTTATCATCCAAGTCACGCCCGATCATGATCAGTTCGTACCAAAACTCATATGCAAGGTCCGATGGAGGAAGGTAACACTACCGCGGTCACATGCATGAGGAATTGAGGTGAGGTTAAGCTTGAACACATAATTCAACAAAGGATCGGGAAGAAAAAGTTAAGAAATCATTTATCAATCGAAGGGAAGCGGCCGTGGATCGAAGAAAGGGTGGCATAACGGCTTTCAGGGGTCGTGGCAACCTCACAATGATGAAGAATAGTGGTTGTACAATGGTGGTGAGTGGAAGTTTGATGGTGGAAAAGGTGGAGGTCGAGAGAAAGAAAAAGAAAAAGAGGTCACAGTTTGAAGAGAGAGAGGGGTGGAAGCTTGATGGTGGCACGGTGGGAACTTAGAGGAGGAGAATAGAGGCTAAAATTATGATGGAGGGTTGTGGATGAGGAAGAGAACCGTGAGGGGGTGAAAGGGCTCGAGAAAGAAAGAAGAAAGTGAAGAAATGGAAAAAAATTATTGAAGAAGCGAAGTGAATTTATAAAGGATGCGACACGACATGGTGGTGACAGCCAAGGGGGTGAGGTGTCACGTTGGTGACACTTCAAAGAGGCGTTTGTCGTGTGGTGGCAGTGCTGGGAAATGATGGTCGGAATTGATAACTTAGGGAGAAAGAAACTGAGTGTGTTTTAGGTTTTTGGTAACCGGATTTCAAGATAGTTTTAATAAATTCTCGATTTACTCAAGGATGGGAATTTGGAAAAACTCCTAACATGAAAGTTGTAGATATTTCTTTTCTCTTCGAATTGATATAAGGAATAGGTAAATCTGATATAGGTAGCTCAAGAGATGGCCAAACCAAGGAAAGGTGCTCTTGAAGCCCCCAAAATCTCAAGAATTGAAAAGATGGCACAGCTGGGAAAAATCTTTTAGGTATTAGTCTTCGAGCCCTTCATGAAAGTTGTAGGGGTTTTTGATATGAATACATAGAAAAAGAACGAAGTGGTTTTGATATTGTATGAAAGTTATACGCGTTTTACTGGAACTGGTCAAGGCTATGACGAATTGAATTCATCTCTGAAAAGCCATGCGATTCTACACTTGTGGGATGGGATTTAGCTCTCGGAGTCTGCATCAAAGTCATAGAGAATTTCATTACAAGAATTATGAAATTCAAATCACATGAATCAGACATCATACGAAGGAGTTATAAATTTTCTAGTGAATTATGCGCGGTTTAACGAGATTCACAAATGGGTTTCGGAGTACGAATCCTTGATTCTCAAACTAAGGATGATTGGTTGTGAATTATCTTTCAAGGCTAGAAATAGAGGTTGCTAGGTTTTTCAAATTGAAGAAACCAAGACAATAATTTCTTGATTTCGTCATATTCAAAAGTTATGCTCGAAACACTAAAGGTGTTTGAGCCGAACTTGGGGGTTCCGATTTAACTGGGTGCTTTCTAAACAAAACGGGGCCAATGAGATCCGAATTAGAGTTGGGTCCCTTCAAAGGAAGTGTTTAGATTGTTGAAGCGGATCATTCAAGACTGACTGTGCTGGAATCGGACACTCAGAAGTGCTTGCACAACCAAATGTGAGAGGTATCTAAGGTATGGATCGGACCTACGAGACCTGTTTTCCTTGATTGACTTCAGGGTTTGCTTTAACTAGAGTAATTTTCCTATGGAATTACTAGTCTCGGGCCGGATTGTCAATACCTAACCACCCACAGGGTTTCAAAGTTATATTCAAGGACTTGACAATATTTTATTATTAAATATTTTATCAAATAAATAATAAATATTAATTAAATACTTTTATTAATTCATATATTATTATTATATATATTTTTTGAAATTATTTAAATAAATATTAACTAAAAATATTTTTTATTAAATATTATCATTAATTATTATTATATAATTAAATATTATTATCGAGTAAATATCATCGAGTGAGCTTAGTCTCATTATCTTTTCATACTAAGGACAACTCAAGGAGTAGACCGAAGCTTCATGCTTTCCCTAGAAAGATCAACAGGGCACCTTTAGGAGTCCCTAAAGGTTTGGGGTTTCTCCCTAAAAACTCAGGCCGTTACACCCGGAGAGTCCCGAAAGGGCTTTAGAGATGTTTATGACTTGTGTGTATGGTAAGATTGAAGTTTGAATTGTAATTGATGTGATTTAAGAAGTATTGTGGCATAAAATTGAGTGAATAGCATTTTCATGCATATCTTGGTCGTGTGGAGGAATATTTAAGTATGGATTGCGCCAGCAGGTCCAAAACGGGGGAAATATAATGCCCGTGGAGTTTTGTAGCAATGGAAGTTGAAACGAACATGTTAGGTAGTGTAAAAGTTATCCTAGAGACTAGATTCTGTATAATTATGCAGAATAGGGTGTCTAGTAATCAATTACATAATTTATTACTAGAGTACTCTAGTTACTTCCTGCGCAGCATATGCTTGTAGGTAATCGATTACCATATCTGTGTAATTGATTACCAGGGTCGTGTAATCGATTACAAGGTTCTTGTAATCGATCACTAAGGCCCTAGAAAGGAGTTTTTGGGCGATTTGAGTGACGTGGTCCTTAGGTTCCTATTGTTTATTGTCGTGGAAGCCTAGAAGGTGAGAAATTTACTCTGACTTTACCAAACCCCATAAAAAATTTTAGGAATTGCTAAAGAGATATCATAAGATATCTTATATACTGTAAGCATGACGAGCATATATCAATAAACTCATGGTGAAAGTGATTAAACTGCAGTCAAAAGGTCTTTAAGTAGTTGAGAAGAACTAAGGATGAGATCTTGATGAATGGAAAATGAGGTTGTTATATAGGTTACATTGATGCCAACCTCCCAATTGAATAAAATGACTTGAGATTGTAATTGGAATATATACATGTTTTTCAAAATAATTATGATGTATACTTGAAAGGTTCAATGCAAGAAACAATCACTAATTCTGCTACAAATTTTAAGTATCTTGTATTGTTAAATTACAAAAGAGGTAATTTATATTTGAAAGATTATGATCATTCTAAATGTTGTGGACCTTATGAGTCTCCATTGTGACTATAGTGGAATCATAGAACAAGCTAAAGAAGCGGATCAATCCAAACATATACTTAGACAATTCCATCTAGGGTACATATGAGAACATTGTAATGTGCATACCGACAAATATGTTGGGAACCCATAAGTGAAACCTCTTACACAACAAAAGCATAAGGGCACCAAAGTCGTTGGATGTAAGTCTAATAGGCTTTAAGTACAAGTAGAAGGTTGTTGTAAGTATGCATTTAAAGCCTATATGGTTAGTGAAATGGTCTGGGCCGGGGTGCGTAATCCGATATGGAGACCATCCCTTAAATGATGTTATTGGTGTCTATTTTACACTGGTCCAGTGGGTATTTGATGTTATATCTTCTATTCCAGTGGGGAGATAGAAGTCTTGGAGTGCTCCTTTGAGTAAAAATCACCAACCTTACACGTTGTGGGGTAAAACAAAGGGTCACATGTAAAAACACTCTGATACTCAAGTCATTGGGATACTCAGAGAGAATATAAAAGCTCGAGCGTAAGTTAGAGTAAGAATGTTCTACCTTTTCATTGTTAATTTATTGGTTTTTATACCTTAGAGCAGCGAAAGAGTCATTTTAAATAGGTGAGCTTTCCTTACAAAGTTTTAGTATGATTCTGATCATTACAAAAAGGCTGACACGCAACAGGGACACTACCTAATGACTATACCTTCCTACCAGTCACTTTGCAAGTTGCTTTCTTAGCACACAATTGCATAAGTCAACTCTGATCTTTCGATACTGAGAGAATGACTCGCACCGGTATTGGATCATGAGTCTCATGTGTGATGCTTAGAAGCTGGTATTAGATTACAATATTATGTGAGATGCCGGTCTTGCTTAGTGGCTTTAGATCAAATTACCTTTTTTCCTTTAGGCCGATATTGGGACTAGATCATTTACTCCCTAACTTGTTTAAGGGACTATACCAGTTACTCATAAGCTATACCATATATTCCAATCACCTGCTGTAGACGTAAGTATGAAGAGAAATTCTTAACTTGGAAAAATTTTCAATCTCGCCATTTTCCACTTGGATTCCTCTTCATAACTGTTGCATATTTATTTATTTTCAAGTTGAAATGCAGTGTTAGGAGAGTTATGCCAATCATTATATGATAATTAGTCTTCAATCATCGTAGGATGGTTACATTTCAATCATTGTGTAGTGGTTACTTTTTAGACATGAGCCTTGAAAATTTGAAACAACACGGCCCATTCATTTCGAATTGAATCATTATTAAGCTTTCCCCCAACCGCACCTACAAAAGGTGATTCTGGAAGGCTCTTGAAATGCTTACTTTTTTCTTTGTATTGAAACTCTGTTAAAGTTTCAAGATAGCACTTTAGAAACTTAGGGCATTCCCAGATCTTAGGGAGTTTCCCTATCATTGAGATTTGAAGTAATCCCATTGAAGGTCTTTCTTTTCGTGACCTATAGGTGGGGCCTCTTTAGAGCCTTACAATGTTTCAGAGGGAGAAGAAAACTTTGAAAGATATCTTTCTGATGTGGTTTTTTGCAACAATGTAGGCGGGTTAAAACACGTGATTTCCATGATGACTGTTGAAGAAGAAGAGTCTAAAGTTGTGAAGATCGTCCCTGGTTTCTCAAACGTGATTGCGTATTGGATCAACTAGGTAAGAATGAAGGCTCAAAAACCATACTTCTGGGTGCAAAAGGAGATTTTGAACACCATTTCTTGCCACACAAGGAAAAATAGGGGAGAGATAAAGCCCAAGTTCCTTGTTTATTCTGAGGAGAAATACAAAAAATGGTACTCTGCCCTGGTACCCCGTCCATACGACATCCTCTTCTCCCACCTTGGAGTTCGGTTTCCCTTGACGGAGTTTGAGATGGGGTTTTGCGTTTTATGGACTGTGCCCCCACCCAACTACACCTAAATGGATAGGGTTTGGTACGCAACCCGGAGGTGCTCGGGGAGTACTTTAATTTCACACCAATAGCGGCGTTGTTCTTCTATGACTATCGAGTCCTACGTAGAAACAACAAGGATGAAGCCTAAGCTTTATCATACTTCGGTGTCATACTCACGGAGTCTTCCAAGACGAATGGTGACAGCTTCAAGAAGTCTTTTTTCAAAATCTGCATCAACCCCAACAAACCGGTATCCTGGAAGAGTGAGGACGGGATCTCAAAATTCTCAGTGTCATGGACATACAAACATTTCTTATTGACCGGGGCGGTGTACTATGCCGATGAAAGTGAATTTCCTCCTGTCTCAATTGAAGTTATCAGTGCCATGCACGAATACTCTTTAACCAAGAAATTCTTGTGCAAGCATCTCTTAGGACCCAGGACTCAGCGGGAGGCTTACTTAAGTAATAACCTTGTTATGTATTTTTCTCCTCTACTTATTTGGCTCATTATTTTTGGTTTCTAACCTTTTCTTACTCTTTTGGTAGAAAAAATTGAAACCTGTGAAGCCATGGAACAATTAAAGAAACTAGAGGTGGAGATGGTGGTTACAGTTATTGAAAATCTAATCCAACTAAAGAGGACCACTTCAAAGGTTGAGGTGAAAACCATTAACTTCCCTGAGCAGGAAACAAGGATATCCCGCTGTTGGAAGGTCCAATACCTGAGTAACCTGTTCTAGAAAGAAGAAGAGGAAGCATGTTGTTGTTGAAAAGGAAAAGACTCTTTTTCCAACCAAAAAACAAAAAATACTAAAGGAGACAAATGCTGGCCAGGGTGAAACATTGGCTCAGACAATTTCATCCCAAGATAAGCCAACCCCGGTCACTGCTAAAGTTAAGGTGACAAGGCCAGTTGAGTCATCTCTAGTTCGACTATCCTTCCCAGCACTAGGATCTCATCTGAATCCCTACATCTTTTACCAAGGCCAGAACCAAACCTAGCTAGAACCTTCGTCTTGTTGTCTTCAACATGGCCTTAAGGTCTCTTAACTGAAAAAGCCATACAAAGTTGCTCGCTGACAGTTGGCTGAAGTCAGCGGGGTCCTTGAATCTTTTACCGAGATAGCTAAGATTGTTGATGAAGAAACACTATCTTATGATAAGGCCCACAAAGCTAATATAGATCTAAGGGCTGCTCGGAGAGAGATCGAGCATCTCGATGGGGTGATCAAGGCGGAGATAAAGCTTCAGGATGATAGAGATCTGGAGATAATAAAATGGAAGAAGGAGGTAGAGAAACTATAAGCTGAAAAGTAGAAGTTGGAGAAGCTGAAAAAGGAAAATGCCTAGCTAAAAGAGGAAAATGAGAAGGCAAGGAAAGGTTATAAAGCCATCCAAGGAGAGATAATATGGCAGATAGATGTGTATGTCAAAGTAGAGATGGCTTGGGCTAAAAAGAAGAAACAACCATCCTTCGAGATAGAAGATCTTAAAAACAAGCTTATGGAGACAACCTCTCTTCGTGAGGTAAATCAAAAACCACAAGGAAAGGTGACACCTGATCAGAAAAGAGCTATTAAAGTGCTGCAACTTTATGACATTTTGGTTAGAGAATTGTTTAGTGCTGCCATAAGGCAGGTTCAATATCGGAACCCTGATGTCAACCTTAACCTGAACGGGATCTACCCTTACCATGAATTTCATGGTGGGAAGTTATTTGCTGTGGTTGAAGGAAGGCACGAGGATCTTGAGGATTCGCCTTATGAGTTGGTTGAACTACCAAAGCCCTAACGTATGATCTTAAAGCCTGGCCCTCCTACAAGTGACAAAACTGCACCTCTTCCTTGAATGCTTTGTTGGATTCCTCCTTATTTCCGTTTTTTCAACTTATGTTTTGTATAGCCTTGTACCAGGATGGGCTCTGGGTTTCTCCATGTGTAGACCTTGTTTAAACTTGAATGAAATTTTTAATTTTTTGGTTGCACATTGAGTCGTTACTTGCTTTTATCCTTTGCATGTAGATGTATGAGCTGCTTGCTATAGTTTAGAAAGGTATTGTAGTCAAGGGCCCGAGTTTTGCTACTTTGTTGTAGAAATTTGGATTTATGATGTGTACATGTTTGCCACTCACTAAAGTTAGGGAAAATATCCCTTATCAGGGAATCTAGTCCTTACTCCTTATTACAACTAAATAGAGAAAACCTTTATCAAAGTACTACATAAACATTGAAGAATAAAGTGTTTTGATAATGACAAAGAAATCAAGTCCAAGTCATGAAGAATCAAAATCCAAGGCCTAGGAAACTTATGTAAGACTTAGTAAAAAAATATGGCCAAAAAGAACAAATAAAAACTAAAAATCATGCATTCTGATACATGGTAATCGATTACAATGTTTATGTAATCAATTACAGTGAAATATTTTAATAAAAACTACATTTTTAAATGAAGTAATCAATTAAAATTTATTAGTAATCGATTACAAGTTTCAAAAATCAAATTATTGAAAAGGTACAACTCTTCAGAATTAAATTTTTAAATGGCGTAATCGATTACCAATATATTGTAATCGATTACATTGTATAACATTGGAAAAGTTTTAAGTTTTAAAAGTGTGTGATTGATTACCATATACATGTAATCGATTACTGCCTATGTAGAGTGGCTGAAACATTGTAATTCTTCATCTTTTCTTGAATAAAAGCCATAACTCTTCATGAATCATTCCATCCCTTTAAAATTGTATCTTTTCATGATTCATGACCATTCAAATGTATCTTTTCAAGACTTTTTCCAACCTATAATAGGCCAGGAAATCATTTGCAAAATCAATCAATTCTTTCCATCTTTACTTAAAAGCAAAAATACCATATTATCTTTATCAAGTCATTTAGCACTTTAAGTTATTTTTTTGCTTTAATAAGAGAGTAGTCACTTTAGTTCTCAATTACTTCATGAGGATTATAGTTTCTTGGGTGAAGTTTCCCAATTTGTGTTTATACAAGAGTAAAGAATCTCTTGTGGTGTAAAAGACTTCACACAAGGGGTAAGGTGTACCAAGGTGTGGAAGGACTTTGTATTGTGATTAACACTAGTGGAATCCTCAAGATATTTCTTGAGAAGACTAGATGTAGGTAATGGCTAGCCAAACCAGTATAAAATTAGCGTTTGCAATCTGTTATCCCTCTCTTTGCATACATTTATTTCATTCATTTATAAGATTTTAATCATTTGCATAATAAAGATTTTTAAAATATTACCTAGTTCTTAAATCAAGAAAACTAAATTTACCCCCTCTTGAGTTATCAGAGGCCACTTGAATAACAAGTGGTATCAGAGCCAACTTCTTGTATAAAGTTTAAAAACTTCAAGAAGTATTTATAGCCTCTCCTAACCCCATATTTCCTTAGGGAAACTTCATTCATAGATCACCTGTATTTAATAGAGTAGGGTACCAATATTGGAAAACCTGTATGCAAATTTTCATAGAAGCCATTGGTTTAGACATATGGGATGCCATAGAAAATGGTCCATTTATACCAACCAAGACAATTGATAATATAATTGTAGCAAAGCCTAGAAATGAATGGAGTGAAGGTGATAAAAAGAAAGTTCAATATAACCTTAAAGCTAAAAATATAATCACTTCTACCTTAGGAATGGATGAATACTTTAGGATCTCCAATTGTAAAACATCAAAAGAAATATGGGATACTCTAGAAGTCACCCATGAAGGTATAAGTAAGGTGAAAAGATCTAGAATAAATACATTAACATGTGAATATGAATTATTTAGAATGAACAACAATGAAAACATCCAAGATATGCAAAAGAGGTTCACGCGTATTATTAACCATCTTGCATGTTTAGGAAAAAATTTTCTAATGAAGATTTAATCGATAAAGTTCTGAGATGTTTGAATAGAGAATGACAACCGAAAGTAACTGCCATATATGAATGGACTTAGCAATAATGTCTCTTGCCACTCTATTTGGAAAATTACAAGAACATGAATTGGAACTTACAAGATTAAATCAACATGAAGAAGGAGATAAAAGGAAGAAAGGAATAACACTCAAAACCTTCTTATAAGCCTTCAACGAAAGTGATGAGGAAATCCTAGATGAAACAAAAAGTATGGATGAAACTGAGGAACTTGGTTTGCTTGTCAAATGATTCAATAAATTTCTAAAAAGGAAGGAAGGACAAAAGAAACCCAATTTCAGAAAGTCCTTCAAGAAAAATGAAGAATCCACCCAAGGCCTAAAATGCTTTGAGTGTGGAAAACTTGGCACATGAAGATGGAATGTCTAACTTAAACAAAAAATTAGAAAAGCATGAGAAAAAGTACCCCAGAAATAAAAGAAGGGCCTATATAGCATGTGAAGATAATGACATGAGCTCCTCTGAGAAGTTAGATCATGAAGAGGCTAATCTTTGTCTCATGGCTAACACCGACGAGGTAAGTGATTTAGACTATCTTAATCCTAGTTTTGAAGAATTACAAGATGCATTTGAAGATTTACATAATGAATATCAAATACTTGCTAAAAATTTATCAAAATTAAAAATTAGAATTCTCTTCTAGAAGAAATATGTCTAAATTTAGCAAGGAATTAAACCAAGTTAAATTATAAAAAGAAAAATTAGAAACAAAGTATAATACTAGAAGTCAAAATAATCAATCATGCATATATCTAATCAAGAAATTGAAGATTTAAAAAATGTCTTAGCAAAGTTCGCAATGGGCAAAGACAATCTGAACATACTATTTGGAAAACAAGGTTGTCATTTTAACAAAACCAGACTTGGTTTTGATCCAACCAAACAACTAAAAAGTACAAAAATTTCTTTATTTCTCAAAAGACCTCTACTAGTCCATTTGTCAAATGTTACCATTATGGGAAAAAGGGATGTACTACATCCACTTGCAATATAAGAAAAATGGAATTCAAAACGGAAATAAAATTTGGATTAGAAAGGGAACCTTGCTTACATTTGACACTCAAGGACCCAAAAAATATGGGTACCTAAAACAAAAATTTAAATTATTTTGTAGGTGTACTTGGTCGAAAAACAGTCAAGTTGGTATCTTGACAATGGCTACTCTAGGTATATGACAGGAGATATATCAAAGTTCTCCCTCTAAACTTGAAAAAAGAAAGATATGTCACCTATGGAGATAATAACAAAGGAAAAATACTCGAAATTGGAAAGGTCGGTAAGACTCCCTCAACATCTATTGATAATGTGCTCTATGTTGAAGGATTAAAACATAACTTATTAAGTATAAGTCAGTTATGTGACAAAGGAAATAATGCATCTTTTCAAGACTTTTTCCAACCTATAAATAGACCAGGAAATCATTTGCAAAATCAATCAATTCTTTCCATCTTTACTTAAAATCAAAAAAGCCATATTATCTTTATCAAGTCATTTAGCACTTCAAGTTGTTTATTTGATCTAATAAGAGAGTAGTCACTTTAGTTCTCTATTACTTTGTGAGGATTAATGTTGCTTGGGTGAAGCTTCCCAAGTTGTGTTTATACAAGAGTAAAGAATCTCTTTGGTGTAAAAGACTTCACACAAGGGTAAGGTGTACCAAGGTGTGGAAGGACTTTGTATTGTGATTGAAACTAGTGGAATCCTCAAGATATTTCTTGAAAAGACTGAACATAGGTAGTGGTTGACCGAACTAGTATAAAATCAACGTTTGCAATTTCTTATCCTTCTCTTTGCATACATTTATTTCATTCATTTATAAGATTTTAATCATTTGCATAATAAAGATTTTTAAAATATTATCTAGTTCTTAAAATTAAGAAAACTCAATTCACCCCCCTCTTGAGTTATTAGAGGCCACTTGAATAACAAACATTTCTGTTCCTAAGAATATACTTGCATTGTTCATCAGGGTTCAGTATGGTCTCGAAAGAGAACCAATCCTCACCACTTATTATGGCCAAGTAACCAATCTCTTTTAAAGAGATTGCAGTCTGGTATGGTCCCAAACAAGGTCCAATCCTCATCACTTGTCGGGGTCTAGTATGGCCTCAAAGAGATCCAATTCTCAATACTTGTTGGGGCCAAGTAGCTAATCCTTTTATAAGGGACTAGGGTGCCACTAGTTGAGGTCTGGTATGACCTTAAAAAATATCCAATCCTCGCCACTTGTCTGGGAAATTTCTCCACGCATGTAGAAAATATAACAATAGTGAAACAATTTTGTTGACACAAAACAATTTTATTAAGTATTAAAGTTACAATGGGGCTATGTTGGGACATGCCTTGTCAAAATCTTCTTGGAGAAAACCCAGTGAGAAGAAACCTCAAATTAGGAAAAAATACATGCCTAGACTCCAACTAGTTGTAGTAAGCCCTTAGGTTCTATACATTCCATTTGTTTCTAATTGGTGTCCCGTCTAATGACTCAAGGCGATAAGTACCCTTGCCAATCACCTTAGAGACACGATATGGTCTTTCCCACGTCAGAGCAAGCTTGCTTGGTGGGCAAATTTATTCTTGATATTGGCCTGTCGCAATACCAAATCCCCAACCTTAAATCTTTGTTGAGAGACGTGTTTGTTATACCAGAGTTCAATCTTGGCCTTAACAACCTGATCCTAAACAAGAGCTTCCTTTTTAAGTTTAGTAATCCTATGTAGCTCATTTTGAAGATGTTGGTCATTATTTTGATTAGAGAGGTGTTATACCCTTGTGGATGACATTTGGAGCTTTACCAGGATCAAGGCCTCAACACCGTATGTCAATCAGAATGGAAACTCATTAGTGGATGGATGAAGGGTGGTCCTATACGCCCATAAGACATGACAGAGCTGATTGGTCCAATCACCTTTTGCTTCACCCAAGCATTTCTTCAACCCCTTTAATACCTCCTGGTTGGCTAATTCAGGCTGGTCGTTGGTTTGCGGGTGTTCAACGAAAAAAAACACTTGCACAATCTTCAATCCTTTTAACAACTCGGTGAACTTGTGATCAGTGAATTGAGTGTCAATGTCTGTCACAATTCTCCCTGGAATGCCAAACCTTGTAATTATATTCTCGTACATGAACTGTCGAGTCCTTGTAGAGGTAATATGGACAATTGGCTCAGCCTCAATCCACTTAGTGAAATAATCCACCTCGATAATTAGGTACTTGATACCTCCAGGCATCGTATGGAAAAGAACCCAAGATGTCTAAACCCCACTGATAAAAAGGCTAAGGTATAACTGATATGGACAACTCTTCAGTCGGTGTATGGTGTAAGTTAGCAAACCTTTAGCGTGGGTCATATTTCTTAACATACTCTAGTGTCTTTCTTCATCTTGGGCCACTAGTATCTAGCCCAGAGTATCTTTCACATTAAACTCCTCGACCTAGAATGATGTCCATATTACCCTTCATGGACCTCTTCCATCACCTCCTAAACTTTATTCTCATTAAGGCATCTGAGGTAAGACATTAGGCTCCTTAGCCTGATATTCCTCAAGGATTTGAGAGATAACGAGCTGAGAATCATTACATAAGGTCATTGATCTTGCATTGATGTCAAAAGCTGCTCTTAACCTCGTGAGACAAGCTTCATACTTAGCCTGGTTGTTTGAGGTGGTGAAATTAAAATGCAATGAGATCTTGAGATGGACCCCAGCATCACTTTCGACCACAACTCCAGCTCTACACCCCTTATTATTGGAGGATCCATCAACGCACATTGTCTAATAGGAGCAGGATTCCTCTGGATCTAAACCAATGAGCTCCAATATGAAGTCTGCTAGTATTTGGGCTTTGATGATCCTTCGAGTTTCGTACGTGATGTTGAACTCAGACGGCACCACTGCCCACTTGATCATTCTTTCTACGAGGTTAGACTTGAACAAAATTGTTTGAAGTGGAAGATCAATTCTGACCACTATCGAATGAGCATGGAAATAGGGCCTTAACGATGAGATGCTCAAATGACTACCAGGGTTGCTTTTTTAATCTTTTAGTGCCGATTTTCTACCCCTTGTACTGTTTTTTCAATAAAATACATCAGTCTTTAACCCTCTAGAGTTTCCTTTACCAGAGCAGCTCCTAAAGCTTCATCTGAAATAGACAAGTAAAGAATCAGACATTCACCATGGTTAGGTTTTACCAAAATAAGAGGTTTGAATAACATTTCCTTTAAGCTTTGGAAAACAGCCTTTTACTCTGATCCCCACTCAAACTTCTTGCTCTTCTTTAAAATTTTGTAGAGGGGAAAGGAACGATACGCCATCTATGGCATGAAGCGTGCCAGGGCCGTGATTTTACCATTCAAAGACTATACCTCACGCAAGTTCTTTGGACTTTAAAACTCTTGATTGACCCAACATTTATCTGGGTTAGCCTTAATGCCTCTCTGCGTTAGCATGAAACCCAAAACTCTTCCACCAGGAACTGCAAAAGTGCACTTTAATGGGTTAAGCTACATGTTATAGTGCCGAAGACACTAAGAAACCTTGTGAAGATCTTCAAGGCGGTTTCCTCCAACAGGGGTCTTGGCGATGATATCATCAATGTATACTTCCACAAACTTTGTGTCCATTCCTTCGAAAACCTTATTGATCATTTGTTGGTATATGGCTTCAATGTTTTCCAGACCAAACAACATAACAGTGTAGCAAAACACCCTTTTGTCATTCATAAACGCCACTTTCTCCTGATCCATTTCCCATATTGGTATCTGATTATAACCAAAGTAAGCATATATGAAAGACAAAAATTGACTAGAGGAATCATCAACTATTCTGTCAATGTTGGGTAAAGGGTAGAGGTCCTTGTGGCAACATTTATTCAAATTAATATAATTTGTACACATACGCCACTTCCCATTCAACTTTTGGACCATAACAACATTCGCGAGCCATGAAGAATAACAGATTTCCCTGATGAATCCAGCTTTAAGAAGTTCTTCAATTTGTTTACATACGACCTTCTACTTTTCTAGACCTAAATGTCTCTTCTTTTGGGCCACTGGTCTGGTCTCTAAATACACAGACAACCTGTGACAACAGAAATCCGAGTCCATGCCTGGCATGTCAGCGACTGTCCAGGAAAACAAGTCCTTATATTCTTTGAGCAGTGCTAGTTGCTCCATCCCGGGCTCAACCTTCTCATTAATATGAGTTACTTTCTCTGGGGTATTTCCTAAAATTTCTTTGGACCCCTTGTCCGTAGTCAGCTTGGATAAGTTAAGGAGGTCAATCTTTAGCTCCGTCCGTGGGTCCAAGTCAACAAGATTGATAGAACTAGCAGCCGCTTCTCCATTATTCAGCTTGCATTTTTTATTGATAGCTTCCAACTTCACCATGTTTAGGCTAAGGTTATAAAAGTACCTTGTCATCTCTTGGTCACCCTAGACTGAAGATACTCAGTTATCCTTATCAATGAACTTGATGAGGAGATGTGGAGTTGAGACGATAGCCTCCATGGCATTCAAGGTGGGTCGGCCTATGATGCCATTGTATGGAGATTGGACATCGACAATCAGGATCCTCGACTTGATCGTCTTGGCCTTCAGTTCTTCATCAAATGTGATACGAGTGTCCAGAAAACCCTTAATGGGTTGCTTGGCTCCATTAAAGGTTGTGAAATCCTGCGTGTACGGTTATAAATCTGCATCTGTTAAGCCCATCCTCTTGAAGCAATCATAGAAGAGGACGTCGTAGGAACCTCCCTGATCCACCAAAATCCTCTTGACATCCATATTTGTGATAACAACCACTATTACCACAACATCGTCTCCTCCAAGAATTGTAGGCCCAAAATCGTCATCGGAGAAGGAAATAGGCGGGGTCTGTACTTTATCCCTAAAAGGACGATTATCTTGCTTCTTGCCCTGGACAGACAGGATCATGCGATAATGGTTTTTTTGTGTCATTATCGACACGCCACCTCTTGTGAAACCTCCAGCAATCAAATCGATCACCTTACGCCTGCCCTGTTAAGGAGGGGAAGACATCTCCTCCTCTTGGACTAACTCCATGATAAGCCCTTTCTGCTTCTCAGCGGGGGTGAACCTTTTAGGACCTCGACTATCATCAGTATTTGGAAGCCAATCCCGGTGTCTTTTCTCCATCCTCTCATGTTCATTCAGGTATTTATTTTTGAAGAGGTACTATTTCAGTTTTCCCTCTCAGATCAGGATCTTAATAGTATCCTTCAACTGTCTGCACTCATTTGTTGAATATCCTGTTTGTTAACTAAGTTAACAAATTTGATTAAAAAAATAACTTAATTGGACTAACTTTAAAAATACAAGGAAAACTCAAAAAATCTATTCAAACCTAATCTCAGAGACCGAACGTCTAATTTAACATTTACCAAACTCACTTTTTCCTATTCCTAAACCACATGTATTGTTATTAATCCAAAGAAAGAAATCCCGTAGAATAAGACGAATGGCTAGAGACGTTGACTGCAGGACTTGAGAAAAGGGGGAAAAGTAGCTTGAATACATGTGAAAGCTGAAAATAATAGGATACTTAAGAATAAGATATTAGCTAAATGACATATTATTTATAATTATATAATAATTTTTTATTATGGATAAAGTATTAGCATTAGACGACATAAGATACGGAGTAGTGGTGATAAAAGAGGGTGTAGTCACACGTGGTTGGCATTGGCATGTGGTGATGATAAGGAGAAAACTATTACACAGGAGTGGAAGAATGTGACATTTACTTAATGAAACACGGGGTACAGAAGATGAACGGTGTGAATTTTCTCCAGTGAAAATTTTAAGGGTGGAAATCAACAGGTTCGTCAACGTTTACTTAAATATTTATATATTATTTAAGATGTTTATGAATTGGATAGGTTAAATTAGATCAGTTAAAAAATTATTTAGTCTGGTTAAATACAGCTTGAATTGAATTAGATAGTTAAGTTTTTATATTTTTATTTGCTATTTAATTAAAAATAATAAATAAACTTTGTTTTATTACTAAATGTTAGTTGTTAATATAAAATATAGAACTTAAATAATAAAGAAAGACATGGAACATAAAATTAAGTCTAACTTAATATAAAAAATACTAAACTTGTAAATACATCAAAATATTTAAACATAAAAATAATAAAATAATACAACTTTAAAAGTAAATATAAAAAATAAATGAGTAATACAATTTTATAAATATATATTTACATAAATATTATTATTTATTTTATAAATAATATTATATACAAATATTATTGTTTATATATATATATATATATATATATATATATATATAAAAGTTTGGATCCAACCCGAGTTTTTGTAATTTTTAGTTAGTTTAATTTTTAATTTTTTTTAATCAAGTTTACGATTTAAGTTGGGATTTTATAGACACCTTCAATCCTTAATTAAATGTACCAACTTTCTCGACTCGACAGATGAACGGTGCGGATCTATTCACAGCAAAAGCATCTTTTTGGGTCCTCATTCCATATCGTAAAAAGAGCGAGAGACACGCAGTGTGTGCAACGGGCCCCACCACTGAAGCTTGGTGGGGTGTACTGTTCCCAATCCCTCCACCACCACCTACGAATTATTATTATTGTTTTAATGTTTTTTTCTCCATAGAATATGAAGCCATACCTTGGCAAAGAAAAAAGAAACAAAAACCAATCAAATTCACATCACCATCATCATCATCATCATCAACAACAACCACAACACAACATCGTTTGTGTCCACAGAACCTGCTGGTCATTTTGCGTGGCGCACTTTCCCATATTCAAACCGCGGATCTGTTTTGCTTCTTGCACAAAATCTCTGACGTACTGGTACGATGTTTATGTTCACTTTGTCATCAATTTGTTGTTGAATTTTTCGTTTTTTTAACTTTTTTTTTGGAATTTTAATATAGGAAGGAAGAGGTTGCTTCATGGTAATTGAGCTGAGCTAGGTTTCTATTACTGTAGTTGACTTGGGGGATTGAAAGGTTGGGTGTTAGTTGGTAGTAAGTAACTGGTTATGTGGGTTGCCCTTAATTGGAACTATGGTTGTGTTGGTGTGCTCTTTCTGGACTGTTGGGGATGAACTTAGGTTAATTGACTTTGATTCAGTGCTGTTAATTTCGTGCTTTAAGTGAATTTAGCTGTAGTTGTTGGTGTTAGGGAGTGTTAGCCTGTTAGGTTAGTTACTGTGATCATGGAAGCTAGATTTGGTGCGGAAGCTTATCATTTTTATGGTGTGGGTGCTTCCTCGGATTTGAGGGGTGTGGGGAGGAGGTCGACAGAGTGGGATTTGAATGATTGGAGATGGGATGGGGATCTTTTCATGGCGAGCCGGTTGAATCCTGTGCCGGTGGATGGTGTGGGAGTGGGACAACAGTTTTTTCCTCTTGGGTCCGGGATCCCTGTGACCGGGGGTTCCTCCAACAGTTCTTCTTCCTGCTCTGAGGACGTAGATCTTGGGGATCCCAAGGGGAACAAGGAAGGGGACAAGAAAAGGAGAGTTATTGTGCTGGAGGATGACGGTTTGAATGATGAAGCCGGTACCCTTAGCTTGAAGCTTGGTAGGCATGGTGCCCAAATGGTGGATAGGGAAGTTGCCAGCTGGGATGGTATGAATGGGAAGAAAAGTAGAGTGGCTGGAAGTACTTCAAATCGAGCTGTTTGTCAGGTGGAGGATTGCGGTGCTGATCTTAGCAAAGCTAAGGATTATCACAGGCGTCATAAAGTTTGTGAGATGCACTCCAAGGCCAGTAGGGCACTTGTGGGGAATGCGATGCAGAGATTCTGTCAACAATGTAGTAGGTAATTTCTCAATTTTATTCGTTTAAATTTTTCATGTAGTTAATCAGTTTGAAATTTGTTTCATATTTTATGTACACCCTCCGTTCCAAAACTATATTTTGAAGGTTGTTTCATGTAGATTAAGAAAACATTAACTATATAAAACTTTATTGAATATTTCCTAAATAGCCTCATTTAATTTTCCTTTGAAGAGGTGATAATAGTAATTGAAGAGCATAATTATTGGTCAAGATTAGTGCTGATAAGAGTTATTGAAGAGAATAATTATTGGTCAAGATTAAAGGTGATAAGAGAGAGAAACATTTATTATACAAGTATAGAATTGGAAAAAATTAACTACGTCTTGAATTTCTAGAAATGACAATAGTTTTGGGATAAAGAATAAAGACTATAGTTTTGGGACGAAGAGTGTATGTGTATGGATGTAATAAATGGTGTTTATTACGATGCCAAGATGTTACAGGTCTCTGAGCCTGAATTGAAAATTATGTCTGTATACCGCAGAATATCATTTGGATTTCTTTTAGCAGTCCTTTATGCAATCATTTGTTGTTTACTTTTTATGCGTGCATAAGTTTAAAACACTATTTCATGACGCTCTCTTTCTCCATCAACAGGTTTCACGTGCTTCAAGAGTTTGATGAAGGGAAGAGAAGCTGTCGGAGACGTCTGGCAGGCCATAATAAACGAAGAAGGAAAACAAATCAAGAAGCTGTTCCTAATGGAAGTTCATTAAATGATGACCAGACTAGTAGTTATCTGTTGATAAGTTTATTGAAGATACTTTCAAATATGCATTGTGAGTATTTCTTTAAATCATTATATTTGTAACCAATACCTAGAGAAATTGTTTTCATGTAACATCTGCTTGATTATTTTAATTTTTTGAAATGATGAAAAAAGGCATGTTATTAATTTAAAGTTTAAACTATTCCTTCCTACAATTACTGCTATGTTAATAGCTGCAGGAAAGTACTTTGGTCATCTGCAAATATGTTTTATAAAAGCTGAATTTTGTCATGCAAGGCATGTTAAATGTGAAATTGCTCTGAATTCTCTCACAGATTAGTTGTAGGTTGTAACTGGGCCCACATATTACTTCAGCAGAAGGATGGATAGAGGAAATTATCTCCTTTCTCAAGTTTCTATTCACTTCATGTTGAGGAATTATGTTTGGGTTGTCTGCTTGATTCCTATGAAGAATAGTGCATCAGATGGAAAACAGGGTGGGCATCAGTAGTTTTAAGTTTTTTTTCTCTCTTTCCTTGTTGCTATTGTGGGGACTGAATTTTGAGCTTCAAGGGCTATAAGATAACTAAAATGGTTGATATATAGAATATTTTTAAGCCTCCAGAAGAAAAAGTTGGGTCTAAGTCTAACTGCTTAGAAGAGGGCATGCTAGTCAACTTTGCCTAGTGAGCCCTCATCAGAAGTTCACTTTCCACTAATAAGCATCTGCAGTGTAGCAATAAGATGATAGACATAACATGGGATTAATATTCTCAATTAGTACGTGGTAATAAGATGCACTTTCTGGTCATTAAACTCTCAAAATCCTAAGAATGGACCTTGTCAATGAGTTTCAAACCTGAGTAAACTTGCTGATAGCTTGGAAAGTTGTCTGAAAGCCTTGGTTTTGCTACTCATAACTAGCATGTACTTTTAGCATGCGAAATCAATTTTTAGTGCTTTGGTTGCAGGTCAAGCATATTACCTTTCAGTTCTCTCAATGTTACTCACAAAAAAAATAACTAAATAAAAATCAAAGTTAGCTCTCTGATATGAACTTATTGGCTTTACGTGCTAATTATTTGGTCTCTTTCTGAATTGGTATCTTTGTTTTTTCACCAGGCATTTGAGTTTTACACCTTGTTATTGCCTAATTATTTTCACTACTGATTAACTAAATGCACAACGCAGCCAGAATACTGTGGAAAATCCTAGTGGTACTGGTAGTGAGTTGTTTTGTCAAATAATTTGTGGTTGTTTGATATTGAGAGTATGCATAATAAGCTGATGCCCATGTTTATGGCAATTAAGCATAAGATATATGAGGAACTCTGATGGAATCGATGATTAAATGAGCTTTATGAGTTCATCTCATTCTTTAAGTTTTCTAATCTAACTTGAGTTATACCTATCCCTTTGTTAAGTTGGCCAGAGGAGACCAATGATTGGCCTCTAATGGTGGATATGGAGGTTACGAAGTATTGAAAAGTTTGTTGGAAATGATAAAGATATAAGGCTCTAATAATTTTTTGTTCTCCTTTCATTGCTTGCTTTTCAGTAATTAGTATGCAATAAATTGAGGGATGGTAAAAGTATTTCACTTGTGCAGAAGTGTCAATCCTGTGTGATGTTATGAACTCATTAGACTAATTTTTGTACCAATGAGGCACGTATTTATTGCAGCATCTGGTTAGAGTGACATTTAGTACTATTTTAATGACATCTAATTGTGTTAGTTTATTAGAATATTCTCATATCTGTAACTTTCTCTGATTGATATTTCTGTTACGACTGAGGCTTTTTTTGGGGAGGGATGATGACATTTTTACTGAATTATAGCTGATAGGTCAGATCAGACTACAGATCAGGATCTATTAACTCATCTTCTGAAGAGTCTTGCTAGTCAGAATGGTGAACAAGGGGACAAGAACATATCTAACCTTTTGCGGGAACCAGAGCATTTGTTGAGAGAAGGGGGTCCATCAAGGAAATCAGAGATGGTGTCAACTTTATTTTCCAATGGTTCACAAGGCTCTCTGACTGTTACAACGCAACAAGAGACTGTATCTATGACTAAAATGCAACAAGTGATGCATGCACATGATGCTAGAGCTGCTGATCAGCAAATCATGTCTACCATAAAGCCCGGCATTTCAAATAGTCCTCCATCCTACTCAGAAGCCAGAGACAGTACTGCTGGACAGATGAAGATGAATAATTTTGATTTGAATGACATATATGTTGACTCAGATGATGGCATGGAAGATCTAGAAAGGTTACCTGTCTCTACAAATCTTGCAGCTAGCTCTGTTGATTACCCATGGACACAACAAGATTCTCATCAGTCAAGTCCACCTCAAACAAGTGGAAATTCAGATTCTGCATCTGCCCAGTCTCCTTCTAGTTCCAGTGGAGAAGCTCAGGTATATTTGTCTTTCTGCATTATTTTGAATTTGGTTGTTTTATTTGTGCTCTTCTGTACTGTCCTTGCAAGTGAGCAATTCATCCCCATGAGTTGTGACATTCTATAGAAAGGATATCTTGCAGAAATTACCATTTCTACAAAACAGTTGTATGCTATAGTGTGTGGTCTTGGTTCTGAGACTTTTGGTGCTGTTTTGACATGCTGTCCCGGGTTGGTGGTATGGATATTCTTTTAATCATGATGCTCTGCAAGTGGTCAAGAACATAGCTCAAGGACTTTGATTGGCTTTGAAGATGTTTATGGAATATATGAAGAATGATTTTCTTTTCCTTTTTTGTTTGGGGGGGGGGGGGGTTGATTCTAGAGGGTTTTATTGTATTTGTTTGGAAAGAGGTTTTATTGCATTTATGAATATAAGTATTTTAAACATAGTAGTCAATCCCTGATCGTGTCACGTCGTGTCCAACCCTAAAACTGGGATTGTGGAGTCAAGGATTCCATCTTTGTGTGAGATTTTACACTATCGCGGGGTAAAACACACACACATATATATATATGTATGCTGAAAAATTGAAAAAAGAGAGATAAATACATCTAAACTATTATTGAACACATTCTAAATGCGTAATATTTAATTAAAACTGAAATCATTCCACATAAACTGCTTCTGGAGACGGTAAACAGCAAAAATAAGAAGGAAAAGGAGAAGACGGAGTTTTGAACAGCTGCAGGTGGCTGGGAAGAGGTTGCCGGACTCACTGCAATGATCGGAGATTCTTGGCGGAGTCACAGCAGTAGCTGGAGATGCTTGCTGGAGTCCCAGAGATGGCTGGAGATACTCGCCAGAGTCACAGATGAGTGGCGATGCTCACCGGAGAAAAAAAACAAAGGAACACAAGGAAACAGCCGCAGCTTAAGGGAGAAGGGAAGTGTGTGTGTGTGTGTGTGTGTGTGTGAGAGAGAGAGAGAGAGAGAGAGAGAGAGAGAGTGGAGAGTGGAGAGAAAGGTTTTATCAGAAAACCTAAATAAAAGAAGAGGGAAAAGGAAAATACCGGTTTGCCCTTAAAAAACTTCAAAACAGCGCACTTTTGGCTGGGAGGGGTCGTCTTGCCCACGTCAGGCTGCGACCCATGATGCCAAGATCGCACTGTGATGGCCACGAGGTGAATCTGTACCAGGAACATTGTAAAGGTGAGGTGGTGCACAACGACGTTACATCATGCTGCGACCGCGGCCACAATTGACCACCTTTTAAACATTTTGGTTTAATGTATATGCGGTCATATATCCTAGTTTAAATGCATGTCTGGATTTGGCCCTTTATGTCGTATGAAAGCATTCATTTGATTCATTTTGTACTTATGACAGTGGTCAGTAAGAAAATGCTGGACCCTCCTTAGGTGTCAAATGTGATTCTACTTCGTAGTTATTTTCCTTTTTCTCTTATTCCCCCAACCTTTGATGAGAAAACACAAAACAGATTATATCAAATGATATTGGTAGTGGTTTTCCTTTTTCTCACCTAGATTAATTCAAACCTTGATTATTGAACAATTCCTTTTTTACATTTAATTCATTATTGATAATATCTGTCATTTAACTTCAATTTTTTGTTTCCACCATTCAGAGTCGCACAGATCGAATCGTTTTTAAACTCTTTGGTAAAGATCCGAATGACTTTCCTCTTGTCCTTAGAGCACAGGTAATTTTAACATTCTGAAGTAGCTGGGTGTAACTGTTATTCATTTCTTTCATTTGAAATTTAATCATGCTGAGGGTTTCAATTGCCAGATTCTTGACTGGTTATCCCAGAGTCCTACTGATATTGAGAGCTACATACGGCCTGGTTGTATTGTTTTGACAATTTATCTGCGTCAAGCTGAGGCAGTGTGGGAGGAAGTAAGCTTTTTCCTTCTAAAACTATTAAATATGTGGTTATCTCTTTGGACGACAGGGACACCCTTGAGTCTTGACCTTACATGCTTTCCCCCCTTTTCTTGCAGCTTTGCTATGATCTGACTTCCAGTTTGAGTAGGCTGCTGGATGTGTCAGATGATACTTTTTGGAGAACTGGATGGATTCACATCAGGGTGCAGGATCAGATGGCCTTCATTTTCAATGGTCTCTTTCCATGTCTTTATTGTTGTTGTTGTTGTTGTTAGGGGGGCAGGATAACAGGAGTCATAAATTTATTTCAGTAATAAATTGATTTCATTAAAAAGTTCGAAGTCCTTGCTGTCTATGTTAAAGACTTGTACTATCTTCAATTGCTTTCTGTCTTACACACATTTATAACTTTAGGTGGTGGACTAAATTGAGTAATTTTACTGGGATTCTAGTGGAGTCTACAATCTACATTCCCATTTTTGTTGTTATTTTACTTGCTATGGTTTATGTATGAGGTAGCTATCATGTAGGACTGACAGGAATCATACAATTTTTATGCTACAGGTCAAGTTGTCATAGATACCTCCTTACCTTTCAGGAGTACCAATTATAGCAAGATTTTGACTGTTAGCCCAATTGCTGTGCCAGCATCAAAGAGAGCTCAATTTTGTGTGAAGGGTGTCAACCTGATACGCCCTGCCACTAGGTATTTTCTCTATTGATGGTAGTCAATACAAACTCAGAAAGTTACTTGTACGGTTATACCTACTTTCCAGGACTTTATTTAAATATATTATTTTTTTGTTTGATTGGCATGTTATATGATCCTTAAACCTACCCCAGGTTAATGTGTGCTTTAGAAGGGAAATATCTGACCTGTGAAGATGCTCATGAATCTATGGATCAATACTCCACGGAGCCCAATGAACTTCAGTGCATCCAGTTTTCATGTTCTGTCCCTGTGATGAATGGGAGAGGATTTATTGAGGTGCTTTTCTTCACACTCGAATTGTCAATAGGAAAAAGTAGGGAGGGATGGGCTAGCAAGCACTTTTTCCATGAAGAAGAAAAGCAAATTTAAATATTACCCTCTTTTTACTTTTATGCTGGTTACTGTTGAGTATTAGCTATGTCCTAAGATGTCCAATTCCTATTCACACTTGCATACATCCATTTACAAGTGTGCCATTTTTTAATCTGAAGATAAGCAATGCTGTGCAAATGCTATGTGCCTGAGCTTTATATTTTCTACTTTTTTGTTAATTTGCTAGATTGAGGACCAGGGTTTGAGTAGCAGCTTTTTTCCTTTCATAGTTGTGGAGGAGGATGTTTGTGTAGAAATCTGTGCGCTTGAACCTCTTCTAGAATTAAGTGAAACTGATCCAGATATTGAAGGGACTGGAAAAATTAAAGCCAAAAATCAAGCCATGGATTTTATTCATGAAATGGGTTGGCTTCTTCACAGAAGCCAATTGAAATTAAGGATGGCTCACCTGAACTCTAGTGCAGATCACTTTTCATTAAAGCGGTTCAAGTGGCTTATGGAGTTTTCCATGGACCATGATTGGTGTGCGGTAGTGAAAAAGCTGTTGAACCTACTGTTTGATGGAACTGTGAATACAGGAGATCATCCTTCCATGTATCTTGCGGTTTCAGAGATGGGTCTCCTTCACAAAGCTGTAAGGAGAAATAGCAAGCAGTTAGTGGAGCTGCTTTTGAGATACGTTCCTGAGAATATTTCTGGTAAGCTAGGACCTGAAGACAAGGCACTGACTGATGGACAGAACCAAATCTTCTTGTTTAGACCAGATGTTGCTGGTCCTGCTGGTTTGACACCACTCCATATAGCAGCTGGGAAAGATGGTTCTGAGGATGTACTGGATGCTTTAACTAATGATCCTTGCACGGTAAAATTTCGGCTACCTTAAATTACATTATTGTGGGCTTTTTAATATGCTGGATATTTTCATGCTGGTTTCTTCTGGACCTTTATTGCTGCATTTAGTTCTTGCACATTTTGCATCTGGATCCTGCATTCATGAGTTACAATATATGAACTCCCCACCAACAAAGTCCTGTATAATTAACACATGGATGGGTCCTTTAAGTTTGTTGTTAGGGGTTCAAATATTGTCGTGTGTATAAAAAAGGTTTTGTTGGGAGAGGTAAGACCCACTTCAGTGATCTCTACGCGTTGAAGAGATTAATATTCAACTTTCAGCTAGGGGACACCCTTGGGTTCACCCAAAGAATGAACTCCCCTCACCCTTCCCCAGCCTAATCCAATTGTGTTGAATTGTTTCAAAATTTTTTAGGGTGGAATGAATGTGTGTAATCCAGTGACAAACCTTTCGAATAGCTGGTTGACCTGCCAAACTTTTCGCCACCAATATCATATGATTTCACTTATTTGATATATTACTACTGGGTATTGTCTGAATGAGCTGAATGAATACCCCTATCCAAAAGAAAGTAATAATCATTTCCCCATTTTGTGTTATTGGAAATATGGTGCATCATGTGTTGAATTTAGTGCTACATAACATGAGGTTCTTAATACAGGTTGGAATTGAAGCATGGAAGAATGCTCGTGACAGCACAGGCTCCACACCTGAAGATTATGCACGTCTACGGGGCCATTATACTTATATTCACTTAGTGCAGAAGAAAATTAACAAGAGACAAGGATCAGCTCATGTGGTGGTTGAGATTCCAAACAATTTGACAGAAAGCAATACAAACCAGAAGCAAAATGAGTCATCCACAAGCTTTGAGATTGGAAAGGTTGAAGTAAGACGTGGCGAAGGGCACTGTAAACTTTGTGATAATAAGCTTTCTTGTAGAACTGCAGTAGGCAGGTCTTTGGTATACAGACCTGCAATGCTCTCAATGGTGGCCATAGCAGCAGTTTGTGTCTGTGTGGCCCTTCTGTTTAAAAGCTCACCTGAAGTTATATGTATGTTCCGACCCTTCAGATGGGAATCATTGGACTTCGGAACAAGCTAAGGTTCATTAACTTGCAACTCAATAAAACTTAATTATAGGGAATATAAGGATGCGTTCATAAGACTGAATGACCGAGATTTCCTGTAGGATTGGCTCTTTGTATTAGCTAAATTGTGCAAAATATTATTGACGTAATTGTTATCCTTTAAGGGACTTGTACAATGTATGTAGATGCAACTGTTCTTAAAACTTTATTTGGTAGCGACCCTTAATATTTCAGCGTAATACTTGTATGGAATCTTCAGTCTTGTCTTGATTAAAGGACCAGTTTATTTAAATGGGTGCTTAAATGACTGGTGGGAGAATTAGAGTTTGAACCCTAGAAACAACACCGGTTGAGAGAGCAAGTTTAATTAGGCTTGAGCTTGGATAGGGTAGTTTTTTTTTTTTAAAAAAAGACTAGCTCGTTGAAATGGCGATGAAATTGAAATGGCAAATGTCGAGGTAGCATGTTTTGTATTCAAACTAAACGTGTTTTGCACAAAAATGACCTACAGAGATTTTTAACTATAAGCTATTTTGATCAAATATGTTCGAATACAAAATAAGCTAATGTAACACGTTGAAGTGATTTCAATTACGAGGAATGCCAAGAAAATTCTCCTGTTTCCATACTATAATAAATGATAGATAAAACTAATTATTGTCTTCAAGATTCGGTTAGTTTAGGTATCAAATTGTCCTCTTAAACCTTAATGGGGTAGTTTATATGTGGTTGTTTTTCTATTTTGCAATCAGTTTATTTTCTCTTTTGCAATCAGTTTAGCTGCGAAAATTACCCTAGTTTCGCTAGTGACCCAGAACCAATATTGGTCCTTCGTAACACTTTGGGATATATATTAGTGTAAAGCACTCACTAGTTTGACCAGGAGGTGCAGCAACATGAGCTAGTTATACTGTTTTGTATCCTTAGCTTAATAAATTTCAACATAATTTATTACATTATATCTTTTAAGTGGAAGCAGTATATTCATATGAATTCATTTAAGTGTTGGATTAAATTAGTGTTTACAATCAAGTGCCATTAACTTAAGGTTTGTTGCTCACTCATGATAAAAGTTATAGTTTGAATTTAATTGAGGGACTAAATGAAAGTTACAGCAGTTTCTTAAATGTTCTGTTAATCAAATCGCTGAATACACGTGCGACATTTTGGGGAATAATGTTTTGACTTTGGAAAAAATTTGTCAATCCTAAGGAAGTGTTTGTTTCAAGGTATAGTTTTACATTCTTAAGGTGACATGTTTTGCCTGAAGAGTGGTTAAGAATAAAATTCAGACATTGGATAACCTGACCTGAGAAAGAGAGATGACCTTTTCCTTATTATGTTTGTGGTTTCTTCAGGGAAGGAACAAAACTTTTGATCATCTATTGTTTACATGCAAATTCGCAGCATCCATTTGGGCTGCATGCTATGACTGGCTTTTCAGGACTAGTGTTGTCGGGTATTGCAAAAGACCATTTACTACAACACGGTTTATTGAATGGAAAAAGTAATGCACACAAAGCATGGGGTGCTGTTTGGCATACAACTATATGATTTATTTGGATTGAAGAAAATTTTAGGTGTTTCACAACCAATGTAATGACAGTAGGACTGTTTTCGATTTGATAAAACAAAGGATTTGGTTTTGAGTTGATTTGAAAGGCTTCTCATACTCCTTTAATGTCAATGTAATGCACCTGTAATGAAACTGCATTCTTAAGAATTATATGTCTAGGAACATTTTTCCTGAATGAATTAAAAATGTGTAGGAATACTATTTCCCAAAAGCAAATGGACAACACATTGCCACTGAAATGAGTGGGCAGCTCTCAGACAACCTTTAACGTTCAGCAGTTGGAGAGCAAACATGCATTAAATGGCAATAGAACTGTATTTACAAACAATTGGGTGGTATTTGAAATTTGAGGCTAGTTATGGTTAATTTTCTTTTCAAAACCTTCAACTTCTTTTAATCAAATTACAAATAGATAAATACATACGCTGTCTTGTAATAGAAAGGTTTTAATTAATTTGGTTTAAACACGAGGGGGGAAATGATGCCCTTTCTGTTTCTTTTTCTTTATTATGTGACTACTGAGCAGGTGAAGTGACAAAAGCAAAACAAACGGGAGGGAAACAGTGCAGAAGTATCTTGGTTTTCTAAGATTAATGCATGCTTTCCTATTATTGCCGGTTAAGTATCACTTATAGAAGGATAACCTTGTTTAACATTGAAAGTACTTTCTACTTCTAGTGAGTGTATATATCATATAAATAGATGCTAATGTAAACATATAAAACAATTTGTCAATATAAAGTTCTGTGTAGCAAAGCACACTTTATTTTTAATGGGTAAAAAGATTATCCCCTCTTGGACCAAACATACCAAACAATGTGTATAGTAAATGTAAATCCAATTTCTACTACATGATTAAAATTTCCCCCACACTTGTGAAACAAACCCTTAAGCTTGAGGCTTCTCCCACTTGAGTGGCTTCACAACTTCCCATGTGAAGTCAGCATCATCCCTTCCAAAATGTCCATAGGCAGCTGTCTTGAGGAACCTATGGCCACCCCTCTTAAGGTCCAGGTTAATGGTGATCATTCCAGGTCTAAAGTCAAAATTCTCTTTCACAAGTTGAAGAATCTCCTTGTCAGCGATCCTTCCAGTTCCGTAAGTGTCAATGAAGACAGACAAAGGCTCAGGAACACCAATGGCATAAGAAACCTGAACAATGCACCTGCGGGCAAGTCCATTTGCCACAATACTCTTTGCTGCCTGCCTTGCAACATAGGCACCACTTCTGTCAACCTTTGTGGGGTCCTTTCCTGAGAAAGCACCACCTCCATGAGCACCCCAACCACCATAAGTGTCAATGATGATCTTCCTTCCAGTGAGACCAGCATCGCCATGAGGACCACCAATGACAAACCTACCAGATGGGTTAAGGTGGAATATGGTCTTGTCATCCAAGTACTTCTCAGGAATGACAGGCTTGATAACATGCTCCTTAAGATCCACAGCAATTTGTTCATTAGTGACAGTTTCATCATGCTGAGTTGAAATGAGGACAGTGTGGACACGAACCGGAACCATAGCACCATTGTCATTGTAGTACTCAACTGTTACTTGTGTCTTACCATCTGGTCTCAACCAAGCACAGGTACCATTCTTCCTAACCTCGGTAAGGCGAGCTCCTAGTTTTGTTGCAAGGACGTGGCTCAATGGCATGAGTTCAGGGGTTTCATCAGTGGCATAGCCAAACATGTGACCCTGGTCACCAGCACCAACCTCTTCTGGTCGCTTAGTGAAGTGACCGTGCACACCTTGAGCAATATCAGGGCTCTGCTGCTCAATGTTAACAAAGACCTTGCATTTGTCAGCATCAAGACCAACATCATCCGAGACAAATCCAATGTTGCGGCATGTGTCGCGAACGATCTTCTCATAGTCTATGTTGGCCTTGGTTGTGATCTCTCCAAAGACCATCACCATGTTGGTCTTGGTGCATGTCTCACAAGCAACCTTGCTGTCAGGATCCTGCTCAAGGCAAGCATCAAGCACTGCATCAGAGACCTGGTCGCACAGCTTGTCAGGGTGACCCTCATTGACAGATTCAGAGGTGAACAGAAAGGTCTCTTTTGCCATTTCTCAAGCTACACAAAATTGAAAACAAGTTTAGTCGTATAGAACATAGAGTTTCACGACACATAAAATACGATATGTTAAAAAAATTGTAATTATAAAACAGTCATTGATTAGATAAAAATTTGAGGTAGTGATAATCTACTTTTAGGTCCATAACAAGGTGGTTCACTCGTTCTATTTCTGCATAACAAAAATAATTACGAAAAAACACTAAACATTGAATACAATTAAAATTTCATCTAAGCTAGGAAAATCAACTGACATAACGCAACAAAGTGTAATATTGAGTAAACCTCTAAATTAATCCTAAGATCATGAGTGTCGGTAAGATTTTAAAAACTAAAATTAAGCATTTCATTTTCGTCTTTTACTACCATTTTAGCTAAAAACGGTTAAATTAAAGGTCACTTTACGAAGTTAGGGACTATTTTAAAATTTCACGGATTAAATATGTAATTTCTTGAACTAACACGAGAGTTTCTTCTTCCATAAAATAATAAATAATTCAAATCAACCACAGCAGATCCAAAGAGAGAAGCAATTCAAATTCCTATCGAAACCGAAAAAAAAGTGAGAAACAATTCGAAACAGACTATTCTAAGAACAAATAATTAAGAAAATGATGCAAACGCCGGTTTTTGAATCATAGATTTCAACTTCCAAACCTTAACAAATCTTTAAGGTTTCATAAACAGTGAGCAACATAAACCGAATAGTCACAACAAGAACTTAACCAACATGGAGCAATCCAAAAACAAAAAATCAGATCTGAAACCGTAGCGGTCAACCACACATTTTCAACATTAAGTGCTGCCGACATCGCAACACAGCATCGTTGTAACACACAGATAGATACGACGCCACAGAAAACCACTAACAGCGAAGCATGTATGTAAGACAGAAAAATAGAACATGTTTTATACGATGGAACAAACAGAGTGAAGAAAACAAAAGAAAATGTGTACCTGTGGTGAGGGAGGGATACGATGTTGGAACAAAGAGAAGTGGATCCGACCTCAAAGAATTCCAAGTGAATGATGAGTCAAGTTCTGTTGTTGAAGCTCTCTATTTGTAGACGCCAACGGCACGCGTGACCGGCTACCGGATTCCGTGGTCGTCAAAATTGTGTGCCCGTTGGATTTTGACAGCCAAAATGGAGGGATGCGATTTGATGCGGTTGGTGAGGGAGAAATAATTGCGTAAGCATAAATTCGCGGTGACATGTTACCACCGGATGGTGCTGGTCGGGTCTCACCAACCTCAAGGACTGTTAACGAGGACCACAAGGTTAAGAAAATAAACGATAAAAATTAAATGATATTTATTCAAAAATAAATGAACCGTGTTATGAACATTATGAATGATTAGTTGTTATCATATATTTCAACTTCTGTTCATAGTATAAACAATAAAATGAAATTGTTTTTATTTAAAATTAATGTTGCATTTTTTGTGATTTTGAATATAAATTTTTTTAAAATTGAGTATTGCCTTAACTCAATCCTAAAAGTAAACTCATAGGATTATGATTACCCTCGGCTTTAGCATCTTAAATTTAGAAATTGGGTCTAACTGTATAGCTTATACCCTAGCGTGGACAATACGGGTGAATATTAAAGGTTTTATCATAAAACCAATTGACAATAATTGAAGTGACCCAACAAGTATTCAAACCATGCGAATCCAACAAATTTAATATAATTTTTAATAAAAAAACTCACCTTTTTATTTTTTTTATCTTGTGCAACTTTATATAAATTAAAAGAAAAGTAATACAACTTTTAAGGAAGAATTAAATAAAAATAAACGTAAGTGTTATCTTAAAAATACTCTTTCTTTAATTAATAAGTAGGAAAGGATTACAACTACAAATCTTGAGAAACTTATTATAAGTATCCTTGTAGGCGTTAGCATGGAAGAATTTTCCTGATTATGATGAGCCTCCTCAACCTACCTCATCTAAATTTTTTAGAAAATTTATAGAAAAATATTTCAAAAGAAATTAGTATTATTCATAAACTATATACTAGGTTAAGCATACAAGAGTTGCATTATATTTCTTAGGCTTAAATACCTTTTCAGTCCTCTTAAAATTTAGGGTTTAGAGAAAAATCTCTCAAAAATTTACCCTAGACTTTTAGCCTTAAAAAATTTTAGGGTTTACGAAATTAAGGAAATGTTAGCCTTGACTATTAACTGATAAGGTGGCTAACGTCTGTGCCACCTCATCTTTGACATGTAATTGATACGTGACAATTTTTTTAAAATAAAAAATTTCACGTCATCATTTGCATTAATTTTTAAAGAAAAGATAATTTTTAACAGTTCTAAAACCTGACCGCTGATAATAGTTTGTGCAACAAAATTGAAATGATCGTGAAAGCATTAGTTACAGTTAAAATTTTGAACCACTGAGAATAGTCTAATATCTTTTATGAGGCATTTTCTCAAACACATTATGGACACTAAACATTGTAGCATTATACATTGTACCAATGTAAATAAAAACTAAAAAGGGGGATAAACCAAAGATTTTTTTTCAACAAAACAAATTTAATCAAAAGGACTTACACAGAAATGTTATGCACATTTCAAATGAGTTTTCCTTTTTCCAACCAATAGAAATTAAAAGAACTTGTGCAGCTCATACAATTACACAAATACTCAATACTGGTTATTTTCATCATATTCGTGCATTATACTATTATAGGTCCCCTAATTCGTTTAAGAGAGAAAAAACAGTTCTAACCCCCATTATAAATAGATCAATTGCATAATCTCCACCATAAATAGATTGATTGCTTCCTCGGGCTTTCGGATGCATAAAACCTATCATAGTAAAACACACAACTCACTGAACACCCAACCATGAAAGGTCTAATAAAAATCAAAATCTCCTTGTTCAGGTGACAAATAAAACTTCATATTTACAAGGAATCAAAATAAATGCCAACACCTCAATATGTACTCACCGCATTAACAATTATATCAGTCAATTGATCCGCAAGTACTTCATACAACTACAAATTATGAAAAAGTTATAAAAATAGTAACAATATAATGTTAACAATTTACATATTCATTCTGCCTAGCTACAATACCATAGTATGACCAAATAGTGCATTTTTTTCAATGGGACAATGGAAGTGAGTAATGAAACTACAATGAAGGTTGGATTAAAACCAATTGTCATAACTTTCAAGTGTACAACCACAAGCACACAATGTACATCAAAGCCATTTAGCAGTAAGAGAAAAATAAGCAAAAAATAGAGAGAGAAACTGAATAACCTTTGTCAATGTAACATTCGGATTGCTTCATAAGCTCGACAATGAAGATGACAGTAGAAGTGGTGCCATCTCTACTAGTGTCATCCTGTGCCACAACAGTCCTAGATATCATAATCGTAGTAAGGTTTTGGATTTGCTGAACACACAAAAAACAAGATCAACATCATTTTACAATAACAGTTCTTTAATGCTTGTATTTGTAGATCGCAACAAACAGAGATAATAATGAAAAACAATAACAGTAACAAAGCCTTAAGTGAAGTCGTCGTCTAATCGTACAATGTCATTGATTGTGCCCTATCATTTATCAACTCTGTATGGATTCCATTCACCAAAAGGTCAAAACAAAAATGGAAAAACTGAACAAAAGAAAGAAAGAAAACTAACCATCTCTTCGCCTCCGATGATAAAACCCTCTGCCTTTGAACCCCTAAACCCCCTCTTAACGAAAGTCATAGACATATATAAAGGGAATTAAATATAAATCTGAGTATGGATCAAACCACTAATTAAGATATTGAGAGATTGGGAGATTAAGAGGGAGAAAAAGGTACTCATCAAAGGGAGACAACTGAGAGGCAGAGAGAGTGCGAGAGGAAGGGGGTATTCGCTAGGGAGACTGAGAACCCAGAGGGAGAAATGGGTACTTATCGGAGGAAGATGAGAGGCAGAGAAAGTGGGAGACGAGAAGATTTTTAGGGTTTAGGGAGAAGGAAATGAGAAACTAATAGTAAAGAGGTGCACAAAGATAAAGTGAAAGAACAAAGAAAAGCAGAGGTGGTTAGGGACTAGGGTTAGGGAAGAGCAGAGAAGGTGTAGGGTGATGGAAGAGAAGAGAAAAGGTCACATGTCAAGTTTAATTTTGGGTCGGGTTATGGATTTAAAGTTATTGTTAATGGTTAAAATTTTAAACCGTAAATAATATTATCTAAAATTGTCATGTGTTAACTACGTGTCACTGATAAGGTAGTACATACATTAGCCACCTCATTAGTTAACAGCCAAGGCTAACATTTCCTTAATTTCGTAAACTCTAAAATTTTTTAAAGGCCAAAAGTCAGGAGTGAATTTTTGAGGGGCTTTTTCCTAAACCTTAGACTTTAAGAGGGTTGAAAATGTATTTTAGCCTATTTTTTTATTTCTTTTATTTTTTATTCTTGATATGATCAAGGTTAAGGTCTGATCTGGTCCATTTATCGATCTTAATCTCAGACACCGGACCACTACTAAGCCGAGTAAATATGCCTCAATAAGGCACACAACAATACTAGAGAACCCTAGCAAGTACCCTTTCCTAATGACTGGAACCCTTGTAGGTGCATTGGCAAATTCAATCATCTACTGGGGGCACATCAGTACCAATCTATAAAGGGTGTCAAGAATGTCTAAGTAGGTGTCAGGAATGTCTACGCAGATGTAAGCTTTTTTGGTAATTTACACATCCGTACTAACACAACACCCTGTCGGACTCAACTACTACCCACCTCTATAAATACTCATAATTTATTGTGATGTCCCTACCTAAATTCCTATAAATTTCCCCCAGGGTCTAATAAAAGTATAGAAAAATTTTCACATTTAGCATGCCCCTAGCGAATAAACCTTAAGAACCCAAGTAGTGACTTAAAATAACTCAAGAATCTCATTTTGCTCTCTATTAATAGATTACAGAATAACATTAGCCTTAAAATACATGCTCATATACATTTAGATTCATTCCACATTTCATCATCATTCTCCAAGTTCTCATAATTCAATTACTGCACATGTATTTAATCATCAGCACATTTTTCACTCAGGATATTCAACATTACACACTTGTCTAAATCATTAACCGCCTCAATTACATTTTCAAACATTTCAAGCCACTTAGGCTACTAATAACAATGTACATATATATATATAATATCAATTCATCCTCAATCACTTCAATTATCCATAACATCACATAGAGATGCACTTTGGAATATTACATGCCACTCAGGCTACACACAGCAACACACACATATCATGGTTTCATATCATCAACCACACAATGCACCACTAACTCTCATTCAGGGTTTAATTAGACTCGCTAGTATCTGAATACTAAAAATGGATCGATCATCAGCTAGGGGTCCTACCTGACACCCCGTGAGCCCTACTTGGTCCACTGGGCCCTGTTTGGCTCTCCACTTTAACCACATGGTCTTGCTTGACCATTGGATAGCTCAACAGAATCCTACTTGACCATTAGAGCCAAAACCACGAGGTGAATATGCCACACAACTATCCAAACCACACAAAATCACAATATTCAATTTTAATCTCTTCCATTAGATTGATTAAACAATTCTCTTTATCAGTTTAGCATTAATGGTTATAAATACAACTTAAGCCATCAAGACATTTAATTTCACCACTAGCCACTTAGGCTTTCAATGTTAAATAAAATGGCGACCACTTAGGCACGCACCACCTCTCAATTCTTTGTTCAACATACATTATCTTTACACATCAACATATAGCCACACAGGCATCATTAATATTCAATCAAGATCATAATGACCACTCAAATACAAGTCCACACATATATGCATAAATGCAATTTCAATCACAATATCTCATACAACAATATTTTCATCGGCCTATATTTGGAAACTCGTTCCAATATATATACTCATATATACATATATTATCTACTTAATTTCAATAAGCACCAATTATCAGTCCTATCATCTCACAACTATACATAATTTATACATAACAACTCATAGTTTTCATTCTTAATACCTCTAAGTTCATGTCTAGTCCTAATTCATAAATAGGAAATTATACAAATAGCACATTATAATTAAATTAACAGTTAAACGCTAATTATATCCTCTTTTTCCTGATGCCAATCAACGTCAACTAATATTTCTAATTAATTAATACTCCGGACACCCCCTTACCTCGATTCCACACTTTTAAGCTTTACTCTCAATCCCGGGTACAACCAATATCTAAAATTCAAAGAATCTGAATTGGGTTAGCATTTCAACCTCTAAATCAAAAACCCACTTTACAGAAACAACTTTAAATACATTTTTAAGGCTTCTGAAACTTTTCTCGACTAATTCCACTCTTGGTTACAAGTTCATCTTCGGCTAACGCCTCGCCGATACTTGGTCTATAACCTACTTGCACCGAAATGAAAACCCAATAACAAAATGGCAACACCTACCGTACCAAGCTTCCACTTACAAGCTTAAATTGCAAAATTTCAATGAAATGAAAGCCACATCTTCATTATGGTGAAATTCAATTTTGGAGAAGATAGATCAAAACTAAAAATTGAAGTTACCTTAATGCTCACCTCGCTTCCATGGTTCCAAATATGTGGTCAATTTTAAGTTTTACCGAGAAATTGGGTATTAATCAAACCACCATGCTCACGACCATGGAGGGAGCTTTAGTTTATATCTTTCTTCAATGGTATACATGAGGAATGATGAAGGAGAAGGGAAATGTTTTAGAGCTTAGGGGCAATTTGGTCTTTTCCTCTTTTTTTTTATTTTCTTTAATTAAAATTTGCCTTTACCTTATAGTAGTTTATATTTTACCACCATAACTTAATTCAACTTTAAATCTCACAAATCAACCACTTAAAATTAATTATTCTAATTTTATTACTTTTAGTGACAATTCTCAATTAATTTATAATAACTTAGGAAAATTTCCTAATTAATATGAATTAAGTTAATTTAATACCCAATAATAGTTAATTAACTTTATGCGTCATAATAAATTTTCAAATTTAACATCGGGGATGTTACATGTATGACTCATTAAGGCACGTGAAATACTCCAGCTTACACTTGAGCTCCATTGTTAACTTCTTAGATAGACTTAAGCATCAGAGCGTCTTTGTAGATGACACCCCTTCTCACCCTTTAACGCGTAGGCCTAGTGTAATAGCTGGAGACCAGATATAGTGACTCTGACTTCCTGCTAGACCAAGAGAAATAATACCAGTTCCAATGGACTGGTGTAACACATGAGAGAGAGAGTTAAGACTGGTACGAGCACCAGAAGTATTATCCTCTAACACCGGATAATTCATTGGCACGTCTAGTGGGACACATTAAAAGTATTCCCACACTTCACAATTAAATCTTCATCGTGGATGCAAGTGGCCAAGTCCTCGGAACTCTTGACGGCCATATCAAAGACATTTTAATTTGGAACCCCGACTCCTCGCTGATAGGTTTCAGTAACTAATCAAAGAGAAAGAGAGGAAGTACTATAAAATTTGTGGAAATTTTCTATATCATTCAATGAGAAAGTTACAATTATTTATAATTTTGTTAAAGATAATTAAAATTCTAAAGATAAGATAATCTAATTTAAGGAGATAAATCTATCTTATAAAAGATAAGCTAAGATTTAAAAATCTATCTTAATCTTCTAATTCAAAATCTTGAAACCAATTGGGTTTTTTTAAATTCCTTTTGGGCCTATTATTGGGCCTATCAATACCCTCCCGTTCAGAATTAGCCTTGTCCTCAAGGCTGGGATTAAGATTTTGAAGATCCAACGGTGGCTGTTGATCTCTACGCGTGAACGGTGTGGATGAAGCAGAGGGCGCGTGTGGTTCAGGCTTGCAACGTTGGCAATCAGTGGATGCATGACGTGTTGCAGAGTTGTTGATGTGATGTGGAGCAGAAAAGTTGCCTCGGTGGGAGGAGTTATTAGCGTGATTTCCGCGTGGGTCAACAGCTGCATGTGCAGTGCCTGTGATCTTGGTTTGCGTGAACGGTTGAGATGGAATGGAAGGGAGAGCATCTGTCGGTGGAGAGTTAAAGAGGGGACAAGGTGCTGTTTGGGCAGCGTGTAGTGGGCCCCGGCTATTTTGAATGGACGGTTGAAGATTAGTGTGATGCAAATCCGGCCGTTCGAGGTGAGCTGATGGATTAGTGTGCAGTACGAGAGGCTCTTCAGTGGTATTAGATGAATTATTTGTGTGAGAACTTGCATTATTCTCAGTACTAGAGTCCGAGAAAGAGGAAGTAGCTTCTGGTGAAGGGAGTGGAAAAAAATGGTGGGTGAGATTATTACCTGTATATCTTTTTAGCAGTGAAATATGGAAGACGGGATGGATACGAGCATCGTCTGGAAGATCTAACTGGTAGGCCACTGGGTTAATTTTTTTGATGATCTTATATGGTCCATAAAATTTTCTGGCCAACTTCTGGTTCACTCTTTTAACAAGAGATTGTTGTCTATGTGGTTGTAGGCGTAGGAGTACTAAATCTCAGACTTCAAAAGAGCAGTCTCTTCGATGCTTGTTAGCTTGAGTGATCATTCGTTGTCGTGTTTGTGCTAACGTTTTTCTGAGAGAGGACAATAATTGTTGGCGTTCTTCAAGTTGTTCTGCTACAGTTGTGAGGGTGGTCGTGTTAGGCAAGAGGTCTGGGATTGATGGAGGAGGTCGTCCGTAAAGTGCTTGAAACGGTGACATTCCTATGGCAGAGTGGTGAGCCGAGTTATACCAAAACTCTGCAAGATGGAGGAACCTGAACCACTTTCTTGGTTGATCTGCACAAAAGCATCGAAGGTAAGCTTCTAGTGTCCTGTTTAGTACTTCAGTTTGCCCATCTGTTTCTGGATGGTATGCTGAGCTATATTTCAGAGTTGTTCCTTGTGTTTTAAAAATTTCCTTCCAAAATTTACTTACAAAAATGGGGTCTCTGTCTGTTACTATTGATTTGGGTATGCCATGCAGCTTGCAGATCTCGACTGTAAAGTGTTGTGCTAAATCTGGGGCTGAATAGTGGGTTGGTAATCCAATGAAATGGGCGTATTTTGTAAATCTGTCACAAATCACCCAGATGACCGTGTGTCCCAAAGAGTTAGGCAGGTGAGTAATAAAGTCCATACTAAGTTCTTCCCACACTTGTGATGGAATTGGTAGAGCTTGTAACAATCCTTGTTTTTTTGCAGGTGTATACTTTGAAGTTTGACACTGATGGCAAGAGCGGATAAAGTTTTTCATGTCTCTTGCTAGTCCGGGCCATGAAAATGAAGTCGCAAGTCGAGCGATGGATGGACGAGGTCCACTATGTCCTGCGGTTGGGGTAGAATGGTATTCATGCAATAAGGTGGTTCTCCAAGCTTGGTTGTCTGGTACGAAAATTTTTCCTTTATAGAATAGGAGGTTGTTGGTTGTGGAAAAGTTATGGTCTTTCCTTGGTTGTTGCTCATATAGTTCCTTTCCCCTGTCTGTAGTGCCATAGAATTGTTGAAGAGTGTGGATGATATCAGGTATAGGGGATGAGATGGCCATCAATAGAATCGGGTTTTCTTCGATTTTCCTGGATAGCGCATCAGCTACTCTGTTGGATTTACCGGGTCTGTAGAAAATGTCAAAGCTGAAGCCCTGTAGTTTGGTGGCCCACTTATATTGTTCAGGAGTTTGGAATGTTTGAGAGAGTAAGTGTTTTAGACTTTGTTGGTCTGTGATGATATGAAAATGTTGCCCAATCAGATATTGACGCCATTTTTTTACTGCTTCTGTAACAGCGTACATCTCTCGTACATAGGTAGAAGCCATACGCATTCGGAGGCCCAATTTTTTACTGAAGAAGGCTAGTGGGTGACCAAGTTGTGTGAGGACTGCTCCAATGGCAAATGCGGATGCATCAGTTTCAACCACAAATGTTTTAGAAAAATCTGGTAGGGTCAGGATCGGGGTTGAAGTCAGTTTTTCTTTTAATTGTGTAAAAGCCTGTGAAGCTTCTGTATTCCAAGAAAATTTAGTGGAACAAAGCAGATCGGTGAGTGGAGCGGCGAGAGAGGCGTAGTTTCGTACGAATCTGCGATAGAATCCGGTGAGTCCGAGGAACCCTCGTAGTTGCGTGAGAGATCGTGGTTCTGGCCATTTTATGATTGCTTGAATTTTTTCTGGATCGGGTGCTACACCTGTATGACTAATAATGTGGCCCAGATAATGAACAGTAGGGGTAGCAAAGACGCACTTAGAGAACTTCGCGTAAAATTGATGATTATGTAAGAGTTCTAAAATTTGTTGTAGATGCGTAATATGGTCTGCTAATGATAGGCTATAGACTAGTATGTCATCAAAGAAAACCAGAACAAATTTTCGTAAATATGGTCATAACAAATCATTCATGGCAGCTTGAAATGTGGCTGGAGCGTTTGTTAGTCCAAATGGCATAACCAAAAATTCGTAGTGACCATCACAGGTTCTAAATGCTGTTTTATGAGTGTCATGTGGGAAAATGCGGATTTGATGGTAACCCGAGCGAAGATCGATTTTTGTAAAGACTTTTGCATTTCCTAACTCATCTAGTAGCTCATCAATTGTAGGAATGGGAAACCTATCTTTTATTGTGATTGCATTTAGAGCTCTGTAATCTACACAGAAACGCCAAGATCCATCTTTTTTTCTTACCAATAAAACTGGGGATGAGAATGGGCTAGTGCTTGGTTTAATTATCCCATCGTGTAACATTTCTTGGATAAGGTTTGTCATGGCTATTTTTTGGGAGTGTGGGTAGCGATAGGGTTTATTATTGACAGGTATACTGTTAGGTAAAAGTGGAATCCGGTGGTCATGTTCTCTAGGAGGAGGAAGATGTTGTGGTTTCTGAAAAATGTGAGAGTACGATTGAAGTAGTGTTTGTAGGGAAGCTGGTAGGGCTATCAATTGGTCTTGGAAGTGTGTGGGTGTAGTGTCAGGTTCTGTGGTGGGGGAGATAAAGGAGAGTAAGTGGAATGATGCAATGGAATCTGTATGGAGTAAATGAAAGAATTGGGTATAGGTAGATGGGGATGGTTTTTGTGGTAGCTCCCCAGCAAGTGTGATCTGGGAATCTTGGTAGTTAAATGACATGCTAGGTACTGCAAAATTAGCCAAAATAGGGCCCAAGGTTTGTAACCATTCTACACCTAGGACCACATCTGCACCTTCTATTGGAAGTAAGTAAAACGGGATTGTAAATTGTTTACCTTGAATGGTGAGTGCAACTGATGGGCAAAACCCTTCACAAAAAATATGTGCTCCATTTCCAACCATAACTGGAAAGGCTGATGTGGGTTGGAATTCTAGATTCAAGTGTTTTGCAATGCGAGGCTGTAGAATATTATGGGAACTGCCTGAGTCAATCAGTACCTTGACATTAAGACCTTTGATTAATCCTTGAAACTGAAGTGTCTGGGGTGAAGGTTGTCCTGTGAGAGCTTGTGAGGAGAGCTGGAAGTTTATGGCCTGGTTTAATTCAATTGTAGGATTTTCTGACTCTGATTGTGTAGGGTCAGAGGATTGAAAAGGCTCATCATCGATCATGAGTAGTAAGAACTTGCTTTTTGTGCATTTATGACCAGCAATGAATTTTTCATCACAATAATAACAAAGTCCTAGGGCTCTTCGTTCTTGCATTTGTGTTTGTGTCAGACGTTTAATGGGTAATTGTGAAGAAGTAGGATTGGTGGGATGGGTGAGACGGGCAGGGTTAGGAGAGGTTTGGTTTTGGGGAGTCGTTGGTTTATAAGGTTTTGGTTTGGTATCTTTTATTTTGGATTCAATGAGCTTGGCTAGGCCAATGGCTTGGGTTATGTTCTGAGGTTGTAGGATAGCTAGCTCTTTTCGTATATCATGATATAGGCCAGATATAAAACAGTTAAGAAGCATCTCTGGGGTAAGGCCACAAACCCTGTTAGAGAGTTTTTCAAAGGATGTTTGGTACTCATTTACTGATCCTTGTTGGCGCAATTTGAATAATTCTGCTTGATGGTTTTCATAGGTGGAAGGACCAAAGCGGAGCTCGATTGCACGAACAAAGGTCCACCAATCTGTGAGTTGCTGGTTTTGGAACATCCATTTAAACCAGCTGAGGGCTTCCCCTCTCATGTAGAAAGCAATCATTGGTAGACGTAGATCTGGAGGTATTTGGTAAAACATGAAAAATTGATCAGCTTGAAAAAGCCAATCGAGCGGGTTGCTGCCATCAAAAGGGGCTAAGTCAATTTTTGGTGGTCTCATGAGGGAGGGCCCTGGGTTCTGGGGGTAGGTTGGAAAAGTGGGTGTAGTTTGAAATGTGGGTTTTGTGGAATAGATAGGTGGTATCTGAAAATTGATAGGGAGGGATTGTGGGATAAGGTGGTTTTGGTGATTTCCCATATGAGGCTGGGAATGTAGAGGTGGGATGTTACGGAAGGGTTCAATGGGGGTAGTGGTTGTGTATAAGGGGGTTGTGGGGGTTGATAGTGAAACTGGTTGGAACCCTGGGGGTGCCGTAGGTGTTGGGGAATTTTGGTTGTGAGAGATGGTTGCATTGATTTGTTCTTGTAGCCCTCCGATGTAAGTGATGAGATTGTCATGGCGATTGTCTTGTATTTGGCGTTGATTGTCAAATTGGGTTTGAAAGGTGGCTAGTTGTTCTGTGATGCTATGGAGGAGGCCCTCAATCTCGTTTGGTTTGGGAGGCATGAGAGCAGTATGAAAGCACCAGTTGATAGGTTTCAGTAACTAATCAAAGAGAAAGAGAGGAAGTACTATAAAATTTGTGGAAATTTTCTATATCATTCAATGAGAAAGTTACAATTATTTATAATTTTGTTAAAGATAATTAAAATTCTAAAGATAAGATAATCTAATTTAAGGAGATAAATCTATCTTATAAAAGATAAGCTAAGATTTAAAAATCTATCTTAATCTTCTAATTCAAAATCTTGAAACCAATTGGGTTTTTTTAAATTCCTTTTGGGCCTATTATTGGGCCTATCACTCGCTTATGATGTTAGATTTGTCAATACTCCGACATCTGCCTAACAAAGTATTGGGGGGTGCTATGTTGCCTATTATATCTTTAATATGATTCTATTCATTTCCTAGAGAAACTTTCTTATAATCGAGGTTAACCAAACTCATTTTAGTGTATGTTTAGCAAAAAATCTAGTTGAAAGTTGAAAATTAAAATGGAACCTGATAAATTAATTAATTATATTAGAAGTGTTTGACAAAAATAATTGTTATATTAACTTGTAAATATAAAATAAAATAAAAAATATTTAATTTCATAACTTGTACACGTAATTTATAATTATTTAGGACGAATTTAACAAAAATATTAAGTTCTTTTTGTTTATTTTAAAATTTTAAGTTTTGTTCCCTAATAAAAAATCATTTATTTAAATGTAATATGATGCATCTTGTAGTAGAAACAAAAATTGCTATATGTTTTATTTTTATAAAAACAAGTAAAAGTTTTTGTTTTCTTTAAAATAAAATAAAGGGGAATTTCTTTAAAATAAAATAAAGGGGAAGAAGGGAAAGAAAAGAATCAACATGTTTTACTTTTTTAAAAAATAAAATAAAGGATAATAATAAAAATTATTAAAATTATAAATGGGCAATAAAGTAAACATAGATTTCAAATATAAAAATGTTACTATAAGTAGTGTTTTAAAAATAGTACCAATTAACTGTAAATGTTATCTACTCAAATACCTCTATTTCAACTACTTATTTCAACTTTTAACTAATTGAAATATCTTACTCAACATACACTAAAGATTATATTTGAGATATTTTTATATTTTGTGTATATTTAAATTTAAAAGTTAGTGAAAAATAAATATAATTTGTTTGTTGTAAAAGATGTCAAACTTTTTGGTACTCAAGTAAGGGAAGTGATATGTTAATTCTCATGGAAAATGGAGAATATCCAAACATAAGAAACATTTAAATATACAAGTTCAAAAGAAAATGGATACGCAAATAGATGGTTTCTTAGTCAGACCAAGGCAGCAGAAATTAGACCAATTGTGGTCATGTAAAGGCGACGTCTAAATTTGATGATATTTGAAAATTGGCTACGTATTTCTTGCAAGCGCAAAGAACTTGACCAAAAAACTAAAGTCAACAAGGTGGTGCAGCAAATACAACACGTGGCTGTGGAGAGTTGTCAACACGTGAAGAAAATAAACCTGATATAGTATTTATTTTCTATTTTTTTATTTAGTTTTATATCACATGCTTAAATGAGTTTTTGATTTTTTTTTGCTGTTGGTTCTCATCTATTTTTCATTTTTCTTACTAACCACCGGTGCACTCCTTGAAAGATAATCATATTTGAAATTTAGTAACAGTTAAAATTTTCTACCCATGATTAGTAACGGCTAAAGTTCTTTACCTATCATGATAAGTGTGTTTAGTGGGACGGAACTCAAAGTTTTCTCACAATCTCAATTTGTGTTGCCAAACGAGTTACGTTTATGATATATTTAGTTTTGGTTTCTTTCATTAGTTTCCTCCTATTAAATATGAAGGTAATTGTCGAAAGTCCTCGTTAACAACTTAACAGTGACACATGTAATGTATTTTAAAAGAAATAATCAATGATTTTATAACCGGACTGGTTATTGGACCTATGAAGGTTAAAACATGTTCTACCACTAGAACGACCACTACTACAGCACCAAGATGAAAAAGAAGATGTGGTACATGATCCAGCACAGCTAGACTGACTCTATCTCTTGAAGTTTGGCCCCTTGGCCTTCAACAGCTGCTTATCTTTCCTTGCAGACACCCTTTGTAACTACATTTGCTCCGTTAATTATGCCTTATTCATAAGCATTACATAATCTCTGATCTCCAATGGAACAATAACACTACAGAGCTCTACCCACAAACCAGATTCATATTTAGCACATTTGTTGCCCTCGATACCCTCCAAAGAAAAAGGAATAAAAGTTATATAGTTCATCAAGCTTGGCCGTGTATTCAGCCGTTGACATTTTCCCTTGCTCAAGTTTAAGAAATTCCATCTTTTTCCTGATCTTGTAGTTATCAAGAAAGTTTTTAGCCATAAACCTTTTCTTGAAATTTGTCCAATTTAGGGCCTCACTTGCAACTGCCATTTGAACTTTGGTACGAGTCCACCAAATCCTTGCTTCTTCTTTTAATTAGTATGTAGCAAACAACTCTTTTTGTTCATCAGAGCATTCAAAGTACTCAAAGATCTGCTCCATATCGCCTATCCAAATATACGCCTCATTGTGATCATGTCCGCCTTTATACATAGGTGGTACAAGGAAAATGGGGATTAGCAGAGGTTATAAAGTCACTTTCTTGGTGGTTTAAACCGCCAAAACAAAATTACCAGTAGTTGGAGAACAGCCACTAAACCTGCTGCCAGGAATCTATTTTAGCAGCGTTTTTTATGGCGGTTTAAAGTTTATGAAACGCTCCAAAATAAGTTTTAAAATCAATATTTTATTAGAAATTAGCAATGGTTATGGGCAATAACTAACCCCCACTAAATCTAGTGATATAGATACTGATATTTGGAAGTTAGTTTTTGGTGATGACGTTATTGAAACAAAATTTTTGATTTTTTTTATAATTATTATATTTTTATCATTAAGATTACTATTGTTTTTATGTATTGAACTAATATTGTTATTCATAAAAACTTTGTTCACAAGAGTTAATATAAAAAAATATAACCCAATGTTATTATTCCAAGGCAAATAAAATTAATAGATTTGATAAGAAATATCAAAGACAATACACATATAAGATAGGTAAATTAACATATACTAAATAACATTTGTCAAGAACATATTACAATACAAATTTTGAGATGCATACACAATATTGATCACATATCTCTTAGTTACTTATACATATGATTAATCAACATAAATAAATAGCTATACAAAAATGATACATCAAAATCCAAAGCGCTTGCACAGCTTGATAAGGCAAATATGACACCTATGGAACAGACAAAGAAGATCAACAATGTGAGAGAATCCAAGCACTCGGTGTTAAGGATAGAGCCAAAGAAATTGAACAAGCACTATGATTATAAGCTATGGGATATGAAGCATGGAAACAAGAATACTAACTAAATTTGTATAACCAAATATTTGGTTTCTATTATTTGAGTGTGTGCGGGCGGCTAATAGAAAGTCATTACCAAGGTTGTTAAACTCGAGATCCTAGTAGAATACTAACTATTAAAATAAATATTAAAAATACACTAGTTGATTTTGGACCACCCCCATAACAAAAGTGATGTGGTTTGGTTAAAAATGAGATCCAAAGAAGATTAGAACACGCCATAGGGTAAATCTTGATTTAAACAACCATATTCTTGGTATATGTTTTAAGATATGGCATATAAGTCTTTTATATATTAATTAATTTTTTAGCATGCATAATACCTTCACTAATATATATCTGGAATATATTACTAATAAATACCAAGAACATCATTTCAATTTTAACCACCAAAACAAAAATTCACAGAGATCAAGTGATTGATTTATCAAATATAAGAATTAATAAGTTATTGATCTTTGATCAGTCCATATGAATTCTTTCTGAAATTATAAACTTACTAGGAATCACAAAAGGTAGTGTTGGCTGAATCAACTGGTTTAGATCAGAAACATTTAAACAATTGGTTTGTAAATGATTCTAAGATAGAATTAATAGCTAATCAAAGCTTTTTAGATAACTAACAATAGGTTAAAGGAAATTGGTAACTTTTTTCTAAGAAAACATGTATTTGTATCCAAAAAAATAAATGAACTAAAGATAAGAACTTTGAATAATGAACTAAACATAAGAACTTTGAATATAAGCTCCTAGTTTTCACTAAATTTTTAGAAAACGAATTGAGTAGACAATGAGACACAGTTGAGAAGCAAATGGAAAGTTTGAGAAATGAACTTGGATAAAACATAAACAATATCCCACCATTATTTGGTTTATCAATTTCCAGCTTTTTTAATGGGGAAGCTAGAGCAATGTGATACTCACGATCTTAAAGTTGCAAAATTTTGGAAATCGAAAGGCAAGAAACCCATAGTTAAAACTTTCCAGCAATACCAACCAATGAGGTGTCAATATATGTATTTGATGATACTCAATGAAATATTTATGTATATTACTATTCCCCTCATTAAATTGAAGTGCACACCATCATACTTTAGACCATCTTTGAAATAATATCTTGTATAAAAAAAAGAGTTTTTCTTGGGTGCCCTCTCTAAATTGAAGGTTTTAATACCCTTAGCCACGTGTCAAAATTGTGTGTCATTAAGTAACTAGAATTGATGCCTTTAGCCACTAGAATGGATGAACATAGTCATGTTTAGTAATCAGTCACTCATAAATAGTCAACGCATTCTGTAACACATTGGAGAGAAAAAAAAAGAGTCTCACCATTAAACTACTTAACACATTTAAAAAATATAATGCAACTATATATAGTTGTATTATATCTGTAGAGTGTATATCCGTTAATAAAATCTATCTACGAAATAAACATTTTTATCTTTTTTTATTTAGTATAAAATTTAAAATTAAAATTAATGAATGAAAAATGGCGGGAATATTTATTTTGAAAATAAATTATATTAATGGATATGCATTCTACGAATATAATATAATAATATATGGTTATATTACATCTCTTAATTGTAACCTAGTGGTGAGACTCCTCTTTCATCTTCTACTTAAATTGAATATTTTAGATGCTATCTTAGAATCCAAACAAAAATGATGACATATTATAGATGATAAGGGTAGCTATGTTATCAGAGCAATAAAGCACATAAAGACTATTTTTAATAGAGCATAGATTTTCAGGCCTAACAGTGTTTCCCGTAGAAACTAAGACTGACAATGCACTAGACTTTGACACAGGTTGTGATTTGAGAGTGTGTTTGTGTTTTGATAACTTAGTGTACTAGATAATGAATCTTAAAGAACAGATACATTAAGTAGAAAAACAAAGACTAAGTCTGCAAGAAGTAGAGATACAAAGAAAGTCTTTGCTTTTGAGAAGAAAGCTTTAAATTGCTTGTAATTTCAGATTGATGCTTTCACGCATGCGTCTCATGCATTTGTTCAAGTTTGAGAGTCTCTTCATATTTATAGGCTAATGAAGATAGTCATTGATGATCCGTTGAAGAGAGGTAGCCGTTTGAAGTAGCAGACTCTGAATGAGAAGAAGACAAAAGGTCTGAATTGAGGATCTTCAGAAGTTGTACTAAAATGAAGTACCTTGAGTATTTCAAAGCAAAAGTCCTTTTGTAGCCTTTCTTCTATTATTAATTTATGTGAAAATAGGTATGGTTGACCTTCTAATGATTTCTAATGCAAGTACTGATCTTCGTCAACTTTTTGATTTGCGCAAAGTAGCTTCCTTGGTTTCTTCTCCATGCGAGCATTGGTTCTTGAACGAGCTTGTCTTCTTTCCTTTTTCAGTGATAAGAGTAGTCTAGCTTGAAAAAGATCTAGCTCTAGGCATCTTCAAAAATGTCTTTGTGTAAACTGATACAAATTCAGAGTAACGTTCTTTATGTATACCAAGAGTCTAGAGTCTGATTGTTTGAGAGAGGGAGATGATATGCGTACTGAGTTTGAGAACAAATATGTATGAGGGGCATGACTCAACAGTCCAAGGTCTGGAAGGGCACACTTGAATCAGACTTATCCTAGGACAAACTTGGATGTAAATTGTTTTAGTCTTACACATACTTGGTCTGAAATATTTTGCATAGCTCAAGGTAGACTTTTAGGTGATGGACTCCTTTTTTTTTATAACATATGCATCACAGACTTGTAACCTGAAACACTTAATTAGAGAGGTTAGATAACAAGTAGATAGACTTTATTTCATTAAATGCTTTGATGTGTGTTATTAATAAATCTTAGGGTCTTTAAGTAATAACAAAAAATTCCAAAGTCCTTTTTAAGATAGACTTGGTTCTAACAAAATATATTTTAATATTTGGGATACAACCTATTAATAAAACACAAATTAAAAAATATTTTCATAATATCAAGATAACTAATTTAATAAATATAGTCATTTTTAATAGTTGAAACTTAATTCTTAAAAATAAAATTCCAGCCCAAAGTTAACAAAAACTTAAATGTTATGTTAAGATGCAATAAGAGTAAAAGGAATAGAAGAATAAAAGAAGTATACAGTACCAAGAGGGAGAATTGTGGGAAGAGTTGTTTCTCAACCTAAGAACAGCGTATGATTTTTTCAAATTTGAAAATATCTGCAAAAAACGGGACAAAGGAGAGTGAAAATGTCAATAGAATGGTTATTACATTATAAACTGCAGTAGAATGATTATTACATTATAAACTAAAAGATACTTTCTTTAAATTCCAAAAATAATCACAAAAATGGGAGTATTTTTTTAACAAAAGAGGTGAAAAGAAGGAATTCAATGGTTAGTTGTTAACCATTTCATCTATAACAGCTGCATACCATGCAGTAATTACCACTCCATAAAAACATGACACAACACGTATAAGAATACTTGAACTAATCCACCAATACACTACCTCTCATCAAATGCTGAAATCTTGCCTAAAACTCAGAACCTACATCACCTATCTTGGAAGCTCTAGTACTAGTCAATAGATACTGATTCAAATCACAAGGGTTAACTAGAGAAAAGGAATTTTATTGAATATAAATCATTTCTATGAAGTAATGAAACTCAACTTTCAATAGAAGTGTCCAGGAACCAAAGAGCTTGGTCTCTCCTACCCACACACAGATAACTGGAAAAACTTGCATAGTTACATTCCCTCACTTTATTAATATCCTATCTCTGCTATTGAAATTAGACAGCTAAGTAATAAATTTAATAACCAACAAGTCCTTACTAACAGAAGCTGGTCTACTTAGTGATATGGTCCATAAGGTCATTGTTACATCTTCTAGCATATACATTCAACAAAGTCTTACATGGATAACCAACTAAATACTTAAATCAACCTTTGGTTATGCAAAGCTTGGGGAGGGGAAGCATAATTCCATTAAGAAAACTATAGAATTTAAAAGTCACCAAAAATTAAAGTATTTTTTTACAAAAGAGTGAAAAGCAAGAATTCAATGGTTTGTTGTTAACTATTGCAGCTAAACAGTGGCAAATCATGCTTTAAATCACCACTTAAGAACTAATGCAACTGGCCAGAAGTTTACAAATCAAATTCGTTATAACCTTTCTTCAAACACATGAGATGCAAGTGTAACCAAACACAACATCTATAAACATATGTCACTAAATGTAACTCACTCATATATTTCATCAAATGGGTTTTACACATTTAAAGAGACAAACTCACACTAAAGATCACTAAATCTACAAATAGTTTAGACAACGCTCACCATGAGACGGTCACAGAGGGACAATGGTGATGGTTCCACGATGGCAGCTGCTCATGGTTCCACAACGATAGATGCCCATGGTTCCACGACTGATCATGGTTCCATAGAGGAAGCAAGAAGGTCACCGGACAGACACTTGAAGAACGTTAGCAATGGGAGTTGAAATGAAAGAAAAATGGAGGTAAAGATCAAGGAGAAATGAAAGAGAAATATAAAAGGGGGAAACTAAAACATAAACGAGGGAAGAAGGATTAAGGAATTTTTTAGGCTTTAAATAACAATGGTTTTCTAACCGCCGCAAATGTTGTGTGACTTCACAATCTTAACCAGCGGTGGCTTTAAATAACCGCCGCTAATAAACCATTGTAAATACCTGTTCCTTGTAGTGGTTATCGTTTTAGAAATTTATCAAGGGTAGGGCCAGATTCAGCCTATCCCATAAACTGTGAGAATCTCGTGAAAAAATCATCATCAAGGTAAGAACTTAAGTCACCCTTCATTCTACAATAACACAACTCACAATCATTATTTGAAGTAATTCAATAGAATTCAAAAATTACCTTAATACAGGGATGCTATAAACTGATGGAGTACTAGTGAACATAATGCCAAGGTTCCTATAATATTTCTAATCAAACAGAACGCATAAACATCAATCACACAAATATAAAAAAAGGTCTGAAATGAAACTGCTCTAATACCACCTTATGACATCCCACCATATTTATTTAATTTAATTAGAGATTTTAGCCTCAATTTAATAGGTTTTACTTTAAATAATATAGCATATATAAAAAATTCAAACATTAACATGAACAAATTTTTAGGAAAAAAAATTTAGGATGCATTTTTCTTACATATTACTCAGTATTTTACGTATAATGGGAGCTATAAAACTCCAATCGGGGTGAATCTAATTGGTACATCTCTGTAACTCAATTATCTACAAATGTTATGAAGGAGTTGAAGGTCAATTATGACCATAAGATTATCCAATTCATGAAAATGTAAAACTGTTATGCATATAATTTTTAGCACAAACACTTTGTAGTAGTTTATGCATAACATGAGCTACAACCTTCCTTTTGAGGTGAATCCAATTAGAAAATATTCATAACTTAATTATCTACAAAGTTCATGAAGGATGCAAGAGCTAATTCGGCCTAGATCAGACGCAGTTTTAAAAACAAGCTGGTAACTGATTACAACATTTTTTGTAATCGATTACCAGAGAGCAACCTGTGCAAGAATTAACTTTTGCTCATCGGTGATCAATTAAAGGATCATTGTAATCGATTACCATCAATACAAATGTAGTTTTTATGTAGATTTTGGCCTTCGGGCTAACTTCTGTAATCCCTAACTTGCTTATTTGACCTCTGAATGCTACAAAACTTTACAACACTATCTATGAATCATTTTAGACCTGTTGTCATAGTTTGTGCTCAAAAGTTCCTCCATAACATAGAGTTATGCTGAAAAATACATTACGATCAATTCCATACAACTTCTATACCCAAACCCCATCAAAACTTATTCAATTAGCAATTTCAACCTACACGTAAGTTCCACTTATGCCTAAGGGTCTTTTGCTGTATTCCGGGGACTTTGAATCCTACTAGAACTCAAAGTCACCTGTTCAGTTGGCTTAATTATCAATCTTTCTTCTAAAACATAATTTTCCAACAATTACATTTATCAATTATCATGGCTCAAGACCCACACATACTACAACAATAACCTGCCCATAATCATACCTTTTAACAATGCATTGGCTTAGTGTCATTTCATAATATATATTTACAATTCTGGTTATAAATATATATATATATATATAATCTATATATATCCAATTCATCTTTAATAAGCACATCATCATGCAAAACATATTCATGTATATCTATCAACTATGTTGGCAATAAAGATACATCAAGCATTACTTCCATAACTCACCACTCACCATATATCAAAATATTGATCATCATCAACCATTCCTCATTACAATTATAAGTTATATATATATATACACATACACACACTAAATATCATAACAATACTAAATTCTCAAAACATAAGTATATACACATCATATTCACATTTCTCCTTAGCAATACTCCATATAATTCATCTGGTACTAGCCTCCATAGTATCAACATCATCCCTGTCTTCAGCCACTATATCAACCACAATAAATCAATGGAAATAATTTCACAATACGGGAAAAGCATAAACTAGCATATGTTTACCACTTTGTCACCATTCATTTAATTATTTTACTAAATACTTAATCAACACTTGCAATCATCAAAATTCTTAGAATTCAAAATAAGATTATCGAAACATATAATTTCACATACCACATTCTCAGGAATATTACACAAGTTCATCAGACATTGACAATAACAATCAATTTAATGCATTACTGGCTCTCAATCAATATAATCAAGACTCCCTAGTATCCAAATACTAAACTGGATCAGCCATCAGCTAGTGGTCTTTCCTGACCAACCGTGAACCCTTCCTAGTTCATTGAGCCCCTACCTGGTTCCCCACCTCACCACTGAGTCCTACCTTACCTTTGGGTAGCTCAATAGGGTCATGTTAAACCACTAGAGTCAAAATAAGAGGTAAAATATACCGACCGACCATCCACACCATACAATTATGTACATACACGAATATATCTAAATATAACTTTGATAAATTCACAATATATTGTCCTAACACTACAACCATCATTCTGGGACCATAATTAAGCCACTTAGGCATATTTTCTTCTTTTATCTCATTTCGTATCATATTCCAAACTCTCAATTAATAACAATCATCATTTCATCTCATTATTCCATAATAACATGTCATTCATTCTATATAAAATTATAATTCATCACTTTTCATACTCCAAACATATAATTTCACAATCTACATTGCAATTTTCAACAGACTCATGTATCTAAAATTATAAATCATCATCTCAGCATTTTAAAAATCATATTTTCATAGCATAAATCATACACATATCTAGCTAATCAATTTCCCTCATAATTTTTAATACAATGATATATTTTTATAGCATATATAAAGGATTTATTCGTCAATGAGCTATTTTACCCTTTTCTCATACGCCTAATTTGACGTTAATTATTATTTTCATTAATCTACATCCCAAGCACATCCCCTAACCTCGTTTCCAAAGCTTCTGAGACTTTTTCCTCAATGTTGAGTACGCCAAATATCTAAAATTCAAAGAATTCAAGAAAGGGATTAAGGTTTCTGCCTTTGAAACTAAAACCCACTTTACTGAAACAACTCCACGTACATTTTTATCACTTCCGAAGCTTACCTTAACTAGTTTCATCCTTGGGTTTGAGATTCGCTCTGATCAACGCCTCGTTGGTGCTTAGTTCACAACCTACGACACCAAAATGAAAACCCATTAATACCAAACACCATTTTTGAACCTTAGAAGCTTGGTTCCATTCAATTCTTGAATAAAAACACCAAACCAAAAGAAACCCAAGAATCCTCACCCTATAGGCATTTTCAGTTTCAAGAAAAATACTATGAAACTTGAAATTGAAACCACCATTGTGCTTATATCGCTTCCACGATTCTAAATGCGATTAATTTCAAGTTTCGCTAAAAGGCCGAGTACTAATTAAGCCATCCTTTTCACGACCATGGGAAAGGACATAAGAAGCTCTGCTTCTTTTGTTCCTGTGTACGCGTGAGAAGATGAAAGAATAAGTTATATTTTTAAGCTCAAGAGTAGTATGGTTATTTTGCTATTTCTTTTTTATTTTCTTTTATTTCCTTTAAATAAAACTTACTTTTACCTCATGACAATTCATATTTTACCACCACATTTTAATTTTAATTTTAATTTACAAATTTAATTTACTAAAATTAATTATTTGAATTTTATCACTTTATTTACACCCTCCAATTAATTTGATTTAATACTCAATAACACTTAATTGATTTTATGCGGAAAAATAAATTAAATTTTAATATCAAGGGTGTTACATGTGTTGCCAACTGAGTCACCATCGATGAAGTTTTAGAAATATTTAGTTTTGGTTTCTTTCATTAATTTCCTCATATTAAATGTGAAGGTAATTGTTGGAAGTCTTCACTAACAACTTAACATTGATATATGTAATGTATTTTAAAATAAATAATCAATGATTCATAATCGGACTGATCATTGAATCAATGAAGTTGACCTGGATCGATCACTTAACCAGTTCATGATTCAACTGGTTAGATTGATTAGTCTAGTTTGGTTTTGATAACAATGAAAGTAATTAATTTTTTAACTATCACCAAGATACTAGAGCAAGTCCATGTTCTCCTTCAATGTAAAATATGATTTGTTGGCGAACAACATGTATGAAATGGTTAACTATCTGAGATACTAAATGCTAGAGGGAAAGATGCTAAATGCTATAGGGAAACTTATTGTGACCAGAGGACATCAAGACTTATTTGATGAAGATATGGTGCAATAACAAAATGAAAATGCTCACTAATGTTAATAGTGTGATACTAAGGATAAAGAAGAAACTTGAAAAGGAGAAGACTTACATAAATTATCGGTTGATCAGGTATGATTTACTAATGCAATCTAAGTGGTTGCTTTAAAGAATCTAGGTCAAAAGAGAGGAAAACTCATTCTTCATCATTCACCATGCCTTGACCAAACCACACCTTGTCACAAAAGGGAAAAGAAAATGCAAAAATAGAAGGAAGATGAGATGAACATTAGGGTGTCACTCTTTTAGGAAGAGATAAGCTTAAAATGATCCACTATAAGGATGTGCTTCATTTATGAGGATCAAAAGCTTATAGGTTCTGACAAAGAAAGCCTAGAGAAAAATTGAGACGTAGTCTCAAAACTTAAATTTTACAAATGATTTAAATGTACTAAAAGAGAGGGTAATACACCTATTTATAGATAAATAAGATCCCCTCATCTCTCTTATCATTTTCAGCCAAGCTAGGGAGAATAGGCACATGGTCCAATTAAATTCCATATTACCCCAAATATGGCAAATACAAGCCTAGATGCAAAGATAACCTAAGTGAGATTTTAACGAGAGATACGATCAATGAAATTCCTTTTATGTTGCCAATATGAGACTTTACATCAGGAAGGGAAAACATATAAACCCTAGATTACATAGAAAGATGGGAACACTCGACGATAAGAAAAAGAAGAAATCTCAATTGTCCCTTTAACATCATCAGAAGCTGATATGCTTATTAAATGATATTGCAAGTCAAGCGTATGACTCCCACATGTCATGACAACGTTTTATTAACAATGTTACTAGAAATTTCATGGAAGGGACAAGTATGAAAGAGATTAGAGAGATAAAGTGTTAGAGGTATAAAGTTAGTTAGGAAATTAGTCAATTTATGTTGGCTATATAAGTCATATTCCTCATCTTGATGTACACACTTCTTATTATTGAGTTTAATACATTGTTGAGTCACTTGTGAAGGGAGTGTTTTCAGCCACCTATATTTGTACACACTTCATCTATAGGTGAGAGAGTGAGGGGGTTGAGTTTGTGTTGAAAATTCTACCTTGACTAGAAATATAATCAATTAAAAATATATAAAGTGAGAATTAGCTTTTAGGATTGAATTAGGTGGGATATCCAAAATTTAACATGGGACATATTGAAGAACAAATGTTATGAGATTGACTTGAAACAAATTACAGATACAATATCTAAGTAGTGATTTAGCCCATTTTTAATTATGTTAATATATATATACATAAAATTATAAATATAAACTACAAAATATAAAAAGAAAGAAAATATTTTAACATTAATATAAAATATTAAACCAATCTTTAAATTTGAAATAATTATATAATTAAAGTTTCTAGCTATGCTTTATATCTCTGTACATGATAACCTCACAATAAAATTGTGAATACAAATATAAATCATAAAAAACATATATAATAATAAACAAAAATATTAGAAATATCGATTAATTAATATTTTAAGTAAAAATAATAATAGAGAATATTAGAATGCTTGAAAATAATAGTAATGATGATGTTAGAGAATAATAAACTGTATTTTTTTATTAAATAATAATAAATTGTATTAGTATTAACATAACAAATATTCTTACATAATACTAATAAATACTATAATTGATATTATGGTCGAATTTTTTATGTTAATAATATGATTTATTGTTTGGAAATATTCATGTCTCTTAATATTAATATATTTTTTCACTTTATAATTTCAGTGTTTAAATAATTAAAATATGTTACCAATAATAATAATAATAATTAAAGTTCTAATTTTGAAAATATTTTAAATTCAAAAACTACTTTCATAATTTTCATTTGTATTTTAATTATTGATTGATTTTCATATGATGATAATGATGATCTGGGCAAGAATTTGTACACATGAAAATAAAATGAGTCGTGTAAGGATGTTTTCAGAAAATTGTAAAGTAGTGCAGAAAATGATAAAATTGTAAACTCTTAAAATGTTTGCGGTGAGCGTGGATCGAACACGCGACCTTCAGATCTTCAGTCTGACGCTCTCCCAACTGAGCTATCCCCGCATTGATTTGATTTACACACATAGTTTTATAAAAACATAAATAGGTGAGCTAATCCATACCTATCCTAAAAAGTTTTGTCCTTACCTTACTGGCGTATCGAGTTAGAATTACCTGGAAGTTGGAAGAAGGAGACTCTAGAGCTTTTCTTTCTCTGGTTGCTTCAGCACGACAACAACCTAGGAATGGGTGGAAGTTCCGGTTTCAAGAATGAGTACACCTTCGGTGCGTTCATTGTTTCTCCCAGCTCGTGTTATCTAATTTCTTCATCACTTTATTAAAATCAGGGTTGATTTTATTGTCTGAGAATTGATTGATTTGGTGTGTGCGCAGAGCAAAGGCTTGAAGAATCACGGGATATTATAGCCAAATACCCCGATCGAGTCCCTGTAAGCCCCCTTCCCCATTTTAATCTCCCTCTTATTTTTCCCCTATAAAAATATCAAATACTATCCTTTTGTTGATCATATTGATTTTCATAATTTTCTATTTAATCTCGGTCTATGGATGAAACCTTATAGCTCGTTGGAGTTTGTTTTAAACTTTAATCATTGCAATCTGTTTATGCGATTCGTATGCCAAATATATAGAAGATGAGCATGTTTTCCGTTTTCCCTAAATTTGTCATCTATGATTCAATTGTTCTTTTTTTTTCTTCCGTAGGTGATTGTGGAAAAATATTCGAAATGTGATCTGCCTGAGTTGGAGAAGAAAAAGTAAGACCCGCTTGTAACAAACAAATTCACTGTTTTGATGTTTTCTTTCCCCGTTGACTGAATACGTGACTGAAATCTTTTTAGCTATAGCTATATAAATTCAATTAGGAGCAAATGGTTTATAAATGCATAACACTGTATATTAGTATTCAATAACAATGTTTTTAAAATCGGATTGAGCATTTAACTGGTAAATATCAGGAATTTTGATCAGACCAGGAGTTGAAACATGGTTGAACTGATTGCAATAAAGATTAATCTGGGTTGATTACCAAGCCGATCCATGGTTCAATTAGTCGGACTAACTGGTCCGATCCGGTTCTGATAACAATAATCATTAATCAGCAAGCAAACGGGGAGAGAGTAATATTTACAGGATATGCCGGTATCATTAATTAATGTTGCAGTGCAGCAATTACATTTTTGGTGTTAAGCCATAGGCTCACTCTAGATGTAGGGAGTAGAAAATACAATAAATTAAGGTGGTAAACTTCTCTTGTGAGTTGAAATTATCTCATGCACTAATGAGAGAAGTTTACCTCCTTAATTGATTTGTTGCATTTTGTTTTCTTTCAAGTGCTTATAGAGAAGTTTACCCAAACCGTGTCCAAATATAAAATTGTTCGGATTTATTTTTTTCTGTGTACAATGACAAATCTAGGACCTGAAACTACCCTGATGTTTCCGGGCCGGTCCACTCCTTTGAAGCAGAGTCTTTTTTCCTCTTTGTTTTGATGATTTACATGACTGACAATGATTGAAATTTAGTTTGTAGAGTAAATAGAAGCGGTACTATACATTAGGCAATCTCGATTAGCATTATCAAGATCAAATAACGCAGTTTCAGTTTGGCATTTATCTAATACACACTATTTTTGTTTTTAATGTTTCTAATAGATACCTTGTTCCACGGGATCTGTCTGTTGGGCATTTCATTCATATTTTGAGTTCCAGACTTAGTCTGGCTCCTGGAAAAGCTCTCTTTGTATTTGTGAAGAATACCTTACCTCAAACTGGTAAACTTGACTATAAAGCCAAGGGTGTCTTTATTTGTCTTCCCTTTGTTGTTGTTGGTGGTGTGCTTAAATCTGTTTTGTTTTTTTATTGTTGCAGCTAGAATGATGGACTCTGTTTATAGATCATTCAAGGATGAGGATGGATTTCTTTACATGTATTATAGCTCCGAGAAAACCTTTGGCTCGTACATAATGTAAATTTTTATTAAACTCTGTACATTATTGTTGTATGCAACACTGGCTCTATGAAGTACTATTATCAGAAACCCTGTACAAATTTGTTGTATGTATGGTCTTACCTTTTAACTAATTATTATATATTCTGATTACTTTACCAATGCAATAATGCGTCGTTTTAAATGTTATATCATTTAAGAGCACGTTTGGAGGCTGTTCTGAACGGAGAAAACCTCCGTTAATTAGTAGAAACTTTTTGATTCTATAGGTTAACGGAGTTTTGATTGTTTCAACTATTAACCTTTAAATTTTTTACTTCAACTCAACTATGTTTTTTCAACTGCAAACCAAACACCCCTTAAGTCTAGGCTGGGTTATTAACGTGTTTTTGAGAGTGAGACTTCATGGCCATTGATCCATAGGACACTGTCCCTGTTCCAGTACCCATATATTCCTTGTTGAGTGTAGCAATAATGGGAAGTTTATATCACCTTAACAATTTTTTAAACTATAGTTCGCCGCGTTTAACTTAGTTAAGGCAAACTCTAAACAACTATTCGTTTTATTTTCTTATATTTCTTTGTTAGCCGGTTGTCATCTAATATACATGTTTCATCTCACTTGTGGAAACTTTAGCTCCAATGCCTTTTACAGAAGTCCTGTATAGCATGAAATGCAAGTTAATCCATACATGGGAGTGAACATAACGGATTATGGAACATGCTTTCAATTATACAAATGAATCACCAATGGTGAATTGACCAATCACATGCGAGTTAAACCATACATGAGGGCGAACGTAATCATCTTGAGCAAACAAAAATAAAAAAACATCACGGAACATCAACTGACAAATTTCCAAAAAAGGACCAAGATTGACGAGCCCAGGTCTATTAGATGAACTTGATATTGTAGTGAGAGGGTCTTGTGGGACCCTCATTAGGCAATTAATAAATAGAATTTTTTTTATTGAAGGTTACATAGAATATGTTAAAAAAATGACGGTAATGTTAGTATTATATTTTTATTTCAAAATAACTTTACTTCTTTCTGTAATTAGTCACTTTAGAACATTTTTATCCATTTACGCTCTACGATTCGTTTTCTACGTTCAATGATGGGATGCAAATTTGAAAGATCACACAATGGTTTAGGCAATTACCTTATAGAATCACCTGGAAGACGAGAGGGAACAAGCATAATTGCACACTAATCACCTGCCATAAGGACTTACGGTGCTAGTCAACAAAGCAATGGTATATTCCAAATGATCTAAAGTTAAACGTATACTACAATTCGTTAAAAAAGAAATAAAACATGCTATTGCTTGAAATTTTCCCCAAACCCTAAGACCACCAATATGAACAAACGTACCTTAATCCGCAAATAAAATGAGCCTAATCAGGGTATGATATCGATTATCCCAGCTTGCTTTGCATGAACATTAGCATGTTAATTCATTGCTCATTCCAACTTGGACCGTCATCGTAGCACCACGGTTTTATAAAACCTCATGTTCACAAATATTCTACACATTTTGGTCTCTCTGCTTCCTCGCTCACTCACTCACCACTCGTCTCTTTGCTACAATCGGGTACCTCACTTCCCTCTCCCTCTATTTATACAAAAATGGTGTAATATATGCATTTCTGAAAAGTTTTATTTCATTTCTTAATCTTTCTATTCGTCCCTGGAACTATTCAGTACCACATTTACTTGCATTTAACGTAAGTGAAACCACATTCAGATATGCTCTGGACCTTATATGCTATGTAAATGAATAAACGCCATTATATTTTCAGGTAATATTGATTGGTAAATATGCAAGGACGAGAGGTTGATAAAACAAAACTTCGTGAGATTTGCACCACAGCCATCGTTAGGCATGATTTACCTATTGACTTCTTTGCGTCTGATTCTGTTAGAAACTTGACCGCGTACTTGAACCCTACCGATGATATTAGGGCTGATATTTTAAAAATTTACGTTCAAGAGAAAAAAAAAAAAAAAGCTTAAAGAGATATCGAGTAGAATTCCCTCCGGGTTTCCTTAACTTTCGATTTGTGGAATGATGCCGGTTACATATGCCTGACTACTCATTTTGTTGATGAAAATTGGAAGTTAAATACCAAAATTCTCAAATTGATTTGGCTCCTGTCAACACTGGATCTGAAATTTCTCTCAAGATTCTTGAATGTTTGAAGGAATGGGCAATAGAGAAGAAGGTTTTTTCTCTTACTTCATGTAATTCGCTTGTCCTTGATGATATGAAAGAAACCTTGAAAAACCAACTTGCTCAACAAAACTGGTTGTTATGTGACGGGGAATTTTTTGCTGTGAGTTGTTCTGTGCACACTTTGGAATTAATAGTTCAAGAATGCTTGAAAATAGCTGATGGTGTCTTGTGCAAACTTAGAGAGAGTTTCGAATATGTGAAGGATTCAGAAAGCAGAATGGAAAATTTTAGAGAATGCATTGCCCAAGTTGGTGGAATTGATACTTCAGTTGATCCCTTTTGAATGGCGTGTACCTTTTTATCCGTGGAAATCTACTTACTGGATGCTTGAAGTTGATCTCAGATACCAACATGCATTAGCAATTCAGCTGAATGACGAGAATTACAGATGTTGTCCTTCAGTAGAAGGTAGAAGAGTGGAAGATTGGAGAGAAAATCTGCAAAATCTTGCAACCAATTTATGATATTATTAACTTGACTTCTGTCACATCCTATCCTACTTCCAACGTATACTTGTGATGAAAAGCTAGAGCATGTAAGAAAAAGGTTATACACGCTCTTTGAGCTTTGAGAAGTATGCATCTGACATTTGCATCCAGATGCCAAAGGTCTCTAAAAGAATGTTTGCTGTAAGTTTTATTTTGAAGTGATAATTCAGTTCTTCTACATTGTATTTTTTTATATATATAAAACTTGTTTTCTATCTGATGTATTTCACTTATCTGTTATGAACTATGACAGGAATTAAACATGTACAATCATCAAGTTAAATCTAAAACCAGAGCGTCTCAACTTGATGCTTATTTGGATGAGCCAAATTTGGCTTTAGGATATTATGAAGATTTGGATGTATTGCCATGGGGGAGGGATACCAGTCATTAGTTTTCAGAACTATCAAAAATGGCTTGTGACTTGTTAAACATTCCTATTACTACCGTGGCATCTGAAAATGAATTTAGCATCGGTGCACCTGCCCTTGATAAACATAGAGATGATTTTTTATCTGAGAGTGTCCGAGCCTCGATTTGTGCCCGCAATTGGTTATACGGGTTTGGTAAGAATGGTAAGTTTTGAATTTCAATGTAATTATTTTATTATTTTGAATTGCAATGATTTGTTAATTTTTTTGTTAATTATGATTGTAGATGAATATTATGATACTGATGCAGATGTCGAAGCCCAATCAAGGGTGGAGCCAACTATTTCCGAGGAAACCCCTGAAACATCTAATTCCTGTTCTTCAACTGGAAGATGGTGTTGATGAATGAATTGTGGTTTGTCTATGTTTTGTAACTATGTTATTGCTTGCTTTTACTTTTTGGAATTGTGGTTGTTTTAAACAACCTGAGAGCAAGTGATGCTGCTTAATGTTGATAGTTTTCTATTACTATGGGTTTGTTTGAAACTTGAAGTACTTCTCAAAGGTTATTTTGTGGAATTTGATTATTTTTGAATGTTTTGACGTGAATTTTAATTAATTTTATCTATTAAACCAATGGTTATAATCTAACGCTTTATTATATGAATGATTGATTTAGGTGATATATGATTGATTTATTTTTTAAAAAAATTAGGTCAATCAAGTCTAAATAATTCAATAATCACATAAGTTTATTATAGTCTATAAGATCAATCAAAAGTAAATCACACAATATATACATATTTTAGTTTTTAACTTATTATTTATTAAGGTAATAATAAATTAGTTTAAAATATTATTGTTATTTTATTAAAAAGAGTAAAAGACTCGTCTCATTATCCTTATAACTTTTCGTATTATATTTTTATTTCACTCCCCTTACCTCTTAAAGTTTAGTATCATTCGTGTACACCTTAACATATCAATCACCTTAGTTTAGTATAAAATATAATATTTAAAAGTTTTTAAAGTTTATTTTAAAATGAAAGTTTTTTTTATAAAACTTTCAACGCTCATTATTTTAATGAGGTATAAAAGTATATGAGTATATCATAATTAATTTTCTTAACATAGAAGTTGCCTTGCATAAAATAATCATAAAAAAATTTATTTATAAAAATTAGTATTTTAAATAATAACCATGAATAGTAATAGTAAATACTAAATAGTAATCAGTAATTAATAGATGATAAATAGTAAATAGTGATCGGTAAATAGTAATTCATAATAGTAATTTACTATTTGTAATAGTAACTTACTATTTAAAATAGTAACTTGAAACAATATTATTATATATAGTACAATAATAGATTTTAAATTGATACAAAATAAACTCATTGTTGAGAAAAAGTTTGGATGAAAAGAATTTTTTGAAGTTATCTTGGACCAAACCCTATTTTCTATATCCTCAAATTTGTTAATATCATACATCAAATATTTTCGTTAGAAGGTGAAATCTGCACTATCTTTGACTAATCTGTATACCTAAGTATTTCAGGATACAAGTCTTAGGCTATGAAACAAAGGGGGTATCAGCATTCCACAAGTCTGGTAGATAATCAAAAGTTTGTTGGTTTTTTGTTGGTTTTAAAAATCTAAAATTAATCCTTTTTGAAATATAACAATGGGCCCGTTTGTTTAAGCTTATTAAAAAAGTTATTATAAAAAAAACGCTTCTTTTATAATCACTTTTTTAATAAGCAGATCAAAGTTGCTTCTTAAAATAAGCTGAAATCAGCTTATTTTCAGCTTCTGCTTATTTTTAAAACTTTAAACAAACACGTCAAAATTTAAAATAAGTGCTTTTTTAATTAAAAAAGCACTTATCTCTTAAAATAAGTTTAAACAAATGAGCCCAATATCTTAATAAAGTCAACAATTTCCCATTAATAAAATTCTACTAGTACCTTTCCAGTTTTCTCAAAATCGGTAAAAATTAAATTTTTACTCAAACAGGATATTTTTAGATAAATCCTCTTGAAATATATTTTTCTTAAATTTTCTATATTTAACTTCACACTCTTGTAAAAATATTTTATTTTAAGTAATTATATACAAATTTAAAATTATTCAAAATATATTATTTTTCACAATATTTTTGAAAATATTTAGAAAAATTTTAGAAAATCATAAATAATGTAAAAATCAAAAAATTTAAAGGACCACAATCTAATTCTTTCAAAATTTTAATTTAAAAGTTTCAACAAGAATTAAATCGTAAATATGTAGAAACTTAAAATAAAAGCAATGAATAACAAAGATGTTAACTTCTAAAATCCTTTCAAAATAATTTCATAAACTTTAGATAATAATTCAATCATTTTAAAAGTCTTTGTTCTAATTAAATTTTCTAAATATATTTTCAATAAATATTTCTAAAATATATCAATTTATTACTTGATGACCAAAAATAAATATATTTTTATTTTATTATATTAAAAATGATTTATTCATAACAGTATCTCAATAATATAAGAATAAGAAATAAAATTGTGACAAGTGAATAATAATATAATTATAATAAAAATAAGAATTTGATAGTATTAGATGAAATACATATAAGGATCAAAATCTCATAATTAAAATATTTAACTAATAGTAAGCATTTCGAAATTAGAATTATATGAGTGGTCATTGGTGCGGTTAAATAAAGGAAAAAGTTTGAAGCATAAAGAGTTCTAAAACACAATTAATTAATCTGCCTCATAGGATCAACCGAGTTTCAAAAATTGATAACTCTATTATTTGATTTATGATACATACTCATCTCACATCAAACATACATTAGAACCTATTTACTATTTGAGTAGAAAATACGATGTTACAACCTTAACCCATCAAAGCTTCTCATTTTAGGGGAATAAATATTAACCTAAAAAGGCGACTCAATTTGGGGAATAAATATCAACCCAAAGAGGCATCTTAATTTGGAGAGTAAATCTTAACCTAAAGAGGTATCTCATAAAATATACACAGTCTGTACACTTGTTTTAAGATCTCAATACAAGTTAATGAATCCATTTACTCAAAGGTTATTTAAGGGTCCATTCACCCATATCTATCTTTATATACAAATCAATGAACCCGTTCACCAAAAGGCTGTCAAAAGGGCTAGTTCACCCTTAAGAATACAAATATTATATACCGTCAAGTCACTGCTAACGAGAAATAGTGTTCTAACACAACACCCACCAAAATCATTAAATAGAATGTAGCAAACATATGATAATTTAGTCTCTCTTAAACAATTTTTATTTATATATCGTTCAAAATGTAATGTATTAAGTATCATGACATTAAACTTTAAACATGCTATAACAACAAATACATCTAAAATATAATCGATTATTCAACACTAAAATAAATTAATTAATTAACAATCATAACTTTTAAGCTAAATTAATAGAAATTATACTTACAAACATAAACATAATTCTTGAACAACTTTAAAGTAGTTTATATCAACTAAAATCATATACATTTTGAAGTGAAAGTAAATTTAAGAATATAATTATGAAGATTGTTTCTCCTAAAAATTTAATAATTTAAAAGGGCTACTTAGTAAGTTATCTATTCACAACAATAGAGAATCGATTTAATTAGCTACTTCTAGAAACTTAAAGAGGAGCAACCATTACATCTACAAGAGTGGCTTTGAACATACCCAATAAGAAACAAAAGGGTTAGATAGTAACCCTATTGAAAGAAGTTGGGGTTTTAAAAAAAGCCAAAATAAACCTGGATATTTAACATTATTACTATCCCAAAATAGAAGTTAACTATCTTATCCTTAAAATATTCAATATACAAGAGATAACATTATTGGTGATAAAGGAGGAAAAAGATACATTTACCTTCAACTCTAAAATTTATGGATGAAAAAAACGATTATGGACAAAAGGAGGGAGAAATGTGAAGAAGGGAAGCGGGTGGTTTTGCTGTGTAAAAAATGAAGAAAAAGAGGGGATGGGGTTTTGGCCTTTCATCCCTTTTCATTTGATATATGCTAATTAGTAATTTAGTACTAGTTTACTAGGTATTATTATTTTTGGCTTATAATAGAGTCTTTTAAGTGTATAACTCTTTGGTTGATAGTAGAATTCTACTTACGTGAATGTTAATAAATTTTATTTAGCATGACATATGTTTAATTGAAATGATGATTTTGTGATTATATCTTTATAATTTATATGTATATATTGTGTCATGTGCATACATAAAATTTTTAAATAACAGCCATCATCGTACTTTACATTATACCGCTATAAGGTTTTAGGGTTAGCCACTCTGCACTACCTTGACAATTATGAATATATAGTGGTCGTGTTGGGCTAGAGCCCCAAAGAGACGGAAACAAATTAAATTTCAACGTTTTGTTTTGAAATTCTAATGCTTTTGTCATCCCACATGGATTTAGGATAATCGATGCTAAGTTAGCTGAGGTACAAAAGTACAATACGAGTGAGTTCAAGAACAAACGTACAATGTCAAAGGATAGTATTTTTCTAAATGTTCTCTAGAGAAAAAGTCTTTTTTTTCCCATAAAAAGGCTTGAATTAGTGGACATGGCTGGCTTGGGATTACCAGGTCATCGGTCCAGTGGCATGCATCAATTTAATAATCAAATGACATCCGTACACAGCCATCAAACAAAGTGTGCTCAAGTGGGTGTAGCAGGCAATTCACACTATATATTCAAATCAATATATATGATATTCATTGATTCCTCAAGACAAGTTATTATGATTACAAAATAATTATTAAGGAAAGGAGAGATCGAGGTTGACAGCTTAAGAGTAGTTAAAGACAAGCACTAGCTTAAGGAGGCAGAAGAAAAGTTCAAAGGCTGATCGCTTCAACTACGTAGCCACACAAACATACACGTTTTTGAGAATTGGTTTCAAAAGTATGACCTACTCTCACCTCCTTCTTTCACAATTAATGATCTCTCCACCGCTCTCATATTTCCTATCCTATAAATATATGTTCTCTCCTCCACTAGTAATTAACAACACAAGCACTTGCTTACTTATTAAACCTTAAAATACTTCCTCTCACCACTAGTTACTTTTCTGCAGCAACCCATTACAAACTCCAAACATGCACGTATTAATGGTCTCTACTAGCTTGGTTCTAATTATTCTCTCATCATCAGTTTCCCAATTGGCATCAGCATCAGCATCTCTGAAAGTAGATTTCTATAAATCTTCATGTCCATCTGCGGAGGCAATAGTGAGGATAGCCGTAAACAAAGCCGTTTCACTCAACCCTGGCATCGCTGCTGGCTTGATCAGAATGCATTTTCACGATTGTTTTGTCAGGGTAAGCTATGTTCATTAATTCATCTTCAATCACAGTTAGTTAAAGCTTTATGTATATCTATCTAAACTTTATATATATTTTGGTATATATACGCAGGGTTGTGATGGTTCTGTATTATTGGAATCCACAGCTGGTAACCCATCAGAGAGAGACCACCCAGCCAACAACCCAAGTTTACGAGGTTTCGAGGTGATCGATGAGGCGAAGGCCCAAATAGAAGCAGAATGTCCTAACACAGTGTCATGTGCAGACATTATTGCCTTCGCTGCTCGTGACAGTGCTCGCAAAGTTGGTGGCATTAACTATGTTGTCCCAGCTGGACGCAGAGATGGTCGTGTCTCTGTCAGTGACGAAGTGGGACAAAACTTGCCTCAACCAAGTCTCAACGCTCAGCAACTAATTAGTAACTTTGAACGAAAAGGGTTGTCCGTAGATGAAATGGTGACACTTTCAGGAGCTCATTCAATTGGCGTCTCACATTGTTCCTCATTCTCTGATCGCTTGTACTCTTTCAATGCCACCAATTTTCAAGAGCAGGACCCTTCTATGGACACAAAGTTTGCCACCTTGTTGAAAACAAAGTGTCCTCCTCCACGGAGCGTTGGAGACCCAACGGTGGTTCTGGATGCTTCTACACCTAACCGTTTGGACAACAAGTACTATTCGGGGTTGAAGAACCACCGTGGTCTGTTAACCTCGGATCAGACATTGTTCAGTAGCCGTTCAACCAGGCAAATGGTGTTAAACAATGCTAACCATGGTTCCACTTGGGCACTCAAGTTTGCTAAAGCAATGGTTCATATGGGTTCCATAGATGTGTTAACTGGCTCACAAGGTGAGATTAGGAGCCATTGCACCCGAGTTAATTAATTAACCATAAATGCCTCCTTCAGTCTTTATGCTAAAAATGATAAGCTAATTGTGCATAAGTGCAAATATTGATTTTTGTTATTATTTGTTTTTGGGAATAAAATTTTCATATCTATTCATTGTTTGACCTTTCTTTATTCTTTTGCTTTGAGTATTATGCTCTTGGCTAATTCAATTGTAGTTTTGTATCAAAGTGTAATGAAATGTGAACAAGTAATGAACTACTCTGTTTGAATTATGTTGTATCCTTCCCAAGTTGACTGCTTTCCAATTTATTTGTCGATTGATGATTTATTCAATTTGCCTATTCACTTGTCTAGGAAAGCAAGACCTATTCACTTGTCTAGGAAAGCAAGAAAAGACGAAAATTACCCATCCAAATTTTTTTGAATTATTAAAATAAAACACTCATGTCGGTACAATTAATGTTTGATGTAGTCATAAAATATGGAGAGCATGTTTGAACTCTAATCTTAACATCTATTCTCTCTCTTTGATGATTGTTATTCCAATGGATCATAAAACATTAAAACATTAACCCTGATAATTAATCAAGTGGAGGAAGGGAAGCAAAAGTGTTTGCATTACTAAATTTGTATTTTGCTCTATTTTACAATGCGTTTTTTAAGTATTATTTTTTAACTTAATCATTTTAACAAGTTTTCATTTCGTTGACCATCCATTTAAAATGATTTGACTTGCCATCTTTCAATTTTTAAGGAAGTAATATTTTTTAAAACATAATATGGTGTTTTTCTCTTAGATGATTCCAATTAAAATGATCTAAATAAACATAAATTTTCTAAAACATTTATTTGTTTTGGATTATAACATGATCCCTTCAACCGGGGAAATGTTGACAAAAATAACATGATATTCACATTCAACAAGAAGTAACAAGACAAAAGACAATGGTTATTCTTGATTCCACTTGTGTCTTTAAAAATCAAAAGAACTATATAAAATCATACATATTTTTTTTGTCAAAATTCCTATTTGAATATATACCTGCTCTGGATTATTTAGCTAAAAACGCGAAATAAATGTTATTAGTTAATTTTACTGAGATTCGAAATAGAGGATTGCAGTTACTTTTTGGGATGCACTAGTTGTTACAGGTTATATAATCAAATTCCGAAAATAATTGTGATTTGTGTCATCATTGATTACTGTCGTATGGGACTTTTCAAACTTGATGCTTCATGGAAAAGCTGCGATTATCTTGTCAGAATATACTTCTAACTAGCAAGTTGTTGAGCAGGTCTTTCTGTGTACTCCGAATCTTCAATGAAATTCTGATTGAAAAACAGAATCATTCAAATGAACATCTAGCTCAAGACAGGCTCCACTTTTCATTGTGAAACTCAAACGTAATTTGATCTGAATTTTCTACACAAAACTAGTTCAATTTGAAGCTTTTGAAGAACCCTTATCAAGATAATACTGAACAAGCCACTCCTAGTTTTCTACAAACAAACTAGTTTGACCTAAAAAATGCACGAGGGAAGAGACTTGGAAGAAAGGTGTTTTTTGCTTTCACAATTAATGAATACATGCCGTAGCAGGGTATGTGAACTATCGCCAAGCAGAAATACCTATAAAGCAGATGAATTTGTTAGAAAAAGTTTTGGTTCTAGAAAGCAAAAATTGAAGAAAATAGAACATTTGTAGCGTTATAATATTTTACCAAAGTGGAGCCCAAGGGGTATTAAGCTCGAGAAATGGGTATGGCCACCTGTTAGACGAAGAGATCCTTATTAATTATTATAGGTGATGAGAAAAGCTTTTAGCTGATGATGCAAACAACATGAAAATACAGTTACATCTTTTTCTTACCATGTAAAACCACAGGCATGGAGGACCCATTGGAAAATAATGTAGCCACAACTCCAGAGCACAAAATATGCGACTCTAAACCAAGGAAAAGGCTGAAAAAGAACAACTCGGTAAATGGAAAACCATGAACTGTTTAGGCAGGTTAAACAACCACAAGTGTCTTATTAGTGCCTAGTTTTATTTCACTGTGTTACTTACAAGATTATTCAATGCTGTGTCCAAAAGAAGGAAAACTGCGTTCAACGTGTGCATTAAACCCATCAGCTGCCAATTGCAGACCAACAAAAATCAGTGACCGTATCATTCCATCCAAAGATCAAGTACTAAAACAGTTCTAGAGAGAGAAGAAATTCTAGAAATAGAATTGAAAGAATTTCATTAAATTGCTAAGACATACAACTTGAGCATTTAAAAGATTACACGTGTAATGTTGATAGCTAACTAACTAATCAGAAGATAACTAACTCAGTAGAAGATAACCAACTCAGTTAATGAAGTTAGTTAGACTTAATATCCCCCCTCAAGCTGAAGGGTTTGTAAACATCCATCTTAGAGGGAAATGACTTTGTCAACGCATCTGCCAATTGATTGGAGGAAGAAACTGGAAGCAATTTGAGTTCACCATTCACAATCTTCTCATGAATGAAAAGACAATTTTTCAGAATAGGAACCCAGACTCTCGGGACCTCTGATAGTACCTTTCTAAAGTCTTCTAGGAGAATTCAAGCCTCGGCCTGATCCCAAATTGCTCTAAGTAAGAGAAAGTGAGGCCCGAGAGGATGTGAGTAGTGAAGGTTAAATGAAATAAGCAAGTGATAGAGGCTGTGTTTAGTAGTGACGTTCAGTTAAAAAGAGAGTTTATTGACTTAATAGGAATTAATATAAGATGGTGATCGTGTTTGATCTCACATTGAAATTGTTGATGAGGTGAACAAATTCTTGTTAATGATGCTGAATTGATAAATGATGATTAAGGGATGATATTTAACTTTTAGAAATTACTAAGCGATTTTAATCAACCATTTGTCAATTATAATAATTGTTGAGAGTATTTAAATTTTTAAGTATCAAGTTTAATTCTAAGGCTAGATAATTATTAGAGCTCAAAATTTGCATAAGTCAATAATTAATCTTTTAATAAATGGGATTAGTAATGGGTACACTATTTTAATTTGATCGGTTAATAGATTTTATTAATTTTATTAATTAATATAGAATAATTAGACAATATTCATTTTGATGTCTAATATTGTTTATGATAACTTAAAAATATAAAATTTAATTATAATGAGGTTTAGTTAAGATTTAATTAATTATTATTAATATTTAAATGATAAATATTGTCTGGTTCCTCAGATTTAAACCGAGGGACCCACGAGGGACCCAACCAGAGGTCAGACTCTGACCGTTCAACCTGAGACTAGTAATCCTGTAGGGAAACTAGTCATGTTAGGGTTCTTTCGTGAAGGATCGAGAATGTCTGACTTGGCCTAACCGGTCTAATCATAACCTCCGTTTCTAGCCCCAAACTCTGATTCCCACTTTGTCACCCCTAAAATTAAGCGTGTCTACCTCAAAATTTCAGCATTTGGACGATTTATCCTACGTATGGTTCACTTAAAAATTCATAACTCTTTCATATGACCCTCGATTCGCGCAAACCCGATGTCAAAATCTCCGTAACAAAATTTTCTACATTTTCCGTGAAGACATCAAAGGCTCTATATCAGTACAAGTTAATGAATCTTTCCAGCCCCTTAGCTGCCTCGTCACCATGCTGGCAACCTTCAGTTAAATTCATATCTCTCCCTCACCCGGTACTTGAATCGCTTCATTCTTTTTTCTATGGATCCGTATCGAAGAACTCTACAATTTTCATGAAGAGCACGAAATCAAATTCTCAAAGGAGAATTAATGGTGAATTTATTATCGAAGCCCTAGCTGATTCGGGAGCTCCTGGAATATCTTGTCTTAAATCGGGCATATCTCGGGCTACCGATCTTGGATTATCACAAATGATATATCAAATTAAAGGGAAAAAGAAGCTCTACAAACTTCATGTTGACATTTTTCGAGATTTTCATTCTATGAATTAACCCCTATTTATTTTTAACTTCCTTAATTTTTGGTTCTTAAAAATTCTACACGCCTTAATTTCTTACACGACAAGTTTATTTCCTGGCCACCCATTCTCGTCCACCTCACCACCCCATGCCACCTCACTTAAGAGGTGGTGCCACCAGGCTTTCCCACTCCACTCAACCCCCCACCTCCCTCATCATCCAATCAAAACACATGCAACCAATACCACCATCATTACTCCTTCACATCACAAATTCTACTCAACCATTTCTCTTCTCTCTCTCTCGATAGAACATCACCACCACCATAATCCTCTTCAACTCTTCTTCTTCCACTCTCTAGCTTCCTCATTTGGCCACCACAACTCCTCCCTCAACCACCCATTCTCACGGCCACCAAACACCACCATCACCTATCACCATAAATTTTCTTCTTCTTTCTTCTCCCTTCTCTTGAACCCGCGGCCCTCCCTCCACCAAATAACCACATTTTCTTAATTTTTCTACAAGCAAGAGACCTCTAAAAATCGACTCCATTCCTTGCTTAGAAACCTCCCAAAACCGTGAATTCTCTAAGGCACCATGGTGAGATTTTGGTCTTTAAATTGTTGTCATTCTTTTCTATAGCCAAACCCGTGACCATCCTCTTCCAATTTTGGCCTGCATGTTGTTTTTTTAGGATCGGGAATCGTCGGCAACGATTGGGGGGCAAATCGGAGCATTTAGTGATTTTTCAGCGAGCTTACCATTTCTTTCTCTCGGGCAGCAACTGTTCCATGAGGTAAGGGGGCTTTTCCTCGTTTGATTACGTTTTAATTTATTCTGTAATGTCGCTTTAGTGTTCGGGAAACCGCTATTTTAAGTTTCGTCGCGATCCAACGATTAGATTTCAAACCGCATAATTTTTCGTAACCAACGGTTAAGATTATCACATTTTTAAGTAATAAGTATTTTTATAAATTATATATAGCGTATCTTGATGTTCGTGTGCTTGAAAGAATTTTTTTAGCGCGATCGGAGTTATAACGGGAAATTTATGAATCTTAGTAATTAGGAGGTCTCGGTTGTAATTCGATATGGTTCTAATATTTAATTTTAATTTTTATTGTATTATTGTGTAATTTATAGTTAATTTTCTGGTAAGCTCCGTTATTAGAAATTAAATCTATCGCTAAGTATTGTCGGAATTATTTGGATGATATCGTGCATTTTGAGAAAATTCACCGATCGGACAGTTACGATGTTTTATTTTACCAAGTTTAAAAAGTGACACTATTTTTACGTTATTATAAAATTTTATAAGAGTTAATCAAATAAATGAGTTAATTTTGAAAGAAAAGTAAATAGCTAAATCGGATAGGATTACTTGAAATTTTTTTATCAAAGAGTAAAATAATTTGGGCCTAAATAAATTTTATAGCTAAGAAAAAGACAAGGAGATAAAAGAAATTTTGGAGCATAATTAAAATAAGTAATGGAGAAAGGATCTTGATATATTAGTTAAGGATGTACGATAAATGCTTAAATGAAATAAAAGTAACTTTGGAAATTCAAATAAAGAAATAGATGTTAGGATTTAGAAATCTTAGTGACCAATAAAAGTAAAAGTATAAAAAGGACCTTAGGAACTTTATGAAGTAACATGAAATAAATAATTAAGGTAAGAATGATGTTAGGAGTTTAAAGAAGATATAAACACTAGAGTTTTAGGACATTAGTGATTAATAACAATAAAGGATATGGAAGGGATTCTAGAATTTAAACGTGGGATTAAGTAATAAAAAGAATTAGGATCGTTCCTAAATCGAATAGTAACTCCTAAAGAAAGATAAGTGATTTAAACCAAGTTCAAGATATAGAACTAAGATAACAACTAGACCCTTAAGGAATAAATTGATATTATGAAGAAAATAAATTATAACTAAAGAAGGTAACAAGAGGAATAATTAGTTAGTATAATTAATAACAAGATAATAGTCAAAGTAAAGAAACGCCATTAGCTAAAGGTTTGTGATGGTCAAAATATTAGGAAGAGTATCACTAAGGATGTATCCATACATAGGCGCATAAGGAAATAGAAATTAAGTGGTGAAAAAAAAGACAAGTTATTTGACTAGTAAAAACTTATCTAAATAAATGGAAGAAACTAGATAATAAGACCATTTGATGGTGACGTGAGTTCCATAATTGAACATTAGGGGTTAGGATGGGGCAATGAAAAAAAAATGAGTGTACCAATAAATAATAGGAGGAATAATAGTTCAAGGATATAAGAAAAACCAAACTATTCCATAAAACATTTTTGGGTTAAAATATAAGATTTAAGCATCTAAATTGATAATAAAATAATGAGACGTGAACTAGTATAACGGGTTAACGCCAGTGGTTACGTTTAACCTTCTGTGAATCATAGTCAAATAGCAGTGTAATGTGTTACTCCCTTGTCATCATGAATTTCACATGTGATATAGTACTATGGAATAACTGTTGATGCAATATATTTGAATGTTGAATATATTGACGATGTGAAATACCTCATGACTATATACCATAGTAATTATCATGTGATGCATGGATGATTGAGTAAAGAACGCACATTAAAATGAAAATAAGAAATATGAGACATGGTATCGGTAGGGTTCTAAAATGATTATTATTATGAAAGTATGAGATACTAGATCCGAAATGGTTGGTGGGCGTTGTATCCCCAATGTACCCCGTGAATTTCTGGAAAGTGTGTAACCTCATTTCATTCCTAATTGTCGGATGAGATCTTTACACATTATCAAGAAAGAAATCAAATAATAATTGATGAAAAGAAAGAGCCCAACGTTAGTAATGAAAGAGAATCATTGAGGAGACCTTGCCGAGGACCAGTAAACGATCATTAAATCTGCGAATCATGCATCATACTTGGAGGATAAGGTGGACAATTGAGTGATCCCCTAGAGCATACAGTGATGGGTACACTGAAGAAACAACAAATGTCTCAATCCCTTGAGGGCGGTCTTGGGAGTACATCAGGGGCGGACCTCCAATGGCTCGGATATGCGCCTGAAGTCGGATAGCCCGTGGCAACTCTGATGTACTTCGGCTCAGGACGAGGGTTTCTATGATCGTGTAGTGTAGTTCTGATGAGATGTGTATTAGATCCATTATTGAGGGGATTGTGAGTCCTTACCTCTTTTTTGGGAACAGAATGAGGCGAGCTCTGGTCGCTCTAGTTAGGAAGGAGGATAAGGCGGGATGGTGAGGTGCATTGTGTGGTGAATGATAAAGGAGAATGGGCCCACATGCATCATACTGGCTAAAGAATATTTAATTTAAGGAAGCACATGCATTATATCATTGCTGACTATTGATTGATCATAATGATACGGGTATCACTCTTTCGAGAGTGGAATGGGACGAGAACGATCAGTCAAAATTTAGAAAGATGAGATGACTTACAATAAAATACGTTAGGAATCCCTCTTTGAGAGAATAGGAAACTTTGGTTGAACTATTTGTGTGTTACGGGACTCGTGTCGCCACGATACGGTACCCCAATTGTTGTGGAGGTGAAAGCCCACCCTTATAACTATTTTTTCAGGTCCCCGCACAGGCACTCCTATAGGACGAGAGGTTCTCTACGCATGAGGACCAGGCCGGACCCAATCATTTACCAGCTATACCTGAGAAGGCCCCCGTGGACGGACTTCCCCCTCTACAACCTGAGCCCGAGCGACCATATGAGCAGGAGTTGAGGTCATCGAGAGCATAGTCCAACGCTATAGTGATCCATCGTGCCCTCCTAGCATGAAGGAGATTGAGGAGCTGGCCGGTAGAGAGGCAGCCCTATTAGTAAATCCTCTCAGCTTTTACCCTCTACTGGAGCCCACTATGGCCTTGAGACTTCCCCAACAGGTAGAGGCATTAGTGGCACCATGCCCAGTCAAGGCAGGAGTTCCTAGGAAACCAACTCAAGAGTACATTCCACTCGTAGTTAAGGAGGACGATGAGGAGGACTTGAAGGAATTTCCTCTCAATGTGCCTATGGATTTAGTAGTCGCAGATCCTGTTGCACTTCCGACTTTGCCTCAACAGCTATCCCCAGCTGTTCCACTTGCAGTTTATGAGTCATGTAGGTTAGAGGATGTTCCCATGCGTCAGGGGGTGTTAGTGATGACCCCGATGGAGAGGTACATGGCAAGGCGTTAGTGGATCAGTCCCAAGGTTTCCTTCGGGACATTTTCAAGAGATATAAGTATGGGGAGACTGAGGATTACCCCAAGATGTTAGCAGCAGCTCAGGGTCTCTTGGTAGAGGCCTATGAGGCTTACAGCAGCCGTAGACACCAGTCGATTCACCAGGTTAGCAACTTGCCATCCTCGAGCACCACTCTTGCAACACCGTCCCATCCCCTAGACTTATCATAGCTGGCTGCCACCTCCGATCCACCAGAGTCACCTTGGTCAGACGACGAGTTTATGGGTGGAGATGCTTAGTTATAGGTTTACTTATCTGTCTTTGTAGATATCCCTTTTGTATGGGTGCTTGCGTGCCCCTGTAGTTTTCAGTTGTATAGTTTTGTTGGAACTACTTATGTATATTCAACTCAATCATGCTTATATATATATATGATGCTTTATTTCCACTATGTGTTTTATTGTACAAAAAAAACTTCCACACTTTTCTAAAACTTGTAACCTCTTAGTTAACCGAGGTAATTCAGTGGAAGGAATTATTTTAGTTAACCAAGGATGTTACAGTGCACTTGTGTTATCACAAAACAGTTGCTGGTTTCCCACAAGTAACACCTAAATCCTACAATAGATAGGTGAGCCAAAGAAATTCTAAGCCTGCATCTCTTGGTGCCTTGTATTTTGCCTCTGTAAAGGATCTTGCAACCATGGATTGCTTCTTCGATTTCCAACAAATCAAGGATTTTCCCAGTTGAAAACAATACCCAGCCATGAATGTTCGGGTGCTCACACATCTAGCCCATTCTGAGTCACTAAAACCTAGAAGTTGCAAGGGTGAATCTTTACAAGGGGAATTCCCAATCTGGATGAGCATGAGATATCTTATAACTCTTGTTGCTACTACTATGAAATCAGCTATAGTAGGAGCATACATCTATTGGCTTAATTGTTGTGTAGCATACATTATATCTAGCCTCGTGTTAGTAAGATAGATAAGCCTACCAACAAGTCTCCTAAAGGAAAGTTGATCACTATAAGGCTCACCCCTAGAAGGTCGTGGTATGATACTCAATAGGAACACTGACTAGCTTACAACCTGGGAATCTCGCATCACTAATTAGATCAATGCAGTATTTTCTTTGGCACATCACGATCCCTTTAGATGAATGTGACACCTCTAAGCTAAGGAAGTACTTCAATACACCAATATCCTTGATGCCAAAAGCTTTATGAAGCACGGACTTGGTGAGATCAAATTCTTCAACATCATCCCTCACCAATACAATATTATCTACATAGACTAATAGTGCCACAGTGTGATCCCCTTTCTTCTTCACAGATAAAGAGTGACCAAACTCAGTTTGAGTGAAACCAAGTTCTAGAAGAAACTAAGTAAGCTTCTGGTGCAAACTTCTGCTTGCTTGCTTTAAACCATAAAGTGATTTTAGAAGCTTGTACACTTGGTTTGGCTTGTCTATTATCATCCCCTAAAGCAAAGCCATATACACCTTGTCTTTCAAATCACCATGCTAAAAAGTATTCTCCACATCAAGTTGGTGGATATGTCATTTCTTAACTAAAGCCAAAGCTAAAATAAGATTGATGGTTATGAACTTGGCTATTGGAGAAAAGGTATCCAGGTAATTCAAGCCTTTCACCTGAGTGTAGCCTCTTACCACTAGTTTCGCCTTGAATCTCTCAACCATGCCATCTGCTCTTATCTTGATTTTATAAACACATTATTGCTAATTGGGTGGACATGAGGTGGACAATCGACCAATTTCCAAGTATGATTCATGTTCAATTTCTTTATCCATTGCTTCATGTCACTATGGAATCTAAGCAGCTTCTTTGTAAGATGTTGGCCCACTCTGTTGATCTATCATTAAAGTGTAGTCTATGTCTGGGGGATAACTTCTCATAGCACACAACATCTAAGATAGGATATCTTGTTTTAGATTGTGTGCTAACTTGTCCATAATGATATTCTTGGAGATAAGAGGAAGGTATTCTGTTTCTAACTGGTCTAGTGGAGTGTGGGGATGTGTTTGGTGGAGTAGGAGATAATGTGGTGGGCACTGATGGGCCAGGTGAAGAAAGACTAGGTTTAGATTGAAGGTTTGTGTTTGTGTGTGGTTTTCTATCGGTCTATGCACGCTTATGGAATGGATGAGGAGGGTCTAAGATTCATTATGGTGTGTTTAGTGTGATTGGAGTTGTGGTCTGTGTTTTATATCTCAAAGGTGAAGATGAATGAGTGGTCCTTTCTCTGAATGTTAAACTTTTCTCATGAAAAATCACATGCTTTGTGAGTGACACAACCTGTGTCTTCATACTCGGAACTAGGTTACCTTTGGTTCCTGGTTTAAAACCCAAAAACACATAAATATCTACTCTTGATCTTTCCCTGCCTTCCAAAAGAGTGGAATCATAAGACAATGAGCCAAAAAATCTCAGCATTTTTAGTTTTGTTAAGCTTCCATGAAACAGTTCATATGGTAATTTCTCAAAAAGTCGGGGTGTAGGCGATGAGGCATTCTATTGATGAGGTAAACTGCATAAGAAATGGCATAATTCCAGAACTTTTTTGGCAAATTGGATTGAAGCAACAAAGCTCTACCAACATTAAGAATATGGTGGTGTTTTCTCCCCACCATGCATTCTGCTGAGGTATTTCAAAACAAGATCTTTCATGCAGAATCCCTCTAGAGATGTAGTACTCAGGCATAACGAATTCCATGCCATTGTCACTTCAAATCTTCTTTACCTTAGCATTAAACTGGACTTCTACCAACTGAATGAAATTAGCTACATGGTTCCTTACTTTTGACTTTTCCTTAAGTAACATTATCCACACAAATTTTCAAAAATCATCCACCACTGAAAGAAAGTATCTATGTCCATTGGTGGATGTCACAAAATGGCCCCCAAATGTCTAAATGCAACAAATCATAGGCATGACTGGAAGAGAAAGCACTAAGGGGAAAAGAGAGTTTCTTCTGTTTGGATATATGACAAACATCACACAAATCACAGTTGTCACAAGCAATGTAATCATGCTTCTGCTTTACTAATCTCAATCTCTTGTCGGACAAGTGTCCTAGTCTAAAGTGCTATAGACTACACTCAAGAATTAAGCTTATCCTTTCCTTATTATCATCCATTAAACCAATATTACACACATTGACAAATGAAAAATCAGAATAACAAACCTATGGTCAAACTAAATGGTATAGTCCATTCCTTACCTCACTCAAACCAGTTATCTTCCTTCTCTTCTTTCCCTAAATTGTACATGTATCACCATTCACAATCAGCTCACAATTCAGATCATTACACAATTTGGACACAAACCAGGTTGAGTGCAAAACAAGGTAAATACAATGCATCCTTCAAGAGTATGTGAGGGGAAAATTCTATTGTGCCAATATGTGTAGGTGTCATATGTGTGCCATTAGGTAGGTTAACAATTAAGCCATCTACCTCTCTAAATTTAGTAAATAATTCTAAGGAGCAACATATGTGACTTGAAGCTCCAGAATCAATGATCCAATCTATGGCATGAGGTATACCTACATTGATCTTGCTGGTTGAGGAGTCCACTTTATTCATTAAGATTTGATTGGAGGAGTGTCCAGCAGACCCAACTTGCTTAAGGAGATTGAGAAGGCCTTTGTATTGTTCATCTGTAAAAGCATTCAACATTGATCTTCTACAATATGTGACACTATCATCTACTTCATCATCTTCATCATCACTTCTGTCATTAGCATAGTTCACAAAAGAATATCCTTTCTTCTTCAAGGGAGTAGGATAGTTGTGCTTCTTGTAGCACACATCAACTGTGCGGCCTTCTCTACCACAATAACTATAGATCTTCAACTTTCCTCTGCCTTTTCCTACTGCTTTCCTCAAATCCACTGAGTTCACACTAATCTTGGTTGCAGACAATTATGTCTTTCATTTTGAAGAACCATAGAGAAGACTTTATTTTATTAAAGCAAAGGATCTATTACCAAGATTTGAGAATGCATAATTGAGTATTCAACGTTCAATCTAGTTAGGAACCTAACTACCCTGTCTTGTTCCTTGTACAACCTAGCATTACGCATAGTTAAACAAGGGCATGGAGCGGGACAAGAACAATATGGCATAAGGCGATAATTCTCTAATTCTTCTCAAAGAATTTTCAGATCGGTAAAAAATCCTTACACTCAAAGCCCCTTGTTCAATACACAAATTTCCTACTATAATTCTGAAATTCGAATGAGATCTCCTCGAACAAACCTATTGTTCAATCCCAAACCCAGAGGCTAGGTCAATGTAGACCACACTTTGTGCAACCAATAGGGAAATTGAATGAATCAACCAAGAATGAACCAAATTATTACACCTTTCTCATAGGTCAAATAGCGGATCTAAGTTCGACGGCGTCAGAACAGATTCGTCAACAAATTTGAATTTGCTCTTCGATGTAAGCGTGTGCCGCATCAACCACAACTAGTTATCGCAGTTGTTACCAGTCAAGAAAGGTGTGACGAGAGCCACTGATGGATTCTCGTGGGGATGGATGTAATATGGTGTCGCCGGATTCTATGAAGGATCAAGAGTTGGATTTCCTCCATCACTCGAGCTTCCGCTGTGTACATGTCCTTGTGCCATTGGAGATAGTGGAGAATATCAAGCTCTGAAGCTTTAGAGCTTTGATACCATAAAGAAGTTCTAGAGAGAGAAGAAATTCTAGAAAGAGAATTGAATATGAATGAATGCATTTCATTAAATTGCTAACACATACAACCTGAGCAATTTTACAAGACCAGAAAAGATTACACATGTAATGTTGATAGCTAACTAGCTAATCAAAAGATAACTAACTCAGTTAATGAAGTTAGTTAATCTTAAGAAGTACTATATATATATAATCCATTGTTTGAGTGATTTGAGAAGTATAAACATGATTCAAACTGTAAATGAAATGCATAAATGACTAAAGAAATTTTTCATGCGAGTCTATCAATCTATAGAGGAAAAGGGATCTAGATATAAGCTTTAGGCATAGCAAAATCTACTACTTGTATGAAAGGAAACCAGGGGAATAGAAACGGAAATCATGTACAATAACAATCACTCGATCAGTTTATAGAGAAGTGTTACACTCACCATGTTTAGCTTGAAATGAGAAATCGATAAGAAGGGGACAATAACACACCAAAACACAATGTCTGTTAGGATGACAGCCCCTGCGCTCGTCTGTTAAAAGCATAATATCAGTTCAACTAGAATATCGGTGACAAATTAAAACATAGTAACCAAATTAGAATGAAGAAATAGAAAGGAAACCCTTCACGCTTGGATCTTGCCAATTGTATATAAATCAAGTCAAAAAGAAAATTGGCATGCTTAAAACTATCATCTTACATTTGTACTTCTTAATAGCTAGTTCTATGTTTACACTTTACAATTTCGGTCAATAACTCAACATTTTTGCATATTCAGAGATAAATTAGCTAACTGAAAGCAGTGACTCACGTTACATATAAGGGCTCAAAAAGGATACATAAACCAAGGGGACTACTTATCTGGCACAATTCATTCAATGAACCCAGCAAGAATAACACATGATCAACTAGCAACTTTCACATTAGTTTTTCCAGAGGAAGCTTAGAATCTAATGTGACCATGATGACCAACCTGATAGGTAATTTGCATAAGGTAACCCCAAAATCCTGCTCTTTGTTTAAAATCATCTTCAACATATTGGCTTCGCAACTTGATGGAACCTTTGGTTTCTTTCTCTTTATATATAGTAGAGTCTATAGACATACTCCCATCCAAATCCCTTCTCAGAAACTCAGACATTTCCCCATCTTCAAGCGGAGGTTTGTTAAAAACCTGCCAACACCCATATGCAGATACTATTGTCCCTAACTGCATTCAAAAAACAATACAAATGTAATTACGGTATACGAAAAATAGACAAAATAATAGTTGTTCTTTACACCTTGTACTACACTGATCATAACTGCAGAGTCCCTAAACTAAAACACAGTGATTTTCCCATTTATATCCGAATTCAAAAAAATATAAGAAGGCGGTACTTGACTTACTGCAAAATATATCATAACTAAAGTGAAAGTCCACCTGCAAATAAATGCAAAAGGATCAAATAATCTCTAGAGTAATTTGACTTGTTAAATTACATAACCATAAGAATATTTGCCATGTTATTAAGTTTAATCCAAGGAAAGCAGGATCACGTAGTCAATAGATATGGTAAATTGATAATCATACTAGATATATAGAGTATGTTGGGGAGTCAGATATACAGTTAGAGTTTGGTAACGACACTGTCTTATGTTATCCTACACGAAAAAAAGACTTGCCAGAGGAATAAAAGTATTATCTAATAATTAATATTAATGTGACTGTTATGAAATAAACTAGAAATTATGAAGGAAGAAGAATTATGGAGGAAGAGAAATTTGAAGAGAGAAATGAGAGAATAGAAATGAAGTAGTATTGTGTTAATGAGTGAAGGGGGTATTTATAGGAGGTGAGAGGGAGACATTTATAAATATCAAAACTTTAGGGGGGACATCCATAATTATTCATAATACTCCCCCTTGGATGTCCGTATTTAGAATGTGCCTCGTTAAAACCTTACTAGGAAAAACCCAGTGGGACAAAAACCTAGTGAAGGAAAAAGAGTACAACATTCTTTACAAAGTATATCCGTAAAAATAATTAAATTACAAATATTTAATTCTCCCCCTCATCAGAACACTTATGTAAGCGTCGAAGACCAATCTTCTGTACTAGTTGCTCGAAGACTTTGGTTGGTAATGACTTTGTAAAGATATCTGCTAGATTCTCGCATGATCGGACTTGCTGAACATTTATTTCACCATTCTTTATAAGATCATGAGTAAAGAAAAATTTTGGTGAAATATGTTTTGTCCTATCTCCTTTAATATAGCCCTCCTTTAACTGAGAAATACAAGCTGCATTATCTTCACATAAAATTGTTGGTGGTAGTTTTCCAGCATGCAAGCCACAAGTTTCTTGAATATGTTGAATCATAGATCTTAACCAAACACATTCTCGACTTGCTTCATGTAATGCTAAGATTTCAGCATGATTAGATGATGTTGCTGTGATTGTTTGTTTTATGGATCTCCATGAAATTGCTGTACCACCACATGTAAACAAATAACCTGTTTGTGATCGACCATTATGAGGATCAGACAAATACCCCGCATCTGCATAACCAATTAGGTTTGCCTTAGATACATATGGAAAAAATAAACCCATGTCCATTGTACCTCTAAGGTAGCGGAATATGTGTTTAATCCCATTCCAATGCCTTTTTGTGGGTAAAGAACTATGTCTTGCTAACAAATTAACAGCAAATGATATATCAGGTCGTGTATGACTAGCAAGATACATTAGTGCACCAATTGCACTAAGATATGGTACTTCAGGACCAAGTAGTTCTTCATTTTTGTCTTGAGGTCGAAATGGATCTTTGCTCACTTCTAGTGACCTTACAACCATTGGACTGCTCAATGGGTGTGATTTGTCCATATAAAACCGCTTTAACACCTTTTCTGTATAAGTCTTTTGGTGCATCAGAATTCCTTCCTTTAAATATTCTAATTGTAATCCGAGACAAAACTTTGTTTTTCCCAAGTCTTTCATCTCGAATTCATTTTTTAAGCAATTTACAGCCTTTGAGAGCTCTTCGGGAGTTCCGATGATGTTTAAATCATCTACATAAATAGCAATTATGACGAACTCTTTTCCGAGTCTTTTCATAAAAACACATGGACAAATTGGGTCATTTTTGTACCCTTCTTTCAACAAATATTCACTGAGACAATTGTACCACATTCGTCCAGATTGCTTTAATCCATAAAGAGATTTATTCAATTTGATTGAATAATTTTCTCGTGGATTTGTTTTATATGCTTCAGGCAAATGAAATCCTTCAGGGAGTTTCATATATATGTCATTTTCAAGTGAGCCATATAAATATGCTGCAACAACATCCATAAGGCGTAAGTCAAGCCTTTCACGGATTGCCAAACTTATCAAGTATCGAAAAGTAGTGGCATCCATCACTGGTGAATATGTTTCTTCGAAATCAATTCCAGGTCTTTGTGAGAATCCTTGTGCAACAAGTCTTGCTTTGTATCGCACAATTTCACCATTTTCATTTCTTTTTCTCGTAAAGACCCATTTGTACCCAACTGGTTTTACACCTTTGGGTGTTTGGACTACAGGCCCAAAAACTTTACGTTTTGCAAGTGAGTTTAACTCTTCTTGCATTGCATCTTTCCACTTTGGCCAATCATTTCTTTGTGCACATTCTTTAACTGATTTTGGCTCATAATCTTTATCATCATTTATGATATCAAGAGCTACTTTGAATGCAAAAATTTCATCAACATCGACTTCAGGTCGATTCCATTGTATACCATCCATGACATAATGTATCGAGATCTCTTTATTTGTATCAATTTCAGGTACCTTAGTTTCTTCTGGATTTGAAACTTTGATTATGTCAGGAGACTCTACTGGAGTCTTTATATCCTCGATTCGACCATCATCTTTATTTACTTTTCTTTTCCGAGGATTTTTATCTTTAGAACCAACAGGTCTGCCACGTTTTATTTTGGCTTCAGACTCATTTGCAAATTTATATTGTCCTTCGGGGATATCAATCTTTATTGGAGTATTAACAGCTGGTATATGTGACTTAGTTACTCTTTTTGGATCAGCAAATGCATTAGGCAATTGGTTTGCTAAATTTTGCAAACTAATTATTTTCTGAACTTCTAGTTCAGATTGTTTTGTTCGAGGATCAAGATGTGATAAAGACCTCTCATTCCAGCTAATCCTTTTATCCAACTGTTTATGTTCTCCCCCTAATGATGGGAAAATAGATTCATCAAAATGACAATCAGCAAAACGAGCTGTAAATAAATCACCTGTTAAAGGTTCAAGATATTTTATTATGGATGGACTTTCATATCCAACATATATTCCCAACCTTCTTTGAGGTCCCATCTTAGTGCGTTGCGGAGGAGAGATAGGAACATATACCGCACTTCCAAAGATTCTTAGATGAGAAATATTTGGTTCTTTACCATGAACCAATTGTAAAGGGGAATATTCATGATTACTTGTAGGCCTGATACGAATAAGTGCTGCCGCATGCAAGATTGCATGTCCCCAAGTTGAAATTGGGAGTTTTGATCTCATTAACAATGGTCTTGCTATCAATTTCAAACGTTTAATCAATGATTCAGCAAGTCCATTTTGTGTATGAACATGTGCTACAGGATGTTCAACATCAATTCCAATGGACATACAATAATCATTAAATGATTGAGATGTAAATTCACCAGCGTTATCAAGGCGTATTTTCTTAATTGGATAATCAGGAAAATGAGCTCTTAAACGAATTAATTGAGCTAGTAATCTCGCAAACGCCTGGTTGCGAGTTGATAATAAGCAAACATGTGACCATCTTGTTGATGCATCAATTAAAACCATAAAATATCTAAATGGTCCACATGAAGGGTGTATTGGTCCACAAATATCACCTTGTATACGCTCTAAAAATATAAGTGGTTCATTCCCAATTTTCATTGGTGATGGGCGAATGATTAATTTTCCTTGAGAACAAGCAGCACATGAGAAATTCTTAGTTTGCATAATTTGTCTGCTGGACAAATAATGACCATTTGAATTCTCAACTATTTTTCGCATCATAATTGATCCAGGATGGCCTAATCGTTCATGCCAGATAACAAAGTCATTCTTATTTGTAAACTTCTGGTTTACTATGGCATTTGTTTCAATTGTACTAATATATGTGTAGTACAAACCGGAGGAAAATGAAGGCAATTTTTCCAATATACATTTCTTACCAGAAATTAATTTTGTAATGTATAGATATTCATCATTTCCTTCATTTATGGTCTCAATATGATATCCATTTCTGCGGATATCTTTAAAACTCAATAAATTTCTTTGAGACTTCTTAGAATATAATGCACTTTTAATGTGCAATTTTGTTCCTCCAGGCAACAAAATACTGGCTCTACCGGAGCCTTCAATTATATTTATACTACCAGATATTGTATTAACATTTGCTTCTTGTTTTACTATTTGGTAAAAATATTTCTCATTCTTGAGAATGGTATGAGTTGTTGCACTGTCTGCGAGACATATATCTTCATCATTCACATGAGCATTCATTCTTCATTAAATAAATAAAAATAAATCATGAGTAAAATATAATTAACAATAATATTTAACAAAATTTTATTGATAAAGACAAAATTTACAACAAAACAAATTACATGAAACATTAAAATAATTTATTTGGGGGCACTCCCTTCTCCAATCGAGTGGTCAATTTCTTCTTCAGGAAGAGCAAGAAAATCATCAACACTAAAGTCAGAGAAATCATCATCTATACCAGTAAAATTTGTCTCTATTATTTTCCCTTTATTTTTAAGGGATTTTTGGTATAGATCTACGAGATGCTTTGGTGTGCGACAAACTCGAGACCAATGTCCTTTGCTACCACAACGATAGCAGATGTTTTTAGTTTGTTCGCTATTTTGAGCATCTGTCCCTTTTTTCATAAGTTCTTTATTTTTCCATGTGAATGATGATCTCTTATCATTTCGACCATGACCACGGCCAAAACCATATCCACGACCAATACCATGTCCCCGAGCATTACCTCGTCCACGACCGCGGCTACGGCCACGACCACGACCATGAGTATTATGATCGTGCGTTGCTACATTCACTTCTGGGAATGGAGCAGTTCCAGTTGGACGGGATTCATGATTTTGCATAAGCAATTCATTATTTTGCTCAGCCACAAGGAGACAAGTAATTAATTCAGAATATTTTGTAAAGCCCTTTTGGCGATATTGCTGCTGCAGGAGCAAATTGGATGCATGAAAAGTAGAGAATGTCTTTTCTAACATGTCACTTTCAGTGACTTGTTCTCCACATAATTTCAATCTCGAAGTAATTCTAAACATTGCAGAATTATACTCATTTACGGATTTAAAATCTTGAAATCGTAAATGCATCCATTCATAACGGGCTTTTGGAAGAATTATATCCTTTTGATGGTCGTATCTTTCTTTTAGATTATTCCACAGAACAAGAGGGTCTTTAACTGTTAAGTATTCATTTTTTAACCCTTCATGGATATGGTGGCGTAAAAATATCATGGCTTTAGCTTTATCTTGATTAGATGCCTGATTTCCATTTTTAATGGTGTCTCCAAGACCTTTTGCATCTAAATGGATTTCAGCATCCAATGTCCATGATAGATAGTTTTTTCCAGATATGTCAAGAGCCACGAACTCAAGGTTGGTAATATTTGACATAGTTATTTCTATATAAGAAGTTGAAACAATATATTAGATATATTTTGAATGAATAAATTTATTAATTATAAATATCTAATGATGGTAACAAGTCAATGATGAATTATTAATTTTATTTTATTATAAGAGTAAAAAAAATGTAAATTAATTAAACAGGTTAAAAAAAAAATATTATTATGGTTATTAAAAAAATGTTGCTAGGTAACTTAGTGATATAACAATTTAGTTTGCATAAATACATGAATTGTATCAAGTGTTCTAGTGGTAAGCTACCTTTCTTTCAAGGTCAAGGTTCATGGTTCAAATCTTGGCTACCCTTTGTTAAGGTCCTCTTTTTTTTTTTAAATCATTTATGCATGTAATATTTTGATACACATATATTAATATAGTAACTCAATAATGTAAATGTATAATCATTTATGTAGGTGGAATCAATAAGAGCAATTGGAAGCAAAACAATATTATATGTGAAGCATTATTAAAAGTGGTAATAATTGGAAGCATTATGTGAAGCATTATTAAAAGTGGTAATAATTGAAAGCACTATGTGAAGCATTATTAAAAGTGGTAATAATAGAAAGCATTATGTTAGCTAGCCATCAATAAAGTGAAAGCAAATTAATTGGCAATTGGCAAAATAATGTAAATATAATTTATAAATAAATCATAATATAAATATAATTAATTAACATATTAAAATGTGATAAAATAACAAAGTATTTAATTTCTAGTTCTTCAGGAACTATCAGTAAATATTTTCAAGAATTCTTCAGGAATTCTTTTAAATCCCATAGGGATGTTCAAAATATAAGTTCTTCAGGAACTTATTAATATTTTATACATCCTGCTGGGATGTGTGGAATATAAGTTCTTCAGGAACTTATTATAATATATATATATATATACATATAATATAAATTGAAATTATGAAAAGAAATTAAAATTCTGTTACCTTAGATCTCAGTTGGTCAGAACCTCGTGCTGATAACGTGTTATGAAATAAACTAGAAATTATGAAGGAAGAAGAATTATGGAGGAAGAGAAATTTGAAGAGAGAAATGAGAGAATAGAAATGAAGTAGTATTGTGTTAATGAGTGAAGGGGGTATTTATAGGAGGTGAGAGGGAGACATTTATAAATATCAAAACTTTAGGGGGGACATCCATAATTATTCATAATAGTGACACATTTTTTTAAGTTAAAATCTTGCTAAGCGGGCACACGAAAATAGAAAGGGGGGATAAGAGGATCTTACTGAGTATAAAAATAGAAAGAAAAGGGCCCATCAGAGGCAATAATATCAAAATGAATGCGAAGCAAAGAAAGGAAGGCGAAAGCTCTGTAGAAGAAAAGGAAGAGTGGATGGAGTTTTCTCCAACAGGGTAACCATAGGTGATGGTAACACAAGGGCTGTGAATTGGCCTTTGCAATGTGCATGAAGGATGTTATGATGGAGACGATGAGGACGAAAGCACAGACAGGCACTTGCCATCGAAGCCAGTACCTGAAGCCCTCAGTGTCTTCACCATCTGACATTGAAAAATAAAGTCAACGGCCTTCAGAGATCCCTTAATATGGGAATTGTACAAGACAAGACAGACACCACAAACTTTGAAAGATGTCCTTGGTTTAGAAGCCAGGGGAGGGAGGGCATCCTGATTTCTGAAAACTGTAACACATACCCAGAAAGTGAAAAAGCAATGAACCGTTGACTGAAAAACAAACATATTTATACTTCTGACATGTATTGGTATATTTTTTCTTATTCTAAGTTTTATATTAATTTTAGTAAATATAATATATATATATATATATATATATAGAATTACTTATTACTTATTATGTTCATATAGAGTAATCAAATCCAAATATATTTGTTTTAAAATTTTTTAAAAAAATTAGAGCAATACTTTAATTGAAAAACTCTTTTGTTTTTTCATACTAAAGAATTGCTTTAAAGCAAATATGATTGGATTTGATTACTCCAATTAAACATTTGTTAGTAAGACTGAAAAAATAAACCTAAAAACTTCTTTAATTTTAAATTTTATCTTAATTTGAGTAAAAAATATACAGACATATGTTCAAATACAAAAAAAAAGCGCTGTAGAAATAATTAAATAATTAAGCTGGGAATTTAATTAAGTAATTTATAGAGTCTTTCACAATAAAAAATACAAAAATAAATTCATTATTAATATATCTAGAAATATTTAATTTGTTTTTAATAAAAAGATTAAAAATTTTGATTAATTTGTCTCAAATAAAAAGAACTAGTAGAAGTATTTATCGAATCATCAAATTGGTATAATCTGCTTGATAATTTAATCGATAAGACTTTCGTTATTAAACTTTGTTAGATGATGGTTATTTAATTTTCTTACTTTATTTTTAACTGTATTTTTAAAGCTTTTTATTATTATTTTATAGGCTAAATTACTTGTGTTATTTCTTATATTTTATTTTCATTTCAATTTAGTCTCTTATAATTTTTTTTAATAAATTGATCCTTTAACTTTACTAACCATTCAAATTACTCTTTTTCATTAGTTAACAATATTAACGAATGTTTCTATAATATTTTAAGTTAATCATTTATATTTTACGATATTTTAAATCAGTCTTGTATTTTAATTTTATTCACTCTTTCTCTCCCCCCCCCCCTCCCCCTACATTTTACTCCTTCACCATTTTCCTCATATATGTTACTCTTCCTTAACCATGTCTCATTCTTTTCACACTAAAACAAGGTTAAAACATTTTAAATTGTTACAAATTATCATCATAATTATTTATGAGATAGCTAAAAGAATGTGACATAAAAATAAATTATATCTTAAAAAAAAAGAAAAAAGAGTAAGGTATGAGAAGGTAAAAGGTAAGGAGTAAAGGGAGGATGAAGGATAAAGGAAAGAGATTGAAGATGATAAAGAAGAAAGGAGTTGAAAATGGATGAAGGAAGAGAATATAGATATCAAAATGACTACTTATCCGTTTTGATAACCTAGGAAATGAGAAGAAGATGAAGAATGAGAGGATGAAGAGATGAAGGAAGGGATAAAGAGATGAAGGAAGGGAGCACTAACCTAATGAGTAAAGCAAAAATTGCTATAAAGAGATGAGGAAGAAGAACTTCAGGACAAGAAACGCTATGATGAAAACTTCGAAATAGGAAGTAGAGGTCTAGACAAAGCAATGAGAGAGCGTAAAACTGCAAAATGAAGAAAAGGGCCAAATTTATAGGAATACAGGTGACCCTTCAGTACCTCAGATCCAACGGTTGGGGAGCAAAAGGCTCAAAGCTAAGGGGCATGATTGTTCAGACAACTTCTTTAAATGAAGCGACGCCTCGTAGCCCAAAAAGGAACGCCTTTAATGACCTAAGGATACAGAAATAGCGTCAATCATTACAGGCACGTGCAGACACCCCAATAAAAGTGATGGTTACCAACCCTTTGCCACGTCCTCGCCGCGTAACTAAGGAATCATCCACATGGGCACAGGGGACCCCAACTCGGATTTCTATTTACCCGGGTCATGACAGGCACATCACTTAGACTTTTCCGTCACTCGGATTAAAGCGCATTCCCACTTGACTCAGCAACCCTATATCCCCTGAATCTTCACTTTTCCCGGAAGACAGATGCACTCGACATACAATCACTCGAAATTAATCACTCAGTACCAAGGAGCTTCATTTAGTATTTAGGAGGTGTCACAAGCCCGTACTTAGTCATTCAGCTCGGCTTTACGCCTGGAGCTCGTGACTGGGGGGCTCTTGTTCCCTCTCGAGTCAGGAGGCGCGAGACCCCCTAATCCCTTTATTTTAACAGATAATGATTCTCTATTAGTTATAATTCAGTGGGCTTAGGCCAGATTTTCCTTATTTAGCCCTTGTATAAATATGACTTGTAAGCATACGTGTAACCTAAGTGACACATTTGACAGAGATACGGTAATCCTAATTTCCTAGAGTAATTCTCTAGGGATTTGTGTACTACGCTTTCTTTGTGAACACATTTAGTTTAAATTAACAATATTAACGAATGTTTCTATAATATTTTAAGTTAGTCATTTATATTTTACGATATTTTAAATCATTCTTGTATTTTAATTTCATTCACTCTTTCTCTCTTCCCTCCCCGCTACACTACTATATTTTATTCCTTTACCCTTTTCCTCATATGTGTTACTCTTCCTTAACCATGTCTCATTCTTTTCACACTAAAACAAGGTTAAAACATTTTAAATTGTTACAAACTATCATCATAATTATTTGTGAGGTAGTTGAAAGAATGTGACATAAAAATAAATGATATCTCTAAAAAAAGAGTAAGGCATGAGAAGGTAAAGAGTAGAGACAATAAAGGGAGGATAAAGGATAAAGGAAAGAGATTGAGGATGATGAAGAAAGGAGTCGAAAATGGATAAAGGGAGAGAACAGAGATATCAAAACAGCTACTTTACCCAACCTATTTCAGGTATTGGGTTTTTGCGGTCAAGCTAAAAATATTTTAGGAAATTCAAGTCTCTAAACTTGACACCTAAGCTTAACCCTTATTGGGCTACACTCTTACGTTGGCTACCCACATTTTTTTAAGAAAATTAAATAATTTACCTACTAAATTTCTTAAAGTAAAAAAAATGATAAAAAATAACAAATCAAACTACACATTTAGCAATCGATCAAAAAAATAAATATAATAAACCAAAATTAGCTTTTGATCGTGATGTGTCTTATATTTGCATAAGTAATAGGTCCCTATATATCAACCAAATTAGAAAAAATATCATTATTGTATAAAATTTACACACATACAACTAGATGCTTGAGCCTAACATGGTCCACAAAATACCAATTTTTATGCAGATTTTTTTGGTTAGTGTAACATCCTAAGACTTTAAATTGGTAATTTAATTAATGTAATTAATAAATTTGATTGGAGTGAGAATAATAGAAAAATAATATGAAAATATATTTGATAACCAATTAAATTGGGTTTAGTAAATTAGATTTTAACTAACAGAAACTTCTAGATGTTTAATTAAATTATCTAAACTAGATTTATTAAAATCCTAATTTCTAATTTCTGAAAACTAATTTTAATACTCCCTAAATTAAATTTTAGCTAAATAGAGTTTAACTACCCAATTGAAATTTAGTGGATGAAATTAATTAAATCCCTAAAACTGTGAATTCTGAAATGTAATATTTTATTTCCTAAAAACTAAATTTCTTTTCCTTATTCCACTTTCAGACTCTATTCCTTCGTGGCATCTCTTTTCCTCTTTCCTTCTTGCGCTAGCTGGCCATTATCCCGTGCGCCATCCTCTCCATTTTCTTCCTTTTTATTTTGAAGCTTCACCATTCCTGCATTCTATTATCAAGATTAGAAGCTAAGGTGAGTTAATGGAAGCTTTAATTTTGTTTTTCCTCTTTGTTTCCTTTGTGCATGTGCATGATAGCTTCTTCTTCCTCCTCATAGGGCCAAAACCATGGATACCCATGGCTATTCTTGAAGTTTGATGGGCTTGAGTGTGCCTATTTGAGTCTAAAGGTAGTTGGGTATAACATTTAGTGTTGTCCCGGTTCAATTTTAGAGTACCAGAAGTTGTCGATGTGCGATCGAAAAGTATAACGGGAAGTCAGATTTGTTATTGGAGCCGATCGTTGCCGAAAATTTAATTAGAAGACGGAAAAACTTTGAGGTATGTTTCTAACGTATGAGAGGGTTTATTATCTGAGTAACAGATAATGACTTCCAATTGAGCAGCCTAGTGGGCTTTGAAACATTGCTTATATGTTATTGCTATATTTCAAGAATCATTTATAATGCTTTAACTCAGTACGAATTTGATTGGTGGATGATATTGACATTGATCATGAATGAGAATATTGCTTCTAGTTGATGGATTTTGTTGGTGATTGAAAAGTAAGGATTGGTAGTTTGTGCCTTTGGAAAATTCATATGTTATGAAATGATTGATAATGTAAATAAATAATATGATTGTATTGTGATGTCATGGTGATTATATTGCGCTAAGATTTGCACATTTCATGCACTGTTGTATTTCATGACTTCATATGCATTTTTTGTGCTTTGATTCACCAGGAGACTACTGTTATAGTGCTACGATTCACTAGTAGTTCTTGAGCATGTTGTCTTTGAGGTTGTCATTTATAGTGCTACGATTCATTATGCAGTTCTCGGGTACCCTCGACTATAGTGTTACAATTCACTGAGTGGTTATCCAAATGCCCCTCATTATAGTGCCATAATTCAGAGTGAGTTATCTTGACACTTGCTATATTTATTCTTGAAGTGGATCCACATGACATGCTTTTATGCATTGAGAAATTTGATTAAAGGCCATGGCATAACATGAACATATTGCATCGTTTGTAGTGATGTTTTATGCAAAATTGATGAAGAATATAGTGAGTTATGAAGGTTAATGTTATTTCAACTTTATGTTAAGTAAAATGGCTATTGAAGATAAATGTGTAATTGTGTGATTAAGGCTAACTACTATAAGAACATATATAAATGTGCCTATGGTGCTGTTTGGAATTGTTATCTATTACTTTTAATAATACTTACCTCTTAAATTGTGGTTTCAGTGAGGCAACAGGGAGATGGTGATGCTAGTTTATGAATCCAGATGTGGGAAGGTCATGGAAGATGCCATAAAGATGCCTTGCATATGCATACATTGTATATTTGTATATGAGTTATGTTTTGGGTAGTGACTACTTTGATATGATGTTTTGGATTGTAAATAGATAGTTAAGTAACGGTGGTAATGTGCATTTGGATGAGCAAGTGTATATTGACTTAGATGTAGTTACTATGAAATTGAGTAAGCTTGAAGGATAATTTAGATTACTTAATCATTCGTGTGAGATATGTATGCTTGTGAATGAAGGCAATAGACAATTGTGTGATTAAGGCTAACTACTATAAGAACATATATAAATGTGCCTATGATGCTGTTTGGAATTGTTATCTATTGCTTTAAATAATACTCACCTCTCAAATTGTAGTTTCAGTGAGACAACAGAGAGATGATGATGCTTGTGTATGAATCCAGATGTGGGAAGGTCATGGAAGATGCCATAAAGATACCTTACATATGCATACATTGTATATTTGTATATGAATTATGTTTTGGGTAATGACTACTTTGATATGATGTTTTGGATTGTAAATAGATAGTTAAGTAACGGTGATAAGGTGCATTTGGATGAGCAAGTGTATATTGACTTAGATGTAGTTACTATGAAATTGAGTAAGCTTGAAGGATAATTTAGATTACCTAATCTTTCATGTGAAATATGTATGCTTGTGAATGAAGGCAATAGACGCATCCCCTATCATGTTAATTAGCATGGATTGATGAGAATTGTGCATTGTATGTGATGAGTAGGTCTTGTAGAATTATTTAAGGTTTTGGATCACTTTTGTGTGTGTTTTAATGATGCATAAAGGATATGGGCAGGTTGATATTTGTATGAGGTTGGAAATTTGCATAGCATGTAGTACCTTTAGGCATAAACTTGTATATTCAAGGAACTAGGATGGCCATATTTTGACTTAGGATGCTTTTGAACTTTTAGTTTAATGTTATTGGTTATATGCTGCATTTAGGACTTGTTTGTAATGAATTGGAACTAAGGCAATTGCATTTTGATGAGTTTGTGTAGGTCTTTTGGTCCAAATTACCTAAAACGCATTCTAGCGCATTCGATTCTTGGGATTTTGAGTTAAAACCACTTGCAATGGCTCACATCTATGTAGTAGATACTGTGTATAAAGTTTGATGTTGTTTAGATTCCATTTGAGGAAGTTAGAGGGTCTAGAAGTTCAATTTTAAGGCATCTTCTGCATAAATCTGCATAATACAGAGTTCTAATAACTCTGTAATCGATTAGTTAATCGATTACTTACTCTCTGTTTGTCTTATAATTGATTAGGGTAATCGATTACTAGCTCTTTGTGTGTCCTCTTTGTTTTCCTTGCAATCGATTGAGGTAATTGATTACAAGCCCTCTGTTTGTTTTGTAAATGATTAGGGTAATTGATTACAAGTCTCTTGTTATCCCAGTAACTGAGACTCAAGATTCATGCTTTACCTACCTTAGCTTATGGTAACTCATTTATAACTATCCATTGCTTCTTAGGCTACGTGTCCTATATGAATGACCGCTTCCCTATATATATATATATATATTGATAACTTATTGGTATGATTAAAATAATTTTATTTAAATTAAATTGACTGATAAATAACCTAGACATTAGCATGAAACATGTTTGATTGTGTATTGATATGAAAGTGATCGAGGGATTAAAATATTAATGAATCTTGAAAAAAATTTCTTGAAAATTTAAATAAGCTAGGAAAAGATTTTACAGTTAGGCTAAATATGTTAGAATCTATTTAGACTTCTAATCTATTTAGTCAAGTTTGCCTCTTTTGTAGGCTAGTCCGACTTAGTCTAATTGGTTTGACCTATTTTAGCAGCTCTAAAAGAGAATAATTAGTAAATGGATGGTGAGATGGAAGAAAGTAAGAGTGATGAAGGAAAGATAAAAGATGAAAAAGAGGACACGAGAACGGTAACGAAAGAATAAAAAGCGTGAGGTGAGATGAATGATACTCCCTCCTTTTCATATTATAACTCCTAAAATAGAAAATAAATGCTTCATTTTATAAACTCTTATAAAAAAAACTTAGGAGCATATATTACATGTTTTTTTTTTTAATTTTACACTTAAGCATTTTATGTTTCTATACTTGTACAATCAATAGATGATCATGGAGTTTAATTTCAAATGAACATAAATTTAAAAAGACAAAATTATATTTTATAATATAAAAAAATAATTACTCTTATAAAACTATATGCATTTATAAATAGAGGTTTGTAATATCAAATAGAGAGAATGTTTTTTTCACTAGCCAATAAGTTATTTTAAGAATAGTGCAATTTAATTTGAAATATTATAAATATGTAAAATATCATAAGATATTATAAAAGCATTCTCTAATGCCACTAGTTAAAAACTGATGGAGAAACTTATATGAAATTATTATTAGCATAATTCAGGGACAAATTTAATAAAAAAAATCAATTAACTTCGCCAAAAAAAATATTTATGTAAGATGAAAAGGTACGAAATATTCAACGATGATATCTGGTAGAAAAGGCAACAATCAAGCAACCATGAAAGAATCAATGTCCTCAAAGTAAAAATCTTTGGAGGTGCAATTTGAGCCTGTAATGCAATATTTCTGGAAACGTTTCACTTTCAGATGGGGTTTTTTAATTGAAATTAATCAAATATAACTTTTTAGTTTGTTAGTTAAACAAAGATTGATAAACTTCAATCAACGTGTAATATAAAAATTAACTATTGAATCATTTTATTTTTATAATTTTATTTTCATAAATTATTACTAAACAAACACTGACATAAATTTTTAACTAACAAAAGCTCATAACATATATTTTACCTGCACAATATTATACTTGCATAACATTTCATAATGAAATCAGAGACTAACGTGTACTTTATCTAAATTTTTAAAATTTATTTAAGGTTTTTTTATACTTTATTTAATGAATTAAATTCATTGACTTAACTGAGGAAGTGTAACTTAATTAGTTGAATATAATGGTATATTCGATTCATTAAAAAAAGTTGATTGACTTATATTAATATCGAGTTACATTAACTTGTTTAAAAGCAATTTTTTTTATTATAAAGCAGACTTTAAAAAAATGATGTTACATTAGAATTAAAAGGTAAGCTTAAGTAATTTAGATTTTCTGAAACTTAACCTATCTCTATCTCAGTGTACAAGTACCTCATTTTTTTCTTTCTAGGTGTTATATCAACAATTGAAGTTGCAGAAATTTATGGAGCAAAAACAAAAAAGAAAGGGAAAGAAGATACTCTGTATAGTAGAGAAAGATGGTAGCATCGTACTGAAGAAGATCCAAAGGTAATAAGATGGGCATGATGAGAAAGGAGAGGAAACGCGTAGCCAAAAGCCACAATGGGTGCACTCCTTGCCAACAGCTGCTCCATAACTGGGAGCTACTCACATGACCTATTCCTCTGACATTCAGAAGCCTCTCTTCCAACATCCCCAAATCGCTATGGGATGATGATGCCCCTTCCTTTATCCAAACAACCCATAAAGCACCTACAAAGGCCCCACCAACAATCCCAAAACACACCAAATCATACCACTCCAACTCCAATGCCATGAACCTTGCTTCCTGTTTATGCACATTTATTTGCTAAGGCAACTAGTATTAGTCTATTAGATGTTATATACACCTAGCTAGTAGATGGGTACTTGTTGAATGGTATAATTTTTATAAGCGACTTATAGTTTTGACTGTCAGGTTTGGATCTTTCGGATACAATACAACTATGAGAAACAGGTTGTTAGTTACTAGAGACTAGAGATTGGGACATCCGTGGGGACACAATATTCAATTTCCTCAGTGAATTCCGGTTATCATGAAGAGACAAATCTGATGTGGGGAGTATTATATAAGGAAGGGATTAAGAATCAAATGTAAAACTAAAACTTTGAAAATTAAGGTGAGAGTATTATCTAATTTGGACAACTTTCCAAATGCATAAAAAATTATCATTTAAAAATTTCATTAACATTAGACTCATAAATTTTTAAATAATTTCTACATAAATTTCTACATATAGATTAGACAAAGCTTTAATAAAAATTTGTTTCCTTATGTAGGCTTAGAAAACTTGTAAATATATCTTTTAAAAATTCTTTAACATTCACCGATTAGTATTGTTTCTTGCTCAGGCACAAAAAGGTTCTAAAACTTCATTTTTAGGGGTAGGGGTCGAAAAAGTTGTAAAGTTGGAAGGGCAGATTAATTAATTAAAATAATACAGCAATTTTAGTTCGGGCCGAAGTGTGGTATTAGCCCAGGATTTAGTTTAGAGATATCACTGGCGAAGTCATTTCTTTTGTCATCTTTTATTTTTTTTTTTTAAAAAAAAGGTTTAAGGGTAAATTTAGCCTCTTATAAATTTCTAATTTTGGTGTTACCCCCTAACATGATTTTTTATAGTATAGTGCCCCTGTAATATTTTTATTTATAGTATGTAGCTCCTGCCGTTATTAGCCTCTGTTAAGTGATGAGGTGTAGCTGACTCACATGTCAGTGGCTGAGTGCATATGTGGCATGTGAGTCAGAATTTTAAATTTCTAATAGGATGAAATTGGTAATTAAAAAAGATAATTACAGGTTAATTAGAAAATTAAAAAATTGAAGTTTGTTCTTCTCTTGCCTCTCTGAACCCTTCCACTGAAGCTTCTTCTTTTCCATTGAAAATGACAACTTCTTTTTCACCGAATTGTTACTCTTATCAAAGTCAAATCTTCAATCTTCTTTGCAAATTCTTCACCAGAGAAAGGCTACAAGCTTGCGCTACAAGCCCTTCTCATGTTTCTTATTCCCCTTCTGGTTAAATGGTTAAAAGATTTAGACTTTCAAAGAAAAATCTATGTATTTTGCAGAAAACTCAAACGGTTTACAAATTTGCACACTACAGAGGAGGAGGAGGAAGAAGAAACCTCTCTGTTTCGTGGTTTAGAAGAAGGAGAAGAGATTACAAAGGTAACAAAGAAGGAGACTGAAGAAGAATAGGGTGCAATGATGGGTTTCTTGAGCCATCGTTCACATTCGATGCTTCCTTGATTGTTGTGCCACATGCCAACAATTAGAATGAGAATCAAGAGAACAAGGGTTAAGAAATTCAAGATTCCAATCAAATTGTTGTTGAACCGAACCATTATGAATTGTTATTTATTGAAAATGGAAGCAGTGAGAGAAAGAGTGAATGAAGATTAATAATGAAAATTGGTTAAGATGGTGATGAAGATCAGAAGAAGAGCGAATGAGGTTGAAGGGTAAAGGGTGTGTTTATTTTAGGATTGAGTTTCTATCTTAAGAGGAAGAGGAAGAGGCAGGGTGTGTTTTTCTAGGATTGAGTGAGGAAGAGGAAGAGATCAACATGTTTATTTTAATTTTTTTAATTTTCTAATTAACCGTTGATTAATCTTTGGAAGAGAGTGTTAGAGAAGGAACAAGTTATTCAAATTGAATGTTTGAGATGGTATTGTTGGTGGATTAGAAAAGTACAAGAAAATGATGAAAAAGAAAAGTTGAAGATAAAAAAAAGGTTAAATATGTCACTCATCCCTATGTTTTTATCAACTATTGATTTTTGAGTTATTTTTTATTAATTTTGATCCTATGTTATTTAATATGTTGTAATTGGTCTATAAAAATGTTGACAGAAAGAGATAGAGTCCTTCTTAAGAAGTTAAAGAATAGAATAAGTTGGAGAAATAGAACAAGTGACATATGAAATAATATTTTGTTTATTTAATTAGTAGTTGAATTAATAATGTTACATTTTAGGGATTAATTTTAACATTTTAGAGAACAATTTTAACATATTCAATAATATAAAGACTGAAGTCAATAACAAAAACTAAAGGACCAAAACTAAAAATTGATAAAAATATAGGAACTAAAAACATATTTAACTCTAAAAAAGTTGTATAAATAATATTTGGTATTCATTAAAAAATGTGAGAAAAATAATATTTGTAGTGTGATAATATAAATAAAATTATACCTTTCTAATTTTATTAAATATTTGTTTTATATTTTTTATATATATTTACAAAATCACTAATATTTTATGTAATAAATAATATTAAATATACTTTAGGAAATTAAATCAAATATTTAATAACATTGATTAAAAAACTACTTTTAATATATGTAAAATTAGTTATAAGATTGTATGAAATAGTGTGAATCGAAGATTATTATGAAAACATAAAAAATGTAAAGACTGTAATCCATGAAAATTATTTTGATCATAAGAAAATAAAATTATCCAAACGCAAGAAGTTTTTTTCCTCATATTTTCTTATTCCTACCTGTGTACTCAACAAACAAAATAACACGTCAACGTGCGAATGCGCGATGCCGATTATTAATTTATTATTATTTAATTATTTTTTATGACAGTTATTACATGACTCACATGAGAAATCTTCAAGACGCGATTGTCACGGTCAGAAGAAAGAAACAGAGAGAGGAGCAATAGCAGCAGAAGCATAGAAGAAAAATTAGAGGACCATGTCTGCAACTGCGGTCGCCACTATTTCAACAACACCACCTTTGACCCACTTGTCTTGTACACCCAGAACTACATTTTCCGCCAAACCTACCTCCTCAACCTTCCCCTCCACTCCACTCTCCTCCAATCTCCTATTCTTCAAGCTCCCTCACACTTCTTCCAAGCCAATCTCTCCTTTCCATGGCTTCAAACGCTTTCCTCCCGTCATGGAGTGGCAGGATTGCACGTATCTTCTTTCTTCTCACTCCCTCCTTCTTATTTCAATTATTATTAACAATTGATTCTCACCTCTTTCTGAATTAATTTATTGGTTAGTTAGTATAACTTGTATTATTGATTCCCTCATTTATTATTAAACCAATTAGATTAAAATTTGTCATTTTCATTGACGGTGATTTCATATTTATCTAGTGAGGAATGATTGGATGAATTATTTGGAAAGCTTTGTGTAATTTAATCAAAGGCAAGGTGTTGGTTTGGTGGTCTTGCCATTTTGTTCGATAATGTGTTATTAACGTTGTACATTTTCCCAATTCGTCTCAGTTTTAGAACTCTTGTTTCTGGGTTCTTCAACCCGACCCCTTCCATCGCTTCTCACTTTCAATAAGAAAAGAATATTGCCAATTTCAGGGTTAAGAGGGAGGTTGACGTGCCCGTCTCTGTAGCATATACTTGTTATTCTGATCGTGAATCCATACCGAAATGGATGCCCTTTATTTCCAGTGTTAAGGTGTGCTTCTTTTACTTCTCACCCTCTATTCTAAGAATCAATCTTCTTCATTACGGTGATTGAGTCATATGAAACACTAAATAAAATGAGTGAATAAAAGTTTTGTTTGGTAAAATGAGCTCATAACTTATAACTGTGTAAGTAGTTTATTGAATTAGAACTGTTTCACAAAAATAGTTGTAGAACTAGCTGAATTGTGTTAAATGAATTAAAAGGAATCAGTTAGATAATAAAAAAATTGAGACAGTATAATTTGTTAATTATTAAAACATTCAGGGTAAATTGGAAAATTGGTAGTTAGCTTTTGAAAGTTACAAGTCTCCTCAAGTAGTTTTATAAAACAAGCTATAGGTTAGCTTTTGAAAAACTGCGGGTTAGCTTTTGAAAAGCTACAAGCTTCTTCTATTTTTTGTTTACCAGACAACTCTCTCTACAAGCTCTTAAACAAGTTACAAGCTACTTTGACTACATAGCACAAAGCCCTCAGGCTTTTGTATCCAATATTGAGGAAATATCCTTTTTCAAATTAGCCAATGTTGAGTTGTTTACATTATTTATAACATGTCCTCGTGTTTTTCTTTGCTGCATAAAAGATCTCAGTATATTATGGAACCTGATAAATTGCAAGGGCTTGTCACAACCAGCAAGTATAATCTGCTAGTTTAAGATAGAAAATATAGCTTTTGCTTGTATTTTTTTACTAAATCTAACACTTAGGCTGTTTGTTAATTGGTTGAAATCTAATATCCCCTGTGTTGTTGCTAAGGGAGGATGACATGACAGTAGGGTCAGCATAGCTGTTCGTGTTTTGGATTCAAATGTTGCTGCATGAATATTGAAACCATGCAATTTTCATTCAAATAATTATGACTTTACTTCTGCATTTTGATTTCATGGAAATGTTGGGTTCTTTTGACAGATATTGCCAGACAAACCTGACCTATCACGATGGTCCTTGAAGTATAAGGCATTTGGTCGTGATATTGAATTCTCTTGGCTTGCTCGTAATATGCAGGAAAAGATCCCCACCCTAACACTATAATTTCGTCTCAGTAAATGCTCTTTCCAATTGGTATTTTTGTTTCATGTTATATCACCTTCTTGCAGCCCATTCCAAATCAGAAAATACATTGGCGATCTATGGAAGGTCTTCCAAACAGGTAACTTACAAGCGCATTTTCTGAGAAAAAATATCATGTGATTAAGTGGCTTTGTTTATGTGGAAATTATGTTAGTTCAACATTGTGAAGATACTCAACATGTTCTCTGCAAAGAAAAGTTCAGATACACATTTCTTTATTGACTGTCTTTTATACCATCTTCAACTGTTCAAGCATTATTTTAGTTTGGCATAGTAGTGGTTAACCATCATATCTAGATCAGCTACCAGAGGTGATTGTAAAATTCAAATACTTGATGTGCTGAAATGATTTAGACAACTAAAAGAATCAACAAAATCTTATCTGTATCATTAACCTTTACCAAAAAGAAGATAGAAAGAGGAGAGACATCTTAAGATTTGAAGTAATATTCTGTTGGTATGGAATGCCGATACCCAGATTTATGACATCCCCTCTCCCGTGCACACCAGCCTCCTAAACACCCATGTACATCACACTAGAATTATTCCACCAAAATGCTAACCATCTGCAAGCTAGCTAACCCAAACCAGGATACTCTTTGAGCCTGTTTGTATATTTCCTGGAATCAATTCTCCCCAAGCCAAAAAAGTTGCTACCCCTGCCTTAGGAATTGAATTTGGAAGATAACATCCGTTGATTTTTATTGATTCTCGTAGTGCATTAACATACCCCATAACATGCTATTGTTCCTTCTAGACACCTTCCTTATTGTGGACCCTTTTTGTTGTTGATTCCTTATGACATCCTTTTCTGCATTTGCACTGGAACCACAGGTTTCATCAGCACCTGTCATAGTCTAATCTTCTTTTGTCATTAAACCTAAATTGAATATTATGACTGCTAGTTAAAAAGGCATGGCTGCATTATTCAGTATTTTTAAAACTTTTAATTGCTTTATTTCTCATGTGGCAGAGGTGCTGTGCGATTCTATCCAAAAGGTCCGTCATCATGTGTAGTAGAGGTAAGGCCTTTTATACAATTCTATGCATGTTTTACCTGCATTGTATATAACCAATCAATCTTTACAACTGTGTACAACTTTTATGTACTAATGCCGCCTTGATGGATATTGGCAAGAGTTTCATATTTTGATCCCATACATGAATTTTTTGAAAATGTGTGGGCATATACCTATATCATTTGTAATTCTCACAATGCAGTATTTGTCAACCTAGCTGCATGTTCCTATTGGTCCAACTAATTGCTTGTTCTTATCAGCCTAGTACACAACTAGGTGGTACACCACATGTATGCATCCTATGTAATAATTATTTTTTCCTATAGGTCTATCAACAATGTTTTCCACGCCTTTAATATCTAACAAGAAATTTGGAGATCGTGAAAGTGATAGTAGATAGTTTTATTTTGTCCATTTTCCCACCTCAGTCAAGCACTAACTACTGCATTTTTGTCCGTTACAGCTGACAGTCTCATATGAGGTTCCCCAACTTTTAGCTCCAGTGGCATCGGTAAGTAATTTACTAGTTGTCAAAAACCGTGAGAGAGTTTCCATTTTTTAATGTGGTAGTGGGAGACTTGGGGGATGGAAAAAAAAGTTAGACAAATTGGGAAAACCTTTTCCGTATTTGTTTGTTTCCTCAGCATTTCACCCAGTTATATGTTCTGCTTCTGAATGTTCTCACCTAGTCACCTTTGATATTGGTTTCTTTAGAACCTTTTCTGATTTCCCCCACTCCATGAAATAATTTGCAGGCATTGCAACCTTTTCTTGAAGGTTTACTCCAACGTGGTCTGGAAAGATTTGCTAATTTCGTCAAAAGCTACTAAATCTCTTATTTCATTATGATTGTCCTGATTTTTAGAGCAGGACTACATTTATATAAATGAACATACTTGATTGTTTTTTCATAGCGATCTTATTTTTGTCTGAACATTGACCAAATTACCGGTATCATGCCAATTTTGTGGCATGGATGGTTATCCCAATTTTTTAAGTGTTAAGATATGTGTAACTCTGATGGGAATCACGGTCTTAATACAAAATAAACGCACAAGACATCATACAAAAGGTGTGTTCTTATTCTTAAACACGCAATTCCAACGTTGGTTTCATATCCTTTATCATGATAGGCTACCTTCAAGACCTAGAATAATTTTATTGATGCACCATGCACTAAATGATTATTTTTACTTTAAATCCTAGCATATAAAATTTCTCAAACAATATTAACAAACAGCAACAACAAACAAATAGATCAATTGTTCTAATTAAATCTGTGATCTTGAATTCAAGTCACAAAATATAGTTCTAATAAATTTAAATTTTGGTTGTGATAATTTTATCACTCATTAACAATTTCAAAATACAATTTTATTAAATTTAAATTTTGGTTGTGATAATTTTATCGCTTATAACAATAAAAAGAAGATATACTAAAGAAGAAAATTCTCAATCATGACTCCAATGAGTCTCAAGCTCGGTCTATTTGTGCATGTCTATATGTTTTGCACCTCCTGTCATTTAAGAAGATAATTCAATAGAAACCAGGATGTTCCAAACAATTTTATTAACACACAAGAATCTGACATGAATTTAGCGGTCATAATGGAAGCAAAAATTGACTATAGTACAAAACAATAAATGTGCCGAAAGTACATATTTACACCGCCATTCTCTAGCCCAGGCTATGTACATGAACCGACCACGTAAAAAATGAAGGCTGCTTTTTCCAATGTCTAAACTGAAGCAGCCAAAAACAGTATGAATAATCTCAACAACACTTTATTTCATGAATGATGAACCGTGTATATACACATTTCAGTTGCTAGCACTTCCTTCCAACAAGCTCCTCAAGCTACAAAGAGCCTCTGCAGAGAGGCTACAGCATCTCAGTTTCCGTTGACGTGGCGGGGATAGCTCTGGCTCCCTGTGATCAAGTGAAGAGAAACATACAATGATCACTGTAAGATTGTCAATTGTGTTGAGGCGTAACGCCTCCATAACCAGGTCCCTGGCACATTTCTCTGGGTCGTCGTGCCGCCTCAGGCCCCTGCGAACAAGGCTAACTGCATGCTGACTTGACATCACGTCCCAGATGCCATCACATCCTATGATGAGGAATTCGTCGTCCTCTGTAAGAACAACTTGCCTGAACTCAGGCTCTGCAATCAAAGGTGAGGGAGAACCCTTGGGTAACTTCATGTCCCAGTCTCCTAGTGCTCGAGTAACTGATAGAACACCATTAAGATAACCATCATCTATGTAGCCACCCAGTTCTTCGACTCGTGTCCGTTCTGATGGATAAATAGGCCTGTGATCTTGAGACATGTCAATGGCCTCTCCTTTGCGACACAGAACTGCTCGGCAGTCACCGGCATTGGCCACCATTAGAAGCCTGGAAGAAGCATATAAGAAATCAGTAAAAGAATTATAAAAGGCAAGTCACATCTCCTTTTAAAGCTATATCAATATTCATTCATTAGAGATTGCAACAGGTTGCTGGCTCAAGAAATATTAATTCAAATGTAAATGAACCATAAGTCCTAAACCAATAATAGAGAATACCCCAAAAAGGCCCACACATATTATATCAGGTAAAATAATGAATATAAGGAAGGAAGCTGCAAAAAGCATGCAAATACAGAACCAAAAATGTTAAGTATGATTATAAGGATATACCTTCCAAATATCAAAGCAGTAAGGGCTGTAGTGCCTGATGAACTATTCACACTGCAATCATCAGCCAAAGCTGAGTCAGCCAAAAGAAATGCCTTTCTGAGGGAATCCTCAACCTCTTCCAAAAATACGTTATCCACTTCAGATGTCTGTGGGAAACTGACGTCCTCGAAGAAGAATTTTATCACATTTTTTCTTATATAAGCAGCAGCTTCAGGTCCTCCATGACCATCAAACACCTGAAATATTTGCCAAATCTCAGTTAAATTTAGAATGAGAAGATTAAATAAAATCAAGAAACAGAGGTGGAAAGTTGATTACCCCATAAAAGGCACTTGGTTTGGGAAAGTCGTATAGTGATCCCAGATGAGAAGACAAATCATCTATCCTAATATGTTCATCTTCCATGTACCTCCTTGGCCCAATGTCAGCAAAACTACCAGAACGGATGCAAGGGAGGAATTGCAGAACCGCAGATTCAACAGCAGCATCTGAGATTCTGTCTGCAGATTTAACATCCTACACAAGAATAATCAAATACAAATCAGTAAAATGACAATCAATATATCAAACGACTAGATGTACTAATTGAGTAATTTTTCATCACATAGAAACAATGAATGCTCCACACCAACAAAGCTAACAATCAAATCATAATCACAATTTGGAAAACTTAAAGAAAAATTACAAACATCATCATGAAGGATTAGGTTTGCAACACGACACACGTTGGCGAGAAACAATGCTATCATTCTTGGAACCAACTACTGTAAAATACAGCCTAGACATACCCATCTCAACCAAGAAATTCAATTTCAAATGAACAGAAAAACGATTCAGTAATTGTTGTTGCTAACAAACTTTTCGGATCATGTTAAAGAAGATGTTAAACTAAACACACACTCCTAAAATTGAACAACTAACGCAAGGAAATAACCTAACACGCGATTAGGAGAAATCAGGCACATCCACACGTAATCTAAGACATAAGCTGATTCCGATCCAAAAGTTTTCATATCTTTTCTTTATGTTGGGACCTTGATCCGAGAAAGAGAAACCAAAGAATTCACGTGATTGAACAAGCGAATAGAAAGAAACCCATCACGCTCTATGTAATAATCCAACAACAGAATCACAGGAAAACACAAAATCTCAAAAAGGGTGTCTCTAAAAAACTAACTTTTTGTGAAGTGAGTAAGTCGGCGGAAACTGATTCAGAAGCACGAACTCGGTCAAAACTCAGAGGCGAAATAGCCTCTGCATCTCCGATCTCGTGAATATCGCTTCCTTTGTTTGGAAAATACTTCACATCCAACACGCCCACGTTTTGTTGACACACAAGCTCTGCTTCAGCCACCATCTTTCTATGCTTCTTCTTCGTTCTCTTCCTATAATCTTCTTCCTCTCTCCTCTAGCGAAAAGTGATTGAACTTAACGTTGTTAAGAGCTGAATACTGCGTTATTTTCCAAAAAGATTTGATTTTTAAGTGAATTATTTTCCTTCTTTGCTGTTGTTGAGGTTTCTGGGGGAATTTTCTCGCGGTTTCTGTTGTGATTGGTGATCAAAAAAATTTCTGCCACAATTGGGTTGAAACGCAATATAAGAGGCTCCAGTGGATAACCGGCGGCTGGCGGTTAACTTATTCGGATTACTGACACGTGCACCTTCTACCACCATAGGATTCTGAGTATGCGTTTGTCCTGCACGCATTGAAGCTTCGCTTGACCGACACGTGACTGTTTTTTGCGGGTTGACGTGTGACCTTTGAAGTGTTGGAAGGTTGCTTACCTGAAAAGACGGAAGGGTCCTTACACGTATAAGCTGTCAGGTTTGACTTTTTGGTTTGTTAAAGTTGGAAGAGGGGTAACTTGGGAAATTCGGGTGTCGCCGACCGATTATTATAACTGTCTTCGCGTGTTCATACGTGTTGACGCGTTTGTCACCCCCACCAACATTGGTGAGGCATGACATCATGGCTTTCACCCACGCCCTTTCCAAATATCACAATATTTTTACTTTTTCATTTTATATCAACATTAAATTTGAAAGTTTAAATTCAACTTTCTTTCCTTTCCCAAAAACAATTCAACTTTCTGTTTCTTATGTTTAATTCAACTTATTTTGTTGCTTGCACTTTAATTTAGTTTATTTACTATTGGATGATTGGACGAGGTGGTACCATTTACTTTAGGTAAGGTTTTAGTAACATATTATGTAAACAATAATTAATAAAATATGTTAAGATAGTTGGTCATATCTTGGATATTTTTAGTTTGAATGCAATTGTCTTTAATGGGAAGAGAAAGTTAGTTATTTTTTTTTGTTCCTAAGCAACATTTATCTCATAATTTTTGAAAAATTAGTTGTATCATATTTGCCTAACATTTTATTCATTTATAACTTATCTTTTTATCGTATAGACCAACTAGTAAGAAGTTATTTTAAAAAATTTAAATCTTAAACCCCTTTATTTTCTCTGTTAGGAATATACTTATTTAGGATTTATGAGGTTTTTCCACCAATATTTTATTTTAGATTTTTTACCTTTTTTTTTCTTTAAAGGGTTGTTTTGTTAACATGTCAATGTTGAGAAAGAGAGCCTCATTGAATTATTGGAACATCTACGAGCGGAAAAGGATGCTCACAATGTAGAGGAATGTTGGTTAGTTGGAAGGTTGTGGATTATAACGTCTTGCCTAATTATTAGATACTAACTATGCGATTAAGGTTAATTAAACACACAGTGCTATACCGATTGATAAAATACAAAGGAAAATTTTTACGATTTTAAAAAAATATTGAAGGTGAAGAAAAATTTATATAACAAGAGGTTGAGAGATGCGCTCTCAATTTGTTAAACTTTAATAATGCCATTAGGTAAAGGTAACTATATCTTTGCAGTTCATGGAACTCAAAACAATCAAGTAAGATGGTTAAATGAAGCAAAAGGAAGAAAAATGGGATCAGGGCCACTCGCTTGAGCGAGGCCCTGACTCGCTTAAGCGAGACCAGCGAGGGTCGCTTGAGCGAGGCCCCCCCTCGCTTGAGCGAGTTCCCTAAACCACACCTGGGTGAGCCACCAGACGCGCTTGAGCGAGGGAATTCATATGTATCAGGTCCCTATTTCGCTTGAGCGAGCAGAGCTCGATTGAGCAAAAACGCTCCAGAATTACCCCAACATCACTCGCTTAAGCGAGAAGCTCGAGCAAGCCATGTCGCTTAAGCGAAAACACTGCAGAACCTAATCCCCACTCGCTCGCTTGAGCGAAATCGACACAGAATCGATTTGCCTGGCCCTCGCTCGAGCGAGGCTAAGCCCGCTTAAGCGAGATTCATCCAGTAACAATCCCTCCTGACGCATGCATGTCTCGCTTGAGCGAGAATCATTCCAGCTTGAGCGAGACTAGGCCAAAGGCCACACTACTGATGCTAAGGAATCTCGCTTGAGCGAGAATACACCTCGCTTGAGCGAGTTATGCAGTACATGCATGAAAACTAAAAATTTTTACACCATCTAGTATGCTTAAACCTTCATATGCATCATTTGGCCTAAATTATCCATATACACACAATCAAGCATGCATTTGAGATTGATTCCAACTAAACATACTCATCAATCCTAATTCTAATTCATCAAATGCATCACAATCAAATCCATCATTTCTTTGTTTCATCATCTAGATGCTAATAATGCACATACAATTTGCATCATTCACGCTTCACAAATATAAATAAGACCTGCCCATAGTAATTTATCATCTACACATAATATTGGCTCCATGCTAATATGCATCTAATTCATGAAAATCAACCCTTGCCATCACCACCTTACTACCTCATCAATATGAATTCATATTCTCCTTAATTAACGTATAGGTTCTAACCCATCATCTATCATAATCATTCACAATTCAAGTTGTCATCGTTCCTACCACAACATATTCATATTGATCATATGCTAGGATAATCCAACACGCACACATGAAACATGTTATGACATTACATTCATGAAATACATTACACATTACACATAATTTATTTCATAATTTCCTTCACTCCTTGGCATCAATTCTCCGCTTAGCACACCTCCGGGGCATCAACGTCCTTCCTGTCACTGGTTACTAAATTAAAGGAAACCACAGCAAGGGTGAGTATTTGGTATCATAATTAATTTAGAATGGTAAATAAATAATAACATACATGATTAACTAAATGTTATCTGTAACACCCCTATTTTTATTTTTATATTAAAATTTTGAAGGAATTAAATTATGATTCTTTAGAACTTTTTAATCTACGTATTATTTATGATTTTTTGGAATTTTTTAGAATTTTGGAATTTTTTTAATAAAAATAATATTTTTTAAATAATTTTAAATTCATATAAGTGACTTAAATTAAAAATATTTATAAGAAAGTGAATTTAAATTATAAGAAAATTTTCTAAAATCCGTTTCAAGTAGACTTATCTAAAAATTATCGGTTTGAGAAAAATCTTGATTTTTTCCAATCGTTAAAAAATTTGAAACGTATCAATAAATTTTTATTAACAGAAAATTTTAGATTTTTAAAATTTCAACTTTATATTACTTGTTATAAAATTAGTGAGGACTGATATAATATCGCTAAATTTCAAAAAGGACTCATTTTGAATATTTAAAATATACGGAGTGAAGGGTTACTATTTGACTTAATAATTTTGCCGACAATTACTATACAAATCACTGTGCATGTATGAAATTTTCAAAAGATGCACAGTAACCTGGAATAAAAAATTTAAAAATGCATAGTACTTTTATATTAAAATAATGAAATGCATAGTAAATTTTTTTCTATAAATACCGAAGGATTTCTTCTTTAGAATTCACAATTTCAGATTAAGTTTTCTTAATATAGTAGTGCTAGTGAGATAGTGGTGGAAGTGAGAGAGAGAAGAAAAGTTTTTGGAGAGAAGGTTCTGCCAAAATCCTAAGGTAAGAATACTTCTCTTTTATATTTTTTGGGTTATTTTCATATCGTTTTTAGAAATCTATTATTATACTAGAAATAATATTATTTTAAGTTACTATTCTGTATAGTAAACACTATTTTAATAGTAAATTACTATTTCAATAGTAAATTACTATTCAAATAGTAAATTACTATTTACTGTTACTATTTACTGTTACTATTCACGATTTACTATTTACTGTTACTATTCACGTTTTACTATTTACTATTACTATTCATGATTTACTATTCACTATTCACTATTCACTATTCACTATTCACTATTCAAAATTTACCATTTCTGTTTTAAGTAGTAATCTTAATCTTCGTCTTATGCTTATACTGAAATAAGATTGGTATTAATATTTTTAGAAATCGGAGGCGCAAAGCAAATCTATTTTGGGTAACAATTCAAGGTAAGGGGGAGTGAGATAAGAGTATAATATGAAAAGACATAAGAATAATGGGAGGAGTCCCCTACTCCTTTTAAATCTGATAATATTATTATTTTAAAATATTAACTTTTTAACTTAAAATTTATAATAAATTTTAAATTAAATATCCGGTTTAACTAACTCTAACATACCTATGCAAAGACTTGGACCATTATGACCTATATGGACTGGACTATACCTATGCAAGGACTTGGACCATTATGACCCATATGGACTGAACTATACCTATGTAAGGACTGGATTATATGGACTTACATATACCTATGCGAGGAATTGACCAAAAGGACTAAAATTGACTATATTAATAATCATTAAATTTTGTATTATGATATGTATTAATGATATTTAATTGATTTGATTATGATTTGATTATGATTGATTGATTGATGATATTTAGTTATGATTGATATTGTTTGATTTTGATTGATGATATTATAATGTGGAGTTTGAGCATATAGCGAGCATGACGGAAAGCTAAAATTCAGTAAGAATTTCTTACCTTACTCTTTAAATTTTATTATCTTTTATTTCTTCTTAGAAATTATTTTTATTAACTTTATTTTCAATATTTAGAATAAAAAAATTAGTATTTATTTTAGAAAGAAAATATTTTGTGAGAATTTATTTAATTAAATCTTGAGTTAAAGAAAAATTTTGTAATTTTAAGTATTTTTGGTTAATAATTATTCTCTTTTAATAAAACAAAATTTTTTGAAAGAAAATTATTTTATTTTTTCCAACTTAATAACTAAATATATTTGGAAATAATTGAGATTCCTAAATTTGATTTTGTTAAGATTTAATTTGAGAAAGATTATGTAAAGTTTTTAGATATTTAAGGCTTAGAAACTCAATTTCAATGAGATTCGAAAATTGTACCAAATTTATTTCTGTGGGACAGAAATTCAGAGAAAATGTACAGTTTATTGAAATGATGTTGTAAACCTTTAAGGGATTTAATAATTGAGTTTCTAAAAGCCTTAACCAACTCAATACGTGAGTAGTTCATGCATCATGAATCATTAAAGTGAAATGAAATAATATTGTCTGAGGACGGATTATAGAAACCGAGGATACATTAGAGAAGGCTTAATTACGAGCCTTGGGATGAGAGGGTATGAAAGGGTGCTTCAGGGGACCTGGGGTAGCTCCCTAGTGTCGGGTACTTTCACAATAAAAACTTTCTCAATCTGACTAGTCTCTAAGTGTTTCCATGCCAGTTGAGCTGTTCATATTATTATTATCCGGACTTATGGAACAGTGTAAACTCCTGGTTGGCCCAGTGCAAATTAAAATTTAAGGGCCCACATATATAGGTAAGTTATGATGAAGATATTGCATAACATTCATGCATTCATAATTGATTGTGTATGTGATTGTGATTGATATTATTATGTATTGGTTGTGAAAACCCTTTGTTGCTTATGTCTTATTCGGAAATATTATATTCTGTTTCTCACTCCTTTCTCCGTGTTTTTGTTTCACATGTTTTAAATTGATGGTTCAGAGGGAAGGATCGAAGAATATCGGCAGTAAATATAGCACATTCTAGAAAGGGAGCTCGGTATGAATACCGTGGTCCAATGAATAAATAATGTTAATAAGTAACTGCTTCTGGGCCATGGAGTTTCCTCTCTTTCTTATAATGTTTAATATTTATTTCCGTTGGATGAATGTAAGATTACTTTATAAAGTTTTAATAATATTTATGAGGTATTTCACAAATAATGTATATAATTTATTCCGATAGTTTCTTTTTAACAATCATATCTTTAGTAAAAAAAAATTACAAATTTTTCTAGAATTTATTAAGGTGTAACAGAGGGTGTTACATTATCCCTAATACTAGTTCACTAATTCTTCCTTATACAAATAATTCTACTTCTCTTTACCGTCTATTCATATATACAGCTTCTTAGTTGCATACAAATCTCAGCATCCTCAAGGTACAAATCACAATCAGCAAATATGATAGAGACATTCACATCATCATATAATATTAATAATTTCATTGAATATCACTACTGACTCTCACATAATTCGACGCCTAGTATCCGGATACTAAAGGATCGGCTTTCAGTCAGGGGTCCTATTTGACACCCTGTGAACCCTGCTTGGTCCACCGAGTCCTGCTTGATTCTCCACCTTAATCATTGGGTCCTACTTGACCACTGGGTAGCTCAACTGGGCACAAAAACCACGGGAGCCAAAAAACGAAGGGCTATACATACCGTTGGTCGTCCCACACTACATAATCATGTATATACATCATATTCTCATATCACATATCATGTGGCCATCAATAACAGATCATAATCATCAACTGGGCGACCAACGTGTCGAGCTCACCAACATAATGCCACCATACACATCAATTCATCACAACTCAGAATGCTTTAGTTTAATAATTACCACAAAATACCTACAAATCCATATTCATACACTTATACACATACAATTATTATTATTAACTTTTCTCAATGTATTAAGATTTAGTTAATTGACCCAAGCTCGACGTACATACATATTCTATTTAATTACAGCCCGAACACCCCCTTACCTCGATTCCAAGCTTCAACGATTTGTTCTTGGTGTCGGTTGCGTCCTCCAGACACTTGATTCAAGGTTCTACTTCTGAATCTAACACCCTCTTCACCACTCGGTCTTCCGGCGTTCGTTTCGCTACCTACGAAGGTCGAAATACAAAACCCATCAACATTATGCTACACCCATTGCATTACATATCGTTCCCAAGCTCCCATGTGCGAAAGAAATAGGAAATAGAACCCTCCCCCACCATGCATGGCCATTCAACCAGAGAAAGAAAATGAAGGAAGAGAGAGAGAGAGAGCTCAAATTGATGGGTCCATAATGCTTACCTCGAGCCACGATCCCAGAAACGTGATCAATTTGAAGTTCTGACGCAAAACGGACCTCCAATCGGACGCTAAAAGCTCTCGGTAATGGAGGGAAGAAAGGATAAGAAAAGCTCGTGTGAAGAAAAGTGAAGAAGAAGAAAGAAATTTTGTTATTTAAGACCCAGGGGCAAAATGGTTATTTTTCTATTTATTTTATATTTTTCCTTTAGAGTTTTAATTAAAACTTTTACTTTTAAACCTTATTGGTAACTTCTAAATTTACCTCCATCTAATTACACCTCATTTAAACTTTATAATTAATCAATCAAATAAATTTATTTAATTCCACAACATTTAATTATTTATAATTGTATTTGTAATAATAATGATTCCCAAAAATCTCAAATAAATTTGAGGATAATTATTAATATTTTCCGTCAATCAAAGATTTTAACTTAATTATTCGGGATTTACATGAATGGTGGATGTAGCCAACTCTAGAGTGTTTAAAAACATGATACATTAAGTGTGGAAGACTAAGCATGGATTGGAGATTCAGAACATGGAGAAAAACTTACTCCCTTTTCAGTTCTTTAACAAGAAGGACAAATATAAAGTTTTGAATGAGGGTCATTGGAACTTTGATAGACATTTTGTCATTCTAAAGAATTTTTTATGGATATAAACCCAAAGGAAGTGGATCTAACATCTGTGGAGATTTAGGTGAGGATTCTTGATCTTCTTACTAGTATGTAACTAATAATGGTGGCAAGGACTTTGGGAGATGCATTGTGTGATTATATTGGATGGGATAAACGTGGTAACTTCATATTAAGGGATTTCAAGGTTTGTCTAAATCTAACTATGCTTATAAGAAGAATCAATATGTTGGGACAAAAAAATGAACAATCTCTACAGTTACGCTTATCATATGAAAGGTTAGGATACTTTTGTTATATTTGTGGTGGTTTGGATCATTCTTTGAAGGATTGCAAAAAGATAGGAAAATGGGACTATAATGACTTGCTTTCATCTAAATTGCATTTCAAGTCTTCTTTATGTGTTATCAATTTTGGAATTAATTCTTTTGTGGGTGAGAGGAAACGTGCAGTGATCCCATTATTTTCTTTGTTGAACAATAGTTTGACTAATGTGGAGGATAAGAGGTATAAAAGGGTTGATGTGGGTAGAGGCTGGTCTAACCCTTAACGGAGACCAAAATCAATGAGAGAATATAGTTGTTGTAACATCATACTTTAAGAGTGTTAATATCTTATCTTGTTAACATAAGATTGAAAAAAATCCTATAGTTGGTTGGCTCTAAGGGGATGCAAGTGGATTGGGTCCATGAAGAGGTTGATGAGGGAAGTAATGAACGACTTAAGGTTGAAGTGGTTGGGTATATGTAGAAGGTAATGGGGCTTGGTGCTTTAAGGCATGACATTACTTAAAGGATAAAATCTGATGGGAAGAAATGGAAATGACTTGTGAAAGAAATGAACAAAGAATGTTAGAACGAAGTCTGTTTTATAAAGGACCTTGGAGAATTTAAATATTATTTTAAGACCCTAAGATTTGTTAATAACATACATCAAGGCCTTTGATTAAATAAAGTCTGCTTTTGTGTTATTTAACCTCTTTACTTAAGTGTTTTAGAATACAAAGTCTGTGATGCAAATGCTATAATTCAAAAAGGGAGTCCAACATTTAAAGTCTGCATGAGAGTAATTAAAAAATATTTCAAGTCTATTTCAGACTAAGTCTGTGTGGGACCAATTTAAGATATTGCAAGTCTGTCTTTGACTTAAGTTTGTGTTGAAGACAACGCTCAAAAGAATCTCTCTAAGTTATCCTAGACTTGAAGTCTGTTGAGTCTCGTTCTTTAAACAAATCATCCTTCAGACTCAACATCTCATCTCTCTTATCTTTCAAGTTTTAAGACATCAGACTCAGACATTTCAAGATTAAAGAGTAGCTTTTTGATTCCATATCAATTTATGCAAGGTTGTCTCATTACAAAACTCCTTCAGTCAAAGTATGTTCCTATCCTGAAATTAAAAAGACAAAACTTTCAAAGGAGAAACGTTTGCATGGGAAGAAATTGATGAAGCTACTCTGAGCACCTCATAAAGCTGTCAATGTAACACCCCCTTATATACACGAGACATATATCTATTCTTCTTGCTTTTTTTTTAAGAAAGATATACATATTTATCACTTCTTATCTCGTGTATACAAGGACGTATATACATCTAATTTTCTTTGAATTTTGAAAGTAAAAAGTTTTAAAGTATTCATAATGATAAAATGAACTTTCAGAAAATCATAAGTGATCAAAGATTACAGTATCATATCCAAAGAATAAGGTTTATTGAAGTTTAACCTTTACATTGATTTACAATCATCCAACTTAATATTGTATTAAGGTAAACTAAAACTAAAAATTTAATACCTCTACTTCGACTGTAACCAATTATTTCCTTATCTTCAAACCATGTGATATTGAATCCTATTCTTGTCACATCTCTTCTCCTATCCGATTGAGGATGAAACCAATTTACCCTCTTGTAATTTCATCCTTTCATCTTGAACTGCTAGCTATATATCATATAACATATATTTTGGACACAAAATTCAAACAAGAAGGAGTGAGAAACCGAATATAATACTTTACAGATAAGACATAAGCATAAGGGTTTTCATAATATAACAATTATATTTTCATTCACAACCACCCACATAGAATGTCACAATCATATGAATGTCATACAATGTTTTTAATACTATCATCTCATTCATTCTATGCATGTGGACCCTTAAAGTTTTAGTTTGCACTGGGCCAACCAGGAGTTTACACTGTTCCATAAATTCTGGATAATAACAACATAAATGCCTTCATGGCATATGAACAGCTCAACTGGCGTGGAAACACTTAGAGACTAGTCAGACTGAGAAAGTTTTTATTGTGAAAGTACCCGACACTAGGGAGCGACCCCAGGTCACCTGAAGCACCCTTTCACACCCTCTCATCCCAAGGCTCGCAATTAAGCCTCCTCTAATGTATCCTCGGTTTCTATAATCCGTCCCCAGGCAATATCACATCTCATTTCTCTTTAATGATTTATGATGCATGAACTACTCGCATATTTAGTTGGTTAAGACTTTTAGAAACTCAATTATTAAATACCATAAAGGTTCACAAAATCATCACAATAAACTGTACATTCCCATAAGTTCTTCTTTGAACTTCTGTTATACTGAAATAATTTAGTACAGTCTTCAAATTCAGATATTACCAAAATTGAGTTTCCAAGCCTTAAATATCTCAAAACTTTCTCTTAAAAATCTTCACATATTTACATAATCTTTCTCAATTTGAATCTTAACTAAATTGAGTTTTAGAAATCTTGACAAAATATTCTTTAGTTATTTCGTTGGGGGAAAACCAAAATAATTTACTTTAAACTTCTAATTTCTAAAGAAAATAATTTAAAATCATTAACTAAGAATACTTAAAACTATAAAAATTTTCTTTAATTCAAGAATTAATTATCTCAACCTCTGATTTTCATAAAATAACTTCTTTCTAATACTAAATTTTATTATTGAAATTAAAAATAAAGTTAGTGAAAATTATTTCTAAGAAGAAATAAAAGACTAAAATAATTATAAAATACTTTCTCTTGGAATAAAAATTTAAAGAGTAAGGTAAGAAAATTCTTACTGAGTTTTAACTTTCCGTCATGCTTGCTATATGCTCAAACTTCATATCACAAGGTCATCAATCATTCATCATCCACAATCAAGTACAGTAATCTCATCAATCACAATCAAATATCATCAATCATAATTGCATATTATCAATCACAGTCTAATACAATATCATTAATCGAAATCAAATACAATTAATTATAATCAAGTCAAATCAACTAAATATCGCTCATAAATATAATTCAAATTTTAATGGTTATTTAAATTAGTAGATTTGATTTTGAGTCCTTATAGTCCATTCCTCGCACAGGTCTATATAAGTCCATATATATAATTCAGTCTTCACATAGGTATAGTTCAGTCTAGACAAGTCATAATAGTCCAAGTCCTTGCATAGGTTTAGTTCGATCCATATAAGATATAAAAGTCCAAGTCCTTGTATAGGTTTAGTCCAGTCCGTATAAGTTATAATAATTCAGATCCATGTATAGATATTTCAGAATAAGTTACACCATATATTAAATTTATTATAAATTTTAAGTTGAGAAGTTATTACTTTAAAATAATAATATTATTAAATTTAAAAGGAGTAGGGGACTCCTCCCTTTATTCTTATGTCTTTCATATTATATTCTTATCTCACTCCCCCTTACCTCTTGTATACCGATTCGTTATTGAAAATCCGTGCGCGCCTCGTCTCCGAGTTCTAAAACATACCAATTTCATTTTAATATAATTACAAGATGAAAATTAAGATTACTACTTAAAATAAAAATGGTAAATTTTGAATAGTGAATAGTGGATAGTGACAGTAAATAATAACAGTAAATAGTAAAACGTGAATAGTAACAGTAAATAGTAAATCGTGAATAGTAACGGTAAATAGTAAAACGTGAATAGTAAAGGTAAATAGTAACAGTAAAGGTAAATAGTAATAGTAAATAGTAATTTACTATTTGAATAGTAATTTACTATTGAAATAGTAATTTACTATTGAAATAGTGTTACTATGCAGAATAGTAACTTAAAATAATATTATTTCCAGTATAATAATAGATTTCTAAAAACGATATAAAAATAATCCTAAAAAATATAAAAGAGATGTATTCGTACCTTAGAATTTTAGCAGAATCTTCTTCCAAAAAATTTATTTCTCTCTCTTACTTCTACTATTATTTCACTAACACTACTATATTAAGAAAACTTAATCTGAAATTGTGAATTCTAAAGAAGAATTCCTTCGGTATTTATAGGAAAAAAATTTACTATGCATTCCATTATTTTAATATAAAAGTACTATGCGTTTTTTGAAATTTAAAACCTGGTTACTGTGCAACTTTTGAAAATTTCATACATGCACAGTGTTTTGCATAGTAAATGTCGGCAGAATTATTAAGCCAAATAGTAATCTTTCACTCGGTATATTTTAAATATTCAAAATTAATCCTTTTTTAAATTTAGCGATATTATATCAGTTCTCACTAATTTTATGATAAGTAATATAAAGTTTAAATTTTAAAAATCTAAAATTTTCTGTTAATAAAAATTTATTAGTACGTTTTCAATTTTTTTACGATTGGTAAAAATCAAGATTTTACTCAAACCGATAATTTTTAGATAAGTCTACTTGAAATAGATTTTAGAAAATTTTCTTATAATTTAACTTTACATTCTTGTAAATATTTTTAATTTTAAGCAACTTTATATGAATTTAAAATTATTTAAAATATATTATTTATAAAAATAATTTAAAATTTTCAAAAAATTCCAGAAAATCATAAATATTATGTAGATCAAAAAGTTCAAAAGAACCATAGTCTAATTCCTTCAAAATTTTATTTTAAAATTCTAATAAGAGTTAAATCTTAAATATGTAAAAACATAAATATAAGAACATAAAATAAAAATGATGAATAATAAAGATATTAAAAATTCTTAATATAATTTTCTTAATTAGTGAATACTAATTAAGTCATTTTAAAATTCTCATTCAGAAATATTTTTATTTTTTATTATTATTATTTAAATAAAATAAATAATTAAATATAAATACCAAAATAAAAAAATGATAATAATAAACTAACTTATAGTAAGTATTTCTCAAGAAAGATATATTAATATTTATTTCCTATTTGTGATAAAAATGGGATGTTACAGTCAACATGTTGTGCTCAAGTCAGAAGGCTTCAGAAGGTCAAACAAGATGCTCTATGTCTTACATTAGACGAAAAAGAACAAAAAAAGACTTTCTCTTTGCAAAATTTGAGGCACTATGTGTTTGTGCAATTCACATTTATCATCAAAGTAGAGCTTGTCCTCCTCTCTTCTCCCGTGTCTCAACAGATTCAAACGGCTACCTCTTCACCAATGAAACAGTAATGACTATTCTCAAAAAATGCCAAAATGAAGAGACTGAATCCTTGGAGTATAAATATAGAAGATTAAAAAATAGAAACAACAAGTATACGATCTTATACTTTTGTATACATAACTTCTTGCAATTACATTCTATGTTTTTCAGCACATCCTTGTTGTACCTACTCTCTCTACATACTTTGTACTTGTTTAGGTCTGGTGTGTTAACCAGACTTAGTTTCTTGCAGGAAACACTTTTAGCCTAAAGAGGTTTTTGAAAGAATACTTGAGTTTTGAGTCGGAAATTGTAACACCCTCTTATATACACGAGATATATATAAAAAACTTTTAGAAAGATATATATATTTATCACTCTTTATCTCGTGTATACAAGGACGTATATACATCTGATTTCCTTTGAATATTGAAAGTAAAAAAAAATTGTCTTTCAATATTTGTCCATAGTGGTAAAACAATTTATAGAAATCATAAGTGATAAATCATTACAGTATTATATCCGAATGAGAAAGTTTATCAAAGTTTAACCTTTACCTTGTTACAATTATCTAACTTGATATTGTAATAAGGCAAGGTAAAACTAAATTATACCTCTACTACAAATGTGACCAATCATTTCCTAGTCCTTGAACCATCGAGTTTTGGAATCCTACTCTTGTCATATCTCTTCACCTATCTGATTGAGGATGAGATTACTTTACCCTCTTGTAATTACATATCTTTCCATCTTGAACTGCTAGCTATATATATATCACATAACATATATTTTGGACACAAAATTCAAACAAGAAGTGAGAAATAGAATATAATACTTTATAGATAAGACATAAGCATAAGGGTTTTCACAAACTAATAAATTAATATCATTCAAAATCTTGTACACAATTAATTATAAATATAGGGTTCTCACACACATAGCAATCATACTTTCATTCACAACCATCCATATAGAATATCACAATCACATGTATGACATGTAATGCTTTTAATACTGCCTCATTCAGTTTATGCATGTAGGCCCTTAAAGTTTTCGGCCAACCAGGAGTTTACACTGTTTCATAATTCCGGATAATAACATAAATGCCTTTGTAGCATATGAATAGCTCAACTGGCGTGGAAACACTTAGAGACTAGTCAAATTGAGAAGGTTTTTATTGTGAAAGTACCCGACAATAGGGAGCGACCCCAGGTCCCCTGAAGCACCCTTCCACACCCTCTCATCCCAAGGTTCACATTTGAACATCCTCTAATGTATCCTCGATTTCTATAATCCGTCCCCAGGTAACATCACATCTCATTTCTCTTTAATGATTCATGATGCATGAACTACTCGCATATTTAGTTGGTTAAGACTTTTAGAAACTCAATTATTAAATACCATAAAGGTTCACAAATTATCTCAATAAACTCTACATTCCCATAAGTTCTTCTTTAAACTTCTATTATACAGAATAAATTTAGTACAGTCTTCGAATTCAGATCTCACCAAAATTGAGTTTCCAAGCCTTAAATATCTCAAAACTTTCTCTTAAAAAAAACTTCACATATTTACATAATCTTTCTCAATTTGAATCTTAACTAGATTGAGTTTTAGAAATCTCGACAAAATATCCTTTAGTTATTTCGTTGGGGAAAACCAAAATAATTTACTTTAAACTTCTAATTTCTAAAAGAAAATAATTTTAAAATCATTAACTAAGAATGCTTAAAACTATAAAAAAAATTTTAATTCAAGAATTAATTATCTCAACCTCTGATTTTCATAAAATAGCTTCTTTCTAATACTAGATTTTATTCTAGAGATTAAAAATAAAGTTAGTGAAAATTATTTCTAAGAAGAAATAAAAGACTAAAATAATTATAAAATATTTTCTCTTAGAATAAAAATTTAAAGAGTAAGGTAAGAAAATTCTTACCGAGTTTTAACTTTCCGTCATGCTTGTTATATGCTCAAACTTCATATCACAAGGTCATCAATCATTCATCAACCACAATCAAGTATTGTAATGTCATCAATCACAATCAAATATCATCAATCACAAATATTATTAATCATAATTACATATCATTAATCACAGTCTAATATTATAAATCACAATATCATTAATCAAAATCAAATATAGTTAATTATAATCAAGTCAAATCAACTAAATATCGCTCATAAATATAATTCAAATTTTAATGGTTATTTAAATTAGTAGAGTTGATTTTGAGTCCTTATAGTCCATTCCTCGCACTGGTCTATATAAGTCCATATATAATCCAGTCTTCGCATATAGTTCAGTCCATACAGGTCATAATAGTCGAAGTCCTTGCATAGGTTTAGTCCAGTTCGCATAGGTTTAGTCCAGTTCGCATAGGTATTTCAGATCAAGTTACACAAGATACACAATTTAAAATTCATACAAATTTTAAGTTAAATAGTTATTATTTTAAAATAATATTATTATTATGAAACTTTAAAGGAGTAGGGGACTCATTCCATTATTCTTATGTCTTTTTATATTATATTTCTATCCCACTCCCCCTTACCTCTTGTATCTTGGTTTGTTATGGAAAGTCTGTGCGCACCTCGTCTCCGAGTTCTAAAATATATCAATTTCACTTTAATATAGTTATAAGATGAAAATTAAGATTTCTACTTAAAACAGAAATGGTAAATTTTGAATAGTGAATAGTGAATAGTAACAGTAAATAGTAAACGTGAATAGTAAGAGTAAATAGTAAAATATGAATAGTAACGGTAAAAAATAAATTATGAATAGTAACAGTAAATAGTAAATCGTGAATAGTAATGGTAAATAGTAAAACATGAATAGTAAAGGTAAATAGTAACAGTAAATAATAATTTACTATTTGAATAGTACTTTACTATTGAATTTGTAATTTACTATTGAAATAGTATTTTAGTATTCAGAATAGTAACTTAAAATAATATTATTTCCAGTATAATAATAGATTTCTAAAAACGATATGAAAATAATCCTAAAAAATGTAAAAGAGAAGTATTCTTACCTTAGGATTTTAGCAGAACCTTCTTCCAAAAAAATTTATTTCTCTCTCTTACTTCGACCACTATCTCACTAGCACTACTATATTAAGAAAACTTAATCGAAAATTGTGAATTCTAAAGAAGAATTCCTTCGGTATTTATAGGAAGAAAAATTACTATGCATTCTATTATTTTAATATAAAAATACTGTGCATTTTTTGAAATTTAAATCCTGGTTACTATGCATCTTTTGAAAATTTCATACATGCACAGTGTTTTGTATAGTAAATGTCGGTTGAATTATTAAGCCAAATAGTAACTTTTCACTCGGTATATTTTAAATATTCAAAATTGACCCTTTTCGAAATTTAACGATATTATATCAATTCTCACTAATTTTATGATAAGTAATATAAAGTTTAAATTTTAAAAATCTAAAATTTTCTGTTAATAAAAATTTATTTGATACGTTTTCAATTTTTTTTAACGATTGAAAAAAATCAAGATTTTTCTCAAACCGATCATTTTTAGATAAGTCTACTTGAAATGGTTTTTAAAAAATTTTCTTATAATTTAAATTCACTTTCTTGTAAATATTTTTAAATTTAAGTAACTTTATATGAATTTAAAATTATTTAAAGTATATTATTTTATTAAAATATTTCAAAAATTTCAAAAAATTCTAGAAAATCATAAATATTATGTAGATCAAGAAGTTTTAAAGAACCATAGTCTAATTCCTTCAAAATTTTATTTTAAAATTCTAATAAGAGTTAAATCACAAATATGTAAAAACATAAATATAAAAACATAAAATAAAAGTTGTGAATAATAAATATATTTAAAATTCTTAATATAATTTCATTAATAAATGCATACTAATTAATTCATTTTAAAATTCTCATTCATAAATATTATTATTATTATTATTTTATTTTAAAATAAATAAATAATTAAATATAAATACCAAAATTTCATAAAAAATGATAATAATAAACTAACTTATAGTAAGTATTTCTCATGAAAGATATATTAATATCTATTTTCTATTTGTGTTAAAAATGGGATGTTACAGGAATGGCTTGTTGAAAGAATACTAGGGAATTAAGCTAGAAGTAGTTGTAGTCAAGAATACTTGAGATGCAACTATTGCTGTTTATGTAAAAGGAGTTTTACATAGTGAAAAAGTCTTCAGACTGAAGGGACTGAACATAGTTTCAATATTTGGAAGTGAACCAGTATAAATCCGTTATGCAAATCTCTCTATCTCTTCTCTCTTTTTTAAGTCTGAGTTTGTACCTTAAGATTGTTGTTATCTCATGTTTAATTAGGTTTTAATTTGTAAAAGGAGACACAGACTAATAAAATTTATCCTAAGTTCTTATGCCATTGTTCTTATGCTAACTAGTAAAGTAATTAAACTATTAGTGAGTTATTCGTAATTGTTCATGGGTTACCCCAATCTCGAGTATTCCTCTTAAACATTCTTTTATTTGTTATAGTCTAAGTATATGTGTACTTATTACTAACTTGTTATTAGTAAATAATTTTATTGATTTTATATGATCTTATCTCATATTCCTATAGGGTCTTATCTGATTAATGAAGAATTACCTTATGTACTAAGGTAGGTAATATTTATTTTTGGATCAAATTAATTTCTTAGACTTTCCTTTCTTAATTATGGTTCTTGTTAATAAGTTTCTTTTGATAACTAATGATCTTGATTAGGATTTCCTTACTAATTTAATTAAGCTAAATAATTTTCTCTAAAATTACTGCTCCTATTGTAAGACTAAAACTAATGGGTTATCTTTTGGATATTATTTAGCGATTAAGGACAAAACGGCCGTGTTCCACCATTCATCACATTTCCAAATCAGCTCACCGTATCTCCCATAACATCATCTCATCATGCCTTTTCACATCATCAATTTACCACGTTCAGACTCTACTGAGACTTAATCATTAACTCGTATTTTCATAACATAGCTCGCGTCAATTAAGTCAAATTGGACCCACTAAGTCAAATTGGATATTTGATGAGACTAGAATAATGAAAAATTTATTATGGTTACGGTGGTATGATTAAAATAACTTTGTATTGAGGAGATATTTATACAGACACGATATATGTTAATAAATGACGAAAATATGAGCGGAATAGAAATAAAAGAAATTGTAAAATCCCTTTTCTCCTCTTCTCATCACTGTGCATATTTCCCACTCTCATTTACTCTCTTTTTCCTATTAGATAATGGGATTTTTGACCAATGGTAAAAGCAAAAAAGGTGCATCCTTTTAACCATGGGTAATACCCAATTTTATCAAATTTCTCCCTTTCTCTTTCTCAATTTTCGTTGTATCTTTCTTCTCCTTCTCCATTCCTTTTATTTCTTCACCTTCTTCCTTTCTAAGAAGCCCAAAACTGTTCACTCTCTCTCCTTTGTTATTTCCACTCAAAATTAATTAGTTTTCATGGATTCATGAGGCATTGAAGACACTTTGGAGCAAATATTTGGTTATCTCATCTCCTTTCCCTCTCATTTTCATTTTGTTGGAGCTTGGATCAAGAGGTAAAAGCTCATGACATTTAATGGCATTTATTTGGTGATTTGAGGTTGTTGAAGTTTAGAAATGGTTGTTTAGGTGTTGTTATGAGGAAATATGCATATGGAACTATGAAGCCTAGGTTAGATGACTTGAGAAAATTAATTTTTGATGCTTGGTATGTGGTACTTAAAAATGGTGGTGTTGTTATGCTTGGAATGGTGCATGAAATGATTAGAAATGTTGTTTGGGTATTTAGTAGAAAACCCTAAGATTGGTAAATTTAGGGTTCTTGGAAAAACTTGAGGAAATTGAAAAATATTGTTATGGAAGTGATTTTTGTATGAAGAAATGAGTTTTAATGTGATTGGTATTAATTATGGATGTTGATGAATTGTGGAACAATGTTTAAGTGTTGGTAATTGGGATTGAGATTGAAGTTGAAGTATTGTATTACCATAAAAGAGATTGAAATGATGTGTATTGGAATTTGAGAAGCAATGTTATGATGGAGTAAAATGAATGATTTTGCAGTTGGTATGGTTAAGTGTTGGGTATGTTTAACCTCCTTTGAAAATAGAAAATCTTGATTAACGGGAAAGAATTCCCAAAACCTAACAAAATGAGAAAATTGGTGTTTATAATATGTTTAAGACATGTTAAGAATTTTAAATATGATAGTGAATATTTAGAATTGAAATTAATTCCTTGATAGGCTAATTGATTGAGATTTATATATATGTTAATGTAGGACCTATTTCGAATGACGATGACACAAGCATCAATTGAACCTCTTTATTGGGCTTGTTTTCTATTTGTATATATTTTATTTTCATGTTATTAGTTTTAGAAATATTTTAGGATTAGAAATTAAGACTTAGTTTTGGGCCTTACATGGCCATTTTTTTCCATTTTGGGTTACTTTTGGGCCTTGTATAGGTGTTAGGTTGCTTTGGGCTCCTTTTGGGCCATGTATTTTGAGTTTTTGGGCCTTGGGTGAAGCTTTTTCAAGCCCACCCAAGCCAATTCCAAAAATTTAGTTCCTAGGAGGTATAAATACCTCTCCTCTTTGTATTTCTCTCATAAGTTGAATGATAAAAACTTTTAGAGTGAGAAACTCTCTCTTCTTTCTAGAAAGTAGAAGCAACTAGGCTCTTTTCTATAGTCTTATCATTTTGGCCTTCTCCCAAAGGTGGCGACCTCCTTACCTTATCTCTCTAAGCCTAGAGAGTGGCGGATCCACACCTTCTCCCTTGCCTCTTCATCCATCTCTCCTTCTATTTCTTTTAAATTCTTAAGCTACATCTAGGTTCCTTCACCTAAATTCCTCTATTTTCCATTCAAATACATTTCGGCTAGCACCTTCACAATTCTATTTCCGTGTGCTTTCTACTCCTCTTGAAGGACCTTGCTTGGATCTAAGGAAGCTAAAGAAGAAGATCCACCTCTCCATGCTTCCTAAGGCACTTTAGCCTACATCAGACGAGGTGGGGCCATTGAATCGCTCAGATTACTTCTCTTGAGGTAAGAGAGGAGTTTATATTCTAAATGCATGATTTGAATAATTGATGATTAATGTATATGATGTTGCTCATGTTTGCCTTGCTAAAGTTATGTTGGAATGATGTGATGATTAATATTTTGATGATGATGTGCTTGACAAATATGTGATTGCATTTAGAATATATGTATATTGTGTGTCCTTGGTGGTGATTGATAGTGACTTGAGATTTTGGCAAAGTGTGTGCCTATGTCATATTGTGAAAACCATGTATATTTCACCATTATTGATGAGATATGATAATTAATGATGAGAATTGAATGATGTGTTGTGTGACACACTTATGAAGGATGATGAAAATATAAAGACAATGATTGAATTTCATTGTGTTTGTTGCCAATTAGTGAATTGGAAATGATGTTAAAAAAATTAAGATGATTAAAAATATTGTAAATACCACACTAAAACTTGAAAGAATGACAAGATAATTGAAATTGAAATCCACTAAGGATTGTGTGGTGACAATGTATATGTTGGTGTTATACATTTGGAGTATACTTGTTGATATGCCTTCTTGATTTTCATGTGTGGATTGATATTGATGAGACTCCTTGGCTATTATATTGTGAATAATGTGAATTTATGCCTTAGAGATTATGTGACAAGTTGTATGCCTTGAAGATTACTATAATTGGTTGCGTGCCACTATCTATAATATTAAGTGTAAAATATACCCCTAAGTGAAAGGGTGAGAAATTCTTGTGAAGCTGAGGCTAGCATGTGCATTCTTGCATCTCATGACATGCATGACATATATCATATTATGTGTGGTTGCGATCACTTGACATGTTGAGATGATTAAGGTCTTGTGGGATCTTGTGAAAAGGACCCTTGCGTGGGGGATAAATATTTAAACGATTATACGTGGTTGCAATCACGTGACATGTGGAAATAATTAAGGTCTTGCATGATCATATGAAAAGGAACCTTGGGAGGGGGAATAAATGTTTAAGAAACTATGCGTGGTTACGATTATTTGATAAATTATGTACACATGTATAAATATTTGTTTCAAATTGGATCCATTGCATATGTATTTCATGTTATGACATATGCATTAGCCATAGGAACATGGCATTTGAGTTAGAGATGACCAAGAAAAATGGTAACCTATTGAAAGTATGGATTGATGAAAGATATAAAAACTTGATGTTGATACTTGTGATAGTCCATGATGATGAAGGGAAATATGAATGTGTATTTGTGCGTATGTGCTTGCTACGAGCTATAAATAATGAGACTTGTATGCCTATGATGATATCTTGAAGAAGGCTTAGTGATAAATTAATGATTATATTGCAAAGCACACATGTTGTTTATATGCATGTACACATGATCATAATGTATTCGGGTTCGTCATTTTGAATGTATAACTCACTCTCCCATGTTGTCTCTTTTCAGCATTGTGATGCAGGATTGTCATGGGATGAGATTATGTCTTAAATCAAGGCTTTTGGAAAAGGTAATTAGTTGTAAGGGAATGCCTTGACTGAAAATATTGAAAATTATTGACTTTTTGGATATGTAAATGATAATGTGAATGAACGGTGTCGATATTATTTTGGATGCCATTATGATGGTGATGATATTCATGTCAATGATGAATTGAAGAATTGCATATATGAAATGATGTTGGACATGGAGTCCTTTTGTGCATGTATATGTATTGATGATGATTCATGATTAATGCATGCTTGATGGTTTAATTTTTTACAAGAATGATGTTATACAAAGACTAGATGTTTAGGTTTGATTCTAGTTCAAATACCATGAAAATGAATGCTTGATTTGTGTCAAAATGTCTAAGAAAGTTCAAGGTCCCAAATGCCAATGCCTAGCCCTTTGAAAAATGGATTTTTGGGGAACAGGGTGTAATCCACGACCTGTGAAAATTTTCTACGGCCTGTGGATCATTCTATTTGTACAATTACGCAATTTGGGCATAGAACACAACGCATTCCACGACCTGTGGAATGATTCCACGGCCCGTGGAATGGTCCCATGGTGTGTGGGAATTTCCCACGGCTAGTGAAATGCTTTATTTTGAAAACTTGAAATTTTGGGCTCCAAGATAGTGCATTCTGTAACATCCCTGTTTTTAGAAACAGTGTTACCCTTGTAATTTTTTAATTTTGGAAGGTTTGTAAGTAAGAATAAGTCAATATATACCCTGTTGATGGTCTGTGGTATCTCAGAAATGTCATTTTTGTGCATAATAATGGAATTTATATGGACCATTAGTAAAATTATGCAAAAACCGAGTGAAAAGAGCTCTGTTCCGAGTAACAGAGAGGAATTCCGAGTGAATGATTAGAAATTCCAAGTGAAGGATGGAATTCTGAGTTAATATCATGTTTTTTCGAGTAAAACACGACTGAGAGGACTACCACCGAGTGGAGTCCTGACCTAAGAAGCAATTCTGAGTGAAGTGTGTTCAAGAGAACCACTTCTGGGTGAAATTCCGAGTAAAAACACCCTAGAAAGACTCGTTTTCGAGTCAAACTGTGCCAAATGCTCCTTTTTCTGAAGGAAACTACTTTGATTGAAGTATTCCGAGTGAAAGAATACATATATACTTATGTTTATGTTGATTTGATGTTTCCTACCGACTGGAACGTGTTATGGAATTATTTGGGAAGGATTCCGAATGGTTCCTATGTGTATGATTAGGAAACCGAGTGGAAAATGGTAGAAGGAGCCATTCCGAGAGAAATATAGGAGGTTGAACCATTTCCGAGTGAGTCTATGGGTATGACTCCTTTTCTGAGTGAGATATACTCTACTGGACTACTTCCGAGTGGAGATTGGTTAATTGTGGTTGAGAACCTTACTGTCTTAAGTGTATAAACCAATTCCGAGTGAGACTGACTGAGATGACTTGGATTTGGGATATAATACCGAGTGAAAGGCCAAGTAAGATAGGAGTCAGCACTGATTGATTTTACCGAGTGAGAAAGCAAGTGTTGAGTCAGTTTTAGAAGAATTCCGAGCTAGGTATTCATTAAAACCTACCTCTTTCACAGATGGTGTTTATCAAATCCCTCACATACCGTCCTCTATTTCTTTACTCCATACCGGCTAGCTACTAAGGAAGCTGTTCTTGAACCGGTGTGCACACCAAACAATTCTGAGGTGGCGTTCACCAAAACCGACCTCTTCGTAGCCTCACAACAACCGTCCTTCCACACCACAACACCACCTTCTTGCATGGACGTTGTCCCTCAAATCATTACACACCGCCCTTCATTACTACATACCGTCTTTCCCTTCATTCAATACCGCCCTCACACTCAACACCGCCCTCATGCATGCAATACCGACCTCTTCAAATCCTCCAACACCGAACACCTTTTAATTTCCACTTCAGCTAGTGATCAGCCCACTTAATCATATAAAACCAAGAATGATTGGCACAACGAACCAATCACAGGAGAAAGTTGCATCCATTATAATATCTTTATATATTTTATTCCAATCAAATGCAAAACTGACTGTAAAAGGAGTCAAAAAGGCTCCATTATTCCACCTAATTCTCCAACCAATGTTTCCACTTAGTTTCCCACTAACTCTCATTATTTAACCCAGTACTATGTCTCTAAGAACACACATACACGAAACATAACCACATACATACTTCTGCTATCATTTCCTCTTCCTGTAAGCTCTCTCTCAATTTCTTTCCTCTCTCACTCGGATTTGAAGCAGGACAGTGAAGGGAACCTCTTTCTTTCCATCCAGGAACTTCATTGAGGTAAGGGGGTATATTTTTGGGTGCTCTGTGGGAAAACCGAGTGAAGGAAAGGGTTAAGGAACTTGTTCCTCACCTTTCCAGGACAGATTCAGTGTTGTATGTATTAAATGCTTTAATTGTTACTATTTGTATATATGTATATATTTGTTACTAAGTGCATATACTCTGTTGGATTGTAAAAAGATATGAACTGTGTTGGACTGAAAATACTAAGAATCATGGGTACCTGTGTGATTTCCAGTAATGAATTATGAATGGAAGATGGAATTAATAATAACAAGCTCTACTTCTACTAATCCAACTGGTGTTGCATCTGTAACAACTCGGATTTGCTTAATATCAATCGGATTCAACCTTAACTGAATGTATTTCATTCTGATAGAATAAATTTTCACTCGGTAAACAACCTTATTGCACTCGGATAACTTTTCCTGGTTTACTTTCACACGGTCAGCATCTTCCCAGTTGATTTCACTCGGAAAACATCATATTTCACTCAGAAAACAGTTAGTTTTACCCAGACAACTCTTTTCAGTGATTTCACTCGGAAAACAATTTATTTTACTCAGCAAACAGTTATTTTCACTAAGAGAACTCCTTTCAGTTTGATGTAACTCGGTATATAAAGTTAATTCACCCAGAAGACCTTTCCCAACCTGATTCCACTCGGAATCAGGATTATCTTACTAGGATTTATTTTACTCACATGTGTCTTATTCAAACAGAACCCTTTTCAACTAATTTCACTCGGTAAACTCATGTTTCACTCGGAACTTATCTTATTTTTACTCAGGAAACTCTTTTCATACTGATTCCACTCGGAATCATACTTGATTTCACTCAGGAACTCATTTTCACTCAGAATCAAACCTGTTTCAGTCGGAAAATAGCTTTCCAGTGTAATTTCAATCGGATTTTTAGCCTGATCGTTTGGAAAACCCTTCTCAGCATGATTCCACTCGGAATCATACTTATTTCACTCGGATTTACCCTTGTTCCACTCGGAAAACTCTGTTTTTAATGTTTTTCACTTGGATTTTCATTTAGAAACTATTCTTTAATACTTTTTAAATTATTGGAAAGTTATAATTATTATTATCATTCTTATTCTATTATTATTATTATTCTAATTATCATCAATCTTAATATTGTTATTATTATTGTTAGATTTATTGTTATTAACATTGTTAACGTCTTAATTATGAGTAATTACATAAAGAATATATTATTTTACTCTTTATACAAATATAATTTTAACCAAGATATAATAGATATATTTCTAAAATAATAAACGAATATCTTACAATGTTTAAATAATTGATGGAATTCAAAGAGCTTGGAAATGATATGATGAGACTGGAAACACATAAGATACCCAGGGATCTAATGATAAAAATAATGCATTTCGCATCATGAAAATATTTTTGAAGAAGAAAAAAACTAGAGCATACACCTGGTACGCTGGAGGACATTCACGTTCGATCTCAGTAGAAGAATCTTGGGAGTACATCTGGAACGGCAACCCAATGGCATCAGAGTCGCGCCTGATAGCTGGGTGAGACGATGCAATTCTGGAGTACTTCGACTAAATGACGGGATGTATCTATGATCGTGAAGAGCCAAGTCCCAAGATGAAATGATATATATAATGATGAGAACCTGTGAGTTCATGCGTACCATATGATAAAAGAAAGGGGACTTGGTGAGCTCCGATCGCTCTAGAATGAAAACGTTGTGCCCAAGAAACAACTTGAGCAGGATGAATTCCAAAGAATGAAAGGATGATAATGACGAATTTATTGGGCCCACATGCATCATGAGACATAACCAAAGATAAATCATAATAAATTCAACCCATGCATTCCATGACAACATGCTTGATTGTTATAAATATGCTAATTGTATGAATTATGTGATATTATTTGTTAACTGGATTATGTCCGCACCGGATTAACCAATCAGGGTCTTGGGTTATACTCACCCTTACTGTTGACAATTTTCAGAGGCATTAGAAAATCAAGAACCCGAGTGTGAAGAACAGCAATACGCTGAACCCACTGAGAACGATCATTAAAGATAGAATATTTATTATTAATAATCAGACACCGGATGACTGTATAATGTTTAAGGGTGTCTGCGTGCCCCATTCTGTTATGAGTACAATTATTTGTAAGTTTTGTGAATGACTATGTGATATAATCACTATTTGCTTCCATTGATCTGCCATCTCTTTATTAAAAAAAAATAAAATAAAAAAAATTTCACTTTTTATGAAAACTTGTGACCTCTCAGTTAAATGGGATGATCCTATAGAAGGGTTTGTCTTATCTAACCGAGGGTGTTACACATTCCACGGCCTGTGGAATGAATCCGCGGCTTATGGAATGGTTCCATAGCCTATGGGAATTTCCCACAACTAGTGGAATGGCCACTATAAAAAAAATTTCAACTGTTGTTTTTCCCTTGTTGTTTTTTGTTCTTTTGGATACCTTAATGACATCTTTGGCTTCCGACTTCTTTATAACAATTGTAGATAATTATGTTACAGAGGCATACAAATTGGAATTACCTTAATTTGAGTTTTATAACTCACATTAGGCGTAAAATATCAAACCCACTACAATGTAAAACTCAAATTTAAGAGGGAACCTAACTTTTTATGACTTTCAATTTAGGACTAATAGATGATACTTATGACATGTCCCATTATGTCTAAGACTAAAAATAAACTTTTCTTGCCATGGGATTGTACTCCTTGGGTCCCTATACTTATACTTTAATCCTGTATCCTTGATTGCTTATAGAACACCTCTTTGACATGTTTTTCTTAATCAAATGCATATGTTTCCAATCATGGGATGTTTGTATAGACGAATGTACATGTTTTTATTAAATTTTGGCAATCACCTTATGTTTACTTGGATCTTTTCTCTTATCCACTCTTGCTCTCAAATTAACTTACATGTTCCACAAACACTTGTATGGTAATTAAGTAATTGATTGCCCTAAGTAGATGTTTGTTTAAACTATTTACCTTTTTCATATCATCATATATGAGATAGGTCTTTAAAAAGGTTTAGGGTTAATTGTTAAAATTTTATTTGTGGTGTTCTCCATCCAACAATTGTTTAAATTACGAAAAATTTATCCTCACTTTTAATATCTAAATAATAATATCTTTAATATCATTTACCGGATTAAGGGCACCACAGGTGATGTCTCCTCCTTCATCCATTCCATTCCTCCATCACACCTTTACCTTTCCCTTTCACTTCTTTTCCATTTCCCCCTTTATAAAGCTTAGTCTTTCCCCTTTCATTTCCATTTCCCTTGAATCATTTTCGGTTTCTATATTCCAAATAAGCTTCCATGTGCATATTTCCTTAAGAAGGCAAAAGCAAAGTGATTAGAAGAGAAAGAAGAAGAAGAACTAGATCATCCATCAAGTAGGCAAGCCTACATCACAACCTCAATAACCACAACAATAGCAACAATCTCAGGATGACCAGAGTGTGTTCGACTCTTCCTAACATGACAATATGATTGTTGATCCATGTATAAGTATGTGTGTATAACCTATAAACAAGATGGTAATTAAAAAAACAGAAAAAATATTTTTATGACAAAATTAGCCAAATAATATTTTAGATAAATTTAGTAATTAATGCATAACGACCTTTAGTGACTGCCTTTGTGACATAATATCGACGACGGGTAAAACTTCCATCACTACATGTGACTACTTGCCAAATACCTTTGATGACAAATACTGTCCCATCACTAAATCAAATTAAATTTTTCTAGTTTTTCTAGTTAGCCACACATATATAGTCGTCATATTCTGCAACATGGCTCAATTCGTCATCGCTAACGAGTTTAGAGACCAAGTTTTTGGTAACATAGTCATCTTGTTGCTAATTGATTTTTTTTCCTAGTGGTGAAAGCTCAAGCCACTCGGACCACCATCAAGAACATTAGCGCTCTCTTGAGCCTTTTGATGTAGCATGACTTTGTGTAGCACTTGTCACACAAGTAGAACAAAATCGAATCAAATATAATGAAGTGGTTCTGCTATGATCTCTTTGGTTCTACCCCATTTCAATAAAACCAAAGATTCCACATTTTAGTGTATATCGACGTTTATGTTTTCACATCAACCTTAATAAGTTCTTATAGGTAATTTCTAATTTTATCATTGACCTTTTACGTGTTTCATTGCCTTATTTAGATTCTTTGAAACGTCCTAGGTTGCGGGTTTCTATTATTGTTTGTAATTTTTCTTCTTTACTACAATTGTTTGTAATTTTTCAACACTGAAGGTTGACTCCCCTAGCATTTATTCTGAAGGTTGTGAACGATGTGAGACTCTCAGAAGTTAGAACTATTGCTATAAAAGAGTTAAAAAGACCAGACCATGGGGATCAAAACTGTCACCTTTAGTTCACCTTAATTAACAACCACTGCTTAACAATGAGACATCCCAGATTAAGTTACTTTTACTACATATTCTATAATTTGATATATTATTTGATATACATTGGTTCAAACTAGTTTAATTAGGGACTCAATGATATAACCATTAGGTAATTATCGGTCCAAGTTTAATAACACACTTAATAAATACTACAAAAAATCTTATAAATATGATCATTGTTTCGGGTGACTTTTGATTTTAAGTTTTCATCATTCTTTTAAAAATTAAAAGGATAGTTTGAAAATTCAAAATTGAAAATCAAAAACCAAATTTTATGATTTTGAAATATATTTTAAAATTATTATAAAACATTTCAAAAAGGGATTAAAACAAATTTATTTTTAAAATATAAAAAACAAAAAGTTGACAACTATTTTGAATGAGATCTAAGCTTTTGAGCCAAATCAAGCACGAGGTCATTAAATTCATACAGGGTGGACTAAGACATCTTATTTCCTTGGAAAGCAACATAACTCTTTTATGCCTGCTTGTTTGAATTCGAATCATATCCAGAATAGAGTATAGGAGAATTCCAATTTAAAAGATAAAGATAAAATGATGTTTGAATGAGATGAGACCGTTCTTGAACCTTTTAGGCATAGGACACAACGAGTATAAAGGTTTTGTAACGTTAATAAATAATTTTTTAAATGGGAGAAACTTAACCATATTATTAATAGTGCTCCCAATATTTATATACTTTTTTATCTTCATATATATTATTCAATGTAAGAATTTTTAACAGAAGAAAATAAGTCTCATAATAAATATTATTCGCACGCACTTCTCAACCCTTCATTTGATGAAAATACTGAAATAATTTTTTTACGCATATAAAAACTTCCAAAATTGAAGGCTCATTAACTATGGACCCTAGAGGGACACTCATCTCGCTCACCTCAGCCATTCATTTGGTGAAAATGTTAAAATCATTTTCTAACAGGCATAACAATTTCCAAAAAAGACCATTAATTATGGACCCTCCACCCTAGAACCGGCTATGAATTGGATTTATTACGCATGCAAATGAGAGAAAAATAAAAAGAATAAAAAGAAGAAATGTATGGAAAGGATTCAGCATCGGTTGTTTTGTGGAATGCAATATTCGATCGAGCTATGTTTTATCCCAACTATTAACCATAAAGTATATCCCTCAAATTCATGCACGTATACAAAATGTATGAATTAGTTGTCCTTTAAAGTACCACGTATACCAATTCTATTTACTTTTTTGTGGTCATCATAATTTTGTTGTATAGTAATTAGCCACTATTGTTGTAAATACCTTCTTATCAATCCTCTCATCTTTGCTTGTTCCTTTTAATTTACATGGATTATTCTGCACAACAGGAAAGGATATTGAAGTGGGTCATATAACAATATTCCTGCTTTCCCCCCAAATATATCTTCCACAATCAATTTAGGTGGTGGCCAGCAACTGGTCAACATGGTTATCTTATCCTTCTGAAATATTTTCCATAGCGGGTGGCAGGGCAAGCGTTCATTTAATTATTTTCTAAATTGTGATAACCGACATATATATATATATATGAAAAACTCTTTTATATGAAAGTGAAAGGAGCGGTCGCACGACTATATAATGAATTATTGAGATTAATCGTATAAGTTTTTAAAAAAGTCATGAAACTTTAAATCATTATGTGACTTTAAAAAATTTATATATATATATATATATATATATATATATATATATATATATATATAAAAGCTAAAGTGGAGTGGTTAAGTATGGATGAAGACACAATATATATGTCGTGACATGTTTGATTCGAAATAAAATTAAAAAAAATACACTACAACATGTTTTTTTAAGAAAATAACATTTTTATTTATTAATTTCGTTAAAAGTTGTCGTGTAAGTAAACAAATATATGTCTATTCATATAATTAGATATATATTTATAATAAATCTCAAAACTTTTATTTTTGAGTCAAATTAGACTTTTAAAAAATTTCAAATCAAATCAAATCTTTAAATTATCAAGTAAACAAGTTAAACTCTAGTCTTATATCTTAAAAAGCATGTTATGTTAAACCTATAAAATCTCAACCCATTTTTGCTCTTAGTAATAACATGTCAAGCCTAAAAATAAAACATACAGATATGAAGTTAACTTAAACTTTGAAACTTTTAAAAGACTAAATTTATTGAACTAAAACCTAGTTTATGATAAATATTTTTGCCCCACTAGTGTAGAAAAAGTCTATAAATTCGGTTAAAAAAATGCGATATGAACTCGGTTGTGAGAGCGAGTTCGTTATAGTTGTGTTCGTAGGTAACAAAGGTATTAACCCGGTTTAAAAAACCGAGTTCATAGAGCCAATATATGATCTCGTTATAAGAGGAACCGAGTTCATACTCTATTTCTAGGTCAATCTATGACCTCAGTTTTTGGATAAACTGTGTTCATACTTTATTTCTGGATTGACCCAGAAACAAAGTAATGAACTCGGTTGTTGCTTAAACCAAGATAGATTGACCCAGAATATGAACTCGATTTAAGCAACAATAGAGTTCATAGATGTCCTATGAACTCGATTAATCGCAGAACCGAGTTCGTAGTTAGGATTTTTTTTAATTATCTATTTTGTTTTTCTATAATCCCAAACTTGCAAATAGCAAAATTGACCCAATACAAGTATACATATATTCCAAACAATAAATGTATATACACAAAATCCTAAAACTAAAACTACTAAAACTAAATAGGTTTTCCTAACATATATACATACATAAACTATTAAAACTTATACTCATATACCTATATTATTGTCCCCTAATCCTTAAAAAATATATGGCCCATTGCTCCCAAATATCCTTAGTCTCTTTTGTAGTGTATGGGGACCAATCCTGAAAAACCTGTATGTGTGTGTGTGTGTATATATATATATATATATATATATCTGTGTGTTAGTTATTTTATTCTACAAATACACATTTTACATCATTATACCCCAATTTGTTTGAAATTAATGAATTGGTTATGAAACTTACAGTTGCCCATTTATCAGTAATGTTTGCTTCAACGATGGTCTGCATTGTCTTCATCACATAGTACCCACACTCATATCCTCTTGTCTGTCTACGATACTACACAATACATATACAAAGTTTGTTAGTATTTGCTTCAGATTATAAAAATGAAATATGTACTTACTTCAGGGAACAACCATTGCAATCTTTTCTTTGTGTTGACACCTTTCAATCTGTGATATCCACTTACAGCCCTGTTGAAAAAAATAAACACCAATTAGAACTGTCAATATAACAAGCTTGTTCATTGTTCATAATAAAAGTACCAATGTTAACTTATGTTTCAACACAAAGCTTAAGTTGTTGAGGAACTATGCCATATACTGAACAAATGTAAACTGCCAAGTTATCTTTTGGGTAGATAACCACAAGAAGCCAGTGAGCACTGAAATGAAATAGAACCAAGTTAGTACTCAACACACGAACGAGTGATATACATTTATATAAATATATATACTAAAAATAGTGTCAACTTGTTAATGTGTGGTGCCAAGTAAACTTTCTTCTTGGACTCAGTCATCCAGTTCTGTATGTAGGCTTGGATGGCAATGTCCTTAGTCTCACTCCCCTATATGGCCTCGGGCTCCAAAAATCCAATTGTGTGATCTTTCCCTTCAGCCACACATACATCGTGGATATACCTACAATATATAGTCGATGAAAAACATTAGTACACATAAAATTGGTAAATATGTGTTTACATGTGTAAGTACTTACATCTCCCAAAGTTGTATAATGGACATGTTGAGCATGATCTTCCCATTCGTAATCTTCGATATGTCATTTTGATCAACATATACGAGAACGGTGCTTGTCCTACCGAAGACGTCCGGCCTCCACGGCACCTGGGCGGGTGTGCCATATATATCAGTACATACTCTTCATAACTCGCGTATGGGATCAATTGGCTGCCTCGGACCTGGGACTTCCCCCTATAATTGACAATAACAGGAAGTAACATAACTATATACATATAAAATTAAATAAATAAATGAATATATGACTTTTTAACATACCTGATCATTAGCAACGACCTTAAACAGGGATATGGGCCATATGAGGAAGGCGTCGAGCACCTGTGAAACGTGGAATACATCATCTGTAAGCACAGGAACCACCATGTCACTATCAGATGTGATAACCTGGACCACGAATACGCTTGACATGCCATTCAGCAAGGGTTGCCCATGAACCATCAACCCTGTACTGTACACCATCCCAATGGCAACTGGGTCAAGTACTCCTTCCAAGAACAACTGACATCTTCTCCCAAGGTTGATACCAATGCTTGTCCCATTAGGGTCTGCTCCCATACACGATCCCTTGGTGCTAATAGGCACCAGTGAAGGTACAATAACTGGCTTAGGTACTGGAGGATCAGCTACAGATTGTGACATGTGAGCTACCTGTAACTTCTCGGTCAATGCAACAATCTGTTTGGCCTGTATGTCCATGGCTTCCTTCATGCTTCTGAATCTCTCATCGTACTCAGAAGCTAGCTGAGCCTTGGCCTCACTTAGCCTCGACTCGAATATCCTCACTATCTCACCTGATGATGAAGATGCAAATACGGTGAATGGGCCGTACACACTACAGATAGTATGGCCTCTACCTACAACCCAAACTCTACCAAGGTTCTCCGGTCGGTCGATGGCCATAGTCAATATGTCCTGTCGATCATCAGCAACAATGCTCCCTACATTGAGATAACTACTAACTCATACTATAGAAGATAAAAATTAAACCATCATCAACAATTAACTTTGAATGCTAAAATACAAAATATAAACTTCTTGCTTAAATATTCTATACTTACAATCTTCTCCATAACCTGTTGTGCCTTTGAAGAAGTAAGTCACCTGTTTTCTTTGTACGCACCCACTTCCATTTCTTATGGTGCGAGGGGGAGGAGGAGGATCAGCAGAGTTAGGGTCTATCTAGCTGGCCCTCTCAGCAGTCAACTGTTGCTTAAGAAGATGATATCCACCACGCGAAAGTTTATGGGGACAATCATTCTTCCCTCAAATATCCTGAGCCTTCTTCCTAACCTCTTAATTCAATTGCAAACAAAAGAATAATGAGTTATAAAAATCAATTACAAATAAAATAAGACATTGAACAGAGGTTTTTGACTTACATCCCAATATGAAGTTTGTCGAGATGCAACAAAGGCATCCTATGTGTCACGATTAATCCACTCCCACTTCTCACCGGGAAACTCTTCCTTGCGCTCCTTAAAAACGTACTCACGAGTGAGTTTGGTCTTGAAGGCCCTTACCTCTTAGCAACACTGGAGAATACCTTCCTCCTCAAGGTATTCATTGGTGGGATCTCCTAAGTAGCCGACAATGAAAAAACATAAATTGATTAGCATAACAGAAATAATAGATGAGTAAACGAAAACTTATACACAACAAATCATACCTGAACATCCTCCCAAATTTGGTTTTTCAGGACCTCCTCGATGTGATCCCAATCTGGAAGAGTAATAGGGACCCGACTCCGGGCCAACACTCCCAAGTAACTACTAAACTTGGCCTGGTTCGGCCCAGATGCTCTCCCCATATTGACGTCAATATCAACACCTACTCGATCTCCCTGATATCTAAGAGTGATAATATCATCCATCTGTGTCATACCTTTCTATCGTCTGGAAGATCTATCTGAACCCTTCTGTGATGCCATCTATACATGCGTAAAAGAAGAACCATTTGTCAGTTGATATAATAAACCAAATAAGATAATACATATTTAATAATTTATTTAATAACATATTTAATAACAAACACCATAAAATACAACATATTTAAAGGCCTTAAAAAATAATACATACTTATGTAGTTGATATATTCTTCCATATGCCTTCATGATGATCATCACGAGTTGCTTAGACTTTATCTGTGTGCTCTACTAGGTTTATTGTTGGTAAACATATTGTAAAACAAAGGTATCCAAGATATCAGGACTAAGATCCCCTATGTCGGCATCTCCAATGTTGGGTATACTTTACATAATAACTGACCATCTTTTGTTAGACGGGTCAGTAACATAAAACACTTGTTTCACTTGAGTCGCCATAATTAAAGGCTCTTCCTTATGGCCCACCTTGTTGAGATCAACCAAAGTGTATCCAAACTCATTAGTTTTCACACTGTGATTTCTATCCACCCATTTGCATTTAAACACAAGTACTGTGATGGAACCATAATTAACATCCAGTATTTCTACAATCACACCAAAATAACACAACTCAACCATTATAGGATTCTTATCTTTTGTAGTGGAGAAATGCATTGACTCGGCCATTACCATAACACCAGTGTTTTGCATTGTGCTCTTGTCATCCTGTTCTTTTGTATAAAATGAGTACTTATTTATGTCATACCCACTTAAAGTGAAGACATCAAAGTTGGGTTCTTGAGCTAGATGTTGTAGGTTGCAGATGTTGATAAATTTTTCATGATAGTCATTCTGAACCATTGCATGAAAGTTTTGTTATGTTCGTTCAACACCCATCTCTCAAACATTCTTGGGTTGTTCCTCTTCACCAGGTGCTTGTGCTTATCTAAATAAGGCAAGACTTCGTCAGGGTTGTTCAATATATACAAATGTGCTTGAAGCACTTCATCTCGTGACTTGTTTTTCAATTTTAGACCAATTATACCTTTACCGGTAATTCTTCCCTCATGGTGTGTTTTGGGAATCCCAATACTATCAACTTGGGACATATAGCTATAAAACTCAATTGCCTCCTTTGCCACATACCGTTCTACGATCGATGCTTCTGGACGGTGTTGGTTTTTGACATACCCTTTCAATATCTTCATGTATCGCTTAACGTGGATACATCCACCTCAAAAACACAAGACCACATAACCTGACCTCTTTGACTAAGTGAACGATTAAGTGCACCATGATGTCGAAAAAGGAATGAGGGAAATACATCTTTAATTGACATAGTATATGATCTGTCTTGAACCAGGGTCTAGAGATCCGGACTCAAGTCAGTCACAAATAGTATGTAAATACCGTATAGGAGACCGGATGTATGAATATCCGGTGTAGGTATCCGTTGTCCTTGAGCAGAGAGAGCGGACTGGGCGTCTTGGAGGTCCTTCACACCGACCTAACGCGTTGATGTGGGCGAATGGTGGTGTCACCTGCAATGATTCTCCGACGCTCAAGTCAGTGATAATATTCCAAGTAAGGAATGTATTTCAGAGAGTAATTGTGCATAGAATCAGTTGAAGATCCCTCACTTCATTATTGAAATGAGTTCATATACCTGATTGGCTCGTTTTTCGAGGACTCGTTAGTGGGGAACCACTAACTCCCATTAGCATTATTATATTGCGCACTTACCAGCATGATTGGGTCAAGTGGCTATTTTATATTGAGCATAGAGAATATAGACTAGGATTGGGGAACAAGTTGACCATTCCCGTGAGCAGAATTTGGCTCGTAGTGCAGGGAATTATTGATCGATCCCTGTAGCAATTATCCTTGTCTTTAGCACGGTGACGTGTGTATTATCCGATGTCATGGTGTTATCCTGAACAACCGGTATAGGGAGAACGCCTGATACGGAATTACAGTCCGGATGTATACCGATGACACCGGTTACACGTTGATGTCTTGACAAAGACGTTGAAATATGTCTTGCAGATCGGATACCGGTATTGAGACCGGATCAGTATAATAATTACTTCCTCTTCCAATGATGCCAATGTGTCAGGGTCAATAACTTTACAACAAATAGCATTAAAAAAAATACACAACCTTGTTATCGCATCCCTCATATTTTTAGGGAGAATGTCACGAATGACGATAGGAAGAAATTGCTGCATCAACATGTGATAATCATGAGACTTTAAACCGACTCACTTCAGATCCTTAAGGGAAACACGACTTCTCAGGTTAGAACCATAACCGTGTAAAAGTTTCACACTTCGTAAACATTCATAGAAACTTATCTTTTCCATTTTTTACAATGTATGACACGATGGGGACAAATAGGTGCACTTGTCATTCGACTGTGCATACAATTCTGGTCGTATACCCCTAAGTTCTAAATCAAGATGAGAATTCAAGCCATTCTTTGTCTTACCCTATATATTCAACAACGTCACAATAACACTATCACACACATTTTTCTCCACGTGCATCACATCAATATAGTGTCTCATATCAAGCTCCTTCCAATACGGTAAATCAAAGAATATCAACCTCTTTTTCCACATCCTCTACATACTATGTCGCCTTTCATACTTGCCAAGGGTCATATTTAAAAATTTGATCCGTTCAAAAACTTCTTTACCGATTAATGTTGGATGAACAATATCAAACTCTTATTCACCATTAAAGGCCTTCTTTAACCTTCGGTATGGATGATCTGCTTTTAGAAACCTTTGATGTCAAAGGTAAACCATCTTCTTCCCATGATGTAGTTATTGGTAACAAGTGTTGTCCTCACATATGGGACACGCTTTGTGGCCCTTTACACTATAACCAATTAAGTTGCCATAGGCTGGAAAGTCATTGATTATGTAGAACAACATTGCATGCAACTTGAATGTCTCACCCCCGAATACATCAAAAACATTATCTCAAGTATCGAATCAATGGTTTTAAGTACACGTCAATATCGTTACCCGGTTGTCTTGGATCTGAGATCATCATCGATAGCATCACATATTTTCTCTTCATACATAACCATGGCGGTAGGTTGTAAATAAATAACAAAATTGGCCATGAAATATGTGTAGTGCTTAAGTTACCAAACGGGTCTGTTCCATCTATGGCTAGTTCGAGTCTTCAACTTCTTGGATCATTTACAAACTCTAGAAATAGTGAATCCAACTTCTTCCATTGTAATCCATCTACCGGATACCTAAGTTGTCCATTAGTCAATCTCTCCTTAGAATGCCACCTCATCAACTTTACATTATCTTCATTGACAAATAAATGCTTCAATCTAAGAATAATAGACAAATACCATAATACCTTTGCAGGAGGCCCTTTGGTGTATACCTCCTCACCAGAATCATTGTCTTTCTTCTTATACCGTGATAACCCACACGTTGGACATTCATGCATCATTTCATACTCATCTTCATATTACACATAATCATTTGGACATGCGTGTATCTTCTTATACTCCAACCCTATGGGACATAAAATCTTTTTAACCTCGTAGTTACAACTTAGCAAGGTATTACCAACTAGAAGCATGTCTTTCAATAGTTGCAGCGATTCAATAAAACTTTTATCCATCTACCCATTTCTTAGCTTCAAGTTAAACAATCGTAAAACCACCGATAACCGTGTGAAATTATGCAATTTGGATACAACGGGTTCTCTGAATCCTCATAGAGAGTTTCATACATATGTGCTCTTTGGAAATTTTCTTCGCCCACATCATGAATCATTTTTTCAAGTCGATCATCTATATAATAATCAATATCACATGTATAATCTTCACTTTGACTTACATTTATCACACTCGGCGTGACAACATGTTCACCATGCCATATCCAACGTGTATAACTCTTGAGAAAACAATCACATAACAGATGTTCCCTTATTATTTCCAGGCCTAACAGATGTGTATTCCTACATTTAACACAAGGGCAAAAATATTTTCCATTATTGTCTTCGACATTTCAAAATACAAAATCTATGAACATTTCAACTCCACTCTCATACACATCAATTAACCGTGATGCATTAATCCAACTTTTATCCATGAATTTGGACCCCATGAATTTGGACCCCAATACAACACTTACAATGTGACACTATTAAACACAGAGTACACTCGATCAATTAAAATTAAGAAAATCATTCAAAACGTATGATTCTTAACTCATGCAATAGATGTAATGTATTACATCAAACATATTTTGATTCAACTTAGTAGAGCACACCTATGGAAAAACATTAATCATACTAGGCTAGTCATTTCTATAATTGGTCTCTTATAAAAAAAATTACCCAAATAGATCTCTAATGTTTAAAAAGTTAATTCAACAAATCATAGAGTCAAGTGGCAATCATTTTAAACACTTAATCATCACATAATCTTCACTAACATAAATTAAACACCGAATATCGACCATATAGTCCTTTCTTACTCCTTCATAAAAAATCAAAGCTTTCATTTAATTTTTGTATCAAAAATCCCTTTATATAAGTGTATTCTTTTAAAAGAAAATTTCAGCATGCCAAGCATAACCCTAAGGTTTACACTGCCTAAGCCTAAGGTTTACAATGCCAAGTTTTAAAATCACCATGGACCCATATGTATATATCAAACACATATATAGTAATAGTAAATGGCAGAGGTAAAACTTGTATATATCAAACACTGCAAAGATAGAACTTGTAAAATCACCATGCACCCACATGTATATATCAAAGGCAATGGCAATGGTAGAACTCATATATATCAAACGCATATATAGTAACAGTCAATAACAATGGTAGAAAACACAATGACAAACACACTCGTAAACACAGAGTACCAATAAGACCAATGTAGTAAGAGTAATGGTATATCTCATGCAGTAACAGTAATGGAGGAACACAATATGAGAAGATGAAGAACCCTAACCTTTTAAACGAGCAAACAGAGTAATGAAGGAAGTGCAAGAAACAAGGCAACAATGGAAGCACGAAAGAGAAAGGAAATGGAAGCACCAACGCAATGGAGGAAGCAAGTAACGTAAAGGAAAAACGTATGAAACCATTCAGGATTTGATGTTTTAGTGTAAGTTTTTAAAGCTACGAACTCGGTTCATGACATAATCAAGTTTTTATTTTTTATATATGAACTCGGTTTTCGACTATAACCGAGTTCTTAATTCTTTTTTAAAAAAATTTTAAATAAAAAAAAGGTCCTAAGAACTCAGTTCAGCGAGAATCATGTTCTTAGTTCTTTTAAAAAAAATTAAAATAAAAAACAAAAGTCCTAAGAGCTCAGTTCAGTGAGAACCTAGTTCTTAGTTCTTTTTTAAAAAATTAAAATAAAGAACAAAAGTAACAGTAAGCAACGCAATACTAACAGGGGCAAGCAAACAATAAGCAACGCAACTAAGAAAACCATTAATAACACTAAGTAACAGTAAGAAAACAATAGTAAGCAACGCATAACAAGGGCAACAAAAAACTAACATTTCTAAACACTATAGGGAAGGTGATGTGTAACGTAAAGAGAAGAAGAAGCCCGCACAATGACAGAAGAAAGTAGAAGCAAAGAGTCACGAGGGAGCAATGAAAGTGGAAGTAAGAGATTGAGGGAGGAAAAACATTCGAAGCAACATTTCACTTGCGAAAGGTTTGTTATAATTAAGAAAGGCTACAAACTCAATTGTTGTTAACAACTGAGTTCATAGATCTCATAAAAAAATTTAAAGAGTCACCCTAAGAACTCGCTTGCAGGTTAACTGAGTTCTTAGTTCTATTAAAAAAATTTAAAATAAAAAACCCAAGACCTAATAACTCAGTTACATGTGAACTGAGTTCCTAGGCTTGTTTAAAAAGAAATTTTTTAAAAAATAAAGGCCTAAGAACTTAGTTGCACACATACTATGTTACTAGGTATTTTTTTTTAAAATTAAAAAGGAGAATATGAAAAGTAAAAACTTGGTTTCACTTGGAACCGAGGTCCTGTATTGTTCTAATAATTTTAAAATTGCCACCGCCTCTTTCTAATCACGTTTTTCATTAAACCGAGTTCATACCCGTGTGTTCGTAGCTCATTTCTACACTAGTGCCTCTAATACTTAACCCTTACCCTATTCTCTCCTTTTCTCTTTTTTGGTTTCTACCTTAATAGCCTCACCTAGACTTTTTTCTCACAAATCACATTGAACGCTAGCTTTTCCCCTCAAATCTTTATGTATATATATAAAGGAAACTCGCAAAGAGTACAAGAGTTTTTTCTTGTCTAATCTATCTTGCATCTCTTATAAGTGTCAATTTTCTTTTCCAAGCTAATGAAAGAGTGTATTTATGTTGAGGGATGATTCATGACAAGTCTCTTCATGGAGGTGCTAGGGTTAGGCCTAGCTACTGCTAGACTAAGATAGACAAGAAAATAGAATACCACTTTCATTGCCCTTAAAGAAAAGTTCACAAAGCTTAAATACTATCAAAAAAGAAATAAAATAAGGCCAAAACAAGGGCTTAAAAATACAAAAAAACTTAAATAAATTCTTTCATCTAGACCGATATTTTTATGGTTTTTTAGGGCCTATTAGAAATTTGGGTCTGTTGTCCATTAATACTCTCGGGCTAGCAAAGAACCTTGTCCATAAGGTTTGGTGAGTGAGCAATAGTGAGGTGGTGTTATGTGAGTATGTGAGCTTCAGGGGCATGGATTATGCTAGTTGGGAACGATTGAGATGGATCCATAGGAGAAAGTGGCATATCGGTGCAGAGGTTGGGCAGGAAAGGTCAAAGGCACTTAATGGAACAATACAAGTTGAGGGGGACAAGGAGACATGCACAGGAATCGCAGCAGAGAGCCCATGTGTAAGCGTGAAACTCAAAGTAGAAATCAAGGATGGAGATAGCATGATAGAAGCTAACAATGAGAGTTCTATTTTGGGGAAATCAAAAGCCTTGGGAGTGGGATTTTAGATGATTACTATGTGTGGGGATTAGATCATTGGGGATCTAATGAAGGAGAGAAGATCGTGTATGTCTCATGGGAAAAAAGTGAGCGAGTGCAACCCTGATCTAATAGTAGAAAGTGTAACATGTGCGACACACTATGATCTAATGGTCCAGACAAAAAACGCTGACTAAGAGAAAAGGTGTGGCCAGATATTGGTAAGTTTAGTGGGTTATGCGAAGGCCCTTTATTTCTGAGTGTGGGGTTTGCTTTTAGTGGTAGAGAACTCCAAGGGTCGAGTTCCAAAGAAACCGAGTCAAGGGAACTATCTGAAAATAAGAAGTTAAGGGGAAACATTGGGAGAGAGGTGAAATACTCCTCTGGCTTATCACCATGATATCGTTGAAGAAGAGACACATGAAATACTGGATAGATGCGAGCTGAAGGGGGTAGAGCCAGTTCGTAGGAAATAGAACCGATCCGTTAGAGGACTTAAAAGGGGCCATAATATTGTTTGGAAAGCTTCTGAGAAACGTGGTGGTAAACACTAACCTACCGGTAAGGTTTCAATCAGAGAATAGCCCAATCACCAACCTCAAAGGTGACATTTTTTATGTGTTGGTTTGCCTGAGTTAGCATGCAAATGCCTTATCTGTTGGAGGTTCTTCTTTAAGGTGCCTAACAAAACTTTTCTTTATTGAAGGATGTGTCAAGGATGGTAACAATAATGGATCCTGAAGCATAATCAAGCACAGAGGGGGCTTGCCGGCCATACAATGCCTGAAAAGGGGTTATGCGAATAACAGAATGACAAGAGGTATTAAACCAATATTCTGCCAAGTGCATAAACTTGTACCACTACTTTGGGTGGTCACTGGTGAAGCAGCACAGGTAGGCCTCTAGGCAACGGTTGGTGACCTCAAATTGACCATCTGTCTCAGGATGATAGAAGGAACTATACTTCAATATTGTGCCTTGCGACCGAAACAACTCCTTCTAAAAGGCACTCAGAAATAACGGGTCACGGTCGGAAATGATGGACTTGGGGATGCCATGCAACTTGCAGATCTCAGTCAAAAAATGTGAAGCCAAAACCAGAGTAGTGAACTTGGTAGGTAGAGTCAGGAAGTACATAAATTTGGTAAGTCTATCACATATCACCCATATCACTGTATGTCCAAAAGATATAGGTAGATGAGTAATGAAATCTATTGTGAGGTCCTTTCATACTTAGTTAGCGGTTGGTAGAGGTTGGAGTAACCCTTGTTTTTTATGGCAGGTATTTGTTCATTTGGCAGGATGGACAGTGTTGGACATATGTTGTAACACCCTCGGTCAAGGAGGACAATCAGTTGTCTCAGTTGAATGAGAGTATCAGGTTTATGAAAAACGTGGATGTTTTTTTATAGAAAACAACCGGGTACATGGTGGTTCATCAACTCATTACACATATATGATTCAACATTGCTTTACAACTTAAATGAAATACAATTTAAAACCTAAACCTAGTCGAAAACCATCCAGGGGATGGGTACGACTACTGCTACCCCCCACTAAGTGATCTACTACCAGCACACTCCGGTGGAGAATACCTTAAAAGAGTTAAGGATGCTCTGATGCACTCCCCATACTCATCGTCCACAACTTGCGTAGTGGAGATCAAACCACGGAGATGATGAGACTTTTTTTCCCTTGGATTACGTCCTTGATCACTCCAACACCCATCTTGAGAAAAGGAGACTGTGTAGCCTGTACATTCAACTTGACTGGAAATTCTTCGGGGATCAAAGGTAACTTTCCTTGTGTATGATATCTCTTTGATAGCCCATCCTTTTCTACCTGGAGTGCATATATAAATATACACCAATAAGAAACCACAAACAACAGATGAGTGGGGTCTAGTATCATTCACCTAAGGGAGATTATGTCATTGTTGACACCTCCTCATGCAAAATACTTACTATGCCTTACACATAAATCAACCAAAGTCGGGGCAATCTCCCCCACATACTGACATTTCATATAGTTACTCATTTATATCTCTATCTTTTTCACTACCATTGGTAATGATCACATAATCCATAACTATAATTGCAACATAATTTATTATTATCAAGCATTTCCCTATTTAATTATATGTATACATCATAAGGACACTCACTAGTTAAATTAAATCTTATCATGCTTTATATATCCCTACTCTTCCCACCACAACACACAGATGACATAGGCATATGGTATAATAACAATCATTGATTTAAAATTAACTAGCTCCCATCTATTAATTGCCTCATTACACATAGCAGTACCATACTCATTTCCAGATCATCATTTCATCTATAAGCAAACATTAAAGTATATGTTCTTCATGGATTCAGTCATAGATACAATCTTCCACAGTTCTATTAATCATGTAAATCATCATACTATCAGCACACAACCACAATCACTATTATTGACTACCAACCAATCTATAGATCAACACACATTAACTACACAGAATATTACACAATTCACTATCCCCATCATCAATCATAAATGTAGTTAGTCAACCAATATGTTATGCATGAGTTAATTTTATTTCATCTTTTTCTTTTATTTATGTCTTATGATGCAAATAGGGCCCATTAGCTCATCTTCATCATCCTCATTTTCAACATCATCGCATCACCTCATCAATACATCTACTAGTGAGAAATGATCTTCGCGGAATACCAATGCAGCCGGAGTCCTTTCGAGTTCTTTACTAGGGGTATATGGACCACAGTCCATTACCAATAACATGGATCCAATCCTCACGTCCCAGACATGGAAATATCACTAGAACCCACACTACACGGTCCTAGAAATGTCTGTTCACGTCAAAGTACTCTTGGCTGGCCACAGACTATCTGGCATCAGGGTATGAAGCCAAGCCATCTAGACACCTGAACCTGAAGGTACTCCCAAGGTTCCTTTTGAACTTGAAATGTGCACGTTCTCCAGTGTACCCCCTACACTGTAATGCAACTAGCCACGACACTTCAATAACAACATCCCATAACAATGCATTATGCATGAATACTCAACATCTTTTATTCTTTTATTTTCACTTTCATCATGTAGTTCCAGATAGGGTCCTCACCCTAATGGGTTATTATCCTTAGAGGCATACTTCTCTCTTAAAGAAGACATGATTCAAATCAATTAGCTTCCCAATATTAGAATCAGCTCTTTTTCTTTGAAACAATATTAATTCAGTAAAGGATCTTAAAAGTAAAAACAATAAAAGACCTGAAGATAAAAGAAAATAAAATCTTGAAAGAAAATTTTATAGAGACTTTTTGTTTACCAACTCTAATTTATAGTTCCGAAAACTAACCTAAAGAACTCTTTGCAACCTTTTTAATCATTAATTGAGGAAAAAATTAGAACTTATTCAGAGTAGAAAATGTCTCAAAATCACTTTACAATTATTTCCCTTCTTAGTCTTCATCATATCATCTTTCTTACTAAAGATAATGACCCTCACGTACTCCTATCCCTTACCCATTTCAATCACAGGGTATCCTCCAACTCATCACCGTAATTCCTCAAATTACTTATAACTATCAGGGCTAAAGGCAAGTTATACTTACTTATCACACCTTAATTCTTATTTATGCCAACCCTTCTCATGGACCCCTACCAGAACTTAAACTGTATTTTACTTTCATTTCACATTCATTCCCATAAATATCATCATGGATTCAATCTCATTCAATTATCATTACTCTCAATTATTAGGTCAGTTACATATAAACTCAATCACGTGTCCAGAATCACTAGTCAAGCATCATACTTAAATCATTCACGCAATTAAACTTATCAAGCACACAACCATTATCAACAACGCTCCATAATGATATATTATTATCAATTAGATCTATTCATCACCTTTCATTTTGTTTATTCAGTACAAAGCAGCATCACTCACACACATAAACATATATATATATATATATATATATATATATATATATATATATATATATATATATATATATTCAGTATTTATCAGTCATATTAAGAATATATAATAATCCTAAGGACCTTCCACAAACATACTTCATTATTATTTTCAACTCATTAGTCTTTTACTTTGCTTACGTTGGAATCACCCTCCTTTACTTAACACTTTTTACATCGAAAAGTTTTAACACAACTTTGCATTATTTTAAATAAACCAAGTGTCCATCAGTTTCGTTAAAATTCACGTTTCCTTATGAACTTATTAAAAATCTTAGGATTTAGAATTATTTGTTTTTAGTTACTAAATAATCCTAGCGTTCCATTTAGTTATTTAGTTAAGGCCTACATTCCCATTTTGCATGATAATACAGCTTTCCATAAAAACCCATTTTCTCCTAGTTTACACCCAAATTTCCCTTACCCCTTTTTACCTTCAAGTACTTGAAATTTCAAACTTAAATTTTCTTCAATTCTTCCAAGATTTCCTTAGACCTTTAACATGTAAATATTTCTATAAAACCCTGGATTAGTTTATTTTTACAAAATCCTTAGAACAATTTTTGCAAAAGATTATTTACAAAATCTAATACTATATTTAAACTTAATTATTAAAAGTTTAAAATTTTCTTATGTTGTAAAGAAAAATTTTAACCTCAACCCCTTTAAAATAAAGTTGGTTCTTAGCCTCTGAAAATTTTACATTTTTATACCTCGTTTTCCTTCTCAAGAATTCTTTCTTAAACATTAGTTACTCAAACACTTATTGTCACCTTTTAATCAACAAATCCTTCATTTAAAAAAATATCAGCATAATTATGGTTTCAGCATAATCATCATGTATAAGGTTTTTAATTCACTAAAACGTCTCACAAGTATTTTCATGAATTTCTCAACAATGAAAACGCCATCAAACGGTTCATTCTCTCAGCCATAATAACAAGTACACACAAAGTTTAATTGGACAACATTCAAACAAATTCCTTATAAATTTCCAAATCACAAAACCACTGTATATTCACCTATGGCCTCTTGGCCTCATCACACCCACATCACATATAGTCATAAAAAAAACTTTTCTCATATTCTCCAAAATAACATACATATTTTTAGTAACTCATAATCAACCCCGGGACCATAAAAACTATCATTCATCACCGAGTACATACATAATAATTTAGTCAAGTCACCAAAACTCACGACTACCCAGTAAATATTTTTGCACAAGATTTGCCAAGAACAAAAACACTATATTATCAATTAAACACCTATTTTCCAGCAATGAAAATCTTTAACAAAATACCACACCACCTTCAGCCACACCCCCCCCCCCCCCCCCCCTCCCCAAAAAACATACAAAATCCTTAAACTTTTAAAGAAATTGACATGAACATTCACACATGCAAATGATTCTTAGCCAACAACAAGAATCACCTATGCCAATCATCACTACCGAATGTATTAAAACTATGATCATGCTTCCAAATTCTCTAAATCAACATGCAATGCTAATAGTACAAATTAATCCTTATAAAACAACATGTACATGTAAAGATCAAGTTTTTTAAAAAAAAGCCAAGACTCCCCCTTATCTAGTGTGTTAGTCGCGGGTTTGAAGAAGGTCAAAGGGGATGTCATTTTTTTTTACTTTTAAGCCATTCCAGTTCCTCTAAAATGGTGATCCAAGCCTCAAAACAATTTGCATAGCTACTGCCATGGTGGAACAAACAAGAAAGGCTCCACCTTTCGTTTGCTAGTGCTCACGGGTTTCCAAGAAGGAGAGGGAAATAACTTCGCAAATGCTTGGTGGTGGCTGTAAAGAAGGAAAATCATACATACATGAAGTGGGTAAGGTGTTTGAAAGGCTAAAATGGACATGCAAGGGAAGAGGATAGCTCTCTGGTTCAAGGGTTCTAAGGAGAGGGTTAGGGTTTGGTGATGGTCTTTGAAGGTGAAGAACGATACTAAGGTGATAGGGAGGAAGATGAGGATGATGATTGTTGAAGAGAGTAAGAAGGATCGGTGGCTGGATGAGGAAGAAAGGACGTGATAGTGGTGGCTGGTGGTTTGCGCGAGAAAGAGGAAGAAGAAAGGGAAATGTAATTTGCTTAGTGTATAAGGGAAAAGCAAAATAGAGAAATGTTAAGTATGAAAAATGGAAGAGGAAAATACAAATATATACATATAGAGAGTGAGAGAGTGTCGTGGATTAGAGAAAGAATGGCACATAAAATTAAAATATTACAAGGGTTTAGAGTTTAGATGCAAAATAATTCAAATAGAAGGCATGCAACCAATAGAATTAATTCATTTATATGGGAAATTAAATATCAAGAGACAAGACATATAAGATCTTGAAATATTTAGAAGGAAGTTTTTAAGACATTTGGTTAGCCATCATATAAAAAGGGTGACAAGACTAGTTAAACAATTAAATGCAAGGTTGTCAAAATTTTAAAGGAAAGTCATGAAATTTATAATAAATTTTAGGATAAGAATTTAGGAAAATGCCCCTTAAAGTTGAAGATTTCATTTTTCCTTTTAAAATGAGCTAAATCACATGAAAATCCAATATCGGATGGAGGAGATATGACCAAAATACAAAAGGCTGTCTGAAGTGGTTTTGAAATAGGTGTAGTAGTTTTATATTTAAAACTGGGATTAAATGGCAAGGATTTTGTAAAACTGGTCAACTACAAAGTTTTAGATCTTTTCTCCATTTTCAAAATAAGCTAGGGTACGAAATTTTTTGATATCGTACAAGGGAGACATGCTCTGAACACCGAAGGTTGTTCAGAGCTAAGTGAAATAACAGGCAGCAACATTTAAAATTAAAACTGGGAAAAATCCATAAGGAATTAAGTTTCAAGGTCTTCACTAAAGTTTTGAAGAATTGAATAAGGAAAATTATAGAAAACAAACAGATTTATTTCGACCACAGACGAAGAAACTGTGATCAAAACATTGACAGATGCATAGACAACTTGAGGAATTAATATGGTGCAAGTTTAAAATAAAAATTTGGCCAAATTCCCAAGGATCTGGCTTTAGAGTTCAACATCAATATTATAGAGGGCTTCGATATGGAATTATAAAAACTGAAACCAAAGCGTTTCGACATCGGGAGAAGGAGTTACGTCAGAAACAAGTTAACAGGTGCAAAAGCTCAATACTCAAACAAGGTTCTTAAGCAGAAATAAATAAGTCGGTACCTAAATCGACTTCCAGAAAATTTATTGGTACATATTAAAGGTATATCAAACCAAACATTAAAGATTTAGGGTGTCCCTCTCACCTCAAGGCCTCTGGTACTTTCTATATCGATTTGTTTCCTAGTTCCGCTCTCGGTACGACTTCTGGTGAATACTTCCTTAGGTGTATATTTTTAAAGTCTTTATTTTCAAAATAATATTACCATGCCATGTCACTAATTGACACCACATCAAGTCTCTATTCATTCTACTTTACCATTTCTAAATTTCATTTCCTTTCTTTCTAAATGAATCCTTTGATTACTTATTCAATTAATTATCAATTAGAAATTTCTCCACTAAATTTCTTCCATTAATTCCACCTAGCTGGTCATAAATCAATTATTCCTATTCATTCTAATAACTAGCTAAATCAAATAATTATTGTTGTTTAACCATTCCTTCATCATCTTTTATTCCATTTAATCCACAAATCACTAATTATTCATCAATATTCATTAAACACTCATCAAGCCACCAAATCACAATAAATAATCTAACCTCATTGCCCCTACAACCATCATATATATTCTAGCTGAAGCCCACACAAAATCATCAATTATTAATCATAACACTGGCCGCAGCCACAAACATAAATAACCACTCTCAAACAATTACAGCATATAATAAATGGCCCTACAGGCCTTTCCTGAAAAGTCCGGGATGTTACATATGCCTTCACATCTTTGGAGAGGCTCGACCAGTAGAATGTGGTAGCTAAACGAGCTAAGGTGAGCTTAAAACCCAAGTGGCCAGTAGTGGGAGTGGCATAAAACTCTTGGACTAGGTTATGGCATAACTAAGGTATGTCTAGAATAAAGATTTTTTCTTTGAAATATAAAATGCCATGAAAGTAGTGGAAAAGCCTTTGCATCATAGGATCTATATGAAACTTGTGTAAGAGGTCCTGACCGTCCAAGTAGGTACTGAAGTAATCTTGAAGGTCATCCAAGATGGTAAGAATAAGCAAAGATAGAGCCATAAGAAGAGGTGGATCTTCTGAGTACTAGCATCAACAACCAAGTTAGATCTACCAGGTCTATAAAAAATCTCAAAACTATAGCCCTGTAGCTTAGTTACCCATTTGAGTTGTTCTAATGTCTGAAAAGACTGCGTTGTGAGATGTTTCAAACTTTGCTGATCTTTATAAATATGAACATATCTCCCCATGAGATACTGATGCCATTTATTAACTGCTTCAGTTACGGCATACATTTCCCGCATATAAATTGAGGAGGATTGCATACGGGGGCACATGCACTTGCTAAAGAAGGTAATTGGGTGTTTATTTTAGGAGAGAACGACATTCGCAGATACACCAAAAGCATCTATTTCAACCATAAAGAGTTTATTAAAATTAGGCAGATTTAGCACTTGCATATTTGTCATTTTGTGTTTCAATTCTGTAAAAGCCTTTGAGGTTGTTGTATGCCATGAAAATTTAGTGGAACGTAATAGATCAATGAGGGGGGCAGCGAGTGAGGTGTAATTACAAGCAAACTTTTGATAAAAACCAGTGAGGCCTAAAAAGCCATAGAGGGCCGTGAGTGAACATGATTCAGGCCAATCCAAAATGGCTTGGACTCTATTAGGATCAAGGGCAACACCATTGCCTAAAATTTGATGTCCCAAGTAGCTAACAATATAGACAACAACTACATATTTAAAAAGATTATCATAAAATTGGTTAGTAGAAAATAACTCTAAAACCAACTTTCAATGAACCATGTGATCAAAAAAAGTAAGATTGAAAATGAGAATGTCATCAAAGAAAACTAACACAAATCACTGAAGGTAGGGACGTAAAAGATCATTCATTGCTGATTGAAATGTAGAGGGAGCGTTATTTAAGTCGAAAGGCAGAACTAGGAACTCATAATGACTATCGAAGGTCCTAAAAGTAGTTTTGTGAGTGTCTGTGGGTGTGACTCGAATTTGATGGTATCCTGATTTTAAGTTAATCTTAGTAAAGATAATTATAGAGCCCAACTCATCTAACAACTCATCAATAGCGGGGATAGGGAATCGGTCTGGGATGGTGACCGTATTAAGCACCCTGTAGTCCACATAAAAATGCCAAGTTCTATCTTTTTTTGAACTAAGGGGTCTGGGGAAGAAAAAGGGCTAGTACTAGGGATGATAATGCCTTACTAAAGCATGTTTGTGATGATTTAGATCATGGCCTTTTCTTGGAGTGGGGATATCGATGTGGTTTGACATTGATGGGTAGGGTGTGTATGTAGAGTGGGATGTAATGGTCATGTGGTCTAGATAGGGGCAGGCCATGGGGTTCCTGAAAAACCTTTTTAAAGGTGTTGAGAAGGGTTTGGATTTCTAGAGGGAGAGAGGTTAAGGCTATTAGGGTGGAAGCATGGGTATGGGATAAAATGGGTTGTAAGGATAACAAGTAAAAAGATGCAATGGAATTTGTGTGTATAAGCTGGGTGAGTTAACGGGGGAAAGGACAATATTAGTTTCTCTTGTAAGAGTAATAAATTGATTGGCATGTGTGAAAGACAGACTAGGGATCGCAAAGTCAGATTGAATGGGGCCAAGAGTGCATAACCACTCCATGCCAAGAACTTCATTGGCACCCTTAATAGGTAGCAAGTAAAATGGGATGTGGAAGGCATGATTTTGAATTGAGATAGAGACCTCAGGGCAAAAGCCGGTGCAATGAATTTGAGCACCATTGCCCATAAAAACTGAGAATTTATGGGTTTGTTCACCTGAAAATTTTAGGTGTGAGGAAAGTCATGTTTGGATGATGTTATGAGAGCTCCCTATGTCCACTAGAATCATCGCGGGGATGTCAGAAATGTGACCTATAAACTTTAGTGTACGAGGATAGGGTGATTGGTAAGTGCCTGGGAAGAAAGATGAAAGTGAAAGGCATCTTGGACATCTTAAGTGGTAAGAGGATTTGGTAGGATAGGGGAAAGTTGGTTATGTGGAGTGAGTGGGGACGAATTAGGTAGGGATAGAAGCCCATAGTTTGGTTCCAAGGAATTGAGGGTTGATGGTATCTGAGCATCATCATCTACCAGTAGTAGAAGAAAGCGACTAGTCGAACATTTATGGCCAGCCACAAATTTTTCATCATAGTTGTAACATAGGTCATGTGCTTGGTGTTCTTGCATTTGAGACGAAGTTAATTTTTTTATAGATGAGGGGGTAGGGTGAGGTTTCACTGGAATGGATGGGTCGGAGAAAATTGTATTGTTGGGTTAGGTGGGTGTGATTGAGGGATGTGGAAAATGGGTAGGTCTGGGTTTGGAATCCTTGATTTTTATCTTCAACCAATTTAGCAAGGTAAATAGCTTGATGCACTAGGTGAGGGTTTAGAATAGCCAGCTTACGTCTGATTTTTGAAATTAAACCAGAAATAAAACAATTTAGAGTGTCTCTTGATTGAGGCCAACAACCATGTTGGACAACTTTTCAAATTTAACCTGGTAATCAATGATAGATCCATATTGTCTTAACTTAAAAAGTTCAACTTGATGATTATCATGAGTGAAAGGTCCAAAACGTAGAGCTAGGGCCCATGTGAACAATCCCCAATCAGTGAGTTGGTTGTTTTGATATCCATTGTACCAACCGAGAGCATCTCATTTCATATAAAAAGCAACCCAAGGGAGAGATGTTGTTCCATGGCAATTTGTTAAACTAGGAAGAAATGCTCAGGTTGAAATATCCAATCAAGGGGTTCAGACCCATTAAACACATTTAGGATGACTTTAGATGGGCTTGTGTTTATTTGGGCAGCAGGGTTAAGGTTTGGGAAGAGGTTTAAATTAGGGTTATGAAGAAAAAAATGGGAAGGTCGTGGGGATGAAAGGTTGAGGGATGGAAAAAGTGGGTATGAGGGAAGAGATTGGATGAGAAACAAGTGGTAAATGGCCAAATCAAATTGAGTGAGTAGACGCTAAGGTAGTTTGGATGGTTACGGGTAGGGGGTTGGTGTAGGTGGGGTCCTACAAAAAAAAATTGAAGCAGTAAGAGAATGTAAGATTTCATGAGCAGTACCCAAGGAAGAGGCAATAGTCACCTCAGGTTGGAAAAAACGAAGACTTACGGTTTGACCCATAAGTGCAGCAAGAGCTTCAATGCGTCTGTCTGGAATTTGCTCAAGATTTTGATTTCGAGAAACATGAACTTGTTCAGCTGGTGTTCTAGATTGGCTACTTTTTTAGTGAGTTGAGAATCTAGCTGGGTTTGCATAGACCCCATTTTGTCAGTGAGGGCCTGTAGGGCTTCTTCCACATCCTTAGACGTAAGTGGTTTGATAGGCATAGAGAAGGAAGATGAAAGCACCAATGATGGAGGTGCTAAGGTTAGGCATAGCTACTGCTAAATTAAGAAAGAAAAGAAAACAAAATACCACTTTCATTGCCCTTAAAGAAAAATTCACAAAGCTTAAATACCATTAGAAAAAAAGATAAAACAAGGCCAAAACAATTAGGCCTGAAAATACAAAAAAAAAAACTTAAATAAAATCTTTTATGCAGTCTGGTATTTTTATGGTTCTTTTAGGCCTATTAGAAATTCATCATCACTCATGACATTTTATGTTACTAATATCATTGTTGCATAACTATCATTTATTACATTGTTGGGTGGTTAAAAATACTTTTAAAATCAATTAAAAATAATTTTTAAAAGTGGTTGTATGGTCTTTCAAAAGCATTTTTATAAACGATTCTTTTTTCTTATTGCCTTTAAAAGTGGTTCGTTTTAACAGGTGTAACATTCAATTTTAAAAGCTTGAAAATCCGATTTAAAATTCCTTTTTTTTGGGTCGAAATCGGTTCCTACGACTGGTTTTAGTAGATTCTCTTTTTTTTTGGGACAATAAATGTAGATATATATGATTTTGGTAAAAATTGTCCTAACTTGTTGCGTTTGGGCCGTCATAGCAATTGGGCTTGTTTTGTGGCTTATGCTGTTAGCCCAGAGTGTGCCTGTATGTTTGTGGGTTTTGGGACTTTGTTTTCTTCAATGCATTTTATGTTGACGAAAAGAAGAATATATAAAAATATGGAATATGTATTTTAAAAAATATATTTAGGAAAACTGAAACATATCATTTTTTCTTTTGCCGCCAAACATTTCGTTTGCAGTACGGAACCTCACTCTAATGCAAGTGTTTTTTTTTTTTTTGGGTCCATCTCCAATCCAAGTTTAATCACTATTGTTTTAGTGTTTGTGGACCCAAATGAGAAGAGAAATCAAAAGTGACCCATTGTCCATTTTACACTATTAACGTCCTCCTAGCTATATATCTAATTGGTTGAAATGATCCACCTTTGATTTTCTATTAGTAAATTCTTAGATTTTATGAATGAAAGAAATCTCTACTAAGAGAATTGATTTTAATGTGATATAAATTATTTCTGATAAATGATCTATGTGGTTATAAAAAAATAATAAAAAGGCTTCAAACATATACACCACTATATGCCTCCACAACATGCACCATCCGTGTCAGCAAGTTTTCATCAATACTTTAAGCAAAGTCATTGAAGATTTATAGATCAACATCAATATGTTTCCCACTTCTACCCACAGTTTCAACTATGATTAAAAAAAAATTGACTGTTGCGCTATACAGCCATGCTTATCCAAATCCTCGGGGTATGAGCTATACCATTCCCATCATCCAATGATCAATTAGATAACTCGCTTTGTCCCTGAAATTGTAGAAAGCGTGGGACATGCTACCTTAAATAAATAAATGAAATTCTATCACAATATGATCCAATTATTGAAGCAAATTTATAATGTACTAAACTACTCATCTCATATGAAATTACAGTATGATAAAAAAAATGACTAAGACATGGTCACCTGAAATCCATAGAATCATACTTACTTTCTATTCGTTGACACAGTGATAGCATATTAAGTCGTCAGGGAACGAAGAGAATAATGCAAAGAGAAAAAGTAAAAGATTAAAGAAGCAATGAAGTCGTCCAATCGATTGGAGCCTTGAACAATGACCAGCTTTCAAAATTGCTTTGAAAACTTGAATGTGATTAGTCTTTGAACAATTGAAGCTACCGGGGGCCATCAAAATTCTCAAGGGGCAGCGGGTCAAACCAAGCACCCTTTATTTTAATTTTTGTTGTGGACTTTGGTTGTGCTTCAATGCCCTGAAATTTGCCGGCGTGCCAAATGGAAGAATTTTCAACCAAAGATTGTACGCAATTTTATTTTTAAAATATAATGAATAAAATTATTAACCTGTTTTTGTTATTATTCTTATAATAAATAACAAAAATTTTACCTCCCTCAATTCGATAGGGTCTGAGAGGGGTTTCCATGTCGTTCCACCTAACACACCGATATTTCATATTGTGAAACGAAATAGAGTGGTACCTAGAAAGACTCTCTGACACTTAAGTCAATATACCATATCAATATCAAAGTTTGAGCGTTAATGTTGGTTGAACGTACCTCATACATATTAAATGAGTAGTATTGATATAATTGAATGGTGGCTAAGTCTTATGTAGCTTATGTCAACACATTTTTTGTAAAATTTGGGAGACACTGATACAAACAAACATTCTTGACACCCTTGATACCCTTATGGATGTTGACAAGTATGTCCTAACGTGTTTCTCAACCTTTATTTGATACCAAATTTTGTTGATACTGTATGAGACATTTCAATATCAAATATGTTTTTTTATAGTGACAATCTAAATACACTCTATACTAAATATATGTTCATTACTACCGGTATAGACACTAAAATACTAAAATCGTATCGGACATAAATCACAACTAACACAACATATTGAGCTAAAATGTACATAAGAGTTATATTTAGCTCATTTTTTGACTAAAGACAAATCAATCAGACCTACTAGTACCTAGGTCTCCTCACATATACTAATCGTCATTCGTCTCACACTTAGTTTGTTTTGCTTTCTTTTTTTTCTCGCTTAAAACGATTAGTCGATTATTAGTATCGTATATTTAACTCATTAATTTTTAATTGGTTTGACAATCAATTGAACGACAAACATTTGACACCTTATTGATTATTTCACACTTTAATTTACAAATTTTTTATTTTAACTTCAATTTAGAAAAAACATTTTTAATTATTTTAATTTATCATTTATTTTTACTTCCCTATAAAAGTAAGTTAATTACAAATTTTAAAAAGTTTAGAATTTAAGCTTGTAAGCTCACCCCACCATTTTAATTTTAGCTCATAAAAAACTCAATTTAAATTTAATTCAAATAAATAAATCAAATCAAACCAAGACAAATTCTTCTCAGGACCGAGGAGGAGAAATGATTTGCACATGATGATTTAATTTAACGGTAAAAGCTTGGGAAATTCGGTGCTTAGTAATCATAAATGGAACATTGTTTTTTTTTTAATTGAACATGTCTTTTTAAAACGCCTACTACTACTCTAATAATAATAATAATAATAATAATAATAATAATAATAATAATAATAATAATAATAATAATAATAATATCCAATGTCAGTTTATTTTTTCAGAAATCTATCCCATCACTCCTTACATATATATTTCACCTTGTGAAATTTAAGGTGTTTAAGAGTTAAACTAGATTGTGATTAACCGTTAAATTAAATCAACTCAAATTGAGAATTATAAAAATTGTCAAGTAAAAATTATAAAATCAAAAAATCTTAGATGCACGAGGCGGGAATATAAGGGAATAGAATGAAGTATTAGATTTATTTAAGAATATATGACAAATAAATAATAACAATTAATATTAACAGTAAAGTTCATTGAAAAGATGTAATAATAATGAGACGATAAGGAATAAGATATCTCATAGAAGCAACTCTATTCTTTTTTACGAAATGATAAAACTAACTGGAAAGGAATACAACAAATGACTATGAGAAGTTGAGCTGTATATATAAACCACATTCATAACCCTTCATTTATTCACTAGTGTAAAAAATGGTTTTAACCATGGTTAAAATTGGCCTTTAACCACGGTTCTACAACCGTGGTTGTTCCCAGCGTGGTTATAGGTGTGGCCTTTTGACTACGGTTTTGAACCGTGATAATAAACCACATATGATCACGGTTAAATGACAACAGTGATCAAAAAGGAACTCCTCAAATTGCTGCTTTCTAGGCTGAATGTTTTTCTTTTGCAACTTTCTCCGATTATGTCCATCAGCCAGAAAAAATGTCACAAGTATTAACATTGGCATAACAATTGAAATTGCTTCATTTACAAAACCAACAAACAATTGAAGTGGGACATTACAAGTCCATTTATAGAACCAACAAACAATTAAGACACTAAACTAACCTAACCGAGCCAAAGTCCAATCAAAAATACTTCTAAATTACACAACTAAACAATACAAATAAAGAAACTAGTCTTCAGTATCCACAACATCTTCAACAACACAACCAATATTCTCCTTGCTCATCACTAGTTGTACTTCTATCAGAGCAAGCCACATCCCTACTACTCCTCAAATTCTACAGCAGCTTCCTCTTCTCATCATCATCTGAACTTCTGGGCCTATGAACTTTCTGACCGGACCTCGAAGTATTTGTAGCTCTAACGTAAAATACATGCCTTTTCAAAGCAGCCTCTTCTATGGAATCCAAAAACCGAACCAAATTTCTGCTAATCGACCTCTTCCCATCCACAATCATCAAATCACAACCCTAATGCCAAAATTGAAACTTTCTTGGGGTCTTTTAACAAGAAAAAAATTCCTAACAAGTAAATAAATAATGGCATGGTTGGGGTTACCTGGATGGAATCAAGATCTAGGAGCAAGTTCATGGCTTGAAGGGAGAGGGCGGTGAAATTGACATGGATGTGATTGGAAAGGGAGGATTTGAGAGAGTTAAGGGTGGATTTAATGGAAGCGAGTTGCTGGAGGTGGCTTAGGATTCTAGATCTGTGAACGAGGAAGGAACAAAAATGGGTTTTGATGACACGGGAAGCAGCGTGGCGGAGAGAGTGGTTGGTTTAGTGGTTGAAAGTGGATTCGAGGGATTGGATACGGTAGAGGAGAAAGGAGATGCGGTTGGAATGGGTTTGATTTTGGTGGTGGTTTTGAGTGCGAGTGTTAGAGTAATGGGGGTGAGATTTGGTCAAATGAGAATAATAGGGTGTGGTTGAGGTTAAGAAAGGAGTGATGCCAATTAACCACGATTAGATAAATAACCGTGGTAATAGGGGAGTACATTGACCACGGTTGCAAAACATTCATGGTTATAGGGCTGATATAACCACGGTTACCATCCAACCGTGATTGTAGATCAATTTAAAATTATAAATTATAAAATGCTGGTACCTATGACCACGGTTAGTATCCAACCGTGATTAAATATGTTCTTTATAATTTCAAAAATGCCACCACGCATGTTTTTATCACTGATCCACTTTAACCCGCGATTATATCCTGTTGTTATATCCAATTTTTGCACTAGTGATTGTAAGTGTTATATTAATTAAATAAGTAATTGTTGTAGAAAATCAATGAGGTCAAAAGAGATGATTTAGTATGCAACCCATTGAAGTGCCCAACAATGAATTCATTAATTGTTATTAATTTTTGGATTAAAATAATATTTTTAGAATTTAAAACGATAAATTAATGTTTCCAGACAAGTATCATTTCTTGAAATCACTTGAGGATTCTTAAAATTCATATGGTGTCCACATACTTATCACTCTCCTACTTTAACTTTCCACTTAACTCTCCCTTCCCCAGCTTTTATTTCATTGATGAAGGAAAATCTATATGCTATCATCTTAGGTAATAGTGACACAGGAAAAAAAATCAATCACATGTTAACTTGAAGCATGTTATCAACACAACAAAATAGAATTTAAAAAATAGAGAAATATTGACATCAAATTATCATAAAAACAAAATCATTAGCATCAATTCATTCTTTAAAAAAATATTACATGATAGAGAATTTAATACTATACTTTAAAAAATAAGTGAAGAAAGCATGAAAAAAGCTAACTATAAAAGAAGTAAAGAAGACTAGTAATAAAGAAGAATAATAATAATTTTTTCACAAATGTACATTGAAGTAAATCTATGCATGTAAAATCCCAGTTAATTAATTTAAAAATCTAGGTTTGGCAGGAGAAATATTAATAATTGTCATCAAATTAATTTTAGATTTTTAGAAATCATTATTAATTAACATAAATATAATTTTAAATAATTAGATGTTATGAAATTTATTAAATTATTTGATTGGTTGGTTATTAAGTTTAAATTTTTTTAGTTAAATAGATGATGGTAAATTTTATTTACCAAAAAGTTAAAAGGTAAGTTTTAATTAAAGTTTTAAAAGATAATGTAAAAGAAATGGGTAAATGACCATTGTGCCATTTGAACATTGAAATTCCAATTCTCCTTTCTTCTTCCTTATTTTCATATGAACTTGCTACTTTTCTTCCTCCATATTGTTGTGAGCTTTAGCTCCCAATTGGCGGCTCATTTCACGGCGGACCTTAAAATTAATAGTATTTTTGGGACCATGGCTTTAAAGTGAGTCTTATGGTGCCATCAATTTAAAGCTTTCTCACTCTTACTCACTTTCTCTCTCTAGTTGTGAGTGGTTCATGCATGTGGTCTTTCATTTTCGCATGTTCATGGCAAGATGAAGCTTAAAAAAAGTGCATGATGTTGTGGGTATTCCAAAATGGGTAACAGGGTTTTTGTTTAGGCATTGTTAGGTCCTAAACCGGGCATCGAAGGGTCGTAGATGAACCGGAACGCGATGGCGATATTTGAAAGTGAAAGAGGTAAGAGTTCGGAACCTTAAATTGGAATATAAATTTGGATTGATGAAATAGGTTACTATTTCGGATATCTGAATGTTAATGGCTTGTGTGAAATGCTTAATTATAGACACTTTGAAAGATTGGTGAGTTTGGGGTCTTATCTGGAAGCCGAATGATGTTGGGATATTTGAAACGGTTAACGGACTTGGCAATTAATTTAAAGCTTTAGAGGCTCGGAGTTGAGGTAAGGGGGTGTGTTGGGTTAAGGTTAATGTAGAAATTGTTTACGCTATTTGGTGTAGAGGAAAAGAGTAGATCATAGCCACTATTAAATGATTTAATTAAATTTAGAAACTTGATGATGAGAGATTAGAGAATGAGGAAGTAATGATGAACCATGAATTTTGGAAATGACGAATAAGAGATAAATGAATGAGCGAATATTGATGTGTGATGATCGGAGAATTATAGAGTACCCTATATGGAATAAGTAAATTTGTGAAGTAAAGTGACATAATGTAAAGTATGTATATAGTAGTTTATAAAATCGAAGGTGAGTCTAAGTGGGTTATGCATATACATAAATGATATTAGTGAGAAACAAATAACGAGAAATATGGTCATTTGTAATTGATAATGCATAAATGATATTAGTGAGATAATAAGACTATGTGAGTAGATGTGAAGTTATAAATTATAGTGAATGATTTTGATAAGAAATTAATATAGATAGAGTTTATAATGAAATGGCGATGACTAAACATGAACAAAAAGATGCGAGGTTGAAAGATGATTTATAATACTAATTACTCTTGATGGTTGATAATTATGATGTGATGATATATATAAGTATAATGATCCAATACGATTTACTGATTATGATGATAAAAATCAAATGATCTGATGTGATTAGAATTTGTGTAAATATTAATGGTGATGAACAATATGATTGATTATGATAGCTATTGGTGAATTGATGTTTGTAATGACATAATGTATTGACAATGTGATATGTATATGTATGAGGTGATGTGATTATGTTGAGTGAAATTGAAAATCTATAATCCTTGTGAATTAGGATGTGGCATGTAAAAAAGTATATTGATGTGATTATGACTTCGAATGTGCAAAAGGTGTATCATGACCATATGTAAATGGCGTTGATTATATTATTGTTCATGAGAATAGAGATGTACGATCATGATTGATTATTAATGAGGTAATGCTATGTGATGGCATGTAGGGTCTAGTCTGTGTGGCCGCCCTGGTGATAAAATGTGGGTTGGATCTGTATGACCACCCCATTTATTTGAAATGAGGCTTTATACCATTTAATGAGTAAAAAGAGAATTTGAAATGAAATTATGTGGTTTGTGTTGAGAAAAAATCTGGAGAAAAAGAATTTTTAAGTCCCATTGGACCAGACCCTAGACTTTATATTCCTGAATTTGTTTATACCATTCATCAAGTATTTTCTCTCAAACAGAAAAATATATACTATTTTTAACGTATTTCTGTGTACCTAAGTAATTTCAGGATACAGATATTAAGCTGTGAAAACAAAAGGAGGGTATCAAGGTTCAAAAAGTCTGGCCAAATAACAAAAGTCTGATAGAAGCATTTTGTTCGAAGAACTATTCTCAATGTTCATAAATTCTATTTTGGTGACGCATTGGGATTCATGCTCTTATCATATTTGCATGTTTATCATCAAAGAACATAAAGAACAAGATCAAAATGAGCAGTAATTATCAACGTACCTACCTCTACGCATACTGATCATAATTAGAGGCTTTATCAAAATATCTCAGAAAGCAACTTGTTACTCAATCAAGAATTAGTTTACGAATGGTTTATGTATAAAAATGCATGAGAAACTATTTTCGTGAAACAACTGAAGGAGTGTGTACCAGACCTTTTTTTGTTTAAAGATCATTTCATCTTCAAGGTCTGGTAATAAGATGCTTAAGGTAAAATACCTTCAAAGGATTTTCAATGACTATATCTCTTCTCAAGAAGCAGTAACAGTCATATCCTCTAGCTTCTATTTATACCAAGCAAGTTTGAACTTCAAGGTAGAGAATCAAGACTCACAAAATCTTCCAAGCTAGCAACATTCTTAATTTTTGATTCTCTTGTTTGTAAAATAAAGACCCTCTCTGTTCTATTCTGCTTTCAGCAGACTCTCGTCTTGTGTCACAACTTAGTGCTTAAATTTCTATTGTATATTTGTCAAACACTAAGTTTCGTATGTTATCTTCTTTCCTTTTTAAACTTTGTAAAAGTCTGGTGGGTTGCCAGAACATGTTTATTGGGAAAACTGTAGCCTGAAGAGGCTTTTGAAAGAATATTTGGGTTGAGCCAGGAGTGACTTGTTGAAAGAATACTTAGGTTAAGCCAAAAATGGTTGGGATCTAAAATACTTGTGGCACTAGTCTGGTGCTGTTATTTTAAAGGAAACTTTACAACAGTTTGATTGTAGAAGGATCTTCTATCAACAGACCTCCAACCTTCTTTGGAAGAGACTATCCATACTAGAAGGATAGAATGGAAATGTTCATAAAATCCACTCAGTACCATCTATGGACAGTCATTGCTAACTATGACTATGATTCTCCTATTGACAATGAAGGACAACCTAAATCAAAAGATCAATGGTCACCTATGGAGATCAGAAAGATGGAGATTATTTGTAAAGCCATATTTTTGCTTACTTGTGCTCTCAGTAAATCAGAGTACAATAAGGTCTTCAACTATAAAACAACAAAAAAAGTCTAGGATGCACTTCAACGCAACTATAAAGGCACATCAAATGTTAAAAGGTCCAAGAAAATTGTGTTGACCAAACAGTATGATACTTTCAAAATAGAGGAACATGAGTCAGTAGATCAAATGTTTGGAAGATTCCAAACTCTACTAAATGAGCTTAAGAGTCTTGAAACTATTCATTTTGTTGAAGATATAAATGCCAAGCTTCTTGGATTCTTACCAGAAAGGTTCAATGTAAAATGCTCCGCTCTGGAAAAAGCTAAGGATCTAAGCATCTTTTCTTTAGATGAGTTGCTTGGAGTTCTTAGAGTTCATGAGCTGAAACTAAATCAGAAGGAATCTAGTAAACCCTTTTCTACCAAAAGCATTACCTTAAAGTCTGATGAATCAAGAAAAGGCAAGGCTCTGAAAGCTGAGGAATCTTCTAGTTCTGAACTAGACTCTGATCAATCAGATGATGACACTAATGAAGAATCGGCGCTTGTAACCAAAAGATTCTACAGATTGTGAAAAAGGAAAAAGTTCAGACTAGAAAAGTTCCAGAAGAAAGACTACAAGGGTAAAAATCAATTTAATTTTAAAACTGATAAATCTTCTTTAGAATGTTTCAATTGCAAGATACCAGGTCACATAAAAGTAGAATGTCCTTTTTGGAATAAAGATAAAAATGACAGAAGAGAAAGGAGGAAGTTCCCTAAGAAACAAAAAGGTCTGATCACATGGGATGATAAAGGATCGTCCAGTTCGGAAGAGTCTGATGAAGAAAATGAATCAGCTCAAATTTGTCTCATGGTAAATAAGGAATTAGACTCAAGCCAGCCTCAACGACTCAAACTCTAAAGAGGTAAGCTACTCGAAACTAAAACAAAGTTATGATCTGTTATTTAAATGACTTCTTTAAATTGTTAAAAAAATTTCAAGAAATTGAAACTGAGACATGTTGACATGATTACTGATTTTGAAAATCAAATTTCTATATTAAAGAAAGAAAATTGTGATACAAATGTTTTGAAAGAAATGGAAGAAAATGAAAAGATGCATCTTGAAGCATTGAGCAAACTTAGAAAAGAAAACACCTATTTGAAAACAGACTTTGAAAAATATAAGATTTGCTACAAATCTTAGGATAAAGAAATCATCAAGTTGAAAAATCTTGTCAACTCTCTTACCTCAGACTTGGGCAAGTTTGTTAGTGGCACTAAAAACTTGGATGCTCTGTTAGGAACATCTAGAGGTAATCAAAAGGGTCTAGGTCTGGGATATGTACAGAAAAAATATGATTTCAAACCAAAAGGTCTTAAGTATCTCTTAGCCCCTATATTTGTTCCTAAAAGAGTAAAGATCATTAAATGCAATTATTGTAAAAATCACGGTCACTCAATAAATGAATGCAAGAAAAAGAAAAGAAATGAAAGAATTACTAAAAATATAGGATCCAAAAGAATATAGGTACCAAAATTATTAATTATTCTTTTTGCAGATATGCTTAAAAACAAGAACAAAAACTCTGCAATGGTATCTGGACTGTGGATGCTTGCATCATATAATAGGAAGAAGGTCTATGTTCCTAGACTTAGAGCAATTTAAAGGTGGATCCGTCACTTTTGGAGGGAACTAGACTGGAAGGATTAATGTGTCTCACCTATCATTGAAAATGTATTTCTTGTCGAAGGTCTAAAACATAACTTACTGAGCATCAGTTAATTTTGTGATAGTGGGTACCAAGTTTCTTTTGACAAGAACAAGTGTACTATCATTAATCATGATGGAACCATACTCTTTAATGCAAACCGACATAACAACCTCTATAAGGTTGACTTGAATGAACTGAATGATCAGAATGTAAAATGTTTATTCTCTAACTCTAAAGAGAGATGGATCTGGCACAAAAAGCTTGGGCATGTAAGTTTAAAACTTATTTAAAAAATTCATATAAAGAATCTGGTTAAGGGATTACTAAAGATCTCCTTTAACAGTTCTTTATCATGTGAGGCATGCCAAAATAGGAAACAACATAAAACTTCTTTTAAAAACAAGGATATTGTTTCCATGTCCAGACCTTTAGAACTATTCCATTTAGATCTATTTGGTCCTTCTCAAGTACAAATTCTGGCAAAAAAGAAATATGGATTTGTCATTGTTGATGACTATACAAGATTAACATGGGCATACTTCCTGGCCTATAAGGATGAGTCTATAAAAGTGTTTAAAATTTTTTATAAGAAAATTCAAAAAGAGAAAGGTTACTGTATTGGTACAATAAGAAGTGATCATGACAGAGAATTTGAAAATGAAAATTTTGAAAAGTTCTGCAATGAGTCTGGGATAACTCATAGTTTTTCCTCACCAAGAACACCACAACAAAATGGGGTTGTAGAAAGGAAAAATAGATCTTTGCAGGAAATGGCTAAACTATGCTTTGTGAAAATGATCTTCCAAAATATTTCTAGGCAGAAGCTGTGAGTACTTCTTGTTATACTCAAAAGAGTTTTTATTAGACCAATACTGAATAAGACTCCTTATGAACTTTGGAAGGGTAGAACCATGAACACCACAACAAAATGGGGTTGTAGAAAGGAAAAATAGATCTTTGCAGGAAATGGCCAGAACCATGCTTTGTGAAAATGATCTTCCAAAATATTTCTGGGCAGAAGCTGTGAGTACTTCTTATTATACTCAAAAGAGTTTTTATTAGACCAATACTGAATAAGACTCCTTATGAAATGTGGAAGGGTAGAAAACCCAACATCTCATATTTTCATTCTTTTGGATGCACATGTTGTATTCTAAACACTAAGGATTACCTTGGAAATTTTGATTCAAAATGTGACAAAGGTATATTCATGGGATATTCAACCACATCAAAATCTTACAGAGTATTCAATACTCAAACTCAAACCATAGTAGAATCTATGCATGTAAAATTTGATGATCTTTAAAAGACTGGCAGAAAATTGATAAATCTAGATTCTGATTATGCAAGAATTAAGCAAGAAATAGAGCAACCAACAGATCAGCCAGCTGCGAATGACCAACCTCAATCAACAAATTATGAAAAATATAAACAAGATCAACTCTCTGAATTAGAAAGGCCAAGGGATTGAAAATTCAAAGTCTACCATCCTTCAGACCTCATAATTAGAGATCAGGCAGCCATAGTTAAAACTAGATCCAGTCTTCACAATCAATCATCAATCGCTCTTATATCAAAAATAGAACCAAAGAATGTACTGGAAGCTCTAAAAGATGTTGATTTGATCCTTGCTATGCAAGAAGAATTAAATCAGTTTGAGAGAAGTAAAGTTTGGACACTTGTTCCTAAGCCCAAAGATAAAAGTATCATTGGAACTAAGTGGGTATCCTGAAATAAGCTTGATGAAGATGGAAAAGTAATCAGGAACAAAGCTAGATTAGTAGCTCAAGGCTATAATCAGCAAGAAGGTATAGATTTCACTAAAACTTTTGCTCCTATAGCCAGATTTGAGGCTATCAGAATACTTCTTATATTTGTAGTTTTTAAAGGAATTACTTTATATCAGATGGATGTAAAGAGTGCTTTTCTGAATGGTTTTATTGAAGAAGTTTACGTAAAACAGCCTTCTAGTTTTGAAGATGTGTTTCTTCCTAACCATGTTTTCAAGTTAAGTAAAGCAATGTATGGTCTAAAATAAGCTCTCAGAGCTTGGTACGACAGACTTAATTCCTTTCTTATTTCAAAAGGCTTTACTAGAGGTCAAGTTGACACAACCCTCTTCAGAAAAAGCTCTAAGAAACACTTTATTATTATGTAGATTTATGTGGATGATATTGTTTTTGGTGCTATTGATGATAGTCTATGTAAAGATTTTTCTAAAATAGTGCAAGAAGAATTTGAGATGAGTATGATGGGTGAACTTAAATTTTTCTTGGGCTTGTAAATTCAACAGACTAGTAATGGAAGTATACCAAGAAGTTACTCATGAAAGTTGAAATGGCTAATGGTAAGGTCATGAGTACTCCTATGCATCCTAATTGCATTATAAACAAAGATGAGTTTGGTACATTAGTGGACCAGACCTTGTACAGAGGAATGATTGGTTCACTTCTGTATCTTACATCTAGTAAACCTGACATAATGTTTAGTGTTTGCATGTGTGCAAGATATCAATCAGATCCTAAGGAATCACAACTGTCTATTGTGAAGAGGATTCTGAGATATCTTGTTGGAACCACTAACCTTGGGATGTTCTACAAACAAACAGACTCTTTCTCTTTATCTGGATTTTGTGATACAGACTTTGTAGGAGACAAAGTTGATAGAAGAAGCACAAGTGGTGGATGTCACTTCTTGGGGAGAAATCTAATCTCTTGGAGTAGCAAAAAGCAAAACTCCATTGCACTCTCAACCGCTAAAGCAGAATATATGTTTGCAGCTGGATATTGCTCTCAACTTCTTTGGATCAAATATCAACTTGAAGATTATTCAATCAAAGAAGGAGAAATCCCAGTATTCTACGATAATACTAGTGCAATAAAGCTCTCCAAGAACCCTATTCAACACTCCAAAGCAAAACACATTGAAGTAAAATATCACTTCATTCATGACTATGTACAAAAGGGAACTCTGGATAAGTTTATGGATATAGACCATCAGTGGGCAGATATCTTCACTAAGCCTTTGGTAAAGGCCAGGTTTGATTTTATTAAGCAAAATTTAAATATGAAAATAATTACTTAATAAGTCTGATGCATGTAAAGTTTGTTATAGTATATCTTGTTTGACTTCACACTTGACTTTTAAACTTTTTTGAGAGACTCTCTTTATTTCTTTTTTAAATCATTTTTCTCACTTTTTACAATGTGGCAGCAGTTATCATCTTTTTATATAACCATTTTCTGAATGTGTTTTCTCTCTCCATTATTGTGGTCAGGTTTTTTTTCACCTTATTTATTTATGTCTCTCTACTTACACTTTTTCCCACTACTTTTTGCAAAATCTTTTTCTCCCCTCTTCAAATTCTCTTTCAAAAACCCTCTCTCACCTTTTGTTTTTACAAACCTTTCTCCTTCTCTGTTTACCTGAGAAATGGCATATAAGGCATCTGACATTGTTGAGTATTCGGTATTCAACTTAAGGCAGCACAAACTGGATGGGCGTGATATCTCTGATAAGATAAATGGCATCGATTGGATGAAGTTTTGTCTCGACCAAACTCCATACTCACCATCTCTAGTTCTTAATTTCTGGAAGACGATTTCTATAGACAAGTCTAAACTCATTGTGCTCTGGAAACTTCAAAGGAAATCTATTGATATTTCTAAGGATATACTCGCCACTACTACTGGTTATCCAATTACCGGCGAAGTCTTTGATGAAAATTTTGAATACAATGTTGTGTCATCTCTAGAGATAAACGAAATGCTATATGGAGCTAAGCACCCAGCCAAGCTAGTTTATGGGTCTCTTCTTGCAAAGGTTAAGATGTTGCATTTTGTGATGAAGCAAGTGTTTTGCCTTAGGAAAGGTGTAAAAGATACAGTGAGCAAGCTTGGCAGGTTCTGCATATATCATATGCTTACAAAGGAAAGAGTTAGTTTGCCCAATGTGATTATGAATTATTTGATTTCTTCTATTGGCAAGAAGCAGAACAAGATTCCCTATCCTACTGTTCTTATGAAGGTGTTTGCAATTGAAAATGTGCAAACTAACTCGATAAAAGATTTGGTCACTCCCTCTTTGGTGGTCAGCAAGTTGCCTACCTCTTCTCCTCTTATGGATCAACCTCAAGGTACTTCCCTAGCTCCTCCTAAGAAGAAAAAGTCTAGTCCTACCAAGATCAAGAAGTCTGGGTCTGCTCCCTAGCGTACTCAGCACTCTCGATCCGCTAAGAAGGTTAGAAAATTGATCCTTGATGTGTCTGATGAATCCTCAGAAGAATCTAACTCTTCTCTTAAGGTGAAACCCTGTCAAATAGCTCCTTCTTCATTTCCTGTTCAAGCATCGGACCCTCCTGTGAATCCTATTTCTACAACACCAAAAGGATCCTCAAATTTTGACGATCATCTTCCTATTGGTAAAATTCAACAGCGCTCTACAAAGAAGAAGTCTGGTACTAGGAAAGGCATCATGGTTTCTGCTCCCTCCATGGCTCAACAGACCTCTGTACCTCCTCTGTTCCGTCCCTCTTTTGAATCACATTTGAAGAAACTCACGGGTGATGAAGTATTTGAGTTGTTTGTTTTTGTCTTTATTTCTCTACATATAGAAATTTAAGTTACAGGTTGGAATACCTTAGACTGGAGTGCTAAGTTTATTGTGTTTTGTGATGAATATCAGCGTGTTATGGATGTGAATGATGACACTCTTCAATAGTGTGGTGGTTACCTTGCTTACACCCGCTATCTCAGATTCATTCGTGGGTACCTGAAGAATAATCCAGTGTCAGAGGTTCACAACTAGAAATATCTTGATTGGCTAAATCAATTCTATGCCACTGTTGGCCTCTACAGGAGTGATGCTAATGCTTTTAAAGCTTCTCTCAAGCATAAAATATCAGTCTCCCTTGTGAAATATTCCAAAAGATCAAGGTTTAAACCTTTCCCATCTGTTAACTCTGATCCTTCTTTACCCTCTTCCTCACCCCAGCCCACTCCTCTTATCATTATACCTACCTCCTTACCCCAAACCCTGTCTTCTCTAGCCATTGTTCCTTGCCCTGCCATCTCTACTGTCATCCATAAATATCATTTTCCCCTTCTTCTTAAATGTTACCCCAAACTACCTGAGTATGTTTTCTATAAACACGTTCTTGACTCCACTGACCCTAGTTACACCAACTCTTATAACCAGGTTATTGTTTATAATCCTAACTTCAACCCTCGTAGACTTCACATTCGACCATCTGCTCCCAATTTCTATCCTCCTTTTCCTATCAAAAAGCTTCTCGGTTTCTCAGACCTATTCTCAAATGATGATCTTGGAATGTTTCATATGCTTCAAGCTGAGCAAGCTTCTGTTGCTAGAGACTTGAAACATGGTTTCATCTCTCTAGATGATGTGTCCATCAAGAATTGGCTTGTTGCTATCCGTTGGAAGATATTATTTGCTGTACCTCACAGGCCTTTACCTGCTAAATGAATTTTTCTGGGCAAACTTAAGAAGCCCATGCCTCCAAAGTACAAGCCTCACTACAAGGGCCCCTTTCAACCAAAGCAGCTTCCAGCAGCTACTCTTAAGAGTCTTTGGACCGCTCTTAATCTAATCAAAGCTCACGCGGATGCTCTCTGGTGCCACTATCTCTGGACTCTTCAAGAAGAACCCTCCTATTCCTACTCCTCTCCTTCCTACAATCCTATCTTTCTTTATCAGCCCTCTTTAATTACTTTTGCTTTACCTTTTCTTTTTGTCTTTCAAACTTGATTTTTCACTGTTGTTTCCTATGTTGTTTTCTCTCTTTTTATGTTATCTGTTACTCATGATCAGCTTTTCGAGCGTCGATGATGTCCCTTCTTTTGTTGATTACAAAATGGGGAGAAAATTACAAGTCTTTTGTGTAAAGTAATGTTAAGCTGTGAAAACAAAAGGGGGTGTATCAATGTTCAAAAAGTCTGGCCGAATAATAAAAGTCTGATAGAAGCATTCTGTTTGAAGAACTATTCTCAACGTTCATAAATTCTATTCTGGTGATGCATTGGGATTCATGCTCTTATCATATTTGCATGCTTATCATCAAAGAACATAAAGAACAAGATCACAATGAGCAGTAATTTTCAACGTACCTACCTCTACACATATTGATCATAATTAGAGACTTTGTCAGAATATCTCAGAAAGCAACTTGTCACTCAATAAAGAATTAGTTTATAAATGGTTTGTGTATGGAAATGCATGAGAAACTATTTTCATGAAACAACTAAAAGAGTGTGCACCAGACCCTTTTTTATTTAAAGATCATTTCATCTTCAAGGTCTGGTAAATAAAGGCTTAAGGTAAAATACCTCCAAAGGATTTCCAACGACTATATCTCTTCGCAAGAAGCAGTAACGATTATATCCTCTAGCTTCTATTTATACCACGCAAGTTTGAACTTCAAGGTAAGGAATCAAGTGTCATAAAATCTTCCAAGCTAGCAAAATTCTTAATTTTTGATTCTCTCATTTGTAAGACAAAGATCCTCTCTATTGTATTCTGCTTTCAGCAGACTCTGGTCTTATGTCACAACTTAGTGCTTAAATTTCTATTGTATACTTATCAAACTCTAAATTTTGTATGCTATCTTCTTTCCTTCTTAAACTTTGTAAAAGTCTGGTGGGTTGCCAGAACGTGTTTATTGGGAAAACTGTGGCCTGAAAAGGCTTTTGAAAGAATACTTGGGTTGACCCAGGAGTGGCTTGTTGAAAGAATACTTGGGTTAAGCCAAAAGTGGCTGGAGTCTAGAATACTTGTGGCACTAGTTTGGTGTTGTTATTGTAAAGGAGATTTTACAATAATAGATATTTTTCAAGTTAGAAGGGACTGGACTTAGCTTCTATGTTAGAAGTGAATCAGTATAAACTCTTCGTGTTGATTCCTTTCCTTCACTATTTACTTGATTACTTGTATTATTTGGTTCATCTTTCCATGAAAAAGAGTCTATGACTTATTCAACCCTCTCTTTCTAAGTTTAACTCTGAACTATCAATTTGTATGGTTGAGGATGATCGACGGTATATGTTACCCCTCATTTTTGGCTTCCATGGTCAAGTCGGACCCAATTGAGCTACCTAGTGGTCAAGTAGGACCTAGTGGTTAAGGTAGGGAGCCAAGTCGGGCCCCGTGGACCAAGTCGGGTTCACGGGGTATCAAGGACCTAGCTGAAAAAAGATCCTTTTAGTATCCAAATATTAAGGCGTGATATTATCTGTTTGAGACTCAGTTATGTTTTACATGCCTTGACTTGAGATACCATTCATATTGGGGTTTATGTAATGATTTACATTATTGAAATGAATTTAAGTTTACGTTGTAAATGATTTTATGTTTGATAAGGTATGTTGATATATTTATATATGGTGTGTTATGCGGAATGGAATGAATAATCCGTAATGGTATAAGTTGAGGATTTTAATTTGGGTGACTAATATGATTGTGAACTAATATTGGTTATAATGAAAAGAGAAACTAGATGATTAGAATGGTAGGTAAAGGTGTGACATAAGAGAAGAATAATAATGAACAATGCTTTAACTAAGAAGGTAGCTAGATTACGCTTTTCCTAGTGTTTGTCTACTTATTTCTATATTAATTCTTAATTCTAGTCACTCACCCCCTTTTGTTGTGGTTTTTAGTGACTGGTAGCAGGTTGTTGATGGGCATAACAGAGGCGAGTACTAAATGAGGTGTAGATGAATCCAATGCCAAAGGAGGAACGATGTTGATAAATACGAATTGATGATTATGATTAAGTTCATTTATACATGTATGTTATATGATGAGTAAATTGCTTTGATTATGGATACATATATGCGTGTGAGTTGTTTGATAATTAGACTTGTGGTTCGGTTAGATTTGAGACGGTGTGATAATGATGTTTAATATTTACATGTGTGATGGATTAATGATGATGACAAAGGAATTGGATTATGAGTGTATGACTTGAATGCATCACTAGGTATGTGAAGTTATCAATTTATGTGTAGTTGTGGCATGGAGCCACTTGATTGAGGAACTTTGAAATGGGCAGGTATTGCATTGCGTGTATAAATTGTATAGTGCGAATGTGGGTGAATAGTTGATGTAAAAATGATATAGGACATATATTGCATAATAGTGAAAATAGGAGGAAATATAGAAATTAGTAACTAGAGAGGTGATTTTGAGATCCGATGAGTTTTAGGACCACCGAAAGGGATCAATAGGTTCCTTACCTCAATTATGACTTGTGCATATAGGCCTCACCTAGTTTGAAGCTCATTTGATAGGTTTGGTGCACTCATTTGCATTACTTTTGACTTAAATGTATTTTTCTGCGTATCTTGAGAATATGATGGAATTTTGGCAAACGGACAGCGTTAGCAGTTCCAAAATGGTGAAAACATATGGCTTGTGAAGTTTCGTGGCAATCAGATCTAAAACAGGCCATTTGGGTAGGTTGGATGTTGGCAAAATGACCTAAAATCCATGATAGCAGCATTGCTGCTACTGTCATGGCTGACGCGTAGTGCCAAGTATGAAGTTTTGGTCTGACGCGTAGCGTGGGCCTGATATGTTTTGTTAATTGTAACTGAACCATAGGTATTAGAATGTCATATTAATAATGTTTTGAGGTCACATAAGTTTTCCTAGAGGGTTACTTAATTATTAATTAATTAATTCGTGAAAAATTTATTAGGATTTTTTTAAGATGCTTAAAATTAAAGGTAAATAAGTAGGATTTTACAATGCATCATCCTCTTTGGTAACTGTATTAAAGAAAAAAAAAACAAAAATCACATGTAAAGTTAAAGAATGTTATCAAGTAAATTTAACATAACAAAACAAAATTAAAAAAAGAATATTTATCCTAAAAATAGAATCAATAACATCGATTCATCAATTCATCCTAAAAAAAGATTAAAGGCTAGAGAATTTAACATTAAAAAATGAAACACATTATTATTTTTTAAATTTATATTCTCTAACTTGATACTTTTTTAATTAAGGAGTCATCACATAATAAAGGTAATTGAAAGCAAAGACTACGTCTCAAAGAAAAGCATACATATAAACCATTATAAAATCTCATTCAATGCATCTCTTATAAAAATATAATCCAATTACAAATCATCTGATTCAATGACTTTATTTATTACCAACATATATATATTAATCAAACAATACTATTAAAATAAAGGCATTCATGTAAACCATTAAATTTTGACGGGAAAATAATGTTTATCACTTTCTTCAATTTATCTTTATAAAGATAAAGATAAAGACATTATATATCATATTAATTGTAGTTTATAGAAATCATTCATAGCTAAATATATTTGTATTGAAGTGAAATTAATAAACATAAAAATTATTTGATTTGATTAAGATATATTTAAATCAACATATTATATTATATTGATTAAAATTAATTTATTTTAAAAATATGGTATAGTAGTTTATAAATAGTATATTTATAAAGTCATGATTGATATATATATATATATATATAATTAATCTCTTAATATTCTGATCAAGAGTAAATACAAGTACATTATTGATTGATTATATTTACTAATATACATCAACATATTATATTATATTAATTAAAATTAATTTATTTTAAAAATATGGTATAGTAGTTTATAATGAATATTATATTTATAAAATCATGATTGATATATATATATATATAATCTATCATTTATAATTATTTATATAAATATTAATCTCTTAATAATTTGATCAAGAGTAAATATAAATACATTATTGATTGATTATATTTACTAATATATATCAACATATTATATTGATTAAAATTAATTTATTTTAAAAATATGGTATAGTAGTTTATAATGAATAGTATATTTATAAAATCATGATTGATATATATATTAAACTGGTCTGAACAGGGGTCGAGGATTTGGTGTGGGACCAACCACAAATGTTAACAATAATGAATGATTTGTATACCGGTACAGTGGGTATCTGGTATTGTGTCCTTTATCTCAGTGGGAGAATAAAGGTCTTGTAGTCTTAGAGATCCTTCACACCAAGTTTTCGCGTTGAAGATGGGCGAAAGGTGGTGTCACCTACGAAGATTCTCCGACGTTCAAGTCAGTAACCAAGGAAAGAATGCAAGGTTCTCTGAGCATAAGTCTGAGAATGAGTCTAACGTACCAGAGTTGTGAAAATGTTGGTATTTATCTACGTGCATGTGGAGAATCGAAGAGTCTTTTAGGGTTAGGAGACCAATCTTACATTGTGCCTGTACGATTCTGACACACAACGCGGGCGCTTCTGCGTCTCTTGTGAACGTTCCCCTGTACCTGTACCTTGTACTATTTGTCAGGTGACATAGAAGTTTTCCAGTGTTCTAAGTGCTGACCTGGACTTCCGGTACAGATATGACTCTGATACAGGGTTAAAGTCCGGAGGTTTACCTGTGACACCAGTAGCAAGTGCGAGGACGAATGAAATTACCACCTCGTCCATGTACCGATATCGAGACCGGATCATATATATAAAGAATCTATCATTTATAATTATTCATATAAATATTAATATCTTAATATTCTGATCACGAGTAAATATAAATGCATTATTGATTGATTATATTTACTAATATATACTGATATTTGTATAATTATTCTAGATTATGATTTTTGTTAATAAAATACAAAATAATTAATGATTATAATGCATTGTAATATAAAAGGCACTACAACATACAAAAATCTTAATCAAAAAACCTCCTTAACCATATTCTCACATATTTGACTAAAAAAATCTCACGTGAAGGAAAAATTCAACAAACAATAGCAACATAAATATTCAAGTGACTAATTTGTCACACTATAGGATATAATAGTGAACACTAAATTCAATCAGCTTGAATAAAAAGATGAATATAATGGAATGACGCTGTTTTTCTTTGAAAAAGTTAAAATTTAAACCAATAAAAATTATAAAAGAATATTGTGTAACATTCTGTGGATTCGAACCAACAAAAGTTACTTTATATTTTCATGAAACAAAAACTATGCATGAAACATTGGACATTGTAGAATGCAGTGGTATTGGAGCCATTTGTAATGTAGGAAAGTTATGGTTCCCAAATGTTATTTTTACGTATATTAGGACCCACCTTATGAATTTTATGACAACAAAAAGCGCATACAAAAAATAAACTAAGAAAATTTCAAGTTCAACATCAAAAAATATAATTGACTAGTTTTAAGCAGAAAATATAAAGATGTAAAGAGACAACATAGTTTTGAAACATCTTTCAATCACGACCAATAGTGACTACCCATGGAAGCTTCAATCGCGACCGACAATACTTCTAATCAATAGACACGTAGCAGCCAATGAACAACAGTGGCAAGATTTAGCGACAATAACAGTGACGAAGAGAAAAATTGAGGGAAAAAAATATGAATATAAAGATATTAGTGTCCTAACTTTTTGACTGTCTTTCTTTGTCTCACGAAGAGGTTTATAAAAAGTAAAAGAAAGATGAAGAGTCTTAGAAAAAAATGAGGGAAGAAAGATGGATATAAAGAGATTAGTGCCCTAACTTTCTGAAATTTAAATTGATAAAAATAACCTCAATTTTAATGGGAAAATAATGTTTCTCAGTCTCTTCCATTTATATATATAAAGATTTTGTCTAGAGTCAATGAAATGAAACCAACGGGTAATCTTTTAATTAAGAAGAATATTTAGAATCAATTTTGTTTAAAATTAATTGAATGAAATTACAGAACTAATAATATTTTTATATAATTATATAATTGTTATTTTCATTTATTTATAACTACAATTTGTTATATAGCTATGCTGATTGAATATAATTGATCCGGTCTAGATACCGGCCCCCATACTTGTGACGTCAGACTGATCTCATATAAGGAAACCGGTGTCCAGGTTCAACGTTACCACACCGGATATCCGTTGTCTGGTCATCCGCCCTCACTCCACGACAGCATCATTCATTTTCGCTGTAACGGTTCTATGTTCATTGATACAGGATATTAATATGATTGTTAGCTTTTCCCTCATAGCAAGAGAAGAGCCTTTGATAACTTATCAACGAAGACACTGTTTGTAGCAAAATACGTCATATCAATGGCTTCAGAAAGTAAGTGGGCGTGTCAGCAGATTATGCGGAAAAGGTGATTATCCTCTCCTCTCCCTAGAGGATCGTACTCTGATAATTGACCTACCCTCCTGACACATTCTGAAAGTCGAGCCACTTTGATTGACACAATATACACGCTATCAGAGCTGAGGGACCCACCTGTATCCAACGACTCATTTTCTCACGTACAACTATAAGTAGCATATTTCAACACACATGCATGGTATCGTTATTCTATCTCACACTTTACTGTTACTACGCTTGAGTATTCATTCAGTTCATACACTCTTCTAACTTGAGCGTCGGAGAATCTTCGCAGGTGGCACCACCTTTCGCCCCCCTACAACGCGAATCGTTGGTGTAAAGGATCTCCAGGACAACAAGATCGGCCTCTCCCACTGAGAGACCGGATTAATACATCGGATATACACAGTTCCGGTGTGCAAACCCTAAAAACACCTGCATCCTTGTGGCTGGTCCCACACCGGATCTTAGACCCCGGTCCAGACCAATTCATTGGCACGCCCGGTGGGACCCGATAGAGTTATTCCCATTTTCGCAGAAGTTAAGTGGTTACAATGGAAGGTGATGGGAGAGATTTCGTGGAAGGTCACGTGGAGGATGTGACCCTTCAACAGGCTGGGAGGAGACTCGTCTTCGAATCCCCTGCAACTCAAACCCGGAGGATGGTGCAAGTCCAGACGCCTGACCCTCGCGATGAGGTTATCAGGCAACTGAAGGAGGAGCTAATGGAGCTGAGGCGAGAGAGAGGAGGAGCTGGGGACAGAGTGGTGTCTCATGCAGAGGAGGCTCACCATGCATCAGCGAGGGATAGATCTACCACCCTCCAGTATTCGAAGATCCCCACATATGAAGAGAAGGAGCAGACGCAGGACTCTGGTGATAGAGTTAGTATCAGGAGAAGGGAGCAGGCGGTGGTAACTTCAGGGACATACAAGCTTAGTGTCCCTTTCTCAAGAAGGTTGATGAGTATTGTCATTCCAAAACATTTGCAAACAACTCAGCCATTGTCGATTGGGAAGTATAATGGAGAGACCGACCCCACTAAGCATTTGGATGCTTATGTTTATGAAGCTATGTATCTGGGAGCAGACGAAGATGTCATGTGCAGAATGTTCCCAAGGACGTTGACGGAGGAAGCTCTCAGCTGGTTTAAAAGTTTGCCTTCAGGATCTATAGACTCTTGGGAGGAAATGGCTGCTGCATTCGAAAGCCATTTCGTCATCTCCAGGGATATCCCAAGAACTTCTCACACCCTGGCCCAGATAAGACAGGGAGAAACTGAGACTCTTAAGGAGTTCCTGAAAAGGTTTTACAAGGAGGCTGCGTTGGTCCCTAACCTCACGGAGGCCATACAACTCCATATTGTAGTGGAAGCTCTTCAGCCAGGTTCAGCCTTTGCCCTATCTTTGGCAAAGAGCCCACCTACAACCTTCGAGGAGTTTCGAAGGAAAGCTTCCAAATATGTGGGCATAGAGATGCATCTAGAGGCAACTGCAGCAAGAGTAAAGTCTTCTGCACCCGCTCAGCAGCCACGGAGAGAAAAGGAGAGAGCGAGGCCCGAGAAGCATGCCTTTAGAGAAGACTTTGTGAATGCTCGTCAGCATCCACGAGATAGGCGCGTATCATCGTTCGATCACTATGCTCCGTTGAACACCAGGCACTCACAAATCATGAGGGAGGTTGGTTGGCCAACTCTGAACGTCTTTGGTATAAGGAAGCCAGCCCCAGCCAAGAGGGGTGGTAACCCGCGTAAATACTGCACTTTCCATGAGCAGACAGGGCACAACACTGATGAGTGTAAGGCGTTAAAGAATACGGTGGAAACTCTCATTCGGGAAGGAAAGCTGAAGCAGTATTTGTTTAAGGAGAAATCTATGGATGAGCCTCACAGGATGGAGAAAAGGAATAGAGATCCTGATGATGAAGATGATAATACACGCAACCCAGTAAGGAAGTTCACTACGGCTGAGAAGCAGAAAGGGGTAGTGATTGCTGAAGGTGCCCAACAAAGTAATATGCCCCAGCAGCAGAGACAGGGCAGACGAGAAGTGATTGAGATGATAGCTGGAGGATTTGCGGGAGGAGGAACATCAATCACAGCACGAAAGAACCACCATAGGATGATTCTGTCAGTCCAGGGTAAACCGAGGGATAACCGCCCTTTCAGGGACGGAGTGACAGCCCCGACGGTGTCGTTTACAGATGATGACTTCGGCCCAACAATTCCAGGAGGTGATGATGCAGTAGTGATTGTGGCCGTCATAGCCAATAAAGACGTCAAGAGGATCCTCGTCGATCAGGGAAGTTCTTGTGATGTTATCTTTTATAATTGTTTCAAACGAATGGGTTTCAGTGATGCAGATTTACAACCATACATACAAGAACTCACAGCGTTTAACGGAGCCAAGCAACCCACTAAGGGATACCTCGACACTTTGATTTCTTTTGAAGGGGAGCCCGGTGCAAGAACAGTCAAGTCAAGAATTCTGGTGATTGATGTGGAATCCCCGTACAACGGTATCATAGGCCGTCCAACATTGAACGCTATGGAAGCAATTGTATCCACCCCTCATCTCTTGATCAAATTTATCGACAAGGACAACGCTGTGTCCTCACTCCACGGAGATCAGGAGATGGCTCGATATTGTTATAATCTGAGCCTCAACATGGTTAAGTTGGATGTATTCAACAAGAAGAGGAAGTTGAACGATGGAGGAACAGCGGCAGGGTCTGTCAGTCTTATTGACCTAGACCCCAGAGCGGAATTGAAGATTGATCCACTCAATCCATCTAAGCCCACACCAGATGGTGGTTCCAGGGATATCGTATTGGGAGATTCCCCAGAGAAGGTCACGCACATCAACGATAAGTTGGAGTCTGCTATGGAGCAACGCTTATTAACCCTTTTGCAGGAATTCAAAGACCTTTTCGCATGGACAGCAGCAGACATGCCGGGGATAGATCCTGATTTCTGTTGTCACAAACTTGCAGTGTATCCTGAAACCAGACCGGTGGCTCAGAAGAAGAGGAGGTTGGGACCGGAGAAGCAGAGGGCAGCTTGTGAGCAAACAGAGGAGTTGTTGAAAGCAGGTTTTATAAGGGAGATACGTTATTCATCTTGGCTTTCTAATGTAGTCATGGTGCAGAAGGCTAACGGCAAATGGAGGATGTGTACAGATTATGTGGATCTTAACCGTTGCTGCCCTAAAGATCCATATCCCCTACCCAACATCGATCGCATGGTGGATGATTCATCTGGTTACCAATATCTCAGTTTCATGGACGCCTATTCGGGGTACAACCAGATTCCGATGTGGGAGGGAGACCAGGAGAAAACTGCCTTTATTAATGACCGCGGTGTTTTCTGCTATACCGTCATGCCTTTTGGACTAAAGAACGCCGGCGCTACCTACCAGCGCATGATTAACAAAGTCTTTGAAGGGATGCATACAAGGCTGGTCGAAGTTTATATTGATGATATCATAGCCAAAACGCCCGCTGGAGGAGACCACATTGAAGATCTACGCCAAGTTTTCACTAGGCTTCGGCAATACAACATGAGGTTAAATCCTTTAAAGTGCACCTTCGCCGTTCCAGCAGGAAAATTCTTGGGATTCATGTTGACTCAACGAGGCATTGAGGCTAACCCCGGGAAATGTCAAGCAATACTGGACATGCAGAGTCCTAAATGTTTGAGGGAGGTCCAGTCATTGAATGGGAAAGTGGCCGCTTTAGCTCGTTTCATGCCTAAGATGGCACACAGGTCCCTTCCCTTGTATAAGGCGTTGAAAAAACACAAGAGTTTTGAATGGGGAGAGGAACAAGAGCAAGCCTTCCAGCAGCTCAAGGCCGTTCTCTCGAGTCCACCAATTCTTGTTAAGCCTGATCCAGGCGAAACGTTAATCTTATACTTGGCAATATCCGACGAAGCTCTAGGTGTAGCCCTGGTGAAAGAAACCCCTGAAGGGCAGAGACCGGTGTACTTTACTAGTAAAACGTTTCAGGGGGCTGAAGGAAGGTATCAGAAGATTGAGAAAGCCGCCCTGGCAGTTGTGTGGGCGTCACGACGGCTGAGGCCTTATTTCCATGCGCACCCAGTGTTGGTGAGAACGGATTTGCCACTCCGTTCAGTACTCAGCAAGCCAGACCTCGCCGGAAGGATGATAAAGTGGTCTATCGAGCTGTCTGAATTTGAAATTTCATATGAGCCTCGAGGAGCCATCAAAGCGCAAGTGTTGGCCGATTTTGTAGTAGAAATGACTGGAGCAGACCCGGCCACTCCTCGAGCGCATTGGACCATCTACGTCGACGGCTCGTCGAACAGCAAAGGTTGTGGAGCAGGTGTGGTGGTAGAAAGTGATGACGGTGTGCACTTAGAAATTTCCCTCCGATTCAATTTCAAGACCTCCAACAATCAAGCTGAATACGAAGCATGCTTGGCCGGTCTCCATGCGGCAATTGACATCGGAGCATCAGCAGTTACACTTTGCAGTGATTCCCAGCTGGTGATTTCGCAGATCCAGGGGGAGTACCAGGCGAAGGAACCACAACTTCAATTGTACTTGAATTGTGTTAATGAGCTGAAGGGAAGATTTGAAGTTTTAGAGTTCAAGCATGTGCCCAGGGAAGAAAATACCAGAGCTGACATCTTGTCAAGATTGGCAAGTACAAAGCAGCCTGGTAGCACAACAACGGTGGTTCAAAGCACTTTGACATCACCCAGTATACCTCTGTATCCTTCTCTGAATGCTGTCATGGTGAGCTATCCATATGAGGATTCTTGGGTCATTCCCTATATTCGTTATCTGGCTGATGGTCAGCTTCCCACTGACGAGAAGGAAAGGAAACGAGTAAAGAGGGAGCTGCCATATTTTACTATGGTCGATGGTGTCCTCTACAGAAGAGGATTCTCTGTCCCATATCTTTCATGCTTAAGAGAGGACGAAGTTCAAGCGGTCTTGACTGAGGTGCACGAGGGGCAATGTGGGCATCACGCTGGAGGCCGAAGCCTAATGAGAAAAGTCCTCAGGGCTGGATACTGGTGGCCCACTGTGAAGCAGGACTCCACAGACTTCGTGAGAAAGTGCGACGCTTGCCAAAAATTCTCCAATCTCCACCATACACCAGCCCAAGAGTTATCTTCATCTGCTGTGCCTTGGCCGTTCTACCAATGGGGCCTTGATATTCTGGGTCCGTTTCCCACTGCGCCAGGAGGTATCAAATACTTGATTGTGGGGGTAGACTACTTCACCAAATGGATCGAGGCAGAACCAGTAGTGCATATCACTTCTGCACGTACAAGACGTTTCATGTACGAAAATATCATTGCTCGGTTCAGGGTGCCAGGGCGGATTGTGACTGACAACGGCACACAGTTTACAGACAAAAAGTTCACGGATTTACTTGAAGGACTGGGGATAGTCCAGATATTTTCATCTGTTGAACACCCCCAGACCAATGGGCAAGCAGAGGTAGCTAATCGAGAGGTACTAAAGGGGTTAAAGAAGCGTCTGGGAGAAGCGAAGGGAGGATGGACTGACCAGTTATGTCATGTTCTATGGGCATACCGCACTACGCCTCATTCTTCAACTAACGAATCCCCATACCGGTTGGTGTACGGGGTTGAGGCGATGATCCCAGTTGAGTTACAAACAAGATCGGCTCGTGTTGAGTATTTTTCAGCAGAAAATAACAACGCCAACTTAGCATCAGAGCTGGACGTCCTCCAAGAGTTGAGGGAAAAGGCTTTCGTCAGAGATCAGGCAATAAAAGCAAAGGCTGCACTCCGGTACAATAAACGTGTCCAGTACAGAGCTTTTAACACCGGAGACCTTGTTCTGAGAAAGGCCAGTGTGGGGAATAAGTTCGCTCACCAAGGAAAGCTAGCACCAACGTGGGAAGGACCTTATAGAGTTTCGGAGGTGACTGGAAAGGGATCATACCGATTGGAAGAACTTGATAGAACCCCAATCCGCAACAAATGGAACACTCAGAACTTACGTGTCTATTACAGCTAGTTGGTAAGACGGCGTGTACTCTTTTTCCTTACTTGAGTTTTTTCCCATTGGGTTTTCTCAAGAAGGTTTTAACGAGGCATGACCCCAACTACGCTTTTCATGTAATGTACTTTCAATTTTAATGAGAATACATTTTAACCGCCCTATCATTCTCACGTTTCTTATGTGTTATGATTTATAGCCGTAGTTTAATACGCATACACCTCAGGACGGATGAACTCAACTACCAATTCTGTAGTTGATGATATAACTCCTCGAGGAACTGATGAAGACCCCTCAGGATGGATGATCTCAATCACACATCGTGTGTTTTGACGATGTAACTCCTTGAGGTGGAATGGGTTGTAGGGCTGGTCCTTTCTCAAGGCCACAAACCGAACCCCATTCGAAGACTACATGGGTTGTAGGGCTGGTCCTTTTTCAAGGCCACAAACCGAACCCCATTCGAAGACTACATGGGTTGTAGGGCTGGTCCTTTTTCAAGGCCACAAACCGAACCCCATTCGAAGACTACATGGGTTGTAGGGCTGGTCCTTTTTCAAGGCCACAAACCGAACCCCATTCGAAGAATACATGGGTTGTAGGGCTGGTCCTTTCTCAAGGCCACAAACCGAACCCCATTCGAAGACTACATGGGTTGTAGGGCTGGTCCTTTTTCAAGGCCACAAACCGAACCCCATTCGAAGAATACATGGGTTGTAGGGCTGGTCCTTTTTCAAGGCCACAAACCGAACCCCATTCGAAGACTACATGGGTTGTAGGGCTGGTCCTTTTTCAAGGCCACAAACCGAACCCCATTCGAAGACTACATGGGTTGTAGGGCTGGTCCTTTTTCAAGGCCACAAACCGAACCCCATGCGAAGGCTTGGGCGCAGTAGGCCGGTTCACACAGAAAACCGCGCTGAACCCCGAGTAACGGGCGCAGTAGGTTCAGGATTAGCCCTGATCCGAACCCCGTGTTGAAGGCTTGGATTGTAGGATTGCACCAAACTCCAAGTACGGTTAGTAGGATCGAACCGAACACCGTGTGAAGACTTGAGGTGTAGGACCAAACCGAACCTCAAGAGAAAGGCATAAAGCTTACCCTTGCCAAAGCTATACAAAATTCAAAGGCAATATCCGTCCTCAATTGTGGAATATCCATCCCAGAGCGGTTGAAAGCTAATGTACCCGCTCTACATCTTCGAGGACAGATAAGCATTTCTATCTTTTGAGAATTTAAAAGGTAATCTTTGAGATAAACTCTCCCTTCCCAATGAACTTACACTTGGGGACAGGGCGTGCTTTAACTTAATTGTTATTTATTCATTACAATTTGTTATCTTAATCCAGTGTGATGAGCACGCTTTAAGTAACTAAGTAACCACGCAGAACGGATTCGCAAAGCATTGGAAATAATAAAGTGTTTTGTATAACACCAAGTTATTCAACACTCACACATTCGATGCAAACAGTTGAGGAAAAGTAATAATGAATCTTATTTTCAAAAATAAGGAAATATGCAGGTTACAAAATGTTTTAAAGCTGGAGCCGATCCCAGAACATGGCTATGAGTGAAAGCATAAAATTAAGAGGCCGGTGCTTGATCCTCCACAGTGGATACTCCCGCCTTCTCCGTTTGGTCTTCCGCCCCAGTTTGGGCACCTTCTTGTGCTTTAGCTCCAGAGGCAGCAGTGGACGATGTAGGCTCCATACTTTGACCTTCTGGGAGGGGAGGCAGTTCGTATAAAGATGCATTGGGTTCATGGTGCGATCCGTCCTTGTGAACTTCTACAAGTCTTCCCCCATGGAACTCAAAGAACGGATCTAATCCGTACAAATTCAGCTTTATTCCAGGGTTACGATAGTAGACTTGACGAAGGGCCAGGCCGAAAGATTCATACGCCACATTTTTGCATATATCCAAGGCTTTGGCAGCCTTGGCCTTTGCAGCAGCTAGCCTTCTTTGAACCTTGGCGTAATCCTCTTCTGAAGGCCCAGCACTTGCACCACCCTTTTTGAGTTCATCAATTTGGGCTTGCATCTCCTTCCGAATAGACTCCCACTCCCCAAGGTCCTTGCTGCGACCATCCTCCATAACTTTGAGATCGTCAGCAAGCTTAGCCGATCTCTTCTTCTCCAGTTGTAATTCTTCTTCAAGGAGGGGTATGGATTTGTTCTTATTTTGGAGGTCGGCAACTTCCCGTTCTAGGGCCTTATTCGCAAGATGAACTTTGCTTGCCTCTTCAGTTTTCCTCTGGAGTGTTTCTTTAGTTTTTTCCAATTCCGATTCCACTCCCCTGCGAACTTCAGCTTGCTTGGCCGCCCATTTCTCCTTCACTGCGAGTTCGGTCTCAAGTTTTTCAACCTGATCCATATAGTCAGCTTTCTCGCTCAGGGACTCAAGCAGGCCGGACAGTTCATCAAGTTGCCAACGGCCAGCCTTACAAGCACCTCGGACTCCAGCAGCGTCGAGGGAAGGGCGGAGGCAATACCGTGCTTTTGGGAGAGTAGGAGGCATGGATCCTTGAAACCACAAGTAAGGAGAAAGGAAGGAGTCACGTGGAGGATCGAATGCTGGAGGAGGACCATTCCCAGAGTCCGGTTCCGAAGCATTATGAGAAGAAGGGGCAGAAGACTCAGGAACGGGTTTCTTTCCCTTGTCCTTCTTCAATTCAGCGTCTTCGGCCGTCCTCTGACGCTTCTTCGCAGGGTCATCAGAGGAGGGCTTCTCTTGATTGGCCTTCTTTACAAGATGCCTCTTCTTCCTCTTTTTCTCTGGGACGGCCTCTTCGCCACCCGCTCCAGCGGCCTCAGATGCTTCTTCGGTCTCCTCCTCCTCGAAGAGAGGAACCTCATCTCCTACTGCAGAAGTCAGAGGAATGAGGGGAGTTTTGGTGGCGTTCCTCTTTGCCTGGATTTCATTTTCTTCAGAAGAGGAGTCATCGTCAGCCATCATGGACCTTAGCGACAACATTTCTGGGCAGGCCTTTTCAATTTGTTCTGCAAAACAAAAAGAGTTGAATAAGCATACAAGAAGGAAAATAACTAGAACGGTATAACCATACAACACAAGGAGAATAAGAGCGAATATTACGGAGGTAGGTGTTTTTGATGTCTTCCTCGGCCAAGAGAAGACGGCTGGAAAACCCTTTGAGGGTCTTTGAGGCCGTCTGCAGGGCGCTCAAGACCTCAACAGAATGAGGGGAAAGTTCACTCTCATCTGTATAATAAGCACGGCTCATAAGGAGAAAATGCTCGTGCGTCCAGCTAAGGGGAAACTTGGTAAACCCCTCTTTATTTCGCCAGAAGACCGGCTTATTTGGTTGAATCCGGACCCGCGTGTAGTAGTGCTTGAAGGAGCGCCCATCTACCTTTGCGGATTCCGTATAAGACTTGAAATTTACAACCCTTGAGTCACTACAGAGTGTAATGAACCCAAGGCCGCCCTTCTTATTAGCTCGGCGGACCACTTGGCAATAGTAAAATAGCTTGGCCACAGTGGCGGAGAAGCCAAAATGCTCCCCCAAGACTTCCAGAGCCCGGACAAGACTCCAACCGTTGGGATGTAATTGTGAGGGGGCACAGTCTAAGAAACGCAGGACGGCCATCTGGAAATCCGTCAGTGGAAAGCGCACCCCCAGCTTTAAGAAAACGAAGTCGTACATGTAGACCGACCTCGCGTCAGGGACGTTGTGGCATATTCTTTCAGAAGGATGCGGAGCCATCACAGTGTATCGTGCTTTGTACTTCTTATCCGAGTATATCTTACAGCGGAAAGAAACCGTGCGCTCCTCCTCACTTGCATGGTGCGAAGGGATCTCTAAGAACTCCTCTTCCACCCAGCAATAAGGTTTTTCCCTGTTGAGTTTCTCCCAATCAAGCCGGTGTGCCACAACATTGACACACCCTTCAGCAGAGCGGAGAAACGGCGTTTTTCCACGTCCTGGAAGATCCATGGTTGTGCAGGCGCGGTGGAATGCGTAGGTGCTGTGATAAAAAGCAACATCGTCAGAGAGATAACCCTCAGCACTTGACCCCTCATCAGAGCGGCTGGTAGCCCTCGAACCAAGGGGAACCTCAGAGCGACGAGATGAAGAAGACGCTCGTGAGGAAGAAGCTTCGGCTCTCTCTGAGCGATGGCGCCCAGCCACAGGAGGATTCGCTGGAATCCTCCCACCACGGTGGCTAAGGGGGGCACGAGAGCCAAACCTCCCTCTATTTGAAGGACCAGCGTGTCCAGCTCTAGGGCGCATGATGGAAATAGAATGATTAAAATTGCAAGGAGTTGAAGGGAAGGAAGGTTACCTAAAGGAAGAGGATCTTTGAGAAGTTGAAGACGACAAGGAAATTCCAAGGAAATTTGAGCAGAGTTTCACTAAGTTTGAGAGCAAGGATGGATTCCTAAATCTGCTAAGAGCTCCTTTTATAGGTAACGAAGGAACACAGTGTTTCATCGAAGGTCACAAGGCTTGCCTCAAAACGCAACCCTTTCAAATTGAAACGACTCCGTCGTTTCATTACAAACGGGCGCGAAAAAAGTAACGTTTCAGTAAACGTTTTGGCAAAATGGGCCCCCACACAGTTTGAATCCAGGCCCAATAAGCCCAATCGACGGTTACATTCTTGGGCAATGATGGCTCTCGCATAAAAAACGCATTTATTGTCTAATCATGCTGTGCGCATTTAATGCCTACCAACCACATTTCGAATACCAAGAGTTTCGATTTTCAAAGACTCTTGGGATTTCCGCTGCTCATTTTTATGCTGTCTGAATCCGTTGTACGCAACGCGAGAAGGGTGGTCACTCGTTTACTAGAGCGGACGCCACCGAGCTCCCAGAGACTTACAAGAATGTACTACCGGCATCTAGACTTCTCTCAAGAGTTGTGTAACTCATATGAGCAACTTAACAGTCCCTCATACAAGCTAGGGGACAGATGATCCGGTCTAGATACCGGCCCCCATACTTGTGACGTCAGACTGATCTCATATAAGGAAACCGGTGTCCAGGTTCAACGTTACCACACCGGATATCCGTTGTCTGGTCATCCGCCCTCACTCCACGACAGCATCATTCATTTTCGCTGTAACGGTTCTATGTTCATTGATACAGGATATTAATATGATTGTTAGCTTTTCCCTCATAGCAAGAGAAGAGCCTTTGATAACTTATCAACGAAGACACTGTTTGTAGCAAAATACGTCATATCAATGGCTTCAGAAAGTAAGTGGGCGTGTCAGCAGATTATGCGGAAAAGGTGATTATCCTCTCCTCTCCCTAGAGGATCGTACTCTGATAATTGACCTACCCTCCTGACACATTCTGAAAGTCGAGCCACTTTGATTGACACAATATACACGCTATCAGAGCTGAGGGACCCACCTGTATCCAACGACTCATTTTCTCACGTACAACTATAAGTAGCATATTTCAACACACATGCATGGTATCGTTATTCTATCTCACACTTTACTGTTACTACGCTTGAGTATTCATTCAGTTCATACACTCTTCTAACTTGAGCGTCGGAGAATCTTCGCAGGTGGCACCACCTTTCGCCCCCTACAACGCGAATCGTTGGTGTAAAGGATCTCCAGGACAACAAGATCGGCCTCTCCCACTGAGAGACCGGATTAATACATCGGATATACACAGTTCCGGTGTGCAAACCCTAAAAACACCTGCATCCTTGTGGCTGGTCCCACACCGGATCTTAGACCCCGGTCCAGACCAGTTCAATAATTATGATATTGATTGATATTTTTTGGACAAAATTAATTGAATTATAAATTTTTTAGAAAAAATAAAAAAATTACATCAACCAAACCACAATGGTATGATTTAGTTTGATTTGATTTTCATAGTTTTTTTAATCGAACCAATCCAAACTGCAAGTATTTTTTGACATATAGTTCAATTCATTTTTTTTAAATCGAACTAAACCAAATCGCGAATACCTTAATCAAATTTAAGTTTTTGATTTTGAAATACAAATTAAAAAAGGTTTTACTACCCCCTCTACTTTCTTAAATATATTGATGCACATGTTATAGAGAATTTAGATCAAAACACACGTATTAAGAAAAATATATTAATAAACTAATTTTATATAAAAACATGGTAACATTCTAATTTTATTCTGATTGAAATTCATATTTTACTTTAATATTAATAGTAACATTTTTAAAACAAGAGTAAACTTGAGAAAAATTATTAAATACTTCTAGGTAGATAAACTTTCTATTATAAATAGGACTACTAAAACAATATTTTAAAATTATTAAATTTGAATGGTGGTTAAAAAATTTAAAAACTATACATCAAAATCATAAAATTTAATTTTTTATTTTAAATTATTATTTTATTTTTTAAAAAACTTCTAAACACCGTCAAATTACTTTTCAAATTTAATTTTCGAGACTATACGTTTAATTTTCACAATACTAAAAACTGAAAAATGGGGCCTTCGTTTTCAATAAAGTAAAGAAGTAAAGATAACAGTAATTTTTATTAAACGGTCAAAAGAGAAAAGAGAGTGAAAAGCAAGAGAGGAGGGAGGAAAACGGAAAGAAATAAAAAAAAAAAAGACAAGGATGTTTGGGGGCTTGTGTTAAGTTGACAGTGCGATAAGAAGGGAATTGGACACCACAAAACAAAAACATCGTCAATGATTTGCATTTGTCGGAACTTCTCCTTGCCTCTTCTCTCTCCGTTTTCGATCTCTTATTCCTTTGTCTCTTCTCTTGTTTTCTAAATCCCACACTTCTCACCCAATCACGATCCGTGAGTTCCTCTTCTTTTCTTTCTTTCTTTCTTTCTACCCTTATTTCTATAATTGTTCAATATTTTCTTTCTTTCATCTAATTCAGCTTATATTTGATCTGCGTGTGATATCCGTATTCGTGTTCTCCTGGGTTACTAAATTTATAATTAGGTTATAATCATTGCACACAAAAATTTTCTATTTTGTAGCGTAGAAGGTTGTTAGAGGTTGAGAAATTCCAAGCTTTGCGTGTTGGTGTTTGATTTTAAGTTTTTTTTTTCTTTCCCACTCGTTTCTCTCACTGCATTGCACACACACGACACGCTAGAAATTGATTAGGTACCTTACTTTTCCTATTTTGGACTTCTTCTTAACTCAAACAGAAAATAACGTTGTATTTGTATTTAGTCTTTGGATTTGTATATTTCCTCTTGTTAATGGAAAAACCCTTGGTTGAGCTTTCATGTTATTTTTAATTTGTTGCTTTTAAGACATGTGATGAATGGTAATGAGTAATGGTGGTAGTTTCTTTGTCCGGCCACAACTCAGCTTTAGTGTTTTGCTGACAATTTTCGGCTTTGTGGGCGAATCCTTGATTTTATGTGCAGATTTTGATACCGAAATTGCTGGTGAATATCTAGCTTTCTCTTTAGAGTGCTGTTTTCCTCTAGACAACGGTCTGTGTGATCTTTGATTTGAGGTGGTGGTTGAATTGAAGTTGCAGAGAAATATTCTTGATCTTGTTTGCTTGAGGCAATGGCATCAGCAGGTGTAGCACCTGCTTCTGGATTACGAGATGTAAATGCAAGTTCTGTTTCTGTTGATCGGTTGCCTGATGAGATGAATGGCATGAGAATTAGGGATGACAGGGTAACAAAAAGTGTCTGTTGTCTTTTAGTATGTTTGCCGTTTACTTTGGTTTGTCCACTAGAGCAACTTCCTGGTGAATATTTAGTGTACTAATTTCATCATAACTTGTTAAATCAAATGCAGGAAATGGAAGAAACTGTGGTAGATGGAAATGGGACTGAAGCAGGACATATAATAGTCACTACTATTGGTGGTAAAAATGGCCTGCCAAAGCAGGTCTGTTGATGATGTCATATCTGGTACTTGGACAATCTAATTGTCTGTCTCCATTTGTATGGTTACTTATGCATGGTTATTATGTTTCAATGTTTTCATGATTGTAGACAATAAGCTACATGGCCGAGAGAGTTGTTGGACAAGGATCTTTTGGGGTAGTTTTCCAGGTTAGCCCCTTGGATAATCTTTAGTATGCATATCTTAATTGGGTAATAGCAAAGCTTTGCAGTATATTGATGTTTGTTTTATCTGTTGTCTTTATTATGAAGGCAAAGTGCTTGGAGACAGGTGAAACTGTGGCTATAAAGAAGGTCCTTCAAAACAAGAGGTACAAGAATCGGGAATTGCAAACCATGCGCCTTCTGGACCACCCCAATGTTGTAACTCTGAAGCATTGTTTCTTTTCAACAACTGAAAAAGATGAGCTTTATCTTAACTTGGTACTTGAGTATGTTCCGGAGACTGTTCATCGGGTTATCAGGCACTACAACAAAATGAATCAAAGAATGCCATTGATATATGTGAAGCTCTATTTTTACCAGGTATATTTCTATGTATTATATCAAAATTTATTAATCCTTGTAAGTTTTAAAGAGATTTATGAAAGCCACTGTGTATCACTATGTTGATTCTCATGACTAATTCCTTCTATTTCTTATTTTATAGATATGTAGAGCACTAGCTTATATTCACAACTGTATTGGAGTGTCTCACAGGGATATAAAACCTCAAAATTTACTGGTATGTTCACATTTATTTTGCTTTGTGTTGATCTGCATTGTGCATCTATATGAGGTTGAACTAGTTTGCTTTGTATTTACTTTTCCTTTTTTGTAAAACTATTTTACTTCCATATTTGATGGAGTAGTTCGTATGTGTCTCTTTTGGATGTCTTCTGATGACAGGTCAATCCTCACACCCACCAGCTGAAGCTTTGTGATTTCGGGAGTGCAAAAGTCTTGGTATGTTTATTCTCAAACTGGGATGTCTATCATCTGTTTTCACTGTCTATTGATTTGTTAACATGAATGAAATTTGTTTATATTTGACAGGTCAAAGGGGAACCAAACATATCTTACATCTGTTCTAGGTACTACAGAGCTCCCGAGCTTATATTTGGTGCAACTGAGTACACCACTGCTATTGATATCTGGTCAGCCGGTTGTGTACTAGGTGAACTATTGCTTGGCCAGGTATTTTACTCTTAAGTATGTTCAATCTTGGTATATTCAGAATTCTTATCTGTGCAGGAACTAAAAATGAATTTCTATTGGTTTTAGCCTCTTTTTCCTGGCGAAAGTGGAGTAGATCAGCTTGTTGAAATTATCAAGGTATGATAAATTCTAGAGATTAATATTTTACTATTTAAAATATTAGGATTCTGTTACCTACCATTTTGTGTCTTTGAATACTGGTCCTTGTTTAATGATCCTCACCTGAATGTATAGTGATTGTGTTTTACTTGTAACTAGTTTGTTGATATCCATAATAATAGTCCTCTTGTTATATTCCTTCCTTTTGCCTGGTTCAATGCCAGTGCCCTGTTATGCACTTATGTTTCTTTACTTCTGAAGAATTTTGGGATTCAAATGCAGGTTTTAGGTACCCCAACAAGGGAAGAAATCAAGTGTATGAATCCTAATTACACCGAGTTCAAATTTCCACAAATTAAAGCTCATCCATGGCATAAGGTATTGTAATTTTATTTTTGGATGTCTATTTACACATGTTATTTCAAGTGATGTTCATATATATGATCATTCTTTACCAGATCTTTCACAAGCGTTTACCTCCTGAGGCCGTGGATCTTGTGTCGAGGCTACTGCAATACTCTCCAAATCTTCGATGCACAGCTGTAAGTATATAGTTTTATCATCTTATTTGGAAGCTTCAAAGACTTTTTAACTTGTGTTGAATGTATTAAACTGTCATGTTCATGATAATTTATGTTTGCTATGCTGTTCATGGTGTAATCTTTCTATGATATATGCAATGGGCTTCGTATTTTCTAGTTTGTATTATTACAAAATTCACATGACTTTTTCAATATTATTTTCCTTGATAAAATTTCCTTGGTTTGTCTTAACCGACCTGCCTAATATGTATCTTATGCAAATATGGGGTTCAGCCTTCCTGACTGAACTTTTATTAATAGTTTTCTATAATTATTTCCAATTGAAAATATATTGTTTGTGCCTTCTGCAATGTAGCTGGAGGCCCTAATGCATCCGTTCTTTGATGAACTGCGTGATCCAAACACCCGTCTACCGAACGGGCGTTTCCTGCCTCCACTCTTCAACTTCAAGGCAAATGGTAAGAACTATTTCTCTGATGAATATTATGCTATTATATTCTTGCATTGAAGTGCTTGTGTAATGATGTGTGTTGCTCGTGATCCGACACAGAACTTAGGGGAGTACCATCAGAGATACTGGTGAAACTGATTCCGTCTCATGCAAGAAAGCAGTGTGCCTTGTTTGGGTCATAGTGTAGCCTTATGTAAATATTATCTACTCTGCCTGTAGAAGTGTATCTAGCCTGTTTCAGGTTGTCTATAACCCCTTTGTTCCATTAGTTTACCCCAACAAACTCCCTCACCTTCCAATTTGTTATTTTTCTTGCCTCCTGAATCCTGATGCAAGCTGTTTGAGGAGAAGCTTCAAGTTGATTTCTTTTTAGAATTTAATTGCTTTGCTCATCTGCAAAGTTTAATAGGTTAGTAAGTAGTAATTTGAAGGACCATTGTTTACTCAATTTTTATACTTGAAAGCTTGTTTGGTATACCCTGCTTCTCCGTTAATTGTTACAAATTTTATTTTGGAAGATTATCTTTGAAGGAATTGTTGGTCATATAAACGTAATATTTAATGTTGCTGGTTTAAGTTGCGTACTGGAATGTTCAATGTTGGTGGTGGTTAGTTGTTAATGGAAAGGGATAGTGCTACTACTATTTACTCTGGAAGATATTGGTGGTGGTGGTTGGCCCTAGCATTATTTTATTCGTACCATCTCTCTGATTTCGTTTATTCCATGTTCCCCAAATCAGCTTGTGAAGGCATTCGTTCGATTCTACCCTTTTATATTGCTAAGAAAATCTACATGGATAATATACGTTGTTAACTTGCAATATGAAAATGAAGTAATGAAAATAAAACTATCTAATTATGATTGTGTATGTTGTTTGAAGTTGTTTAACTAATAAATTAGAACGCTATATATGACTAACTTTAGTTGGAAACCCTTAACTATAATGAAACAAACCCTAACATGAGTTCTAATGCTTCGTATAAAAGAACGAATGTTTTGTTGATTTTGTGAGAATGTTTATTTGGGGGGAGAAAAATCAGCACAAAAGGCTTAATTAAGTCTAGTTTCCCAACTTGTTACCTATTTTGATTCAAAATTGGGTTAATTTTTTAGGTGTTCCTTGAACTATTTAAAATGTTTGATTTTAGTATTTTATTGTTAATCTTTCTTTTAAGCATTGATGTGATTAACAGAAGTTTATCCTAGTATTAAGATTGATTATCTTTTAAGAGATATAAGGTGGCCAATGGTTGGATGAAGAGAGATCGGACAAGGGAGGGGGTAGAAGTTGAGTTTGAATCCCCTTACTAGCAATTTTAACAATTAATTAACAACTATATTTATTTAATTATTTTTTTTTAAAAAAATCCAATCTAGCCTTGATGATGTGATTCTTGTTTCAATCTTCATGAGATCTATAAAGGATCATTTCCATGGAGGAAATAACAAATACCATGTATCAAAACTTCAAGAGCTCTATAATCAAGCTTGGTTGAATCTTATACTCATGTTTGGTTAATTTTTGACTCAAAGATGAAGAAACTTAAAAATGGAAAAGAGTAGAAGATGATCAATTGAAGAGGTGTCACTCAAAGGATAGATATAAATCAAGATCCACTCACTATATGGAAAAGTCCATGATAAAAGGTCTAAAAAGTTTTAAGTATTCTTGAAGAATTTTAGAAGGAATCTATACTCACAAGTTTGATAAAAAAAATTTAAGATATCAAAGTTATGACAAGTGTTGGTGGATTTAACTTATATAGGTCAGCATCTTAAGGAAAGTCAATTCAAGCTAAATTAAGCCCAAATTATAAGAAAAGCTGGGTATGCAGGCACAAACCCACGAGCCGACTTGTTTAACCAATCTTATGTAGGTTACAAGTTAAAAAAATGAGCCCATTTAAATCATGAAGTTGCGGGCCTGACCTATTTAGCCCCAAGACACCAGTACATTTAAAATAATATAACAAATAATAATATCATTAATATTATAATATTACAATTATTATATTCTTTGCATTTGTTTGTTATTTTATATGTATTTGAATTGAATTTTAAGCCTTTAGACATTGGCAATGTTATTTTTTTTACTAATATCATGCTTTATAACATAGAACTTATACATTTAAATATTTGGATGATAGAAGTTTAAAACTTTAAGGCGTTTGTTTGATGAGTGAATCTTTAAGAATTTGGATGGTTAAATGTTTAAAATTATTAAATCTACATTTGTATGTGTTTGGAGCTAAAGGCCAAAAATTTTAAAACAAAAAAAACTCATAAGCAGGTTGGGACACAAGCCTATGGTCCTAAGTGAGAAAAAAATAGACCCATTTAGAATACGGGTCCTTACAGGTTAGCCTAATTCGGGGCAGGTCAACACGGGCTGACTTGTAATTACCTAGCTCTAACTATAAGGCAGGGCAGTGTTTACACTAAAGCTACTAAAGCCTAAACATGTAACACCGTCAATTATTCAAGGCAAATGTTTACGAGGTTTCAACATGACTTTGACTCTAATAATTATGTAGCGTCACTTGTTTTTGAAAATAGGTGGTTTTTTAGTAAGTAAAAATGGAAGACATCAAGTAATTGCTTAGCAGTTCAATAAATTAAAGACTAAAAGATAAAATAATAGCATAATACATCGCATGACCAAATAGTCCTTTTTATTAAAACAACAAGTACATCCAAAGGGAAAGAAAAGATACAAGAAGGGAAGGGAATATAATAACATTATACGATGATGACTTCTAACTGACTCTGCCTCGACTACCTCCTTTAAGTTCCTCCTGAGCTTCATCATTAAATCATGACATAGATGCCTCGCTCGAGTCATTCGACGCCTCTTCCGACGCACCATCAAGTAAGCATGGTTAACTAGTAGCTTGTCGTTGTCACACATGGTGTCATAGACTCCCATCTGTCCTTCATGGTACGCTATGTAGGTGCATTGCCAACCGTGAAGTGTAAGCTTATCTATAAGGTCACGTAGTTTGGCTTTGTCCTCTGGGATTACGTGCTCGGGTACAATTCCCTCTAGAACTGGCTCTTCACTACTGGTCTCCATTGGCAACTCCTCTAGGTCTTCCTCAGACTCATGTATGAAAGGGTCTTTCTCTTCCATTGGAACAGGGAGATCGTTCTCGAGTTGCTTTCCATCTCGGCCTAGCTCTTCGTCGAATTGATGTGTGTGTTAGGTGAAATCAAATCAGGTTCCATATCTTCAATCCATAGGGTGCGGTGAATCATGGCAAACCATAACTAGGATATGCATCACAACCTTCCATAACTTAGGGAAAATTGTCCTCTCTTTCCTCTTCATAACCCGTGAGGCTAAAGGGTCTAGAGGGATCACCAAAATGACGGATCAATGCATTAATGACATGGATATCTTTGTAGAATAACGGTGATGGCACAACAAAAACAACAACGATCACAACAGATGGGTCACCTTGGATAGGGTCTTGGTTCCCAAAACATACCCTACCTCCTATCATCGTGAGGGTGAAGACTCCATGTAGGTTTTCATCCTTAGAAACAGTAGGGCCCTTGTCCTTGTCCACTCGGGCACTCGATATCTAAATACATACATCATGCACACAAATAATACAAGTAAGAGGGTGAATTCATCATTCCCGTCTTGAGGGACACATCGCAGTCAATGATGTACAAACATGATTTACCACATATTGATACACTCTAACATGTTATCCAATCAATGGTTTACACATAACCCATTTAATACAGTTCAATGACTTAGTAGAGCAATTTATCATACATCATCACATTCAGTATATCAAGTAAATCACACAACTATAAATGCATTGTTCATTTATTGCTGAACATATTTCATGATGTTTATGCATGTGGGCCTAGTATCCATCACCAAAAGTCTTATGGAAGCGACCAAAGACTACCGATCCTAACTAGGGTACTAAAAAATGGGACATGCAGTTTGAATCATATTGCCACATGGGCTTCGAAAATGACATCCTAGGAATCAGTTCTCTACAGCCTTGGGCATCATTGCTTGAGTCGAAACACACTAGGGTGGCCCGATTCTGCTTAACATCATACATAGTTTTGATTGCCATATGAGGGAACCACGTCGATCGTGCTCCTGAGACTTGACTAAGAGGTCAAACATCGTCGTTATTCAATAAACCCCAACTATCAATATAGAGTTAATATGTTTTATCTTAAGGGTCAACTAACTCTTTTTAAGTCTTATGGAACCCTTTAGAACATTATTGACAAACTGCCAAAAAGTAAGAAAAGAAATAATTAAATCATACTTAGGCAAAATTACCAATTTACCCCTATTGGCCTGTTTAAGCCCAGGTTTCATCCTTTAGCGAATTCTTTGATTTTAAGCTATCTAAGTTAATTATTAAGTCCAATAAACATATTTAATAAATTTTGGATGGAAACCCAAAACCACGTTCCTAAAATCTCATTTATTACTAAATTGGTCCCTAAGGGTAGTTTTGATGAAACATGTAACACCCTTGGTCAGTTAGGTCAATCAACTGACTTAGTTGACTAAGAGTATCACAGGTTTAGTGAAAACATAAATATATTTTTTAATATAGAAAACAACTCAGTATATGGTGGTTCATTAGCTCATTTTGTAACATCCCTAATTTTATATAAATGATTAAATATTAGGAATAAATATTAAATAATTACCCATGGATTAATTAATATCCTAAAACATTGAAAATAATTAAATTAAGATTTTTTAGGGGTTATTCATAAATTATTGAGGCTTTATATGCTGAAATTATACCCAATTAAAATATGGGTGTCGGATCAAGTATCTCCGATTAAGGTACCATTGGTCAAGGCTGTTAAGAATATTATTAGGAATCCAAATATGTATTCGGAATAATTTTTAGATAAAGTATTAAGCCCGAACAGAGATCCTGTTTGATTTAAAATGGAGAAGTTAAGTGAGTGGCTAAAATTAAAAACTCTAAAACTCTTTTTTTCCCATCTCATTCACGTTGGCCTTCTCCCTCTTTTGCAAACACTCTCCTCTTCTTTTCACTTCTATTTCCCACTCATCATCTTCTTCTTCTCCTAAAAACCCACACGGTGGTGGTGTGCCTTTCCTCCTCCATTTTTCATTGGAGCTTAAAGGAAGCTTGTGGCTTGGAACTCTCTCCCCCATTTTCTTCAAAATTTTTGTGCTCTCCTTACCCTCTCTTGGAAGCTCACTCTTTTCATTGCATGAGGTTAGTTTCTCATATTTTCTTTGAGCTTGAACCCTTGGTTATGGGTTTTGGGTGTTGGGTGAGTGGTTTAATGTGTATGGGTTGTTGAGAGAAGCCATTTATGATGGAAACCCTAAGGTGGAGTGTTTTAATGTGAGTTTTATGAAGGGATATTTGGGTACATGAAAACGACATGGAAGATAATGGAAAATGATGAATATAGATGATGGTTGTTGGGTTTTGATAAAACCCTAGCTTTATAAATTAGGAGAAATATAAAATGTGGGTGATGTGCATTTATTATTGATGTGAGATGTTATTTATAATAAGTAATAACCATTAATGATGATGAATGGTTGATAGTGGTTGTTAAGAACCATTAATGTAAGAGCCCATTATTGGGTATGGCATTAAAGATGCATAATAATTAGTGAAGGCACCAAACAATAGTGGTTGTGGTGAATTGAATGAAACGAATGAGGTTTAGGAATTTAAAAATGACATAAAGCAACAAGTAGATAATTATGAGCACTTGAGTTTTGGTAGTTTAGATAAAAATTGATTGTGTGGTATATGGTATAATGTAGGAAACAACCATATCAACGAGGCGGGACCATCAGACCGTATTGATTTCTACTTCTCTTGAGGTAGGAGGGGGTAACATCTCAAAATGATTGATTTCATCCATTAATGATGTGTGTGTATATGGTTGTGTTATGCTAGATTGGCCCGGATGAATGATTTGATGATTACTTGATTGAGATGCATTTAGAGTGAATAATGTTATGTGGCTTATGTTTGTGGGATGATGATTATGTTATTGAATTGACTCATGATTAATGAGAGTTGTTGTTAATGGTTTAGAACCATGATTGTATTGATTTCAATGTTATTGAACATCCCATGATATGTGAATTGATGAATTGTGATTGCCACTAACTAGATATATATATAAAATCCAATGAATGTTGGTGATGGTTGAGAATAATGAGTATATAGAGTTCCACTAAGTGCTGGTGATGAATTATTGATGGTGGAGTGGCATTTAGGATACATAGTGTGAAAATGCATTTGATTTGCATTGCATCCATGGCATATCATTCGCTGCTTATATGGAATATTAGGGGTTCTAGTAGCCAGGCCCAGTGGGAGGGCGACCTAGTGCACGGGTAAATTGTTATTGTTCCCTAGTGATTCTGGGAATCATGAAGCTGTCCTTAGATTGGTGGCGAGGCACCCTATTTATCAGGCCCTGTGGGTGGGCGACTCTGTGTTGAGAAAGTTACCTCGGTGTCCAATGAGACACGGCTCTCTCAATGTGTTTGGGAGATGCCTGTAGCACTTGTGACAAGTAAGGCCATGTAAGTAATCTGCAAGTCACGGGGTGACTAGTGCTACAGATGGGCGAGAGCGGTTTGGTACCAGTAAAATGTAATGTTAAGCATGCATGATTTGAGATATAAGTGTACACTTTTACTACTGCAGTAGGGGTATAGTAGCATACCTATGCTTGACCCATATTTGGTATGATATTGTTTCCCACAGTCGGATCTGCGATTGTTATTGATTCCTTTGTGCATATGCATTAGCCATAAGAGCATTTGCATATAGCTGGAGATATGCCTAGTTGGTAGCCCGTGGTGGCGATGGATGATTGTTAAATAAAGAGGAAGGAAGTTATGGTACTAACATTGAATGTATGATGACCTTTATTGAGAATGCCATGAGTTTTGATGTGAGAGTTGTGAATATAATGATTTGGATACGTATGATGTTAAAGTAGAATGCGATGATGTGTGAATGAAGCTTATGATGCTTCTTGAGAAATATATGTCTTGCACACATGTATATGTTTCATCATAATGTATGATTTTGAATCATTTGGTATATGTTACTCACTTTCTAGTTGTCATTTTAAAGTTTGATGTAGGTATGATGAAATCCCACTCTTTTGAAGGGTGAGCAATGATGGAGGTAAATATGGAAAGAAAGTGTGAGCCTTGGCCGACATCTTTTGTAAATTACTTGAAAAGTGTAGATTTTTATGTTGTGTATGATAATTGGTTGGTCATGAATCTTGATTTGTGGGTCATGTGTAAAATTTAGACCTATGTGTTTGGAATGGCTAATTTTTAGTTATGACCCTAACAATGGATGATATTAACTGTAAATTGAAGGATTATATGCCATGTTAATGGATGGATGTTGATACCATGAGGTTTACGTTTATTAACGATGTATATGAGTCTTGTGTATGAATTAGAATGTGAGTAGGGTATTAGAATGTTGAATAAATGATGTTGGCATGAAGTATATGATGGATTTTCATGGTTTTATGTATAATTGAGGAACCAATAGGGTCAAAATGAGTTTTGTGAGATTTGAATGACATATAATGGTCCTAATGGATTAAATGCATGATTTGTGATTTGTAGAAATTGGAATGGGCCAATTCTATTGAGAATAGATCCTTGGGTTGCACAAAAATGTCTCAAAACGAGTGAAATGCATTTATGCGCATAACACTCATTTTTGGGAATTTTTGAGTACGGCCGGTGACCACACGTCACAAATGATGTATATAAGCATTATATCACTAGCCGCAGCCACAAACATAAACAATTATCCTCAGATATCAACAAAACACAACAAATGGCCCTACAAGCCTTTCTCCAAAAGATCAGGATGTTACAAAACAAGGTCATTTGGTTGGTTTTTCTTAACAAAACCTTATTAAAACTTTAATTTAGAAAATATTACTAAATAATTATAGTTTTGAACAGAAACTAAGAAAATTTAAAAAGAAGTTATAAAAATTTCAAAAAGGTCCTTAACCATGTATATTAGAAAATCATAAGATCTCATATACCCAAAATAACACGAATTGCAGGCTAAACGAAATCAAGTCGAAAATGTGTTTTAGCATTTCGACTTGGTAACGACATATATTTTCGCACAACATTTCAATGATGAAATTTGGGCAGTATCAAACATTATTTTTCAGTATGCAAGTCATAGCAATAACTCACAAAATTTTAGATCTAAACTTAATCTCAAGCACAAAGCGATTTCATAGCAAAAATCAACAATTTTCACTAAACCTTTTGCATGCAATTTCATTAAGTTTCTAGATCAAGTAATTTCACTTCTAAAACATCCATGACATATATTTATACACTCAAAATTAGATCTCACGAAATAGTCCCAAACACAAAAATTCAAGAGAAAAAGCATAAGTCATGCGTGTACAATTTTAGGCCCTGATTTCGTAAAAATTGATTTTCTCATGGATCTGCATTTGTTGAACTCTTTTTCATTTTCCAAAATGAATTAAATACCAAACATGTAGCCTTAGATCCATCAAGTCAACCCATTTTTATTACGCCCAAACCAAAAAGAAACAAAGGTTTTAAGAATAACCTACATTCTAGCCTCGACACACATGCAAGAACCCATAAGATCATGAAGAAATCCCCCTTACCTAGAAAAAAGCTTGACTGTGAGTAAAGGAAGAGAAAAAGGGTGGTTAACTTGCTCCGGTTCTAGTCTCAAACTCTTGGCAACAATGAACGACTCGACCTTGTAGCTTCAGAAAGAAAAATGAAACTTCGGCCTCGAGTAGTGGCTTAGCCATAGTTTGGAAGAGAGAAATGAGAGGGAGAGTAAAACTTAGAACTTGTGAGAGAATGGTAAAAATATTGAAAGTGGTGAGGTGAATGGTATTTATAGAAAATTTTTATGAAGTAAGGTGAGTAAAGAGGTATGTGGCAGTGAGGTGTGTGAGAAAGGGATGAGGGTGATGTTTGAGTTTTGAATGGTTAAGTATGATGCAAACGTTTCTTGTACTAGAAGAAAAGGTAGCATCAGAGACTTCTCAAGGTGGCACGTGTTTGACATCACAAGGGTTTGGAGAAGCACATGCTAACACATGTCCTCGATGTGATGAAGGTTATATTCTCTTTGAATTTGGTGGGGACATGTGTCCCAATGTGATGAAGGTCGAGATTTTCATGGCAACACATGGCTTGACACGACGAGGGTTGGAATGACCTCATGCTGGCACGTGTTTGACGAGACGATGGTCAAAATGACCACATGATGACATGTTTCCTCTTTTATAACAAGTAACTTTTGAGCAATATTTTAATAATTTACTCACTCAATAATAAAATACCCATACATTCACATATCACACAAACATTTTTCATAGTCATATGTCAATCATGGCTTTATTCTTAATACTTAAATAAATCATGATAAATAATGATTAATTACACACATATTCTATCCTCCTCTATGAAAACCAGGCTGCTACAAAACACATAGTCAAGTGAATACAAAGACAAACCCATTAGCAATTCCTAATATTGGTCGAGGCTTCCTAGGATCATATCATATAACCAAATATCTCTCATATGCCTTACTTCTTAGCCCCAACAAAAATAATTTTCTTTCTCCCCACCTTTTCTCACTCCCTTTCCCTTTGTTACAAGTTGCTAAAATTGAGAAATCTAAAGAAACAAGAAGCCTTTCTATTCTAATCATAACCCATTTCAAAAAGCTTAACAAGCTGTTTATCACTCTCTAATAATTTGTTGTAAACAATAACCTTAAGAGCTTTTTTTTCTTATCCTAAACTTATTGTTTAGTTATCTATAAGCTCAGTTTCGTAAAATCTTGTAAGACTTAAGACTAAATCTCTTTTCATACTATTGTATATTGTAGAGCCTGAAGAGGCTTGAGGAAATAATACTTGTTATAGTTATCCTAGAAAGGCCAAGTATAAGAAAGAATATTTGTTGTTATCCTAGAGAGCCTAAGTCTAAGAAGAATACTTGACTATTGTAAATTATCTTGAAGAGGCCAAGTGAAGAAAGAATATTTGTAACATAGTGCTGTGAGCATTATTGAGTGGATCTGCTATATAAAACTCTTATTGGGATGAACAGGGATTGGATGTATCCTTTTTTCTTTGAGGTGAACCAATATAATAACCTTTGTGCGTTGATCTCTTTCTTCAAATTATTTTCAACATAAAAACTTATTTGTCTTAAAAAGTTTTTGAAAATTAAATAAAGCATAATCTGAATTGTCATAAGACAATTGTTTCAAATTTCCTTGTAAAACTTTAGACAAGAAACTATCTTTTAAGAAACTTTTTACAAAATGTTTTTAAGTCACACTATTCAATCCTCCTTTCTAGTGTGTACCTTTGAACCTTCAGAGCTTTGGTGAAAATGTCTGCCACTTGATCTTTGATCGAAATTGAAAGAGGTTTCATTAACTTGAGATGTAATTTCTCCCTAACAATGTGACATCGATATCCAAATGCTTAGTTCATTCATGGAAAACTAGGTTAAAGGAAATATGCAAGGAACTTTGGTTATCATAGTAGATGGCAGATTGCTTTGAGAAAGAGATCTTCAAATCACGAAGGATATAGCTAAGCCTACGAATGGAAAAATGGGCTAGCTCGCCAGACCCCGTCAAAATAAAAGGGCCAAAGAGTCTAGCCAACCCCTTCTAACAAATGGCCCACGGGCTGGCCCCCTAATTAATTAAAGGTTGTAGTAGTTACTTTTCCAAATTTCCAATATCTAAATTAATTAATTAAAGGCTACTGTAGTTACTTTTCCAAATTTCTAATATCCAAATTTCCAAATTTACAATCATAAAGCATTTGAATACTTTTCCAAATTTGAAATTCCCATTTTTTACAACACACTTCCAGTCCAAAACATGACATAGTTACTTCATTTACTTAGTTGTATACTATTATTGTTAAGTGTTAAATGAAAATAAATCCCACCTTCTGCAACATCGAGCCAAGCAGGAGGATCAGAAGAACATAGTGGACTATGGATGAGACACACTTTGTAGGAGAAAGCAACCATAAACGCACCTCCATTGCAGTAGTAGATGGGGAACCAATGAAGTATGACTTGACCTTCAAGGGCTTGGTAGTGGCAGATGACAATGGTAGATGATAGTGGCTGGTGGCAGCTCAGACTGAGAAACAAGATTTGGGTTTTAAGATTGATGAGCTCATGATGGTAAGGGCTAGCAAGAAAAAATTGGCAGGTGTGAGAGAGGCTTTTAGATTTTGAGAGATAAGATGAGAGCTTAGATGAACTTTTAGATTTCGAAAAAAAGGAGGTAAATAGATTTCAAATTTGGAAAACAAAGAATAAATATGATGTTGTGGAAGTGTGTTGCGGCATGAAAGTAAAGTAATGAGAGGGAGTGTTAACCAAACCAATGTGACTTTGTAACCCTAAAGGCTAAACAACCAATTAAAAAATATAAAATAAAAAATATAATATAGGCAAGGGCTCGTCGGGCTAGCCTGCCTCACCTACTGGTTGGCCTGATGGAACAATGAGCTGTGATTTTTGTACGCCCTGCCTATCTTGGTAGGTTTCAAAGGCTAGCCCGACGGACTAGGCCCATTTTGCCATCCCTAGCTAAGCCATTAAAGCTCAAGTGTGGTTGCTCCTAGAGATCTATATTTAGCCTTAGAGGAAGATTTCACTACTGTGGTTTATTTCTTGGATTTCCAACTGATGAGGGAATGTCCAAGAAAAAAATGACTAGAACTTGATCTTCTTATAGTGGTATAGTTTCCCTAATCAACATCACAAAAACCTTGGAGATGAAAAGGAGAAGATGTTGAGAAAAATAAGCCAGAGCCTAGTAAACCTTTGAGATATTTGAGAATTCTCAAAGATGTAGTGTAGTGCTTCTGCATTAGAGAACACAAATTGGCTTAGTTGATGAACTGCATAGGTAATATCTGCTCTGGTTATTGTAACATATAATATATAGCCTTCCTATAAGTCTACGATATCCAGTGACATCTTGATATAGTTCGTTCTCTTGAATCCCCTGAGATATCAGTTGTAGGATCCATTAGTGTAAAGGCTGGCTTACATTCTAAAAGTCCAACATCTGGAGAAGATCAATGTAGTATTTTCTTTGGCAAAGAAAAATACCCTTGTCAAACCTATTTACCTAAAGACTAAGGAAATATTTCAAATTTCCAAGATCCTTGATGCCAAAAGTAGTATGCAATTTAGCCTTGATGATAACAAACTCATGTAGATCAATGCCATCTAGAATCATATCATCAATATACATAATAAGAGCAATAAAGAAATGATCAAGAGATTTGATGAAAAGTAAGGGATCTGAATGTGCCTGAGAGTAACCAAAAGAAACTAAGGTAGAACAAAGTTTTTCAAACCATTGTCTACTAGCTTGTTTTAAGCCATAGATGAACTTAATCAACTTACAAACTTGGTGTAGTTTGGTGCTTGTAACTTTACAAGGTACTTCCATGAAAGCATCTTCTTGCAAATCACCATGCAAAAATGCATTATCAACATCCAATTGATGAAAATGCCATTGATTAATGGCTGCTAGAGCTAGGATCATTCTTACTATTGTCATCTTGGTCACTAGAGTAAAAAAGTATCAAAAAAATCTAATCCCTCAATCTGGTTGTACCTTTTGTTTCGCATGTTCTTTTTATCTTGCAAACCCATTTAGAACCAATAGGTTTGATTTTAGGAGGAAGATCAACTATGTTCCAAGTCTCATTCCTGCTAAGGGCTTTTAATTCCTTTTGAATGGCTTCTATCCATTTTGGATGAAAAGTAGTTTCTGAATAAGATGAGGGTTCAATTTCATTTATAAGGGTCATGGCAAAAAACATGATTAAATGAGAGATATGCATGGTTGTAATAGTTTGAAATAGGATATTTACTATTGTAGTGATTATTAATGGTGGGATAAAGAAAATCCTATAAATGTTAAGGTGGCTTGGTAGTTCTAGTGGATCTTCTAAGATGGGTAGAATGTGACTAAGAGGAAGTTAAAGATGATGAGGATCAAATATGGACAGGACAAGTTCTAAATCCGGCATAATGTTAGAGGTATAACTAGGGTCAATATAGGTGTGGTTGGGGTTATCAATAAGTTTAGGAAAAGTAAAAGGTAACAGATGTTAATGGAATTGCACATTTCTTAATACAAAAACTTCTCTAGTTCTCAAGTCCAACAACATAAAACCTTTAACTCATTGTTTATATCCTAGAAAGATATTTTTTCTAACTTTGGCATCCAATTTATTCCTATGCTCCGCAAGAATGGAGGCATAACAAAGAGAGCCAAATTGATATAGGAATTGTCTTCATGAATGGATCTAGATCTTGAAGCTCCCTTTGATCTTCTTAACTTTGCAAGCATGAAATCATTTTCTTCTCCTCAAAATATGGCTTGAACAAAATTATGATGTGGAAGGTGGAAAATTACATAAACAGTCACTAAATAAATGAAAAGAGAAGTGGAAATATGGAGAGATTTAAGAGAGGAAAGGTGAAAGGTATCACTCATTTAGAAAGAGATAAATCTAGGGTTGACAATCACTACCTTGGAAGGATCCATGGATAAGATTTTAGGGAGAGAGTTCTAAGCACTTTTAAGCTTGCTAAGAGAGAAACAATTCTCACAATTTTTAACATTCATTCAAATGACTCAAAGTAAGTGAAAATGAAGGTTTTAAAAACTGGACCGGTGATCAAATTGGTGAAGGTACTAGTTTAAGGTTTATTGGTTCAACCGTGGTTGAACCGTGGTCGAACCGGTCATACTAAAATATATATTTTTAATATAATATAATATATTTCTTGATATATTAACAATAAATTATATAAAAATTAAGTTAACTAAGGATCATATTACATGTTTTATAGGATTAAAAGACTATAATAAATAAAAATAATATTTAAATATTATATATAAGTTTTTTATTTATTTAAAAATATTTTTAATAGAGTTTTAAAAAAATAGCAAAAAAACTAAAAAAAGCAATTTAAAAATAATTTGACCGGTTCTGGAATGCTTGGTTTTTTTCCTTGTTCAGACCGGTACCTGACTGGTTCCGGGTCCAATCGGTCGAACCGGCTAGTCCGGTCCGCTTTTTAAAATCGTGGGGAAAATATAAAGGAGAAAGGTTTATATAGACCTCCTATCTACTCTAAGAGTAATTTTCAAATTTGACCTTGATGATCTTGTTAAAGCTTCATCCAAGACCCAAAACTAAAAAATGCATCACCCAAAAATGACCCAAAGCATGATATGACCATACAAGACCTAAAAGTGGCCCAAAATAAAAAATATGGCCATGTAAGGCCCAAACCTAACTATGAATGAGCTTCTAATAATAATGAATTAGGGAGTAACCATCTGTGGATTGTCCTCTTGAGTCTGAAGCTTGATTAAACCTTAATTGCATGTTTCTTGATGAAATTGTAAATTGAAGCAATCCTAACCTATCTTTCATTACTCACATTTCATCTTTTGTATTGTCTCTGAAAATATAAAAACATAGAAAGCATAAAAACAACAAAAACAGAATGAATCCTATCTGCATTGTGTTGGTTCAGCTTGTACTAGTCTAAGATTGCGGTAATTACCACAATCCCTGTGGGAACGATCAAATATATTACAAATTTAACGATTGGTGCGCTTGCCAAAAGAATAAATCCTCCGAGAATTTAGCATCAAGTTAATGACTCAGGATTTACACAACAATGGTCGTGGCCCTAGTGGTTGAGGGGGTTACAGTGGTGGCATTAATCATGTACTAGACACATCGATTGCCTTGGCTTGATAGCAACAAACACCTGTGACTACCATTGCTAAAGCCACAGATTAATCAGTCACAGAGCAGCCTATTGTTCAGCTAGAGGCACGGGCTATAGACACATATATTACTCCCACATTCACACTTATAGTTCTTCCATTAATAACATATTTGGAGAACATACTTGAGTAAGTTTAAAACTACTATAACTTTTACTTTATTTTAAGTTTACTTTTGCTACTTTATTAATCAAACATAATTTGTTATAATAGTTTTATTGATAATGATGACATTTCCTAAGCAATCACTAAGATCTTGAGGGGGAAGTTTGATGGTTCATGAATCTTATTCATGGGTGCCCTTGAAAATGTTTGAAAGAACTAGTTTAAGACATTTTCGGTAAGTTTCATGTTTTGTCATAGTACATTAAGTTTGTAGTCATGTTAAGTTAATTATTTATCTCATATTCTTTAATGTTATAGGGGAAATACCAGTAGTCGTCGAAGAGGACAGATGAGGTTAAGAAGGTCTTTAAGCATATGCCTCTAACCTATTGAAAAATTTGTTGTACAAATACTACAAAGCCATGACGAAGCTTGAGTGGATTGGTGGCGCTCATCGGGAGGGGATGGTCAGGAAGTGGAATGATGATCCATTCAAGGAGAAGAGTCAAAGGAACAAGGCCAACCGAGTAGTTGATGTTGCTGCCTCCATCTATACCAGGAGTTCTATCTTTATAGTTGTATATGGAAAAAAATAGTAATTAAGTATTATGTTATATTATTTTAAATAATTAGTACTTAGTGATGCCAATGAATTGTTAATCAGGAATCTTTTATATTTTGTAGACTCAAGAGATAAACTGCCTCTCATGGCCTATGATCTGATGGGAAAGATGAAGAAAAATAAGGTCAGTTAGTAGGTAATTGAGAAGACACAAGCTATTGTTGTAAGTTAATTTCTAAACTTGGGACACTTATTTTAAATCAAACTTAAATTGAATTCAAATTTTTATCTGAAGTGGGATGTTATATGGCTGATAACTTAGGATATTTATTCTGAATGTAATTAAGAGTGAAAATTGTACTAGGAAATTTTCTGGTTATTTTGCAAGGCGTAATTGAAAATTTGGTTTCTCCTATTTATGGAGGAAACTTTGTCAAAATTTTGTTAAATTTTTAACTTTAATCACATAGTTTAATGATCTTTATCGTCTGAACTGTGCAAAAGGCTTATTAGGCAAAAAGAGCTGAGAATGAGGGAGAGCATGCTGCACAGAAGGAGGGTAAGGTAGATGGGAAGGCACCAACCTTTTCTTTTGCTGATGACAACACTTTTTATATAGAGGTTATCAGAAGGAAGAACAAGAAAGAGGAATGTGTACAACCTCGAATAACTTAGTAAAGAGTTCACCTCATCTTGGTAGCCCCTCTTCTACTCTACCACTGGATTATGTTCAAGTCATTGAGATCCTGAACAAAGAGCTTGTAGAGAAGACCGCCCAGATTATAGCTCTCCAGCAGACGAACGTGTCTATGTAAGAGGAGCAATAGAGGACCAAGGCTACTATGTAGAGGTATAAGGAGATCTTTGCACAAATGATGGCATACTTTACCCACCTTTAGATTCCATCCCAAACCAGCAGATAGGTGATTTTTCCCACCACTACCAACCCTTCATTTCTTGACATTGTATTTCATTTTTGCATACTATATTTAGTTTTTATTCATATTCTTGCATACATTACTGATAAGTGTCCATTTGATTATAATTTTCTATGTTATTTAGACAGTTATGCTGAGAAATTGCTAGATTGAATACAAATTATTTGTTAAAATAGTAAGAAATTGAAGTTATATGCCCTAACCTTGGTTTTGTTAGTATAATAACATTTAATCCTTATTTTGTTACTTTTACATAGGTAAAAAGGAGATTCAGAGGAAGAAATGCTTAAAATGGCAAAAATTCAAGTAATACTGGAGTATCTCGTTTAAGCGAGGTTAGTTTCACTTGGGCGAGCCACTCGCTTGAGCGCGGCTTTGCTCGCTTGAGCGAGAAAGAGACAATGGGCATACTGAAGGCATTCACTTGAGCGAGGTGTATTTCACTCAAGTGAAAAACGTCCAGAGAGCATCAAATAGAATCTCGCTTTAGTGAGGGCTTGTTTGCGTGAGCGAAAATATTATAGAAGCCAGAAGTGTTGATGTCGCTTGAGCGAGAACTAGTTCTCTCAAGCGAGAAGAGAGAGACTCCAAGGATTAATTTTGCTTGAGCGAGGGACTTTCCACTCAAGCGAAAACAAAGGAATAGGAATAGGGTGTTTCTCGCTTAAGTGAGACTATGCTCGTTTAAGCGAGACTTCGAAGACCAAAGCAGCTCACTCAGCAACTGCAAGTGGCTCTCGCTTGAGCGAGACTTGGCTCGCTTGAGTGAAGCCACTTACACTTAAAGAAAAAGCTCGAGTTTTTGAGTGGCTAGTTGTTGGGAACGCAAAAAAGAAGATTCTTCATTTCTCTTGCAAAAGGTTACGAAGGCCGCGGAAGCTATTTTCTTCTCTTTTTTCTCTGATTTTGTCGTCTATAATGGCTACCATGAGTAGCTAAACCTGTTCTTGGGATTGGATATAGTCAATTCGAGCCCGACGTACATTGGGTTTGTATTTATATATTTGGTATTTTGATTTATTGGTTTTGGTTTTTCATTCTATGCTTATTGCTTGATTCTATTGGATAAATAGTTTCTTGATTTAGTTTTCTAAATTTGTTGGAAAACAATTTATGAAAACTGATCCAAATGAAATACTCGATACGCTCAGATTTTAGGAATAGCTTATGACATATCGAACGTTTTTATCAACTAATTATAATGTTGGAAAATTTCTTAAAATGATTGAGGGATTGACGTTTTAGGAGTTTTCTTAGGATTTCATATTCGAGGAATCAAAACGAATGACTTTTGATTTGTTGTGTAAAAATCGATCATTCTAAATACCATTTATATGAATATATCCAGGGTTCGTCTAGGTGAGATAGATGAAATCTAATCCCAGTCTCTCTCTATTTAAGTTTCCTTTTAATTTGAATGCTATTTATGCTCGTTTCTATATTTATTTTTTAGTTTTGCAATATCACAATAAGAATCAACTCTTTTCCCACTTAAATTATTTGAATTAAAGCTTTCAAATTTCAATAGTTCCCTAGTGGAACGACACTATATTACTATAATTAAACGTAGATTAAACTTCCACATAAGCACCTAAAATTTTTACCAATTACCTCTAATTCCAAATATAAGCAAATGTATTTCACACATATTAAGAATATTGGTTGGGAGTATTTATTTGTATTAATGTGATCAAATATTTGATGTAATATCCTAAAATACTCCTAATTTCATTTAATACATAAAACATTATAAGGATGACATATTTGGTAGACAAACATTTAATGACATTGGAAAAGTATAATTTTGCTTATATTTTTGGACCAAAAAATTCTACTAAAATTTGATTATATTTGGTACCGAAGGTAACATTTGATTTGGATATTTATGTTGCATATATAAAGTTTTCATTAATTAAATTATTAATATTTTTATCATAGTTTTACAAAATAGTTAATTTAATTCATAAATTTGAATTTAGGGTTAATTGTTGCCTGTCAGATTATTTATGGGTTTAAACTTTTATTAATAAGTATAAGCCAAAAAAATAAAAAATAGGAAAAGCCCAAAAAATATCATTAGAGACGGACATAATCCATTGTTAATTTACTTACATATAAACGTTAGCAATAATGGTGACAATAGTGAGGGGGAAAATAATTTTTTTAGCCATGGCATGACTCCGTCACTAATGTGGTATAGGTCATTCACGTCAGCGATGAAATTAACAATGTAGGTCACTTACCCATACTGGGCGACAGGATATTTCCCGTCGCTAAAGCCTGTAACTACTTACCATATGAAAACTTCTAGTGGCAAGAGGCTTCCATTACTAAAAGTTTTCCATTTACATTTGACAAAAGACTTGCCACCGAGATAACGACAGACGTAAATAAACACTATAGTGATAGACGTAGGTACAGGTCTTGTTGCCGTCGCTACACATGCCATCTTCGAAAAATGATGATGTGTGGAAGGGGGTGTCAAGGATGGACATTGTTGTCTGTTACATATATTTTGTGGCTATTGGTCACAAATAAATTTTAGATTGCTAAATAGTTTAACGACATATAGGTTTTAGAGACAAGAGCCATTATGTCGTTGTCACTAATTTTGTTGATGTCTCTTTTAGCGACAAATTTTTCAAGTTCAAAGACAAATTGTGTCCGTTGCTAACCTGGTTTTTTGTTGTTGTGTACGTAGCAACTTACTAATAGATAATTATAAAACCATGTAAGCATGTCCATGTGTAATTCTATTGAAACGCCTTATCGGTTAACAATAGAGAATGGATGAAACTGTAATTTATTTTAGATGAAGGATAAAAACCTAAGAAAATTTTGATAAGGGACTGAAATCAAAATGCTACAAAAAATTAAGGAAAACAATTTATATAAGCCTAATTTATATAACAGATTGAGAATTATTAAGTAAGAAGTAAAACCGTCTCATTTTATGCCTCAATGAACTTCAAATACTAATATTGTGTTGAAAAAAATGTATTTTATTATTTTTCCTGTTGGTGAGTACCCACTAGATCTGTCCATTTTACATCCTTATACCTCCATTAGGAAGAATAGGACAACCGTTTCTTCATCCAAACTACATATTACATTTATATATATTAACTGGGTATGTTATATATGTATGTATACTATGTGTGGATAGTCAAAATTATGTATGTGTCTATCAGAACTAGCACTAACGCAATCTATCATTTGAGCATCTTAAATACATTCTATTGGAATTAAGAATGTCTACTTGGGTAGGCCAATTACTGCAAAAGTCAGCCACTCAACTTTAATTAAGGACCACTTTTTCTTTTTCTTTTTCGTTTTTGGCTATAATAGGTAAAATCATTTAATTTAAGCTTTGGATTCAACTATAATCAGCCACTTTTTGCATGTTAAATGTAGTTTTTAGGATTACTATACATATATAGCTCGCGATTCAAGCTGGAATTGTATCCCCCTGAACGTGTTTTCCCATGAAATTTCAAAATTAACCATTTAAAAAACAACATACTAGAAACCATAACATTTTACAGCACGTATGGTTGTTATTGAAATAGACATTTGAGTTTGAGGGGGGCATGAAACCAAGTCATACAGAAATACTTAACCGCCATCATCATTAGCTGTATGTATGAGTGGTAGAAGAAACCAAGCAACGGTGACCATAAGTAGTGGTATGTATTTGGGCGGTGATAGAAAGATATAGAGCAATAAACTCAAGTGCTCTGAGTGGAAGCAAAGCAAGAGGCATGAATTCTCAACTTCAGAGTGGATGGACGGTTACAGATTAGCCAAAATCAATATTTTAATTAATTCGCAGACCAAAGCCTAATTAACTATATCTATATCCACTTTAAAGACAGCATTATTTTTTAAAACCAAAATTGTGTTCAGCCGCATGCCACTTGCTATAATTTTTACACTCTTTACCCTTATAGGGAGAGTAGGGCAGTTCATTTATAAACCTTACCTATTCTTACCTGGACTTAGATTTGTACAATTTTTTTAACATTTATCCTGAATAATTCTTCTTAAATTTAAGTACAATGTAAATTTTAATTGTTAGATAGTTTAGTAGTGTAGTTTTGATACTACATAACTTATAGTGTGAGATCCTAAATTCAAACCTTAAGTTTTAAGTTTTATAGTTCATTCCTATTTATCAGGCAAAAAAAATAGTTTGATCTATAAATGTTATTTGTTAAAAACGTTAGTAAAAAAGATTCAAACTCATAACATTTCTCCCTTTCTCTCATCTGCCTTCGACCAACTAGGTCACTATGACTTTAAAAACCATTATTCCTTGTATTCTAGAAGCATTTATTTCGAGCAGGAGGCTAAATTGGATTATATCGATCATAGGGGTGAATATAATAACATTTTTCATACATGCAGGACTTAACATAAATTCTGAGGATATTTGATAATACACACCATGCATATGATACACACCATGAATGAAACACAACGCAATCACCATGTGAATGTACTGCTTATAAAAATTAGTAATTACTGATTCTCTAGCAGTATCTATCTACACTTCGATCCTGTTATGTATTGAGGTATACGCAGATTTCTTAACATAACCGCCTTCTTCAAGGGATATATGCTACTGCTGTAATTCGGTTCTCAAATATGCATGCAATGGGAATTTATTGTTTAAGTGTTGTTAATTAAGTGTATATTCTCTACATTTGGCCGAGTTTTTTTTTTATAGTATTTTTTTGTGGGTTTGGTATCTAAAGATAAATGAAACTTTCTGTAATTAAATTTAAAATATTGCTTAAATAATATCAAGTTGATTACCCCTCTTTGATTATATATATATATATATATATATATATATATATATATATATATATATATATATATTATGAGAAATACCATTACGAGCTGTAAGTATTGAGAGAATACATTTGTCCATACTTAAACTTGAATTGGGTATGCTATATTACTAAGGTACCTAAGTGTATCTAGCACATATACCCTTCAATCACGTCATCCCTTAAACATATAACTATCATAGTTGAAAATCAATTATCATGATTTCACTTTAGTTTGAAATGTCAATGGCTGGTTTCACCCAAACTCAAGTGCGTTACTATATAAATTGCAAGAATTTCTTTTTAACAATTCAAGTTTCTCAAAAGAACTAATTAATATGTCTTAAAACATTAAATGTTTTAAATTTTTAAATATATTAAAATCAATTATTTTATTTTCATATAATAAAAACATCGGTTTTTTAATATTATTTTCTTCCTTAAGAAATGTTATCCATTAGAAATCCCTGTAGTTATGGGACAAAACAGTAATGGGAAGAACATGGGAGGCTTGTCCAATAGCGAGCCTGACTTCTAGTTATTCCATTTTGCTCTTTTCAGAATTGCCATATGCAGACTCCACTCCACATTCTCTAAAAGAAGACCAATGCCTATGTAGTGTTTGTCGGTTTCCACTTCCAAAGCCATTAAAAAAACTGCTAGTGTGCAGATGAAACTTACCAGATTGTCCACTATGGCTCCTTATTATATATACCAACTCAGGCTTTCTGATTCTGCATGTACTCCAAGGGCCCAACTGAAAATTAAACTTGCTACAACTTGTTTGTTTTAGTGCTCTTAGTGGTCACTTGTACAAGGAAGCTAGAGCCATTGGTTTCTTCCAATTTCACAAAACTCAAGCTGCCCAATTAGTCCAAATTCTAAGTCTTCATTTCTTTCATAAGTATTTCACACTCCTCTTTCATTTATCTTTTTATTTATTTTAAACTTTTCAATTGTTTTTAACTCAAGTACTTGAAAACCACTCAGAATGAGGCATTCTCATATCTTTCCACTGGCATTCTCCTTATATTTTCTTACTTTATTTCTTCCCACCCTAGCTAGGCACAATTTCCATCCAAAACACAAGCACTCACACTCTCATCTTTCACCTGAAATTTCACCATCTCCTACTCCACTCCATGCACCTTCTTATGCTCCTGATGATGCTCCTAGTCTTAGCCCAAATGCTAACGATGACTACTACAACCATAATGCATCCAACTTATTCGATGTACGGAAATTCGGGGCCATTGGGGATGGAATAACTGATGATACAGAGTCATTCAAGATGGCATGGGACACTGCTTGCCAAAGTGAATCAGCACTTAACATTGTCCTTGTTCCACATGGTTTCTCCTTCATTATTCAATCTACTATTTTCACAGGTCCTTGTCAAGGTGGCTTAGTACTACAGGTAATATAATGTGCTTACTTTGCACTGCACCCTTTTGTTTACATGGTTAAGGGTAAATTAAAGCTCACTAATAGACTTTGCGGCCACAATTTTATGGAAAAAAGGTTGATGGCACTCTTATGCCCCCTGATGGACCTGATTCTTGGCCAAAGAACAATAGTAGACGTCAATGGCTTGTGTTCTATAGAATCAATGGGATGTCACTAGAAGGAAGGGGTTTAATAGATGGAAGAGGAGAAAAATGGTGGGACCTTCCTTGTAAGCCTCATAAGGTATATATTGATGATTTTAAAAACCTTATAAAAAAATTTCAATTTTTATGCTTCAAAGTTCAAACAGCAGCTGATCTATACAATAAATGCCATAGGGACCTCATGGGACAACATCTCCAGGACCTTGTGACAGTCCAGTTGTAAGTAGTCAAAACTCAACCTTTCTTGTGTCTGTAGAACTGCATTATTTTTTCGGTTTATAAATGAAAGCAGTAAAACTTAAGGGTTAAGCTAAAACCTCAAAGTAACTACTCAAACAGCAACACATTTAACTGCATTGTGATTGAGGAATTGTAATTAATACGTGACTCTTCATGTTTCAGGCTATAAGGTTTTTCATGAGTTCCAACTTGAGTGTACAAGGACTAAGGATCAAGAACAGTCCCCAGTTCCATTTCAGGTTTGATGGATGCCAAAGTGTCCACGTGGAATCAATCTACATAACGGCTCCAGCACTAAGCCCCAACACTGATGGAATACACATAGAAAATACCAATGACGTCAAAATATTCAATTCTGTCATTTCCAATGGTTAGTCATGAAATCATCCCCCACCTTTGTTTATCCATTTGAATCACAAAGCACTGACATAACATTTAATTAACGATGTGTTTTATGAATTATACTTTTATAGGTGATGATTGCGTGTCCATTGGAGCCGGATGCCATGATGTTGATATAAGGAACATCACTTGTGGACCTGGTCATGGGATCAGGTAATTAAATTATTAGTTTTGTTTTCATATTTATATTTTTCATTTCATTTGGTTGGTGTGTTTCAGAAATAGGATGATATAAGTCTCTCAAACATTTTCTCTAGTCAGCGTTTTTCTTTACTTTTTTTGGTTTTATCTTTACTCTGTTTGTAGAAGCCAAACGGTTATAATTTCTTAGAGTTTCCCAGTAGGATTAGAGCATCGATTAAGATCATCCTTATTATATTTTCTTTTGTTAAAATTTTCTAATCTTATTCAGTATTGGAAGTCTGGGAAATCACAACTCCAGAGCCTGCGTTTCAAACATTACAGTGAGGGACTCGAGCATTAAAGTGTCAGATAATGGGGTGAGAATCAAGACATGGCAAGGTGGATCGGGATCAGTATCAGGAGTGACATTCAGTAACATTCACATGGATAGTGTAAGGAATCCAATTATAATTGACCAGTTCTATTGTCTTTCAAAGGATTGCACCAACAAAACCTCTGCAGTGTTTGTATCGGACATAGTTTACAAAAACATAAAGGGAACGTATGATATAAGGCACCCACCTATGCATTTTGCTTGCAGTGACTCTGTGCCATGCACCAACTTGACCCTCTCAGAAATTGAGCTTCTTCCAGCTCAAGGAGATATAGTGCTTGATCCTTTCTGTTGGAATGCCTATGGTAATTCAGAGACACTAACCATTCCCCCAGTCTCTTGCTTGCTGGAAGGCATTCCTCAATCAATTTCAGGCAATGACATAGATCATTGCTGACCCTTTGAAATTATGTAAAGCAAAAATATGTGTATATATAATTACTAGGGAAGCAATTAAGGAGTATATATGTTGTGATTGTTGAGGAGTTGTGTTTTAGATGCTCCTCCCAAATTGGTAACTATCTCACATAGTTATGTCAGGTTTGCAATGGAAGTTTGGGACTTCTCATATCCAAAGAGCTTCAATTTCTGTTCACTTCATATATAACTACACAATTTTAGATGCAGCACTGCTACTATTGTCATGCAACATGTTATTTAATTTTGCGGCATGGTTGTTGGAAATTTGAAAAGCTTAGGGTCCATGAGTTCAGAAAGGAATAAAGGGTAGGATTAATTTTGGTTAAATTACACGATAAGAACTTGCATCTTTACGTTTAAAAAATTTAAAAATTTCCTGCAAAGTGATAGTTATTTAGACTATGTTATATAAGTCAATTTATAAATTATCTGCATAGGCATTCAATTTTATTAACAGTTTTAGGTATTTAATTATAAAATTTTGTAACAGTAGAGATCCCGTTATAAATTTGGTGAAACTGTAGGTATTTATTTAATATTTTTAATCAGAATTTACTGAAAACTTTAAATGATAGAAATTTACTTTGACATGCAACAGAAGTGTATAAACTACAGAGTAAACCTCTTTCAGAGTGATTTCAAATTTGGACTTCAACAATGAGTATCACAATATGATTCAAATGAGAAACGTTCACTATAAGATAATTTTAGTACCACTAAAGACAATATGATTCAGGTCATCAGGTGTATATCTATAAAGGTCTCAAACTCTATTTAATTTTAAAAGAATCAAATGTATACAACATAAGTACACAAAAATTAGTTTAATTAGTTTAAAAACTATATTTGTATCATTATAAATACCGGGTTCATATGAACACCGTATGATAGGTAATTTATAAACGTGGTGGCTCAAGTCAATGAGATATCACCTAATCTTGTTGTATCTAATTCTTTTTAACTTTTACTCATTAAAAAGGAATAAAAATTGTATATCACCTGTTTTTTTAAAACACAAATGGTATATAACCTGAACTAGTCTAATACTATTTCTGGTTTTAAATATAAATAAAAGAAATTAATTTCATATATATTAAAAATAATAATTAGAAGCAGTTTTTGATATTAATATTATCAAATATTTAATGTAATTTTTAACATATTTCTAATATCATTTATTATATAAAACATTAATAATTTTAAGAATATATATAAAAATGATATATTTAATAGATAAACTTTTAATACTTTTAATGATATTAAAAATATATAATTTTGTTTATATTATAAGACTAAAAAATTCTATTAAAATTTATTTATATTTAAAATAGGATGTAGCAGTACTTTTATTTTAAAATTTAGACAATCATAAAAAATAAAAAATAAAATAAAGATTATCAAATGCTTTCCCCGCATGAGCGCGGTCGTCAACTATTGCGTCTAGACTTCGGTAAGTAGTTGTCAAGTATCTGCACTAGTCGTGAAGTTCATGGATCAAAGAAGACAAATGAACTTCAAATATTTATGATACCACGCTCGTTGTTATAGCGAATCGAATCTGATATATTGTTGATGAATGTTTAGTTGAGTTTCTTTTTATAGAGCTTTTCCTTTCAATAGGCATATAGCATGGTGCAGATTTGGGGTTGTGTTCTCCACATCCAGATTTTCATTCTTATAAAAATTAAGGTAGGTTAAAATAAAATGGATTTAAAATTTGAGAATTCATAATGACCTCCATAAGTTTTTATTAGTTGAGAAAACTTATGGAGATTTTATTATATATATTTTCTTAAAATTTTTTATTCATTTTGATTCCTTAAATATATAAATTCAAATATATTATATATATCTAAAACATTTTAATTGAAATAATATATAAAATAAATATTAAAATTCTTTATAAATAATAATATTTATGATTATATATTATTTTAAAAAATATATAAATTTTTTTGTTATTATTTAACTATTACTATAAGTAAATTTTTATATAAGAGTGAGTTTGAGTGTCGTATCGAGTTGGATGATTGTTTTCCCACATTCACCCCTACCCTCAATAAGATCGAGTAGGAGTTAAGACAAGTTTTTGTATATCTCCGATCAAAATAGGTTTTACCCATCAAACTCGAGGTGGGGACAAATCAGACGCTATGAGTTTAGGAAAATTACCATGCCTAATCTCAATAAAAATATTTCATCCTATGGCGGAACAAGAATCAAATGGTTCATAAATGAGTAAATAATATGCACCAAGATAACATATTTTATGGTAGAGTTTAATCTGGATGGAGAATGAAGATTCTTGTTGATGTGTTAGATGCTCTTGTAATTTTTTTTATTTTTCTCTGATTATGTAAATTTGTATTTGGTTAATGTGAGATTATTACATGAATTCAAAATCGCTTAAGTCAGTAGCTGAGAACAAGATCAAACTTTGTCTTATTCGCAGTAGTTTGAAGCAACTTTTCGGTCTTTAGGTGAATGAACACTCAATGAATTAGTTTATATTTAAGCTAAATCATTTCCTCGTGTTGAATTTTAAGTTGTTTTGCCAAAAAGTTGAAAGGATTTAGATCATCTCCTTCTACAATCTTCTTTTACCAACAACCTGGCCTTAATTACTTGTTTAACCTATGTGTGTGGAGGGAACCAAAGTTATGTGAAATTTAGACTTTGTAATCTAGAGTATTAGCACTACAAGATTTTTCAAAAAAAACAAAAAATATCATTATTTTTCATTGTTAGAAGTTTAGTGGTCACCCTCAATATGGGTGTTACTTTCTATACTTATATGAAAACTTTTTTTCTGTCTTTTAGTTTGAGCTTTTTTTTTAAGTCTTAGAAACCCTTTTCGTTTTTGGATCGGTATAGTTAAGTATTTGAGCCTTAATACTATGTACAAATCCAATATTTTTGGGAGCAAAATTTTTAAAACAAGATCGATTATTAAACTAATAAAAGTATCGGTTTAAGTGTCACTAGTTAAATAGGCGATCAAATCGATAGTAATAAATTATATTATTATTATTATTATTTTATATTAAATAATAATAAATTAGACTAAAATTACATTATATTCATAAAAAATCCAACAAATGCATTAAAATTTAAACATTACATAGTAAAAAAGTTTAAAATAATATATACTCTACAGTAACATACTCAAAAGGTCCAAAACATACTAATCCAAACCAAGTAAAATAAAAAGATGCCAATTTCTTTTTTTTTTTTAAGTTTCTTGGATGCCCTTAGCAAAATGAGAACTCCGCAATAGATGAACATGATCGTGCTCAGCAATCGGTAAAACATTTTATATAACAAAATTTAACACATAGGATATGGAAGAGGAGTCTCACTACTAAACTACTTAAGACATTTAAAAGATATAACACAATCATATAATGTTATATTATATTCATAGAATATATATATATATATATATATATACATATTAATAAAATCTATCTATAAAATAAACATTTTTGTCTATTTTGGTATAAAAATAAATATAAAAACTAATGAATGAAAAAAGACAAAAATGTTTATTTTACAAATAAATTTTATTAATAGATCTACATTTTACAAATATAATATAACGTATATGATTACATTATATTTCTTAAATGCGTCATGCAATTTAGTGTAAAACTTATTTTTTATCTTTCATAATTTTTGAAATCAAACCTTACTACACTTAAAATTTGGTTTGGATGGGAACTTGTTGGTTTTGTTTTTCTTTAGGGTTTTAATAAATAAATTTTTGCCCTACTAGAATTTCATATGAATATAGATAATATAAACTAGTTTATTGATAGTATGTTAGAAGGGAAAAAAATCGTGTTACTAATAAATAATAAACCGTCAAGGCAATGAGCAGTCCACCAAAACCAGTGGCAGATAATTATTTTCAGATTCTAGGAGAAACAAAAATGAATGAATTCATTGAAGACAAAAGAAGATGGAGTGCTTTGGATATAGTCAAGGCTAAAATATAAACCAAAAAAACACATCACTATAAAGCCCACTCACTCACTCCATAACCATACAACACAGACTACACAACCTGACATATATAATCACAGAGAAGAAGATAATAAGCAGAGCAACATCTTCTTCACCCATTGCCATCTCAAACCGGCTGAAACACAAGCAAGTAAACTGGTTATTAAGTCAATTTTAAAAAAATAACAATATAAAATAATTTTTAATTTTTTCGGGACAAAATGGGAAAACACCTTTTTTCAATGAAATTACTATTCACAAGTCAATACAATAATACCCTGCCGAGATTCCAATGGTCTAATAATGAACCACGGAATGAACTGGTCCATGATAAAACGCCCCCAATGAAAATATTATAATTTGGTTCATGTTGGACAAGTTGTTCTTTTAAAATCACAAACCAGAAGATTCCAAAATTACCGTGACAGTGACATATATGTGTCTCAAAAGAAGATTAAATTGATGAGTGATGAGAGTATAAACTAACGAAATGAACTTAAACACATGGGGGAGTCTGGAAAGTGTATCAAAAGGGAATGATGATTACGTAATTATCAGGTTATCAGTGAGCGTGAGTGATTAATTTCAAAGGGATTGGTATTTTGTAACACTTGTAAGTTGAATTCTGAAGTGGAGGGAGTGACGCCTTTATTCAATTTTGCACGCGCGGTAGCCACTACTCTAATTCTATAGTAGTATATTAGAAGGAAGGTGTTCTTGCATTAAAAAGCAATGGTCAGTGCACGGGCTACATGTATAAATCCAATTGCCACCCACCAAACACACCTTTTCTCCAAGTTTTCTAAATGTTATTATTGTTACTACCAAAGAATGCAAGACATGAAACATTGGGATGAAAAGAAATCTTACATGTGCTTGCTAAATTGGGATTCAAAGAAACTCATTTTATTTCTTTGAAAATATGCCCTTTCCCGTGTTGTGCTCATTCCCTCCTTTTTCTGCTGCACTCGATCTTCTTAAGAAGAGGATACTAAGATTAACAACACATGTAACTTTAAGAGATATATTATTAATATCCTTTGCGTAAGACAATTTTATTCGAGAAAAGGAATATTCACATCATAATAATAATAATAATAAAACTGTATAGCTCTTTCAGCTAATATAGTTTTGTTCATCATAAGGTTTAAATGAGAGATCACACAGGATTAATTGAATGTTTTATACAGAAGCAATACCTTGTACCCTAAACCATGAAACTAGTTGTTGACAAGGAAAATATTTCCTTCCATCCATCTTTTAAGATCGTTTTTAAGAGATATTTTTAGTTTTTTTTAATAAGATATTTTTCAATTTATAGTGGGTGAATTTGTTTAAACTTATTTAAAGAAAAAATTATTTTTTAAAATTAAAAAATCACTCAATGTAAGCTTTTATACGTTTGTTTAAACTTTTAAAAATTACAAAAGCTGAAAAAAAAAAAGTTAAAAAGAACTTATTTGAAGAAGCTATTTTGAGTAACTTCTTTAAATGGATTGTTGAAAAACTTAAATAAGATACCAACTTATTTTAATAAATCACTTTTTTATAGTCATATCCAAATATAGACCAACTTATTTTAATAATCACTCTTTAAAAAAATCTCTTATAAATAAGTCACTTAATTTTAAGTTTAAATAAACCAACCCAGTATATATTTATGACATACCTATGTTTAAGTATAACTAAAATTTTTTACCTTAAAAGAGTATAGATCATTTGTGTTGTTTAGTACGACATTAAACAAATTATTTTAATAAACTGATGTAAAGAAGTCTTTTTTTCATACCAATTTATTGAAGTAAATGGTGTTAAAATACATTTTTTACATTGATTTATTGAAATAGCTGATGAAATAAGTACTACCGCATCAAATACTTTATGGTGTAATAAGTATTCCTAACTTAATACTTTTAAAAAACTAAAAAAAAAATCTACCAAACATCCTTTATTTTTGTTTCTAGGGAATTACAACAACACCCTTCGAGGTTTGCTTCAATTATAATAAAGATCTAAAGTTATCTTGAAATTACACTTTGGTCCATTTTGCTATCAATATTACACTTCACTCCTTAGAACTAACCTTACTTTAACCCTCAAGTTCATTGGGACCCACACATCTTGACCAAAGTCCTACCTTACTTTTGTTGTTAATGAAAAGAAAGTTATGAGGAGTAATAGTTGTTGAAAAACACACTCAACAATTTTAGAAAGTAACGTGTTGGAAGCTTATTTATTTGGTGTTAATGGTGATTAAACTCTCACAAGGCATTGAACTTTGTGTTTGAAGTTGAAGTCGTTTGTTCGTTCAAGAGGTGAGTTTTTTTTGTTCGAACCACCCCTGTATTCATGGTTTTTTTCTTCGTTGTTCTTCTACCATTTAATCGTTCTTGTTTCACACAAATGAAAATCCTATTATTGTTTCTCATTTTATTATTCATGTCCAAAGTACTAAGCTTCTTTGTTTAGTGTCGGGATTTTGTTTGTATAATTTTAATTTTTTCATATTAAGTAACATGTAGATTATTCATTTGTGAAATTAATGTTTGATTTTATATATCGCATTTATGGATAGTGTGTTGATTACAACTTTTGAGATTGTTGTTTTAATGGGGGGATGATTTTTACATACCGGACGAGGTGGATTTTAATTATATATCATATATGGATATACTAGCTAAAGTGCATTTAAGCTAAATTGATTATGAACATCTGTTGAATTTAGATGAGGATCTCCTTGATGATAAGAGAATGTTGATTATGGACAATCATTTGTTTGATGAGATTGTTTAAGCTTAATGGAAGAGCCAGGGAAGAAAGTTACATCTCCATGTCCAAATTTTACATAGTAAACACCAACCTCTATTTGTAAAGCAATGGGAGAGTCATGTGTAAAATGTTAAAGAAGGATTGGATGTTGTTGATGATATTATGTGGAATAAGGCTAACTAGAGGTATGAATGCATAGGGCAAGTCTATGGACTTGTTGTTGGGTGAGTTACCTAAGTTTGACTAATTGGATTATGACCTAGATGACTTCAATGTTGACTTAGCTAGATCAAGGAGTGATGAAGATACATTTTACATAGACAAGGCTTTCAAAGGGAAAGTCTTTGTAGCATTGGATGATGATAAGATTGTCCTTCAAGAAGGAACGGTGTTTGTTAATGTGGATGCATTTCGAGAGGTTCTACAAGATTATGTAATCCAAGAATGGTTTAAAGTAAAAAATGATAGGTATAGGAGAAGCTTGCCATTGGTATCTTTATGTCCTTCAATGTTGACTTGTACGGGAAAAGGTTGTCATTGGTATCTTCATGGCAGCACGAAAGCAGATGATGTGAGTTTTGAAATCAAAGTTTACCATGAGAAACATACATGTGTGAAAGCAGGTGAAGGCTCTAGTGGACTTATTTTTTTAGGCCCACCATAAACTTATACCTTTCACCTACTATAGTAAATATGGTTACAAGTTAAATAAGTGATCACTTAAATGTTTAATATTCTATTTTCTCCTCTCTATTATTTAAAAATCTTATGTTGACCCTATTGTCTTTTCCCCTTCTCTCTATCCCCTCCTTCTTCTTCCTCTCATGAGTGCCACTGCTGAGTTTCGTCCTTCATACAACAAGCACCATTGTCAATGTCCCTTCTCTACCCTCCATTCTTCGTTCACAATCACCCTCCACCATCGAAATCGTCTTGCTCCAAACCCCTTTGGTTCATTTTGTTTGGTTCGGTGGTGGTCAGAAACAAAGGGTTTTGTTAGAATCAAGAAGACTCAGAATTCTCTTAAGATTTATTGATAACTAATATCGTGATTCTAATTTAAATAAAGTCATATCATGTTATTATTTGATATGTGCGTTTAAGTGTTTTAGAAAAACATAAGGTTTTCGTTACAAAAGAAAGGGGGAGTATATGTGTCAAAAATTTGGAAGAACTTTTATAAAGTCTGGTCTTAACGTAAATCCTTCAATCCAAAACAAGAAAAGTCTTGAATTCTAGAAATTCGCCTCAAAGAGAAAGATCTTTGCATCTGAAGTTTTACTAGACCTAGTTGAGAAAAGTTTATTATCTTATACCTCAAAGTCTGTGAAAACACCAGATCTTGTTCTCATATGTGCCTCAAAGCTCATAGACCTTACGAAGGCATCTAAATAATTGTGCCTTAAAATTGTCTTATCATTAACACCTTATGAATCACTAAACCTAGAATCCTCTAAAAGAAAGTTCCTATACGAGTTTGGTTCAAAGAATCTCAATGGTCAGGAAACATCTTCATAAATCCACGAAAAGAAGAATGACAAAGCAAGACAGATTATGTTCTATCCTAACAACGTCAAGTCTTTCACCCGTGCCTTATAGATTCAGAGATTCTCTAAATAAAAGCTTCCTCCTTTGTGAAACTTATGCTACCTCTACCCTGCTGATGTTTGCACATATCTCAAAGCTTTCTATCCTACAATTAAGTGCCCAGAACGTCTCTCTCTGACAAAAGAAACCTTGTTGTCCGCTATGAAACATCCTTCTCATCGGGTATATCATCTCTTAACGGACTTATATTAGTTATTCTCTCCCCAGGCTCTTTGGAAAAATCCTCTATAAATAGAACCAATCTCTTCAAAAAGAATATAGAGCAAGAGTCCAGGAGAAAACTTAAGCAAGAGCAAAAATACAGAGAACATAAAATGAAAAATAAAGAAAGAGAAAGAGCTTGTTAAAGAAAAGGAAGATGGGCAAAAGACACTAAGAAAAGTGTGAATGAAGAAGAGAAAGTATGAACGAGTACCAGAAGTTCATATACAAAAGCCCAAGAAAAAGAATGAAATGACAATCAATGCAAGAAGAAGAAATCAGACCAAGAAGAATTGCCATGGAGAAAAAGAAGGCTCGTTATGTGCAACTCATTCTTTCTCAGAAGTCATAGCAACTAGAGATATGCCACCAGTTCATATCTCTCTGCTATTCGAAGAGCATATCATCTCTGGTCATGCTTTCAAACTCTACCTTTTGTACTCTTGTTTCATATTACACAGGTACTGAGTTTACTGAATGAATAAGCCATTCTCTTTCTTTACAAACCCACTCATGTGGTTGATCACTTAGCTAGCTAAGTTAGAAGGCTTATTCATTTTGATTGTAATAATTCTTCCAATCCTCTGGTAGTACAGGTCTTTTGTATTTCTAGACTCTGTTAGTGTGGGAAACACTGTTGGCCTGAAAAGGCTTTTGAAAGAATACTCAGGGTTTGAGCCAAGAGTGGCTTGTGAAAGAATACTTGGGTCTGCCCAAGGAGTGAGTGCTGCAAAAGAATACTCATAGGAATCTAAAAGGGTCTGGTGTTGAAGCACAGGCTATGCTTAAGTTTGGAGTGGCTAGAGTCAAGAATACTCAACATGAGTTGTGCTCAAGCCAGGAGTGGCTAAAATCAACAATACTCAAAAGCACGGGTTGTGCTTAAACTGGAAGTGGCTGAAGTCAATAGTACTCAACATCTGATGTAAATGATTTTTACATAGTGGAAATCCTTCAGATTTGAAGGTACTGGATGTAGCTTCCGCATTGGGAGTGAACCAATATAAATTATTTATGTGATCTCTCTCTCTCTGACTCTTTGACTATCAAAAGTATGGTGCATCATCGTTAATATCTTTGATAGTAAAAGTCTGGTAAATAACGCTCATTCAATCAAAGAATCACGTTCTCTATCTCGTAAAAGTCTGGTCCGTTGTGCTTAACACATTTAAGCTCAAGAATCCCATTTTTGGTTTGAAAAAATGAACAGACTTATTCAACCCCCCTCTTCTAAGTCTGTTCTCCGAACCAACAGGTTCCAATGAGAAAATCAACGGCGAGTGTCGCTTTTGACTGCGGTGGCGCTTGGTTTCTAGATCTAAATGTCATCGTTTTTCATCTCTTGGTTTCCACACCTAATCTTCCTCCTCCGACATGCCACACATCGTTTGTCATTGTTTCCATCTCCTTCTTTACCTTCTTTATCACCATCACACGATCTAGCAAAGCAAAAAGGGAAAATGATGTGAAAGGTGAAAGCTTGGTGAAAGGTTCTTTATGACTGATTCCAGAAAAAAGAAAAAGATGAAAGCTTGGTGATCCAGAAAAAAGAAGATCCTTACAGTGGAGAAAAGGGTGGTTCTTGGTGGCGGTCATCGACGATGGAGATAAAGGTGAAGGTACGGTAGGCTCAATGCAAACCACCACCCTGTTCTATCTTCTATTTACCAAAAAAAATTCATTTTTTAATTTTTGTTAAAATAAAGATCTCTCATATATAAATAAAGATCAACATTATTTGGTGATTTGTGGCTTTCGTTTTCCTTTTCTATGTTGATGTTGCTTTGTAATTAGGAGGCTAGAGATAAAGGTGATGGTTGGTGGCAGTTGAAAATCGCCTGACACTATAGTGGAGGGCGGCGTGGGGCAGTCGGTGATGGTGATGATCTGCTGAGAAGAAGAAAAAGCAATAAATGTTTAAACTATTTTTTTATATTTACCCAAACATGAGATTTAATATAATATAAGAAAGATATGTGTATGTAGTTTGAATATAAAAAAGATAAATTAACTTGTTATAACAAGTCAATATAATTAGTTTACTATAGTTATGGGTGTATAAAGTCCATCACATCTCCACCCTGAAAGTAACAACCAACTTTAAGATCACAACATCGTGGGTTGTGAAGAAGTTGATTGAAAAATTCAGGGCAAATCCCAATCTATCTTATTCAAGGCATTATGGATGTGAAGAAATTAGTCATAATTTAACACCCAATTCAACATCATCCTTACCAAACCCTCTTTTTTTTTAGACATAAACCATTCACATTCATTCATTGCAACAAAATGTCACAACACTAGCCATTTTGATTAATATACATCTCATATAAGTAATATCTGACTGTTCAAATCAACTACCCACAGTGCGCATCTTTGTTATTGGGTTCAATCAAACCGATAAGTCTCAACCACTCTACATCCCGTCTTGACACATATAATAGATCCAATTTTTATGACTCTCTGACTTAGAGATACACATAGTTGTTCTAGTTTAGTGCCTTTATAGATGATGAAGATGAAACGCCGATCATGTTTGATGTCATCAGCGAAGGTACAAAAATGGAGCTTTGGAGAGAGTGAGTGGTTTGATCACCAGAGATAAGTAATAACTGCTTCATTGCAACTTTGAATATAACAACTAAATATTCATGTTTGTTGTCATCGAGAGTTAAAAAAACTGACCGTAGTTTAAAATAAAAAACTTTCCATAGAATATTTCAGGAATAGAGTGTAATATTAATAGCAAAATACATCAGTGTAATTTTGAGATAACTTTTTTATGTAATTCAAACAAATCTTGAGGAGCGTCATTGTAATTTTCCCTTTTTTCTATTACATCGCCCATCTAGCATTTTTTTTAATTGTTCTTTTAACCTCTTTGCATTATTATATACATTTGCTGTCAACTACGTGTAATGTTGTACCATATTTGAAAAGACATAGGAAAAAAAAATAATGTGAATAAGTTGGTGCTCAAGTGAAATAAAACATAGGTAATGGTGGCACTACTATAGGTATCAGACATATTTTTGGTACCGCTTGAAAAAAAAAAGTGGTTTGTAGTTGCTGCTGCTACGTTATTTATAGAGGGATATCGCATGAATATAGAAGGCTGTCCAAAGTTAAAGAAAAAGGTCTGCTAAAGGAATCTAGGCCATTTGACAGGGCATCTCATCCACCCACTACGAGTTTATATGTCTGTCTAATATAACTTCATATGTAATGAAATTATGAATATCTACATACCTAAACATTGCAGCAATGCCCCTTTATCCATTTCATGCTTAAAGAGATTTGTAAGATGAGAAAAAGAAAATATTTTAAAGCAATTCTTTTAATAAAATGAAAAAGAGAAAGACAGACAGCTTAACATATGTTCAATATGTAATGCACAATAGTACCGGCTTCTCTCACTGATTTTTCTTTTAAAAAATTAATATTAGATTTTTTTAAAAGGAACCAAGTTAATTAAATAAGATATATGAGTTGTAACACAAATTTAATTTGATGAAATAAAAAATATTAAATTTTTTTGACAAACAAAAGAACCATAAAGACGTTTAGCTCATTGGTTGGCTAGAGTAGTTGACAACGATTATATTAGTTTAGCTTCCTTTAGGAAAATATCTCTAATATCTTGATTCTCTATGATCTTATGCAATTATTGTTAGCTAATAGGTAATAGACCGACATCAAGGCCTTTTTCGTATTGTATAAATATGGCCTTAGAGCCCTTTTATAAGCTAAGTGACATTTTTAAGTAATAAACCCTAATTTTCTCAGAGTAATTCTCTACGGTTTTAGTTTAACACACTCAAAGTGAACATTTTAGCGCCCATCATGGGATCCGGTAAAATGCTTCCTACATCACACGAAGAAGAACTGACTCCAAGAAAGAAGAAGATGGTGACCATGAGCAACAACCCTTGCTGCAGAGACGACGGAGATCCTCAAGGGAACCAAGAAAAACACTAGGACAAGGACAACCAACTGGAGAAGGTTTTTGCCCTCGTTAAAACACTATAGTGCATGCTAGAGGAATTAAGAAAAGAAAATGAAGATTTAAGAAACCACTGATCAGGGGAAAGGGAAACCTTTAGTTATCAAAATATGCAATCCACAAAGCTAAAGGAAGACAAACCAGAACCCCTGGTTCCTTACTCGACAAAACTACTCACGGAAGATATAATGACATCTCGTACACCATTGCACGACAAGCTCCTTGTGATGGAAAAGTATGACAGGATAGGCGATCCAAAAGAACATCTCACTATGTTTACAACCAACCTACTCATTTCATGGCATCTGATGCCCTACTATGTAGAACCTTCCCCACAACCCTCACTAAATTCGTTTTGCTATGGTTCTCACATATTCCCTTAAGGAGTGTGTCATGTTTTACAAAACTTATAAAAAAAATTTCTCACCCAGTTTGCCTCTAGCCAAGCAGCAGACCTCACATAGTTTGATCAATCTAAAGCAGGGCAAGAGAGAGACACTCAAATAGTTTATGGCCCACTTTAACGAACAAGTCATCCAGATTTGAGACCTAAGCTCAAAAGTATCCCTCTATGCAATCCAGATATGATTACGCTAGGTAAATTTTGACTCGTTAGCTAAAAAAACCCACTCTCAATATAGATAATTTCAGGAGAGCGACATAGTATATGAACATGGAAAAACAAGAGGCCGATTAGTTAGGAAACTCCGAGTAAGGAGTCACAAGAGCGAAGCCATGAAAGAAGAGCCTCCGACTAAACAAAGAACCTACGTGACTTACCCCAACCCAAAATATGACACATTCACCCTCTAAATAGTTGGCGAGATAGGATTATGCATGAAGTTTACAACAATAGGTTACTTAAGCTCCCCTTACCCAAGGAGCAGGTGAAAGGCTCTGATAGGACCAAGTTTTGTGAATTTCATAGGACTTTTAGTCATGAAGCAGAGGACTATTAGTTGCTCAAGAATCAAATTGAGCACCTCATCCGGCAAGGATACTTGGAGAGATTCATTGACTAAGGGAAGGATGCACCATAGAAAATCAGGTGAAAACGAGAGAGAGTCCTTGACATAGGTGGAACTACAACCACGCGAATGCCCCAAGCAGGAACGTGAATGTTCCTGGCCCTGTAGTCTAGAGGACATAATGAGTGATGGGAAAAAGCTGACACATCATGAGGAGTAGGGCATGTTAACTCTATACACTGCCTCCCAATCAACATGGCCATTACATTTGACAACTTAGACCTCCCTATGGGAGTCCCAGACAAAGATAAACTGATGCTGGTCATAATGGAAGTAACATAATGTATAATTGGGTGAGTGCTAGTTGATCAAGGAAGTTCTGTAAATATTCTCTACTAGAAGGCCTACAAACGACTCAAACTACCTTACACTTGGCTCAAAAGGTATGATGGAGCACTGCTCAGCTTCACGGGAGACTCGATACAGGTCATGGGATACATAGAATTGAAGACGATCTTTGAATCATGGGAAAACAATAAAGCAATCATGGTCAACTACCTAGTTGTCAACATCCCCAGCTCCTATAACACTATACTTGGATGCCTAGTTTAACACCCCTGATTTTTAAGGACAAATCTTTGAGTTCCTGAACCTTTAGGGTCAGGTTATGTTGTGTGTTTTTATGAAAAATTTGGGCTTCAGCCGATTCTGTACTCTGAATAGTATGTGTGGTAAAAATAAACAGAGACCCTGAAGAGCTAAGGTAACCTTGTAGATAAGTTATTTAGGTTAGAATGATGTGATAATTATAGGAATGCCACTAGGGAAAAAAGTCTTGACAAAAATACAAACTTAACACCTGATCATTCTTAATTTAAACCGGTAATCCATACCTTGAGCCTGTAACTAAATTCTAGAATGCTGAGCCATTTTTAGACTTAAACACTTTCATGAAACCAAAAATATTGATTAAATTTGTTAATCAATAAATTATCCAGACTTATTTCTACTTTCTGATGATTTTTGTCGAAAACACCCTAAACCTTGAAACTTATGTACCCAGTGTTCTTTTTTAGAAAAATTGAACTCGAAACCTTTTGTTCCTTCCCAAAGAGACCCACAGCCACATGAGCAAAACTAGCATCAATCTATACACGATTCCATTAAATTTTTGCATACAGTTTAATTGATTCCATATTGTTCGAATATACTTCGTGTCATTTCAACCCACGTCGCGTCAAGTTTCTCCTCACCATCACTTACCTCACTCGGCAACTCCACCACCGTGCCATCTAATCCCACTCACTCTCTTCATTTCCCCTACACCGTGACACCTAGCCACCTACACATACTCATCACTTTATTTTCTCTAACTCACCAAACCATCACTTAACTTCTTTCATTTCCTTTCTCTTTTCTCTCCATCACCGAACCCATCACTTCTCACTATTCTCTCATTAAATCATTTCCACCATCACTTAGAAAACTCTCCCATTTCTCTCTTTATCCTCCTCATCACCGTAACCATAACCACCTAACACAGGCCTCACTTGGGCCTCCTTTTGGCCATTCTTTGAACTTTATAAATATTTTTGTTAGGAATATTATTTATTTTAGGAATTAATTAAGTTTATAATTAATTTTAGTTTGGGCCTTGTTTGGCCATAAGTTTCATTTTGGACCACTTTTGGGCCTTGTGTTGGTATATATTTACTTTGGGCTATTTTTGGATCATGTATTTTTAGATTTTGGGCCTTGGGTGAAATTTTTACAAGCCCACCTAAGCCAATTCTGAATTTCCATAGCTATATATAGGTCTCTCTCTGTTTTGTAAAATAAACATCAAAATTTAATTGAAGAAATTTAGAGTGAGAAAGTGAGTTCCCTCTCTTTTATTCTCTCCCTTGTACTTAGCACACCACCGAATACCTTTTCCTTTTTCCTCCCCTACGATGGCGATATAGGGCTTGTCTCTTCCTAGAGGAGTGACGTCCAAATCTCTCCCTCCTCCATAACAAACTCCTCTCAACAACCATAACAATCCTTAACCATTTAACAAACTTCCTAACCTCCCATAACCACCTTATAACCACTTAACTCCTTCCTTTTTCTTCTTCCTCAATTTTGGCCACCACATTTCCAAGGCTTCTCCATCTCCAAAATTCAATAAGGCAGTTGGAGCTCCAAGAAGAAAAGCAATAAAAGTTAGATCCTCCCTTCTCAAAGTAGGTTTTGCCTACATCAAGTGGTATCAATAGTCTTGTGCCTTTCCTTTCCTTTTTGTGGGCTTTTGTCTTCTCCTTTAGATTCTAAATTTGGTACATGTTACATCATATTCCATAGTCGTGTGCATTTTCCTTTGGTTCCATGTCCAATTATGCAAAAAGATTCAAGAATCATATCTTTTCTTGTGTATGATCTTTACACCACATGCTATTGATCTTTGCAATATTTTCTTATTGATTCTTAGGATCTTCTATTGATCTTTGTAATCTTTTTTTATGTATTCTTAGGATCTTTTATTGATCTTTGCCATCTTTTTTTATTGATTCTTAGGATCTTCTATTGATCTTTATAATCTTTTTTTATTGATTCTTAGGAACTTTTATTGATCTTTGCAATCTTTTTTATTGATTCTTAGGATCATCTATTGATTTTTGCAAAAAAAAAGAAAAACACACAAAAAGAAATAAAAAGAAATAACTTGAAAGCCTTGCCTTACATAAAAATTCAAGTGTTTTCTTGGCAAAAGGAAATTAAAAGAAAAAGTATGGTATTTTGTGCAAGCCTTAATTCATCATTTGTTTGCCTCTTGAATTATATATTTGTGATGTAAATTGGTGATACTTAAGATGGTTGAATTGACATGTAAATTCTAGAGTTTCTAGGTGATCTTTGGAGTACTTGCTTTTATTGGTTGCATTTAATTCTTGGTTTGTCTCATTAATTCCTTTCTTAGTAGCTTTATTCTCTTTACCCTTTATTTCTTGTCATATTCAAGTTTGTCTCATAAACTCCAACTTTGTTTACCTTTAAAACTTACATTTTATTGCTTGTCTTTTTTTATTCTTGAGTTTTGTTCTATAGTTTTCACTCCTTTGGAATTCTTGAGATAAGACAATCACTTCCATCTATAGATATAGCATCATGGAGCCAAGAAATAAGGATTAAGTTCTCTTCTAAGCAAACTTGGGAATTCTTTTTGAGAGGACTTGAGTGTTAACTCCTTGAGTGGAGAGTGTAAACACTAAAGTGACAAAAAAATAATTTCAAAAACATAATTTTTGTGCTAATAAATTTTGCTTTAAGTTTAAGTGTTTTGTGTAGCATGGTGGATTCCTTGGAACTTAAAGGATCTTGATGATACTTGAAGGCTTGTATTGGAGAACACATTATTGTATTAGAAAATCGTTAATTCATTTCATTTATAATTTTTTTCTTGTATTTTGGGAAATATTTCTTCACTTTAATTTTTTTAATTAGTCCTTGTATTTGGACTTAAAAACTTTAGACTTTGAACTTTAATTGGGATTTGTTTAGTTTAACTAGGAGTAATGCGCTTAGCTACTAGTTTACTTTTATGCATAAATGACTAGTCTTGCTTGTTTTTTTTACTTATCAATTTTTGAAAATTTGTATCATTGTAGTACATTATTGTTTGTTTCATTTGAGCACTATGTCTTCATCTAGGAAAATTATGAAAGATAGAACACTTACATAGTTTAAGGTCTTAATAGAACAATTAGGTGTTCTTTATTCTAAATAGAATTCTTATGAGTCAAAGGGTGAGTATACCATAGATAAGAAAAACAAAAGAATAAAAAAGGCCTTTGAGGTTAGCTATAGCAAACTAAAACAAATATAAGAATATATTGTAGATTTTGATAAGATAGAAAATAAGAAAATCAGTTTTTGTAAAAAAGAAAAAGAAATAGAAAAAATAAGGAGAAAACATAATAAAGATATGGATGAAAAATTACAACATTATTGGAGAGAATATAATAGGTATGTGTCAAATGAAAAAGAGATAAAAAGTAAAAATAAAAACAAAGACACTAAGGTGCATGATAATAGCTCGTTTTTAGACAACGATAGTGTTTTAACAGAAAGTCACCTTAATCATAGTATGTCTATCCCCATCATCAGTAATAGTGATACACCTCAGGAAAACTATAAAGTGGTAGAAGAATCCTTTCCAATTTCTTATATTCCTAGTGAAAAGACTTGGTCCCCCATAGTATATAGTTCCCTTAGGGTTAGTTCTAGGAGGTACATAATCACCATCGAATCTTATAGGATTGGAATATGTTTTTACTCTTTTGAATTGACATTCCCAAGAGTCATTTTTTATGTTATTATGCTGCATAGTAGAATTTTTGTAGGATTAACATTTTGTCCATCATATAACATGTCCATTTAATTGCATTTAGGACAACATAGTACATATAAACATATTGATATTATTCATTTTCATAGAAGTTTATTCGAGGAGCTACTTGTATCTTTTCAAGTATTACCTACTATAGCCCCTAATTTAAATTCTATTTCAGAATATGATTATCTTCAAACATCATATGCTTGTACATACATTTCATCTAGTGTGTTGTTTAAGCATGCCATACATAGTAGTGGGCATCCCTATACCTTTGCATACGCATTCTTATGGGAAGGGTTTTGCTTGGGTACCCTCTCTAAATTGAGGGTTTCAATACCCCTAGCAACGTGTCATGCCATGTGTGAAAATTATGTGTAATTTAAGTAACTAAAATTGATGCCCTTAGCCACGTGTCATGCCACGTGTTGAAATAAATAGTACGCATTAAAACATTTCAAATGCCAAAATTTAAATGTAACAAGACTTGATCTCACAACACATAAAAGAGAAACAAAAAGTCTTACCACTAAACTACTTAACACAATTAAAAATTATAAGTATAGTTATATTATATCTGTGAATAAAAAATAAACATTTTTATCTTTTTTCATTTAGTATAAAAATTAAAACTAAAATTAACGAATGAAAAAATATGGGAATATTTATTTTGCAAGTAAATATTGTTAACGAATATACATTTTACGAATATAATATAACAATATTTGGTTATATTACATATCTTAAATGTAACCTAGTGGTGAGACTCCTCATCCATCTCGTGCTCAAATCGAATGCTTCAGATGCTATCTTAGAATCTAAATAAAAGTGATGACTTGGAAAAATATGTGGCATAGATTGAGTTGACACGTGGCTATCGTAGTCTCTCATTCATGCTTAGCACACCACCAAATACCTTATCCTTAGGTTTCCTTCCCTTAGGTGGTGGTATAGGGCTTATCTCCTTCTAGAGGAGTGGCATCCAAATCTCTCCTTTCTTCATAACAAACTCCTCCCAACAACCATAACAACCCTTAACCACCTAACAAACTTCCTAACCTCTTATAGCTACCTTATAACTGCTTAACTCCTTTCTTTTTTTCCTCCTCAATTTCAGCCACCACATTCCCAAGGCTTTTCCATCTCCAAAATCCAACTGGGTAATTGAAACTCCAAGAAGAAAAACAAGGAAAGCTAGATCCTCTCTTCTCAAAGTAGGCTTTGCCTACATCACCACCTCACCTTCTTCATCCTTCCTTATTTCTTCCACTTCATTCTCTTCTCCAACCATGCCTTCTCAGCTCACTCTCTCTAGCTCGTGCATGTGCTAACTCTAAGGGCCACTTCCCCACCACTACTTTCACGCCATCATTTTCTTCTCTACTTGTTTTGATCACCGTCCTCTCCTTCAAGGTTCAACCACCATCTTCACGCCATCATCTTTATCTTTTCTCCAAGCTTGGACTGGTTTTGAAGCTTTGAAGACCATGCATGCAAAGGACAAACCTTAAGGATCATATTCACCAATCTGAAAGCATGACCATCCTTGTCTCCTTTATTTTCATATCATCTCTTCATCATCAACAGCGCACCTACTATGTTCAGCCATTATATTTTTTAGTGTCCATAATGCCATGCATACAAGTTTAAAGGTAAAGATCCAAGCTTCTCTTTTTCTTGATCATGGCTGAGAGCTCCATGGCCATCATTTTCATCATCTTCTCCATTTCATTTGGTTTTCTCTAACATATTTGCATGCATGTTCCATTTTTAGTCTTACATGTGACTTTTAAAGGCTAGAACCTCTACCTTTCCACCATCTTAAGCAGCAGCCACCACTACCTAAGGAACCACCACATTCTACCTTGAGCACAACAACTTGAAGCAGTTTTAAGAGCCAAGAAACCTGAGGAAAAGAAGGCAAGTACTGCCCTAGGAGTCTACGTACAAAAATCCTAGATAAGGGGGAGTTCTCCTTGCTCTTGGTTAAAAAAATTGGCATGAAAAGTGTGCAAATCTCCCTTGGGTTCCCACCACCAAAATCATGGTAAAAATAAGTATGCATGCAAGTGAAGGGTTGGATTTTTGGGTTTAGAATTGGAGGAAAAATTTTTGCTAAGGAAAGCCTAAATTTTGTTTAAAAATCTTTTAGAAAAATCCATATTTTTCCATAAGTTTGAGCTTGTGATTTGCATGAGAATTTTCCTTATTTTAGATACTTATAATATATATATATATATATATATATATATATATATATATATATTGATGGATGAAATTTTTGTGAAAAGGATGAAGTGGAAAAAAGTCCATATTAATGTTCATGCATGTTAGATTTAATGCTCAAAAATGTGATTTTTGGGTGGTATATGTTTAGGTCTATAATTGCTTGGAAAATTCTAAAATTTTGCATGATAAATTAGGATGTTATTCGTGTAGTATGCTTGCTAAGTTGGAATGCTGAACAAAGGATCAAAAAATTAATTTCTTGTATACATAAAGAAATATTGTCATTTTGGTCATTAGGGTTAGTTTTCTTAAATTTGCAAATGCTGGAAAATCTTAATCTAAGTAGATATGAAGTTAAAATAATAATGTGAAGGTATTTAATAAGTATAAAATGATGTCTTAATTAGTTATGGAGCATATGTATAATTTTGAAGATAATGATATTCAAAATTCAGGCCAAAATACTAAATTTTTAACAATTAATATGAAACTTTTACACGGGGTTAGACTCTAAATGTTAAATGTTGAAATGGTTATATGTAGGCATATATATATATATATATTAGTGAAAGTGGTGCTTGATGTATTCTTGAGGTCATATATAAAATTAGTGGTAAAAAGAAGTAAATCTAATGTAAAAATAATGGATCTAGTGGATCAAATATGGGAATTTATATGTGTATGTATTATGAATTAGATGCTGAACTTGATTGATTTATATGGTATATTGAATGACTATAGTAGCATGGTTCATGTCTATAAAGATGCATGTAAGTTTTTATGGAAATTTGTAAAGCGTATTGCCTTGTGTGGGAATGTGCTAATGTCTTTGGTGATAACTTGAATAAATATGAATTGTGGATACTTGGCTTAAATGATATGACTAACTAGAAGAGATATTGAACTAAAATGATATGAGCATTAATGAGAAATAGGTGTTGTTTGGAATATAACTATAATGGATGCTGAATAAAGTATAATAGTGAATTACATGTCCTATGGTTTGTATGAAAGCATGAATTTGGTTTAGATGACATTGTGATTGAGTTATACGTGAATTGAATATAATATGATTAACCAAGTATGGAAATTGAATTGAAGTCCTGGTAAGGTCTGAGGCAGAAGATTTATTAAAGATTGAATTTGACTGGAATTGTGGTTTTGAGGAATGTGAGACCCCTGTAAGGGTATTGATATATATTATGATGGATCATTTGTATTGTGAACAAAGATGATGGATAAGAAGTAGGAAGAGAAATTAAATGACTCATCGAGACTTTGTCCTTAATCATCATTAACAAGGAACCAAATAATGAATATAGTGAGAACTAAATAAATGAGGAACTTATTTATTTTGATTTCCTTAACTTAGAAATAGTAAATTGTTTTATACTGAAAAAGATAGTATTTTTAAACTAATTAAATTTGATTTCCAAATTAATTGGTTCAAGGTTTTCTAGTAGAAGTATAGAAAGTTATAAAATTTTGACAACTGACAATTTTACGATAAAAGAATTTTGAATGAATATTACCATTAATGTTTAAAAATTAGTATTTAGAAGTTTAAACCATTTTATAAAAGAGAGTACATTAAAGTCTAGGAACTTAAGAATAAGTGTATATGTATACATATACGACTATATACAAGAAACTGATTAATACAAGGGATATTAATTGGGTAAAAACTATTTTTCCCTATATAAGAAATTATTTCAAGAAGGGACATTTATAACATTAAGTTCATATAGATTTCGAAGGCCAATATATATATACATATATATATATATATATATATATATATATAAGTATATATACATTAGTAGATAATTGATTTTAAGGAAACTTATATATATATATATATATAGTCATAACTAAGTTAATTAAGTACAAAGTAATTAAAGTAAAGGAAAACTTATAAGTATAAGTACACTAAGTAATGAAGGCTCTACTATTAGGTTTGACTTGGAATTAAGGACAAAGGACTTATCGAGGGAGGACCCTACTCGGTGACAGTGATATGAGTTTGAATAATATGAATTTGGTGAAATTAAGTTAAAGGAAGTAAGTTACATATCCATGCATCATGTGCATTAAAGTATGAGTTGTGGTGTTAAACTAAAGTTACAATACCGAGGTACATTGGGGAGCATGTTCATTATGACCTCTGAGTTGGGTCTTGGGAGTACAAATGGGTCGGTCCCTTATGATGGCCCAGTGTAGCACCTAATGTCAGGCAACCTATAGTGGGCCCATTGTACTTCGACTTAAGTGTTACTAAGATCATGGAAAGCCAGTTCCAATTATTGATTGTGGTCACCATGATGTGACGTGTATGGATCCATGTCATTGAATATTGTTTTTGAGGACTGTGTATATCCGGTACTTGCTGAATGCAGTTGGGAGGAATAGGTGTACTCTGGATGCTCTAGTGGTGATTGATATTATAATGTTATGATATTGTGACGCCTAGTAGACATATTACGGTGAGATGATCGCAACAGGGAACTTATGAAGTTACGGGCTCTCATCCACATCATGATGAACTTAATGATAAGATGATAAAAATTAATTCATCTATGTATAGCATCTTGTGTGACTAACCTTATTCTATTTGTGATAATATGTGAGTCATCTCACAATGGATTGAGATTGAGTGTGTAAAATATGATTATCTATATTATTGTGTAATGAAATGAAAAGAAATTGAATGTATGAAACATGATTTTGTGTATTGATGTGTAATGGAATGAGATTAAATGTATGAAACATGATTATATGCATTATTGTGTAATGAAATAAGATTGAATGTATGAATCATGATTGTGTATATATCAATGTGTAATTTGATACAAATGAATGTAGAGAATATGATCTTAGTTAGGCTATGGAGGCTGGTGTATGATGATTTTAAATGAGTGCATAAAATGTATTATGCTTGTGATTACGTATTGAGGAATATTTGACTAGAAACGAAACGAATGAATATGTGTCATGGTAAAGTTGAACACATATTGATTCAAGGATGATAACATGAATGTAGCAGACTGTGTATCATGGAACAATAACTAGGAGTTGTTAAGTGTCAAAAAATATTGATAGTGAGTAGATAATGTCATAATATTAAGATAAATTGGTGAATCATGATAGGATAATTGATGAATAAGATAATAATGTGTATGCATGACTTATATAACTTGATTGATGATTGATTTATGTGAAATTCATCAAAATTCAATGGTACATGATGCTAAATCCCTGAGTCATTAACTTGGTTGGAAATTCTGAATTAATATTGACTTGTTATATGACTCTCAGAGGATTTATTTCTTTTGGCAAGCGCACCAATCGTTAAATTTGTAATATATTTGATCGTTCCCACAGGGATTGTGATAATTACCTCAATCTTAGATTGACACAAGCTAAACCAACACAATGCAGATAGATTTCATTCTGTTTTTGTTGTTTTATATTTCTAATGTTTTTGTATTTTCAGAGACAGTACGAAAGATGAAATGTGAGTAATGAAAAATAGGTTAGGATTGCTTCAGTTTACAATTTCATTAAGAAACATACAATTAAGGTGCAATCGCACTTCAAACTCAAGAGGACAATTCACAGATGGTTAATCCCTAATTCCTTAGGTGAATAACACTGATTCCTAAGCATTAAACCCTAATCCCTTAGGTGCTCAATTAACAGAGGAATCTAATGCGAAATAGGGGGTTGAACCCTAACTATTCACCTAATTACTAGGCCTGAATTAGTTAAGAAGCGAGAAGTTACCTAAGCCTCAACCATGATTCCTCACTGGTGAGTTTCTTCATCAGATCTGGATTTGTCAATCCAGCAAAGTAGATCCATTCCTCCGCTTGTTCTCCTCCTGACTTAGAAGTTGATTTCCTCACTACACCTTCAAGAATTCATTGCAAACCTTCGCAATCCTAACCCTAGGGGTTTAGAAACCCATGGAAATAGATTCTATTGAAGGAATGTGGAGAGACATGGATAATAGAATTTAGAGAAAGAAAAGAATTAGAGAGAGATTGAAAATGGGAAAATGAATTGTATTCTGTATTCTGCCTCCTTCGTCCGCGTGTCCTCACAGAGAGTATGTACAAGTATATATATGCAAATAACTAACTAACTAACTTAATTAATTACAAAGAAACCTTAATTAATAATTAAACTAACTAAACTAATTACATAAATACAAATAAATAAATAATTACAACTCAATAATTAAATTACTAATGTACAGTAGCAATACACTAGGCAAAAAGGAACACCAATGGTGCGGAGCTTCTTTTGGAGGGAAAACATCAGTTTAAATAACCACCTTCACGCTTGAGCGTGAAGGGCTCACGCTTGAGCGGGATCGAATTATTCACTGCAGTGTTGATTTCACGCTTGAGCATGAGTGGGGAAGCTTGGGCGTGAATGGTGTTTTGGACTCACGCTTGAGCGTGAGTTTGCTCACTTGAGCGAGGTCATGCTCTCCTATCTTTCTTTTCACGTACTTTGCATGGATCTCTCGCTTGAGCTTGCAGCCTTCAAGCTTGAGCGTGAACTGCTCCTGCACATGCAAACAAATGAATTCCTAGCGTTTATACGCTGGCTGTCCAGCGTTTGTACGCTGGGTTAGTGAATTTATAGATAAACATAATTTCTTAACTAATTACTATTTTTAATCATTTTCTTACCTAAATTAAACACTTTTGAAATAAATAAATAAAATAAGAATTATTAACAATTTATTAAATAATAAAACCAAACTAAACAATATTTAATGAATTAAGTTAAATAAAAGATGAAATAATTAAGTCTTTTCAAGACTTATCAGTACACCCTTTCATGTGTTTCCAACAAGACTGAAGTGAGATAAACTCACCCCTTTTATTTATGTATTGTTGTTGTTATATACGAACCTATTAGGTAGATGGATCCAAATGAGAAAACCATTTTTGAAGGATATTCATGGAGACCTCGATTAGGTAGAACAACACCCACACTTAGAAAGAGAATATTAATTTTCATGGAAGAAGCCTCTAGAACCCTTGGACTACACTATGAAGAGGAAGACATTCGACCAAGTAATCTTCTAATAGAGCCACATCCCTTCGATAAGGATATCGAAATGGTAGAGGATTCTGTACAATATAGGCTAGAAGACCTCGAGTAATCTGCTAGAAGACATTCGGCCAAGTAATCTACAAATAGAGCCACATCCCTTCTTGTGTGTTTTGAGGAAGAGACCATGAGTATAGGCTGGAAGATGTACCTTTGCTTGTATCAGGAGAATTGAGCTTTCACCTTGAACCAAAACCTCCTCTGTATAGGATAAAGACTATTTCTCCTACTCTTGAGTATGTACTTATGGATGAGGAAATACCAGGATAGAATGAGATAAAAGCAGTTATGAATTAGCCTAATAGTGGTGGTGAAGAAGAAGAAAAAGAAGAAGAAGAAGAAGAAGAAGAAGAAGAAGAAGATGATGATGATGATGATTCTGACTCCATACCTTAGACTATTGGCGAACCCAACAGTCTGTAAGAAAAGACGAATCTCAGTTGTATATGGGAAAGTAGTATTAGGATATTTAGGTTAGGATTTTTATATGGGCAGTTTATTTAAGTCTGTATTTTGTTTGCAGGAGCCTGTGTTCCCCTATTTTATTCAAAGTATGCAAAACACTATTGAGACCATGTATGGATGAAATTATTGTATGATGTTCTCGATCCACCTTTGTTTTATTGTACAAAAAAAATTACACTATTTTTACAAACACGTGACACCTTAGTTAAGTAGGATAATCCAATGTGAAGGATTGTCTCAGTTAACCGAGGGACACCATACCTAGTGCTCAACGCACTCAGCGCAATCGTTTTCACTCTCCACCTCACCATGAAATTCCCACTCGAAGATGGACATATTGGAGTTGTTTGAACTGGCTTCGAGTGTAACATACTGGGTTTTTGGGAGAAACCCCCAAACCTTAATCCTACCTGAGTGTGCCTTCATGTGCGTTTCTATGAAAAATGTGAGGCTTCGACCTATGTTATAGCGTGTCCATATTAATTATCAATGGTAACATTGGGCTTTAGTTGATCTTGTGGTATAATATGTATGGATGTGGCTTCAAGGGGCAACAATTAAAAGTTATGGAAGCGTTTAATATTGGAAGTTATTATAAGGATAAAGATGACATTAGTGATAATAAATTATAAATAAAACTGGAGTAACACAATTATGTCAACAAACGTAAGATTAATTTCTCAACGCCTGCGTGCCGTGCTGACACTTTATATTTGGGTTTAGGGGTGAACACTAAATATTTTCATAAACCTTGGGTAACAGGGTAAGCCATAGGATTAAAGCTATTGGCCTAAATCAATTGTTCAGATAATCCTCTTAAGAGTCGTTAAAATTCTGAAACCTATTTTCTATAGTACTGTCTGCTTTTGGTGTAGAAAATTTTACGCAAGTTTCACTATTTTTGGTGTAACTTCGTCTTCTGATATCAGAATTAAACAATTCTTATCCCTAAATTTTTGTAATAAAATTATCTTTAATTCTTGTAAAGAACTAGAAGGCCAATTCTAATCTGATCATTCCCAGTTTTAAATTCTTCATGTTGTTCCTCAAATTCACGCGATACCTGAACCTCCTTTTGTATTTTAATAATAACTTCCCCTACTGATATTTGAATTGAATGATTATTTTCCCATAATTTTCATAATAAAATTCTTTACAATTCTTATGAAGACATGAAAAGCTAATTCCCAACCAATTATTCCCAATTTATATTTTAAGTGGTTGTTTTAGTTGCACATCTAGATTTGGTAGTCCTTCGTATTTTGGCCATAACTCTTTCTACACGCATTAGAATTCAATGATCTTGGATTCATTGGAAAGGGAAAAGAGCTATCTAAAAATTTTAAGATGACTATTTGTCTAATTCTTATAAGAACTAAAATTTATTTTTGTGACAAACCTTATACGAAATTGCCACCACAACAGCACACATGTCACCTCCTCATGCTTCATGATCCCATGCACTACTAGCTCTTGGCACCTCATGATAATTATATCACTCATGAAGAAGTTGCTGATAAGGTAGACAAAGCCATGGACTCTTTTGTAGGACCTATAACCAGAGCAAGGAGTAAGAAGGCTAAGGACAACCTCACAAAAGCCCTTACACTCTTCACATTCCCTACTTATGGGCCTAAGCCCATAGAAGCTCTTGGGAAGCCCTGCACTCTCTTGTCTTGCACTATATTGGATCATGGGCCTTCCTAAGCTACTTAGACTTCATTAGGCTTACATGAACCTTTTGTTTTTTCTCTTTTACGTAATTAGGATTTTATTAGATATAGGTTAGAAAGGTCTTTGGGCTTTAGGTTGGGCCTTACATGGTCATATTTTCCTTTTTGGGCCACTTTTCGGCCTTGTATAGGTATATATTTACTTTGGGCTACTTCTAAGCCATGTATTTTTAGATGTTGGGTCTTGGGTGAAGATTTTACAAACCCACCCAAGCTAATTCCAAATTTCCTATAGCCTATATATAAGCCTCTCTCCTTTATAAATTACACATCAGAATTCAATTGAAGAAATTAAGAGTGAAAAAGTGAGTTCCCTCTCTCTTAGTCTTTCCATTATGCTTAGCACACCACAAAATACCTTATCCTTAGGGTTAGGGTGGCGGTATAGGGATTATCGCCTCCTAGAGGAGTGGTGTCCAAATCTCTGCCTCCTCCACAACAAATTCTTCCCAACAACCATAATAACCCTTAACCACCTAACAAACTTCCTAACCTCCCATAACCACCTTATAACCACTTAACTCCTTCTTTTTCTCCCTCCTCAATTTCGGCCACTACATTCCCAAGGCTTCTCTACCTCCGAAATTCAATAAGGCAATTGGAACTCCAAGAAGAAAAACAAGGAAAGCAAGGAAAGCTAGATCCTCAATTCTCAAAGTAGGTTTTGCCTACATCACCTCACCTTTCATGCATACCAATATCTTGACACCTAGCCCCACACGTGTCAACTTCAATGTCCCCTATCCCCATCTATAAATAACCTTCCAACCTTACATTTTTGACCCTTTCCTCATTCATTCTCCCTTACCCTCTCACTCGGCCACTCACCCTCTTTCTTTATCTCTTTTTTCTCTTCCTCTCTTATATACCATACTAAGACCATCCTTTTCCCTACAAGGAAACCATTCAGCCACCACACCTCTACCACCATACATGCAAGAAATGATGCTTGAGAAGTTTTTCCTCCATCTTTTCCTCACTAACCTGAGACCACCACAACACCCCTAACCAAGCCCACAATAACCCTTTAGGAACCATGCATGGATCCTTCTTGATGATCTCGGCTTGCATGTATAAACTCCAAGGTAAAATGCTTGAATCTCTTTGCTTCTTTGAATTTTTCCTTTGTCGAACACACCATATGGCTTATCTCTTTTATTTTGGTTTTCTATTTACATGCATGTTAAAATCTATGACCTTGAATGTAGTCTAGGACCATTGGAATATCTTAATCATAATTTATGTATCTCATATTTGATAAATTTAAGATGAAAAATCTTGTTTCCTAAATAACCATTCTTCCTTGACTTTTCATTCTCTACCTTGTGCATGTTATATCTAATGATTTACATGTGATTTTGGAAACTATAAATACCTTACATGATTTCTGTATGTCATGAATGTAAAGAATTTGAAACAAAGACTTTGATATCTAAATTCCCTAGGTTAGTCGAATGGTTCCCCTTGATCATTTCCTTGGTTTTGGTCTTTTTCTCTTTTAATTTTTATTAGCTAAATGTAACCAATAAATCAACCAACAAAATTACTTGTTAAAAATAACAATTTATTGTTGCATCGAAACAAATAAACATTTACTAATCTTATTAACATTGAACTAGGTGAAAAAAAGGATTTAATAATTGAAAAATAAGATTATTAAAGAATATTCTTAGAATACTAAGATTATGTATTGAATTTAGATTCTTGTTTCAATAATTCAAAAAGTTTTTATGATTATTGCCGAAGAAGTGAAATAAAAGATACGGTAAAGCGATGACAGTTATTGTATGGGGTCTACCCAATGCTAGATGCAAAGGCGCATAATAGATCGATATAAACATCCTAAGCTGTCTCGTAATAAACCTAGTTGTTGTTGATACTTTCCTCTCGGTCCCTTCTTGCATAACTCGAGTTCAAAGAAGGAAGAGATACGAGGGCCTATGGAGAATGTGGTCAGAAATCCATAATAGAGTCCAACCACAAAAATCGAATTAATTATCTTCATGCATAAGGATACTAGATTATCCAATATAAAAGATTTGAATATACCATATTATTATGACTTTGAAATGAAAAATAAAAAAACAACAAAAAAATAAATGGATATCCCCCTTCTTTTTTTCTTTTTTTCCTATCTTAGCTTAGAATAAAAAAAAATGATAACGAAAAGCATATATATAATTGAAAGTATAGCTTATTTTTATTAGGTTATTTTTATATAGTATAGGGGCGGATTTAGCTAAGTGGATCAAGGCAGTGGATTGTGAATCCACCATGCACGGGTTCAATTCCCGTCGTTCGCCCAGAAAAAAATATGATAGTAAATTACCTCCCTTTTTATTTTGTAAAGACGAAGAAATAAATTCGATTTTCTATGCTATTTAGTACGATGATGAAGAATCAAATTATCATTATATTTATTTCTTTTTCTACTTTTTCTTCCAAGTGTAGGATAACCCTAAGGAGTTACAGGTTTTTTCTACCAATTGGGGCCCTCCCTTCACCACCCCCATGGGGATGATCTACAGGGTTCATAACTACTCCTCTTACTACAGGACGCTTACTTAGCCAACATTTAGATCCGGCTCTACCCAAACTTTTCTGGTTTACCTCAACATTCCCTACTTGTCCAACCATTGCTGAACAGTTTTTAGATATCAAATGGACCTCCCCAGAGGGTAATTTTAATGTTGCTGATTTTCCCTCTTTTGCAATCAGTTTTGCTACAGCACCAGCTGCTCTAGCTAATTGTCTACCCTTTCTGAGGTTGATTTCTATGTTATGTATGGCCGTACCTACAAGCATATCGGTTGAAGTAGATTCTTCTTTTTGATCAATCAAAACCTCTTCCCAAACTATACAAGCTTCTTCCAAAGCATACAGCTTTCTAGATGTAGATAATGATATCTATATAGATGGATTATATATATTGTAAAATTCTTATATATATATATATATCCACACATAATAAAGTACCACATGAGTGGATATATAGGAATCAAAATCTGCCCAATCACTCATGTTATGATCTTCTACATCCTAGGTCTTCCTGCTCCTTCATCTGACTTATGTTCTTCATGTAGCATTTAAATTGAATGACTCTATGAAATTACGTCACTATTTCACATGGTACGGGTAACGTAGGAGACATCTCTATTTTTCACTGAGGGAATCCTTAGAATTACTACTGCTTAGCTTTCAATTTGTCTCTAACCATCAAATGAAATGTGAATAACCTATCCTTCCTTCTTTGAAACAAGGGATGCTTCCGGTTCTGTCGGTGCTTGAAACAATTTTGTCTTCTACATATTACTATATTTCTAGAGTCAATAGTTTTATATGAGAAACTATTGAACTCAATCACTTGCTTCCGTTACTCTTCATTTTTTTGTTGAGGTATATCCTGTAGAGCTATTCAAATTGGATCAGTGATTGATTTCTAGGTTTTGTCGTAAACCTAGTTAGTTATTTCTAATTACATAAATCAATAGTTCAAACTGCACTTAAAGGTAGGGCATTTCCCATTTTTATAGGAACTTCTGTACCAAAAACAATGGTATCTCCAATTATAGCCCCTATGGGGTGTAAAATATATTTTTTCTCACCATCCCTATAGTGTATGAGACAAATGTACGCATTTCAATTAGGGTCATATTCTATGGTTATGATTCTACCATATATGTCTCTTTTCATTCCGTCAAAAATCGGTTTTATGTTATAAACGCTTATGACCTCCCCCTCTATGCCATGCCGTAATGATTCCTCTGGCATTATGGCCTTTACCACAACGATGTTGTCCATAGATCAATTGATTTCGTGGATTGGATTTTATTTGACTGTTTACGGCTTGATTGTGTATGTTCAGGGTAGAAGTTTTGTATAAATGTATCACCATGCTATTAAGTATTTTTTATTTAACTTCTATTCTTTTTAGGAGGTGTAATAGAATAACCTGGTTAAAGCGTAATGATCATATGTTTGTAATGCATTATATGTCCCATAATAGGTCGCACTCTTCTACCCTTTACCAGGAGTTGATGACTATTCATAGCTATTACTTTGACACCAAAGAAGAGTTCGACCCAATGCTTTATTTTTGTCCTAGTTGATCCTAATTCGACATTAGAAGTATATTGATTTTTTCGCAATAACCAAATACTTTTGTCTGTAAATACTACATATTTTATTCCATTCATAAATCTATGTTGTTCTTTCCTATGAGTTCTAATCTCAATTAAAATACTAGTTTTTACTGTTCATATATTATGATTTAAATATACCACACCAATTCTTTATGTATGGATGATGAGATTCTATTGATATAGAGCCAATCGTTCTTTTTTCTCTGACACTGTTGAGGCCCTTTCTTCTCGGTCCACAAAAACAAAATGTAAGACTAATACCAACAGTTCATCACGAAAGAAAAGACTCACTTAGCCAAGATCACTAACTAATACTAATCTAATACTAATAAAAATACTAATAGAATAGCTAATAGAATACAAATAGAACTGTCTTTTTGTATACTCTCTCATTCTGTTGCAATCGCACGCTTTACACAATCGATCGGATCATATAGATATCCTTTTAACATAACATATGTCATCGAAAGGATCTTGAAGACCCACCAACACACGAAAGCTGAGATCTTCCAGAAAATGGATTCCTATTCGAAAGGTGCATAACCGCATGGATAAGCTCACACTAACCCATCAATTTGGAATCCAATTTGGGATTTTCCTTGGTAAGTATCAGGAAGGAATTGGAATCTAATAATATCAATTCATACGGATACAGAAAAAAAGGTTCTCTATTGATTCAAACACTATACCTACAAAATAGGGATAGAAAAAGAGGGAAAAACTGAAGATTTCACATAGTACTTTTGATCGAAAAATCAATCTGATTTATTTTGTACTTTTCACTCAATGATAAAATGGGTCAGATTCTACAGGATCAAACCTGTGGGACTTAAGAAATAATAGAAGAAAATAAAAAAGAAAAAAATAGAGTAGAAGAGTCCAGATTCCAAACAAACAAATTCAAACTTAATTGAAAAGGATTTTTCTGATTCTCGAAGAATGGGGAATAAAATGATTGATCAAGAAATATTTGTTGTTCTTATTATAAGATCGTGAATGGATCCACATATGTTTGGTAAAAAGAATAATCTTCCCCTTTGTTTGAGAATAAAAAAAAGGAAATGTTCAATTGGAACATGAAAACGTGACTGAATTGGTCCTAGTTACTCTTCGAAACGGAGTGGAAGAAGGGGAGATATTCTCAAACAAGGAAACAGATCCAATGACTTCAAAAGAATTGAACGAGGATCCATATGAAGTGAAAATCTCATGTACGGTTCTGTAGAGTGGTAGTAAGGGTGACTTATTTGTCAACTTTTCCACTATGACACCCAAAAAACCAAACTCATGCCATGAGAAAGCTTTGATTCTAGCTTAAATTTCCATGCGTGTGAGTTTTGAAATTGAAAACATTGTTCTCTAATTTTCATGCCTTGGCTGAGACTCCCTAGGCTTGTTTCTCTTTTGATTTCAACTCCTTAATCCATGCATGTTATTCTTGGAAAATTGTACGTGGTTCTAGAAGCCTCAAGGTTTCACTTTACCTCAATTTTTCCCACAGCTAAGCTTCCTCTAAGGCCTATGTTCTTGTTGCTAAGTTTCAGATGATTGGTATATGTTTTGGAGCAGTTGTTAGTGTTAGGGAATTCCATCAGGGTCAGGCAGCGGAAACACAAAGGATTCCCAAAAAAGGATTGCAAATACAAATGTCTCAAGGCATTATGCAAAATTAAATTTTGATTTAGGGTTACCTCTTGTAGACGCAAAATGAGTTCCTCGATCGAAGCAATTGTAGCTTCGCCCTTAGGAGTCTACACGAGCACTCCCACCAAAAAAACAAAGTTCTGAATGCTAGTTCCGAAATTTGATTGTAATCTAATTTCTGAGCAGCAGCCTATGAGCATCTCATGCTCTATATATAGGCTTAGGTCTTGACCTAAGCTCTCATTAAACATTGGGCTCCTGACTTATTCTAAATGAGTTAGGCCCAAATAGTTTTATTTTTAGTCCAACTAAAATAAAACCATCCTCTGGTGGGCTTACTCTATGTGTGTGACCTTATAGGTAAAATATTCGGTTATATTAATAATAAACTATTTTATCATTAATATAAAATAAGAGCGGTATCTAGCAATACATCATTATATACGAATATTATTTATCATCGACATGACCTATAAGTGATAATTATTTTATATATTTATTCTTTTTGTCACGATATCTAATTAGGCCCAAGGCATGGTCGTCGTCATCCTTGTATGGCCCAATTCATTTTACTTAATACCAGAGTAGACTTTACAGAATAAATATCCAGAATAAATATCTAATATTTATTCGTCCTAGCATGGCCATGCATTTTGTTAGTCTCACTCCATCAAGTGGCCCATAGATATCACTCCTGTCACATAGGAGAGACAAATTTCATCTACATCACTCACATCCCTCTGCATAATTGGTCTATTTCCTAATCACAATCTTTATGGTCATCTTATTACAGATAACATTTGATTGTCTTAAAACAACAAACTCCTTATGTAAGAATCGTAGTGACTTCAGGTCGAAGGACTATATACCATTATCACATTGAGAACCGTTTATGACACTCATGTAACGATCCATGCAACGTTCTTATGGTGGGTCTGTCCAGTACAACATTACTCTTAATGTATACCCGTGTAAAGACTTGATATCATATATCCATGACTTATGAGATCAAATCATCAGTACATTTACACACTAATTTTAATGTATTTACATGTCCCCATGTAAATACTTGATTAGGGACGTTTTAGGAATAATTCTCATATGACCTATTATTTTAGGATAAATAGCATTAAAATTAGTCTTAAAACTGAAAATACTAATTTTATTGATAAGTTAAAATTGATACATTAATAGCTCGTAGTGCATACACCAACAGTTAGAGTTAAGGAACAATAAGAAACAAAAAGTTAAAACGCTGCCTGGGGAACTTGCTTAGGAACCTGAGGTAAAGGGGGAGTTCTTAGACGTCTTTGTTGGAATAATGGCATGCGTAAGTACGGGAACCTACTTTGGGTTCTCGGCCAAACCGTGATTACATACGAAATTAGGGGAAAATACAACGTAAGTAAGAAAAGTAAATTAATTGTGAAAAATCTCAAATTTTGCATGTAACGATCCTTATAAGAAAAATCTAATCTTTATGCTTACGGTTGGCTAGATTATGCAAACAATATTTTAATAACTTAAATCTATACATTAAAATATATGTATATTTATCTGTACTCTTGGGTGGACTCATATAAGAAAATGGTCAAGAGTGTGTTTGTGCGTGACCACGTTAGATTAAACTGAAGATAAGTTTAGAAATTTAATAAGGAAGAAAGTGAGAAGTTAAAGGAATGGGAAATAGGTATAATAAAGAAAAGTTATTAGGAGACATAATGTGTAAATAAACTAGCAACGGTGAGAGAAATAAATAAGCAGGCTAACACAAGATGTAATTTAGATTATTAAGGAAGTAATGAGTAAGAACAAGTTAATAACGTAACCAACGGATTAGAAGGAAAATGGATTAGGCAACTACGCTCAATAATTAAGTATAATCATGTATTTATGTGTGTGCTTTAACTTGGTGATTGCGAATGTGTGATAAATAAGAATGTGTTGTAATGAGCTGTTTGATCTTCTATAATTGTGAACAATTCATGGATGCATGAGTGTTTGATACTGTGTAGTATAAAATAGAAATTATGTAAATTTTGGTAATAGTGTATGGAAAGGATTGACTATGCATGAACCCACTTAAGCAAATTTTGCAATCTAAGTAAGGTAAGACGACATGATTGATGATGTAAATTAATTGTTATACAATTGTATAAATATGAAATTTAACTCAATCCCTAACTGATTATGAGACAATATGTGATGGCGTGTATCGGTAGTTGTGTTGATGTAGAAATACCCCTGTAAAGTCTAATAGTGATTAAGATTTGTGGAATCAATCAACTCGTAAGACTTTATCCTTAATCGTAAGGAAAATTAAAAATAACCAGGTCAAGAAGTTAATCATAAATGAATATTTTAAATTATTATATACTAGGACGCAGAAATAGGAAGGATGCTTTAGTTGAATTTCTACTATTAAGTAAGTTTTGATTTTCTTAGTAAAGATATTCAAGTCTTTAATATTTTGACTAAATATGCAATTTTACAGGGAAAGAGTTTTGGGTAAATATTATTATTGGATTTTTTAGAATACATTTTAAAAGTTATAAGTAAATTTTGACAAATATTTTAAAGTGTGGATGAGTTTAAAAATAAACCGAGGAACAAAGTTTCACAGCACTAAATGCCTCAAAATGGCGTTCATTGGGTCGATCCATGGATAAAACGGTAACCCTTTGAAATTTTTAATCTCAAACCCCAACCTTGATTAGTGTACGCTCCTAATAAGGATTAGGAAGATGAGAACAAATATGTGTGTAAAACCAATTATTTCAAAGGTTCAACTTATAAGAAATGTTAGTAACTAAATGTTTCTCATATTTTATAAGAGCTATTTTAGGAAAGAGTATTGTTAACCAGGTTTTGAAGAAATACTAAATAAGTAAATATTCTAAGTGCATGTATTCTATAACCACAAAGACAATTATTAATAAGATATGAGTAAATGGGCCAGAGAAAGTTTAGGCAAGTGGAAGGAAGTTCGGTAAGAAAGATTTATCTTTAGACTTCGATACGACATTAAGGATAAAGGACTTATCGAGGTGGACCCTACTTGGTGACAATAAATAAAAATGAATAAGGAGATGTTATGAATGTGCATTATACATGCATCATAAGCATTTGGAACTTGTAGGGAAAACTCAATACTAGAGCATACAACGAGGGGTACGTTGGAGGTCATGGGAGTTTAAATCCCTCTTGGGATCTTGAGGGTATAACCGTGTTGGGAACCCAATGGCCTGGAGTCGCATCCAAAGCTAGGCAGTCCGCAGGCTAACCAGGTATACCCTGATGAGGACAAGTCAACCTGAGGCCATGTAGTGTCAGTTCTACTCAAGTGTAATCACAAATGGGTGTGATGGATCCATATTGTTTCAGACGTGCGTATTTTTTTCCCCTTGGATATTGTAGGAACTTGGAGAGCTTCAGTCGCTCTAGTGTAGAAGCATTATGCTCAATGTGAGACTGAGGCAAGATGACTCTAATGGGTATATTGTGTGAAGGGCCCTCATTTGCATTCACAAAATACTTAATAAGGAAACGATCTGTTAGAGTCAAGAAGACTTTGAAAGAAATCTTAGATTTGTTGATAACCAACATACGGTATTCTAATTTAAGTAAAATCATATTTTGTTATCATCTGGAAAATTATTTAAGTGTTTCAGTATACAAAGCTTGGCCTACAAAATAAATGGGGAGTACTATCTTTCTAAAGTTTGGTAAGACAAACCAAAGTTTGATCAATGGCAATTTTACAACAAGACTTCTCAAATCAAAGAAAAAGAAGCATCAAAGAAAGAAACAAAAACTGGGAATGCTCTACAAGTAAAGTTTATCTCATCAGGATTTGTACTAGACCTAGAACTGTTATGCCATACTATAATGTATCAGGAATATGGAAGAATCCCTATCCTCAAAGCAAAGCTCTTCATCAACCAGACTCTATCTTCATACTTCATCAAGCTAGAAAGCTGTTCTAGACTTCATGAAATATCTCATGCAACAATCTAATTTGGTCTTAATTCACGAGTCTTATCATCAACACCTTATGGATCACCAAACCTAGAATCACTTCAAAAGTCCTCCCTGAACAAGTCTGGCTCTTAGTATGATGACTCTCCAAAAGAAGTCTCCATAAAAGCATGAAGATGTTATTTACGATACAAAGAGTATTAAAGCAAGGCATATCAAGATCCATCATCCGAATAAGAACTTTTTATCTTAGTGAAAACTTATACTATCTTACTATGCCTATATACACACAAGTCTCGAAAGCTCTCTGCCCTATGCTTCGTGTGTAAAATAACTCTGTTTGACCAAAAGCATTTATCCGTTAAGCAAAATACCCATCAAAAATTGTATTATCTCTCAATGGGTCTCTCCCTCCTCTGTTGCACATCTGAAAGAAAGATCTATAAATTACAACTTTTCTCTTCCTTAGAAACAGAGCTGAGAGGATGAATACTGAGTGTAAGAAGAAAGAACAGATAAGAATGAAATGAAGAGATCAGAGTTAAGTGGTAAAAAGAAAGAAAGAAAAAAGAAAAAGAGTGAACAGGACACTTAGAGAAAATGGGCACTCAGTAAAAATATAAAAAGCAATCAGCCTAGGAAAAAAATGGGAAATGTTTATATAGAAGAAAAGATATAAGAGAAATGCCATTGAAGAAAAAGAAAGCTCACTATGTGCATCTTATTTCAAATCTCAAAAGCCATAGTACTAGAAGTCAGGGACATGCAATCAACTTGTGAATCCATCTTCTCTATCTAGTAGATCTGTTAGGAAACATTGTTAGCCTAAATAGGCTTTGGAAAGAATACTTGGGCTTAAGCCAGGAGTGGCTTGTGAAAGACTACTTAGGTTTATCCCAGGAGTGGGTGCTAAAAAAGAATACTTTGTTTAAGCCAAGAGTGGATGGTGTCAAGAATACTCAAGGGCATGTGATGTGCTTAAGCTAGAAGTGGTTGGATTCAATAATACTCAAAGGCACGATCTGTGCAGCTCATGTAAAAAGGACAATTTTACATAGTGAAAAACCCTTCAAGACTGAAGGTGTTGGATGTAGCTTATGTGTTGGAAGTGAACCAATATAAATCTCTTGCATACTCCTTCTATCCTTATCTCTTATTAGAGTCTGATGCTTTCACACCTATTTCTCTCAATTGCACTGCAGAATAGTTACCAATAAATCTTCAGAAATCTTGATTTTCTTTCCAAACAGAGTGCCAATCAATATGAACTTTGTCTTGTCCACCAACACAATTTTCCAGAACTCAAAGGCCACTGATAGAGAGAAAGGTTCCTTTTCCAGGCAAAAATTGCTCCACCTGATTCCGTCAATCTTAGCAGTAAGATCTCTTCCTTCTAGCTTGTACTAAGCAGCATCAAAGAACATGGACTCAATGACATCCTTAACTAAGAGAGAGATTCTAGTCATTTTAACAAAAAAGAGAAAAAGTTTAAGCAAAAAGGTAGTTTTAGGGTAAAAAGTACTTGAAGAGAGAGAGAGAGAGAGAGAGAGAGAGAGAGAGATACATAGATAGATAGATAGATAGATAGATAGAGAGAGAGAGAGAATACAAGAAAGTTTAAGAGAGATAAAAGGTTTTGCAGAGGTTGAAGTGACAACCAAGAGAGGTTATTTAAAGGATAACATGGCTTAATGGAGGTAAAATGGTTCAAAAATAGTTGCATTCCAAGCAATAACTGAATACCATGCGTTATGAAGAGGAAATAAATGAATAAATAAATGATGCAACAGGCTAAGTCTCTCAGCATAGAAGTGAGTAAATAAAAAAATCTTAAGTTAGAAGATATGCAGACCGCGGTCATACAGACACTTTAATCACATGATATTTTACAAGTTCAAATTATATTTTATAAAAGCAAACCTACCTTCAGCTAAAGAATTAGTAAAGATATTAGCCCATTGATGGTTTGTATCCACAAACTTCATATCTAGGGTGCCTTTCTGAACATAGTCGTGAATGAAATGATACTTTACTTCAATGTGTTTTTCCTTTGAATGCTGAATGGGATTCTTTGACAGGTTGATAGCACTAGTGTTGTCACAACACGGGAATTTCTTCTTCCAGAATTGAATAGTCCTCCAGTTGATATTTCATCCACAGAAGTTATGAACAACAATTAGCAGTGGACATATTCTACTTCAGCTATTGAAAGGGCTATTGAATTCTATTTCTTGCTACTCTAGGAGATCAAACTAGTTCCCAGAAAGTACTTGTACTTTTCTTGTCTAATATGTCACCTACAAAATCTATATCATAAAATCCATGGAGAGAAAAGGAGTCTGTTCTTTTATAGAACAGCCCAAGGTTAGTGGTACCTACAAGATACCTCAGAATCCTTTTCATTGCATACAGATGAGATTCCTTGGGGTCTACTTGATATCTTGTATAGACATATACACTAAACATTATATCAGGTTTGCTAGATGTTAAATACAACAGTGATCCAATCATTCCTCTATACAAGGTCTGATCCACTGATGTACCAGACTCATCTTTACTTATGATGCAATTTAGATGCATTGGTATACTGATAGATTTAGCATCAAAAATTTTAAATTTAATGATAACTTTTTGGTGTACTTTTGTTGATGAATAAAAATTCCATCAATAGTCTATTTAATCTGCAGACCTAGGAAGAATTTGAGTTTGCCCATTATGCTCTGTGAACACCTATTTTTGTCCGGTGATATATATTAAAAAAAAAAAAAAAAAAAAAGAAGAAAAAAAGAGTTTTTTTGTCCTAGAGTCCGGAGTCAATGTTGACTGCATTAACCGGGGTCCTAGCACGGTTTCATGACCGGTGTTACCTCATTAGTTCTAAGCTCGTACAGCCTCAGTGGAGTACGGTATTTTACACCTCAGTTCGAAGGGAATCCGAGGTTCTTCAAGTTAAAACTGATGTGTTAATCCGTACTTAAACTTCAAGACACACCGGAGGTACACCTGCAGGAGATTCCCCAATGCTTAATATTTAACCGAGGTGAAGAGAAATGTCTATAGTTGACCAATGATTTCAGACCCCGGTTATGACTTATCAGTTCTCGTTGGTGACGCGGTACAGTGCTTAGAACCCCGCCCAGTCCAGATTGCCACCCCGGATCATATTAAAAAAAATATTATTAAAAATTGCATAGTGACCGTTAGAATAGTAACCCTTCCCCATCTCTATAAATACCCAATCCCTCTTCATTTCCTACCACACCTCTCATTTCATCAATTCTCTTCATTTCTCTCAAGCAATGGCTGATGGATGCCGAAGCCAAGAGGAAAGAATAAGGGAGGGAAGACGATATTTTGTGACTACCTTTTTACTCCTTATAGTGTGGGTAGTAATTTATATTTATTGGATATTTTATATATTTCCATATATGTAATAAATAATTTATGTTTCCATTTGTATCTTTAAATAAAAGGCCCAAAAAAAAATCAGAAAAATAAATGGGTAAAAAAAAAATCAAAAAAAAATAAAAAAAAAAATAAAAAAAATAATAAAAAAATAAAAAAAATAATAAAATAAAAAAACGAAAATAAAAAATAAAAATAAATAAGAAGGGCCAAAAAAAAAAGAAGAAAAAAGAAAAAAGGGCCCAAACAAAAAAAAAAGAAAAAAACAAAAAAAAAGAAAGCCCAAAAAAAAAACAAAAAAAGGGAAATGGGCCCCAAAAAAAAATCCAAAAAAAGGGTCCAAAAAAAAAACGAAAATTAAAAAAAAAAAAGGAAAATCAAAAAGTTGACTGTGGTTTATTAGTGGTGGGCCTCGGTTTGGTTGGATAATTGGAGAAAATTGGGGAAATTGACATCAAATTTGGACAAATTGAAAAAGTAGAAAAGTGATGTCATTTATGGAGAATCCAATGCCAATTTTCTTCTATAAATAGAAGGTGATATTGAGGCATTTTGGAAGAAGAAGAGAAAAAAGAGGGGAAAGAGTGTTAAATTTTTGTGAGAATTTTTAGAAGTTTGAGTTTTCAAAAATTACTTTGTGTAATCCTAGTTAGGAAAATGAGTGCACAACTCTTGTTTGTCTTAGTATGTGAGTTTTTGTGAGCTAAAATACTGTCCAAGTGTTGTAACCGGTATCCAAATACCTTCAAATCAAGTCCAAACAAAGTCAAAAGCAAAGGAAATCTACACAAAATTGATTTCCCGACTTCCGTTCTAGTTTCTCTGTAATTGATCTTGTACCAAGGTATTTTTTATTAATACAAAGTTGTTTATTTATATTTATTTATTCTTCTTATTTAATTGTTATTTATTTTTCTGCACTTTTATTTTTCTTTATTTATATTCAAGCACTTTATTTTCCTGCACTTTATTTTTCTGCAGTTATTTATCTGTTTATTTATTTTTATGCATCTCCATCTTTATTTATTTATTTGTACCTTTATTTTTCCTTATTTATTTATTTATTTATTTTTTTACACTTTTATTCCTCTTTATTTATTTTTCTGCACTTTTATTATTGTTAATTTATTTTTCTGCACTTTATTTATCCGCACTTTATATTTCTGCAATTATTAGTTCATTTTTTTTATTTTTTACATTTTTATCTTTATTTATTTATTTTTATGCCCTTTTATTTTATTTATTTACTTTCCTGTCTCTTTATTTTTGTTATTTACTTTTCTGCCCATTTATTTTCATGTATTTACTTTTCTGCCCCTTTATTTTTGTTATTTACATTTCTGCCCCTTTATTTTTATATATTTACTTTTTTGCCCCTTTATTTTTGTTATTTACATTTCTGCCCATATATTTACTTTTTAGCCATTTTATTTTGGTTATTTACATTTCTGCCCCTTTATTTTTGTTATTTACATTTCTACCCCTTTATTTTTGTTATTTACATTTCTACCCCTTTATTTCCATGTATTTACTTTTTAGCCCCTTTATTTTGGTTATTTACATTTCTGCCCCTTTATTTTTGTTATTTACATTTCTGCCCCTTTATTTCCATGTATTTATTTTTTAGCTCCTTTATTTTGGTTATTTACATTTCTGCCTCTTTATTTTTGTTATTTACATCTCTGTCCCTTTATTTTCATGTATTTGCTTTCCTGTCCTTTTATTTTTGTTGCTTTATTTTTGTTATTTACTTTTCTGCTCCTTTATTTTTTTTATTATTTATTTTTCTGCCCCTTTATTTATGTATTTATTTTTTCTGCTCTTTTATTTTTATGTATTTATTGTTATGTCTATTTATTTTTATTTTTATTTTTTTGAACTTTTTATTTATTTTTTTTTCTACCTTTATTTTTTTATTTTATTATTATTATTTATTCTCTATACTTTTTATTTTTAGTTATTTATCTTTTTGCTTTTATCTTTCTACACTTTCTATTTATTTATTTACGTTTGACCATTTTAATAGTTTATAAATATGTTATATATATACATAATTATCCATTTTTATTATGGTCATGATTTCCTATTATTTTCTCTTAGTAACCTTTTAATAATTAAGAAGAAATTATTTTCATAAAAAAATAAAAAAAATCAAGACTAATAAATAGTGTGTTATTTATTCATTCATTTTTCTCTTAAATTTAAGATAAGATTAATTTAGATGAGACATCTTATTAATCTTATTTTCTTAAAAGATAATTAAATAATATTCCGTGTCAATTTTAATTAATTAATTAAGTGTATTATATTTCTTTATCTTCATGTTGATGTGTTTAATTTTATTTTATTTTTTCTCTTATCTTTATTTATTTATTTATTTATTTGTTTTGAACTTTATATTTCTCAATAAAAATCAATTTTTTTTACTAGAAAATAAGTAAGACAAGACGTCTTATTGTTTTTTTATCTTTTTATTTTTATGATCTTTTAATCATTTGTTTATTTATTTTCTTAGAACTAAAAAACAACAAACTTAGGAGATGTATTTTTTTACTATCTTTGTTTTATTCATATTTATATATTTTTTTTATTGTGTATATTATTTATGATTGTTTTATGAAGGATGAAATATTTGATAATCATTTTTTAAATTATGCATGATCAATTTGGGTAACCATTTTTTACGGACAGTGTGGGGTGCTAATACCTTCCCCTCCTGTAATTCGACTCCCGGACTAAACAGAATCTCATTTTTTTTTAAAAAAAAAACCAGTGCTATTTAAAGGTTTTCCTAATATTTTTCTTAATAAATATTGGTGGCGACTCCTTGAACCCTTTATTTTTTAGGCTTCTCAAGAGCCTCACTTCAATGCCGTTTCAATTTTCTTTTATTTGTCTTTAACCAGTCCGCGTCGTGCGCCGGGACCCCGGTCGCGACATGCTCATCTCAAATTCAGCCTACATTCTTTTAGCAAAATCTATACACAGACTTTCTTTCGTAGTACCAAAAACAATGTCATCCGCATAAATTTGCATTATAAGAAAGTGCCTGTCTGAGCCTTTTCTAAAAAGAGTTGTATCAACCTTTCCGTTAGTAAAGCCTTTTGATTTTAGAAAGGTACTGAGTCGATCATACTAAGATTTTGGGGTTTGTTTCAGACCATACAATGCTTTACTTAGTTTGAAGACATGAGTTTTAAGAGATTTGTCTTCAAAACCATGAGGCTATTTTACAAATACTTCTTCTTTAATAAAGCCATTTAGAAATTCACTCTTAACATCCATTTGATATAATTTTATTCCTTTAAAAGCAAGAAATACAAGTAAAATCGTTATAGCCTCAAGTCTGACTACAGGAGCAAAGGTTTTAGTGAAATCTATACCTTCCTGTTGATATTAGCCTTGTGCTACGAGCCTTGCTTTATTTCTTACGACCTTGCCATTTTCATCCAGCTTTTTTCTAAAAACCCATCTTGTCCCAATGATACTCTTATTCTTAGGTTTTGGAACCAAAGTCCACACCTTGTTTCTTTCAAACTGATTGAGTTCTTCTTGCAAAGCTATGATCCAGTCAGGATCTTCTAGAGCCTCTTCAATGGTCTTAGGCTTAAATTTTAAGACAAATGCCATTGATGATTGATTATGAAGTCTTGATCAATAATAAGATCTGAAGGATGGTAAGTCTTGAACTTTCATTCTTTAGGTTTCTCAGGTTTAGACATTGTTTGTTGGTCTGAGTCTTATTGATTATTTGTAGAGTCTGATGGTTTAGATTCACCTTCAGGTGGTAGAATACCTATATCATCACATTCTAGATCTATTAATTTCTTGTCAGTCTTTGTTAGATCGTTAAATCTTACATGCATTGATTCCTCAATGGTTTGAGTTCTTATGTTAAAGACTCTATAAGACTTTGATGTATTTGAATATCCCATGAATATATCTTTATCACACTTTGAGTTAAATTTTCCAAGTTGATCTATTATGTTTAGTGTAACAGACCTCATTTTTGTATGATAGGTCCTTGAGACCAGTTGTCTATAGTCTGTGATAATTTTATGTGTACTGATGATTGGGCTACAGCTGACTTGTTTATATGTTCTGTTTTAAAAGATTTTATGAGTGTGAGGTAGAGATTTTGGTTTTAATTGTGTAAGTAATTGAGATAATTAGGATAACAATAAAAATTTGTTTAATAGACACTCTAATAACAAAGATTTATAAACTAAGACATTAAATGATTTAATACAAATATTTAAGTAATTATTTTAAGTTATTAAACTGTGTAACTCCCCGGTTTGGACCCAGAAGTTATCCAAGGGACTTGAGTAAAATATTTTTATACCAAAACACCCCTCATGTTATTCCTAATAACTTTTGTGAAGAACCCAAGACCCAATTCTTAAATGTTATTCAAGTGGCCTCAATACTCAAGAGGGGGGGGGGGGTGAATTGAGTTTTTAAAACTTTTAGTTGGAATGCCTTTGAACTTGATTCTTATGTTCAAATTTACAAGATTATGCAAGTGAAATCAAGTTTAATAACATGTGCAAGGCAAAACAAAGGTAAATATAGCTGAGACACTTTGACAAACACTTGGTGTGCAGTATTCAAAGTTTACCAAATTAAACAAGTTTAAGTATGCAAGCCACAATCAATCAACACAAGCCAATTAAGCATAGTATATGAAAGTAAAAGAGTAGGGAAGAGGAGCTTGCAAACCGATTTAACGAGTTCCACCAATTCGGTGTACGTCTCGCCTCTAAGCAACCCACTTAGAGGATTTCCACTATTGTAGACTAGAGATACAACTTTGAGCAATTGCGGCTTCCTAGTGTCCCACACTCAAGAACCATATCCTCATAAGTATAAGGGCACCCCACCCAATTTCTCAATCTCACAATATCCCAAAGATTGAACCCCAACCTTTGTAACCACTCAACCTATAGTGAACAACCACTCAATCTAGAGTGAACTTTGGTGTTTGGTGTTTACAAGCAAGTGACTCTCTCAATAGAGTAGATGTACAAGTGAAGGTTCTCTCAAATCTATAACTCTCAAGAAGAAAGAATATGCAAATGAAAATTCAGAATATACAAGAATAAGGGCTTACTAAGCACAAAAGTAAGTAAAGAATGATAGCTTCTTGTTGTGTGTTTTGTGCTTGAGTTCCTCTTGCATTTATAGAGTCATTTCTGAGCTTTGGTGAGTGCCTTGGTCTTCCTAGCCGTTGCATGTAGTGGGTGTCTAAAGGAGTGGTGGAGAAATGTGTTGGTTTCCCACTAATATGTGTTTTCCCACTATCGTAATCGATTATGCCTTAAGGTGTAATCAATTACACTTTGAATTTTTCATCTCTGTTCGCTATGTAATCGATTAGTTCCCATTGCCTAATCGATTAGCTTCAAGTCAGAAGCTTGGTAATCGATTGAACTTTGCCTTGTAGTCGATTAGCAGTGATACCTGATGCATTTAATTTAGCTTTGTAGCTTTTTAATCGATTATATAGTCATAGTAATCGATTAGCTTAATTCCAGTAGCCTTTTAATCGATTGGCTGAATTCTCTTAATCGATTAGTTGTTATACCTGATACCTTTAATGCCATTTTTGGTTTTGGTAATCGATTAAGCTGTGTATGTAATCGATTATTGTAGTTCCAGTAGCTTTCTAATCGATTGTCTGAAGTGTGGTAATCGATTAGCTTATTGTCCTGATGCAGATGTTCCAAAATAGAAGCTGCCTAATTGATTAGCTGAGGATCCCTAATCGATTATCTGTGTAGTTTTTCTGGGTCTGATTCCATATCTTTGTTTTTACAAGGAATTCTTCAAGAGTGCTTTGTCATTATCAAAATCATTAAACCTGTGATCACATTCAAAACACATTCTCCCCCTTTTTGATGATGACAACAATGTTCATCTCTTGAGGGTTGTTAGTTTAAACAACAATCTTTATCTCTAATTTTATTTATGCAAAAACATTTGAATTCTGCATAAAATCTTTATCAGATTTTCAGAGTCTGCCTTATCAATTAAATGAATCATCTAATTAGATTACAAGTTATCTCTTAAATGTTATCCCTTACAACATTATCTCTTGAAACAACTAAAACTCCCCCTATCTTTAAGAATATACGCCTTTTGTAGATAATACCAGATAATTAAGCATTTTTAGCAGTCAACAAGTAGATGAACACACTATTGCTTCTCCCCCTTTGTAATCATCAAAAACAATAAAGCAATGATAGTCATATAAAGAAAGACAAAATTTTTATTCATGAAAACTGAAGGGAAAGTACATTAAGGAAATGATGAAAACTAGAAAGCACAATGATCAAAGCATAAAAAACGGATCTAGTTATCCGAGTTGAAAAATCTAAGTTCAGAGATTTGATGTGACAGCTCCTCATAACGTTGTTGCATCAGCTCAAAATGTTGCTGCTCAGTCATGGAAAATTCTTGAAGAGAGTTTTCAAGACGGTCGAAGCGGCGGTCAAGGTGAGCATAGAGAGATGCAAATGGATCAGCAGGGGCAGATGATGAAGCTTGAGTTGCAGGAGGAGGAGGGGATGGCTCATCAGCAGGAGCTTCATAGGGAATGTTGGCATGATAGCCTTCCATCCTTGAATACCATGCTCCGTTCAGAAAAACAAGACCCATCTTGGTTAGGTGGTGAGTGCCAATGCAGGCTTTTGGAGGCACTTTTTCTGACAACTCTCCAGCCAAGTCTACTCCACAGTGTTTGAATATTTTGGTGAGTAGAATGGCGTATGGAAGCTTTTGTTGGTCTTTTGCGTGGCGCATATGGAACTTGACTAGTTGAACCCAGTTTATCTCTTTGTGGTTCAGTATAGCCCACATTAATAGGACATCATCCTCTTCCACCAGAGCATAGTTCCCACCACGGGGAACCAACATCTTGACCAGGAAAAAGTGTAGGAGGCGGTTATTCATGGTCAGATGTCCCACTAGCTTGTGGTTGCTCCTTGGTCGATCAGCCTTCCACAAGGATTGACAAGCAGTTAGAGCATTGAAGCCCCATTCATCTTTAGGTTCTCCTCCATCAAATTCAGCATCGTTAAGTGGCAGCAGAGAGATTTCTGCAAACTGGGCGTTGGTGAGCTTGATGGTCACATTTTTGACCTTTGATTCGATCACCCCATTAACAAGTTTGAGGTTGCAGTAGAAAACGCGGATGAGTTCAGGATAGTATTGCTCTTCCTTAAGGGTGAGGAAGGGGAAAAGGTTATAGTTGTAGAGGCATTGAGTAAAGGTGAGGCTATGGTTGTCAAATATTTCAGCAATGGTGTAGTGGGGGGTCATGATGTCTTTCTCGGAGAAATTGTTAATGAAGTGTTGAAGGTCTCTAGGAGAAGAGAAGAACCTAGAGAAGTCTAGGGGGTTGTTGGCTTGGGCCATAGAGGACCTAGCTCTCTTGACTATGCGGAAGGAAGACATTGTGAGGAATGTAGAGAAAAAGATGAAGAGAAGAAGAGAGTTCTTGAGAGCTTTGAGAGATTTGAAGAGGAAGGAGGTAGTGTGAGATGAGAGGGTGAAGAGAGGTGTATTTATAGAGAAAAACTAGATTTAGGAAGGAGTGAGGTGAGTTAAATGAGGGGGAATACGAGCAGACCTCAGGAACCCACGTTTGACTGTTGCAGTTTTGATGCTAATCGATTACGAGGATGAGGTAATCGATTAGCTCACTGTTTCTGGGGAATTTGAATCATTTCGCACAGTGGGTAATCGATTATGGGAGTTGAGTAATCGATTAGTGAAGAAACAAAAATGTCCTAATCGATTAAGAGAGTCTGGTAATCGATTAGTGGAAAGATGAAGCGTTCTGGACCTGAAACAGAGGCTTTGTAATCGATTATAGATCAAGAGGTAATCGATTATGCATAAAATAGAAGCTTTATAATCGATTAGATATCAATGAGTAATCGATTATCAACGAAACAAAGGCTTATTAATCGATTAAGAAATGCTATGTAATCGATTATATAGTTCAAAAATTCACAATTTATGTAGTTTTCACACAGGAAGGTTATAATTTCAATGAATCATACCACAGATAATAACCAACTCATATAAACATGCTATACAACAATGTTCTTATCAAAATACTTCATCATTCAAACACAATTGATCATGTCAAGAATTCCCAATTCTCTTCTAATATGGATGAATTGCTCTTTCGCTAATGGTTTGGTGAATATGTCTGCTAATTGTTTAGAGGTATCAACATGTTCAAGCACACAATCACCCTTTAAAACACGGTCTCTAATAAAATGATGCCTTATTTCAATATGTTTAGTCCTAGAATGCATGACAGGATTTTTGGATATATTTATGGCGCTAGTGTTATCGCATTTGAGAGGCACATGATCTAACATAACTCCAAAGTCCAGAAGTTGTTGTCTCATCCAAAGGATTTGAGCACAACAGCTACCAGCTGCAACATATTCTGCCTTAGTTGTTGATAGTGCAACACTCACTTGTTTCTTGCTATGCTAAGATACAAGAGAACTACCAAGCAAGTGGCATGTTCCACTAGTGCTTTTCCTGTCAAGTTTACATCCTACAAAATCTGAATCAGAGTATCCTACTAAAATGAATTCGGCCCCTTTGGGGTACCATACACCAACATTTTGAGTACCCACAAGATATTTCAAAATTCTTTTCACAGCAGTGAGATGTGATTCTTTAGGACATGCTTGATATCTAGCAGACATGCACAACAAACATAATATCAGGCCTACTAGCTGTTAAGTAAAGTAAGGAGCCAATCATACCTCGGTATTTAGTTATTTCGACATCCTTACCCTATCTTTGTCTAAGTAGCAAGATGTACTCATGGGTGTAGCTATTTTGTTTGCTTTGTCCATTTCAAACCTTTTGAGTAGCTCTTTACAATATTTTGTTTGACTAATGAACGTTCCTTCATTAGTTTGTTTGATTTGTAATCCAAGAAAGAAGGTGAGTTCTCCCATCATGGACATTTCAAATTCATCTTGCATGATCTTGGCAAACTCTTGACAAAGAATTTCATTAGTAGCACCAAATATTATGTCATCAACATAAACTTGTACCAAAAGAATGTCATTGTTTTTGAATTTTATAAAAAGGGTAGTGTCAACCTTACCTCTTTCAAAACTATTTTCTAAAAGAAATTTGCTAAGTCTTTCATACCAAGCTCTTGGAGCTTGTTTCAAACCATATAAAGCTTTTCTCAATTTAAAAACATGGTTTTGAAATTTGTGATTTTCAAAACCGGGAGGTTGATCTACATAGACTTCTTCTTGAATATAGCCATTTAGAAAAGCGCTTTTGACATCCATTTGATAAAGCTTAAAATCCATACAACAAGCAAAAGCTAATAGTAATCTTATGGCTTCTAATCTAGCTACGGGAGCATACGTTTCTTCATAGTCTATCCCTTCTTCTTGATTATATCCTTTAGCAACTAATCTAGCTTTGTTTCTTGTTATTATGCCATTCTCATCTAGCTTATTTCTAAAAACCCATTTTGTTCCTATTATTTGGTGATCATTGGGTCTTGGCACTAGTTCCCAAACTTTATTTCTTTCAAATTGATTTAACTCTTCTTACATGGCCAACATCCAATGTTCATCAATAATAGCTTCATCAATGTTTTTGGGTTCTATTTGTGATACAAACGCTAGGTGATTACAAGTATTTCTAATAGCATTTCGAGTACTTACACCTTGAGTCATTTCTCCTATGACTGTGTCTAATGGGTGATCTTTCAATGTGATCCATTGATGTGGTTTCTCATTTTGTGTTGTTTCTTCTTTCTTGTTGATTTCCTCCTCTTCATTCAAGTGTATTTCTTGAAGTGCACCTGCAAGATCATCAACATCTTCCTTTCTCGAAGGGTTATGGCTATTTTCATCAAATTTAACATGAATAGATTCTTCAATGGTATTTGTGCGTTTGTTGAAGATTCGATAAGATTTACTAGATTGAGAGTACCCTAGGAAGATTGCTTCATCAACTTTAGCATCAAACTTACCTAGATTATCTTTTCCATTATTGAGCACAAAACATTTACATCCAAATATATGAAAATATGAAATGTTGGGTTTTCTACCCTTGTAAAGTTCATAGGGGGTTTTCTTTAAGATAAGCCTTATTAAACATCTATTCATAACATGACAAGCGGTATTTACCGCATCGGCCCAAAAATGTTTTGCAATATTGTTTTCATTTAACATGGTTCTTGCAAGCTCTACCAACGATCTATTTTTCCTTTCTACTACTCCATTTTGTTATGGAGTTCTAGGAGTTGAAAAATTATGATTTATACCATGTTTTTCACAAAACTTTTCAAAAGATTGATTTTCAAATTCTCCCCCATGATCAGTTGTAATGGATGTAATTTTTGAATTTTGCTTATTTTGGATAATCCTAGCAAGTTTCTTAAATGCATGATATGCTTCATTCTTATGAGCAAGAAACAAGGTCCATGTATATCTAGAGTAGTCATCTACAATTACTAGACCATAGTAATTACCACCAAAGCTTTTGATTTTGGAGGGTCCAAAAAGATCCATGTGCAAAAGTTGTAAAGGCTTTTGGGTGGAAACAATGTTTTTAGATTGAAAGGATGCCTTTACTTGTTTTCCCTTTTGACATGCATCACAAAATTTGTTTTCAAATTTAAGCTTTGGTAAACCAATTACTAATTCTTTAGAAACAAGTTTATTCAAATGGTCTACATGTATATGAGCTATTCTTCTATGCCATAGCCAAGTTTCATCCTCTCTAGTCATGAAGCATTGTACATCATTTGAAGACAAACTATCCATATCAATCATGTAAATATTATCAATTCTTTGGCCTACAAACTTAACTTCCTTATTAGTCTTATGCTCAATTATGCAACAATTTGATTCAAACAAAACTCTATATCCTTTGTCACATAATTGACTAATGCTAAGTAAGTTGTGTTTAAGACCTTCAACATACAACACATCACTAATAGAGGTAGAAGAATTCTTACCAATGTTTCTAATGCCTAGAATCCTTCCTTTGGTGTTGTCTCCATAGGTGACACTTCCTTTTCTTTTGGGAGTGAATGATGTAAATTTGCTTATGTCTCCCGTCATATGCTTTGAACACCCACTATCCAAATACCAATGGGTGTTGCTTGCCTTGAAGCATACCTACAAAACAAAATCAGTTTAGAGAACTAGGTACCCATTTTATGTTGGGTCCTTTAAGGTTAGCTTGTGGTAATGTCCCTTTGGGAACCCACACCTTTCTTATAACCTTTGGCCCTAATTTTCTAACATTGTAATTTGAAGAGTTATGACCTTTGAGTCCACAATGGTTGCATTTCATAAAGGGTGAAGATGATCTCATAGGAGGTACAAAAAAGTTTTTGTAATGCTTTTCCTTTTTAACAGAATTGTACCCTAAACCAGTTTTGTCAAACATGCATCTTTGATTTCCAAGTAGTACGTTCAGATTATCTCTACCGTTTATAAACTTCTCTAAGGTTTTGTTTAGATGTAGGACTTTGTTTTCTAGATCAACACATTTCTTAGCAAAATCACACGGTTTACTCTTGGAGCATGTTTGAGCATTTTCCAATTCTTCCTTTAAGCATTCATTCTCTTTGCAAACCTCCATAAGGTGCATCTCTAGAATGTCACTAGTTTTTCTAGACATCTTAAGTCTATTGGATATTTTTACAAATTTATCATACAATTCCTCTAGAGCATCAAGTAATTCATCCTTATCTAAGTCATGGAAATTTACCTCATCATTTTCTTCTTGGTGGTTGGCCATGAGGCAAAGGTTTGCTTCTTCATTTTTCGAGTCATCCGAGCTGCTTATCTCGTTTTCATCCCAGGCTATATATGCTCTCCTTCTTCCTCTTTTCTCTTTGCCCTTTTTCTTGAGATTTGGGCAGTCCGCTTTGAAGTGCCCCTCCTTGCCACATTCAAAGTAATTGGGTGAGGAAGAATTTTCTTTAGTGATAGGTTTCTTACTTGGGTTTTTGAAGCTTCTTTGGAAGCGTTTGCTTTTCATGAATTTCCCAAAGTGTTTCACAAATAGTCCAAACTCTTCTTCTTTATCAAGTTCACTTCCGGATTCTTCTTCATTTATGGAAGTGGCCTTGAGAGCGAGTCCCTTTTTCTTGGAAGATTTTTCTTCCTCTTCCGTCATCTTCAATTCTTTCAGCTCTTGTTCCTGTTCCTGCAACTTACCAAATAATGTGGCAAGAGACATCTCGTTTATGCTGGGAGATTGTTTGATGGCGGTAACTAGCGGTTGCCATTCTCTGTTAAGACTTTTCAACACTTTATGAATGAGCTCTTTGTTAGTGTAAGTCTTTACAAGTGTAATAAGTTGATTAATGATGAGAGTGAACCGTTTTTGTATATCAACAATTGATTCATGAGAGTTTAATCTAAAGCACTCATATTGACTAGTTAGTGTACTAATTTTAGAGTCTTTAAAATCATTTGTACCTTCATGGGTTACTTGAAGAGTATCCCACATTTCCTTGGCGGATTTACAATTCATTATTCTAAAAAATTCATCTGGACCTAATGCCATAGTGATGAGATTTTTAGCCTTATAGCCATATTGCACTTTCTTTTCTTCATCACTAGTCCATTCCTCCATAGGTTTTTCAACACTTTTATCATTGACAATATGCATGGGTGTATAAGGACCATTTTCAATGGCATTCCAAACTTTAAAATCAATAGATTGAATAAATATTTTTATTCTTTCTTTCTAAAAGGTATAGCCTTCTCCATTGAAAGCGGGAGGTCTGTTTATAGCACCACCCTCGGGAAAGAGGTTTTGAGAACTTGAGGCCATTTGTTCTCTTGAAGCTGTTAAGCTTGTTCTACCAAGAGTCAAGCTCTGATACCACTTGTTATTCAAGTGGCCTCAATACTCAAGAGGGGGAGTGAATTGAGTTTTTAAAACTTTTAGTTGGAATGTCTTTGAACTTGATTCTTATGTTCAAATTTACAAGATTATGCAAGTGAAATCAAGTTTAATGACATGTGCAAGGCAAAACAAAGGTAAATATAGCTGAGACAATTTGACAAACACTTGGTGTGCAGTATTCAAAGTTTACCAAATTAAACAAGTTTAAGTATGCAAGCCACAATCAATCAACACAAGCCAATTAAGCATAGTATATGAAAGTAAAAGAGTAGGGAAGAGGAGTTTGCAAACCAATTTAACGAGTTCTACCAATCTGGTGTACGTCTCGCCTCTAAGCAACCCACTTAGAGGATTTCCACTATTGTAGACTAGAGATACAACTTTGAGCAATTACGGCTTCCTAGTGTCCCACACTCAAGAACCCAATCCTCACAAGTATAAGGGCACCCCACCCAATTTCTCAATCTCACAATATCCCAAAGATTGAACCCCAACCTTTGTAACCACTCAACTTAGAGTGAACAACCACTCAATCTAGAGTGAACTTTGGTGTTTGGTGTTTACAAGCAAGTGACTCTCTCAATAGAGTAGATGTACAAGTGAAGGTTCTCTCAAATCTATAACTCTCAAGAAGAGAGAATATGCAAATGAAAATTCAGAATATACAAGAATAAGGGCTTACTAAGCACAAGAGTAAGTAAAGAATGATAGCTTCTTGTTGTGTGTTTTGTGCTTGAGTTCCTTTTGCATTGATAGAGTCATTTCTGAGATTTAGTGAGTGCCTTGGTCTTCCTAGCTGTTACATGTAGTGGGTGTCTGAAGGAGTGGTGGAGAAATGTGTTGGTTTCCCACTAATATGTGTTTTCCCACTATCGTAATCGATTATGCCTTAAGGTGTAATCGATTACACTTTGAATTTTTCATCTCTGTTCGCTATGTAATCGATTAGTTCCCATTGCCTAATCGATTAGCTTCAAGTCAGAAGCTTGGTAATCGATTGAACTTTGCCTTGTAGTCGATTAGCAGTGATACCTGATGCATTTAATTTAGCTTTGAAGCTTTTTAATCGATTATATAGTCATAGTAATCAATTAGCTTAATTCCAGTAGCCTTCTAATCGATTCGCTGAATTCTCTTAATCGATTAGCTGTTATACCTGATACCTTTAATGCCATTTTTGGTTTTGGTAATCGATTAAGTTGTGTATGTAATCGATTATTGTAGTTCCAGTAGCTTTCTAATCGATTGTCTGAAGTGTGGTAATCGATTAGCTTATTGTCCTGATGCAGATGTTCCAAAACAGAAGCTGCCTAATCGATTAGCTGAGGATCCCTAATCGATTATCTGCGCAGTTTTTCTGGGTCTGATTCCATATCTTTGTTTTTGCAAGGAATTCTTCAAGAGTGCTTTGTCATTATCAAAATCATTAAACCTGTGATCACATTCAAAACATATTAAATATTTTTATTCCTAACAAAGCTTAAAAACGTTAATTTTAAGTTACCCGAGTAAGCCAAAATGCACATCTGTACGTATTTTGGGCGTAATTTCTTCTCCCAATATTAGATTTAAGTCATTCTTATCACAAAATCTTTGTATCAAATTTATCTACAACTTTTATGTTGACCACCAAGGCCAGTTCGCATCCCATAAATCCCAGAAATTAAAGCACTACACCAATTCACGTTTTTCCAGCATCATTTTGCACTAGGTACAGTGTTTTCCACATAACTCCCTCATATGGCCATTAAATTGAATAAGGCCTTCACCAAATTCTTCTTAACTCAATTCCCCATAACTTTGATGAAGAACGCAAAGCCTAAATCCCTACCCACTTGGCCCAGAAAAAATAATCTATGCATGTAATAAAAATCCTATCACAACCCTGCACCCTTTTGTATTTGGGCCATAACTTCCTCAATTCTAAATGGATTTTTTTGTGCTTTATATAAATTTTAAAAAGAACAAAAAGTTATATAACTTTTATGTTTAGTTTATTTGCAAAATCAGCCTAGAAGACCCCTTAAACCCATAAGCAAGTTGCTGCCTTGCACTTAACACCTCAGCTTGCATGCACCATGCTAATTAAATCACTCCATCACCTTGCCACTTGTTGAAACCATGCAAAGCCTTCCACCACCTCACCATCAGCTGTACTGGACACCTTTCACTTGCATGGAACAATTGTGACACCTCCTATTCCACTTTCTTTGGCCGTGTAGCTCCTTGGAGGGCAAGGGAATCCATGCAAAAACTTACCATTTTGCTTTACTCTCTTTGTTTCTTCTATTTCTAACTTAGAGAAAAATATCCAGCCATTTTCTTCTTCATTTTCTAATGTCTCCTTCATCTAAACCATCATTATACACCCATCATCATTCATCCTAAATCATCACACTATACTACAAAATTCAAACATACCACCTTTGATCATCAATTTTCTTCTTCTTCCTTCACCAAACGCCAACATTGTCTCTACCTTCCACCAACCAAATTCACATGAATCTACCATTCTCCAAGGAATCCATTTCTTTCTTATTTGATGAAACAACTCTTGATGGTCTAAAAGCAAATTTTACAGTCCTTGCCACCTTTTCCTGGAGATGAAATTTTGGTGGTAAGGGGGGAGTACCTTGCTTAACTAGATCCATAAAATTATACATGCATGGTGAAGTATAAGTGTCCCTTAACACTTATACTTTGATATCTCCTTAAGGATCTTAGTTTATATGGTTTAGATCTTGAAAAATCTTTATGAAAAATATGGATCTTTAAAGAGATATCATGGCTGTACCATAGATTTAATTAATTCTTTAAAGTTTGAAATTTTGATGATAAGTTACTAACTTGGATTTTATTGTTGCAAATTTTTTTTGTTTGTATCTATATGCATGTGATAAATTGTTTGATTATGTGTTGCTTGGCTTAAATTGGCGACTTATGGTGTTAGTGATATTTTAGAAAATACAAAATCCTTTAAAATGAATTTTTAATAAATAGTGAACTAATATTGCTGCTAGAAAAATTTTAATGGTTAGTAAACAACATAAAATTTTAGATCCTAACGTATAAACTTGAAAAATAATTTTATGGTTGGAATTTGGTAATATGGCTTGATCTTTGAGATTTTTGTGATAAAAAAATTTTTTAATATAAAACTTTAATTCTGAAATTTTTATTAAAAATAAGAACATGTGATTTTTTTACAGTAATTAAATAATACGTTTATCAAATTAAGAAAGTAAATTACAAGAGTTTTAGAAAATATTTCTTAGTAAATATTTGTGACAATTGGTGCTGCTGTATTTTGATGTATTTGAATATTATTTGTGATTATAAAAATGTTATGAATGTGGTAAATGATAAAAGAAAAAAAAAGGACCCGAGTTTAGGCGCGAACAAAACGTTGGAAACGGTATAAAACATATTTTTGTGGCCAAATGGAGGAAATTGGTAAAACTATTTTGGAGGAATATTTTGTGGTATTAGAAGTAAATTTTAAGCATAAGAAAAATACCCAAGGAAGAAAATTTGGTTGGAAGAAATTTTGACGCGCGATTTATCCTTAAAACGCATTTTTATGAAGTTAGAACGACAAATTTTGGCAATTAGTAACTTTTTATATAAGGACTGTTTTCTAGACAGATTTCATTTTTAAATTTACTATATTTAATTGGTATTTTTAAAATTAAACACTTTTGGCTTTGGAATCACTCAAATCAGAACTTTCTAAATAAAATACAACAAGTACGAAGTTTTGATAAGCGGTAGAAACTAACTACTTTATATCCTTAATTTAGAAAAGAGAATTTCTTTCCAATATAGAACTAGGGGAAATGTTTTGTAATGATAAAATGTTTTACCCAAGGCTTTGTAAAAAATTTTAGAAAGTCGAAACCAATTTAGATTATTCACCGTAAGTCAATAGGTGAAAAGACATTGGTAAAGAATTGAAAAATCATCAAAAAAATATTTTTGTCCTTATTTTTCTCTTAAAATATATATCTAACCTTTAGATCATACCTTTGAATAAAAGAACAAAATAAGTTAGAGAATCTTACTCTTTAAGAAATTTAATCAATAAATTATACTTAAAATATATTTTAGAATTGAAAAATATGTTTTGTCCTTACTTTTCTCTTAAAGGTGATATTAAATTTTAAGTTCATATTTTTTTAACAAATAAACCAAATGATTTAAAGAAATTGTGTTCTTTAAAAAGTTTATTAAATGTATTATATTTAAATATCTTCATAGATTTATAAATAGATTGGATCTTTTAATACTAGAAAGTTTTCTTATAAGTCTTGTTTAGAGAATATTCTTGATACTTTTAGTAAAATGGTTTGAGTAATAATTAGACTTTGGTTCCTTATATCAACTATGCAAAAAGACCTTTACTATTAGATTCTTTAAACGCTTTAAGGACAAATACGCCAAACGAGTAAAGTTCCGTCTAGAACTTGAGGCACCCTAGTAATTGAGACGAGTACATGGCATTTTACATTCGGAGTTGAGGAGGGTTGTTGGACTAATCCCTTAGAGCATACAGTGATGGGTACACTGAAGAATCTGCCAGCGCCTCGATACCTGAGGGCAGTCTAGGGAGTATAACCGGAGGCGGGAATTCCAAGTGGCATCAGATTCGCGTCTGTCACCGGACAGCCCGTAGCAAACTCTGGTGTACTTCGACAAGAGGCGGGATTTTCTATGACCGTGGAGTGCCCGTTCTGTGGTGATGTATGATTGTCCATTTTGATGATTGGACTGTGAGTCCATACCCAATCATGAAAACCAGAACGAGGAGAGCTCTAGTCGCTTTAGTTGGGCAGCAGAGATAAGGGTGGCGGATTGAGTAGATGATTGTTGACATTGATGAGTGGAAGTTGGGCCACATTGCATATTGGTATTGAATTATGATTTACAATAATGGAATCTGACACATGCATAGTGTGCCATCATTATATGACTAACCCTCTAATTGTCATTGATATTTGTGTAAGTGAAGTTTTATATGTCTATTCTAAGGTATGTTGTATATGATTCTTTCTGTAGTTTAAAATATTAAGCCACCCTTGTATGTATACTTTATGGGTTGAGAGCTTTATACTCACCCCTTCTGTTATTGTGTATTGTTTCTCCTTTCCTGTGATCATCAGTTAAAGGACAAGGTGAACGTGAGCAGAACTTGGACTACTTGCAGTTGAGTACGCTAGTTGGAAGCGGCGATTGTGTATATTTTTATTTGTGTCGAGATCATCGTAGATCTCACTACGATAATTCAAGGTCTGCTAGAAGTAGAACATTCAAAGAAGACTTACGTAGAGGATACAAGAACTTAGAAATTTTTTAGAGAAAGTCTTTCAAACTTTTTGTTCTTATAAGAGAGATAAAAGAGTATTCACAAAAATGGTATTGACAAAAGTCTTCTCATGTTTTGAAATCTTCTTGTATTTATAGACTTCCTTGAGATAGTCATTGATTCAGCCTTAGAAGGAATGAATTTGTTGATCTTCTTAAGGACAAAATAAACAACGATTGCAAAGACATGAGTCTGTCATGCTTCAGAGATATGTTCTTATAAGGTATACAGAGTTAATTAACTATTGTTCATTATGATACAAAATCTTACGATCTCTCAGTGAACCAGCATGTAATCATAACCATATCTCTTAAGGGTCTCTAACCAGTTCAACCAATATTTATCCTACTCAATATCAATTAGGGTGCATCAGACTGAGATCATTATATTTATATAATACAATGATCCATCATCATTGCAAGAACATGTTATACAGTCACATTGATCAAGTTTATCCATTCTTAGCATCACACAATTCACAACCATATTCATAATATGGTTAGTCATTTAGGATACTATGCATGAGTTAGGTGTATTATGATTATCTCATCATTAAGTATTTCATAAATACGAATGAGGGCCCTTACCACATTATACTCATCAGAGTTGTCCTACCTCAGTTTCATGCTGAGCACAACGCATCTGTACTAGATCGACTAAGCTCACCAAGTTCCCGCTACAACCAAGGGTAAAGGACACACATGCCTGAAACAATATGGATCCATTACACCTATTCGTGATCACATTCAAGCAGAATTGGTACTACATGACCCTAGTGACACTCATCCTAGTCTAAGTACACCAGGTTTACCATGGAATGTCTAGCCTCAAGCGTGACTTTGAGCCATTAGAGGTCCGACCTAGTTGTACTCCCAAGGAATTAGGACGCTTATGCCCTCTAGCATACCCCTTGCTGTATGCTCTACAATTAAGTCCAAAATTCAGAACTCTACAATGCATATGATGCATACATAATGCACATTCTCAATATCCCATCTCTTATTTATCCTTATCGTTTTCACCGAGTAGGGTCTTGCCTTGATAAGTCCTTTGTCCTTAATGCCACATCCAAGTTTTACTAAAGATAAATCTTTCTTATAAGTGAAGCATTTGAAATAATTGATTGTACATGTATATACTCATTCTCAAATCCCCATTCCTTCTTATAAGCGTGCACTACTCGAAGTTAGGGTTTGAGATCTAGAGATATCAGAAAACTATCATTTCAGCTTTGAACTATTATTACAGACTTGCCCTGTAACATTGACTGTTACAGAACTTTATCCCTTGGTTCCAGAGGTCTAGGTTTTCTAATTTAGTCATAATTTGAAACAAAAAACCACAGTTACTCAAAAACTCTTCTTGGATTTCAAGAACAATTGTCTTACTTATAATCGCTTAAAAAAATCATTGGTTTAAGTAAAACTTTATAAACCTTAAAAACTGGGAATAATTGGTAAGGAATTAGCATTTGGTGTCTTCATAAGAGTTGCAGAGGATTTTATTATGAAAATTTTAGGACAAGAATCATTTAATTCCAATAACGGTAAAAGGAGTTATGCTCAATATATTGAAAGGAAGTTCGTGTACGAAGCAAATTGTAGGAGTAGCATGAAGAATTTAAAATTGGGAACGATGGGCTTAGAATTAGCCTGATAGTTATTCATGAAAATTATAGCTAATTTTGCTATAGAAATTTAGGGACAAGAATCATTTGATTCTCATATTGGGAGATGAAGTTACACTAAAAATAACAAAGCATGAGTAGAATTTTCTACACAGGAATAAACGGAACCAAGAAAACGGGGTCCATAATTTGACAAACTTAGGCAGATTATTTAAATAAAGGATTTTGGCCAACAGGTTCAACCTTATAGCCTTCTCTGTTACCCAGAGCCCACTAAAATATTTAGCACTCAATTCTGAGCTCAAATATAGATTGTTGGTAAGACACGCAGACATTTCGAAAATAAATCTTATGTTTGTCAACATAATCGCCGTACTCCAATTTTATATACAATTTATTTTTACTAATATTATCTTTATCCCAATCATAATTCCCATCATTAAACATTTCCCTATAAATTACAATCACTTCTCTTAAAGCCACATGTATAAAACTATACCATTAATTCGGTCGAAGCCCAAACGTTACCACTGCCAATTAATATAGCTACATGCTAACATAGGCCGAAGCTTTACATTTTCCACAAAGCACACAATAAGACGCATTTAGGTAAGATTAGGGTCCAGGGGTCGATCCCAAAAACCAGGGATGTTACAAATTACACCCTTATAAAGGGATAACTTTACAAAAGAGGGTTTACCTTGCCACTCCTCAAATGCTTCAGTAAAGAACAAGTGGAATACATGATGCAAGAGCTCCACTCAAGAATCTACGAACACCATAGGGGAGTACAACCCCTAGCCGCCAGAGTTCTCTAAGCAGGATATTTCTAGCCCACATTGCAATCAGATTGTTCAGACTTCATTAAGAAATGTGAGCCTTGTCAAAAGAATGATAACAAAACACATAGTCACTCTAAGACATTACACGGAATCCTCTCTCCTTAGCTCTTCAAAACATAGGGCATGGACATCTAGGACCTTTCCCCTAGAGAAAAGACAAGTAAAATACCTGTCTATAGCAATAGATCTTTTCTTAAATGGATAGAAGTTGAGCCCCTCGCCATTATCTAAGCATCCAAGGTACAAAACTTCACTTGGAGAAACATGAAATGCAGACACGGACTCCCCCATACCATTATTTTAGATAATGGATGGCAATTCACAGATAAACACTTCAAAAACTTTTGTAGAAACCTAGGCATAAAATAGAAGTTTTCATCAGTAGAACACCCATAAATGAATAGTTAGGCTGAAGCTACCAACAAGGTAATCCTATAAGAGCTAAAGTGAAGATTGGGACAAGCAAAGGGAACATGAAAAGAAGAGCTACCTGGAGCCTTTAGGGCCTATCATACAACTCTTCACTCGGAAACCTAAGAAACACCGTTCTATCTCACCTACAGAGCGGATACCATGATACCAATGGAGCTCGGGGAATCCTCCCTTAGAAGGCTCTCTTACAATGAAGAAAAAAATGATGAAAGAAGAAGAGAAGACCTCACTTTTAGCCTAGAGGAACAAGACATAGCTTACATAAAGATACAAGCCTCCAAACAAAAATCCACACAGAAATGGAACACCAGGCTCAAATCACACCTATTTTAAAAAGGAGACTTGGTCCTACAAACGGCAGACAATAATAGAAAAGGTAGAGAAGATGGTAAATTTACAGCTAATTGAGAAGGACCATACCGGGTAAAGAAAGTAATAGGAAAATGGGCATACCGACTAGAAGAATTGGAAGGTAGAAGAATTCACCGGACATAGAACGTCACACATTTAAAAATGTACCATAAGTAACGTAACAAAGATATTCTTTTTCCTACCTGAAAGGTTTTTCCCGCTCGGTTTTTCTCCCGGGAGGTTTTAATGATGCCCACCCAAACATCAATTACATAAGAACTATTCAGTTTAATAATTCTCTTCAAATTATATGATTCAACAATGTTCAAATTAAAATTGCATTAAGTCCTAAAACTTAGTGTAGTCTCGGGGGTAACAACAATTCTTTCTAAAATTATATTAAGTCCTAAAACCTCAAGTAAAATCTCAGAGGTAATGACAATCCTTTCTTTAATTATGTAAAGTCCTAAATTTTGAGTGAAGTCTTGGGGGTAGCAATCATTATTTCTTCAATTACATTAACTCCTAGAACCTCGTGAGAAATCTAAGCTGTAACAACAATCCTTTCTTCAATAACATAAAGTCCTAAAACCATGAGTGAAATCTTGGGGATAATAACAATTTATTATTATGCTAAAGCCCCGATTGGGTAGCTAAGGCTAAATTACTCCTATGCTTAAGTCTTAGCAAGGAAATGTCATCAAAATATCAAGCGAAAAAGACAGGAGAAAAAATCATAAACTTATAATTGATAGTGAAGAAATAACAAATCATTTTTCATCTCATTACTACAGATAAAGATTACATCAGATAAAAGGGAAAATATAAAACAAGGAAAAGCTACAAGACTAGCTAAGATGAGTCGTGGAATCGACCGGGGGAGCTTTGATAGCCATTTTGCAAGCGCACGGGATATCGTATAATATAAAAGATTATCATACCTCAAAGATTGTGCCCAAGTACCGGTTTACAATGATTTAATCATCTAGGCAAGACTCAATTTAAAAACCATTTGAAAAAACCAAAGTAAACGCTAAAGAGAACTCAAACCCTCTTAAACAAAAATCAATTGCTTTCTTGAAAATTAAAATGAAAAAGAGCTCTTGGGAATTAGTAGGTTCATATGTCACGTAACAAATTTAATGCAAATCTTTTCCCAATTATAAAGTTCTATTCCTAAGGTGGGTTTTCCTAAATTATTAGTGGTTTTCTCTCGAATTCTCACTAACGTACTCAATCACCAAAGAACCATGTTTAATTTGTAAATTAAGTCTATTAAGCATTGTGAAAACCCAAATATCCCTAAAATGATTTTGCCTACTTTTGTAACCCAAAATCTTAGGTTCAATTTCATACATTTCAAATGATATGTTAATCTTTCGATCACCCATATTATTTAATTTCATTTACACTTATCTCTAAGTTATTAGAAGAATTAAGGGCTCATGAAATTGAATAGAAAACATAATATTTATAATTGAGAAATTCAAAGCATTAAAATTTGATACAAAAGCATACTACCCCTTAATCCCAAGAATGAAATTTAGTTCCTCATGAAATAAGTTTCAATCCCACAAAATATAAATTCAAAGCCCAACATCCAAAAATCCCAAATTACAAAACAAGGGTTCAGAAAATAGAAGAGAAGTTCTCACTAGATCCTCTAAATCTTATGCCCAAAGTCTGAAAATTTGTTCTTCCTTGATGTTTCCCTTCAAATACTTCGTCAAAATTCCCTTGAAAATGCTCTTTTTTATCCCAAAGTGCCCCCTATGCGTGTGTGTTTTTTCCCAACTAAGTGCTTCTTTTTATCTCTATGAAACAGGCCCTAAAAACCAGGAATTGCTCACTCATGCAAGATCCACAGCTAGTGAATTGATGTCTGATGCTCCCAATTACGAAAACCTAAAAAAATAGTAAGTTCCACGGTCAGTGAGAGTTTCCCACTGGTAGTGGAATGTTATGCTTCATTTTTTCTCCAAAGTTAGTAAGATCCACTACCAGTAGGAATTTCCCACTGCCAATGGATTTTTCAACAACTTGCCAAAATACATCTTTTTGGTGTGTCAAGGTCCAGGAGAGTTCCACTTGATGATATCATTCTTCAAAGATTGAAATGGCTTCGGTTTTATACACTCTTTTCTTGAACTCCTTTAAATTTAATGCAATGCTCGTCAAATACTTCAAATCTTTTTGCATATTAACCTATATCATCACAAATCCTGTAAAATAGAAATACCCAAGTGTTGGTGTATGCACTATAAGCTTTTATGCTTTTTCATTTGTATCATTTTTCTACTTATCAATAAAATAAATATTTCAGTTTAAAATTGTTTTAAAACGTATTTATCCTTGGAGTAATAGGTCATATAAAAGTTATTCCTAAAATTTCCCTAGTCAAGTATTTACATGGAGACATGTAAATACACTGAGACTAGTGTGTGAGTATACTGATGACCTGATCTCACAGATCATAGATATAAATGATATCAAGTCTTTACATAGGTACACATTAAGAGTAATGATGTACTGGACAGACCCACCATGAGAACGTTGCATGGATCGTTACATGATTGTCATAAATGATTCTCAATGTGATAATGGTATATGTAGTCCTTCAACCTGAAGTCACTACGATTCCTACATGAGGAGTTTATTGTTTCAATACAATTAAATATCTTCTGTAACAAGAGGACTATAAAGGTTGTGATTAGGCAATGAACAAATTATGCAGAGGGATGTGAGTGATGTAGATGGGATTTGTCTCTCCTATGTGACAGGAATGATATCTATAGGCCACTTGATGGAGTAAGACTAAGAAAACGCATGGCCATGCTAGAAAGAATAAATATTAGATATTTATTCGGATCCAGTCTACTCCGGTATCAAGTAAAATAAATTGGGCCGTACAAGGATGACGCGACCATGCCTTGGGCCCAATTAGGATATCGTGACAAAAGGAACAAACATATTAAATAATTATCACTTATAGGTTATGTTGATAATATTCGGACATAATGATGCATTGCTAGATGCCGCTCTTATTTTATATTAATAATAAAATAATTTATTATTAATATGACTGGGTATTTTACCTGTAGGGTCACACACATAGAGTAAGCCCATCAGAAAATGTTGTCTTATTTTAGTTGGACTAAAATAAAGCTATTGGGCCTAACTCATTTGGAATGAGTAAGGAGCCCACTTTTTAGAGAGAACAAATTAGGTCAAACCTAACCCTATAAATAGAGCATAAGATGCTCATAGGCCGTTCACTCAAGTGAGACACAAATTTGCAAAAGTTGCAAGAGCTACACGCTGTCAAACTAGCAGTTGGCAAGTGTTGCGATTCTGGTGGGAGTGCTCGTGTGGACTCCTAAAGGACGAGACTACGACTGCTTCGGTGTTCTTCAAGAGGTAATCCAAAATGAATTTTTTGTGTTTGTGTTTGTGCTTTGAAACACGGAACTTTGCAAATCCTATGGAATCCCTTTTTTTCCGCTGCTCATGTTTAGGGATTTTCTAACACCAAGTAGCATGTGTGGAATGGACTAAAACCAAGGGAATCGGGGCGGGATAAAACAAAATGGACTAAAAATTAAACATAATGGACCCTAAAACAATGCAAAATAAACACTTATAAAGCTTCAACCTCGTCATGAGAAAGGGGCTGGAGGGTTGACAACAATATCTTCCTTATCAGACTCGGGAGAATCCATGACCTTCCTATCCACCACTACTTTGAAAGGATCTGATCTTTCCCAAGAAATAGCCAGAGAAGGGTTCAAGGCCGACACCTATATAGGTAGAGATCAAATCTTGACACAAACTTCTCTACCACCTCCCCCCTCAGTAATTCAATTTGTTTCTCTGAATCTAAGTGCTCTTGGTGACCCTTTGACTCGGCCTCTAAGAAATTTTACCTTGCAAAATCCAAGATGCTTTGTACATCCTTTAGAGATGCATCAACTTCCATGTTCTTCACAGCAAGCTCCTTGCGGGCCTCTTTGGAGCTTGCAAGTTTCTCTTCAGACCTAACCAACTTTGCTTTAACGTCTTTCAATAATGCCTTAGCTTTCTTTAATGTTTCCTCCCTCACCTTTAACCACTCCTCTAATTTGGTCATCATATTGATAGTCTCCTCAGCCTCCCAGATTTTTACAGAAAATGTATTCTTTTCATTAGTTAAAGTGACCATTGTTCTAACTTGGGCAGAGATATACCCATCCAGATAGTGCCTCATCGATGCCGCTAAGAGAGAAAACATCTTCATGGCTCGACAGACGTCCACAAGGTTAGATTGTATATACCTCAGTTTGTCCTTCATAAACATCAGAGCCCGATCAATAAAGTTGGGGATTAGGAATCGGGCATCCCATAAGGAATGAGCAGGGTTCCTGGTAGCGACGAGGCTTTGATTCATAAAACTCACCAATTCATGGGAAGCATTGTCATAGTCAAATCAGAGGGGAGCTAATACGCACTCAACAGTAATACGATCCGAGTGACCAAAGGAACCTCAGGAGATCTGGACCTCTCTAATACTTGGATTATGGGAGTCTTTAGGGGCACCCCTTGAGAGGATCTCGAACCACCTTAGGAGGACTCCGACTAGAGCTGTTGTCTTTTAGCAACCCAAGAAAAGGCCTCAAAGCCAGAAGCAGATGAAGGAGAAGGGAGAGTAGCCACAAACACGGAGCTGGTGGGGATAGTAGTCGAAGTCAGGGTAGGAGTGATGGAGGTTCCCCTTTGGTGGGCCCATCCTTTTGATAGGCATTTTCCAAATCCTGAGTAGATATTTTGCATGGAGACATGTTACCTGAAAAAGAAACAAAGGGAAGATCAGTACAAAACAAATGAACGGTTAAGACAAAAACCCATAGGAAGCTATACTTACTTATTTATGAGTCTAAAGCACGGGGGTCAATGGATAAGGAGATCAGTGCCTACGAGTTGAAGTAATACACTAAATCTTTTGCAAAAGATGACACATAATCGCGCTCAGCACGAGAAAGATCCTCCCAATTGATCCAATGTTAAACTAGTGCCCAAGTCCAATGTAATGGAAAAGAAGGGTGCCCATTAAAATAATATAAAAAATCCTACCCTGGCACATCAGGACTCACCCGAATTTTAAAGAAAGACCCTTTAAAACTTTTGTATGACTAATCAAATGTCTCTATTAGATGATGACCAGGCACCCTACTCAGGGGCACCCACCCCACAAGAACTCCAGCCTTAAAAATTTTTGCTTGAAAAAATAGAAGAAAACAAGGACCAAGGGGACATGCCCAAAATAGTCACAAAGAACTTCAAAATCCTTTACAAAGACCCATCCATTCGGATAAAGTCTAATCAGAATAATATTTAAAGCATTTAGAACCCCCTTTCAAAAATGGTAAAAGAAAGAGATAAATGGAGGTGAAAGAATGTCTCATACACATAAGTGTAATCCAACTCCCTAGGGTTTGTTCGAGCATGACAAACCCTCTCCTCTATAGCACAACACAAGCATTCCATGTTGGAGGTTAGTATAGAATGATCAAAGGCCTTATCTTGCCATAACATGGAAATGACACCCTCATCACTAATAGAGGAGGGGAAGGAAAGAACTTCCTCCTTTACCCACAAAAAGGCGTTTGAAGAGAAAGCCACTTGTCTTAAAAAGAAAAAAACAAGAAAAAAGAAAACAAAATAAGACCTTAGAAAGCAACAAAAATCACAACCCAACAACAATAACACAAAAGTAAAGGAAGATAGGGAACTAACCTCTAGAAAAAGGAATAAAGAATGACAAAGCTTAAGAAACAAACCAAACAAGGGCAAAGACCTGGAACGGAAGAAAAAACCAGAGTAGAGAAAGCAAAGAACAAAAAGAAATTGTAGTGACAGGTACAAAATAAAGGAGGTGCGAGCTATAAATACAAGGAAAAAGTAACTCCTAAAGAAGAGATCTAACGGGTAGCAAAAATCTCACCCACTTTACGGCCACGATGCCACGATGCCATAATGACCCTTCAAAGCACAACTACCTTCAACACATGGTGAATGAACCACTCATATTTAAATGATACACTTAAACCTAATGGATGCATTTAAGACCCTAGGGATACAAAGCGCCTCATCATATGAAAACTGTTATATGCAGACATTACCTAGAAAAATAAAATGATGGTTATCCATTATTAGATACGTGTTCCCCATGAAGCCCCTTCAAAAAACATTACAAATTCCTCCTAACATAGACAGACAAACAAGAAAGCTTATTAGACGACTTCCAGGTTCAAACGCTGGGAATTTCTCACTTGGAAGAAAGCCACTCAAAGTTCCTCACTTAAAAGTAAGTCATACGATATCAACTTTCTCGAAAACACCACAACTCGATACTTAGTAACTTAACCTGGCCTTTTGTCGAGGACTTGTGACTAGTGGGCTCCTATTCTCCCCGAGTCGGGAGGGGCCCCCACAAGGCCCTTCTCCCCTTACTCTTTAGGAAAATATTATAGGGGGATATTATGATTCCCATTGATTTTAGGAAATAATGATTATCTTTTAGTAGTTAGGTCAAATTCAAGGCCTCTCTTTTACCTACGTATAAATAAGGGATCGAAGCCTCTTTGTAATTCAAGTGACATTTTAAGTAATAAACTTTATTTTCCTAGAGTAATTCTTTAGGGTTTTGGCACTCACACGCTCAGAGTGAACAATTATAATTCCTGTATGTAGGTAGGTATTTTAATTATGACAAACCAAAAGGAACCTAAGACTAATGGAACTAAGGAGTGGTTAAGCCCAATGCAAAAGGAAATATTTGAGACACACCTTATGAAGTAAAGTCCATGCATGGAGTTTCAAGCTTTAAGGGCTAGAAGTGCCTCTATGTTGTTGTTTCTTTTTATCTAGGCCTTAGAAAGTGATTAATTTTGTTAAGATGGTTAAAAGATTATGAATTGAGCAAAGGAGAATTAACTTAGTCTTAAGTCTCTTTGTGAAGGAACCAAAAAATAGTCAAGGAATAAACCCTAAACTCTAAATCGCTAGTTAGGATGGATTTCAATGATGATGTTTAGATCCTGCAGTAGATGTACTATGGAAGTATCCTACAGTAGACATACTGTAGATGATGTGATAATAATGATGGATTGATTTCATCAGCCCACATGCATCTATTGGCAAAGAAAGAGATTAAATTAATGAAATGAACCTTATGCATGACATTACATTCTCTAGGTGGAATTATGTTGATGTTTTATAAGTGTTCTAAAACACTATAAATAAGATTTAATTCATTTAGAATTTTAAATCATTTTGCACTGTATTTTCCCAATTTTCATGATTTATGCTTTCTTTCCACTATATCCTACTCAAGTATTTTTATTTTGCAGGTTTTAATATAATTTGAGACTATTGAGGATTTCCTCTTAGTTCAAATACATGCAAGGAAAAATGGATGCCAGAAAAATTTAGATTTTGGAAAATGGTTTCATGTTATTAAATTCTTACAAATTTGGAAAGCAATTTTAAACATATTTTTACATTAACTTCAAAGCTTGAAAGGTTTACCAAATTTTTTCACTATGTAAGCTTTGAAATCTCCATTTGTAGAAATTTAATATGTAAAATTGGAAAACTAAAGGGAGCCCATGGTCATGCAACAAAGGAAATGTCAAGTTTTCAATTTTTTATTCCAAATGCTTTCATGACAACAATGATTCCACCTTGGTCAAAGTATGCTCACGGTTTTGGCATTCTAAAGGGAAAGGAATTTGCTTTATTTAATCAAGACATCATGGTCTACAAATACAAAGCTTTCTTCCATAATTTCAAGATGTCCCACCATTATTTTCATGACAACAAGACTTCCAAAATGGTAAAGAAAGTCACGGCTATAACCACCCTATTTTGTAAGGATTTTTGCTTTAAAAAATTCAGCAATAATGCATCAATTTGGCGAGCATTCTCATGGCAATAACATGCTGAATTTGGATTCCATTTTCTTGCATTAAAGTGAAGAAATTCAGCCATGAAACCAGCCCCCTTTGCCAACATGAATTGCACCAAGAAAGTGGTCCATTATGCTTTAATTATGCATGATTAATTAGCTTTCATAATGCTGAAATTTTTAATGTAGAATTTTCCTTTCAAAACACTATAAATAGGCCTTAATTCTAAGGGTTTAGACACACTATTACATACCAAGAACATCTTGGGTAGCTCTTAAGCTTAGAGGAACAAATATGAATTTTTACATTCAGAATACAGTGGGGAAACAGTAGAAAATATGACGGGAAAAGTAGTGGTGGAATTACTTCTAGGCATTTTGGAGAAACACGTAGGTCTTTCTTTTACTGTATCATGTGTTTTATGCTTTGTTTTCTCTATGTGTGTGAATTTAAGTTACTTCATGGGTGACTAAATTATTTATCTTGGGATGACGGGGGTGTGATAATATTTTGTGTTAATGTTGTTTTGACTTTTAAGTTAATAAATTTTTATTTTCCAATTAATTCAAATTTTACTCAATGCTCTTAGTAATTTCGACCAAGAATCTAAGTGATAAAATTGTATACTTGCGAGTATATTAGTAAGTTTAAGTAACTAGTAGGATTGACCGGTTCACTAATTACTGGAAAGCTTTTGAATTAATCCTAAGATTTTGAAATATTTTTTGTGACCCTAGTAAAAATTCAGGAAAGTAATCAAAATTCTTTTGAGGAATTAAAAAGGAATTTTCATAAAGCAATAATGGGTCTTTCTTAGGGATTGAACGCGGTTCTCCATACGTTAGGTACATTAATAGAGTTTTGATCGGAACATATTAATTAACTGAAGGAAAATTTGCCTTGGAAAACTTAATTTGATTCTTGTTAGTTAAAAGTTAAAACTGTTAACATAAAATAACATCTCAAATCCCTGGAATCCAAAGATACTCTTAACTCTGTTTTTAACCCAAGCTAAACAATTTTCACCATAAGATAAATATTTTTTACTGTAAGGTAAAAAATATTTTTTACTACAAGGTAAATATTTTTACTGTAAAGTAAATAATTTCTACCCAAGGTAAAAATATTTTACTATGAGGTAAAAATATTTTTTTACAGTATGGTAAATATTTTGTTACTGTGAGGTAAAAAATTTTATTGAGGTAAAAATTTTTTAGTGTCTATCTTGTTTTATTTGTGTCTGCAAACTTTAAAATATTTATCTGGATAATTGAATTTCAATATACTGGTACTTGGAAATAGTCATTGTGGAGACAATAATCTTTTATATCACGCGACATAACCTGTGCGCTTGCGGGCCCTGTCAACGTTGGTCCTAATTGTGAATTACTAATAAAAATTAGTATTAATATCTAATTGTATTCAGTGGTGAGGGGGAGAGTAGAGAGTTATGTATTCGGGGACGATTGAATGAGACTGAGTTAGGATAGATAACTTAGAAGAAACTGAGTAGGGACCCTGATGTGAGAGAAATAAATATTGTATGAGAGCCTAATTGGATTGTGTGAGAGGGATGTCAGTAATGACAACTCTCTGATTGTTGTGGAAGTAGAAATTCACCCTTACAATCTTTTTCAGACCTCTTATTAGATCGTGTAGGCATGCATATAGGACCAGGGGTTCTCTATGCTTAGCAGACCAACCAGGCCCCAGTCATTTACCAATGATGCCAAAGGAGATCCCTTTGGAGCTACCCCTACAGCCCCTATAAGAGGCAGATCAGCCGTATGACCGAGATGTGAAAGTGATTGAGAATATTGTACGATGCTACAGAGACCCTCCGCGCCCTTTTAGTATTGAGGTGATAGACAGGAAAAAGGAAGTTCTTGCAGCAGATCCTCTAGGGTCTCCCCCACTACCAGAGCCCCCTTGGACAGATGACGACTACTTGGGTGATAATGAGTAGGATAGCTAGGTTTTTCCTTCTTTTGTCTATTTAGTTTATGTATTTTGAATGGGAGCCTATGTGCCCCTGATTTTCAATATGTGAAATTTATTGTCTATGACCATGTATTGTGTATAACTATGTTGTATATATAATGTATGTGTTCCGCCAAATTTTATTATACAAAAAAAAGACTTTTATTATGAATATGATGTCCCCCTCTTCCTATAAATACCCCACCCCTCATACTCATTTAATACACACATCTTCTTCATTTCTCATTACAATTTTCACTACTCTCTTTACTCTCCTTCTTTCATCTTCAAAGTCCATTATCTTCTTTTATTTCTTTCTAATTTTATAACACGTTATCAGTACCAGGTTCTGACCAACTGAGATCTAGTCAAGACTAAGAGAGGTAATATATGATTATTATTATTATTATTATTATTATTATTATTATTATTATTATTATTATTATTATTATTATTATTCTTTGTAATTTTAATTTATATCATTTATGTATATATTATAAAAGTTCCCGAAGAACTTATATTCTAAACATCCCAGAAGAATGTATAAAATTATATCTATATCATAAAAAAGTGGTTCTTGAAGAACTTATTTATAAACATTCTTGAGGATGTATAAAATTAATAGTTAGAATTCTTGAAGAATTTTGAAAATATTTATTGATAGTTCCTAAAGAACGATAACAATCTTAAAAAAATTAAAATAAAATTATATATTTATTCATCTCTACCTGCTTCACGTTGGATTATTTTATATTCCTGCATTTTGCTGCTTTCCATTCCATTTCTACTTCAGGTGTATTGCTTTCTTGCTCCTATAATACACTAATATAATATGTTGAATTGCTTGCTTTCACGTGAATATTTGCTCATTTATACTATAGCTTGCCACTAATGCACTAATATAATATATTATAGTGTAGCTTCATTGCCAATAATACACTAATACATTGAATATTTGCTCTTCACGAGCTGCGCACACACTAAAGCATTAATTTTATTGTCAATTACATAGATCAATTTATAAATAATATAAATATTTATAGTCATTGTTAACTTGTTTTATTACTATTGTTATTACCATCATTATAATGATAATTATAGTTAATATATTTATTGAAATATTATCTAACTTATTATTTGTAATTTCTTGCATAGAAATAACTATGTCGAATATTACAAACCTTGAGTTTGTGGCTCTTGACATTACTGGGCAAAATTATCTGTCATGGACACTAGATGCTGAGATCCATTTAGATGCAAAAGATCTTGAAAACACGATTAAAAATGGAAATAATACATCTAGTCAAAATAAAGCCAAAGCCATGATATTTTTACGTCACCATATCCATGAGGGCTTAAAGAATTAATACTTAACAGTTAAAGACCCTCTTGATCTATGGAATAATTTAAAAGAAAGATACGGCCATCAAAAGAATATAATTCTTCCAAAAGCTCGTTATGAATGGATGCATTTGCACTTTCAAGATTTTAAATCTCTAAATGAATATAATTCTACGCTATTTAGAATTACTTCAAGATTGAAGTTATGTGGAGAAAACGTCACTGAAAGTGACATGTTAGAAAAGACATTCTCCACTTTTCATGCATCCAATATGCTCTTGCAGTAGCAATATCGACAAAAAGGTTTTACAAAATATTCTAAATTGATTACTTGTCTCCTTGTGGCTGAACAAAATAATGAATTGCTTATGTAAAATCATGAATCTCGTCCAACCGGAACTGCTTCATTCCCAGAAGTGAATGTAGCAACACACGATCATCATACTCATGGTCATGGCCGCGGCCGAAGTCGTGGTCGTGGATGAGGTAATGCTCAGGGACATGGTATTGGTCATGGTCGTGGATATGGTTATGGTCATGGTTTTGGTCATGGTCGAAATGATAACAAATCATCATTTGTATGGAAGAATAAAGAACGTATGGAGAAAGGAAAAGATGTTCAAAGTAGTGAACAAACCAAAAATATTTGCTATCGTTGTGGTAGCCAAGGCCACTGGTCTCAGGTTTGTCACACACCAAAATATCTGATTGATCTATACCAAAAATCCCTTAAGAATAAAAGGAAAACTATAGAAACAAATTTTACTGGTATAGATGATGTTTATACTCCTTTTGATGTTGATGATTTCCTTGTTCTTCCTGAAGAAGAAATTGACCACTCGGTTGGAGAGGGGGGTGCCCCTAAATAAATTATTTTATGTTTCATGTAACGTATTTTGTTATAAATTTAGTCATTATCAATAAAATTTTATGTTAAATATTATTGTTAATTATATTTTCACTCATTTTTATTTATTATTTGAAGAATGAATGCTCATGTGAATGACGAAAATATATGTCTTGCAGACAGTGCAACAACTTATACTATTCTCAAGAATGAGAAATATTTTTACCATATAGTAAAACAAGAAGCAAATATTAATACTATATCTGGTAGTATAAATATAATTGAAGACTTAAGTAGAGCCAGTATTTTGTTACTTGGAGGAACAAAATTGCATATTGAAAATGCATTATATTCTACAAAGTCTCAAAGAAATTTATTGAGTTTTAAGGATATCCGCAGAAATGTATACCATATTGAGACCACAAATGAAGGAAAAGATGAATATCTTTACATCAAAAAGTTAATTTCTAATAAGAAATGTATATTGGAAAAATTGCCTTCATTTTCCTCCAGTTTGTACTATACTTATATTAGTACAGTTGAAACAAATGTTATTGTAAACCAGAAGTTTACAAATAATAATGACTTTGTTATCTGGCATGAACGATTAGGCCATCCTGGATCAATTATGATGTGAAAAATAGTTAAGAATTCAAATGGTCATTGCTTGTCCAGCAGACAAATTCTCCAAACTAAGAATTTCTCATGTGTTGCTTGTTCTCAAGAAAAATTGATTACTCGACCATCACCAATGAAAATTGGGAATGAATCACTCATATTTTTATAGCATATACAAGATGATATTTGTGGACCAATACACCCTTCATGTGGACCATTTAGATATTTTATGGTTTTAATTGATGCATCAATTAGATGGTCACATGTTTGCTTATTGTCAACTCGTAACCAGGCATTTGTGAGATTACTAGCTCAATTAATTCATTTAAGAGCTTATTTTTTTGATTATCCAATTAAGAAAATATGCCTTGATAACGCTGGTGAATTCACATCTCAATCATTTAATGATTATTGTATGTCCATTGGAATTGATGTTGAACATCCTATAGCACATGTTCATACACAAAGTGGACTTACTGAATCATTGATTAAACATTTGAAATTGATAGCAAGACAATTGTTAATGAGATCAAAACTCCCAATTTCAACTTGGGGGCACGCAATCTTGCATGCGGCAACACTTATTCGCATCAGGCCTACAAGTTATCATGAATATCCCCCTTTACAATTGGTTCATGGTAAAGAACCAAATATTTCCCATATAAGAATTTTTGGAAGTGCGGTATATGTTCCTATCTCCCCTCCACAACGCACTAAGATGGAACCTCAAATAAGGTTGGGAATATATGTTGGATATGAAAGTCCATTTATAATAAAATATCTTGAACCCTTAACAGGAGATTTGTTTACAGATCATTTTGCTGATTTTTATTTTAATGAATCTGTTTTCCCACCATTAGGGGGAGAAAATAAACAGTTGGATAAAAGGATCAGTTGGAATGAGATATCTCTCTCACATCTTAATCCTCGAACAAAGCAATGTGAACTAGAAGTTCAGAAAATAATTAGTTTGCAAAATTTAGCAAACCAATTGCCGAATGTATTTGCTGATCCAAAAAAAGTGACTAAGTCACACATACCAGTTGCTAATACTCTAATAAAGATTGATATCCTTAAAGGACAATCTAAAATTACAAATGAGTCTAAAGCCAAAATAAAACATGACAAACTTGTTGGTTCTAAAGATAAAAATCCTTAAAAAAGAAAAGTAAATAAAGAAGATGGTCGAATCGAGGATATAAAGATTCCAGTAGAGTCTCCTGACATAATCAAGGTTTCAAATCCAGAAGAAACCAAGGTACCTGAAATTGATAAGAACAAAGAGATCTCTATAAATTATGTCATGGATGGAATATAATGGAATCGACATAAAGTCGATATTGATGAAATTTTTGCATTCAAAGTAGTTCTTGATATTATAAATGATGATAATAATCATGAGCAAAAATCTGTTAAAGAATGTGCACAAAGAAATGATTGGCCAAAGTGGAAAGAAGCAATGCAAGAAGAGTTAAATTCACTTGCAAAATGAAAATTTTTTGGGCCTGTAGTCCAAATACCTGAAGATGTAAAACCAGTTGGGTACAGATGGGTCTTTACGAGAAAAAGAAATAAAAATGGTGAAATTGTGCGATATAAAGCAAGACTTGTTGCACAAGGTTTCTCACAAAGATCTGGTATTGATTTCAAAGAAACATATTCACCAGTAATGGATACAACTACTTTTCGATACTTAATAAGTTTGGCAATCCATGAAACACTTGACTTACGCCTTATGGATGTTATTGCAGCATATTTATATGGCTCACTTGAAAATGACATCTATATGAAACTCCCTGAAGAATTTAATTTGCCTGAAGCATACAAGACAAATCCTTGAGAAAATTATTCAATTAAATTGAATAACTCTTTACGGACTGAACCAGTCTAGACGCATGTGGTACAATTGTCTCAGTGGATATTTGTTGAAAGAAGGATATAAAAATGACCCGATTTGTCCATGTGTTTTTATGAAAAGATTGGGAAAAAAGTTTGTTATAATTGCAATTTATGTAGATGATTTAAACATCATCAGAACTCCTGAAGAGCTTTCAAAGGCTGTAAATTTCTTGAAAAAGGAATTTGAGATGAAAGACTTAAGAAAAACAAAGTTTTGTCTCGGATTACAATTAGAATATTTAAAGAAAGAAATTTTGATACACCAAAAGACTTATACAGAAAAGGTGTTAAAGAGGTTTTATATGGACAAATCATACCCATTGAGTAGTCCAATGATTGTAAGGTCACTTGAAGTGAGCAAAGATCCTTTTCGACCTCAAGACAAAAATGAAGAACTACTTGGTCTCAAAGTACCATATCTCAGTGTAATTGGTGCACTAATGTATCTTGCTAGTCATACACGACCTGATATATCATTTACAATCAATTTCTTAGCAAGACACAATTCTTTACCCACAAAAAGACATTGGAATAGGATTAAGCACATACTTTGTTACCTTAGGGGTACAATAGACATGGGCTTATTTTTTCCATATGTATCTAAGGCAAACCTAATTCGTTATACAGATGCGGGGTATTTGTCTGATCCTCATAATGGTCAATCACAAACAGACTATTTGTTCACATGTGGTGGTACAGCAATTTCATGGAGATCTGTAAAACAAACGATCATAGCAACATCATCTAATCATGCTAAAATTCTAGCATTACATGAAGCAAGTCAAGAATGTGTTTGGTTGAGATCTATGATTCAACATATTCAAGAAACTTGTGGCTTGCACACTAGAAAATTCCACCAACAATCTTATGTGAAGATAATGCAGCTTGTATCTCCTAATTAAATTAGGGTTATATTAAAGGAGATAGGACAAAGCATATTTCACCAAAATTTTTCTTTACTCATGATCTTATAAAGAATGTTGAAATAAATGTCCAACAAGTCTGATCATGTGAGAGTCTAGCAGATATCTTTACAAAATCTCTACCAACCAAAGTCTTCGAGCAACTAGTACAGAAGATTGGTCTTCGAAGCTTACATAAGTGTTCTGATGAGGGGGAGAATTAAATAGTTGTACATTTAATTATTTATTTACTTTGTAAAGAATGTTTTACTCTTTTTCCTTCACTAGGTTTTTATCCCACTGGGTTTTTCCTAGTAAGGTTTTAACGAGGCACATTCTAAAATATGGACATCTAAGGGGGAGTATTATGAATATGGATATCCCTCTCTTCCTATAAATACCTCACCCCTCATACTCATTTAATACACACATCTTTTTTATTTCTCACTACAATTTTCACTACTCTCTTTACTCTCCTTCTTTCATTTTCAAAGTCCATTATCTTCTTTTATTTCTTTTTAATTTTATAACAACTTTCACATTTTTCTAAAACTTTTAACCTCTCAATTAAGTAGGATGACCTAGTGGAAGAGATTATCCTAGTTAATCGATGATGTTGCATGGATTGCCATAGCTTTCACCCTGGAAATTTCCTATCTATTACATCTCTAGCTCCTCGTTTTATGGAAGCCCTAATTGGCAAACTCTAGCCATATATGTTGCATTACCACACAACTCATAAATAACATTAGAAACATTTGTTCCTAATTTATCAAATTTTACAGTTAAGGCTTCTACTTTTGTAGTCAACAAAGAAATAACATCAACAGAAAACTTACCTAGAGTTTTAGGAGGTAAACTCCTTTTAGAAGACCATTGGTATAAATTTTGAGCTACCTTCTCAATAAGGTTATATCCTTCCTCCATGTTCTTGCTCATGAAGGAATCGTCGATTATGGCATCTAAAGTGATTCAATGGTTAGAAGTTAGCCCATTGTAGAAGATATGGACTGTTAACCACCCTCGTATCCTATGATGAAGACATTCTCTTAACAGCTCCTTGTACCTCTCCTAAGCATCATATAAAGATTCATCATCCCTTTGCATGAAAGAGATTATCTATTTTGTCAACTGATTAGTCTTACTCCTTGGATAGTATTTGTTAAGGAAAGTAGTTAACAATTCAGTCCATGTGGAAATGAACCCTTCAGGAAAAGAGTACAGTCATGCTCTAGCTTTGTCCCTTAAGGAGAACGGGAAAATCCTCAATCGAATTGTATCATTAAATGTTCCATTTACTTTTAGAGTGTCATAGTACTCTAAAAGTACCTAGAGGTGAAGATTAGGATTCTTTGATGGCAAGCCTTCAAATTGATTATGTTGCACTCTGGATAGAAAAAAAAGGCTTCAGTTCAAAATTTTTTGCCTTAATGATGAGTCTTATGATGCTAGACCCTCTACCTATGGCATTAGGATCCGCAAAATCTCTCAGTGTTCGGTTGTCCTGTTTAGCCATATTTGCAATTTGTTCTTCAGCAAGATGATGCCTCTGATTACGCCTTCTAGCTAGGAGAGTACACTATAGTTCAGGATCAAAGTCTGTATCCGGATTAGCACTCCTAGTTCTTCACATAAAAACACTTGCGAAACACAAGAAAAACAGACCAAGCATAGTATATACCCTTTTTAGATTTTTATAATAAATGAAACAAAAATAAAAAAGAAATAAAAATAAATGTGTAGTTTGGTTCATTGTCATTGTGATATTTAATTTATTTACTTTTATGCAATGGATCTTATGAATAGATGGAGCACATGGATATGTCTAGGCTAGCAGTTTGCAGTTGATAGATAGAGCATATGGGTGTATTGAGGCTAGTGAATTTTGAAGTATGATATTGTAGATGACAATATATTTTGATGTAATTTTAAAATTTTAGATTGACTAATGTTTTTTATTAGAATAAGTGTTTCATTTTGTCATTGAGATTATGTCATCAAGCTTTTAGAATTTATGAATTTTATTAGTAGCATAATTCCGTAATTATATTTGATATTAGATATAATAATAATGTGATGATAACAATCATAATAATTATAATAAAATACACAGAAGAATCATATTTTATTATATTATTAAAAAAAATTGATGTTCAATTAGCGGCAGATCTTTATTGTTATTTGGTACCGCTAAATTAGGCCATGTGCTATTTTAATTTCCCCTTTAGCGGTAGTTCTTTATTGTTCGTAACTACCGCTAACATGTCTTACATGGCTATTTTTTGTCTCATTTTAGCGACGGTTTATTATGATTAATCGCCACAAAAAAAATCGTTGTTAATGTACCAACGGTTGTAATCTTTACGTTGGATATTATACCAACGCTTTTGTAACCGCTGGTAAAGACTTTTTAGACGGTTTGAACCGCTGCTAATTTACATAAAAAACCACTGCTAAACAACTTGTAGTGCCAAGGGTGTATGTAATTGGGGTGAGGTATCCCTATTGTGCTGTAATCAAAGAATTTGATTAGTGGAAATCTCAAGGTGATCTTAGGAAATTCCACGTAGGCAAAGTGGTTGGTTGAATCGGTATAAATCTGAGTTTGCACTCTCTTATTCTTTACCTTTGCATATTTTATTACTTCTGTTTTTCAATTAACTATCATTGCACACTAAGTTGAGTAAAACAATAGTCTTAAGAAAAAAGATTTTTAAAACAAATCACCCCCCTAGTTTCTTAAAGGCCACTTAAGTAAAAAATAAATAAAATTGGGTCAATTACTAAGTCTTATAATTGGGTCCATTAAATTTCAATCTAGTGTTGTGAAGTCGTACCCATAGAAAAATCCAGAACCAAAAATTAATTATATTTACCTTATTTTAATCACCCAAAAAATATTGGGAGTAAATAATTGATTGTCTTACACGTCATTTTTATTCGATTAGTGCGAAAAAAATCAGGTACGGGGATTTTGAAGACCTGAATAACTTACCATAGCTATCGCTTTTAGTGCATGGATCACATTAACACAAGGCTGTGGAAAGGGATAGGTCACTAATATATAGATTAAGTAAATTAACTATAATATCTATTAAGAATGAAATATCAAAATTACTTGATTATAAAACTTTAATAAAAAAATTTACAGCTTTTTAAGCCAGGAAAATAATATAAAAATTATTATTATTTATTATATTAGGCCTTTTAAAAATTTTGTTTAAACTTTAAACTTTTATAGATAAATTTCTAAAATTTGAAGATGAACCATTATTATCAAAATCAAATTATACCAACCTATGGTTGAATAGTAAACCGATGAAATAAATAAATCGAGTCAATTTTGTATTACTACTTTTAACTGTAGTTTGATTCCTAATTTGATTACTATTCACATTAATCAATGTGTTTTTTAATTTAATGAAGAATCTAATTTTAAAAATATTGAGTTATACATTCCGGTACGCTCGTTTAAAATAGCTTAAAAACACGCTTAATTATTTTTCTATATGAGTTAAAGTAAATCCTCTAAACTTCTCTCGTTTCTTTTTATTGAAGAGCGTCGTAATGTGAATGCCGTCATGATGCGACGTCACCCCCAGCGGTGCTATGACGAACACCTCTATTTAAATTAATTAAAAATTAAATAACTAAATATTCCCAAGTACTTCATCTTTATATTTATATTTTTTTACGATTATATATATATATATATATATATATATATATATATATATATATATACTCGCCAAGTTAAAAAGACGATAAAAATGGATTGTTTATTTATATAATTTATTTTCATAATAACATTTTGAATAAACTAGAAAAATAATTTATTTAATTGATAAAATATTTTTAAGATACATTTAGGAAATTAACTTAAAGAGCATTTATCATATATTCAAATTGAGATTGACCGAGTGCTCGAAAATAAAATCTTTGTGGTTGTTTTTCATGTCCGAAATCTTTTTTATGAGTACGGATATTTGGTATGAAAATATATGTTCACCTAATAGATATATTTTTAATAAAATAATCAATAAAAAATTTTCTATTTGATTTGCATCGCTTATAAATTTTTAATAAAACAATCATAAATAATTAGTATAAACAGTTATGAAAATCATCGGTGTGAAAATTAAAAGAACAATTTATGTAAATTTTTATTTCAGTATATGAAAAATATAATATTTTTACATCAATTATAAATTAATATGGTATAAAATTACACAAATAACCAGTATAAAAAGTTGGTGTAATATTTTTAATATATTAATAAGAAGATGAAGTCAAAATTAAAAATATCCAATGTGAATACCTGTCCACAGAGTAAGTTACATCGGTTAACGTAACAAATAAATACAAGTCAAAGCTCATCAAAATCTGGATGGGGTGCACAAGCATCGATATAATCATAATGGTCGAAGTGTATTTAAAACATTAATAAACACACTGAGATTATGTACGGAATGGGTAAATGTACCCCGGTCAGAGTCAGATGCAAGTGGACAACTTGACTCTGCAAAAGCTGCTTTCTGAGAACTCATCGGGAGATGTCAAATCACCACTTGCGTTTAAGGGAGAACTATAAATACAACTTATTCATTAAGACATAACAGATTCACTACACTCCATTTAATATTTTTGTAATCCTTTTTCTTCTATAATATTCGTACTAACTTAAGCGTCGGAGTCCCTTTTGTAGGTACATCTCCGGTGCATCCCTTCCAAGTGCGATTTGAATTGACTCAGATTCAATTACGAAGAGCATAGAATCCCCACTAAACATGTGTGTACAATACCGTACTTCTATTGAGACGGTGTAAAAATAAGTGAGTGAAACCTTTGACACCGGTTCTTGGAGGATAATTTCGGAAGAAAAAGGATTACAAAAATAAATCCAATGATAAAGTGAAATTCGTACAAAATTCATGAAAGAATTTCGTACCATTTTGCATTTTCCTTGTTTGTATATTATTTCTTCCGTTGAATTTTTCGTTTAGAAACAAAACTGAAATTAAATATCAAAATATAAAATATAAAAAGAAACTCATTTAATATTTTAGAAACTAGAAATATATAGTCTATATAGTGGATAAGTGATATGAAAATAGAATTATCGGAGATCGACTTAAAAAAGTAAATGAATATATATTGTGAGATGGTACAAAAATATAGGGGATAAAACGTAAGTAATTTTTTTCTTATTAAAGAGCCACGTTGTCTCTTTTGATTTCTTTAAAATAACTTTTGACTTTTGAGATGTAATTTACTTTTATAATTTGATTTAGGTTCTTTTATTCATATTTCTACACGTTTTTTAAATTTGTAAATATCTTTATAGTAGGTCAGAAATTAGATTATTATTTTATATACCACCATTTTACTTAATTTATAAGTATTTAAAAAGTTAGTTAATTTAGTTAAAATTATTAAATTTATTTAAAATTTATTATAATTTTTTAAAATTACTCATAATTATGATTTATCATTTAATTTTTGTTTATTTTCTCCATTTGCTACCCAATTATCATAGGAAGGATAAATAATATAATTGATATATTTTATTTATTGTTATATTGATTTCATGAAAAAATTATATATTAATTAGGTTACTTTAGTAAAAAATGGTTAATCACATAAAAATTTAAAAGAGAATGAAAATTTTTCTCTGAAAAGAATATTATATTTAATGAGAGAAGTAATAATATTTTTGAAAGTATTATTAATTTGAATCAATCGCCCTTACTATCGAAGCATTCCGTTGTAATTGATACTTATTAATTCTTTATGATTAAGAGTGAAACATATGCTATTTAAAATAGAAAGTAACAAGTAATATTATTTTTTATTAATATAAGAATTTTTAAAATATTTTTTTAGTATTTATGACAAAAACTCTATTGAAAAGTTAATAATATTAATTAATTTTTTTATTAAAAATAATCTTAATAATTGTTAATGAAATAAACATTGATTAAGTAGAAAGAATATAAGATTTTGTGAGTTTCAATAAAAAAAAGATAATTTTAAAAAATTAATATGACAAATTAAATAAACTTAATTAATTAATTTTTCTTAAAAATTAAAATTAATTGAGAAGTTCTCAACATTATGCATTATACTAGTCTGATTTTTACTAAACAAATAAATGTGAGTAATATTTAAAATGAAAATTTAAAATCAAATAAATTCAACCAATACAAATCATAATAATTTGGTTGGATTAGATTTTTATATTTTATATCGAGCAAATTAAATTAAATCACAAATATTTTTAACATATAACTCAACTAATTTTCTTTCCAAGAATTATATCATGAATTTGACTATGACTTTCAGATACATTTTTATTAAAACCAAATCGGTCTGATCGATCCAACCAGTTAAACCGTAAACCGGTTAAGTAACTAATCCGGATCAATTCTTTAATATTATCGATTTAAACACAGTTGGACCCCAATTTAATTACCATTTGCTTAAACCTGTGATTTCAAAACATTGTTAATAATTGACTCCTCTCATAAAACGTTTAATAAAATTTTGAATTATAATATAAACTCCTGCTTACTTTTGCTCCAAAAAAACGAAAGAAAAAGGAGTAAAATAGTAGTTCGCAACTTTTCTTTCCCGAGGACTTATAATATAATACGAAGACTTGGCTTGACTTGCTATAGAAATAGAACGAACGCTTTTGTGAGTTTTGTGGCATATTGGTCATTTAGATTCCTCTTAGAATAATGGGCAAACTTCATCATGATGGTGAACCACGATGGTGTCTTTATATATTCAACACTTTGTTTGAAGCAACCACGAAACTTCGTGTTCGTGCTGTCCTCCTAACTGCATGCGCGCGTACTCCAAAACGTCTTTTCTGTAATCAAAATTGAACATGGACATCAGTGCCAGTAAGAAGCGGAAACTTTGCCACGAAGAAGATGAAGAAGAAGACGAAGCGAAAATGGAGAAGTTCTTCGCTTTGGTGAGAAGCATACGCGAGAATCGAGATCGATGGATCGGGAGGAAGAACAAGAGGAGTGGCAACAAGAAGGAAGAAATTAATAGAGCTGTTGCGGTTTGGAGGCCCACGTTTCAAATTGAAGATTTCGTAGGTGATGAGGAAGCTAAGCGCCGAAACTCAGATCCTAGTGGGTCTAAGAGCAAAAGCTGTGGTGGTGAACAAGAAGAACCAGAAAAGGGTATTGATTTGAGGCTCTCACTTTGATGATTAACATGCATGATGCATGGCATGCTCTCTTAATTCATCTTCAAGAACTTGGCTACCTGTTGTTGAACTTCACACTCAGAATGATTGTTGTTAATTAAAGCGATTTTCTAACTTGATTGCTTGGTAACTTGTAGAATTTGAAGTTCCTTTTCTATGGTTGTTAATTTGTTTTTGTGGCTTTATTCACTCAACTGCTGTACTTGTATATTGAACTTCTTCTTTTGAATGCATTGGACCTTTTCAGATCGACCTTTTAAACGGTTCAAGTGCCGAGATTAAAACTAAGGCTTAATTATGTTTTTAATTTTTTTAATAGAATGCAGTGTAAGGAACATGTAATAACTTACATATTCTATTTAATTAATTGATATTCTACTTAATTAATTAAGTTAAATTCTATTGACAAATATGCGTTCTAAACTAATTATTAACAAAGAATAAATTTTACACTTCCTTAACCTTAAAAAAAGTACCCACTCCGTTAATTTTTATAAGTTATATTTTAGTCATTTTTCTCATATCATATTTTAGATTTTATTTATTATAACATTCTCACTTTACACATTGTTTTTCTCTTCAAAGTATCCATAATAAAGAGAAAAATAAATGTCATGGAATTAGATAATAAGGGTTGGAATCTAACATCTTTAGTCTTAATTAATTATTGATAATTTCTATCATTTATTATATTTATCAAACATTCATTAAATAAAGATTATAAATTATATATGATCCTGCATATAATATTTTTTATATTCAGGTTTTAACACTTTATACCTCAACTTATTAATTTCAATGAACTTTTAATTTATAAAGTATAAGATAAATTTTAAAAATTTACTTTTCATTTTTATTTATATAGAAGATAGTTTTAAAAGTGTAAAAAAATAATTGATGGCTTTAATATTTTTATCGGTAAGAACTAGATTTGGTAGCAGAGGATCTGTTTGTAAATTCATGATAAAGAATTTGATTGATCACCTAGGGCTTCATGGGAAGTGGAGGATCTATCTAGCGGTCCAGTCGGTGGCTTCCGAACACGTGTTACGAGTTTTGTGTAGCTACAAATGATACGTGTTACACACTTACGAAATTTTCGAAACTTTCTTACATATTTTTTTAATCTTATAAATTATTTTTTTTAATAATTATATTTTTTAAAATTATTTTTTAAAATATGTGATAAATATATTTAGTATGATTAAAATATTTTAAAGAAAATTCTATGAATTTTTTGTATAAATTATTATATTTTTGATAATTTTAAATGATAATTTAATATATAAAATATTTTAAATAAATTTATAAATCAAATATTTTTACATTATAATAAAAAAATGGATTAGGTGAGAATTAAGATTCTTACCCGTTTTGTGGGAATATTTTGGTAGGAATTATAAAATAAATTCCAAAAAATAGTAGTTTTTCAAAAATATATTTTAAAACATTTACAGAATGAGAAAAAAAATTCTTAAATTAAAATTCCTGGAAATAATAAAATATCACATATTTCCTTAAAGTCTTTAGTCAACAATGTGAGTTGAGTTATTATTAGGTAATGGTATCATTTTTTGGTGGTTGTCTCTGCCTCATTAAATCAGTATCTTCGCTCCCTCTTTTTTTTTTCTTTTTTTAAAGCATTTATTTTTGTTTTAAATGTACTAACTTCTATGCAAAGGTTGTTCTTATGGGGAGGGGTCAAGGGAGGAAAAAAATTATTGGGTAAAATGGGAACAAGTGTGTAGGAGTAAGGAAGTGGGTGGATTAGGAGTGAAGGATTTAGAAAAATTTAATTCTGCATTGCTAGGAAAGTGGGTATGGAGGTTGTTGTAGGATCATGAGTGTTTATGGGGTAGAGTGTTGAAATCTCAATATAGGAGCGATGTGTGGTCTGGGGAGTGGAAGGTCTTTAGGAAAGGCTCAAGATGGTGGCAGGATCTAGGGAATGTATTAGAATTGTCTGATGAGTGTGAGTGGTTTCGGTCTAATGTGAGAAGGGTGGTGGGTGATGGGAGACAAACAAGGTTTTGGTCTGACTTCTAGTTGGGAGAAATAATACTAAAGTCAAGTACCACAGATTATTCTTAATGTCACTACAACAACATGCTACTTTAGCAGACATCAGAGTGTGGGAGGATAATAGATGGTTCTGGGATCTACAATGCCGCAGAGAATTATTTGTCTGGGAACATGATTTATTAGCATCTTTTCTTCATGATCTTGGAAGCTTTGATGGACTATGTGAGACAACTCGGGACTCATGGTTATGGATGAGATTTTCTGCAGGCCAATTTTCCGTAAAGTCAGCTTATGCTCTTTTACTTAATCAATCAGTTTTGTGGGATACACATTTTGTGTGCTTGTTTTGGAACAATTTAGTGCCTCTCAAAGTTAAAGTACTTGGTTGGAGAATAATCTTTGATCGAGTTCAAACTATGCACAACTTGTCATCACGCGGTATTGTGTTTGCAAATTCTAGTGGCTTATGTGTCTTTTGTGGTGAATGTGAGGAGAGATGTTCTCACATTTTCTTCTCGTATAAAGTGTCTTACTCATTATGGCAGATGTGTTTTGATTGGTTGAGCTATACTTCAATTTCACATTTTAGTGGTAAGAAGCATTTTGATTGTACAATGGGTTATGGGGAAAGTAATATCATTCAAATTGGGTTGGTTGTGATTTGGTTTGCTACTGTTTGAACCATTTGGGACTCAAGGAGTGACATAGTTTTCAAGGAAGGAAGCGTAAATGTTGAGCACATGCTTGAACTGGTGCAACTTAGATCATGAAATTGGTTACGATTTCGTATGAATGGTTTTTTTTAGAAGTTTTATTGAGTGGTATAATGAACCTCTATTATCAGGAATGTAATTAAAATTTTTATGTAAATGGATTGAGGTACCCCTTGTATCTATTTTAATATATTGTTTCATTTTTGCCGATAAAAAAATAGGATCTTCACACAATTTTCAAAACTTCATAATTTTTAAATGATTCTTATATAAATTTTAATAAAAATTATTTTTTAATTTTTTTAAGAATATCCTTACACTATGCTTGCATTAGAGAAAAAAAAGTAAGAGAACAATACGAGAAAAGAAAATAAATGAATGAAAAAATAAGAAAAGAGAAAGAAAAGATAAATCGTTTAATATATAGAAATTGAAAAGGAAGAAAGGGATTAATTTTTCCCGGTTGAGAAATAAAATGATAGGGTGAAGGAAGAAAACGGTTGAAAAGATATTTTTACCCTTTAAATTCCGAAAAGACTACCTATTATAGTTAATTTCAAAAGCAAATCATAGGGGTAGAATGGACATTGCGCTTTGAAAATTGGTTTCCTTTCGTAAAATCTCGCCTAAGAAGAAGAAAAAACTAGCCTGTGGGATCCACCATAATTTTTTCTTCACTTCACATAATGCCAAATGATCCAATTCAGTTTTCTTCACAAAATCTCTTCATAATTTTCTTTCTCCACAAAATCTCTTGTTCCAAATAAAGTGTCAAGGCCTTTCAAAATATATAATATTAAATGATAAAATAAAATTTCCTTTCCGCTTTGTTTAGATTCTCTTGGTTTAAAAGAAAACTATAAAAAAACGTGTTAGAGAAAAAAAATGTCTTTTATGTCTTAATTTATTATATTTTTTCCCGATTTATTTTCTTATATTTTGAAATAGTTTTAAAATAATTAATTTCTTTAAATAAAGCTAACAAAAATTTACTTTTTAAAATCATTTACACATAACTAATTTAAAATTTACTTTTAGAAAAATAGCATAAAAATAATATGAAAATTTAAGTTGTTTTTGGGTGAAAATGTTTTCTTTAAGTATCCCCTGAACCATAAATTTATAGACAAATTCATAATTCTAATGATCAATGTACGAAATGATAAGGGACTAGTCAAATAATTTATTTCATTCGTATAAAAATTATAATATGAAAATTTAAGTTATTTATTTTATGGAAAGAATAAAAAATATAAAGTATCATTTTTTCTATGAGTTATTTAGTTCACTTATATGAAAAATAGTTTGAAATAATCTCATTTAGATTATAAGAGAAAAAATATATTCATTTATCATCCTTTTTTATTTACCATAAAAAGTTAAGATTTAACCTGTCTTAGTAGATTATAGACTTTTATCATCATTAATTTTTTTTACCAATAATAATAATAATAATAATAATAATAATAATAATAATAATAATAATTGCTCCACTCCATTATAGTAATAGTATTAATATTATTACTATACAACATCGTACTACCTAGGTGATGTTAAGACAAAGACATATTCTCTCCACTTTATGTTTATAAGATTGATCATGAGTTACTTAATTTTATACAAATTAAGAAATTTAGTTTTTTTAATTAAATATATTAAATTTTTAATTAAAGTTTTATACTTTTAAAATTATTCCTGATATTAATAAAGAGAGAAGTCAATTTTTATATTCTACTTTATATTAATGTTTTTTCTAATGTGCATCTTGATATACATGTTAAACAATTCAAAAATAGAAATATTTTACTAAAATTTTTTGTAAGAATATAATAAATACATGTTGCAAATTAAAAATGAATAAACATATTAGTCAATCTCTAACTTTGTTAGGGCTAACTATAAGGTTCTTGAGAATAATACTTCAAGTCATCATCTCTCACTTTTTCTTTTGTCCATCCATTAGGTCCTTCTTTGTTACTAGCATTAACTTTCTATTTTTATAATGATTTGGCATGTTATGTAACACATGGCATATTTTTTACATTTTAAAAAACAAGTTTTTTTTTGGGGGACGGGGGTTAAAACCTGTTGCAAATTTCTACACATCATTAACCTTTGTTTCATTGAAACATTTTCATAAACACCTCACAAATCATCCCATAATTTGCTTATCATATTTCAAATAGAGTAGCTTGCATTTCTTTTTTATTATCTTGACAAGGCTTCGTATCATTTCTTATAGTGTAGTTTGTTTTTCAATAAGTATCAAATCATTTATCAACAAATAACTTCCAAGCTTTTTCAAAAGGTGGGCTTTGATGTCCTTAAGACCTCAGGGTCTCAATATTGCATTAAGGCCTCTAGGGTTCTTATCATTTTAGATAGGTGTAGGTCTTAGAGAATTTAAGCTCTCTGATCACTCGGAACCTTGGGGTTTTAGTATCTTTTCTAGACCAGTTAAGGCATATAAAGCCTTGGGGTCTTGTCAACAATTAAACCAACTCATTAGATTTGAAAGGTTCGGGGCTTTCACATCAATTTTAGACTGGCTTATTAATGGTCCTAACCTTAAGGTTAATTCTTATTAGAATTTCCTCGGTTAGCTCACGAGCTATACCTAATGGTCTAGAAAATTCATGGGATGCATATCGATTCTACCCCTAGCTACTTTTCTAGCTATATTTCCTTAGTTAAGGATTATCAAAATAATGTTGGAAATAGTCACTAATAGCCTATATGTTTAGATGATATCACTTATTGAATAAGGCATTCTTGTTAAAATGGTTTAACAACCTTTATTAATCCCTAAAGTAGCAAGTCAATATGAAAACTATTACTAAATTGTCCCTCATTTAGTATTAGTATAAGGACATATTAATACACTAAGACTAGTGTGTGATTATACTAATGATATGATCTCACATGTAATGGATATATGCAATATCAAGCCTTCACATGAGTACACATTAAAAGTAATGGTTTATTGGACAAACCCACTATGAGAATGTTGTATGGATCATTACATGAATGTCATAAATGGTTCTCAATGTCATAATGGTAAACATAGTCCTTCGACCTAAAGTCACTACAATTCTAACATGATGAGTTTATTCTTTTTAATGCAATCAAACATTACTTATAATAAGGTGATAAAAGAATATTGTAATTGGCTAGTGAACAAATCATAAAGTGGAATATGAGTAACGTAAATGAAATTTGTCTCTCCATGTAATGGAAATCATATGTATAAGGTCAAAAAATAAAGCTAGACTAGGAAAGGCATAACCATGCTAGGGAGAATAAATATTCAATATTTATTCAAGTAAAGTTCACTTTGGTATTAAGAAATCAAATTGTGCCACACAAGGGTGATAACAACCATGTCTTGAGCCTAATTAGATATCATGGAAAAGAGAATAAACATATGATGTTTATCATTTATAGGTTATCAAATTGATATAAGTTTATATTCAGATGATAATTTATTGCTAGATTTTGTTTATTATATTATATTAAATGTACATAAGTTATATTTGAAATAAACCAAATATACCATCTATAGGATCAAACACATAGTGTATGCAGGCCAAAGAATACACTAGTGCAGAAAAGGGCTACGAACACAAGGTATGAACTCAGTTGAATAGAAAATGTGTTTGAAAAAAGAAACGATGGCATTTTTGAAATTATCACACATTTATAGGAACTTGGTTCCACGCTGAAGCTTGTTCTTAGGCTGCATATTTTTTTTTAAACACACCTAAGAACTCGGTTCACCAGCAATTGAGTTCTTAGGCCATTCTTATTTTTAAATTTTTTAAAAACACACCTAAGAACTCAGTTCTTGTACAACTGAGTTCTTAGCTCGTTCTTTTTTATAATTTTTTAAACATACCTAGGAACTCGATTCTCTTGCAATTGAGTTCTTAGGTCGTTCTATTTTTAAAAAAAATTAAAACACACCTAAGAACTCAGTTCTTGTTCAACCGAGTTCTTAGGCTATTCTTTTTTTTGTAACCTTTTTGAAGACACTTATGGACTTGGTTCTGGTGTGAACCGAGTTCATAGGTTAAATTTTTGGTACTTAAAAACTTGGTTGAAGCATCAACCAAGTTCTTAGGGTTCAACTACATAGTCTTAAACCTTAAACCTTTCATTACCCAAACGTTATTGTTCCTGTTTCTTCCTTAAGCTCCATTGCGCGTACGTGATTCTTGTTTTTATTGCTTCCTTGGTTTGGTTTGGGCATAAAGGTCCGTGTCTTTGTTTCCATTTCTTCCATCGTGTGTTTGTCTTCTTCTTCCTTAAGAGTATATGAACAGTTAGTAACTCGTGACTGAATCTGGTTTCTTTGCTTGCCATTTTATCCTCGTGACTGAATCTGGGTTTCTTTGCTTGTCGTTGTATCGTTGCCTGAATCTTGTTTATTTGCTTGCCATTGTTCCTGTTGTGCCTAAACTTATATGTTGCTTGCTATTATATATTTGCTTGCCATTGTTCCTGTTGCGCCTGAACCTATCATTGCTTGAATCTATGTTGCTTCCGTTGTATATCTTGAAACTATGTTACGACCATTGTATAGATTGTTGCAGGGTATATGACCTTTTATGAATTTAGCAACTAAATTTTACATACTTCTATTCTTTCATCAAATAATCTTATTCTTGAATCTTGTTCATGAAATAAAAATAAATAATTATTATATATATTATAGATATTATCCATTTCTCCTAATTAAATTTCTATGTTTAGAAAACTATTACATAATCATATATTTTATTAGTGTATATTTTACATTTTTTCTTTTATTGTCTTTTGTTTGTTCTATTTTTCTTTCTTTCAGATTAAAAAAACTTCAAAGTATAACTTTTTTTTAGTTTTGCAGCTGAGTAAATTAGCATTATTTGAATCATCATATAATAGAATATGGTTGGTAATGGAAATATTAGTTAGGAAGTTAGAGCATTAGTTCGGACAATAATTTCAATTAGTTTACAGTATTCATTCACTAGTACGTTACATTTATTTCATGAGTTAATAATCAAATGTTTATAATGATTTTCTTAATTCTAATTGTCTAAGTGTACTGTGTTGAATAATGTCACATCTTAAGTGTTGTATTTGGGCCAAATTCATCGATAGAAATTGGATTAATGCACCACGTATAAGTGGAGAGTATAAGAGTGAAGTAGAAACATTTATAGAGTTTGTAATTTGAAATGCTGAAGATATGAATAGAAGATACTTTTGCCCTTGTGTTAAATGTGGGAACACACGTCTGTTAGGCCTGTAATTGTTAAGGGAACATGTTTTACGTGATGGTTTTCTCAAGAACTATACACATTAGATATGACATAGTGAACATGTTGAGTCACCGAGTGTGATGAATGAAAGTCAAAATGAAGGTTCTACACATGACGTTGATTATGATAAGGATGATCGACTTGAGGAAATATTCGTGATATAGGTGAAGAAAATTTTAAGAGAGTATATGTGTATGAAACTCTCCGTGAGGATTTAGAGAAATTGTTGTATCCAAATTGCACTAATTTAATAGGTTATCGACAATATTACAATTATTTAATTTGAAGGCGAGAAATGAGTGGACGGATAAAAGTTTCACTAAATTACTGCAACTATTGAGGGAAATGCTTCTAGCTGGTAATACCTTGCTAAATCGTAACTACGAGGCTAAAAAGATTTTATGTTCTATAGGGTTAGAGTATAAAAGGGTACACGCATGCACAAATGATTGTGTGTTATATGAAGGGGAGTATGAAATGATGCATAAATATCCAAGGTGTGGGTTGTCACAGTATAAGAAGAAAGATAATGATTCTGATAAAGAGGTATGCACCAAAAGGCCTCCTACAAAGATGTAATTATATTTGCTTATCATTTCTATATTGAAGAGTTTGTTTGTGAATGAGGAGAGATTGACCGATGGATAACTTAGGCATCTGACAGATGGATTATGATGGAAGAAGTTTGATTCACTATTTCCAGAGTTTGCAAATGACCCAAGAAGTTTAAGACTCAAACTAACAACAGATGGAATGAACTCGTTTGGTAACTTAAGCATTACACATAGTTCATGACCTATTTTGTTGTTTATTTACAACCTACTATCATGGTTATGTATGAAGAGAAAATATGGAATATTATCAATGATGATCTAGGGTTCAAGACAACTGGGCAACGACATTGACATGTATTTAAATCCGTTGATTCTTGACTTGAGACTGTTGTGGGATGAGGAAGTTGATGTTTTTAATGCATTAAAGCATGAGACATTTAAGTTGCATGCAATATTATTTTACACAATCAATGACTTTCCAACATACGGTAATTTATCTGGTTATAGAGTAAAAGGTCATAAAGTTTATCCCATATGTGTGGATAACACTTGTTACCAACAACTACATCATGGGAGGAAGATAGTTTATCTTCGACATTGAAGGTTTCTAAAAGTATATCATCCATACCATAGGTTAAAGAAGGCCTTTAGTGGTGAATAAGAGTTTGATATTGGTCCTCTAACATTAACTGATGAAGAAGTTTTTGAACGAGTCAAATTCATAAATGTCACCCTTGGGAAGTTTGAAAAGCAACACAGTATGCAAAGGATATAGAAGAAAAGGTCAATATTTACCGTATTGGAAGGAACTTGATGTAAGACACTGTATTGATGTTATGCATGTAGAGAAAAATATGTGTGACAATATTGTTGGGACGTTGTTGAATATACAAGGTAAGATAAAGGATGGCTTGAATTCTCGTCTTGATTTACAACTTATGGGTATACAACCAGAATTGTATGCAAAGTCAAAGGGCAAATACACCTATTTGCCCTCAGCCTATCATACATTGTCAAAAAGAAAGAAGACAAGTTTCTGTGAATATTTACAAAGTTTGAGAAGTATGTTTGTTGAACAATTCAAAATGAAAAAATAACTTGTTGGTGTCATTTAAGGGGGTGTAGAAGTATGTTTGTTGAACAATTCAAAATGTATATAAAATGTCAATATGATACAAAGCAATATGCGTAAATGTACAGATAAGGAGTGTCTTTGTATGTTGAGGCGGAGTGCAGTATGCGCGGGCGATGTGCAGTCCGCCTGACGGGATCTTCTTTGTCTTGACCCGATTGGGGGTGGTACCTGCAATCGTTCTCCGACGCTCAAGTCAGTATTTCAGAATACTTAAAGACTTAGAAAGCAAATCTCAGAGAATTATGCAAGTAAGAGAGTGTAAGGTTCAGAATTGGGGATCCCTTATACCTTTTTGATAGAGGTTTATATACCTGTTACTGGTGCTCCATTATTGGTAGGACCCGTTCCTTGTTTTCAGGCATAATGCTGAAAAGGTGGTGGGTCCCTGCGCCGTTTACAAGCACCATTATTGTAGTAGGTATCTCCACTTGTCTGGAAAGCGTCAATGCTTTATTATTTTATTGTTATTCCCCTTTATGTGTGACAGCGTGATTCCCATTATTAACCTCTCAAGACAGAGTCAATCTCGTGCCGGGGTTGTGAGTATGGGCTCGCTACGCAGTATGGGAAATTCAATATTCCGCCAGTATTGAGCCTATGGCTTGGCGGAGTAATATGCATTGGGAACATTTCATGCATGTGTATAAGATATTCAATATTTTCCACCTTGGCGGAGTAACAAATTTTGGCGGAGTTACGTTCCTTGGTGGAGTAACATGCCTTGGCGGAGTAGCATGCCTTGGCGGAGTTACGTTTCTTGGCGGAGTAACATGCCTTGGCGGAGTTACTTGCCTTGGCGGTATGCACTCCATATAGAAGTAATCGTAATGTATTTGAAGCGTACTTCTCTTTATTCAAAATGCTGACCTGGCAAAGCATTAAAGCCATGCTCTTGGGGGCCGGTGTTAGGACCGGATCATATGCCCCCTAGCTTGTTATAGTGACTGGCGGAGTCACTTTAATGAGCTATAACACTTAAGTTTAGCTTTTATAGGCATGGGTTTAGGCGGCGTTTGCTAGTTCAGGATTTATGGACAAGTGTTTTCATGCATTTATTGGCTTTATCATTACTTGTCACGCCTGTCATTAATGCGCCTCGAGACCACGTTTTTGCCTCTTCAATCTCCCACTGCCACGTATGCCCTCGTAACGATTGCCATTCCAATGATGGGACATAAATACGTGGGATGGCAGTTGAGAAATGTTTTCGAGGTTATTACCGTGGGCCTTGGATTTTGAAAATGCGGCCCAGGAAATACCTGCCCTTAGATTCATCTATTGGTTTCAGCATAAAAAAAAAGGAACCGTCAGTGAGATTCATCCAACGGTTGTAAACGTGTGTTTGAATTTTAGAACCGTTGATGAGATTTATCCAACGGATGCAAACACATCTTTGAAATTTTTGAGATTTCGCTTATTTTCCCCCAAGCCATGCCTATAAATAGGTAAACTCTTAGGAGGGAAATGTTTTGCTCCATCTTCCACTTCGTATTTGTTTGCTGAAACTGTTTTTGCTACTTTCTCGCGAGTTTATTGGTGCTGGAGTTCTTCAGTTCTTTTAGAAGCTTAAGGTAACTTGCTTCTTCCTCTGCTTTCTGTCTTCATTTTCATTGGGTTGGTTCTGTTTTTTCTTTCTGTGTGTTCGTTAAAACGAAGATGAGAGGAAAAAGGTCAGAGTCTTGCTCTAGGGTTTCTGTTCGTCCCATGTTTTCGGATATTGAGAGTGGAGATAAGGCTTTTTATACTGGGAGGGATGCAACATTTTACAGCAGCGTGGAGTTTTTTAGTAATGCTGTACATTCGTTTGTATCAGGAGGTATTCCTCAGATTGAAGTAAGAACGATGACAGAGTGTCAAAACGTTGTGTTGCATGGGTTGGATTGGAAAAAGATGCTTGAGGTCGACCCTTATTGTTGGGTTGAGGAAGATGTTAAGGGTGCTTCCTCTCGTCATGCGACAACAAGCGGAGGGGTAGTGGAGTTGTCTGTTCCGGTTTAGAAGGATGAGAGGTATGAGGAGAGGTTCATTGTCTGTTCACCTAAGACGTATGAACGTATATGTCATCGTCCTCAAGATAGACGTACATTATACATGTTCGATATTTTGTTTACCCAGTTGGGGGTACGATTTCCACTGAACAGATTCCAGATGGGCGTACTGAGGTTCCTGGATTGCGCCCCTTCTCAGCTGCACCCTAACGGTTGGGGAATAGTTCGCAGCTTCGAGGTGTTGGCTAAACATCTGGAGTTTACGCCTAGTGTGGCGTTATTCTTTGCCTTTTGCCGCATTATGAGGAGAGTAAACACAAAAACTGGCGGCATGGGCTTTGTAACTCTTCGGGCGGAGCCGAAGATTGTAAATTTCAGGGCATTTGCTGACTCCGCCAAAGAAGGCGGACTTCATTTTCGGATGAGCTTTGTAAAAGTCTCTGTCAGGAAGAACAAGTCCGTTTTCTGGCGGAGTAAGGAGGGAATTGACAAATTCCCAGTAGTGTGGACCCATGAGCACTTCCTCCTGACCAAACAAGCTTATGAAGTTGAGGAGGGTGCCTTGTCAGCTACTTCTGTGGAAGTGCTCCGGACGTTGAAGGAGTACAACGCCGTCCACAAGCAGATCTTATGTAAAAGGCTGCTTGGGCGGGATGCTGAGGATTATTTAAGTAATTCTTTAAGACTTTTTGCTTGAATATTACTCCTGTTGTTTCCTGCAGCTTCTAATCATATTCATGTATGTTATTTTGCAGGAGAAATTGCTGCATTCCCTGGGATGGAACGTATTAAGCAGATTCGTATGAGCCGCGCGAAGATTGACGCGGAGAATAATGTGCAGCCCAGAAGGAATCTGGCTGCTGCTCTGACAAAAACTCTTCCTTTCTCTGCATCCACTAATATAATAAATTTGGAAGGTGGTGCAGGATCCTCAGCAGCTGCTGTTGAGAGGCGTTCTAAAAAACGTCAAGAACCAGAAGCTGCTGAGGAGGAAGAAGAGGAAGTAGATCTCCAGCCCTTGCAAAGAAGGAGGACCAAAGGCAAGAAGAGGGTTGAGGAAGGAGCATCAATTGATGCTGCCATTGACCTGGAGGAGACTCAGGAGGTACCTGTTGTGGGTACTTCTACTGATATGGGCGGTGTTGAAGGCGCCCTCGAAGAAGACGTTGTGGCGGAGGGAACGAAGGGAATTCAAACTCCAATCCGTGTTGTGGAGGATGAGGCAGAGAGGACTGAAGCCTCTCCAGGCCACCAAGTTGAAAATCCCGCCCTGGAACTGACTACCCAAAGAATACCAGTCTTCTTCGTTGATGTTCCAGGGGAGTCATCCAGGCGATCCGTCTCTCTGCCTTTGGCGGGGTCTCGATTGAATCCTTTTTTGTACTTTGCAAATATGGGATCCCGCCAGTCGGAGAGGCGTGATCCAGAGTTCATCCTCCGCCCCGACCTCGACTTTGAGGAGATTCCGAACGCCGCTGCAGCTGTGAGGTGGCACCTTGCAGAAATAGATGGCTTCTTGGCCTCTGTACCCCGTATAGCTGATGTTGCTGCTGAGGCCAACATGTTTCAAACGTCTTTTCATGAGTCTGCTGAAAAGATTCGTAGCTTGGAACATGATAATGAACAGCTGTCGGAGGTGATTAAGGCCAAGGACAAACACCTTGACACCGCCGATGCTGATATCAAGAAGCTGGAGGATGAGCTGGCTCGGGTGAGAGCTGACAAAGCTTTGCTGGAAAAGCAAGTTTCCGGCTTAAGAGAACAGAATACAAAGCTGGGCGAGGAGGTGAGTGGACTGTCCCAGGTGAAGGCTGATAATGATCTACTGAAACAACAAGTTTCGGATCTGACTCAGCAGAAACAAAAATTGGGCGATGATGTGAGTGAGCTTCAGCAGAAGTTGGTTTCCCTTGAACTTAATAAAACTACTGCTGAAGGTGCCTGGGCGGCGGAGTTGGACCAAGCAGCTATTGCATACAATAACCTTGAAAAACAGGTTGAAGAGTTGTGAGCTGAAAAAGCTACCTCAGATGCCGCCAGTAAAAGGCTTGAAAGGAGTTACAATCTGCGTTAGATGCGGCTGAAGCAGCGATTGATGATGCTTTCAGCATGGCTGTTCATCAACTCTGTTATCGTAATCCAGGCGTTGCTCTCTCCACCACAGGCATTCATCCTTACTATGAATTCATCAATGGAGAATTGATGGTGCCTGTTCAGGGGGGTCACGCTCCTGCGCCCAGTGTTGAATATATCCTGGCGGACTTGCCTCCCTCCCAAAGTTTAATCAAACCTGGTGAAGGTCAGGCCACCTCTGCCCAACAAGAAGGGACGCCATCCGACCCTTGAAGACCAGCTCCTGAAACTCTTTGCAAGCTTTGTTTTTATTTGCATTTCAATGATATCGCCTTGTTCCAGGATAGGCTCTGGATTTTTATCAATATTGGCAATATTCAACAAAATATATTTTCTGTAAATCTATACTTGTTCATATAAGCAATGTTTGAGTCCGTCGTATTTATGCCTTGTAAAATGATATTAAGAAGGCGGAATATTCATCTGAGGACTTAATGAAATATGACTAAGTATAACGAGGCGGAATAGCCTTTTTGAAATTCTGGTGAAGTAAAATTCAGTAGGGAGGCGAAGTAACCTCTTAGGAATTTCAATGAAACAAATTCAGTAATGGGGCGGAATAGCCTTTTGAGAATTTAACTGAAGTAATTTCAATAATGAGGCGGGGTAGCCTCTTGAGAATTTCAACGAAGAATGTTCTTCAATGAGGCGGACTGGCCTCTTGAGAACTTCATTGAGGTGATTTCAATAATGAGGCGTAGTCGCCTCTTAGGAATTTAATGAAATAGGATTCCGTAAGGAGGCGGAGTAGCCTCTTAGGAATTTCAATGAAGTTGGATTCCGTAAGGAGGCGGAGTAGCCTCTTAGGAATTTCAATGAAGTAGGATTCTGTAAGGAGGCGGAGTAGCCTCTTAGGAATTTCAATGAAGTTGGATTCCGTAAGGAGGTGGAGTAGCCTCTTAGGAATTTCAATGAGGTTGGATTCCGTAAGGAGGCGGAGTAGCCTCTTAGGAATTTTAATGAAGTTGGATTCCGTAAGGAGGCGGAGTAGCCTCTTAGGAATTTCAATGAGGTTGGATTCCGTAAGAAGGCGGAGTAGCCTCTTAGGAATTTCCAAGGAGTTGGATTCCGTAAGAAGGTAGAGTAGCCTCTTAGGAATTTCAATGAGGTTGGATTCCGTAAGAAGGCGGAGTAGCCTCTTAGGAATTTCCAAGGAGTTGGATTCCGTAAGAAGGCGGAGTAGCCTCTTAGGAATTTCCAAGGAGTTGGATTCCGTAAGAAGGCGGAGTCGCCTCTTAGGAATTTCAATAAGGTTGGATTCCGTAAGAAGGCGGAGTCGCCTCTTAGGAATTTCAATGAAGTTGGATTCCGTAAGAAGGCGGAGTAGCCTCTTAGGAATTTCAATGAAGTTGAATTCCGTAAGGAGGCGGAATAGCCTCTTAGGAATTTCAATGAAGTTGGATTCCGTAAGGAGGCGGAGTAGCCTCTTAGGAATTTCAATGAGGTTGGATTCCGTAAGAAGGCGGAGTCACCTCTTAGGAATTTCAATGAAGTTGAATTCTGTAAGGAGGCGGAATAGCCTCTTAGGAATTTCAATGAAGTTGGATTCCGTAAGGAGGCGGAGTAGCCTCTTAGGAATTTCAATGAGGTTGGATTCCGTAAGGAGGCGGAGTAGCCTCTTAGGAATTTCAATGAAGATGGATTCCGTAAGGAGGCGGAGTAGCCTCTTAGGAATTTCAATGAGGTTGGATTCTGTAAGAAGGCGGAGTAGCCTCTTAGGAATTTCCAAGGAGTTGGATTCCGTAAGAAGGCGGAGTAGCCTCTTAGGAATTTCAATGAGGTTGGATTCTGTAAGAAGGCGGAGTAGCCTCTTAGGAATTTCCAAGGAGTTGGATTCCGTAAGAAGGCGGAGTAGCCTCTTAGGAATTTCAATGAGGTTAGATTCCGTAAGAAGGCGGAGTAGCCTCTTAGGAATTTCCAAGGAGTTGGATTCCGTAAGAAGGCGGAGTAGCCTCTTAGGAATTTCCAAGGAGTTGGATTCTGTAAGAAGGCGGAGTCGCCTCTTAGGAATTTCAATGAGGTTGGATTCCGTAAGAAGGCGGAGTCGCCTCTTAGGAATTTCAATGAAGTTGGATTCCGTAAGAAGGCGGAGTAGCCTCTTAGGAATTTCAATGAAGTTGAATTCCGTAAGGAGGCGGAATAGCCTCTTAGGAATTTCAATGAAATTGGATTCCGTAAGGAGGCGGAGTAGCCTCTTAGGAATTTCAATGAGGTTGGATTCCGTAAGAAGGCGGAGTCGCCTCTTAGGAATTTCAATGAAGTTGAATTCCGTAAGGAGGCGGAATAGCCTCTTAGGAATTTCAATGAAGTTGGATTCCGTAAGGAGGCGGAGTAGCCTCTTAGGAATTTCAATGAGGTTGGATTCCGTAAGGAGGCGGAGTAGCCTCTTAGGAATTTCAATGAAGTTGGATTCCGTAAGGAGGCGGAGTAGCCTCTTAGGAATTTCAATGAGGTTGGATTCCGTAAGAAGGCGGAGTAGCCTCTTAGGAATTTCCAAGGAGTTGGATTCCGTAAGAAGGCGGAGTAGCCTCTTAGGAATTTCAATGAGGTTGGATTCCGTAAGAAGGCGGAGTAGCCTCTTAGGAATTTCCAAGGAGTTGGATTCCGTAAGAAGGCGGAGTAGCCTCTTAGGAATTTCAATGAGGTTGGATTCCGTAAGAAGGCGGAGTAGCCTCTTAGGAATTTCCAAGGAGTTGGATTCCGTAAGAAGGCGGAGTAGCCTCTTAGGAATTTCCAAGGAGTTGGATTTCGTAAGAAGGCGGAGTCGCCTCTTAGGAATTTCAATGAGGTTGGATTCCGTAAGAAGGCGGAGTCGCCTCTTAGGAATTTCAATGAAGTTGGATTCCGTAAGAAGGCGGAGTAGCCTCTTAGGAATTTCAATGAAGTTGAATTCCGTAAGGAGGCGGAATAGCCTCTTAGGAATTTCAATGAAGTTGGATTCCGTAAGGAGGCGGAGTAGCCTCTTAGGAATTTCAATGAGGTTGGATTCCGTAAGAAGGCGGAGTCGCCTCTTAGGAATTTCAATGAAGTTGAATTCCGTAAGGAGGCGGAATAGCCTCTTAGGAATTTCAATGAAGTAAGATTCCGTAAGGAGGCGGAGTAGCCTCTTAGGAATTTCAAAGAAGCACAATTTTACAAGTGTTGAACTTACTTGAACTTGTTGGGTAGTGCTTGAGTTTGTTGCTCATGTACTCCGTAAAACATTGGTAGTTAGGCGGAGTCAAGCTTTGGATGGAGTGTTCATCCTTTTGAACTTGGACCGGAGTGTAACTCCTGATCAAATGAGAATTGTTGAATCCAGGATGGCTATAGTGCAGCATATAGCTTGTGACACCAATTCTTCCTGTGAGAATTTTGTTGGTTCCTACCCTTGAGATAGTCTGGTGCAGCATATAGCTGTGACACCAATTGTTCATGCAAGAAATTGATTGAACTTTTGAGGCGGTATGGTGCAGTATATAGCTGCGACACCAATTGTTCCTGCAAGAAATTTGTTGGATTTTGGGATTAGCGTGGTGCAGCATATAGCTGTGAGACCAGCTCTTTCCACAAGAAGCCTGCAGGACTTTGGGGACGAATTAGTGCAGCATATAGCTGTGACACCAGTTCCTTCCATAGGCGGCCTGTAGGACCTTAAGGTCGGTATGGTGCAGCATATAGCTGTGACACCAATCCTTTCCTCTCAAGGAGTTTTTTGGACCTTAGGGTCGGTATGGTGCAGCATATAGCTGAGACACCAATCCTTTCCCCCCAAGGAGTTTTTTGGACCTTAGGGTCGGTATGGTGCAGCATATAGCTGAGACACCAATCCTTTCCCCCAAGGAGTTTTTTGGACCTTAGGGTCGGTATGGTGCAGCATATAGCTGTGACACCAATCCTTTCCCCCCAAGGAGTTTTTGTTGACTCCGTTTATGAAGCGTTGTTGCATGTTGGTTGATCTTTATGGAATAAAGAGTTATGCATCTGTGCTTCAATTTTTGGAGCCGTTGTTTTATCTGCATGGGAATAAATTCTGCCATGGATAATCAATTCAAAGTTAGAGTGAAGATTGAATACAGGAAGGCATTTCATTAATAATGGAACTACATAAAGGGCTGAGTTGGGGTATATCTTTTCGAAACCCTTTCAAGGAAAGCATACATAGGAAGATCCTTGAGTTAGGAAGAAAATATCATACCATATTACCCAACTAGCTATAGTATATGCGTAAATTTAAAATGTTCCATTTATTCCTGACCGGAGTGCCATCTAAATTTTCTAGGCGGTATGTGCCTTTGCCCAAAACCTCGATGACTCGGTATGGACCTTCCCAGGTTGGTGCCAATTTGCCTTGGTGTGCAAATTTGTTGCCAATATTGGCCCTTCTTAGGACCAAATCTCCTTCTTTGAAACGGCGTTCAAAAATGCGTGTGTTATACTGTTTGGCGGCCTTTGCTTTGACAGCTTGGTCTCTTACAAAGGCTTCCTCTCTCAACTCCGCCAAAACCTTGAGTTCATGTGTGAGGTTCTGTTGATTGGCTTCTTCGTTGAAATGGAGGACTCGAGCTGAAGGGGCTGCCAATTCAATGGGAATGACAGCCTCAACTCCATATGTCAGCCGATATGGAGATTCATTCGTGGTGGAGTGAGGGGTTGTTCTGTATGCCCATAAAACATGGCACAGTTGATTTGCCCAATCTCCCTTTGCCTCACCGAGGCGTTTCTTGAGGCCCTTCAAGATTTCTCTGTTGGCAACCTCTGCTTGTCCATTGGTTTGAGGGTGTTCCACAGAAGAGAAAATCTGCGTAATGCTGAGATTTTCTAGAAGTTCAGTGAACTTGCGATCTGTGAACTGGGTGCCATTATCAGTGACTATGCGTCCAGGGACTCCGAAACGTGCAATGATATTTTCATACACGAACCTTCGAGTCCTGGCTGACGTTATGTGCACCACTGCCTCTGCCTCAATCCATTTGGTGAAATAATCAACACCAACTATCAAGTATTTGATACCGCCGGGCGCAGTTGGGAATGGACCCAAGATATCCATGCCCCATTGATAGAAAGGCCAAGGCGTTATTGATGATGACATTTCCTCCGCTGGAGTGTGGTGGAGATTTGCGAATCGTTGGCATTGATCGCATTTTTGAACATACGAGGCGGAGTCATGCTTCAGAGTGGGCCACCAATACCCCGCCCTGAGTATTTTTCTCATTAGACTCCGTGCCCCTGGGTGATGTCCACACTGCCCTTCATGGACTTCTTCCAAAACAGCTTGCACCTCGTTTTCATTTATACAAATTAGGTAAGGAACAGAAATTCCTCGGCGGTATAACTGTCCGTCTAGGAGTGTATAATAGGGTGCTTCTTTCTTTAGTTTCTTTCGCTCAAGATCATCCGTGGGCAATTGTCCATTAACAAGGTAACGAACTATTGGTGCTACCCAGGAATTGTCGTCAAAGGAGCGGCTCTTAATCATATGTACTGATGAAGGAAAGGAAATGCTTGGCTCTGTCAAGGTACTCTGTACAACCGTAGTTGTGCACCCCTCCTTCTTTGTGCTGGCTAACCTGGAGAGGATATCAGCACGTGTATTCTCTTCGCGGGGTACATGCTTGAAAGTGACTTCATTGAAGCGCTACTTTAACTCATTGACGCAGTCCAGATATTGTTGTAGCAGGGGTTCTTTAGCCTGATACTCACCAAGAATTTGTGAGATGACTAATTGAGAATCACTGCATAGGGTAACAGTTTTGGCCCCAATATCTTGGGCTGCTCTGAGTCCGGCCAAGCAGGCTTCATACTCTGCCTGATTGTTAGACGTAGTGAAGGTGAAGTGTAATGAAATTTCAAGATGTACCCCGTCATCACTTTCTATAACAATTCCTGCTCCACATCCTTTGCTGTTCGAAGACCCATCGACATATATTGTCCAATGCGAATGATCTGCATCTGGGCTAGAGCCTGTTAATTCAACTACGAAATCTGCTAGGACTTGTGCCTTGATAGCAGTTCTTGGCTCGTAAGATATGTCGAATTCAGAGAGTTCTATGGCCCATTTGATCATCCTTCCTGCCAGGTCTGGTTTGAACAATATAGTACGGAGCGGCAAGTTTGTGCGAATCAGGATGGGATGTGCATGGAAATATGGTCTTAGGCGTCGTGAGGCCCAAACAACTGCAAGTGCTGCCTTTTCAATTTTCTGGTAACGGCACTCTGCACCATGCAATGTTCTACCAGTGAAGTACACCGGTCGTTGGCCTTCAACTGTTTCTTTGACCAGAGCCACTGCCAGCGCTTCATCTGAAACAGACAAATAAACAATGAGTTGTTCGCCTGGGCTTGGTTTGACCAGGATTGGAGGGCTGGCCAAGACATTTTTCAAGCTTTGGAAGGCCGCCTCTTGCTCTAGGCCCCAATTGAATTTCTTATCCTTCTTCAGCATTTTGTACAAAGGAAGAGAGCGATGAGCCATTTTTGGCATAAATCGTGCTAGAGCAGCGATTTTGCCATTGAGGGATTGTACCTCCTTCAATGTTTTGGGGCTCTGCAACTCTTGAATTACTCGACATTTATTAGGATTAGCCTCTATGCCTCTTTGTGTTAACATGAAACCCAAAAATCTGCCCCCAGGAACAGCAAATGTACATTTTAATGGATTGAGTCTCATGTTGTATTGTTGTAGGCGTTGGAAAATGAGGCGTAGGTCTTCAACATGGTCTCCTCCCTCCGGGGTCTTGGCAATAATGTCGTCAATATAAACCTCTACCAGCTTTGTGTGCATACCCTCAAAAACATTGTTGATCATGCGCTGGTAGGTTGCCCCGGCGTTCTTTAGCCCAAATGGCATGACGTTGTAACAAAAGACCCCTTTGTCATTAATGAATGCTGTCTTCTCCTGATCATCCTCACACATTGGAATTTGGTTGTATCCGGAGTAGGCATCCATAAAAGTTGGGGAGAGGGTATGGATCTTTGGGACAGTATTTATTCAAATCAACGTAGTCTATGCACATACGCCATTTGCCATTGGCTTTCTGTACCATAACCACGTTGGACAGCCAGGAGGAGTAACGGAGTTCCCTGATGAACCCCGCCTTGAGGAGCTCCTCTGTTTTTTCACAAGCAGCTTTTTGCTTAGCAGGACCCATACGCCGTTTCTTTTGTGCCACTGGCTTAGTTTCAGGATACACCGCCAGGCGGTGACAACAAAAGTTAGGATCCATGCCAGGCATGTCTGCAGCGGTCCAAGCAAAAATTTCTTTATATTCATGGAGGAGTGCAATCAATTTTGCTTCCATGTTAGGCTCCAGTTTGTCATTGATGTTAGTAATTTGCTCCGGGGTGCTGCCTAAGACAATAGACTTGGAACCACCATCAGGAGTTGGTTTCAAAGGATTCAGTGGGTCTATAGAAGACTCCGCCCTGGGGTCAAGATCCACCAAATTGACGGATGCCGCCGCACTGCTTCCTTCGTTCAGTTTTCTTTTCTTAGACATGGTTTCAAGTTTCACCATGTTAAGACTCAAATTGTAACAATAGCGAGCCATCTCCTGGTCACCCCTTACAGATGAGACTTGATTATCTTTGTCAATGAACTTGATTAACAAGTGGGGGGTTGAAACGATGGCTTCCATTGCATTCAGGGTAGGCCGCCCGATGATGCCATTGTATGGAGATTTAACATCAATGACAAGAATCCTGGATTTCACAGTCCTCGCCCCAGGTTCACCATCGAAAGTGATCCTTGTATCCAAGTAGCCTTTAGTGGGCTGTTTGGCGCCATTAAAGGCTGTAAGGTCCTGTGTATAAGGCTGCAAATCAGCATCTGTTAGTCCCATGCGTTTAAAATAGTCATAGAAGATAACGTCGCAGGAACTTCCCTGGTCAATTAGGATGCGTTTTACATCCATATTAGCGATTACTGCGATAATCACTACTGCGTCATCTCCCTCAGGAACTGTAGGGCCAAAATCATCATCTGTGAAGGTTATGGGCGGAGTCTGGACCCTGTTCCTGAATGGGCGATATTCCTTACCCTTGCCTTGCACAGACAAGATCATACGATGGTGATTTTTCCTGGCGGTGTTTGAGGGTCCGCCTCCAGCGAAGCCCCCAGCAATCATATCTACAACCTGCCTTTTACCCCGTGATCTGGGTTCTGGGCTTGGCTCTCTTGGGGCGGACTCAAGAACAACGCCCTTTTGTTTTTCGGTTACCACCGTACGTTTTGGCTCCCGAGTGTTATCAGGATCAGGTGAACAATCACGAGATCTTTTCTCAAATCTCTCTGGTTCATCGTGAGATTTACCCTTGAACAAATAATGTTTCAGTTTGCCTTCACGAATGAGTACCTCAATGGTATTTTTGAGTTACTTGCACTCCTCCGTGGTATGGCCAACTAACTCATGGAACTCACAATATTTCTTTGGGTTCCCACCGCGTCTGATTGGAGGTGGACGTTGAATCCCGTAAATATTAAGGGTAGTCCATCCTATTTCACGCAAGATTTGCTCATATGACGTGTTCAAGGGTGCATAATGAGCGAAATTGAACACACGTCTATCTTGCTGTTTGAAGGGCTGGTTCCCTGCTTTGTCTTTCTGAGGTAACTTATCATTCCTGGATGATTTTTCTTTACCTTTGTCATGGTGTGGAGTTGCGGTGGGTGGTTTACTGCGTGATGCAGTGGCTTCCAGGTGCATCTCAATACCAACGTACTTGGACGCCTTCCTGCGAAATTCCTCCATTGTGGATGGAGGTCCCTTTGCCAACGACAGAGCAAAAGGTGATTTTGGCTGCATAGCCTCGATGAGGATATGCAACTGTATCGCTTCCGTCAAATCAGGAACCATGGCTGCCTCCTTATAGAATCTCTTAAGGAAATCCTTCAGAGATTCTTTGTCACCTTGCTTGATCTGAGCCAAGGTATGAGAGGTTCTAGGTGCATCCCTAGAGATCACGAAGTGGCTGCCAAAAGCTGTAGCCAGATCCTCCCATGAATCAATGGAACCTGAAGGTAAACTCTTGAACCAACTAAGAGCTTCACCTGTAAGGGTTCTGGGGAACATCCTACACATGATATCTTCTTCTGCACCTAGGAACATAGCCTCATAGATGTAAGCATCTAGATGCTTAGAAGGATCTGTTTCCCCAGTATATTTTCCTATGGAAATAGGTTGCATGGTCTGCAAATGTCTGGGGACATGCGCATTCATGAGCCTTTTAGAAAATGGGATACTCATCTTGTATCCTGAGGGGGATGCAATTGAGCCTGCTCTCCTCCCCTCTTGATGTTGTGCATTTGCCAGTGGAAGGCTTCGTTGCTCTTCCATGTAAGTAGGGATGCGAGAGTAGCTGGGAGTGCTTGATTCCTCTTGTGCATGCGCCTCATGATGCGGCTGTCTTGCAGGACCTGCTCTCTCGTGAGTGTGATTTGCCTTTTCACGTCGAAGCTTAGCAATTTCTTCTCTCAGCATCCTAATCATGTCGGCTCTCGGATCTGGAGAATCAGCATGCGTTGCTTTTTTGTGAGCATCGTTATCAAAATTGAGACGTCTAGGATTGCGTGGAGGAGAATCCTCAGTCTGCACTTCTGGTCCTGGTCTTTCCATTAATGATGAATGTAATGGAGATTGATCAAAGATTGTGGGAATACCAAATTTACAGGTTCCACTGGGCGTGCCAATGAACTGTTCTATACAGGGGGTGTAGAAGTATGTTTGTTGAACAATTCAAAATGTATATAAAATGTCAATCTGATACAAAGCAATGTGCGTAAATGTACAGATAAGGAGTGTCTTTGTATGTTGAGGCGGAGTGCAGTATGCGCGGGCAGTGTGCAGTCCGCCTGACGGGATCTTCTTTGTCTTGACCCGATTGGGGGTGGTACCTACAATCGTTCTCCGACGCTCAAGTCAGTATTTCAGAATACTTAAAGACTTAGAAAGCAAATCTCAGAGAATTATGCAAGTAAGAGAGTGTAAGGTTCAGAATTGGGGATCCCTTATACCTTTTTGATAGAGGTTTATATACCTGTTACTGGTGCTCCATTATTGGTAGGACCCGTTCCTTGTTTTCAGGCATAATGCTAAAAAGGTGGTGGGTCCCTGCGCCGTTTACAAGCACCATTATTGTAGTAGGTATCTCCACTTGTCTGGAAAGCGTCAATGCTTTATTATTTTATTGTTATTCCCCTTTATGTGTGACAGCGTGATTCCCATTATTAACCTCTCAAGACAGAGTCAATCTCGTGCCGGGGTTGTGAGTATGGGCTCGCTACGCAGTATGGGAAATTCAATATTCCGCCAGTATTGAGCCTATGGCTTGGCGGAGTAATATGCATTGGGAACATTTCATGCATGTGTATAAGATATTCAATATTTTCCACCTTGGCGGAGTAACAAATTTTGGCGGAGTTACGTTCCTTGGTGGAGTAACATGCCTTGGCGGAGTAGCATGCCTTGGCGGAGTTACGTTTCTTGGCGGAGTAACATGCCTTGGCGGAGTTACTTACCTTGGCGGTATGCACTCCGTATAGAAGTAATCGTAATGTATTTGAAGTGTACTTCTCTTTATTCAAAATGCTGACCTGGCAAAGCATTAAAGCCATGCTCTTGGGGGCCGGTGTTAGGACCGGATCAAGTTATTTTATGTATCTTATATAACTGACAAATGATTATCCTTTTACGTAGGTACAGATGGCATCATAGCAAGGCTCAAATTCCTCTTTTAGGAGGCAGAGAGGTGTGACACAAATGTCTAGTGTCACTTTTAGAAGGTATCAGGGAGATCGATTACATGTTGACACTGACATCAACACAGGGATATCATTTAGGCCGAATACGACCAAGTTTAGCAGTTACCTAGGGTTTTGGCCGAGACTCGGGTCTCTATTCTTCTTTCACATTGGGATCATGTAGAAAAAGTCCTAAACAACCAGATATGGAAGGACATTATGATACATTACTTTGCATTTAAATTGTTGTACTTCATTCACTTGTGTTTGGGATATATTATGTTTGATTGTGATGCTAACTAAATTATGTTTTTTCATTATAGAGTGCTTAGGATATCCCAATAGTAGATACCCTAAGAAGGAAGGTACTATCTAGTGTAGCTGAGAGGTAAAGGGCCCATAAAACCAGATTCACTCGTGTATACATTTTTGGAGAGCACAAGGGGGAGTTTACTGGTGAGAAATAGGAGTCTATCGACCGTGAGACATGAGATGCCTTTGTTGCATCTCGATAGTCTATAGACTTTATGGTAATATATAGGTCCTTTATTTTACGGTCTTATTTTATTTTCATTTGATTCCTAAAACTCATTTTTTTTTGTAATTGAATTAGGTAAAAAGGAAGAAGGCGTAGGAGATTTGAGCGAAGAACGATTGTCCCCACAGACTATCATATGGAGGATATCGTCTTCTTGAGTAGCAGATGGTTGCAGAGAAAGCCAGCCAAACCCCCTCTGACGCTAAGGTTATTGATCCTTCTTCTCCCCTATTGCACCATGAGAAATGGAAATGAGCACGTACCAAGAAATTAGGTGACTATACTTCTCCACAGGCACAACAGGTTATGGAGAAAATTGTAAGTATATAATATCTTAGCAAGAAGTTTACATTTTATATTTTAACATTTAAAGTTGATTACTGATTATGGTTTAATTTTTTATCTTTTGTAGGATAAGTTAGTAGTTGCATCTACATAAAGGTCTTTCGTTGTTGATGGTCAGCAGGATATATTGACTATAGCCATTGGTAGACTATAGCACTCTAGTATAGTCCGGGCTGCTAGTAGAGGCCACACTATATGTAGTGTGTATGACCAATCTACCACATCTTCATCATCAGCTTACATGTACAGGATGTTTAAGTCAAGGTTAAGTAAGGACAAGGCTCAGCTTGCTTCTAAGTACGATGAAAAATTTAGAAGCTTGCATCAAGTTATGGACATACAAGCCTAACAGGTTCAATATTTGACCGATAAGTTACAGGCCATAGCTCCCATGTCACACCATGTATCTGTCCTTGTATTTGTACTATACCTGAGCTGGTGCCTATTAGCACCAAGGGTTCGTGTGTGGGAGCAGATCCTGATGGTCATAACATTGGTGCCGATATTAGGGAGAAATGTTAGTTGTTTATTGATAGAGTTGATGGCCTGGTTGCCCTTGGGATGGTAGTATAGGGTTGCTGGTTCACGGGCAACCCTTGCTGGATGGCATGTCAAAGGTATCAGTAGTGCAAGTTATCACACCTGACATGGTTGTTCTGGTGCCTACGGAAAAGGTATTCTATGTTTCAAAGGCGCTTTAGCAGTTCCTCATGTAGCCCACATCATTGTTGAAGGTTGTTGCTAATCAGGTATGTTTAAAAATAATTTATTTATTTATTTAATTTTATATGTATATATTAGTATATCTACCTATTAATTGTTACTTATTGTTTATGCAACTTATAGGGGAAATTCAAAGTTCCAGCTCTTCCTTAGGTGGATCTCATACGGTAGCTATGGAGAGTATGTGCTGACATGTATGACATATTTGGTGCCCAAGAACAAGAACGTGTTCGGTAGCGCAAGCAATTTTCCCCTTTACATTGATCAGAATAACCTATCAAAGATAACAAAGGAGATGATCATGCTCAACATCTCTATTCTACAGCTTTGGGAGATGTAAGTACTTACGCATGTAAACGTATATTTATTTGTTTTATGTGTACTAATCTTTTTCAGCATATATGTATGTTGTAGGTTCATGTACGACATATGTGTGGCTGAAGGGAAGGATGACACATATGGATTCTTGGAGCCTAAGTCCATACAAAGGAGTGGTAACAAACCCATAGAAACCCAAGCTTACATTGGATGTCTAAGTCAAACAAGAGAGTTTATTTGGCACCATACATTGCCAAGTAAGTTGACACTATTTGTAGAGTGTGTGTATGTGTGTGTATCATTCACTAATCTGAGTACTTACTCAGTTCCTTTTCATTTCAGTGCTCACTGGCTACTTGCAGTTATCTATCCAACAAATAATATTATAGTATGCATTTGTTCAGTTCATGATTCAGTTCACATACAATTTAAATTATGTGTTGAAATGTAAGTTAACATTTGAACTTCTACTATAGACAACAAACAAATTTGTTTTTAAAGACATTTCTAATTGGTGTTCTTTTTTTTTCAATATGGCAGTAAATAGATATAATTGATTAAAGGGCATCAACACAAAGAAAAAATTACAATGGCTATACCCAAAAGTAAGTACACTTCTTCTATAGATTTTATTTTTATATTATGAAGCAAATACTAACATAAATTTTTATTTTGTATATGTATTATGCAGTATCATAGACATATGGGTAATCATGAGTATGGGTACTATGTCATGAAGATAATGCAGACTATAATTGAAGCAAACATAGTGGATTCATGGACAATTGTAAGTTTCGTAAATAATTCTTTAATCTTTAACAAATTTGGGTCATTAAGTAATAGTACATTTGTATATGTAATAACTAATATATGTATATATATACAAGTTTTTCAGGACTGGTCACCATACACTACCAAAGACATCCAAACAATTCGGGAGGAATGAGCTGCATATTTTCTCAAGGTTAGGGGACAATAGTAATATAGATATATAAATATAAGTTAGAGTAGTTTGCATATATATGTTAGGAATAAAATAAACTTACATTCATGATAATTTTATTGGAAATTTAGTTTTTGTATTTGTTACTGCGTTGGGACTGTATTTTGTACTGTGTGTAGGATTGGGATAATACAAAAACAAAAATGATATTAAAAAAAGTCCCACGTACAAACTTGGTTCTCTCTTTAATCGAGTTCTTAGGTGGTCTATGAACTCGGTTAAAGCTTAAACCGAGTTCATAGGTTGCCCAGAAATAAATTTGAACACGGTTATGCCCTGAACTGAGTTTGTAGGGTGAATCTATAAACACATTTCTGTAAAAGAACCTCTATATCTATAAGCATGGTTTGTATGAAACAGAGTTCATAGATGTACCCTATGAACTCGATTGTAAACCGAGTTCAAACCTACAAACACAATCACAATGAACTCATTTTAGCAACCGAGTTCGTAGCTTAATTTTAACCGAGTTTATAGACCCTTTTTGCACTAGTAATAGTTTTATTTTAATTGGACTAAATTAAAACTATTGGACCTAATTCATTTGAGTAAAAAGCCCAATCACTAATAGTACTCATCAGGTGAGACTCGAACTTATAAAAATAAAGCATATGATACTCATTAGTAAGTGACGATTTTTAAGTGAGACTATTCAAATCAAAATTCGTAAAGGGTTATGAAACATTATTGTCATACTAATATTAAGATATGAAGTGATCTAGTAAGAGTGTCTATAAGAACTTTTGTAGAGACGGGGTTGCATAACTACTTTATTTTTGTTTATTCTACGATATAAGAGGTAACCTCTTTCACATTTTTATTTTTTGCTACTTATTTTAAGCATTATTTTTACAAGATTAATAAAAATCCAATGTGTTTCCACTTTTTGTTCATTAAGGATTTGCTAACAAATAATTCATGGGTGAATGTCAACATCACCCTAGCTAAGTTTTTGGCTAACTCTCCAATAATCAAATCATAAATTAACTTGCAAGAATTTCTAAATAAAACCCATCATTTTATTGAAACATTTTATGAGCCTTGTTGAAATTTCCTCAGTAAAACCAGCGTCATAAAACCTGATTTTAGGAAAAAAGAATACCTATTTACAAACTAGTTCCATCTCAAAGCTATAATATCTTCTTAGATCTTAAGCATTCCAAGTTCTTGGCATTTCAATGTGTAACATCCCAGAGTTTTCAGGAAAGGCATGTAGGGCCATTTGTTATGTTTTGTTGCTGCTTGAGGATATTTGTTTGTGTTTGTGGGCTTTAACCAATATATGTGTGACAATTGTGAGGGCAGTAAGGCCCTATTATATGGTGATTGGATGAGTTTGTGATAATGATGAATTATAAAAATATGCATGTGGTGAATATATTTGGTGATTAAATAATTAATTTATAATTAATTAAGTGATTAATAAGAGAAATTAAGATAATAAGAAAGGAAATAAAGGCAATGATGGTGATGTAATCTAGATTGGTGACATGATAGGACTATATAATAATTTCAAGAATAATAAAAGGATTCTAGAAGATACCTTGAAGGGCATGTTCATCGAGAAAGTTATCAAAAATCGAACTGGGAGTCGAATTGAGCGACAAAAGGTACCGAAAGCCCTAAGGTAAGGAGAAAGCCCGTTGTCTCTGATGTTGGATCGAATGCATCCTTGAGGTTTATTTTTGGATTCCTCGAGAATCGGTTTGAACCCTGACCTTATTAGTTTTACCTTCAAACCTTGTTTGTGAATTGAGTCTTTGCACATGTTGGATTATTTTTGACGTAATTTATTCTCCCGGTGTCAAAAAATTTTGATTCTTGTTTCTATATTTTCATATAGAAACCCTATACAATGTTTACGTTGGGTCCAAAGCCAAGTTTGTTATGCATTTGTCCCAATTTATAAAATAAGTTATACCTTGTTGCTTTCCTTGATCCATTTGCGCACCCATTAGTATTTTGGTTAGAATTTCTTCGTTCGTGACTGGAATCGATCCATTTTTCTTTTATAATTTTCTTGATTCAATTATCTACAACTTTGATGAAGGCCTCGAAAATTAATTCTTCACCATTTTCATATAGTTTAAGTTCTAAGTTGCTATTTTGTAAATTCATCACACCCTAAACAACATTTGCTGTTTAGGACATATCTTCCTCTCCCGATATCAAAATATTTTGAGTTATAGCTCATTTCGAAGAGAGGGAAAAAATATAAAACTTTCATGTTGTCTATTTTTACAAATTCCCATCCTAAATCTAATTATATATTTCGTTAATTCCTCTTAAAAATCTAAGCTTTATAATAAAATATTAATTTGAACCTTTATGCCTTTTTATGTGGAACCTAAACCCAATCCCGCTAAATTCTCTTTTTGTGCCTTCTAGAAACCTTGTGTCATGCTTCTTACAATTAATTTCCCCATGCATATATTCCCTTTATCATTGGTTGCATTGCATGTCTTGTACCTTAAATATTTTACTCTTAAACTTAAAACATTATTAAGTTACATTTCCTTGTGTATTTTTCCTATCACTTTTCCCCCTCTCATTCGACCACCTCACTCTCATCTCTATATCTTGTCATTTCATTCAACAATTGCATCACTCTCTCACTCGGTCTCTCTCTTGCTCACTAAGCAAGCCATTCCTTCTTTTCTTTCTCCCTCCGCGCAACAAACCACCACCACCGAGCATCACCACTAGCCACCACCCCTTATTTTCTTCTCTCTTCTTCAAGACCAACATCATCATTCCCACCCTCCGCATCTTAGCATGCTCTTTCCTTCAAAGATCATCCAAAGACCTAACTCCCCCTTCTTGTCTTGTGTGAACCCAAGAGTACCTCTCCTCTTGCATGCCACCTTTTTCGTGATCCAAACCACCATCAAGCTTCATGCATATTGATTCCTTTCCATTCTCAATATTATCAAGAATTTTAGAGCTTTCTCTCTTGATTTAAACTTGGCCGAGACACCCTCATAGCAAAAAGAAGGGTTTTTTCGTTTCTTCAAGCTTAAGGGCACCATCACCATCCTTCTTGAAGCTTTTAGAGGTCTTTGGAGTGTAAGGAAACAAAGCCAAGCATTATCACCCTTCTCTCTTTCCAACCTAGGTGCTTGAGCATGAGGTAAAAGGGGACTCACCTAATAAATCTTGATCCAAACATAGAGTTAATGATGATAGATGATACATTGAGCAATTACATGTTGATTTTGTGAACTTGGGATGCATGATCATAATGCTTGATAATACGGTGATGATGATCTTAGATTTTCATTTGATAAGTATGTGCATGTTCATTCTTGGTGGTGTTGAAAAATATAATGACTTGATGATATGGTGAGGTCTTGGCCGAGAGGTCCTAGATGGATATGTAATAATTCTTTGGCTTGAAAATGCATGGTTAATGTGTTGTATGATGGTTTTGATAGTTAGATAACTTGTTACATGTGGTAGTGTTTTTGGCCGAGGGATATATAATGGAAGTATGACCATCTTAATGCTTGAAAATGTGTCCTTGGTGCATGTATAATGTGTTATATAATGTCTTGGGTGAATTAGATAAATTTTGGATGTGTTTTGCTTATGGCCGAGAGGCCCTATACATGTATATGATAATTTCTTTACTTGAAAATCTAAAAATTATAAAAAATGGAGTGATGTTAAAAACTGAAATCTGAAGGTGTTAAAAACTGAAAAGAATGGGTGTTAAAAGTCAAATATAGCAGGTGTTAAAAGCTGGAGTCAACAGGTGTTAAAAATTGGAATCAACAAGTGTTAAAAGTTGGAGTTAACAGGTGTTAAAGGTTGAAAACTATAGGTGTAAAAAGTTGAAAACTGATGGTGTTAAAACTAAAAATCTACATGTGTTAAAAGTGGTATTAAAAACCCTTAAGTGATTTCATATGCATGTTTAGCTTAAGAGAAAATATCATTGAATTATTGTGAACTAAATAAACGTATAGAACTAATTGAAGAGTTTTATGAAAATTCATATGCTAAAATTTTAGAAAGATTTAGGAAGATTTCACTTTAATTATAATATAATCAATTAGTTAATGATTTTAGAACAAAGAAATTTGTTTATTCAAAGAGTAAAAAAGGGAACTTATTTTAATAAGGAAACAAGAAATGGTCATGTACTGAATTTTAAGAATTTAATAAGTGCTAGTGAAAATTTTAGTAATTAATTGATTAAAATAAATATTTATTAACCTTAAGTAATTGGTGTACAAAACTAGTATTGAAAGATAAGGTTTTAAGCGTATAGATGCCTAGTGAGGATTTACTGCCCTAACATTTTTGATTGATGGAAAAAAAGAATTTGTGTAAATTTATTAAACTGTAAGTTAATGTAAATAATTAAGACATGTATTAAAGTTTTGGGTGTAAAGGGTAATGGTAGAAGAAAATATATAACTTGTGCATAAGTTGAATAAATGACTTGATGTGGTGATAAATATTTTGACATGTATATTCTAAATTTGAGTGATTAGTGAGTATGATGTTCTTGAATGATGAGTTGTGGTATGGATGATTGTGTAATTATGTGGATTAAGGTACTTGATTGACTATGGTGTATTCAAGTTGTAGTGAATGATTTGATATATGAATGAATATGTGAGACACTGTCATGTTATGATTGAATTATATTAAGTAAGGTTGCATGATGAAACTAATTGATAAAAGGTAGATGGATGTGTGTTAAATTATTTGATGATTTCTGTGAATTTCTGATGAGTTTGGTCATGAAAATATGCCTGTATGATGCTTGTCTACGGATTGAGACTGACCTATGAATTCTGTGAAAGTTGAAAATAATGACTTGATTAGTGAAAGATGATAATGGGAAATGAATCAGAAGTCCTGGTAGGGTCTATGGGATAAAGTGTGATTGTGGTAATGGACGAGGTTGTGATTTCAGGAAATATGTGACGAACGGGTATAATGCCCTTACCCATGTGAATTTGTTGATGATTGATTAAATGATACGAATATATGAATGGCCCTGAGTATGGAAATGGATAAGGATGTGAGTGTATAATGGTTTTTATCCTTAATCGTAAGAATTAATCTTTGAAAATAAAGAAAATTGGTACGTCGGTCTGAAATATTTTCTATTTCTGGGCAGTATCTAATATTTTATTATTTTATAAGTATAGAATTTTAAAAGCTAAGTGATTTTGGCTTTGAAACTATCTAAATCGAAGTTTTCCACTATAAATATATGAGGAATAAGCTTTTTGTGAAATTTGAATGAGAAAGGTACTTTTGAAAATATTAACTTATCCCTTAAAACTTATATTTTAGAAAAGTATATTTTTATATTTAAGGAACATTCAAAAAATGATGATTCAAGTTGATTGTGAATTATTTTCAATGATTTTGGTGTTTTACGGAAAATCATTAGGTTAAGCAATTATTGATCAATTGATCTTGGGAGTTAGTTTAAGAGAACGAATGTTTTGTGAAAGAATAGAGTTTTGTGATTGAGATGGAATTAAGATAAGAAGTTTTGACACGTGGTTTTAAGGAGAACAAGCAATTGATGCAGGGACCTACCTAGTGACTAGGTGTAAAGAGAAAAATTAAGAAAAGGATAATGAAATTCATGCATCATTGCATAGTTGTTGAGATGTATCGAAATTGTGGCCATTTGCATTACAATGATGGGTGCACTAGAGAACCAAGTGTTGCGGTTCCATGAGAAGGAACCTTGGGGGTAACCTTGGGTTCAAATGTCTAAGTGACCTAGTGTAACACCCGATGTCGGATAGCTGTGGCAAGCCTGAGGATACCCTGACTCATACGACAGAGTTCTATGGTCGTGTAGTGTGAGATTCTGACCTTGTGTGTTGCCACGCCTGGGGCATGAGGTTTAGATCCATGTTGTGTAGGTTGTAACCCATTACCCTTGATTTGGTTATGAGAATTTGAAAGGACTCGGGCCACACTGGTTTACCACGATAAATGTTCCTCCTAGTAGACGTACTGTGGAGATGTGATTATGATGATGATGATGAGATTGATGGGCCCGATTTGCATGCATGAAACTTAACTAAAGAATATAATCATAATTGATCTAATTCATGCATAGTATTTGATTGGCTAACCCCATTTGACTTGATTATTATGAGCTTTCAATTCTGTATAGTGATTCACATGCAGTTAAGGGTACTCTATGATATTGATTGGTATTGGAACTTATGAATTGGGTGCTTACTGTGTTTGTGATTGTAAACTTCTTAGTGTATATATGTGAGACTTGTAGGAGACTGAATTGTGTTATTTTGCCTGACTGGATGCCTGTACTTAATATAGTATAGCTTGAGGCTTAATGTCACTTATGAGTGATAGAATGAATGTATCTGTGTCCTATGCGATGATTAGATTTCCAAGTGATTGTGTAATCTGATAGGTGTCTAGTTTGCATTAGTTTTAGGGTTCTTGTGTTATCATTTTTAGTTTATTTGTGTTAGTTTTTCTCCTTAATCCCATTGATTTTCTTTTATTCCGCACATGCTACTTAGGTGTCTATGTTTTGTAGGAAATGCTTTGTTATAGGTTCATAAACAAGGAAACAAGGGGAATTTGATGAAGCATTGGATAGACACAAAGGATTCAAGACATCAAAAGCATAAAAATAAAGCCATGTAGAGCCTTGGAATGCACTATAGAGAAAGGATACATAAAAAAGAGCACCCCAGGAGCATTTTGGTGAAGTTAAAAAAATCCCACTGCCAGTGGGAAATTCCTATTGCCAGTGGATTCCACTGGCTTGAGCCAAAATGCGTAAAACTAGAGACAGAAAAATCCACTGGCCGTGGACCTTGCTGGAAAATGGAGTTTTATGCAAAGAAAAAACCCACTGGTCGTGGGAAATTCCCACTGGCCGTGGTTCTTGCTGTTTGGAAATCCACTGCCAGTGGATTTTTCCTACTGACTATGGATCTTGCTGCCTGGAACCTAGAATTGAAGATTTTTGGACCCCTGTCACGATTCACTGGCCATGGGTTTTTCCCACTGCCAGTGGATTTTGCACGTTCTGCATTTCATTTATTTTGTGGAGTAGTTTCTTAGGGAAAGGGAAGGGGGCACTCATTGGAAACACAAACAAAGACTTTAGGCACTTTTTAGGGGAGAAAATTAAGAGCTTTCTCAGGGGATTTCAAAGGAGATTCAAGGACCAACACCAAGGAACATCGGATCGCAGCGTTTTGGGTGAAGATTTAGAAGACAAAAGTGAGAACTTTTCTTTTATTTTCAGAATCCTTATTTTGTATTTGGGTTTTCTCCTATGTTGGCAATTGAATTTATGGCTTGTTGCTTCATAATTAATTCTATGATGAACTAAACCCTTTCTCTTGGGATTAAATGGGTAATATGCATATGTATTGAATTGACTATTTTTTATTTTCTCCCTTTTATGAAATTTATGTTTTCTATTCAATTTCATGAATGCTTAATGCTTCTACAAGACTTCAAGAATATTGTTTGAAAGCATGAAATTGAACCTAGAATCTTAGGTATTGCGAAAGTATGCGAGATCTTTTGAGGGTTAATGGGTTTTCATAAAACATAATGGATTTAGTTTATAAATCGAATTGGAAATTAGGTACATTAGTAAGGCTTCGAGAGAAGGTTGCTAATTACATTAGGAAAATCTACTTGAGAAACTAAATTTTATAATTGGGGAAGTGAATTGCATGAAATTAGATACTGGCATATGAACCTCTTAATTCCCAAGAAATTTCCTTTGATTGATTCTTAGAAAGTAACTGATTTCAATTCCAAAAAGGCATTAAGTTTTATTTCTATTTTTAGTTTGATTTAAAGTAATCCTTCCTTTAATTGAACCAATTTGTCTGGATAATTGAATCATAGTAAACCGGTACTTGGGCACAATCCCTGTGGAGAACGATAATCTTTTATATTACTTTGATATCTCGTGCGCTTGCGGTTAGCTATCATCATCCATGGGTCATAGAATGAATTGATTATGGATTGAGTCATATGATACATATTAGTATTTGACGCAGTAAGAGGTAATTAGGATATAACTTGTGGTGTGAACTGCTAGGTGATAAATAATGATCATGTTATGTATATGGGGAAATGATTCCCAAATCTCTATATGATGTATAGATAATATGGTGAGGGTAGTCATCAGAGATGACAGATCTCCTGATGAGATATGGACAAGTAGGGATGTGATTTCACCTTTACATTTTGGTTAGGATATTTCGTGGACCGAGATGGAGATAATGTATCTGTAACGCAGTGGTTAATGGTAATTTTCGTCCTATTCTTGAGGAGATCCCAGTTAAGCCTGACGTTCGTTCGGTAGAGCCACCTTCTTATGATAAGGATGTTAAGGTTATAGAGAGTACAATCCAGAGGTATGGTTAGCCTCCTCGTACTTGAGGTCTTGCTTTCTTTCAGCAGATTGTGGAGGACGAGTCTCGATCTCATCCTTCTGAGCCTTCAGGGTTGAGCTATACATTGTTCAATCTACCACACTAGAGTATGTTCCTGAGTTGGAGGAGCCTACAGAACCAATGCCAAAGGAACTAATTAAGGAAGAGGATCGTGACGAAGAGTTTCAAGAGTCCCTTATGGAACAAGATGAAGAAGAAGAAGTACAAGATTCACTAATGATGGAGCATTTCTTATCTTGTTACGAGTGGGATACATCTCTTGCCTTCCTGTATCATGACTACCGCTGCTACCAATATGATGACCTTGGTGAGCAGGGAGACATGAGTGAGACAGCTAGGGATCTTCTTAGGGCTGCTTTTATTTGTTTTAGGAGTCAGTGGCTGAGGGAGCCTTGGCCTTGTGAGAGATCCCCTAGTTCGGTTGATGATGGGGAATTCGAGTAAGAGTGATGCTCAAGTTTAGATTCCTATGGAAAAAAGATTGGCGTCAATTAGCGATGGAAACAGATTGAGTTTTGGAAAGGATTGTCACTAGGGTAATCCGGTTATCTTTTGTACTAGGTAGTCGCGTTGTATTTTGTTATATGGGAGCTCATGTGCCCTTGACTTCATTTGAGTATGTACACCTCATTGAATCTTGTAATGAACTGATGTTATTACTAGTGACATGTGATGGTCAACCATGTTTTATATTTTATGTTTGATACGTACATGAAAAACCTTCTCATTTTTATAACTCTCGTGACACTCTTAGTCAACTGAGGTAACCAGGCGTAAGGATTATCTTAGTCAAATACGAATGTCACACAATGCCCTTCAAAGTCTCTAGGTATATCCACATTTTTACGTTATCTAGTATACTTGGTGTTAGAACTAAGAAGACTTTTGAAGAACCTTTAGATTTGTTGATAACCAACATCAAGCACCTTAATCAAGTTATGAATTGTTAACATTTAATAAGGTCATCTAAGTGTTTTAGGATATAAAGCACTAGTTATAAATCAAAGGGGGAGCTCGTATTCAATAAGTCTGGGAAGACAAAACTAAGAAGGATATGCATCAAAGAAAGTCACAAAGTATAGGAACACTACTCAAAAGAAAAGCGCTCATATGAACTTATACCAGACCTAGACTCATCAAGCCATACTGCAAGCCTCAAAGAGTCTGAAAGAATTCACTTCTCAAGAAAACCTTCATCAACTAGACTTTATCATGCTGCCAAGATAAAAGCTGCCTAAGACCTCTTTCAAGCTCGTAAGCAAGGATCTAATTACCTTTCGAGTTTGAGTCTCATCATCAACATCTTATGGTTCACCAGATCTCAATCTAGTTTCAGATGATTCCTCTGATCAAAACAAGTCTGGACCTATATATGATGACTCAATAAAGCATCTTTCCTTCTCAGCATAAAAATATATCATAAGAAAGGAAACTCTAAAGAACAGAAAATCAAGATTCATCTCTCGATGAAGAACTTTCCATTTTAGTGAAACTAACTCTATGCCTACAACTACACGAATCTCAAAAGCTCTCTAATCTATGCTCATCATGAAGAATAAATCTCTCTAAAAATAAGCATTTGAATGATGCACTTTTCAATGGTCATCTAACGAATCTATCTCTCTTAGCGGAAAAATGCAGAAAAATCCTATATATTACAATCTTCTTCTCAATAGAGAAGGGTGTACGCATGAGAGACTTATTAGAGTGGTAGAGAAAGATGTAAGAGAGAAGAAATATCAAAAGAGATCTTCAAGTTAGAAGATCATAGAGAAGAAAAGAAAAGAAAAAGAGAGCTTGTGAGAGAATATCAGAAAAACAAAGATGGGCATATCACACAAAAGATAATGTGATCAAAGTAAAAGGAGAACACACAAGCCCTAGTTATTTGTGTATAAAAGCTCTAGAAGAAGAAGGCTTATTTTAATTATTTTAATATTTTCAATCTCTTGTAAACACAGGTCTGATTGACCTGTTGGGAAACACTATTAGCCTGAAGAGGCTTTAGAAAGAATACTTAGGTTTGAGCCAATAGTGGCTTGTAAAAGAATACTTGGGTTTGCCCTAGGAGTGGGTGTTTCTAAAAGAATACTTAGTTTAAGCCAGGAGTGGCTGGAGTCTACAATACTCAGAAGCACAGGTTGTGCTTAAGCCAGTAGTGGCTGGAGTCAATAATACTTATGGGCTCGGTTTGGGCTGTTCATGTAAAAGAGATATTTTACATAATGGAAAAACCCTTCAAGTCTGAAGGTACTGGATGTAGCTTGAGTTGGAAGTGAACTAGTATAAATCTCTTGTGTGTTGTTTTTCTTCTTATCCTTTGCATAAGTCTAGAACATTCTTGCTCATATTTATTTCCACCATTAGTCTGGTGATCATTTTGTTGTGTAATACGTTTTTCATTTTATATGCCTCGTTTAAAGAAGTGAAAAGTGGATAAACTTATTCAACCCCTCTCTTCTAAGTCTATTCTCTGAACCATCACTTGGTATAGGCCTTCCTAGTTCACTTGTAGCTTTCCATCTTCTTCAGCCTAATGTTGGCTCTTCGCCATACTAAATCACTTTCTTCAAAACTTTAGAGCTTAACTTTCATGGTATATTGTTGTGCTACTTGTTACTTTCTAAGTACTTCTCTCGATATTTGTTTCTCTATTTCTTCATCTAGTAAAACAAGGTTCTCTAAAATCAAAATCTTGTTATTTTCTACAAAGTATCCATTGGCATGGACATCCCATGGATAACACATGCCTACTCCCTTCCAAGTTACTCTTCCTGTGTCACATCTATAAAGAAGTTAGTTAACACCTGTATTTTTTTATGGTTTGTTAACATTTATATTGAATCTTGTATTTTTGTAATTCCATTATCCTGACCATCATTCTTCTAGCCAAGTTTAGTTTATACAAGATATGTTAGATTGATAGGTTAACTATTACTATTATAAGGTAAGAATTGAAGTATAGTCTTAGTTTCCTGAGTATGATGACTAGAGAAAAAGCCACATTCTCTAATTTCTAATAATTAATTTTTTTATCCTAGCAAAGCTTTCCCAAGAAAGTAATAAAGAATTAAGATCTCCTTTCTTCTCTTACTAATACCCTGTTAACAACATTAGGAGATATTATGAGAAGAAGTATCATTGTATCTTTGTGTTGTGCTTTATTCAATATTAATAGGCTTGATAAGCTCTCCATCAACTTTAAAATTATTCTTCACATTTCAAAGTCCATTCAAATTTAATAGCTTTCTTCAATATACATTAAAGAGATACTACTTTCTATTGCATTTTAGGCAATAATCTATTTAGGGTTGTAATTCAGTTCAGTCTTATTGTACGTCCCTTATAGTTTCTAAGCTTTTCATATTTATCAATGTCCTATATTTTTTTGGGTGGGCTTCTATGCCTTTATGGGTTAGCATAAAACCAAGAAACTCATCTTGCTTCACTCATAAGCATTTCTCTAGGTTTGACTTTAGTTTGTGTTGTCTTAATCTATCAAAGATGTTGACCAAGTCTAGCATTGTACCTTCCTTTTTGTAGTTTTCCCAATCATATCACGTATATATACCTTGATTATCTTACCAAGTTGTCCTTCACATATCTTAGGAATCATTCTTTAATATGTCGCTCCTACAATCTTAACCCAAATGACATTACTCTATAGCAGTAAGTAATTCTTTCCATGACAAAGGTTATCTTCTCTTCATTGTATAGATGCACTACGGTCTATTTGTATCCTAAATATGCATCCATAAAGGATAAGTATCAATATATTAATGCTTTGTTAAATGAGCCATAGTCAATAAGGATCTTCCTTTCTAGTGTAAGGGTGTAAACTATTTTCTAACATTTGTAGCTTCCAAAATAACATATTAATAGAACTCCCTTGATCAATAAATATTTTCTTTACTTCATAATTCACAAGTATCTCAATTATGACTACTGGGTTGATATAAACTGGTAACTCTCCAATGTAGTCCTCATCTATAAAGGTTATTGAAGTGTGTTTCATCCTTATATTTTATACACCTTAACATTTTTTCCAACTCAAACTCACATACCTCTTTTAAGAAACTTTAGATTCTTCCCCAGGGAACTCTCTGCCTATCACATTCACCACTCCTTAAGGTTATTTCTAGGGTGAAGAATACTCTATAGGGCTTCAAGATCTTCCCTAACATCCATCACTTTCCTTTTCCTAATCATGAAAATTTTCAATGTTTTGAAGCTAGTAATAGTTCTACCAGGGAAGTTGCTTCTTCTTCTCCAGGGTGGCCTAGAGAAGCCTTAAATATAGTTATTTAGCTTACCTTTCCTTATCAAATCCTTTATGACATCTCTAAGATGCTCTTTTTCATCCATGTTGTGTGCATGGTTGTAGTGGAACTCATAATATCTGAACTTGTCTTTCCCCTAGTTTCTTAAAGGCTATTTATTATTGATTATGGAACTCTATCACCTTCTTTAAAATCTAAAGCGAGCTACTGACAGAGGGGTGTAACCTTCACACTTCTCCCAAGTTATACCTTTTCTTCGGTGGCTTATGTACATGCTGCTTGAATTGTTTCTTTCTTTTTCTCTCCCGAGTACTTTAGCATTTTTTAGTTTTCTCATAATTCTACTTTGTAATGTACTTTTCTAATCTACTAGGTAATTATTCCATGGTCTTTAGCCAAAGACTTGGTGAAGTCACTAATCTTTAGAGCTACAATCATGAGATATAAAGCTATCTGAGTATCTAGGTCATTGATAATTAGTGACTCTTAAGTGAATCTAGTAATATAATCTCTTAAGAAGTTATCTTTCCTTTGCTCCACCCTTTCTAGACAATGCGAGAACTTCAGTTGCTCTTTATTAGTGGTAAATTGCTTTAAAAAATTCCCTCTTAATCAACCCAAAAGTCTACAATTTGAGGGTAGGGAAGACACCACCTCTGGCTTTTTTTCTTAATAATTCAAAGGCTTTGCAGTTTTCATAACAGCTCTCCATTCCTACCTTTGAACAACATAGAGGAAACAAATTCCTCCATATGTTCCTAAGGATCTAATGTACCACCATAGGCCCTAACACCAATAGGAATTGAAACTCTACTCTGGGGAGGGGCAGTGTATTCATAATTTGATTTATGGAGGGATGTGGTTCCCCAATAGGATCTTAGGAATTCTCGCCTTAATGCTCACACTTTTCTGGGGCTTCAACTTGTAGTTGGCCAATTAATACAACCTGTTGTTGGATCATTGCTGGAGCCCGAGGCTTTAGCTTGTAGTTGACCAATCAATACAACCTGTTGTTGGATCATCGTTTTAGCTTGTAGTTGACCAATTAATATATGTTAGATCATTGTTGTTAAACACCTTAATATGTTAATTTAACTTAGTCTCAAATGATTTATTAGGATTTTTTGCCACTGTAGGGTAACCTTTTTTAAAAAATTAGTTTAGGGTCGTTTGTAAAGTATTTACTTGTCTGGGGCACAAAGTGTCATTTCAATCTTTGTATGTCATATTTCCGTAATACGTAACCTATTTTCATATATGCATACGACAAAATTACTGCATGGCTACCACGTGGTGCGTATGTAGTGTTTTGTAGCTGCGTAAAACATGATAGTAGTTAATATGTATGGCCAAGGGATGAAATGTCAATCTCATTTTGTATCTCCATGATGCGTTTTGTCAGGATGTCAGTTGACCCCCATTACTCACGTTGGAACTATGAAATGCAGGGGCATGCGTCATGTGTCCTTGAGTGAGTCTTTTTAACCGAGTGTGGTCCTCACCCGTTTCACCTCTCAGTTTTTACTCTCCCAGTTTTCACTTTCCTCTCCCTCTATATACGTTTTAGAGGCTCTCTCCCTTTGTTGAAATTTTCCACACCTTTCTCAAGTTTTCTACAAGTACATTTTTAAATGTTGGAATTATAGTTTAGAGATAATTATTTAAAATGTATTGCTAAATAATTTAATTAAGCTTAAGTTGCTATCAGTAATATTGTTATAGTTGTTATTATATATAATATTAATATTGTTTTAGTTGTTACTATAATAATTGATCTTGTTATAGCTTAGTGTTTAATTTTTTTAATTACTTTGTATTACTATTATTATTAAAATGTATCCTATAAGAATTTTTTTGGTAAAATATTATAATTAAAATTTAATTATTGTTATTATTGTTGTCGGTTTTAAATTAAATTAGATTTTATGTAAATGCAGTATGATCTCATTATCGCAGTCCTGTGAAGTGGACCTGAGTCCTGAAGATCTGTCACTATTGAGGTTTCAAAGCGTGCACGTCTCAGAATCAGTTTGGAATGGAAGACCATATTAAATCTTGAAATGTAGGCGTGCATTGGTTTTTTGTAGTGGTAGACAAGGTGTCCTAGAGGTGATCATGCCACTTCTACAGAGGGAAAGATTTCTTGGTGTTGGCCAACTTCATTTTTTTTAAATAGAGCCCGCCCTATTATCAGCCCTTGTTAAGAGATGGAGGCCCGAAACACATATGTTTTATATGATACCGGGAGAATGCACTATTACACTTCAAGATATGGCCATCCAGGTTGGTTTACATGTGGATGGTTTACCTTTGATAGTGGATACATCAGGTTGTGACTAGATTGTACTGGTGACTTATCTATTTGGTATATATCCCTCAAGAAGATATATTTCATGTTGGTTGCTTGAAAATGAAGTGGCTGTTAGACAACTTTTCAAATATTGAAGATCATATGGGTAACCATCTGCAATTGTTACGATATACAAGAGCATATATGGTGTCATATTTCCTGATCATTTGAGTAACCAGGTTTCATTAAAATACCTGTCATTATTGTAAGACCTAGATAGGTATGACCAATATAGTTGGGGATCTGCAGCCTTAAGCTATTTATATCGTGAGTTGTGTAGCTCAACCAAGTATAAGCGCACATCTATCTACGAGCTTCACCTATTGTTATAAGTTTGGGCCTAGGATAGATTTCCAACTATTTCTCTGACAATGCCACAACAAGCCAAACTTCTAGGGACGTTATATGCAGCAAGGTATAATGAAGTTTATTGTAATTCTTAATTTTATGCAAATGATTTCTTTATTTGAAACATGTTAGAGTTTTTGTAATGACTTCCTTTGTAGGTGGTTGGGGAGGGAAACATTCAAGGCGGTTAGGCACAACATTGATTTTTACCATCATGCATTTGACCAGATGACGTACTGATGTACGTTAGTAAGATAATTGTGTTAGGCGTATTATTTAGTGCAAATGATCGGTTAATTGTGTTAGGCGTATTATTTAGTTTTAAAATAGCTAGTGAGTTATATATATTACTAACCAGGTACGGATGGACCAATACCACATGCGTTTCCTAAACTTATGGTCTCCAGTATCGAATCAAAGTCACCTTCAACATCAGTGTCCAAATCGCTATCATGCAGAATGTTTCCTTCATCAAACTCTTCATCACCGTTACTTTCAAATTCAAGTTCAACATTCAAATCGTCATTATCTTCACTTAGTAAGCTATCATTATCATTTGTTTTATCTGAAAGGTCAACAAAAAAAAACCACAAAGAATTTATTATATATTCTAAAACAACAATAGATGCTAAACCTTAAACTAAATATATTTAACTTCATTTTGTGTTAAACATTATGAAGGGTCTTGGGTCTGATGTAACACCCCCTTATATCATGAGATATATAAGTATTCTTATTGTTTTGAAAGTTTAGAAAGATATATATATATATATATATATATATATATATATCATTCTTTATCTTGTGTATACAAGGACGTACATATACATGATTTCCTTTGAATATTGAAAGTAAAAAAATGTTGTTTTTCAATATTTTTCTATAATGACAAAACAAATTTATAGAAATCATAAATGATAAAAGATTACAGTATTATAACTGAATGATAAGGTTTATCAAAGTTTAACCTTGACCTTGTTACAATTATCCAACTTGATATTGTAATAAAGTAAATTGAAACTAAATTATAGCTCTACTATGACTGTGACCAATCATTTCCTAGTCCTCAAACCATAGGGTTTTGGAATCCTACTCTTGCCCGACCACTTTACTATCTTGTAATTTCATCATTTCATCTTGGACTGCTAGCTATACATCACATAACATATATTTTGAACACAAATTCAAACAAGGAGTGAGAAACAAAATATAATATCTTATAGATAAGACATAAGCATAAGGGTTTTCACAAACTAATATAATAATATCAGTCATAATCTCATACACAATCAATTATGAATGTAGGGTTTCCATAAACATAACAATTATATTTTCATTCACACCACCCACATAGAATGCCACAATCACATGAATGTTATGTAATGCCTTTAATGCTACTATCTCATTCAGTTTATGCATATGGGCCCTTAAAGTTTTAATTTGCACTTGGCCAACCAGGAGTTTACACTGTTCTATAATTCTGAATAATAATAACATAAATTCTTTCATGGCATATGAACAACTCAACTGACATGGAAACACTTAGAGACTAGTCAGACTGAGAAGATTTTTATTGTAAAAGTACCCGACACTAGGGAGCGACCCCAGGTCCCCTAAAGCACCGTTTCACACCTCCCATCCCAAGGCTCGCAATTAAGCCTCCTCTAATGTATCCTCGGTTTTTATAATCTGTCCCCAGGTAATATCACATCTCATTTCTCTTTAATGGTTCATGATGCATGAACTACTCGTGTATTGAGTTGGTTAAGATTTTTAGAAACTCAAGTATAAACTATATCTTCGGGGCCTACAAATCACAACATAGCCACCCCGATGAACTGCACATTTTCAAACTCTTAAATAAGTTCTGCCACACGCAGAAGAATTTCAGTACAATTTTTCTTTATCATTCACAAATGATTTGAGTTTCAAAGTCTTAACATATATTTCAAACCTTCTTTAGAGCATTTATAGGAATTTAATTTACTTTAGACACAAGTTTGAATTATTGATCTTCTTCCATCTTTAATTATAATACTTAAAAAATGTATAATATTTCTAAACACTTTTGAAATTAAAACTCTTATTTTCAAAAGTTTAAAATAAAATATTATTGAAGTATCTCATTTCCATTTGAGAATCAGATATTTTCATATCCATACATATACATATACGTATATAAATATATTATTTTTATAAAATACTTTCTTTTTTATATAAAATAACTAAAATTTAATTTAATTAAATAATTTATTTTGAAAGATAAAAGTGAGTTATAAAAATTATATACTTTTATTGAAAGTTAAGAAAAATTTCTTAATAATAATCTGAATAAATATTGAGAAATAATTTTTTAAAAATTAATACTTTAAAGAGTAAGAGATAAGTATATTCTTACTGAGTTTTAGCTTTCCGTCATGCTTGCTATATGCTCAAACTCCACATCACAAGATCATCAACCATTCATCAATTACAACCAAATATTGTTAATTATAATTAAATATCATCACTCACAATTAAATATCGATCATAATCAAATCAAATAAAAATAACACAATTACTATAGAAAATCTACACAATTTATTTCAAGGTGTCTTAATTATTAAAGTTCATTTTGAGTTATAGTAGTACAGTCCTAATGTTAGTTGCTTCATATCAAGTCAAAAATAGTCCAATGGTCATATGGGTCCATCATAGGCCAATCAACGCAAAGGTATAATTCAATCTATATCAGTTTATAATAGTTCATATAAGTCCATAACAGTCCAAATCTCGATGATACGGTATGTTAGGTTAATGAGTCATCTAAATATTTTAAACTTTATGTTAGGTTAATCAAATATGATTCATCCAAATATTTTAAACTTTTGAATAAATTTTATTTATTTACTTAAGATGATAACGTATTACTTTAAAATATAATAATTATTCATAGTTAAAAGGAGTAGGGGACTCCTCCTATTATTCGTATGTCTTTTCATATTATATTTTTATCCCACTCCCCTTACCTTGAATTGCTACCAAAAGTGAGTTCGTTTTGCGCCTCTGAGTTCTAGAAATATTAATACTAATTTATTTCAGTATAGACATAAGATAAAAATAAAGATTACTACTTAAAACAAAAATGATAATTAGTAATTATACATAGTAATAATAAATAATAAATTTTAAATAGTAACAGTAAATAATAAATTTAAAATAGTTATCATGAATAGTAACAGTAAATAGTAAATCATGAATAGTAACAATGAATAGTAAAATATGAATAGTAACAGTAAATAGTAAATCATGAATAATAACGGTAAATAGTAAATCTTGAATAATAATAATGAATAGTAAAAAGCAAATAGTAATAGTAAATTGTAAATAATAACAGTAAATAGTAATTTACTATTTAAATAGTAATTTACTATTCAGAATAGTAACTTAAAATAATATTATATCCAGTATAATAATAAATTTCTAAAACGATATAAAAATAAACCTAAAAAATATAAAAGAGAGTTATTCTTACCTTATAATCTTGGCAGAACCTCCTTCCAAAAAAAATTTCTCTCTCTTACTCCCACTATTATTTCTTTAACACTACTATATTAAGAAAATTTAATCTGAAATTATGAATTTTTTCGTTCAGAACCTCGGTATTTATAGGCAGGATTTCTACTGTGCATTTGAATATTTTAATATAAAAGTGCAATTTTTGAAATTTTCATTTTTGTTTACTGTGCAAGTTTGAAATTTTCATACATGCACTATGTTTTGTATAGTAAATGTCGGCTGAATTATTAAGCCAAATAGTAACCATTCACTCGGTATATTTTAAATATTCAAAATCAGTCCTTTTCAAAATTTAGCGATATTATATCAGAACTCGCTAATTTTATAATAAGTAATATAAAGTTTAAATTTTAAAAATCTAAATTTTTCTATTAATAAAAATTTATTGGTACATTTCTGATTTTCTTACGATTGGTAAAAATTAAGATTTTACTCAAACCGATCATTTTTAAATAAGTCTACTTGAAATGGATTTTAAAAAATTTTCTTATAATTTAACTTCACTTTCTTATAAATATTTTTAATTTTAATTACTTTATATAAATATAAAATGATTAAAAATATATTTTTTATTAAAATATTTTCAAATTTTCAAAAAATCTAGAAAATCATAAATAATACATAGATTAAAAAGTTCTAAAGAACCATAGTCTAATTCCTTTAAAATTTTATTTTAAAATTCTGATAAGAGTTAAATCATAAATATGTAAAAACATAAATATAAAAACATAAAATAAAAGTTATGAATAATAAAGATATTCAAAATTCTTAATATAATTCTCTTTATCAATGAATACTAATTAAGTCATTCTAAAATTCTCATTCAAAATACATATATATTATTATTTTTTGATTATTTTAACAAAATAATTAAATATAAATACCAAAATTTCATAAAAATATTAATTAGTTAATAATCAACTAACTAATAATAAGTGTTTTCTCATTAAAGAGATATTAATATCTATTTTCTATTTGAGTAGAAAATGGGATGTTACATCTGACCTAATGAAGACCCTACAACATCAACAAACACCTCGACCGCAACCATATCAGATTGTAACTCAAAAAGACTTAATAACACATCAAGCTCTTCATCATCATTTATTTGAAAGCTAGAAAATTTATTTTTTTTAATTGATAATTGCCCTACTAGTTAGTTGGCTAATTGTCATATTACCATCTAGTTTCAACTTACTTGAAATCTCCTATTTTAACTCTTCCACAGTAATTCACATGATTTGCATCAACTTAGTGTCCCTTTCAAACATATAACCTTTTGAAGCTTCATATTTTCACCCATTCGTGTAAATAATCAACATAATCTGGGATCCCATATTTGACAACTTGAACGTTTTCACACCCTTAACACAAAAGCTAAATTGACTTCGTAAAATTTGGATTTCAAATAAATGAACGAGACCCTTAGAAGCTGGAAGTTGTTATATAGAACGAGTGGTACAACATTTCGTATTTCCACCACACAAAATGCCACGTGCTTGTTTCCTACAGGCCAACATATTTCCATCATACGAAATGCCATGTGGCGTGCCCATAGCTAATTTGTAACTCTAAGATACAAAATGCATTTGAATTTTTGACATTTGCAAGTCATGCATGTTTCATATTATAGGGGGACGTGATTGCACTGACATTACGTATTATAGTGGGAAGTAAATACTAGGATCATGTCTTACGGAGCTACGAAACACTATATACGTGCCACGTGACAGCCATGCAATGATTTCGTCTCATGCATACACAAAATAGGGGGTACATATTATAAAAATATAAAATGTAAAAATTGAAATGACACTTTGTACCCAACTCTACAACCAACTCTAAACTATTTTTTTTTTAAAATTACCCCACAATGGCAAAAGAACCGATTTATTAATTGGTTTTAAAAATTATTTGGAATGTATTTAAAAACTGTTTTTTCACTCATGATTCACAAAAACATCCTCCATGTCAAATAAACAGTACTTGGAATAATAAAAAGTCAAGAGTACTGCGTCATTTGCAGTAGGGGTCGAAATCATGACCTCAGACATGGCGTGCCTTACGCACACACCTAATTCACTGGCTAGTGACGTCAACACTGAAACGTCACAAACTTTGATTTTTTATAATAAAAGAACAATGCATCGCTGTACCCGTTGTTTCGCTCTTCATTTATATAACGCACATATGATGAAAATGTAACACCGCATCCCATTTCAATCAGTACCTGCCAACCCGGAACTCTCTCACCTTCGTCTCGCTATCACTCAACCGACAAGAAAACCACACACACACGCGCAACACGCCACAACAAGCATAAATAATTTACTTGATTTGCTTATGGCTTAATTGCCCCGTAGGTTGTTGTCTTGTTGTCTTTCATCATTTGGCATGGAAAACAAAAAGAGGGAGGTGGGTACGGGTAACAATGAGGTGGAAGACGAGATGAAGATGGAGAAATTCTACTCGCTCTTGAGAGGTTTCCGAGACGCGCGTGATCGACGGCGAAGGGAATTGATTGAGTTAGAGAAAAACGAGAGCAACAAGAAAAAGAAGATGAAGGGTGTTACCACAATGAAAGGCAACGCCGAAGTTTCGTTCGAATGGCAAGACTTTACCACCGAGATTCAGTTTAGAAAGCCACCTTCGGTTTTTCCGAATCCGGTTCCCTGTGACACGAATAAAGACAATAACAAAGGTAAGAAGAAGGAAGCACAACATCAACAACACAAGGATCTCGCTCTCGACCTGAAACTGGCTCTGTAGCTTTCAAGTGACCGCCCCATGGCTGCCTTTATTGTTCCTAAATGTTAATCAGCGTTGAATATGTAAATTAATATTGAAATGATTTGGTTTTCTTCCAATATATATGTATCTAGCTATGATCAAGTTATAGATTAATTAACGTGTCATTTCACCGTTGATTTCAATTGTTGAGGAGTATGATGTGAATTCGACTATGGTCCCTCGTCTGGTTAAAGATCACGTTTTTTAAAAATGGGGCGAACACAAGTTGATGTATTTCATAATAGATTCGACTTGTGTTGGAACTAATGTATTACCAAAAAAAAAAAAATATAACTAATGTAAGAATGTTGATGAGTGACATGAAAAATGCTATTTTAAGTATTTAATGAGTTTTGAGTAATGTGGAAAAATAGGTTAGGTTTGGGTTAGGTTTGTTGGAGTGGTTTGTTGAACCTGTAAAAAATAAGAGGATAGGTATTAAAATCCAGTTTGTTGTCTATGGGAGTCTGGTTTGTCAACACCTTAAATAATTTATATTTTCATTTACTAAAATTAAAAAAAGTCAGGTCTCTTATTAGGGATGGCAAAACGGGCTGGCCCGCCGGGCCCTGCCCCGCCCCGCTAAAGCCCGCCAAAAAGCGGGCCGGGTTGGCCCGCCTCGCCAAGTTAAACGGGCCAAAATACAGGGCCCGCCCCGCCTAAGGCGGGCCCGGCGGGCTGGCGGGCCGGCCCGCCAAAGTTAAAATTGTAATTTTTTTAATAAAAAATATGTCAAATTAAGATTAAAAAATTAGAAAAATAATTTTTTTAAAAAAATTAAATAAAATATTATTAAAAGAAATGTATAAATAGTAAAAGATGTTACTTTTTTTTTAATTTTAGAAAATCAAAGTATATATTTTAATAAAAGAAAGTATAAATTAGTAATATTTATATATTTTTTCTTTTGGCGGGGGCCCGTCGGGCCGGCCCGTCCCGCCAAGGTTTTGGCCCGCCAAATTAGCGGGCCAGGCGGGGCGGGCCTTGGCGGGAGGCGGGCTAAAAATTCTTGCCCGCCCCGCCAAATTTGGCGGGCTTGGCGGGCCAGCCCGTTGGGCCTGGCCTGTTTTGCCATCCCTATCTCTTATGTATTTGTTTTTTTTAATAATATTCACTTTGATTACTTTTAAAAAGTATTTTTAGATTTATTATTATTTTTTATATTAATTTGACATATAATTTTTTAAAATTTGGTGGACCGACGGGTCAACTCGCTATTTTTTACAAAAAGGTTCTTATTAGGGGGTTAGCTCATCAACTCATTGTTAAGTAGGATGGACCCTATTTTCAGGCCCTAATCTAGTGAAGCATGTGTTTATATGTTGAAACAGGTTTTTGATAATGACAAACGAAGAGTTCAAGCAATCAAAGGAATGAATGAAAATATCATTTAAGTTAAATTTATTTGATATTCAACCAAAAATAAAAGGGAAATGAAGATCAAACAATAAAGGATCAAGAACAATGAAGCACATGATCACAAAGTGTCAACAAATGCATTAAAATGCAAGTAACAGGCACATGAATCAATTCATGGATCATAGGAATCGATTCATGCCCCTGGAAGTGCAAAAATCACAAAATTAAAGCCCAGGAATTGATTCCCCCAGTGCAGGAATTGATTCATGCAATTTTCAAAGCCCAGGAATCGATTCATTTAATCGAGGAATCGACTCATCAAGCTGGGAATCGATTCCTCCCTCTTGGGAATCGATTCCTACGTGAAAAAATGCCTGGGAATCAATTCATGCACTAAGGAATCGATTCATGCAATGTATTTTTGGCAAAATTGAAGGCATAAACATCAGAGGAATCAATTCATCACTTTGGGAATTGATTCATGAAATGGAAAACACCATTACATGTTATCGGGAACTTAAGCTACGCTGCAGATCTTTCAAAATTCAAATGGAAACACCTTTGCATTAATTGAGGAAGACAATTACGTTTTTTCAAGCCAGAAAACAAGAAAGCCTGAAAACATGGATTATTGGAAATAGGCATTTCATAAAATCAGGAACTTGTTATGCGGAGTGGAAATATTTTATTAAGACGAATATTTTATTGACACGGAGCGTATTCCTTGGCTTATAAATAGAGAAGAACCTGAGGCTTCAAGTAACCAATATTCAAGCAACGCATTTCCTCTGCTTTCTCCTTTGTTCTCTTATGTCTTTGGCAAATTAGCTCTCTGTTTCATTTCTTTGTAATTATTTTTTGAGAGTTAGCCTGTGAGGAAAATTATTCTGTGTTAAAATTTGTGTATCCACTCTATTAGAGAGTTACCCTTGTAATCTTAAACACCAAAATTCCTAGAACTTGGGTTGAATTTCAACCTTGTAAATTGTGAGATTGAGAGATTGGGTGGGGTGCCCTTGTACTTGTGAGAATTGAGTTGTTGAGTGTTGGACACTAGAAAGCTACAATTGCTCAAAGTTTGTATTTCTAATCTCCAATAGTGGACACCTTCAAGTGGGTTACTTGAAGGCGAGACGTACACTGGTGTGGTGGAACTCGATATTGGTTTACAATTTCTCTTTCCCTACACTCTTTTATAATTGTGTATTTAAATTGCTTGCTTGATTTATTGTGTTTATAACTTAGCTGTTAAATTTATTTGAAACAAGTTGTATTGAATCTTAATTGAATATCCTTATTATTTATTAAGTGTTCATTAACTTGTATTGCATATAACTTGTTATTACTTGCTATTAATTTTTACCATCTTCATTAAGTATAATTGTTAAAGAATCAATTTCAAAAGCATTCCAAGAAAAATTTTTAATACTCAATTCACCCCCCTCTTGAGTAATTGAGGCCACTTGGTTAAGAAGGGGTATCAGAGCTTGACTCTTGGTAGATCAAGCTTAACGGCTTCAAAAGAACAAGATGACCTCTACTTCTCTTAACCTTTTTCCTAAGGGTGGTGCCACATATAGACCTCCCGCTTTCAATGGTGAGGGTTACGCTTTTTGGAAAGAAAGAATGAAAATTTTTGTTTAATCAATTAATTTGAAAATATAGAATGCTATTGAAAATGGTCCTTTTATACCTATGCATATTGTTGATGGTAGACAAGTTGAAAAACATATGGATGATTGGACTAGTGAAGAAGAAAAGAAAGTACAATATAACTATAAAGCTAAAAATCTTATTACTCTTGCCTTAGGTCCTGACGAATTTTTTAGAGTTATAACATGTAAATCTGCAAAAGAAATGTGGGATACCCTTCAAGTTACTCATGAAGGAAGAGGATCGTGACGAAGAGTTTCAAGAGTCCCTTATGGAACAAGATGAAGAAGAAGAAGTACAAGATTCACTAATGATGGAGCATTTCTTATCTTGTTACGAGTGGGATACATCTCTTGCCTTCCTGTATCATGACTACCGCTGCTACCAATATGATGACCTTGGTGAGCAGGGAGACATGAGTGAGACAGCTAGGGATCTTCTTAGGGCTGCTTTTATTTGTTTTAGGAGTCAGTGGCTGAGGGAGCCTTGGCCTTGTGAGAGATCCCCTAGTTCGGTTGATGATGGGGAATTCGAGTAAGAGTGATGCTCAAGTTTAGATTCCTATGGAAAAAAGATTGGCGTCAATTAGCGATGGAAACAGATTGAGTTTTGGAAAGGATTGTCACTAGGGTAATCCGGTTATCTTTTGTACTAGGTAGTCGCGTTGTATTTTGTTATATGGGAGCTCATGTGCCCTTGACTTCATTTGAGTATGTACACCTCATTGAATCTTGTAATGAACTGATGTTATTACTAGTGACATGTGATGGTCAACCATGTTTTATATTTTATGTTTGATACGTACATGAAAAACCTTCTCATTTTTATAACTCTCGTGACACTCTTAGTCAACTGAGGTAACCAGGCGTAAGGATTATCTTAGTCAAATACGAATGTCACACAATGCCCTTCAAAGTCTCTAGGTATATCCACATTTTTACGTTATCTAGTATACTTGGTGTTAGAACTAAGAAGACTTTTGAAGAACCTTTAGATTTGTTGATAACCAACATCAAGCACCTTAATCAAGTTATGAATTGTTAACATTTAATAAGGTCATCTAAGTGTTTTAGGATATAAAGCACTAGTTATAAATCAAAGGGGGAGCTCGTATTCAATAAGTCTGGGAAGACAAAACTAAGAAGGATATGCATCAAAGAAAGTCACAAAGTATAGGAACACTACTCAAAAGAAAAGCGCTCATATGAACTTATACCAGACCTAGACTCATCAAGCCATACTGCAAGCCTCAAAGAGTCTGAAAGAATTCACTTCTCAAGAAAACCTTCATCAACTAGACTTTATCATGCTGCCAAGATAAAAGCTGCCTAAGACCTCTTTCAAGCTCGTAAGCAAGGATCTAATTACCTTTCGAGTTTGAGTCTCATCATCAACATCTTATGGTTCACCAGATCTCAATCTAGTTTCAGATGATTCCTCTGATCAAAACAAGTCTGGACCTATATATGATGACTCAATAAAGCATCTTTCCTTCTCAGCATAAAAATATATCATAAGAAAGGAAACTCTAAAGAACAGAAAATCAAGATTCATCTCTCGATGAAGAACTTTCCATTTTAGTGAAACTAACTCTATGCCTACAACTACACGAATCTCAAAAGCTCTCTAATCTATGCTCATCATGAAGAATAAATCTCTCTAAAAATAAGCATTTGAATGATGCACTTTTCAATGGTCATCTAACGAATCTATCTCTCTTAGCGGAAAAATGCAGAAAAATCCTATATATTACAATCTTCTTCTCAATAGAGAAGGGTGTACGCATGAGAGACTTATTAGAGTGGTAGAGAAAGATGTAAGAGAGAAGAAATATCAAAAGAGATCTTCAAGTTAGAAGATCATAGAGAAGAAAAGAAAAGAAAAAGAGAGCTTGTGAGAGAATATCAGAAAAACAAAGATGGGCATATCACACAAAAGATAATGTGATCAAAGTAAAAGGAGAACACACAAGCCCTAGTTATTTGTGTATAAAAGCTCTAGAAGAAGAAGGCTTATTTTAATTATTTTAATATTTTCAATCTCTTGTAAACACAGGTCTGATTGACCTGTTGGGAAACACTATTAGCCTGAAGAGGCTTTAGAAAGAATACTTAGGTTTGAGCCAATAGTGGCTTGTAAAAGAATACTTGGGTTTGCCCTAGGAGTGGGTGTTTCTAAAAGAATACTTAGTTTAAGCCAGGAGTGGCTGGAGTCTACAATACTCAGAAGCACAGGTTGTGCTTAAGCCAGTAGTGGCTGGAGTCAATAATACTTATGGGCTCGGTTTGGGCTGTTCATGTAAAAGAGATATTTTACATAATGGAAAAACCCTTCAAGTCTGAAGGTACTGGATGTAGCTTGAGTTGGAAGTGAACTAGTATAAATCTCTTGTGTGTTGTTTTTCTTCTTATCCTTTGCATAAGTCTAGAACATTCTTGCTCATATTTATTTCCACCATTAGTCTGGTGATCATTTTGTTGTGTAATACGTTTTTCATTTTATATGCCTCGTTTAAAGAAGTGAAAAGTGGATAAACTTATTCAACCCCTCTCTTCTAAGTCTATTCTCTGAACCATCACTTGGTATAGGCCTTCCTAGTTCACTTGTAGCTTTCCATCTTCTTCAGCCTAATGTTGGCTCTTCGCCATACTAAATCACTTTCTTCAAAACTTTAGAGCTTAACTTTCATGGTATATTGTTGTGCTACTTGTTACTTTCTAAGTACTTCTCTCGATATTTGTTTCTCTATTTCTTCATCTAGTAAAACAAGGTTCTCTAAAATCAAAATCTTGTTATTTTCTACAAAGTATCCATTGGCATGGACATCCCATGGATAACACATGCCTACTCCCTTCCAAGTTACTCTTCCTGTGTCACATCTATAAAGAAGTTAGTTAACACCTGTATTTTTTTATGGTTTGTTAACATTTATATTGAATCTTGTATTTTTGTAATTCCATTATCCTGACCATCATTCTTCTAGCCAAGTTTAGTTTATACAAGATATGTTAGATTGATAGGTTAACTATTACTATTATAAGGTAAGAATTGAAGTATAGTCTTAGTTTCCTGAGTATGATGACTAGAGAAAAAGCCACATTCTCTAATTTCTAATAATTAATTTTTTTATCCTAGCAAAGCTTTCCCAAGAAAGTAATAAAGAATTAAGATCTCCTTTCTTCTCTTACTAATACCCTGTTAACAACATTAGGAGATATTATGAGAAGAAGTATCATTGTATCTTTGTGTTGTGCTTTATTCAATATTAATAGGCTTGATAAGCTCTCCATCAACTTTAAAATTATTCTTCACATTTCAAAGTCCATTCAAATTTAATAGCTTTCTTCAATATACATTAAAGAGATACTACTTTCTATTGCATTTTAGGCAATAATCTATTTAGGGTTGTAATTCAGTTCAGTCTTATTGTACGTCCCTTATAGTTTCTAAGCTTTTCATATTTATCAATGTCCTATATTTTTTTGGGTGGGCTTCTATGCCTTTATGGGTTAGCATAAAACCAAGAAACTCATCTTGCTCCACTCATAAGCATTTCTCTAGGTTTGACTTTAGTTTGTGTTGTCTTAATCTATCAAAGATGTTGACCAAGTCTAGCATTGTACCTTCCTTTTTGTAGTTTTCCCAATCATATCACGTATATATACCTTGATTATCTTACCAAGTTGTCCTTCACATATCTTAGGAATCATTCTTTAATATGTCGCTCCTACAATCTTAACCCAAATGACATTACTCTATAGCAGTAAGTAATTCTTTCCATGACAAAGGTTATCTTCTCTTCATTGTATAGATGCACTACGGTCTATTTGTATCCTAAATATGCATCCATAAAGGATAAGTATCAATATATTAATGCTTTGTTAAATGAGCCATAGTCAATAAGGATCTTCCTTTCTAGTGTAAGGGTGTAAACTATTTTCTAACATTTGTAGCTTCCAAAATAACATATTAATAGAACTCCCTTGATCAATAAATATTTTCTTTACTTCATAATTCACAAGTATCTCAATTATGACTACTGGGTTGATATAAACTGGTAACTCTCCAATGTAGTCCTCATCTATAAAGGTTATTGAAGTGTGTTTCATCCTTATATTTTATACACCTTAACATTTTTTCCAACTCAAACTCACATACCTCTTTTAAGAAACTTTAGATTCTTCCCCAGGGAACTCTCTGCCTATCACATTCACCACTCCTTAAGGTTATTTCTAGGGTGAAGAATACTCTATAGGGCTTCAAGATCTTCCCTAACATCCATCACTTTCCTTTTCCTAATCATGAAAATTTTCAATGTTTTGAAGCTAGTAATAGTTCTACCAGGGAAGTTGCTTCTTCTTCTCCAGGGTGGCCTAGAGAAGCCTTAAATATAGTTATTTAGCTTACCTTTCCTTATCAAATCCTTTATGACATCTCTAAGGTGCTCTTTTTCATCCATGTTGTGTGCATGGTTGTAGTGGAACTCATAATATCTGAACTTGTCTTTCCCCTAGTTTCTTAAAGGCTATTTATTATTGATTATGGAACTCTATCACCTTCTTTAAAATCTAAAGCGAGCTACTGACAGAGGGGTGTAACCTTCACACTTCTCCCAAGTTATACCTTTTCTTCGGTGGCTTATGTACATGCTGCTTGAATTGTTTCTTTCTTTTTCTCTCCCGAGTACTTTAGCATTTTTTAGTTTTCTCATAATTCTACTTTGTAATGTACTTTTCTAATCTACTAGGTAATTATTCCATGGTCTTTAGCCAAAGACTTGGTGAAGTCACTAATCTTTAGAGCTACAATCATGAGATATAAAGCTATCTGAGTATCTAGGTCATTGATAATTAGTGACTCTTAAGTGAATCTAGTAATATAATCTCTTAAGAAGTTATCTTTCCTTTGCTCCACCCTTTCTAGACAATGCGAGAACTTCAGTTGCTCTTTATTAGTGGTAAATTGCTTTAAAAAATTCCCTCTTAATCAACCCAAAAGTCTACAATTTGAGGGTAGGGAAGACACCACCTCTGGCTTGTTTTCTTAATAATTCAAAGGCTTTGCAGTTTTCATAACAGCTCTCCATTCCTACCTTTGAACAACATAGAGGAAACAAATTCCTCCATATGTTCCTAAGGATCTAATGTACCACCATAGGCCCTAACACCAATAGGAATTGAAACTCTACTCTGGGGAGGGGCAGTGTATTCATAATTTGATTTATGGAGGGATGTGGTTCCCCAATAGGATCTTAGGAATTCTCGCCTTAATGCTCACACTTTTCTGGGGCTTCAACTTGTAGTTGGCCAATTAATACAACCTGTTGTTGGATCATTGCTGGAGCCCGAGGCTTTAGCTTGTAGTTGACCAATCAATACAACCTGTTGTTGGATCATCGTTTTAGCTTGTAGTTGACCAATTAATATATGTTAGATCATTGTTGTTAAACACCTTAATATGTTAATTTAACTTAGTCTCAAATGATTTATTAGGATTTTTTGCCACTGTAGGGTAACCTTTTTTAAAAAATTAGTTTAGGGTCGTTTGTAAAGTATTTACTTGTCTGGGGCACAAAGTGTCATTTCAATCTTTGTATGTCATATTTCCGTAATACGTAACCTATTTTCATATATGCATACGACAAAATTACTGCATGGCTACCACGTGGTGCGTATGTAGTGTTTTGTAGCTGCGTAAAACATGATAGTAGTTAATATGTATGGCCAAGGGATGAAATGTCAATCTCATTTTGTATCTCCATGATGCGTTTTGTCAGGATGTCAGTTGACCCCCATTACTCACGTTGGAACTATGAAATGCAGGGGCATGCGTCATGTGTCCTTGAGTGAGTCTTTTTAACCGAGTGTGGTCCTCACCCGTTTCACCTCTCAGTTTTTACTCTCCCAGTTTTCACTTTCCTCTCCCTCTATATACGTTTTAGAGGCTCTCTCCCTTTGTTGAAATTTTCCACACCTTTCTCAAGTTTTCTACAAGTACATTTTTAAATGTTGGAATTATAGTTTAGAGATAATTATTTAAAATGTATTGCTAAATAATTTAATTAAGCTTAAGTTGCTATCAGTAATATTGTTATAGTTGTTATTATATATAATATTAATATTGTTTTAGTTGTTACTATAATAATTGATCTTGTTATAGCTTAGTGTTTAATTTTTTTAATTACTTTGTATTACTATTATTATTAAAATGTATCCTATAAGAATTTTTTTGGTAAAATATTATAATTAAAATTTAATTATTGTTATTATTGTTGTCGGTTTTAAATTAAATTAGATTTTATGTAAATGCAGTATGATCTCATTATCGCAGTCCTATGAAGTGGACCTGAGTCCTGAAGATCTGTCACTATTGAGGTTTCAAAGCGTGCACGTCTCAGAATCAGTTTGGAATGGAAGACCATATTAAATCTTGAAATGTAGGCGTGCATTGGTTTTTTGTAGTGGTAGACAAGGTGTCCTAGAGGTGATCATGCCACTTCTACAGAGGGAAAGATTTCTTGGTGTTGGCCAACTTCATTTTTTTTAAATAGAGCCCGCCCTATTATCAGCCCTTGTTAAGAGATGGAGGCCCGAAACACATATGTTTTATATGATACCGGGAGAATGCACTATTACACTTCAAGATATGGCCATCCAGGTTGGTTTACATGTGGATGGTTTACCTTTGATAGTGGATACATCAGGTTGTGACTAGATTGTACTGGTGACTTATCTATTTGGTATATATCCCTCAAGAAGATATATTTCATGTTGGTTGCTTGAAAATGAAGTGGCTGTTAGACAACTTTTCAAATATTGAAGATCATATGGGTAACCATCTGCAATTGTTACGATATACAAGAGCATATATGGTGTCATATTTCCTGATCATTTGAGTAACCAGGTTTCATTAAAATACCTGTCATTATTGTAAGACCTAGATAGGTATGACCAATATAGTTGGGGATCTGCAGCCTTAAGCTATTTATATCGTGAGTTGTGTAGCTCAACCAAGTATAAGCGCACATCTATCTACGAGCTTCACCTATTGTTATAAGTTTGGGCCTAGGATAGATTTCCAACTATTTCTCTGACAATGCCACAACAAGCCAAACTTCTAGGGACGTTATATGCAGCAAGGTATAATGAAGTTTATTGTAATTCTTAATTTTATGCAAATGATTTCTTTATTTGAAACATGTTAGAGTTTTTGTAATGACTTCCTTTGTAGGTGGTTGGGGAGGGAAACATTCAAGGCGGTTAGGCACAACATTGATTTTTACCATCATGCATTTGACCAGATGACGTACTGATGTACGTTAGTAAGATAATTGTGTTAGGCGTATTATTTAGTGCAAATGATCGGTTAATTGTGTTAGGCGTATTATTTAGTTTTAAAATAGCTAGTGAGTTATATATATTACTAACCAGGTACGGATGGACCAATACCACATGCGTTTCCTAAACTTATGGTCTCCAGTATCGAATCAAAGTCACCTTCAACATCAGTGTCCAAATCGCTATCATGCAGAATGTTTCCTTCATCAAACTCTTCATCACCGTTACTTTCAAATTCAAGTTCAACATTCAAATCGTCATTATCTTCACTTAGTAAGCTATCATTATCATTTGTTTTATCTGAAAGGTCAACAAAAAAAAACCACAAAGAATTTATTATATATTCTAAAACAACAATAGATGCTAAACCTTAAACTAAATATATTTAACTTCATTTTGTGTTAAACATTATGAAGGGTCTTGGGTCTGATGTAACACCCCCTTATATCATGAGATATATAAGTATTCTTATTGTTTTGAAAGTTTAGAAAGATATATATATATATATATATATATATATATATCATTCTTTATCTTGTGTATACAAGGACGTACATATACATGATTTCCTTTGAATATTGAAAGTAAAAAAATGTTGTTTTTCAATATTTTTCTATAATGACAAAACAAATTTATAGAAATCATAAATGATAAAAGATTACAGTATTATAACTGAATGATAAGGTTTATCAAAGTTTAACCTTGACCTTGTTACAATTATCCAACTTGATATTGTAATAAAGTAAATTGAAACTAAATTATAGCTCTACTATGACTGTGACCAATCATTTCCTAGTCCTCAAACCATAGGGTTTTGGAATCCTACTCTTGCCCGACCACTTTACTATCTTGTAATTTCATCATTTCATCTTGGACTGCTAGCTATACATCACATAACATATATTTTGAACACAAATTCAAACAAGGAGTGAGAAACAAAATATAATATCTTATAGATAAGACATAAGCATAAGGGTTTTCACAAACTAATATAATAATATCAGTCATAATCTCATACACAATCAATTATGAATGTAGGGTTTCCATAAACATAACAATTATATTTTCATTCACACCACCCACATAGAATGCCACAATCACATGAATGTTATGTAATGCCTTTAATGCTACTATCTCATTCAGTTTATGCATATGGGCCCTTAAAGTTTTAATTTGCACTTGGCCAACCAGGAGTTTACACTGTTCTATAATTCTGAATAATAATAACATAAATTCTTTCATGGCATATGAACAACTCAACTGACATGGAAACACTTAGAGACTAGTCAGACTGAGAAGATTTTTATTGTAAAAGTACCCGACACTAGGGAGCGACCCCAGGTCCCCTAAAGCACCGTTTCACACCTCCCATCCCAAGGCTCGCAATTAAGCCTCCTCTAATGTATCCTCGGTTTTTATAATCTGTCCCCAGGTAATATCACATCTCATTTCTCTTTAATGGTTCATGATGCATGAACTACTCGTGTATTGAGTTGGTTAAGATTTTTAGAAACTCAAGTATAAACTATATCTTCGGGGCCTACAAATCACAACATAGCCACCCCGATGAACTGCACATTTTCAAACTCTTAAATAAGTTCTGCCACACGCAGAAGAATTTCAGTACAATTTTTCTTTATCATTCACAAATGATTTGAGTTTCAAAGTCTTAACATATATTTCAAACCTTCTTTAGAGCATTTATAGGAATTTAATTTACTTTAGACACAAGTTTGAATTATTGATCTTCTTCCATCTTTAATTATAATACTTAAAAAATGTATAATATTTCTAAACACTTTTGAAATTAAAACTCTTATTTTCAAAAGTTTAAAATAAAATATTATTGAAGTATCTCATTTCCATTTGAGAATCAGATATTTTCATATCCATACATATACATATACGTATATAAATATATTATTTTTATAAAATACTTTCTTTTTTATATAAAATAACTAAAATTTAATTTAATTAAATAATTTATTTTGAAAGATAAAAGTGAGTTATAAAAATTATATACTTTTATTGAAAGTTAAGAAAAATTTCTTAATAATAATCTGAATAAATATTGAGAAATAATTTTTTAAAAATTAATACTTTAAAGAGTAAGAGATAAGTATATTCTTACTGAGTTTTAGCTTTCCGTCATGCTTGCTATATGCTCAAACTCCACATCACAAGATCATCAACCATTCATCAATTACAACCAAATATTGTTAATTATAATTAAATATCATCACTCACAATTAAATATCGATCATAATCAAATCAAATAAAAATAACACAATTACTATAGAAAATCTACACAATTTATTTCAAGGTGTCTTAATTATTAAAGTTCATTTTGAGTTATAGTAGTACAGTCCTAATGTTAGTTGCTTCATATCAAGTCAAAAATAGTCCAATGGTCATATGGGTCCATCATAGGCCAATCAACGCAAAGGTATAATTCAATCTATATCAGTTCATAATAGTTCATATAAGTCCATAACAGTCCAAATCTCGATGATACGGTATGTTAGGTTAATGAGTCATCTAAATATTTTAAACTTTATGTTAGGTTAATCAAATATGATTCATCCAAATATTTTAAACTTTTGAATAAATTTTATTTATTTACTTAAGATGATAACGTATTACTTTAAAATATAATAATTATTCATAGTTAAAAGGAGTAGGGGACTCCTCCTATTATTCGTATGTCTTTTCATATTATATTTTTATCCCACTCCCCTTACCTTGAATTGCTACCAAAAGTGAGTTCGTTTTGCGCCTCTGAGTTCTAGAAATATTAATACTAATTTATTTCAGTATAGACATAAGATAAAAATAAAGATTACTACTTAAAACAAAAATGATAATTAGTAATTATACATAGTAATAATAAATAATAAATTTTAAATAGTAACAGTAAATAATAAATTTAAAATAGTTATCATGAATAGTAACAGTAAATAGTAAATCATGAATAGTAACAATGAATAGTAAAATATGAATAGTAACAGTAAATAGTAAATCATGAATAATAACGGTAAATAGTAAATCTTGAATAATAATAATGAATAGTAAAAAGCAAATAGTAATAGTAAATTGTAAATAATAACAGTAAATAGTAATTTACTATTTAAATAGTAATTTACTATTTAGAATAGTAACTTAAAATAATATTATATCCAGTATAATAATAAATTTCTAAAACGATATAAAAATAAACCTAAAAAATATAAAAGAGAGTTATTCTTACCTTATAATCTTGGCAGAACCTCCTTCCAAAAAAAATTTCTCTCTCTTACTCCCACTATTATTTCTTTAGCACTACTATATTAAGAAAATTTAATCTGAAATTATGAATTTTTTCGTTCAGAACCTCGGTATTTATAGGCAGGATTTCTACTGTGCATTTGAATATTTTAATATAAAAGTGCAATTTTTGAAATTTTTATTTTTGTTTACTGTGCAAGTTTGAAATTTTCATACATGCACTATGTTTTGTATAGTAAATGTCGGCTGAATTATTAAGCCAAATAGTAACCATTCACTCGGTATATTTTAAATATTCAAAATCAGTCCTTTTCAAAATTTAGCGATATTATATCAGAACTCGCTAATTTTATAATAAGTAATATAAAGTTTAAATTTTAAAAATCTAAATTTTTCTATTAATAAAAATTTATTGGTACATTTCTGATTTTCTTACGATTGGTAAAAATTAAGATTTTACTCAAACCGATCATTTTTAAATAAGTCTACTTGAAATGGATTTTAAAAAATTTTCTTATAATTTAACTTCACTTTCTTATAAATATTTTTAATTTTAATTACTTTATATAAATATAAAATGATTAAAAATATATTTTTTATTAAAATATTTTCAAATTTTCAAAAAATCTAGAAAATCATAAATAATACATAGATTAAAAAGTTCTAAAGAACCATAGTCTAATTCCTTTAAAATTTTATTTTAAAATTCTGATAAGAGTTAAATCATAAATATGTAAAAACATAAATATAAAAACATAAAATAAAAGTTATGAATAATAAAGATATTCAAAATTCTTAATATAATTCTCTTTATCAATGAATACTAATTAAGTCATTCTAAAATTCTCATTCAAAATACATATATATTATTATTTTTTGATTATTTTAACAAAATAATTAAATATAAATACCAAAATTTCATAAAAATATTAATTAGTTAATAATCAACTAACTAATAATAAGTGTTTTCTCATTAAAGAGATATTAATATCTATTTTCTATTTGAGTAGAAAATAGGATGTTACATCTGACCTAATGAAGACCCTACAACATCAACAAACACCTCGACCGCAACCATATCAGATTGTAACTCAAAAAGACTTAATAACACATCAAGCTCTTCATCATCATTTATTTGAAAGCTAGAAAATTTATTTTTTTTAATTGATAATTGCCCTACTAGTTAGTTGGCTAATTGTCATATTACCATCTAGTTTCAACTTACTTGAAATCTCCTATTTTAACTCTTCCACAGTAATTCACATGATTTGCATCAACTTAGTGTCCCTTTCAAACATATAACCTTTTGAAGCTTCATATTTTCACCCATTCGTGTAAATAATCAACATAATCTGGGATCCCATATTTGACAACTTGAACGTTTTCACACCCTTAACACAAAAGCTAAATTGACTTCGTAAAATTTGGATTTCAAATAAATGAACGAGACCCTTAGAAGCTGGAAGTTGTTATATAGAACGAGTGGTACAACATTTCGTATTTCCACCACACAAAATGCCACGTGCTTGTTTCCTACAGGCCAACATATTTCCATCATACGAAATGCCATGTGGCGTGCCCATAGCTAATTTGTAACTCTAAGATACAAAATGCATTTGAATTTTTGACATTTGCAAGTCATGCATGTTTCATATTATAGGGGGACGTGATTGCACTGACATTACGTATTATAGTGGGAAGTAAATACTAGGATCATGTCTTACGGAGCTACGAAACACTATATACGTGCCACGTGACAGCCATGCAATGATTTCGTCTCATGCATACACAAAATAGGGGGTACATATTATAAAAATATAAAATGTAAAAATTAAAATGACACTTTGTACCCAGCTCTACAACCAACTCTAAACTATTTTTTTTTAAAAATTACCCCACAATGGCAAAAGAACCGATTTATTAATTGGTTTTAAAAATTATTTGGAATGTATTTAAAAACTGTTTTTTCACTCATGATTCACAAAAACATCCTCCATGTCAAATAAACAGTACTCGGAATAATAAAAAGTCAAGAGTACTGCGTCATTTGCAGTAGGGGTCGAAATCATGACCTCAGACATGGCGTGCCTTACGCACACACCTAATTCACTGGCTAGTGACGTCAACACTGAAACGTCACAAACTTTGATTTTTTATAATAAAAGAACAATGCATCGCTGTACCCGTTGTTTCGCTCTTCATTTATATAACGCACATATGATGAAAATGTAACACCGCATCCCATTTCAATCAGTACCTGCCAACCCGGAACTCTCTCACCTTCGTCTCGCTATCACTCAACCGACAAGAAAACCACACACACACGCGCAACACGCCACAACAAGCATAAATAATTTACTTGATTTGCTTATGGCTTAATTGCCCCGTAGGTTGTTGTCTTGTTGTCTTTCATCATTTGGCATGGAAAACAAAAAGAGGGAGGTGGGTACGGGTAACAATGAGGTGGAAGACGAGATGAAGATGGAGAAATTCTACTCGCTCTTGAGAGGTTTCCGAGACGCGCGTGATCGACGGCGAAGGGAATTGATTGAGTTAGAGAAAAACGAGAGCAACAAGAAAAAGAAGATGAAGGGTGTTACCACAATGAAAGGCAACGCCGAAGTTTCGTTCGAATGGCAAGACTTTACCACCGAGATTCAGTTTAGAAAGCCACCTTCGGTTTTTCCGAATCCGGTTCCCTGTGACACGAATAAAGACAATAACAAAGGTAAGAAGAAGGAAGCACAACATCAACAACACAAGGATCTCGCTCTCGACCTGAAACTGGCTCTGTAGCTTTCAAGTGACCGCCCCATGGCTGCCTTTATTGTTCCTAAATGTTAATCAGCGTTGAATATGTAAATTAATATTGAAATGATTTGGTTTTCTTCCAATATATATGTATCTAGCTATGATCAAGTTATAGATTAATTAACGTGTCATTTCACCGTTGATTTCAATTGTTGAGGAGTATGATGTGAATTCGACTATGGTCCCTCGTCTGGTTAAAGATCACGTTTTTTAAAAATGGGGCGAACACAAGTTGATGTATTTCATAATAGATTCGACTTGTGTTGGAACTAATGTATTACCAAAAAAAAAAAAATATAACTAATGTAAGAATGTTGATGAGTGACATGAAAAATGCTATTTTAAGTATTTAATGAGTTTTGAGTAATGTGGAAAAATAGGTTAGGTTTGGGTTAGGTTTGTTGGAGTGGTTTGTTGAACCTGTAAAAAATAAGAAGATAGGTATTAAAATCCAGTTTGTTGTCTATGGGAGTCTGGTTTGTCAACACCTTAAATAATTTATATTTTCATTTACTAAAATTAAAAAAAGTCAGGTCTCTTATTAGGGATGGCAAAACGGGCTGGCCCGCCGGGCCCTGGCCCGCCCCGCCAAAGCCCGCCAAAAAGCGGGCCGGGTTGGCCCGCCTCGCCAAGTTAAACGGGCCAAAATACAGGGCCCGCCCCGCCTAAGGCGGGCCCGGCGGGCTGGCGGGCCGGCCCGCCAAAGTTAAAATTGTAATTTTTTTAATAAAAAATATGTCAAATTAAGATTAAAAAATTAGAAAAATAATTTTTTTAAAAAAATTAAATAAAATATTATTAAAAGAAATGTATAAATAGTAAAAGATGTTACTTTTTTTTTAATTTTAGAAAATCAAAGTATATATTTTAATAAAAGAAAGTATAAATTAGTAATATTTATATATTTTTTCTTTTGGCGGGGGCCCGTCGGGCCGGCCCGTCCCGCCAAGGTTTTGGCCCGCCAAATTAGCGGGCCAGGCGGGGCGGGCCTTGGCGGGAGGCGGGCTAAAAATTCTTGCCCGCCCCGCCAAATTTGGCGGGCTTGGCGGGCCAGCCCGTTGGGCCTGGCCTGTTTTGCCATCCCTATCTCTTATGTATTTGTTTTTTTTAATAATATTCACTTTGATTACTTTTAAAAAGTATTTTTAGATTTATTATTATTTTTTATATTAATTTGACATATAATTTTTTAAAATTTGGTGGACCGACGGGTCAACTCGCTATTTTTTACAAAAAGGTTCTTATTAGGGGGTTAGCTCATCAACTCATTGTTAAGTAGGATGGACCCTATTTTCAGGCCCTAATCTAGTGAAGCATGTGTTTATATGTTGAAACAGGTTTTTGATAATGACAAACGAAGAGTTCAAGCAATCAAAGGAATGAATGAAAATATCATTTAAGTTAAATTTATTTGATATTCAACCAAAAATAAAAGGGAAATGAAGATCAAACAATAAAGGATCAAGAACAATGAAGCACATGATCACAAAGTGTCAACAAATGCATTAAAATGCAAGTAACAGGCACATGAATCAATTCATGGATCATAGGAATCGATTCATGCCCCTGGAAGTGCAAAAATCACAAAATTAAAGCCCAGGAATTGATTCCCCCAGTGCAGGAATTGATTCATGCAATTTTCAAAGCCCAGGAATCGATTCATTTAATCGAGGAATCGACTCATCAAGCTGGGAATCGATTCCTCCCTCTTGGGAATCGATTCCTACGTGAAAAAATGCCTGGGAATCAATTCATGCACTAAGGAATCGATTCATGCAATGTATTTTTGGCAAAATTGAAGGCATAAACATCAGAGGAATCAATTCATCACTTTGGGAATTGATTCATGAAATGGAAAACACCATTACATGTTATCGGGAACTTAAGCTACGCTGCAGATCTTTCAAAATTCAAATGGAAACACCTTTGCATTAATTGAGGAAGACAATTACGTTTTTTCAAGCCAGAAAACAAGAAAGCCTGAAAACATGGATTATTGGAAATAGGCATTTCATAAAATCAGGAACTTGTTATGCGGAGTGGAAATATTTTATTAAGACGAATATTTTATTGACACGGAGCGTATTCCTTGGCTTATAAATAGAGAAGAACCTGAGGCTTCAAGTAACCAATATTCAAGCAACGCATTTCCTCTGCTTTCTCCTTTGTTCTCTTATGTCTTTGGCAAATTAGCTCTCTGTTTCATTTCTTTGTAATTATTTTTTGAGAGTTAGCCTGTGAGGAAAATTATTCTGTGTTAAAATTTGTGTATCCACTCTATTAGAGAGTTACCCTTGTAATCTTAAACACCAAAATTCCTAGAACTTGGGTTGAATTTCAACCTTGTAAATTGTGAGATTGAGAGATTGGGTGGGGTGCCCTTGTACTTGTGAGAATTGAGTTGTTGAGTGTTGGACACTAGAAAGCTACAATTGCTCAAAGTTTGTATTTCTAATCTCCAATAGTGGACACCTTCAAGTGGGTTACTTGAAGGCGAGACGTACACTGGTGTGGTGGAACTCGATATTGGTTTACAATTTCTCTTTCCCTACACTCTTTTATAATTGTGTATTTAAATTGCTTGCTTGATTTATTGTGTTTATAACTTAGCTGTTAAATTTATTTGAAACAAGTTGTATTGAATCTTAATTGAATATCCTTATTATTTATTAAGTGTTCATTAACTTGTATTGCATATAACTTGTTATTACTTGCTATTAATTTTTACCATCTTCATTAAGTATAATTGTTAAAGAATCAATTTCAAAAGCATTCCAAGAAAAATTTTTAATACTCAATTCACCCCCCTCTTGAGTAATTGAGGCCACTTGGTTAAGAAGGGGTATCAGAGCTTGACTCTTGGTAGATCAAGCTTAACGGCTTCAAAAGAACAAGATGACCTCTACTTCTCTTAACCTTTTTCCTAAGGGTGGTGCCACATATAGACCTCCCGCTTTCAATGGTGAGGGTTACGCTTTTTGGAAAGAAAGAATGAAAATTTTTGTTTAATCAATTAATTTGAAAATATAGAATGCTATTGAAAATGGTCCTTTTATACCTATGCATATTGTTGATGGTAGACAAGTTGAAAAACATATGGATGATTGGACTAGTGAAGAAGAAAAGAAAGTACAATATAACTATAAAGCTAAAAATCTTATTACTCTTGCCTTAGGTCCTGACGAATTTTTTAGAGTTATAACATGTAAATCTGCAAAAGAAATGTGGGATACCCTTCAAGTTACTCATGAAGGAACTAGTGATGTTAAAGACTCTAAAATTAGTACCTTGACTAGTCAATATGAAAGCTTTAGAATGAATTCTGGTGAAACTATTTTAGAACTTCAAAAGAGATTTACTTTGATTATTAATCATCTTATTACTCTTAGTAAATCTTATACTAACAAGGAACTCATCCATAAAGTTCTAAAAAGTCTTACTAGGAAATGACAACCTCTTGTTACTGCCATCAAGCAATCTCCCAACATAAATGAGATGTCTCTTGCTACACTATTTGGTAAGCTTCAAGAATAAGAGCAAGAACTAAAAGATTTGAAGATTACGGAGGAGGAAGAAAGGTCCTCTAAGAAAAAGGGACTAGCTCTTAAAGCCACTTCAATCGAGGAGGATGAATCCGAAAGTGACCTAGATGATGATAATGATGATGATGAGTTAGGCTTATTTGTGAAGCGTTTTGGAAAACTTATGAGAAATAAACGATTCCAAAAGAACTTCACTTCCAAAGGTAAGAAATCTACTCCTAAAGATAATAATTCTTCACCTACTTATTTTGAATGTGGTAAGGAAGGACACTTCAAGGCGGATTGTCCAAATCTTAAAAAGAAAAACAAAAATCGGAAAGGAAAGAAAAGAGCATACATAGCATGGGATGAAAACGATGTAAGTAGCTCAGACGAATCAGATAACGAAGAAGCCAACCTATGCCTTATGGCTAACCATCAAGAAGAAGAAGATGAGGTAAGCTTCCATGACTTAGATAAAGATGAATTACTTGATGCCTTTGAAGAATTATATGACAAATTTGCTAAAATTTCAAATAAGTATAAGTTGTCAAGAAAAACAATTGACACTCTTGAAATGCATCTTGTAGAACTCGGTAAGGAAAATGAAATTTTGAAAAAGGAAGTTGTTAATATTCAAGCATGCTCTAAAGATAAACCTTGTGAATTCTTCAAGAAATGTGATGTATTGGAAAAGAGAGTTTTTGACTTAAACAAAACTCTTGAAAAATTCACCAATGGTAAAGATAATTTAAATGCTTTACTTGGAAAACAACGTTGCATGTTTGATAAAACTGGATTAGGATTCAACTCAGGATCTAATACTTACAAGAAAGAGAAACATTACAAGAATTTCTTTATACCACCTAGTAAATCATCTTCACCTTTTATGAAATACAATCATTGTAGTCTCAAAGGACATAGTGCCTCTAATTGTTATGTTAGAAAATTAGAGCCAAAAGTTGTGAGAAAAGTATGGGTTCCTAAGGGAACATTACTGCAAACTAACCTACAAGGACACAACATAAAATGGGTACCAAGATCTCTAACTTGATTTGTTTTGTAGGTATGCTTTAAAGCTAACAACACCCATTGGTACTTGGATAGTGGGTGTTCCAAACATATGACGGGAGACAAAAGTAAATTTATATCATTCACTCCCCGAAATAAAGGTTTTGTCACATATGGAGACAACACTAAGGGAAGGATTCTTGGAATTGGAAAAATTGGTAAAAACTCTTCCACTTCTATTAATGATGTATTATATGTTGAAGGACTTAAACATAACTTGCTTAGTATTAGTCAATTATGTCATAAAGGATATAAAATTGTATTTGAATCAAACTGTTGCATAATTGAAAATAAGCTAAACAAGGAAGTAAAGTTCATTGGTCAACGAGTTGATAATATTTACATAATTAATCTTGATTGTCTTGCTTCAAATGATGTGCAATGCTGCATAACTAAAGAGGATGAATCATGGCTATGGCATAGAAGAATTTCCCATATTCATATAGATCATTTAAACAAACTTGTTTCGAAAGATTTAGTAATTGGTTTACCAAAATTGAAATTTGAAAATAAATTTTGCAATGCATGTCAAAAGGGGAAACAAGCAAAGACATCTTTTCAAGCAAAAAATGTTGTTTCAATAAATAGACCTTTACAACTTTTGCACATGAATTTATTTGGACCTTCAAAAGTTAAAAGTTTTAGTGGAAACTATTATGGTCTTGTGATTGTGGATGATTATTCTAGATATACATGGACGTTATTTCTTACTCATAAAAATAAAGAATATCATGCATTTAAGAAACTTGCTAAGATTATCCAAAACGAGCAAAATTTAAAAATCACATCCATTAGAACCAATCATGGGGGAGAATTTGAAAATCAACCTTTTGAAAAGTTTTATGAAAAATTTGGCATTGAACATAATTTTTATACTCCTAGAACTTCACAACAAAATAGAGTAGTTAAAAGGAAAAATCAATCTTTAGCGGAGCTCGCAAGAACTATGTTAAATGACAACAATATTACGAAACATTTCTGGGCCGATGCGGTAAATACCGTTTGTCATGTTATGAATAGATGTCTAATAAGGCCTATTTTAAAGAAAACCCCCTATGAGCTTTACAAAGGAAGAAAACCAAACATTTCTTATTTTTATGTATTTGGATGTAAATGTTTTATGTTAAACAATAGAAAGGATAATCTGGGGAAGTTTGATGTAAAATCTGATAAGGCAATATTTCTTGGGTATTCATCTACTAGGAAAGCATATCGACTCTTTAACAAATGAACTTGTACTATTGAAGAATCCATTCATGTTAAATTTGATGAAATTAACTAAATTCCTCTGAGAAAGGAAATTGTTGATGATCTTGTAGGTAGCTTCCAAGAGATGACATTGGACAATAAAGAAAAAGAAGTCAACAACGAAGGAAAAGCAACCCCAAATGAGGAACCACAACAAAAGGAGTGGATCACCTCAAAAGATCATCCTTTGGACAATATTATAGGTGAAATAACAAAGGGTGTAAGTACTCGTAATGCTATTAGAAGTGCTTATAATCATTTAGCCTTTGTTTCTCAAATTGAACCTAAAACCATTAATGAGGCTATTATTGATGAACATTGGATGTTGGCTATGCAAGAAAAGTTAAATCAATTTGAAAGAAACCAAGTTTGGGAACTTGTGCCAAGACCTAATGATCACCAAGTAATAGGCACTAAGTGGGTTTCTAAGAATAAACTTGATAAAAATGGAATTATAACTAGAAATAAAGCTAGGCTAGTTGTTAAAGGTTATAATCAAGAAGAAGGAATAGATTATGAAGAAAGTATGCTCCCGTTGCTAGACTAGAAGCAATTAGGCTGCTGATAGCTTTTTCATGTTGTATGGACTTTAAACTTTACCAAATGGATGTTAAAAGTGCCTTTCTAAATGGTTACATTCAAGAAGAAGTATATGTAGATCAACCTCTTGGTTTTGAAAATTACAAATTTCCAAATCATGTTTTCAAATTGAGAAAAGCTTTGTATGGTTTAAAACAAGCTCCAAGAGCTTGGTATGAAAGACTAAGTAAATTTCTTTTAGAAAATGATTTTAAAAGAGGAAAGATCGATACTACACTATTTATAAAGCGCAAAAACAAAGATATTCTTTTGGTACAAGTTTACGTCGATGATATAATTTTTGGTGCCACTAATGAACTTCTCTGTTAAGAGTTTGCCAAGATTACGCAGGATGAATTTGAAATGTCTATGATGGGAGAACTTACCTTCTTCCTTGGACTACAAATCAAGCAAACCAAAGAAGGGACGTTCATAAGTCAATCCAAATATTGTAAAGAACTTCTCAAAAAGTTTGAAATGGACAAGGCTTAAGAAATAGCAACACCCATAAGCACATCATGCTACCTAGAAAAAGATGAGAAGGGTAAGGATGTTGAGATCACAAAATACTGAGGTATGATCAGATCCTTACTTTACTTAACTGCTAGTAGGCCATACATAATATTTGTTGTGTGCATGTGTCCTAGATTTCAAGCATGTCCCAAGGAATCTCATTTAACTACTTTTAAAAGAATAATGAAATATTTGGTAGGAACACAAAATGTTGGTTTATGGTACCCCAAAGGTGCCGAATGTACTTTGATTGGTTATTCTGATTTTGATTTTGTTGGCTGTAAATTAGATAGAAAAAGTACCAGTGGTACATGTCATTTGCTTGGTAGTTCCTTTGTTTCTTGGCATAGCAAGAAGCAAGTAAGTGTTGCTTTATCAATAGCTAAGGCAGAATATGTTGCAGCTGGGAGTTGTTGTGCTCAGATTCTTTGGATGAAATAACAACTTCTCGACTTTGGTGTTATCTTAAATCAAGTACTCATTAAATGCGATAACACTAGTGCGATAAATATTTCTAAAAATCCAGTAATGCACTCTAGAACCAAACACATAGAAATCTGTCACCATTTCATAAGGGATCATGTCTTAAAAGGGGACTGCACTCTTGAATGTGTTGAAACCTCTAAACAATTAGCGGATAATTTTTACTAAACCCCTTGCTAAAAAGCAGTTTATAAATATTAGACGAGAATTAGGAATTTTGGAAATTTCAAATTGTGTTTAAATTTAATTTTATATTCAATTTCTTTTAATTATCAAACTTTCTTAAGGATATTAATTCTTTTTAAACCAAACAATATCCTTAATTAAACCTTTGACATTTGAAAAATCCTTTCAAATCTTTGAAAATATAAAACATATTTCTGGATAATATCTTTAATAAATCATTTTAGATATATTTGATATCTTTAATTTGATTATTTGTATAAATCAATTGATTTAAGATATCTTAACAAAATTCTTTAAATTAACAAAAATTTCATGGATCATTATCCTTTCTTTCTTGAGAAAAACAATTTTTTTAATCAAAATTTTATCTTGGCCAAAATTCCTACGAAAGAATTCAACAATGCATTTCCCAAAGACCTCTTGCACCATACGTGATTTTCAAACAATTGCCTCTAGAACTTGCTTTCTCGTGAACTTTCTACAAAGCATTGATTCCTTGCATATGACTTGATAAGCTCCAACATATCACTCTCTGGAAGCCCATCACGTGGATAATGAGACAACAAAAATTCTGACTTTATTCATGCTCAATATTGTGCATGACATAAGCTAGGAATCGATTCCTATGATGGTGAATTGATTCCCATGTAGAATCAACACCAGGATCCCCATTTTCTCTTACGTGAATCGATTCCCCTCCCATGAATCGATTCTTACGTTCGTTTTTCTATAAATTTAGCCCGATTCTCACGTTTTTCTTCATGCTCTTGCCACACTTCTTCCATTCATTTTTCCCACTCTCTAAATACCTCTTCACAAACTCTCTGATTTTTCTTTTTTACTCTCTAAAAATCATGGCCTCTTCATCCAGAAAGAAAAGAAGAGGAGATGTTGTTGGGTCTTCATCCTCTCAACCTACTGACCTCTCCAGATTATTTGATAATCAACGCCAACTTGAGAAATATCTTGAAAACTACTATAAAAAACTTCTCATACCCCCTCATCGGCTTGATGTTCCACTCTTTGAAGAACATGATTTTGCTGTTCTAGATGTTCTTAGGCAATAAAATCTAGTAGAATTTGTTGCACTTGAAGAAAACTTCATCTACCCTGAGTTAATTCGAGCCTTCTAGTCATCATTGAGAATCTCAAATGGGCGTTGCATTGCAAAAATCAAAGGGGTAACTATTTCTCTTGATGATAATGTTCTCTATTTGGTTGGAAAACTTCCAATCAATAATGTTGATTTCTTTGGAGCTGACCCTTTTCCTGATTGGGCTTATAATCCTGTTGACGCTCGTACTTTTCTTGGTATATCTTCTGTCTCTAATAGCACTATTGGGCAATTAAACATCAATCATCGTCTTCTCCATTATTGCTTGGTTAAGATCATTCTTCCTAAGGGATCCAATAATGCTAGAGTGAGTGAAACCCAAACTCTTATTCTTTGGCCCATGCTTCATGAAAAGGAAATAAATTGGATCAAGCTTATTCAAAACCACATGATTGATTCCAAGACTCTCACTAAACTCCCTTATGTCGTCCTAATTACCAAGCTCCTCAAGCACTTCAACGTCGACCTTTCAAATGAGGTGAAAGAAATAATTAGTCACAAAGGTAAAATTAGAGGCAATTATCTCTCCAAAATGGGTTGGTATAACCAAGAGGACGCTTGGCAATACTCACCCCCACATACACAAAATAGTGATGATAATGAATATCAACCTCAAGAACAAACACCTTTTTCACCTGCTACATATTTTAATGATGCTTTCTTTAATAGGTTGACCTCTCATATTGACACTCGTTTTGATGCTATGAGTGCTTGTTTTGACACTATGGAGACCAACATGAATGCACGCTTTGATCAAGTGGAGAATACTATGAATGCTCGATATGATGACTTGTGCCAACAAATTTCCAACATTAGATTTTTTTAATCCTTAAAATCGTTCATGATGTGTTTATGTTTTTCCTTGATTTATGTACTCTTTCTTAATCTCTTAATGAAATGTCTTCTTATGAATATCTTGTTTTTTATTTTTGATGATGCCAAAGGGGGAGAAAATATCTAAAATCAGTATCTATATCTATCCTTGTTAAAATGAAAAATTATTCATTGCATGATTAAGGGGAGTATTATCCATTGCATGATTAAGGGGGAGGATTATAAGTAATATTTTTTCTATAACAAGTGGTATATTTGTAAAAAGTATAAATAACAATTGGTATCTAATCATGTTTGTAAGGGGGAGTTTCCTATGCATTAAGTTATAACTGTCATGACACTAACACCCTAAGAGATGCACATTAGTTGTCATCATCAAAAAAGGGGAGCATGTGTTTATATGTTGAAACAAGTTTTTGATAATGACAAACGAAGAGTTCAAGTAATCCAAGGAAAGAATGAAAATATCATTTAAGTTAAATTTATTTGATATTCAACCAAAAATAAAAGGGAAATGAAGATCAAACAATAAAGGAACGAAGCACATGATCACAAAGTGTCAACAAATGCATTAAAATGTAAGTAACAGGCACATGAATCAATTCATGGATCATAGGAATCGACTCATGCCCTTGGAAGTGTAAAAATCACAAAATTAAAGCCCAAGAATCGATTCCCCTAGTGCAGGAATCAATTCATGCGATTTTCAAAGCCCAGGAATTGATTCATTTAATCGAGGAATCGATTCATCAAGCTGGGAATCGATTCCTCCCTCATGGGAATCGATTCCTACGTGGAAAAATGCCTGGGAATCAATTCATGCATTGAGGAATCGATTCATGCAATGTATTTTTGGCAAAATTGAAGGCATAAACATCAGAGGAATCGATTCATCACTTTGGAAATTGATTCATGAAATGGAAAACACCATTACAGGTTATCAACAACTTAAGCTGCACTGCAGATCTTTCAAAATTCAAATGGAAACACCTTTGCATTAATTGAGGAAGACAATTACGTTTTTTCAAGCCAGAAAACAAGGAAGCCTGAAAACATGGATTATTGGAAACAGGCATTTCATAAAATTAGGAACTTGTTATGGGAGTGGAAATATTTTATTAAGACGGAGCGTATTCCTTGGCCTACAAATAGAGAAGAACCTGAGGCTTTAAGTAACCAATATTCAAGCAACGCATTTCCTCTGTTTTCTCCTTTGTTCTCTTATTTCTTTGGGAAATTAGCTCTCTGTTTCATTTTTTTGTAATTATTTTTTGAGAGTTAGCCTGTGAGGAAAATTATTCTGTGCTAAAATTTGTGTATCCACTCTATTGGAGAGTTACCCTTGTAATCTTAAACACCAAAATTCCTAGAACTTGGGTTGGATTTCAACCTTGTAAATTGTGAGATTGGGTGGGGTGTCCTTGTACTTGTGAGAATTGAGTTCTTAAGTGTTGGATACTAGGAAGCTACAATTGCTCAAAGTTTGTATCTCTAATCTCCAATAGTGGAATCCTTCAAGTGGGTTGCTTGAAGGCGAGACGTACACCGGTGTGGTGGAACTCGTATATCGGTTTGCAATTTCTCTTTCCCTACACTCTTTTATAATTATGTATTTAAATTGCTTGCTTGATTTATTGTGTTCATAACTTAGCTGTTAAATTTATTTGAAACAAGTTGTATTAACTCTTAATTGAATATCCTTACTATTTATTAAGTGTTCATTAATTTGTCTTGCATATAACTTATGATTACTTGCTATTAATTTTTACCATCTTCATTAAGTATAATTGTTAAAGAATCAATTTCAAAAGCTTTACAAGGAAAATTTCTAATACTCAATTCACCCCCTCTTGAGTAATTGAGGCCACTTGGTTAACAAAGCAAACTAGTTTAGTCTATTTTTTACATGCTTTGACCGGGCCAACCCATTTTGTCATATCTAACTTTGAGTTATATTTAGGTAAGCCTCAGATTCAATTAATTTGAACATTTTATTATAAGAATATTTTATTCATCAATCCAAGAAATGATTCTGGCTTTATTAACAGTAATGTTTTAAAAATCACATTGGTGATTAAACTAGTGAAAATATTGGTTTACGGTTTATTGGTTCAACCGTGGTCAAACGGGTTATAGTAAAATATATTTTTAATATAATATAGTATAGTTAATGGTATATTAATAATAAATTATATAAAAGTTGAATTAAGTAAAATTTGGAAGTTGTATAAAAGGATCATAATATATGTTTTATAAGATGAAAAATTAATAATAAATATAAAATAATAAAAATTGAATGAAAATAGTTTTATATCATCCTTTTTATTTATTTAAAAATATTTTAGTAGAAATATTTATTTAAAAATAGAAAATGGGAAAAACCATTTTTTTTAAAGTAGACCAATTTAACTTAGTTTTCTACATTGATTTTCAACCGGTTTTTACTAGTTTTGGTTAGTTTTGACAAGTTTTGAACTTGCCCAGTTTTCACTTGTCCAAATCGGTACCCTAACTAGGTCCTGATTGAATCGGCCAGTCTGGTTTCCACAACAATGATTAATAGTCAAAGGTGATGTTCTAGATGACTCATAGGGAAGATCTTCATCACTTGTATCAATTTCAAACATGGCCTCTATATGCCAATAATGTTTACTTGCACACAAAGAAATATATGGTAAATAATAGACTTGACATGTATTTTGTGCTAAAATATAATGTTTAGATTGATTGATTTTGACAATGTTGTATTGTAGAATGATAATAATGTCTCTAGGTGATGGATCACTACCATTCATAGTAGAATAAATGAATATTTATAGAAACCTCTTATACTTTAGCTCATATATCTTCAGCACATTAGCATAAAAGTAATTCTCACTTGAGTTAGCGACGCCCTTGGCACATACACAAACACAAACACTACAAATAATAACTTTCTAACTACTAGTCCATGACTTGGTGTGGAACTTGAATCCGTTGATGGAGTAAATATGTCAACAACATATCGTGTATTTAAACCCATCGATAACGATATTAGCTATGCATTTTTGACACCATTGGTAGGATCGTTAACCTACACTATATACACACATAATCAACAGTTAAACTCAATGAAACTTGATGCGTGATTAATGCATGATAATTAATGAATTTTTAAATAAACTTACATAACATTTGAATCATATCCTAAACTCAATGTGTATGATTGGTGATGCGGGATTATTATTGATTCCATACTCTTGCATGAAGATGCTGGTATTGGTAAAACAACTATTGTTAGCAATGAATTTAACCATGTTAGTATATTGTAATTTTTTCACTTATAACAACTTACACTAAATATGGTTTAACCTCAATGTAGTTGCTCAAGATATGTACATAGGCAGATAGGTATTCCTGATTGGTAAACCAATATTTTTCACCTTTGCCACTAGGTCTTCCACCCATCAATAGTAGAGAGACTGAGTTTTCATCGATATTATCATCCATCTATGATGATCATTCCTCATATTGGTTTCCTATACAATAGTTCTTGAAGTAACGGGAGGTAAAGTCAGTAGTCTCACAATGTAAATAGAAGCTAGAAATCGAACCTTTCACTTGTGCTATATTTTTAACTAGACACTTTGACTCTTTCGTGAACTTGTAAAATTAGCCAAGTAGAATTAGAAAATGATATAATGAATTATGAGTGGTAATTGATTGATTTTATTAGAAAATTGTGTCAATTACCTATTGAACAAGTACATTCAACTATAATGGACGAGGCCACCCAACTTGGTTATTATTGACTGGTGTATAAGGAGATGTTCCATTGAATCAAAGAAGCCTATAGGTATAACTTATTCCAACTGACATAAAATTATAGCAAGATATTCTCCTATAATCTTGTTAGATCATCATCTATCAATGTATTAGAATATAAGTTCGTGAAAAATGCACTGAACTTAGTAAATGGCTTCTAGATACAATATGGTAATGACCGAAATGCATTTGGAAGAAAACACTCAATGAACACGTGACAAACATGACTTTCATGTCATGGATACATCCTTTGTTTAACAACCATTCATTATAAGAAAATTAAGATTTTAGGGATGAAGAAATATGTCATTAAATAGTTCCTAAAGCCTTGTAATGTGTGTTAGTGAGACACTAGCAAGAAAACAACAACGAATCACTTTCCTAGGAAACAGCAGTTAGTTAATAAGCTATGAAGGCTTTCTCGCTAGTCTTTCACTAATTATAAAATAACGAAGAAATATGTATCTCTAGTTTGTCGCTAAGTTAAAATCAAATTTTTGTAGCAACTTTGCTATGAGATACTATTATCAGTATTTTGTCGCTAAATTATATCTAAGATTCCTCGCTAAATTGCATCAAATCCCTTGAAAGTTTGTTAGTTTATTGCGTAACCAATTTCCTCGCTTTATTTTAGCAATGTATCATTGCAAAACCTCAAATATTTCCTCATTGATAAGCCCACAAGTTTGATAAAGTTGTACCAAATTCCTCTCTAATTTAATTCTTTTTGGACAAATTATTTTTTTACTTATTTAAATAAATTTGTTAAATTATTCATATTTATTTTATATCTTTCTGTATATTTTTCAACAATAACCCATTAAAGAAAATGTAGAAAGGAACAAAAAGTAAATGAAAAATAATATGTAATAAAATCCTATATATAGAAATTCTTAACCAAAGAGTTAAAATAGCTTGGTTCTAAAAAAATCCAAATGTCAAGTTAAATATCAAATTTCTAATACCAAAACATGAACAAAATATCCTAATTGATAATTCACTCTAAGTTGAAGACATTGTCATCATCAAGGTTTGCTTCATTCTCCTCCCTAACACCATGGCCTTGTCTTCATTCAATGTTGCAAGTCTATCTTGGAAACTAGGAATCCTAGATAGTAATGGAACTAGTTGAGTTTAGACAAAGAATGATAATGCAACATTTATAATTTGTGTTAGTTGGGCATTATCTGTAGGTGGAGAACAAGAAGGATGACCGACCTCACAAGATTTTGATGAACTACCAATTTCTAAGTTATTTCCTAAACCATGAACTCATCCTTTTTTGATATGACCCATAACATCTATCTAGATTTGTTTATTCAATCTGGAACTTTTGCCAACCTCAGTTAGATAGTAGAATGAAGGAAAACTAGTCATTTCTTCTACTAAATATGTTTCACAAATAGACACCTCAATGTGTGCTTTGTTTTTTACTTTCTCCTTTAAAGAACTGAGAAATATAAAACATGAAGGAAATTAAAATTACGATTTTAGATTCGGTAAATATTGAATCATTACTACCAATAATTTATAAAGGAAATTAGAATCACCTCTCAAATGGATACATCCAAGGATATTGCACTGGATCATCGATTCTAGCCTCATAAGTCAAATGAATTGGTAAATGCTCTATTAAGACAATAAAACCTAAAAGGAAAATCTGTCTCAGCTTACAAGGCAACACCAAAATGCTTTCTTCCATTTGTACAAGTTTCTACTCCTTCAAGGAAGTTATTGTCAACTTTCTAAAGAAGTGACTCAACTTAACTAGCAGCTTCCAAATTAGTTTTGGTAACGCATTGAATACATACAACAATAGTTATTTATAAACACTTGGCAATCGTGACTTTTCATGCCAAACAACTTAGGCTCTTTCATATCAACACATTTTCTCAAATTCAAAGCAAACCCATCAGGCATCATTAAACCTTTCACTTATTCATAAACATCAATCATTTGTGGTTTTTCTAAAGCATATTTAGTATATGGTTTGAACATCTTTTCGCATCCCACATCTTTCAACTCCAATTCCTTTCTAGAGCATTGAAGTCACAAGGGTTTCTAAATACACATCTACATTATTTCCAGGCATTTTCTTCCCAGAATGATCATGGAAAGGATAAAGGAAGTATGCTTCATACACATCCAGGGAAGAAGATTATATGGGAATAAGAATACAGGCCAAATATTGTAAGAAGAACTCAAGGTTTCAAAAGGATTGAAACTATCAGTAGCAAGGCCTAAGTGAATGTTTTAAGGTTCTAAAGCAAAGTCAGGATGCATCAAATCAAAATTCTTCCATGCCATACCATCCCTCGGATGTCTAAGCAACCTATCTTGGTTACTCTCCATAACATGCCATCTCATATGCTTAATAGTTTTACTACACATAAACAATATTTACAATCGTGGTTTAATTGGAAATTAACGTAAAACCTTCACATCTAGATTCATCACATTCCTTACATGATTGCAAGTTCTTTAAAGCATCCCTAAAATACAACATACAATCATTTGGGCAGACATCTATCTTGGTATAGTTAAGGCCAAGTTTGTTGATGATTTTCTTAGCCTTATAAAAGGATGGGGAAACTTTTATATGGTATAATCATACTATGAATTCTAGTTTTGTAAACTTGCTCCCTGCCATAGAATGCCTGATTTGTATCCTTTAGGAACTAGAAAATTTAGTAGAATTATCTCTAGGTGCTTCATTTGATCTCATTTATGCCTCATCCTGGTGCCCAAACACATCACCAATTATTGCTCTTATTTGATTATCACCATAAAAGCCCTCCTACAAAATATGTTCATTTCTAGATGATTCTGATACTCGCTTCTCACTGTGAAGATCCCATATAATGTAATTCTTAGGAAATGGTTTCAAAATTAAGTAATCTCTAGTTATATCTCTAGAATGTTGACTCCTTAAACAAAGAATGGAACAAGAACTCGAATGCAATGCCAAATTTTAAGAAACAAGGAATTAAAATCATGAGCACAAATATATATATATATATATATATATATATATAGATATATATAGATATATAAAGTATAGGCTTGAATGTGAAATTGGTAACTTGTCCAAAGCAAACGATCATTAAGGGCATGAGTCACCAATACAAAAAAGTTGTATTTGACAGTGCCACCGCAAATTATAATTTCCCAATTGCCACCCTCAAATTCTCCTCGCCCTTTCCTACTCACAAATTAAAAAGATTTTAATAGTTCAAATCACAATATACAAAAAGAAAGACAAATGGGTGGTTCTTAATTTAAACTACTAATATCCATAATAATATACCTTATTCCAACAATAAAATCTCATATTAAAATAGCAAACCCTAACCCCTAAATCATCAAAATAGAATAATACAAACCAGAAAAAAGGGTTATTGCCAAACAATAACACAAAACAAAAAAAAAATAAATCTTAAAACCTGAACAGTAGTGGAACAATGCGAGTGAAACGCATAACTAATTTGAAGACGAATGACGAATGACACAAGTTGAACGTGCACGCGAGTGGAATTATGGAACGCCTAATGAAGCACGCGAAGTGGTGAAGCAGTCACGCAAGTTCAATCAGTGGGGAAACGGTGAAACGGTGATGCAAACATCATATGGAAAAAGCAATTTGAGTGATGGGATTTAAATTAAGGGGATTTGGGTAAAAATATTAAAATACCCGATGAGTCCAAAGCTAGTACACCTGATGAAAAACAATGAGGAATCCGTGGAAGAACGTGCCTGAGCAAGTAGTGAAATATGATATGGCAAAGTAAAAATTTGATTTTAATTGCAGATCTGATTTTAATGGAAGGGTTTTAGGTAGAGATGGGTTTAGAGGGAATTTGGTCTATAAAAAAATTTGGCGCAAAGTAAAATTTTACATTAGAATTTTAATTAGGAAATAAAATAATTTTAGGAGGTTTAAGATAAATTCCATTAATTATATTAAAAATATTTTTTAAAATAATTTATTTAAGGAGATTATAAGAAACTCCTTAAAATAAATATAAAACCTCCATTATTCACTTTATTTAAGGAGGTTGTAAAAAGTGCCCCAATATACATTAATTTGAGGAGGTTTTTGAAACCTTCTTAATAAAACCTCCTTAATTTACCAATTTTTTTGTAGTGGGTAAGGAATGAAGTGAGCCATTTTTCTTAACCTATCCACCACAATAAATATAGAATCCATGCCCCTTTGAGTCTTAGGCAAACTAAGCACAAGATCTATACTAATATCAACCCAAAGAGATATAGGAATAGGTAAGGGAATGCAAAGACCATGTGGTGAAACCTTAGATTTGACCTTTTTACATGCAAGGCACCTAAAGCAACATGTTTCATATGGGGCCAATAAAAATGTTCACTAAGGGTAGACAAAGTTTTGTCCCTCCCAAAATGCCCCATGAGTCCTCCTTCATGACTCTCATGAATAAGTAACTCTCTCATAGATCCTCTTGGAATACACAACTTATTGGATTTAAACAAGAAGCCATCTAAATTATGGAATCCATGAGAAGAAAGAGAAGGACCAAAAGAGTGGTAAATGGAAGAGAAATCCAAGCCATTTGGATACAACTCTTTTATTTCATCAAGACCATGAAGTATAGCACCCAAGGAAGAAAGTAAAGTGTGCCTTCTAGATAAGGCATCGACTACCACATTAACTTTTCCACTTTGGTGCTTGATGACATAAGGGAATTTCTTTAAATACTTTACCCATTTAGCATGCCTTTTATTCAATTTATATTGCCCCTTAATGTACTTGAGTGACTCATGGTCACTATGAATGATAAACTCTTTTGGCATCAAGTAATGCTCCCAAGTTTATAGGGCTCTAATCAAGGCAAAGAATTCTTTGTCATAGGTGGGATATTAAGGTATGCCAATTGAGCTTTTCACTAAAGAAAGCAATGAAGTGTCCCTTTTGAAGAAAAACGGCAACCATGCCAATATTGGAGGCATCACACTCAAGATCAAAAGTTTTGTTAAAATTAGGAAGAGCAAGGATATGAGCATGTGTAAGCCTATGTTTAAGTTCATTGAAAGTATTTTCTTACTTTAGACCCCAAGTGAAAGGTATATTTTTCTTTAACAAATCATTTAGGGGAGAGGCCAAAGTAGAAAAGTCTTTCACATATCTTCTATAGTAACTTGCCAAGCCATGAAAGCTTCTAATGTCATGGATATTTTGAGGGGTAGGCCAAGCACTAATGGCTTTAACTTTATCTTAGTCAACTTGGACTCCTTTAGCCCTAACTACAAATCTAATGAAGACAATGTGATTCAAGCCAAAAGAACATGTATCAAGGTTAGCAAAAAGTTTGTTTGTCCTTAAGGCAAGTAATACATGTCTAAGATGAATAATGTGAGAGTCCATGGTCTTAGAATACATTAAAATGTCATCAAAGTAGACCATGACAAAGTTCCCAATAAAATCCCTTAAAACGTGATTCATGAGGTGCATGAAAGTGCTAGGAGCATTGGTTAAGCCAAAAGGCATCACTAACCATTCATATAAACCAAGTTTAGTTTTAAAAGTTGCTTTCTATTCATCTCCTTCCTTAATTTTTATTTGATGATAGCCACTCTTAAGATCAATCTTGGAGAATATGGTAGAGCCATAAAGTTCATTCAACATATCACCAAGTCTAGGTATTAAATACCTATACTTGATGGTAATGTTGTTGATGTTACTTAAGTGGCTTCTAATAACTCAAGGGGGAGGGGTGAATTGAGTTTTCTTGCTTTTAAGAACTAGGTAATATTTTAAAATTCTTTATTATGTAAATGATTAAAATCTTATAAATGGATGAGATAAATGTTTACAAAGAGAAACATAAGAGATTGCAAACGCTGATTTTATACTAATTTGGCCAATCACTGCCTATATATAGTCGTCTTAAGTAATTCCTTGAGGATTCCACTAGCTTTAATCATGTTACATAACACAAAGACCTTACACACTTTGGTACACCTCACCCTTGTGTGAAGTATTTTACACCACAAGAGATCTTTTACTCTTGTACAAGCATAACTTGGGAAGCCTCACCCAAGCAACAATAAAACTCACAAAGTGATTAAGAACTAAAGTGACTACTTTCTTATTAGAGCAAATAAACAACTTAAAGTTCTAAATGACTTGATAAAGATAATATGGCCTTTTTACTTTTTAGTAAAGATGGAAAAAATTGATTGATTTTGCTAATGATTTTCTGGTCTATTTATAGATTGGAAAAATCTTGAAAAGATGCAATTAAATAGGCATGATTCATGAAAAGATACAATTCCAAAAGGATGTAATGATTCATGAAAGATCATGGCTTTTCATTTAAGGAAAGATAAGGAGACGCAATGTTTCTCCTATTCTGACTAGTCAGTAATCGATTATTTACATGTAGTAATCGATTGCATACTTTCAAAATTTAAAAATTTTCTAACCTTATAACATGTAATCGATTACAATAACTTGGTAATCGATTACATCAATTAAAAAATGAATCCTAAAGAGTTGTGATTTTTCAATAATTTATTTTCAAAGTTGTAATCAATTACTACTAAACGGTAATTGATTACTTTTATTAAAAATGCAAGTTTTCTTAAAATGTTTCACTATAATCGATTACATAAACATTGTAATCGATTACTTGTGTCAGAATGCATGATTTTTAATTTTTATTTATTCTTTTTGGGCCATATTATTTTTACTAAGTCTTACATCATATTCCTAGGCATTGATCTTAATTCTTCATTACTTGGACTTGAGTTCTTTGTCATTATCAAAATACTTTGTTCTTCAATCTCCCTCTTTTTGATTATGGCAATGCATGTCCTAAAATATATTTAACAAGCAAGCACCTTTTCGAAGAATCATATTTTATTTGTTGTTTATTATCTTTTGACTTATTTAATTTGTTTAAGTATACTCCCCCTTATTTTTTCAGTTGAGTATTTTAATAAAGATTTGATAATTACTAGTTTTCAGTCTTATTATTAGTTGTCAGTACTCACCCTTTATTTTTCAATGCATTCATTCATTCTCCCCCTTTGTCATTATAAAAAAATAAAGAATCCAAAAATAGAATAAGACAAGGTATTGGAACCAAAAATAGAAATGATTTATATTAACAAAAGAGGAAAGACGTAATGGACTTCAACATAAAAAGGACAAACAAAAAATTGTTCATAATTAAAACAGACCAAAACAGAATTAAAGAAAAAGACAGTAACAGAATAAAATTAGGCGGAGTCCGGAGGGGCCAAGCAAGAAAGGATGGTCTGCATTGTGTCGTCCATGTGGTCAAAATGGTCTCTCACACAAGTACATAATGATTGGAGTTTGGTGGCTAAATCTGTCATTGAGAGGGAGCCTGACATAGGATCAGGATCAAGTGAGTGGTGTGCTTTGGAACCCAGTCCCCGTCTTTAGTCTTCTTATACACAAAAGAAGAAAGAGCAGTTTTCCAATTAAAAATGAACGTTGAGGTTTGATGCATAATTCTTCATTGATGGGGTACTTTGAAGTGTCAGAGGATACGAGTTACGAGTCCTACATATGGGGGGGCATTGGCTCGAAGTGCCTTTCTTATGCGGTAATGAATTAAAGCAGCCTAATTAAGTGGGCGGACAGTAAGTAAAGACCACATGAGCATCATGTCTTCTTCAGTAATTTGAGCAAGGTTTTTAGTGCGAGGAGCCAGAATGCAAACAGTTATGTAGTGCATAACGCGATGGCTAAACGTGAGAGAACCAGTAAAAAGACGTCCACCAAGATCAACATTGTAAATGCAGATTAATTTCCTTGCTTCTAGGTTGTTGAATTCGTTTTTCCAAGCTTCAAAGAGATGTCCTTCATATAGTTCAAACCAACAGAGGGTAGTTTAATTAAGTGAAAAATAGGTGAGTATTTATAACAAAGGCATATTCTTAACTTTAGAAATGATACATCCTTTAGTGATCTGGATGTTTGAGTAGAAAAGACGTACTAAGTCTGGGTAGTGATCTTCCTTGATGGAAAATAAGGGAATAAGGTTTTGGATATCAAAGAATTGATGACACAAAATATTATTAAGAGAGTTTTCATCAATAAATTTTGGATCAATCACTTCTCTGTTATGAAATAAAGAGTAAAAATGTTCCTGTTGGGTAGAGGTAGAGAAGAACTCCATGTAGGTATACAAGGAAGGGTTTCAAGCAAGGAATCAGAGGAGGTAGAGCCACAAGTTCGTTTCTTTTTGGTGACATGAGGAGGTGTTGGTGAAGGAGGAGATGAAGGGTCTATGAGAGATACAGAGTGCTTGCTGGAAAACTGATTAAGGAAAAGATTTTTAAGAGTATAAACAACATGTATTTTTTTTTATCCAGAAAGTGTATTGTAATCGATTATGATAAGCTAACCATGAAGCGTGTAATCGATTACAATGGGAGTTACATGTAAAGGATCAATCAGAGAACAAACATAATTTTGGGAGTAGCAGAAGTGGAAAGACGTGTGGTCAGATATGGGAAAATGGAAAGTTGGGACTTTTAGGCCGCGTTTAGTTACAGAAAATTATTCTACTTTTCTGATAAAAGTTTTCCGCTTGTTTTTTAAAATTTTCATCTCCTGGAATAACTAGAAAAATTTTAAAAACTCGTTTAGATAATGGGACAGTTTTCTAATTTAAAAAACTAGAAAACTAGAAAAGTTATTCAAGTACATTCAGTTTTCTAAATTTTTTTCAAACATTCTTTAATTAAAATTAATTGAGACATATTATATATATATATATTATTTATGACAATATTGTATAGTACATGACAATATAAATTATAATTAAAATTTAAAGTAATATTAAAATTAAAGTAATATTAAAATTATGATAAAAATTTAAAATAATATTAAAGTAATATTTCAAAATAGTTACAATGAATCAAATTTATTGCCTTCGGTGACGAGTCACATTGTAGTTATTCCATAAGCTATTAGCAATTGATTCCCGTAACTGAATCATTGCATTGTTATCAGTCATGTCTACAACAAAACCTTCTTGGATGGTGGTGGAAGTTTCATTTGAAAGTTCTAAATAGTCTTCCCCATACATTGTAAATAAATTATCAGCCCTATCTTCCATCCTAATATAGTTATGCAATGCACAACATGCATGTGGAATCAACATTTGACGCCGCAATGGATAATTTGGTATATCTTTCAGAATATGAAATCTAGCCTTTAGAACACCAAATGTGCGCTCTATAACATTACGAACTGATGAGTGTACGTAATTGAACAATTCTTCTTTTCCTCTCATTCCTCCACCACGTTAAAAATCACTACGATGGTATCGTTCACCTCGATAAGGGGCCAAAAACCCTTTTACATTGGGATAACCACTATCTACGACATAGAAATGATCTATAAAAAAAATAAAGATAAGTTAGTTAATGAATTCAAGTTACTATTGTAATGTATTTTCATATAATAAAGAGTCATACCATTGGTAGGTATAGGAAATTTGTTTGTAGTTCTATATACTGCATCTGCAAATACGCGGGAATCATTAACTGTTCCTTCCCAACCAGTATAGACAAATATGAACATCATATCATGTGAGCAAACACCCATGACATTTTGGGTGACAAGAACTGCTTTCCTTCCACGAAAAGACTTTTGTTTACGTGCTGGTGCCCATGCTGCCACATGAGTTCCATCGATGGAACCAATGCAATTCTAAAATGAAAAAAAAAATTATATTTAAACTAATTTAGAATGAAATTAAAGAAGTTCAAAGTAGTAATCATATTATACCTTGAAGTATGGATACCATCTAGGATTTCCTAGAATTTCTGGTTGAACTTCACCTCGATCAACAGGTCTAATTACAGTTGTACCAAATGCCTTTAATGCTCTTAACACCTTTTTAAACCACACATGAGTTGTTCCAGTTGAATGTTGAAATCGATCACTGACTAGTCTTTGTCTTGTGCCATGACACAAGATCCTTAATCCCATTGCCAAACCCTCCTCTACGCTAACATTTCTTGAATCATTTAATAGATTTAACATCTTCAACCTATCGCATAAATTTAAAAACACATGTGGCTTCATGCGAAATGATTCATAGCATTGCAAAGGGTTTCCACACAATATTTCTCTTATATATTGTTTTCCACTAAGCATTGATGTCCTACAAGGAACTCTATCAACAAAGGTACGAGTATGTTCCTTCAAGAATAAAAAAAACATCATATCCATTTCCATATCCATATCAGATTCTTCATCTGAGCTGTGACTATTATTTGATGAATCCGACATAACATGCACATCCATATCTAACTCTGTGGAACAACGAATTTCTATCACAATTAATGTTATAAACTAAGTAAATATAACCATATACATAATAATGCTCAGTGTTTTAATGTACTGATAAAACATTCATAAGTAGTAAATCCAAAAAATTATCATAAATAATTCAACTCACGTGCTAACATTCATAAGTCAAGAAGAAAATTCTAAAAATTATTAAAAATAACTCCTAAAAATTAATATAACGTAAAAACATCAAACCAAACCATCCACCCAACCCTTTCTCCTATCTTTAGACATAAGTATAAAAATCTTCCTCCAATTTGGGTCAACAAAATACCCAATGGCCTTGTTATAAGAGGCAGTGCCAACACCAGGTAACTCATCTAATACAGTCATGCAATTTGTAATAGAAAATTCTTCAGTAGCTTCATTGGGTTGTGATTTGTAACGTTCAGTCTTGGCTATATCTCTTTCCTTTCTAGCAACTATAGATTGGGACCATGCATCCATCAGTGCATTAATCTTATCCTTTTTAGAATTTTTTTTAATCCTTCTATTACAATCTAAAGACTCCAAATCAATATTATAGTTACGTTTTCCTCTGCTACCACCCTCACCTCTACTACTATTATCACCTACACAACCCTCACTTATACCAATTCCACCTCCATATACGCCTAGATATTCTTCCTCAATTTTGTGTTCTTCTTCTCAACTTTGAGGTACTGCAGTTGAAGCATTATGAAAAGCACCAGTTGCAGAGGAATTACTAAAGACAATATTCAATAATGGGTATAACTTGCAACCTTTTTTCTTGAAAGATTTGTAGATTTTATCTCGCTGCAATATATTAAATTAACTTATTAATATATTATGTCGTCAAAGGGTAAAAAAAATTAACAATTTGGAGCTCAATTCATACCTTAAAAAATTCATCCCAAACTCCGTTCTCAGCAGATACAATATTGTTATTAGAGTCCCATGTAACACCAGTTTTACTTATTAGCTCACTGAATTTTGAATGCACACCTCGCATTCGGTGGTACTTTGCCTTCAACTTATCAGCACCATATCTTTTTGCAAATTTTTCATAAATATAATTTCATCCATTTCTTCTCAATCAGTTGTTTTAAAAGTTGGATGACCATTGGGATCCCTATTGACCCTATCTGCTAAGATCTCTAAGAAATACTTTTCACATTCTTCACTCCACTCCATAGCCTCCCCATGTTGAGCATGCCCACCCATCTATTTAACAACCCAAAAGTAAAAAATTAATTTTAATCTCTTAGATAAAAACTCATAAAACATTAATTATAAATTAAAAGAAATTACAATAAAAAGACTTTCTACTGATGAACTAAATCAGAAATTAAAAGAAATTAAATCAGAATAGTTTCTGTATAATATGTGCACATCTAATATATATTTGAAACAAAAAGCAGATGCTTCACTCTAAGCTTTGTATAAAATAAAAGAAAAGTTTATGGCAAAGAGACAGACAACTAAGGTAGAGAACACAAAGAGGTTGAGATATCATATGACTATATGATAAAAATATACAAAAAAAAGGTACGAAACATGTTCCATCATGCTACAGTTTAATAGTTTAAAGTGTAATAGTTAAAAAAAAGGTGTTTTAATGAAGATCAACACGCTACAGAACATGTTTCAACACTTACCTCTACCTCACACCTTCAGGCTGTAGCTGTAGGATTACTGCTCCTATATCTCCTCTAATATATATCATCCCTTTAATTTACTAATATATATATATATAATTTTCAATAAAACCTTGTTGAATTGATTGGATTTTGCATTCAAGGGCCTAGTCGTACATTAGTCTACCCCAGAAGCACATGTGTTTAAGGCTGATATTCCCGGCCTGAAGAAGGAAGAACTCAAGGTTGAGATCGAAGATGACAGGGTCCTTCACATAAGCGGAGAAAGGAACGTTGAGAAAGAAGATAAGAATGATAGATGGCATCGCGTGGAGCGTAGCAGTGGCAAATTCTTAAGGAAGTTCAAATTGCCAGAGAATGCAAAAGTGGATCAAGTCAAAGCTTCGTTGGAAAATGGTGTTCTCACTATTACTGTCCCTAAGGAAGAGGTTAAAAAGCCTGATGTTAAGGCCATAGACATCTCTGGTTAACTAATGCTACTTTGTTTCTACCTTGAAAACTGGTGTATTTTGGTTTGCTAGAGGACCTTGTAATGTGTGTTGTAGTTGTGCGTTGTAGTTGCCAAAACAAGTTATAGTTGTTCTTGTTGAGATATGTATGTTAATAGCTTAAGCTTGTAATAATATACTATGAGTTAATTGTTATATTTTGTCCCTACCAACCAATAATACACTCGGGTGAAATGGTGTCCACAAGAACATGAAACTGAATGTTTACGTAGAATTCTCCTAACCTTGCAAAAAGTCCATAAATATAAAGTCGCAAAAACACTCTGAAAACATCCAACTATTCCATGACAAATCTGAACAAAATGTCAATCAACCCAAATAACCCCTTTGGGGATGCTCCTTTCTCCGCTGCACTCTCTACCACAGGGCCAGAACTCACTCATAACCCCGCGTTTCTGAGCAGCCAGGTGGATTGAGAGGAGACTTCAGAAGCACACGTGTTCAAGGCTGACATAACAGGGATGTTAAGGCCATAGACATCTCTGGTTAACTAATGCTACTTTGTTTCTACCTTGGTCAAAAATGCATGTAGTATAAAAATACTTCACGGTTGGAGTTTTGCACGTATTAATGTGATATACAAACAAAAAGATTACAGATATGTCATACATAAACAGTTTATGCGATTTACTTTACAATTCCAATGCCTGATACACAAAAAAGATTATGAAGAAGTCTACTAGACATTAATTCCACGAGTAACAGTTTAAATTTTAGTCTAACCCCATTTTGATATAGCAAATTTAAGTTTTCATTTAGTCCATAAGTTTATCAGCAAATTTCAATCAGTCTTGAGCATAAATTACAAACAAAGTTTATGCAGAATTTTTAACAATTTTTTAAAGTTCAGAGAAATCTTAAGGAATACAAGTATACAACATAACATATGTCTTAACCAAGCTCTTGACAATGATTTACGCAAAAGTACAAACAGTTTTGTGTTGAATTGCCAGCATCAAGGCAACTTTCTTAATACATACACAGGAGGGTCAATAGCATTATGGCTGAATAAGCTTTCATACTATAACAATTTTGGCAAAAGAAATGTCTTGTCTCTTGTCAACAGAGTTATGTGTCTTGCATACACAATGAGTGATAACTATTTCAACCAATTACAAGCAACAAAAATGTTTGATCTCTTATTCATGATGGTGGGTGTCTCAATTTTGGGAATGGTTCAAATATCTATTAAAATCATAAGAAAGAATATAACAAAAAAGTAGATGAAATGCACCCATGTTCTAGTTTCCATATTACAGTGCATGGCTAGAGCAGAAAATACCTCAATCAAGAAGTCTGAAATTGGAAGCTGGGGTATGAAATTCACCAGTAGCGTTGTGATGAATACGAAGGCTCGAGGAAGAAGATGAAGAAATGACACACTAGGGCTTGCGATGAATGCACACAAATAGGCTCTATAAACAGAGGAAGAGAGGCTCTTAAACAGAGGAAGAAGATACGTGAAGAAGGAAGGAAGAAGGCGCGAGCGGTCAGACAAAATTTTTCCAATTTAGAATACCGCCTTTTCCAATTTTTCTATTTTCTTTGAAAAGCATTAAAAATAGTTTTCTGATTTTCTTAAGAAAATAGAAAATCAGGATTCTATTTTTCTATAAAAAATTTTAAATAATTTATAAATAAATAGTTTTTCTATTTTTTTAATTTTTCTAAGAATAATATTGTATTTTTCTATGAAAACTTATGAACTAAACGCAGCCTTAAAAATTCAATAGTTGAAAGAAAACACGTGTAAAGAGAGAGTAATAGACACATTTAACTTTTAGAGATGAAGAATAAAAAAATTATGAAAAAGGTATCACCTTTTGAGGAAAGAGAAATTGAAACATTGGAAACACTGATAATAAATAAATAAATCAATAAATGTTTTGAAATGATGTTTTAAATTCTACGGGACTCGACAACGTAATAATGAGAGGACACAAAAGCTGACTAAAGGATTTTTGAATTTTGAATTTACAAATTGAATTTTTGAAGAGACATGTTATCAGCATAGAAAAGATGTGCAGCAGTCAAATGGACACATGGCATATTGCTATTTGAAATGAATGGGCGTGACTTTTTGATATGCTAACTGCTAAACGTTTTATGGTAATCGATTGCTGATAATATTGTAATCGATTACTTGGAGATATTTTTTAGGTAATCGATTACTTATTCACTATAATCGATTACTTAGGCAAATATTTCTTAGTTTTATAACTTATGGGGATTTATAACACCTAGCTTATTTCTATATGAAAGAATTGGTCCTTAGGCAAGGGTTTCGTGAAAATATCAGCTAATTGCTTTGAGGTCTCTGTGAATTCTAATGTGCAATCCCCTTTTGACACATGATCTCTAATAAAATGATGATGAATTTCTATGTCTTTGGTTCTAGAGTTGTATGAGATTTTTGGAAAGATTTATAGCACTTGTATTGTCGCACTTAATAGGAATATGATCTAATGTAATACCATAATCTAGGAGATGTTGTTTCATCCATAAAATTTGAGCACAACTACCAGCAGTGATATATTCTGCTTCAGCAGTAGATAGAGCACTATTTTGTTTCTTACTGTGCCATGACACTAATGCAAAACCTATCAAGTAACATGTTCCACCAGTGCTTTTTCCATCGGTTTTACATTCGACAAAATCAGAATCAGAATATCCTATCAAGCTACAAGATGATCCTGTAGGGTACCATAATCGTAGGTTTATGGTTCCTATTAAGTAACGCATAATTCTTTTGACAGCTTTAAGATGAGATTCTTTGGGATTAACTTGAAATCGTGCACATAAACAAACGCTAAATATAATATCAAGCCTACTTACAGATAAATAAAGAAGAGACCTGATCATACCTTGATAACTTTTGGAATCTATGGATTTTCCATCTTCATCTTTATCAAGATAACATGTTTTGCTCATTGGAGTGGAAATGTCTTTAGCGTTTATCATTCTGAATCTTGTTAGCAATTCCTTGCACTACTTGGATTGATTGATAAAAATACTTTCATTTGTTTGTTTAATTTGCAATCAAAGAAAGAAGTTGAGTTCACCCATCATATGTAACACCATCGGCTAACTAGAATGATCCCTTCCACAAGATGATTCTACTTAAGTGAGAGGTTACTATTTTAGAAAATTGTGGAAGTTTTTTCTTGATACAAGAGAAACATGGTGTAGCAGACCCATTATATACAACATAGTTATATACAACTCATAGTCAAAACAGTAACTGCACATACATCGAAAGTCAGGGCACGCAGGCTCCCATACAAAATAGAATAGATTAAAACAAATACATAAACAACCTAGCTACTCTACTCATCACCAACTAGGGAATCATCATCCGTCCAAGGTGACTCTAGGACGACTGCACTGGTAGAAGGCTACATTGGAGATGGCTAGTTGGATAATTATTAATTTTATATTGATGTATTGTTAGATGTATTATTATGTTTGACTTAACGTCTTTTAAAATTTTAAAAAATGAGATTATTTAAAATTGAGGTATTTTTTATAAATTAATTAATTCAAAAATTTAAATAAATTATATTATTACAGTGTATATATATATATATATATATATATATATATATATATATATAACACATAACGTACCAATTAAACAGGTTGATCTTATGGATTTTATAGTCTTTAAATCCCACTCTAACTTGTGTAATTAAATAATAAATACTTATAAAATAAGCATTTTTTAAGTTTAAGATTACTTTTAAAAAAGAAATATTATTATTAATTATGATATTTCCTTTGTAAAAAATGATATGATCTAGTATAATCTAGTTTTCTAGAGAAAACCCAACGTAACTGAACAGTAAAATTAAATAGTTTTCCCCCAAAACAATTTTAAATGTTCCCAGAAATGCATCAATCGGCTTAAGATTAACAGTTCCTGTAAGACATTAACCCAATTAAACATTTGCTAGTAAGAAAGAAAAAATAAACCCCAAAAAAATCTTTAATTTTGATTTTTATATTAATTCAAGAAAAAAATATAGGGATACATGCGCAAATACAAGTGTACCGCAGAAATCATCAAAATTATAAGCACTATAAAGCAACTTGCCTCATTAGATATTGCGTCTTGTTTTAGTGTATGCATAGTATTTGCTTGAGATCTAAATACATCATTAACTTAATAAATAAAGCCGATTCGAATTCAAGCCTTGGTTTATCCATAATGGGAACTAGACCCTGCAAACAACCAAGGCAATTAAACTGGGAAGGGATTAGTAAAGCTTTCTATTAATTATCTCATATTGCTTTCATCACTCAAACGAATTGGGTATACAGTTTCCAGAACTATCTCATCCAAGCCCAGTATTTTTAATGTTTATAGCTCACATATGCAGTTTTATAGAACTGAAACTTGGCCGTTGGGCTTGCATACGACCCAATTCAGTTCCCAGGCTCATTTATCACGTTTGGGGAAGACTTGCCATGTATGAGATAACATAAGTTGTTAACCAAAAAAAAAAAGAGATGACATAAGTTTCTTTGGTAACTAGCAATGGACCGGTGCAGTAATCATTATAGACTCAATAATTTGATTATTAAAATCCAAAGAGATAGGGCCAAAACAAAAACTTAAGACAAACTAACACACAGATATATATAAGTAAGGAAGAACTAAGATTGAAGAAGAGAGAAAAGAGAAACCATGTTGAAGACAAAACAGAATATGATTTGCATTAATTGAGTAACAGGAAAAACATAAGCAATTAATATTCAGGGGGAAAAGCTTACACACTAAGTTCATGATGGATCATGGTGTATATGAGAACAAATAATGTAGGAAGGGGATCTAATTCTCCTTCTTTCTTTTTGATGTGTATCTCTTTTAGTTTAAGGATGACAATGGAAGAAATATGGAGAAAATGAAAAATTAGGATTGTGAAAATAAGGAACGTGGGCAAGGCAAAGAGAAAAGGAAAAGGGGGAAAGGAGGAAAAAGGTTTGGAATAGTGGAAGGAAAAACAAGAATTAGTGAAAAAAAGGAAAGTGGAAGCGTCATCTTAAGAGGATAAACCTCAAATCTCGCCACCTAAGGGGGGAAACCCTAGGATAAGAGCCTGCCTAGGTTAAGAAACCTTAGCTAAAAAAAGGAGGAAAACTCAATTCATTTCTCATAAAAGGAAGAAATGTATTCTCTAATTCAAGGTGTGAGTCTTACAAAGGAGAGCAATGCCTTATGTAGGCTAGGGGCACACCAGTTAACCTAATGGGTTTTACTCTCTCTTAAGACCAAAAACACTAAAACTAAAAAAAACTAAAAAAGGTCACCAAAATACAAGACCCAAACTCAAACATAAGCATGAAATGGTCATGTAAGACCTAAAACTAAAAGTAATTTTAAACCTAATTAATTCCTAAAAAAATAATATTTCTAACAAAAGGGGCAAAAACTGGCCAAAAGGAGGCCTAAATAAGGCCTATGTCAACAAAACCCTTTAACTGATTCACAACAAACTAAGGTACATGCATCTCACATGCTTGTTTTATTACTCTCTCTCAAAAACTGAAGCTTGGTAAATTATAGTGTATGCATGTGAAGTCATGGATGGATGGATGTACGATGCATAAATAATTGTCCCTTTCTAGTGCTTTTTAACGTGAAACAAAGAGGGTGGAAAGGAGATGCAATTTTTTATCATTTAGTTGGTGGAATAAAAATAATATTGAACCCTTTGCTTCTAGCTTTGAAAATTCAGCATATGATCTTACTTTTTGAAGCTATTCAACGTGAATTTAGAAGAGGGGCTACACCAAATAATGAATATAAATTTCATACATGAGCTAAGGGTCCATTAAAAATTAAACAATTTGAAGAACAATCAACATTTCTTGTTTCTTGTTGGCAATTAACGTGAAAATGCAAAATGGAGGAGAGGGATTAAATTTATTTTTTGCATTTAAAGAAACAAACACTTTAACTAATTTAAATGGAATATTCAAAAATTAATTTTTATAGAAATGGAATTATGATTTAAGTTCTTGAAAGAATTAGTTTAACACTAATCCAAAATTAATTTTCCACTTTTGAAAAAATATAATTTTTAACGTTCCATTTAAATTAATTCACACAAAATACAACACTTAAACGGAAACAGTAAAAAGAAAACAGAAAGTATGAAATTTGGGAAAATTTGATATGGTAAACATTTAGTTTTAAGTAAATTAAACGGTGAAAAATAGTGTTTTGAAACACTTATCAGTAAAGATCTACTATGTTCAATTTATGCAAAGTAGAAGAAAAAATATTGGGTGTCAAAGGCTTGGTGAATATAACAACGAGTTGAATAGAAGAAGCAATAGGTAACAATTTGTAGAGTCCCTTCATAATTTTCTCTTAAATGAAATGACAATCTATCTCTAAATGCTTAGTTCATTCATGAAAAACCAAATTCAAAGCACACTACTAGAAAATACTAAAATAGTTATAACAAATTAGCCACCGAACTGAGGCCGTCGCTAATAGCGATACATACAATTATGCCCACACTGTTATGACCAGAAACTGTCTCCCATAGCCAACTATGATGAACATCAACGATGGCCAAGTATCTCATCACTAAAATTTATTAACACACTGTCACCACTAACGTCGCTAAGGAAATGCCTTCTTTGAAATTAACTTTGAATAAAAGAAAAACTATCGTCAAGGACGTCGCTAAGGAAGTCACGCCTTATTTTAAATTAATTTTGAATAAAAGAAAAATTAGGGGTGACAGACTTCTTGGCTCATCACTAAGCATACTACTGACATCATCATTGGAGCCATCACCTCAGTTTCCATTTCTTATTTTAGAATTAAATTTAAATAAAAGAGAACTTCTAGCAATGACCATGCATTGTCGTTGCTTCGTATATTGCCCAGTTGTTGTTGTGCATGTCGCTAGCAAATTCAAGCATTTACATAAAAGAAAAACTGGTGGCGATAAAAGAAATGGACCATTGCTATGTTTACTACCGATATCGTCGCCATAACCATCCCCTATGTTTCCATCTATTTTTTGAAATTAAATTTAAATAAAAGAAAACTTCTAGCGATGACATAGCATGGTCGTCGCTACATATGCTCCCCAGTGGCTATCATCGAGGACATTGCTAAGGAAGTCAATCCTTTTTTGAAACTAATTTTGAATAAAAGAAAAAACTAGGGGCGACAAACTTCTTAGCCCGTTGCTAAGTATACCACTGACATTGTTATCGTAGCTGTTATTGCTATTTCCATTTCTTTTTTGGAAATTAAATGTAAATAAAAGAAAACTTTTGGTGATGGTCATACATTGCCCTAGCTATGTATACTGCTTAGTTGCCATCATTGAGCACATTGCTAATAAATCCATGCATTTTTAAAGTAATTTTAAATAAAATAAAAACTAGTGGTGATGGAAGAAATGGACTGTTGCTACATCTACTACCGATGTCATTGCCTTAGTCGTCGCCTAGTGTTTCCATTTATTTTTAAATTAAGTTTAAATGAAAGAAAATTTTGTCGCTATATTAAGTGAGCCTTTTAAAAAAAGTGGGAAGTATTCTTTTACTCAATGATGGAAGAGTAAGGGCATCGCTATGGGTTTCAACAGAAGCATCGCCCTTGGCGTGTCTAATGGGTCGCTACTAGAGTTTATTGAAGGTCGCTAGGGTTTAGCCATTTAGTGATAATAATAGGGTTACATTGCTAATATTGCATGTGTGGTTTTTTTAGCTTCAATAGTCATAAGGTTTAGTAATGGTAATAGGGTCTTTCACTGTTGTATACTTGTTGTGCTGACTAACGACGTTACTAATAGCTCAAACGTAAACATGTTCAGACAACTGTATTTTCCACGTGGTTGTATTTTGAATTAGTTATGTTCCTAACAACGATTTAAGTTTCATCACTAAAATTAAAACACTAAATAAGTTAACATTTCAAAATCATTCACCTTCCTTTTTCGTATCTCTTATCTCATATTCCCTGTTTATTCCTCTTAAAACCCTAACACTCCATCTCTCTCACCCTTTGTCTCACTCTCCCTCTCTTAACCTCTATGTAACCCTCTGATAACAATGGTGACCACATAAAGGAGTCTCTCTCTCGAGTAAGGTTTTGTACGATCTCCTCCCTCCTCCCCCGCTTTCATCATTCCTCTGACGATGATAGTGTTGTGTGAAAATGGTATTTCAAAAGAAGTTCCACATGTCTTGGTTTGATAGAGTTGAAAGGGTATATATTAAAACATGTGTGTTTGGTCTTATGTACAAGCAAGAAAGGTTATAGGCTCATGTACATATGAGATTAGCCCAAAAAGCCAATTCTAGTGTAAATCCTTCGATTTGCCCCCCGCCCTTAGTGTGCATGATTAAGCGGATGTGGAAACCTTTTAATTTTTTATTTTATTAAGATTAGTTTGAATTTTAAATCTTACCTGAAAATGGATCAATGTGAACCTTATCTTCTATTTTTGAATTCCTTTCAACGTTAATCCCACTATCTCTCTGTTGACCGTCCATTAATTTACAGATAAGATTCTTTGTTTACACGTTCAAATTATTTTCGTTAACTGTCTCTAGATATTTTATTTTAATAATGTATCTTTGTTTTATTTTAAATTTTTTATTAACCCATTTACAGTTTAGTACATATAGGTGGTTCTCAAAAACCTTAATTGATCATTATAATTTTCTCTTGTAGTTTTCCCTTTCTCTCTTTTCTCTCTGTTGGGTTTCTTCTATTTTTTCCTCTTGCTAGTTTTGGCCCTGGTTTATACCAAAAAAGGTTATTGTATCCTAGAGAGTCCGCATGTACTACGAATAAACTCTTAAGGGCAGTGCTATCATACGCCTCGACTTACCTCTTTTCTAATAATCTTAAGAGTTTATCCTCTCATGGCTACAATGATACTGGCGTTACTCTAAATATGGGTTCCAACACAGACGGTCAACCCAACATAACCACCATCATGAAACAGCCATTTGTCTTCACTACTCCGGTTACCATGGCAAGGCCTCTCCCAAACGTATCAAAGTTCAAAGTTTTTGGTGTTAGTCCTACCACCGCCGGTAGGAGCGCGTGTTCTCGGTTCTTGACATACATGACGTCGCATGGGCGATATCCGAGGCTAAACCGACCCAAACTGAACTTCTCGATGCATGGACTAATGTAAACAAGGTATGTAGGTACACCATTATCAGTACTTTGGCTAATGATCTGTTCAATGTTTACTGTGCCTATAAGGAAGTGAAGGAAATCTAGGATTCCCTCAAACTGAAATACACTATTGAGGATGTTGGAAAACAAAAGTTCATTGTAACTTTTACTGTTGGGAGATGATCGATGACAAGGACATAAAGGTGCAAATCATCAAATACCATCAATTTCTAGAAGATCTCAAATAAGAAAACCTCTTTATGTATAATGAACTAGTGGTCGCCTTCCTCATCGAAAAGCTACCCAACTCTTGGAAGGATTATCAACAGCAACTCAAACACAAACATAAGCAACTCTTTCTTTTAGACTTAACCACTCCTATAATAATTGAAGACACTAATTGAAAGGAAGAAAAGCAAGCCCAAGCAAGGGCTTTGGTAGTAAGAGCAAACATGATACAAAGTAACTCCTTAAAGAAAAGGTACGAAAATAAAAAATCTTCTGATCATATTCTTAAGCCATCTAACCCCTATCTTCCAAAGGAAGGGATCTTGCTATGTATGTAGAAAACCAGGTCATCATGCTGCTGTGTGTAGATTCAGGAAGAGAAACAATGTTCCTCCTAAACCGAAGGAAAACTTGGTTGAAGGAGATGATATAATTGTTGTGGTCATTTCTCAAGCCTTTATTATGGCCAATGTAAGCAAATGGGTGGTAAACTCAGGGGCTACTAGGCACATATGTGCAAATCAAGACATGTTTTCCTCCTACACTGCTGTGGGAGATGGAGAAGAATCAGTATATCTGGTGACTCTTGTAAAGCTGATGTTGTTGGGAAAGGCAAGATTCTTTTGAACCTTACATTTGGAAATACATTGGCATTAAATGACATTTTACATGTACCTAGTATACGAGCTAATTTGATTTCTATGGCTTTGTTGGGAAAAGTAGGGTTAGAGTCGGACAAAATTGTCATGACAAAAAATGATGTTTTGTGGGTAAGGGATATTGTGATTAGGGGTTGTTTGTTTTGATCATTCCAGACATCATTAATAAAATTCATCTTCCACTTATATGCTTAACTCGTATGATATATGACATGCTAGATTAGGACATGTTAGCATACCTTATCTGAATCGTATGTGTGTTGATGGTTTAATTTATGGAATTAGAAATGCATGTTTAAATGAATACGGTGTATGTATCGAATCAAAAATTACAAAAAAACCAGGTACTTCTGTACAACGTGAATCCGAATTACTTGACTTAATTCACACAGATTTAGGAGATTTAAAACAAACAATAACTAGAGGTGGTAAAAAATAGTACATAACTTTTATAGATGATTTTTTGAGATACACCAAAGTATATCTAATTAAGCATAATGGTGAGGCCTTTGACACGTCCATACTTTATAAAGCCGAGGTAGAAAATCAATTAAATAAAAAAATAAAAAGGGTGAGATCTAATAGAGGTGGCGAGTACGTCTTGTTTAATAAATTTTATGAAAAGGAAGGTATAATCCATGAAATAACTCCAACCTATTCACCTGAATCAAATGGTGTAGCAAAGGAAAAATAAGACCTTGAAAGAAATGATGAATGCTCTATTAATTATTTCTTCAACACTTCATAATTTATGAGGTGAAGCTTTGCTAGCTTCTTGTCATATTCAAAATCAAATTCCCTATAAAAATTCTAGGAAAACTCCCTATGAGCTTTAGAAGGGCTACAAGCCTAATCTTAATTATTTAAAAGTAAGGGGTGTTTGGTTAAAGTGATGTTACCAGATCCTAAAAAGAGAAAAATAGGCTTAAAAACCTCAGATTGTATGTTTATTAGGTATGTTGAGCATAATCTTGCATATAGATTTCTCGTTGTAAAAAATGTGCTTGATCATAATTCTATCATTGAAACTAAGAACACTGAATTTTTGGAGCATTTATTTTCTATGAAAAATAATTTTGATAGTACTTCTATTACACCTCCATCTGTTGCCAATGAGAACCCATATAATGATTTGTGAGAGAGTAAGAGACAACAAAAAGAATCTTGTTTTGGAAATGATTTACATGTATCTTGTTGAAAAAGATCCTTTAACATTTTCTGAAGCTATTTCTTCCTCTGACTCTGGTTTTTGGAAAGAGGCATTAAAAATAAACTAAATTCAATTTTAAAATCTAAAACTCAGACGTTAGTTGATTTACCTCTGAAAACCAAGCCCATTGGTTGCAAATGGATTTTTAAAAAGAAACTTTTACCTAACGATTCCATTGAAAAATACAAAGCTCGTTTAATAGCAAAAGGTTTTATTCAAAAAGAAAATATAGATTACTTTGACACCTTTGCCCCGGTAACGAGGATTTCTTCTATAAGAGTCTTGATCTCTTTAACATCTATTCATAATCTAGTTATTCATCAAATGGATGTAAAAATCACTTTTTTAAATGGTGAGTTAGAGGAAGAAATCAACCTGAGTGTTATGTTGTCCCTGGTCAAGAACATAAAGTATGCAAACTCCTTAAATATTTATATGGATTAAAACAAACACCTAAACAATAACATGAGAAATTTGATGTAGTGCTAACTAGCTATGGGTTTTCCTCTATTAAAGTTGATAAATATGTCTATAAAAAAACAAAAAATGGTGAATGTGTGATTATCTGTTTAAACATAGATAACATGCTTATATTTTGAACATGTGATGCTATTGTGTATGACACAAAGAGTTTTCTTGCTTGTAACTTTGATATGAAAGATATGGGTAACACAAGTGTGCTCATAAGAGTTAAAATTATAAGGAAGGATAATAGTATAATGCTCTCTCAAGAACATTATGTTGAGAAACTTCTTCAAAAGTTTGGACACCTTGACACTAAACTAGTACCAACCCCTTATGATAGTAACTCTTAGTCAAAGAGAAATAATGGAGACCCTGTGTCACAATCTGAATATGCTCAAATTATTAGGAGTTTATTGAACTTAATGAATTTCTTAAGGCTAGACATAACTTATGTTATTGGCAGATTAAGTAGATACACACATAACCTCAATAATGAGCATTGGACAACACTGTCCAGATTGATGAAGTATTTGAAAGGTACCATGGATTATGGTATCTTGTATAGTAGATTTCTTACTGTGTTAGAAGCATACAGTGAAGCAAACTAGATCTCAGATCCAGATGAGATAAAGTCCATTAGTTGTTATGTATTCACACTTAGCGATGGTGTTGTCACCTAGAGATCAGCCAAACAAACTATCATTGCGAGATCTACTATGGAGTTAGATTTTATAGCTCTAGAACTGCCTGGTAACGAGGCTGAGTAGTTGAGAAACTTCTTAGCGAGTATTCCTCTAGGTACAAAACCAACACCTTAAGTGTCTATGCATTGTAATAGCTAATCGGCTATAGGTATTGCTAAATATAACTCTTACAATGGTCAAAACTGACATATACGATTGAGACATAAAATAGTAAAGCAACTGTTAAAAAATGGATTAGATATATGAGGTCAAAAGTGAATTTGGCCGATCTTCTGACTAAACCATTAAGTAGAAAACTTATTTATAAAACATTGAGAGGAATGAGACTTCAGTCCACATCAAAATTAACAATGATGGGAATCCAACCTTTATCATTGGAGATCCCATGAAGAAGGTTCATATTGGAATGAAAAGTCGTTGTTAATACTCTAGCACTAATTTTTCCCATTCCTATGGTGTATGAACTGCTAGGTTGCATTGAATGAGAGGCTAGGCAATAAAGCCTTTAATGATTTCATATCCCTTATGGGTGGTGTATATAATGCAGAATATACTTGATGAAATCACCTATATAAGTGTCAAGTGGGGCCACTTGCATGAGGTTAAGGCAAAACCTCTAGAGCACTCATGAATTACCAGGCGTGTGCATGACCTTAATGAGCTAAACGATGATAACGACAAAAGTAGTGAAGTGTAATATGATAGGTAAGCCTTTAGCTTACTTTCAAGTGATGTTTGGTCCATAGAAGCTTTGCTTTACCAACACACTGTATGGTATGCTTATTTTTCTAAGATTTGGTTCATAGTCCAAAAGACACAAAGTCTGATGTATTGGCACTCATGATGTAAACCCAACAAAGTTAATAATATTTTGAAATTCTTTTACTGCTTTAAAATTCTTTTGAAATATATGAGGGATTATTGTATAAAAATAGTGAATTGGTCATGACCGGGGTGTGAAGGCCGGCCTGGAGATTCATCCTAAAAGTGTATTGTTCTCTCATATTTTACACCGGTCCAATAGGGATTCTAAAATGACCGAAACAAAATTATTTACAACGTTTGTGAAGGAAGAAAAAACTAAAACAATTATCGCTTAAGCAAGAATTCGATAAAAACAACACCTGATCAGCTCGCTCAAGTGAAAATACTTTCGCTTGAGCAAAACTTTGGCAAAAAGCACCCATTTGACACTCTCTTAAGTGAGAATTCAATAGAATACACCCCCAAAATCATACATAGGCTCACTCAAGCGAGAATCGACTCGCTTGAGCAAAAATAATTGCTCTTAAACCTCAAAGTCAACTTCTGACCTACCTATTTTGCTCGTTTCAACTTCGATTGCTACAAAACTTCATGGGCATTATGTTTTCCCCATTCTGGACCTGCTTGCGTAGTCTGTTTGACAAAATTCCACTGTATGAGAAATTTATATGGAGAAATGCAGTTCAACTGCTTTATGTACAATTCCAAACACCAAAACAAGGAAATGCATTCTCCATTCCATTCTAAGTATGCATATAAACTTAATACATAACTATGGACCTATAGAAGCTATCCAGGGAGTCCAATTCCCACAGACGCTAAATATGACCTGTTCAATTCTATTCAATATTCAAAAATCATATGTGTGTATATATATATACCTATATCAATGCAATGACTTATCAATAAAATTATGCCAACCAAATAATTCAACACCAAACTTAGTTTTTCAAAATTTACCCATTGCTATTATAAAGCTACTAAACATTGGCTCAATGCCCACATTCGTCATAATCACAGTTCCTGGACATCATTCACAATATGCACTTTATTCCACGTTATTTCTATACATTCTTATCATCACATAGCCATCAATAAAGTTTATCTTCATAATCATTTAATATCATCATAACCCATCTAATTTAACATCATCTAGACTTATCTTATATTCTCAATTCCATCAAAATCTAAACATTATCATATGTATATGCAACATATATCATAATCTGAAATTTGTTGTAGTCATTATTAAAATGATATGAGCAACCATCATTAGCCATCAAACTCGTAAACCATCAACCAACTTCATAATCATTACCAAAACATTTTAATAAGAAACATTGGTTATCACACACACATATACAAATATACCGCATATCAAAATATCCATCCATGTATTATCTTGGCATTGTTTCCCCAATTACTTTGCACTGGTATTGAAGTCTCTGTAACCTCCCTATCTCTTGTCATTGAAACAACTGTAAAGGTGAGTGACCAGACATATAACTCAATGCAAATAATTTTAATATTGAAATCAAAGTAAAATAGTTATGAATTAATAATGAACATTCTCGTCATCATCAATTTTAATTGTCAATAATCTAATCATCACATTCATCGTAAATATTACAATTATCATCCATATATTTCACAACTGACTCTCAATCACGTATTGCATAAGACACTCTAGTATCCGAATACTAAAAGGATCAGCCATCAGTTGGGAGTCCACCTGATATCCTATGAACCCATTTGGTCCACCGAGCCCACCTGGCTCCCCACCTCAACCATTGGGTCTTTATTAACCATTGGGTAGCTCAACTAGGTCACTAACGACCTCGAGAGCAAAAAACGAGGGGTAAATCATACCGAATAGTTATTCACACCACACAATATACATCATCAACATGTATCAATGACATATATCATCCAACATCATCATTATCAAGCATCCCTGGCATAAAGGCCATCTCCTTGGGATATAAAAATATTTAACACAATGCATTATTCAACAATATGCCACATCGGTAATAATCAATCTCCATTTTACATGACATAAGCATAATTTACAAATATGATAATCATCATATACATTTTAAATGATCGAACACAAACAAAATCAAATCTGACTATCATTTCCTTTTATAGCATACTTACCTAGTAATTGGCTCTCCATGCTATTTTTATAAGAAAAATAATATTTCCACTTATATGCCTCAAAGGACTATAATTAAATTTATTCCTATTAAATTATATAACAAGAACACCCCCCTTACCTCAATTCCGAGCTCTTGACACCTTGATTCTTTCACCAATTGCTCGAAAGGCGCTACCACACTAAAATTTTAGAAATTCAAGAATTTCCATAAGCGTCAAACCCTCTGAATCCTTAAATTAATTTCTCAAAACAACTCGATCTAACTCCGCATGACTTGATGCTAAAACCGTGATTAAGTTTTTGAAGAAGAATATCTTTTGTAGGTTTGGCACACCAGAGTATTGATAAGTGATAGAGTGTCACACTTTTGCAATGTTCAGTTGTAGAAATGTTTAGAGCACTATGGGGTCAAACACAGTGACATCTCCTTATGATCCACAAGAAAATGGGCAAGTAGAAGTTTTGAACAGGGAAATCAAGTGTATTTTGAAGAAAACAGTCTCAATCAGCAGAAAGGATTAGGCTCAGAAGCTTGATGAAGCTCTATGGGCTTATAGGACAATATAAAACACCTACTAGTCTTTCTACATATCATCTTGTTTTTGGTAAAAGTTATCACTTGCTGGTGGAAATAGAACATAAGGCATATTGGGCTATGAAGTTTTTGAATTTTGACCCGCAAGCAGCTGGTGAGAAAAGAAAGTTACAGATGCAGGAGTTAGAAGAGTGAAGGCTTAATGCATATGAGTCATCTTGCATCTATAAGGAAAAGGATAAAAATGTACCATGATAAGAAGATTATTCAAAAGAATTTTTATCCTGGCCAATTTATGCTTTTATTCACTTCAAGGTTAAGATTATTTCCTGGAAAGTTATAATCCAAATAGTATGGACCTTTCTTGGTCAAGGAAGTTAAATCTTATGGAGCTGTTGAGTTGCAGGATCCTGTTTCAAAAAGAACTTGGACTGTTAATGGGAAGAGACTAAGCCTTATCTTGGTGGTGATGTGGAGAGACTTACCATGCTCCTCCACTTACAAGATCCCTGAAAATTCCAAAAGGTGTCGAGCAAATGACATAAAACAAGCGCTTCCTGGGAGGCAACCAAGTGTTTTATTGCTTTTTATATGATTTTTGTGTTTTTGTACATGAATCATAGGTTTAGTTATGTTCATGTTGTGTTTGATGCATTAATGATTGAGAGAAATGTGATGGGAAGGAATGGAAAATTTATAGAAAGATGGTGTTTATATATTGGATTGCATGATTGTTAAAATTGTTGCATGAATGATGACAAGTGTGATGAATTATGAGAAAAGATTGAGTTCATGTTCTTTTGGTGTGACTTTGTCAAAATGCAAGATTAGATCATATAATCATGGATTTGTTTGAAAATTGATATGGAGTGCAATGAATTGTTAGTTGAATTCATGATGATTGTAGGGATAAGATTGAATCATTCAATTCATTTTTATGTGTGCCTTAAATGGTGATCCAAAGTTGCTAAACATATATCAAATGGTCAAGTTTTATACATTTGGAAGGGACTCAATTAGGTACATTATTTAAAGGTTTATAAAAAAGCAGAAAAGGTACAGTTTCACTCTAGCGAAACTATACTCGCTTAAGCGAAATTGACAATTCACTACATTAAATACTCATAAATGCTACTCTATTAAAATTTCTTAAGCGACGTGTCCATTCTCTCAAGAAAAATTATGAAAGTTTAGATTTGCTCAACCCAAGCTTAATTCACCCAAGCGAATTCATGTTAAAAGCATACTGGATAAAAATCGCCTAAGCAAAATATTTTTGCTTAAGCGAGTCACAATGAAATTGGTTCTGTCCAATTTTAGCTTAGGCAAATTAACTTGGCTTAAGAGAGGAAAGGTGATGAAGTATTAGGGACTAAGTTTCTTTGGCTCGCCCAGGAGAATGTTGCTTCACCTGAGTGAATTCAAGGCAAAAGCATTTTGGACAAGTTTCGCCTAAGCGAGATGAGAAGAGCTTACGTGAATTTATTTAAAAAGGTTTCTGTCTAATTTTCATCTAAGCCACTTCTCTCCACTCAAGTGAAATGTAAGAAAGTATCAAAGGGTGTTTCTTCATAAATCTTGCCTAAGCGATTCTTAGCTCGCTTGAGCGATACTCTTATGAAAACCAGTTTGTGAAACACTCGCTTAAGCGAATCATAGTGCTTAAGCGAGATAATTAAAAACTGATACTGTCTAAATTTTTCCCAAGACAAGCTAAATCACTTGAGCAAAAAAGCGACCCCTGAGGTTCTGTGCCTAAGCTCATCCAAGCGAACAATTGTCGCTTAAGCGACAGGCAGGGAGAAACGTTTTTCTTAATGACTTTTAAAACATATGGGATGGCTACATTCCTATTCTCTTCAAAACAAAAACTATTCCTCTTTCTTTCTTTCTCGTGAGCGACAAGCCCTAACCCTCACATCTTCTTCCTTGAGTTCTTCTCTTCTTTCATTGTTATTCAAGTAAGTTTCCTTTTTCTCTTCTCTTTCTCTGTCCTTTCATATTGTGTATTTTTCAACTTCTCTCACTCTTTCTTCTCCTTTCTCCGTTATGCCCTGTTTCTCTTGTGAAGTTAAGAAAATGGTTTTTGCATGAGCTTGCAACCTATTTTGATTCTTTAAGATTGTATATAGAGTGTTCGAAATATGAGAGCAAGCTACATTCTATCTTGGATGATAATGTTTATTGCATTTGGGTACTCTATTTTTGTGAAGCTTTTTCAGAGATGGATTGTTCTAAAATGTTAATAATTGTTTAGGATTTCTGGTTTTTCACATTATGATGGAAGTGTATTGTAAATGAACACTTTTGTTTTGTATCATAAGTCTGGACCTCATGTAATTTGCATGATATTTGGGTACCTAGTTATTTTTCTCTTATGATAGAAGTTTGATAATATACATGTTGTTTCTTTTCTTATGGTATTGCAACTGTGTGGTGTTTTTGAACTACATCTCTTTTTTTCTCACGATTGAAGTTGTAATGAGAAAATCCATTTAACAATTAGGGGCTGTTTTTCTAAAGTATAGATGCTGTTGGTTTACCAGTTTATACATTTTGGTAGGTTGTCCATGCATACTTGTCAATAGCGGCCATAGCGGCCGCTATAGCGCTGTAGCGGAGCGGAGCAGTCCTGGGGCGCGACGCTAGGACCAATCCCGGGATGCAAAAAATAGCGGGAATAGCGGCGCGAATAGCGGAATAGCGGAGCGGCCAATAGCGGTCCAAATAGCCCGCTATTGCCTTTTCCCTGAAATGCCCCTTTTAAATACCTTTTTTAAGGGTATTTTTGGTTTTTACTACCATTTTTGAAACCCATTTCTGAAATCCTAGCCCATTACAGCAGCCACCTTCCTCATTCCTTCTCATTTCAGCTGCTGCCATTGCACCAAGCTGCTGTCCCTTGCATCTCCGGCGACACCCACCCATTTCCAGCGACACCCACTCAGATTCCGGCGACCCCCACCCTATTTCCGGCACCCCCACCCTTTTCTGGTTGTTTCTGGCGACCCCCCACCCTTCTCCGACGAAACCTTCCATTTCTTACCAACCCCACCCTTCTCCGACGAACTTGGTTGGCTAGCTGTCTTCTCCGGCAAACCTGGTTGTCTTCTCCGACGAATTCTCCGGTCACCTTCAAAATAGAAGGTTGTTTTGCAGCTGTTACTTCACTTCTCTGTTTTATTACCAATATCAACTCAAATCTTCTTCTCTAATCTGCAATGGCTGTTAGGTTTACGCCCTCACCGCTTCCTGGACATGTGAAGCCTAATGCACCTAACCAAGACATAGTTTGGTTTTTACTTGTCAAGAATATTATTACAATAGTATGGTACTGTGGTTTTAAATTTAATTTTTGTATTTTTTTGGGATTTTTTTAGCATATCTGTTTAGAAAATGATTTCCGGCGAATCCCACAGATTTTCAGCGAAGCTTCTTTCTTCTCCGGTGAAGCTATCGTCTTCTCCGGCGTGCTGCTCCCTTCTCTGGCGTGCTGCTGTTGAAGAGCTGTTGAGGCCCTGAAGGGGCTGTTGTTGAAGGGCTGAAAGGTGTTAGGTGTTTAAGGGCTGTTGTTGAGGAGCTGTTTGAGGCTTTGAAGGGGCTGTTGAAGGGCTGCTGAAGTTATTGAAGGGCTGTGAAGGGCTGTTTGTTAACTTGTTTAATTGTCTTTTAGGTGCTGAAATTCCATGTGTTCATATTGTGACTTATGTGATGACTAATTTTATTTCATGCTATGTTTTATGTTTGTCCAAAAATATTATTATGATTTGAATATGATTGTATGGCTTTAAATTTAATTTTTGTGTGATTTTTTTTGCATATATATGTGTAGAAAATATAGGAAATATTTATATAGTTTATTCAAAATAGCGGTCATCCCGCTTTCCGCTATCCCGCTATCCCAGTTTTAAGGGCGGCCGCTCCGCGCCGCTATTTGGGATTGACAAGTATACTTTTTCATTTGTTGCAAATTCTAAATTATGAATTGCATTAAGATATTTTCTGAGTTTCAGGATGGCTATGACTAAAACAGTAGGACCAGCTCCCCCACTTACCAACCCAAGCTCTTTTAATCCATCTCCCAAGGAACGTGCTAAAAGGCAACGCACTTCCGAGCCTTCGCCACCAAGAACTCAGAGATTTAGAGACAAGGATAGGGTAAAGAGAATCTAAGAGATTAAGCATTGGAACTTCATCACTGAGAGAATAGTTGATCTAAGACAACGAGAGTGTGATGAGTTCAAGAGTGTTCTATAGAACAGGAAATGGATAAAGTTAACCAATCTTGGTCCTCAGTTTGACCCTAATATAGTAAGGGAATTTTATGCCAATGCTTAGCCGAAGGACAAATTTGGAGATTATAGGACCTTTATTCGTGGAGTGTGGATTTCTTATGATCGGGAAACCATTGAGTAGCATCTAGGTGGTCCTTTTACTTTGACTGAGCGACGTACCATTAATAGTTATTTCTTTATGAAGTAACATGATGAGTTTTTCTCAACTGTTAAGATGGAACGCAAGATATATCTTCCAGATCGACATTTCTAGATGGGTCAACGCATCCATAATCCTCTCTGCATCTTAAGAAAGGATATGAACCTCCTCAACCAAGTCTGGACAACTTTCTTATTGGCTAATGTGACACCCTCTAGGCATGTCTCTGATCTCACTTATTCTAGATGCCATTTGTTACAATCCATCTTGACACCCAACATGACAGTGGATATAGCTCGCATCATCTAGGATGAAATCCACAAGTTTGCTAGGATGGACCTGAAAATGACAGCTTCAGGGTAGCGTGTGAAAGGAAATTTAGGATTTCCTTCATTCATTACTGGATTTTGTGTGGCCCACAGGGTCAATGTTCAGCCGACCAGCCCTATCCGATCTCCCATTGATAGGCGATTCATCCAGCAGTTTTGTACTCCACCAGGCCCTGCTCCGCTAGATGCCCCACCACCTCCACCTCATCCCCCACCAGTATCAACAGCACCACCTATTGTACCTGTGGCACTATCAGTACCTTCACCATCGACTACTGATCCTCTTCTATTGGCTCATCTCACTCATATTCAGCAGCATCAGACTACTCTCTACCGTGGTCTAGTCTATTTATACCAAGCTAGTTATTACAACCATCCTGTCGGCCCATTCATGGCCCCGTATGAATTTAAGGATCGAGTTGCTTGGCCTGGGAACAGGCTTATTTTATCAGAGGAGGCAGGCCCATCCGAGCCAGCAGCACCTACACCTATACCAGCACCTACTACCACACAGACAGAGCCAGTGACAGTTACTGAGGCAGTCACTAAGGTACCTACTGAGACAATAACTGAGCCAGGACCAGTTGAGACAACTCTTCAGGAGACTTCACAGCAGCAGGAGTAGCATCAGGAGGGAGATGTAGAGTTTGAGGCACAGCTAGATAGAGTTGTTAGCAGTATTGCAGCTGATGACTGATGAACTTTACATAGGTACCTTTGTTTAATTGTTATTTACTTTCAGTACTTTACTTCAGTTGCATTTACACGTACTTATAGAAGTTTATGGTTTTTTGGATATATTTTGTTTAGATTATATGATTACCCCACTAGTGTTATATATATATATATATATAGGTGCGATATCTCTTTTGATATTATGTGAATACATCTTTTTATGAATAGTTAGTAGTTAAAAAGCACTAAGTGGATTAAAGATGATAAATAATCATAGGATGCATAAGTTAAGAACCAACTTATTTTGAATATGTCAGTATCATAGTTGATTTTAAATGGAATCTAGTGAATCTCAAGTTGCAAGGTAACTAAATGATGATTGAACCTTTTCCTATTTAAATAAAGGAATTAGGCCTTTTTAACCGGGAAAGTGAGTGAATCTGAAATACTGAGAGATCGTTGATTATTATGTGGTTGTATTACATGATTTTCTATCAGAAAACATCACTGAGATAAGAAAGGAAATGATAGAGGCAATTTTGTGTAGAATAGGTTAAGCCAGAGCTAAAAAGCTAACCGGTACATAGTTTGAAATTCATTTTGTTGTAACCCCTTTAAGCTGAAAAAATTTGTTCTGAAATCCTTACTTATAGCATGATCAAGAATTTAAACTTCTACCTATATAGTATGCTAAAAGATCAAGGAACATGATATGTTGTATCTAAAGAAGGTGTGTTATGCTTGATGGGTTCAAATGGTAAGAAATAAATGATTGTTAAGAAAAGTGAAGATGAAAAAGAAGAATAAAAAAAGAAAAATTCCTCAATTGAAATTAATGAAAAACAAGAATACCATAAGAAGAGGAATTAAATATAAAAGGAAAAATAATGTATGAGCTGGAGGAAACAAAAACTGTCATGTTTAGGTAAGGTAAGTTGTACAAGCATCATGACCTTTGCTCTTCCTTAGCATGCTCTTTGAATTCATAGAAAAACCATGATTTTATTGTTAACCCAGCCACAATACAACCCTTTTGAAGACCTTTAGATCCTTGTTGTTTAAGTGTTTGGTTTTTTTTGAAATGAAATGAAATGCAAGACTGACTAACATATGATCAGTGATGGCAAGAGGGAAAACACTCACCTATGAGATATTGAGTGGATTCTTTTTTTTACAGCCATTGGTTACTTTCAATTGCTTAGTGCTTTGCAGACTTGATTATTTGCCTTGATGAATTTTAATTGAAGCCAAGATCTGTCAGTTGTAAAAATTTGTGTTTTAAATGTTCCTTTTCTTATGCATAGTAGTGATTAGAACAAATTTTTCATTTCACTTTGATGCTTTATTACTTTTGCTTGAGGACAAGCAAAGTTCTAGGTCAGGAAGAGTTGATAAGTGCTCAAATGTATAGATATTTTGATCATATTTGAGTTTAATTTCATTAGGTATTGTATTATATGGAAAGTTTTGTGCATGAAATAGATAGAAATTGAGAAGGAGATATTTTGATATGTTTGATGTAACTAAGTCCTTGTTTTTGTATAAATGATAGGTGAAAAAGATGAAAAGGAAAAGCAAAGAATCCCAAGTCATTCCCCAATTCAAAATGAAGAAAAATTGCAAGTTTTGGGTAACTTACTTAAGCGAGACTACACTTCGCTCGAGCGAATCAAGAATTTTTAGGAAGAAGCTAACAGAGGAAAATTTCGCTTAAGCGAATCACAATTCGCCTGAGCGAATGTCTTACAGTATGCATTAATGAAGAACTCGCTTGAGCGAGTCTCAGCAAATAAGAAATCATCGCTTGAGGGAAAGGAATTAAACCTAAATGAAAAGCGTTCAGTAACTGAGGTTGAAGAACTCGCTTAAGCGAGTCTCAAGTTACTCAAGCGAGAATTACCCAAAATCTAAATAGGAAGGCTTCGCTCAAGCTAAAAGGATGCAACCTAAGCAAAAATGGTCCAGGAACAGAGTATGAAGAACTCGCTTGAGCAAGACTTAAGTCGCCCAAGCGAGAATCATCTAGAACAAAATCCAAGGCTTATTTGCTTGAACGAATCACTAGGCTCAAGCGAATGCAATAATAAGTAACGGGGGAATTTTACTTGCTTGAGCGACTCATTCGCCCAAGCGAGCTCGCGATGGAAAATCTAGAATAGAAAAGAGTCCTTCATGCTTAAGAAAGCTATCTCGCTTAAGCAAGCTAACTCTAGCTTAAGCCAGATATTTAACATATAAAGAAAACTTTGTTATATTCAAGTCGGTGGGTAGAAAACAGAAAGAAAATTTTTACCTTTTGGAACATGGAGTTTTCAGGAGAACTCATCTTTTTCCTCTTCTTCATCTTTTTCTTTGATTGTAATAGCTACGGTGTGTAGGTAACTTCTTCATTGGGATTGGATATAGTTGATCGAACCCTGACATACGCTTGTTCTAGATTTATATATTTGGTATCTTTGTTCATCATTTTTTGGTAGGTGCTATTGGAAAATAGTTTCTTGATCTTAGTTTCTATAAGATTATTAGAAAATAGCTTATGAAAATGGATCTAACTGAAATGCTCGTTATAGCGAATATTAGGAATAATATTCAACGTAACGAACGTCGAAACAATCACGTCTAATGCTGGAGTATTCTTAATGTGATTGAGGAATCAACATATTGAAGAATGTTCTTATGAATTTCTTAGTCGAGGGATCGATGCAAATGATTTAAGATTGTGACGTAAAAAATGATAGTTCAGGATCCGTTTATATAAATGTATGCAACGTATTGACGGGTGAGGCTGATGAAATCCAATCCCAGCCTTTATCATTTGATAGTCCATATTTTTATTGCTTGTTTTATCGTTCATTCAATGATGTTTAGTTCTTTAGATTTCAATATGTTTATGAACTCTTCGTTTAATTCTACTATGGTAATGACAAATCAATATTAAACACTATATCCCAGAGGAATGACACTCTCTTTTTAACATATACTACAACCCGACAGTGGAACTTGCCACAGAAAGGTTTGATCATATCAAAACTTGTAACAAATACCTGAAGTTTCCACCATGATTCCTCTCTAGTGGTTGCTTCTGAATTAGCCTTAGATTTCCTAATCCAAGAGTTAAAATCCTTCACTTGCCATGTTAAGAATCCTTCCCAATCAAATCCTTCAACCTCACTCATATGAATTTCATATTCATCTTGCTTCAATCAATCCCAAACCTAGGGTTTAGGCATGCATGGTAGAAAAGAGGTGGAAAACATAGGAGTGCATACTAAAAAATTAAGAGAATTAAGAGAGAGAAAATATATAGAGAGTGTAACACCCTCGATTAACTAGGACAATCTCTTCCACTAGATTATCCTGTTCAACTGAGAGGTTATGGGTTTTAGAAAAATATGAAAGCTTTTTTTTGTACAAGAAAACTTAGTGGAACAGATACATCTTATATATAACATAGTCATATATAGCACATAGTCATAAACAGCAACTGTACATGTTGAAAGTAAAGGGGCATGCAGGCTCCCATAAAAGAAAACAAAATAATCTATCATACTCGCCCTGTGTGGCGCCCTTAATTCAGTAAATAAGTTATAAATATTAATAATTAGGATAATAAAAGTGAGGGTAACTTTTTCGCATTTTTTTTAAAACATGAACGGGAATGAAGAACACCACAATTATATTTTTAAATGACTAACCCCGGACCTATACAAAACCCTAACTCATATATGAAGATATGAGAAGGTATATGGTTTAATGAATAAAGGAGTGCGTATTTTAATTCAAGGATGTGAACTAATCGAAGAAAAGTGTCAAGGATGCATAAAGAATTGCTAAATTATGTTAGAAGAATGTTTAAATCATTTGCATAAAGGTACCATGTCACATTAATGCCCAAAAATATTCAAAGATATAGATTTTTCATGGAAACAGGGGTATGAATCGATTCAGCCCTTGCATGAATTGATTCATGCGTTTCTGGAGTGCTGGGATTCACAAATCAGGGGAATGAATCGATTCCCCTAAAAGGAAGAATTGATTCACGCGTGCCAAAGGGACAGGGGTCCATGATTCAGGAGAATGAATCGATTCCTCTAAGAAGATGAGTCGATTCACGTGTGGGGAATTTTCTTGAACAGTAAAAACAATGGGGTTTGAATCGATTCGCCCCTAGGTGTGAATCAATTCAAACGATTCTGGAAGTTAAGAATAGTAAAAATAGTGACGATTGAATCGATTCATGCGCTACTCTAAATCGATTCATATCAGTAATTATGCAGAAAAATCTAATTTTTCAACTTCCAAGCCTCCTAACTTTTTCATATGAATTCCAATTGCTACCAAATTTTAACACCAATTAAAATACACCATTCGTGATGCGTAGCAATTGGCCGCACAACATTAGACTCAATCATCATGCATCAATTATCAAATTGCACCTCAACAAGATTCATAGTTTGTCAATCATGCATCGTCTCTAAATTTAAACATCCAAATCAAAATGTTACAAAATAATTGTCCACTAATCAAAATGATCTTATGGCATTTGTTTCCATTCTAGAATCTCAATCATCAATAAGCCATCATCAATATTCATTTGTCATCACTCACACAAGTTACTTAAATTGTATTATGGCCATACAAGGTAATGACATATATACATTTCAAACGAATATACAAATCCATAAACATAAAACTATGTCAGCCAAGGCATCTTTACCAAAAGAACCTTCTTCACACAACTTCTCCTTACATGAAGTGCCTCACTCCATAGTCATACCCTACAACACAAAAGCTAAAAAGATAGACCACATGGAGAGTGAGTATATTTTCTCAATGATGACAAATTCCACAATTATGATAATATACCTATGAATGCAAATCAACATTTTCTCCTATCAAGGAGTTCAAATAGCAACGAAACCAACCGATTTATAAAATCCATTGAACACACATGTTCATGTACATATATAAACACATATCAAGTCCATCGTCAAGGACATATCAAATAAGACCATATCACCAATTTATGATTTCATCACATCCATTGACACAATTCATGAAATTCATAATGGATCACACCAATCGACAACATAAGTATGGTTAGTGACCAAAAATGGATTCCATATCCATCTCCCCACAATTTCAATAGGGTATCCTTTTCTCAACCTACTTCACTCAAATGCCATGCTTCTATGGCTAATGCATATGTCGTGTTTGAGATGCATATGCAACGGATCTAATTTTCATTTCATTGAATGATTGCAACTACTATAATCATTCAATTTATATTAGTTTCCCGCCACACATGGGGTACTTCCTTCTCATAACCCACAAGGATTTATTCGTGATCGCAACCACGTTTTATTTCAATTCATATTGGTTTCCCACCACGCATGAGGTACTCCCTTTTCATGGATTCCCGCAGGATCCTTACTTTGTGGTCGATACCACACATATTTCATTCTCATTGGTCCCGCAGGGCCTTTTTATTCCATCCGCCAGGTGATCTCAACCACCGGCTCAATTTCACAGAAACCCGCAGGTTCTTTTCATTTCAAAGTACCAAGTGATCTCAACCACTATTCAATATCATCATACTAGTCCCACAAGACTTTCCTTTATGATCGTAACCACATTCAAATGATATGTTATGCATGCTGTGTATGAAATGATGCTCATGCAAGCTTCAACCTCGCAAGGGTACTCTCCCACACACTTAGGGGTATAGTTTTCATTCACTTTCATAATTAGTAACATATAATCACATACATCACATTCTCTAAGGCATACCATTAAAAGTCATCAAGATCATACTAGCCAAGTATTATGTCAAGTCAATCTACACATGGAATATGGGTACATATCAATAATGATGCTCCAATCTCATATTCTCATCAACTATATCATATCATCATCAATCCATTAATAGGAATCAACATCCATTCACAATAACACATAAGGGATAACTTTCCCATTCAAGGAAAAATATGCAAATGTGCATTAATATATACATTATCATCACACAAACATTCATACATTTAGAAAATACACCTCTCTCCTACCTTAAGAGAAGTATTCTCCCGGATTCGATGATCCCGCCTCACAAGTGTTATCAAATCCTACATCAATCAATTGTAGGACCACATCAATCATCCATTAAAGCATTATTCTCAATTCTTATGATACAATACATGTATATACACTTATGAATCTTATCATGTAGTAGTAGCTTATGAACTTTATTCTTTTACTTTATTAGGCTTTGGGAATTTCTTCCCTTGAATCAAGACTCATTATGAATAAAAAGGCAATAACACAAGTCACCCATACATATCAATTTCACACCCAACTCCTTAAGTGGGTTTCTCATATTAATGGTTCCCAACCACCATAATAAATCATTATCTATGGCAATCTCTCATCATTAATGACATTCTCATCATCATTAAATGCCTATCTTACTCATATTCTATATTTCCCCTAAAATCAAAGGTTAGGGTTTCATTAAAACCTAACAAACATCATAAATGCATATGGTTCATCATCTTCCATCCCACATTTTTGTATACCCCTTCCAAGGCTCATAAAAACTTACATTCACTTCACCCCACCTTAGGGTTTTCATATTTAAAGCTTTCATTCAATACCCACATGTTTTTAACACTCTCCCAAGACTTAATAACCCATAACCTAGGGTTCAAGCACCATTAAAATGATGAGGAGCTTACCTCCACCAAGAAATGAAAGTGGGCACCAAGGGAGAAGAATAGTGACAAAAATGGAGAAGAAAGGGAAGAGCTTCAAGCTTCCATGGTCTCCTTCTTGCACAATGGTGAACAAAAATAAAGAGAGGAGGGGCACCACTTGGTCAAGCTTTTTGGAGAGGAAGAAGGTGAAAAAGATGAGTGGGAAGTTAAAGAGAAGGGAATGAAATGTGTTTGCCCTAGGGAAGCAAGAAACCAACGTGAAAAGATAGTGAAGAGTGGGAGTTTTTTTTATTTTAATTTTAACCTCTTTCATTAAAATCTACCATTTTACAATAACAGGATCTCAGTTTGGGCCCAATACATTATCTAAAAATTATTTCGAATACATATTCGGATTCCTAATAATATTCTCTATAGCCCTGACCAACGACATCTTAATTAGAGATATTTGGTCCGACACCCATATTTTAACCGGGTGTAAATTTTAGCTCATGAATCTTAGTAATTTATGAAAAATCATAATAAACTCAAATTAATTTATTTCCATATTTTTGGGACATTAATCTTTGCATACAAAATTATTTATCGTTTATTTCCCTTAACTGGATATTTATATAAAAATTAGGATGTTACACCATCAATCTAAGAAGAGTCTGGCCGATCCTTGATGTGAAGTCTGCACTAATCTCTGCGATGTCGAATGTATGTTCCAATCAGAGGTCTAGAAAAATAGCGTTAGGGTGAGTCTCCACTTTCACAATAATCGAAGAGTTGTCATCACTGACATCCCTCCCACACAATCCACTTAGGCTCGCATACAATATTCTTTTCTCCTGTCAGGGTCAATAATTAGTTCGTTCTAGGTTATCTATCCTAATTGGTTCTCATTAATCATCCCTAAATAATTTGTTGTTCTCTCCCTTTACTATTAACCATTTCATATACAATCATCAATTCAATCATATACAAACACAAATTCACACAGATAAGAGAATACATTGCATGAGTTCCATTTCATTAATTTCAATCTATTTCTCAGTCATCATGATGCATGTGGGCCTATCTCCTCCTCATTAATCTCAATCAATTACACATCAATCCCACCTTATCCATCTGCCTACTAGAGCGACCGAAGCTCGCCTCATCTGGTTTTCACAAAAGGGTAAGGACACATAGCCCTATCATCAATCATGGATCCAAACACATCTCATCAGAATGGGAACTCCACGATCACGGTAACACTCACTGAGTCAAAGTATACCAGGTTTGCCACGGGCTGTTCGGTCTCAAGCGTGACTCTAAGCCATTAGAGGTCTGCCCCGGTATACTCCTGAGACCTCTCGCGGGGTTGAAACACCGTTGTTCCCCAATGTACCACATTAATATGTGCTCTAAGGGGTTACTCAACCATCCACCGTTATACTCTACACATGATGCATGCAACACATAATTTCATTTTCACTAGTCACTGGTAGGGTCCTTTCAATGACTCCATTTCATTTCTAACATCAGGTTTGTTTCATAAAGTCCTCGATTAAACATTTTCCTTTGTTCATCATTCTCTTCACATTTACTCAAATCGTCACACAGCTTACCTGATAATTAGGAATGAAATGAGTTATGAACACTTATAAAACCTCAGCGTAATACCAGCACCGCAGTGCCCATCATCACATTGGATCCAATCTCAACTCATCATATCATTTTCACAAATCAATCATCTCAGGATCCCTACCAAGACATATCCTTATTTATTCTTTTTTGATTTTATTTTGACTTATCCATCTCAACATACTTATTTAATGCACCATGCAAGTTCCATTCATTCATCACATAATTTATTTCATCTAAGGCATTCATCATGTATTTATTGTTCATTCTATCATATTATGATACTTCTCAAATATTTCTTTTATCATATCATACTCCATACACAATTCATCATACCACGTTCATCGCGTATTGCATCACATATATCTGTCACATAACACACATATATATCCATGTACGCAATGGCATAACAATTGTTACACACAACATTCATTGCATAAGTATCACATAACAATATGTTATAATAGAAATAAATCACGTATTCTAATACTGATACACTTATGGGTGTCTTTATAAGTAAATTAAGTATGGTTACTTACTTTACATATATTGAACTATTTTTCTCAATTACCTCCTTAGTTGATCGTCCCTATTGATAGTAAATTTGTGTCCCTAATATGCCTTTTCTTAATTATTTCTGGATTATTTATCTAACTATCAAATTTATCCTTCGGGCGAACTATGTAAATACACCTTAGCCACTTAACCTTTTAAATGCCATTGGATAGTTATATTTATTCCAAGAGTACACCTTAAATTTACACTAATAACTCATATCATTGTTACTTATTTACTATCACTTAATTAAATTATCCTAAGGTTATTCGTGTACTAATTTGGTTGGCATTTATTTTTACTAGACTTTTACTAATTTCTTTTAGCATAATTATTTTTCTCATTTCTTTTAAGTTTCTTATTTTTAGCAACTCCCTTTTAACTCATTAAACCTTATTATACTTATATTAACTACCACTTCATGTGACATTATCTTTTATTTCTTCTTAAACTCTAGTGCCTTACATATACTTCAATTCTATGATCATTCTAGTTAGTCTATTACAAAGCCTCCCTCTTACAATTTTCCAAAATGTTATTTCTCTAAAAATACTTTAAATTCTCGTTTCTTTAATTTCTATTACTCTATTCCTAGTTTCTTTTCCCTTAGTTCATTTTTCTATCAAACATCCTTTTTTATTTTCTAAAAACCTGCTTAGTGATTTTCTTAAAAATTCATCTACTTTCTACACATTTACATCATGAACTTTTCTCAATTTTCTTAAAAATCATAATTCTAGTTTATTCACATTATCTAACTTATTTAACGACTATGCCTAATTCATTTTACATTCCCCAGTCATCCACAATATGTTTCTTTCTAGTAACTACATTCTAACTCTTAAGATAATCTATTTCTTTTAATTCTGTCAATCCACAAGTTCTTATTCTTAGTAATATTCTCTTTTAGTTTATTAACCCTTCATTCTATGTTTATTATCATACCATGTGACATTGTCTCCTTTTCCCTTCTCCAATATGTCACACCATATATATATACATGCACTTTAATTCTTCTTTTTCATAGTTACTCCAAGTAACCTAAAAACTACTTCATATTCTTTCTTAAAATGTTGTTTTCCCACCATATATTTTTTAAAACATATTGTTTTTATTTTTCAAGGTACTATTTCCTGAATGAAAACTTCTAACTCTTTTCCTTTCTAACTACTCTTTTTTTGATCTCTAATGTAAAATCATTATTTTTTTTCCTAAAAAATCTCTTTTCATTTGTTACAAACAAAAAAGTCACTCTGATCTAGTAACTTCTCTTAATAATTATCCCTTAAGAATTTCATTACTTTCACATGTGTGATTTAAGAAAAATTGTTACACTTGACCCTTTCTAATTATACACTTCGTTTATAGCTAAAATTTCTTCAATTACTTTATAAAAAATTTCTTAATAGTTTCCTCAAGACCTCGATCTTACCGTAAAACCTCAAAATATGACGTAACGGTAGTTAAGCCAAAAAAACACCTTTTTACGCCTGATTAGCCTGAGAAACTTGTAGAATATTAGTCGGTAAATTAATTTAATCGAGTGAGACTTACCGGAAAACTAAAACAAATTACATGAATTCACAAAAGGAATTTATAATATTTACAACCATATCGCATACTTTAACTATGCCTATTTTACCAATCTAACTTTTAGGTATTTTTACGTAAAAAAATTTTTACTCAGATGGATTTTAATGGAATATTTGAATTTTTTATACGCTTTTCACGAAGGTCATCAAAACGCATAAAGTTATAAAAATATAAACCAAATCGCAACGGCATCAAAAATCATGTATTTTCTAAACTAACTGTCGGATCGTTACGAAATCGAAGCGGTTGTCCTCGGATACGAAAGACATAATACCGAGCAGTTTATAAAAATTTAAAAAAATGAAGTGAGACCCACCCTTATCTAAAGGTGAGCTCATGGGTTTGGTGGGAAAAAAGGAACCAAATACCGTAAAATTACCGATTGAGGTTGAACTCGCCGCGATAGCTTCCGATTGTTCTCGGGTCGCTTAAAAACTAACACGCAAAACTTTGAGTCATCAAAGGTCACGGTCAGCAAAGGAAACCCACAAAACAACCATGCATTTGTTCACATTAAAAAGATCATTTACCAAAAATTTGTCGTTTACACCAATTTCTTCATCGACCGCTCCACGGTACCTAAAAATGAACCATGCAACCAAAATAACCAAGGGAAAGTCACGGTTTTGGGGTCCCAAAAACAAAAAAAAAACAGCCCAAGGCACATGCATGGTTGTTGAATTTTGAGTGAAGAAAAGGAAACATAAGATTAAAACTTTAGAATTTTACCTCAAGAGGCCAAGAGAAAGGAAATGCATGGATCAGGTTCTTTGCTTCAAGTCCACTATCAGGGAAGCACCAAGAGAAAGGAAATCAAGGCCTTTTTGAGTGATAAATAAAGGTGCTAGATGTAAGAAAACAAGTATGGGTTGCTGCTATTTTTCTTTGAGGTTGGAAAAATTATTATGAAGTGTTTAAGAGATGTCATCTCTTTGCATAAGAATTAAAGGGACAAGTGAATGTTTAGGCTAGTATGAATGGTCATTCACGTGAGAAAGAAGAAAGGAGGAAGGGCTGATTTATGGTCTTGGCAACTTAGGGAAATATGAAAGTGTTTTGAGAAGGCAAGATTTTCTTTTTTTTGCATGGAACCTAGGAAGCCAATGTTGTTCACAATTGATGGAGGGGGAAAATTGAGAGATCAAGACTTTTGGCATGTGATGTGTGTTCTTTAGTACTTGGAGTATAGGAGAAGGAGTTTGAGGGAGAGGAACAAATGTCCCATGAGTGGTGTAATGTGATTAGTCCTTGTTGAATGAAGGGTTGATGTGGCACACTCAGGGGCGTCAACTTGTCATGTTTTTTTGAAGGGGTTACGGTGTAAATTTGGAAAAACACAAAACATAAAAGTTATATATCTATGTCTTCTTTTTAAAACAAAGTATTGTATGCAAATCTCTGACATCAGACGAGGGAGATATGCCCTAAATACAAAAATGACTCCAAGTTGTGATGGGAAATAAAGTTGTGAACAAAATAAATTTTTTGGGGAAAATGGGTGGGGAATTGGCTTTTATGTCCTTCATCAAAGTTGTAGATAAATGAGTCTATAAAATTTTAAAAGAAGAATCACTTAATTTCATGATTATACGAGTGAGAAAAGTGGAAATTACTGAACATAGGTCAAGTTGAAACAATGAACACACGAGGCAGTGTAGTATCTTTAATTCTAGGATCGAATGGGAAAGAATGAGATTTCATGGTCAACATCAAAGTTATAGGAAATTTCAATACAGAAATTTTGGGACAAGAATGACTCAATTTCATTAACAGGAAAAGGAGTTATGCTTAAAATATGAACAAGTGTGTAGAACGACTCTAACGATTAATTTGATTTTATTGAAATAAATTCTTGGGGAACCAAGTGGCTGAAATTAGGCCTCGGGTCCTTCATGAAACTTGTATATTTTCTTGATACAAAGTCATAGAAAGAAGAATGAGGTAATTCTAATATTGTACGGGGAAGATATAAATTTTTTTTTCTAAAAGGGTGTAGTGTTAATGCGAAAATGGATCAGGTTTGGGAAGATCATGAAAACTAAACTAAATGGGGCAGATCTAGCCTTCAAGGTCTTCATGAAAATCATAGAGAATCTTGTGTCAAATATTATCAGACCAGGTTTGCATAAATCATAGGTCGTATGAGAAAGTTATGATTTTTTGAATGAATCAAGCGTAGATTAAAGGGATTAAATAATAGATTTTTAAAGTATAAATTCTTGGTCCTCAATTTTGGGAATGACATTATGAATCAGGGCTCAGGGCTAAAAATAGAGATTATATATCTCTTCGTAACGAAGAAATAAGGACCAGAATTATCCGATTCTAAGGTCGTATGTGAAAGTTAGGCCCCAAACACTGAAGGTGTCTAGGCCGAGTTCGGGGAATCAAATTGAATTAATCGTTTATTTAGGAAATAGGGTCGATAAAGCCCGAATTAGGATTTGGTCCCTTTAGGAAAAGTTCCTAAACCATTGAAACAAATCACAAGGGACTGACCGTGCTATCATTGGATATCCTGAAGTATGTGCACGATCGGACGTTGGAGGTACTTGAGGTTCTAGCCGGGCCTGTCGAATCGGGTCTCTCATCCTCGATTTACCACGTGAGGGTCCTAATAGAACTAGTTTCCCTATTGGATCACTAGTCTCAGGACGAAGTGTCAGAATTGAATAATTATCAAAAAAATAAATAAATAACTATTAATTAAATAAAATATTATTAAAATCTAATTTAAAATTTGAAATAAATAAATATTAAATATTGAAATTAAATACTAAATTAATTATTTTATGTAATTAAATATTATTAGCAAAGGAATATTATAAAATTTATCAACTAATTAATACTTAATTGAACAAAACAATCACCACCAAATATTAATATATTTTCTCTAAATATTATTTACCATTATTATTCTCTTATCTCTACTCTTCTCCGACTACTGACACATGCTCTAGTCTTTCTTCTAATCATTGAAGCATTTGTTATCTTTTTCTCTAGTTCTCAATACCTTTACGAATCGAAACTGCTGGCTCATAACTACTTGATATATTTATACTTACTACAAGGAAAGGGGCCAAAAGCCTTAAGCTTTCTATTAAAAGCTCAACAAAACATTCCTAGGAACTCTGAGAGTCTAACATCCTACTCTCAAAAACTAAGGTTGTTATATAGAGAGAGAGAGTTAAAATCTAAAAATGACGTTTTGAACTAAAAATTATGTGTCAGTACAAAGTGCTACAACACCTAAACACTAACTTACTCTGATAACTAACAATAAATATTTGCTAAGTGGTCCCTAAGGGCTTACAAATAAATATCCTAACTTAACTTAAATTACAAGGTACATAAGTTACAACAATGCAAATACATGATTCCCTCGCACTGGCACGCATATGCATGTTGGTGGGTGTGAGTGGCACACTGGCTTCATAGGCTTTGCTAAAAACTAGTCCAAAAGGTTAGTGTGTATGCGTTGGGCATGAGCATGGAGACGTTAAGGTGCTAGTTGGAGTTAGTGCATAGGCGTGAGTCGTGAGCGTAAGTGTAGCGTGTTATGCAAAGTCTCAGGAGTGGGTGTGAAAATTACACATGCTCGAGTGTGACCTAAGTGTGGGCTAGGCGAAGCTTGAGTGAAAACCAAGAGTGAGCTTACGCTGATGAACATAGCCACACGTGGGTACTCTTTGTTACTCAGCATGGATGATAAATGTGGATGCGACGCACGTACACTGAGTTTCTCATTGGGATTCTTTTATTATTAACCTAGCCAGTATGACCTCATGCTGGTTAGCGTTGGCATGCGTGGTTGGGAATCCTTGTTGTTGAAAGTTTTAGAATGGTGTAAACTATTCTGTGGCAAGTTCCATTGTTCAGTTGTAGTATAAGTTAAAATGGAGTGTCGTTCCACTGGGATACGGTATTTTAATTTGTGTTTCAAGTTACCTTAGCAAGGAATAAGCATTAATTGCATAATATACTGGAAAATAAAAATGACGAGATGTAGCAAGCATGAATTAAACAAGCAGTAAAAGAGTTTAACTATCAATTGATAAAAGCTGGAACTAGATTTCATCGATCTTACCCTTCAATACGTTGTGTACACTTATATAAACGGTTTTTGAAATATTACTTTTTAAGTCACAATCTCAAATCATTCACATCGATTCCTTGACTACAAAATCCATAAGAATATTCTTAAATATGTTGATTCCTCATACACATTAAGAATATTCTAGCATTAAAATTGATTGTTTCGACGTTCGTTATGTTGACTATTATTCCTAATATCCTCTGTAACGAGCATTCCATTTAGATCCATTTTTTCAAGCTATTTTCCAATAATTAAACAGAAATCATGATCAAGAAACTATTTCCTAATAAAATTAAGCATTAAGCGTAAAATGGAAAGCCAAAAGCGATAGAACAAAAATACCGAATGTGTAGATATAAAACAAGCATACATCGGGGTTTGATTCGACTACATCCAATCCCAATGAAAGGTTTAGCTACACATGGTAGCCATTACAATCAAGAATCAAAAGAGAAAAAGATGAGGAAGAAGAAAAAGATGGTCCTCAATAAAAGTTCTCGTTCAAAAGATATAATCTTCGAAGCCGCCTTTAATTTCTGAGAGTTTTGTTTTTATATTAAGTATCTCGTTTAAGCTAGAGTTAGCTCACTTAAGCGAGATAGGTTTCTTCACCCTAAATGAGCCTTTTTCTTATTGATTTTTCCCTCGCAGACTCACCTGGGCAAGTGGGTCGCTCAAGCAAGTGGAGTTCCTTGTTGCCTTTGTCCCATTGGCTTGAGCCCGACATGAGTCGCTCAAGCGAATTGTAATTGGATTTGTTTCTGGATAGTTTTCACTTGAGAAGCTTGATCCTCACTTAAGTGAATTCTTCAGCATCAATCTCTGGCTAAATTTTGCTCAGGCCACCTTTCCTTCGCTCAAGAGAGTCCTTTTGGTTTGCTCCCTGGATAATTCTCACTTGAGCGGCTTGAGACTCGCTCAAGCGAGCTTTAAACTGATGCTCTCTGTACTTTATTTGCTCAAGCAAATTAAGATTCTCTCAAGCGAGGCTTGCCTCTGTTAGTTTTCTTCATAATAACTCTTAGCTCGCTCAAGCGAACCTGAGTCTCGCTCGAGGGAAACGACCAAAACTTGTATTTTTCATGGCTTGAGTTAGGGAATGGCTTGGAATTCCTTTCTTCTTCCCTTTTTTATCCTTTTCACCTAATATTTAAACAAAAAATAGGGATAAGAACTTATTTACATCAAACATATCAAAAAGATATATGGTTTTCACTTTCCATCTATGACAATGCACAAAATGGTCTAGATAATATAACACCTATCAAAATTATGCCCAATTAACACCAAAATATATACATATTTGAGCATTTATCAACTCTCCCTGACCTAGAACTTTGCTTGTCCTCAAGCAAAAGTAATAAAACATCAAAGTGGATAGGAAGATTTGTTTTAATCACAGTTATGCATAAGAAAAGAAACATTAAAACATATATATATATATGACAGATCCCGACTCCAATTAGAATCCATCAAAGAAAATACTCAAGCTTGCAAAGCACTAAACAATTGAACATAACCAGTGGCTGTGAAAACAAGGAATCCTCTCAATATCTCACAAGTAAGTGTTTACCTCTTGCCATCATTGATCATGTGTTAATCAGTATTGCATTTCATTTCATTTCAAATGAACAAACACCTAAACAATAAGGATCTAGAGGTCTTCAAAAGGGTTATAATGTGGCTGGGCTAAACAACAAAATCCATGGTTTTTCTATGAATTCAAAAAGCATGCTAAGAAGAGCAAAAATCATGATAGTTATACATACTTATCTTGCCTAATCATAATAATTTTTATTTCATCCAGCTCATGTATTGTTTTTCATTTCATTTTCAAATTCCTCTTCTTATGACATTCTTGTATTTCTAATTATTTTAATTAACGAATTTTCTTTTTCTTTATTTTCACTTTTCTCATCAACCATATATTTCTTGTCATTTGAATCCATCAAGCATAACCCTATTAATATACAACATATCATGTTCCTTATTATTTTAGCATGCTATAGGGTAGGGATTTAAATTTTTAATCATGTTATAGATAAGGGTTTCAGAACAAAAAAATTTCAGCTCAAAGGGTTACAACAAAATGGAATTCAATTTATATACAGGTTGGCTTTTTAGCTCTGGCTTAACCTATTTTTACACAAAATTGCCTCTATCATATCCTTGCTTATTTCAGTGATGTTTTCTGACAGAAAATCATGCAATACAACTACAATAATCAACAAACTCTCAGTGTTTCAGATTCACTCACTCTCCCCGTTAAAAGGCCTGATTCCTTTATTTAAATAACAAAAGGTTCATACATCATTAGTTACCTCACAACTTGAGATTCAACTTGATTTCACTTAAGATCAACCGGGATACTGGCATTTCAAAATGAAGTTGCTTTTTAACGTATGCATCCTATGATTATTTACCATCTTTAATCCACTATAGTGCTTTTTAACTACTAACTAAATATAATAAGATACATTCACATAATATCAAAAGAAATACCATGTCTATATATATATAACACTAGCGGGTAACTATATTATCCAAAACAAGATATATACCACAAACTATAAACTACTGTAAGTAATTGTGAATGCAAATCGAAATAAAATACTGAAAGTAAAGAACTGAAAGTAAATAAATAAATCAAAACAAAGGCACCCAGGTGGAGTGTCCATCAGTCATCAGCCACAATGTTGCTGACAACTTGATCCAATTGTGCCTCGAACTCTGGGTCACCCTCCTGCTACTATGGAATGTCCTAAGGAGCTATCTCAACTAGTATTGGCTCAGCAGCTGCCTCAGACCCTGTCATTGGCTTAGTCACTGTAGGTGCAGGTGCAGGTGCAGTTGGCTTAGTCACTGGCTCTGATGGGCCTACCTTCTCTGGTAAAATAGGCATGTCCTCAGGCCAAGCAACTCGATCTATGAACTCACACGGAGCTATGAATGGGCTAGCTGGGTGACTGTAGTAGCTGGCTCAGTACAGGTAGACCAAGCCGTGGTGGATGGCAGCCTACTAGAACTGAACATAAAGGGGATGAGCCAGGAGAAGGGAATCAGTAGTAGGTGGTAGAGGGACTGGTGTTGGTGCGACTAATGTAGCTGGTGGTGTTGTAGATGTTGGTGGAGTGGGAGGCAAAGATGGTGGTGGTGTGTGGCACCCCTCAGTATTATATAAATAAACATACTAGATATAACTTAATAATTATGAGGATAAATTTTCACGTTTTAAAGTTCATCAACTCACCCAAGAGACATCACAAATTAAAAGAAAGTCATTTAACATTGCGCCCTAGACCTTTGATTAGTCACACTTCCTATATATGAAGATATGAGAAGTGACATGAGAAAAGTTCATTTTTAGTCTTAGAAATAATGGGGCATGTCATAAATATCACCTATTAGTCCCAAATTGAAAACCATAAAAAAGTTAGGTTCAAACCCCCCTTAAATTTGAGTTTTTCACAGCAGTAGGTCTGGTATTATATGTCTAATGAGAGTTAGGAAACTTCAATTAAGATGAGGCTAATTTCTACAGCTCCCTAACACAATTATCTACAAGTTTCATGAAGAAGTCGGAGGCTAAAAATGTCGTTAAGATACCCAAACGAGATAAAAAAATAAGGGAAAAGCAGCAGTTAGAAAAATCCTGACAGTGGCCAAACCACTTGCCGTGGTTTCACACCACTGGTCGTAGTTGGCATTGTCCAGACCACCAGAACAACATTTTGTTCACGTTTTGAGGCAGCGCCCACCACTAGTCGTGGTTGGCTCTACTGCAAGCATCATTCTGTAGCTTTTTGACCCTTATGTTTTTGCCAACTTTGGGACCCCTTTTCACTAGGCTATTTACATCCAGTTTGTATGAAATTTTATACACAACTTACCTACCCTATTATCAATTATGTGGCAAAAGTTTCAAGCCCAAATTCATTCCCAATAAAAATCTAAGCTATAGGGTAGTTTTATACATATTTTAGACCTTTTAGATGACATACCAAAATACAGTTGGCTAAGTTTTGATCTAAACTCTTTATGGACCTATATTCACATATATAAATGTGACTTGCTCCAACGAGTCTCATCAAATAACTCATTTCCTATATCAAGATACATTTTTATGGCAATTCATTCCCCTTTTTGGCTAAACCAAGCGTGCCAAATTGCAAAGTAAGCCATTTTGGCCATAACTAACCATGCACACAAGTTTCATACATATATTATGACTTGTAGGTGACCTCTACATGAACACTTATCCATTAAATGAAAATATGACCTATTCACTTTCTTGTTTTGCATTCAATTCACAACATTAATAATACACAAGTCACATTTTCATTGCCCATGATCTTAAATCCCATAATATCATCATTCATTCGTCAATATAGCATAAAAACATTGTATCACAATTAACATCAATCATTGTTAAGGTCACTACCAAAAATTAGCCTTCCAATAAGGCCTAATTTTCACAAGTGACCCTCAAAATGAATACCTAATCATCATTCAATATTCATAAAATGGGCATATACACATAATCAAGTGTTTTACAAAAGATTGTCGACCAAGCCTCATAGACCTTCCTCCCATATTTACCTCCTCCATTGTTTAACCTCTAAAAAGAGTAGGATATTCAACATACCTACATTAACCTTTAAAATGGCAACTAGAAGGTGAGTAACATATACCAAATAAAGTAAAATCATACATTATGATGATACATATATACATGTGAACAACACACATTTCTCAAAAAGCATCATAGGCTCTATTCACATATTATATCATTTCATTTCCACATAACACACATCCAAATCGATACATTCACAGCATATATATCCAATCATTAGTAATCCCATCATATACCATCACACACTTTTAAGGTTAGTACCATAATCTCTTTCTCTTTACTCATCAATCATCCATCGCCACTACAGGCTACCAACTTGACATATCTCCGGCTATATGCAAATACTCTTATGGCTAATGCATATGCACAATGGAATCAATAACAAATGCGGATCCAACTGTGGGAAATAACATTATATCAAATATGGGTTAAGCATAGGTGTGCTACTATGCCCCTACTACATTAGTAAATATGTACACTTATATCTCAAATCATGCATGTATATCATCATTCTTTTACTGGTACCAAACTGCTATCGCCCATATGTAGCACTAGTCACCTCGTGACTTGCGGATTCACAACATGGCCTCACTTGTCAAAAGTGCTATGGGCCCCCTCCCAAATACACATCGAGAAAGTCGTGCCCTATAGGGACACCGAGGTAACTTGCTCACCATGGAGCCGCCCACCCACTGGGCCTGCCACATAGGGTGCCTCGCCACCAAACTGTGAGCAGCTTTGTGATTCCATGAATCACTAGGGAACAATATATAACTTTACCTGTGTACTGGGTCGCCCTCCCACTAGGCTCGCCTATTGGAACCCCTAACATTCCATATAGACAGCGTATGATATGCCATGGATGCAAATGCTAATCAATGCATTTCTCACACTATGCATCCTATAATGCCACTCCACAATCAATAATTCACCACCAACACTTAGTGGATTTCACTATCCTCATCATTCTCAACATTTACCAATTGTCATTGGATTTCATACACATCAATAGTTGGTGGCAATTATTATTCATCAAATCATATATCATGAGATGCTCAACATCATTGAAATCAATTCATTCATGGTCTTAAAGCCATTCACAACAAGTCTCATTATCATGAGTCAAATTCAATATCATAATCATCATCCCAACAACACATGCCACATAACACCATCCAATCTAAATGCATCCAAATTCACATGAACATCAAGAATATTCATCCAAGCTAAATTATGATCACACAACCATACATACACACCAATAATGGATGAAATCATGCATTTAGAAATGTTACCCCCTCCTACCTCAAGAGAAGTAGAAATCAACACGGTCTGAAGATCCTGCCTCGTCAATGGGGTTGTTTCCTACATTATACAATATACCATACCATCAACTTTTATTCAAACCATCAATATTCAAGTGCTCATATTTAATTACTTGATATTTTATACCATTTCAATCATCAAACCTCATTTATCTCATTTAATCCACCATAGGTTAGATGCCCAAATTTATTATTATGCAATTAAAGCTAAACCCATTCATGGGTTTCCATGTTAATTGGTTTCCAACCATCTTTTTCAATCACCTAACCTCATTAATGGCCATCCACCATCAATGTTACCATCACACATCATTAAATACATTCTTCTAACATCAATAAATACTCTTCTACCCACATTTCCCCCAATTTCCAAGGGTTAAGGTTTCATTGAAAACCCAACAACCATCATAAATGTTTATCACTTTCCATCATCTTCCATGTCATTTTCGTATACCACATTATGACCTCATAAAACTCACATTAAATGTACCTCACCTTAGGGTTTTGCATGTTAAATGTCTTCCATTAACATACCCATATGCATTGAACTCTCTCCCAACAACCATTACCCAAAACCTAGGGCTTAGAGCTCAAGAAAATGGAGAGGAATCTTTACCTCAAGCCAAGAGAAGAGGGCTCCAAGAATGGGAGAAGAAGTTCATGAAAATGACATAGAGAGGGAAAGCTTCAAACCACCATTGTCATCTCCTCCAAGCTTGAAGCAAACAAAAATGGAAGAAGGAGGAAGAGCACACCACACTTGGGTTTTGGAGAATGGAAGAAAAAGAAGAGTGGGAGATGAAGAGATGAAGAGAAATGGAATATAGAAGGAGAAGGAGAAGTAACGTGAAGTGAAGGGGGAGAATAAGGGTTTTAGTGTTTTATTTTAACTCATCACTTAAAGTTCTCCGTTTTAAATCAAACGGGATCTCTGTTCGGGCTCAATACTTATTCCAAAAATTATTCCGAACATATATTTGGATTCCCAATAATATTCTTAACAGCCTTGACCAATAGTAGCTCAATCGTAGATACTTAGTCCGACACTCATATTTTAATCAGGTATAATTTCAGCTTAAAAAGCCCTAATAAATTATGAATAATCCCCAAAAATCTTAATTTAATTATTTTTAACATTTTGGGATATTAATTTACTCACATATAATTATTTAGTATTTATCCTTATATTTAATCATTTATATAAAATTAGGGATGTCACACGGTGCATCTGGCTGAATAGGTGTTGGTGGAGTGCAGTACTACTAGATGAAGCACCGATTGATGGAAAGTCTGATAGGTCTGGTTGGATGGACTTCGATACCATAGGCTGCATAGAATCCAGTAATGAAGGTAGGGAACCCCAAACTCCCCTTCACCTTCTACCCTAAAGCTGAAGTCTTCACTTCTATCCTGGCAAACTGATGAATTTCGTCCTGAATGACATGGGCTATATCCACAGAACTGCGAGGAGATACAATGGTCTTCAAAAGATGACACTTCTAGTATGTAAGATCCAAGACATGACCACTAGGGGTCACATTAACTAATAAGAATGCAGTCCAGACATTGGTCAAAAGGTTCATATCCTTTCAGAGGATGTACAGAGGATTATGATTACCTTGGCCATCTAAAAGTGGCGACCTAGAAGGCACAAAGTGTGCTCTAACTCCTCCGTCTGGTATAACTCATTATGTTCTCTCATGTAATAGTATCCACAGGAGTCTGCCTGCTCTGGTGTCAATGGTCTTCCTAGATGCTCATTAATGGTTTCTTTGTTGTAAGATATCTAAACGCCTCTCACAAATGTCCTATAATTACCAAAGCTATCTTTGGGCCAAGCATTTACATAAAATTCCCTTACAATTTCAGGATCAAACTGAAGGCTGGGATTGGCCAACCTTAACCACTTCCAATCACGAAGCACTCCTAAAAAATCATCGCATTCCCTTTACCTTAAATCGACTCGTCGCTCAGTAATGAAGTTCCATTGTTGAATTTCCTCAAATCTCTTTACTTTGTCTTTATCTCTGAATCTTTGGTTCCAAGGTGGCGAAGGTTTAGAGGTACGTTTTCTTTTAGCACGCTCCTTGCGTGGTGGATTGGAGGAACTAGGATTGGTGGAAATGGGAGGTGGTCCGGTGGTCTTAGTACGTGCCATCTTGTTCAATAAGGAAGAGAGAAAAAGCTCCAAGAAGGAAGACAATGAGGGTTAGGGCTGAGATGTAACTTAGAAGAAAGAAGCACGAGGGAGAGGGTTTTTTAAAAAGATGAAAGTGTAACCATTACTTTGGCCTTAAAATGCTTTTAAAAATAAATCTCGCGACAAGTCACTTGAACAAAACTGATTCGCTTGAGTAATTCTACGCGTAGAACCTCAGGGGTCGTATTTTCGCTCAAGTGTATAAGAACAGCTTGAGCGAAATTTGAGCTGAATCAAGTTTCTAAATATCTCGCTTAAGCAAATATTTCACAGAATGGTTTCCAAAAGGAATTTGCTCAGGTGAGCTAAAAGTCGCTTCAGCGAAACAACATTAAAAACACCCCTGATACTTCTTCCCTTTTTCGCTTAAGCGAATGGAAGCCACCTAAGCAAAAATTTGGTAGAAATATTTTCAATTTTATTCGCTTAAGAGATTCTAATTTCACTTGAGCAAAATTTTAACAAAATCATTTTGCCCTGGTATTCGCTCAAGAGGAGCAAGGTTCGCTTGGGCGAAAGAAATAAGACCTAGCCCCTGTTACTTCCTTACTTTCCTTGCTTGAGCCAAGGTATCTCGCTTAAGCTAAATTTCAACAGAATCATTTTCACTTTTAATTCACTTAAGCAATAATATTTTGCTTAGGCGAATATTATCCAGAATTAATCTAATGTGAATTCGCTTGGGCGAAATAACCCGTGCTTGAGCGATCCTGATTTTTAACAATTTCGCTTGAGCGAATAACCATGTCGCTTGAGCGATTTTAGTATAATAGCCTTTAAGAGCCTTCATGAAGTTATCTGTAAAATTCGCTTAAGCAAACACAGTTTTGCTTGAGCGAAGCAATCAACTTTTGCACTTTAACTTGAATTTTGACAAGGAACCTGATTGAGTTTCTTCAAAATGGTTAAGACTTAACCATTTTACAAATATTTAGCACCTTTGAATCATCAAATAATGTACAACCAATGGTGAATTGAAAATTCAATCGTATCACATCAAGCATCATGAATTCAACAATCAACTCAGTGCATTTAACACAATTCTCAAACATATTCATGATTATATGACCGAATCTTGCATTTTGACATGTTAACACCAAAATGAACATGAACTTAATCCTAATTCCAAAGGCAAGCACATTTTGTTTGTTTTGTTACTAACTTTCAACTATACATCAATTTAAGACCAAACTTGCATGTGTTTCTCATTATTCTCATATCAAATTCACAATTCATCGCAAGTATCATCAATTGCGTAGCAAATTCAGCAATCATGCAAATCATTATTTGAAACATCATCTTCCTAAGAAATTTTCCCTTCCTTCTCATCACTACTCAACCAATCATCATTGTATTAAAATAAATCTCAAACATAAGTAAACCTTCAATTCACATACAAAAACACACAAATCACACTAAAAGCAATAAAACACCGGGTTGCCTCCCAGGAAGCGCTTATTTTACGTCATTAGCTCGACGCCTTTAGAATTTTCAGGGATCATGCAAGTGGATGAGCATGATAAGCCTCTCCACTTCACCACCAAGATAGGGCTTCAATCTTTGCCCATTGACAGTCTAAGTTCTTTTTGAAATAGGGTCCTGCAACTCCACAGCTCCATAACATTTGACTTCTTTAACCAAGAAAGGACCAGACCATTTAGATTTCAACTTTCCAAGAAACAATTTTAGCCTTGAATTGAATAGGAGCACAAATTGGCTAGGATGAAAACTCTTTTGAAGAATCTTCTTATCATGATACATTTTCATCATTTCCTTATAGATACGGGATAACTCATATGCCTTAAGCCTCCATTCTTCCAACTCCTGCATCTATAGCTTTCTTTTTTCACCGACTGCTTATTGATCAAAATTCAACAACTTCATAGCTCAATAGGCTTTATGTTCAAGTTCCACTGGTAAGTGGCAGCTTTTACCAAAAACTAGTTGCTATGGAGAAAGACCCGTAAGTGTTTTGTATGCTGTTCGGTAATCCCATAAAGCTTCATCAAGCTTCTATGCCCAATCCTTCCTGCTGATTGAGACTGTCTTCTCCAAAATATGCTTGATCTCTCTGTTTGAAATCTCTACTTGCCCATTTTCTTATGGATGATAGGGAGATATCACTTTGTGTTTAACTCCGTAATGCTCTAAACATTTCTACAACTGAGCATTACAAAAGTGAGAACCTCCATCACTTATCAACACTCTGGGCATGCCAAACCTGCAAAAGATGTTCGTTTTTAAAAATTTAATCATTGTTTTAGCATCAGCTTTAGAACTGGCAGTAGCTTTCACCCACTTTGACACATAATCCATAGCAACCAAAATATATTGATTAGCAAATGAAGCGGGTAATGGTCCAACAAAATCAATCCCTCAACAATCAAATACCTCAACCTCCAGGATAGTATTTAGAGGCATTTCATTTCTTCTTGAAATTCCACCTGTTCTCTAACAGCTATCACATGATTGAGTACAATGTAAGCATCTTTGAACAAAGAAGGCCAATAAAAACCAGATTGTAAAACTTTAGCTACAGTTCTTTCTCCATTATAGTGGCCTCCATATGTTAAATTGTGACAATGCCATAGGATGTTTCTTGCCTCTTCCTGAGATATACACCTTCTCAAAATATTGTCTGATCTAATCTTGAATAAGTATGGATTATCCTAGATATACTGTTGAGCTTACTTCACGAGTTTCTTCTTCTATTTCCAGGTGAGATCATCAGGCATGATTCCTACAACCTTAAAATTTATAATATCTGTAAACCATGGTCTTTCTTGAACTAGAAAAAAATTTTCATTAGGAAAAGCATCATCTACTTCAGTTGAGCATTTGTAACTGCCTTGTTGGAAAGTCTGGAAAAATGGTCTGTAATGAAATTCTCATTTTCTTTCTTGTCTTTGATAATCAAATCAAATTCCTGCAACAATAAAATTCATCAAAGCAATCTAGGCTTGGAGTCAGGTTTATTCAACAGATATTTTAAAGCTGCATGGTTAGTATAAACAATAACAGTGGATCTAATCAAGTAAGATCTAAATTTTTCCAAACCATACACCACTGCTAAAAGTTCTTTTTCTGTTGTAGCATAATTTATTTGTGCTTCATTAAGAACTTTGCTAGAGTAATGTATGGCATGAAAAATCTTCGACTGCCTTTGTCCAAGAGACGCTCCTATAGCATAGTCGCTCGCATCACACATAAGTTTAAATTCAAGTTTCCAATCGCGAACAACTATTATAGGAGCAGAAATCAATTTTTGTTTTAACAATTCAAAAATTAAACATGAATCATCAAAATGAAAGGGAGTATCCTTATTCAATAGGTTACTCAGTAGCTTTGCAATCTTCGAGAAATCTTTGATGAATCATCGATAAAAGCCTGCATGACACAAAAAACTTCTGATTCCTTTAATATTCACGGGTGGTGAGAGTTTTTCAATAACTTCAACCTTTACTGGGTTGACTTCAATGCCCCAGCTAGAGATTTTGTGACCTAGCACTATACCTTTTATAACCATAAAATGGCACTTCTCCCAATTAAGAACCAGATTTGTTTCCACACACCGCTTTAATATGGTATCCAGATTATCCAAGCAATGATTAAACGACGATCCAAACACAAAAATCATCCATGAATACTTCAATACGTTTCTTGATCAAATCTGCAAAAATGGAAAACATGCATCTTTGAAAGGTAGTTGGAGCATTACATAGTTTGAAAGGTATTTGTCTGTAAGAAAAAACACCAAAAATGCATGTAAAGGTAGTTTTCTCTTGATCCTCTAGAGCAATTGTTATCTGGTTATACCCTGAATACCCGTCCAGAAAATAATAGTATGCTTGACCTTTCAAGCATTTGATCCATGAATGGCAAAGGAAAGTGATCTTTTCTAGTGGCTTGGTTTAGTTTTCTATAGTCAATATACATCCTCCACTTGGTGATTATTCTAGTTGGAATCAATTCATTCTTTTCATTCTGAGTTACAGTCATGCCACCTTTTTTGGGACAACTTGAACTGGGCTTACCCAAGCACTATCTGAGATAGGGTAAATCATGCCCGCCTCTAGTAGCTTCATCACTTTCTTTTTCACTACCTTTTTCATAGTTGGATTCAATCTTCTCTGAGGCTGTACAATTATCTTGTACTCCTGCTCCATGAATATCCGATGCATACAATATGAAAGGCTGATTCCTTTTAAGTCATGTAAAGTCGATCTAATTACTCCCATATTTCTTTTCAACACCTCAAACAATTTTGCTTCCTCTGACTTGGTTAATCCACTGCTAACCACCATTAGTTTCTGACTGTCATTATCCAGGAAGACGTATTTCAAATAAGAGGGTAAAGACTTTAATTCAAACGTCTAGGCTTCAGATTTTATTTTCACAGGTAAGTCTTCCATACATGCTTGGCTTGGTGAAATGAATTTGTCTACATCAAAATCTTTCAAAATTTCTTCTACAGCTTCAGCTTTATCATCACTAAGCTCATCAACAGCATGCACTAAAGCTTTCTTAAGAATGCTCGAATGATTCAACTTGCATAATTCATTTTCAATGGCTTCATCTTCTATATCTATCCAGAAACAATGTTCTTTGTCTGAAGGATGCTTCATTGCTTCAAAAGCATCAAAGTTTACCTCATCATCATGCACTCTTACTTTTAACTTCCCGTCATCCATATCAATAATGATTTTGGCAGTCTTCATAAACAGTCTCTCTAGGATCAATGGTACTTTAGAATCTTCTTCTATATCTATCACCACGAAATCCACTAGAAACATAAATTTATCAACCCAAACCAAAACATCCTTAGCTACCGTATAAGGAAATCTCACTTATCTGTCTGCTAGCTGTAAGGTCATCCTCGTAGGCCTAACCTCTAAGTCTCCAATTCTCTTGAGCATAGACAACGACATCAAATTTATGCTAGCTCTTAGATCTAGCAAAGCTTTTCCCACAGGTAAAGTGCCAATGGTAACTGGAATTATAAAACTGCTTGGGTCCTTGGTCTTTAATGATAATGCTTTTTGAATGATAGCATTACATCCTGCTTCCAGCTCTATAGTTTCTTATGAAAATCTCTTCTTCTTTGTCAGTAACTTCTTCATAAATTTGGCATAGGTAGGAAGTTGCTCCATAGCTTCTACAAAAGGAATATTAATCTGCAACCTTTTGAAGATATCTATAAATCTAGCAGACTATCTCTCTTTGTCTTGCTTTGAAAGATTCATTGGATATGGGAGATATTTTAGTTGTGGGATATGACTTTCACTCTTTTCTCTATGTTTTTCACTCTCTTTTTGTTTTCCTTTTTCTAACTTTTTATTCACAACCTCTCTATTTACATCATCTTTTTATTTTGATCCTCCTCACTCATATATTCTTTCTCTTTTTGTTTCTTTTCTCTCAACACTTCTTCTTTAACTTTCTCATTCTCACCAACCTCTCTACCTATCACCGTACCACTCCTTCTGGTAATTGACTTACAATGCTCCTTAGAATTAGGATGAGTGTTGACGGAGAAAGGACCTCCCTGTTGATTTGACAACTGTTGTGCCAATTGTCCAACCTGGGTTTCCAAGTTTTCGGTTGATGCTTCAATATTCTTCTGGTTGGTAAGGGAAGCTTGCATGAACTTTTCTAGAGTCTCCTCCAATTTATAAGTTTTTTTATGCAAAGAATGGTAATATTGCTGATATGGCGGTTGTTTGTTAGAGGTCCTGCCTCTTTCCTCTATCCAGAATTTGAATTCTGATTATTTCTCCAACCCTGCAAAAGATTATTAGGATAGTTACAAGAATTGAAATTACCTTGTCGCCCTGGGTTGTTCATATAATGAACAGATTCTTCCAGTTGATCTCCTTAGTATGAGCATTGGCCATTTGAATGATAACCTCCACAAAAGTCATATTTTAATTGTTGTTGATGATTCATGGTGGGTGCCGCAGAAGAATGAACTGCATGTAATTGTTGTGGTAGCTTTGCCATTTGTTGGGTCAATGGTTCTATCTCCTGGGTTAGAATCTTATTCCGAGCTAGTATAAAATCAGTATTATTCAAATCCAACATACTTCTTTTAGTCACGTGCTGCCTATCATGTTGAACTTGATGGTCTGTAGAAGATAGGGCATCAATGATTCTTGTTGCTTATTCCATATCTTTAGTTATTATTATACCTCTAGCAGCAGCATCTAAAATCATTTTAGTATCGGGTCTCAAACCAGTATAGAAGATATTAAGTTGTGTAATATCTTCGAATCCATGATTCGGGCATTTCCTTAACAGTGATTTAAATCTTTCCCAGGCCTCACAAAATGTTTCATCAGGGCCTTGCTTGAAGGTGGAGATATTAGATTTTGCCTTAGTGAAATGAGAAGGCGAAAAGAACCTTTAAAGAAAATTTTCCTCCACTATGCTCCAGTTATGCAAACTCCAATTAGGATGGGATTGCAACCACTCTTTAGCTTTTCCTGCTAAAGAAAAAGGGAATAATAAAAAATAGCCATTTCAATGTCATCCTGTCTGAATCCCATTGTTCTAACCAACTCATAAAATGTAGCAAGATGAGTATAAGGATCTTTATTCGCCATTCCAATAAATTGATGTGTACTTATAAGACTCAAGAATACTAGCTTCATTTCTAAGGTCCTTGTAGTGGTTGGTATTGCAATGCTGGAGAAGTGTCTTGGGCCTTGCTGTATAGCATAATCCCTAATTAGTCTTCTAGGTCGAGGAGGATTGTTGTTGTTGTTTGTCATATCTTCTTCTTCAGGTTTTGTTGCACTCTTAGGAATGTATGTGGAAGAAGATTCGCCTATGTGCCAGTGTTACCTCTGCTTGTTTTTTGCCTTTTCTCACTGATTGTTCTATTTCAGGGTCAAACTCAAAACGATCTTTGGATCCCTGGCTTCTCAAGTGCATAAAGCAAAAACTTACTGCAAGCAGACGTTAGCACAAAAAAAGAACAAGTACAATAATAGATAACTATTCATAAATGTACTATTCATAATGCCTTAGTAACTTAGAATCAAAATTAGAATTGCACCGGTCCCTGACGACGGCACTTAAAACTTGTTGAAAGTTTTAGAATGATGTAAACTGTTTTGTGGCAAGTTCCACAGTTCAGTTGTAGTATACGTTAAAATGGGGTGTCTTTCCACTGGGATACGGTATTTTGATTCGTGATTCAAGTTACCTTAGCCAGAAATAAGCATTAATTGCATAATGTACTGGAAAATAAAAATGACTAGATGTAGCAAGTATGAATTAAACAAGCAGTAAAAGAGTTTAACTATCAATTGATAAAAGCTGGAACTAGATTTTATCGATCTCACCCTTCAATATGTTGCATTTATATAAATAGTTTTTAAAATATTACTTTTTAAGTCACAATCTTAAATCATTCGCATCGATTCCTCGACTATGAAATCCATAAGAATATTCTTAAATGTGTTGATTCCTCAATCACATTACAAATATTCCAGCATTAAAATCGATTCTTTCGAAGTTCATTACGTCGACTATTATTCCTAATATCCTCTGTAACAAGCATTCCATTTAGATCCATTTTTTCAAGCTATTTTCCAATAATCAAACGGAAATCATGATCAAGAAACTATTTCCCAATAAAATTAAGAATTAAGCATAAAAAGGAAAGCAAAAAGCGATAGAACAAAAATACCGAATATATAGATATAAAACAAGCGTACGTCAAGGTTTCATTCGAGTACATCCAATATTAATGAAAGGTTTAGCTACACATGGTAGCCATTACAATCAAGAATCAAAAGAGAAAAAAATAAAGAAGAAGAAAAAGATGGTCCTCAATGAAAGTTCCTCGTTCAAAAGATATAATCTACGAAGCCGCCTTTAATTTCTGAAAGTTTTCTTTTTATATTAAGTATCTCGCTTAAGCTAGAGTTAGCTCGCTTAAGCGAGATAGGTTTCTTCACCCTAAAGAAGCCTTTTTCTTATTGATTTTTCCCTCGCATACTCGCTCAAGTGAGTTGCTCAAAGGAGTGGAGTCCCCTGTTACCTTTGTTCCATTCGTTTGAGCCCGGCATGATTCGCTCAAGCAAATTGTAATTGGATTTGTTTCTGGATAGTTTTCGCTTGAGCGGCTTGATCCTCGCTCAAGCGAATTCTTCAACATCTATCTCTGGTTAAATTTTGCTCAGGCCATATCTCCTTCACTCAAGTGAGTCTTTTTGGTTTGCTCCCTGAACAATTCTCGCTAGAACGGCTTAAGACTCGCTCAAGCGAGCTTTAAACTGATGCTCTCTGTACTTTATTTGCTCAAGTGAATTAAGATTTGCTCAAGTGAGGCTTGCCTGTGTTCGTTTTCTTCATAAAAACTCTTAGCTTGCTTAAGTGAACCTGAGTCTCGCTTGAGCGAAACAACCAAAACTTTCATTTTTCATGGCTTGAGTTTGGGAATGGCTTGGAATTCCTTTCTTCTTTCCTTTTTCATCCTATTCACCTAATATTTAAACAAAAAATAGGGATAAAAACTTATTTATATCAAACATATCAAAAGATATATGGTTTTCACTTTCCATCTATTACAATGCACAAAATGGTCCAGATAATGTAATAACTATCAAAATTATGCCAATTAACACCAAAATATATACACATTTAAGAATTTATCATTGGCACCTGTTCTTGCTTGCTCTCTTCACTATATGCCAACGTAAGTGTATGCATAGGAACATGCCTATGCGTGACTTGGACTCCTGCCTTATGCCTTGGACGTGAGTACGTGGTTCCCTTGAGCGTGTTCTACGCTTCTTTTCACTTGGATCATACACATGAAATAGAAGCCCAACATACCAACACTGGATATAAGCGTGGTCATGTAAGGGTAAACATGGCCAAAAAATAAAGATTCCCTACTTAACCTTAACTTGCTATAAATATGCAAACATTAACTTAAAATATTAAAATATTTTATTATTTAACTAAATAACTAAAAATGCTAAATAATTATTAAATTGATACTAAGTTAATTATTTTAAGATTTAAATCACTTAAATAATGCTTAAATAAATATCAAATAAATATATGGTCTCAAAGAAAACCAATCTTCCACACTCATTCGCGACCAAGTAGCTAGTCCTTTAATAAGGATTGGGGTACAACTCATTAGGGTCTGGTATGGTCTCAAAGAGAACCAATCCTCGTTACTCGTCGGGGTAATTGTATTGTATGCAACCAAAGACGCCATCAGAGGAAGAATAGTGTAACACCCTCGGTTAACTTAAGCAATTTGTTCCACTATATCATTTTACTTAACTGAGAGGTTACAGGTTTTAAATAAATAAGGAAGCTTTTTTTTTGTACAATAAAATTTGGTGGAACCGATACATTATATACAACATAGTTATATATAATACATAGTCATCAACAATGAACTGTACATACTCAAAATCAGGGGCATGCAGGCTGCCATACAAAATAAATAAAGCATAAAAATAAACTACTCTAATCTTCATCTGTCCATGGAGTCTAGAATGACCGTACTGGTAGTAGGCTTCACAAGAAGTGGTTGGGTGGTAGACTGTAGAGGGGCCGTGCTACTCAAGAGCTGCATAAAAGATGGTTGGGTGGTCTGACGATGACGACTGTGATAAACATCATGTGCCTTCGCTAATAAATCTCAAGCTTTAGATGTCATGGCGGTAATGTCCTCAGTCTAACTACACATAAAGATATGAAAAATATGATAGAGGAACCTTGGGGAGTGATCCTCCTGGTGCCTAACCAAAAATCTCTCCATCGGTGACTATAATGGTGCGAGCTGACGAACTTGCATATCCACCTCTACCTCGGGAACGTAGACTGTCATTTGCTCTGCCTATATAATTTACCGTGGCAAGGCTGGAAGATTATCAGGGTCAGTTGTCATGATGTCCACTGGCTCCTCCCCGAGGTCTTCTCCAGGCTTGTTATTGTTGTCTCCTCCTAGGACAAACAGAACATGCCCAAGAATGAATGACCAAGGGAGACGTAGAAGCTCTAGCAAAGGATGGGGTCTTAAGGGATCCTTTGTCCTAGCGGTCTCCCTACTAGCTAGTTCCTTTAACTCATGTACTCCCAAAGGCAATAATGGATCTCCATAATGGCGAACTGTACTCTCGATCACTTCGACATCCTTCTCAAAAGATTGCTCGAATTCCCGTGGCTGATTTACTAGAGCATCTTCTAGAACTTCTAGGATAACTGGTGAGGGCTGGGATCGGGTCTGTCTTTAGCATCTTATAGTCCGCATTACGATTCATAACAACATTCATACTCAGTTCTTATATAGTCATCACATACATCTTTCTTTCATTCACACATACACATAGTTCATTCAGAAACACATACACATTTAAGCATTGGACTAATCAGTCACACACAGATCTATCTAGTCGGTATATTTTGGTAAAATAGGTGGAGTATATTTATATAAAATTTATAATATAAGTTTGTTAACTTAAAAATATCTTTCTAATCACCTTATTAATATATCTTTCTTTTTCCCTTTAAAACTTATTACTTACTTATAAATACTAGTAATTACTTATTTGCCAATTAATTATCAACATATATAGACATGTATATGTATATAAATATATATTGAAGTTGTGTATATATATATATGTATGTATTCAACACCGTATATGTTTATATATATATATATATATATATATATATATGTCTATAAAACTTTTGAAAATACAATTTGCTTATACAATCTTATAAGTAGAAGTAATTTGGTTTTGTTGTAACTTACTAAATTATCATTACTCCTTTTTAAAACTAGCCTAATATTTCTCATTTACATACTTGTAAGGTTCAACAAATATAATTCCACTTCTAAATGGTTAGGCCCAATAAATTGTTACTATCATTATAATTACCCATTTAACCTTATTACTAGTGATCTATTACTTATCCTTTTTAATGTAATTTCATTATAACTATTAGTATAAGCTGAATACTTAGTCAATTTATTATTTACTAGTTATATCCAATCATTTATAGGTACTTATAAACATACATATATCTTTGGTACTCATGAAAATATAGTTGTGCTCTTAAAATAAAATTATTGTTTCTAATTCTATTATTATTGTTATTAAAATTAACTTACTAAATTTATATTTAATCCTCTATAACTTATTATTTGTTTTAGTCTTTAAATTTATTTCTACATCACTAAACACGCGTGGTCGATTATTTACGGTCATTGGTGAAATATTTTACAATAAAATGAATTAAATCATAATTAAGTGTAACATTGGTAAGAGTGCCTGTAACGCGTGATTTCTTCGGCAGTGTTTCCTGAATTCTGGCAAAAGGACTGTATAGGATGGCGGGGCTTACCAAAAAATTTCAAAAATTCAAATAAAATTAATAATTAATTTCATACCTAAATAAAAACATAATTAGGCCTGCAATAAATTCTTGTAAGCCATAAATCATAGTAACGGGGCTCCAAACTCCAGTTGAACTTAGGCAGGGCCCATGATTCTTGAGGCATGACTTATGATAATTTACTGAAATACATAAATGCATCTAAAAATATAAATAAAATTGTCGGTGGTGGTAGAAAATTACGTAACTTTCAGTAAAAGCATCGAAACTTAATGAAACTCAACGGGGATGTTCCCAGAGGCCATAAATATAATTTAGGATAATTAAAAATGAGATAAAATAAAGAAAAACTCCCTTTACCTCATGGTGTAACTCACAGTATTGAGAAAAACAAAGGAACCGGGCGCCGAAAATTCACCAATCGTCAAATACTTCATGCCAATCGTTCCTGATCACTCCTAGGACCTAAGAAAACTTAACATGCAAGACAAAGAGGGAAGTGGGGTTATTGTTTGGGGAAAAATAAAGGGGGAAGATTGGCTATGCAAACTTAAATTTGTAAGAGACATCTAAAGAAATTGAGAAGAAGAAAAGAAATGGAATAATCACCTTGAAGATCAAAGTGGTGGTCGTGGCAATAGAAGGTGGTGAAGCATGTGGATAAGGTTGGATGGTGGTTTATGGTGAAGAATAAAGCAATTTGGTAGTTGTTTTGGAAGAGGTTAGCTGCAGGTAGTGGTAGGGAATTGGAAGATGGTGATGGTTTAAAGAAGTGATGGTGGCCTTAAGTGGTGAAGGCGTGAGAAGGAGGTGGTGGTGATGGGTCTATAGTCGTGTGTGGTGGTTGAGAAAGAGAGGTTATGGTGGCTAGAATTGAAGAAAAAGAAGAGAGGAGGAAGAGGGTTTGTTGGTGTCGGGAAAGACGACAAAGTGGTGGAATGTGAAGTAAAGTTAATGATCTTTGGTAGGCTTTGGTAGCATTTAAAGGAAGAGATGGGTGAGCTTGTTAGAGAAGTAGTGTGGCCATGTAAGGCTAGGTGGGTGGGAGTAGGTTTCAAGCAATGGTGGAGTATGGTGGTGCCAAAAAATGGTGGCCGGAATCAAATACCCGATGGGCGACTAATTACCTCAATTGGAACTTGTTTTAAATAAATTCCTAATAAATTCTAGGATAAGAATTAGGAAAAACTCCTAATATGAAATTTTTAGGTCCTTATTTCCTTTTCGAAGTGGTATATCATAGGCGAAAATCCAATAATGATAATTCGAGTCATGGCCGAACCAAGGAAAAGTGCTCCTGGAGCTCTCGAATTCTTTAGGGCTGAAAAGATAAATTTACTGGGATTGGGTTTTGAGGCCTTCATAAAAGTTGTAGGGCTATTTGATACAAAACCATAGAAAAAAGAGCGAAGTGGTTCCGGCGTCATATGAGAGTCATATGCACATTTTACTAAAACAAGGTGAAGTTGTCACGAATTGAAATCAGACTTGGAAAGTTTTGTAAAACTGTACTAATGAGGTGGGAATTAGCCTTCAAAGTCTTCATAAAAATCATAGAAAGTTTTGTTACAGAAATTATGAAACTAGAATCGCGAGAATTGGACATTGTGTGAAAGATATATGATTTTTCGAATGAAACATGTATAGATTAAGGAATTAATTAACGGGGTTTTAGAGTACGAATGTTTGGTTCCCAATTTAGAGGCAATTAATTTGCAAATTATCCCACAGGAATAGAAATAGAGATTGTTAGGTTTTTCATAAAGAAGAAACCAAGATAAGAATCACTTGATTTTGACCTTGTATGAAAGAGTTATGCTCAAAACACCAAAGGTGTTTGAGTCGAATCTGATGGTTCTGATTTAATAGAATATTTTCTTAAGAAAAGGGGTCGATAGGGCCCGAATTAGGATTGGGTCCCTTCAGAAAAAATGTTTAGATTGTTGAAACAGTTAATTAGGGACTGAGCGTACTGAAATCAGATATCCCGAAGTGCTTGCATGGTCAAACGTGGGAGGTAATTGAGGCATGAGTTGAGCCTAGCAGACCGAACCTGCCTTTCATGATTTACTACAAGATTGTCCTAACAGAACTAGTTTCCCTATAAGATCACTAGTCTTAGGTTGGATCATCGATATCCAATCATTTACTAGGCCCCACAGTTAAATTTGAGAACCAACTAATATTTTATTATTAAATATAATTATCAAAATATAAATAAATAATTATTAATTAATAAAATATTATCATTACTATATAAATATATATTTTTGAATTTTATAAATTAATTAAATAAATTTTTATTAAATATTAAAATTAAATATTATGTATTAATTATTATTAATTATCATTATATAATTAAATATTATTAGCAATGAGATATTATAAGTATTATTAACTAATTAATACTCAATCAAACAAGACTATCATCATTAATTATTAATTAGTATTAAACTAATGTGTTATTAGTTAAACAACATTATTAAATATTATTATTCTTTATTCTCATTGTGTTACTCTTGTTAATACCAGATATTCACTTATACTTGTTCTTTCTCATCTCAGTTCCTCTTTCACTCTCATCACACATCCTAATCCTTCGTCTCAGTCTTTATATTTCCCTGAACTGGGTTTCTCATTACTCACACTTTCTTGATGTCCCTATATTTCACTCTTAATATTTTTTGGCTTCATCTCTTATCATTTTCTTATATTAAGGGGAGCTAAAAGGGCAGGCCGAAGCCTTATGCTTTCCACAGAAAGCTCGGTAAGTTATCCTCATGGTTTCTGAGGGTTTAGTTTCTTGTCCTAAAAATCAAGGTTGTAACAAGTAGAACTTGTAACTATAATTAAAATTTTTATTATTGAACTGAAAATACATCAAAGTTAAACTAAGACATGCCTCATTAAAACCTTCTTGAGGAAAACTCTATGGAAAAAAACCTAAGTTAGGAAAATGAGTACATGCCTTTTTTCTAGCTAACTATAGTACACACGGAGGTTATGGATGTTCCATTTAATTCTGATGGGAGTCCTATCCAACATCTCAAGACAGTATGTGCCTTTACCCAATGCTTTAGGGACGCAGTAGGGTCCTTCCCATGAAGGTGCGAGCTTTCCTTAGTGAGAAAACTTATTTCCAATGTTGGCTCGTCGGAACACTAAATAACCGGCCTCAAAACGCCTTTGTAGAACCTGCTTATTGTATCTCAGTGTCGCCTTAGCCTTTATCGCCTGATCCCGGATGAAGGCCTCCTCTCTAAGCTTTCCAATCACGTCTAGCTTATTTTGAAGGTTGGCCTTGTTGTCAGACATTGAAAAATATTACACTCTGGCGAAAGACGTGTAAAGCTCCACTAGTATCATGACTGCAACCCCGTATGTCAATCAGAACGGGGACTCACAGGTGGATAAATGAAGGGTATCTTGTAGGCCCATAGGACATGGCAAAGTTGGTTTGTCCAATCCCTTTTTCCCTTACCCAAATGCTTCTTCAAATCCTTTAGAATTTTATGATTGGCCACCTCGGCCTGCCCATTAGTCTAGGGGTGCTCAATAGAAGAAAAGACTTGTACGATCCTTAGCCCCTCAAGCAGCTCTATGAATTTATGATCAGTGAACTGAGTGCCGTTGTCGGTAACTGTCTTTCCAGGGACTCCAAATCTTGTAATGATATTCTCATACATAAAACGTTGGGTCCTTGCCAAGGTGATATGCACCACGGGCTCAGCCTCAATCTACTTGGTAAAATAATCCACTCCTACGATTAAGTACTTGATGCCCCTGGGTGCTACTGGGAAGGGATCTAGGATGTTTAATCCCTACTGATAAAATGACTAAGGAACTACGGAAGTGGATAATTTTTCTACTAGAGTGTGATGTAATTTAGTAAACCTCTAGCAAGGGTCACACCTCTGAACATATTCCATCGTGTCCTTCTTCATCGTTGGCCACCGATAGCCAACCTAGAAGATTTTGTGCATGAGACTACATGATCCAATGCGGTGTCCACACTGCCCTTCATGTACTTCCTCCATGACCCTTAGGATTTCATTTTTATTCAAACACATGAGATAAGGGACAGAGAAGCCACGTCAAAACAACTTGCCATCTACCATGGAGAAGAAAGGTAGCTCTCTATTAACCCCTTTTCATTCTGACTCATCAACAGGAAGTCAGTCATTCACCAAGTATTAGACAAAAGGCACAATCAATGAATCTTCAATGAAACCACAGACATGAATGGTATTCAAGAATGGTGAATAGGAAATGTTTGGCTCTGAAAGGGTATTCTGTATCATTGTTGTCATGCTCATAACTTTCTTCGTGCTGGCTAACCTTCAGAGGACATCAGTTTGTGTGTTTTCTTCCCTTGGGACATGCTTGAAGATGATAGATTGGAATCTCTCCTTCAAGTCGTTGACGCAAGCCAAGTACTATTGTAACAAGGGCTCCTTAGCTTGGTACTCCCTAAGGATCTTGAGATGACAAGCTAAGAGTCGATAATAAAGTCACCATTGTTGCACCGATATCCAGGGCCACTCTCAAACCAGTGAGGCAAGCTTTGTATTTTTCCTAGTTATTAGAGGTGGTGAAATTGAAGTGCAAGGAAATCTCGAGGTAGACACCGTTATCACTTTCCAACACGACTCCGACCCCGCATCCCTTATTATTAGAGGACTCATCAACGTACACTATCCAATAGGAATAGGACTCTTCAGGGTTTAAACCAGAAAGCTCCACAATGAAATCTGCCAAGACTTAAGCCTTAATGGTGTTCCACAGCTCATAAGTGATATCAAACTCAGATAGCTCGACTGTCGACTTGATCATTTTACTTGCAAGGTCAGGCTTAAAAATGATAGTATAGAATGGGAGATCTACTCAAACCACAATAAGATGGACGTGGAAGTACAACCTCAAGCATCGGGATGCCCATATGACCGCCAGGGCTATCTTTTTGATCTTTTGATACCGTCATTCAGCCCCTTGCAGCATTTGTTACCCAAGTGGCCTCTAGGAAACTCAAGAGGGGGTGAATTGAGTTGTTGAAGGACTTTCCTGGAATGAAAATTTCTTCTAAAATCTTATGGTAATAAAATAAACCTTATGAAATCAATATGGAATAATCAAATAAATTAAATATTAAAGCCAAAAATGTGAGAAGTTTAAGGTAAGAAAGATTTCAAACAGGGATTTTATATTGGTTCGGCCAACCCTGCCTATGTCCGGTCCTCAAGCAACCCTTGAGATTTCCATTATACTTTCAAACAACTCTTTACAAGAGATAGCCTACTTCCACACCTTAGGAATCCTCCCCCTGATGTGAAGCTTTTTAAAACTCAAGAGATCCTTCTCTTGAATACCTTTTCCCTTTGGAAAATAATTCCCAAGTTGCACTTTTAAGAACTCAAAAGAGATCTTTACAAAGTTGACACTCTCTTATAATGAATATAGGAGAATATGGCCTTAAGAACTTTATTTAAGAAAGGATAGGAAAAATTGAGTGAATTTCACAATGATTTACATATCAATTTATAGTAGAAGAAAGGATATCATTGAAGGGTCATAAATTGTGAAAAGATACCTTTTTAATTGATCCTTAAAGGGTTATGTCATTTAGAATTTGAAACCCTAAGAGATGCAATAGTTCATGCGTTCTGGGCACTTGGTAATCGATTACAGTATTATGGTAATCGATTACTTAATTTAAATTTCAAATTATTTTTAACTGTTAAACTTGGTAATTGATTACTTGAATTAGGTAATTGATTACTAGCATTTAACTGATGCTTAAAAGTCACGTTTTTAAATTTCAAAAACATTTTCTTAATGGTAATCGATTACGTGTATAGTGTAACCGTTTACGTCCCATTAGAATGCATATTTTCAAAAGCTTAGTACTTTAGGCCATAAGTTTTCTTATTAATTCTTACATTATTTTCCTAAAGTTCCTTGCTTGATTTGCCCAGCGTATCTTTGTCATTATCAAAATACATCTTGGTCTTTAGTATTTTACCCATGAAGTATATCGGCCTTTATCCTTTTGTGGTCTTCTTTACTAGAGCAACTCCTAATGCTTCATCTGAAATAGACAAGTAAAGAACTAGACATTCACTAGGGTCAAGCCTTACAAAATAGGAGGTTTGGACAAAACTTCCTTTAAATTCTAGAATGTTGCCTCTTGCTCTAGTCCCTACGTAAACTTCTTACTCTTCTTGAGGATCTTGTAAAGGGGGAGAGACTGGTGCGCCATCTTGGGCATAAAACGTGCCAAAGTTGCTATCTTGCCATTGAAGGACTGCATCTCACGCAAGGTCCTTGAGATCTGGAGCTCCTAAATGACCTTGTACATGTTAGGATTCGCCTTGATACCTCTCTGGGTTAGCATGAAACCCAAGAATCTTCCACCAGGTACTACGAACGTGCACTTCAAAGGATTAAGACGCATGTTATACTATCGAAGGCAGAGAAAAGTATAACGCCCTTAGCTAACTAGGATGAATTCCCCAAATTAGAATGTCCTACTTAACTAAGTTGTTACCACTTTTTGAAATTTTAAAGAGATTTTTTGTCCAGTGATATTCATAAGCGTAATTTAAACTGATATGTCATCACATGGTATGATACTTCAAGTTGGTAACATACTCAAAAGAATAGGGCACACAGGCTCACAATAACTATTCATAGACAAACAATAAAAAAAATAGACTAGGAATTGTTGCTTATATCACTGTGATGATCGGATGAGTGAGTCCAAGTCTATTGCCTCCACTGAGATGCCCACTACTGAAGGTACGTGGGGTCTCGTCCACGCTCTCCTTGATCCATGGCTGATAAAACATACAGACAAAACACACAAGTAAAACTAGAGGGGTGAGTGGATACTTGCAACCCATGGATTCCCATGCAAAGGTAAGCCATCATAATCACATATACTCATACAGGAATAAGGTTAGAAGAATGTAACAGTCACAAGCACAAATACAGTTCACAGGGTTAGCCATCAACATGGTGTGTTATGTATAAGTTAGGTATCTTATTGATTATCTTGCTTTAAGTGTTCTCATGTAATGGGGCCCAAGTCTCATCCTCTTTCCATTCCTCATCATTATCATCACATCTCCATAGTACGTCTACTGGGAGGAATACACATCTATACTAGAGCAACTGAAGCTCGTTAAGTTCTAGCAACCAATAAAGGTAAGGACACTCCTGTCCCATTCAATCATGGATCCATCATATACTCATCATAATCATAATTGAGCAGAACTAGCACCACACAATCCTAGTCAAAGTACACCAGGTTTGCCATGGACTGTCTGGTCTCGGGTGTGACTCTGAACTATTGGATGTCTGACCTAGTTGTACTCCCAAGATCCTTCCATGGGATCAAAACACACATGCCCTCTAGTGTACCCATCATTGTTTGCTCTAGGCTCCACAATCCAACTTATCCTCCGATCGCATGTATTATATACAGTATGTATTTTTTTCTCTTATTCAGTATTTTATCTTTTATTAACCGAGTGTCAGATGGAACTCCTATGCCTAAGGCCCTTGTTCTTAATGCATCAAAAATCAATCATTAAGGTTTCAAAGAATCTTGCACTTCAAAACTTTATGTTGGGTCCTCAATTACTATCTAAGGCATCATTTTAGGAGTAATGAGACTAAGGCTTGATTGAAAACCAAATCTTTTAGAAACCTTTCAAATCTTGACAACCATCAATATCTTATACGATACTTATTTAAATACGCCTCAAGCTTATTGGTTTATCAAAAATAGTAAGAGTGCTTATTTTACGGATTTAGTGGAAAGCGCCGTCTTGTTATATAAGTTGATTCTGGGCTCTATTCCCTCCAGTATATTTAAGGATTAATACAAAAATAATTTATAACATTTCCTTATAACTAGGAACTTAAGAAAACTAGGATATGTTGTATGGGTTTTATTGGACCTAGTTAGCGAATGTCATCCTATTGCATTAAATTGCATCAGAACTTTGTACCATTATCCTTTCAAATCATATACTTTTTTTGTCTCCTGTTTGATAATAGTCAAAATGGTAATGAAACAATGGAAGTGTTGCGAGCTCCAAAATATTATCTCTATGAATTTAACCAATTTATGAAACGTCGTCCCATCGCATTATCAAGCTACGAAACTTTGTCTCTCCGGTTCTTAAACCAAAAGCCCCTCAAGTTCATGTTAATACTCCAAAGTGTAAAGATAGCCTTTAAAATATCTACATTGATAAATTGCATACTGAAATTTTTGTAAAACACCTTTCATTGTCAGTTTTTGTCGAAAACTTTGTTCCTACTGTATTTTCACTAGAAAGCTCCGAATTAAATGATTCCAAAGCCAAAAACATTTAAATTTTATTATAAAATAAAATATTACTTTAATTCTGTCTAGAAATCATTTTTCACAAATTTATCAAAATTGCAAATTTTTCTCGTTTTAAAATATTGTATAGCATGATTAAGAACAAGCACCGCGTAACGCCGCCACCACCCAATTCCTTCCTTCTTGAGCAGTACCCACACATTAAAATTACATATCCAATAGTACAATAAAATTACAAAGTAAAGGCAGTGTGCCCGTCCATCCATATACCTTCGTAAAAACGCCTTTTCGCACGTTTTCAACTAAGGATTCGCGCTGACACTTGAGGTTCTGTAACCTTTTTCCAAACAGCCATTTACACCAATTTTATCATCATAAAAACACACATTATACACACCCAAATCAGCATTCAATCACATTTAATCACAAGCTCAAAACTTTGAAATTTAAGGCATGTAACAATCAGAGTTTTCTAAGTTACCGATTCAACCATAGACACATGTAATGTAGGAAAAATCAAAACTTTGCCAAGACAACATAAAGTCATAGTTTTTAGTCTTCACAACACCATCAAAAATCAAGATCAACCATGAAATTAAAGATCCACATTTTAAAGCCAAACAAAATCGCATGCAAAGCAAAATAAGGCAAGATCTAACAAGATGTAATGTTGATGTGTTGGGCAAAGAGAGCAAGTTCTCGGTTTAGAAATATCATTTTGTTTCTTTAGGAATTAGGAAAGTGTCCAACATGAAAGTTATAGATCTTTTCCTCCCATTTTTAATGAGCTAAAGAACGTCGAATTCTAATAATATGAGTGGGAGATATGCCCAAAACATTGAAAGTTGTTTAGCGGTACACAAATTTTTTGGGTCGGCACTTTAAAATAAAAACTGGGAAAATTTGGCTGGGAATTAATTTTTGGTGTCTACATAAAAGTTGTAGATATTTTTGTTAAGAAAATAACAAAAAAAATCATTCGATTTTGATAATGGATAAGAGAGATATGCTCAAAATACTATCAGGTGTGCAGTCGAATCAAAGAAATTATAATTCAATGCAGTGTTTTGCAAACTGGGCTTGATGGGGTTATAACTGAGCTTCGTGGTCAACATAAAAGTTGTAAAGGATTTGGGTATGAAAAATTGAGGATAAGAATTGCTCGATTTCGATAACGGTAGAGGGAGATAAGCCAAAAATACTGAAGGGTGCACAAAAGCAACGTGAATTATTAGACTTAAGCTATTTAAAATATAAAGTTAGGGACTTGTAGGTTCGGAATTGCACTTTGGGTTCTTCATGAAAATTGTAGAGTGTTTCAACATGGACACTTTGGGACCGGAATAACTCAATTCAGATACCTATGGCAATTGCTCGGCAAGAAATAACGAGACATACGTAAAAGGTCATCAGGCAAGAACCAGTTTTTTCCTCTTTTATTTAAGCAAATAGGATTTTCACTTGTTCTAACTAGGCCCTACCACTTTCCACCAACCACTATGAGTCAAACATGACTTCCAATTCTTGAGTCAATCTTGAGTCGAATCCCCAAAACATACCCGATCGGTAACATATTTTACCGCATCGGCTAAAATATTTAACGTACCTTGTATAATTATTTTTATTTATTTTACCAAGGTAATGTTTGATTATTCCTAGCTCAAATTAATCTATTAAAATTAATCTTTCTCTCTTTCTACTGAATAAATTCCTCATTTTCACCTATAAGGACATTCTGACGCTCAAGTCAGTGAATATTCAAGAGGAATATCAGAGCTTAAGTGTTAGTTCAAGTACGTAAAGTGTACCTTTCATTCTTTGTGTGTGGGTATTTATACCAGGATGTAGCAAAAGAGTCGTTTCGAGTAGGTGGACTTACCGTACAAGGTGTCAGTGTGATTTTGATCATTTGTAGAAAGGATAACACGCAATAGTGACCCTACCTACCAATTGTATCTTTCCATCAGTCGCTTTGCAGGTTGCTTCCTCAATACGCGATCGTATAAGTCAACTCTGACCATTCAGTGATGAGAGAATAGCTCATACCAGGATCATGTCACGAGTCTCGTACACGGTGTTGGGAACCAGTATTAAACTCCAATGCTTTCAGCAATGCCAATGTTGCACAACGGCTTTTAGGTTAAATGACCTTTTTGTCTAAGGGCTGGTATCGATACCAAATCAAATGGTATTTAAAAAGAAGTCCTACATGGCTTTGTTTGATAGAGTTGAAATGATATATATTAAAACATGTGTGTTTGGGCCAACAAGAAAGGTTATGGGCTCGCACGCCTACAAGATTGACCCAAAATGGCAATTCTAGTGTAAATCCTCGTATTTCCCCCCTGCGCGCACGATTAGGTGGATGTGGAAACCTTTTTATTTTTTGTTTTATTAAGATTAATTTAAATTTTAAATCTTACCCGAAAATGACTAAATTTGAATGGGTACAAAATAGGTTCCCCTTGTCTGTTATTTGACGGGGTCAAACCTTATATCCATGTTTTTAACCAAAATTTTTCCTTATTCATATTCTAGTATCTTTTTGTAAAAATTTTCAGAAGTTTTGGATCATGTTTCAATCACTATCATTTTTGTGTCTTTATTTAAAAAAATTTACAAAATTTTAGTTTGAAAATTGAGATTCCCATAAAAGTAATTACCAAAGAGAAAAAATCACAAAAAAGTGATTTAGTTAAGCATGATTTAACATATAAATGCCAAGAGTTCAATTGAGGTAAACATAAACAATTGTCAATAAGTTATATTAGGGTTAGACTATGATATCATTAACACTATATGCTCTAGTGATAAGTATATATTATGAGAATTGAATCTAGAGTTTTTTTCACCATTTTAGTGTACATTGTTAACTAACTTATAACTCATTATTGGACATTTAATTATAACTAAAATATTCATTTTATTTTTAAAAGTTTTAAAATTTATATTAGGTATTCAAAATTAGTTCTCAACAACCACATTTACATAATTGAATTAGCACGCAACACACAAACATTTTTAAAGAAAAACGAGAATAAAGTTTTTAAAAAGAGAAATATAGAACTTGAGGATGTGATTCATTCAAACAGAAGGGAAACCCCCTAAATATTCTCGATAATAGTATAATAGAAAAAAAAAGAAAAAAGAAACAGTTAACGGGCATATAGTGGTAGTAAACCAGTAAAGCGAAACTATAAGGAGAGCGAATAAACGACGTTATGACGTCGATCACGAAATTAAATTTGGATCTGTGTGTCCGCTTTCTATAAATCCGCGAAGGCCTGCTTGTAATCTAAGATCAGCTACTTTTCTTTTCTCTTTGTTCCAAAGAGAAGAGATCTCTCTCCCTCTCTTCTTCAAGGTAACACCTCTCTCTCTCTCTCTAGATCTCTTCACCGTTTCAATTATCTGCTTTGCATCTTTATGTTTCGCTGATTTCATTAGATTCGTTTGGCAATTTCTCTTACCTTAATTTTGCTTCACGATCTGCTTATGTTCTTGCTTGATCTGCATCGTGTCTCGTAAGATCGCTCGATTTAAATCTCCATTTTGTTTTGTTTTCGGTTTATTTATTCATCTCTCTGTTAGATCGGATTCGCTGCTTTTCTAAATTCTAATTTTGTTTGGCTTATCCATGCATGTGTGATTCCCATCCATTTTACATTATTATGATGCCTCTCCATCTGCATATTATTTCCGTTTCTTTATTTTTTTTATTCTTTTGCGTTTGGTTTCGATTTGATTTGTTGTGATTTTAATTTGAATTCGTGGATTCAGATTAGTTGAAAATGGGGTTGTCTTTCACCAAGTTGTTCAGCCGGCTTTTTGCCAAGAAGGAGATGCGTATACTTATGGTGGGTCTTGATGCTGCTGGTAAGACCACCATTCTGTACAAGCTCAAGCTTGGAGAGATTGTCACCACCATTCCCACCATTGGTATGTTTCAACTTGGTTATTTCCAGTTTCTCAACTGTTAATTAGTTTGTATATGTATTGATTGATGTAATGGGATAGAAAATAGTTTTTTTTTTTGTCAGGAAAATAGAGGATGTTTATGCTTAAGTCAAATTAAGTAGGAATTCATTTTGTCTGTTTGCACTAAAACAAGATTGGCTCGTTTCCTTTATTTTTATTCCTTACTGACTAATTCAAATAAATGTGGGAGTGGGATCGATCATGGATTCATGGTTTTGGCCTTTCCACCCGCATTTTTACCCATGTGTTTTTAATATTGTTTTTTTTACTTCTTCAATTTTGCTTGACCTATTCAGGCAAGCTGTAAATCTTCTTGAACTAGATGAGCTTTTCCGTTTCTAGCTCTTCAATTATTTGTGGAAAAAAAGTATATTATATTTTATCTCTGGTACTTTGTAATGTCCACTGAGATTCGTACGTGGTCCATGTTTTCAGCCTAAATGTAGTGTCACCGCTTTAACTGGTATAATTTTTGGTGTGATGCCGACTTCATTTCATCCTTTAAATAGTAGTGTCTTGTTTGATTGGTGCTAATATATCAGTTTGATGATGCAGGGTTTAATGTGGAAACTGTTGAATATAAGAATATCAGCTTCACTGTCTGGGATGTTGGAGGCCAGGACAAGGTACTGTTCTTCCCTTGCATCTTCTGTGTGTAATGACTGACATTATAGTTCTAAAGTTATGGATGGTTTAGCAAAATGTCTGCAGTACTTTTGTTGATTTTATAACATGGTGTGGTTGAAACTTCGATTGAGCAAGTATGTATATGGTACGGTTTACTTTCCAAATTTGAGTTGTGACTGCGGAAGTCTGGTGGTGAATCAGTGACGTCAGTTTGAAGCATTTGCATTGTTGTACTCCTGTCCATCAATATACAGACAGTTGTGATTCAAAACACTATTGTTTGGAGACCTGTATGCTTAATTGTGCAATGATTTGTATGCAAATTGTAGTGCTTATGGTGATGCTCTGTTGGTTATGAAATATTATCAATATCATAAACCCAATGGCCATGCAAACTTCTACTCTTTATGACTATTACTTCAATTTGAGACTCTGGATGCTGTGAGCCTGACCAGTGTGACTAACTATTGAACTATGTACTGACTTTTAAGAGTGTGTATGTCACAGTCGCTTTACTCAATACTCTGACTAACTATTGTCTTACATTTGACCTCTTGGTATTATTAAGATCTCTTTGAATTGTTTCATGAATAATTATTCTTGATATTCATGCAGATCCGTCCTTTGTGGAGACATTACTTCCAAAATACACAAGGACTTATTTTTGTGGTTGATAGCAATGACAGGGACCGTGTTGTTGAAGCTAGGGATGAACTGCATAGAATGTTGAATGAGGTAATAAAATAGATCTTAAAGTGAAAATAAATGTGGTGTACTATAGATAATTTGATTTCTAAGCTTAAATTCTGTCATGTTATTGGACAATCTTTGGCAGGATGAGTTGAGAGATGCCGTGCTTCTAGTTTTTGCAAACAAGCAAGATCTTCCAAATGCTATGAATGCTGCTGAGATAACTGATAAGCTTGGCCTTCATTCCCTCCGTCAGCGTCACTGGTAAACTAGAATATTCTTCCAACCATTCTACTTCCAACTGTCCATATCTTCCTGCTTTCACCACTCATTGCATCTACATGCTATGTATATACAGGTATATCCAGAGCACATGTGCTACATCCGGCGAAGGGCTGTATGAAGGACTCGACTGGCTCTCAAACAACATCGCAAACAAGGTTAATTCAAAATAGTTATTTTGACAAATTGGACAATTTGAATTACAACTTGATATTGAACCCTCAAAAAAATAAACTACTTGATAGGTTTATCTGATGCGTTTTTCTTATGATTTGCAGGCATAGAAATTTGGTAGTTAATGATGCAAGGACGTTGAGTTTATTTTGGCCATTATGATCTCAAGTTTATGATTTTCTTGCCCTGCTTAGATTTTTGTTGATCAAACATGTATTATTTGTCTTTAAAAAGAAACAGCGGTCTGTTACTGAAGAATAATTTGAAATTTTTTTCCTATGTATAACTAAATAGCATTGTTTACTATTTTGATTTGTGAAGTCGATGGAATTATTTGAATTCTCGTCGTATGATGTGAACGATACATAATAATGTCTGTTAGATTCTCTCACAACCATTAGTATTCGATAGTGCAACTGTAAATTGGTTGCAAAGACGATACTTTTACTCCCGAAAACCTATAATCTTCCATTCCTTCGACAATAGGGTACAGGGATATGTATGTCTTATCATAGTTAAGCCATGAAGGAATGTGACATGTGAAAATTCAATTTAACAAGAGCCAAAATTTGAGTAATTGAACTGATGCAAGCGGGGTTAGTTTGGTATATTGACCACTGTTACAAAGGCCAGTGAGACGCAGCAGCAAGAAATCAATTACTATCAGCCCACCTCATTCATCGACAAGATACCTAAAAGCTTAATTAACCACATCTCATTTTATTCACTTAGCCATACAGAAAGACAACTGAAACTGGAGAGGCAATGAAAACATTATTTACACATTGGTCCCCAAGAACTGAAGTCATCAAATCGAGCCTTTTGAAAATCTGAAACTTTTTGAATGGAAAACTAAAGCCGAAAAGGTCAAAATGAAGTAGAATGCTGAAAACATCTTTTTAGTTCCCGACCTTTAAGTCATGCTTGTAAGCTTGATGTATAAGTTCCCAGACGTTAACAAACATGGCATTGGAATGCAAGTAACAAACATATCAAGCTTGCTTGACAACTCCAGTGCATTTCTTTACCATAACAATGGATTATGACGGTGTCTTATCACATAGAAATGCCTCATCTTGCCACAATGGCTCATATAAATAACTATTCAACACTCTTTTAAAGTTTTTTGATCTTATATGTTTCCTGAATCTTCACACACGTTCCACAACATACCTGAAATGCATAACTGATGTCTTCTTTTCATGTTACCAACATCTATTGTAACTAGAACCGAACAGAGAATATTATGTCTCATTCGGGACCCTCTGTCCTTTCAAGAACTCGGGAGTGGTTTCCCAAACACGGCCATTTTCTGTGTCAAGCTCTGAAGGGCTTCATGTCTATTTGCTAGTTCCATGAGAACCTTGATTCTCTTAAACGACACATTACTTGGCTTCTGCCCTTTCTCAATCATCTCCAAGAAACATTTCTCCGCTTCCCTCAACTTTCCCATATCACAAAACAAGTCAAACAGAACATCAGAAACCAACGTATAAGATCCAAAACCCTTCTCCACCATGTCACCCCACAACTGAAGCGCCATATCCACCTTTTCATGCTTCCTAAACAACCTTATTAAGAACATACAAGACTGTGTATTTGGAAGGCATCCCTCAACCATCATCCTCCTGTACAAGTTCCAAGAGCTCTGCAGATCGTTGGACCAGTAAAAAACCCTGAAGAACAAATTGTAAGTAGTTGCATTCGGGCTCAAACCTTTGCACCGCATCTCATCCATCAAACCGTAAGCATCACGAAGCCTCTTTGCAATGCAGAAGTTCCTGACGGCAGCATTGTATGCCGCAACATTGGGGTAACACCCATACTCTTTCATCTCCTTCAAAACATCCTTAGCTTTATCTGGCTAACCAATCAACCCCAACCCACCAATGATGCTAGTATAAGTGATCACATCCCGCAATAACTCCTAGTCACGCATTTCATCGAGCACCTTATAAGCCTTCTCTAATTCCCTAAACATCCACCAAACTATTGTACGTAACAACATCAGGTGTCACCCCCATTTGGTTCATCTCCTTAAAGAACCCTCAGCATCCTCAGGGGTCTTCCACCCAGAAAGAAGAATGTTAAAAGTTTGTAAATTTGGGCGAAACCCATGCTTCAAACTATGATAAGCATTCCTAGCATCCGTCATACTCTTCTCTTGGCACAGAGTTCTCAACAGAGCATTGAAACAGTTAGTATCGAAATCAGGCACCGTCTTCTTGAACCTTCTGAAAGACTCCACAGTTTGTCTATCGGAACACACACTGGCGATTCGACCCAGCACGACCATAACGGTGCGCGGGGTAATGAGCGATTGGACTTTTTCTCGCGCTTCGATTAAAAGATCCAAAACATGGGAAAACATGCGGGTTCTGCCGAGGATGTAGAGCATGGTGTCGAGAGAAAACGGAGGGTGGTAAAAGCCTTTTCTTCTGGCGGTGTAACGGAAAAACTCGAGGGTTTGTGAGGGGTTGGCGTGGCTGAAACGGACTCTCTTGAGGACTTGGTCGATCAAATCGTTGGAGAGGAAAGCACCGCTCGATTTGAGGGATTGCTTGAGATGTTCTGGCGTGGAGGTGCTGGTTATTATGTCAAGAACTCTCTGAACGTCGTCATTTGGGTTGGAGCTTAAGAAGCGGTGGAGAATGATGGTTGAGGGAGGAACGCGCTTGAATGGCGATTGAACTGAGTAATGTCTAAGATACATTTGAAATTTGTGTTGTTGGTAGTCAGTGAGAATGGTTCGTCGGGGGAAGGTAAGGAACGAAAGAAGATCGCCACAGATTCATATCTAGCCTCAGGCGCCAATTTCCGGTGTTTTGTGAAAAGGGTTTGTTTGCCGATGGGTTTGGCCTTGGGCCTCCTTTAACAGACAGATAGGAGGATGTTAATCTTGAATTTGGTCAAATCCTAATGAAAGAAAGAGAAAAATGTGTTGACCCCCAAATCAGGAGAGAAAATGAGATTTAGTTTTCTGTTAGACGAAAATAAAATCTAAGCACATGCCCTACAAACAAAATTTATCATACGATTTGAGGATACAATAACTGAGGTGTACTAGTAGAAGACCAGGCGAAAATACAAAAATGAGAAAGGATAAAAGTCAAAGCAGATGTCACAACCTGAAGTGTACTTTTGTCATAAGTGATGAAATATGTATAAATCAAATATCATAGACTTTAAAAAAGAAAAATGAAATACCAATAAAACACAGTAGGTTGAATATTAGAAAGATGAGTTACAAGAGAGAAATATAATATATTTAAATAAATTAAGTTAACTCAAACTAACTAATAAACAAATAAAAAAACTAATAACTACTAATAAAGCATGATAACAAATTAACTAAACTTTTAGTCCTAATGTGCTTCTTCCATCCTGACATATTTAGATGCCTATTTAGCACAAATCATAACTGAATTAACTATTTTAGTATCCACATTCACATTGTAGTGTCTAAACACTCATTTACATGCCAAATCCTAAAAATTAAACCAACTTGTAGACGAGTTTATGGTGGATCAAAGATTCTTTGGTCCATTGAATGATCGTGCATCTTATGAATTAGGTGTTTTTAAAATCAGTTTTTTTTTACTTTTTACACCGGCTTTAGAATTGGTGTAGAAAAAACAAGTGTATAATACAAGGATTTTTTTATAATTAGTGTAAAAGGGTTTTTTACACTGGTCTCATTTAACGTTCGGTGTAATAAATGTCTAAATAATTACAATGTTACCACCACACTCTATTTTACATCGTTTTTATTACAACCGATGTAAATTGTGTGATGTAAAAAGAAAAGGATGCCTTTTACACTGGATCCATTTCACGCTCGGTGTAAAAATATATAAATAATTACAATGTTGTCACCACACTCTCTTTTACATCGGGGCAATAACCACTCATCTTCGGTTGCAGCTTCGGTTGAAGCCTATGCTTTTAGTTTAGTTTCATTCCTTGGTTCTCCAACGGATTACCTAACCCGCGTCACACCTTAAAAAGCTTTGGAATGGCAGTTTCACTTGCTTCTCACGTACATTGGATCTTTTAAAAACTTTAGAAGGCAAAATATACCTTTTGGTCCTCTATCTTTTAAGTTGTTATCAGTTTGGTCTCGTATTGTTTTTGGTTTCAATGAGGTCCCCAAACTTTTTAAAAACGCGTCAACTTGTTCCTTTCATCAATCCAAGCTTAACGTTATGTGTGATACTTTCTGGCGTGGCATAGAGACGTTGAGGAATGGTTTGTTATCGTTCCCATGCAAGGTTTCCTCTATTACAGCCCCATTGAAGCTCTAGGGTTGGTGATTTTGCATTTAGTTTGGGTGAAAAATTTAACGTGACCTCTCACTTCCAATCCTCCATCATGGCCAACTCAGGTGGTGGTTCTGTGGTCAGCAATGGAAGCAACTCGACGCGTGTAGATTGTCCTTATTAAGAATGCATTGGGCACCATAAAGCTGTGCTTCGAACCCCTAAGAACTACGACCAATTATGGAAGACAATTTTGGAGGTGAAGGAAGTATCAAGTAAACTAACTAATTCTTGATTATTCCTTTTGTACTTTTGGACAACTTGATGTGACTTTCACTGTCCTTAATGTTATGAATGGTGTTATTGTAGGGTATAGCCAGTGATGAGAGTTGTAATTTCTTCTAATGGGTTACAGATGTTGCTGAAACTAAGAAGGATTTGTTGATTATTAGAGAAAGGAAAAGAATAATTGCATTGCAGAAATCTCTTAAGGAGTCAAGAAGATAGAACAAGTGGATCTACTATTTTTATGTGTTATTGGCCTCATGTAATATGTTTGTGATATTTTTATGTTGTCACAATGAGAAAAATATGGGGGTAGAGTGCATGTGTTTGAGTTGGAAAGGGGAAGTTATAAACTGTTGTTATCATAGGGTGTATTTAAATGTATTGTTGTTTGGTTAAGTTTAAGTTGTGGAGTCTAGTTGTTAATTTTAGTGGTTACTTTCAGTTATTAATTTTAGTTGTTAGTTGAGTTGTTAAATTGATTTATTAATTTAAGTTGTGAAAGTGAGTTGTTAATTTGAATTGTTAAATTGAGTTGTTAATGTTATTTAAGTTGTTACATCTAATTCGAATGGATAAAACTATAATATAAACCACCCTTGAAGATAAAACAGCGTTAGTTCTAAGATAAAAATGCCTTTACAATGTTTAAACATCACCATTCACAAATTACAATATTGTTCCAATATAGAAAGGGTTAATACAAAACAGAATACCTCTAAACATAAGAAAGGCCTAACTGAAAACAATACAATGATCTCCAAACATAAGAGTTGAATGTTTCAAATATATTTCTGCCTTGGTGGTAACTTTGGCCTCTGTAGGACTGGATCTGTAGAAGTAGCAATGACACGTTTTGTTTTGGTTGGGCTTGTGGCAGCTTTCTTAGTTAGGCCTGTGGTTTGGTTGTTGGAAGATTGTTGGGTTTGGGGCTCCTCTAGTTGTGGTTTGGAAGGATAGGTAGCCTTGTTGTGGCATGTAATTCCATAAACACTATATTTGGACTTCAATTTCTTCCTGGACATCCTGATGTCATCTTTCACAGTTGGGTCCTTCTTCTTAGACTTCTTAGGCCTCCCAACTTGTCTCTTAAATGGTGGGGGTTGTACAGTGTTTGCCTCAACCTTCTCCCACATATTCTTCCCAATTGTGGATAAGATTTTCAGATTATAACATTTTGCATATGTTTATTTTTTGTACATTGCAGGGATGTAGGTCTCTGGAGTTTCATTAACCTGTAATATACATGTAATTACATGGTTACATGGTATTCCTATCAATATCCACCTCCTGCAGTTACATTCCCTGGCTTTCAAATCTACGATGAATTTATCATCATATCTAATGTGGTTAACCTCATAGATGTTGTCCCCTGACCACCTACACTTGAAAACATCATAGTTAGTAACTCTAAACATGCCATGTAGAAATGTAAATAACATGAAAATTGGTCTAAAACTAACCTGACTTGGTACATATTTGTATATTCTCAATCCTCTATTTTATCCTTAGAAGGACATTATCAATGAAATTTAGCAATTCAGTCCTGTTGTTGGCCTATTATTCTATCATGTAAGTCTTAATGTCTTCCAACATAGTGATAATGGGTTTCTTCTTGCTCTAATATCACTGAATTAAATGTTTCAGACATGTTTATGGACACATCACACTTGGGTGTATATGAAAACCTTGACTTACTCTAGTGTCTAGGAGGTAGTTTGATCAACCCCTTATAGACAATATCATTGACGTTCTTGATCTCCAACATTATCCTCTACTACGCTTGTGTATATGTTGACTTAGTTGCCTTCCACAGTAAGTCCTTAAGTTGTTTTCCTGGATGCCTCTTTCTTGAAATTGTTGTATAGATGTCTAACACGGAACCTCTGATCAACAACTAGAATGATCTTTTCCAAGGCATATTGCAAACCCTAAAAATCAGATACCAACATTGACTTAATTTAATTACACGAGGGACCAAAATGAGTTACAATAAAACTTGGGGGACCAAATTGACAGTTAATATTTAGAAAGTAAGGCATAAACTGAATTGTCAGAAACATATTCAGGATGGGTGCACAATGGCTTAATCAGAAACATGGCACATGCAGAATGTAAAATCAGAATATGCAATGTAAGATCAGGTCATCAGCCATAATGTAGAATAGGCAATAGTTAGAAATAGGGCACAAATTACTCGATAAGACTTCAGGTTGCAAATGGCACAAGCAGAGTGCAAATGGGAATATGGTCAGGTCAGGGCACAATATGAATGCAAAAATAGGGCACAAACAGAATTAGACTTAGGATCATTAAGATTCAATTCACAAATTGCAAAGTCAGGACCATTACAAAATAGATTCCAAAATCAAGTCAAGTCAAGAACATTTACAGAATATAGTGTAAAATCAAGTCAAGTCAGGAAACCAGATTGCAAAGTCAACATATGTTGCAAACTTAAGTCAAGTCAAAAACCAAATTGCAAAATCAACTATGATACATAATCAGAAACTCAATATATAGCAAATTGCATAGTCAAAAACCAAATTGCACAGTCAGAATCAAGATTTAGGTCTTCAATGTAGCAAATAGGTTTATGATGAAAAATCAGAATCAGGTTGCAAAATCAGAAATAGGTCATGAATGGCACATACCTTCTACTGGTCAGATATAAATGTAAGGCCACTGTAAACCTTTGAGCCTCCTAGATCACCAAACCTCTGAGTCTCCTAGATCACCAACTAGTAATTCCAAGAACCACCTCCATGAATCTGTGTTTTCATACTCCACCACACCAACAACAATTGGTAGCATTTGATCATTTAGGTCTCTACCCACTGCACTAAAGAGTACACCAAAAGGTCTTTTTAAAAAAGCAACCATCTAAACCAATGATCTTTCTGCAATGTTTAAAATAATTTTTGTAATCCTTCAGATAAACATACAACCTATGAAAAGATGTGGTTACTGCTCCTCATCATCAGTAACTTTACTTGCCTCTATAACTGGTTGTACATTCAACTTGGAGAAGAGGTATGCATTTTTTTACTTTTAATGGGTTTTTTTTATGGTTTTGGGGTTATTGAAGCTTAATAATGAATGATCGGGTGTTATTTTGTTGAGAAAATACATGTGGAACCCAAACCCTAGGCTAGATGACCATTGATATTGGTTTGTTGGTTGTTGATGATTGAGATTTGATATTGTTGAGAAAAATTATTGGAATTTATGTGGGGCAATTTAAGTAAAAACCCTAAAGTGTGGAGTTTAGGCCTTTGAAAAAATTTAAAAGAGAATGTGATTAATTTCCATTTAAGTAATTTTTCATATGGAAATGAAATTTTGGAATGATTGGTATTAATTATTGATGTTAGGATTGGTATAACATGTTTGAGATAATAAAACCCATTAAAAATGATGGATAAGAAGTTTGGTGTGTGTTGGTGGCTTAGGTGTTGTGTCATAGGCCTTTAATTACAATGGATTTTTGTTAATGAGAAGGAATTCTCGAAACCCAATAAAATAAGGAAATAAAGCTTATAAATATTTACATGATAAGAATTATGTATATAAAATTATTTGTATAACAAGAATTGAGAATGATGTTTGAATGGGTAATCGATTTGGTCCTACATTTATTTAATGTAGGGTTTAACAATTCTAGTGAAGCGAGACCATCTAACCCGATGGAATACTTCTCTTGAGATAGGAGAGGAATATATTTTCTAAATGCATGATTAATTGTGTGTTGATATTGTATATACATTAGTGCATACTTGCATGTTTTTCCTTGAATGGATATGTTATCTCCTATTGAGAAGTTGTATGAGATTAAACCTTGTCGATGATTTAATTTTGGATTGGTAAATATGATGTTATATATATATATATATATTTAAAGTATGCTTGTTGATATGCCTCTTGAATCCTATGTGTGGATTGATATTAATGAGACTATTTGGCTAATATATTGTAAACAACATGAATTATTTCTTTAGATGATCCTGCGATAAATTGTATGCCTTGGGAGTGATGTGATTTGTTGCATGTCAATAACCGAAATGTTAAGTGCAAAATGTACCCTAAGTGAGAGGGTGAGAAATCCTTGTGAAGTTGAGGCTAGCATATGCATTCTTGCATTCATGACATGCATGACATAATATTATATGTGGTTGCGATCACTTGACATGCAGAAATAATTAAGGTCTTGCGGGATCTTGTGAAAAAGACCCTTGTGCAGAGGACAAATATTTAAACGATTATAATTGGTTACGATCCCTTGCATGTGGAAATAATTGAGGTCTTGCGGGATCTTATGAATGGGACCCTTGCGGGGAACATATATTTAAGAAACTATGTGTGGTTGTGAATAATAAATAAATTGTGTACACATGTGTTATGAACAATTGTTTCAAATCGGATCCATTGCATATGCATTTCATGGTGTGACGTATGCATTAGCCATAAGAACATGGCATTTGAGTTGAAGATGACCAAGAAAAATGGAAACCTATTGAGAGTGTTAATTGAGAGATGAATTAGACACTAATTAATTATGTATTGTTGTTAGTGTCACCTCTTGATGGTTCTTATGGATTATGGCAATAGATGTGATAATATTATGGTTTAGTGAAATGGTTCTATTTGGTAGTATCATCGTTATTAGAGCTTATTATATATAAATATATATGCTCAATGGAAGTTGATATGGAAATGTGACATTGTTGTTGGATTTAAACTCCTTGATAGGAGAATATGTTGGGTTGCATTCACATATATTATATTATCACAATTTTATTTGATTGATTATCATTGAGAAAATATGCTCACTCTCCATATTGTGTATTTAGCTTTTGAGTTGTAGGGCATGACCATGGAGTGATGCTTTTGGGAAGAGATGAGGTATAATATAAAAGAAGAGTTGACTTGATGCCTTGGTCGGCATGCTTTTTGATTAAATGACTTGGACATATTTCTTTTGAACTTGTTGTATATGGAATTTGTTTTGTATAGCTATACTATTGTTTAATGCCTTATAAGTATGGTGGTGATTGGATATTGATTTTGAGGGTCATGTGTGAAAATTAGACCTTAAGTGTTTTGAAGGCTAATTTTTGGTAATGACCTTAACAATGGTTGATATTAATTATAATGCAATGGTATGTATGTAATGATGATGATATTTTGTTATGGTGACCATGGATGGTCCTATGTTGTGCATAAGATGAATTATATCCAGGAAATATGGTTAAGTACCTATAATGCATTGCATAAATGATATGGGCACTGTAATGCATTGCATATAATTGAAATGTGCATTGGGCTATGAATTGATGAAGTATAGTTAAAAAGAAATGGTTTTGAGTGAATTTCATGCATAAACGAGGACTTGGATAGGCCATATAATGTCCAGTGATGTTTGGATACCATGGGATGGTTCCAATAGATCATATGGGTGATTTAGAGTTTGTATGATTTGGAATGGACCAAGTAGCACCTTTTTAGAACGGTTCCAATAGCTGGTCAGCCGATTAGCATAAACAAGTAACACCCTAGTAATAAATTAGCGTAATCGATTAGTACCCTGGTAACAGATTAGCGTAATTAATTAGGTCAGTTTTTTGAAATTGCGTTTTCACTATTTTTAGGTACTTACCTTGTGCTTTTCTTGTGATTCTTGCCAAGGTCTTGTATCCCTTGATTCTCTATGCCTTATTCTTCAATCTTTTATCCTTGAATACTTGTTGTACACCTTTTTGACATGTTTTCCTTAATCAAATGCATATACTTCCAATCATGGAATGTTTGCATAAACATATGTACACATTTTTATTAAATTTTGGCAATCACCATGTGCTTACTTGAATCATTTCTCATATCCACTCTTGCTCTTGAATTAACTTACATATTCCACAAACATTTATATGGTGTTTATGTAATTCATTACCCTAAGTAGACATTTGCTTAAACTACTTACCTTCTCATATCGTCATATATGAGATAGGTCTTTAAAAAGGTTTGGGGTTAATTGTTAAAGTTTTTATTTGTGGTGTTCTTCTTCCAATGGTTGTTTAAAATTGTGAAAAATTTATTCTTATTTTCAATATCTAAATAATAATATCATGAGTATGATTTACGGGATTAAGGGCGCCACATCCTCCACTAATGCACTAGAGTGAAGAGTCAATTAAGTAAGGTAGACTTTTACTACAAAGGGGACAACAAACCCTTTAAGCCCAAGTGGAAGGGCAAGGACTTTTATCCTAAGAAGAGTTAGAAAAAAGATAAGAAAAAGGATGAGGAGAAGGCAATGGGTATTCCTTTTCTCAAAATAAAAAGCAAAGTATATAACGAGGGTTCTTCTGCCAAACCCTCTAAACATGATAGGTCTAGTGAATCATCCAAACCATCTTCTAAGACTAGCTCAATTAGATGTTTTAAATGCTTAAGAGGTCATATTGCCTCTCAATGCCTAACAAAGAAAACCATGATTTTAAGAGGGCATGATCACTACTCATGCCAAGAGGACTCTTCCACATCACAATCTAGTGATAGCTATAGTAATGATTCCTATGAAAGTGAGCATGTCTTAGGAGATGAAGATGAGCTATATATGATAAGGAGGCATCTTAGAAGCCATATTAGATAGGATGACACTACTCAATGAGACAAAATCTTTTACATAAGATGTTATATTAATGAAAAATTGTGTTCTCTCATTATGGACAGTGGTCGCTGTGCTAATGTGGCAAGCCAAAGGTTAGTGCACAAACTTGGTTGTCAACCAGTAGATCACCCAAGACCTTACAAACTTCAACGGCTAAATTAAAAGTGTAACAGCCCTTATTTTTGTATGATAGGTCCTTGAGACCAGTTGTCTGTAGTCTGTAATAATTTTATGTGTACTGATGTTTGGGCTACGACCGACTTGTTTATATGTTCTGTTTTAAAAGATTTTGTGAGTGCGAGCCAGAGATTTTGGTTCTAATTGTGTAAGTAATTGAGATAATTAGGATAACAATAAAAATGTGTTTAATAAACACTCTAATAACAATGATTTATAAAATAAAAGATTAACTGATTTAATACAAATATTTAAGTAATTATTTTAAGTTATTAAACTGTGTAACTCCCTGGTTTGAGCCCAGAAATTATCCATGGAACTTGAGAAAATTTTTTTTATACCAAAACGTCCCTCATGTTATTCCTAACAACTTTTGTGAAGAACCCAAGACCCAATTCTAAACAACCAAGCTTAAAAACGTTGATTTTAAGTTACCCAGGTAAGCCAAAATGCGTATCTGTACGTATTTTATGCATAATTTCTTATCCTGGTATTGGATTTGAGTCATTCTTGTCTCAAAATCTCTGTATCAAATTTATCTACAACTTTTATGTTGATCACTAAGACCAGTTCTCATCCCATAAATCTCAGAAATTAAAACACTACACCAATTCACGTTTTTCCAGCAACACTTTCCACTGGGTGTAGTATTTTCCACATAACTCTCTCATATGACTATGAAATGGAATGAGGCCTTCACAAATTTTTTATTAACTCAATTATTCACAACTTTGATGAAGAATACTAAGCCCAAATTGTAACCCATTTGGCCTAGAAAAATAATCTATGCAAAGAACAAAAATCCCATCACAGCCCTGCACCCCTTTTGTATTTGGGCTATAACTCTCTTAATTCTTAATAGATTTTTTGTGATTTATATCAATTTAAAGAGAACAAAAGGTTCTATAACTTTTGTGTTCAGACCATTTGCAAAATCGGCCCAAAAGACCCCTTAAACCCACGAGCAAGCTTCTGCCTTGCACTTGACACCTAAGCTTGCATGCACCATGAACCAATGAGATTACTCCACCACTTGGCCACTTGTCCCAACCATGCAACACACTTCACCACCTCACTACCAGCTGCAATGGACATATTTCACTTGCATGAAACAAGCTTGAAACTTGCCCCACTCACTTGCATGGCCGTGAGAACCTAGGGGGCAAGGCACTTGCATGCAAAAATCCATCTTTTCATTTCTCTTGCTTTGCTTTTCTTTCTTTTTCCACACTTAGAAAAAATCCAGTAACTCATTTCTTCTCTTTTCTCATATCTCCTCCATCTAAACACCATCACACAACCATCACCATCCATCCTAAATCATCATACCACCCTACAAAGCTTCCAAAATCTAAGTTCCTACCTTCCAATGACCATATCTTCTTCTTGAACTTTTTCCAAACAGCAAGTATTTTCCTACTTCCATCCACCATCATTCATGTTAAAGCCATCACCTTTCTAGCATCCATTTCCTTTTTCCTTTATGAAGCAATCCATGGTGGTCTAGAAGCAAATTTTTGAGTCCTTGCCATCCTTTCTTGAGCACGAAATCTTAGTGGTAAGGGGGGAGTGCTTTGCTTGTTTAAGATCGACGATTTAATACATGCATGGTGGGATATAAGTGTTCCTTAGCACTTATATCCTAATGCTATCTTAAAGATCTAAGCTTTTAAGGTTTAATCTTGAAAATCCTTAGAAAAAATAAGATCTTTAAGGAGCATTATGGTTGCACCATGATTTTGGTTGAATCCTTTAAATTTTAAAATTTTTATGAAGATTACTAACAATTGAATTTTATTGCTGCAGATTTTTTGGTTGTATCTATATGCATGTGATAAATTGTTTGATTATGTGTTGCTTGGCTTAAATTGGTGACTTGTGGTGTTAGTGATATTTTAGAAAATATAAAATCCTTTAAAATGAATTTTTAATAAATAGTGAACTAATATTGTTGCTGGAAAATTTTTAATGGTTAGTAAACAACTTAAAAATTTTAGATCCTAACGTATAAACTTGAAAAAAATAATTTTGTAGTTGGAATTTGGTAACATGGCTTGATCTTTGAGATTCATGTGATAAAAATAATTTTTAATATAAAAATTTAATTCTGGAATTCTTATTAAAAATAAGAACAAGTGATTTTTTATAGTAATTAAATAATACATTTATGACATTAAGAAAGTAAATTACAAGAGTTTTAGAAAGTATTTCTTGGTAAATATTTGGGATAACTGGTGCTGCTGTATTTTGATGTATTTGAATATTATTTGTGACTATAAAAATGTTATGAGTGTGGTAAATGATAAAAGAATAAAAAGGGACCCGAGTCTAAGAGCGAACAAAACGTTGGAAACGGTATAAAACACATTTTTGTGGGCAAATAGAGGAAATTGGTAAAACTGTTTAGGAGGAATATTTTGTGGTATTAGAAGTGAATTTTGAGTATAAGAAAAATACCCAAGGAAGAAAAATTGGTTGAAAGAAATTTTGACGCGCGATTTGTCCTTAAAACGCATTTTTACGAACGTTAGAACGACAAATTTTGACAATTAGTAACTTTTTATGTAAGAACTGTTTTCTGGACAGATTTCATTTTTAAATTTACTATATTTAGTTGGTATTTTTAAATTTAAACACTTTTGATTTTGGAATCAATCAAATCAGAACATTTTAAATAAAATACGATAAGAACGAAGTTTTGATAAACGGTAAAAACTAACTACTTTATATCCTTAATTTAGAAAAAGAGAATTTCTTTTATTTCCAATATAGGACTAGGGAAAATGTTTTGTAATGACAAAATGTTTTACCCAAGACTTTATAAAAAATTTTAGAAAGTTGAAACCAATTTAGATCGTTCATCGTAAGTCAATACGGTGAAACAGTATTGGTAAAGAATTGAAAAATCATCAGAAAAATATTTTTATCCTTATTTTTATCTTAAAATATATATCTAACCTTTAGATCATACCTTTGAATAAAATAAGAAAATAAGTTAGAGAATCTTACTCTTTAAGAAATTTAATCAATGAATTATACTTAAAATATCTTTTAGAATTGAAAAATATGTTTTGTCCTTACTTTTCTCTTAAAGGTGATATTAAATTTTAAGTTTATATTTTTTTAACAAAGAAATCAAATGATTTAAAGAAATTGTTTTCTTTAAAAAGTATATTAAATATATTATATTTAAATATCTTCATAGATTTATAAATAGATTGGATCTTTTAATACTAGGAAGTTTTCTTATAAGTCTTGTTTAGAGAATGTTCTTGATACTTTTAGTAAAATGGTTTGATTAATAATTAGACTTTGGTTCCTTATATCAACTATGTGAAAAGACCTTTACTATTAGATTCTTTGAACGCTTTAAGGACAAATACGCCAAACGACTAAAGTTCTGTCTAGAACTCGAGGCTCCCTAGTAATTGAGACAAGCACATGGCATTTTGCATTCGGAGTTGAGAAGGGTTGTTGGACTAATCCCTTAGAGTATACAATGACGGGTACACTGAAGAATCTGCCAGTGCCTCGATACCTGAGGGCAGTCTAGGGAGTATAACCGGAGGTGGGAATTCTAAGTGGCATTGGATTCACGCTCGTCGCCGGACAGCCCGTAGCAAACTCTGGTGCACTTTGACAAGAGGAAGGATTTTCTATGACCGTGGAGTGCCCATTCTGTGGTGATGTGTGATTGGCCATTTAGATGTTGGGACTATGAGTCCTTACCCATTTGTGAAAACTAGAACAAAGAGAGCTCCGGTCGCTCTAGTTGGGCAGGGAAGATAAGGGTGGCAGATTGAGTACATGATTGTTGAGATTGATGAGTGGAAGTTGGGCCTCATTGTATATTGGTATTGAATTATGATTTACAATAATTGAATCTGACACATGCATAGCATGCCATCATTATATGACATACCCTTTGATTGTCGTTGATATTTGTGTAAGTGAAGCTTTCTATGTCTATTCTAAGGTATGTTGTATGTGATTCTCTATGTAGTTAAGAGATTTGTACTCACCCCTTCTGTTGTTATGTATTGTTTCTCTTTTCATGTGATCATCAATTGAAGGACAAAGTAAACGTGGGCAGAATTCGGATTACTTGCAGTAGAGGACGCCAGTTGGAAGCGGCGATTGTGTATATTTCTGTTTGTGTTGATATTGTCGTAGATCTCGATGTTTTATTTATATTGTTATTTTATAGTAGTTGTTAGAAGCTTGTGAGCTCCGTACTCTTTTAAGTACACTTATGTTTAAAAGAATCGATCTATATAATATATTATTTTTAAAATCGCGTGTTGATGATCACCAAAAAAAACATTCCTATTTTTAGTGACTCCTTAATTAAGTAGGACGTTCCAGTGTGGGAATTTGTCCTAGTTAATCGAGGGTGTCATAAAAAGGGTGAGATGTTAGTCAACAAGCAAGTTCATCTTGCATTTTTCATAGGAACCTATAAGGATAAGGTATGGTGTGATGTTCCTATGGAAGCCATTCATGTGCTTTGAGTAGACCTTGGCGGTTTGATAAGAATGTCACCCATGAGGGGTTCACTAACACTCTCACTTTTCTCCATAATCATAAAAAGTTTTTCTTACATCCCTTAACTCCAAACGAGTCATGGAAAATTAACTTTAGATAAAGTTGAAAAAGGATTGGGAGGTTGGACCTTCCACCTCCCACCAACAAACTAGAAATTCAAAAATAGACAAGGGTAAAAGAGTTTTCACATATGATGACTCCAAGAGGCATTCTCCTTTGTTTGCCTCCAAAAAATCACAAGAATTAGAATTTCTTGAAAGTAGTCTTACAAGTAGGAGTGACATGCTTAAATCTTATGAAACATTCTTTAAGTCCCTTTCTCCCCTTACTTGTTGGTCTACTAATGTTCTTTTTATCCCATCGTGTTTCATAGATTTTGGAGAAGCCTTTAGTAATACATTATGAGCTTATACGGAAGCTTCTTCAACTTTTTCTTTCAACTATGGGATGGATAGGATATTGATTATACGTAATTCTCTTAGGGTTACATGTAGAATGTATATAGTGGTTATAGGTTCTTATAATGTAGGGATGTGTTTATACTCATTTGAGTTGACCTTCCCAAAAGCCATTTATTATGTTGTTTTGCTTGTCTCTAGGATTTATATAGGTTTACCTTTTTCTTCACCTCATATCACTGCCGTAAGGACTCTTTTACCACCTTGTAATAACTTGCATCATGTTAATACCATCTATTTGCATGAGGGTTTACATAAAGTACTAATTGCATCTTTTCATGCCATGGCCATAATAAGCCCTAGTTTAAACTCCATCACCCAATATGATCCTCTTAGGGTATTGCATCCAATGCTTATTCATGATATGCCTGTGTTTCATGTTACACCCATTGTCTTTCCATCTTTTCAATTTGTTATTCAGTTTGTTAGTTTTGTAGGTAACACAGGGTTTTAAGTCCTCTTTTATAGTCAACAATGGAAGATAAAACCATAGCAATGGCTTTTGTACCTTGAAGAAGAAGAAAACTAAGAATTTCTATAGCCTAGACGGTGTACTCCACGGCCAGGCCACTCCACGGTGTCCTCAAGCAATCACTATATTCACCAAGCATATACAAATGAGTAAGGATGCTAACATACAAAGGAACCCAAACAGAATTATGATCTTTCAATTTCAAAATCAAGGATAAAGTATGAATATCAAACAATTTCATGATTCTAGTTAACCATACTTCCAAAGACTTAACAACAATTTCTCACCAGATCTCTCTAAGTGTTTTAGGGAATCAAGTATTTCACTCAAGTCACAACAATAAAAGTGTTACCATAAGCTTGGCAAGTGACACTAAAACACAATGTATAAGAGGTTCTTAAAGTTTTATAGAAACCAGACAAGCAAAATTCCAAGCTCCTAACAATTCTATGGACCTTCTTTTTCAACCTTTTTTACTCTTTTTTCTTGGGATTTATTCTTTTCATCTTCCATTTCCTTTTCTTTTTCCATTTTCTTTATTCCCATAATTTTTTTCTAGATCCCCTATTTTCCTACTAAGTTTCTCTCCTAATTCCTTATTTATGTACTTAACCTCAAAACACTTTAATGTAAAAAGGTTTCAAAAAAATTATTTTAACATTTTGACTCAAATAGGGCAATAAATGTATATCACATTTTTCATAAATTTTGGGACTTCAAGAAGGCCTAAGTGCCTTTCTCATCCTAGGGTATGCAATCAAACACCATTTCACAAAGGTCACAAGCCAAGTTCTAGAACACCTAATAAAGTGTGACTCACTCAATCAAGAAAGATAAGGGTTTTAAATTTGCAATGTAAATAGCCTTTTTTAGGCTCAAAAGCTCACTATACAATGTCAAGTCAAAGGAAATATGAAAAAAATTCATTATTTATTTGGCAATAACAAATTTAGCCTATGCTTATCTATGTAAAGATCATTGCTGAGTAAAGAAATAGGGTTCCTAAGATACTCAAAGATCCTATACTCACAATCAACAACCTGAAAAACATTAGAAAGACATTCAATGCTTATTCCTAACACACAAAATAAAAATAGAAACAAGCAAATACAAACACTAAACAACTATCCTAAACTAACAAAAAGACTAAACTCAAACCAATAAAGAAAAATTAAAAACAAACAGATAAAAGGGAAGTCATCTATCCTACCACCCCAAACTAAAGATAGACATTGTCCTCAATGTATAGTTAATGATGGAGAGGGATACATGACTAATCTGAGAGATGCCTACTCAGAGGGAGGTGGAAAGTGGCCCTGTTGGAGATGCTAGTCATACATGGCATCAATCCATGCACCCTGTCTCAATTGTTCTACTCTCATGTCTTGCAATATAGATTGCAGCTGAGTAAAGGAAAACTTTCCTTCTTGAGGTGGATGGGGATGATGGTATAGGTCTTGTTGGCTTGGTACTTCCATATTCAAAGGACCTCATCAGCATCTACATTGCTTGTAAAAACAAAAGAAGCTTTGCCATCCATACTCATGAAAGTTGGGTCTGACAATGTAGACCATGATTCTTAACAATCACCCTCATGTTTAGTAACTCATCCATATCAACCTCTTGGGAGTACATATGACCTTATCCTGAGACAGGTGTACTCCTACATATTCAAGCAATAAGGGTGATATACCCCGTAATTAGGATCTTTCCTGACATGTCTTTTCCAACTCTAGAAAACTGACTACATAACCATTTGTTAGAGTTAAGGTGGTCAGCAATCATCATAGCTGACAAAAAATAAAGCTTAGAGAGTCACACAGTTACGCCACTCTCATGTCTACCAAAGATAGACCTCGACATAAATCACAATAAGTAGCGAAAAATAAGGTGGTGAATTTAAGAGGTCTTCGCAACGAAGGCCTCAAAGTTATATGAATCAATTATTCTACCCAAAAAAAATCAGGGCGGAAACCATGGGGGATAGAGCTGGAACCCCTAATGCCGTCCATTAATGACATTTCCTAACCATAAACATTTCTTATCCTTTTGACTACAATAGAACTAAGGAATTCAAGAGAAATTCGCTCATAGGTGGATTCAAACAAAGTTATAAAATTATTCTATCCTATATTACTAACTAATTTTAATGTGTCATAAAAAATTACTAGAGTTTCTAGTGTGTCAACACAGAAGAACCTGGAGGAAATAATTTCCCACTTTCTAAGTGTGCCTAATCTTATCTTTTGTTCTTGAGTGGAACATACAATGTTATCAATATAAAAGAGAATATGATTATAATTACTAGAGATTCTTTTTCTCTTGGATGGTTGTTTTGAGGAAGATAAAGCTTTTCGTATGCCTTTGTTTTGCTTTGGAGCCATGATTCTTCAATGGAGCTTTTGGGGTAGAACGAAAATCTGCAGAATGTTGAAGAAAGATGAAGTTCCCACGTAGAAATTGGTAGTGCCAATGAAGTTTGGTTAAGATTTAGAGTAGTTGGATCAATGTAGGAAGTGATTTGGGCAAGAATAGAAGAATAGGGGATAGAGAGGGTACAGGGCTAGGGAAAAGAGAGGAAGTGAGGGAAGAAATGGGAAAATGGGTTTAAAAATAGGGCCTGGTGAGACATTCCCATGAACCACGACCTAGTTATAAAACATTCTAGTTTCACTCTTCTTTTTAATTTTGAAATTTGAAATTCAAAATTTGAATTTTTTGTTTCCCTTTTTTTTAAGAGTTATCTGAATGAAAACCATTACATTATTTCAAACCATGGTCTAGCCATGGTTTGTTTTGTTTCTGAGCACTTTTTGAAAAGTTTGGGACTTCTGAAACCATGGCCATGGTTCATTCTATTTTGGGGCCATTTTTTTTGTAATTTGTAATCTACCAAACCATGGCCATGGTTTATTCTATTTTGGCTAAAATATTTTCTCTTTTTCTAACTTCAACCTCTCCAATGCTACCCCAAACTTGTTTCCTTGGCACTTTTTGTTTTTTTTTATTTTTTTCTTTAATTTTTCAACCCCAAACTTTTCTTATAAGACTCTTCAATTTCACCATAGTAAACACCTTTCTTTTTCTTTTTGTTTTTCATAAATGTGGGGTTGCCTCTCCATAAGTGCTAAATTTATGGTCTATAAGTTTAACCTTTCCAATGTTTTTGCTCAGTCAGGTTCACACAATCTTTGGATTACAAAGATCACGCCTTCTCATACCATAAAATGGAACTTCTCCTTACATCGCTTAAAACATTCAAAGTACTAGAAAGAGGTTTTAGCTTAACCTTAGCTTTTGTTTCCTCTTGGGGTAGGATTTCATCATCACCCTTTGTAGAGAGCTACTTGTTGTGGTTGTAGTTCAGGCTGCATAAAATGTAACACCCTTGGTTAACTAGGACAATCTCTTCCACTAGATCATCCTGGTCAACTAAGAGGTTACGAGTTTTAGAAAATTATAGAAGTTTTTTCGTACAAGAAAACTTGGTAGGATAGATACATCTTGTATACAACATAAACATATACAATACATGGTCGCAACAATACTATACATATAAAAAGTAAAGGGGCATGCAGGCTCCCAGTAAAGAAAATAAAATCATCTATACTCGCCTGTGATCCGAGCTGAATCTGGTTGACCCTCGATGTGAAAGTCTACGCTGATACCGAGTGCTTGGTCCAATCCAAAGTCTAGAAAGATTAGCGTAAGGGTGAGTCTCTACTTCCATAACAAATAAAGAGTTGTCATAACTGACATCCTTCCTACATAATTCACATAACTCGTAAATAATATTCGTCTTATTTATTAGAGGTTCCTAATTAGTTTATTCTAAGTTGTCCTTCCTGACTCATCTTTATCCATTGTCCCGGAATGCACAACTCTTTATTCTTCCCCTCACCACTAGTTATTTTACATACAAATACTAATTCAATCACAACAATCACAACCCATACAGATAAGATAATGCAATGCATGAATTTATTTTATTTATTCCAATAATTGTCTTAGGCATCATGATGCATGTGGGCCTATCTCTTTCTCATCAATCTCAATCAACTGTACACATCAATCCTGCCTTATCCCCCTGCCCAACTAGAGCGACTAGAGCTCATCTCGTTTCGTTTTCATAAAAGGGTAAGGACACACGGTCCTATTAATAATGGATCCAAATCACATCTCAGCAGAATGGATACTACACGATCATAAAAACCCTCGTCCTGAGTCGAAGTATACCAGAGTTACCATGGGTTTATGGTCTTGGGCGCGAATCCGAGCCATTAGAGGTCCGCCCCCGATATACTCCCGAGACTGCCCTTAGGGGATTGAGACGTCATTGTTTCCTTAATGTACCCATCACTGTATGCTCTAAGGAATCACTCTACCATCCACTCTTATACTCCACACATGATGCATGCAACACATAATTTCATTTCTAACATCGGGTTCGTTTTGTAAAATTCTTGATTAAACATCTTTCTTTATTTCTCACTCTTTTCATATTTACTTAAATCATAACACAACTTACCTGATGATTAGGAATAAAATAAGTTCTAAATGTTCATAAAACCACAGGGTATACTAGCACTGCAGCACCCAACATCACATCAAATCTAATTTGTATCATCACATAATTTTCTCAAATTGGTCACCTCAGGATCCCTACCGAGACATTTCCTTATTTTCTTTCTTTCCTTTCTTTATTTTGACTGATCCATCACAATATAACTCATAAAATGCATCATACAATCTCATTACTCATCATATTATTTATTGCATTAATTCATAATGTCCCTCAAACATTCTACCATGGCATGTTCCTTACATAATTTATCAGACGACTTTTATCATGTATTTTATCACATATAACTACCATACAATTAACACATATACATCCATATACACAACCACATAGCAATTGTCACACACAACATTCATATAACAATCATCGTACATGTTATCATGGTAATGAAATCACGCTTTCTAGCACAGATATACTCATGGATGTGTTCTCATAGGTAATTTAAGTATAATTACTTATTTTATGAATACACACATATCGGGCTTATTTATCTTGATTAAGTACCATAGTCAATTGACCCTTACTGATAGCGAGGTCAAGTGTCCAATATATCTTTTCTTTATCATTGTCCAGAAATTACTCTTAATTACTAAGTAGTTTGGAATATAACCACAAGGTACATATTATCACATGGTCAACTTAATTCATTTTTAGAGTAGATTTCACCTACTCTATAATAGTTATTAGACCGTGTAGGTATATTTTTACTTATAAAATTGTTTTAGGATACCAATGATACCTTTCACCATATTCACTTACTACCATTAGGTTGTATAAACCTTAAATTTATTTATAGAATCATCTAAGTTGGGATTTGGGTTAGTTAACTTCGTTAAGTAGCACCTATCTATGTATATCCCCAATTCCTTATGACCTTCGTTCTTACGATGATAATATCCTTCCTAATTTATTAAATGTCCTTAGTAATTATTTCTAACTATCATTAAATATGGTATTGATTACTACTTTTTATTTATGGCTCGAGTTTTACTCTTTCCTTGGTTCTTCCTTAAAATTCTTGGTCTATTATTTCTAGTTTAATTTTATCTCTGAGTTAATCAACAACTATGCCTAGCTCATTTTACCTACCTTAGTCATCTACAATATGTCCATTTCTAATTACTACCTTTGTAGCTCTTGAGACAAACTAATTCTTTTAATTCTTATTCACTGGTTATTAACTCATGGGTTCCTTATTTAATCCTTTTTAGTTTACTAATTACTTCCTCCATCGGTTGAAAGCTTGTACTACATTTCATTAAACTATCCTCCTTATTCACTAGGTACTTGTTCTAGTTATTCCTAGGTTCCTATGATTACTTAGCATGTATCTAACAGATTTGTTACTAACTCTAACATTGTCAGTTACCCCTATTATAAGTCCCAATCTTCTTTTTCTCCATTAGTACCTTAAAATACACCTAATAGCCTAAATATTCATATTATGTACCTTTCTTTTGTAAGTTACTTAAGAACCATTATTTCTCTAAAACTTGCTAAGTGTTGTTACTATTAACTTTATTTTTAATCCTTTAGTATACAATTGTCATTTTCTCCAAATTCTTTTCAATACTCATATTTTTCTATAAAGAACACTTTAAAATTTCTAATTCCTTTTCAGTCCTTAGTATAAAATTACTATTTTTGCCAAATTCTCCATAACACATTTTTCTTAGGAAAATATTTTAAAGTATTTATTTCTTTATTATATGTATAAAAAAATATTCATTACTCCTAATCCCTTCTTGGCCATTTATTTCTTATTACCATAAAAATTTCTCTTTATTTATAAAGATTCATTTGGTCATTTTCTTTAATTATTGTTTGTTGTTACTCCTAAATAGTTTCTTATAAACTTGCTAAATCTATGTTACTTAAATCCAAATTACTCCCATTCATTCAATCATTACTTCAAGACTTAAATGTACTAAGATTTATTAGTAACTTGTATTCAAGCCCAGAAATTCTTATTATATCCTTATATTAAAATTCCCGAGTCCTGAAAATCTCTTTCTCAACTTCATTCTAACTTAGTATTGTTTTGTTTAATTCCTTATTATAATTTCAACTAATCCATAAAAACTTATAACTTCTCAAAACTTCATGATTCCATAGAAACTTCATAATTTTATAGAAAATCTTATAATTCTTTTAAGGACTTATTAAAATGAAGGAAAAGACCGTAACATCGTAAATCGATAAAATTCCTCAAAGTGCGTGCTTTTCTGATTTTACTCTAGAACTCTCAACGGTGAATCCTAACTTAATTTAGCAGGGCTTTTGGAAAATTACCACAAATTACATGAAAATGCTAAAAATTTATAATTAAATATACAACCATATCGAATTTACGTTGGGCCCACTCTAATTCTAAAATTCACAGTTTCTTCACAACGACTTGGGCTGTGTTTAGTTACAGAAAATTATTTTAGTTTCCTGGGAAAAGTTTTCCACTTGTTTTCCAAAATTTTCATTTCCTAGAATAACTAGAAAAATTTTGAAAACCCGTTTAGATAATGTAACAGGTTTTCAATTTAGAAAACTAAAAAAGTTGTTCAAGTGCACTCAGTTTTCCAAATTTTTTTCAAACATTATTTAATTCAAATTAATTGAGATATGTTATATATATATATATATATATATATATTATTTATGACAATATTGTAGAGTATATGCATCACATAAAAATTCTGATAAAAATTTAAAGTAATATTAAAATAAGAGTAAATGAGTTTATGTTTAAATATATTTCAAAATAGTTACAAAGAATAATAAAAATATTATCATGATACATCATAAAAATCATACAAAATATTAAATCTTAAATTTAACAACAAATAAAAATGTAAATTGATAGATATGGTGGGGTTGGTCTTTCCGCTAATAACTAACTTATAATATAAATAAGGTCTCTACAACCCTTTACCATTTCTTTTGTTAAGCAGGATTGCAGGAAAACCAATTCAATATTTAAGGATGATAATACTAATTTAAATGAACAGTTCAAATTACCGTGTTTCTAATTTTTGAAAACTTATAGTAGTAAAATTTTTTGAATTAGTAGCAGTTCGCTTTATATTCCCTTTTGGTTATAACAATCTTTATCTTGTAATTTAGTTACCTTATCTTGTAGTTCAGTTACCGCCTTTTCTATTTTTTTACTTTTCTTAGAAGACCTTTTAAAAGAGTTTTCTGATTTTCTTAAAAAATAGAAAATTAGTTTTATATTTTTCTATAAAAAATTTAAATAATTTTTAAATAAATAGTTTTTTATTTTTTTATTTTTCTATGAATAATTTTCTATTTTTTTAAAAAAACTTATGAACTAAATGCAACATTAGCTTTTTATAAAAATTTTCATGGAATGCATGGACATCGAGATACACTTAACAAAATTCATGAAAACGCACAAAAACAGAAAAATATAATGAAAATCACTAACAATGACGAAAAATGGCGTAACGTTAAATCTAGCCGCTGGATCACAATGAGATGGTGGCTGGAGTGGAGGATGCAGCTACTGGTCTTGAGGAAAAGAAAAAAGGGAAGTTGTTGAAATTAAGAGGTGAGTGTGGCTCTTGGTGGTGTGGTTGTGAGAAACAGGTGGTCGTGGTGGGTTTGGGTAGCTGGAGGGTGGCTGAATGAAGAGGTCTTAGTGGCTGGATAAAGAAGCTAGGAATTGCTAGAGATGAGAAGAAGAAAATTAATTAAAGAGGCAAAGAAGTTGGTGGCTGCCAAGGAAGGATAAGGAAATTTGGATTTTTAATGTAATGGCATGGGATAGTGGCATGTTATGGCTCATGGTGCTGATGGTATGGTGATATGATCATGTCATCTAATGATGATAACTTGGAGAGCAAGCAGTCTGAACTTGCTGGGGAAGGAGTTAAAGAGACAAGGACATGTCTTCCATGGGTGGTAAAAGATGATTGGGCCAATTTTGCATGGGCTGTGGTGGCAAGTTTCTAGGTTGTCAACTTGTCATGTGTTTTTGAAAGGGTTATGGTGACAATTTGGAAAAACATAAAACATAAGATTTGTAGATCTATGTATCCTTTTTAAAATGAGGTATGGTACACAAAAATCCAACATCAAACAAGGGAGATATACCTAAAATACGAAAATTGCTCAGGGCTATGACAAATAAATTTATACAACAAAATAATTTTCCTAGGAAAAATGGGTAAGGAATTAGCTTTCATTCCCTTCATGAAGTTTGTAGATATCCTTGATACAAAGCCATAGAAAAAAAGGACAGAGTCATTCTAATATTGTATGAGGGAGATATGAATTTTTTTCTAAATGTGTGTAGTGTTGACGCCAGAATAGATTACGTTCGCAAAGATTGTGAAAACTATACTGATTGGGAAGAATTCAGTCTTTGGGACATTCAAGGAAAACGTAGAGAATTTTGTTACGGAGATTTTGAGACTGAGTTTGCACAAATCAAATGATCTATGAAAAAGTTATGATTTTTTGAGTGAACCATGCGCAGTTTAAAAGGATTAAATAACGCGTTTTTAGAGTATAAATAATTGGCTCTCAATTTTAAGGATGATAAAGTAGGAATCAAGGTTTAGGGCTAGAAATAGAGATTATAGATGTCTTTATAATGAAGAGATTGGGACCAGAATCATTTGATTCTAAGATTATATGAGAAAGTTAGGCCCAAAACACTGAAGGTACTCGGTCGGGTTCAAAGGTTCAATTTGAATCAATCATTTCTTTGAGAAACGAGGTCGATAAGGCCCGAATTAGGATTTGGTCCCTTCAGGAAAACTTCCTAACTCAACTAAACGAGTCACCAATGACTGATCATGCTGTAATTGGGTATCCCAAAGCATATACACGATCGACCGAGGGAAGTATTTGAGGTACTCGTCAAGCCTGTCGAACTGAACATGTTATCCTCGATATACCACATGAGGGTCCTAATAGGACTAGTTTCCCTATTGGATTACTAGTCTCAGGCCGAAATGCCAGAATTGAATCACTCATCGTGTCTCACTGTTCAAATCCGAGAACTTAATAATATTTTATTATTGAATTTACTTTTTTAATAAATAAATAATTTAAATAAATATAAATTTGAAAATAATTAAATAACTAAAAATAAAATATTATTATAAATATTTATATATATTAATATATCCAAAATGATTAATTAAATATTAAATATTAGATATATGTATAAATTATTAAACATTGAATCATTATTATATGTTAAATTAAATATTATTAGCAAGAAATTATCAATTAAATAATTATTAACTAATTAATACTCAATTAAACAAAATAATTGTAACAACCCTGATTTTTTGAAATAGGGGCCTAAACTCTCGGGACCTCCGAGAGTGCCTTGTTAAGTAATTTAGGAGAATAAGGGTTAGGCCTGACCCCAAGATCATCATGAAAATATGAGAAAGTAACATTTAAGAGGATGTGAGTAATGATTAGCTCAGTCAAGTGAGATGAATGAGTGAGAGAGAGATTGTGAGTAATAGTGGAATTTAGAGAAATTTATTAAGTCGGTAGTAAATTATGTGAAGAGATAATTGTTTTCAATTTAACATTAGAACTATTAATGAGATATGTATTGAACTGGTCTGGACCGGGGTCTAGGATCCGGTGTGGGACCAGCCACAAGAATATAGGTGTTTTTAGGGTTTGCACACCGGAACAGTGTGTATCCGATGTATTAATCCGGTCTCTCAGTGGGAGAGGCCGGTCTTGTTGTCCTGGAGATCCTTCACACCAACGTTTCGCGTTGCAGGGGGGGCGAAAGGTGGTGCCACCTGCGAAGATTCTCCGACGCTCAAGTTAGAAAAGTGTAAGAACTCAGTGAATGCTCAAGCGATGTAATAACAAAGTGTAAGTTAGAACAACGATACCATGCATGTGTATTGAAATGAGCTATTTGTAGTTGTACGTGAGAAAATGAGTCGTTGGGTACAGGTGGGTCCCCCAGCTCTGATAGCGTGTACATTATGTCAATCAGGGTGGCTCAACACTCAGAATGTGTCAGGAGGGTAGGTCAGTTATCAGAGTACGATCCTCTAAGAAGAAGAGAGGATAATCACCTTTTCCGCATAATCTGCTGACACATCCACTTGCTTTCTGAGGCCATTGACGTGACATATTTTGCTACATACAGTATCTTCGCTGATAAGTTATTAAGGACTCTTATCTCGCTGTGACTGAGAAACCAGCAGTTATATAAACGTTCTATGAAAATGAACAATGCTCCGCTATAGAGTCAATAAGTGGGGTAGTCGTGAGATGAGAGCCGAAGGCCAGACATCGGATATCCGGTGTGGTAATGTTGAACCAGGACACCGGTTTTCCTTATATGAGGCCACTCTGACGTCACAAGATTGGGGGCCGGTATCCAGACCGGAACATGTATATTCTTGTTATTGATGCTAGAAATGATAATTTATAAATGATGTTTAATCTTGATAATGCTAGATAATTATCTGTTGATTTTAGTTATAACTGATTTAGAATATTTGGTTTTAATTAAGTATTAAGAATAATTTTAAGATTAAGTGATTATTAGAGACCAAGACTTCATAAGATATTAATTAAACTCTTCAATAAAGGTAATTAGTAGATAATATATTATTTTGATATTAACTAGTCAATGGATTTTATTATTAATGATTCTAGTTAATTAATATAAAATGAAGTGAGTAGATAATATTTATTTTGATATCTAATATTATTAATAAATAAGTTTAAAATATGAAAGATTATTTATAATGGAAATTTAGTTAAGAATTAATTGATTATTTTAATAAAAAATATTTGTCCAGTTCCCCGGATTTGAAGCTGTGGGACCCATCTTAAGGTCAGACTCTGACCGTTCGACCCGAGACTAGTAATCCGGTAAAGAAACTAGTCCTCTTAGGATCCTTTCGTAAAGAATTAAGGGTGTCTGAGTTGGCCTACCCGGCCAAATCATAATCCTTAACGTCTCCTATGTTTGACCGTTTATATACCTCAAGATATCTGATGGTGGCATGGTTAGCCTCTGGTGACACATTTCAACGTTTTAGAAACTTTTCCTGAAGAGGCCGAAACCCGGTTCGGACTCTATCATCCTCATTTTTCCATAAAATGATTTCCTCAAAAGTTGTTTTAAGACTCGACCCGCACATCTTCAGTGTTTTGGACCCAACTTTCGCATACGACCTTGGAATTGAGAGATTTTGGTCTCAAACTTTTTGTTTTGGAAAGATATCCAACCTCCGTTTCTAGTCCCGAACTCCAATTCTCGCTCTGTCAACCCCAAAATCGAGGATTAAGCATGTTCATCTTCAAATTTCATTGTTAGGACGTTTTTCTTTGCACCCGATTCAGGAAAAATTAATAACTTTCTCATATGATCTTTGATTCATGCAAACTTGGTGTCAAAATTTCCGTAACAAAATTACCTACGTTTTTCATGCAGACCTTGAAGGCTAATTCTTCCTATATTGGTATAGTTTAATGAATCTTTGTAACCTCTGGACTGTTTCATTTTAATGCTGACTGCATGTAGAAAAATTTGTATATCTCCCTCGTTCGGTACTCGAATTGCTTTGTTCTTTTTACTATGAATCCGTACCAAAAAGATCTACAATTAATATGCGGGGAATGAAACCCAATTCTCAAAGGATAATTAATGGTGAATTTATTACCGAGACCCTAGCTGATTTAGGAGCTTCTAAAGCATCCTATCGTAAATCGGGTATATCTCAGGCTGCCAATCTTTTATCATCACGTATGATATATCAATTTAAAGATAAAAAGAAGATATACAACTTTTATGTTGAGAGTTTTCCCTAATTCTGACCCCAAGAACTAATCCATATTTATTTTTAACGTCTTTATTTTCTGGTTCATAAAAATTCTGCACGCTTTAAATTCTTCGTGTAACAAATTAATTTTTCGGTCACCTTTGGGTGACACCTACCCCTCCACTCCTCACCACATCACATTAGAGAGGTTTCACCACTAGACTTTTCCCCTCCACTCAACCCACCCACCTCCCTCCTTATCCAATCATAATTCATGCAAAATCTACCTCCATTATTACACCTAAAGTCTACCATTCATTTCCCTTCACTCTCCCATTTTCCATTCATGGCCAGACCAACCCATTCTCGTGCTCCCACTTTTCAAAATTCCAGCCACAAACGCCTCTTCCCTTGGCCACCTCATGCCACCACCAAGTTCACCACAACCTCCAATTCTCACAGCTAAGTTCACTACCATCATCACCAACCACTACAATCTTTCTTCTTCTTTTCCTTCTCTTCCTAGCCGTGGCCTCCCACTCTCCACACAGCCATCCCCTCTAAATTTTTCTACTAATTTTACCTTTAAAAATTCAACTCTACCTCTTTGTTTTAAGTGCCTAAGACCATAGACTCTTACAAGCTAAGGCAAGGTGAGTTTATACAAATCCTAACCCTTAATCCCTTGGTCTTTCTTTCTCTTAAAAATCAGAATTTTTGGCATGGTTAATCTGGATGTTTCCCTTATGGCCGTGACTTTTCTTCCAAATTTTTGGGCTGCATGGTTGTTTTCTTTTAGGAACGGGAGCTTAGGCAACGATCGGGGGGGCATTCGGAGTGTTCAATAAATTTCTCGGCAAGGTTGTCATTTTCCTTTCTTCAGACAGTGACTGTCCCGTGAGGTAAAGGGGGTCTCTTCCTAGTTTGGTTTTATTTTTTGTTGACCTGTATTGTTATTTGTATATTCGGGGACCTCCGTTTCGAATTTCGTCGCGATCCAACGGTTAGATCTTAAATCATAAAAATTCTTGTAACCGACGTCTAAAAAGTTTACGTTTTTAAATTTGTGGATATTTTAAAAATTTATTTAACATAACCTGACGTTCTCGTACTCGAAAGGATTTTATTGCGATCGGATCACCGAAAAGAAATTAGGAAATTTAGCGTTTAGGCGGGCTCGGTTTCATTCGATATGGTTGTATTAATTAATTTTTTACTTCGGATGTTATTATGTAATTTGAAGGTTATTATCCAGTAAGCCCCGCTATTAGATAATTTAATTGATCGTTTAAACGTCGCTGAGTTATTTTGAAAATATTACACACGTTGAAAAGAATTCTCTATCGAGCGGTTAGAAATGTTTTTTTTAAGTTATAAAAGTAAGTTATTTTGGAAAAAGTTAAATAATGAAATTAAAGTTTTAGAAAGTTACTCAAAATAATCTTGTTGAAAAGTGTTTTTCTTTCAAAGAAAAAGAGAGCATAGTAAGTTAACTAAATGAATTGAAGTTTTGCTTATGAGGACTTTTTCAAAGTTTTGTGACTAAGGCCTAATAAGGTTTCATTAGTTAAAATATATATATATATATAATAAATGAATAAATGAAATAAATAAATAAAATAATAATAAATAATAAAAATTGGAGTGTTAGTGTTAAGAACTATAAGAGGATTTTGTGACAAATTTAGTGACCACTTTTGTGACTACTTGAAGTAGAAAGGAATAATAACCTTAGAAACTTAGGTAAGTGCAATAAAATGAATTAAGGAAACTTAACTAGAAGAGAAATATTTGTGACAATTTTGGTGACCACTTAAAAGAAAAGAAATGGTAGCCTTAGAAATTGACGAAAAGAAATAGATTTAATAAAAGAAACTTGATTAAGAAGAAAGGATTTTGGAATCAATTATTCTACTAGATTAAAGAAGTTTAGAATAAAAAGAAATGACAAACTAGAATCTAAAATTTTGAGTAAGGTTTTGAGAAAGATCCTAATAGATTAATAGGATTATTTACTTAAATAAATTAAATCTAAAATCTAGAAATTTTTAAAAGGAGGTAATGTTGCACTAGAAATTAAGGTAGTCATTAAAAGTAGAAAAAGAGATTAACAGAAATTTTGTGCCTAGAACATATTAGTTAATAGCTAAGAGATGAATTTTTTGGTATACTAGCTTTTAAACTTAAAATAAAAACCAATATTGGTGACTTTTGGGTGACTAAACAATATTAGACCAAGTATTGACGTTTCAAATTGAAGAGGTTTCTAAGTCTTTGAGTAGCAAATGGACAATCATATGGCAAAAGAAATTAATTATAGTTAAAGAAACAAACTAATCAATTTAGTCACTAAAGAAAGGAATTATCGAATCTAGTAAAGTCACGTTTAAGAAAGATACCACTATTAAGATGTAAGAGATTAAGTTGGGAAAAAAGGAGTTCTATCCCGAAATACTAATTAATAAGAAAGGGCTTTAGGACTAAATCTTAAACTTATCATGAAAAGAAACTGAACCTATTAATTAAATAGTAATTTTTAGTAACTAAGTAATAATGGAATTAGTTTGTGACATCAAGGTCAAGGTAGTGCCTAGATGTCTAAACAGCTAGTGAACACTCATAGAGGAAATAAATTTAGAATACAATTAAGGGGATAATTTAGTTAATATAGATAAGAATAGTAGAAATGAATCAATCATACCCGACTAAATTAATAGGAACATAAATGTTTTAAGAAAACCCAAATATCTCGAAAAGCAACCTGAATCGATAACTTGAAATGCCTAGTAATAACCCGACGTAAATGCTAGCCCATCAAATTAATATCGATAAATATGTCACACTCATAAATAGTAAAATTTGAGACACGCGTTATTATGTATGTCGTGGTATCACTGTATAATTATTGATGTGATATGCTGATGAATGTTTCTCCTGAGTATGTTGCTTGTACACGTTACACAGAATAGGTGTTGTATTGGATAATGTAATACATTTAAATGATCGTTGATGTATGATTATGAATGTTCTAATTGAGTAGAATATTTCATAAACATATTATGCTGATCGATGTTTGTGATGCGTAGATAACTAGATAAGAAGTTTGTGAATAAAAGATATGGAAAAATGGTATCGATACGGGTCCTGAAACAATTAAACTACGAAAGTGTGTGAGACTCAGATCCAAGATGAATTATGGGCATTATAGCGCCAAAGTACCCTAATTTTTGAGAAAGTATGAAATGTCATTCCATTCCTAAGTGTTGGGTTCTAAAATAAAGAAAAAGAGAAAATTTAATTATACCAGATAAAGAAAAAGAACTCAACATTAGGAATGGAAGGGAGTCATTTAGGGGTCCCTACCGAGGACCAATGAATGAACAAATGAATGGTTGAATCATGCATCATATATGGAAGACAAGGAGGGATGTTGGAATAATCCCCTAGAGCATACAGTGATGGGTACAATAAAGAATCTGTCGTGCCTCGATACCTGAGGGCAGTCTAGGGAGTATATCGGAGGCGGGAATTCCAAGTGGCATTGGATTCGCGCCCGTTGTCGGACAGCCCGTGGCAAACTCTAGTATACTTTGACAAGAGGCAGGATTTCTATGACTGTGGAGTGCCCGTTCTGTTGAGATGTGTGATTGGCCATTATGATGACTGGACTGCGAGTCCTTACCCATTTGTGAAAACCAGAACGAGGAGAGCTTCGGTCACTCTAGTTGGGCAGGTAGGATAAGGCAGGATTGTTGTGCACATAGACATTGGTATATGAGATTTGACAAATAGAAGATGGGCCCACATACATCATGATGACTAATGAAGAAAATTGAATATCAAAATGGACTCATGCATTGCATCATCATTATGATTGTGTATTGATTGTATAGAATGTTAGTAACCTTGAGAGAGAGATGGGGAATTGGAATGGTTAAAAAAAATAAGAGTGGTGGGATAACTTAGAGTATATAGGAACCCCAAAAGAGAGTTGGAATGATTGATTATAATTGATTGAATTGTATTGGGGCGAGTGTCAGCGATGACACTCCCCGACTATTATGGAGGTAAAGACTCTCCTTTACAATTATCCAGTCCAGACCTTCGGCTAGGCACGGGTACCATACCAGGAGTGTAATTCGTCAGGAGGACCTGGTACATAACGAGAACCCAGAGGAGATTCCCTCCAATAGGCCAATGCAGCCATTACCCGTAGGTTCATCGAACCTAGTTATTCCTCTAGTTACACCTCAGCAGTTTTTCCCTTCTCAACCTCTAGCACCCCACATACCATGAGGTTTATTGGAGGTACAACCCGGAGTCTTCACTATGTCCCCGATGGAGTGTTATCTGGATCGACGTCGATAGGATCGTTCTAGAGGATTTCTTTGCCATAGATTCAAGAGCTTCAGATATGGAGAGACGGAGATTTATGAGCATATGTTGGTAGAGGCTCAGAGTCTCCTACTCGAGGCCTATGGGGTTTACACTAGTCGTCAGTACGAGCAGATCCGACAACCCACTGATCAACCATTGCCCAGCCCAGATTCTACGAGACCATCTCACCAATCCGACCCGACTTAGATCGCATCCACTTCAACTCAGCCAGAGTCCCCTTAGTTGGACGAGGACTTCACAGGAGATAGAGACTAGTAGTTAGGGTTAGTCTATGTTATTTTGATGTTTGTAGTGATGTTTTGTACAGGGTTCCTATATGCCCTTCTTATTTCAGTTGTACAGATCTAATGAGACCATTTTATGTACATATGATACAATCATGTATACATTTATGCTTTTGTTCCACTATATGTTCTTTTGTACAAAAAAAACTTCCACATTTTTCTAAAACTCGTAGCCTCTCAGTTGACCAGGATAATCTAGTGGAAGGGATTGTCCTGGTTAACTAAGGGTGTTACAATAATCATTATCAACATATTATTTGTACTTATTATTTATTATTATCACTCTCTCATCTCTGTTCCCTTCCAACTATCAGCACATTTTCTAATCTTTCTTATGAGTATCTATGCTCCTCTAAGCTAGTGTTCTTACTGTTTATACTCTCTTGATATTACTTTACCTCACACTAAATTTCTTGATTAGCGTCTTTTTTCACTATTTTCTCATACTAGAATCTCTTAGGGATCTGGCCAAAGCCACGAGCTTTCTACAAAAAGCATAACAGAGCATCCTCAGGAGTCCCTAAGGGTTTGGGTTCCTATTCTCAAAAAATCAAGGCTGTTACACAAAAAGATTAAACTACAACCCTAGCTCTTGGGAGGCATCTTGGATCTTTTTTGGAACTTTGTGACAACTAAAGGAGAGGAACTTGGAAGAGAGAAAGAGATGAACACTGAAGAACAAGGACTAATCTGAGAAGATTCGTGAAAGTAATTGGTATTTGAAATAAAGTGTAATACTTTTGATGTTTCTTCCTTTCTTGAATCCTAGTTTGGAGTACTTTGAATTCATGGGTAATTAAACCCTTATTTCTTGGGATGAAGGAGGTGTGATGATTGTGTATAATTTTTCTTTGAATTCCAATATTAATGAATTTGTCTTTTATTAAATCAATTGATACTTTATGCGCCTTGTGAATTAGAAATAATCCTAGCTGATCAGAAATGATTAAAATTGATTGAAAGATCTTCTAATGTTTGAAACATGTTGAATTAAACTTAAGGTTAGATAACAAAAGTAATCTAAAGCTTTTGAGGAATTAAGAGAAAAAAGGGATTTTCATGAATTGTTAATGGGTTTAACTTAGGATTGAGCGTGGTTCTCTAATAGTTGAATACATTAATACTAACCGAGAGGAAAGTGTTAATTAGCTTAAGAAAATTCATCTTAAAAGACTTAATTTGATTTTCATTAATAAGGAAAATCATAGTAAAATTATATAAGTTGTGTTTGATCCCTCTGGAATCCCAAGAAATCCTTGTCTCTTGTGAAAGTCCTTAGTTTTAAAAAGCTTATTTGATGATTTAAAGTTCTTTTGAATTTTCTACAACTTTAATCAATTACTCTCTGTCTAGATAACATGAAATCTCAATATATTGGTACTTAGAACACGGTCTTCGTGGATACGAATTCTTTTTATTACGCGATAAAACTTGTACATTTGCGGAGAGTTATCAACAAGGCTACATTATATTATATGAACTCCCATTATCAATCAGGATAGTGACATCATGTTTCTGAATGCGGCCCATTACACAGAGGGTCTTAGGAGAAGAAAGCCCATGAAGAGCTGTAGCCTAAAGTTGGAGGAGGTGTTTCTTCTTTGCATTCCACAATAGGGCCAGGGTCATGATCTAGGGCTTTTGATGTCTAGAATTTTATCACCTTCGTCGCATCCTGTTATTTAGAGAATAGGGGCGGAGAAAAGCCAACTCACATTGAATATCCTTATAAAGCCCTGAAATAAAACAGTTAAGAAGTGCCTTTAGGGGAAGGATAAAAATCTGATTTGCCATTTATTTGAACTGAGCCTGATAATCCATAACCGAAACGGACTATTGAAGCTTAAACAAAACAGCCTGATGATTATCGAAAGAAAATGGGCTGAATCTTAATTCCAAGTCGTGAAGGAATATCTTCCATGTGGACAACTACTGGTTGTTATGTATCCACTGATACCAATTGAGTGCTCTGCCTTGCATAAAGAATGGTAACAACAAAATTCTTTGAGTCGGTGGTGTTTGTGTGAATCTAAAATGTTGTTCCTCCTGAAAGATCCACTCTAAAGAATTAGAAGATGAGCCTAAAATGGCAGGTGTGGGGAGAACGGGCTTACGCCTAGTGATGACACGTGATTGCAGAGGTCTGAAACCTCCCCCATGATCATGGCAAACTATGTTTTCATGTCTCAGAGTTGTGCGATGCATAACTGTAAGGCTTTTTCAGTAACTGATTTTCTAGTTTAGAAGGCATAATCGAGAATGAAACCACCAAATATGATACACACAAAAGACAAGTTTCCTTTTTCAAGCAGGGCAAGCTCCTCACAACAGAAATTTGCTAAAAATTCTCATTGAATAATACTCATTTCCCCATAACAATTAAAAGAAATAAGGAAATACATCAAAGGGTCGAGCATCCTCCATATGGGTAAAAACTAGATATGGATAAAGGGAAATAATGCAGAACTAGGAATTATGTATTAACAAACATTCAAATGTAAGCCTCAAGCCATCTAGGCCTTTTTCTCTCCCTATTGGCCCTTGCCTTATCAATTTTAGCCCTTGTTTCAACAGGTCCCTCTCCTAGGTTGGTTGACCTGAGTCCATTACTTGTATCATTAAAGCTTTTGTATATCATTTCAAAGACCCTAAATCGCAAAGCTAAAGATTACAAGCAAAGGTAAAAGAAAAAAGTAAATAAATAGTGAAACCAGTAATAGTTTTCTCAATAAAGCAAGGCAAAAGCCTCAACAATTTGGTACTATGACTCCAAGATCATGTTGGTTCAGTTCTTCTTATCTCCATCTGCATGCTCTCAATTTGTCTAGCCATATCCATTTTGGTCTCTTTCATCAAAGCACAAAGAACATAAATTAGTTACATTATCAAAAGAAAAAATAGTAGTATTTGATTACTCATCCTAATAGCTCTGTGCATACTCTAAAGAAGAGGGACATCATTTTGTGCTCAGGAGGGACTCACCCCTCAAAGAAAACCACACAAGTGGCATTGTTACCTTACATTTAAAGAATACTACACAGGTCTTAAAAAAAACCTTATGAGTTACAGATCTAAATACCACAAATGAGTTTAGATCTCATGTTTAAACAATAATGCCTTCAATGGTGTCGAGTTTGGTGGAGTCGAAAGTGACGAAGGAAGGGAAGCCCTAACCTTCGTCAAAGAAAAGTAATGTCACCAGTGAGATGGGAGGAAATGAGAAAGGAAAGCGGGAAGAGCATGAAGGAGGGTGTCTCTGAATAGTTATGTCAGCGGCGTGAAAAATGTAGTAACATGAAAGGTGAGGCAATGTGTAGTTATTGTGGCAGAGGAAAAACAAATTGAGAGAGCACGGCGAGTGAAGAGCAACACAACGAGTGAAGAGTGTTTGAAGGAGCAAGAGTGGGAGGACACGTGAGGCAGAAAGAACAGGGGAGGGGGGATTCAAATGAAATGTTAAGGGAGACTAAGGGAAACACTTCGAGTGAGGTAGAGAACAAGGGAAACAAGGAAGGGTCTTTTTAGCTAAAACTAATTAATACCGGATTATTATGAATATTTTTTAGTGGATGTCCCCTCCTTCTTGTCCTATAAATAGAGTTAGGAGCTTCACTCATAAATGCACTTATTAGAAGTAAAAACCTCAATTCTCTCATCTCATTGTTCTACAATCCTTCTTCCTTTATAATTTTTAGTTTATTTCATAACACGTTATCAGCACGAGATTCTGACCAACTGAGATCTAATCAAAGCTTTGAAAGGTAACACATCATTTTAATTTTATTTCATAATTTTAATTTTATTTCATAATTTTAGTTTAATTTATTAATCTTCTATTATATATATAATATATATAATATAAAAGTTCCTAAAGAACTTATATATTAAACATCCCAGAAGGATGTATAAAATTATATTCATATCATGAAAAATAAGTTCCTGAAGAACTTATTTATAAATACCCTTATTCAGAATTCTTGAAGAATTCTTAAAAAAAAATGTTTATTGATAGTTCCTGAAGAACTATAACAATTTAATATATATATATATATATATATATATATATATATATATATACTGATCTATTATGTAGAAAACTATATCTCATAATAATCAATTATTATTATTTTATATACATTTGCTTTCCTCTTATATATAGTGTTGATGTTATGTACTTAAGCTGATTTGCTATACTAAACTTATTAAATTAGCTATACTATATAATGCTATACTATATAATAATTTTCATTATTCATTATAGTGCTGTACATGTCACGGGTATTAATAATGCTATATAATAATTTCCACTATAGTAATGCAATGTTCACGGGTATACTGATTCATGATGTTATTTTATTAAATTAGCTATGCATGATGTTATGTTTCCTCTTGCAATTCACTTAGTGTGTGATCTATATATTTTAAATTATTAAATTAAATACATTACTAGCTATTTGTAATTGCTATATTTATGCCTTCCAATGCTCTGTTATATAGCTACAGCGTGTGTACTTAGCATGCTACTAAATTTTTTCCACTTATTGTTATTATTAATTAATTGATCTGTGATTATTTTCTTCAAGATTCATTTTGCTACCAAATTTTACTTGTTATTATTAAAAAAATAAATAAATTAATTAATTGATCCTATAATATTGTTATTGTTAATATTATTTTAGTCTTTATAATTAATATAATTATATAAAAGTATTAATATAATAAGATAACAATAATAAAAATTCAAACTTAGATTTATTCAATGATAAGTTATCACTCAACTACTTGAATGATATTTTTATGAAAACTTTAAAATTTTACTACCAAGTTATTTATGTAAAATTTTATTTTAATTTGTTTAGTTGACTTATAAGTTAATCTATCTATTTTTTTACTCTTATAATAAAATATAAAATCATTATTGATTTGTTATTGCTATTGATATTACCATCATGATAATTATAGTTAATATATTTATTGAAGTATTATCTAACTTATTATTTGTAATTTCTTGCATAGAAATAACTATGTCGAATATTACCAACCTTGAGTTCGTGGCTCTTGATATATCTGGAAAAACTTATCTATCATGGACACTAGATGCTAAGATCCATTTAGATGCAAAAGATCTTGGAGACACGATTAAAAATGGAAATAATGCATCTGATCAAAATAAAGCTAAAGCCATGATATTTTTACGCCACCATATCCATGAAGGGTTAAAAAATGAGTATTTAACAGTTAAAGACCCTCTCATTTTATGGAATAATCTAAAAGAGAGATATGACCATCAAAAGGATATAATTCTTCCAAAAGCCCGTTATGAATGGATGCATTTACGTTTTCAAGATTTTAAATCTGTAAATGAGTATAATTCAGTAATGTTTAGAATTACTTCGAGGTTGAAATTATGTGGAGAAAAAGTCACTGAAAGTGACATCTTAGAAAAGACATTTTCCACTTTTCATGCATCCAATTTGCTCCTCCAGCAGTAATATCGCCAAAAGGGCTTTACAAAATATTCTGAATTGATTACTTGTCTCCTTGTGGCTGAGCAAAATAATGAATTGCTTATGCAAAATCATGAATCCCGTCCAACTGGAACTGTTCCATTCCCAGAAGTGAATGTAGCAACACACGATCATAATACTCGTGGTCGTGGTCGTGGCCGTAGCCGCGGTCGTGGACGAGAAAATGCTCGGGGACATGGTATTGGTCGTGGATATGGTTATGGCCGTGGTTATAGTCAAAACGATAAGAGATCATCATTCACATGGAAAAATAAAGAACTTATGAAAAAAGGGACAGATGCTCAAAATAGCGAACAAACTAAAAATATCTGCTATCGTTGTGGTAGCAAGGGACACTGGTCTCGAGTTTGTCGCACACCAAAGCATCTCGTAGATCTGTACCAAAAATCCCTTAAAAATAAAGGGAAAATAATAGAGACAAATTTTACTGGTATAGATGATGATTTCTCTGATTTTAGTGTTGATGATTTTCTTACTCTTCCTGAAGAAGACATTGACCACTCGGTTGGAGAAGGGAGTGCCCCTAAATAAATGTTTCATGTAATTTGTTTTGTTGTAAAATCTGTCTTTATCAATAAAATTTTGTTAAATATTATTGTTAATTATATTTTACTAATGATTTATTTTTATTTAATGAAGAATGAATGCTCACGTGAATAATGAAGATATATGTCTCGCAGACAGTGCAACGACACACATTATTCTAAAAAATGAGAAATATTTCTACCATATAGTAAAACAAGAAGCAAATGTTAATACAATATCCGGTAGTATAAATATAATTGAAGGCTCCGGCAGAGCCAGTATTTTGTTACCTGGAGGAACAAAATTGCACATTGAAAGTGCATTATATTCTAAGAAGTCTCAAAGAAATTTGTTGAGTTTTAAGGATATCCGCAAAAATGGATACCATATTGAGACCACAAATGAAGGGAATGATGAATATCTATACATTACAAAGTTAATTTCTGATAAGAAATGTATACCGGAAAAATTGCCTTCATTTTCCTCCGGTTTGTACTACACATATATTAGTACAGTTGAAACAAATGTTATTGTAAACCAGAAGTTTACAAATAAAAATGACTTTGTTGTCTGGCATGAACGATTAGGCCATCCTGGATCAATTATGATGCGAAAAATAGTTGAGAATTTAAATGGTCATTGTTTATCCAGCAGACAAATTATGCAAACTAAGAATTTCTCATGTGCTGCTTGTTCTCAAGGAAAATTGATCATTCGGCCATCACCAATGAAAATTGGGAATGAATCACTCACATTTTTAGAGCGTATACAAGGTGATATTTGTGGACCAATACACCCTTCATGTGGACCATTTAGATATTTTATGGTTTTAATTGATGCATCAACTAGATGGTCACATGTTTGCTTATTATCAACTCGCAACCAGGCGTTTGCGAGATTACTAGCTTAATTAATTCGTTTAAGAGCTCATTTTCCTGATTACCCAATTAAGAAAATACGCCTTGATAACGCTGGTGAATTCACATCTCAATCATTTAATGATTATTGTATGTCCATTGGAATTGATATTGAACATCCTGTAGCACATGTTCATACACAAAATGGACTTGCTGAATCATTGATTAAATGTTTGAAATTGATAGCAAGACCATTGTTAATGAGATCAAAACTCCCAATTTCAACTTGGGGACATGCAATCTTGCATGCAGCAACACTTATTCGCATCAGGCCTACAAGTAATCATGAATATTCCCCTTTACAATTGGTTCATGGTAAAGAACCAAATATTTCCCATCTAAGAATCTTTGGAAGTGCGGTATATGTTCCTATTTCTCCTCCACAACGCACTAAGATGGGACCTCAAAGAAGGTTAGGAATATATGTTGGATATGAAAGTCCATCAATAATAAAATATCTTGAACCTTTAACAGGTGACTTATTTACAGCTCGTTTTGCTGATTGTCATTTTGATGAATCTGTTTTCCCACCATTAGGGGAAGAAAATAAACAGTTGGATAAAAAGATCAGTTGGAATGAGATATCTCTCTCACATCTTGATCCTCAAACAAAGCAATCTGAACTAGAAGTTCAGAAAATAATTAGTTTGCAAAATTTAGCAAACCAATTACCTAATGCATTTGCTGATCCAAAAATAGTGACTAAGTCACACATACCAGCTGTTAATACTCCAATAAAGATTGATATCCCTGAAGGACAATCTAAATTTGCAAATGAGTCTGAAGCCAAAATAAAACGTGGCAGACCTGTTGGTTCTAAAGATAAAAATCCTCGGAAAAGAAAAGTAAATAAAGAGGATGGTCGAATCGAGGATATAAAGACTCCAGTAGAGTCTCCTGACATAATCAAAGTTTCAAATCCAGAAGAAACTAAGGTACCTGAAATTGATACAAACAAAGAGATCTCGATAAATTATGTCATGGATGGTATACAATGGAATCGACCTGAAGTCGATGTTGATGAAATTTTTGCATTCAAAGTAGCTCTTGATATTATAAATGATGATAAAAATCATGAGCCAAAATCTGTTAAAGAATGTGCACGGAGAAATGATTGGCCAAAGTGGAAAAATGCAATGCAAGAAGAGTTAAACTCACTTGCAAAACGTAAAGTTTTTGGGCCTGTAGTCCAAACACCCAAAGGTGTAAAACCAGTTGGGTACAAATGGGTCTTTACGAGAAAAAGAAATGAAAATGGTGAAATTGTGCGATACAAAGCAAGACTTGTTGCACAAGGATTCTCACAAAGACCTGGTATTGATTTTGAAGAAACATATTCACCAGTGATGGATGCCACTACTTTTCGATACTTGATAAGTTTGGCAATCCGTGAAAGGCTTGACTTACGCCTCATGGATGTTGTTGCAGCATATTTATATAGATCACTTGAAAATAACATATATATAAAACTCCCTGAAGGATTTAATTTGCCTGAAGCATACAAGACAAATCCTCGAGAAAATTATTCAATTAAATTGAATAAATCTCTTTACGGACTGAAACAATCTGGACGTATGTGGTATAATTGCCTCAGTGAATATCTATTGAAAGAAGGATATAAAAATGACTCGATTTGTCCATGTGTTTTTATGAAAAGATTGGGAAAAGAGTTTGTTATAATTGCAATTTATGTAGATGATTTAAACATCATTGGAACTCCTGAAGAGCTCTCAAAGGCTGTAAATTGCTTAAAAAAGGAATTCGAGATGAAAGACTTAGGAAAAACAAAGTTTTGTCTCGGATTACAATTAGAATATTTAAAGGAAGGAATCTTAATGCACTAGAAGACTTATACTGAAAAGGTGCTAAAGCGATTCTATATGGACAAATCACACCCATTGAGCAGTCCAATGGTTGTAAGGTCACTCGAAGTAAGCAAAGATCCTTTTCGACCTCAAGAGAAAAACGAAGAACTACTTGGTCCTGAAGTACCATATCTCAGTGCAATTGGTGCACTGATGTATCTTGCTAGCCATACACGACCTGATATATCATTCGCTGTCAATTTGTTAGCAAGACATAGTTCTTTACCCACAAAAAGACATTGGAATGGGGTTAAGCACATATTCCGCTACCTTAGGGGTACAATGGACATGGGTTTATTTTTCCCATATGTATCTAAGGCAAACCTAATTGGTTATGCTGATACGGGATATTTGTCTGATCCTCATAATGGTCGATCACAAACAGGATATTTGTTCACATGTGGTGGTACAGCAATTTCATGGAGATCCATAAAGCAAACGATTACAGCAACATCATCTAATCATGCTGAAATTCTGGCATTACATGAAGCAAGTCGAGAATGTGTTTGGTTGAGGTCTATGATTCAACATATTCAAGAAACCTGTGGCTTGCATGCTGGGAAATTACCACCAACAATCTTATGTGAAGATAATGCAGCTTGTATCTCCCAGTTAAAGGAAGGTTATATTAAAGGAGATAGGATAAAGCATATTTCACCAAAATTTTTCTTTACTCATGATCTTATAAAGAATGGTGAAATAAATGTCCAGAAAGTCCAATCATGTGAGAATTTAGCAGATATCTTTACAAAATCATTACCAACCAAAGTCTTCGAGCAACTAGTACAGAAGATTGGTCTTCGATGCTTACATAAGTGTTCTGATGAGGGAGAGAATTAAATCCTTGTACATTTAATTATTTACTTTGTAAAGAATGTTGTACTCTTTTTCCTTCACTAGGTTTTTATCCCACTGGGTTTTTTCTAGTAAGGTTTTAACGAGGCACATTCTAAAATATGGACATCCAAGGGGGAGTATTATGAATATTTTTTAGTGGATGTCCCCTCCCTCTTGTCCTATAAATAGAGCTAGGAGCTTCACTCATAAATGCACTTATTAGAAGTAAAAACCTCAATTCTCTCCTCTCATTGCTCTACAATCCTTCTTCCTTTATAATTTTTAGTTTATTTCATAACACGGATAACAAATTAACACATGTTAAAAGTAATTAATTAACACCAAATGTAAAAATAAGCCGATGATAATATTAGTTTTAACACCGGGTATTATTTCATCCGGTGTTATTAATATTTACAATAAGTGTTAAAAAATTACCCGGTTATATACATCAATAGGTGATGCAATGTATTTATAGAATTGCCACATTGGATTCTAGAATATGGGTGTTAATTATAGGTGTTAAATGCATTTTTTTATTAGTGTATTTACACTGGGTTGTTATAACAAAGTTCATTGTAAAAATTGTTTTTTTTTTCCGGTGTGTATATATCTGCTGAAAAAATAACAAACTACTAACAGGAAAAAAAAATAGCAGAAAGCTTACTCACTAACCTAAACAGTGATATACATGCATTAAAGATATGCACACTAGAAAAGATGCAAGAAATAAAATTGATCTTATTTTTCTATTTTTATATGAAATAATTATACATTTTTAAGTGTATTAATCATAAATTTTGATGTCATGAGATTAAGTCGCAGTCGTATGCAACTACTGTCACCCTGTAAAGTTTCTCTTGGATCGAATAATTGAACGATGTTTTCATGATCGAGAAGAAGACTGTGCGTTAGTCAATTAATCGAAGCTAATGGGCGGCTCTAGCTTTATAGTCAGATTGACCTACGAAAATGAGAGCCCAGCAGAATAGACTTCAATTCATGTTCATGCAAATGCAATTCACTCTGCTAAGAAAAGTTTTGGACCAAGTCAGTAAATCATGAGTGGGCTAACCTAATAAATAAGAAGTCTTGTTACCCGGGGTTCTAGAGACAATTTTTAAGAAATTAATTAAATGCAATGATTGTTCAATTTGATTTATGTAAATATCGTTTGACCTTTTTCAAACTAATTGATTCAAAGATGTTTAGTCTGCCTAAATATAGTAACTTTCGCCTTATAGTTCTTATAAAAAAAATATTGATTTTGATCTTTTAAAAAAGTTACATTTTTTTAAAAATAGTTTCAATTATTTTTTTATAAGACTCAATTATCTAATTTCACATGAATTAGAAAAGAGAGAATAGCCAAGTTATCCTTCAAAGATTGGATGGTCTCCATCTAAATAGGTTCTCAAATATGATAAACCTTAAATAAGTCCCTCAAAGATTTTGATCACTATATTGGTTCTTTAACCCTTTTATAAAATTAAAAATTGGTAAGTAATGATTGTTTTAATTAGGAGTATTCACATTCCAAATCGATTTAGTTTTTTGAACAAATAGTTTTTGATTTGATCACATTGTTAAATTGCAATTTGGTTTAGTCCATTTGAAATATATGATGACATCTGATCTGATCTAATTCGACCAAATGTTTTGATTAGATTGTTATTTATTCAGTTTTATTTGAATTATATTTTTCATAAATTCAAGTACAAAACATATAATTCCATCACAATAAAATCAAGAAAAAATACTTTAAAAACAAAATTACTATTGTAAATTTTTTTAGCATTATCACAAAATCACTACTTAAACTCTTTTTTGTAAGTTTAAGGTTAAGTTATGTATGTAATTTAATAAGATAATATAAATATAAGAGTAATATATTGGAGATTGTGATTCGGTTCAACTCGATTCATTTTTCATAGATAGATATGAAAACTTATCTGAACTGTATACATATTGCGATTTTTTATGCGACTACGGTTAAATTAATTTTTGGTTATTTTGGATTAGTTGAATAGTTTTCTTCAGTTCAAATAAAATGATAAACACCCTTAATTTTAACTAGTATAAAATAATTAAAAAACCAATATAGTGACCAAATCAATCTTTTAACCGGTATAAAAAGGTTAATGTAGAGGACTTATTTGTGTTTTATCATCTTTGAAGACCTAGTTAAAGATCACTCTATCTTTAGAGAACCAATTTGAAGGTTTTCTCATTAAAAATATAATTACTTTAGTTAAAATTATTAACATGTATAAACTATTTTTACTATATGTCAAAAATTATCCTTAATATAAATAAAATATAGAAGAAAACTTCCCATTTTGCATTGATATTAAGAAAGAGGGTGTGTAAATAAGGATATGTGTTAGAAAAAATAATAAAGGCATATTATAAATTAAAAATGATCTTATAAAAATACCTAACAGTGACGAACCAAAGCCATCACTAAAGCACCAAAAACTCGTCACTAATACATTTAGCAACAGACTTTTTGACTTGATAATGTCTGTCGCTACAAACCTCGTTGCTAATTGGATAATGATGGAGGCAGCACCCCGTCACAAAGTTTGCGACTGCAGAATCTCATCGCTAATCTGGTCCCATGGATGGTCACCCTTTTCGTCACAGGTGATGATAAGTTAGCGACAATGTTAGACTATAGCTAAGGTTGTAACATAGTAGCGACCATATTCTCTGTCATTGAGTAACTACACCTTAGCGACCACGTGATCCGTTGCTAAGTAGCTACATATGTAGCGACCACACATTCCGTCGCTACGTAGTTACAAAGATAGCGACCCTGTATGTCATCGTTACTTTAACTACATATATAGCGACCACGTGTTTCGTCGCTACGTAACTACATGTTAGCTATCACCCTTACCGTCGCTACGTAGCTACATGTTAGCTAGACATATAGCGACCACGCTCTCCTTTGCTACTTTTTACATGTTAGCGATAGATCATATCTGTCGCTAATTTTATAGCTTTTTTTATGGACAATTATATTTTTATTAATAAATATTTTAATTATATTGGTTAAATGTTTTTATATTAAATTATTTACCTATTAATATTGTAATTTACAATTTTCCTTTATTGAATTTTTTGTAAAACATTAATAATATGAAATTGGCATAAAATTGATACTGAAATACCAAATATGATAAACAAAATTTATATACAATCTATACAATACAATAAAAATAAATTTCAAAGAAATATGTGATCACGGTGGGGGGATCCTGTGGTGATGGGGGCGGCTGGGAAGTAGAAGGGTAGCACCGCCACCATCTGCATGATAAGCTCCTGCTGCTATGCAAGCTGTCAATGAGTCTTGAGAAACTCCTCCTCAGCCGGTCGTCGATTCTCGGCAGCTTGCTCCTGCAAAAGCTGCCTCTCCTCCTGTAGCTCATTGTTCAGGTTCTCAATAACCTGAATAACATCTACCGAAAGCTCAGAGGAAAAGAAAGAGAAAGAGGACTTCCCCTTATTGGCAAGTTGTGTGCCTACCCTTCCCAAGACAAATACTATCCCTTTCTTGTTCACGCCGCCAACAGCCTCCATAAAGATGACGTTGTCGTCAGAAGAAGAAAGGGTCGGAGGTACCTCTCCCAAGTGTAGAAGCCACCAACTGTCTCCTTTTGGGCCCTTATAGCCTAATACGTCTTCTGTAAATGTAAAATAATAAGATAAAATTTAGCAAGCTGATATGTAAATTTAAGCATGTGTAAGTTAAAATAAAATACTGCAATGTCCATCATCTTTTGGTTAACCCATGCACCGATTTTGTTCTTCATCATTTGCATGACCTCATACAGTGAAGGCTCGTGGTGATCCTTCATCTCCTGTAATTCATAATGTATTGAAATTATTAGTGGGAAACATGTTTGGTCATGCATAAAAGAAATATTTAACAAAATATACTTAAAAATATCTTTTTATGCTCGAGGACTGAAATACTACCCCCAGTGTAGATAGAGGCATCAACATTGACCGCTCTGTTTGCCTTGTTCCTAGCACTGGCCTGCTGAAAAAGACACCTCTCCACTTCTGCACCATCCCATCCCAATGTGCCTCGGGGATCCAACGATGGCGTTTGCCCTTATCCCTTACTCTTGATGATTTTGGAGGTCTTTGTGGCAAAGACCTTCTTGATCTCATCAATCATACCTTCTGTCCAATGATAATCATATTGTAAAATGAAATGAGATTTCAAAATTAAAAATAAGTGTATGAATGTATTAAACTCACAATAGAGAGAAGTGTTAAACTTATCGAAAAGGTCTCAAACCATTTATCCTGAACAGTCTTACCAACATCTGTCCAAGAGATGTATGGACCATCCCACTAGGCCTTAAGAACTTGAGTAATCGCTTTGGTAGTGCAACTACTATCAACAAAGCTGTAAAAAACTACAGTTAGAAACAACCAAACAATATAGACACAACTATATACAAGTCAGTCAGTTAAACACTTCAATGTGGTCTAATGATACAGGGAGCCTACCAAAATTTCGATAGAGTCTTCCATGTAAATCTAACATTTCTAATTTTGTACTATTTCCCTATTACATGCAGAAAACTTCCCAGTACAATCCAATGAATACAAATACTAGAAAACCAACATACAACAAACAAATTTATAAATTAAACACCTAAGTGTGGTCTAATGACACAGGGAGCCTACTAAAATTTTGACAGAGTCTCCCCTGTAAATCTAACATCTCCAAATTTGTACTATTGCCCTGTTACATGAAAAAAACTTCCCAGTATAGTTCAATGAATACAAATACTAAAAAACTAACATACAATAAACAAATTTAGGTACTATATGAATTACAAGTACGAAACAAATAACAAGCTACCCACTAATAAACTTAAAACAAACTATATAGTAATACATACTCATCTCCGCCTGGCACTGGGACCAGAGTGGGTAGGGGAGATGCAGAAGCAGGGCTCGCCTTGAGGCCTGGGTCATCCAAACCCAGTGGTAAAGGAGTCTGTTATGTTGTGGTGGTGTACTGTGGTGTGGTGCTCAGCCTATGGTGGCGTGAACATTTTAGTTATGTAACTAACTACATATCTAGTCTATAGTGCTCAGTCAATTTTTTTTGGCAAGCAATTTCACTTCACTTAACCTAACTTACCTACCAACCTGGATTAAACTATAAATTCCATGAAAGATGCCAGGCAAATCAAATAATCCATACCTGTAAATAACCACTATGGGAGGATTTCACTACCTTAAGTAGGCACCCACATGTAAAGTAAATGAACATGTCAACTACCTATTAATAAACAACATGGCTGCAGGTTTGACAAATAAATAACATGGTTACAGGTTTGACAAATACTCACAATACGGTTGTAGGTTTGACAATAATAGTCAAAATTTTTGCTAAATAAAGAAGTGGAACACACTAACATTGGCATATGGACCAAATAGTAGGCATAGATGGTAGAACTAGATGATAAAGCTGCATATACAGTATTTTTATGCTTCTTTGTAAGTAAAAAATTTGATTTATTCTGGTTATATGATTGGTTTTCAGTCAACTTAGTTTTTATCAGTTTGGATACATTGAAGACTTAAATTAGTTATAGGATCGATTTTTAATTTAACTAGTTAGTCCGACCTGGTTTTATAACAATAATATATTATATTTTATTACAAAAAATGGGAGTAACAGGAATATCAATTTCTAAAATGCAAACAGAGGCTGCTAGGGAGAAAATACCTACACATAAACAGGTAGATGCACATCTACACTCAATAAGGTTAAAAAATTAACTTACCCTAACAAAAGACTGCCCGCAAAATAAAATACCTTCGATATCGAAGAAGAAACAATACGAAAATCCTACATAAAAATACAGTTTGGTCCCATTTATGTTTATTCAAAGTCTCAATTTGGTCCTATTTATGTTTTTCGTCCCAGTTTGGTCCTATACGTTTATAAAACGCATCAAACTTTTCCCCTCTGTTAACACCGTTAGAAATTTGGACGGAAATATGATGTGACACTGTTGAGTGACACGTGTCATAATCTGATGGGCTGAGTAGTTTAAGTTGAAAATTAAAAACATTTTGCCTTCTATGGGACTCGAACTTGGCACCTTTAAGTGACAAAAGAAGTTGCTTTAACACTAGACCAAGGTGTACCTTTATAATAATATGATGGTTTTTTATTTATAAAACATACACTTAAGTTAATTATATGTATAATATTATTAGTTATAATAAATAAATTTATTAAATATATTATTAATAAAATCCTTCTCAAAAAATTATTAAATATTAATCTAACATTTTAAAAATAAAGTTTTAAATATTTAATAATATTTATTATTAAAAATGTATTATTAAATAAATTATACTATATATAGTATTAATATAAATTATTATTAACATAATATTTAATAATATTTAAATATATTATTTTATAATACATTTTAAAATTATTTAATAATAATAAGTATTATTTAAAATATATATTTTAATATATCATTAAAAATTATATTTACAATAATTTCTATTAATAATAAATAATATTAATATATTATATCATTTATTTAAAAATATATTAGTAATACGTTAATAGTTATTGATAAATATTTTAAATATATTTTTTAAAAATATATTTTAAAAAATTAAATTAAATTAAATTAGAATTTTATAATTTCATAAGTATATTATCAATAATATATTTAATAATACATTTTTAACATATAATTAACTTAAGTGTATGTTTTATAAATAAAAAACCATTATCTTATTACAAAGGTATACCTTGGCCTAGTGGTAAAGCAACTTTTTTTGTCACTTAAAGGTGCCAAGTTCAAGTCCCATGGAAGGCAAAATGTTTTTAATTTTCAACTTAAACCACTCAGCCCATCAGATTGTGACACGTGTCACCAACCAAGTTGTGACACGTGTCACTCAACAGTATCACGACACATTTCCGTCCAAATTTCTAACGGTGTTAATAGAGGGGAAAAGTTTGATGCGTTTTATAAACGTATAAGACCAAACTGGGACAAAAAAAACATATGGGGCCAAACTAAGACTTTGGATAAACGTAGGGGACCATGTGTATATTTTACCCAAAAATTTCAAAGTAAAAAAAAAATTAAAGATTATTACTTAAAAATGGGAAATAACAACTTTCCTGCTTTAATAGTCATAAAGCAACTCACCTAACATGCACAAAAGTAAGAAGGAATAGCATGGGAAGAAACAATTATTAAGGCAAAAGGTGACTCAAGGACAAGTGAACTGTTAAACTATGATAAATATCTTACATAATGACATATTTGAATAATGAAAATTGAAGAAATAAAATAATAAAAGAAATAGGAAGAAGTTCTTGGAAAAACCAAAATTTGACAACAAAATAGGAGGAACTTGCTCAATGCTTAATGCACTACAAATCCCTAATCAGACAAATTCACTAACTAACAACACAAACCAAGCCAAAAAAAAACGTTTTTTCTTCACCCTAAAAGAAAACATGAAGAGAATAGAGAACAGAAACTAACAATAGAAAACAAAGGATAAATAAGCAAGAAAAATTCATCCTTCAACAATAATTGAATTTACTATTTAAACTTGTATTTTGTATAAAAATATAGTTTACTAATGTAATGAAATTTAATTATTACCTTCTAATTAAATAATGAATAAAAATATAAAAGTCCAACAATCTAATCCTATTTAAATTACTTTTAAACAGATTGAATTGAATTAGATTTAAAAATTTATCAAATCAATCTAATCTAAACCACATTATAATATTATAATCTAATCATAGGATTTTCTATTTTAAAACTAATCAAGTTTAACCATAAATCAATATTAGGCCAAATAAAATTACTTAGAATCTTCAGCAAACATTTTCAAATAAAACAATAATTAAACATTTTCTATAGTTTATAAAATGTTACAGAGATTTTCTTTCATGTTTTTCTCTTTATGTTTTTCCAGGTCATATGGACAATGGACATGCTCATAATTTACCAAACAGGAAGTTTGGTAAACACCGCACCCTAATCCAACTCTAACAAAAAATATTTTCTTTTTCACACGTGAAATTAAATTCTACCATTTGTGTTATGTCTATGGAATTAAATTTTCAGCATTTCCAGTCGTGCATAATGCATATATATACGTAACATTATACACGAAATCAAAGATATATCACTTAAATCAATAACTCATTGATCTAAGTAAGTAGCGTGTAATATATATACACGACATTAAATTTCTGGTGGTGTTCAAAATAATTCCAAAAATTTCACTAAACAGAGAAATAGTGAATTAAAGTTGATATTTTCACTGAACAAAAAATGTTAAGGATAATGTGAATAACAATTAAAGACAATAGTAAGAAAAGGTGTTGGAGGGATGAGCCTTAGGATAGTAAGAAAAGGTGTATGGCGGAAAGGTGTCAAACATATTTGGCAATACAACACTGCAAAGAAGATAGGTGATCGTGTTTCCTATTTGAAATCTCAACCGTACAATAAACACAAAATTTACAGTAGCAGTCTAAACCAGGATTATTTATCATAATTCTATTAAACAAGTTTTAAGGTGATATAACTATACAATATCTAAATAACTAGAAAAGTAATCCCAAAAAGAAAAAAAGTGAATATTTTACACATGATATTGGCCCCCAGGATTATATAGTATTATTTGACAAGAAAGATGAGCAACCAAAAAAAAAATACACAGCATGTGCCTGAGTGAGGAAAATAGAACACCAGTCGAGCAATATTAAACACTTAGAATACAACAGTATTTATTGTCCCAGAGTTTCTAGATTCCTACAGAGATGAGTTCTCTTTCCAAATTGTAAGGAAACAAGACATAAACTCCCCTGGTCACCCTATTAGAAATTTTAATAATATGCAAATGTAACTGCTCCTAATTTTCTGTCCAAAACTGTTAACATGACAGCTATTTTAAATATTCTAATAATACATAACAGCTAATGCCAGTTACCATTACACATTCTGGTAATAAATTATTACTCCTATTTTCTACCAATAATTATCATAACTGTCCATAACTTTTGGTTCCTGTCAATTAGCAAAAGCTGAATAGAGATTTCATAACATGGATGACAATATATGTAACTGCAAAGTATTTTTATCAGCCAATTGATTTAATTGAAGTTTCAATTTAAATAAGGAAAGAGTTGTAGTTTAACTTCTCAAGAAATCTTACTTGAGTTGAGCTTTAGTATGTTCTGTAGTAATTAAAAAGTGCCAATACTTGTGCTACAACAATTTTGTATCTAAATGGCTCAACGTTGGAAAGCAAGAAACCAATACACACAAGCTAAGTGATTCAGAACAACCACATTGGGTTTTACAGTTATGGTAGTGACTAACCTAACAACGGGAAATCGCTAAGTCGTTGGCGATGGAGCTTTGGATGCAGGCACGAAGGAGACAGAGGGAGAGAGCTCCAAAAAGAGGGAGGGAGACGAAAGGAGTCGGAGGGAGTCACAGACGAAGGGAGTTAGAGGGAGGGAGGGACACAGAGAGGGAGGGAGACGGAGGAAGACAGATGAAGACAGGGGGAGTCAGAGGGAGGTATTGGTTTAGGGAAAATGATTAAGGAAGAGGGGCTATTTGAATTAGATTAAAAATTTAGCAATGGACGTAGACCGTCACTAACAAGGTCACTAAAAAGGCCACCTGGCAGATAAAGCGATGGAAGAACATACACGGTCACTGATCTGATTACAAAGTAATGACGAACGAAACCACCGTCGCTAATTTGGCCTAAACTAGCGATGGTAAAACCTATTCGTCACTAAATTTGTAAACATTAGCGACTAAAGACACCACCATCGCTAAAGGATTTATACCAATCATTTGCCCTAAACCATATCTAGTGTCGGACACCGATGTCGACATCACTACGTTTTGCTTCACGTATAGCTGTCGGGGGAAGCTTTAGCGACAGCGACCTATCAGTCGCTAAACTACAATAACATTAGCGACGCCATTTGGCCCATCGCTACTGTTGGTGCCAACAAAAACCTTTGGAGGGAAACCAAAAAAATTGGAGGAGGGAAAAATAGTAACGATGTCAACGACGGGTTAGCTGTAGTGACGGAGATAAGGACATGATTTTGTTGGTCGTTGGTGCGGTAACTAATTTGCTTTTGAAGGTCCCTTTTTACCTTGCGGTCGTTAATTAACGATGGCGTTCGTCAGCCGCTAACTTAAAGTAGCTATCAGGGGCTTTTTTAGTAGTGGATTCAGGAATCTTCAGTCATATGAATCAACTCAATCAGACCTCAGATTTTTAGGCATCCAAAATTGTAAATAAGAACGTTACTTCAAAGAAGAAATTATAACATTCTAAAAATAAATTGATGATGCATCAGAAGTCAAGCTCTTATCAAGAAGAATGTGCTTATCATTAAACGGGATAAGAGACGAATTAGCAGAGTAGCCAATACAGTTTTTTGAAGACCTTATAACATAACAACTCTGCAAAAGTTAGAAAAGCTAAACCAAGTCAGCTTTTGTGTTAGATACAATCAGAAGAATTATAACATTGATCTCTGCGTGGTTACTAGAAGAAATAAAGCTAACAAATAGCTTTATTCTCTGAAGTTATCAAGGAACACCTTATTTATGCAAGTGTTGAAGTTCCTTGCTACCAGACTTTTGGACATCCCTTCAGATCATCAAAAGTCTGGTACCTACGCTTAAAGCAAACTCCTTCAAAGGATTTCCAATGTTTATATCTCTTTTCCAGATCAGCAACGGTCATCTCATAGCACCTATATATTCTTGGAAATGATTTGATTCAAAGATATAGAAAAGAGAAGCCTATCAAGAATACTTAATCTTTGTGATCAAAATCTCTTTAATCTCTTCTTAGTTCTTCAAAGACAAAGACCTTTGTTGTTCTGCTTCTAGTAGACCTTGGTCTCTTGTCTTTCTTAACTTAGTGTATTCATTTCTCATTGTATATACTTTATACACTAGGTTCTTTGAGATACCTTACGAACCTTCATTAAAATCAGTTTTTGTGTAAAACCTCGTGAGCTACCAGTCTTTAGTTTCATTGGGAAACTGTTGTGGCCTGAAGTGGATTTTGAAAGAATATTTGGGTTATTGAGGTAGAAGTTACTTGTTCAAAGAATACTTGGGTTTAAGTCAAAAGTGACTGGAGTCAAGAATATTTGTGGCACTAGTTTAGTGTTGTTATTGTAAAGGAGATTTTATAATAGTGGAAATCCTTCAAGTTAGAAGGGACTGGATGTAGTTTCTATGTTGGAAGTGAACCAATATAAATTCTTAGAGTTTTCTCCTCTCTTTTCTTTGCTCTATTCAATTTTGTTTTTATAAGTCTGATTACCTATGCATTAAAGGTTCATATTTCCGTAAAAAGAGTCTGAGACTTATTCAACCCCTCTTCTAAGTTTGACTCTAAACCATCAATATTCATGCTAGCATTTCTCCTACATTGATTAAAGAGAAAGATAAGGGGAAAAGCTCTCAAAGATTAAGGATTCATTTGGGATAGAAATCATGTACATATTGTGATGAAGGGAACAATTGTTACTGGTGCTTAAAACTCAGTTTGATTATCAACTCAGTATAATGATATAACACCTACAAGTTGTGTGGGAAATTGAGCCTCAACAATAAAAGATACACATTGCTTCTCACCTTCAATGTCTAGCATAGGAGTGTCAACGTTGCAACTAGAATCATCTACATATTTGGAATCAACTGGAATTGAGCTTCTAACTCAAACCTAATTAACACAAGTGTTTAAATTTGTTTTCAAAATTAACTTTAATTCTTTGTTTGTGCTATTGAGTAGGAGAAGTTCCCATGTCATGCTTGGGAGGCTATTAGACCTAATGACTCCTTAGATTAATCCATAAACATCAACATCAAAGTTGACGTGATAGGTGGAAGGAAATACGGACATCGTGTTTATGGCATCGGTGACTTGGCTGCACATACGCCCAAGTGCTTCGTGAATGACCAAGTCGACTGTTAGGTCGACCACAAGCCCTTCCTCACTATAGCAAAATTTAGAGGTGGCTCATGATGCTAGGTTAGATGAACAACCTTAGCAACAATGCCTAACCCTAAAATCATCTGAGCATAGGAAATATTGCTAGAAGGCCCCACTAGACATACCATCATTGCACCATATACCTTTGAATTTTTTTTGTTTGTAGTTTTTATTTTTTAAAGCGTAAATTTCATTATTTTTTGTTCATTAATACCAATTTAGTACATTTATTATTTTAGTTTCATTATTGGCATGTGCATATAATAGTGATAATAGTAATATTATTAATAATCTTAAATATAATAATAATAATAAAATTTAACTTAAAAGATTGGGTTAGTGTCATTGTGTGGCACATTAACACCCACTCAAGCATTGCAAGACTTAGTTAGTGTCACACTCCAACGCAAAGTTGGTCATTGCTTCATCTTTTTCCAATGTATAATGTCAGACAATTCTTGTAGTTAAATATTTTATTTTGGTAATAGAAGAGATGTAATTGGAGAGAGGAAGAGAAAAAAAGAAAAGGACAAGAAATTCATTACTCCCTTCATACATTTTATATGGACCTATTTCAAACACACACAATTTTAAAAGAGTAATTATTGTTTTAATTTTATAATAAAACAATTTTTTTCTAATTATACTGTTATTTAAAGTCAAAATATATCATCCTATAATAACTATACAAGTTTGGAAACATTAAATTCTTAAAGGTAAATTAAGAAAATAGAAAGTAATACTATTTTTTATCTTAGACACTTATAAAAGATAATAGATGGATTATTATATAAGTCCAGAGAAAAAGGTAAAATAAATAAGATAACGAAAGGATTACTAAGGAGATTTGATTTATTTCTAAATATACATTTTGTTGAAATTTTAATTCATAATTAAATATTTTTTATTGATTATATGTTTAAATAATAAAATATTAATTAAAAAAGGATGTATAGAAAAAGAAAAAACATGAGTAAATAAATATATTAATTACATTTTTAAATAGGTGTGTAAAAAGTTTAAAAAATAGATAAAGAAATGGAGGGAGTAATCCCAAAATATATTTAGGATTCCGTGCAACGGTGTTGATTGGCCCGGTACAATCCTCTGAATAGTTTGGTAGAATTAAATCAAAGTTGAAATTAAATGCTAACAAGATTTTAAGCACATTCACTTCATGTGTCACCCTCCTAACCCTAGTAAGTCCCACACAACTGAAACCTTGTATCAAAAAACGGTGCTGCTTGATTTGGGATATGAGGTCATCTGTGACCATATATGCGACATCTAAAGGAAAAGAGAAAAATAAATTTGTTGACTGCCCAATTACGTGTGAACGACTCATTCAAGACTCGATCCAACAACATAAGAAGAATGTAAAAGGTGCTGGTTTTCAAAAGTTGCGGCACTTAGTGCTTCTAAATGAGAAACCTATTGAATTTAAACCAATATTTTATTATCTTGCTCCTTACTGATCCAGTGTATCCTAGTCTTCTCAATTAATTTACTAACGTCAAACTTCCATCACGTTTCTAGATGGTTACAAACCATGTGGAAAAGAACTCTTTTAAGCGAACGGAGTGAACAAGTCAATTCACAATCTCATGTCCACACGTCTACATGTATCTTCTTAGTTTCAAATTTCCTAAGTAGATTCTCTCACTCTCTTTTTGTGAAAGCTATATTTTCTACTACACTTTTGAAATTGAAAATGTGTGGGTACGTTAATTTGCAAAATATGAGAAAACCAATATTTATCGAGAGATTTGTTCTTTACTTCGGACTTCTTTTCATTTGTTTCGTGTTTAATTAATTGCTCTTTGCATGTAAAAATGTTATTCTCTCTGTACTCTTTACAAAAAACATGTCAGCTCTAGTTCTTTATTTCATGAATAAACATATATTTTTATCTTAAAGTTTTTTTTCTGTTAATTTAATCGTTTACGTTTTTAAAATTTTATATATTTTTTAAAACTGTTAAATACTTAACAGCACCATGTAACATCTATTCATACTCTTCTCTCTTCTTTAACACTTCATTCTCCCGCTCTTATTTTTCATCTCTTTCCTTTATTTCCCTTCTTTATTCTCTATTTAAAATTTGGATTAATTAACTTTATTTATTTAGTTACTAGTTTTGATAGTTCCTAATTTTTAGGTGGTGATGGGGGAGGGGTGCAGATGATGGATAATAATCGTGACTGGTGATAAAAAAATTAAAAAATATTAAAATAAAGAAAATATAAAACTTAAAGGATAAAATCAAAAAAATTCATAAAACTTAAAGGGTTAAACTAACAAATAAAACTTACAGTACTAAATGGAGAAAAATATAAAACTTAAAAAGTAAAATGATAAAAAAAATTTAAAAATTAAACCAAAAAAATATAAAACTTAAAACATCAAATATATAATTTTACCTAAATTCTTTATATAACTTTATATAGTCTCTTCTCATAAGTTAAAATTCTGATAATAAAAAAAAACTAAATTTTTAAGATTTTATAAAGAGATTTATTAATTTGTAAATCCAATTACAAAAGTATCATAAAAAATTCCTTTCATTATTGATTCTTGAGAGAAATGTAACCCACAACTAAGTCTCTCTTGTTTCGAAAGACAATTAATGTATCACAACTATTACAAACAATCAATCATCAGTTACTACTCAAAGAATGCCTGCCATTCACGAGTACGTAGTGGTAGTTCAGCTGTCAGGTAAATAAACCGATATCTTTGAACTTGTTAGTTAAACTTTATAATGTAATAATGTAATGCCTAGTGTAAATTGAAAAACTGGACCACAATTCATATATCAGTAGCAAGCTGCTGCTGCAAGAACCATATGTTTTCATCAGTCCACAATAAGTCTGCATCACTGAAAGCACTGAACGGTTCAAATTCTTGGATTTCAGGGTAGTCCCAGTGCTGCCACGGAGAAGAAGAGATTGTGCATCCCTTCACTGCACTATCCTCCAACGACCAGCTACCACCACCCATTAAATTGTAAGATGCACTTGTATCAGACACAGAGGGAGGTTGAACATCAACCCCGGAAGAGTACGATGAAACAGCCTCAGACTTCAACATGGTGGGTATGGGATTGTTCCCACTCGAACATTCACCGTGGCCTTGAGCTTTGCTCGCGTTGTTATTTTGGTCATGGCTATAGGAAATATCGGTCCCAGAAGAAGCCTTAATCCTCTCCATAAGGCGTGGCATCCAAACAAAACGAACAGCATCCCTGAACTGTTTGCTGTTCACATCACATTTTAGTTGCCTAGCTTGCTTCACCACTCTTGTCCTCCAATAGTTTTTTATCTCATTATCTGTTCTCCCTGGCAATTGTTCTGCTATTCTAGACCACCTTCAATAAATAAAACAATATAATATATCAGTTTTTTTGTTTCCATAAGAATCAAAGACATCTCATAGACTTATAGCAATTCATATATCTAGTTTAACTAATTGAGTTAGAACGTTTGACATGATATATAATTTTAGTAAACTTATTTGATTGCAAAACAAAATTATACATACCGATTGCCCCAGCGGGAATGAAGATCAAGAATCAAGAGCTGTTCCTGGAGGGTGAGATTCCCACGTCGAACATTTGGACGTAAATAGTTCAACCATCTCAGTCTGCAACTTTTGCCAGTTCGCTTTAGACCTGTAGTTCAAGACACGAAACAAATAATTAAACCATGGTGCGCGGTAAGGTACATGGTTGAATAAAAATTTTGGTTATAAGGACTTAATTAGTACACAAATATATGAAAGAAATGCTTGCCTGCAGAACGAGCAAGGGAGTTCCAGTGACCTTCGCCATGGACGTTGATGTAGTTGATCAAAACAGAATCCTCTTCCTCTGTCCATGGACCTTTCTTTATTGCCATCTCCTCTTCACTTCCATATGAGTCACAATCTGATAAACTTCTCATCACTTGAACACCGCTCCTCTCCATATTACACTTTATGAGTCTCACCTTAATTGCTTATATCTTTTTTGTTTGGAATAAGGAGAGAAATGGAATAGGGGGTTGTGGAAAAATATCTTAGCTTGTTCCGTTAAGAATGTGATAGAGAAGGTGATTAAATAGGGGGGGATTAGTTAAAAGAGGGGAATTGGATTTAGGAGGATCAGCACTTTGAGGATTGAATATTTGTCAAAACTGAAAGATAAAGTGTGGGGCTGCGAAAATTGCCCAATAGTTGCAGTCTTGGAGAACGCTGAATTGTTAAATTAATTTTTCTTTGTAAGTTTTGGGGCTTTTGATTTTGACCTCTGTATTTGGAGTTGACCTTGGACTTTTTACACGCATATAGAAGTAGAACAAGTTTACCAGATAACATTATAATAATACTTTATTCATGATGTCAATTAGTCAGTATGATTTAATCCTCGGTCAGCATGGCGATTCCGAGTCAACCTACTCCTTAGTTGGCATTGAAGCTAGATGAATTTATAATGTGAACGATACGGAATAATTGTTATTCCCTATCGATGAAAGCACCAGTGAAAAATAAAATGTGGTTAAATTGGAGATGGATATGTGGTTGAGTAGGTGATGATAAAATGTTGACGAATTGATTTCATTTATTTGATTTATAATTGAATCTTATAAATCCATCAGTTTAGTTTGGTTTTAATAATATCTTTATGGGATAAAATATGAATATTAATTGATGTTATAGGTTGGTATGAATGTTCCTTTATTTGTTTAAGGGGGTAAGGAGAGAAATCAAGGAAAGCAAATAAGATGGAAAAGGAAAAAATTATTTGTTTAAAAGAAAAAGATGGAAGAAATGAAAAAAAAATAAAGTGATGTCAAACGAAAATTAATTTTCCCCATAACTAGAAAGATATTAGAGGAAAATTTCTAAGATTTTAATATTTAGTAAATGTTACTAAAAATTGTAAAAACTTAAACAAAAGATTTTGTATATAATTATATATATAATTAAATTTATTTCTTATATAATTAATTTAGGCTAAAATACATACTCAGCTCTTTTAAATTTTAGGGTTTAGAAAAAAAAAACCTTTAAAAAAAGTCAAATTTAACATGTCACGTAGTTAACATGTAATAATTTTTTAAAAATAAAATTAAAATTTTGCATTAATTTTTTTTTAAAAAAAGATAGTTTTCAATGGTTTTAAAATGTAACCGCTAACAATAATTTGTGCAACAAAATTGAAATGATCGTGAAAGTATTAGTTTTTGTTAAATTTTTAAATCTCTAAGAATAGTAATATCTTTTATCAACCATTTTCTCAAACACATTATAGACACACTTTTTGAATATTTGAATGAGTAGTCTAATTGAATACTTTAAAAATAAATTTTCATCAAATAGCAATTTATTCTTGACCATTAGAAAAAGCTATAAATGAAGAGAACTAATCATGGGTAACGTATTCAAAAGGCTATAAATAAAGAGAAATTTCATTAAATAAATAAACCAAAGAGTATAAGTTGCAAGAAACAATGACAACTAGTTATTAAAGTGTCAAAACACCAACATCTTCTCCTTGTATGATCACAACACCAGTATCATGATCCCATATCTTCTCCTTGTAACCAAGCCTCACAAACTTCATGAAAACCTCAGCATCCCCACGAGCTACTGCTATATCTTTCACCATGTTGTATACTCTTAATGGTTGTTTCCTGTACATGTGATTAAAGAAAGATATCTTACAAGGCTAGAACTCTACTAATAGTTAAAAAGTTGGCGTTCAAGTGCCATTTTCCTAAAGATATTTTTAATCAATTTTTCATTTTTTCATTAAGACAAATTGTTACTAGACTTTAAGCAAGGAACTTGCAACTAGCTGCACATCACAAATCCTATTTCCCACCATATTTAATCGAAGAGGCAAAGGTGAAAATCACATATGTCAAAATCAAAATCAATAAAGAGTAAATAGGAGAGGCAAAGGTGAATCAAAGTCAGCTAGACATTGGTTCATAGTTTGAAACACAACAACTACTAAAAAACCCTCTTGATAGCTACTAAAAAACAGCGACCGTCAAGAATTATCGCTAAATAGTAATCAGATTGGCGACCAAATTTTCCCCATGCAAATATCCATATTCCCATTGGTTGCATATCATGTAACTAAGATATTTGCTTCATGTAACTTATATTTTGCAATGTTATGATTTCAAGTGCCAATTTCCTTACTTCACTCGGTGCCACCTTTCTCTATAAACATCACATCACCAGACCTTGCACCATTTATTTCCTCTTACTTCCCTTGCTTCTTAAGTTAACCAATTTCCTCTCTTCCTCCTTTCTTCTCCGCGCGAACACCACCATACCACAACACTTCTTCTTCTTTCTCCTCCTCCGAGTGACATCACAACCCTCCTCCCTCACCGTGTCTGTCACCCTCTTCCTCCAAGGCCACTTAAAAAGCCTACCTTTCTTCCTCTCTAAATGTGAACCCGAAACCCTCACCTCTTGCATGATTATGTATTTGAGCTTCAAACGACCATCAATAGCCAAGCATGTCTCCTTCTTTACGTTTCCTACATTATTCTAAAATTTGAAGCTCTCATCTCTCATCTTCTCCTTTCACTTGGAACCCGAGAGTACTTCTATGCAAGAGGTAAGGTTTTGTTTTTCATTTCATTAAGATATTGGCATGGATCATCCTTTTATAGCTTATGAAGATTTGTAGGTACCAAAAACAAAGCAAAGAGCTCTCTTTTCCTCTCTCAAACCCGCGGCTAGGACATGAGGTAAAGGGAGATCCTGCCACTAAACCTTGATCCAACCTATATGTGTTGTGCTTGAGATATTAAAAAAGTGTTATTGCACCCTTGCATGTGGATTACGTGAACTTGAAGGTGTGGCTATGATATTGTTGATGCATGCATGTTAGAAATGGTAATGGAATTGAAGTGCATAAATATGTTACGAGTTAGTGTTTTTGGAAATTTAAAATTTTGGGTGGTTAAGAGGCTTATGTCCATAAGGCCCTTAGTAACCATATAGTTGTTTTGATGTTCAAAATGCATAGTTAATAAATGAGGTAAAGATCTAGGATAATTGAGAAATTTTGGGTGCTTGCGTGTGTGTTTGGTGACTGAGTAGCTTAGGGTACATGACCTTATTATGAGCTGGAAATTATTTGTTTGATAAAGTTTTAATAAGATTGTGAATGATCATGAGTATGTATTTGCTAAGGTGTGTGTATGTTATGGTTTGGTGCTTTGATAACGTGACAATTTTTGAGAAATTGTGACCGTGAGGTATGAATAAAGATATGAGGATTTTTGAGTTTGAAAGATGTTGGGTGACAAGTTTATATTGAGCAAAGAGATATAATGATCTATTGGACAAATATTGTGTAGGCAAAAAGATTTTAAAAATGTATATAAAGAAATTATTTTAAATGATTTAAAGAAGGTTGAAATTGTGTGTTATAAATTTTAACAATGGCCGTGTGGTAAATTGGAATGAGTATTTTAGAAAATACTAGTTGTATGAAGTGTAACATTTAATAAAATTTTAATGATGTCAAAATAGGTGTAATAACCATAAAAAACAAGTATTTAAAAGTTGTTAAGAACCGTTGTTAAAAGCTGCTCAAAGCATGTTCTAAAAGTCTAAAACAGAGTTAGAATTTAAGGTGTTAAAACCAAGATTTTATGGGTGTTAAAAATATTATTAAGATGCCTTAATCAAATTACTATAAAAATCCTAATTTTAAGATGAATTTATGTGGACTTCTTGGTGGATTGAATAAATTGTGACTAAAACCAAAGAGTTTATAACAATATCTCTATAATCATTTCTTTAGGAGATTTTTAAGAAATTTATATTTTTAAGATATTAAGAACAATTAGTTAAGGAGTACTAAGTGAAGAAAATTGATACAAGAGTAAAAGGAAATTTTGATTTCATTAGAAAATAAGGGAATGGGTGCGTCAGGAATTATTAAGTTTTAGATATAAAATAATGAAGAATTTAGTAATTAATTTAATTGGAATAAATATTTGCTAGGTAAGTTGACACATAAGGCTAATAACTAAAAACTAAAGTTTAACTATGAAAATGACTAAAAGATGGGTTATGGTCAGTCACGTTGAAAATTTAAAGAAACAGAGTTCGATAACTTTGTTAAATTCCACAAATTAATATGATTAAGTTAAATAAGTTTAAGATTTTTTTTGGACATAAAGGGTAATAATGGAAGAAGGTGGACGTGACTAATACATGAATGGAATAAATGATGGAATTGATGGTGTAAAGAGTGTTTAATATGATTGTGCTAAGCATTAAACAATATTCGATGCTGTATGATGATTCTGATAGACGTGTTGTGATAAGTGAAATGGTCATTTATATGAGTTCATGCACTTCGTTGACTATACTTGTGATATGGTGAATGGTTTGATAACAAAATGCATATGTGAAACACTGTTGTGGTGGTTCAATTGTTTTAAGTGAGAATGAATGATGAATTAGTTTATGGATAGAAGTAATGAGAAATAAATCGGAAGTCCCGGTAGATTCTGTTGAATATGAAAGTGATTGAGGGGATGACTGAGGTTACGATCTTAGGAATTTAATGAAGAATATGTATAACACCCTTACCCCATGGCTGTTGATGATTGATGTTGTAATATGAGTATGCAAATGATACTTTAAATATGGAAGCAAAAGAAGGTGTGAATGTGTAATGGGTGTTGTCCTTGATCGAGAGAATTTATAGTGAAAATAAGGGAAAAGGGCCTGTTAGAAATTTTAAAATACTTCCTATTTTAGGATAGTGTTCATATTCTCATTATTATTTATAAAGTATAGAATTTGATGAACAAGTAATATTGAGTTTGAAGTTTTCTTATAATTAAATTATTTCTTAAAACTTGTGTTTTAAGAAAGGTGCGTGTCTGTATATATATATATATATATATATATATATATATATATATATATATATATATATATATATCCTTAAGGAGTTTTTAGAAAAGGAATGATTAAATTTATTATGATTCTTTTTCCATGAAAGGTGCACTCTCAAGGACAATAACTTATTGATGTAGGGACCCTACACTGTGTGTAACGATAAGACTTAAGAAAAGATAATGAATCTTATGCATCATTCTGCATTATGATAGAGATGCGTGGAGTTTGTGGCTAGTTGCATTACAGTGAACGGTATACTGGAGAACCAAGTGTTGTGGTTTTGGAATTGGGAACCTTAGGGGTAACCTCGAGTTTAGTCGTCTAAGTGACCCTGCGTAGCACTTGGTGTTGGATAACTATGGCAAGCCTGAGGATACCCTGATTCATACGGCATGTTTCTATGGCTGTGTAGTGCGAGTTTTGGTGACGTTATCACGTCTGGGCATAAGGTTAAATCCAATTGATGAGGATGGGTTGCGGTCCATGTACCCTTGTTGATGTTGGAAGAGAACTTGAAAAGGACTCTGGCCACATTGGTTTACCACAATAGTTGTTCCTTCTAGTAGACGTACTATAGAGATGAGATAATGATGATGATGATGAGATGAATGGACCCCATTTGTATACATGGAACTTAAGTTAAGAACGTAATCAAAATTAAATTAGTTCATGCATAGCATGTGTTTGACTAACTCTATTTGATTGCATGATTGTGAACTGAATTCTGTGTGATGATCTTGCTTGTGGATTAAAGACATGGTGGATTGTTGAATTATGATAAAATCTATGATTTTGGAGTGTTTACTATGTTTATGATTATAAGTTGTTTTGTGTGTGTGTGTGTGTGTATATATATATATATATATATATATATATATGTGTGAGATTTGAATAGAACTAGATTATAGTATCTCCTTGACTAGGTGACTGTTATGTTCTATGTGATGATTAGACTTCTTTATGATCGTGTCATCTATGAATCATATGGCATACTGATTATACAATGAACTATATGATGCATAGTAAGATTCAATGTAGTGAGATTTAGTTAAGATAGAAAGTGTGATGGCAGATTGTTGGATGATGATTGTTAATCATAAGATATGTGAGGGAAAGTGACCCCGGATTTTGTGTGATGTGTGAATAATTGAGGTAAGGGAAGTTGGTCAGAAATGATAGAGCTTTCAATAAGAGATGGACAAGTAGGGATAGGATCTCACCTTTATGTTTTTATTAGGCTTGCTTATGGACCAAGGAGAAGAAAACGAGCTCGTAATGTAGTAGCTAATGATCATCTTCCTTTTATTCTTGAGGAACCTCTTGTTGAGCCTGATTTCCATCTAGTGGAGCCATCACCCTATGATAAGGATGTTGAGGTGATTAAGAGCATAATCCAGAGGTATGAAGAGCCTCCCCGTGCCCAAAGTATTGCCTTTTTCCAGCAGATGATAGAGGATGAGTCCAGACCTGATCATCCTTAGTTGAGTTTTAATCCTTGGCCTGAGCCTTTTAGGGTTGAGCCTTGTGTGGTTCCTTCTCCTACCCCTGAGTATGTCCTTAAGTTAGAGGAACCTATGGAAGATGAGGACCTTGAGAAGGATCCTGATGATGAGTTTGAGGAAACCCCTATGGAGTAGGACAAGGAAGAGGAAGAGCGAGATTCACCTTTGATGGAATGCTTCTTGTCCCATTACGAGTAGGATATGCCTCCCAACTTCCTCCGTCATGTTTATACCTGTTTCAGGTATGGTGACCTTGGAGATGAGAGGGGTATAAGTGAGGTTGCATGTGATCTGCTTAGGACTGCTTCCATTTGTTTCAGGAGTGGAGACCCTAGGGCTCCTTGGCCCATTGATAGAGCTCACACTCCTACTGAGGATGAGGATTTCGAGTCGGACTGATGTTCAGATTGGATAAGATTGTTATAGTGACAATCCGGTCATCTTTTGTTCTAGGTAGTTGAGTTGTATTGGTTATATAGGAGCCAGCGTGCCCTTGATTTTATTAAGTTTGTATAGCCTGTTGGATTGTAATTATCTGATGTTATTATTGTCCACTTATGATAAGCCACCATATTTATGTTTACGTTTTTCTTAAACTTGTGTACTCTTAGTTAAACAGAGTGATCCAGAGTAAAGGAATCATCCTGGTTAACCGAGGGTGTCACAAAGTGTATTAACTCTCTCCTTTTAGTTTCTTATCCTTTGGAGTCCTCCCAATGGTGATGAAACCTCACTTTGCCTTATCTCTTCCTCTCAAAGAGTAGCACATTCATAACCATTTCTTTACTTTTCCACCTAATCTATTTCCTTCTCTTAGGTTTCCTTATCCTTAGATTTAGCAATTTCCACCACTAAAACTTCATTTCCACTTCATTATAGTTTTGTCCAACACTTAACATTTTCAAATTTGGATGCTTTTCAAGTGCTTCATATGGAGAATGCCTTGGATCTAGGAGGAGAATCAAGAGGAATCTCCATCTCCTAAGGAATTTCAAGCAAATTCCTAAATCACTTCTACTTAACTAAGGTTGCCCGCTATATGCACCTCCTTGTTCTAGTAATGGCTCTCCAAGAATGCCCGAACTCTTGCTGCGTAACTCTGATGGTAATCTTTTTTCAGGTCTATCCTTTGTTAACCTAGAGTGCATATTTGAATATACATAATGGGAACTACAAAACAATAGGGGTGAGTTTATCTCACTCCAGCCTAGTTGGAAACACATGCAAAAGTGCACCATCTTAAATGACGGGTTTCACACACATACAAACAATTTATTAACTAAGTCTTCATATCACCAATCCATATCATTTTATTACTTTAAGAATCCTCGTTATATAGTTCATTACTGAATTATGATTTCACAATAATAACTCAACCAGTCTCTAATGTAGCTAGTATACAATTATGTACAACTATTATTCAGATTCTTCCTAGATTTATTTTAACATCTACTCATCATCATGTATTCTAAGGTCCTCCTTGACAATTAGGTTAACACTTAACTTATTCTACATTAGCTATCGTATATCAAAAAAAGATCATTTATTATCACCACAACACCAAAGTCATTCATTTCATCAGTAGCATGTTATACAATCACACTAATCAAACATAGACACTCTCAATATCACACAGTTCTTAACCATAATCACAATATGGTTAGTCATTTAAGATGTTGTGCATGAGTCAGATGTATTACTATAACAGCCCTGATTTTTCAGAATAGGAACCCAAGCTCTCGAGACCTTTGAGAGTGCCTTATTGAGTATTTCAGGAGAATTGAGACTTAGGCCTGATCCCTAGATTACCATGAGAATGTGAGAAAGTGAGACTTGAAAGGATATGAGTAATGAACAGCTCAGATTAGATGAAATAAGCCAGTGAGAAAGGTTGTGTTTAATAATGATATTCAGAGAATTTATTGACTTGGTAGTAGTTTAATTAATTATGTTTTATTCGACCTTGAGATTGTTGATGAGATGAATATGTATATCCTTGTTGTTGATGCTAAATCGATGAAATAATGATTGGTGAATGATGTTTAATTTTAGTGAATAATTCTTTTTAGTATAGACAACTACTTGTTTATTTTAGCAATAATTGATTGAGAATGTTTAGATTTATTTAAGAGTCGAGGTAAATTTTGAGGTCAAATAATTGTTAGAGCCCAAGATTTCATAAGACATTAATTAACCCTTTAATAGAGGTAATTAGTAGTTAATATCTTATTTTGATATAGATTGGTTAATGGATTTTATTATTAATAATTTTAATTAATAAAATAATTATATAATGTTTATTTTGATGCCTAATATTGTTTAAAATATGAAATTTTATTTATAATGAAGTTTAGTTAAGAATTAATTGGTTATTTTAATATTTTAATAATAAATGTCACCCGGTTCTTCGGATTTGAACTGTGAGACCCAACCAGAGGCCAGATTCTGACTGTTTGACCTGAGACTAGTGATCCAGTAGGGAAACTAATCCTGTTAGGACCCGCTGTTAGGGATGGAAATGGGCTAGGCCAGGCCGGGCTTTGAAAGGCCTAAGCCTGGCCTATATCAAATTTTCAAGGCCTGAGCCTGGCCTATTAGCCTGTCATAGACCTTTTTTTAAGGCCTGTTATGGCCTGTTTGAAGGCCTGACCTGTTTAAAAGTCTGTTTATAGTGAAACTTTTAAAATGCTAAAACCAACCTAAAAAAAATTTGTGTTCCATTCCCTCCTAATTTTTTTAATTGTAAATTTGTAATATTAATTTATATTATATAAATGTAAATATGTAATATATATATATATATATATTAGTTTATGTTATAAATATTATATATATATATATAACTAATTAACAATTAATTTAATTAAATAGGCCGGCCTGTTGGGCTTTAAAGGTTTTTAGAAAGTCTGTGGCCTGACCTGTTTATTTAAAAAGGCCTTTTTAAAAGCCTAAGATAATGTGAAGAATCAATGGTGTTTGACTTGGCCCAACCGGCCCAAGACCCTTTAACGTCTTCTACGTTTGATCATGCATATACTTTGGGATATCCGATGGCAGGACGGTTAGTCTCTGGTGACTGGTTTCGACATTTTAGGAACTTTTCCTGAAGAGGCCGAAGCCCGGTTCGACTCTATCACCCTCGTTTTCCCATAAGTCAGTTTCTTTAAAAATCACTTTAAAGCCCGACCCGAGCACCTTCAGTGTTTTGGACCCAACTTTGGCATACGATTTTGAAATTGAACGATTTTGATCTTAATCTCTTTGTTTTGAAAAGATCTTCAATCTTCGTTTTTAGCCCTAAACTCCGATTCCCAATCTATCAACCCCAAAATTTAGGATTAAGCGTGTTCACATCAAAATTCCACCGTTTGGACATTTTCCCCTACACATGGTTCAGTAAAAATTTCATAACTCTCTCATACGACCTTCGATTCATGCAAACTTGGTGTTAAAATTTCCATAACAAAATTATCTACATTTTCTATGCAGACATCGAAGGCTCAGTATAGGTTAATGGATCTTTGCAAAAAGCATATTAGATAAAACCCTAAACCCTAAACCCTAAAAAGCATATTAGAGTTTGGATATTCCATTAAAATTTTTAAAAAGTAAAGTTACGATGTAGAATAACGAATAAAGTCGTACTGCAGACATAGTTAGTGATTCGATTGGGTTGTATGATCAATTATAAATTTTTGAGTATCCTTATGTAATTTGTTATAATTTTTTTGATAAACCCCGCTTAATTAAATAAAACCATCTAGAAGTTCCAAGAAAAAATCAACAAGTCATGCGAAAATAAGACGTTTTACCAATTTAATTACAACCACGCTCCGTTTTAAGATTTTACAGCGTTAGAAATATTCTGAGAAAATTACTAAGGTGAGTTTTTATAAATTAAAAAGGAGTTTTTAGAAGGGAATTAATAACCAGAAGAAGGATTAGAAATAATAAATTTCAAGTAAGATATATTATAAATAAAAGAAATAGAAAGTTTAAAGTATTTTCTTTTCAGGAAAAATATGTTATTAAGTATTAAATAGAATTTGGAGAAAATAATATTTGGACTTAAAAAGAGTAATGAGATTTGGTAAGTTTTGATAAAATATTAAAGAAATAATGAGTTTTAAATAATATGTTAGAAATCAAATAAAGGAAATTCTAAGGCATCTCATAAGAAAAATGTATATGCCATTGATAATTTGGGTTACTAAGCCAAAATTAAAAATAACAATTATATACTATAAAACTAAAAAGAAGTTGATAGGGAATTAATAACAAGATTTAGTGGCTCCAACAAAATATTGATTTTTGAGTAAATTATAAAGAAAGACTTATAATATAAACATTAGACTGTTAAATGAATATTTATGATAATAACTAAGTACTAAGAGAGTTTGACTTATATGAAAAGCAAGTAGTAATTTAGAGACAATGACAAATTTTATAAATATATGCTTAATAATTAAGAGGACCCAGGAATAACTAGAACCAATACCTAGTGAATGGAAATAATAGTCTAAGGAGTGTAATACGAACTTTTAAGTTAATCCAATAAAAGTAGTAATTAGGATTAAATAAAAACTTATTAGCTTGTTAGTAGAATTAAAAGAAAAGGGTTATCTCAAGAACTAAAGGTAGTGATTAGGAAAGAACATAATATAGATAACTGAGGCATGTAAAATATGTTAGGTAGTTAAATGAAAGGGAGTAACTAAGGTGATTTTGGATCAATATGAAATAAGAATTTATATTAGAAATGTTAGAATTAAGTGAGAAGTGGAAATTGATAACATGGTGGTGACGTGAACACTAAGAAGATTTAATAAGTTAAAAGGAAATGTTACTGAGAATAAGGGTTTAAAAAAGGAAGGAACACTTATGTTTGTACTATCTAGTGAGGCCTAAATACCGACCTAATTAGAATATGAACAATTTAAGGACAAGTCAACTCAGTGACGATAAGTAAGAGACGATGAAAGATATTCTGGTCATCTTAAATAAATGTAATAGGCACCTTTAGGGGGAATAAGTATAACTATCCAATGACTAAAGTATGTACTAAAATAGATCACCTAGGTAATACACTTACTAAATATTATTTGATAACTAAAAATGAGTCAGGAATAAAAGAAGTTATACTAAGGATACACTTTACTAGTAAGGATAATTGATTAAGGAGGTGATCAAGATAAATAAGCCTGGAATGTGTGTTCATAAGTAACTATTCTTAAAACACTTATAAGAACACATCCATGAGAATGATTATATCATAGTACTATATAAAATAGCTGAATAATCTGTCTGAATGGTATATTTGATAATTAGATAAGAATGTTTAGAAAATAACTATGTATATTAGGGGTACTAATTACTATCAATAAAAACGAATCGATAAAAAGGCAATTAAGATAACTAAAGCCAACATACGTATACATAAAATTGTTAGTGTATGCACTACAAGCTATTAATATATCAATTTTAACTTATCAAAAAAATTAATATTTTCAGTTTTAGACTAATTTTAATGCTATTTATCCTGGAATAATAGGTCATATGAGAATTATTCCTAAAACGTCCCTAATCAAGTATTTACATGGGGACATGTAAATACATTAAGATTAGTGTGTGAATGTACTGATGATTTGATCTCACAAATCATGGATATATGATATCAAGTCTTTACACGGGTACACATTAAGAGTAATGTTGTACTGGACAGGCCCACCATGAGAACGTTGCATGGATCGTTACATGAGTGTCATAAACGGTTCTCAATGTGATAATGGTATGTAGTCCTTCGACCTGAAGTCACTACGATTTCTACATAAGGAGTTTATTATTTTAATACAATCAAACGTTATCTGTAATAAGATGACCATAAAGATTGTGATTAGGCAATAGACAAATTATGTAGAGGAATGTGAGTGATGTAAATGGAATTTGTATCTCCTATGTGACAGGAGTGATATCTATGGGTCACTTGATGGAATGAGACTAACAAAATGCATGGCTATGCTAGGACGAATAAATATTAGATATTTATTCTGTAAAGTCTACTCTGGTATCAAGTAAAATGAATTGGGCCATACAAGGATGACAACGACCATGCCTTGGGCCCAATTAGATATCATGACAAAAGGAATAAATATATAAAATAATTATCACTTATAGGTCATGTCAATGATAAATAATATTCGGACGTAATGATGTATTGCTAGATACCGCTCTTATTTTATATTAATAATAAAATAGTTTATTATTAATATAACTGAATATTTTACCTATAGGGTCACACACATAGAGTAAGCCCACCAGAGGATAGTTTTATTTTAGTTGGACGAAAAATAAAACTATTTGGGCCTAACTCATTTAGAATGAGTCAGGAGCCCAATGTTTAATGAGAGCTCAGGTCAAGACCTAAGCCTATATATAGAGCATGAGATGCTCATAGGCTGTTGCTCAGAAATTAGATTACACTAAAATTTCGTACTAGCATTCGTATCTTTGGTTTTCTTGTGGGAGTGCTCGTGTGGACTCCTAAGGGCGAAGCTACAATTGCTTTGATCGAGGAACTCGTTGTGCGTCTACAAGAGGTAATCCCTAAACCTAAATTTTTAATTACATAATGCTTTGAGACATTGTATTTGCAATCCTTATTTTTGGGAATCCTTTGTGTTTCCGCTACCTGACCCTGATGGGATTCCCAACAAAAATAAGCGTCTACACTTAGTCACTTACAAAACCCCATTCATGAATATGCTCGTGTTAGGATGCGTGATCCATTACTAGGGTAATATATAGGATGATTGTTATATGATGAATATTATGTATGGTGACTGTGATGCCTATATAATGAATGTTATTTGTAATGATTTCTATGTGATTATGTACATGGATGTATGTGTGCTAGTTATGTGATGGACATTTATGACGAAATACATGATGAGCGTGGTATAATGAATTGTATGATGAATGAATGGAATTTGCATGATGCATTGAATGAGTATGTTGAGATGGATAAGAAAAGCATAAAAGATAATGTATCTCGGTAGGGATCCTGAGGTGACTGATTTTTGAAAAATAATATGATGAGATTGAGATTGGATCCGATATGATGATGGGCACTGCGGTGCCAATATTACCCTGAGATTTTATGGATAATCAAAACCCATTTCATTCCTAATTATCAGGTGAGCAGTGTTGTGATTTAAGTAATATAAAAAGAGTAATGAATGAAGAAAAATGTTTAATTGAGGATTTTATGAAACGAATCCGATGTTAGGAATGAAATGGAGTCTCTGAAAGGACCCTACCAATGACTAATGAATTAATAAAAGAAGATATATTTGTGACATGCATCATGTGTATATGACTTGATATGGACTAGAGTCATGGTGACAGGTACGTTGAAGAATATAGGGGTTCGATCCCTGAGATTGGATCTTGGGAGTTTAACGAGAGGAGGCCCCCAATGGCTAGGCGGTAGTGCCCTGACGCCGGGCATACCATGCAATCCTGGAGCACTTCGACTCAGGCCGGTATCCTAGACTGTGGAGAGCCAAGTCCCATTATGATATGATGATATGTGTTTTGGATCCATGATATTGGGATTGTGAGTTCATGTGTACCCTATGTTATGATATGGGGAGTTGGTGTAATCCGGTCACTCTAGTATGGAAACGTTATGTCCAGAGGTAGCCTGGGCAGGACAAATTTTGATATGATATGATGATGAGAATTGGGTCCACATACATCATGATGGCTAAAAGAAGAGATTGAAATTAATGAAATGGAACTCATACATTGCATTATCTTATCTGTGTGAGTTTGTGTTTGATTACGATTGAATTAACATCTATGTATAAAGTAATTGGTGGTGAGGAGGAGAGCATAGAGGAATGTGTTCAGGGGCAATTTTGATGAGACTAAATTAGAATAGAAGACTTAGAAGAAAATTGAGTAGGACTCTCGTGGTGAGGATATTAATGTATGAAAACCTAATTGGATTATGTGGGAGGGACGTCAGTGATGACGACTCTCCGATTGTTATAGAGGTGGAGACTCACCCTTATGCTATTTTTCAGACCTCCGGTTAGATTATACACCGTAGAAATTAATGCAGATTTCATATCGAGGATCAACCAGACTTCTTGGACTGAAGACAAATAGGATAGGTTATTTTATTTTCTTTTGTGGGTGCCTGCGTGCCCCTTTCTTCAACATGTACAATTACCATTATGACCATGTATTATATACGATTATGTTGTGTATAAGGTATACTTGTTCCACTAAGTTTTTTTGTAGAAAAAAAAACTTCCATATTTTTCTAAAACTCGTAACGTCTTAGTTGACCATGATAATCTAGTGGAAGAGATTGTCCTATTTAACCGAGGGTGTTACATTTTATGATTATCTTATCATTAAGTATTTCATGAATGTGAATGAGGGCCCTTAGAACATCTTACTCATTAAGGTCGTCCTGTTATAGTATAATACTGAGGACAACACATCTGTACTAGCGACCAGAGCTCACCAAGTTTGCCAAAAATATATATAGACACATAAATCCAAAAATTTATAATTGTGATCACACCCCAGAAGGAGGAACTAAAACTTGGCTCTATACAATCATAGGAACACCCGTTTGAGTCAAAGTACCATAGGGTTACCACGGGCGGCCCGACATCGGGTGCTACATTGGGTTCTCCAGGTGTCTGCCATGTTGGTACCCCCAAGACCCTTTTACTTTGTAGGTCACAACGATCACGTCCTCTGGTGTACCCCAATTGTATGCTCTAGTATTGAGTTTGAATTCAAAATCTTTCAATGTAGATGATACATGTATAATACACATTCATAATACCTCCATATTTATCAATCCTTATTAACGTCACCGAGTAAGGTCCTACCTCGATAAGTCCTTTATCCTTAATGCCAAGTTAGAGTCTTACTAAAGAATCTTCTCTACACGACTTCTTTGTACTTACATTCATTCTCTAGTTTGTTTACTCATACCTTTCTAAAATAGTTATTACTATTGTCTTAAAATTGGCTTTTATAAAATTACACATATCTATAAGATATACTTAACGCACTTCCTGAGATCAGGTGACTATTATTTCTTTTCAAAGATAAATTTCTATACGAAAGTAATTCTTAGTTAACTGATGTTCTTAAATCTTTGAAAATTATATATATATATATACTTATATTCTTATACTCAAGTTCTTAATCCTCATTGGGAGCATGCGTTACTCGAAGTTAGGGTTTAAGGCTCAAAGATGTCAAAAATTTACCACTTTATCCTTGGATTGCTATGGTGAACTTCGTCCCGTAATATTCATTGCTACAAAACTTTGTTCCTTAGTCTTAAAGTTCAAGATTTTTGGACTTACTCATATATTCAAATATTCCTCCAAAATTATTTATTTTAACATACTTCTCCTAAATTCCAAGGGTAATAATCACCTAAAACTCTTCTTATAAAATTGTCTGTTTGTCAAAACTTATAAATTTTAATACTTTTACTTAAGAAAATTTGAACTAATTAATTTAGAAATCCAATTTGATCCTTCTTCCAATTACTATTCATTAGTATAAAATAATTTATCTTTTCTACTTAAAAGTATCAGTCTATAATTTCTGGTTTAATTAATCCCCAACCTTGTTATCCCTTAACGTTCTCTTGATTGACAATTAAGAACAAAGTCTTATGAGTTACTTGATTTTGTGAATCTCAATCATCGTTATAATTCAAGGGTACTTTTATATCAATATACATATCTCACTATATGCCATCACACCTTATCATTTCTTATCATTCCTATTAACAGTTACTCATCACAGACCTTACCAAGACTTCCATTTTAATTCAATCATAATTTAATTCTAATCAAATCATCAACAATCATAACAGCAAGTTCTTATGCAACATGTAGTTCATATATTGCAATACAATTTACAAGTTCACACCAAATTTTACACGTAACATCATACACTTAGCCATAAGTCCTCAAGAAATCATATATTTATGCCAATACACGTGTGTATATATCCTTATAGACGCATCGTAATTACTATAGATTATCAATCTTTCTCATTTCAATTATCAATCTTGTTGGAGAATTTGCAAGAGGTCTGAAGCAGCTTTTATCTTGATAAAGCATGAGGTTAGAGTCTGGTTGATGAAGGTTGCCTTGAGGAGAAGACTCTTACACATTCTTGATGCTTGTAGTATGGCTTGATGAGTCTGGGTCTGGTCCGAGTCCATATGAGCTTTTTACATTGAAGAATATTCCCAATTCATGTTTTCTTCTATGATGCATTTTCTTCTTTGTTTCACGAGACTTGTGCTGTGTAGAAGCTCCCATTTGTTTCATAGTCCATGCTTTGTATTCTGAAACACCTGGATAGACTATCAAATCTTAACAATTTTTGACTCACTTAAATTAGAATACTAAATGTTGGTTATCAACAAATCTAGGATTTCTTCAGAAGTCTTTTTGATTCTAACATGTGGCATCTATATGATTCATCGTTAGTGGGTTGAGCTTTATTGATGCAAATTCATCGGATGATGATTTTTATGGCACCAATCGTTAAAAAGTAATATACTTGTATCGTTCCCACAGGGATTGAGGTAATTACCACAACCAAGGACTGATACTAGCTGAACCAAACCAAAAATATGAACAATTCATGAAATATTCTTTAAGTTTTTGATTTAATATTTTTGTGCTTTTTCAAATTACGATTACAAAATCTAAGATAGGTGATTTAAGAAATAAAACATTGATTTAAGATTAGGTTAGAACTAGCTTCAACTATCAATATCAGTAAAACTCAATGGATGGAGAACAATTCCCTAAATTACAACATGCACAACTTCATAGATGACTAATCCTTAATTCCTTAGGTGATTAATGCTAATCTAAATGCAAACAAACCTAATTCCTGAGATTATTATGTACACTGAAACCTAATATGAAATTAAGAGAATGAACTCTAATTATTCACCTAATACATTAGGCCTAAAGTAATTAGGTAGTAAGGAGAATACCTGAGTTCTCAACCATGATTCCTCTCTGGAGAAAACTCAAAGATAAATCTAAATCCTCCAATTCAGAGTTGAAAGCCACTCTTTGCTGTGTTCTACATGCTTAAAGATAGAGAACACTCCAGCCACTGAATTAAACTTCCATTGAAGCTTTTGCTATTCCCAACCTTATGGATTTAGCAATCCATGGAAGGAGAAGAGATGAAAATGAAGTTGGGGTTCATAGTAAAATGCAGAGAAAATAGAGAGAAGAATATATATATATATATATATATATATATATATAGAGAGAGAGAGAGAGAGAGTAAACTTGAAGAATGAATTTTTATTATTAATTTATATGTATAATTAACTTCACTAAAGCAATTTATACCCTTACAATAATTACCAACTTAATCCCGAAATCTACCCTTACTAATTTACAAAATAAATAGAAACATAAATTAACTAAATTACAACTAAATTTCAAAATGGAAAACTGTTTCCCTCGCAAATACGCATAACCACGTCCATTACCAGCCTTAGCACACTGGTTTCCTATCTGGGAGTTACCCTCTAAATGGTCATTTACGCGTAGGTACGGTCAAGAGCAGCGTTAGCACGCTGGCCCTCTAGTTGGTTCTGAGGTCTTATTCTCCACCCACGCATAGGCACGGTCATGACCAGCGTTAGCATGCTGGGTCTCTGACTTGACTCTCCTTTCCAAGCTTCATTTGCGCGTAACTACGGGCGATGTCGTCGTAGGCACGCTGATTTCCTGGAGTGGCGCCTGATGTTTTCTAATTCCAGCGTAAATATGGGTGTAGAGGTAGCGTAGGCACGATGGTCCCCTAGAGCTTGGTTCCTTAAATGCGCATAGATACGCCATGCCACAACGTCAGTACGCTGGCATTTTGGTTCTCTTAGACTTGAGCGTAACCATTCAACCTTGGTACGCTTGTCTCTATTAACCAAGTGGCCTCAATTACTCAAGCGGGGGTGAATTGAGTATTAAAAATTTTGCTTTGGAATGCTTTTGAATATGATTCTTTTGCAATCAATTTGTTTAATTTACGTAATAGTGACAATAACAAGTGATTACAACACCAAGTTAAGTACGCAACAATTTATCATACAGTTTAAGTGCACAAATATAAAGAGTTCAAGGATGACAGAGTTACAAAGCGATGTACGAGTTCCACCACTCCGGTGTACGTCTCGCCTTCAAGCAAACCACTTGAAGGATTCCACTATTGAAGATTTGAGATACAAGGCTTTGAGCAATTGCATCTTCCTAGTGTCCCACACTCAAGAACTCAATCCTCACAAGCAAAAAGGGAAACCCATCCAATCTCACAATCTCTCAATAATCAAGGTTGAACCCAAACCTAAACTCTCAGATTTTGGTCAATGATTTTACAAGAACAACTTTCTAATATAGTGGATATACAAGTTTAAGCACTCAAGATGTTACCTCTCTAATAACTCTCAATATATGCAAGTGAAAAATAAAGAGAGCTGCTGCGAAGAGAAAAGAAAGCAGAATGTAATGTTGTTGGTATTTTGTTGGTGTGTTTCACTACTTCAACCCTTCCTCTATTTATAACCTTTCGAAAGCATGGAGCCGTTTCAACTTGATTTCAATTTATTCCTTTCGGCATAATGGAGCATGACGCTTCAATTTAAAAGCTGTAGTGCTGCGTCGTGTTGTTTCCACTAAAAGATTCGATTCATCAATAATTCGGAATCGATTCATTGTATTCAAATTTGAATTTTCAGATGCATGAATAGATTTAAGATTCTCATGAATTGATTCAAAAGCCTCTGCTTGCTGTTCAAAAAGCGTATGAATTGATTCAGAGGTTCAATTTTGGTCCTGACAGGTGCATGAATCGATTCAGGCTTTATTTGAATTGACTTAGAGGTTCAATTTCATGTGTGAATCGATTCAGGCAATGGTTGAATCGATTCAGAGCTTTAGAATCGCATGTGAATTGATTTAGAGATCTGTGTTTTACATGTGAATCAATCAGAGGGTTGTAGAATCGATTCACAAGCCTGTTTCTTCATTTTCCATGTTTTGTTGACATTTTCTGAACATGTAGATCCTTTTTCATTTGATGGTCATTTTTCTTTTATTTTTGGATGTTCATCAATATATTTAATCCTGTCCTTTAAATGTTATTCATGCTTGAACTCTTTGTCATTATCAAAACCTGTTTAAACATATAAACATATTCTCCCCCTTTTTGATGATGACAACCAATGTGCATTTCTTTGGGTGTTAGTTTTATAACAATTATAATTCAAAGGTTTTGACAAACAAATCTCCCCCTTACTAATGCAATTTGATACTACTAGATAATATGCCATTTGTTAATATCACTTGTTGATTACTAGTAAAAATACAATTATTTAGATACCACATGTTGATATAAAATTAATCATTCAGATACCACTGTTAAATCAATTGTTTGAGAAAGGGTAAATTATCAGAGCATAAGCATAGTGACAACATAAACAATTTGTAATAATCACTCTGAGTGCTATCTATTCTCTCCCCCTTTGGCTATGGGCTCGTTTGTTTAAACTTATTTTAAGAGATTATAAATTTTGACGTGTTTGTTTAAAGTTTTAAAGATAAGCAGAAGCTGAAAATAAGCTGATTTTAACTTATTTTAAGAAGCAACTCTAATCTGTTTATTAAAAAAGTGATTATAAAAAAGCATTTTTTATAATCACTTTTTTAATAAGCTTAAACAAACGCGCCCTATATATTTTGTAATATTCTCTCGCCCTTTAAATAATATTTTCTCCTCCTTTGGCATCATCAAAAACAAAATAGAAAATTTTCATTCATTAATAAGGACATGGCTTAACATAGAATTTAACAAGGAATTTAAAATTCATAAGAACAAGATTTAACAGGGGAAATTTAAAAGAGTGAGCTATAAAGCGAGATAGTGAACTAAGGTTGGGGAAAACGAAGGGCAGCAATTTGTTGAGACAGATCTTCATAGTGTGCATTCATGTCATTTTCCAATCGATCGAATCGTTGATCAAAAGTATCGAAGCGATGAGAAATGGCATCAAAACGATGATCGATATGTTGAGTGAGTCGAGCAAACAACTCCTCAGAAGATGGTGCAGCAGGCTGAGCAGGTGCTTGTGCAGCTTGTTGGTCATGTTCAGCAAGAGCTTCATCATCATTATGTTGGTTTTGTGGAGAATAATGCCACTCGTCAAGCCGGTTATACCAACCCATTTTTGTAAGATGTTGTCCACCAATTAGTCCTTTCGGACCAACCAACTCCTTCACTTTGTTTGAGAGATCAACGTGAAAGTGACGAAGTAGTTTAGTGATGAGAACGGCATAAGGAAGGCGAGTAAGATTTTGGGCATCAAGCATGTGTTGCGTTACTAACTCAATCCAATTAATCTCTTTTTGATGTAACATAGCCCAAAGCAGAAGGATTTGAGTTTCACTTACTCTTGCATTATTGCTTCCTTTGGGGAGTAAGACCTTGACCAAGCAATAATGAATTAAGCGATGTTCCATGTCCAATTCACCAATAGTGCTTGTTGAGAAGGATGACAAGCTCAGAAATTCCCATGTCCAATTCACCAATAGTGCTTGTTGAGAAGGATGACAAGCTCAGAAATTCCCTTGCAGCTAATGAATTGTAGTTCCACTCCAGAGCGGACGTTTTGCCAATGAAATCAACGTTGCTCGATGGAAGTTTGCCAACTAAGTGTAGGATTTGATTTTTCCATTTTGTTATCTTTTTATTCTTACTTTAAAGGGAAAATGCTAAACTAACAATTAATTAGTATAATTACATAATTGACAAATACTTTCTTATTTACCTTTAAACTTAATAATTAAACTCAATCTTTCACATAAATTAGGGATGGATATTAACAATTAATTAAATCTTTTCAAGACTTATCATTATCAGATTTTTAATTAACTTTATTCGGGGAATAAAATTACTAGGTTTCAAATTTGAGGACATAATTTTTAGTTGCACCTGTTATATTATTTTCAAAAACCTTTTAGGCTAAATTGCATCTCTAATAAATAAATGACATCATTTGAAGATATTATCTTTACTATTGTTACTGATACATATCTTTTTTCGTTGAGAAGTTGATTAGGCTTTCTACCATTGTTGTTGCCTATGAGTATTCTTTAATCAAACTAAAAAACGGACCGTAAGTTAATGTAAACGAGTAAACATAAGATCATCTCCACCATTAATTGCACGTTATAAACAATGTGTTAAACTGGCCTCAGATAATTCAGCACGTCATTATCTACAATAAGATAGTCAGCCAATGTCGACAATATCTCAATACATCACGGGCCACACCCACTCTAATATATATATATAATGTTGAGGATGTAGTTTGAAAAATAATCTTTCAAATGGTTGTTGTAGATTCAAATTTTGAGTATATTAAAATCTAAAGAGATAAAAAGAGAAAAGATGGATGTATACGATAATAATGTGATTAATAATGTAATAAAAATAGAAACAGTGAGATAAAAATAAGTAATTTTTTTCTATAAAAAAAGTGCTATAGTATATTAATATAATTGTAGCGAAAAGAGAATTGGCAAGTTTAGAAATTTATTTAAAATTGAAAAAAGTACAATGCGTCAATTTGGGTAATTAATTTTATCACATTTTGTACTGCTCATAATCTATTTTTTCCATGATATATTGATATATAAGTGCACCCAACACTTCAAAAAATTAACAAATGCATGATTAGTCAATGCATTTATTTCAACAAGTCAATATATCAAATTTCAAGAGAAAGACATTTTGTATTTGTGAAAATAATCAAACACTATACTATTAATTAGAAAATAATAAATTGAAAGAAATAAGATATAATTTCCCACTGTAATCTGGAAGAGCAGATAATTATAGAAATGGAAAAAATCGAATATAATTCATGGGGCCCCCTAAGTAATCACCCAGAGGAAAAATTATGACCGTTTTAAAATTTTTAAAGATCTCATGTTCTAATTATGAAACTTAAGCTTTTTAGGTTCTAATATTTAAAAATATAAACATAATTTTAGTAAAATTCTGATCTAAATTTATAGATTTCTAAAATACCTTTAATAATTGAAGAGTCCGTACAGAAAGTCTGAATGCTCATATAGTTGAGAATCATACTTTCCAGCAGTTGAGCTTGAATTTTAAGCGATCATCAGTGGGAGTGATCTCTTATTCCAGAATAATAGGCAAGATGAGGGAAATTAAGAACACAAATTTGGACACCCACAAAGTGGCCCTCCATTAATGTCGAAGTAGGAGAACTGCGAGCAAACGCGAATTTATACCGTAAAATTACACTAATGTGTCGGCGGATAAGGCTTTTTCTCTTGATGCCCAAGCAAAATGAGTCAAAATGACTACCTATTGTAACCTTGTACTTTTCAAACAAACACGCGTTAGATATTTATTAAACTGGTAAGAGGCGTACTTTTAAAAGAAAAACATCTTTATATACCATAAATTTCAAAAGAAAAGAGTCTTCTTTAAAAAAATTGTTCTTTAATATAAAACTCTTTTTTAAATTTTAATTTTATTAATTATTTTTATTTAAATATTCTATATTAATGTATAACTTTTATTTAAATTAATATAATAATAAATGACATATCTCAGTTAGATTATTTATCTCTCCAATGATAATTGGGTAGTAAAGAAGAGAGACTAAATGGAGAGACAATAAGTAAAAAAAATTTAATGAAGAGTGATAATCACTTTAAGGACAATTTTGGGAAACTACTGCAAATTTCAAAAAAAATTAATGATTTTAATTAAATTAACCAACTTCTTTAACATGTGTGAATTAGATAAAATGGTCTTATATTTAGGGACAGAGGTAGTATAAGTTAACATAATTAATTATGTTGGAAGGTGAATACGGATGAACCTATTTTATCTCGTCTTTAACCCATGAAATATTAGGTGAGAATGGCTTGACCATCTATCAAAGGCGGATTGAAAATTTTAACGTGTTTCGTTTTGATGGTGGGTTAGCAGGTTGACCCACAAAGCTTTAAAGAATTAAAAAAATTAAAAGTGTTTAGTAGCAGGTTGATGAGTTGACCCGTTTAAAATATATATATATACAATAATTAAAATTAATAAAAATTAATTAACTTCTTATTTGTAAGAGGTAAATAAGAAAAAGTTTATTATAAACTAGAAAATACACAAAGTAATATGCTACTAAAATGAATTTTTTTAAAAAAAATAACTCATTGGCCTGTCGAGTTGGCCTGCCTTGCTAAAAACTTATCACGATATGGTGCGAGGTGGGTCGGGCGGGGTCAAATTTGGTATAGTTACAAAATAAATTTTCCTAACCTGTCAAGTCATTTTCAAGGCGGGCCAAGCCGTCAAACTCAACTCACTTTAACATCCCTAATCATTTTATCCCTCTGTTTAATTATGATTTATGTATACATTAATTCACACATTATTGTTCAAAATTCAAATAAGTTTACAAGACATAATTGAACATATTTTCACAACAAGAAATTGATAGTGAGAGCTAGGACATAATCCCATGTTTAAGGAAAAACACCAACGGTAAAACCCTTAGGTGTGTGAAATATTTTCATGTTAATTCCTCTTATGTTAATCAGCATAGGACCATGATTTAGACTCCCTCATATGATGTAGGACATAATGTCTCATGTCATTTGTGATGCAAAAAAAAAGCATGGTCACGCTTAATTCCTAGCCTTTTTCATCCTACCAATATTATTATTGTTATTATTACCATTATTTTTATTATTTAGCATTTATTATTGTAACTATTAATTATAATTATTTATTATTATTATTATTATTTGTAATTATTATTTATTATTATCATTATTAACACATGAGAATAGTATAAATAAATAAAATACACTAAATAAAACTAAATAACAATAATAAATAAATATATAAAATGTTTAAATAAAATAAAATACAAGCAAAACAAAAAAAACTAATAAACCCAATGTCCATGGCGAGGGTAACAATGGGTCAAGTGGGAGCGTTACTTGGACAGAGGCACTATCAGGTTTGGGATGAGGGCCTTGGACGGTCACTTTCTATTGAGGCTAATGACGACATTGTTGGTGTTCCTCCTTCTTTACCCGTAAATGACCCACCATGTTGTGCTTGAGTTAGGATAGCCATATGGGTTTGCAACTAGTTGAACTACGCCTACAACCGATTATGCTGTGTTAGTTGACCCTTAATGTTCTATAACTCTTCCTGAGGCGTGTCACCTCCAGATTTGCACTAAGGCTCAACACCAATGGAAGGGGAAGGCTGCATCATCAAAGATGATCATTAACAAACATTGGAGGCTAAGCAGTTGGTGTCATAAAGGAGACCATGGTGCCACCCACCAACAATATTTGTCTAAAGCTAATTCCTCGTAGCTACCTCAAGAAGCTGACCTCCAAACTCGTGCTCAGCCAGATGCGAATTGTACTCCTCCTACCCATTAATACATCAAAAGTTGTGAATAATGTAGAGCTAGTTAAGTTTGAAATAGAATTAAAGTTAACTACAACTAACAATAGTCAGATGCTAGCGCTTATTAACGAAGTCCCCTTTACCCAATTGTTTTTGGTGAGTCGCCAGAAATAACTTAGTTGAGTTGACAAACCGTTAGCACATCCACCTACAAAAAAGTAATTAAACAACTTAATAATTATTAAATTCATATTGTATAAAACAAATAAATAACTTACCATCAATTCGGCAATGTCAACATGTGATCGACAATCGTGGTGTGTAGCAAACTAGTTGTATCACTATTCTAGTTGCGTTTATTGCACTCCCGAACCACCTAATATCCAGGCTTTATAGAGTGAGTAGCCCAGCTCATGCAGCCTCCATAATCCACACAGGACGATAGAGATTTGACAAACAAGGCCCCTTTTACAGGCCTTTCTTATTAAGTCACTAAGGCATTTCTTCCCAACCTTTGCGAACACGACCTTTATCGTATCTTTATGCTTAGGAACAAAAATCACATCCTTCCACAATTGAAGAAACAATATATAAAACATTAAAAAATATAAACATTAACAAATAAAAAGTAAAAGTAACTTCAAGACACTTCCTTCACCATTGTTCGATCGCATCCTTAGGAACAGATGTTTGGTCCTTCCACGATCCATGGAAATATGATTGAATGACCTTTCCCAACTTAGTAGTATCTTTATTCTTCGTGTTAAAATGCCACTTTAAAACAAATAATTTTCAATCTTAAAAGTAAAAGAATATTAAATATTAAATTTAAATATACATAAATTTAAATATAAAGTACTTACCCTTTTATAGGGGTAAGAATTATCTTCCTGGAAGTGTCCTTCACTACAAAATACTTGCTCTAGAGCTAAATCCTCTAAATATCCATAGGGTTTGAAGGACCCATACCTGGATCCCCAAACTCATCCTAATATTGAAGATGATCCTGCCACTACTCCTAGGGGTAATCACTACCTGAGTTGGAGCTGGAGCTCTCAGGTAGGTTGTCATTAGTGTCTCAAGCGATCTCAACACCAATGTTCTCACGGGGGAGAAGTCCTCCACTGAGGAGTCCACATCATCCGGATGACAGGCCTAGGACGCATGTCTCTACTAGTAACAAGTTGATTTTCACATGTACAAATTGTGTTTTTATGTTGAAACAGATTTTGATTATGACAAACAAAGTGTTCAAGAAATGAAGCAATACATAAATTTGAATGATATACAAGAAAATTGATGATCAGGATCAAGAACTGTGTAAAATACTATCAAAAAGGACCAAAACATAATTAATTTGAAGAGGAACAGCTCCAGGAATCGATTCATGAAGCTAGGAATCAATTCATATGCTTTTGAACACCTAGGAATCGATTCATGAAGCTAGGAATTGATTCATATGCATTAAATCACCCAGGAATCGATTCAACACATCAAGGAATCAATTCATGCACTCTTTGGAAGCTAGGAATCGATTCATTACTCAAGGGAATCGATTCACACGTAATTCTACACCCAGGAATCGATTCATGCTTGCCTGGGAATCAATTCCTCACTCCAGGAATCAATTCGCGCGCTGTTTTTGATAGAGAAATCAACTGAATGAATCAATGCACACCTGAAATCATGGACTGAATCATGGAAACATTGTTGATTAAATTATGGAATGTTTTAAGGCAGTACGGATTTTCAGGGACAACATTACGCATTTTATAAAACCACTACACCGAAGGAAATTATTTTAATGAGAACGGAGCGTCCTCCTGAGGCTATAAATAGAAGAGAAACAGAAGTATTTCAGCACACCAAGCAACGCATTCCTTGCCTTCTCCTCTGTTCTCTCTTATTTCTTTGGCTATTAACTCTCTGTTAAATTTTCTTTGTAACTATTTTTTAAGAGTTAGATTATGAGAAAAATTATTCCGTGCTAAAATTTGTGTATCCACTCTATTGGAGAGTTACCTTTATAATCTTAAACACCAAAATTCCTAGAACTTAGGTTAGGTTTCAACCTTGTAAATTGAGAGATTGAGAGATATGGTGGGGTGCCCTTGTACTTGTGAAAATTGAGTTCTTGAGTGTGGGACACTAGGAAGTTACAATTACTCAAAGTTTGTATCTCTAATCTCCAATAGTGGAATCCTTCAAGTGGGTTGCTTGAAGGCAAGACGTACACCGGTGTGGTGGAACTCGTATATCGGTTTGCAATTTCTCTTTCCCAACACTCTTTTATAATTATGTATTTAAATTGCTTGCTTGATTTTGTGTTTATAACTTGGCTGTTAAATTCATTTAAAACAAGTTGTATTAACTCTTAATTGAATATCCTTACTATTTATTAAGTGTTCATTAATTTGTCTTGCATATAACTTGTTATTACTTGCTATTAATTTTTACCATCTTTATTAAGTATAATTATTAAAGAATCAATTTCAAAAGTATTCCAAGGAAAATTTTTAATACTCAATTCACCCCCCTCTTGAGTAATTGAGGCCACTTGGTTAACGCAAATCACTTAGCTAAAGCATTTTCTTCTTTAAGCCACCAATTATCAACAACTTCCATAAACCCTTCTGATGATCATCTCCTACATCATTCATCTAAAAATATATAAAATATTAAAAAAGAAGTAAAAATAATTATAAATTAATTTTGAGACTATCTCTACCTTATTTTACTTGTGATGTGGTTCCTAAATTTTACCAGGTCGTTGCCCAATATTGACATTAAATAGGTCAAAGTTAACCATGACTTGGGATATAATGGCTCTTCTAAATTTCACCTCTCCATGTTCAGTACAAACCTAGTAGTTAGGTTTAAAACAAAACTTATACCAGTGAAATATTACCTTACTTTTGCTAAAAATCTAACAACACCAAACTTGTATTGGTGAAATGTTACCCCACCTTATAATGCACTCTAGGTGTTTTCTCTTTTGGATCTAGCCGTATGAAAGGAGGTAGAATGCACTTCCATCAACAATTGAAGCTTAAAAATATGTTGCATACTTATAAGCCTTAACCAAAACATCAAAGGACCAAAAGAGAGAAGAAAATGAGAAAATGGAAGAAGAAAGGAGAGAGAAAGGTGCTACTCATTTAAGATGAGCTAAGATTAAATAAACCAAGTGATGATCCACCACAAGAAGGTTCTCTTTGATAAGGATATCAAGAATCCCTAACTTTAAACAAATAGGTCCTAGAGAGAATTTAAGAGCGCTCCTAAAATTATAAACTATGCAAATGATTCAAATGTACTAAATGATAGGGAAATACCTTTATTTGTAAACATTTACCTAGACTTAACCTAAGTGGGATTGCTAACACATGTTTCTGTCCGACCCAAAAATCAGGAATCCAAAAGAAACATGTCTGTTTAAAATGCCCTAATCACTGTGTGATTCAATTTTTCTTTGGAAAGACTTTCCATGGTGAGATTTGAGCCTAAAAGGATAATTCATTAAAAATTTTAAACCTGTGTTTTTCTTGGTTGAGTAAATCTCATAGTCATTGATATTCTAGAACTTGTTTTTCAACCGATTCAAAATGGTTTTTGATTGCATATTGTAGGATGATAAAGGCACAATTCACTACTACAAAAAATACTTTTAACACCAGATTTTTAGGGGGTGTGTAAGTGCAGAAGTGTTAAAAATCAAGACAATTAACACCGAATATTTTATCCATTTGTCCGGTGTTAATTACTACTTTTAACACTAAACTTATAAAATATCCGATATTGTTTATTCATTTTAACACCAGACTTTTTAAATATCTGGTGTTTTTTATTCATCACAACACCAAACTTTTTTTAAATATTCAGTGTGAAATATTTTTTTTCACACCAGATAGTTCCCATACCATTTTATCTGGTGTTAATTATACTTATTAAAAATATTTTTAACATCTATATATTTATTATAACCAGTGTTAATTTTATCAAATTTAACACCAGTTTCAGAATTTAGCTGGTGTCAAAAGTTCCTGCTTTGAATCCTTTGTTTATTCTTTTTTGACTAAACACCCCAGTTAGTCCCTGATTCTAGTGGCGTCGGACACTTAGGTCTTCCTGTTAGTAAGTTAGTCCCATTAGTCACCCATGTTTATCATCGTCGGACAGATAGGTCCTTGTCGTTAATAGAGTGTAAACGTTCGTTAGAGTTAGCTGACGTGACTCATTAAATGCCACCAGGAATGCCACGTTTCCAAGAGAGACGACGTCATTTTGCTCCCATTAGATAAAACACCCCCGTTAGTCCCTGACCCCATTAACGTCAGACACTTAGGTCCCCAGGTTATTAAGTTGGACCTGTTAATCCATCACGTCTATCATCGTCAGACATGTAGGTCCTTGTCATTAACAGATGCTTAACGTCCATTCATTCTAAGCGACGTGGGTCGAATCCTCTGGATTAAAGAAATTATATTGCACTTCATGGCTTTAAGATGGTTTTAAAAGTGTTGGTTCTACATCTAAGTAGTGCCTAATGTAATGGACAAATAGATGTAAGTTGTTTATTACTGCTGACTACTAGTTTAATGTTGAAAGAAACTGCCTCTTCTAAATGATAAAAGATTAGGCAGGAAATGTTGATTTGTTAATTTCATGAGCTAAACCTTTCACCCCATCTGTTTCAGTCAACTTTAAGAAGGGATAAACTAAAAAAAAGACATAGAAATTAAACCAACACTTTTCAAACCATCTTAAAGACATGGAGTGTAATATAATTTCTTTAATCTAGGGGATTTGACCCACGTCACCTAGAACAAACAGACATTAAGCGTATGTTAACGGAAGGGACCTACATGTCCAATGATGATAGACGTGGGGGATTAATGGGTCTAACTTAATAACCTGGGGACCTAAGTATCCAACGTTAACGGAGTCAGCGACTAACAGGGGTGTTTTGTTTAATGGGAGAAAAACGACGTTGTTTCTCTTGGAAACGTGGCATTCCTGGTGGAATTTAACGAGCCACGTCAGCTGACTCTGACGGACATTTACACTATATAATGAAAATGACCTATCTGTCTGACGATGACAAATATGGGGGACTAACGAGACTAACTTACTAATAGAAGGACCTAAGTATTCAACGCCACTAGAGTTAGGGACTAACTAAGGTGTTTACTCATTCTTTTTTTATTAAGAAACAATTTAATAAAAAATGAACATCCATATATATGCATTAATAACATTGAAGGTTAGACATTAATACTCATGTTAATGCTGAATTTAACTATATAATACATACAAATATCCAAAGCATCAATAAATGTAAATGCATAAAGTTAAACGTAGACTTTGTGTCTTTAATCCCAACATAAATTATATATCCAAAACATCTAACAAAAACTATAATTTAGCAATCTTTATTAAATATTCTGCCCAATGTCTTTAAATGTCCTCAATCTCAGTGTTAGAATGATTCTTATTTTATGAATGTCTGCAAATTCAAAATAATCAAAACCTCAAACCAACATCAATACATGAGAGAATGATTCTTGTTCTGTGAATGTCAAGCATATCAAGGAGTAAAAGTTGATGCCACTTTGCATTTCTCCTTATTGTTAGCCATCTAAGAGGTAGAGAGAGTAAGCTCTCATTTTTTTCATGATTTTTCCACATGCATGAGGTTAGTGAAAATCTCCCAAAGGTTTTCACTACTCAAGGGTTCCAAGGGTGACATAGGAAGAGGGATGTATCCAACTATCTTTCTTCAAATCTTGGAAGAAGGTTACCCTAAGACCAAGAACTAAAGTTAGAAGCATGAAGGATAGACATGGTGATGGAAGGATGCAATGGATTTTGGGGGACGCCACCGTTGAAGGATAAGTCTGCCGACTCACCACTCTAGGGATGGAAACCTAGGGATGAGAACTTGAAAGAGACTACAAGGAATTCTAGCCTAAGAAGGGGAAGTATGCACTCACTTCTCAAAATTATGTAATTCATTCAAAATTCAAGGTGTAAGAGTAGATGGAGAGCATAGCCTTATATAGCCCACTAGAGAGCTAAGCTAAGGCATGGAGTATTGGGCTTCTTACATTTTCCTAGGCCCAATTACTCAAAATAAGAGGAATATGGCCTAAATACAAGCCCAAATAGAATTTACAAGCCTAATAGTGGCCTAATGACCATACAAGGCCCAAATTCTATCTCTAAAAATATGAGAAGCCCTGAAATACATTTAAAAACCTATATTTTACAAATGCTACATGAAAAGTATGAATAGACCTTCAAATGGTCCTCTTTGGGCTTAGGCCTATGTAGAGTAGTCAGGAAGGTAGGGTTTATTGGGTGGTGATTTTGGCTTTCTTTGTCCTTGCCCTTGTCAAGGGTCCTTTGTAAAGCTCCAAACCCTTGTCTAGAGTTGTTATAGGATCTTCCTTGCTCATGTCCTCATCATGCTTCCCTTCTTCTGAAAGATTTATCCTTAAATCTGATTGTCATCATCATCTAAATCAAAGGGAGATAAATTAAAGGCATTAAAACTAATATTAACCTCATATTCACCGGGTAAATCTAAGACATAGGCATTATTACTAATCTTTTCTATTATTTGAAAAGGACCACCACCTCTTGGGTTTAGTTCAAACTTTCTTAGATTTAGAAATTACTCTTTTCTTAAGTGTAACCAAACCCAATCCCCAACTTCAAAAATAACTTCCTTTCTTTTCTTGTTAGCACAATGGGCATAATACTCATTCTTGGATTGTATTTGATTTTTAACCTTCTCATGAAAATCTTTTATAAAAATTGCTTTTGCCTCTCCATCCAAGTAAAGGAAGGAATTAGAAACAGCAATGGGCAAAAGATCAAGAGGTGTGAAAGGGTTAAAACCATAAACAATCTCAAATGGAATATGTTTAGTTGTTGAATATTGTACCCTACTATATACAAACTCTATATGAGGTAAACATTCATCCTAATATTTAACATTTTTACTTACTAAGACCCTAAATAAAGTAGAAAGAGTCTTGTTTACTACCTCTGTTTGTCCATCCGTTTAGGGATGACAAGTAGTTGAAAAGAGAAGCTTAGTTCCCAGCTATTGGTGTATGCACTATAAGCTTTTATGCTTTTTCTATTTGTACCATTTCTCTGCTTATCAATAAAATAAGTATATTTAAAATTATTTTGAAACGTATTTATCCGTGGAGTAATGGGTCATATGAAAGTTAATCCTAAAATGTCCCTAGTCAAGTATTTATATGGGGACATGTAAATACATTAAGACTAGTGTGTGAGTGTACTAATGATATAATCTCACAGATCATAAATATAGATGATATCAAGTCTTCACATGAGTACACATTAAGAGTAATGATGTACTGGACAGACCCAACATGAGAACATTGCATGAATTGTTACATGAATGTCATAAATGATTATTAATGTGATAATGGTATATGTAGTCCTTCGACCTGAAGCCACTACTATTCCTACATGAGAAGTTTATTGTTTTAATACAATCAAACATCTTTTGTAACAAAAGGACTATAAAGATTGTGATTAGGCAATGAACAAATTATGCAGAGGGATGTGAGTGGTGTAGATGAGATTTGTCTATCCTATGTGACATGAGTGATATTTGTAGGCCACTTGATGGAGAGAGATTAAGGAAATCCATGGCCATGCTAGAAAGAATAAATATTAGATATTTATTTGAATAAAATCTACTCCGGTATGAAGTAAAATAAATTGGGCCGTACAAGGATGACACGACCATACCTTGGGCCCAATTAGGATATCATGACAAAAGGAACAAACATATAAAATAATTATCATTTATAGGTTATATTGATATTAAATAATATCAGACATAATGATGCATTGCTAGATGCCGCTCTTATTTTATATTAATAATAAAATAATTTATTATTAATATGACCGGGTATTTTACCTATAGGGTCATACATAGAGTAAGCCCATCAAAAATGTTTTATTTTTATTTTATTTTAGTTAGACTAAAATAAAACTATTGGGCCTAAGTCATTCAGAATGAGTAAAGAGCCCACTCTTTAGAGAGAACAAATTAAGTCAAACCTAAGCCTATAAATAGAGCATAACATGCTCATAGACGGTTCACCAAAAAGAGATACAAATACGCAAAAGTTGCAAGAGCTACACGCCGTCAAACTAGCAGCTGGCAAGTGTAGCGTTTCTGTGTGGACTCCTAAAGGGCGAGGCTAAAACTGCTTTGATTTTTTCTACAAGAGGTAATCCTAAAACTCAATTTTTTATGTTTGTCTTATGCTTTGAAACACGGGCGCTTTGCAAATCCTTTGAGAATCCCTGTTTTCTCGTTGCATATCCAATAGGGATTCCCTAACACTAACCTTGCCCAAAAGTGAGTTAGGAGGTTGGAAGATGGTTATGGGTGGTTAAGAAGGTTGAAAGATGGTTAAGGGTGGTTAGAGGTTTTGAGAGGTGGTTAGGGAGGTTAGGAGAAGATGTAACACCCTCTGTTACACCTTAATAAATTCTAGAAAAACTCGTAATTTTTTTTGTTTATTGAAAGATATGATTGTTAAAAAGAAACTATCGGAATAAATTATATTATTTCTGAAATACCTCACAAATATTATTAAAAACTTTATAAAGTATTTGTACATTCATCCGAAGAAAATAAACATTAAACATTATAAGAAAGAGAGGAAACTCCATGGCCCAGAAGCAGTTACTAATTAACATTATTTATTCATTGGACCACGGTATTCATACCGAGCTCCCTTTCTAGAACGTGCTATATTTACTGCTGATATTCTTCGATCCTTCCCTCTGAACCATCAGTTTAGAATATATGAAACAAAAACACGGAGAAAGGAGTGAGAAACAGAATATAATATTTTCGAATAAGACATAAGCAACAAAGGGTTTTCACAACCAATACATAATAATATCAATCACAATCACATACACAAACAATTATGAATGCATGAATGTTATGTAATATCTTCATCATAACTTACTTATATATGTGGGCCCTTAAATTTTAATTTGCACTGGGCCAACCAGGAGTTTACACTGTTCCATAAGTCCGGATAATAATAATATGAACAGCTCAACTGGCATGGAAACACTTAGAGACTAGTCAGATTGAGAAAGTTTTTATTGTGAAAGTACCCGACACTAGGGAGCTACCCCAGGTCCCCTGAAGCACCCTTTCACACTCTCTCATCCCAAGGCTCGTAATTAAGCCTCCTCTAATGTATCCTCGGTTTCTATAATCCGTCCCCAGACAATATTATTTCATTTCACTTTCATTATCCATGATGCATGAACTATTCGCGTATTGAGTTGGTTAAGGCTTTTAGAAACTCAATTATTAAATCCCTTAAAGGTTTACAATATCATTTCAATAAACTGTACATTTTCTCAGTTCTCTGAATTTCTGTCCCACAGAAATAAATTTGGTACAGTTTTCAAATCTCACGGAAATTGAGTTTCTAAGCCTTAAATATCTAAAAACTTTATCATATAAAACTTTACATAATCTTTCTCAAATTAAATCTTAACAAAATCAAATTTAGGAATCTCAATTATTTCCAAATATATTTAGTTATTAAGTTGGAAAAATATAATAATTTTCTTTCAAAAAATTTTGTTTTATTAAAAGAGAATAATTATTAACCAAAAATACTTAAAATTACAAAAATTTTCTTTAACTCAAGATTTAATTAAATAAATTCTCATAAAATATTTTCTTTCTAAAATAAATACTAATTTTTTTTATTCTAAATATTGAAAATAAAGTTAATAAAAATAATTTCTAAGAAGAAATAAAAGATAATAAAATTTAAAGAGTAAGGTAAGAAATTCTTACTGAATTTTAGCTTTCCGTCATGCTCGCTATATGTTCAAACTCCACATTACAATATCATCAATCAAAATCAAACAATATCAATCATAACTAAATATCATCAATCAATCAATCATAATCAGATCATAATCAAATCAATTAAATATCATTAATACATATCATAATACAAAATTTAATGATTATTAATATAGTCAATTTTAGTCCTTTTGGTCAATTCCTCGCATAGGTATATGTAAGTCCATATAATCCAGTCCTTGCATAGGTATAGTTCAGTCCATATGGGTCATAATGGTCCAAGTCCTTGCATAGGTATAGCCCAGTCCATATAGGTCATAATGGTCCAAGTCTTTGCATAGGTATGTTAGAGTTAGTTAAACCGGATATTTAATTTAAAATTTATTAAAATTGTTAAGTTAAAAAGTTAATATTTTAAAATAATAATATTATTAAATTTAAAAGGAGTAGGGGACTCCTCCCATTATTCTTATGTCTTTTCATATTATACTTCTTATCTCACTCCCCCTTACCTTGAGTCGTTACCAAAAAGAGATTTGCTTTGCGCCTCCGATTTCTAGAAATATTAATATCAATTTTATTTCAGTATAAGCATAAGACGAAGATTAAGATTACTACTTAAAACAGAAATGGTAAATTATGAATAGTGAATAGTGAATAGTGAATAGTAAATCGTGAATAGTAACAGTAAATAGTAAAACGTGAATAGTAACAGTAAATAGTAAAACATGAATAGTAACGGTAAATAGTAAATCGTGAATAGTAACGGTAAATAGTAACAGTAAATAGTAATTTACTATTTGAATAGTAATTTACTATTAAAATAGTAATTTACTATTGAAATAGTGTTTACTATACAGAATAGTAACTTAAAATAATATTATTTTTAGTATAATAACAGATTTCTAAAAACGATATAAAAATAACCCTAAAAAATATAAAAGAGAAGTATTCTTACCTTAGGATTTTGGCAGAACCTTCTCTCCAAAAACTTTTCTTCTCTCTCTCACTTCCACCACTATCTCACTAGCACTACTGTATTAAGAAAACTTAATCTGAAATTGTGAATTCTAAAGAAGAAATCCTTCGGTATTTATAGGAAAAAAATTTACTATGCATTCCATTATTTTAATATAAAAGTACTATGCATTTTTGAATTTTTTATTCCAGGTTACTATGCATTCTTTGAAAATTTCGTACATGCACAGTGTTTTGCATAGTAACTGTCGGCAGAATTATTAAGCCAAATAGTAACCTTTCACTCGGTATATTTTAAATATTCAAAATGAGTCCTTTTTGAAATTTAGCGATATTATATCAGTCCTCACTAATTTTATAATAAGTAATATAAAGTTGAAATTTTAAAAATCTAAAATTTTCTGTTAATAAAAATTTATTGATACGTTTCTAATTTTTTAACGATTAGAAAAAATCAAGATTTTTCTCAAACCGATAATTTTTAGATAAGTCTACTTGAAACAGATTTTAGAAAATTTTCTTATAATTTAAATTCACTTTCTTATGAATATTTTTAATTTAAGTCACTTATATGAATTTAAAATTATTTAAAAAATATTATTTTTATTAAAAATTTCCAAAATTCCAAAAAATTCCAAAAAATCATAAATAATACGTAGATTAAAAAGTTCTAAAGAACCATAATTTAATTCCTTCAAAATTTCAATATAAAAATAAAAATAGGGGCGTTACAGAAGAAGTATGTGCCACTCCTCATACAGGAGATAAGCCAATCCGCCACCTTAAGGGAGGTGCCCAAGGATAAGGTATTCAAGAAATATGTTAAGCATAAAGAAGAGATAGAGAGAGGAAATCTTAATTTCTCACACTAAAAGTCCTAAAAGTGGCCCAAAATAAAAAATATGGTCATGTAAGACTCAATCCTAACTACTAATGAACTTCTAACAATAATGAGATATAATAAATTCAAAAGTCTATTGAGTTAAGTCTAAGAATATACAAATGAAAGAGGTTTAAACTAAGCTCATCCATGGATCTCATGATCTATTAATAGGCATACCAACACTTCCAGGGAGCATACCCATGTTGGAACAATTCTATTTCCTATACAAGCTGCATTTTTGGTTCAATTGTAATAACTTTGGATACACCCAAAATTTTGAGGTGATTTTTCTTTAAGTCTTCTCTTAGAACACTTAGAACTCTAGTATCTTATCATGGAATCTCTCTATATGGCAAGCATCGATTAGGCTTATCTTTAATATTTTGAAATGGTGTCAAGCATTCCGTTCATCTATAATCTTTCTCGATTTTATAATTTCTTCATCTTTTATTTGAAAACCTTTAGAAAACCTAAACATGAGATTTTTAAATCAAGAGAAATCTGTTGTAAATTAGCTGAGTTAATAAAAGATCTTTCAAATTACTCCTTGGAAATGATCTAAAACAACAAGACCATCAAGACTCCTTTAAGAATCACATCATGAACTAGTATTAAAATTGCTTGTGTGTTGTTTCTCTCATTATTGTTTTATGAACGGTGTTCTTGTTTTACCCTTCACCTCAAAGTTTGTGAAAACACAGACAGGTGTTTGAATTGTTTGCTAAATGGTTTTGTTTACAATTGAATCCTCAAGAAAACTTAGACAGTGTCTGAATAACTATCTTTGCGAAAGGAATTTGCCAAAGTTTTAACCATACTATTCAACCTTTTTTCTAATGTAAACTTGTGTTACCTTCAAAGCTCAATTAATTTAAGAAAAAGAAATTAAGTTTACTTTAAAATTTGGAAAAATCTCAAGTTTGGAGTTTTTATTTCTGAATCCTTTAGAACTAGGACTAAGGTTTCCATTTTTGAACCCTCCTATAGAACCATAAGGTTTCTATTTCTAAACCCTTCAGAACTAGGATTAAAGTTTCTATTCTTGAACCTTTCAAAACCATATGAGGGTTTCCTTTTAAAAATCCAAGTCAGCCATATCTTTTGAACAAGAAAAAGGACAAGCTCCTAACAGATACTGAACTGGTCTGAACCGGGGTCTAAGATCCAGTGTGGGACCAGCCACAAGAGTTCAGGTGTTCTAGGGTTCACACACCGGTACAGTGGGTATCCGATGTGGTAGTCCAGCCTCTCAGTGGGAGAAACCGGTCTTGTTGTCCTGAAGATCCTTCACACCAGCGATTCGCATTGAGAGAGGGCGAAAGGTGGTGCCACCTGCGAAGATTCTCTGACGCTCAAGTCAGAAGAGTGTATGAACTCAGTAAGTGCTCAAGCAATACAATAGTAAAGAGTGAGTTAGGACAACGTAACCTTGCATGTGTTTTAGGTCATGCTATTTATAGTTGAACGTAGGAAATGAATCGTTGGATGCAAGTGGGCCCATTGGCCCTGATAACGTGTGAAGTGTGTCAATCAAAGTGGCTCAGTACTCAGAATGTGTCAGGAGGGTAGGTCAATTATTAGAGTACCATCCTGTAACAAGGATGGAGGATAATCACCTTTTCGCATATTTCGCTGACACATTTACTTACTCTCTGAGATAATTGACATTGACATATTCCGCTATGCAGGGTATCTTCGCTGATAAGTTATAAGGAACTCTTATCTCACAGTGATTCTGAGGCAAACGGTTATATAGACGTGCAGTGAGAACGAGTGAAGTATCCGTTGTAGAGAGAATGAGTAGAACGTCTGATGAGATAAGAGCGGATGGAGGGATATCGGATATCCGGTGTGGCACCGCTTGAACTGTGACACCGATTTCCTTCTCATGAAGTCATTCTGACGTCATAACTTTGGGGACCGGTATCCAGACCGGATCAGATACTTATCTACATCATTTTATAAATGTGTTGTAATAAGTGAGAAGAAACACAAGAGTAAAGATAAATCATTCAAAGAGTAAATAATTTCCTTGTACATGCTAGAGCTAAAAAGCTCATACTTTGTTTTCTCACAAACTAAAAGAGAATCTAAACATTATGTATATCTAAGTTTCCAACCTAGGAATTTGTTAATTATTCTCTTTATGAAAGCCTAGCTCTCAAACAATTAATTAACCATCTTAACTAGGTGAGATTAGATCTTAGCTTTTGTGGATACTCTATTTTTTGTGCTAAGACTGTCACAACTTAAAAACCCTTTTGCGAATCATTTTCCCTCCAAAGGTGGTTGCTTACTTGCTAGTCAGATAGATTAGCTTGTAAGAGTGTGTAACTTGTAGGTGCAAGGTTATGTGTTGAGCCTGAAGAGGCTTTAGGAAATAATACTTGTTTGAAGAGGCTGAAAAAGGCTTGGTAAGAAAAATAATTTTTTCAAGGTTGAATAGTGAAAGAAATACTGTTTAGGTAGGTACTGGACGTATCATCAAGTAAAGGTGAGATGTGAACTAGTATAAAAGTTTGTGTGTGAACTTCTATATTATTATCCTCTTAGTTTCTTCCTATCAAGAATTGTTAATACTTCGTATAATGAGCTTATTTGTTTAAACTTATTTTAAGAGATAAGTGTTTTTTTAATTAAAAAACACTTATTTTAAATTTTGACGTGTTTGTTTAAAGTTTTGAAAATAAGCAGAAGCTGAAAATAAGCTGATTTCACCTTATTTTAAGAAGCAACTCTGATATGCTTATTAAAAAAGTGATTATAAAAGAAGCGTTTTTTTATAATCACTTTTTTAATAAGATTAAACAAACGGGCCCAATAATTTAAGAGGTTGAGAAAGTGTTTTTGAGGTGATAAACCTTGCGAAAATTAAAGGGATTTTCATTTAGTGTTTTTAAAAAAGTGAAACTTTGTTAAAAACTAATAAAGCACGTTTCTCTTAAAAAAATCCTTTTTGGTAATCTATTTCTAAACAATCAAGTCTTTTCAGAAAAAAAAAGAGACACATGTTTTCATAATACTTCAAATCAATTCTCTAAGTATTCCAACCTTGTTGCTAATTTTATCTAAGTCTCAAAAGACTTTAAATTTAAGTAGTAAATTATCTTTATTTTACAGTAAAACTTAAAATTTGTGAGTATCACAATTCAACCCCATATTCTCGTGACTCTTTGATCCACTTCCAATAAGTTATATGCAACTTATTGCAACAAGTTTTATGATTGGTATAAATTCTCATCTAAATATAATTTAATGCATAAGTTTCTAATTAAATTACATATCCAAACACACCCTAATGTAGTTATGTTAAAATTTGATTAAGATCACCTTCTTGCCTGTAGTAATCATATCTGATTAAAACTTAAATAAAGTATATTCAGAAAAAATAAATTATCCTTAGAAATTGAAGAAAGTGTTAAGAAGTTTATAATAATTCACAAATTTTACTAAACCAATTGAGTTATACTCCTTGCCTATAAAATATAATAATATTAATAATAAAGATTGAGTTTCTTTTAAAAAAACTTATGACAGCAACAAAAAATAAACCTGTTATGTATAATTTTAAAAATGCACTGGACCGACTAATTTAACAAGAAAACTAAGGATTCAGTCATTAATCTAATATGTTTAAACCAATGAACCAATATATGATTGAACTAGTAAAATTGTTAAAAAAACATTTAAACCGGTAAACTATCAGTTAGAGTGCTTAAGTAAAAAAATGTTTTTTAAACTTTTTTGTTGTGTCTAATTAACATTTTAGGCTTAAGTGTAGTTTTAAATGTTAAAATATTACAAATAATGCATTACTTTTAGCTTTCAGTATTATGAAGCATTATATTCTTTTAATTATTATTGTTTCATAAGATATAATCCTTATAATAAAATTTTATTTTATTTATATTATTTTAAAAAATTATTATCTTATTAATACCGATTTAATAATTATTCAACCCCAGTTCAACCATTGAATAATAACTAATAGCTTGAATAGTTCAATTACCAATCCGTATTTAAAACGTTGTTATTATCTTAATTAAAGCCAGGAGAAGTGATACTTATAAAAATAGCAACATGAGGAATATAATTGTATTTAATCAAATTTTGTACCAATGTATTTTTTAAAACATCATTTCGGTTTAATTCTAATCATTGCAAAGCTGAAAAATGCGGAGAGCAATCGATTAGATAGGAATCATCACAAACTTCATGCCGTGTTACATGTACTGGATGTCAACGTAAGCTGCTCGAAACGTTTCACATGCTGGTCTTCAATTGGAAATCTTGAAGTTAGATGGATGGAAAGTAAACTACACAACAAAAGAATCTGATGTTAGTTTTAGTTATAAAATTGATGCTTTATTTTTTGTTTTCTAAAGTTTGTAAAGGAACAGGTAAAAACAGAAAAGTAGTTTTAAGTATTTTTTATAAAATTTTAAAAATAAAATAACAATTTTATAATTAAACTAAAGATAAAAAATAAAAACATAAACTTAAAACGTAACGGCTTTCAACTTCTATCGAGTTAGGGGACGTGTGCTACTCATGGAACTCATTGCTTGCTTGCTTTCCACAAACTCTTTTTCAAGCTAAAAAGCTGATCAATTATGTGCTTTTGTGCTTTTACAAGCGTAGAAGCAAACACAAACAGTGTCCATAGCCCATGACCACAAAAAAAGATCACTCATTAAAAATAACTAGTTCACACCCGGTTTTTATTTTTAAAAAAAGGTTAACTCAATTAACAGCGAATTAACAACTGCGAAAATTAAAATATATATGAAGATACATCCGTTAATTTAATAATACATGGAGAAATTTGTTACAGTTTTATAATTTTCTATATATATATATATAATATTATCATAATTTTATCAGTTTTCCTAATGTTTGTTTTAAAAAAATAGAAGTGTAAAATATTTTTATTAGAATTTATGATCAATAAAGTTCTCTCGTAATTACATGATAAGTCCAATATATTTTTTTTCATATTTGTTTATTTTAACTTTCTCAACATGTGTTGTGAGATATATATTAGATTGAATAACCATAATTTTATCATTTACCAATTCTTAACTATCAGACATCAATTATAAATTCGCCCTTTATCCTTAAAAGGGATTTCTCAATTTTTATTCTAAATTTCAAAAGAAGTCAAAATGCTAATAATAATTAAATCAACATAATCACTAAATAAAAAGCTACGAGCATATATTTTTAGCAAATATATCTTTAGCATGTATTTGAGCAACAACTATACGACATTTGGAAATGGGTAAATGTACCAAATGACATGAAAAACACCTTTTAAAAATATTTAGACGTAAGCTTTTGCCCTACCATTTTCCCATTATTTACTTAAGCACCTATCCTAGTTTGTACATCAAAGTCATGAAAACAGTCAAAGTATGCTCAACTTTTGGCACTGTGATGGCCCGATGCGTCACGGCAGAGAATTGTATTTTATTTCATTTCATTTCATGGTCATCACAGAGTTGTTGCAAGAACCATACACTCTCGTCATTCCACAAACTCTCCAAAGACTCACCGCCACCATTGAAACTTGGCCATAGATCCCAACCTTTACCACTATGGTTCGAATTCGAAGGAACTTGTAACTCCACGGATGATGAGTCTGTGTGGATCGGTTTTGCCCCAGAAGAAGATTCCGAACAATGTAACACATCTTGGGCCCCGTTTGGGCTTTGGTCCAGTTGGTTATTGGGCTGAAGAGTGGGCTGAACCCGCTCCAACAAGCGTGGCATCCACACGTATCGCAACGCGTCCCTGAACTGTTTGCTGTTTACATCGCACTTTAGCTGCCTCGCCTGCTTTATCACTCTGGTTCTCCAATAGTTCTTTATTTCGTTGTCAGTTCTCCCTGGCAGGTGCTCAGCAATCTTCGACCACCTATTAAAACATTCTTCTATCTTTACATTACATTTTATCATTGTTACCAAAATTGACCAGATGATTATCTGTTTGGTTAAATTATAAACAGGGTAGATGATAAATTTGAATTTTTTTTAATCATCGACTCAATCTTACTTAAATCCTTAATTTAATTAAACTTTATTTAAATGGTTATTTTTACTAATTCGATAACATATATATATATATATATATATATATATATAAATAAATATCCAACTCCAATTTATAAAATAAAAGAACATATACCTATTGCCCCAACGAGAGTGGAGATCAAGAATCAATATTTGTTCTTGGAGTGTGATATTCCCACGCCGCAAATCGGGGCGCAAGTAGTTTAGCCATCTTAATCTGCAACTTTTACCACTTCTCCTCAAACCTGTTTGTTTCATTTAATTAATTAATTAATTTTAATTGAAAGAATTGAATGGCAAAATGAAATTAGAAATGGCTATAATAAAATTGTAAAGTCAGAGAATTGGGAAGCATATATGCCTGCAGAACGTGCGACGGAATTCCAGTGACCTTCACCGTAGGCGGCGATGTAATTGACGAGAATGGTGTCCTCGTCAATCGTCCATGGACCTTTCCTGATCCCCATCTCGTTTTCACTCTGCTGCACCTGCACCTCTGTGTGTGCTGCGGACCCACCTTTCTTAACCTTAACATCCATAGTAGTTTCTATTTGGGTCGTGAGAATTAATGTTTAATTGCTGGGAAAGGAATTGGATGAGACAGTGCGGAATGTTAGCTTATGGTTTCACTTATTGGAGCATGTGGAGTTATATATAATAGAGTCGGATAAGAATGAGCAGCACACTACAGCGTTTAACTCCACGGAACCAAAAACGACACGGACCACTCGGATTTGCTTCATGGACAATGCACCGGATTCCGTCTAATTTTTTAACACTATTTGTTATTGTTTACTATTATATTATAATAATATGATACAACTACTTATGGGATTAAGATGGAACTAAGGTTGCTGTTTCAGGTTGACTGGTTGACTCCAAGTTATCCCTTTGAGACACGCGCAAAGAAATATTTTAGTGCAAGAATGCAACTTGTGCCCCGTATCTTCAATTTGGTAAACATTTCACACTTTCATTTCCGTAAGTAATGATACACACCCTCTTTTCCTCCCTTCATGTTCGTCAACCAATCCGGACTTCTAAAAACCGCTCATCTGATCCAAAAACAATCGAAATTGATCATATCAAAAATTGAAACCACTAAAAAATCGCTTTTTATGGTTAGTTCGGTTTTCGGTTTCAACTGTGGAAGCCAAACTGAACCACACCTTTGTATATAATTTTATAATTTTGTCCAAACTGTATAATAACACTTATTGTTTTAAATATGTCTAGGTTAAAGGAAGAACTAAAAGACTAGAATTTTGGTATCAACACTTAGATTTTATTATTTATGTTATATTTTATATTGCACCTTATTTAAATAGTACTTTATTTATTTTATGTTTGGGTTGAATTGTTGAAATTTTGATATGTTTTACTTATTCATGATTCTGTTATTGTTGAAAACCTAAGATATTTTTGAAATTGTTATAATTATAATTTTCATTTGATTTTATAAAAAATATAAATTAAAAAATCAGAATAAACCAATCCAATCTGAACCGCATTTGATCGGATTAGATTGGATCGGATGATGTCATTCATTTCAACCAAACTGAACCGAACCGCAACTTAATAAAGTGATCGGATCAGATGATATTTTGTCTCAAAACCGAACTGATCCGGACCACGAACACCCTAACTTTCCGATGTTCAAAACTGTATAGCAACTATTTTTTTATTAAAACATTAAATGAAGTAGTTAACTAAGATGATTAAGTTTTGAACCCGTTGATTCTTTTTAAGAGACTCACTTCACTATTTTTTTAACATATATCTTTACTAATTAACTTTTCTTTTTCTTGAGATTAATAGAATTTGAAATTTTTATTTAAAAATATAACAAAAATAATCAATAAATTTAATGCATTTACCCAAAATAACTAAATTTCTTTATGGATGTAATAAGAGGGGTATTACATGAATAAAATATTTTTAATTTTTTAACTATATTTTTATAATAATTTAAAAACCATCTTTAGAAATTATAAAACGTTTATTTTAGTTCTTATCATTTTTCGAATCCATCAAGTTAATCTTTGATGTAAGAGAAACTCACAATAATCTCCACTATGTTTAAACATTCATCACGTTTCTCCTTATTTAAATCTCATATCCATCTAGGTTAACTAAATTTCCAAGTGGCATGTTAAGTCAACGTGTGCCAGCTGTCTCATTTAATGTTTAGTTGGATGGTTTAAAACATTGGAAGCATAAATATGTCAAATTGGTGCCTAAATCTTTATCAAATTGGTTCTTAAATCCTTATCACCACCATCGTAACCACCTTTACCATCACCACTACCATCATCGCCCCCACTACTACTGTCTCCGCCGCCACTACTTCTGTCATCTTCGCCATTACCACCGCTATCCATGGATGCCATTACCACCACTATGGTCGCCGCTGTCATCGCCAGCATAACCACTATTGTCGTCATGACCACCACAATCTTTATATAAGCTTAGAATTGTAATTTCACACTTTAAATTTATACAATCCAAACATGAAATTAATAATTCTATAAGAATTAGAATTGAAATTATAATTCTAAATTCCAATTCCAATTATAAATATCAAACAAACCCTAACATGTACTTATATTCCAATTCATTAAATATCACATTTTTTCTTCTTCATTGATTATAAAGTGTCTTCCACCATTGGTGTTTAGTATATTGAAGACTAGAAGGGATATATCTTTAAGTTAAAAGAGATATAGCTTCTCATAATATCAATTCCAAACTTAACAATGAAGAAAGTAACATATTTCTTAATAAGGATTGAGTAGCTAGCACTTCTAAAAAAACCCCTGATAGTTACTTAAAAACAGTGACCAACAACGGTCGTCGCTAATTAGCGACTGAATTAGCGACCAACATGGTGAAAAGGACCTTATAAATAAAAATAGCTACCACATCAGCGACCAACTACAAACTCGTCACTAAGTTTTACAAACTTTCTGATGCAACAAATCCTGAGCCATTAACTTGGTGTGAAAATCATGAATTATTATCGACTTATTGTGTGACTCTTAGAGGATTTATTTTCTTTTGGCAAGCGCATCAATCGTTAAATTTGTAATATATTTGATCGTTCCCACAGGGATTGTGGTAATTACCGCAATCTTAGACTAGTACAAGCTGAACCAACGCAAGCAGATGCAATTCATTCTGTTTTTCTGTTGTTTTAAATTTTCTATGTTTTTATATTCTCAGCAGCAATATAGGAGATTAAATGTGATTAATGGAAGATAGGTTAGGATTACTTCAGCTTACAACTTCATCAAGGAACATGCAATCGAGGTTCAATTAAGCTTCAGATGCAAGAGGACAATTCACAGTTGGTTACTCCCTAATTCCTTAGGTGAATGACACTAATTCCTAAGCATTAAACCCTAATCCCTTAGGTGTTCAATTATAGAGAAATCTAATGCGAAATTGGGGGTTGAACCCTAACTATTAACCTAATTACTAGGCCTGAATTAGTTAGGAAGCCAGAAGTTACCTAAGCCTCAACCATGATTCCTCACTGGTGAGATTCTTCATCTGGATCTAAATTTGTCAATTCAGCAGAGTAGATCCACTTCTCAGCTTGTTCTCCTCTTACTGCAAAAGATAATTTCCTCAATGCAGCTTCAAGATTCCATCGGAAGCTTCAACAATCCCAACCCTAAGAGTTTAGAAACCCATAGGAATGGATTCTGTCGAAGGAATGTGGAGAGACATAGACGAGAGAATTTAGAGAGAGAAAAGAATTAGAGAGAGATTGAAAATGAGAAAATGAATCGTGTTATTATTTCTGTGTGTTCTCTCTGTACTCCCCTTCCTTATAGAGTATGTACAAGTATGTATAGACAACTAACTAACTAACTAACTTAATTAATTATAAAGGAAACTTAATTAATAATTAAACTAACTAATCTAATTACATAATTACAAATAAATAATTAATTACAACGCAATAATTAAGTTACTACAGTACAACAGAAAAATAGAAACAGCAACGGTGCAACGCTTCAATTGGAGGGAAAACAACAGGTTTAATAAACACCTTCACGCTTGAGCGTGAAGGACTCACGCTTGAGTGTGATCGAGATTATTACTGCATTGTGTCTTCATGCTTGAGCGTGAATGTGGGACGCTTGGGCGTGGGTGTTGTGGTGAAGTCACGCTTGAGTATGAGTGATGCTCGCTTGAGCGTGATCGTGTTTTCTTTTCTCTCTTTTTACGTAAATTGCATGGATTTCAAGCTTAAGCGTGAAGCTTTCAAGCTTGAGCGTGAACTGCACCTGCACATGCAAACAAATAAATGCCTAGCGTATGTACGCTGGCTGTCCAGTGTATGTACGCTGAGTTAATGAATTTATAAATAAATAAATTTTCTTAAATAATTATTATTTTTAATCATTTTCTTGCATAAATTAAACACTTTTGAAATAAATAAATAAAATAAGAATTATTGACAATTTATTAAATAATAGTGCCAAACTAAACAATATTTAATGGATTAAGTTAAATTAAAGGTGAAATTATTAAGTCTTTTCAAGACTTATCACATCCCCAAACTTAAAACTTGCTTGTCCTCAAGCAAAGACTCGGATTAATTAAATCAATTGCATTTACTCAAGTCAATCAGCCTTTCCTTAACTTAATTCATACCATAATTATTGAATACCATTCATGCTTTCTTTTCATAAATTTTGAAAATATAATAACTCACACCTCCTTTGGGAACAAGCTGGTGAATCTTTCCTTACATGGATTGGTGTTTCACTCTTCTCTTAGTGTATAAGGTTCAGTTTCATGCACTCATCACCTGCATAATTGTTAGATCAACATAGGCTTGCAACAGTTCTAAACATCATGACATATGCTAGCACAATTGGATCAGTAAGGGCTTTTTAAGCTTGTAATGGGGTTAGGCTACAGGCTCTATTTTTGTTTTTCTAGTCATTGTTGGGTTAAAAAATGTGCCTACTGATGCCTTGCCTCAATCTTAACTTAAATGCCTCTACTAACTAGCTCTCTTACTTTCATTATTTTCAGATGAAGGATACTCAATTACTTGCGGTGCTTTGCACCTTCTTCTCTTTCAGTCCTTTGGACTCTTTCTTTCTTTCTTTTCTTCCATCTTTTTCAAAAAAAAATTTTCACTACCATTTTTTTATTGTGGTGCTTTGCACCTTTTTCTTTCTGATTTTTCACTTTTCTTTTGCTTTTACTGTTCTTGCTTTCATTTTTTTCTTCTCTTTTTTTTAAATCCTCATCTATAATTAAGGTCAGAGTGTGTCTTTAATTGCTGTTAGGCACACTCTTCATCCCCAAACTTAGAACTTGCTAGTCCCTAGCAATAAAACAAGACTCAGCAATTCATCAGTGGAACATCCAAGGATAATTCACTTGGTTTTTTTCTTAGATACATAGGCTTGTAAAGTTAGGTACATAAGTAGAATGAAAGGGTCTCAGGCTCAAACATAATTGTTAGGTCAAAGGATAATTAATAATAGTTAGGATGGCTAAATTTGGCCCTGGCTAAATTAACAAAGAAGGCCTTCATCATTTCCAATTGGCAAACATACAATCATTTAGCAAGTACCGAAGCAAATTCTGTCTCACTAAGAAATAATGCAGGCACACTCAGAAAAGAATTAATAAAGGCTCAAAAGCTAATAACTAACAGATAATCAGCCAATCATGTCCCCAAACTTAATGAAAGATTATAACTCAGATTGCTAACTAGCATAATGAATAAACAAATAATACATGAATGAAAATAGTTATGGACAGGGATCATGCATCAAGCAATGCGAATCAATTAATTTATCTAATTAAAGCCTGAGAATCAGCAAACTTTAAATTATTAAGATGGATTCTAAATTAAACATAATTAACATAGTTTATCAATCAATGAGACGAAAGGATAGATTACTTCCCTTTTTACCTGAATGGCGGTGAATGGTGAGGAATGGTTGTATTTGTATGTTGAAACAGGTTTTGATAAATGACAAACAATTGAAGGACAAGAAATTTAAAGGATGTTGTACAAACAATTAATCAAAAATCATGAAAATCAAGAATGATTCAGGTCAAGAAATTAAAATGCAAAAGAAATGATTCAAGTGCCAAGAAATCAAGAACCATGAGCTATATTGTCCAAAATGCATCAAAAAGCATCAAAAATTAAGGAAACAGGTGCAGGAGAAGCACAGGAATCGATTTAGAGCTCTAGGAATCGATTCCCAGGTATAAAAAGAGGCAGGAATCCATTCAACTAATGCAGGAATCGATTCATAGGGTTAGGAATCGGTTCCCCCTATAGGAATCGATTCATTCATGTTGGAAAAGCCAGGAATCGATTCACTAAGCACAGGAATCGGATCATGATGCCAAGAATCGATTCCCTTTGCCAGGAATCGATTCATTTGATGTTTTTAGTGCAAAAATGAACTGGAAGAATTGATTCATAGATGTAATCATGTGCTAAATCATGGAAATTATTAATACGCGTTTTTAGAAACTCAACTCCGTTGAATCCTCTCTTGAGACTCTCTAATTGAAACAGCGTTGCATTTATTGAGGCAGACAATTACAATTCTCAAGTCAGGAAACATGGATCGCTGGCAAATTAAGTCTTCCAATGCATTAATTAAGGACTCGGTGGAAATTTGTTTTTGGCAGCAAGTGCCTTGAAGTGCCTATAAAAGGAGAAGAAGTGAAGAGGCAGAACACACCCAGCAAGCAACGAAATTCCCTTGCTTTCCTTCTTACTCTCTCTATTTTTCTCATTGCTCTTTGCTTCTCAATTGATCTCTTATTTATAATTTGGAAAATTATTTTGAGAGTGAATTTTTGTGAGCAAAATTATTTTAAGAGCTAAAACTTAAATATTATTTCTTGAGAAAGAAAAAAAATCATTACAGTGCTAAAACTTACATATTATTTTCTAAGAGAGGAAAATAATTTTTGTGTGCTAAATTTGCATATTCTTTCTTAGAAAGGAAAATATTCTCAAGTGCTTTAATTTGTATATCCACTCTTTTGGAGAGTTATCTTTGTACACTTAAACACCAAAAATTCTAGAGGTTTGGGTTAAGGTTTCAACCTTGTAATTGTGAGATTGAGAGATTGGGTGGGGTGCCCTTTACTTGTGAGAATTGGGTTCTTGAGTGTGGGACACTAGGAAGCCACGATTGCTCAAAGTTGTATCTCAAATCTCCAATAGTGGAAATCCTCTAAGTGGGTTGCTTAGAGGCGAGATCGGTTTGCAAAATTTTCTCTTCCCTAATCTCTTTAAATTTGCCCACTTAAATTGCTTGCTTAATTTGTTACGTTTAATAACTTTGTTATTTAAACTTCTTTTTTATTCCTAATTAATTTGCTTGACTAAATTAAGTGCATATTCTCTTAGTTTAATATAAATCATATATTACTTAGATTAAAATTGTTATTACTTGCGATTAATTTTATCATTTTCAATAAGCATAATAATTAAAGAATCAATTTCAAAAGCATTCTAAGTAAAATTGTAAACTCAATTCACCCCCCCCCTTGAGTAATTGAGGCCACTTGGTTAACAAGTGGTATCAGAGCTTGACTCTTGGTAGATCAAGCTTAACAGCTTTAAGAGAACAATGGCCTTAAATTCTTTAAACCTTTTTCCTGAGGGTGGTGCTACAAATCGACCTCCTGCTTTTAATGGGGAAGGTTATGTTTTTTGGAAAGAAAGAATGAAAATTTTTGTTCAATCAATTGACTTAAGAGTTTGGAATGCCATTGAAAATGGTCCTTTTATACCTATGCATACTGTTGATGGTAAACAGGTTGAAAAACCCATGGATGATTGGACGAGTGATGAAGAAAAGAAAGTACAGTATAATTACAAGGCTAAAAATCTCATTACTCTTGCATTGGGTCCTGATGAATTTTTTAGAATAGTAACATGTAAATCTACCAAAGAAATGTGGGATACTCTACAAATTACTCATGAAGGAACTAGCGATGTTAAGGATTCTAAAATTGGTACTTTAACTAGCCAATATGAAAGTTTTAGAATGAATTCTGGTGAAACCATCTTAGAACTTCAAAAAAGGTTTACCTTGATTATTAATCATCTTATTACTCTTGGAAAATCTTACACTAACAAGGAGCTTATCCATAAAGTTCTAAAAAGTCTTACTAGGGAATGACAACCTCTTGTCACCGCTATCAGACAATCACCAAACATAAATGATATGTCTCTTGCCACATTATTCGGTAAGCTTCAAGAGCAAGAACAAGAATTAAAAGACTTGAAAATGGCGGAAGAAGAAGAAAAGTCTTCCAAGAAGAAGGGGCTAGCTCTTAAGGCCACCTCTATTGAAGAACACAAATCTAAAAGTGATCAAGGAGACGATGATGATGAGTTAGGCCAATTTATGAGGCGGTTTGGAAGGCTCATAAGAAACAAAAGATTCCAAAAGGGCTTCACTTCTAAAGGTAAGAAACTCGTTCCTAAAGATAGTAATTCCTTACCAACTTGTTTTGAATGTGGAAAGGAAGGACATTTCAAGGCGGACTGTCCAAATCTCAAAAAGAAAAACAAGGATCAAAAAGGAAAAAGGAGAGCATACATAGCATGAGATGATAACGAGGTAAGCAGCTCGGATGAATCCGAGAATGAAGAAGCAAACCTCTGTCTCATGGCCAACTATCAAGACGAAGACGATGAGGTAAACCTCCATGATTTAGATAAAGATGAATTGCTTGATGCGTTTGATGAATTGTATGATAAATTTGTTAAACTTTCTAGAAAGTATAAATTATCTAGACAAACCATAGAAACTCTTGAAACGCATCTTATCAAACAGGTAAAAGAAAATAAGATTTTGAAAAAGGAAGTAGTAAATGTTCAAGCATGCTCTTAAACCAAACCTTGTGAATTCGTTAAGAAATGTGACATTCTAGAAACTAAGGTTTTAGACTTGAGTAAAACCTTAGAAAAATTTACAAATGGTAGAGACAACCTAAACGTTTTGCTTGGAAAACAACGCTGTATGTTTGATAAAACTGGATTAGGATTCAACTCAGGATCTAGTATTTACAAGAAAGAGAAACATTACAAGAATTTCTTTATACCACCTAGTAAAACTGCATCACCTTTCATGAAATGCAATTATTGTGGTTTTAAAGGACATAGTGCATCTAATTGTAATGTTAGAAAACTAGGGCCAAAGGTTGTGAGAAAAGTATGGGTTCCTAAATGAACATTACCTCAAACTAACCTACAAGGACCCAACATAAAATGGGTACCAAGTTCTCTAACTTGACATGTTTTGTAGGTATGCTTTAAAGCGAGTAACACACATTGGTATTTGGATAGTGGGTGTTCAAAGCATATGACGGGGGATAAAAGTAAGTTCATTTCATTTACTCCATGAAATAAAGGATTTGTTACATATGGAGACAATACAAAGGGAAGAATACTAGGAATCGGAAATATTGGTAAAAATTCTTCCACCTCTATAAATGATGTTTTATATGTTGAAGGACTTAAACATAACTTGCTTAGCATTAGTCAATTATGTGATAAGGGCTATAAAATTGTTTTTGAATCAAACTGTTGCATAATTGAAAATAAGCTAGACAAGGAAACAAAATTCGTTGGTCAAAGAGTTGATAGTATTTATATGATTAATCTTGATTGTCTTGCTTTAAGTGATGTGCAATGCTTCATAACTAAAGAGGATGAATCATGGCTATGGCATAGAAGAATAGCTCACATTCATGTAGACCATTTAAACAAACTTGTTTCAAAGGATTTAGTAATTGGTTTACCAAAATTAAAATTTGAAAATAAATTTTGTGACGCATGTCAAAAGGGAAAATAAGTAAAGGTTTCTTTTCAAGCAAAAAATATTGTTTCAACAACTAGACCTTTACAACTTTTACATATGGATTTATTTAGACATTCAAAAATCAAAAGTTTTGGCAGAAATTATTATGGTCTTGTGATTGTGGACGATTATTCTAGATATACATGGACACTGTTTCTTACTCATAAACATGAAACATATCATGCATTTAAGAAACTTGCCAAGATCATCCAAAATGAACAAAATTTGAAAATAGCATCCATTCGAACGGATCATGGGGGAGAATTTGAAAACCAATCTTTTGAAAAGTTTTGTGAAAAATTTAGTATTGAACATAATTTTTTGGCTCCAAGAACTCCACAACAAAATGGAGTAGTTGAAAGGAAAAATCGATCTTTAGCGGAGCTCGCAAGAACTATGTTGAATGAAAGTAATATTGCGAAACATTTTTGGGCCAATGTAGTAAATACTACTTGCCATGTTATGAATCGATGTTTGATAAGGCCTATATTAAAGAAAACCCCTTATGAGCTTTATAAAGGAAGAAAACCAAATATTTCTTATTTTCATATATTTGGATGCAAATGCTTTGTCTTAAATAATGGAAACGAAAGTCTCAGCAAATTCAATACAAAATCTGATGAAGCAATATTCATAGGTTATTCATCTACTAGTAAAGCATATCGATTCTTTAATAAACGAACTTGTACAATTGAAGAATCTATCCATGTCAAATTTGATGAACTTAACCAAAATCCTTCGAGAAAGGATATTGATGATCTTGTAGGTACATTCTAAGAACTGAATTTGGATAATAAAGAAGATTTAACCAAAATCCTCCGAGAAAGGATATTGATGATCTTGTAGGTACATTCCAAGAAATGAACTTGGATAATAAAGAAGATTCAACACAAAATGATAAACCTCAACAAAAAGAATGGATCACCGTAAAGAATCACCCCTTGGACAATGTCATAGGTGAAATAACAAAAGGTGTAAGTACTCGAAACGCTATTAGAAATGCATGCAATCACTTAGCCTTTGTATCACAAATAGAACCCAAAAATATAAATGAAGCTATTATTGATGAACATTGGATGTTGGCCATGAAAGAAGAATTGAATCAATTTGAAAGAAATGAAGTTTGGGAACTTGTGCCAAGACCCAATGACCATCAAATAATAGGCATGAAATGGGTTTTTAGAAATAAGCTAGATGAAAATGGAATAATAACAAGAAATAAAGCTAGATTAGTTGGTAAGGGTTATAATCAAGAAGAGGGAATAGACTATGAAGAAACATATGCTCCCGTAGCTAGGTTAGAAGCCATAAGATTATTGTTAGCTTTTGCTTGTTGTATAGATTTTAAGCTTTATCAAATGGATGTCAAAAGTGCTTTTCTAAACGGTTATATTCAAGAAGAAGTTTATGTAAATCAACTTCCCGGTTTTGAAAATCACAAATTTCCAAACCATGTTTTTAAATTGAGAAAAACTTTATATGGTTTGAAACAAGCTCCAAGAGCTTGGTATGAACGACTTAGTAAATTTCTTCTTGAAAATAATTTTGAAAGGGGAAAGGTTGATACTACACTATTTATAAAACGTAAAAACCATGACATCCTTTTGGTACAAGTTTATGTTGATGACATAATATTTGGTGCTATTAATAAAATTCTTTGTCAAGAGTTTGCCAAGATTATGCAAGATGAATTCAAAATGTCCATGATGGGAGAACTCACATTCTTCCTTGGGCTACAAATTAAGTAAACAAAAGAAGGAATTTTCATCAGTCAAACAAAATACTACAAAGAATTACTCAAAAGGTTTGAAATGGATAAAGCAAATGAAATAGCCACACCAATGAGTACTTCTTGCTACTTAGACAAAGACGAGAAGGGTAAGGACGTTGAAATAACTAAATACCGAGGTATGATTGGATCCTTACTTTACTTAACAGCTAGTAGACCCGATATTATGTTTGCGGTATGTATGTGCGCTAGATATCAAGCATGTCCTAAAGAATCACATCTTACTACCGTAAAAAGAATTTTAAAATATCTTGTAGGTACTCAAAATGTTGGCTTATGGTATCCCAAAGGCGTTGAATGTATTCTTGTAGGATATTCTGATTCAGACTTTGCCGGTTGTAAATTAGATAGAAAAAGTACCAGCGGTACTTGTCACTTACTCGGAAGTTCTCTTATTTCTTGGCATAGCAAGAAACAAGTAAGTGTCGTGTTATCAACAACTGAGGCAGAATATGTTGCAGCTGGAAGTTGCTGTGCTCAAATCCTATGGATGAGACAACAACTTCTTGACTTCGGTGTTGTACTAGACCAAATACCCATTAAATGTGACAACACCAGTGCCATAAATATCTCCAAAAATCCAGTTATGCATTCACGAACAAAACAGTCACCATTTCATACGAGATTATGTTTTAAAAGGAGATTGTATTCTTGAATATGTTGAAACTTCTAAACAATTGACAGATATTTTCACTAAACCCCTTCCAAAGGAACAGTTTATAAATATTACAAGGGAATTAGGCATTTTAGAAATTGTTTAAACACAAATTTCATTCTCTTAAATATTATCATAAATCTTTAACTTAAGATTTACTCTTCTTTCATACCAATTCTATTTTGAAAATATTGATTTTCTTTAAATATACACTATCTTGAGATATTCACATTTACAATAATCATATTAAAACCCCATTAATTTTTTTAATCTTCATTAAACATATTTTTAAAATAAAATAATCTCTTATAAATCCCATGACCTCACAAACAAATGCAAATTAACCTTTGATTTTCTTGAGAAATTTATAAGACAAAATCAATGTAAAAATTGCAAAATTTTTAAAGTCCTTCTCGTTAATACCATTAGAAGAACAAAATCACATTGCCATTTCTATGATTCTCGTGACTTCTAAAGGCTCCAGCATGTTCTCTTCAAAAGCTTTATTTATGCATGTGAACGTTACTTGTCTCATGTGCCTTGTCTAGATTCCTTCTTGCAAAACCAAAGCCTTTCACGTGAATCATTGATATAACATGTGAAAAATGAAACAAACTCCAATGTTCCCAAGGCATTCACGTAAATTTCCTTCTCTATACATCAAAAATTGGCCAGGAACAGCTGTAGGAATCGATTCCCCCTCACATGAATCGATTCCCACGTTCAAAATGCACCTAAAAATTCCAAATTATTCTATATGAATCGATTCCCCTCTAGGCTGAATCCATTCACTCGTGAAATCCCCTATAAAATCACTTTGACTCTCGCTGATTCTTCAATGTCTCATCCCTTACCTCACTTCTTTGCATAAGCCTTTCCTTTTCTTCTCCAAAAACCTTAAAAAAAATCATGGCTTCATCATCCCACTCTAGAAAGAAGAAACGAGGAAATACTGGTGGATCTTCATCTTCAACTATCAACGATCCTTTAAGATTATTTGATAATCAAACCCAACTTCAAAAATATCTTGAAAAGTATTCTGAGAAACTCATATTACCCCCTCATTGGCTTGATGTTCCTCTCTTTGAAGAACATGATTTTGCTGTCCTTGATGTTCTTAAGCAACAAAATTTGGTGGAATTTGTTGCTCTTAAGGAAAATGACATATCCAATTCGAGCCTTCTACTCAACCTTGAAAATCTCAAATGGGCGTTGCGTCGTAAAAGTCAAGGGAGTACTATTGTTCTTGATGATAATATTCTTCATCTGGTTGGAAAGCTTCCAATCAATAATGTGGATTTCTTTGGTACTGAACCTGCTCCTGAATGGGAGTATAATTCCATTGATGCTCGTGCCTTTCTCCATCTATCCTCAGTCTCTAAAAGCATAGTTGGGGAGCTAAACGTTGATCATCGTCTCCTCCACTACTGCTTAGTAAAAATCATTCTTCCTAAAGGCTCTAATAATGCTAGAGTGAGTGAAATCCAAACTCTTATCCTTTGGGCTATGCTCCATGAAAAGGAAATCAATTAGATCAAACTTGTCAGAAATCACATGATTGATTCAAAAACACTCACTAGACTTCCTTATGTTGTCCTTATCACCAAACTCTTCCAACATTCTAACTTCGATCTTACAAATGAAGTAAAAGAAGCTGTTGGTCAGAAAGGTAAAATTGGAAGTACCCATCTTTCAAAAATGGGCTGGTATAACCAAGATGACGCTTGGCAATACTCACCACCTCATGCACAAAACAGTGATGGTGATGAAGATCAACCTCAATAACAAGCACCTCCTCCACAAGCTACTAATTCTAATGACACTTTCTTCAATAGGTTGACCTCTCACATCGATAACCGCTTTGACGCAATGAGTGCTTGTTTTGATAACATGGAAAATAACATGAATGCACGCTTCGACCAAATGGAGGAAACAATGACCACTCAACATAATGACCTTAATCAACAGTTTTCTGAGTTTAGATTTTTTAATCCATAAAAAGGGGACTTGTTATGCCTCTATGTCATATGTGTACTGTTTTTAGAATCTTTGAATAAAATATTTTGATGATGCCAAAGGGGGAGAAATGATCTCTAGATAAACATCTATCATTGTTGAAATTGCATGATTAAAGGGGAGCCTTACTATGTAAATAATAAAGTGATACTCAATTATATCAATAACATGTGGTATCAAATTACATTTGAAAGGGGGAGTTATTTATGCCATTTATTTGAACTGTTATGATACTGACACCCCGAGAGATGAATATTTATTGTCATCATCAAAAAGAGGGAGAATGTATTTGTATGTTGAAACAGATTTTGATGAATGACAAACAATTGAAGGATCAAGAAATTTAAAGGATGTTGTACAAACAATTAATAAAAAATCATAAAAATCAAGAATGATTCGGGTCAAGAAATTAAAATGCAAAAGAAATGATTCAAGTGCCAAGAAATCAAGAACCATGAGCTATATTGTCCAAGACGCATCAAAAATTAAGGAAACAGGTGCAGGAGAAGCACAGGAATCGATTTAGAGCTCTAGGAATCGATTCCCAGGTATAAAAAGAGGCAGGAACCCATTCAACTAATGCAAGAATCGATTCATAGGGTTAGGAATCGATTCCCTCTACAGGAATCGATTCATTCATGTTGGAAAAGCCAGGAATCGATTCACTAAGCACAGGAATTGATTCCCCTTGCCAGGAATCGATTCATTTGATGTTTTTAGTGTAAAAATGAACTGGAAGAATTGATTCATAGATGTAATCATGCGCTAAATCATGGAAATTATCAATACGCGTTTTTAGAAACTCAACTCCACTGAATCCTCTCTCAAGACTCTCTAATTGAAATGGCGTTGCATTTATTGAGGCAGACAATTGCAATTCTCAAGTCAGGAAACATGGATCGCTAGCAAATTAAGTCTTCCAATGCATTAATTAAGGAATTGGTGGAAATTTGTTTTTGGCAGCAAGTGCCTTGAAGCGCCTATAAAAGGAGAAGAAGTGAAGAGGCAGAACACACCCAGCAAGCAATGAAATTCCCTTGCTTTCCTTCTTACTCTCTATTTTTCCCATTGCTCTTTGCTTCTCAATTGATCTCTTATTTATAATTTGGAAAATTATTTTGAGAGTGAATTTTTGTAAGCAAAATTATTTTAAGAGCTAAAACTTAAATATTATTTCTTGTGAAAGAAAAAAATCATTATAGTGCTAAAACTTACATATTATTTTTTAAGAGAGGAAAATAATTTTTGTGTGCTAAATTTGCATATTCTTTCTTAGAAAGAAAAATATTCTCAAGTGCTTTAATTTGTATATCCACTCTTTTGGAGAGTTATCTTTGTACACTTAAACACCAAAAATTCTAGAGGTTTGGGTTGGGGTTTCAACCTTGTAATTGTGAGATTGAGAGATTGGGTGGGGTGCCCTTTACTTGTGAGAATTGGGTTCTTGAGTGTGGGACACTAGGAAGCCACGATTGCTCAAAGTTGTATCTCAAATCTCCAATAATGGAAATCCTCTAAGTGGGTTGCTTAGAGGCGAGACGTACACCGTGTGGTGGAACTCGTATATATCGGTTTGCAAAATTTTCTCTTCCCTAATCTCTTTAAATTTACGCACTTAAATTGCTTGCTTAATTTGTTACGTTTAATAACTTTGTTATTTAAACTTCTTTATTATTCCTAATTAATTTGCTTGACTAAATTAAGTGCATATTCTCTTAGCTTAATATAAATCATATATTACTTAGATTAAAATTGTTATTACTTGCGATTAATTTTATCATTTTCAATAAGCATAATAATTAAAGAATCAATTTCAAAAGCATTCCAAGTAAAATTTTAATACTCAATTCACCCCTCTCTTGAGTAATTGAGGCCACTTGGTTAACAATGGTGTGCATGAATTTAACAATACAATTCAGAAAAGAAATAACAACAAACAACTTAACATAGAAATAAAGTTCCATTACACTGAAAAGAAAATACATTGTTCAAGAGAATATTTAAACAAAGTCATTACAACTTGAAATTTAAGAGGAACGTAAGGACAAAAATATATTTCTCATGAGTTTTCAATTACTTACTAAGGTCGTTCCGTCATATTGACTTACGACGAACGAATTAATTCGTTTTCAACTCTATAAAAATTTTTATAACACTTTATTATTATAAAATATTTCTCCTAGTCCTATGTTGAAAATAAGAGGAATCTTCTTTTCTAAATTAAAGATATAAAGCTCTTAGCTTTCCTTATTTATCAAAACTTAGTTTTTGTCGTATTTTATCTTGAAAATTCTGATTTGAGTGATTCCAAAGCCAAAGGTGTTTAAATTTTAAAATACTAATTAAATATAGTAGATCTAAATACTATTTCTGCCCAGAAACAGCCCCTACACGAAAATTTTGTAAAGTGCCAAAATTCGTCGTTCCAACGTTTGTAAAAACACGTTTAAGGATAAATCGCGCGTCGTAAATTCTCCTAAATAATTTTTACTCATTTGGGTACTTCTTTATACTCAAAATTCATCTCCCCATACCATAAAATACTCCTCCAAAATAGTTTTTCCAAACTCCTCCATTTACCCATGAAAACACGTTTTTCACCGTTTCTAATTCACCGTTCGCGTCTAAACTCGAGTCCCTTTTTAATTCTTTCATTAATCATTCCATTTACCAAAAAATTCATCATCAATTATAACATTGCACATTCACCACACAACAGTTCCCATATCTAAAAATTTGTCAAGAAAAAACTTTAAACGTTCCTAAAATATCCTTTTTTCGAGTTTAAAACACATCGTGTAATTACCATAAATATAAACCAACTATTTCCTTCTTTTTAATAAAATTTCAGAATTTAATATATTTCTAAAAACACATTTTTAACACAAGAAATTTAAGGATCAAGTCATGCAAACACATCTCAAGCGTTAATTCATTTTAAGCAAGTTCCTACGTTGAAATTAATTGACGTTTAACCTTTTAACTAACTATAATTAATTTCCAACAACAACAATATTTTATTTTTATTATTATTATTTTGTCATCAAAACTTATTTTAACATACTTTATATTTTCAAAAATAATACCATAAACATAAGCCGCCATTTAAATCAAGAACACATGTTATTTGACAATTATATCATATACATGCATTCTCAATAAAAATTCTGCAACAACCAAAACTTATAAGTTAGTAACTTCATTATTAAAAATTTTCAATTCAAAGGATTTAATAAAATCATGGTGCAGCCATGGTACCACCCAAAGATCTCACTTTTCCAAAGAATTTTTCAAGATTTAAACCATAAAAACAGAGATCTTAAGGAGGTACCAAGGTACAAATCTTAAAAGACATTTATACCTCACCATGCATGTGTCATTTTATGAATTTAAGTAAGCTAATTACTCCCCCCTTACCACAAAATTTCACCCTTCAAGAAAAAAATGGCAAGGGTTCCAAGGCTTACTCTTAGATCTTCATTATTTGGTTCATCAAAGAGAAGAAAAATAGACACTTGAGAGGTGGTGGTTGACATGAATTTGATGGTGAAAAGAAGAAGAAAAAATGTTGTTGTTGGTGCTGGATTTAAGAAGAAGGTTTGATGATTAGAAGGTGGTAGCTTGAGTTTGGAGGTTAGAAATGGTGGTGAAGTGGTTTAGGTTGTATGATTATGGGTGGATGATGTTGTTTAGTATGAGTGGAAGAGGTTAAATGAAGAAGAGTGTTGTTGGAAAAAATTTTCAAAGTTAGAGAAAATGAATAAGTAGGAAGAACAAGTAATGTTTTTGTTGAAAGGTTAAAATTACATGGATTTCCCTTGCTCACCAAGGAGCTCCACGGCCAAAGAGAGTGTGATAGGTGTCAACATGTTTTCATGCACAAGATAGGTGTCACATGCAGCTGGTTGAGTGATGGAGAAGGACTTTGCATGGCCTTTGCAAGTGGCAAGGTGGTGGTGTAACATGATTGGTTAATTTTCCATGCAAAGCTGATGTGTCAAGTGCAGGTGCAGAAACTTGTTTGTGGCTTTAGGGGCCTTTGTGGGCCGAATTTGAAAAGGGCCCAAATACAAAAGTTTTAGATATTTTTCTTATCTTTAATTTGGTATATGGCATAAAACTTGTCATTGCGAAATGAGGGAGTTATGGTCCAGATACGAAAGTAGTGTAAGGCTGTGATGGGATTATTGCTCCTTACAAAGATTAATTTTTTGGGCAAAATTGGTGGAGAATTTGACTTTGTTCTGCATCAAAGTTGTAGGGAATTGAGTTAAGAAATGTTTAGCAAAAGAATCGTTAGATGTCATGGTCATACGAGGGAGAAACGCAAAAACTACTAAACATTATGCAAGCTGCCACTGGAAAAATATGAATCTGTGTGGTATTTTAAATTTTGGGATTTATGGGGTAAGAATTGGCCTTCATGGTTAACATCAAAGTTGTAGATAAATTTGATACAAAGATTTTGGGATAAGAACAACTCTAATCCAATTACGGGAGAGGAAATTACATCTAAAATACATATAGATGCGCATTTCGGCTTACTCGGGTAACTTAAAATTGAAGTTTTTGGGCTTAGGTGTTTGGAAACGGGCATCGGGCCCTTCGTAAAAATCGTTAGGGACAATGTGCGGGACATTTTGGGATAAAAATAATTGACTCAAGTCCCTCAGATAATTTCTTGGCCAAAACCGAGGGAGTTACACAGTTCAAATGTCTTAAACAAAAATACTTAAATATCTTTATTAAATCACTAATACTCTAATTAATTAATCCTTGTTATTATTATGAGTATTATTAAATACACTTATTATTTTTATCCAAATTATTACCATTACTCACACAATTTAGTAAAAATACCCTTCGTTAGCTCATAAAACCTTTCTAAAACATTAATCAATCATCACACGATAAGTCAGTCATAGCCCAGTCATTAGTATACATAAAATTATCATGTAATCAAGACAATTAACCTCAAAAGTCTAATACACAAAATGAGGGCTGTTAGATTGATGTTTAAGAATTTTATGTTATTTTTTACTCTCATACAGTCCAAGACAAATTTTCCAAAAATATTAGTTTTCTTTTCTTAGAGTTCTACTTAAGTATTCTATTTTCAAAGAACAACATTCGATTTGAAAACAGAGTCCATTACGTGTTATGAAAATTTTAAAGTCCTCAAAAGGTTTAGTTACTTTCGTAGTTTCAACCTTAGGTTCAATTGCTTAAATTGATTAAAAATGTTTACTTCTCAGTCCCTCCCAATTTAATTAAAAATCACCTAAGGTTATCTCTAGATCATTGAGCGCATAAACACATTAAGCAATTGAAGGAACATAATGATTTCATTAATATACAGAGTAAAAATTACATCAAACATATAACAATTCACCCCCTAAATTCCAAGAAAGGAAATCTAGCCACACATGGTTGAATAGAAAACAATGCACAAAATTGAATCCATAGGTACTCTTAAAACAAGGATTACAAGAAAACTAGGAATTACAAAGAGAAATCCTAAAACCAACCATAAAGATATGTAGAATTCTTGGATCTTCTCTGCTTTTGCTTCATTTTGCTCTTGAAAATCCTTGCCAAAAGCTATCCTAAGTTTCCCTCTTTTCCTTTACAATATGCCTCAGCCTCCAAAGTGCAGCATATGAACCTGGAGCTTTCTTTCAGTTAAATACGCTGAAAAAAGTACAAACAGGGTTTGCCTGCTAGACATGAACCACGACCGTGGAATGAACCACGGCCTGGTCATGGATCGTGCTACCAGGCCCCTATTTACATTTTCTAACAGGTTGCTCCATGGCCATGGTTAGAACCATGGCCTGGCTATGGTCAAAACCATGGCTTGGTTGTGGCTCCCTCTGCCTGGGCCCCTGAAAATCTTTATTTACTTATGTTTTGGCACGCAATTGTTTTACTTTGAATTGCCTTCCAATATTGACCTTAAATAAGGCCTTCAAACCTAATTATCCTATAAAACTAGCAAACATAGTAACAGAGGAGGGAAAGAACACAATAACCAAGGGATTTCAAAGATTATTATGAAAATTAACCTAAATATGCCTAACAAGTGAACCCTAAAATGATGTGCTTTAGAGACACGTTAATTCACTTCTATAAATCCAGCAACTAGGTATAGTCTACACACTTGTAGGATTTTCATTATTTTCAAACAAGTTACAGACTCATAACTCAGGCTATACACCCAGGTAGTCTTGCATGAGCCATTGTTGGCTTAAACTATAAAAAATAGCCTTTCTTGTTTTCTTTTTTCTTAGCGGCTAAAAGGTGTGGCACTAAGGAAATGTATTTCTTGGCAATTATTTATCGTATCGCTAATATAAATGTTAACATTCTTAGTGGTTGAATAGTGAAACCTCCAAGAAAAGTCATAAATTTAATAAAATAAATAAATCTAGAGATTTGTAATTTTTATTTATCTTCACACTTTAATTTTCTTTTAGTGTATTATAAATATTGAGTTTAGTTGCATGATAAATCTACCACTTATCAAACTTGGTACGCACCTAATATAAAGCATTGTTTAGTTAACATTGGGCCATTTCCCCTTCTTATAGCATGATTTAGTCAGATGGGCTATTTTTGGCCTGAAATTGACTGAAATTGATAGGTGTTCAACCTTATCTCAAACTTACATATTAGATGTGACTTTTAAAATATTGACTCATCTCATATTATATGTTATTTTAGAAGTTTTATGTAGTAATAATTACTTTTTGTTATTATAGCTTTATATATTATTAATAATTTAGTTATAATTATTTTTGTTTGCTAAATGAGCTTATAACTTATAACATATGATTGTTTAAGTATGACATTCAGGTATAGTTTATTAAAATAGAACTTATTGAGAAAACAAACTTAAATTGCAATGAATAGTTCTAAAGGATTTTTGTTTGCCAAATAATTTTACTCTCTCTAAAAAACTATAGCAACTCTTAAATAAGTTATAAGTTACCTTTACCAAACAAGCAGTAATAGAAAAAAATATCTTTTATGCTTAAAAAATTCATATATAATATTTTTGTGCTAATGTGGGTATTCATCCAAGTTCCACATTGAAAAGTTTGTAGAAGAAAGAGGAAGTAAAAATATTATATATTGAATTACTTTGAGTGTTTTCAGCACATTGCAAAATGAGAAGTTTCATTTATTACTTTAATTTCATATGAAAACATAAAAACTAAGGGTGCGTTTAGTTAGAACTTTTTTTAGGAAAAATAGAAACATATTCTAAGAATACACAAGAAAATGGAAAACATGTCATATACCCAATTTTTCAATAAAATGCTTGGAAAATGGAAAATGTAACACCCCTATTTTTATTTTATTCATTTAGAAAATTTTATATTAAAATCCAGATGGAATTTAAATATAGACCTTTAGAACTCTTTGATCAGTATATTATTTCAGAATTTTAAAAAATAATTATAAAATAACAAAATTACTATTCGCACCTCCCAAATTGCTATTTGCACCCTCATAATTCATCAGATTCCTTCACGTGAAAAACACTATACATTTCTGAATTTTTCAAACTTTGCACAGTAATCTATATGAAATTTTCAATTCTTGCACAGTATTTTTATAATAAAATAATAGAATGCATAGTAAATTTCTTTCCTATAAATACTGAGCGAAGGAACGAAGGAAATCACAGTTTTCTTATTAAATTTTCTTAATATAGTAGTGCTAGAGAGATAGTGGTGGAAGTAAGAAAGAGAAATAATTTTTTTGGAAGGACGTTCTGCTAAAATAACAAGGTAAGAATACCTCTCTTTTATATGTTTTAGGGTTATTTTTATATCGTTTTAGAAATCTATTATTATACTAATATAATATTATTTTAAGTTACTATTCTGAATAGTAAAATACTATTTCAATAGTAAATTACTATTTACTGTTACTATTTACCTTTACTATTCACGTTTTACTATTTACCGTTACTATTTACATTTTACTATTTATTGTTACTATTCACATTTTACTATTTATTTTTACTATTTACTATTACTATTTACATTTTACTATTTACTGTTACTATTTACAGTAACTATTTAAAATTTACTATTTACCGTTACTATGCATAATTACTATTTACCCTTTCTGTTTCAAATAGTAATCTAAATTTTCATCTTGTAACTATATTAAAATGAAATTTGTATGTTTTAGAACTCGGAGACGAGACGCGCACGGATTTTCAACAACGAATCAGGATACAAGAGGTAAGGGGGAGTAAGATAAGAATATAATATAAAAAGATATAAGAATAATAGGAGGAATCCCCTACTCCTTTTAAATTTGATAATATTATTATTTTAAAATAATAACTTCTAACTTAAAATTTATAATAAATTTTAAATTAAATATCTGGTGTAACTAACTCTGACATACCTATGCAAGGACCTGGACTTTCATAACCTATACGAACTGAACTGAACCTATGCAAGGACTTGGACTAGTTTGACCTATATGGACTGAACTATACCTATACAAGGACTAGATTATATGGACTTACATAGACCTATGCAAGGAATAGACTATAAGGACTCAAAATCAATTTTGATAATTTAAATAACCATTAAAATTTGAATTATATTTAATTGTTTTGATTATAATTATTAGTATTTGATTATTATTGATGATATTTAATTGTGATCGATATTATTTGATTGTGATTGACGTTATTTGATTGTGATTGATAATTTTATAATGTGGAATTTGAGTATATAGCAAGCATGACGGAAAACTAAAACTCAGTAAGAACTTTCTTACCTTACTCTTTAAATTTTTATTCTAAGAGAGTATTTTATAATCATTTTAGTCTTTTATTTCTTCTTAGAAATTATTTTCATTAATTTTACTTTTAATCTTTAGAATAATAAAAAAAATCTAGTATTTATTTAAGAAAGAAGCCATTTTATGAAAATTAATTTATAAAAAGGTTGAGATAATTAATTTTTGAATTAAAGAAAAATTTTATAGTTTTAAGTATTTTTTAGTTATTGAAATTAAGAATTATTATTTTAATAAAATAAAATTTTCCAAAGTAAATTATATTGTTTGCTTTCCAACATAATAACTAAAGATATTTAGAAATAATTAAGATTTTTAAATTTGATCTTACTAAGATTTAATTTGATAAAGATTATGTAAAGATTTTCTATGAGAAAATTTTGAGATATTTAAGGTTTGGAAACTTAACTTTTGGTAAATATAGCACGTTCTAGAAAGGGAGCTCGGTATGAATACCGTGGTCCAATGAATAAATAATGTTATTAAGTAACTGCTTCTGGGCCATGGAGTTTCCTCTCTTTCTTATAATGTTTAATATTTATTTTCTTCGGATGAATGTAAAATTACTTTATAAAGTTTTAATAATATTTATGAGGTATTTCAGAAATGATGTATGTAATTTATTCTGATAGTTTCTTTTTAACAATCATATCTTTAGTAAAAAAAATTACGAATTTTTTTAAAATTTATTAAGGTGTAACAGATGGTGTTATAGAAAATAAGGTATTCTAATTTTTTTCAAAAAATAACCACTATTTGGTAAACTATCCAAAATAGTTTTCAAAATTTTCCATTGTAAAAAGGGACGAGTATGTTAAATTTTTTCAAAAATGAGAATAATAAAAAACACGATATTCCAAAATTTTCCAAATGTGAAAGAGAAACAAAAAATAAAATGAAAAACTTGTTGCATTTGAATATGTTTTTCAGTTTTTCTAACTTGAAAATTAATACAGTGTTTAAACACATTTTCACAATTGCTCATATTTTTTAGAAAATGAAAACTTCAAAAATAATTTCTTAACTAAATGCACCTAAGGGTGAAAAATGTTATTTTCAATGTTTGCTGTAAAAAAAAATATTAGAAATAAGAAATGGAATAGTGGTTTTGTAATTAAATATAAAAATAAAATAAAATAAAATAAAATAAAAGGAAGAAATAAAAATAAAAACCAAATGGTCCCTCAATAAACTAGCATGTTACTGCCTTTCCTTTTTCTTATCTATCTAAAAAAATAAGTTACATAGGACAAAAAAATCTAATCATTGTATATTTAATTATGGGATAAATTTTCTAAATTACTCTTCATTTATGTAATTAGACCTTCTCTATTTTTTTTAAGGCATATTGGTTATTATTATTTAAAATCATAAAAAAATAATTATATAGTTCAAGAACATTTACCCTTGACTTAATCTCAAAGTGATAAATGTTAAAAAAAATTATAATTTATTTTTCTTCTTGTCAATCTTCATCAATTCTACTCTTCGTTAAATAAAGATTAATTGATATCATGACTCATGTGGTTCTTAAGTCACCAAATAATTACTTCTTTCTAGATAAATAAATAGAAAGCAATAATATATATTATTCATCAAAACAAACAAGATTCCAACTATTTTGGTACAAATCAACTTATCAAATGTCAATTCAACAACAATAACCAAACTTTATCACACAAACACTTCCCATTCATCATTTGGATTTTCTTTAAGAAAGAAGCATGTTAAAAAAATAATGGGAACTTTGTTCTCTTAAAAACAAATTTGAACTTTTCCAAATGGTGCTGAAATTACTTTACCTAAACTCATTAACGTTGTCAAACTTTTGTGTGGTTCACAAATGCCGCAATTAATAAGAAAAGTTCTTTGTAAAGACCATGCAATTAATTTGTTGATGGGGCAAAAGAAACTGCATTTTTTTATCCGATGTCCTGTACATATATGATGACATTGGGCTAATAATTTTGCTAGAAACACACAACGAAGAAAAAACAAAAAAGATAAATGATGGTGCTGGTGAACACAGATCATCATTCATCATGTGGAAATCCCTTTTTACAAGACTTCAAAGGTTGTTTACCAAAAAAAAACAAAAAGACTTCAAAGGTTGCCTATATTTTACACAGTACCAAAACTAGGTGGAATATATTTTTATCTAAGCACTAACAAATCCCTATAAAGGCTATAAAAGAAGAAGAAAAATTGAAACAAAATAAGGGGTTTCGAAAGTCCAAGTGTTGCTATATACTGAGTAATTTAATTAGGTGAATCCAAGTGTTAAGATGAAGCAGGTGCGAGATGGCTATCTTGTTGTCGTTGGATCTTGAAAAGATCAAGGCGAGTGTCTCCCAATCTGAGTGAGTATGCTGCTTGCTTGTATTGGGCCCACGTGAAGGGCTTATAAAGACTTGGATTGTGGGGTGTCACCATCTTTGGCATTGGAGTGATCCACCAATTCAGTGGTGGTGCTGCAAAGTACATCATTGACATTCTGGGCTTCGTTGTGTTTGTCAGTACTCTGTGTCTCACGCTTTCAAACCTTCCATTTGTCATCACCTTCATCAGAGAGTCGACAAACACACAAATCTTTTTTAACTGTTGTTGTTTTTAAAATACACATTGTATATTCCTATTTTATATCTATCTCCTTGTTTATGTCATTTTACGAAAATTAATAAAATGTTTAACATTGGCACTTCCATCATGATTATTAATAAAAACTTTAGTTAACAGCATTTTCATCTCAAAACATTTGAATCAGTTTAGTCCTCTATCTTTTAATGTTTCAACTTTCAATTAAACAAAGAATTTACCTTTTTTTAATTGAAAAACATTCAAGTTATAGTCATATAGATTGTATGAGTCCTGTATTTTAATTTCTAAGATTATAAAATCTCAAAATTATTATTGCAAAATATTATTCGTTTTGATTAGTCCTTTTGTACTAATATTTTAATATCATTTTACACTTTAAAAGAAATAAATTAAAGATTGTTTTGTAAAGTGACGAACTAAATTCAAAATTTGAAATTTCAAAGACTAAATATTGTGATTCATATGATCTTAAATTGTACAAATGTCATATATAGGGCTATCGTTCAGTTAAAAATTTAGAGGCTAATTATGATACAAATGTCATAATTAACAAATTGCCAACTTCACCAATTAATAAAAAAATTGTCATATATAACTGATTGAATAATTAAGGGATAAGCTTTCTATTTATCCAAGAAAAAAGGAATAACAAAACCCTCATAAATATTATAAAAGTTCTATATATGTATATAATATTTCTTAGAATTTGATAATAATAAAAAAATTGTTAGCATTGAAATATACAAAGTTCTTTGAAGTTGTACGTATAAAACGGTAGTTAAGGGTAATTAAATTGTTGGAAAATGGTGTTAGTGATAGTGATATTGAGTTGATTAGAAACCAACCTGGAGGGCATCGCCAACCATGACGAAGAATTGATTGGGGTCAGGGGGGACAGGGATCCACAACCCGTCGTGGGTGGAAATCTGAAGGCCACCCACGTTGTTGGACCGCAAGATTGTCAAGATCTGAGGGTCAGAATGCTCCCCAAAGCCAACGTTGTTATTATTATTATCGCTCTGGATTTCATTTGAGGGGTCCCAATTGCCCTTTAGACTCACGGGAGGGTAGTGGTTGATCCTCAAGAGTGAGTCACTATGAACGTCCTTGATAACCTTGCTAATTGAGAACTTTTCTTGGACCCACAAACCCTCCACCACCAGATCAAGAATCTCACATGTTAGATCCTTCGCTGCTTCTATATAATCATTCACCGCGCCACTGCAAAACACACACATATCGTGTAATTTTTAGCACCATTCCATTTATAGCTCAAAAACCTGTATTTAATTTACTGGAACAAGTGTCCTCTCCTGCCGCAGGCATATTCACATGGAGGGTCATATCATATTAACATATTTTTAAAAATAAAATCCCCTGTCCTATGTTCTTTGATTTGATTTCTGTCAGTTGTTTATTTCTCCGTGACCTTGTTAGCCCAATATTTGGCCCATTTCGTTCTAGTGCAAACATATGGACACTAACTCCGTACGGACAGTAGGCAAAGGTGGCTCTACAAAGACCAATACACTTATTTTGCACAATTAATTAGCCTAAGTTGGTCCATTACCAATGTTTATAACCACATTTGTATTAGTAACCTTTTTGGCTAACAAAATTCTGCCTGGAATATAAGAAATTTGGACACAAAAGTTGTGCTTGTGCGTGATTTTTGTTAAGAAGATACGTTTTAATTACTTACTACTTGCACGTAATGCTGTCAAGTAGATCTCATTGTCATAAGAAAGTATTGAAAACCCAAAATGTATAGTTCTTTGTTTGGAAATAAAGAAAACAAAATAACCCAATAGAGTAAAGAGAAATTATGATTTTTCAGGTCTCACCTTCATTTAGATAGGCAAGAAAACTAAGGTCTCACCAATAGTGGACTACTAGCTAATTATTTTGATGTTTCCAAAATGAAAAAAGAAAAGTGAAAAAAAGTTGATGTACAACTATGTAATGAAAAGTAAATTACTAAGATGATTTTAAACACATTGTACACTTTCTTTCTGTTTTTCCTTCGACTAGAAAACTTAAAATATCATCCACTTATTCCCTGTTTCTAATTTTTTTCTTATAGCTTCTTTCTTCTTTACTTCTAACATCTAAAAGCATAATAACTTCATTGTCGTACAATTACGTTAGTTGCATGTATTGGGCCCACCATTCATTGAAGGTATAAGCTCCGACGGATCATACAACTAAAACAATTCCATCAGGACCATCCAAAAAATTAAAAAAACAATGCAATCTGGTGCCAATTCACCATGCATTTTTTCAAAAGGAAAAGCTAATTCTGTGACTGTTTGTACTCGCTTTCCCTTACTCCAATAACAAAACTAAAATTTACAATTAAACATAAAAGGACTTTTACATCATAAGTTATTTCAAATTTGCAGATATTTTATTAATTAAAATAAAATTTTAGTTGATCAATTTCAAAATAGATAAAATTAAATAATTTTATAATGTGACAAAGATGCTTTTCCCGGAAGCATTATAAAAGGCTCTGAGTAGTAAGAATATACACAATATTATATATACTATATATGTAATTAATGAGGTTTCGAAATGTGTACAATGTATTTGAAAAGTTATAAACGAAGACCTAAAAAATCAATGACCAAGGTTGTACTTGTACCCCCAAGAAAATAATTAATTAGGGTAGTTTGGAGAAGAATTTTTTTGTGCACGTGTTGCTTATACCATTTCAACTCAAATAATCATATTAAATTGATAGAAAATTCATAAAATAAGCTAACATAATTGTTGTTACTAACTTTATATATTATACAAGGAAAGTGGTAGACAGAGCCTATTAAACTATATATAAAAATAAAAGAAACCAAGATGATGATCAATATGAACAGAAGACTTGTATCAGTGTTGTCTCCAACTAATTCAAAGGTGTAGTAGAAGGTCTTTACCATGGTTTAAAAAAATGCTAAGGTTAGGCAAACATGGGCTAGTTAAACGACTAATTATATTAAACGAGTAAACTAAACTTTTATAGCATGCATAATTTCAAATTATATAAAGGAAAAATGTTCCTGTCTAGGATACAAGCACCAATAATATAAATGCTAATTTCCCAGACCACTATTTTCTCTCACAACTTATTTTTCAATTTTTAGTCACAATAAACTGTCCTAATAACACATTCATCAATCAATTGTTTTTCTTTTTGTTATCAAAATATGGAAATCAAGAAACGAAACATAAATCAGCAAAAAAAAAGGAAATAAACGTTTATGTCAAACTCATCAGAGTTACAACCTCAACAAGCCCCAACCAGCCTGCTTGGCACTAAAGAAACACAAACAGATAAGGCCTTATTCCCTACCCTACATCCCCAGACTCCCCTTTTCCGCTCTCTCACACGTCAATTTTCGGTAACTAAATATTATTACCATATTTTAATAGTAAAGCTCAATCCAAATTTCATTTAAATTGTATTATTTGTTACGGTACTATTATCCACTATGTTCAGAATAGTTAGTACATGATATAAATATAAACCGTCAGAATTAAGTTTAAATCTAATTGTCTTACTCTACATTTAGTCACTTATTATGACACGATAGTTGTAACTTGTAACACAAATATGGAATCCGTTGTGCTGAGGAAGGAAAGAAAGAAAAGGGAAGAGAAGTAATACTAGCTAGAATTAACATATTAAATTAATAAATGGATATATATATATATATATATATATATATATATATATATAGTATACCTGAACTTGGTAGGGTCATTTGTTATGGTTTTGGATCTCTCAGATATGCAAATAGGATTGGTATGAAGGAGGAGATACTCAAGTTCACCCATATCACCATTGGGGCCAATATTTCTACAGCCATAACCAAAAGGATTGGCAGGGCCAGCTTGACGCTTCTCTGAGGAGCTTTTGGAGAAAAACTCTGTTCCTTCCTCTTCCAATCTTGAAATCACTTCTTTTGCCACACTGTGGTTCACAACTTTAAAGAAACCGTATTCCTCACATGCTTTCACCACTAGTTCCGACAACTTTGACCTTTCCATAGAAAGGTCTATTGTTGGAATCCCCAAAGCCTTTGTTTTCTTGGTTCTTGTTGGACAGGGCGCAACCATTGCTATGTTGAAGAAATATATACTAGTATATGTATATGTTATCGGTACAAGAATTATAATAGCTTAGAGGGATATGGATTTTTGGTTGGAGAAAGGTGGCATCGTGTGTCTTCTATTTATACATGATATGTACGGGATGGGAGGGCAGAGAAGGAGGAGAGGGAGAGAGAGAGTTATGATTAATTATTATTATTATTATTATTAAATACGATTAAATTATTGTGACCAAGACCGGGATGGGGTATGGTGATTAAGTAGCAATTTTATATATATTTCGATTATTAATTGATATATTAATGTTGTTGTTGGCGTGGACTTTGTAGAGAAGAGATAGTCCAAGATGGGTGAAAAAAAAAAAGCAAAAGGAATTGAAATCTTTCTGTTGTGTGTGCATGAATTGATAGAAGAAAGGAATCTCAATTTGTCAAGTCTAATTCTGTATTCCACAGTCCACAATCTAACTAGGACGGATAATATTCTGAAAGAGAAAATTAATGAAATAATATAATGTAGCATATTAACTAACTAATAACAAGGATTAGTGTAAACAGGCAAGGAATAATGTTCACCATATGTCACTCGGATTTAGTTTAATTAATTTAGAGTTACATTTATTGTGTTTTTAAAGAGTAAGATTTTAAGGTGGGAAGTGGGTTTAGGTGAAAGAAAAATTTGGGACTTGGGAGCCAACTGGTAGCGGCTCCTTGCCTGATAGTTGCCTTAATTGGACTTGGCTGCTACCAACGCTTTTTCAGAGGTTTTTTGACCAAAATGGGACACTTTTAAAAAATATTTGCACTTTTGGGGTTGAAAAAAAAATATTTAGTTGTCTGGGGTAGAATTTGTCACATCTTATTTGAATTTCGTCTGGTGGGGAGACGAAATTGCAGCAGCCTGCCACGTGTCAGAGTTTCGCCTGGTGGGGGGGCGAAATTGGCAGATGTCGCCACGTGTCTAAATTCGTCTGGTGGAGGGGCGAATTTGACTGGTCAAATTCGTCTGGTGGGAAGACGAATTCTACACAGGGGAAAATAATTAACAAAATTACCCAGACCAAGAGTCGAACTTGTGCCCCATGGATCACAACGTGATACCACAACCACTGGGACAAATGCTCTTTTGATACAAATAGGGAATACTATTAAATATAATATCTTTTATTCTTACATATATATATATATATAAATAAAATAAAATAAAATAAAAACTTATATAGAATATATATATATATAACATATTAAATATATATTATATATTATAAAATATATATTAATAATATTTTAATACAAAATATATATTTATATTTAATATTTTAATATATAATATATTAACATTAAATATAATATCTTTTATTCTTACATATATATATATATATATAAATAAAATAAAATAAAATAAAAAATTATATAGAATATATATATATATAACATATTAAATATATATTATATATTATAAAATATATATTAATAATATTTTAATACAAAATATATATTTATATTTAATATTTTAATATATAATATATTAACATTAAATATAATATCTTTTATTCTTACATATATATATATAAATAAAATAAAATAAAATAAAAACTTATATAGAATATATATATATAACATATTAAATATATATTATATATTATAAAATATATATTAATAATATTTTAATACAAAATATATATTTATATTTAATATTTTAATATATAATATATTAACATTAAATATAATATCTTTTATTCTTACATATATATATATATAAATAAAATAAAATAAAATAAAAACTTATATAGAATATATATATATAACATATTAAATATATATTATATATTATAAAATATATATTAATAATATTTTAATACAAAATATATATTCTATATATATATAAAATAAAAATATATATAACATAAAATAATATATATTTTGTATTAAAATATTATTAATATATATTTTATAATATATAATATATATTTAATATGTTCTATATATATTCTATATAAGTTTTTATTTTATTTTATTTTATTTATATATATATATATATATGTAAGAATAAAAGATATTATATTTAATGTTAATATATTATATATTAAAATATTAAATATAAATATATATTTTGTATTAAAATATTATTAATATATATTTTATAATATATAATATATATTTAATATGTTATATATATATTCTATATAAGTTTTTATTTTATTTTATTTTATTTATATATATATGTAAGAATAAAAGATATTATATTTAATAGTATTCCCTATTTGTATCAAAAGAGCATTTGTCCTAGTGGTTGTGGTATCACGTTGTGATCCATGGGGCACAAGTTCGACTCTTGGTCTGCAATTTCGTCTCTCCACCAGACGAAATTCAAATAAGATGTGACAGATTCTACCCCAGACAACTAAATATTTTTTTTTCAACCCCAAAAGTGCAAATATTTTTTAAAAGTGTCCCATTTTGGTCAAAAAACCCTCCGTTTTTAGTTTCTGAACACCACCCAACATCATCATGCACGCACTTTGACCGCTTACAACATTGTTACTGTTACATATACATTCACGAATCAGACTCGTATCAAGGTTTAACAATTTATACATTCCGCTTAATTAATTAAGTCTTGCTATTATAATAATAATAATAATATACAATTTTCAAATTATTGTTCTTTTTTACACCACTTATCTGATCACATATTTTCTCTGTTCTCTTTTTTCTCTTTTATAATTGTGTGAGTTTCAATACAATTTTGTTGCACTAAAATAAAATTGTCAAAAATTAAATGTTACGAATTATAGGTCTATGCAAAATGGAAAAAAGATGCCACGGGGATTTTGGCCAAAATAGGGCCCTTTTCAAAACTATTCACGGTTTTGGGGTTGAAAAAAAAATATTTAGTGGTCTGGGGTAGTTTCTGTCACATCAACATTCAATTTCGTCTGATGAGGGGGCGATTCTGTAATTTCGCCTGGTGGGGAGGCGAATTTGCAGAGGGGTGTCAGAAATTAGCCTGATGGGGAGGCGAATTTGCAGCCACGTGTCAGATTTCGTCTGTTGGAGAGACGAATTTGACCTCCACCAGTTAGGGAAAAATAATTGATAAAATCGCCCCAACCAAGAGTTGAACCTGTCACCTATGGATCACAGCGTAACACCATAACCATTAGACCAACTGATTCTTTGATACAATTAGGAAAGACTATTAAATATAATACTTTCTACTCTTACATATATATACATAAAAGATATATAACATATTAAATATATATTAAAATATTATAATTTATAAATTAAATATATGTTTATAATATTTTAATATATATACATATTAATATAAAAATTTATATATATTATTGTTAGTCAACTAACGTTCATATGATAAAATATTTTAATATATATTATATGTTAATAGAATATATTAATAGAACATATATATATATATAATATATTAATATATATTCTATTAACGTTAATATATATTATATATTAATAAAATACATAAAGGATTTTAATATACATATTTAATAATATATATTAAATATATATAATTTATATATTAAAATATTAAATATTAAACATAAATATATATTTTATATTAAAATGTTTTAATATATTAACGTTAGTTTATATACTAACAATAATGTATATAAATTTTTATATTAATATATATATTAAAATATTAAAATATATATTTAATTTATAAATTATAAATTATAATATTTTAATATATATCTAATATGTTATATATATATTATATAAAGTTTTATTTTATTTTATGTATATATATGTAAGAGTAGAAAGTATTATATTTAATAGTCTTTCCTAATTGTATCAAAGAATCAGTTGGTCTAATGGTTATGGTGTTACGCTGTGATCCATAGGTGACAGGTTCAACTCTTGGTTGGGGTGATTTTATCAATTATTTTCCCCTAACTGGTGGAGGTCAAATTCGTCTCTCAAACAGACGAAATCTGACATGTGGCTGCAAATTCGCCTCCCCATCAGGCGAATTTCTGACACCCCTCTGCAAATTCGCCTCCTCAACAGGCGAAATTACAGAATCGCCCCCTCATCAGACGAAATTGAATGTTGATGTGACAGAAACTACCCCAGACCACTAAATATTTTTTTTTCAACCCCAAAACCGCAAATAGTTTTGAAAAGGGCCCTATTTTGGCCAAAATCCCAAAAACGGAGAATCTGCTCTCTCCCCCATTTGCAGAAGGCATTGTCGGGTATCCTTTTCTCTCAGGCGGTTTATGTTGAAACATGTTCCTCTGTATTTCAAAATGAAACCGTTATAATCTGATAGAACTAGAAGCTTAATTATTGATCTCATCATACAAACTTTAAACATATAGCAGGTGCTGCCTGGACACTGTTGGCCGCGGAAGGATCAACTTTGTTTTCTTTATTTATATTTTAAATTCTATTTGTGAGAAGGTGGTCATTTGTCAGGTTTGGACCATGTTCTTCCCTACCCTGCTAGTCACCGCCCTTGCTTTTCTCAGTTCTGTTCTAGAAAAAAAAAAATATCATTTTATATTAATAGTATCGATCAAATTTTTTGTATCATATATAAATCAGAATATATATGTTAAGGAGTAACATTACTAAAGCAGGGTATTCCTATTAAAATAAAAAAAGTTATGTACATTAGAACATTAATTAAGCTGATTAATAAGGCTATTAATTCCTTCATAGCATTTTTTCTAAATATATAATTTGACTTATTAATGAGTTAATAATATAATACTATGTAGAATGGGAGACGGTTTTTTTTTTTGGTGATGAATCGGAGACGGTTAAATGAGCAAATTAATAACATTATTGGCCTACAATAGGATACGTCATTGATGTGAATAAACCAACTACTTCCCTTCCTTATTCGATCCCGTCATGCATGTCTTTATATTTTACCTGTCAACTAGACCACATATCATTTTCATACCCAATGACACTGTACATTTTGCATTTCTGAAAAAAAAAATACAAATCAAACGCTTATCCCCGTACATTTTTCTCAATCAATTGAATTAAGTCCCTTAGCTCTTTTCAATATATTTTAAACTTCAATAATCTAATCACTAATCAATATATAAATAAAAATAGAAAAAGAAAACCATGCAACAAAATGGGAAAGAGAATTGCAAAAAATACCATTCGGGAAAACAAGTGCTTGCTTTAATCTATTGACAAGTGTATAGTCTGAAGTAAATTAGAAAGTCACAAAAAAAGGGTGAAATTATCACGCACTCACTAGTGGAAAGAAGGCTTTTCTCACCGTGCTTTTTACACCGGTTGTAATGTGACTGGTGTAATAAATAATGCGGTGGCAATTTTGTAATTATTTAGCAATTTTATACCGGTCTAAATCTTGGCCCGGTGAGAAATGTATATTTTATACCGGTTCTACTTTAAGATCGGTATAACTTAAAATTATAATTATTTTTTATACCAGTTTTAGTTTTTGGACCGGTGAGAAAAGCCCTTTGAATATCTTCTACCTGAAAGGTGTTTCATTTCTTTTCTTCTCATTTCTTCTCTCTCGAACCCTAGGCTCCCTCGAACCCTTCCTCCTCTTTTATCATCTTCTGTCCCTTCATCTCCAACGTTTTCACTAACCCTTCATTCCCGATGGAAACGAACCTGTTCCTTCCAAAGCTTCTATTCGTAATAGAGGATTTAGGGTTTTGTTTGGTTTGGTCTGTTTATTTCGAATGCGAGATTTGTGTGGAACATGATAAAGCATCATGAACATGACGAAGCCAAGGGCGATTCACTGTTAGACAAGCGTCATTCTTCATTTAGGTCATTCTTCGTGGATTTACTTTGCTTCCGTAACCTCGCCTTTGTCGCCATCATCGGTGCCATTGACGCCACCGTGCATTTGCTTCACCTCAATCCTTTCCCCCGCCTTCATCTTCTTTATTGACGCCAATAATGGTGCTGTGGATTTGCTCCGCTAGTGAGCCCCTGCCTTTATCTTCTTCATCGGCATCATTCTCTGTAGGTATTTGCGATTCCTAAGCTCTCGATTCTTAGATTATATGCAAAAATTTCTTTCCCACATTGATATGTGGTTCCTCAATTTCTTTCTCAAATTATTGAATATTGTAGTTAGAATGCCTTGTGGATATGTTTGTCTTTATGTTTATATTTTTGTTTTTATGGTGCCTTTTTTATGAAAATTCCAATTTCCAACTCTCTGCTTTCACATAACACAACAAAAGTAAGGTAAACTACTTCAATCCCATTCTCTCTATTGCCAATTCATTATACCAACATCGCAAGCATCAAAAGCTGTCATACGATTAATTGATTTCACAAACTTGATTTGACTTTCAATTGATATTGTTGATGACTAGAATTTTGTTTACTATTATTGCTGACTCGTCTTTCATGGCTTTGTTCCTGTGCATGATCAAGTCATAACTGAATTTTATTTTTATTTTATTTCAAGAATGAAGTTTGGATTTGTTCTTAGTTTCTGTTCCAATGCCTTCTATCATCTCACCATAATTGCATGATAAGGTTGTTAGTTTCTCATCTTCCTTAGGTATAGTTCACTGAATCTGTGCACTTGTCTTTTCTTTCTATGTTGTTTTTGTTTACTTTCTGTTATGTATTTATTTAAACAAAAGTTTTATGTAGGGTGAGGCTTAAAGAGGCTAAGGAATCTGTCAGAACTTTTGTTGGTGAGGTCACCAAGGATACAAAGGGTATTACTACTGTCAATTCCTGTTAATGGTTTCCTCTTTTGCTTCTAACAATAAAAGAAAATGAGTCATAACTTTGATTTCCCATTAAATTGTTGTTTGCTAGAAATAAAAAACCATTATCAATGTTCATACCATAACTTTTTTGGAGAAATGTTTCCTTGCTAGAAATAAATCTATGGATTTTTCTAGATGTCAAAAGCTTGTTTAAACATTTTTTGTTTGTTATAACTTGTTTGGAAACACAGTGGATCAGTTCATATTTACAGTGTGGAAATAAAGGCTACTCATAGAAGCTTCTGACATTATTAGTTGCTTGGTAAGTTAGTACATCCCATTATTTAGCTACCTTCTCTCCATCTATTCTAATAATTCTTTCATTTGATGCTATTTCAAATTTTTTTTCATGCATAAGATTTCTAAATTATTTTTTCATGACCCTACCTGTTGGTCAGTTATATGCTTGCATATAATTGTTATGTCTGCAGGGAGTTCTTTTCTTTGAGAGAATGACTGAAGAAGTCCTTGATAGTATTCGAGGACAGTTACAGGTTAGGAAAAACAATCTTTATTTCAGTTGTTAACTTTATTTTTTTTCAACCTGGCCTTTTATCCTGTTTTTTTTGTTTCAAATTAGTCATTTATGTTAGATTATTGGTTTTAGTGGTATTAAACTAATGGTTATAGGCAACACATAGGTTTTAATGGTATCAGAAATAAGATTTTTTTCTTGGCTGATAGTGTTATAGTATTCATATCACAGGGTGATTTCTTAGTACATGTTATGGATGTTGCTCGGGATGAGCTGGCTAAAAAGCCTGATGAAGTCTCAGTTGAGAAACTATAGGTATTGTAATGAAATATCCTTCAATTTACCATACAACTCAGTGAAGAGAGACCATAAATTCTAAATATGAGTTTTTTCTTTCCTTTTTGTTTGCCCCACTTTCCTGTTTATAGTCTCTTCTCGATCTTGCATTACATACTACAACAGCTGCAGCAGATCCTTTTCATGAAGGCTTAACATGTGTTGTGGCAAGTAACTAATTCAGCTTCCAAAATACTCTCTGGCTCTTTAAATTTTAGTATTCACACATGATACAAACTTTTCACTTTCAGAAAAATCTTCTCTACTTAAAAGGTTGGGCACAATCAAAAATTTGGTAACTTAAAGTAATATAGAATCAAAAATTTTACAAGGTGTGATAATAGAGCATGTTAACCAATTTTAATGTGATTTTAGTTTTGAGTAGATTCAATTTGATTACCCCCTCCCTTTTTTCTCTATCACTTTCAGCCACTCTTTGTGATTGTTATGGCACTTGGAAAGGGGATAAGCTCTGTAGCGATTACTCTTGGATCCTTCCGCACTAAACTTTTACAACCTTCGCTTAATTCCTTCCCACTTAAGTCATTTCTACAAGGTTTGTTTCTTTGGTTGATTCTCAGATCTTGCAGTAAAGACTTGTGCCAAACTTGTTTCATCATATATATATTATGGGGTTCTGAACACAGTCAAGTTGGGCATTGTGGAATAATTAATTTGATTAATAAGAAATAAATATATGTATGATGAAACAAGTTTGAAGCATGAACAAGCATTTAGATAGTAAAGTTTAAATATTATATATATATATTATATAAATTTTAACTTCCTTCCCTAAACATTAAAATGTCAACCATTTCATTTTTTTATAAGATTTGTGAGTGATTGATGTGGGTTTTTCTCCAAACCAATAGACCCATGAAAAGAAGCCTTGTCAGTCCATACTTCGGGAAAAGTTTGCTAATGCCATAGATTTCATTAACAAAGATTTATCAAAGGAGAACAGGTTGAGATTTCTTCACTAAATCTGTACAAATATTTTCAAAGGTATATTTTTTATTATATAATTCTATAATTCTTAACAAACTTTTTAGCAAATTACAATGAATGTTCTGGTCATGTTGATTCAAATTATGCCTTAAAAATTTTACTTCCAGCAAAGCTACAAATGTCTTACAGCTTTCTACAAAGTGGTTGCATATGCATTTGACATTTACAAGCTTTTTGTATTGCCAGGTGACACCAACTTTGAGACTAGAAGAATGTCTTAAATCTCCAATAATAAGGTGTGTTTTTCATTTTTTTCTAAAACTTTATTACTTTTTCAGTCTTCCTTTCATTCACTTCGTGTACATTTAAATTAATACAATATTTATAGAAAAAGATAAGAATAATGATTACCAAAGGATAAATCAAACAATATTGGTATCTATATTGTGTATCCTGTATCGATTCCATGTATCTTTGTTTGAAAACATCGACTAATATGGTTTTCTAACTAAATGTAATTATCTCTATGAATTTAGTTTATCTAATCTATCCCTCTCAAATACAATCTAACAACTCTATCAGATTTATTAAAATGATCTTGAATTTTTGAAAAGGATTAATTAGTTCATCATGTTTGGTGTATGCAGAACAAGATTTGGATAATGCAATTAATCGGTAATTAACAGTAGTGTGTTAATATATATCTATATATATATACTAATTAAAAAATACTAACCGGTGCTGAATTTTTGTTTTAACCTACATGTGTTTTCAGGTAGAAGAAGAGAAAGATGTTTTACATATAAAAATTCAGAGTGCCATTTCAGCTTAGTGATCCTCCGAGCCCAATGAGCATGTGATGGAGAAAAGAGAATAAAGGTGATTTGACATGAGAATTTTTTTATTTTAATTAAAAACCATTATCTTATATTAGTTTTTGAATAGTTCATATAAAAAATTATAAAAATAATAAAATAAAAAGTTATTTTCAAATTTTTCTATATAAATTTTTTAAAATTAAAAATAAGATGTCCACATTTATGATTACAAATAAAATAAAAAATATTTTTTCATGCCAAACAAATATGTATGATTTTCATGAAGTGACTTGAACGTGCAGATTTTGAAGAGTAAGAAGGTTGGATATTGTGTGCATGACTCACTAGTAGAAAAAAGGCTTTTTACACTTGTTTATTATATAATTTGAATATTTGTTATTGCTAAATCATGTGATTATTTGAATATTGCTAAAATATGAGGTGTGAAATTGTTTTATCTGTATGGCAGCTCTCTTAAATTTGTGCACAACGTAGAATGATGTTTTCTTGCATACAGGTTGAATTTAATAAGGCTGCACAGTCTTTAACAGACGCTTTGATTGCAACCACTCAGAGGAAAACTACATTGAATCGACTGGTTAAGATGGCTTATTGCACCAGAGATTGCATGTTAATTTAAATAAGAGATTGTCTCCTATTGAACTGCTACTTATCAAAATTTATTTTTATGTTCTTAGGATACTTGTTCTTTGTATGTTCTGCTTTTTATGTCTGCCTGTACTGTATGTGCACAACATTTTTCTACTTGTAAAGAACAAGTTTAAGGGAAAGGAAATAGAGTAAAATATTAGTGTTGAACATGATCAAAAGTAAGTTGTGAATATAATGTCTGATGTCTCCTTTAGCTGAGTTTTGTTTTAGGCAAGAAGGGAAATTTTGTTTTCCTTTAGAATATTTTCCACTCATGATTTTAAAAATTGAAGTTGATGATGCTTTCTAAAATTGTAACGAACGTGTACTGAATTGGCATCGCCTAGGATTGAAATGTACTGAACTAAAATTTTTAAAAAATAGTATTTTTTTTGTACCAGGCGTAAAATTAGGACCGATGTTAAAAGTTTTTTTTGTACCGGGCGTAAAAATAGGACCGGTGTTAAAAGTTAATTTTGTACCGGGCATAACCAACAGAACCGGTGAGAAAATTAATATTTACACCGGTTGTATAGAAAAGGACCGGTGTGAGTATTATTTTTTATACCGGGCGTAAAATAGGACCGGTGTTAAAAGTTAACTTTGTACCGGGCATAACCAACAGAACCGGTGAGAAAATTAATATTTACACCGGTTGTATAGAAAAGGACCGATGTGAGTATTATTTTTTATACCGGGCGTTTTAAATAGGACCGGTGTAAAAACTGTTTTTCTCACCGGTTCTAAAACCGGTGTAAAAGGTCCATATTTTTCTCACCGGCTCCATCCACACCGGTCCAAGAACCGGTGTAAAAAGCCGAAAGGGACCGGTGTAAAAAGCCTTTTTTCCACTAGTGACTCAAAAATTTTGATTTTCATTACAAAACAAGATTACCATAAGACTTAGATAAGGTTATAGTAGCAAGGTGGGAAACTTAAGATAATCATTTTGAAGTATTTTTTAAGATAGTATACTTTATTTCTTAAGACAGCAAGTTGTTTAAAAACAAATTCTAATATTAGAGTTTGCTTAAAAAAACTTTAGACTTTAATAGAGACATGTTTTTTTTCTAAACAAAGTCTCACACATAGCAAAAACACTTTATCAGAAAGTTCCTTTAATTTCATAAAGTTTATACTTTCAAAATGGATTTCTCTATCCTTTAAATCACAACGTGCATTATAAGTTAAATGAGTTGAAACTTAAAAGGATAAGATGGGGAGATTGATACCCTGAGATTTAAACTAGTTCATCTCTCACCAATAATTGAGGCTACGTATAATACCTACCAACGTAGCATTTCTTTCATTATTCAACCTTGAATACAAGTATGCTTTCTTGGCAAGTCTCTCCAGGCTCTCTCACACAAGTACTGTTTCGCAAAGCCTTTTCTAGCTCAATACATAATATTGCACCTACAAGTTACACACTTATGAGTTAATCCACTTGACTAACAAGTAAGCAAAAACACCTTTTATTGGAAAATGATTCGTAGAGGTGTTTTTGATCTTGGTAGTCAAACCATGAAAAACAAGGCATGCTCAAAAACTCAAGTTGTAATCTCACTTAGTTAAAACCTTTAACTGTTTTTGTTGGAAGCTTGCTTTTTATCATGTTAAAAAAGTATGGCTGACTTGGTTCTTCAAAGTAGAAACTTAGATATGCTTTTGGATGAGTTCAAAATCAAAAACCCTAATTCTGGTTATGGAAGCTTTAAAAATAGAAACCTTAATTCTATTTCTAGAAGGTTCAGAAGTGCAAACCCTAATTCTAAAGATATTCATAAATAAGAAGCCCCTAATTCTAAAGAAGTTTAGAAATAAGGACTCTAAACTTGAGATTCCTCAAGATGTGCATAGTAGTCTTAGTTTTATTTCTTTAAATTGAGGTAGATTTTTTTCTTAATTTCCATCTTAGTGTGTATAGAACTTGCTAAAGTAGCTTGTTTATGAAAACTTAAACTCCTTTTAGGATTCATGTTTAGGATTGTTGTAAAAATATAGTTATTGAGAAAATTTGACTTAGTTGATGTCAAATTCCTTTTATTTTACTCTCAGGTATGTATCTTCAAGTAGTCTTTATCTTCAACCTGCAATGATTCACTTCATCTTCTGATTCTTCAAAGATTTAGGTCTTTCTAACCTAAGTCTTCAGTTCTTTATAAAAGGATGACAAATCTTTAATTCTAACTGGTTTTTCTTAAGAGACTCTTTTTGAGAACTTCCTTGATATGTTGTTGAAGTTTTGTGATAATATAAGAACCATAGATGTAGGATCTTGTTTTAAGTTATGAGTTTGGTTCCTTCAAAAACAAGATGTTGAGGTTCTTCTTTTTGTTTACTTACTTGATTCTTGATTCTGTCTTGTGATCATTTGTTTGTATGAAGTACGCTCTGAGTTTATTCTCTTTCTTATGGAGGTATTATCTCTTCAATTAAGATTTTCTTATAGTTCTTCTTTTAGTTTATTAACTGCTTTTGTTTCACACTTAAAGATTCTAGTTAGATCATTTCATAGTCAAATGTCTTGAATTACTTTTCAAGAGTAAAGTTTTATCAAAACTATTTAGGATATGGTACTAGAGATTTAGACTCAATAAAGTCCACTACTGTGTGTTTTATAATGTCTTAGACATAGCATCGACCACGACATCAATGCTACATAGCATCGATTGAGCCAACACAAAGGTCAGTCTTAATAATTTTTAAAAAATTTAGCATTAAAGAATGCTAGAATTATTCCAATGTAGTGTTGCTTTAGTCGATGCTACATGTCAACAACACAAATCTATAGGGTTTTAAATAGGATAGACTAATATTTGTTTTAATTAGCATTTGGTATGTTGACTCTACATAACATCAGCCAAAGTAATACTGGAGAGTGGTATAAGGTATCCATGTGAGAAATATAAATGCATGAAGTTATTGAGTAAAAGTAAAGTCATTTTTCACTTTGCAAATCCGGTTTCAAGTCTAATTATTGTGTTTGGACTGAGCCCGAGAAGGAAAAAAATGCATTATCACGTGGTAGTGAAATAACAAGCATTGTTGTATCGAGAATGGCTGGTAAATATGACCTATTTAAGGCCATTGTTGAGGAGTAACTTGTTGATTTCATAGAATGACATCAAAAGCAAAATCAAACAAAGGTAGTTTCAAGATCAATGTGGGATTATTTTTATTTGTTTGTTTAATGTTTGTTGTATTAGCATAAGCATGTTTGTGACCATGATAGCTATCATTTAAAGCATGAGAGCTAACTAAGGTAAGATGTCAGTTACTCGAAGAGGTAATTCTAAGAGGGTGAAACCACCTAGCGATAGCACCAGCGTATCAATCATCTAAAAATTATCGAATAAAGGTAACCCTTTATTACTAAGGAGCCTCTAGTCTCACCTACACAAGATTTTTGCACTCTAACCTACACAGGAACTAGAGATGAGGTTCAAGTAGACACTAGGCTATGTCAAACTCTTGAGTCCTTATTAACATTAAAATGACAAGAATAAGGATGATAGTTGTTAGTTTCTGATTTGAGGTTATTTTCCATGTAAAATTTACCTTTATATTGGTGTTTGATTACTTATTTAATAAGAAAATTGTCTTTGTTGTGTTTATTAAAGCATTGTAATAATTGTAAGCTAACAAATTATTTTTTATGTGTTTTGATAAGTTCTAGAGGCCTTAAGAGAGAAAAGATGACAAAAATAGAAAGTCCTCATCTTTTGATATAAAGTGTATCTCTAATCGAGTAGCTGCATCAAAATTTTGGAAATTTGCTCAATAAGTTACCTTGCTGCTCGAGCTGTTGCATTGTAGTAGCACTTTTGTTCTCCATCCTAAGGGTTATTTAAAAGGGTTTATGTCAAATTTTTTAAGGATCTTTGATCCATGGAAGGTTAGAAATATTATGTGGAGGCTCTTCGGCACCATAGGGAAGCTTAAAGATAAGGGATCTCTTCCAGTTTCCTTTCCTTTCCTCCCATTTTCCATTAATCTTCAAGATTCTCTTTTGATTTTAGGGTAACCCTTTTGAAAATACGTAGCTTAACCTTGTTTTTGTTGGGTTTACTCATTCACTCTCTGACTATGTATTAAATACTTTTGTTTGATTTATACTATTTAATCAATGTTAGTATTTCATTTCATATACCTAGCACATGTTTTGAATGTAAGAACGTTTTGTGTGTGTATTTAAGGTTTTCAAATGGGTTGAGGAATGAAATACTTATTAACTTCGTCATCTAAGGATAAAGTTGAATTTAATGATTGTTAAGGTCAATGTCTAATGCAAAGCCTTTTGTCAAATAGTCAAGGGATCAATATTTGGGGAAATGACTTAGGATTGATTTGTTAATGGATTAGGTTTAATGAAATTTATGCTACATTGACTTGATGGAATTGTATAATTGTACTAAATATGATAACATATACTTGAGTGAGAGGATGATTAAACCTAATTTCAACATCTTTGTTTATATTTACCTCAATTTTTATGCTTTTTATCAACTCAACAATATCTTTCATCAACAACAACAATTGTGCATATTTGTGAATAATATTGTATATAATTTTACAGTAATTTTACAAGTATAGATTATTAACTTTTTGATTATTGTATAAGTCCCTATAAATACAATACTCTTACTTACTCATTGAAACTACAACGGATATTTATATTTGTCAAAGTCCTAACAAGTTTTAATGCTATTGTTGGGGACTTGTATTTCAGTAAATGGTAAAACAACATTTTATTCTTGTTAGATCACTTTTTCTTTATATAGTGGTTTAGTTTCATTTTTTGTTCTTTGTGTGAACTAGTTGCACTTACCATATTTGTCAATTGTTTTAGTTAGTATGTATAGTGGCAAGGATGATTTTGAGACAAGCTAGTACCTTTGCCCTCTAGAAGTCCAACTCAACTTGTTCACCATTCTTGAACTAAAGTGACAATCATAGGCGTATCTTGGGTGAATTTTCCAACTCTCAAGCGCTTGTGAAATCCTGCAACAATTTTAAACCAAGTCCATCACATCATGACTAATTAATTTAGGGGTTCATACAATCAGGACCCACATGACCACTTCTCTTCCTTCTATAAGTTGTGTGGTATAGTGGGATTCTGTCTTGATGAAGAAAAAAATGTAAATAAGGAACTTCCCTTTTTCTTTGAATGAGGAAGCTAAACCACGACTCTATTCTTACCCAAATCATTCATTGGCTTTGTTGGAGCATAGTTTAATAATAATTTTTAGCATGTTTTGCTCCACTTCTGCAAGAGTACTACTCACAATAGTAACTAGAGACGTCTTCTGAATTGAAGGATGGTTTTGCTAAGTACATGTAAGCTTTTAGCTAGGCAGCCACCTTATACCATGAGGTAATCTAGTGAAGACAATTCTAATAAAACCTAGGCTATCCTTGAGAAAGGTGTTAGTTTTATTATCATAGAGAAGGGCAAGGTGATTGGAGGTGTTGCTTATGGAGAATGGAAGAATAAGGTGGAAAAGAAAAAAAAATTAAGAAGAAAAAATAAAGTGAGTAAGGAAGAGGAAAGGAAAAGTGAGGAAGATAGAAGAAAAATAGAAAAAAAAGTGATGAAGAGGGTGTAAAGTAGAATATAGAGGTAAATAAGAAAAAAAGAGTTATAAGAAGGATGAAGAACCTAATGTCTTGTCTAGGGACACACAACTCATTCTTCAAAGAAGTTGAGCAATAGGGAGTTGTACATTGAAGAAAGCGTACCTTGACTTCCAAAGCTAATCCCTGATTTGGCTACATTGATCTTTTGACCTGAAGCCTGAGTATAAAGATTCAAGACCTCCATGATTGCATATGACTTGACTTCTGTTTCCATAGCTAGGATAATAGCATTGTTTATAAAAATAAGTGGGTGAGTTTAGGGCATTGAGGTGCAAGAAACATACCTGATAGAGAATCCTTCTCTTTTGATTTATTAAGAATATAGGATGATGCCTCGACTGCGAGAATAAAAAGGTAAGGGGAAAAAGGGTCACCTTGTTTAAGACCACTCTAAGGTTTGAAGAGAGGACTCCTAGACCTATTGAGGTTAATACTATAAGTGATTGAGGAGACTAAAGACATAACATGAGAGATCTGAAAGGGGCTACAACCATAGCAGGACAAAACTTGACCCAGAAATTCACAACTCAACCTGTCATAGGTTTTACTCATGTCCAACTTAATGGTCATATGATGCTTAGAAAAAGGAGTTTTACTTTTAAGGGAATGAAGACTTCCTGCAATAAGGATGTTATCTTGAATCTGTCTACCCTTGATAAACGCTAACTGGTAGGGGGAGATATAACTAGAAAGAAACGGCTAAAGTCTTAATTGCATTATCTTGGAGATGACCTTTGGTATGAAGTTGCAACAGCTGATATGACGTAATTGTGTAACCTTTTTTGGGTTGGGGACTTTGGGAATCAAAGGGATAAGGGTATAGTTAATATCATTTAACAATTGACGTGTGGAGAAGAAATGTTTTATGGCATTGCAAAGCTGCACCTTCACTATATCCTAATTTTTTTATATAGAACTGATCATTTAGCCCATTTGGACCTAGGGCTTTTAACGATGAAAGATCTTTAACTCTCTTTTCTATCTCATTATCCAATATTGGAGCCAACAAAGCATCATTCATAGAATTGGAAATAATCCTTAGAATGACTTGTAGACAATTATGGATATTAACAGCTATTTTAGCTTTGTAAATATCCTAGAAATATCTGGTAATCTCTTTGAGAACTTTATCTTGCCCCTCAATCAATCTGTTAGCATCATCCTGCAGCTGAGTAATGTGATTCCTAGCTCTTCGTTGAAGGGTAGAAGCATGAAAAAATCTGGTTTTTGCATCACCCACTTAAGCCAATGAATCATAGATCTTTGAAACCAGAATATCTCCTCTCGTTCTCTTACTTTATTAATTTGAAGCTGAATTGTGGATATCTACTGCCTATCCTCTTCAGTCTTACCATTATTTATGAGATAGTAAAGTTTATATTAGAGTCTCGCCACCTCTATATTCGATCCTTTAAAAGTTTCACAATGTCACTGCTAAAGAAAAGCCTTATACTGAGCATGATGTTCTTGCAATTGTTCCTAAGGATCACATTTAGAATCAGCCTTCAGCCACCCCTCTTTCACCACTCTTATGCAATTAGGATGTTTAGCCCAAAAGGCCTCAAATTTGAAGTATTGATTACTAGTCCTTTCTGGTTTCAAGTCATGAAGTAAGGGGGGTGATCAAAAGAAATAGGAGATAAGGCAGAACTCAACAGGTGAGGAAAGGTATCTAAATCTTCATAATTAGCAAAGATTTTGTCAATTCTCTCCTTGGTAATCCTTTCATTCCTTGGATTACTAATCCGTATAAAATGACATCCTTTTATAGGTAATTCCATTAGTTTTAGAAAATCAATTGTATCTCTAAAAAGAGAGATTCTTCTATCAAAAATGGGTATATGACTTAATTTATTGTATGTGTATAAGCATTCATTAAAGTCTCCCATCATGAACCAGGCACACCCCATCGGAATATTAATCAACTCAAGATCTTGCCAAAATAACTTTCAATGCATAAAAATAAGAGGGCCATACATAAAAGAATAGTAGATCTAGATATTAGTAGCTTCAAAAGATACAGAAGTATGAATTACATTCTTGTTAGACTGTAAAATACTAACTTTTAGAGAAGAGTCCCACAAAAGAGCAAGGCCTTCAGAATTAACAACATAACAAGAATTAAAGCCTAACTTTCTACTAATGGCCTTCACCCGAGTATGAGTAGTTTTAGTTTCCATAAGAAAAACCAGAGAGAGTTTATGACTTCTCTTGAGGGATTTTAGTTCCCCCATTGTCATAGGACTGACAATCCCACGACAATTCCAACTTAGAAACTTCATGGCTACCTTGAGGGCTTGATTTGGCCTGCCTCCTTGGCCTTGGATGAGGAACAAATAAGGTTTGAACCATATTGGTCTATTGGTAACCTCTGCAACTCTGAATCTAAAAGTTAAAAGTGTCTTCTCTTCAGACCATAAGGAACTTCATCTTTATCTCTGCCTCTCTAAAGACTTAGCATTTGCTGAATACCTCTACTCATGAGGGATTCATAAGGAGGAAGAAGAGGGGCTAAGTCACTAAGAGAGAAATCTTCTGGAAGCTCCATATAGTAAACCTGGGGTTGTTCAATGTTGGTTATCTTCTAGTTGGATTAGGTAGTAGAGGTTTGGCTTTTCTTGTTGGATAAAGATCAAGAATATTGGTTGGGAAGGATTTGAGTAGCTTGGGGAAATATCGGTGTCTTAGGAAAGGTTTTAGGTGATTCCATATTAGCTTTTTTAGCCTTAACTTGGTTCGAGACATTAACAGGTTGGGCATGAACCTTTACAGGGTCCTATTTAGATGAAAACCCTTTAGGAAATGTTTCCTTATGGTCTGGTATAAGAGAGGGTGGGGGGCTAAGCCTTGGGTCACGTAATGGGGGTGTTGAAATATCTTGGAAGTCTGATAGGACAGGACTAGAAAATGAATGGTTGGTGGCTGGTGGGGTCCTTTTATCTATTAGAGGATTGACTGGACTTTGATATTGAAAAGGAGACCTTTCCCCTAGTGAAGGGGTATCAGCTAGTGGGTAGCTAGGTCTACATTTCTCTCCTTCCCCAATAATCTAGTCTTTTCCAGCACAATCCTCGAGACTAGGGTGACAACTCAACTTCTTCTTCCCTGAATCATGTTCAGGTTCATTGGTTCCCCATCCCTAAGAGGCCATGGAAGTCAAGGATTTTGCTAGTTACGTCGAAAGATGGGGACCAAATTTGAACTTACCCTTCTCAAAAATAGATTTTTCTGACACCTTTGTAATTTTTAAAATCGTGGCCTATTATTCCAAATTAAAGCATAGACCTTGCATTTACTCATATCTAAACCTTATTAGAATTAATTCCCCTTTTCTTGGAAAAAAGAGCCCTGTAAGAATAGGAACCGTAATGTTCACTTTGACACAAACCCTGTAAGAAGCTCTTTATGATCATTCCTCCTACAATAGGAACTTCCACCTCCATAGGTTCCTCTATCTTTCTACCAATTTTTAGAGCATTTTCACTGGTTAAGAACTCCATCGAAATATTATGTGGTTGTACACAGTATAAGACCTTGGAAAAATCTACATTACTTAGAGCTTGATGAGGTTTTCATTCTTGGAGGCTTAGTAGATGCCCCATGACATGCCACGGGCTCCTTTCCAAGACTATTGTAGCTACCCCAGATTGCCTCCATTTGACCATAATAATATTTTCCCCATTTCATTTATCTAGAATACACCATACTTTTGCCAGGAAGCCTTTAATGTTTTTCTGGATTGATGTAAAACTCACCATCTTCTCTATTATAAGCTTTCCAAATAGAGTGTTTTCATAAAGTTCTGAGATAAGTTGTTTGTTAGATTTTAGTTCCACTACTGTTTCATCCCATCTACTAGTTTTATTAATGTATTGAAGAATTCTTTCTCTAGATTCATTCATCCTGAAATAGCTAAGGAGACAGGTAGTATAAAAAAAAACAAATAGCCAAGAAAGGAATGGTTTAACCTGAAGAGGACGACTACAACAAAGAAAACAAGAGGAAGGCTAAGAAAAAAAAAAGAGAGGGCGGCCAACACACTATCCTAAGCTCCTAAATCAAAGGAGATGATCAACTATTGGTAGCCTTAATACCAAACTTCTTAAATAGAAGGGCACACTCTTTCAGGAGAAGAGAGAATTGTTTCAATTGCATGTTGGAAAAATAGAATTAATGCTTTTGAATGTCACATTATTACCGCATAGGACTTAAAATATCTCTTTTAGAAAATTCCTAAAACCAATATGTCTTAGTTCCGAGTCTTCTGACCATTTATATGTCATATATACGATTTGAATTTATCATTGTCCTTCTCATAGAAACTAACATTTTTATATGACATGTCAGATATGAAACGTTACAATAAAAATATTTTAGTAAAGAATATAGTTTTATTTAATATCCAAAATTAGAAGATAAAAATAATAAATGAAATGAAATACTTCAAACAATAATAATAATAATGAAATTAATTTATTTATTTCATTGCTCCGAACAAATAAATAATAGTCAACATTGAATTATATACTTTATGGTAATTAAGCCATAGGAATGCAGTCTTTTTTGAATGGGCACCAAGAAAACTTAGAATTCATTTTTATATATATCAGGAAAGAAACATTAAGGAAGGCGGTCTTTCTTGAATGGGCATCAAGCAAACTTAGAATGAAATAAATGCATTTTTTTTTCCAAAACGAAACTTGAAGTACATTGATGCAATTTCATATTACCTAGTGTTACATCTCTAAAAAAATAAAATGTTACACACATATAAATATTTAAACTAGAGTTGTTAAAACAAAACATATTTATATATATAAAAAGATCAAATTAAAATTAGGTCTTTTTAAACATGGTCCGAAAATACTTATGCCCTGGCGAGGTATTACAGGGTTGCAAGTAGCCCAGACATTTTTTTTATTAACATGCAAAAATTACTCTTTACTTTTTTCTTGAATTATAATTCATTTAAAGCATTAAAAATTTAGATATATTTTTATAGGCTGTAATTATTAAAAATTTTCAAAAAGTAATAAAATATAATGCGAGTCTACCAAAATCTTGTATAAGTTTTAAAAAAAAAACTTGAACTCTCTACGAATTATTTTAAAATTTTGATATATGAATTTAATTGAAAACACATTTCTTAGATTTAATAATGAAAATTAATATGTAAGTTTAAATAATTAAACTAATGTAGATATGTTTCCATGGTACGTAAGGAACATATATTGTTAATTATTAGTTTAGAAAATAAAAATTAAAACAAATGAAATCAATTTATGAAATGTCTAATAAAAATTATCATGATATTTTAATAATTAATTTAAGTTAAAATACAATGTTTCTATTTAGTCAACCATTTTGTTTAATTCTTGTTTCATAAAAAATATATAAAATATTAATTTGTTGTAAATTGATATAACGCTTTTATTAAATATGTAATTGTTTTGATAAATTTGTTTGCTTTTAAGTAATTAATAAAAAACATAGATTTAACAATAGGGATATATATATAACTGAAACAATTAATCTAAGGTTGAGATAACAACAAAAATTAAAGTAAGTTAAATCGATTTAATAAATGCCTAATGAAATTTATTATGATAATTCAATAAGTAATTTATGTTAAAATAAAAACTATTTAATCCATTGTACAATTGTTGTCTCAGATAAAATTGAAATATAAAATATAAATAAGTTATGAATTGATATATATATATATATATATATATATATATATATATATATAATCTCATGAAACATGAACATGTTTGAAAAAATTATTTGTAAAATTATTATAACACCATATTAATTAGGCAATTATTTTGAGATTTTTTTCAAAATTTGAAAAAAATTTGAAAATCTAAACTTCACTAATTAATAAAAAACACAATTCTTAAATTTAATAATAAAAATTATTACATAAGCTCAAACAATCAAATTAAGACTGATATAGTTTCTGTAGTACATAAAAAACATAATGAAAGTTAAGCAAGTTAAATCAATATGGGAAATGTCTAATGGAAATATCATGATAGTTTAATATGTAATTTCTGTTAAAATAATTTTTTTTTCACTTAGTCTAGATAGTTGTTCAAAGATATTTGTCAGCAAGATTGTTATAACATCTCATCAAATAGACAATTGTTTAAAGATATCTTTTTGGTTAAATACATTTTTATCTTTGTTTTGACCCATCTTTTATGTGATTTTTTTTATTTGTTTCAATCTTTATATTATTTTAAATTTTGAATCTAGGCTTTAAAGCGTAACTTAATGTCGTATCAGAGCTATTGACTCACTGAATGGAAATATCATCTTAGCCAGATGATTTGAATTTAAATATGATACATGTAATATGAATTATTTATACATTTTCTTAAAGATTTGAAATATTAAAACCCCACGAAGTTGTAAATCAGATTGAAATATCCAAATTATATTTATGAACCCATCAGGGAACAAATTTGAGCAAGTAAAAACTCACCTCCCTCTTCCAACCAGGAACGATATAACAAATTCAATTAATTGGACATTTCTATTTATTGAATAACCAATAAAAAAACACTTGAAAACCAAAAGAAAAAAAGTCAAAACATAAGGGTCAAACCAAAATCATATCTAACTTTGAATTTAGGAAACATATAATATTAGTTGGAAACTTAGACAATAAAAATTGAAGTTAAATCAATTTAGGAAATGCCTAATAAAATATATCAAGATGATTTAATAAATAATTTAAGTTAAAATACAAAATATAGAATATAAATAAGATATAAATTTTATTTGGCAACAATTAAAAAGATTGTAAATTGATATAACATCTTATTAGATATGAAATTGTTTTAAGAAATTTGTTTGCAAAGTTTATAAAAGTCTTTAAAAATTGGATATGAAAGACATGTTTCTTCTTAAAAAATATATTTTACTATTTAAATGCAATAGAAATGAAAAGAATATTTAAAATATAAATTTCAAAAATAAATTTAAAACATTGTTTTTTACATTTCAACGGGAAAAGTCTGTAATTTATTTTCTTAGATGAAGAGAGATTTAAATTCATTTTTTTATGAAAGAAATAAAATTAAAAGAATACTTGAAAGTCATAGGCTAAAAAAAAAAGTGAAAATAGGGGAAACTAAAACTATTAAAAAAACTAAAACATAGGAAAAATTGTTAATCCTAAAAATTTTGTGTAATAGGATGACACGTGTACAAATGAGACCTTGTTTTATATAATAGTAATAATAGTAATGTTTATTAATAGTAGATAGATAGATATGAACCGCCCTTCTTCAGTCACGGGGCAGAGTTATTTGCACAGTTGCCATGTGGCACCCTTCAGAAACAGAGTTGTTCCCCGAGGTGGCCCATTCGTAAAATCACCTAATCAATATTTATTTTTTGTTTGGAGGAAGAACACGAAATTTAAAAAAAATACGGATTTTAGTTTTTTTTATTAAATTGAAAATTTAAAAACGAAAAAGCTAAAATAAAATTTTATATTTAAACTAAAATTCAAAAATTTTAATTCATTTATACTAGGACAAAGATTTACAGTCACGTACTTTTGCTTTCACATTTTTCACTCAAAGTATCTTTTCTTTTTTTTTAGAAGGCGTATATATATAATTTCCTTCTGAGTAAGATATCAAATTTAAAAAATAAACTTTAATGAAAGAGTTAGCCGAATTATATAATGTAGATATTTTTAATTTTAACAATGTTGCCTCGTATCAACTATAGATCCTTAATACTACTAAATATTAATCAACATGAGTTTTTCTTAATTGATTGACAATATTATGAATGTTTTTTATGTTATTTTTTATAATTCGAAATTATTTCTTAAAAATTATAATTAGAAATTTAATATATAGTGAAGTTTTATCAAGTGATGATATATCTAACAAAATATCTTCTCAACATATCAACACGTTGTTAAATTATAACATATCACTATCAAATGCCATTTCTCTCTCATTTTCTTTCTTTCTCTTTTTGCTCTTCTCTCTTTCTCATTGCCTTACCCACCCCAATTCCCCACCAATCACCCTCCACCCTCACCAAACAACCTTAGCCTCATTTTTTTCGTTTTCTTTGTCTAATGCAGTTGTTATGCATTGTGTCATTGCCGTTAGAGATCGATGATATTGGTGGTGAGAGCAAGAGATCAACGATGTTACTAGTTTGTAAATTTTCATGGGTAAAGGGGAGAATAATCGGTTAATGATTCAAAGAATACAAGTCCACTTCAGTCGTCATATAATTTCTGTTAGCAATCGTGTTACCATAAATTTAACGGAAATGAACCTAATTAAAACGAAAAAAGAAAAGATAAAGACCCAAAAGAAAACAAAATAAAATTACTTAACTAAATTATCACAAGGCAAAATATAAGAACCTAAGTATGATTTTATTCATAAATATTTATTATAAGTTGCGATTGTTTTCTTTAATTTTAACCTTGTGCTTTTATCTTTTGATAAATGTAGATGCATGCATAGTTCAGCTTAAGGCGGACCAAAGTTGAATTCAAATGAAGAAATGAAAGATGTCTCTTAGACACAGACAACAGAGAAGAAAGGTTGATGAACATTTGGGCATGTGGCATTGGCCACACTGGGATGCATGAGTGCTTAATTAAGGCATCCAATTAGGGCCGCAACGAAGAATATATAAATGGTACAAGGCAATGATTCAGCATAAGTTACGGGAATAGGTCTCTTACATCAATTATATAAAATGTTTAACATTGATCAAGACGAGGGCTTTGACTCCTCATTTGCAACCAAAATGGTTTAATCTTGGGTCCCCTGCACCTCTGAACTTCCCCACCCACAAGAATTGGTTATTTTAAAATTACCAAAAATAAGGAATATGCTGCAGGTGTTGACGTGAATGACTCTGCTACTTGCAATGGTAGGTAGAATCTACTAATAATGGCCATCAAGTGGGTGGCATTTTGATGATGGTAACACGATGACAGGATGCGGCATTTAATATTTTTTAATCATAACTATTCTTCATTTTAAATTAACTCTCCTAATAAAAATATTTTATATTCATAATGCTTAAATTTATTACTTTAATGAAGAAAAATTAAAAAAATATATAATATTTGATCTAACTACTAATTAGTTAAATATGTATTTAATATATGAAAATATCTATTCAATAAATAATAGAAAAACATATTTATCTGCCAAAACGATTAGGACAAATACGCCTTTTTGGGCTCCAATGGCATTTTTTATATACAACCTGCCACCCCTCTTGCAGTTGGTAGTGCCCTCCTCCCTTATCTGGTCGCTACCCTGTTCCTGCTCTGTATTTTAATTCGCCTCTCTTATTTTAATATTTTCTGGGTCACTGTAACCTCTCCTTTTTAAAAGAATATATATATAGATATATATATCTTATTTCAACTCACTTATTTGGATGTCCTGAAAAGTTTAACGTGGAGTTTTAGTTAGGTTTAGATTTGTAGTATATGATAAAATGAAATGATTTGATATATATATATATCATATGGATAAAAAAGAAATATGATGTTGAAGACAAAATGATCCATTGTTTATATATTTAATTTGAAATTTTATTTTATTTTCTAAAAGTTTAATTGAATAATCATTAAAAAGGTATAAAATATAAATTAATAACTTAATGATGTTTATCTTCTGCCCTCAAATTAGAAAGTAAACAATTAGACTTATATTATAAAATGAGATAAATAAAGTTCTATTTTTCTTGATTAGATTCCTTGTATATATTTTTTTTAACACAAACAATGATATAATTTTTATTCTCATCCAGTTATTTCTATTCTATCGTGTACCGCCCATCTAAACATAATTTTTGGTTTGGTTTTATATATATCATTTAACACCCAACAACATTTATCGTAGTTATATTTTCGAGCAATATGAACTTTGAATAACGATACCAATTTATTTATACATTACACTATCACGTTCATGAAGACAAAAAAAAATATTTAATGATTTACAACCTTATTTTTTAATATGATATTAAAGTTTCAATAGTGATTAATATTAAGTGTTGGTTCATCTATAAATGTTCTATAGTCTAAATTTTATGTATTAAATTTTAATCTTAAAAATAAGAAAACGTATTAAAATATCTGGTATTAATTAAGAATATTGGGGTATTCCCAGTGTGATTTGATTTGATTTTAAAGAGAAAAATAATCTTCATTTTAATTAATTGAGAGATTTTAAGAAAATAAATCGGACACTCAATTTATTTTCAACTATTCATAATTAATTAGTTAATTAATTATTTGAGGGTCAATAAATTAAAAATTTTAGAACGACCCATTAAATTAAGGGATCGACTGGGTTGATTTTAAATTAAGGGATCAACAGAAATCAAGAGTTTCTTAGGACTCACAGGATACTATCGAAAATTTATTGAAGGATTCTCTCAAATTACCCTACCAATGACCGGATTAACCTGTAATAATAAACCTTTCGTTCGGACTCTTGAATGTGAAGCGAGTTTTCAAGAATTAAAGAAAAGATTAACAATTGCACTAGTTCTAGCTTTACCAAATCCCCAAGAAAACTTTGAAGTTTATTGTGATGCTTCAAAGTTTGGACTAGGTTGTGTTTTAATGCAACAAAGGAAAGTAATTGCTTATACTTCAAGGCAATTACGACCACACGAACTTAATTACCCTACTCATGACCTAGAATTAGCGGCTATTGTCTTTGCTTTGAAAATTTGGAGTCACTACTTATATGGTGCAAAGTTTAAAGTCTATAGTGATCATAAGAGTCTCAAGTACCTGTTTGACCAAAAGAATTGAATATAAGACAACACCGATGGATGGAATTTCTCAAGGACTATGACTTCGAGTTGAAGTACCATCCAAGGTAAGCCAACGTAGTAGCTGACACGCTTAGTAGGAAAGTTGTTCATATTGCAGCTTTAATGGTAAAAGAATTAGAAATGATTGAACAATTTAGAGACTTAAACATAGCAGTTGAGGAGAAATCTTCAGTAAATATGATTGTAGGAGTTCTGAAATCACTAATGATTTTCTAAAGATGGTGTGTGAAAAACAACGATTGGATGCATGTCTCCAAAGGATGATCAAGACACAACATAATGGGAAAGATCTGGAATTAAAAGAAGGTTCAGATGGAGTCTGGAGGATGAAAAGAAAAATATGTGTCCCAGAGAATGCAGAATTAAAGAAGATGATTCTAGATGAAGCTCACAAAAGTATGCTCAATATTCATCCCAGATCAACAAAGATGTATCAAGACTTAAGAAAGGATTTCTAGTGGAAGAAGATGAAAAAGGAGATAGCTAAATATGTTTCATCTTGCTTAATATGTCAAAAAAGTAAAGTTGAACATCAAAAGCCATCTGGTGGATTATAACCACTAGAAATACTAGTAGGGAAATCAGATGACATTGCCATGGACTTTGTGTCAGGCTTGCCTAGAACACAAAGAGGCAATGATGCTATCTGGGTGATAGTTGATAGATTAACAAAATCAGCTTATTTTCTTCCAATCAACATGAAGCATTCACTTGAGAAATTAGCTCAAGTGTATATAAGGGAGATAGTAAGATTACATGGAGTACCATCAAGTATAGTATCTGATAGAGATCCTAGATTTACTTCCTGATTCTAGGGAAGTTAAAAAGCTTGGTACTAAGTTGACGTTAGGCTCTACTTATCATCCACAGACTAATGGGCAGTCAGAGACGACTATCCAGAGTCTGGAGGATTTACTGAGAGCATGTGTGTTAGAACATGGCAAAAGATGGCAACATTACTTTTCATTAATCGAATTCACATATAATAATAGTTATCACTCAAGCATTGGGATGATACCATATGAAGCATTGTCTGGTAGAAAGTGCAGAACACCAATTTGTTGGTTAAAGACAAGTGAGAATCTGACTCTTGGACCAGAAATTGTCCAGCAAACGATAGAGCAGATTTAGATGATTAGAGAAAGGATGAAAGTTACACCGAATAGGTACAAGTCATACTATGATCAAGGAAGGAAGCCATTAGAATTCCAAGTTGGAGATTATGTATTCTTGAAAGTATCGCCTAACAAAGGAGTTGGAAGAGTGTTAAAAAGCAAGAAGCTTACTCCAAGGTATATAAGACCTTATAAGATCCTAAAAAAAATTAGTAAAGTGGCATATATCAGATCGCATTGCCACCTCACCTTTCTAATCTTCATAATGTGTTTTATGTCTAGCAATTACGAAAGTATGTACCTGATCCAGATCATATGATTGAAAATGATGACATAGAAGTTAAGGAAAACCTCAAGATTCCAGTAACACTAGCAAAGATAATGGACAAAGATGTCAAGCAACTAAGAGGCAAGGAGATCTCATTGGTGAAAGTAGCTTGGAAACAAAGAGATGAAATAAGCATGACTTAGGAACGAGAAGACGAGATGAGAAGTCAATACCCTGAACTATTCTAGAAAGGTACGTCTAAATTTTGAGAACGAAATTTTTATAATGGGGGAGAGTGTCACAACCCAATTTTTATAATTAAATTTGTATCGGTAAATAAATATTAAAAATTGAAGTTTCTCAAAAATAAGAACTGAATTTTAGAAAATAGGAAATTTAATTTCGGTTATAGGGATATTTTTAGTTTGTAAATTGAATTTAAAATGAGACTAAACGGAAGCAGAACGCGACAATAAAACGTAGAATTATTAAGGAAACCATTAATTAAAAAAAAGAGAAAGAAAAATCTAAGATTTTCCCCCGATCCTTCTTCCTCTTTCGTGCACCGCCATAACTTCACCACCATTGAAGCCTATAAATAAGGCTTTCACACTTCCAATTTCTTTAGAATAAAATACACTACAAATTCTATAACCCTTTATCATCTTCTTCAAGCTTCTAAATCTCTATTTCCATATCTTAAAACTTTTCAATTTTGCATAATAAGGAATTCCACCCACTTGAAGAATTGAGGAGAAACAAGGAGGCAAATAAATCTAGTACTTAAGGAATCTTCAATTGAGGTAAGAAAGAGGAGATAAGATATTAAATAGATAGGAATTAAGTTAGAATTGCTTGTTTAATTGATTAATAGTTTAGAAACTCATATAACTAGATTTTAATTTAAATTGAATTAAGTTATGAAATTGGTGTTAATTAATTTAGAATATGATATATGATATGTTTTTAATATTGTATGGTGATTTGGAATCAATTGGCATGTTTAATTTGCAATTGAAATGATTAAAACAGCAAAAACAGAGAGAAACAAAGTGTTGTTTTTGTTTCTGCAGAACAGACCCCTTTAACAGCGGATATTTTCAACCAGTGCTAAAACCTGGAAGCGGTGGAATTTTTGTAATTAAATCAGAAGCGGTGGTATTTTTGTAAATAAATCAGAAGCGGTGACATTTTTGTAAATAAATTAAAACGGTGATATTTTTCTAAATAAGACCAGTGGCATTTTTGTAAGTATGATTAAAAACTTAAAATAATGATTTTTTAATATAAATTAGAATTATTATTAAATAATGGATTTTTAATTATCCTTGAGATTTTATCTTGAAATGAATAAATATAATTAATTAAATTATTTTCAGAAGTTTATTTAAACATGTTTAAAGGAGAAAAATTCTTGTTTTTAAATTATTTTAGTGGTATAATTTTATAATATTAATATGGAAAATGTGTTTCCATATTCTTTGAAGTATGATATTAAATAAATAATATAATATGGAAAATATGTTTCCATATTCTTTGGATTATGATATTTGAATAAATATTATATTATGGAAAATGTGTTTTCATATTCTTTGGATTATGAAATATGGAGTATGCTTATAAATGTGATAAAATATTATAGTATTTTGATTGTTATGATAAATTTTATTGTTAAGATTAATTATAAAAAGGAATTTGATATTCTAATTAAGATCTAATGCATTCATGCATCATATGCATTGGTCGTTCAAAGGATCCGCAGGGGGTTCTTTCAGGGGGTTCCCGATAGGGCAACACGTTCTGTTGAGCAACAGACCCCTGCGATAGTTTTATACCATGGCCGTCTTAAGGGCTGAGCAGTGTGTCCTTAAGGGGGTCTCGCAACACCTGTTATTGATATTATTATGTTGTTATCTGATGTTGGTGTTGCATTATGGGACGCAGTATCGGTTGGATATCCATAAAAATGTTATTATTGGAAATCATTGCCTATGTTCCCACCAAAATGGATCTATCATGTATTTTCATATAAATAATGGAAAACATTAATATAAAAATAATACAAAACACTTGTCTGGCATCTGCATCGCATAACATCCTACTTGTATAACATCCTACTTGTGTTTGTGTATGATCTAATTTAATTTCTATTTATTTGATATTTTATCTCATTCTTTCTGTTACTTGTGGCAACCCTTTAGTGTTTAATCAGGAAGATATGTGACAAATTAGATGATGCTTGATGTGGATGAATGATGAAGACTTTTGATGCTGATGCTTGCTTGTGTAGCTACTTTGGTTGTATTATATGTATGCTACATTTTGGTGTTTTAAATCTTTATGTTTTATAAGATCTAGGTACCTGTTACAAAATATAATATGTATGGACCTCTAGTATTATGTATCATAATAAGAAGTTAATTATGTAAATGGTTGTGTACTCTGATAATATATTAGTAACCTCTGAAATCAGGTTGTGAATAACTTGATAATTACCAGCGAAAAATAAGTTATCCAAGCAATCTTACATAGTGATGGTAATTATCTTGGAATTTGCAAGTTGGCTTCAGGGTGTTACATGAAGCATGCAAGCATGGAACAAGGACACTCTGGGATGTCTTTTGCTGGCAAATATTTGTTCCCCTTTTAACGTGAAGTTTTGAACATGTTTTAATGCGAATTAGGCAAAATGATCATCCTGAAAGTTATCAATCTCTCTTTTTGCTTTAAAACAAGCTAAAGCATGTCAAAATCTGACATCAAGAGTTAGAGTTATGGCTAAAACCCAAAAACTGTGCGGACTAGTACACAAATTGGGGACAACGCTATTAGAATAAAAACTGGGAGAAAACGGCTACCAATTAATTTTTGGTGTCTTCATAAGAGTTGTAGATAATTCAATTAAGAAATTAACAAAAAAAAGAACGGATTGATTCCGATCACGAACGAAGAAATTATGATCGAAACACTAACAGGTGCACAAGAAACCAGGTATGTCGATAACCAAAAATTGTAACAAGTTTAAATAAATACCCAATTTATTCTGGGGTAAGAATTTGGAAAGACACTCATCATGAAAGTTGTAAAATTTTCTTTCCTCTTCGAAACAAGATATAGAATGAGTAATTTCGATACCGATAACAAGAGTTATGACTGAACCAAGGAAAAGTGCTTTGGGGCTCCTGAATTTTCAAAGTCTAAAAAGAGGCGGTTGGTGTAAAGAATCTATTAGGAATTCGCCTCCGAGCCCTTAATAAGAGTTGTAGGGTTTTTCAATATGAGTCCACAAAAATAAGAACAAACTAATTCTAACATTAGCAAAGAACGTTATGCGTAAAAAACTTAAACTTGGTCTCGCTATGACGTTTTTAATGAAGCTGCGAAAAGATATATTTTTCTGCACTTATGTGATGGGAATCAGCTCTCAAAGTCTGCATGAAATTCATAGAGGATTTTGTTATGAAAATTATGGGACCAGAATTGCATGAATCGGACATCGGTGGGGAATAATCCTTAAATCTCAAATTGGGAATAATCCGTGGGGAATTAGCCTTGGAGGTCAAAAACGAAGGTTGTAAGGTTTTTCATTAAGAGGAAACCAAAATAAGAATTTCTTGATTTCGACATCATGGACAAAAGTTATGTTGGAAACACTATTAGTGTTTGGGCCGAGTTCGGGGGTTCCGGCTTAACAGGGTGTTTTCTCAAGAACTGGGATTAATGAGATCCGAATTAGAGTTGGGTTCCTTTAGGAGAAGTGTTTAGAATTTCAAGACGGATCATTATAGACCAACCTTGTTGAGATTATACACTCCTGACGCTTGTACAACCAAACTAGGGAGGTATCTGAGGTACGTGTCGGGCCTACGGGACTGAACTGATTTTCCTCGATTTACTACAAGGTTCGTGTTAACAAGATTAGTTTCATTATAGGTTCACTAGTCTCAAGCCAGATCACTAACATACGACCAACCACAAGGTCACGAAGCTATATTCGAGAACCCTATAATATTTTATTATTAAACATTATTAAATATTATTACTAAATATTATTAAATATTTTTATCAATTAAACATAATTATTAAATATTATTATCGAACATTAATTATTATTATTATTAACTAATTATTTTTATTAACTACTACCAAATATCTTTATTAGATGTTTTTGTCAAATAATTGTTTAGATTGAATATTAAATATTAAGTCATCACCTCTACCATTACCGCACACCCTTACTCATTCTTATTATTCCCCTTACAACTCCCTGTGTTTCTTGACTCAGCTTCTCATCACTTACACTCTCAGGGTCATTATATTTCATACTGAACCAATTACTACATTAGTCAAAGCCTCATGCTTTCCACAGCACTCAAGTGTTCTTAAGGGCTTGGGACATCACCCTAAGACCTGGGTTGTTACCACAGGGGCTTGGTAGAGCACTCCATAACCAGGTCATGGTTCACCCCATGGTCGTGGTTCTTGCACGTATTTAAGTCAAAAGTTAGGCCAGATACAGGGTTCTGCATTCTTGAAGGCACAAAACGCTGTAAAGGCAAGGAGGGAAATGGGAAGAAGGATTCCTTGGAGAATTTTGAAGGAAAAATATGGAAGAACGAATGGGGATTCGTGAAGACTTCACAATTACGGTCTATTTTTATTTTCCCTTCTTGATTTTCTTAGTTTCCACATTGTAATTCTTCTCGTGTAATCATGGATTCAATTGTTGATTGTGGAATTTCCTAAAACATGTGTGGCTAGAATTCTATTCTTGGGATTTGGGGGTGGATTATGATGTATTAATGTAACCATTTCCCTTTATTTTTATGAATAAAGATTGTGTTAATCTTTAATTGCTTGATGTTTATATGCTCTCAATGATCTAGGGATAGGTGTGAGTGATTTTTAATTAATTAGGAAGGGATTGAAAAGTGAACCTAGTTAATCAATTTAGGCAATTGAACCTAACATTGAAATTACAAAAGTAACTAAATCTTTTAAGGACTCTAAGATTTTCATAAAATGTTAATGGGCTCTGTTTTCAAATTGAATGTTGTTCTTTGAAAACAAAGTACTTTAGTGGAACTCTAAGAGGAGAAAACTAGTAAGTTAGGAAAATTTGTCCTGAGTTGTATGATCTTTATGAGTAAAAATTATATTTTATATGTCAATACAGAGCAATTCCATCCCCTAAATCCCAAGATCTTTTTAATTGAATCTTTTTCTTTGAAGAACTTCTCCATTGCAATTTTATTTAATTTTCTTTTTATTCTTTTAAGCAAAACACCTTTGATCATGTTGTCTAGATAATTAAGATTAAAATCACAAGTGCTTGAGAACACGGTCCCTATGGAGAATGATCGGTTTTATATTACGCGATACACTCGTACGCGTACGGGACGTTGTTAATATTTGCATGAGGTCACAATTATTGAATATGATGCTTGATGTTAATTATTGAAAACTAGGCAAGAGGTTACCATTGACGAGTATGAGTTTTTGATGATGATAAATGATGTGAATTGAGAATGTAAATGGTTGAAATTGAATTATTTTGATACATGCTATGCTTGATTGACACCACTAAAAAAACAACTGTTAGCGACGGACGTAATTGGTCGCTAATCAATGGAATTCCCGTCGCTAAAACCATTAGCGACGGCATCGCAGACGGGAAAGGGGACGTCGCTAAAACCCTCGTCGAAAACACCTCAGCGACCACATACACACCGTCGCTAAATTATTGACGGCGTTAGGCCGTCGCTAAATTCGTCTCTGCCCCCATAACTCCAGCCGTCGCTAAGTGTTGCCATACAGCGACCTCGAGGCCCCGTCGCTAATAACAGCCAACAGCGACCACGGTATGCCGTCGCTATAGGTAGTGAGACAGCGACCATGACATTCCGTCGCTAGTGGTTGCGATGTAGCGACGCCTAAGTCCGTCGCTAGTGGTTGCAAGGTAGCGACCACAATGTCCGTCGCTAGTGGTTGCCAGGTAGCGACCACAACGTCCGTCGCTAGTGTTAATAAGTCCGCGACGGACATGAGCCGTCGCTAACGAGAGTTTTTAAATTTTTTTAAAATTGATTCAATATTGACTGGTTTTGTTAATTTAGCTTTAAAAATATCTTAATATTTTGTATTTTGTATTGGCTGATAAAATTTTATAATTAAATTAAAATAATTTTTTTGAAGTAATGAATTATTATTAAAAACAAAATAATATATTAAATTAATTTATGAAATAGGTTGAATTATTAATGATAGGTAGAATAAGGCTTTGTGATTTGAATGTAATTACCAATAAATATTGACATAATAAATAAAGAATGACAAAATAAATACTGAATGAAAATATAACATAACTAAAAATCAAATATACAAATGTGTATAAATAAAAGAACTACAATCAAGGTGGTGGGGGATCCTGGGGTGGTGGTGGGGGCGCCTGGGAAGTGGGGGGAGGTAGCCTCGCCATCAACTGCATCAGTAGCTCCTGCTGCTGAGCAAGTTACCGACGAGTCTCGGCGTGCTGCTCCTCAGCCCGCTGTCGGTCCGCCTCGGCCTTCTGTCGGTCCGCCTCGTGCCGCTCCAACAGCAACTGCCTCTGACGTCGCTCCTCCTGTAGCTCATCGTTCAGGTTTTGAATTACCTGAACGACCTCAGTCGGAAGACCAGAGGAAGACGAAGAGGAAGGGGTCTTCCCCTTTTTCGCCAGCTGCGTGCCGACGCCACCCAATCCAAACACCCTCCCTTTCTTGTTCACACCGCCAACAGCCTCCATATAGATGGCGTTGTCGTCAGAACAAGATAGGGTGGGAGGAACCTCCCCTTCAGGGGTGGAAGCCACCAGGTCCGCCTCCTTCTCGGCCCTCCTGGCCTGATACGCCTCCTGTAAATTCAAAAACAACGATAGGATTAGTAAGCTGATTTGTAAGTAAATTAAAAGCATGTGTCAGTTAAAAGTAAATACCGCTAGCTCCGTAGTCTTCTGGTTTACCCATGCACCGGCTTTGTTCTTCTTGGTCATTTGCATGACCTCAAACAAAGAAGGCTCCCGGTGCTCCCTCAGCTCCTGTGGTGGACAAAAAACATTGAGATTATTATTTGTAAACATGTAAGACGAACCATAATAGAAATGTTTAACATAAATATACTTACAAATCTTTTCTTGTGCTCGAGGGTTGAAATGCTACCCCCAGTGTAAACCGAGGCTGCAGCATCGGCGGCTCTGTTGGCCCTATTCCGAGCACTCGCCTGCTGGAATGGGACCCCGCCCCACTTCTGGACCATCCCGTCCCAATGGTCCTCCGGGATCCAACGAGGGCGCTCACCCTTGTCCCTCACCTTCCAAAGGGTACTCTTGATGATTTTGGAGGTCATTGTGGCAAAGACCTTCCTAATCTCATCAATCATACCCTCCGCCCACTGGTAATCACGCTGTAAAATGAATTGAGAAATCAAAATTAATAACGGGTGTATTTTACAAATCAAGTCACAATAAATGAGCTAGGAACTTACCGAGAAGGTGTCAAACCACCTATCTTGCACAACCTTCCCAGCATCTGTCCAAGATATATATGGACCATCCCACTGGGCCTTCAAAACCTTAGTAATCGCTTTGGTAGTGCGACTACTATCAACAAAGCTGTAATGACAACAATTATGTTAGGAGTAAAACAACACACAATCTAGGGAGACACCCAAAATTTCGGCAGAGTCTCCCCTGTAAATGTAACATTTCCAAGTTTAAATAGTTACCCTGTTACAAACAGAAGAGTGCCCAGTACAATTCAATCTATACAAGTACTAATTAAAGTAAGCAACAATAAACCAACAAGTCTTTCAACTAAACCCTAATATAAAGTATCATACAAATAACATAAAAGTATATGAAATTTAGTCACTTACTCGTCTCCGGCCGGCACGGGTACCGACATGGGCAGAGGGGATGCCGGAGGTGGGGTCGCCTGATGGCCATGGTCCTCCAAGCCACCAACTCCAGGAGTCTGCTCTGGGGTGGTCAGCTGTGGGGGTGATGGGGTTGTCTGCTGTGGTGGTGGTGATGGAGTGGTCTGCTGGAATGGTGATGGAGTGGTCTGCTGTGGTGGTGGTGATGGAGTGGTCTGCTGTAATGGGGATGGAGTGGTCCGCTGTGGTGGTGATGGAGTGGTCTGCTGCCCTGGGGTTTGCATCCCCAGACGGGAAGCCGGGGTCCTGGACCCACCACCCCTACTGAAGGGCAGTCGACGTCCCGTCATCTGTGGATAAAATCATGAAAAGAAAGGTTAGTCTCAGGATATATATAAACCTATGTATATATGTTTAACAACTACATACTCTGTGTCTGTTTCAGTTTCAAATTCCCCCTCAGTTTCAGTGTCACTGTGGTTATCTGTTTGAACAAGTTCATCAGTACCCAAATCAGCCCTAGACCGTTTTGATCGAGAGACAAGGTCTTTGTCAATGTGTTCACCCCCCGTAGTGGCGAGTGTCTCATCCATTATGACTGGATCAATGTTGAACAACAAATTGGCATCGTTGAGCTCGTGTGGTGCAAGCTGATAAGCGTCATCGACCTCCTCGGAGACATTGTCAGTGATCTGACTTCGGGCCTTGGCCTTGATTACTGCATACCAGTCCCGATGTCCTCCCGGGAAGTCGGTGTAATAAACCTGCTCAGCTTGTTGGGCAAAAATGAAGGGATCAAACCCTTTATATCTACCATTCTTCTTGACCTCAACTAAGCCGTAGTTGTTGTCAACCTTTGTTCCAACACCGATTGTGTTGTCGAACCAATCACATTTGAATAGAACAATATCTCTTCTTAGTCGTCCAGAGAATGAAACTTCAACAATCTCCGTCAGCACTCCATAAAAGTCTTCTTCCAACTGACCGGCGGTGCCTTTAACACAAACCCCGTAGTTATGGGTGCGCATCCCTTCACTCCATTGAAGAATATTAAACTTGTAGCCATTTACGTAGTAAATAGGCCATTTTTTAACAGTCTTCACCGGCCCCCAAGAAAGGGCTTGGAGTAAAGAATCTTCAATATGGTTGTTAGGGTCTTGTATCTATGTACAACATAAGAAGTAGGTCATTGTTACCATATTGACGGGAGTTAGAAGCAAATAGGCTTAAAAACACTTGGTATACGGGTCTTACATGTTGCGCGAACCAACCAACGAACTTGGATGACACCTCACTATGAATTTGGTCATCAGTTAAATCATTTTGCTCAAGTTTTAGCATATCTGTGTATAAGCTATTGAAAGAAACAAATAAGTTTAATATAAAAGCTACGTTAAGAATGTATAATATAACTTCTATGACTTACTCAATAAAGGGTTCCACTTCTGGGCAATTGAGAAGAATGTACAAGTGAGCCGCCTTTCGATCTTTCTCATCAATGTAACATTTTGTGAGCCTGCCCCCCGGGTGACCAGGATAGTTGAAAATCGACGTTTGTTCATCAAACCTTGTGCGGCTGGCTACACCAAGATTGCGGGGAATTCTACTCATTCTAGTTTCTATCTCCGTTGGAAAATAGAAAGAAGCAAAGGTTGTCATTTCTTCGACTAAGTATGCCTCACAAATTGAAGCTTCAACGCAGGCTTTGTTCGACACTTTATCTTTTAAAGAGCGTAAGAATCTTCAACATCATTAACAAGGTGGTGTTAAGTTAGAAAATACTATTATAAGCATGACATTAGCGAGTAAATTAAAGAGTTCACCAAGCATTCACCTTTCGAATGGATACATCCAACGATACTGCACTGGGCCACCAACCAAGGCCTCGTACGGTAGATGGATAGGCAAATGCTCCATGGAGTCAAAAAAACTTGGTGGGAAAATCTGCTCCAACTTACAAATCAATACCGGGATAGTTTCTTCCATCTTCACAAGTTTCTCCACACTCAACGAAGTAGCCGTCAACTCCTTAAAGAAGTGACTCAACTCCACTAACGGTTTCCAAATAGGCTTCGGTAAGGCATGAAACGCGTACGGGAGTAGTTGTTGCATAAACACATGGCAATCATGACTTTTCATGCCAAACACCCTGCCCTCCTTCACGTCGACACATCTACTCAAGTTAGAAGCGAATCCGTCAGGCAGGGTCAACCCATTCATCCAAATACATACAGCAATCTGTTGTGGTCTAGTTAAAGCATATTTTGCATGGGGTTTAAACATTCTTCCACGTCCCGCATCCCTCAACTCCAACTCCTTTCTGGAACACCAAATCGGAAGGTCTAGACGACTCTTTTCGTTGTCCTTTGTTCTCCCTTTGATGTCCATAACAGTGTCAAAAATATTCATGAAAACATTACGTTCAGTGTGCATCACATCAATGTTGTGTCTTAACAACAAGTCTTTCCAATATGGCAAATCCCACAACACACTCTGCTTCACCCAGTGGTGTTCCTTACCGTAACCCGCAAACTCCTTAACACTCTTGTCCCAGATGTAAGGATACTCTTCGACCCTCTGCCAAACCCGTGCACCAGATAACCTACGGGGTGGAGGTTCATTGACAACCTTGTTTTTCTTAAAAGCGGTTTTGTTCCTCCTAAACGGGTGATCCAACGGTAGAAACTTTCTATGACAGTCAAAGAAACTTGTCTTGCCACTAACAGGGAGTGATTCCCCCCCGGTATGTTCCATGCATACAGGGCAAGCAAGCTTCCCAGACGTGGACCATCCAGAAAGCATACCATAGGCCGGGAAGTCGTTAATAGTCCACATCAAAACAGCACGCATCATAAAGTTGTTCTTCAAAGATGCATCGTATGTCATTACCCCGACATCCCATAACTGTGATAACTCTTCAACCAACGGTTGCAAAAACACGTCTATGTTCGCCTTTGGATTTTTGGGTCCTGGAACCAGTACAGATAGAAACATGACCTCCCTCTTCATACACATATCAGGAGGCAGATTGTATGGGGTCAGGATGACTGGCCAACAAGAGTAAGCTCTTCCGTATTGACCGAACGGGTTAAACCCATCAGTACATAAGCCAAGTCTTACATTGCGTGGCTCGCCAGAAAAGTCCGGATATAGCTCATCCAAACACTTCCATGCTTTCCCGTCGGAAGGATGGCAAAGAAACCCCTCTTGTGTTCGGTTCAGAGCATGCCAACGCATGTGTTTTGCCGTGGACAATGAGGCATACAGGCGTTGAAGACGCGGTGTTATAGGGAAGTACCACATTTTCTTCCTGGCCGTCCGGGTTACCTTCCCTCTCCTTTTAACGATCTTGTAGCGTTCTTCATTACAATGTAAACATTTTGTGACACTTTCGTCTGCAAACTCATTTCTGAACAGCATACATCCACCAACACAACACTCTATCTTCACATAACCCAACCCCAAGTTTGCCACTTGTTTCTTAGCACGGTACAGGTTTGCTGGCATTCTGTGATTACTAGGCATGGTGGAACCCATCAGACTGACCATCCTATCAAAACAACCTCCAGAAAGATTATAATCTGCCTTTAGGCTTAAAGCAGCTAGGGAGGCGGATAACTCAGTGTGACTGTTGCACCCGTCCCACAATGGAGTCTGAGCCGCCGCCAACAAATCATAAAATCTCTTCACCTCCGGATTAGGATCCTCCTCTACATTGTCAGAGTCCCCATGACCTGCTTGGTCATTATGTTCCAGCACACGTCCGGTGGAGGGTCCAACATGATCCATCACCATTTGTTCTATGTTGTTGTACGTATCCCTGTTTCCTCCAACCTCGTAGTAAGACTGTTGCACGGTTACGTCTGATGGTCTACGCGGTAACTGCTCACCATGGTTGTACCAGCAGTGGTATGTTTCCATGAACCCTTTCTCAGTTAGGTGGCACATGACATCATCCGCGTATTCAAAACTCATGCATTTACACCTTGAGCACGGACAACGGATCTTCTCAGTCACTTCAAATCCAGGCGTGTTTGCCGTAGCGAACGGAATGAACTCCAACAGCCCCGTCATAAACTCCTCAGTCACTCGCCGATTGCGATCTAGTCGGTTGTACATCCATCGCCGATTTGCCGGTACCTCCATTTATAATATCTAACAAGCACGATTTCTATTACGTTACACGTTTAAATTGTTATTTAACTATCGGTTGCGAATCACTCTATCTCTTTGATGTTGCAAATTGGTGGGGCCCTATCCCATTCAGGATGAATATGCAACCATCCGTAACCCATCCCATAATTGTATGTCGTCTATCTTGAGTTGAATGAATGTTCATTTGAAATTTCGGCAGCATTTCGCATTGGTCCCCGAGTACACAGAGATACGTACGGTATGAAACACCACACGCAGACATGCACCCTGGGGACAATACGAAACACCATAACCGAAATTTCAAATGAACATTCATTCAACTTCTCAAGATAGACGACATACAACATTGATGGGTTACGCCCTACAGGTTACAAATTCATACCAAACTGTCCAACCGGGACAATTCAAGCTCCAACACAACACGGTACATCGACCGGTTGTTTTGAAACTTGAACGGGAATCTAATGGGTACACACACGACTAAACCCTACATTATTAACGTTGTGTTTCATTTTTTAAGTTCCCTAAGAAAGGGAGCCTGCCGAAATTTTGGCAGAGTCTCCCCTGTAAACTAGACATTTCCCAAATTTACAAATGGCCTGTTACATATAGAAAACTACCCAGTATAGATAAATAAACATATCATACGCATTGTATATGATATTCACAGTTATGAACACAAAATCATGTTATCAATATATAAAATCAACCGCTAATGAGCTCTGCTCTCCACTAACAAACAACATTACACATGCATCGTAAATCATGTTATCAGCACACAAAACCAATGCCTAATGAGCTCTGCTCTCCACTAACAAACAACATTACACATGCATAAAAAATCATGTTATCAGCACACAAAATCACTGCCTAATGAGCTCAGCTCTCCACTAACAAACAACAATCAACATACATACACTTCAACACATACAACAGACATAGCCGGATAAGTTAGCGTTAGGGGATTACCTGGGAATGAGAGATAGCGATGAAGACAAAGCTGATGAGGGTCGAACACGAACCACACGTAAGGTGTCTTGGTCTGCATGACAAACTCTAGTTAGAATGGAAATTGAGTCATCAAAAGAAAAAGTTTTATTGGCCTTTGCTAATCATACATTTTCAATGAACTTTAGCAAGGTTGTCAGACTCGAGAGTCTACCAAGACTCGTTTTGGCTAGGTAGACTCGACTCGCTAACTCGACTCGTAAACTCGTAAGAGTTTACGAGTACCTCATGCTAAAAATTGTATCAAATTAATATTAGGCATGCATCCAAACAATATATAACATACTAAAAACGTTAAAAAATAAATAAACGCTTCTACCAGCGGGTATGACTAACATATTACCTACACACGTCACGTTGCATTGCTATTAAACTAGTCACTAAATTCTGGTGGAGACCAAAGAGTGTAGAGAAACAATTGAGGAAACAAGGAGTTAGAGGCAATTCATACAAGCTTTTGTATTTTAAAAGAGTTAATTTTTGAGGAGGAGGATGATCATGGCCCGTGGGTTTTGGGATGGAGGAGGGTTTTGGGATTTGGACATTTCCACTCCTAAGACGCTTGATGGGTTGGCATGTCCTGTTCCTGGAGACCCTCTCCCTTTGGGTTTGTCCCGTGGCACAAAGCTTTCCAGACCCCGACAGCTCCATTTCATGCACGCCCCTCTCATTCCTTCCTACTCTATTCTCCATGGCCTCTCTCTCCACCGTGTCCTCTCCCTCCCCCTCCTCCATGTCTGGCAAGTCTCTCCCTTCCATCTTCTTACCTCTGCTTTTGTTGCCTGACCATGTCTCTGCTCTGAAACTTTTTCAGGTTTCTATTTTTAAATGGTCAGTTCAATTTGCAGAGATTTGTTTCCTTTGTTAAGATTGAACCCAAAAAGCCTAAGGGCCTTTCCTCTTGGTTAAAAACCATTGGGAGACATCTGCAGAAGAAATCACTGTATGCCCTCCGCTTCTTCTCTGAGTTACAGTTGACGCCGGATGATATTTTACTTTTAGGCTTAGATGCATATGGCTATAGTGATCAGCGTCGTGCAAAAGCAGCCCTACATCATAAGGCAAGTGTCAATATGTATCCTCTTAGGAATTTCTAAGTTTTACGGCCCTGCAGGTTAGACTTTGTGGACTAGTAACACTTGAAAGGAGGGATATATATACCTACATTAAATCTAGTGAACTAATGTTTTATGTGGAATTTATGATTAATTTTAGGTTACCCTTTAGCCTTAGTTGTCAGATTCAAGGGGCAAGGAAAGTAATTTGCAGCAGATTGGATTAGAACCCAGAGGGCTATAGGCAAGGTAGTTAAAATCCTGATTTTAATCGGAAAAATCCCGATTCTACGATTTTGGAGGAGGAAAACGATCCGAGTCGCCCCTAGAACACCAAATGTGCATGAATCGCACTAGAATCGCGATTCTGGGCCTTAAATGACATATTCATGACCGCCTCCGCCTTCCTACCTCCGCCTCAGCGACTCTCAAAGCTCTACGAGGTACTTCAGCAACCATCTCTCTCGTCTCTCTCTTCTCCCTCGAAGCCATCGTCTTCTTCTTCCTCGAAACCATTCCCTCTTCTGCTACTCTTTCAAATACTAATAATGAAAGGGTTTTGGTTTAAAAGGAGAGACAAGAGGTGAGTTTTGCATGTTGAGTGTATCATCGAACCCTTTCTCTTCTCTTCTCTTCTCTTCATTTTCTAGGTTTTACTACTTTACTTCTCGCTTTGCCTCTTATCTTAATGTCTAACAACAACGATAATAAATTCAGCACGGCAGATCTCACCTCTGGTTTGTCACTCTTCTTCTTCTTCTTCATCTTCTTGTTTTCTTCTTCTCCATCTCTCTTCTCTGTTTTAAATCGTTTACTCCCTACAGCTCTCAATGAAGACAATCTCACCGACCTAGTACTTTTTTAAGGAGAGACCAGCTCTTGAAGCCAAATACCAAGCTTTGTATTAGCCATTGTATACAAATACCAAATACCCCTTCTGTTGAGTTTTGGGTTGAAGTTACTTTTTAGTTGGTTCGTTTAGTGATCTTTTGACCACTTTATATTGTAGATTTCAGAGCGTGATGGAGGTGCTCTCAAGTTCCTTAAAGATATCAAGTGGAGCATGATAGAAAACCCCAAAGGATTTAAGCTTGAGTTCTTCTTTGATACCAATACCAATCCATACTTTTCAAATTCTGTATTGACAAAAACATATCATATGATTGATGAGGATGAACCTATTTTGGAGAAAGCAATTAGGTAAGCTGTTCTTTTTGAATGATGTTATTATGTTATCTGTTTGCATAGTTTATAATGTTGTCAAAAGGGTCTGGTTTGGTCTTGATCAAGGTTTACTTGCTATGTTCTTTTTCAATAGGACTAAAATTCAATGGTACCCAGGAAAATGCTTGACTCAGAAGGTTTTGAAGAAAAAGCCTTAGAAAGGTTCGAAGAATGCTAAACCAATTACTAAAACTAAAAACTGTGAAAGCTTCTTCAATTTTTTTAAAGCTAAGTGGTGTCCCACCTTTCTGGGCTGGTAATGATCCTAATATGCATTTAAATTTTTCTCTGTTGTATTATTATTTAGTCATCTACTCTGTACCTGAATTACATTAACTTTTTCTATTACTTTTAGAATCTGAATCAGGAATTTTCAGGCAGATTTTACACAGAGAGCTTGATTTTGTTTTTGAACCATGGCCTAATATCTCAGAAAGTGCTAAAGAATTGGTAAAACAAATGTTGGATAGGGACCCTAAGCAAAGAGTTTCTGCCCATGAAGTTTTATATGAGTTCCTTGAGTACTAGTTGTTACTGGATTTTCATGTGCCACTGGTGTATGTTGGCGTTTTATTATTATAGTGTCAGCTTCTTGGAAGATCGAATGACAATTAAATCTTGCATAATCAGGTCACCCTTGGATTGTTGATGATAAAGTTACTCCTGACAAACCCCTTGACTCTGCTATTTTGACATGCTTAAAGCATTTTTCAGCAATGAATAAACTTAAGAAGATGGTATTATGTGTATTTTTTTTAGCAATCATTGTATGCCTTATCATTTTCTGTTTGATTTTAACAATGTTGTTAAGTTTATTTTAATCTTTATATTCTAATCTCATGGAATCTGAAATTAATCCTTTATGGAAGCGGTAGGTAAATTATCATAGAATGTAGCAATAAGGAAAGTGATCTGGGTTAAGTTAAAATCATTTTTTGCTTCATTCTCCAAATAACAAAAGATATTTCATCAAACAAAACAACAACTACAAGACCAGAGGTTGATCGTGTAGTTGACTAGAATTCCTCTTGAATGATTTATTAGCACAAAAGAAGTGTTTCATTGGTAGGAAACGCCAATGGCAGTTAAACCATGAAATTCTCCCATTAATCGGCAACAAAAATGACTTAGTGTCATCCATACATTTATAATGGGAAGCTAACCTTCCATTCGCTCCATCTAGACAACATACCATAAGTAGGAAAGTCATTAATCGTCAACATGAAACATGCCTTCCGACACACATTAATTGACTTCATCTGACGCAAGTATTTAAAAAAGTCAAAAATCCAAAAGCCATCACACATTTGCATCGACCATTCTGACACAATACATTGCTTTGTGTTAGTTATTTTGACGCAATGCTTTAGCCTAAGAAAATTCAAAGTTAAGACAAATTTGGAAGAAGAATAAAAGGAGGAGTGAAGGAAGAGGAGGAGAGTAAAAAAAACTAACCAAAAATTTACATGGGTTAGACAATGTAAATTTTATGTCGACGGTTTAGAAAAATCATACAAAAATATTTGTATTATAGTAGATGATAATCCTAATTCAACCTAAAAGTTAGCGTTACATCAAACCTTATAAGAAGTATACAAAGTATATTTCTAACTAATATAACACTTATCTTAACATCTAAATAATTTGTGAGAATGTTATTATGTTTAAACTTAAACAATTCCTCCTAAACTTGATATGTTGATAATATAACACTATAAGAAGATAGGGATGACATAATAGCCTACCCTTTTACTTATCATTCTCAAACTATACCAAATATAGTGTAGTTTACTATATCTTGGCCTCGTTCTTTTCCCAACTGCTTGTACAATCTCGATTTTTTATCATAGTTTCCTTTTTCTTATGGTGGGCAAAAAACGTTTTAGGAAGTAAATGTGAAATTGTTCACGCTTTTAGGTGACTAAAGTTCCAAAAAGTGCTCCAACTTTCCACAGCCTAATAGAATAATTAATACTGTTATAGATCCCCAAGGAGAAAAAAGTGAAAAAGGGCAAGAAACAAGGGGGCAAGTAGCCATTCAGATATTGATTGAGAACTCAACAATTAAGACAGGGAACTAAAAGTTCCTCGGTTGAACCAATACGGGAGGCAATGGCATTCTTCATTGTTGGCTCATGTTTCACTTTACATATCATCCCTTCTAATGGATAAAATATTATACATAGTACTCCATTAGTACTAAAACTGTTTTGTATTAAAATTTATGATATTGTGCAATTATTTCTTAAATTTTGTTACTGGTAAACTATGCATTAATCTGGACTACGAATGATATGTTTGTAGATCATGAATTCCCATTTTAAAATATATTAATTCGATCTTAATATGTGTTAATTTCCATAGTTTTTAATAGAATTTAGATGATATTTCATCAAACAAAACAACAACTACAAGACCAGAGGTTGCAATACTGAACAAAGAAACACATGAAAGGCACAAACTGGTTGCATTATTAGACAAAGAAACACATGTAATGTATGGCACACATTTCTCTCTAAAAACACAAAGGATAATGAACACAAGCTTTACAAGTTTGTTACCTGTTTGCTACACCTGATGGCAGACTTAGGGGACTTCCGAACAGAGACAGAGGGGGACACAGCTCCAAGCCAGGGACGGCACACAGGGAGGGAGGTCAACGGCTGGAGGAAGAAGGGAGGAAGGGAGGGAGGTCGACGGCTGGAGGGAGGCTGACAAAGGGAGGGACGGAGCCTCGAACGGCCACAACTTCCAACGGAGAGGGTCACCGTCGTTTGTGAGGGGGAGACGGAGGTTTGGAGCTTCGTCAGACAGGTCGTGGTGGTTTGGTGGTTCCTGAGGCGCAGAGAGGGAAAAAAGAGGGATGGACGGGGATTGACGGAGGGGGAGACGGCTGAGAGGGGCAAGGGAGCGGTAGGGCAAATGAGAGGGAAAGGGTTTGCTCGAAGATACATTAAAAACTTAGCGACGGCTCGCACCCGTCGCTAATAACGTCACTACAATTAAAATCCCTAGCGACGACAAGAGAAATCCGTCACTAATGTCCTAAAAAGTAGCGACGGGGCAACCCTACCGTCACTACCTTCCCTTCTTAAAAGTGAAAACATGGAGGGAAGACGAAACCATAGCGACGGAAAACGAATCCCGTCACTAATCTCCTGAATTAGCGACGGGGCTCCCCACCGTCACTAACTTCCCTTCTTAAAACTGGAGGGAAGACGAAAATAATAGCGACCGAACACAAAATCCGTCACTACTCTCCTGAATATTAGCAACGGTAGGACAACTCCGTCACTAGTCTCCTGAATATTAGCGACGGGTTATTCCTACCGTCGCTACTACCCTTTCTTAAATTAAAATAAGGTCAAAATAATAGCGACGACTGGTGGAACCGTCACTAGTACAAAACATAGCGACGCCGTTTAGCCGTCGCTAATGTTTGGCGCCAACAAAATAACATGGAGGGAAAACAAAAAAGGAGGATTTGAGAATATAGCGACCGTAGTAGCGACGGTGTTTGTATTTTTTAGCGACCGATTCCGCTTTTGGTCGCTAAATGCGTCGCTAAAACCTTTTTTGGTCGCTGTTTATTTAAAACGGTCGCTACTTAGCGACGGTAGTTGGTGGTCGCTAACTAGAGGTAGCTGTTTAGGGTTTTTTAGTAGTGTGATGGTTTGAATAAGGACCATTGGTAATGGTAACCAAGTGGTGGCTCTTGGTGATGGTAATCAGGTGATCCATTGATGATTGATGGTTGTTTGCATAGCATGTGTATTAAAAGATTCTCACATGACTTTAGGGGGCCTATGATGCCGGCCTAGATGGAAGGACAACCTTTAGATAGGCGCATACCCTATGGTGGTTTCTTTAGATTCCAATACTGCCATTAAGTTAGATTCAAGGCCAACTCGTAACACCTAAGTTGAGATGTTGTTGTTACTTAGAGTGACTAGTGTTGCAAATGGGCGAGCGGTTTGGTACTGGTAAAAGAATTGATGATATAAGTTGACAAAATTTTTATATACTGCAATATTAATCCCATCACTAAAGTCGGATCCGCATGCATAGGAATTAGCATATAGTGATTGAGATTGAGATGTTGTTGGGCAGCCATTGATGATGATTATGATTATGGTTAACACATTGATAGTGATGTAATGTTATTTAGATATATATTCCATAGCTTCCTTTGAGTTGGACTCAAGGCCATCCCGCAACACCTAAGTTGAGATGTCGTTGTTACTTGGAGTGATTAGTGTTGCAAATGGGTGGGTGGTTCAGTATTGGTAAAAGAATTGATGATATAAATTGAGAAAACTTTTATATACTGTAGTATTAATCCTATCTCTAAAGTCGGATCCGCATGCATATGAATTAGCATATAGTGATTGAGATTGAGATGCTGTTGGACAACCATTAGTGATAATGGTGATTATGGTTAATACATCGATGATGATGTAATGTTATATATATATATATAAGTTAAATGGCATGTGATGAATTATAATGAAAATAACTAATTTGATTGCGTAATAAGAATTATGAACTGGATAATAATATGGCGGTATTATGAGGTGAATTTGGTTTTGTATTTGTCATTTAACATATATGTGCTCACCCCTTACATTGTTGATTTTTCAGTGAACTTGGCATGAAATAAGAGCTGGTGATGTGCCAGTATTGATTTACTATGCTTAATCCCATTGAAGGATTGGTAGCAATGTATAGTGTATAGTTTTTTTATATATATGCCTTGGTCGGTTTTTATCACGTATGATATGTAAATTGTAGTGCATAGGTATCTTATAACCTCATTGGAAGTTTAGTGCTTATTGTAACACTTTCGGTTAACTAGGACAATCCCTTCCACTAGATCGTCTTACTTAACTAAGAGGCTATGAGTTTTAGAAAAATGTAGAAGTTTTTTTTGTACAAAAAACATTGATGAAATAGGAACTTTATTTACAATAGTCTGGATAACATACATGGTCATTCTTAATAAACTATACATACTCTAAACATCAGAGGCACACAGACTCTCAAGACAGGACTCAACTGAAATAGCTATTGGTTGCCTACTCGTCCTCGGAAGGTGTTGAGCTGGAGTGGTCCCCACTTGTGGATGGTCTCAGCTGCCTCGCCTAGTGATAGTAGTGATAGGCGCTAGATGTAGCTGCAAGTAGATTCTGGGCCTCTGTGGACATCTCAGTGATGCCCTCTGTGTCTTCGTAGACAAAGCTCTAATACACGTGGCGGAGGAACCTCTGTGATTGGTCCTATTCGGCCCTTAGCAGAAAGCGAAACATCGACGAGATTCCCTATATGGCATGTCAGATGGCTACCTTAATCTCTATCTCGGAAACATATATCGAGATGGGCTCAGCTGGAATGGAAGTAGGTGTTGTATCGAGGACTACTATTAGGTCCTCCCCCATCATATCAATGGGCCCGTCATCCGGATCCTCCTCAGGGTCTTTCTCTGGGTTATCCTCAGGTTTCATCTCAGGGTTTCCTTCTAGCTATGGCTCGGGGAGCTCCTCCTCAAGGGTCAGAGGGACGTACTCAGGTGAGGGTGACTGTGGGGTCCTCAGAGGCTTAGGTAGAGGGTGTAGACCTAGGTAGTCTTCATCTGTGTGGGCTCTACGCTTGGCGAGCTCCTTGTACTCCTCCATGTTCTACTGACAAGACGGGTCCTGATAGAATTGAATAGTGCTCTTAATTACTTCCACATCTCTGTCATAGGGCTGTAATGACTCAGGGGGTTAGCACCTAGACTCGCCATCTAAATCGTCTCGAATAACTCCCAGGGTGCTCAGGCCTGCTCTATCCGTGGAGGGTAGTCGCCTATGATGGATCTTGTCTTTCGTGCAGGGTCTCTTCTCGAATCTAAAAATAGATGTAAAGGTAAGGAATCTCCCTCACTCATAAACAATGGAGAATTTTTATTTCTGACATCACTCCCATCCAACACATAGTTCACTATAATTTAAACTGCACGTGAGGTTCGGGCCTCACTCCCCTACTATTCTCTAGTTACCATCCTTTTATAACTACACTCTTTACTCAAACTCATCTCACTCAGTGTCATCTCACCTCTAATTTATAGTTAAATCGTTCCAAGGGGATCGTGTAGTCTTTTACAAAGGTTTCATATTTACTAACATATCATTATGGGTGTATTTATTGCAATCATCACAGGCAGATTATCAAATACACATTATTTCAAGCAAAAGACAAATAGGCGTAATGCTATGTATGCATGGGATTGTTCCATTATTTATTCATCCTTTGGAGTTATTAATGTAATGTGTGTGGGTCCAAAATCATATCATCATAATCCATCAAAAATATCCTGCACAGTCTCATACTTGGTACGTTTCCATACTAAATCGACTGAAGCCCATTGAGTTCCTACAACACACAGGTAAATTGGACATTCATATCCATAACATGAAGGATCCCTCCTCAAATCATAATTTATCATCATTCAATAAAGGAATCAATTCTCCACGGCCATAGTTATACTTCACTTGAGTTGAAGTACACCGGGTTTGCATTGCCACGCTCAGCATCAGGCGCTACCCTTGAGCCATTGGGTTTACAACCCAGTGTACTCCCTTGATCCTTCATGCTAGTATACTCCAACATACTCCTCATTTTGTGTGCTTTAGTTTTCATCACGTTCTGCCAAAACTATATGTATATGATGCATGATCAATGCACAATTCCTTTCTCTTTCATTCTCTTAAGATAATCGTTCTCACGTAGGGTCCTTCCGTCAGTCCGTCTTTGTCCTTAATGCCAGAGATAGCTCTATTTCTTATCCATTTATGACTGAGTATTTTAATAGTTTACTTAAGCTACGTTACTTATATTATCACCATCTCTCCTCTTAAACGTATGGGGTTTGGATTTTTTGAAGTTCACCCTAAGTTCCTTATGACATTGTTCTTGTATTACCAAGTGAGGAAGTAATTAGATTTTAGTGAGTTATTTTTAATTACTAGGGCATAATGTAGCTTGTTCCTTGGTATTTCTTTTGTGTACTTGATTATTACTTACCTATTAATTATTACTCATATTTGTTTATTATGGTCTTATTTTATAAAGTTATGGGGTCTCCCTACTGGGTGGGAATTAGTTTGGTGTATGGGGTAGGTGTAATTTATTTTGGTGGAATAAGTCTCATGGTCTTCCTTTAACTTATGGCTCATGGGTATCTCCTGTGCTCGTTACTTAGTAGGTTTATTTTAACAACTGATTATTTTAACTAAAGTTCATTTCCTAGTTTAGTTAAATTGAGTGATACCCGTATTCTTTTCTTGGCTCGCACTCTTATTATAAACCCAAGGTATTTGTGTGAGTTAGCTTAGATTATTAATTGATGATTAAGGACAAAGTGGCCATTAGGGATGTCAAAATGAGTTGAGCTCGGCAGGTCAGCCCACCAACCCACCTAACACGGGGTAGGGCGAGTTGACCGAATTTATTTCGTGATGGGTTCAAAATTGGCCCACCCCACCTCATATTTTTACAGGTTTTTGGCGGGGCGGGACGGGTTGACCCGACGGGTTATATAATATTTTATTTTAGAAAATAATAATATAATTGATCTGTCCTGGACCGGGGTCAAGAGATCCGATCTCAAGCCAGTCACGAATAGTATGTCAATACCGTCTAGTAGACCGGATGTATGTGTATCCGATGTAGGTATCCGTCGTCCTTGAATGAGGAGAGCGGATTGGGCGTTCTGGAGATCCTTCACACCGACCTAACGCGTTGAAGTGGGCGAATGGTGGTGTCACCTGCAAAGATTCTCCGACGCTTAAGTCAGTGATTATATTCCAAGTAAGGAATGTAGTCAGAGAGGAATCAATCGTAAAGTACCGAAGAAGAAGATCCCTAACTTCAATCATGAAGTTAGTTCATATACCTGATTGGCTCGATTAACGAGGACTCGTTGGTGGGGAACCACCAACTCCCATTAGCATTATTATATTGCGCACTTACCTGCATGATTGGGTCAAGTGGCTATTTTATATTGAGCATAGAGAATGTAGACTAGGATTAGGGGACAAGTTGACCATTCCCGTGAGCAGAATTTGGCTCGTAGTGCAGGGAATTATTGATCGATCCCTGTAGCAACAATCCTTGTCTTTTGCATAGTGACGTGTGTATCATCCGATGTCATGGTGTTATCCTGAACAACCGGTATAGGGAGAGCGCCTGATACGGAATTACAGTTCGGATGTATACCGATGACACCGGTTACACGTAGATGTCTTATCAAAGACGTTGAAATATGTATAGCAGATCGGATACCGGTATTGAGACCGGATCATATGTCCCCTAGCTTGTGTGAGGGACTGAATAGTTGTTCACATAAGCTACTCAACCTGCGAGAGGTCTTAATATCGGTAAGCTTACGTATATAACAGTTCCTTAGCATCCGTTGTCATTCGTAAAGAACCGCTCTGAATTTAATAGAAAAGACCTTTCGGTACTGTCACAACGGATTCAGACAAAGATTCGTTGTGTGAGAATTTCAAGAGTTTATTGGAATTGAAAGCTCTTGAAGTTCGTGTAACGGCTGTAAAGCGTAAATTGCGTTGCATGATTAGACATTAATGCTTTTAATCATGTGGGCAGGCAATTATTGCGTCTGAGATGAAAATCTCATTAACCGTCGTTTTGGGCTTAATGGGCCTGAAGTTTTCGAAACGTATGGGCCTAGTGGATAGTCCTTTACTGAGTCGCTATCGTTTTGGCGCCCAAGAATTTGGAACGGTTGTGTCGTTTCGCTTGTGAACAGGTGCGTTTTATCGAGAACGACACAACTTCAAGAGGAGGTAACCGGTCCTCTTTGTTTCCTATAAAAGGAATACTTAGTGGATTCTGGGTTCCACTTGCTTTTGCTTTCTCAACGAAACTCTGCAGAAATTTTGCAAGGAAGCTTATCACCTACATTGCGAGGGTTTCTTCGTTCCTCAAATTCATCACTGTCATCTGAGGTAACTATCTTTTCCTTGTCGCTTTAGTTTCGCTTTTACTTGCTACTCGTAGTTATAGAAAGTAGGCTTCATCAAAAAGGGGGGGGGAATCAGTTTCCCTCAACCCTAATAGTTGTGGGGAAGAATCCTTGTGATTCTTCCTAAGACTGAACCGCGTCGCTCAGAAAGGGGATCTTACTCACTGCGGGAAGTGACCTTTCCCTTCTCAGAGTCGCCCTCTGATTGTAATTGCTTTTAAAATGCAGTGAGTAATGATTGCAACTTTCTGACGACGTTTTATTTCTTATTATAGATTAAGGAGTTCGGTCTAGATATTTCCAATGGCATCTGGAGAAGGATCTTCTGGAGATAGTGCCATTTCGAAGACAGCTGAAGGTCTCTTCAGCGTAGTTGCTTCGAGGCTGAATTGGGAGGAAGTTCAGGCTAAATGGCCTTTCTGCTGGGTGTCCAGCGAATTTAAGGACTTGGCCTCTCGTCATGCGGATGAGGAGGGATCTCGGATTCAACCGAGGTTCACGCTGTGTACGGATGAAGAGACAAAAAAGTGGTATAGGGTTTACGCACCACTTCCGACAGAGCGGATATGTCATGTCGTCCCCAACGGTCGTTCAGTGTACATGTACGACTTCATCTTTCATTATTTGGGTGTCCGCTTCCCATTAACCGAACTCCAGATGGGTGTTTTGAGGTTTTTGAACTGTGCACCCTCTCAACTTTATCCCAACGGTTGGGGCCTCATCCGAGCTCTCGAAGTGCTTGGGGAGCACTTCAATTTCACGCCAACTGTAGCGATGCTGTTCTACTACACTCAGGTAGTTCGAAGGGCGAATAAGCAGGGCGGAGTTGGTCTGGTGACACTCCGGACTCTCTGTTCTTTTGTGAACTTTGAGTCTTATACTGATTCGGCCAAGGTTGATGGGAAGTCGTTTAAGACCTACTTCACTCGCATCTCCATTAAGAAGGGCAAACCGAAATTTTGGAAGGACGAAGAGGATGTTGACAAATTTCCCCTGAGTTGGACACACAAACATTTCCTCTTGAGCTCACACGCGTACTACACTGATCAATCCGATCTGTCTCGAGAGACGTCGAGAGTGTTGTTTGCACTTGAATCGCATACTACAGGTCGTCACGTCTTCTCGTGTAGGCGTTTACTAAGTAGCTCAAGCGGAGTCCGGGAGGAATATTTGCGTACTTCTCGTTTTATTTCATCTTTCCTCCTTTACCAAATATATATAGAATATTTATAGTTGCTAACATCTTGCGTTTGTTCATGTAGGTGAAATAGAACAAGAGACTCCGGAGATGGACAAATTAAAGAAATTCAAGGCGGCTGGTAAATCCGTTTCCCGTGAGAATGAAGTGAAGCCCAGGCCCTCAACCAAGGATCGTCCTGAGTTAATAATACTGACCTCGGATGCTGAAGGGGACGTTCCGTTGGTTGAGGGCGGTTCTTCTGCCGCTGATGAATCCACGGGTCATCCTCTAGTTTCTGAGAGGAGAAGAAAAATCAAGAATGACTCAGTGGGAGGCCCGTCCAAAAAGCGCAAAACTTCGGAGGGTAAGCTTGTTGAAACCTCGGAAGCAGCTGGTGCTCCCTCTAGTCTTAATAAAGAAACTGCTGCTGGGGCTTCTGGGTCAAATCCGACCTCCTTCCCAACGACCTCGTTTCTCACCCCCTTCCTCTCCTACGAAGGTTCTACTCCTGCCACTCTTCCAACACCGATGTACAAACTCCGGCCTACGCTCAGTGTTAAAGAAATTGAAGAAGCGTGTGAGGCCGGAAGGTGGCAGCTAGCCGAACTTGCTGGATTGCTATCCTCCGTCAGCGAGTTGGCTAAGAACGTCGACAAGGTTGAGGAGCTAAGTGAAAAATTAGAAGAGCTCAACCTTTCCTCAGACAAAGACAAAGCCGCCATGAAGTTAATGGAAGATCGTCTTAACAAGTCTAAGGAGTTTGGGGATCTCGTAACTAAAGAGAATCTCAAGCTCAAAGGCGATCTTAAAAACTTGGAAGGCAAGGTGGCAGAGAAGGAGGAAGAACTCCGTAGCAGCCAGGATAAACATAAGGCTGATGCTGAGGAGTGGTCTCAAAGGGAGAAGAAGCTCCTTCTTGAGATAGAGGGACTGAAGGCTAGGAATGCGGAGTTCGAGGTGTCTAGTGAGGAGCTGTCCAAGTTGCGGGGAGAATTGGCTACAGCGAAAGCTGAGAGAGAAGAAGCTGTTGACATATGCAGCCGGGCTGTTGAAGAGTCCTTCGGCCTAGCCATACGCCAAGTCTTCTACCGCAACCCCACTGCGAAACTTAACCTTTATGGCATGGATCCGTACTATGAATTCCATGGGGGAAAGTTAGTCGCAGTGGTGGATGGTCGTCACGAGGATCCACCGACGTCCTTGTATGGTTTGGCTCCTCTTCCTGAGGGTCAATCTATGGGACCGGATTACGTCTTTCCTGTGCCCGAGGTTCCCTCTTCTGAAGAAAGGGCTGAGGCTCCTGGAGGTGAGACTCCTGCGGAGGTTCCAAAGGAAGGGGGACGAGAGCCTTGTGCTGAGGAGGCGCAAAAAACTGAAGAACAGATTCCTCCTCCGTAATTATGTTTTCATTTACATGTATAGTTGTGTACCGGGATCAACTCCGGATTTTGAACTATTGTATGTAATTTCATTTCAATGAATGAATTTTGGTTGAAGAAATTTGTCTTCATTGTTTCATGTATATATAAATCGTTACTAATCCGTTCAGTGTAATTAATCTTAAGGCCGGATTGAAATAATAGCCTCGGAAGATTAAATAACAAATAAAATTTAGAACGGATAAATATATACATGTCCCCAAGCGCGTATTAAGAAGAAGGTGCCTGTCTCTGGGGCATGATCCTTAATTCTTTTGGGGAAAGATGGGTCGATCCGCTGTTTAGCAAAGTAGTGTAACAGAACGGATGACTGCTTCTAACCCATAATATTCTTACAGGAGATGATAATATTGTTTCAAGTTTAGGGAACCGCAAGGAAGTGGTGTTTGAGTCCTTTATCATAAGGATGATGATGAGAGTTTTTTCTACGCCAGGAGTTACGTTGTTGTATCACAGAATAGGTGATAAAGAGTATCCGTCCTGGGAGAATACCACTAGAAAGCGAAAGTGCGGATTGACTTTTGGAATTTTCCATCATAAAGATGATTATGAGTATTGATCATGCCAGGTGTTTTATCATTAAACCACTTCATAAGTGATTGAGATCATCCGTCTTGGGGATGTGTACGATACCAGGAATTACATCATCAGGTCACATATTAGGTGATTGAGATCATCCGTCCTTTGGGTGTGTATGGCGCCAGGAGTTACATCGTCAGATCACAGTATGGGTGATTGAGATCATCCGTCCTGGGCAGGTACACCGCGTTAGGAGTTACATCGTCATATCACATAATGGGTGACTGAGGTTATCCGTTCTGGAAAAGTACACATCGTCAAGAGTTACATCGTCAGATCACAGATTAAGTGATTTAGATAATCCATCCTGGAGACATTTTTCAATCGTAGGAGTACGGATTGAGTGAATACTTTCATCGTAAGAATGATGATGAGAATTGTTCATACCAGGAGTTACATCGTCGAATCACTTTATAGGTGATTGGGATCATCCGTCCTGGAATGATTCACACCAGGAGTTACATCATCGAATCACAAAATATGTGATTGAGATCATCCGTCCTGGAATGATTAGTGGAGCTCTTCGTACCAGGAGTTACATCATCGAATCACTGAATAAGTGATTGAGATCATCCGTCCTGGTGAATCTTTCCAATCAAGGGAGTGCGGATTCAATTTCCAATTTTCGCTCCATCCGAAATCCGTCTCTTACCTCTACTAGCGTGATTGAGATCATCCGTCCTGGTGAATCTTTCCAATCAAGGGAGTGCGGATTCAATTTCCAATTTTCGCTCCATCCGAAATCCGTCTCTTACCTCTACTAGCCCCCTAGCTGATGTGAGGAAGCAGTTGACTTGCTCATATGAGCTATATTGATCATAGTATGTCTGGATTTCGGGACTACATCGAAGTGTATATGTCCGCTCTGGGAATAAGGTTCCGTAGTAATGAATCTCCTAAGGGCGGATTCGACAATGAGAACATGAGAAGTTTATCGAATTTCGCAACCCTTGGTATTCAGGTAATGGTGGCCACGTTTCTAATGATTGGACATTTAATGCCTTAATTCACGTGGGCGAGCCATTATTGCGTTAAGTGCGCATGTCTTAGTAACTGTCACACATAGTCTTGTTGGGCCTAGGATTTAGTTTTAATAGGCCCATTTCGATGGCTCTGTGACAAAATGATGGTATTTTCGCGCCATGAGGTACTAAACGACAATTTTGGTCCACTAAACGGGGAGTCGTTTGGGGGTAAACGACAGATTGTGTTTAGTGGGTATTTGAAAAATTTTTGTGCCCTGATACAGGCATATTTGGCAATCTCAGTTACCATTTCTTCTTGCTTCCTCGACGACCCTCTGCAAAAGTTCCAAGAAGTTCTTCGTGTCCACCTCTGTGAATTTCAATTCACTATCCTTAGGTAACCACTTTCCCTTCGTTTTTTGCATCTCTTTTTAGTATTTGAGAATGGCTAGGAAGGGTGTTAGCTTCAGTGGCGTTAGCCCTAGAGGAAGAGGAGGAAGGGCTTTGGCTCAAAACCCTAATGTTCGTGGTGGGAGGATCCCAGTGATCTTCCAATCGAGGCCACAGTATACAGGGGGGGAGGAGTCGCAACATCAAAGGCGAAGGGTGATTATACCCTCTTCAGAGTCTTCCTCCTCCAGTGAGAGTGTCGAAAGTGGGGATTTGTATCTCTCTGATGATGTGAAATTTTATCGCAGCATCAAGGCTTTCACGATGGTGACAAAGAAAGCAACTGGGAGGAAGTCGTCTGAAGGGGAAACCCCTTCCGAGAAGTATATCTTGAAAACCCAATCCGGCCTCTGCAATGTGGTTGCACACCGGATAGACTGGGTGAAATTCCAACAGAAACGCCCATTCAGCTGGGTGGCTGAGGAATTTCGTGAGACACCGTCCGTCCACGCTCGGGAGGATGAAGGGGAGCTGGAGCCGCGGTTTACCGTTTGGAAGAAGGACAAATACAAATGGTGTTTTAATGTATTCGCTCCCCTTCCATCGGTACGGATATGCCACACACCGGACGAGAAGTCCTTGTTCATGTATGATTTTCTATTTCTGAACTTGGGTGTGCGTTTCCCTTTGACGAAGTTTGAGATGGGAGTCCTGAGATTCTTGGACTGCGCTCCCTCGCAACTTCACCCTAATGGATGGGGATTGGTCCGCTCTCTTGAAGTGCTTGGGGAGCACTTCAACTTTAAACCGACGGTGGCCATGCTTTTCTACTTCACTCAAGTGGTCCGTCGTGCGAATAAGGAGAAAGGAGGAGTGAGCTTGATATCCCTCCGGACTATCTCCAAGATCATCAACTTCGAGGCGTACACTGACTCCGCCAAAGTTGATGGGCGTTCATTCAAGTCCTATTTCACGAAGATTAGCGTCCATCCGAATGAATCAATTTTTTGGTTAACTGAAGATGGGATTCCAAAATTCCCAGTGACTTGGACGCACGAACATTTTTTGTTGACCTCCCAAGCGTACTATACCGAGGAGGACGAACTGAGCCCAACTTCGATCTCCGTTCTTTCGGCTCTTCAATCCTACACAGCCTCGCACAAATTTTTCTCCTGCAGGCGTTTGTTAGGATCAAAGCCTACTCGCGAGGAGTATTTACGTAATTTTCCTGCCGTTCTTCATGCGTTATTATGTCATGTCTTGAAACTTTTTCGTCTCTGATTGTGTCTTTTAATTGTGCAGGTGAAATTCAGAGCGAATCACCAGAGATGAATAGACTAAAAGGTCTCAAGGCCGGAGAGACTTCCGTTGCGTCTGAAAATGACATTCAGGCAAAGCGGAACTCGAAGAAGGCTACTGCTGAGACGATAATATTAACTTCGTCTGCTGGTGACGATATTCCTCTGATCGAGGGCGGATCTGAGAAGGTGGTCGAGAAAAAGAAGAGGACTAAGCGTGATCCTTCGAAGACCTCAGACCGTCAATCCTCGCCCAAAAAACCAAAAACTTCAAGAGGGGCTGCTGAGCTTGTGCCCTCTAAAGAGAAGAGAGCGGAAGAACCCACTCCGGATGCCCCCGGCAGTGTAATCACTTGTGGGGCGAAGCCAATAACGACTTATTTCGCGCCCAAAGCCCCCTGCTCTCTTGAAGGTAATTCCGGTCTTGTTCAACATCCGGTGTATGAGAGCTCCGTTCCTGAGGGCGTTCCCGAATCTTCACCCAAGGTGAAACCCTCGTTGAAGAATGAAGAAATGATCAGAGCTTGCGACGACGGACAGAAGCACTTGGCTGAGTTATCCGAGCTCCTCAAGTCGGTTCGCGAGCTCACAGAAGAAAACGAGAGGCTCACCTCAGTAGTTGGCAAGGACAAGGCAATCATCCTCCAATTAGAAGGGAAATTAAAAACTTCCGAAGAGGAAACTCAGAAGAAGGATGAAGAAATTGCCAAGTTGAAGAAGCTTGCCAAGGAGCTGGAGGGTCAGGTTCTTGATCAGAAGAAAATCAACGCTGACCTCCATGCCAATTTTTGTGTGGAGAAGGAACGCTCTTCGAAGCTAGATGAGCGGTTGAAGGAGGCTAAGGTCGTCTATTCCCAGGGAGCGGATGATTGGTCACGTAAGGAAAAGGAGCTGCTATTAAAGCTGGAGGATTTGAATGGCGAAGTCAAGACCCTGAAAGCAGACTTGGACGATGCTGTAAACATGTGTGATCAAGCAGTCAAGGAGGCTTTCGGGTTGGCAATTCGTCAGGTGTTATACCGGAATCCCAAGGTGTCACTTAATTTGAACGGTATTGATCCGTTCTATGAGTTTCACCAAGGGAAACTGGTGGCCATCGTTGACAATCGTCAAGAGAGTCCGCCTAGAACTCCTTATAAGTTTGCTCCTTTACCTAAAGGTCAATCAATGAGACCTTCCCTCCTGAAACCCATAAGTACAGGATCGAGCTCTCGCATTGAAGGAGGCAAGACCGGAGACAAAGGCAAAGGGAAGGAGGGAGACTCAAGCCAGAAAGAGTAGCGCCTTTCTTGTTTTCTTTTTCGTTTTATTGATTTGAATTCGCTGTGTTCCGGGATCAGCTCCGGATTATTACACGAATTGTAATTCTTATTGAATCAATAAAAGAGTTTTTTATCTCCATTCTTGTTTAGTGAAAAACAACTTTAATAGAGGGACTGCATGTGTATTGTGTTATTCCGGATTTAAGTAATGAAGATCGGATTGTAAAACAAAATCTCCATACCGGACATATACATGCGAAATGAATTTCATAATAAAACCACCGCTTGTGAGGGAACACATCAGTGCCTCAAGAACGGCTTAAGGGGAATGATTGTGAGATCGTTTAGACGAGAGTTCATTCCTCAAATTATTCGTTAAACCGTTGATGTTGTCCCCCAGTATCATTTGGTGATTATCACTTTGAATAAACTCTGAGTGAGATTTTCACGTGAGAGATCTTGAGAATGAGGATTTAAAATAGAAATTCCTCTTCAAATATTTCCGACTGAGGAATTTCGGGTGAAAATGCCTTAGATTGTGGCGTACCCGAGTGAATTGTTTGTGTCGGAGTTTATGAGTCAGATCTCAATTGAAAAATTGATGACTCAGAATTATAAGCTATAAAACTCCCAAATAAAGAACTTCACGAGAGTGTTAATTTGGAGTTCAGTATAACTTACTTGTTGTGTTTGGAGTTCGGTTTGATCCTACTGTCCATGTCATATTTGGTGTTCGGTTGAATCCTACTAGCCGTTCTTCAATTGGTCTTTGGTTTTACCCAATGACGATTCTTCACCGACGTTCGGTTAATCCTGCTAGTCGTACTCAGAGTTCGGTTTAATCCTACAATCCGAGCCTTCGATACGGGGTTCAGATCAGGGTTAATCCTGAACCTACTGCGCCCGTCACTTGGGGTTCAGCGTGGTCTTGAAGAAGAACCAGCTTACTGCGCCCAAGCCTTCACATGGGGTTCGGTTTGTGGCCTCGAAAGAGGACCAGCCCTACAACCCATGTAGTCTTCGAATGGGGTTCGGTTTGTGGCCTTGAAGAAGGACCAGCCCTACAACCCATGTAATCTCTGAATGGGGTTCGGTTTGTGGCCTTAAAAAAGTGCCAGCCCTACAACCCATATCCTGAGGTTCGGTTTAATCCTACAACTCAGGTCTTCACCGACGTTCGGTTAATCCTACTAGTCGTACTCAGAGTTCGGTTTAATCCTACAATCTGAGCCTTCACCGGTGTTCAGCCAAACTTACTAACCGTACCCAGAGTTCGGTTTAATCCTACAATCTGGGCCTTCAATATTTACACACTCGAGGAGTTACATCGTCAATTACAGAATGGGTAATTGAGGTCATCCGTCCTGAGTATGTTCTTGTGCGTTGCGCATATTCGAAGAGTTACATCGTCAACTACAGAATAAGTAGCTGAGATCATCCGTCCTGAATATACTTTTGTACACCGGATAAACTGAAAATCACAACATAAGAAAAACTCGAAAGAGTTAAATTGTTATGAGAGATTCTTATTAAATCAAAAATAAGAATTACAAGGAGAGCGTAGCTGTGAAAATAAATTCTCCAGTATTCAATCCAAGATAAGGATAGGAGAGTGTAGAAACAGCTAGCTATAGTAGATGCGCAAGTTTTGGGTGTTCCATTTGTTTCGGATTGGAGTGCCATCAAGGTTTTCAAGGCGATAAGAGCCTTTGCCAGTGACCTCGGATACCCTGTATGGGCCTTCCCAGTTTGGGGCTAATTTGCCTTGATGGGCGAATTTGTTCCCTATACTTGCTTTCCTCAAAACCAAATCTCCAACGTTGAAAGTCCTTGATTGGACTCGTTTGTTGTACCGGAGAGCAACTTTGGCTTTGATGGCTTGATCTCTGATGAAAGCGTCTTCTCTGAGTTCTTGTATGACATCCATTTCAGATGCCAAGTTAGCATTGTTGGTTTCTTCAGAGAAGTACTTAACTCTTGTGGAAGTAATTTGCAGTTCCACAGGTATCATTGCCTCGACCCCGTATGTTAGGCGATATGGGGATTCATTGGTGGATGAATGAGGCGTTGTCCGATATGCCCATAGGACATGACACAGCTGGTCTGTCCATCCGCCCTTGGCTTCACCAAGGCGCTTCTTTAGTCCCTTAAGCACCTCCCTGTTGGCCACTTCAGCTTGACCATTAGTTTGGGGATGTTCGACGGATGAGAATATTTGGGTTATTCCTAACCCTTCAAGCAATTCTGTGAATTTTCTATCCGTGAACTGGGTGCCATTGTCTGTGACAATCCTTGCTGGGACCCCGAACCGTGTTATGATGTTTTCATACATGAAACGGCGAGTTCGGGCTGAAGTAATATGCACCACTGGCTCTGCTTCTATCCACTTAGTGAAATAATCGACCCCTACAATGAGATATTTGATGCCCCCAGGAGCAGTTGGAAAGGGGCCCAGAATATCCAATCCCCATTGGTAGAAAGGCCATGGAACAGCGGATGTGAAGAGTTCTTCCGCCGGTGTGTGGTGTAGGTTAGAGAATTTTTGGCAAGCGTCGCATTTTTTGACGAAGTCAATGGAGTCTTGCTTCATTGTGGGCCACCAGTATCCAGCTCTGAGGATTTTTCGCATTAAGCTTCTTCCTCCGGCGTGGTGTCCACTTTGTCCTCCATGCACTTCCTCCATTACACCTTGCACCTCATCCTCTTTGAGACAAATTAAATAGGGCACAGAGAGTGCCCTTCTGTAGAGATTACCATCAATCATGGTGAAATACGGTAATTCTCTCCTTAACCTCATCTTTTCCTTCTCATCTGTGGGTAGCTGTCCATCAGCCAAATAACGGATGTAAGGAGCCATCCATGTATCTCCGTAAAGGGAGTCAGTCATTATGGCGTTTAGAGAAGGGAAAAGAGGGATGCTGGGCGACGTTAGCGTGCTTTGAACCAGAGTAGTGGTGCTACCCGGTCGTTTAGTGCTTGCTAACCTGGAGAGTATATCCGCTCTCGTATTCTCTTCACGTGGAACATGCTTGAACTCCACCTTTGAGAATTTTTCAGTCAACTCCTTGACACAGTTCAAGTATAATTGGAGTTGAGGTTCGCGAGCTTGATAATCTCCTAAGATCTGCGAAATCACCAGCTGTGAATCGCTACAGAGTGTCGCCTCAGAAGCTCCGATGTCAATTGCAGCTCTTAGCCCGGCCAAGCAAGCTTCGTACTCAGCTTGGTTGTTGGATGTTTTGAAATTGAAACGAAGGGAGATCTCCAGGTGTACTCCGTCATCACTTTCGAGAACTACACCTGCTCCAGAGCCTCTTTGGTTTGATGAACCATCAACGTATATGGTCCAATGGACTCGAGGGTAATCCGGATCAGTCCCTGTCATTTCCACAATAAAGTCAGCCAGGACTTGAGCTTTAATAGCGCTGCGGGGTTCGTAGGATATATCAAACTCGGAGAGTTCAATAGACCATTTGATCATCCTCCCAGCAAGATCGGGCTTAATTAAGACAGAACGGAGTGGCAAATCCGTTCTCACTATAATTGGATGGGCGTGAAAGTACGGACGCAACCGTCGTGAGGCCCAAACAACAGCGAGGGCGGCCTTTTCAATTTTTTGATACCGGATCTCAGCACCTTGCAAGGTCTTGCTAGTGAAATAGACCGGTCTTTGTCCATCAGAAGTTTCTTTTATCAAGGCAACGCCCAAAGCTTCATCTGAAATAGCCAAGTACAGAATGAGTGTGTCTTCGGGGTCAGGCTTTGTGAGAATGGGAGGTTTGGACAACACCTCCTTAAGCTCTTGGAAAGCTTTTTCTTGTTCCTGTCCCCACTCGAATTTCTTGGACTTTTTCAGTATTTTGTACAGGGGGAGCGACCTGTGAGCCATCTTCGGCATGAATCGTGCCAAAGCTGCTACCTTGCCATTCAGGGATTGGACTTCTTTGAGATTCTTAGGACTTTGCATATCTAGAATCGTTTGGCACTTCCCTGGATTGGCTTCTATACCACGTTGAGTTAACATGAAACCCAAAAATTTCCCAGCAGGGACAGCAAATGTGCACTTCATTGGGTTCAGCCTCATGTTAAATTGTCTCAAACGGGTGAATACTTGGCGCAGGTCTTCAATATGATCGCCACCAACCGGTGTCTTTGCTATTATGTCGTCAATGTATACTTCAACAAGTTTGGTGTGCATACCTTCGAAAACCTTGTTGATCATGCGCTGATATGTCGCCCCGGCGTTTTTCAGGCCAAAGGGCATGACTGTATAGCAAAAGACACCACGATCATTTATAAAAGCTGTCTTCTCTTGGTCCTCTTCGCACATCGGAATTTGGTTGTAACCAGAGTAAGCGTCCATGAAGCTCAGGTATTGATAACCAGAGGAATCATCTACCATCCGATCTATATTAGGAAGAGGATAAGGATCTTTTGGACAGCAGCGGTTGAGGTCCACGTAGTCAATGCACATTCTCCATTTACCATTGGATTTAGGGACCATCACCACATTCGAAAGCCAAGAGGAATATCGGATTTCCCTGATGAATCCGGCCTTCAGCAATTCCTCAGTTTGCTGGCAAGCTGCCTTCTGTTTTTCTGGGCCCAATCGTCTTTTCTTTTGGGCCACAGGTTTCGTCTCTGGATAGACGGAAAGTTTATGACAGCAGAATTCAGGGTCTATGCCTGGCATATCGGCTGCGGTCCATGCAAAGAGGTCTTTAAACTCTTGCAAGAGAGCCAGCAGTCGCTGCTCTATTTCAGCATCTAGCTTGTCATTGATATGGGTGATCTTTTCTGGAGAATCTCCCAAGACAATGTCCCTGGAACTTCCATCCGGTGTGGGCTTTGATGGGTTGAACGGATCAATGTTCAAATCCGCTCTAGGATCCAGGTCCACAAGACTTACAGATCCAGCCGATGTTCCAGCATCATTAAGTTTCCTCTTTTTATTGGAGGCGTCCAGCTTTGTCATGTTGAGGCTAAGGTTGTAGCAGTACCTAGCCATCTCTTGATCACCCCGGATAGATGACACAGCATTATCCTTGTCAATGAACTTGATAAGGAGATGTGGGGTTGATACAACTGCCTCCATTGCATTCAGAGTAGGACGGCCTATGATGCCATTAAATGGTGATTTGACATCAATCACTAGCACCCGAGACCTAACCGTCCTGGCTCCTGGCTCGCCTTCAAACGAGATAAGGGTATCAAGATACCCTCTAGTTAGTTGCTTTGCACCATTGAAAGCTGTTAGTTCCTGCGTGTAAGGCTGTAAGTCTGAGTCTTTAAAACCCATTCTTTCGAAGCAATTATAAAAAATAACATCGCAGGAACTTCCCTGGTCAACAAGGATTCTTCGGACGTCCTTGTTGGCGATCACAGCAGTGATGACTACAGCATCGTCACCACCAGGAATGGTTGGGCCAAAATCCTCGTCAGAGAAAGAGATTATGGGAGCCTCAATTCCTCCTCTGTAAGGGCGATTGTCTTTGACTTTCCCTTGCACAGATAGAATCATTCTGTGATGATTCTTTCGGGCTGTAATTGAAGCTCCTCCTCCAGCGAACCCTCCAGCAATCATGTCAATAACTTCACGTCGGCCCTGACGTTGTTGCTGGGGCATGCTGTCTTTCTGTGCTGCATTATCGGTCATTACACCTTTTTGCTTCTCTGCAGCAGAGAACTTTCGAACCGGACTGGGGTTGTTGTCATCCCCATCGTCGGGATCTCTTTCTCTTTTCTCATTCTGTTCTGCCCTGTCAAAGGATTTTTCTTTGAACAGGTATTGCTTTAATTTGCCTTCTCTAATTAGCGTCTCAACCGCGTTCTTTAGAGCTTGGCACTCATCAGTTGAATGACCATTTTGTTCATGAAAATCACAGTACTTTCGTGAATTTCCTGGTCTTTTCATAGGGGCTGGTCTCCTGATGCCATATGTGCTGAAAACTGGCCATCCGACCTCTCTCAAAATCTGAGATGGTCTGGCAGATAACTGTGCATAATGGCTGAAGGAATTGACATGCCTTTCTCGAGGTCGAGGAGGGTGGTTATCTACCTTAGGATTGGTGAATGGCCTCTCCATGCGTTCTGACCTCGTCTTTTCCTTACCCTTCTGGGTTTGGGGAGATGGTGTTGGTGGCTTTTTCTTTGCAGCCATTGCCTCCAAGTGCATCTCTATGCTCACATACTTTGAGGCTTTTTTCCTGAATTCCTCAAAAGTTGCTGGGGGGCTCTTTGCTAATGAAAGAGCGAAAGCTGATCCTGGCTGCAATGCCTCAATTACGATATGCAGCTTGATAGATTCTGTGAGGTTAGGAACCAGGGCTGCTTCCTTATAAAACCTCTTCAAAAAATCTTTTAAGCCCTCAGTTTCACCTTGCTTAATCTGAGCCAAGGTATGAGACGTCTTGGGTACGTCTCTGGAGATGACAAAGTGGGTTTCAAAGGCAGCTGCCATTTCCGTCCAAGAATCTATGGATCCAGAAGGCAGGCCTTTAAACCACCCGAGGGCTTCCTCAGACAATGTTCGAGGGAACATTCGGCACATCACGTCTTCATCAGCCCCCAAGTACATGGCTTCAAACACATAAGCATCAAGGTGCTTAGTTGGATCAGTTTCACCATTATACTTTCCGATGGAAAGTGGTTGAGTGGTTTGAAGGTGCTTGGGGATGCTGATGCCCATAAGTCTCCTTGAAAAAGGAACCTTCAGATTGTAAGACAATGGGGGTGCTGTTGTTGAATCTCTCTTCCTTCGGGAAGCTGCATCCTCAGAATCGCGAGTTTGTTCTCCCTCCTCAAACGTTGGGATTTTTGAGTACTGAAGAGTGGTGGACTTTTCACCATCAGTTGTGTGGGGAGTGTTTCGCGTGCGAGATGACTCTTTATCCTCGCTTTGCCTTTTTTCTCTTCGCAATTCAGCGAGTTCCCTCTGAAGTTGTTTGATCAACTCATCGCGAGGATCAGGATCAGACACAGTTACTATCTTTTTTGAGCTGCCCCCATGAGAATCGAAGTTGAGTTTTCTGTAGGCATTAGGATTGGTTCTGCCTTCAGCCTGATTCTCCATGAAGTCTTGTGCTTCGCCTTCCATGGTGGATTACTTGCTCTGTCAAAGGATATGGGAATAACTTTATCGAGTCCCACTGGGCGTGCCAATGATCTGTCCTGGACCGGGGTCAAGAGATCCGATCTCAAGCCAGTCACGAATAGTATGTCAATACCGTCTAGTAGACCGGATGTATGTGTATCCGATGTAGGTATCCGTCGTCCTTGAATGAGGAGAGCGGATTGGGCGTTCTGGAGATCCTTCACACCGACCTAACGCGTTGAAGTGGGCGAATGGTGGTGTCACCTGCAAAGATTCTCCGACGCTCAAGTCAGTGATTATATTCCAAGTAAGGAATGTAGTCAGAGAGGAATCAATCGTAAAGTACCGAAGAAGAAGATCCCTAACTTCAATCATGAAGTTAGTTCATATACCTGATTGGCTCGATTAACGAGGACTCGTTGGTGGGGAACCACCAACTCCCATTAGCATTATTATATTGCGCACTTACCTGCATGATTGGGTCAAGTGGCTATTTTATATTGAGCATAGAGAATGTAGACTAGGATTAGGGGACAAGTTGACCATTCCCGTGAGCAGAATTTGGCTCGTAGTGCAGGGAATTATTGATCGATCCCTGTAGCAACAATCCTTGTCTTTTGCATAGTGACGTGTGTATCATCCGATGTCATGGTGTTATCCTGAACAACCGGTATAGGGAGAGCGCCTGATACGGAATTACAGTTCGGATGTATACCGATGACACCGGTTACACGTAGATGTCTTATCAAAGACGTTGAAATATGTATAGCAGATCGGATACCGGTATTGAGACCGGATCAATAATATTAATAATATCTTATAAAAAATTTTGATTACCTATTTTGGAGAATGCACTTTACTAGTTTGATTACCTATTTTGATTCTTGATGTTAGTGATGGTTTGATACTTTAATTACCTATTTTGTAGAATACATTTTACTAATTTGATTCTTGGTATTAATGGTAGTTTGATAACTTTAATCACCTATTTTGAAAAATGAACTTGACTAGTTTAATTATCGATGTTGGTTTGATTATTTATTTTGGATAGATATTGCACTTTTTATTATTGAATATTAATGGAAACTTAAATGTTTAGTCCTTATTTATTATCGTTAATTTATTATGAGGAATGAGATTATTTCATTTTAGTATATTACTTTAATTAATGTTTGAGTTAGAGTTATTAATATAATTATATTCAAATTTTTTATTTTAGTGGTATACTACTTTATTTTTTTAATTTAATTAACCTTTTCTTATTAAAAATAATAAGTTAATTGATTTTTATTAATTTCTAATATTTTATATTTTTAAGCGGACTATAACCAACCTTCTATTAAAAACGTTTTTTTAAATACTAAAAATAATTTTGAATTTTTAAATTTTTTAAAGGTTGACGGGCTAACCCACCTCGCCCCGCCCCACCATCAAAACGGGGCAAGCAAGAAATTTCAACCTGCCTCCGGTAGGGGGCTAAACCCGTCCCGCTTTGTATTTTGGCGAGTTGATGGCGGGGCGGGGTGGGGCAGGGTAGGTAACCTGTATTGACATCTCTAGTGGCCATATACTATCATTCATCTCTTCATCATGTCAATTCCTCACACCTTGGTGTGCCATCATCCCATCAAAACTTTCTGAGTCACGTCTCATCCTTTCCACATTTCCATCGCATCATGTCGGGATCCTACCGAGACTTAATCTTAATTTCATATCTCGCACATAATTTACCATAATATACATATATAGTTCTTTGCACCCATAATTTTACACAATCATACCACACACACAAATAACATATAGTCATGCAAATTCATCTAATAAATTCTGCACAAACATATAGCCATTCAGTATATTTATCATATCAATCAATCACATACATAATTATTAACATATTAATTTCCTTTCTTATTTTAATTTATCATGTCTTATTGTTATCATCCATAAACCTCTTATTTAATCCTACTATTATAAAGGTGTCATTTTATTAATTTGGGTCCCTACATTTTATTCCATTGCTAAATAACAACATTCCTTATTAGATTAGATCTTTATCTTTTAGCCTGACTTATGTCGGTAGTACCAATTAATTACAATCGTATCCATCTAGTTCTTATATTTCTCATAAAATGTGTGTAGTGTGTCTCTTATTTTCTTTACTCGTTATAGATCCCATTATTTACCTTAACTCATTATTATAGTTATTAGTTATAAAACATCCCTTTTTATCACTAAACTCCTTACTATCACTTTATTCGCAAATTGAGAACTATAGTTATTATATTGTTACCATTTTCCTTAAAATTTTTATTTGTCTAGAAGGCCAACAAAACCATACTTATTATTATTATCTTATTATTTTCCACTATAATAACTTGGTATTATTGTAACAAAATCGACCAAGGTTATTTTTATTTTTAACAAGATAACTTGAAGTTGTTGTTATTATTATTATTCATTTATAAAAACCAAGAAAGTCTTAAGTTATCTATTTCCATCATTATCTTTATTACTTTTAAAAATTATCGTGATTATATTTATTTTAGAAATTGCTAGGCATCGCGCGGGTAAAGATTTTTTTTGGTCGCCGGCATGGTAAAATAAAATAAAATATATTTTGGTACAAATATTGGCAAGAAGCTCGTAATGTGTAGTTTTTCTGGCAGACTTTCGACAGAACCCTCAGGGATGGTAGCGGGACTTTCGAGACTTAGTTAAAACTTCATAGAAATGTTGGTGGAACTTACTGAAGGGGGCAAAAACTTCCAAAACCACCAATAGAAATTACTGAATTTCATAGAACTTCATAAAAAGGTTAATCGGACCCACAGATACAATTTAAAGTTAACAAAAATGAGTTTGAGTGGAGAAATCCCCCCTTTACCTTATGATACAGTTACAGCCTAAAAGAGAAAGATGATCTGCGGCTCTGATTGTCGTTCTCTTTTCTCCAATCATACCTGATCGCATCCCAGGCTTGCCAAAGCTTGCATGCAAAGCTAAGGAGGAGAGGGAGAAGTTGCCACGGCTGCATGCATGGAGGAAGCGAGGCGAGATCATGCACGAGAGCAAAATCTAGCAAGGAATCGGCGAAAATTAAGGGATACTTAATGTTTTAAGGGTAGTGGCCGCAGGTTTGGATGAAGATAGTGCAGGTGATGACAGTTCATAGTGGTGGCTCACAGTGGTGGGTGGAGGCCTTGCGGTGGTTATTGTGGTGGTTGATGGTCACAGGTTTGGTGAAGAAGAAAAGGTTGGAGGCCACGACTAGGAGCAAGATGAAGTGGAATTTGGAACTTAGGAGGTGAGCAACTGTTGTGGTGGTGTGGTACGATCATGATGATGATTAAGAAAAGAAGACATGGTGGCCAAGTATGGTGGTTTGTGGTGGTGTGAGGGCCGTAGAGGAGAGAGCAAAGAAAAGGAAGCGAAAGAGTGTTAAAACTGAGAGGGAGAGAGTGGGGAAATGAATGGTTTAGGAAGTGGTGGTAGTGTTATATATAGAGAGAGGGAGGCCATGGTGGTGACACGAAAGGGAGCTGGGTGTCGTGTGGTGGCGCATGGAGAGATGAGATGGCGCGTGGTGGTGGTGAATGGAAATGATTGGCGGAAAAGATAACTCAAGGCGTAAGAAACTGGGTAGGTATTAAGTTTTTAGTAGCCGAAAATTAGAATAGGTTTAAATAAATCTATAGTTTATTCTAGGGTGAGAATTTGGATGAATGCTCAACACAAAAGTTGTAAGGTTTTTTTTTTCTCTTCAAAAAGGTATAAAGAAAAGGCAATTTCCATATCAGGAGTGAAAATTATGGTTGAACTAAGGAAAGATGCTCCCGGGGCTCCTAAATTTTCAAGGGTTAAAAAGAGGCAGTTGGTAAGAAACATCAATGTAGAATTGGCTTTAGGACAATTCATAAGAGTTGTAGGGTTTTTTGATACGACTCCATAGAAATAAGAACAAACTGATTCCAACTTTGATAGAGAGAGTTATGCGCAACTTACTATAACCTGTCCTGGATGTGACGTCTTTGACTGAGCTACGAAAAGCTATATTTTTCTGCACTTGTGTGATGGGAACTACCTCTCAAAGTCTTCATGAAAGTCATAGGGAATTTTGTTACGAGAATTATGGGACCAAAATTTCATGAATCAGACATCATTAGATGAAGTAATGAATTTTCTTATGAACCATATGCAAATTAATGAGATAACAAATGGGTCTTTCGGGGTACAAAACCTCGAATCTCAAATTGAGAACAATCTGCTAAGAATTAGTCCTCGAGGCCAGAAATGGAGGTTGTCAAGTTTTTCATTAGGAGGAAACCAAGATAAGAATTTCTTGATTTTGACATCTTGGGCAAAAGTTATGCTTGAAACACCATTAGTGTTCAGGTTGAGTTCGGGGTTTTTGGCTTAATAGGGTTTTTTTTTCGAGAATTAGGATTGATGGGTCCGAATTAGAATTGGGTTTCTTCAAAAGAAGTGTTTAGAATTTTGAGGCGGATCTTTTGTGACCAACCTTGCTGAAATCGGATATTCGTGGCGCTTGCACGACCAAACTGGGGAGGTATTTGAGGTACGGGCAGGCCTTCAGGGCTAAACCGATTTTTCTCTATTTACTACATAATTTATTCTAACTAGATTAGTTTCCCATAGGTTTACTAGTCTCGGGTCAAATCATCGACACACTATCATTCATAGGGTCTCGGAGTTATACTCAAGAACCTAATAATATTTTATTATTAAATATTATTTAACTTTATTATTAAATATTATTAAATATTATTATTAATACAATTAAATATTTTATCAAGTAAGTATTATTAATCATGGTTATAAATTAAACATGATCATTAAATATTATTACCGAACATTAGTTAATTACTACTAAATGAATATTATTATTAAATAGAATTAAATATCATTACCAAAAAGAAATATTATTATTAAATATTTTTATTGAATAAATATTTATCAAATATTAATTATTAATATTATTAAATTATGTACCATTTTTATTATCTATACTTACTTTTCACACATTAGTACTTCCTTTACTATTATCACACACCCTTACTCACTCTTATTATTCCTTCACAACTCTCTGTGCTTCTTGACTCAGCTTCTCATTACTTTCACTTTCTCAGGGTTACCATTACTAGGCCTGTTAACATCCTAGCGGAAATTCATTCCTCATAATTGTCTCACAATGAAGACAATCTACGGGGTAGGCCAAAACCTTATGTTTTTCTCCATAGAAGGCTTGACAAGACACACTCAGGTGTTCCTAAACTTAGGCTGTTACACTTGTTTTGATGCCTATGTATGTAAATATATTTTGATAACATGTATATGAATGTTGATCGTTTATATTGAGGTAAACATGGATGGATCCATGACAAATGCATTATATTGATAATGTCCAAGAATTGTTATATAACATGATATTAGTATGGATTGCATTATAGGTAGGTTATGTTGCATGATATGAATGATATAATGATGTGTTGGTGCTTATGAGGTAAAAAATGCATAATGGCATTGAAAACCTAGATGATTTGTCATGTTGCTTTATTGTGAAATCATACATAAATGGAAACTGGGTAAGTCATATTTTGATCCGTGAGGTTTTAGAACTTCCGAAAAGGTTGGATGACCTATATAATTGATTTGAAATGTGTTTGGGTAATTTTGAACCTAGATGGTTAGGTTTGGTATGGTTAGGAGGGTCCATTTAACCCAAAATGTCCCTAATTATATTTTTTGCATATCTCACTCATTTGTGGGAATTTTGAGGTATGGCTTGTTGCCACAAGTCATAACTGGTGCTAATAGGCTTATGATAAAGTTTCGTGGCAATCGGAGGTCAATCGAATAAAATAAGGCATGAGGAAGTTGGTTGGAACCAAATTATGCAAAAAATTTTGCATAATAGTTTGAATTTGGTCAAAAATGGTAGCCAATGAGATGCATAATTGAGAGGACACAAACTTAATGATTTAGGGTTGAAATCCATGTCAAAATACCAAGGTTTGAGTGGTTAAAATATGCCCAAAAGGTCCTAGGCAATGCATGAATCCAAGGTCCCAAGACATGACAATTTGGAAAGGCAAAAATTATTAGGCATCAGGGAGTGATCCACGGCTAGTGGAAATTTCCCATGGCCAATGGATCACACTACCTATAATCCCCTAAATTTCTAGTATTTTTCAACTAGATGGCAAATTGGTCATTGGCCAGTGGGAAATTTCCCACAGCCAGTGGATTGGATCCATGACCAGTGGGAATTTCCCACCGCTAGTGGATTTTTCTCACGGCCAATAGAGCAGGCCATGGACCCCTCTGCCTAAATTTTTTGGTTTTTCGTGTTTTGTGTCCTTATGCTTGACCTTTTGTGGCCTTTTGCCTAGGGTTTTGACCTATTTTCTTTTGGTCCTTTTTAGCACTCATTTTCATGTGTTTTAATGCTTCCATGCGTGAAGGATTCCTCTTGAAACCAAGTTGTGTTTTAAGGTTATTGTCGCCTCTAATTGTTGTTGTAGATTTTTGGATTGCATCATATTATGACCCTTGGTTCTTTTAACTTGGTTCGCGATGCAAGTTGATGGTTTGTGATTGAAACGCGAAAAATCTATTTGTATTTATGTTAATTATTTATAATTGTATCGGGATTAGGTTAAGGGAGTAGGGCGCTATAGAAAACACTAAAAGATTCATAAATAGTTAATATTATTCAATAAATACGGTATGTCCTTTTCTTTTACTAATGTTTTTCATTTTTAATTTTTTAAGGATAAGTTAAACCTTTAAAATGTTTATAATCCAACTTGAAGGAGGTTGTTAAAGTGTTTTAATAGAGTTAAACTTACATATAAAATACTTTATTTCATATCTTCTCTCTTTTATATATTTAATTTTTTTCATTTAATATACATATTTAAGTTTCTTTAAGAATTAAGAATGATACTCTGCCTCTGTGGAGGATCTAGCCACGGTAGTTTGTTTCTTTGATTTCCAGCAGATCAAAGAATCTCCCAACTTGAAACAAAAACCAGAAACAGATTTTCTGGTAATTGGACATCTAGCCCAATCTGAGTCACTGAATCCCAACAACTGAGTGGAGGAATTTTTGCTCAAGAGTATGCCTCTGCCTGGAGACCCTTTCAGATATCTGAGGATTCTGGTTGCAGCAGTGAAATGTGCCTTTGTGGGTGAATGCATATGCTGGCTCAACTGTTGAGTAGCATACATAATATCGGGCCTTGTGTTGGTAAGGTAAATCAACTTGCCAATCAATCTCCTGTAAGTAAGGGGATCATCATGTGGAGCAGATTGTGCACTGATAGAATTAACTGAGGTTGAAGAATGGTAATCCATTGGCACCCGCACTGGTTTGCAGCCTAGTAAACCAGAGGCCTTAATTAGATCAAGGCAATATTTCCTTTGAGTGAGGATTAACCCTTGATCCGTATGAGATACTTCCAAGCCAAGGAAATATTTAAGAACTCCAAGGTCCTTTATTCCAAATGCTGTATGGAGCTGAGATTTTATCAAGTCAAAGTCAGACATAGAGTCTCCCAGCAGTATGATGTCATCAACATAGACAAGCAAAGCTAAAAAAGAATTGGATGTGTGCTTGAGAAACAAAGAATGATCAGATTGGGTCTGAGTGAAACCAGCTTGGAGAAGGAAATCAGTTAATTTATCATGCCAGCTTCTACTAGCTTGTTTCAGGCCATATAATGACTTGAGCAGTCTGCATACCTGAGTGGAACCTTCTGAAGTAACCATGCCATCTGGACGTGTCATATAGACATCTTCCTTCAAGTCACCATGCAAAAATGCATTATTCACATCTAGTTGGTGGACCAGCCAACCTTTAATTGAGGCCAAGGCAAGTAGAATTCTGATTGTGGTCATCTTGGCCACTGGAGAAAAGGTCTCTAGAAAATCAAGGCCCTCAATCTGTGTGTATCCCTTCGCAACAAGGCGTGCTTTGTACCTTTCAATTCTGCCATCAGCATGCCTTTTTATCTTGTACACCCATTTACTGCCAATGGGATGAACATTAGGGGGACAAGGTACAAGTTCCCATGTATGATTCTTTTCAAGGGCTTCAAACTCCTTTTGCATAGCATCCCTCCATTCTTGCATGGTGCAGGCTTCCTTGTAAGAGGATGGTTCAATGTGCTGATCGAGTAGAGCAGTGTAAGTTTGCTGTTTAGGTGGAAGATGAGTGTAGTTTATATAGGTGGTAATGGGGTATTGGTATTTGGTGGATACAAGATGATTACATTGGTAGTCTGCTAGATAGGAGGGTGGTTTCCTGGTGCGAATAGGCCTATGTGGAGAGGAAATAGGTGTAGGTAAATTTTGAGAAGGTGTAGGTGTAATTGGCTCAGGTGTCACTGGTTCAGAGGCAGATTGAGAATAGTCATTGGTCTGGTGAGTGGTTTCAGAAGCTTCAGGTGGTGAAGATTCAGAGACCTGAGCATATCTCCAAGAAGTGGATGGAATAGGGTGTCTGTAAGGTAGGTACTGCTCATAAAAAATGACATGTCTTGAGATGTTGATGGCATGATGCTTTAAATCCAAAGTTACATAACCCTTGGTTCCAGCTCTGTAACCCAAGAAAACTGAAGGAATTGCCTTTGGATCAAACTTCCTTCTACTGCCCTCAAGCGTGGAAGTGTAGCATAGGGAACCAAACACTCTGAGATCTTCTATGTTGGGTAGGTTCCCAGTCAACAGCTGAAATGGACAATGATTTTTCAATACAGGGGAGGGAACCCTGTTAATAAGGTATACAGCATGAAGAATCGAATAGGACCAGTAAGCCTTGGGAAGTCCTGACTGAATCATTAAGGCTCTGGCCACAGAAAGAATATGCTGGTGCTTCCTCTCAACTCTTGCATTCTGCTGTGGAGTCTCATTGCAGGAAGTCTCATGTACAATTCCAAGTTCAGCATAATACTCAGGCATGTTAAACTCTTGACCATTGTCACTTCGAATCACCTTGACAGATTTATCATATTGAACCTTGGCCATCCTCACAAAATTGTGTAGCTGTTTCCTGACCTCATGTTTGCCTCTCAACAAAACAACCCAAGTAAACCTTGAGTAATCATCCACTATAGTAAGAAAATATTTGTAGCCATGTACTGAAGTGGTGGAATAAGGCCCCCATATATCCACATGAATTAAGTCCAGAATCTGAGTGGCTGAGGAATAACTAAGTGGAAAACTTAATTTTCTTTGTTTGGCTAAATGACAAATTTCACACAGAGCACAGTTAGGATCAGAAATGAAAGTGTATTGGCTCTTTATTAAATTCATCCTTCTACTTGAACAGTGGCCAAGTCTAAAATGCCATAGACTGGAAACAGGTATAGAGGGTTTCAAATGAAAATCAGAACAGGAATTAACAAGTGAATTGCAAACCTTACTACCATACAAGTGAAACAGGCCTCCCTGCAATTTAGCCAAACCAAGAATCCTCTTCTTCTTCCTTTCCTGTATAGTGCAGAGGTCATGATTAAAGATCAACTGGCAGTCTAAATCTGAACACAGCTTAGATACTGAAATGAGGTTAAGAGAGAATGAAGGCAAGTAAATTGTGTTGTGCAAGGTGATGTGAGGTGCCAAGTGTATTGTGCCAATAATGTGTGCTGTGATGGTGTCTCCATTAGGCAAGTGTACTTGCATATCATCAACTTTAGTATACGAGCTGAATTGTTTTAAGGAGCCACATATATGATCAGAAGCCCCAGAATCAAGTATCCAATCATTAATATTTTTACCAGCTGCTGCAACAGTTATTAGATTCTCAGTTTCTTCTTGTTTCTTAACAACTGAGAATTGATTTGACACATGACTTCCTCCAGTATTGGTTTGTTTCAGCAAGTTCACAAGTCCTCTATATTGCTCATCAGTAAGCATGTTGCTGCCAGGATCAGTTTCATCAACATTATCATCATATTGCTCATCCTGATCTTCCTCAGTATTTGCAAGATTAATGGAGGTGTTCCCTTTTCTTCTCATGGATGAAGAATTATGTGATGGATAGCCATGTTTTTTATAACAAACATCCACCGTATGACCTTCACGACCACAATAAGTGCATATCTTCATTTTGTTCCTCCCCCTACCAAAACCAGATTTCCTTGTATCTGTGGAATTCACACTGAATCGAGTCTCATCATTTTGAGCAGGTCCAAGGCCATTCTGCCTTTCATGTTGCAACACCATTGAAAACACACGGTTCAGAGTTGGTAGAGGTTCCATGATTAAAATCTGGGATCGAATAGCTGAATATTCATCACCCAAGCCTGTGAGGAATCTGATGATCTTGTCCTGTTCCTTGTGTGACCTAACATTCCTCATAGCAAGACAGGAACAAGGCACAGCACAGGTGCAATGAGGTGTTGGTCTGTAATTTTCAAGCTCTTCCCACAGACTCTTCAGATCTGTGAAGAACTCAGTGACATTTGAAGAGCCCTGTCTCAAGCAATAAATCTCTTGCTGCAGATCTGAGACTCGAATCAAGTCTCCTTGGGAAAATCTTTCCCGTAGTTCATTCCACACATCAGAGGCAAGATCGACATAAACAACACTTTGCGCAATTGAATCAGAAATCGAGTGCATGATCCATGAATGAACCAGATTATTGCATCTCTCCCATAGATCGAACATCGGATCGAAGCGATTTGGCATATTGATAGATCCGTCCACAAATTTATATTTGTTCTTTGAAACCAAACCTCTACGCATTAACCGAGACCAAGAATGATAATTGTTACCTGTAAGAACAGGCGTAACCAAGGCTAACGTTGGATTTTCCCCGGGATGAATATAGTATGGAGACGCGGGATTCTGAGAAGGATCAAGAGTCTGTGGTGGTGGAGCACCACCGGAAGAAGAAGAGGCACGAACCATGGCAGGAGAAGCTCTACCAACCTAGAGCTTTGATACCATAATAAAACTCAGAGAGGAAGAAGGTAAGAGAAACTCTGTAACTGAATCTTCATACTCTCATATCATTTCAGCAAACAGCAATGGGTATTTATACAAGTATGTGAGCACATGAGGTTTAATGTGCAACAGGTTGTATAGAAATAAAACCCCTCTAACTAACTTCTAACTAACTAATTGCTCCCTTTGTGATTTAGTTTTATCAATTTGAATGACAAGTGAGACATCCCATCTTATAATGTGGCCGGTTAACTAAAACAAAGTTGCATTGCTCAGATATTCAGATTATGAGACATCTACTTATGGTTTTGGGGCAATAATCCTTAGACCAGATCCTAATCTGAGATACTCGGAATAATCATGAACACTAATCTTCTGCTTAAATTCTTCTTCTTCACATGATTTAGAGGTGCCTAGCGGGTTGTTAGGCTTGGATTCAGATTTCTGTTGCTGATAAAATAATTTTCTGGCAGAAAATTAAAGATGTGTGTCGTGAAAATCTTGTGGTTATTCTAATTTCTAATCATCACGCATCATGCATCACAATCACAAGTGTCGCAAAAGTAGTTCATTTCATCAATTATTAGTTTATAAAATATGTATATATTTCTCTTCCCATCTCCGTCCTGTGCCGACATATGTTATCACAAAAAGTATAATGCTAATAACTGAAATTGATTTATCTACTATGATTTATTACTTTAAGTAATATATGTTTTATTTATCTTAAAGAAAGTCTTGTAATTTTATAGATGACAAAATTTTCAGCTGAGAGACAACTCCACTCCGTCATGAGATAGATGTTTCTAATTTGAAAATTATTCCTCACATAAAAGAAATATTAAAGGTAAACAGTTAGATTTATAAAATAGTAGATAATATAGTACCTTAACTTCTGTCCGAAGAATAACTAAGTGGAAAACAACAACAAATGTAGACAGTTGCTTATAGACAATTAGTGTATGTGCAAATACTATATATTAAGCTGTTGATTGATGGCCATGGTTAAGGAGAAATAGTAGAATATTATAAACTAAATTTGTCCGTGTATATAATATTTTTGTGACACAAAATAATGTTAGATGCAAAGTCCCGAATCAGAATAAAAAGTTAAATAGTAAAATATATAAGATTTATAAAGGAACTATATATAAAATAGTGTTTTACAAGATAAAAAAAATTCAATCATATGTGCTTGCGTTTTCACACTTAATTTTACATACATATTTTCAATGATTGAAAAGTCGTGTTTTTTTAAAGCATGCGCCTGCATGCAGAGCATACATGGGAAATACAGCACAACATGGAATTGACAGCAAAAGATCAAATTAAGAGACAAATGTGTGATATATGGGACGTTAGCTTGGAATATGACAATGAGAAAACAAAACCCATAGATGCTGTCGTTTGGGTAAAAAGAAGAAGTTTGTGTACAAAAAATGAGTCAAGTGTTGGAGGTTTTCTGCTGTGTCTTGTTGAACGGATTCTAGCGCCAAATTGAATAAAGTCAAAAGCAGCTAACAAAACAGCTTTTTGGGTAATATTTGGCGTCATCTAATTTAGGAACATGAACTTTTTATTACTGGCGTGTAGTATATATTGTTTAAATTAAATTACTTTCGAGGCCTGCAAATTTTGATTTCAGACGCTTAGGTTATTATGAAATGAAATGTGGAAATTGATCCTACTAACTGTATATAAAAAAATATAAATGCATTATGGGTGTACATGGAAAATAAGATTAAATTCTAATGCTTATATATTGTAGAACTGGGTTCGAAATAAATTAAATGGCACACAAGCATATGAGTATAAATAATATAAAAACACATTTTAGTCTAATATAAGGATATACAATCATTTAATTACTTACTTGATAAAAATATTAATCGGTGTCTTACTTTATTCACCGTAAATTTAGTCCTCAAAGTAATATTAAAAACGCAAACAAAAACATGACACAAATTGACATATATGCCAACTTCCACATAAGAAATTAAATAACTTTGTTTTGATTTTACTTTTATTGTACCCTAAATATTGACGAAGAAGACCAGATGCTTTAGGGATTTCTAAAAGTAAAAATGAGTTAACAAAAGATCAATAAATTTAGAAGTTATTTTTCATTTTAAGTGAAAGTATGCCGTTTATTTCGTTAGGTAAAAGTTGATAAATGAAGATGTCATATCATATTTTTGTTAGTGCTTTTAATATTTTTTACTTAGTCTAGAATGGGTATTTAGTTTGACTTTGACTAATGGGTTCCACAAAGTGAAATTCCAGGTTTGAGCTTGATAGAAAAGAAATCTATTATGAAAGTTATTTCCGTTTATGACGTAAATGTTTTTGAATTAAATAAGATTGATCATAGAAAATGATACTTTTAGTTGAAAAAAAATTGCAGACTATGGGTTTTAAATGTTTAATTATTTTTTTACAAACAGACTACTCAAACTAAAAATCAGTAACTATTGATCCCTTACTTTTTGATACAAATTCGAAGTACTTGACAGGGGGTGTTTGTCAATCTTTTCTTCAGATCGAAAATATTTTCCCGGTTCCCTTTTATAAAATTATGGAACATGGTTTGAAAAGCATTGTTGATAGAAATTTACATTGGTCTTGACCTTTGCCTGTGCAAGTTACATGCGCAAACATGATCTCCACCAAAACGATAATGAGAGAAAGAAGACGACATGAAAGGAAGCACAGTACTATGTGGTGGAGCCCAAAAGATGATGGGTGTGTGACTGTGTGAGGTTGGTGAATGGTGATTGAAAAAATGGAATGTGTTCTTTTTGAGTATGTAAATGTCAAAATTCTCGAGAATTATTCTATAAAGATTAAGTTTTTTATTTAAAATGTCACTTGAATTATAGAAGGGGCTCTAAGGTCATATTTATACATCAAAGAAGGGTTATGATCTCGGCCCAATATCTACTAAATATAGATAATTTCTTAAGATAGGAGATAGAGATAACTTCCTAGAATTGAGGAGATAGAGATAATCTCCTAAAATAAGGAGATAAGGGGAACCTAAACTAATCCGGAGGGAACAAGAGCCCCTACTCACGAGCTCTTAGGCATCAGGCGAGCCGAGTAACTATATATCGAGTATCCGTACACCAAGTAGTTTGTAATGTGTGTGATTTCTAGTAGTGAGCTTTGTTATTCCTCTTGTTGGGATTCTAGGATTTAACGTAATTTGATGAGTTGAGTCATACTTGTCTTATTGTTATTCTGGTAGGCATCGTTAAAACCTCTCGGGAGAAAAATCCAATGGGAAAAAACCCCTCAAGTAGGAAAAAGAGTGCTCCCGTTACATTCAGTTGTAATACATCTTTAAATGTGTAGCGTTCCACGCCCATGGGATGTTTCTTCCTTTTAATTCTTCAAGCTGGTATGTTCCTTTATCGATGACTTCTCTTACCCGGTGTGGGCCTTTCCAGTTGGCTACTAGCTCCCTGTCCTCTCTGATTCTTCTATTGTTGTCAGCTACCCTTGGAATTAGATCTCCTATTTAAAAAAACCCTAACAACGTATCTTCACAGACCAAGAACTACGAGATCGCCCCTTTCATTCTGGGGTGACGGCGGGATCGTACTATTCGAGCCTTTTTTTTCATGCTTTTCCCGGGGGTCTGGAGAAAATTGCAATCAATAAGATTTTCCTAATCCTTCCTTCCCGAAAGGAAGAACGTGAAATTCTTTTTTTTTTTCCACAGGGACCAAGAGATTGGATCTAGCCATAAGAAAAATTAATTTATTTCTCTTTCTATTTCTACAAGAACCAAACATATGTATGAAAATACATCTCCTTTTTTGTTAATATTCTTCTATATATTTATTATCTTATTATGGGGTTAAGCAATGTGTTCCATTTTTTAGCGAATTTCTACTTAGAGGCTTGTATCTTGATGTAGGCTATTTCTCATTCTTCCAGATTAAGGTTTAAGTCTTATTGTCTCCTTACGTTATTTCTTCCTCGTCATAGGATGTTCTTTTAAGAAAGGGCTCTCCTAGTTCCACAGGAATCCTTGCATCTGTTCCGATGGTGTTTCGTGGTTGCACTTGCAAATTTGTCGTTTTAGGACGTACCTGGAATTTTGCCCTTCAGAATTGGAAACTTAGAAATTTTTCATTTTAGGACTTGACGTGATTAGGCTTTTGTCATTCAGAAACTCGTAAATTGATATTTTCCATTGATTCCCTCGGTCGGGATTTTAAGACTTAACCGTAATAATAATTTTTTGTTACCCCCAAGCTGTCACTCAGGATATTAGGACTTAACCGTAATAATAATTTTTCATTACCCCTGAGCCGTCACTTGGGGTTTTAGGACTTAACCGTAATAATAATTTGTCGTTACCCCTGAGCCGCCACTTAGAGTTTTAGGACTTAAACGTAATAATAATTTGTCGTTACCCTTGAGTCGTCACTCAGGGTTTTAGGACTTAACCATGATAATAATTTGTCGTTACTCTTGAGCTGTCACTCGGGGTTTTAGGACTTGAACGTAATAATAATTTTTCGTTATCCTCAAGCCGTCACTCGGGGTTTTAGAACTTAAATGTAATAATAATTTGAAGAAAATTGTTGAGTTGAATAGTTGTGTTATTGATGTTTCATCAGGCCTCGTTAAAAGCTCTCGGGGGAAAACCTAATTGGAAAAAACCCTCAAGACCAGGCTATGAGAAGTCTGCTGATGTGTCTCTAAAACATATCATTTTAGGACTTGTTTGCCAGGAGTTTTTAGGTACCATTGGTTATTTTGGTTCTTCCTGCAATCGTTATTTGGTTTGCTAATTTTTCTGGTAACATAAGGTTCCAACACCTTTTTGTGTGCAACAATGGAAGAACAGAACCCATAGCAATGCCACTTGTGCCTTAAAGAGAAAAAAAATAATAAGAAATGTCCCTAAAACCATGACTATGCCATGGTTAGAACCATGGCCATGGTTGTAGCTAGCAGGAAACTTTAAGCCTAGACAGAGTATTCCACAACTAGGCTATGGTTCATGGCCGCTGTAGAAACCTTGTTTTACATTTTTACGCTAGTATTTAAGGAAAAGAGGGTCCAAAATCAGGGGGTACTCATTCTTAGAGGCAGAGACACCATTATAGAGGAAAGTAATAAGTTTTTGAGAGGAATTCTTGCAAGGAATCAAAGAGGAACAAAGGCTAAACGAGGAAAGATTCATCAAGAGCATTGTTTCTATTGGTTTGTCTTAGTTTCCTTTATGTATTCTCTATGTAAAATTCTAAACATCATTATATGTAGCTTGGTTTCCCAAATTATGAGTAGCTAAACTTGTTTTCTTGGGATTTAGGGGGTGAACTATGATGTATTAATATACCTCTATCAGTTCTTATTTATAAGGTTTATGTTTTTATTCAATCTGCATTATGTTTTATGCGCTTACAACCTAGAGATAGGCATAAGTGATTTTTAAATAATTAAGGAAGAACTGAAATGTGAACTTAATTATTCAGTTTATGTAAAATTAACATTAAACTAGGATTACCAAAGTAACATGGTCTTTTGAGGGCTTTTGAGTTTTCAATGAACGCCAACGGACCTAATTTGCGAATTAAACGTGGTTCTTTGAAAATTAGGTACGATAGTGGAGTTCTAAAAGGAAGAAACTAATTAAATTAGGAGAATTTACATTGAAAGCATAGGATTTATAAATAAGAACAACCTTTATTCTTTAATACAAATTAGTTTCATCACCCTAAGTCCAAATATATGTATAATTGAGTTTCTTAAAACCCATTCTTTTGCAAATTTTAATTTCAGCAATTTAAATTCTAAAGCGATCATACTTTGAATTTATTTGTCTAGATAGTTAAAATCCTATTTGTTAGTACTTGAGCACATGTGGTCCTTGTGGAAATGATAAATCTTTTATATTACATGATATACCCATAGATTTACGAGCATATCAAGATTTTGGCGCCGTTGTCGAGAACTGTGTTCCCCCTCAATATTAATTGATTGTGGTTTGATTATATTAGACACTTTTATTTTTATTTACTTATTTTCTATTTTTTATTTTGTTATATTTATTATAAAATCTAAAAAAATATATACTACACTTGGTTTGTTTTTCTTGTGTTTTGCAAGCATTTTTATGTGAAGAACTAGGAGTGTTAACCCGGATATAGACTTCGATCTTGAAATCAAGCTTACTCTCCTAGCTAGAAGGCGTAATCAGGGCAACATTGATGAACAAACTACAAATATGGCTGAATAAGACAACCGAGCACTGAGAGACTTTGTTGCTCCTAATGCCATGGGTAGAGGACCCAACATCACAAGACATGTAATTCAGGCGAATAATTTTGAATTGAAGCCCTCTATTTTATCCATGGTGCAGTAAAATCAGTTTGGAGGATTGCCATCAAATAATCCTAATTTTTATCTCCAAGTATGTTTAGAGTATTGTGACACTTTAAAAGTAAATGGAGCATCTAATGACGTAATCTGATTGAGGCTTTCCCCATTCTCCTTAAGGGAAAAAAGGTAGAACATGATTGTACTCTCTTCCTGAAGGGTCCATTTCCACATGGATTGAATTGTCAACTACCTTCCTCAACAAGTACTATCCAAGGAGAAAGATTAATCAATTGAGGAAACAAATAATTTCATTCATGCAAAGGGATGTGAATCTTTGTATGATGCTTCGGAGAGATACAAGGAGTTATTGAGAGAATGTCTTCATCGTGGGATACAAAGGTGGTAAACAATCCATATCTTCTATAATGGGCTAACTTCCAACCACCGAATTACTTTGGGTGTCACAGCTAGTGGTGCCTTCATGAGTAAGAACATGGAGGAAGGATATAACCTCATTGAGGAGGTGGCTTAGAATTTATACCAGTGGTCTTTTGAAAGGAGTTTAGCTCCTAAAACTCCAGGTAAGTATTCTGCTAATACTATTTCTTTGTTAACTACAATAGTAGAAGCCTTATTTGTAAAATTTGATAAATTAGGAACAAGTAATTCTAATATTGTTTATGATTTATGTGGTAATGCAGGACATATGGCTAGTGTTTACTAATTGGGACTTTCACAAAACTAGGAGCCAGAGATGTAATAGGTGGATGCAATAGGAAATTTCCAGGGTGGTGATTGTGGCAATAATTATAGGGGTCCACCTGGATTCCAAAATAAAGCCCCATTCAACAAAGAAGGACAAGGCAACTATAGGCCTCCACAAGGGTCTTTTGCTCCACAAAAGTTCAGACTTGAATCATTACTAGAGACTTTTATGGGCAACCAGATAAAGCAGAATGAGAAGTTTACTTATGTTATCAAGAACCTATCTTCCAAGATAGACGCAATAGTTGTCCACAACAAGATGTTAGAGACCCAGATAGCCCAATAAGCTTCAATCTCCATGAGAGCTCCGGGTACTTTTCCTAGGAAACCTGAAGAAGAGCCTAAGAACTATACCATGGCAGTCATATTAAGGAGTGGCAAGGTGTTGGAAAATCTAGCACCAACGCAAGAAGATGAGTATGTTTCTTACAAGCCAGATATAGTCATTACATCCAAATCTGATAAAGCCATAGTAGAGAAGAAGGAGGAGGTAGGGTCGTACCAACCCCCAATTTTTTACCCTCAAAGGTTGGCCAAAGCCAAATTGGACAAACAACTTAGTAAGTTTCTTAAAGTTCTTAAGAAACTTTATATTAATGTGTGACAACGACTCACAAAGGTACGATTGTGTCACGTAATACAAGAGATATTATTCTCTATAGGAATTGTGTGCTCAAATACTCGTGATATCAATTTTAATTATCTAGACAACAAATTCAAAGGTTGTTTGCTCTAAAGAGTATAAATTGTGGTAAAATTAAAAAGTTGCAAAGGAGAATTCTTTAAGGAAAAAGGATTTAATTAAATGTATCTTGGGATTTAAGGTGATGCAATTACTCTGTATTGAAGCATAAAAATATAGTTTTTTATAAATTAAGAAATTAACTACTTACACTTATGATAATAGTCTTGTATGCTTAGAATTAAAGAAAATGATTTATAGAATATGTGAAGTTTAATTTGTAAAGAAATACAAAATGATGAAGCTTATGTATTTGGACTGTTTTGGTGTTGAATTAATTACATAAATATGTGTAAATATGATATTAAATGAAAGATTAAAAAGGGACCTGAGTTTAGACGCCAACGACGAGTTAGAAATGGAATAAGACGTGTTTACGTGGGCAAACGGAAGAATTTGGCCAAAATTTTTTAGGGGTGTGTTTTATGATATGAGATGTGAATTTTGAACATAGGAAAATTATCCAAATGAGGAAAATTGGTTTGAAGAAATTCTGAAGCGCGATTTGTCCTTAAATTCGTTTTTACGAACGCTAAAACGACAACTTTGGCACCTTAATGCATTTTCATGTAGAACCTATTTCTAGACAGAATTAATATTTAATTTTACTATATTTAGTTAGTATTTTAAAATTTAAGCACATTTGACTTTAGAATCACTCAATTTGGAATTTTCTAGATTAAATATGACAAAAACTAAGTTTTCAACAAACAAGAGAAATTAGTAACTTCACTAACTCTCAATCGTTTGAGAAAATTTCATTTTATTTCTATATATAGAAGGGATTTTTAATGATCATAATAAGGTACTTTTACTTAAGGTTTAGTAATTTTTAAAGTTAAGACTAATCTAGTCAGTTTGGTCGTAAATCGATACGACGGTAAGATATCGACAAAAGGCCCAAAAGGCCAACATACCTTATTTTTACTTTCTTCCAAAAATTAGATGTTTTTATATAAATATATATTATTAGAATTAAAAACAAAAGAATTTAGAAATTCATTTTGCAGATTTACTAAAAGAATAATTTGCAACATCTCCTCAAAATGAGATTTAAGCGTTAAGATCTTAGATGACCTTTATATATTGAAATTCCCTTATGTTAAAAACTACTTAGAGAACAAACCTCAGTTCTCCTGGAGATAATTATTTTAGGTAGCACTTGGGGCTTATTTTCTAATACTCTCCTTATGAAAAGAACTTAAAACAAACAGTTACGCGCTTTAAGGACAAATACGTCAGATGAGTAAGGTTCCGTCTAGTACTCAGGCACCCTTATGATAAGGCAAGTAAATTGCATGTTGCATTTAGAGTTGAGAAGGGATGTTTGAGTGATCCCTGAGAGCATACAGTGATGGGTACACTGAAGAAACAATAGGCGTCTCGATCCCCTGAGGGCGGTCTTGGGAGTACATCAAGGATGGACCTCCAATGACTCAGATTCACACCCGATGTCGGACAGCCCGCGACAACTCTGATGTACTTTAATTCCGGACGAGGGTTTCTAGGACTGTGTAGTGCCCATTCTGATGAGATGTGTTTAATCTGTTATTGATGGGACTGTGAATCCTTACCCCTTTTGTGAAAAGAGAACGAGGTGAGCTCCGGTCACTCTAGTTGGGTAGGGGAATAAGGTGGGTTTGATGTGCATGTGGATATTGATATGTGAGATTGAGGAGTAGAAGTTGGGCCCCATTGCATGTAAAGAATCGATCTATGTTATAATCTTTATTTGAACTGTGTTGATGATCACCAATAAAAAAACTCTCTTATTTTTTAAATAATTAATGACTCCTTAATTAAGTAGGACGTTCCAGTGCGGGAATTAGTCCTAGTTAATCGAGGATGTCACATAATCCACCCCTAAATCCCAAGAAAAGCTATCAAGCCAGACATGATTTAGGAAATCTCAATACAAATAACTGAATTCATGAATTGCAAAAGAAGGATTACAAAGAGAAACTAAGAAAATCAAAAGAGAACTCAAAATAGAGTACAAGAGTGACGGTGTCTTCATAATCCTCCTTCGTTTTCCCTTCAAAACTCTTCAAGAGATCCTTCCCAAAAGCTTCCTTATTGTCTTTACAATGTTTTATGCCTCCAAAAACACAGAACCCTTAAATCTGGACCTCTTTTGGCTTTTATACAGTGTAAAACATGTAAAACATGGTTTTCTATCAAAGCACGAACCACGGTCGTGGTTTGGAAAGCACCCTTTTGCATACCATTACACATGATATATGCATATGTAGCTACCCTTAGTTATGGGATTTTAATGCATGGAATATTTGAGTTTTAATGTTTTGTTGTGTGATGGGAATTGAGGTATAAAAACATGGTCAGTATGTTGTCCAAATGAAAATCAATAATAAAGTTTGAAGAGGAAAAATGAAATTTTATCGGTAGATAAATTAATATGTCAACCGTACAAACGTTGCAAATGAGTGACTTGATTTTGTGTGCATTTTGGACTTGAGTATTACTTGCTGCCCTTGTTGTATATACATGAGAAAATGCTGAATAATTATATTTTTGCAAAATGAGAAAATAAATGGAAGTTCTGGTAGGGTTCATAAAGGAAAAATCGATAAATTGGGTACGATGAAACGTATAAATGCGAAGGTACAAGGTTCGACGGGCACGCTACCTTTATATTGTAATTTTGTTGTATAAATTTGTTATGTAATAATGTATTTATGTACTGCCCAAGAGTAAAGAGGTGAAAGGTGAAAGTACTATGCGGTAGTTGTCCTTAATCGCAGTCTACAACGTTTTAAAACAAGAAAAAATAATGTATTAAGAGTTTTTACATAAAATTCAAATTCTAGCTAGTATTTGACTAATATTTTATTTTATAAATATAGGGTTTCAAAAATTAATCAATTTTGGCTTTGGAACCACCTAAATTGGAATTCTCTAGCAAAAATACAATAAGAATAAACTTTCCGACAAAACCAGCAAAGAAAATAACTTAATACTAATTGTAGCACTTTTCGCCTATCATTAATATATAGTTAAGAACTGAAAGAAAACAAAGTTCAGTGGCCTATTAATGCAGTGGGACGATGTTTCACAAATCGGTCAAAGAATTACAGATTAATGGTAATTTTTGGATATGCAATGTTTTTATCATGTACGATTACTAATAAACTTCAATTATTTCAAAAGGTAAGAAGTAAAAGGAGTTTCTAGTTTAAAGGTTGGTAGGACAAAGTTGTATTGCAAGATAAAGCAACGGGACAATATCTACTGTATCGGTGTAATAAATTTTTAAAAGAGCAATAATTTTATACATTTAATTTTCCTATCAAATGAACGAACTTCTTATAAGACAGAGACACTACCAGTTCCGTAGTAAACTATACAACGAGATGGCATTTTGCCTATTCAGTTAATAGCATATAGTGGTTATAATTGTACGGTTTGGTTTTCTTTATCATACGTAGGTCTTCACCCTGATTTGATGATATCCAAAATGTAAATCAATTTTAGAGAAAAGAACAGCACCCTTCAATTGATCCAATAGATCATCAATGCTAGGAAGCAGGTATTTATTCTTGATAGTCAATTTATTTAGATAGCGATAATCGACACACAGTCTCATGCTTCCATCTTTCTTTTACACCAACAACATAGGTGCACCCTAAGGAGATATACTTGGGCGGATAAACTCCCTTTTGAGTAGTTCCTCAACTTGCTTTTTAAGTTCATATAGTTCCATAGGAGACATCCTATACGAAGCTCTAAAAACACGCTCAGCGTTAGGAATCAGATCAATAGAAAATTCTACCTTATGCAGAGGAGGTAAACTAGGAACTTCATCAAGGAAAACATTCAGAAATTCAGAAGTAAGAATTTCACAACATTGGGAGATACCACTCCTGTTTACCATGCAAAACATCATAAAGAGATGAGAAATACCTTGTAGGTCAAAACATTTAGCTTTCAGAGTTAGAAAAATCACCGCCTTATGATGATAATCCACCATAACCAATCCATGCCTAGAATAATATCTAGGGCTTCCATAGGCAAACAAACAAGGGAAACAACAAATTTTCTACCCTCAAGAGTCATCTTAACATTTTCACACCTAGTCACTGATCTCAAACAAGCATCGGTCGGTGTGGTCAGTATTAATGCACCTTTCATCATACTAAAAGGCAATTTCAAACACCTAACACAATCTCTATAAATAAAAGAGTGGGTAGCACCAGAATCAAAGATAACACAAACAGAAGTACCAACACACTTACTTTGGATAAGGTCTTCCGCTTATGTGACTTCTTCACCAGTGACGACAAAGACTCTTCCTGTAGCTTGTGGTTGATTACCACCATTATGGTTACCATTACGCCTACCATTACCATTACCTCGGCCATTACCATTAAGGCCTTCATTGTGATTACTACCGCAGCCACTATCACGGCCACCATTGTTACCGTTTTCATGACCACAACCTTCAAAACCACTATGGCCTTCACGATTAGCATTTTGGTTCACATTCATAATAGCATCAACATTAGCATTTCTTGCATTCAAGGGATAATTGGGACAGATATACCCTGGTTGGTTGTATTAATAGCAAACCACATCATCTTGAGGATAATATCTCACCAAGTGATTAGCACCATATTTGAAGTATGTAAGGCGTTAGGCATTGCCCCGACCTTGGTTACCATTTCCATTCTCGGTCCACCCCGTCCTCTTGCATTAGAGGATCCACCACAAAAGAAATTCTTCTTCTTAAAGCGACCGTGCTTTTTAAAGCTAGAAGATTGACCCTTCAACTTAGGTTCATACTTGGTATAACTCGAAGAAGCCACATCATCCTCCTCAAAGATGCAACACTTGTTCACAAGCATCGGAAAGCTTCTAATCTCTTGATGTCTTATAGCCTGCTTGATCTCGCCCCTTAAGCCACTTTCAAATTTCACACATTTTAAAGTCTCGACTCCATATTAATAAGGGGAATAAAATGCACAAAATTCTTCAAACTTGGAGGCATACTCTTCCATAGACATATCACCTTGCTTCAACTCCATAAATTCAAGCTCTTTCTTTCTTTTGTAACTATCCGGAAAACATTTCTTCAAGAACTCAACTTTATAGTTCTCCCATGTCAATGGGATATTAGTAGTCAATATACGTCCTTTAATAAGATATCACCAACATTCAGCCTCATCGTGGATCACAAAAATCGTATATTCAACCTTTTGAGCTTCAAAACATTCAAAGCTTGAAAATATGCTCTTCAAGTCATTAATCCATACTTGAGCTTCATCAGGCTTATACCCTCCATGGAACTTAGAGGGTTTCCTATTTAGAAAACAATCAAGGCCTTGGGCACCTTGTCCTATATGTTGTTGGCCTTGCCTTTCCAAGAGATCGGTAAAATAGCAGCAACATCCCAATTATGGCTACCAGTCATGTCTTAATCTATACATGTGGCAATTGAAATGGCTCACATAAGTAATCTAGACTATACAATCATCTCTATACCATTAACTAAGGTTCCAACATCTCATGGTCTACCAACACATCAATTCATAATTAATTATATCAAATATCAATGTATAATCACAAGTATACACCATTAGAGGTAAATACACTACTACAAAAAACACATTTAACATCTATAATTGACATCGTATATTAATAAATTCATTGTTAAAAAATTAGCGGTGGCAGTTTTGAAAATAAATGACGTTAGTTTTTTATTTATAACACCGGTTAGAAAAATACCCAGTGTGAAAATAATATTATCACCTATCTTTTTTTATCCAGTGTTAATTAATTAATGAGGTAACATTTCACAATTTATACCTGATGTTAATTAGTTTTTGTTAAAATTAAAATATTTCCTTTCTCTCCACCTCATCACTTTCTCTCTGAGATTTGTTCACCTAACCCTATTCACTTTCTATTGATTTTTATTTGTAGGTGTTCCCTGTAACACCCTCGGTTAACTAGGACAAACCCTTCTGCTGGGTTATCCTACTTAACTAAGAGGTTACAGACTTTTAGAAAAGTGAAATTTGTTTTGTACAGGTAAAATAATGGCGGATCAGTAAAAGCAAGTATCAAATAACTTACGTAGTCATTCATAAATTGCAAGTGATTGTACTCTTAACAGAATGGGACATGCAGACACCCTTATATATATAGTCATCAATTGTCTTGTTATTTAATTAACTATATATTTAATTATCTACATCCTAAGTCGTTGAGCGCTCCCAGATGGTCTGACTTACTGCTGCTCCTCGTATTCTGGTTCCTGGTTTTCTGGCTCCTCTGTTATTAATAAGCAGAAAGGGGTGAGTATATACTCTAGTCCCCGAGGGTTCCGGTATGGGTACACCCAGTCAACAAATAATAATATGAATAATTTACACAACACATTACAATATATGGCAATCAATAATGTGGTCATGGAATGAATGAGTTAGGTTCATTATGATTTATCTGATGATTAAGTCTTATGATGCATGTGGGCCCAATAAACCAATCCTTCATCATCATCATCATCATCATCATCATCATCATCATCATTATTATCGTTCTCATCATCCCATTCACTAGAAGCTATCTTTCTCAGGTTGTTCCTGGGCACAACGTTTACATACTAGAGCGACCAGAGCACCAAGTCCCTTACACATCATATTCCATCAATGGGTACTAACGACTCACAGGTCCTACTCACAAACATGGATCCATCTGAACTCATCATTCATATCTCATAATAATGGGACTTGGCTCTACACCATCACAGTTACACTCCATCTTTAGTCGAAGTACATTAGGCTTGCCACGGACTGTTCGACATTTAGTGCGAATCCAAGCCATTAAATGTCCGACCCAATTGTACTCCCAAGATCATTTATGGGGATCGAATATGAATGTTCTCCAGCGTACCCCGGTGTATGCTCTAGTTTTCACAAGAATCCTTTTCATGATGCAATATGCACATTTTAGTTCTTTTTTATTACTTTTTACCCTTGGGTATCTATATATTTCCTACTTCACGATATTTATCCTCAAGTTGTTAGGTCTCATCTGTTTTTCAAACGTTATGGTTTATTTCTATTTCATTTAGAAATATACCAACTATATCTTGGCTAAAATAACATTCAGATTGAAGATTAAATAATGTGTTTCTTAAAATAATAATAGTAAGAAAACAATACTAATAATAATAGTAATAAATAATAATAACAGCAAGGCGGCAAGGCCGACCATTATAATACAGAAATATAAATGATGGAATTTTAAATAAGTAAAGCAAATTGTGGAGGATAAGGCGGCAAAGCCAACCATTATATCCAATACTAATAATTTAAATGAAAAAATAAAGAAATAAATAAATAAAATTTGTAAGAGTGGCGGCAGAGCCAACCATTATGCTCAAAATATAAATGACAAAAATTAAATAAATACAAAAATACTGAGAGTGGCGATAGAGCCGACCATTATGCTCAATAATAGAAATACACAAATTTAACAAGAATAAACTACTAAGAGTAGCGGTGGAGCCGACCATTATGCTCGATAGTGATTAATAATAATATAATAATAATAAAATAATTATATAGTAATAACAGTAGTAGCAATGATATAGATGGTGGTAACAATAATTTTTGGTTTCATTTTCTTAAGTATCAGGGTTAACGTGTTGAGGACAAATATAACAATATGGATAGTAGTCCACACTTCACAATAATTGTTATAACTTTGGACATAACATGAATTTACATAATAAAGGCCACGTGTCTGTCCATTCTTATATCCTTATTTATCACGTTTTTCAAAACTCATTCACCGGAGTCCACATAGACACCCATGGTCCTTAATATTTTCATAACTCAGTACCTGACATGTCCACTTAATTATCACAGTTAGTAATAGCCAACACAACCAATTAATCACATACATGACAATAAAATCTTAATAAAAATTTAAGTTGCTTACTTTAACAGTAGGAAAATATCTTAATTTTAACAACACTTCCCAAACCCTAAACCCTAAACTCTAAACCCTAAACCCCCTTACCTGAGGTGTTGTATTTTTTTGATACTAGATGGAAGGGAGAAAACTCAACTTTCAAACCGTAGCTCCGATCGACGATCCGTCTCCGCAGTGGGACTCTACAAGATTATCAGAGCCCGGATTGACCAACATGAAAACCATCAGTCAAGAAGTAAGGGAGGTGGTGTGATAGCTGCCTATGGTTGTGGAGGGTGATTCGCGACGACTAGAATTGAAACTGATCGGTAAAAATGATAGGAAACGAAGATCGGAGGTCGTAAGAAGGAAGAATGGTGAAAACAGAGGTCGTGGAGATTAGTGGGTGGTGTTGGAAGTGATGATTTAGGGGCTGTTTTAGTGGTGAGGATGGTGGTTTTGGGTGGTGGAAGTGGCAGAGGAAGAAGAAAGATGGAGGTTCGCGGTGGTCAGAGCTGGTTTCGGTGAAGAACGGAGGTGTTATTATGCATTCGTCGCTCCTTCCTTTCCCCTCCTTCCCCCTATTTCTTCGACCTCCTCACCTTCTCCATTCGTCGCTCCTTCCTTTCCCCTCCTTCTCCCACCACCCCTCCCTCTTCTTCCCTTCTTCCTCGGATGACCCCTCTAAGACCATCTTCGCCTCTGATGACACCCTTATTGACCACACCCTCCGAATCAAGGCCTCCCGCATCACTACCATCGAAGAGGCCCTTCTCCTCAGGAACTACCTCCCCAGGGAAGCTTGGGGCCACTGGTTCGACAAGAAAAACAACTTCCTAAGGAAAGAAAGAATGTTCTAGTCCGATTTCGATGTCTTAAACCCGTTCAACAACCCCTTGCTTCAAGATCCCGACGGTGTCGGAGTCACTGGACTCACCAGAGGTAACCGCGTTATCTAGAAGTAGTGGATCAACAAGTCTAACCGAGTTCCTTTCCCTGGTAACAAGAAAGTTACTCTCAACATCGCTAATTTTCCTGGAAGAGTTCTACATGACATATGCTGATACCAGTTTAAGGTGGAATAGTGTAGATCTGTTGACGAGGATTGCGCAAAAATTTTTGGGAAAGGAGAAAAAATCTAATGAGCATTTGGAGTTGAAAGTAAAACCCTCTTATATCTTTTTCCCTATTAGTTCTCAAAACATCACAAGGTAAATTGACATTTCTCTTAATTACATTGGTATATATTACATTGGGGGCATAGGGTTTATTAGATATACATATAGAGGCATTTCGCTGGAGTCTAATTTAAAGTAACATTGCCTTATTTTTTGTTTACTTTTGTTTTTGTGCTTGTGTACCTTACCTGAATTAAACTGTAAATAGATACTTTACTACACCAGCAACCGAGACCGAGAAAGCTCAACAAGATGTTCTGCTCAAAAAATCCTGCACAGGTCACTAACATTTCACTTTGGGAACAACTTGACATATGCTCTCCTCTTAGAGCTAGATAGTCTTGTGAGTAGGCTTATGAATTATGCATGCATCTGGTACTCAAAATTACTATGAATGTCCACTTACTTAAATTGTCAACGAGATTCCATTCAGATCGCAGTCTAAAAGATATATGAAGGTTCTTGTCATTGTAATTGTACAACTTTGTAGAGCAAAACAAGCGTTGTCTAATTATCATGTATTATGTTATTACTAATAATATGAAAGGAATTCTAAGTTCTGTTGTTACTTCTGGTAAACTATTGAGCAGCCTTTTGATGTATTTGAAGAAAATGGTCAGTTTAGGCGTGCCCCTCCATTAGTTAGGGTGGAGAAGATGTTTGAGTTCATGCAGTCTAAACTTCCTGGAGCTCCTTAATTTCTTCTTTGCATACTTCCTAAAAGGAAAAATTCTGATCTTTATGGTTAGTCCTCTGTTATATCTTGAACAACACATTGATCGTAACTATTATTCGAAATGTGAAGATTGTTAAGCATTTAACTAGCCACCTAACTAATTCTTTTGCTATTCTGTATCACCTCTCAAGTCTATCCTGGGTTCCGATCCATGAGTTTATGTGTTTAAGCATATATTTGAAGGCATGTAATAGGTTAAAAGAGAAATAGTTTGATTATATATTGGCTTTTCATCAATGCTATGTGTTTTTATTAGAAGATTATACAAATTTCTAGAATATTATACAAGTTTCTAGAATATTATAGAACCTTCTAGAATCTTCTACAAGGTTACTAGGAAACATCTAGGAAAATCTATTTATATCATTTACTTTTCTATGATATTCTAGACAAGACTATCTCTAGAACATTCTAGAGAATATTATAGTGATGGAGGATGCCTATAAATAGGCATGTTATCTCCTTATGTATGAATGAAGAAGTAATCAAGTTATCAATTCTTCATCCTTTGAGTGACTTATCCAAACTTCTTCAACTACCATTTTTAACTATCCAACTAATATACTTCAACAACCTTACCCACCACTAACAATCAAATCACCATCAGTGGTATCAAAGCTACGTTCGATCATTTATTGGGCGTAGAAACATTACCATACTATCCTTAAACAACAATCAACCACTATCAACATCTTTTTAACTAATGGCTAATGCTACTCAACTATCATCCCTTCCCGTTCCTATTTTCAATGGTGAAAATTATGATTTTTGGAGCACGAAAATGAAGACATACTTCACCTTCCAAGATTTATGGGAAATTGTAGAAGAAGGATTCACTGCTCCAACAGATGTTTCATCTCTTACTGCAGCTCAACGAAAAGAACTAAAGGAGAATAAGCAAAAAGATTCGAAGGCCTTATTTACTCTACAACAAGCTGTGACTGATACTATCTTTCCAAGAATAATGGGTGCTACCACAGCAAAAGAAGCATGGACTATGTTACAGGAGGAGTTTGAAGGAAGTGAAAAGGTACGTGTCGTAAAACTTCAAACTCTACGGCGAGAGTTTGAATTATTGAAAATGAAAGAGTCTGAAACCGTAAAGGATTACTATTCCAAGATAAAAGAAATAGTAAATCAAATGAGAGCTTATGGGGAAAATATTTCTGACAAGAACATTGTTGAAAAATTACTTATCACTGTTCCACAAAAATATGATCCAATTGTGACAACTATTGAGCAAACAAAGGATCTATCTACTCTATCAGTAACAGAGTTGGTAGGGTCCTTTGAAGCTTATGAACAAAGGTTGAAAAGGCACGATGAAGACTCAGTTGAAAATGCCTTTCAAACAAAGCTCAAATTACGGTCTCAACATAAAAGGAATGAAGAAAAAAAGAATAATGGAGAAACTTCTAGAAACAAAGGGAATTCTAGAAATTTCTCTAGGAACAATCAAAATAAGTATCCTCCATGCGGCATTTGTAAGAGAACAAATCATGTTGAAGAAAGTTGTTGGTATCATGGAAAGCCACAATGTCAACATTGCCAGAAATTTGGACATATAGAAAGGCATTGTCGCAACAAAAACAAGCATCAAGCAAATTTCGCTGAAGAATATGGTCGAGACCAACATCTTTTCTATGCTACTCAAGATTCCAACAACAATTCAAGTGGAAACTGGTACTTGGACAGTGGCTGTAGCAATCATATGGCCAAAGATCTAAGCATCTTCAAAGATATCGACAAATCCATCAAAGTGAAAGTTCGAATGGGGAACGGTACTGTCGTTGAATCAGAAGGGAAAGGTACTGTTATGGTAGAAACAAAGAAAGGTGCGAAACTTATTTCTGACGTCCTATTAGTCCCTAACCTCAAAGAAAATCTCTTGAGTATTGGTCAAATGATGGAGAAAGGTTATTCTCTCCACTTCCAAGGGGACACATGCAAAATATATGATAGTAAAAAGATAGAAATTGGCCAAGTGAAGATGGGGAAAAGTAACAGAAGTTTCCCAATAAGCTTTAAGCAAGGCATTAACATTGCCATGAAAGTAGAAGTTGATACTTCCAAGCTTTGGCATCGAAGGTTTGGCCACTTTAATATTCATGCATTAAAGCTTTTATACCAGAAGAATATGATGAAAGATCTTCCAAGACTTGAAGAAAATAATGAAGCTTGTGAAGGATGTTTACTTGGTAAGCAACATCGACAACCATTTTCATCTGGGAAAGCTTGGAGAGCAAAAGACTTATTGGAGCTGATTCACACAGATATTTGTGGACCAATGCGAACACCGTCGCTTCACAACAACAGGTACTTTATCCTTTTCATTGATGACTTCTCTAGAATGACTTGGGTCTATTTCATCAAAGCCAAATCAGAAGTATTTGGAATATTCAAAAAGTTCAAGGCCCTTGTCGAGAAACAAAGTGGAAAAGAGATCAAAATATTAAGGAGTGACCGAGGTAAAGAGTACACCTCACATGAATTTGATAAATTCTGTGAGGATGAAGGCATTAAGCGCCAGCTTACTGTCACCTATACTCCACAACAAAATGGAGTATCTGAAAGGAAAAATCGCACGGTAATAGAGATGGCGAGAGCAATGTTAAAGGAGAAAGAATTACCAAACACGTTCTGGGCTGAAGCAGTTTATACTGCAGTATACATACTTAACAGATGTCCAACGAAGGCTGTCCAAGATAAAACACCAATTGAAGCTTGGAGCGACCAGAAACCATCTGCAAAACACTTAAGAGTTTTTGGATCTGTATGCTACATACATGTTCCAGAAGAAAAGAGACACAAACTAGAAGACAAAACTGTACGAGGTATTTTCTTGGGGTATAGCACACAATCAAAAGGATATCGAGTCTATAACTTGGAAACCAAAAAGCTCACTATTAGTCGAGATGTGGAGGTTGATGAAAATGCTGCTTGGAATTGGAAAGATGAAAAGGTAGAGAAAAACATTTCCATACCAATGCAGCAACCTCAAGAAATTGAAGAAGATTCAAGTGAGAGCTCTTCACAGCTCCAACACCAAATTTCCTCACCAGAGTCTACTCCGAGACGAGTTAGATCCTTGGTCGATATCTATGAAACCTGCAACCTGGCTATAACTGAACCAGAAAGCTTTGAAGCAGCATCAAAACAAGATGTATGGGTGAAAGCAATGGAAGAAGAGATCAAGATGATTGAGAAAAATAATACATGGGAGTTAGCAGATTGTCCTTCAGATAAAGATATCATTGGGGTGAAATGGATCTATAAGACGAAGCTTAATCCCGATGGCACCATACAAAAGTACAAGGCAAGACTAGTAGCTAAAGGATACTCACAACAATATGGAGTTGACTACAACGAGACATTTGCTCCAGTAGCCCGTCTGGATACAATAAGAACTCTAATTGCTCTTGCTGCGCAAAAAGGATAGAGCATTTATCAATTGGATGTAAAATCCGCCTTTCTTAATGGCGATCTTCAAGAAGAGATTTATGTAGAGCAACCACAAGGTTTCGTTAGTAAAGGTAATGAAGGCAAAGTACTAAGATTGAAGAAGGCACTATATGGATTGAAACAAGCTCCACGAGCATGGTACAGCAAAATCGATCAATACTTCACGGATCATGGATTCAGGAGGAGCAAAAGTGAGTCAACTTTATACACCAAGCTCCAAGAAAGAAGGAATTTTTATCTCACAAAAGAAGTATGTCGCAACACTACTCAACAAATTCAAGATGAATGGCTGCAAGACTGTTGGAACTCCACTAGTAACTAATGAGAAATTGAAGAAAAATGATGGAGCACCAGAAGCTGATGCATCACATTATAGAAGCCTGATTGGGAGCTTACTATATCTCACAGCCACACGACCAGACATAATGTATGCTGTAAGTCTTCTTTCAAGATTCATGCAAAGCCCAAGCCAAATTCATTTTGGAACAGCAAAAAGAATCCTGAGATACCTACAAGGCACAAAGGAGTATGGAATATGGTACCAAACTTCAGGGAACTCAAAACTACTCGGCTACACTGACAGTGACTGGGTAGGATCAATCGATGACATGAAAAGCACATCTGGATATACCTTCTCACTAGGATCAGGAATAATCTCTTGGGCTTCAAAGAAGCAAGCTACAGTGGCTCAATCAACAGCAGAAGCAGAATATGTAGCAGCAGCTGAAACTACAAGTCAAGCAATATGGCTACGAAGAATACTTGAAGAAATGGGACAAAAACAAGAAGAGCCTACTACAATCTACTGCGATAACAAATCAGCTATAGCAATGGCAAAAAATCCAGTGCATCATAGCAGAACAAAACACATAGCAATCAAATATCATTTTATCAGGGAAGCAGAAGGAACTAAAGAAATCAAGCTTGAGTATTGCACAACTAAAGATCAAGTTGCAGACATCTTCACTAAAGCTTTGCCAAGACCCAAATTTGAAGAGTTGCGCTCAATGCTTGGAGTTACAGAAATTTGCATAAAGGAGGAGTATTAGAAGATTATACAAATTTCTAGAATATTATACAAGTTTCTAGAATATTATAGAACCTTCTAGAATCTTCTACAAGGTTACTAGGAAACATCTAGGAAAATCTATTTATATCATTTACTTTTCTATGATATTCTAGACAAGACTATCTCTAGAACATTCTAGAGAATATTATAGTGATGGAGGATGCCTATAAATAGGCATGTTATCTCCTTATGTATGAATGAAGAAGTAATCAAGTTATCAATTCTTCATCCTTTGAGTGACTTATCCAAACTTCTTCAACTACCATTTTTAACTATCCAACTAATATACTTCAACAACCTTACCCACCACTAACAATCAAATCACCATCAGTTTTGTTACTTTTGTAGGAAGCCAAGGAAATTCTGTAGAATGTCAGTCCTTTTCCTTGGCAACTTTTCAGTTACAGTACAGTCAGTATCAAGCTACCTATAGGATATCTTTGTGCTTTTTTTCAACATAGTTATTATCAGTTTGGTTGGATTCTCTGCATGTCAACTTAAATGTTCATGTCATTTTGTAACATGATATGTAGAACACACCTTATGGTAGAAAACAACTTTTTAGCGTGGCAACTTATGTTGAAAAGGTTAGGGGAAATACAAATTTGATAATAGTTTCTAGTTATTTCATTTATGCTATTATGTTGTTTTCAGAAATTCACTTGTTTTTGCTTGAATATGTAAGTGACCTTGCATTCCTAAGTAATCAACAATAAATCATAATCTTCAAGTAAATATTTTATCTACTTCCTAATGTCGAAGGACTCTTTTCTTTTATATTTTTATTTGATTTGAAAATGGTTAAATGGTTGTATTCAATTTTAATATTTGTTACTAAATGCAACTACATTTGATTCAGGTACTTATTGGAGTGTTGTATGCATTATTAGGTGCGTGCATGTTCTCTCATAAATCATTTTGCTAAGAATTTAAATCTTATATTTTGGGCCATATGCTAAATTCTATGGCAGCAACTCAAGGTAGTAGAGTTTTTTCTTTTTCATTTTAATGTCTCTATGCATATATATGCCAACAAACACACATTTGATTCAGTGCTTAAGTTGAAGCTCTAAATCCATCAATCATCACATTTAAGTGACTTACAATGTTTTTTTTCTCTTTTTTAATCAAAACCTAAACACTTTTGTCACTTAATTGTTCACCATCCTAGAGTGGGGTGAGGCTTTTTTGTTTTCTATGATCTAACAAAAGCATAATCAATATTGTCTGAGTGGGAGAAAACATTATAGTTAATTGGTGCATTTGGCCTCAGTTTGTTATGTGTATTTTCCTTTTAGCAATTGCTATAATTAAGTTGCCTCTCTTAAAAGTAACACTTAGACATGCAATTCATTTATTCACTTACATTGGGAATCGCATGGCGGAGTAAATATCTTGTACCTGGAAATTATTCTAATATTCTTATATTATATCTCGGTTGATTGTTTTCTTGGTCAATAACATTAGTGATCTCTATTTCCTTCATAAATGGTCCACTGTATATTCACCAGACCATCTATCTACGGATTTGTTCATAGAAAGCTCAGAAGATTTAAAGCAAGATGTGAGGTAAGTGTATTTCATAATGGATATTTGGTCATATAATTGTGAAACTGGACAATGATTTAGTAATTCAAATATTTATCTTATAACCATGCCATATATTTATGCAAGTTATCTTAATATTCAAGTAGTGGAAGATCCGTCACAACTTCTTATCATGTTTTGAACTATTGCGTATTTATGAGATATGTTACTATTTTTCATTTATGGCCAAATGTATTCACTTGGAGTTTTTGATTGTTTTGAATTTGTAGACTTTCACGGAACAAGAATCATTTTGTAACACTAAGATTGAAGACATTCAAAGCTGTTGGGTAGAATATTTAATAAAGATTGTATATTGCAGTTTTTCTTAGATCTTTTGGATATATATATATATTATAGTTCAATTTAAATTAATATGAATATTAATGTTTGACCTTAAATATTTCAATTGATGCATATGGATATTCATTTTTTATTAAATTGTCTTTTAATTTAAAAAAGAATAAAACAAAGCAGGAACTTTTAACACTGGTAAAAAGCTGAAACATGTGTTAAATTTGATACAATTAACAATAGTTATAACAAATACAAAGGTGTTAAAAATATTTTTAACGTCTGGTAAAAGGAGACATGTGTTACAAATTATATTTAACACAGAATACCTTGAAACATTTGATGTTAAAAAGAATAATTAACACCAGATATAAGGGGTCTAAGAACTAATTGATGTGGAAAACAATATTTCACACCGAATATTTAAAAAACTCATGTGTTGTAATAAATAAACAACACCGGATGGTTTAAAAGTGTGGTGTTAAAAGTTGTAATTAACACTGGATAAATAGATAAATATTTAGTGTTAATAGTCTTGACTTTTAACACCTGTGCACTTAACACCCTCACAAAATTTGGTGTTAAAAGCTAATTTTAATCGGTGTTAAAAGTGTTTTTTGTTGTAGTGATAGTGTAAGGAACTTAGTTGGCCTTAGCACAAATGAGCATATCAATCATACCAATAGAATTCATTCAATGTAGTTAAATAACATCATGCGAACAATGAACAACAAGTCTTTAGCAATGAGAAACCATGCTCTAATAATACATAACAAAACTTTGATAATGAATAAACACATTTCATTGAAAAACATCCACATTTTAGTAAAGAGCAACCACGCTCTGAATAATAATAACCAACACTCTGATAATATCTTACCAAGATTTAACAATAAGTAACCAATGCTCTGATACCACCTAATGTGGTGCCCTAATTCCCCGAACCCGAATCCTGATGCAAGCGCAAATAAATAATGAAAATACAAATAAATTTTTATGGTTATAAACTCCATAACAAACTACTTGCATCGAAATTCAAACCATGAAAAATCAGAGGTGTCCATGGTTGTTGTTCCCATTGTTGTTAGGAGGAAACAAACACCAAAAACTTGCATCAGAAACGGAGAGTTCCACAACCAGGCCGTGGTTCTCACCATGGTCGTGGTTCTCACTATGGGTGTGGTTCTCTTTGTCGAGACCACTCAATTGTACCATTTTCCATGTTTTTGGGATCCTTACTTCATGCGTTGCTTGGGATTATTTTTGAACATAAAAATTACTCAATTTAGGGTACAAAAACATGGGAAACATCATAAATTCATCAAGGCTATTTTGTATCCCAAATCATTCATCAAATTGATCATTAAAACCATGTTTAAATAATGCATCAACCATAAGTCTCAACCCTAGCATTCCAAGTCTCACCAAATCAAAGGTTTCCCATCAACATAGACATCATCGCCGTCATAATGTGTAACATCCCAGGTATTTTAATCATTGAAAAAATAAATAGATGGATATTTAGACTTAAAAGAAGACTAAGTGATATGGAGTAAAAATATGATTTAAATATGAATTTTAAAGGAAATGGCATTAGGGACCTGATGCGTAGCGTGGCTCTGGCGCGTAGCGTCAGGGCAACTTAAGTGACCTGGCGCATAGCGTCAGTGTGACGCGTAGCATCAGCATCGTGAATCAGAATTAAAACCTTGGTACAGAACAGAACCAAGGCATGCAAACACTCTCATTCTCCTTCTTTTTCCCTTCTGAACCCTAGGAGCTCAATCCATAGGGGATTAAATGTGGATCTTCAAATTAACCATGTTTATGGCATCGGGGAATAAAGGCATGTCAATGGGAACCCTTGATTTGCATGGCATCGCGGATTGCATATTGATAGGGAACTATGATTATGCATTTTGGGCTTTGTGGAGCTTGGGTATGGTTCCTAGAATGTTGGGTGTAAGCAAAAGCTAATGGGTTTCGGTATTCGGTGGTTATAGGTTTCAAACTAAAGATCAAAAGGTTGTTCGATGTGGTGGAACTTGGAAACAAGAATCAAAAATGGAAATGAGTTTTAATGAACTTCAGAAGGACCCGACAATTGATTTGAAGATTTGGGAAGCTCGAAATCAAGGTAAGGGGGTGTGTTGGGTTAAGGTTAATATAAAAATATAAATATGCTAGTACGGTATAGGAGAAAAGTGTATGATAGCCGCTTTAATTATTTTAAATTGAATTGAATAAGTTAGGATGAATTATGTGGTATATGGAACAAAAGTAAGTGGAAGTATTAAAGTAAAGGAGGTGGAATAATTTATAAGATTAGTAAATGGCTAAGTGTTGGGATAGTGTCATATTATTTAAGGAAATTAAGTGCATATGCATATGCAAATACATGATAGAGTAGGCTATGAAATAAAAAGCGAGTCTAAGTGTAATAGGTGTATCCATAAATATATATAAATGTGAAATGGGAGAGAGTGAGACCAATAATGAGAAGTAAGGCAATTAGTAATTAATTATTCATAAATGACATTAGTATAGAAATGAAATCATGTAAGCAAACGTAATCTTGCAAATTATAACGAATAGTTAGATGAGAAACTAAGGTAGGTAGAGTTCATAATAAAATAGTGTAGTTATAGATTATATCGAATGCCATGAATTAATATTAAATCTAAAATGGTGATGGGTTCTGAGTCAATGAACTGAGAGAGAGCAAATGACATGTTGATGATAATAATAATAATGAAATTATATGTATGTATAGATAATAGCAGCATGACAGGAATTTATGTACGTTAATTATTGCAATGATGTGATATTGGTAATGATACTGTTATTTACTGATGAATTGATGTTTGTAATGACGTAGTGCATTGACGATGTGACATGTGTATGTATGATGTGGTGTAATAGTTGATTATGCCAGTAAATAGATTATCTAGCCTGGACACCGACCCCTGGACTCATGGATACGACTACGCCCTCATCTCTACTTCAACTGACGTGGACCCCCTAGAGGACACCACACTGACTAGATTCATCACACCGGTTAGGGGTAGCCCCACCTTGACCGGTGTCGAGCCCCTTTGAGTGGCCAAATGACCGGTGTCATTATGAGAGGACCAAACAGCCTATACCAGTCAGTACCTACAAGAAGCCCACGTGTAAGGACCTGATCCAACACACATAGTGAGGTGCTACAATGACACTCCTTCGCTATAATATAACCATTGCCCTCATAAGTAGTAAGCTCCTCGGTACCCATCTTATAGACCCGATATAGCTCCAATGTTAGAATCCAAACTGACTTAAGCGTCGGAGTGTCTTTACAGGTACCACCCCCTTTCACCCCTCAACACGTTAGGCCGGTGTAAGGAGGTCAAAGAACTATTCCAAGACTACGGTCCAGCCCAGAGACCGTCCAATTCAGCAACCCCCACAAGATATAACTTCTGAACCCAGGATCGGATCCCTTACTCTTGACCCCGGAAGAGAACAGGAGTTCCCATTGAACCCGTTTATAACACCGTATTCCCATTGAAATGGTGCAGAGAGAGAGTTAGATTTCAACACCGGTTAAGAAATCAATAATTTTGATCCCGTACACCGGTCAGATCAGTAGATATCTAGATTATGTGAGTGTGTGCAATGCCTTGTGATTTGTAAGTTAGAATGAGTAATAATTGTAGTTGAGATAAAGATGTTAATCGATTAAGTATGTGTTATGTTCATTATGCACAACTTGATGAGAACGATGAAATGATGATTATGGAAATGTTGGGATATGGCTTGTGAGGGCTGGGTTTGTGTGGCCGCTCTCTAAGGTGAGTATATATCAGTTTCTGATATTTATACATGAAATTGATGATGTTTTAACCATGTTCGATGTGATTTGATATCTGATTTATGTGGTAGAGGACGACCGATGGTATGTGTTACCCTTGTTTTCTGGCTCCAGTGTTTTTTGTAACCAGTTGAGCTATCCAATGGTCAAGTAGGACCCAGTGGTTGAGGGGGAATCAAGTAGGACTCGGTGAACCAAGCAGGGTTTACAGGGTGTCAAGTAGGACCCTCAGCTGAAGGTTGATCCTGTTAGTATCTGGATACTAGAGCGTCATATTATCTAAGAGTCGGATATGTTTATATGCTTTGATATGTAATGATATGCATATGGTTGATGATGTGGTACCCTGGACACTGTTAAGCGCAGAGAGTGATCGTCAGTGCGTTGGCGTGGTCAAGGAACGGCTCTTGATAGGTTTCCAGTGGAAGGAACATATGACTGTTTATATTTATTTACCTGGTGTGTTATATGAAATGAAATAAATGAAATTATAATATCTTGAGTTAGTGATTTTGATAGGGTCAATGTGATTAAGCTTGATGGTGATGAATTAGTAATAATAACTGAAAAGTAATAATGGATATTGCTGCTAAAATAGAAATGTAGATAGATTACGCTTTTACTAGTAATTGTGTATTTATTTCTATATTAATTTTTAATTCCAGTCACTCACCCCCTATTGTTATGGCTTTAGTGACTGTTAGCAGGTTATGGATGCACACCGCGGAGGTAAGCGCTAAATGAGGCAAAGGCGAAGAGGAAGTTAATGTAATAAGGGTTGTGTGTATGTGTATTTAGTTAAAAATGGTAAATGCATATTTATGTCAAGCTGTGGATCCTAGGTATGCGATTTTAATTGGTATTCATAGGTGTGATGGTACTAAGTAGCACGAAGCTACTTGGGTAGATTGTGTGTGTAATGCCCAGGTATCAAATTATGATGCGTGATGATGTGGAATGGTAATCTGTTATGCATGATTAGATGTATCGCACAGAGCCATTCTGTGACTGTATGAAATTGGCAGGTACCGCAGTGTGTGAATGATATGCTTGATGAGTGCGATTGCATATTGAATTGTTGATGATAATGATGACATTGGTGATTAGCCGGTTGAATTTAGTGGAAAGTATGTGATCATTGGCATAGAGCCATGAATTAATGCATGATTAATTATTATGAGCAGGTGTTGTTTGTATGCATGATTGTTGTGTGATGTGATTAGAAAGTTGATAACCAATTGATGAATTTGATGGTTGTTACATATAGTGGAAATAGGCGTTTCATGTGAAAATTAGGAACCGGATAGGTGATTTTATAATCTAGCGGATTTTGGGACCCCCGGAAGGGACCAATAGGCTCCCTAGGTTATTTAGGAACTGTATATGTAAGCCTTGGACTATTTGGATTCCATTTAGGTAGTTTGGTACAAGGATTTTACACATAATTGAGTAAAAGTGCATTTTGCACATAAGGTGAGTAAATGATGGAATTTTGGAGAACAGACAGCGCAACAATTTTGAAATGGGGAAAACATGTGGCCCATGAAGTTTCATGGCGATCAAACCAAAAACGAGCCAATTGGGTACGTTGGAAATTAGCTGATTGGCCAAAAATGCATAACAGCACCTGATGCTGATTCTGGTATGCTGACGTTGGGTAGCGCCAAGGCTGCATGGAGAGCCCAACGCGTAGCCACGTTAGGCTCCTGTTTCCAGATTTTTGGGCTCTGCATTTTAAATGGTATTTTGGGTACGTAAACATCATATAAATTATATTTTGGGCCATTTTGCAAAAAACAATCATTTTTCTAATTATTGAATTATTTAATTAACTATTTTACGAAAAACTTATTACGAATTTTAATTAAACACTTAAAAATAATGTAAAATAAACCAAGGACGTCACACAATGTCTACCCAATTCACATTGTTAAATATCAATATAGTCATATACAAAAGAATTGACCAATGTATACATATGCAAACCCTAAAAGAATAAAGGTTCAAATACAAAAGAATATAGGCCATTGTTACCACATCAATACCAACATCATTGTCACCAAAAATACATACATTGCCTAAATTCTAAACAATTACCGGCCAAGACTTTCCATTACAACTATTTTACCTTCACCACAAAACATAAGTTTCAAAAATAGAATGCATCTCACCTCATGCAAGTCCTGCTTCACAATACTAAAAGGAGACAACATAGGAGAGTGGGTATTACATTCGAAATAACGAATTCGAATACATTGTGATCATGTGTACATGTATATAAACCACATGTGTGCTTTGCAACACAAGCATCAATCATTATCAAGTCATCATCAATATATCATCATAGGCATATACAACACATTCACAACATATTGCCCTTCTTCACATTGGGTCATCACAAGCATTATCATAATTTAACGTATAATTTATCTTAAGTATTTCACTTTGTCAAATGTTTTAGGTTCTCAATTACCCAATCCATCCATTACCCATCATCTTTCAATATCTCAATCTCATTTTAGCATATCACTAGGCTATATGAAAGTGCTCTCAGGCTAATATACACAAGGAATTATATTCAACAATTACGGATCTGACTATGGGAATTAAAGCATCAAATGTGGGTTTATACTGTAGAATCAACAATAATATGTACACATATGAACATCAATCGATATTTTACTGGTACCAAAGTGCATCGCCCATAATGTAACACCGGTGATATCACAATGACAACGACAACAACATCAAAGATATCATAAAATGGTGTTGCGGGCCAACCATGATTCCTTTCCATGGCAGTTGTGATTCAATGGAACCACCAGGGAAAGTGCTCCTTAAATAGCCACCCTACCGGGTCAACCACATGTAATCCCTCGTGATAGAGCATAGAAAGCTTCATGATTCAACCATAAAATCACTAGAGTAACAACCATGCTCGTGCACAAAGCCACCCTTTTACTGGGCCAACCCAAGGAACCCCTAACATTCCATACCGGGAAGCTAAACAGATATACCATGGATGCAATGCAGATGCAGATCATATGTAATCTCCCATTATGCATCCTATTATGTCATTCATCAATCATGCATCATCATTCTCATCAATATCACCATCCCTTTCTTAGTGGGTTTCAATTTCATTTAATCTTGCTATTGTTTCAAATTTAAGTATGCCAATCACAAACTCTTTTAATAACTCAAATTTTCATCATCATCACAAACACAAGATTTTGTGTCTTTCACAATGGCATTTAATCAACATTTCAACAAATGCATCACCACTCATGGGTATGTCTCATAACCATAAATCATTTAATTCATTAACAATCATCATAGTCCAACACTAATGGTGAAACACACATATTTTTCACCTTATAGCATAGGCACAAATTTTCCCAAAGTCATAGCATTGTCATTCACCACAAAGATACATACCAAGGTATCATAATAATATCAATTGTCATAACAATTCAAAACAACCATAACAAGGCAAACATGATTTACTATTATATACCACAATCATCAAGTTATTTCAATCCAAACATTTAGAATATAAACTTTTCTCCTTCCTCAAGAGAAGAAGTCTGAATGACTTGACGGTCCTGCCTCGTCAACCAAATTTTGTTAATTAATACACTACAAGAAAGCAGGTAATTTATGGAGTTTTTTTTTACAATTTACGGTATTTTTTGACCTCCTTAAATTAATTTACGGCATTTTCAAAAACTGCCGCATTTAGCATCTCCACAAGGTAATTTGGGACGGGTTTTTGGGACCTCCGTTACCATGGTTAGAACCCCCACTATTTATGGAGGTTTTTTACAGGAGGTTTTGAACTCCACTAAAATAGGTTTTTAGTGGAGGTTTAACCCTTCTTTCACTATAAAAAAAATGCAGGGTAGCGGTGGTTTTGAATGTGCATTAGCGGCAGTTTTAACTGCCACTAATATAATTACCGGCGGTTGTAGAACCGCCGCTAACCTATTGACTAAAATAAAAAAAATTAATACCCCACACATATATATATATTAATCATTGTCATACCACAGATTAGTGCCCATAGATAAATTGAATATCTCAATAATAATAATAATAGTAATAATGATAGTAATAATAATAATTAATACCATATAAACTATAAACAAATATATATATATATATAATATAGGACAAGAAGGCATATGTAATGTCAATTGAGATATAGTATTAACACTTGAAACCCAAAACAAAAATGAAAAGGATGATGCATCACAATTGAAGAGAAATTGTGTTGTTTGGTAAAGAAATAACATTAATCAAACACAAATAATGATAAATTAAAGAACGAGAGATTGAACCACATTCAACTATCGAATTTCTAGAGAAAAGTTATGTGCAAAGTAAGCTGTTGAAAGTGAACTTATTCCCTTTGCCTTATTCCATTGGCACCTCTAATGGTTCTCATTTCTCATTTTTCAAGTATTGACACAATAAATGGATATCCCTAAGGTGAAAATTAGAAGCAGAAAACACAATGAAGTGAAGCAGTAAGGTATTATGAAGGCTGGAAATGAAGTCTCAAAAATCTTAAAAACATGCTAAAGCAAACATGTACATTACTATGGAAGTCACCAAGCGCAACATAGCACCTTGTAGCAAAAAATCCCTGCCCCTAACTTCAAATCCTTACCACAAAGGATGCTCTAACATCTGCAGATGTAAATGAAGTTTTTAGTTAGTTCAATGAAGAATAAGGAAAATCATATACCGTATTTTCATCTTTTTTATATTTATTTAGTTATACCATGATTAGTTTGATGAGTGTTTTCTTGGTAATATATGTTGTCATGGCTTCTGCTTTGTTAAAAAAAATAAACAATAAACTTTATAATGACATGTTGCCCAATATCTTGCTTTGAAGCTAAGAAAAAATTAGAGACATAATTTTATAAATGACCAAAAGTGTGGTTGGTTAATTGTATTTATTTATCTAAATGAAACCTCCCGGTACCTGAAGATTATTGTATCTGTTTGAAAGTTTTGGAGCACACAGGACATGGGAACCGATTCCTTTGACATCTGGTAATGGTAAGCAATGTTGACTCAACCAGGCAAGCAATGATGAAACTGATTCCTCTACCTGCATAAAGGTAATATAGCACTAAATGATATGCTAACAAATATAGACACATTATTTGAAGACAAATAAACTGAAACAACACCTGCTTGTATCCTAAAGAGAGTAGAGAGGTTGTTAAGAGTTAGTTAGCAGTTAGAATTTGTTGTAACTAAGTATGGTTAGACATTTGCCCAATCTCTCCTAACCACTTGGCTATATAATCATGTATATGCTGTCCTCTAAATAACACATAGAAATTCCTTTCTTCTAATGCTGTTACTCTCCTTCAACCTATAGCTTTTCTTGCCTTAGCAGATCTGAGATACCTTTATGGTATCAGAGCTCATCGGTCAAGATGAGCTCTCAGACAGGGGTAACTCAAATTGTGATGCAGCCTCTAACAGTTCCTGTCTCCATCAAATTACATGATGAAAATTTTCTCACCTGGAAGCAGCAAGCATTAGGCACAATCAAGGGATACAAGCTTGCCAAGTACATCTCGGAAGATGAGTTAGGAGGAATGCCAAAGAAATATCTTACAGAGGAAGATGAAGCCCAAAAGGTAATAAACCCAGAATTCATCAACTGGGAACAGCAAGATCAACTTCTTTTAAAATGGTTACTAGCCTCAATGTCAACAAACCTGCATACAAGAATGGTGGGCTGTGAATTTTCGTTCCAAATATGGAAGAATGTTATGGCATATTTTGCGATGACCACAACTGCGAAGGTCAGCCAATTAAGGATACAGCTCAAGAACATCAAGAAAGCAAGGGACTCTATAAACAAGTATGTTCTTGCTGTTAAAAAGATAGCTGATACACTTGCAGCAATAGGATATCCTATAAACAGGTCAGAACATATTCAAATTTTGTTAGATGGTTTATCAGAGGAATACAATCCCATAGTCACGTCCATTATTTCAAGAACTGACCCCTACACAATTGCTGAAATTGAGTCTTTGTTAATAACTGTTGAAGAAAGAATAGAAAGGCACAAGAAAATTGAGTCTCAGCCTGTAACAGTCCAAGCCAACATGGTTCATCACCAGAACAACTTTAAAACAGAAAAAGGTTCATATAGAGGAGGAAGACATAGTTATTACAGAGGCAGGGGCAGATTCAATTACAGGGGCAGATTTCAGAACAATAAACCACAATACCAAGTCTGTGGAAAAATAGGCCATACAGCATTAAACTGTTATCATAGGTATGATTCGCAGTTTAAAGAAAGCACTAGTCACAGTTCAGTGTTTAGCAACAACAACTCAGATTTCAACCCTGTCTCCTCTGCTGTACCTGCAAACACTATAAATTCCTATACTGAAAGCTTCTATGATCCAGCTTGGTACCCAGATTCAGGAGCCACAGCCCATGTCACCCCAGATGCAGGTAACCTGTTTAGACTAAGTGAGTATACAGGTGATAAGTGTGTTAGAATGGCAAATGGAAAACCCTCTCATATAAAACATGTTGGCAGTTCTGTTTTTGTTTCACCTTTTAATCACAAACCTCTCTATATTCAGAATCTTCTACATGTGCCACAAATTAACAAGAACTTACTTAGTGTATCCAAATTTTCTAGAGACAACAATGTCTATTTTGAATTCCATGCTGATAAATGCCTTGTCAAATGTCAGGACACCAATCAAGTTGTTCTCCAAGGAAAGTCTAAAGATGGATTGTATTCTTTTGATCCTGTTGATTTTTGTAGCTCATCATCTGGGTCTAGAATTGAAACTTCTACCAGACAGATTTTCCAATGTAACTCTGTTCAATCAAATGAAAATAATTCTGATTCTCTGTATTTGCTGTGGCACAACAGACTTGGTCATGCTAATTCTCAAATTGTCAATAAAGTCCTGAAAAATTGCAATGTCATTTTCCCTTTACATAAATCAAGTAACATTTGTAAGGCTTGTGCTCTAGGAAAATCACATAATTTGCCTTTTTTTGAGTCAAAGACTGTGTATACTAAGCCCTTACAGTTAATTTTCAGTGATGTATGGGGTCCTTCGCCTATAACTGCAAACAATGGAAGTAGGTACTATGTTCACTTTACTGATGCCTATTCTAAATACTCATGGTTTTACCTCATAGAAACTAAATCACAAACTGCCAACTGTTTTATACACTTTAAGTCACTAGTTGAAAATCAATTAAATCAGCAAATTAAAGTGTTACAAACTGATAATGGAAAAGAATTCACAGTCCTGTCTAAGTTTCTAGCAGATAATGGCATTCACCATAGAATGAGTTGTCCCTATACACATCAGCAGAATGGCCTTGTAGAAAGGAGACACAGACACATTACTGAGATGGGTCTATCACTGCTGGCCAATGCTCATATGCCTTTAAAATTTTGGGGAGAAGCGTTCACCACTGCTGCATATATAATCAACAGACTGCCGAGCCCAAATTTGGATAACAAAAGTCCTTTTGAAATTCTCACAGGGAAAGTTCCCACATATTCTGATCTCAGAGTCTTTGGATCTGCCTGTTACCCTTGTCTGAGGGCATACAATAAACACAAATTGGACTTCAGGTCTGAACAATGCATATTCATTGGTTATAGTTCAAGTCACAAAGGCTACATATGCTTGGCACCAAATGGTAAGTCTTACATCTCAAGGCATGTCAGGTTTGATGAAACTGTATATCCATTTTAGTCAGGGCCCTTCTTATGCAATAGTCCTAAACTGGTTAGAGATAATACCCAAGTTGTGCCTGTAATTCCTGTTGTGACCACTTCAAACAGATTTGAAGTTCTTACAGAACAAATTGAACAGGCTGAAGCCCCTGACCAGATTTCAACTCCTGCTCACACATTTATGCCTAACACCACTGTTCCTGCAGATGATAACTCTAGAGCATCTCCAGTCAAGTCTGTCCCTACTCAAGAGCCAAGATCTGGTGGTATTAGTCCTACAAATACAAGAAATATGCATTCTATGCAGACTAGAAGCAAGAATGGCATTTATAAGCCAAAGGTTTTGATGATTGAAACTGTTAAACACACAGAGTCTGAGGAAAGTGAACCAACCTCAGTTGAAGCAGCTCTTCTCTCTTCAAATTGGAAAAAGGCCATGGATCAAGAGTATCAAGCTTTACTTCAGACTAATACTTGGTCCCTGGTTCCTAAGCCTCAAGATACCAATATTGTTGGCTGTAAGTGGGTGTTCAAGTTAAAGAGAAATCCTGACGGTAGCATAAACAAATACAAGGCGAGGCTGGTGGCAAAAGGCTTTAATCAAAAGGAGGGGTTTGATTACTCTGAAACCTTTAGCCCGGTTGTTAAACCCACTACTATAAGAACTGTTCTCACCTTAGCCCTTCATCATAATTGGCATATTAAACAGGTTGATATAAATAATGCTTTTCTGAATGGTGACTTAGAAGAAACTGTGTTCATGATGCAGCCTCCAGGATATGAAAGAGGTGATAGTCAAAAAGTCTGCAAACTCAATAAGGCTCTGTATGGCCTTAAGCAAGCTCCGAGAGCATGGTTTCAAAAGCTCCATGGCTACCTTACTACACATGGGTTCACCTCTGCAAAAAGTGATACTTCTTTGTTTATCAAAATCTCCTTAAATGTAACTCTTCTAGTGCTTGTATATGTAGATGATATTATTCTTACAAGCAACTGTCAAACCACTCTAAATCAGTTTATCTCTAATCTCAATCATGCATTTCCTCTCAAAGATCTGGGAACTCTTAACTACTTCCTTGGAATTCAAGTCAAGGCTTCTGTCTTAGGTAACTTGCATCTTTCCCAAACCAAGTATGTCTCAGACCTGCTACATAGAGCCAATATGGCTACAGCAAAACCCATGACTACACCTGTGACTACAGGACAGAAACTGTCCAACCAAGATCCTGACCTTTTTGATAATCCTCAGCTGTACCGGTCAGTGGTTGGAGCACTTCAATATGTCACCATCACCAGGCCAGAAATTGCTTATGCTGTTAACAAAGTTTGCCAATTCATGCATACTCCAAAAGTCTCTCATTGGAAAGCTGCCAAGAGAATTCTGCGATATTTAAAGGGATCCATTAATGATGGATTGCTGTTGGCCAAGTCCCCTGATCTCTCTCTCACAGCTTTCTGTGATGCAGACTGGGGTTCAGATATTGATGATAGAAAATCCACTACAGGGTTTTGTGTTTATCTAGGCTCTAATCTAGTAGCGTGGTCCTCCAAGAAGCAAGCTGTAGTGTCCAGGTCAACCACAGAAGCAGAATATAGGAGTTTGGCAGCTGTAACCATGGAAATCACTTGGATCCAGTCCTTACTTAAAGAACTCCATATCACAATTCCTTCAACTCCAACTGTTTATTGTGATAACCTGAGTACAGTTCACTTGTCCTCCAATCTAGTGTTGCACTCTAGAACTAGGGCTGGTGATTGGGCGGGTTCGGACGGGTTCGGCCCAAGAAATTAACATCCAAACTTATCCAATACACTTAATTTTTAAACCAAACCCGTCCGTAATAGGTTTCGGGGATTTCGGGTTTGGGTTGTTCGGGTAGATGGATTAAACGGGCGAATAACGTCGGATTAAGCAAAGTTAAAATATCATTTTTTTACGTCAAAAATTAATTTGAGTCATTATGTCCACATAATTATTTTTATAACCTATCAGAATAAAGAAACAGTATGCCATTTTTGAAATGTTATTGGGTCAAAATAAAAATTTGATCCATTTTTATCCTTTATGTAGCATTCCATCATATATAAAAGTGGAAAGTTAATTTTTTTTAGGGTGTCTTTCTTGTCATATTAAATCTGTGACACAATCCATGATATTTATGTTCATCAATCTAAATATATGTAAAAGCTTAGGGAAAGTATAAAAACAAAACATTAAATACAAAATATGGTGTTTAACACACCTTACATACTGTAACCACATCACTGAAAATTAATAATTGATAGTCAAAATATAGAAATCATATCATATCCATCCAGTATCATATTTGATACAATTGTAGTGGCTATGTGAACCTACAAAAAAAATAAATTAAATTAGTAAAGACTTGATATATGCAAAACTTTGCATAGTTTTTCTTTTCTAATTTTTCAACATGGAACAATTAAACAATGAACCATTCTGATCATTGGCGACAAAACAAATACCTGATCAGTACAAGTGGCCACAAAAACATTATGGAGTTTCAGTCAAAGTATCCACTTTCAGATTGATTATTGAAACTACCATCGTTCTTCGAATCTAGCTCCATCGTTGAATCACAATGGAAACTCCATACCGAGAGACAGTTTTCCTGACCTATATTAAGCAATCAAAATTAGCAATGAAAACCAATAAAACAGACTATATGTTTCTCAAAACCTACTGATATCTAGAGTTCTTAGATAATATGTATAAATTATGTTATAGTTGTTAGACTATGTCTATATCAATGATACCAGTCAAACACAAATCTTCATTGCCATTATCCAGAATAAGGAAACTTCGGTGTCCTGAGGATGACACTGCAAAGGGAAGAAATGGATGGAACAAGAAACCATTAACTGTGTCTGCACAACAAAGAACAAAAGAAAACTTATTATGGCTACAAAATGAAAAGTATATACACAGAAAATATACTGCCATGAGTGCCATCTAGTTGATCATTAATACATAATAGCATATTAAGTGCAAAAAACAATTAAATCATCTTTTTTAAAAGGAGAGGAACTTTAAGTAAAATGTATGTCCAATATGCTAAGAGTAAAGAAGTGAATATAAATACATGCATCAAAACCTTGCCTTAGTCACGAGACTAACATTTAATACATGATCAGAATATTAAAATCAGAGAAGAACATGGGTAACATATATGCAGAGATTAAGAAAGTACATAGAATTAGGGTGAGTGACAATAAATATAAGATCAAAGTTAAGATTGAGATGAAATATAACCACCAGCATCTTTTAAGAGTACAAAGCTTCAGTATCCACTGATTGGTGTTTTCTGATGATCGGTATAACCTAGTAACAAAGTGTATTAATACAAGCAATCAGCTCCCAACATGAATACTACAAGTAAAAAAAATTCTAGCAAACAAGTGTGCCTCAAAAAAATAAAGGAAACAATTAATATACAATATAACCTATTATTTTACCAAAATTATCAATGGCTGAAACAAGTATCAGGAGATATTGAACAAAAGTATTCATCCTCACTGTTGCAGCAACATCTATAAATAAATAAATCAATCCAGTTGAAATAGTAGTGAATATATTTAAGGAAAAAGAAAAGAAAAATTCAACTAACCTAAGTCCAAAAAGGTGGAGACAGCTAAATATTAACATGAGTAAGCAAAAAAGTCATGGTTCAAAATAGTTTGTGGCAGCGTTCTTAATACGTAACAGCCATTTGCTTGTTAAACAAAAAATGCAAGACACCTAAAAAAATTAAACACATAAAAAATAGAGTTAGCTGAAACATTTTTAAAATTATATATAAATTTACTGGTACTATATAAGTAGCTAAAAATGAAATTGATACCTGCAATCTATTGGTGTGATGCAGAAGGTACAGCCCCTGTACTAGGTACTGCCATTGTCACCAAATTGGGAGCACTTTGCCTTTTGTTTCCACTCATAGGGTCATTTAATTCTGATAGGAATTTTCAAACAAATAATTAGCTAACTAATAAAGTAAACAAATAAAAAATTCAAATAAGTTGGGTTATTAATTAGTACCTGCAACAACTTGGCTGGTCATCTCCAATTCCTCACTAACATCAAGTTCATGTAAAATATTTTCTGATGGCCTCAACCAATTTTGGCCACATATAAGAGCTTCTGCCATTTCTGGCTTTAGAGAGCTCCTATATGGGTCTAATACCCTCCCCCCGGTACTAAAAACAGATTCAGAGGCAACTGTAGAAACAGGAGTTGCAAGCACATCCTTTACCATAGTTGACAATATTGGGAACCGAGAACTATTATTTTTCCACCAAACTAAAAGTTGAAAGTTATCTTCCTCATCCACACATGGCTCACTTAGATATGTCTCAAGCTCATCTTTTTTATCAACTAAACTTTTTGCCTTTAGATGTAACTTGAAATCATTTGACCATGCTTTATGTTTCTTTACTTCAACATCATTGGTATTACCAGTAGCTGGGTTGGGTGGATATGGTACATATGGAGCATGAGAAGACTTATGTGTGTTGGAAATTTGTGAGTACCAAGCAAACATCCTTGCCAAACTCAGTTTGACATTAGATGCAAGTTCAACAACAAGTTGAGGCTCATTATGCATTCTAGTAAAACACCACTCAACAAACTGAAATTTGAATCTAGGATCTAATATCACACCAAAAAACAGCAAATGATTCATGTGCAGAATATTCCCCCAATATTTCTCATATTTTGTTTTCATGCCAATAGCCATACGGCTAATAGTAGAATCAATACCAAGTATGGCAGCATTAACCTCACAAAAAATAAGTGCTAACTGGTTAAAGGCAGCATGCATAGTAACACTTGTAGACGCTGAAAATATTTTTGTAGCATCATAAAAGATTTTTAGAAAATTAACAAACACTCTTGAGTCTGCCCAATCAATACATGTGGGTGGTCCAAGTGGACCACAATTTTCCAAAAATGCTGGATCATGAAATTTTAATTCTTCAAAGGCTTCTTCAAATTTTTCTGCAGTATCAAGCATGGTATAAGTAGAATTCCAACGAGTGGAAACATCTAGACACACTAGTTTGGAAGATTGAACCTTGGCCCCTTCTATGCATTCCTTAAATTTCTGCAACCTAATGGTTGATGACCTTACATATTTAACAGCAAGTCTAATGCTGTTAATGGAGTCATCAAGACACTTTATCCCATCCTTCACCACTAAATTCAGAATGTGGGCACAACACCGCATATGAAAGAATTCCCCATCCAACACCAAGCCAGCAATAGTCTTCAACCTATTCCTAAGATATGTAACAGCCACATCATTTGCGGAGGCATTGTCAACCGTTAAGGTTGACACCTTACTTAAACCCCAATCTCTTAATACTTTCTCAACATGCTTGCCTATAGTCTCACCTTTATGATCTTCAATGACAGAGAAACTAATCACCCTCTTCTGATACTTCCAATCATTGTCTATAAAATGAGCAGTAAGACTAAGGTAGTTCAAATTTTGGACTGATGTCCAACAATCAGTAGTTAATGCAACTCTACTGTTGTTTAACTTGAACAAATCCTTTAGACTTTTTTTCTCATCTTGGTAAAGTTGAAAACAGTCCCTAGCAACTACTTGTCTTTTGGGTATAGTAAATTGAGGCTGAAGTTGTCTACAAAGCTGCTTAAAGCCTTCACCCTCAACAACCTTAAAAGGTTGTTCATCTAACATGACAAATTTTGCTATAGCTTTCCTACAAGCCTTATTATCAAATCTAGTTATTGCAGCAGCCAGCTCATTTGTTTCTTGATTAAGTGTCAATACAGTTTGAGCGGGATCCGTTGCTACAGCAAGGGGCACTTTACTACATACTCTTAAATGACTGAGCAAGCTAGATGTGCCATGTATCTTAGGGTCACACCAAAATCTTTTCTCACAATATTTGCATTGGGCTTCAGGAGATCTCCCCTCAACTTCGGGCAGTCTATCAAAGTGCAGCCATGCAGGTGATCTCTTACGGGTTTCACTAGCATTAGCTTTCCTTTTTCTTACATTCAGCTTAACAACTTCAGTTTGATTAATGGCTTCAGGTTGTTGATTAATGGGCTGTCCTACTGCAGATTTCAAGTTTTACAATAATTTTTTAACTTGTAGTCTTATTACTATATATTATGCTTGCTTGTGTTTAAATGAATGTATCACACAGTGATAAATCACATTAAACCAAATCAATGTGACATTATAACATGTGATTGACAAAATAATAAAGTATCAACTTGAAAATAAACAAACAAAAGCATCATGTAGAGTGTAAACATACACAAGCTAAAACAAGCATACTAACATAGTAAACACACTAAAATATCACTATATTTTACAATATCATATTAAAATATCTATAAAATATTAAGCAATAGACTCGCAAAGCAAAAGAAAAATGTTTTAAATTTCAACGTCATTTTGTATATCATACTTACAAAACACAATAAAATATCGAATTATTTTAGTGTGTTACAATGTATTATTGTAAGCATGTTAAAGTAGCAAACTAAAACTATTAAAACAGCCATATCCGAAGATAAATACTCACCTCCTCCAGCTGTTGCTGCTTGGTGCTCACCTCCTCCGGCTGCTTGCTGCTCATCTCCTCTAGTTGTTATTTGATGCATATCCCTTACTTCCTCATCAACCATCTTCAACTTGTAAGCTGTAACTAAAATTCACATTTTACATCCTCCCTAACAAAGTGATTTTATAATAAAGTAATATCTATCATGCTATAATTATATTATATAAATAAAATGTACAAAAATCTATTCATTAATATTTATAGAAAAGTTTAAAGAAGGATTCTAAAAAATTACACGCCTTAAGATAAGTATAAATTTAATCTTGATAAACTTATAACTATAAATTTAGTCTTATAACTATAAATTTAATCTTAATAAACTTAAAACTGTAAATTTAATCTTAGTAGACTTATAACTATAAATTTAATCTTAATGAATTTATAACTATAAATTTAATCTTATAACTATAAATTTAATCTTAATAAACTTATAACTATAAATTTAATCTTATAACTATATAAATTAATCGTAGAACTATAAATTTAATCTTAGTAAACTTATAACTATTAATCTTAGAAAACTTATAACTATAAATTTAATGTTAATAAACTTATAACTATAAATTTAATCTTATAAAGTTTAATCTTATAACTATATAAATTTATAATTATAAATTTAATTTTAATAAACTAATAAACCTTATTAATAAGTTACTCATGGTATGGAATAACACTAATCATTTTTAAATCACCATTCCTTTCACACGTAAATATCAAAATGAAATAGTAAGGATATTGTTTTGGCAAGGATACACACCATATTTTTAACATCCTGTAGGTTTGTAACATTATCTTTTATTTCTTTATCTTCTTTAAACTTCTATTTTATTATCCAATAACAATAGTAAATATTGATTGGTCTGACAAGTAGTATATAATTAACCAAGAAGTACCATCCCTCACATGACAGCAATTACAAGAGAATAAAAAAGTCGATGAGTTAAGAAAAAGTGAATTATACATACAAGCTTAATTTGGGCTTTAATAGATGCAATCAACTGAGTGTATTCCTCTATTTGCCTGCAACATGTGAAATGCCTTAAATTTCAGAATGCAATGTTATCACAAAAATAACCAAAAGATAACATAAAAGAAAGTCAAAAACCTCATTACATTCTTAATGCTAAATATGTTATACTTAAACAAGGATTTATATTAACTGTTTCCATAATGATGTTCAACAAAACTTCCGTAGCTATATCTTGAAATCTGATCTAATCTCATCTAAAAAAATCCTACAATTTCACTAATCTTAGCTACAATTCATCAAACATCAATTTTCAGCCTAACCATGACCAAAGCATGTACACAGGAGATAAAAGCTCAAAACTTGTCAAAAGCGAATATTATGATCATTTACAACCTCCTAGCTAAAGCAATAACACCAAAAAAAAGTGCTTCCATGTATAAATGCAAGTTACTAGTAGAAAGACGATCCAAACATGAAAAATAATGGTACAAAATATGTTACAGCAAACATAAGGATCTTAGACCACAATTTCACTAAAGTCAATTTCAGGTCACTAAAGTCAATTTCAATGTCATTTTTAAAATATAAAACAAAAAGTATGGAAAGAAAAAATCTATTAAAGCACAGCTAGGCCAAAATACACAGATTAAAATTTCACACGTTTTATTTATTTTCTCTTACTTTAAACACACAAAAAAACACCTAAAAAAATAGTACACATGTAAGAAAAAAAACATTTATTCAACACAATTCATTTTCTGTCTATCATCTATCCTCATTTATCGCATCTTTTATTTGTATCTGTCTCTTAGAAAAACATCACAGCAGTATACTAATGGTGTACAAATAAACATGAATAAGAAAAACAAAAACTGTGGTACGTACAGAAGAAAATGAAAAGTGGTTTCCACAATTAATTTTCTGGGTTGCTTTGTATTAATCATGGTTGCATGCAACAGGTATATCACAAACTTGTACCTGACTATCTTCTCTTCTCTTTTTTCTATGAAGTTCAGAGCTTCAGACCAGGTAAACTCCGCATGGAATCCCAATATCCTATATCCATAAATCTGTGTTGTGTCTCTGGCCTGTAAGGGTTTAATCAATTAGATACTAAGATATAATAAAAGGTCTGCATTTAACTTGACTCAAGACAAAAAAAAAGATCTGCAAATTACAATACAAAGACAAAAAGAACTGAGAAGAAGAAAAAGGTAAAAAAGTATTATAAATATGTTTCTTTAATTCACAAATCAATTTTTCATCGAGAAAAATTAAAATTTTCAAAAAGCACATGCAAAAACAAAATTAGTGTGGAGATTTAGATGATAATGAAGAATAAAACACAGATGAGATCAAGAAAAACAGAAACTTGCAGTAAGAAATCGACAAGGAGGAATACCTACGAGTGGAAGTGTGTTTGGAAGGGAATCGAGCGCAGCCAAGGAATGAACTTTGACACTGAAACAGACAACCAGTGTTGATGACGGCCAGCACGCTTTTGGATGAGAAGAAGGAACACTACCGCGGGTACATGACAAGATGACGGCACAAGAGAAAAGAGGAACGTAAACCCTAGGAGAGAAAAGTTAAGTGAAAGTTGAAAAGAGAGACAAATGAAATGGATGCTGCTTACTTGGTACAGAGTAAAGGGCCACAATAATTGGGCCTGGGCCTGGACATATTCAGTCACTACCTTCGGATAACTATGGTTACCGAAAAAGTTAAAAATAATTCCATACCCGCCCGTGTTTCTTCAATTTCACCCGCGTACCTTTTCTTCTTTCCCCTAAACCCGAACCCCCCCGACCCGTAACCATATTTTCGGCTCGGATTTCTCGGCCCGCTTCAGTTAACTCGGATTCAGCCCACCCCTATCTAGAACAAAGCATGTTGAACTTGATTTATACTTTGTCAGAGACAAGGTCACTGCCAAGCAACTAGTTGTTCAACACATTCCTGCCTCAAATCAAACAGCAGATGTTCTTACTAAACCGATCCCTCAACACATGTTTCAGACCTGTAAATTCAAACTCAGAGTTATGCCTTACATACCCCTGAGTTTGAGGGGGAATGAAGAGAGTAGAGAGGTTGTTAAGAGTTAGTTAGCAGTTAGAATTTGTTGTAACTAAGTATGGTTAGACATTTGCCCAATCTCTCCTAACCACTTGGTTATATAATCATGTATATACTGTCCTCTAAATAACACATAGAAATTCCTTTCTTCTAATGTTGTTACTCTCCTTCAACCTATAGCTTTTCTTGCCTTAGCAGATCTGAGATACCTTTATATCCTAATGAATCTGTATTCGGCCCCAAATTCAATCTCCCCGTAAAAAGTTATAGTTGCCTTGCCTTGCAACCTAATAAGTAGAATTATATATATACCAATGAGATGACCAACAGATACAAGTTCATCTAATGTACATTATGCTAAAAAATGAAAATCACTCACCTAGTGATCATTGACCTGGAGCTATAACATTATGAATCATAAAAAATGAAAATTGTGTAATGAACACTAAGACCAATGAAAATATTCATAGTTGCTATAACATTTAATTCCATTAAAGACAAACAACTATAAGGGATTGTAGCAACTATACAATCTAGAAAATATGATAAACCCATAAAAATATCCAAAGGAGGTTTGTGTTCCTAAACAGCAACATTAAAAATATAATATGAAAGAAAGTTTTAAGTTATATCGTAGTCCTCAATGTTGGAAAGATCAGAATCTGTTTGTTTATTCCATCTTACACTATGCTATTATATCTCTACTTCCGGTGGATATTTGTTTTTAGGTGAATTCTAGGATGCACAAGGCATCTCTTGGTGTACTCATGCACAAAGGATTTGTTGGCTTTTTACACCGGACATATTACACTGGTTTTGTAAAAAACAAATGTAAAAAAATGGCAGTCGTAATTTTGTAATTATCTATTCATTTTTCACACCGGTTGTTCAAGAGAACCGATGTAAAAATACTATTTTACACCGGGTAGAAAAAGCAATCTTAAAGAGAGCGCGGTAGCAATTTTGTAAATATTTACACATTTTTTACACCAGTTTTGTAGTGGAACCAGTGTAAAAAATGACTTTACACCAGACATGAATTTTTGTCGGTGTAAAAAGTACTTTTTTACGCCGGTTACAAAATTTTTTACACCTACTAAATCTACACCGCCTAAAAAACCAATGTAAAAAGTAAAAAAATCCGGTGTAAAAAATATATAAAAAGCATATTTCAAAAGATACTTTATGCATGAATAGAGCAGTAGATTTTTTGTGCACCATAACATGACTCTTGTTTTTAACCCAATCAAGAATGGCAATTAGCGAAAGAAATTATGTCAGGTTGAAATTAGTAAAAGTATATACCATTACAATTAGTGAAAGTGTATGCCAAATTCATGACCAATATAGCTAACAATTAAAAATGAGATATAGTCCTCGACCAATAGTCTTAATTATCATAAAGTAAAATGTGTTAATAAATATAATATTTATTTATCTTTTTGAAATTCTTATATTTATTAAATACTTGTTAGATGAAACTATAAATGATGATGATCTTGATATAATATTTTCTCCTTTTGATGAATATATTCTCCTTTTCATGAAGTATATTCAAACTAAAGACAAAAAGCATAATCAAACTTCTAAGCGATAGATATTATAGAAACAACACCCAAAATAAAAGTTATAAATTAAATTAAATACAATAACAAAATTATGTAATAAATGACAGACCAAGAATTCCATGAAGTAATATTCTCCCCCTTAGGCGAGCGCCAAAAGATGAAGCAAACTCATTATGTCTCAAATAAGAAGCAGTAGACTCCACCATAACATTTTTAGTATGCTCACTACAGATGAAAACATACGTCTTAAATCCACAGTAAATTTCAAAGGAGAAATACATAATATATATATAATTAATCGTACAATACATTTTTTATTTTAAAATAAATATTTTAACATTTTTAAAAATGAGAAATATATATAAGTAAAATTAACCACACAATGTATTAAATACTATAACTATTTAATTTTTATTTTTATTTATTGAAATAAAAATATTTTATTAAAAATTAAAAAATAAAATACCATAATCAACATCTTCTTTTACTATAATTATATATTATATATTTGAATTTAAATAAAAATTTAATAGTATATCATAATTTATTGTCATTTCCTGATTTTAATTTAAAATTAATGTTGTAACATTTTCAGAAATGAAAAATATATAAAAATATATTTAAGTCAAATTAACTACATAATACATTAAATATATAAAAATATATTTAAGCAAAATTAACCGGACAACATAGAATCCATGCTGCAAGAAGCCAAAAATATAAACCAGCTCATAAGATTACCTTAGACAATGCTTAGATAATTTGGAAAAGCAGATAGTAATACAGACCTTACTACTTCTAACTTGGATACCACCATGCTTAATAGGACTAAATTTCTTAAAAACCTCTTTAAGTTGTTCAATTGTTGCGTTACATGGCAAGTTGCGTATGTATACGGAGTGACCTTCAACTGCTAAAAAGCACAGAAAAAATCAACTAATTTTCAAACTTGAATTTAACACACCAATATATATGAAGTTTTAAACTTTATCAATTCATTTTGCCTCCTTTTCTATAATGTATTTGTTTTAATCTTTGAACATCACAAGGCAAAGTTAGATGAACCAAATAAGCCAAAAAGTGTTGACTGATCTAAAAAATGAAATGGCTCGTAACTAGCATCGTTATATACCTTCTTCATGAACATCACTACTCCCAGATGCACTATCACCACTATGAGCTAATGCCTCTGGTCTAGGAGTTGGTTTGGCAGGACTAGGCCATTGTTCACTAGATTTAGTAGGTGCCACTCTCGCAGCTCATTTGGGAACATAGGCATGACTAGATGTTTGTTACTTTTGACCTTCATGTAAACGAAAGTGATAAGTTAATGAATGCAAAAGAGCACAAGAGTAGCACAATGCAAGAAAATATGTAATAAGTACAACAAACTCATGATTGATGCATATAATGATTTCTTTGGTGCATTATCCTGAACAACAAAAGTTGAATCCTAAAGTGAAACACTATCATTCTGACCTAAATAGGTAGGGGGCTCAACAACCTTCATCAATTATAGATCCTTCTTCATCCTTAGGATGATAAACTTCAGCATCTGCATCATTATTAAAGTTTTCACCCTTTGCTGATGTTGCAGTGTCTGCCACAAGATGTTCAGGAGCATGTGATCCCTCTAGAAACATGGAAGAAGCAATTATAAATTGAGGTTTTTAAGCAAAACAAATGATTGATGAATACATATACATGCAGAGGAAAATCACGGTGCCAACCTGATTCTAACAAGTGTATGGCCTCAGCGTTTTCATTGATAACATTTACTAAGGTAGAATTTAACTAGGGTGTCTCATTCTCCTCAACAATCAATTCGTCTGTCAAGGCATCATTCTAAATTTCAAATACACAATAAATGTATTCATGATTCCCACCATGTTCTAAACATTTAATGAACATTAATTTCTAACTTTGTTAGGTTTCGGGAATTCTTTCCTTTTAACTAAGATTTTCTATAATCTAATGGGTTATACATACACCAAGCCTCAAGATACCACCTTACACCAATCCTTCACCCGATATCCAACATGGTTTCTCCAAGTCCCAAAATACATTAGTCCAATTATGCCAGCTCCTTAAAGTACAACATACACCATACTTAATAACTTGGAACATCAACATACATCATACTTAATAACTTAGAACATCAACACATTTCCTTGATTTCTTAAGTTTCCAAGACCAATAATTTGTACCAATTATTCCAAAATTCATTTCCACACATCTAAATCATTCTCATGGTAATTAATCTCCAATTTCTCAAATTTTTCCAAAAGCCCAAATTTCCAAAATTTAGGGTTTTCACTAAAACAACAATCTATTCCATAAATTTTTATGTACCATTTTAAACATCACTATGCCATATACTTCGTGCTCCTCTTTGCCATGAACAAAAACTCAATTTTCATGGTCTCCTAACCTAGGCACTAGTGCAAAAATTGGATATAACAACGGGGATATATTCACGGGTAGAAGAGAATCAGTGATAAAAACATGCGTGGTGGCATTTTTGAAATTATAAGGTGAACGTTTTAATCAGAGAAAACTATATATCCACGGTTAACATCATAACCGTGAACGTACCCATCAATATATATTCACGGTTGAGGAGTCAACCGTGGATATATAGTACCTGAAATATATATCGACGGTTGTATTCACAACCGTGAATATATATTCATGGGTACGATCACGATTATGATGTGAACCGTGGATATATATTGAAATCTATAATCACGGTTGTATTTCCAACCGTGGATATATAGTTCAGGTTTTAGGGTTTAATCACTGGGTACTGTATGTCCACGGTTGTTTCTATAACTGTGATTATAGATTTCAATATATATCCACGGTTGGGATCATAACCGTGGATATATAGTTAACATTTATCCACGGTTGTTTGTTAAACCGTGAATATATGTGTAATATATTCACGGTTTCAAGGGGAACCGTGAATATACATCCTTTCTGAAACTTCAAAAGTCGCGTCTTTCACTCTTTTTTCACTTTCTCTTCTTCTGCGCGTTGGTTGTCGTCTTCTCCATTCTCTCTGAGCTTCGTGCCCTGAGCTTCGTGCCCTTCTCTCTGTTCAGCATCTTCTTCCTTTCTTCATTCAGGTAGGTTCCCTGAACCCCCATTGTCATGCGTGTTTGTCATTCGGTCACTTGCTGCTGAGAACCATCTGTTCCCTGAACCCCCCATTAAAATGCGTATGTAGTAGAAGCTGAACCAATGTTGCCTCTGTGTGTGTCTTTTCATTGTTAATGTTACCTCTGTATCTATATTTGTTGGATGGCCTGCACGGAGGTCACCCGGCGTAGGAGCAGCGACGAACACTTCTTCTTCCTCTGTTTGTTATTTTGTGTTGTTTATGAATGGTCCTGTTTTGTTAGGTCGTAAGTACATAATAATTTCATTGTTCAATTATTGATTCTTTCTCTGTTGGTACATAATAATTTGATTCCTTGTTTCTTGTGACACGATAGTTATTGGTTCAAAAGCTTAAGTTATAGAGAAAATTACCAGGTTTAAACTCTGTTTATATATCACAGATAATCGATTTTGCAACAGTGAAAATTTATCACCTATATATTCTAGAAAATTAAGATGGAAGCCTTATATTCATAGGATAACTAGTTACATTAACAATCTTTGTATGAACCAACCTATTGATTTGTAGTTGTAAGTTTAAATTGGGTGTATGAACTTTAGAAATATTATAAGATACCTCTTTTGGTTAAAATGTACTCCCTAAATTGAAAAGTTCTAAATGGTTGAGATTACTGTTCTCCTAAAACTTATATTGTTCTTCTTAAGTAGAATTTAACTAAATTCAACACCATGTCCATAAGCCGTAATCCATAAAATAAAAGTACAAATCTCAATTCTCATAATCCATAATCCATCATCTAACACCATAGTTCTACTTGAAAATAATAGAATTTAAAAATATCATATTAATTACTAAATAAAAGTCTAAAGTTTGAACCTGCATTATAAACCAACATCATAATCCATAATCCATAATCCATACTCCAACACCATACTTCTACTTCAAAATAACACAAATTAAAAACATCATACTAATTTAGGAAAAAAGTTAACTAAATTATTATCCATTTTATTTCTGTTATTGTTGGTTGCTCTTATATGTTATGTTTATTGCTGTTGTATGTGTGTGGTTGTTAACTAGTATGAAAGTTGTTGTGCATATGAGTGAACCGTAGTTCCCCGTTTGAGATTCGACACAAATGGTCATTAAATCAATTAATGTCATTGTTTGTGTTGAATCTTGAATTGTCCGTTTGGACAGTTTGGGATGAACAATTATTTTTTTATACGTCATTGTTAGTATGTACAAGTTAGGAGTTATTTTAAAATTTGATAAAATTTCGGTAACTTACATTTTGTGTTGTTCTCTGGGTGCATATTTGGTTGTGGTTGAATTTGATTTGACCACTCTCATTTTGTGTACTTAGAGACCAATGCAAAATGCTGCCGAAATTTCATCAAATTTTAAAATAAGTCCTAACCTGTATATATGAATGACGTATAAAAACAATTGTCATGCTGAATGGGTATAGGACCACCACCTTCGTATAAAAAGTGAGGTTGATCATAGCACCTTGTAAACAGTTGGTATGGATCGGAGTTGGATAACTGCATCACGCCTAAGTCTGGAGTACGAGGGGGGAGTTGAATCATTTATAGAATTCGTAGCGAGGAATGCAGTGGGGGTGAATGGAAAGTATTTTTGCCCTTGTGTTAAATGCTTCAACCTGCGTCGGGTAGACTTGGAAGAGGTGCGAGAACATCTACTGTGTGACGGTTTTCTACGTAGTTATACGCGTTGGATATGGCATGGTAAAGATGTGGTAGTGCCAAGTAACAGCTCTCAGACTAAAAATCGAAGCTCGATGCATGACAACGATGTCGACATGGATGACCGACTCGAGGATATGATCCGTGATGTAGGGGTAGAAGGTTTTAAGAAAGCTCATGTATATACAACTCTGTGTGAGGACTCTGAGCAGCCGTTGTATCCAAACTGCCTCAATTTCACGAGGTTATCAGTAGTTTTGTGATTGTTTAATTTGAAGGCCATAAACGGGTGGACGGATAAAAGTTTCACTGACTTATTGAAGTTGTTGAAAGAAATGCTCCCAGCTGGAAACACCTTGCCGAATCGTAACTATGAGGCCAAAAAGGTGTTGTGTCCTATGGGTTTGGAGTATGAGAAAATACATGCATGCCCAAATGATTGTGTATTATTCCGGGGTGAGTTAGAAATGCTGCATCGATGTCCTAGATGTGGGGTGTCACGGTATAAGAAGAAAGAGGTGAATTCTGATGAGGTATGCACTAAAGGGTCTCCTGCAAAGGTGTTGTGGTATCTACCTATAGTTCCAAGACTAAAGCGTCTGTTTGCCAATGCAGATGATGCAAAACTTATGAGATGGCATGCTGATGAGAGGGTTATTGATGGACTACTTAGGCATCCGACCAATGGGTCGCAATGGAAGAAAATGGATAGGATTTTTCCAGAATTTGCCAATGAACCAAGAAATATTAGGCTTGCACTAGCCACAGACGGCATGAACCCGTTTGGGAACCTGAGCACAAACCATAGTTCGTGGCCTGTTTTGTTGTTTGTTTACAACTTGCTGCCATGGTTGTGCATGAAGCGAAAATATGTGATGTTATCAATGATGATTTCTGGTCCACGACAACCGGGGAACGACATTGATGTATATTTAACTTTATTGGTTGAAGACCTCAAAAGGTTGTGGGAAGACGGGGTTGAAGTGTTTGATGGGTTTACCGGGCGATCATTCAAATTGCGTGCCATGCTATTTTGCACAATCAATGACTTTCCAGCGTATGGTAACTTATCTGGGTACAGTGTGAAGGGTCATAAAGCTTGTCCAGTGTGTGAGGAGGGGACTAGTTCTGTGCGGTTGCATCATGGCAGGAAAAATATTTATCTTCGACATCGAAGGTTTCTTAAAGCGAATCATCCGTTTCAAAGGTTGAAGAAGTCGTTTAACGGTGCCCAAGATTTTGAAATGGCTCCTCCACCACTATCTAGTCGCCAGGCATATGAAAAGGTGAAGGACGTCAACGTGCAATTTGGTAAGTGTGAAAAACAGCACCCGACACAAAACAACTGGAAGAAAAGGTCAGTGTTTTTTGACTTGCCATATTGGAGGGAGCTTGATGTAAGACACTGCATTAATGTAATGCATGTGGAGAAGATTGTGTGCGACAGTTTAGTTGGTACACTCTTAAACATACCCGGGAAGACTAAGGATGGCCTAAACTCACGTATGGACTTAGAGTTGATGGGTATACGTCAGGATTTGCATCCACAATCAAAGGGCAAAAGAACATATTTGCCTCCAGCATGTCATACGTTATCCAGAAAAGAAAAGCAAAGTCTGTGTGAATCGTTACGAAGTGTGAAAGTTCCGTCTGGTTATGGCTCCAACATCAAGTCTTGTGTTTCCATGAAAGATTTGAAGTTAGTTGGGTTGAAGTCTCACGATTGTCACATGTTGATGCAGCAGTTTCTGCCTATCGCCATTCGTGACATTCTTCCTAAAAATGTGAGAAATGTCATAACAAGGTTGTGTATGTTTTTCAATTCCATATGTTGTAAGGTAATCGTGCCCGGCGAATTGGATGTGTTGGAACAGGAAGCATCACTTATATTATGTCAGCTTAAAATGTATTTTCCGCCCTCTTTTTTTGACATAATGGTCCACTTAATCATCCATTTGGTGAGAGAGGTCCGTTGGTGTGGTCCAGTGTTCTTACGATGGATGTATCCCGTTGAGCGATATATGAAGATATTGAAAGGGTATATGAAGAACCAACATCGTCCCGAAGCTTCAATTGTGGAAAGATATATTGCAGAGGAAGTAATTAAGTTTTGCACTGAATACATGTCACATGCTGCAAGCATTGGTATTCCAACGACTCGTCATGAAGGGAGATTGGATGGGAAAGGAACGATTGGAAAAAAAGTGAAGAGCATGCCACGTGCTGATGTCCTTTAGGCACACTTGTATATTTTAAACAACACGGACGACGTGCAATCGTATCTAGCCACACACAAGGAGCTAGTCAAGAAAACCAACCCTAAAATGACTAAAAAGTGGTTGTTGAATGAACACAACAAGAGTTTCATGCACTGGTTCCAAAAGACCGTCCTGAAAGATGCATCTGCATCCTCGACATTACATCGACTAGCACAGGGCCCGAACTTTGATGTCCTCACCTTTTGTGGGTATGACATAAACAACTATTCGTTTTATACAAGGACACAGGATGAAAAGAGTACAAATCAAAACAGTGGAGTGATGGTTGTGGCTCAGTCAATGCATTTCTCAACTGTAAAGGACAACAACCCTGTGATGGCCGAGTCATGCTATTTTGGTGTGATTAAAGATATATGGGAAGTTGATTACGGTCCCTTCACCGTTCCTGTGTTTAAATGCAAATGGGTTGACAATAAGAACGGTGTCACAACTGATGATTTAGGAGTTACGTTGGTGGACCTCAATAAGATAGGGCATAAGGACGAACCATTCATAATGGCAACGCAGGTGAAGCAAGTTTTTTATGTGGCTGACCCAGCTGACAAACGGTGGTCAATTGTTATCCAAGGTAGACACATTGGAGACCCCAATCTTGATATTGTAGACATTCCATCAACTACAACACGTATTCCAACATCTATCATGGAACATGACATAGATGATGTAGTTGCCAGTCGTCATGACCACCATGAGGGCTTGTGGGAAAATATTTCATCTTAATAGGGTATTAATCTTGTTGGTGATTCATTGAATTACATGTTATATTAGTTATTCGTTGTTTTAAATGTTATATTAAATATTTGACAGTTTTTTTCCTTGTTTGGACAGATACTCATGGCTGACCAGGATGGACGATCCAGGTCTGACTCACAGGCCAGTGGTTCCTCTGCTCGGAAGAGTAGAGGTGTTACCCGAATGCCAGACGTCGCACGTAGGCGTCACCGGGGAGAGAGGCTAGTTGTTGAGATGGATGTCAACACCGGTAGATTCAGTGGACCGCATGCCATGAAGTTGAGCAGTTATCTGGGGGTTGTGGTACGGTCGAAGGTGTCCATCATTATCCCCGACTGGGATAGTGTCGAGGAGGTGGTGAAGAACCAGCTATGGAGTGATGTTCTGGTAACTTAGATATTATTTAAGTTTTATTTTAGTGTATTATTTCATGTAACTCTTAATAAGGACTCCTTTATGGACTAACTCCTTTCATGTAGGATTCTTTTGATATACCATCTTCCGACATAGCGAGGAGGAAGGTCCTCGGTATCATGGCTGAGCGATGGAGGTCGTTCAAATCCATACTCACCACGAGGTATATTGAACTTTAAATTCTTAATCAACGCTTCACCAAATTGTACCAATCCTTAGTTTTAATGTACCTTTCATTGTAGGTATGTATTCGGGGATGACCAAGGAAAGTTCCCTGGAGAGAAATATCCATTCATCGATCAGGAGACCTGGGATGCTTTTGTTGCATCTAGACATTCTGCCGAGTTTCAGGTACATTGGTTTTTAGATGATTAAATTATGTATAATTTATACGGCTAACTGTGAATATTTTTTTTCTTGTTGTAGGAGACCAGAAAGAAAGCCAAGGAGACTAGGAAGCTAAATGACTGCCCACACACACTGTCACGTGGGGGTTACCGTAGGTTGGAGGAGCGGCTGGCACAGGAGAGGCTGAGTCAGTGTCAGACTGACACTGGTATTGTGGATCCCCCTTCCCCACCTGCACGCCACGACAAATGGAAGCGGGCTAGGATCAAGAAGAGTGGGGAATACACTTCCTCACAGGCTCAGGAGGTTGCCTCACGGATAGTAAGTATTCCCCTTTATATCAGTGTCTGTTTTTCAGTTTACGTGAAGGAAGTGAATACTAACTTGTTTGGTTTCAAGATTCCTTGGTTGAGCAATCAACCCAAGGGTCTTTCGTAGCCCATGGACTGGAGGATATTTTGACTACCGCCATCGGCAGGCCAGAGCACCCAGGAAGAGTGCGTGCTATTGGTCGAGGTGTAGGTAAGTGCTAACTAACTTTATGCTTTCATTTTGTTATCTGTTAAACAATTATGGGCTAATCATTCACATTTCATAGGCCTCCGCGCCTATTACGGTGCTCCCGACCCTGCCCCATCCCTTGAGCAAATGGTGGAGCAGAAGGTGGCTGTTGAGAAGGCTGAGTACCAGGAGGAGATATCTAGGCTCCACCAGGAGATGGCCCGATTCAGGGAGGAGATGAAGGCCTCACTCAGCCACCACCAGGAGACTACTACACCAGCTAGCGACCCACAGGTTAGATTCTTTATTTAATTTCCTCAATTTTATTGTTTGTAATCACTTTATTTCATTGTTGAATAACTTCTGCTTGATGTGTAAATATGTAGGTACGGAAGGTTAGTACTAAGGGGTCGTGCGCTGTGGCTGACCCTGACGATGACGGGGTCGAGCCACCAGACACCCGTCAATGTGACCTGTTCATTGACGGGTCGGAGGAGCCAGTTGCCACTGGTATGGTGTACAACTTAGGCCCTGTGGTTCACCATCAGACATTACCTGATGGTATGTCTAGGGTCTCGGTTGTGCTCGTCCTCGAGGAGGATGCTGCTGTGCCAGTGGCAACTCAGGAGGTAAAGACCGTCGGTCAGGCGGTGGGCCACTTTCTGATGTGGCCCAACAGACTTCTGGTGATTGCCCCTGGACAGGTAAAAACCCTAAACACTAACTAGCTTTATTTCCTAGTCAATTATGGTACAAAATGTGATGGTTGTCAATTGTTCAACAGGAACAGCCATTGAAGAAGCCAGACCCAGCCAAGGATCCCATCTGGATGCTATGGCGCATCGGGTATGAGCAAGGAGACGACACTGTTCAGGTCCCATGGCAGCCACTAGTGTTCGACCGTCCAAGTGAGGTTCCACTTTACGTCACACATTCTGACATTGTGACATTATTTCGGGGACGTCGATGTTGAACGCCTCCATCATTCAGTTGTGGGAGCTGTAAGTATATCATTTTTTGTCTAATTTTTTCATTATACAAGTTATTTGTCGCTAACCATGTCTTAACTTGTTTAGGTTTCTGGCCAAACTCTGTGTGGACTTGGGTTTCCAAGGAACTTACGGTTTCTTAGAGCCCTCTCTCATACAGAGGCAAGGAAACACCTCGCAGAACACCCAGACATACATCCAGAATTGGATGTTTGAGTCTGGGAAGCCTATATACATGGGCCCCTATCATAAAGGGTAATATTCTATTCCATAATTATTGTCATGAATTTTTGCATTTTGAAGTCTCACTTATCACTGGTAACTACAGGGCTCACTGGACGCTTCTGGTGATCTGTCCGAAGGACTATCTTGCTCTGTACTTTGATAGTTTGCATCGGACAGCTCCACAAGACCTGAAAGATATAGTAGACCGGTAAGTTCATCCCTAAAAAATAACCACAAATTCGATTACATCATTTTTAGAACTATACAATTCTAACTTATCTTGTGTTTTGTTTGACGCAGGGCGGTGGTTGGATACAATCTACTGATTGGAAACAAGCCCAAAGGAAAAACAGTTGTATGGGTATACCCAAAAGTAAGTCAATCGTATTCATTCAAATCTTCAGTACATATTTTTTAAGTTGCGAATTCACTTATTCTATACTATATGTCCATTGTAGTCTTACAGGCAGAAGGGTACCTACGAGTGTGGCTATTTCGTCATGCACACTATGCTGACCATTGTCCAACATCATTTAGTAGATGGATGGATAGAGGTAAGTCTCATCATTTGGACTAATTTTCTACCAATTTCATCAATTTCATGTAATAAATAAAGCTTTTGTTCTAATTGTTTTGTGCATTGTTTGCGGTACTTTAATGACCGGTCATTTTTTCCAAAGGAACTTGTAGATGATGTTAGAAGGCAATGGGCCTCACACTTCATTGAAGTTAGGCAAAGCTAGATATAGGATCTTTATTCTTTTATATATGTATCTAGTAGGATTTAGGGTTTACTTTTATTAGATTACATTCAACTTAATTGTATATACTTTTATTTTTTAGGTTGTTATGAATTGATATAGAAAATAAATTGTTATATATATACATACCATTCTTTTGATATAGTGTTGCTGTGGCATACTGTATACTGTACTGGTTGTCTGAATGCAGGGTTGGGAAACGATAAAACAGAATCCATTTTAAAAAAAAACCTCAGTATTTATTCACGGTTATGGCAACAACCGTGAATATAGACTATATTTATCCACAGTTACTACCATAACCGTGGATATAGATATATTTTATCCACGGTTGTCCATCATAACCGTGAATATAAGTATTAAAAGGTTTCAGTTACAAACTACTTATATTCACGGTTATGATGGACAACCGTGGATATAGATACATTTTATCCACGATTGTCCATAATAACCGTGAATATAAGTAGTCACCTTTTAATACTTATATTCACGGTTATGATGGACAACCGTGGATAAAATGTATATATATCCACGGTTATCCATCATAACCGTGAATATAAGTGGATGTAACTGACACCTTTCAGTTCTTATATTCACGGTTGTGCTCGATAACCGTGAATATAAATAGTAAGTTATATTCACAGTTGTTCTTAACCGTGGTTAAATGTGATTTATTACCACGGTTGTTAACCGTGGTTAAAGACCATCATCTACTACCACGGATGCAACAACCACGGTTCTTTAACCGTGAATAAAGGCCTTTTTTAACCGTGATTATATCCATTTTTTCCACTAGTGAGGGTATAACATATCCATCACTACTTCTTAAGTCTACAACATGCAAACCATCATTCCTAGGCTCTTAGAACTCTAAAACAAGGAATAAAAGTGTCAATGGCTCACGAGTTCTTACCTTGACCCAAGACTTAGAAGAAAATGAAAATGAAGGAAGGAGAAGATAAAACAATCCAAGACTTGCGCCAAAGTTCCTTCAATATCTCATAAATCAAGCAAAACCAAGTGATTTTGAGTGAAAATGGCTAAAGATGTTGGACGATTTTAGTCACTAAAGAGAGAAAGAAGAAGAGAGCAAAACATGAAACAGAGGGTAAAAGAAAGAAAATGATCGAAAATGAGGGGGTGAAAAGAGAAAGATGTAAAAATTGGGTATTACACAATGGTCCATATGTTACCTTTTGCCATTGTCCATAGGTCCATGAAATCCCATTATCCATTAGACAAAAAAGTGTAAAGAGAAAGTCACACGTCACATGTCACATGTAAAGGGGAAAAGGGGAATTTACAATTTTCTTTAATTTCATTTCATTAGTAATTCCACTGACTATTAACATACATTGTGTTCGTAAAAATATTTCCTTAACTCTAAAAATTATTTTGAACATATCACTAACCACAATAAAATCTTCATTATTTTATGCTCATCAAATATACAAAAAGATTTAATGGGTTCCATACCTCAGTTAAATCATTCTGTTCTAGTAAATTTTAATCCACCGGTAATTCGCAATTAACACATAATTAATCTTCCTACACGTTTTGGACATAAAATAATTAATCATCATATTGTAATTTATTTTCTAAAATTTGGGATGTTACATAACTCAGATTCCTGAAAGAGACTTATCAGTAATGTCTAACTGTAAAAATTCCCTTAACTTTGTCATAAATTCCTTTGCATTGTTAGTCTTTGACATTGATGGCTTCATATTTTAGCCATGGCCATTTTCATCAAGTTCTAGGTCTTCCTATTAGACCCGTCCCAAGCCTCATAAAAAGACTTTTCTTCTCATGTACCAGTCTCAATAATGGTTGCAAGCCTTTCATTCATTATGATTGTTAGGTCTAAATCGACCATATCTAGCTTGAATTTAAATTGCTCAAACCAAACATCATAGTACAATCCATCAAACTTATTTCCTATGTCACTACTTAGACCAAACATGTTCACAAACGCTATAAAATATATGCATGTGTAAACATTAACAATGCTTTGAATAAATTTAATGGATTCAATTAATAATAATAACATTATATATGCATTTAAGTTCACCTGGGCAATACTTAAATTCATAAATTTAATCTATAATATGCTAAAATAAATATGCTTTAATAAACAATTAGTCACACTTAAATTAACATACATGTTATCTTTAAATATAGTACACATTTATCAAATATGTCAATGAGTCTTTTTAATATCATTAATCATAAGTAATGATCAACCTTTCAGCGATTTCCTTGGCATTATAACTAATTATCTTAATTCTTCATCCTAAGTTTTATATCATCTAATAATAACATTATATAAATTTCAACAATTTAAAATATACATTAGAAGCTTAAATAACCTTTTAAAATCAGATCATTTTAATGAGTAACAAACTATCAATACAATTAAGCATTAAATTATAAACTATAAAATATGACTATACAATTTAAAATTAACAAACTTATAGATTTGATCACTTTGGTGATGGAAAATCTTTCATAATGTAATTCCAAATTAATTCGTAAATGTCACAAACTATAGCCATGATAAGAGTCCATGTGCTTCAATTCCTGTAACATTTTATGGGCAGTTATCACTCAGCGGAATATCTTTCTAGTTATATTAAATGATGCAACTATTCCTAGGGGTGGGCAAAACCCGCACAGTCCGAAATTATTCATTAAATCCGTAGAGAAACGGATTCTGCGGGTTCGGTTTTATACACTTTTTAGAGAAAAAATATAAAAAATTTGGACATATATGGTGTTAGTCGGACGGCTTCGGGAAAGAAATTTCTCTCGAAGGAATCTGAAGTTACCCGTATGTGACTCCCACCCGTTCAATCATCACATAGCTCTCTTATCGTTTTGTGATCACTCTCTTTCTGTAAAAGCCTTTCACTCACACTGCTCCCTCTCTCCCACTGCCAAACACTTGATTATTATTCTGCTATGTACACAAAAATTGACTTTTCTCAACTCATTCACACATACAATAATAAATAATAATTAAACCTTGCTCTCTCTCTCTCTCCCAACATGTTATTTCATCTTCTTCAAGTCTCTTTTTTCAGTTCTCAGTTCTACATCTTGTTCTCTTTCTGTTGGGCATACTTCCAATTCTTCTCATTCCTCTGCGTCTCGCTTCTCTTATTGCGATACACTTCAATTCTGCTTCATCTTCCATTTGGTATTTTTTCTTCTATTTTAAGATTTCCCAACTCCCAAACTTAACCACCCGCTATCCCCATCACCCGCCATCCCTGTCACCCGCCATCCCCGAAATATTGTTCGAACGGTAATGGGTTTTTTTTACCTTGATCGGCTTGGTCGGAGGAGGATTTTCTGGTCCAAGCCCGGCCGAAACCGTCCGTTAACCACCCCTAACTATTCCTTCATTGAAATCGAAACATATATTCATTTCATATATGTAATTATCGTACACAAAATATAATACGAATGTATTAAAACATTGCACATAATATAAAATCATCCATTGTTGTCAGAATCGGACCAGTTAGATCGGGAATCGGGGCCTTAACCAGTACAAAACTAACATTAAATTGGTTACTTATTGAACCGGTTAAAAATTAGTAAAATTGGTCAAAACAGGGAAAATCGATCAAAAACCGGTTTGTAATATATTTTTTTATATTTTAAAAATTCTTTTAGTGTATTTTTTTTTGTAAAATCACAGTAATAGAATTTGTACACTGAACTGTTCTTTACTGGGGGTGTAAAAGTATGGTTGATGAACAATTCAAAATGTACATATAATGTCAATCTGGTACAAGGAGATATTGTATATGTGCAAATACAGAGTATCCTTGTATACTGGGGCAGAATACAATGCACTCTGGGCGGTGTGACAGTCCGCCTGAAGTAACCTCCTTTGCCTTGACACAATTGGTGGTGGTACCTGCAATTATTCTCCGACGCTCAAGTCAGTATTCTGAAATACTGTAAGACTTAGAAAGCAAATCTGAGAGAATTATGCAAGTAAAAGTGTAAGGTTCAGAATTGAGGGGGGCTCCCTTATACCTTTTTGCTGAGGTTTATATACCTGTTACTGGTGCTCCATTATTAGTAGGACCCGTTCCTTGTTTTCTGGCATAATGCAAGTAAGGTAGTGGGTCCCAGTGTCGTTCACGAGCACAATCACTATAGTGGGTGTTTCCACTTGCCTGAAAAGCGTTAATGCTTTATTATTTTATTCATTGTTCCCTTTTATGCGTGACAGCGTGATTCCCATTTTCAACCTCTCAAGACAGAGTTAATCTCGTGCCGGGGTTACAAGTATGGGCTCGCTACGCGGTATGGGAAATTCAATATTTCGCCTGTTTTGAGCCTATGGCTTGGCGGAGTAATAAGCTTTGGCGGAGTAACGTGCCTTGGTGGAGTAACGTGCCCTGGCGGAGTTACGTGACCTGGCGGGGTTACATGCCATGGCGGTATGTACTCCGTATAAAAGTAATTATAAGGTATTTGAGACGTACTTCTCCTATTCAAAATGCTGATCTGGCAAAGCATTAAAACCATGCTCTTGGGGACCGGTGTTGGGACCGGATCATATGCCCCCTAGCTTGTTATAGTGACTGACGGAGTTACTTTAATAAGCTATAACACTTTTAGCTTTTATAGGCATGGGTTTAGGCGGCGTTTGCTAGTTCAGGATTTACGGACAAGTGTTTTCATGCATTTATTGCTTTTGTCGTTACTTGCCACGCCTGTCATTAAAGCACCTCGAAACCACGTTTTGCCGCTTTAATATCTCATTGCCACGTATGCCCTCGTAACGATTGCCATTCCAATGATGGGACATAAATGCGTGGGATGGCAGTTGAAATACGTTTTCGAGGTTATTACCATGGGCCTTGGATTTTGAAAATGCGGCCCAGGAAATACCTGCCCTTAGATTCATCTATCGGTTTCAGAATCAAAGGAATCGTCAGTGAGATTCATCCAATGGCTGTAAACACATCTTTGAAGTTTTTGAGGTTTCGCTTATTTCCCCCCAAGCCATGCCTATAAATAGGTAAACTCTTGGGAGAAGAAATGTTTTGCTTCATCTGCTACCTTGCGTTTTTGTGCTGAAACTGCTTTTGGGACGCTACTTTCTTTCGAGTTGTTTGTTGTTGCAGTTCTTCACTTCTTCAGAAATTTAAAGTAACTCTCTTGTTCCTCTGTTTTCTGTCTTCACTGTTATTGGGTTGGTTTTGTTTTCTTTATATGTGTGTTTGTTGAAACGAGGATGAGAGGAAAAAAGTCAGAGTCGTGCTCTAGGGTTTCTGTTCGCCCCATGTTTTTGGATATTGAGAGTGAAGATGAGGCTTTCTATACTGGGAGGGATTCAACATTTTACAGCAGCGTGGAGTGTTTTAGTAATGCTGTACATTCGTTTGTATCAGGAGGTATTTCCCAAATACAAGTGATAACGATGGCAGAATGTCAGAATGTTGTGTTGCATGGGTTGGACTGGGAAAAGATGCTTGAAACTGACCCTTATTGTTGGGTTGAGGAAGATGTTAAAGATGCTTCCTCTCGTCATGCAACAACAAGTGGTGGGGTGATGGAGTTGTCTGTGTCAATCTGGAAGGATGAAAGGTTTGAAAGGAGGTTCATCGTCTGTTCGCCGAAGACGTTTGAACGTATATGCCATCGTCCTCAAGATGAACGTACATTATACATGTACGATATTTTGTTTACCCAGCTGGGGGTACGATTTCCGCTGAATAAGTTCCAGATGGGCGTACTCAGATTTCTGGACTGCTCCCCTTCTCAGCTGCACCCTAATGGTTGGGGGATAGTTCGCAGCTTTGAAGTGTTGGCTAAACATCTGGAATTTACGCCTACTGTGGCGTTGTTCTTTGCTTTCTGTCGCATCATGAGGAGGGTGAATACGAGAACTGGCGGTATGGGTTTTGTAACTCTTCGGGCGGAGCCGAAGATTGTGAACTTTAAGGCGTTTGCTGACTCCGCCAAGGAAGGCGGACTTCACTTCAGAATGAGCTTTGTAAAAGTCTCTGTCAGGAAGAACAAGTCTGTCTTTTGGTGGAGTAAGGAGGGAATTGATAAATTCCCAGTAGTGTGGACCCACGAGCACTTCCTCCTAACCAAACAAGCTTATGAAGTTGAGGAGAGTGCCCTATCAGCTACTTCCGTGGAAGTCCTACGGACATTGAAGGAGTACAACTCCGTCCATAAGCAGATTTTATGCCGAAGGCTGCTTGGGCGGGATGCTGAGGGATACTTGAGTAATGCTTTATCATTAACAATTCCAATGTTGCTTGAATATTAATCCTGTTGTTTCTGCAGCTTCTAATTGTATTTATGTATGTTATTTTGCAGGAGAGATTGCTGAATTTCCTGGGATGGAGTGTATCAAGCAAATTCGCATGAGTCGCCAGGAAATTGATGCGGAAAATAATGTGCAGCCTAGGAGGAATCTGGCTGCTGCTCTGACAAAAACTCTCCTTTTCCCTGCCTCCACTAACGTAGTGACGTTGGAGGGTGTTGCAGGGTCCTCGACGGTTAAGGTTGAAAGGCGATCTAAAAAACGCCAAGAACCAGAAACTGTTGAGGTGGAGGAAGTGGACCCCCACCCCTTGCAAAAGAGGAAGACCAAGGGCAAGGAGAAGGTTGGGGAAGTGGCAGGGGCATCATCTGATGCTGCCATTGATGTGGAAGAGATTCCAGAGACACCAGCTGTGGCTATCACTACTGAGTTGGGCGGTGTGGAGGGAGTTCCTGAAGAAGATGTTGTGGGGGAGGAGATGGAGGGAATTCAAGCTTCTCCAGTCCGCCAAGCTGAGAGTCCTGCCCTGGACTTGACTACTCGAGGAACAACAGTTTTCCTCATCGACGTTCCAGGGGAGTCATCCAGGTGATCCGTCTCTCTTCCTGCGGCGGGGTCTCGTCTGAACCCTTTTTTGTATTACACAAATGTGGGATCCCGCCAGTCAGAGAGGCGTGATCCGGACTTCATTCTCCGCCCAGACATCGACTTTGAGGAGATTCTAGACGCCGCTGCTACTGCAAGGTGGCACCTTGCGGAAATTGATGGTTTCCTTGCTTCTATGCCGCGTATCGCTGAGGTTGCTACGGAGGCTGCAATGTTTCAAGAATCATATCATGATTCTGTCGAAAAAATCCGCAGCTTAGAGCATGATAACGAACAGCTGTCGGAGGTGATCAAGGCCAAAGATAAACATCTTGACACCGCCGACTCTGATATAAAGAAGCTGGAAGAGGAGCTGGTCCGGGTCAGAGCTGACAAGGCCCTTCTGGAAAAGCAAGTCTCAGGTTTGAGAGATCAAAATACAAAACTGGGCGAAGAGGTGGGCGAGCTGACCCGAGTGAAGGCTGACAATGTTTTGCTGAAACAAGAAGTTTTAAATCTGAATCAGCAGAACCAAAAACTGGGCGAGGAGGTGGGCGAGCTGACCCGAGTGAAGGCTGACAATGTTCTGCTGAAACAAGAAGTTTTAAATCTGAATCAGCAGAACCAAAAACTGGGTGAGGGTGTGAGCGAACTCCAGCAGAGGTTGGTTTCCTTTGAAATTGATAAGACTCTTGCTGAAGACGCCTGGGCGACGGAGTTGGATGTAGCGGCCACTTCATATAGCAACCTTGAAAAATAGGTTGAAGAGCTGCAAGTTGAAATAGCTATTTTAGATGCCACCAATAAGAGGCTTGATCAGGAGTTAAAAATGACTTTGGATGCAGCTGAGGCAGCAATTGATGATTCTTTCAGCATGGCTATTCGCCAACTCCGTCATCGTAACCCAGGCGTTGCTCTCAACATTGCAGGCATTCATCCTTACTATGAGTTTATCAATGGTGAATTGATGGTGCCTGCTCGGGGGGGTCATGTTCCTGCGCCTAATGCAGAATATGTTCTGGCGGACTTACCCCCCTCACAAAGTTTGTCTAAACCCAGTGAGAGTCAGCCCAGCTCCGCCCGCCAAGAAGGAGTGCCACCCGAGCCTTGAGGATTAGCTCAGGAGTTCTTCTCTAATTTTGTTTTTTATATTTTAATAATATTGCCTTGTTCCAGGATAGGCTCTGGACCCTTATCAATCTTTGACAATATTCAATAAAGTATATTTTCTGTAAATTTATACTTGTTCATACAAACAATGTCTGAGTCCGTCGGATTTATGCCTTGTAAAACGATATTAAGAAGGCAGCGTAATCATTTGAGGACTTAATGAAATACGACTAAGTATAATGAGGCGGAATAACCTCCTTAGGAATTTGGTGAAGTAAAATCAATAATGAGGCGGAATAGCCTCTTAAGAATTTCAATGAAGTAAATTCAATAATGAGGCGGAGTAGCCTCTTAGGAATTTCATTGAAGTAAATTCAATAATGAGGCGTAGTAGCCTCTTAAGAATTTCAATGAAGTAAATTCCGTAATGAGGCAGAGTAGCCTCTTAGGAATTTCATTGAAGTAAATTCAATAATGAGGCGTAGTAGCCTCTTAAGAATTTCAATGAAGCACAGTTTTTACAAGTAGTATACTTACTTGAACTTGTCGATAGTGCTTGGGTTTGTTGATTATGTACTCCGTTAAACATTCGCAGTTAGGCGGAGTCAAGTTTTGGATGGAGTGTTCATCCCTTTGAATCTGAATTGGAGTGTATCTCCTGATCATGTGAAAATTGTTGAATCCAGGGTTGGTATGGTGCAACATATAGCTGTGACACCAATTCTTTCCACAGGAAGCCTGCAGGACCTCGGGGTCGATATGGTGCAGCATATAGCTGTGACACCAATTCTTTCCATAGGAAACCTGCAGGACCTTGGGGTCGGTATAGTGCAGCATATAGCTGAGACACCAATCCTTTCCCCCCAAGGAGTTTTTTGGACCTTAGGGTCGGTATGGTGCAGCATATAGCTGTGACACCAATCCTTTCCCCCCAAGGAGTTTTTTGGACCTTAGGGTCGGTATGGTGTAGCATATAGCTGTGACACCAATCCTTTCCCCCCAAGGAGTTTTTTGGACCTTAGGGTCGGTATGGTGCAGCATATAGCTGTGATACCAATCCTTTCCCCCCAAGGAGTTTTTTGGACCTTGTATTTTTATGTTGATGTAGGTTTTGATAATGACACAACAAATGAAGGATCAAGATCAAACATATATATTTATGGATGAATTAATTATGTTTGATGATGGAAAATTGATGAATTCTAAAGAAATGTTTCAAGGCATTTTAAGTGGCTTAAATCAAATGGAAAATGATCAACAAAATGCCTAAGGATCAAAGGATTAGAGCCATGATTGAACAAATATCAAAAAGAGTGAAACAAAGTGCCAAAATGCATGAATCAGGTAATTGAATCGATTCACACAGCCATGCATAGCCATATAAATCGATTCATGCGTACAAAATGCTCCAGGATGTGCAAAACAAATGGTTGAATCGATTCCCTCCTCCATTGAATCGATTCATGCGTTATAAAATGGCCAGGATCTACTTTTCAGGTGATTGAATCGATTCATCCTTGTTAAGAATCGATTCATGCGTGTTATTAATGACCAGGATGTGTTTTTTAATTGCTTGAATCGATTCACATCACAAAGAATCGATTCATACGCCTGGGAGTGTCCAAGATTGCATAAATAACACTAAAAGAATCGATTCTTTTATGAAATGAATTGATTCATTTAGTTCAAATGATTGTTAAACATGCGTTACAAGCTGGAATTGCACAGTGGAAAACTCAAGATCGCACTTCATGAATAATGGACCACTAAGCAGACAAAGACAAGCTCCATTACATGATTCATGGATCCATTGGAATATTTTAAGTGAAAATTCCATGTTGCTGGAGGCTATAAATAGAGAGGAAATTGAAGAAGCAAAACACACCAAGCAATTGAAGCATTCCCATTTGCTTACTTCTTCCTCCTTGCTTCATTCTCTTCTACTCATTCTCTCTTGTTCTATATTGGCTTATTCTCTTAGTGAGTTATTTAAGAGTTAGAGAGAAAGTAATTTGTGAGCTAAATTTGTATATCCTCTCTTTGAGAGTTATTATTTGGTGAGAGCTTTAAATTGTGTATCTACTCTAGTAAGAGAGTTATTTGATTGTAAACCAAACACCATATACACCAAGGTATTCACTCTAGGTTGAGTGGTCACAAAGGTTGGGGTTCAACCTTTGGGTATTGAGAGATTGTGAGATTGGGTGGGTTGCCCTTTGCTTGTGAGGATTGGGTTCTTGAGTGTGGGACACTAGGAGACAATTGCTCAAAGCTTGTAATCTCAAATTCTCAATAGTGGAAATCCTTCAAGTGGGTTGCTTGAAGGCGAGACGTACACCGGGGTGGTGGAACTCGTTATATCGGTTTGCAAATTCTCTCTTCCCTTAAACTCTTTATTATTGTGAACTTAATTTGCATGCCTAAATACTTATATCAAATTGGTTTGGTAAACTTGAATCCTTGAATCAATTGACTTAAACATTGTTGGATTTGATTATTGAGGAAGAAGAATATTGGTGTTAACAAGTTAGTAAACTATCATGCTTAATTAATTTGAGTTGTTGAAATTATACTTATATTGAAATTAATTATAGCATGCTAAGAACTTCAAGAATTGCCTAAGCTAATAACTTGCCTTATTTATCAAAATCAATTCTTGAATATTGTACTTTTAACTTAAAGTATTTTACTATAAAATGTGCTTCATAATTATCATATCCTTTATATTGCATCATTTGTATATTACTAACCGATTTGAAAGGGATTCCGCATGAAAATTTGAAATACTCAATTCACCCCCCCTCTTGAGTATCGAGGCCTTGGCTAACAATTGGTATCAGAGCTTGACTCTTGGAAGATCAAGCTTAACCGCTTCAAGAGATCAAGATGGCCTCTACTTCTTATGATGCATTTCCACAAGGTGAAATAATAAATAGACCACCAATCTTCAATGGTAAAGACTTTGTTATTTGGAAAGAAAGGTTGAAAATCTTTATCCAAGCCTATGACCTCAAGGTATGGAATGCTATTCAATTTGGTCCTTTCATTCCTAAATACATTGTTGATAATATAGAATGCATGAAGCCCATGAACTTATGGACTAAGGAAGAAGAAAGAAAGGTACAATTTAATCTTAGAGCTAAAATTCTTATCACATTAGCATTAGAACCTAATGATGTTTCTAGAGTTATTACTTGTAACAATGCTAAAGAAATGTGGGAAACTCTTGAAACAATTTATGGAAATACTAATGATGATAAAGATGCAAGAATTAGTACTCTTTCTAGTCAAGATGAAGAATTCGAAAGAAGCGTTGAAAAAGAGACCAACGAGAAGGAAGAAGAAATTGCATGCCTAATGACAAAGCACTCTCAAGATGATGAGGTATGCTCTTTAAATGCTTTTAGTGATGATAGTGATGATGAAATTGATAAAGATGAATTATTAGAAGCATTTGAAGAATTGCATGAAAAATTTGTCTTGTTATCAAAGAAATATGCATGCTCTAAACAAACCATTTTGACTCTTGAAAAAGAATTGCATGATGTTCACATAGAAAAAGAATATCTTAGAGTTCAAAATGATGAATTAGTAGCTTCAAATGTATCTCTTAGAACTTGTAATGATAATAATGATTGTGTGCTTATTGATAAATGTATGCTTCTTGAAAAAGAGAATAAAGAACTAAAAGAAGCACTTAGTAAGCTTACAAGTAGTCAAAAGAATCTAAGTGCACCCATTAAAGATCAAAGGCATACACTTGATAGAAGAAAAATAGATCATTACAAGAACCATTTTGCATCCTACAAAGAAAAATCCAAATCCTCTCTAAGATGCACAAACCATGAAAGAAAAAGAAACTCTATGTCTAATTGTTGTATGAACCATTATAATTCTAAAATGACTTACTCTTTGAATGCAACATGTTTTCATTGTGGAATATATGGTTATATATCTTCTAATTGCTTTATAAAGAAAACCCGTCAAAAGTGTACAAGAAAGGTATGGATTCCAAAAACAAATTTGAAATCCTAAACTAACAACAAAGGACCCAACTCTTAAAGGGTACCATAAAACTTGACATTTTTGTAGGAACACTTTAAATCGACAATCTTTCGTTGACGAATGACCAAAAGAATCAAGATTCATGATCTTCACTCCAAAGAACAAAGGATGAAAAAGACAAGGACATAAATTTTGTAAAACTCCAAGGTACGATCGGATCCTTACTCTAGTTAATTAAATATCATGTTGACTATGTGTTTTGTATGCTTAATTATGTTGAACAATATATGAACTTGGTTGATATTTTATTCTATACTTGTTTATAATGAATTTTGATATGTGAAAATCAAACTTTGATTTGATATATTTGAGTTTGAACATGAAAGGTGTAAAGTTTTGAAATGAATAAATGAAATCTTAGGATCAATGATATATATCCTTATGATTTTTTATGATTGGTACATGATTGCTTAAATAACATGTTTCATGAAAAACTTGAGATTAAAGTTGTTTGCATCCATGTGTGTTAGGAAGGATTGAGACATGAAAATGTTGAAATACTAAATCTTGTTGCTTAGATTCAAAGTCCTAAATGATGCATAAACTCTTAATGATATATGATGTATGAATTCTTGAATGAAGCATGTATGAATCCTTGGTAACATATGAATCCCTAATGATGCATGAACTTTTGATTTAATTCTTGATAATGTATTGTTTATTGAATAAGAAATATGTTGGTTAGCTAGTGGTATCTAAATAACAAACATCTTCCTTTAACAATGGTATCAATTGAATTAGTAAGAGGAAGAGATCATGAGGACATATTCTTGATTAGATACTTGCCACTATGCTTTGATGATAAATACATATGTTGTATACAAGTGGTATTCATGCTTTGATAATTTATGCATAATTTGTTTTAACAAGTGGTATGTCATTTTCTTAACAAGCTAGTATCTTTTCATAACAAGTGGCATTGAACTTCATATTAAGAAAATGTTATGACTAGTTGATTATGACAAACCTTAAAGTTGCTTTAAGTTAGGACTATGTTATGCTTACATGTTTTACAAAGTTGACAATCTTAGGCAAAATATTTTCTATGCAATTATATGTTGGTTTTGATAATGCCTAAGGAGAAAGTATGTATGCTTTATGCCTAGACTTTAAATTCATGACTAGTAATATGTTAAATGACAATGTATGATATGTGATAATACTTGGTATATTAAAGGACAATGCATTATTATACATGACATGACCTTCCTTGATACACCATGCTTGAGTAAATTGGCATCTATCTTAAGTGACATATATGTTTGATGATGCATGATCTTGAATGTGAAAAGAAACTTGAATATATGCATCGTTGAGATTGAAAAGAATGTTTGAACAACATTATGATGTATGCTTGAATGTCAACAATCTTGTGATAATATGCTTAAATGTTTATAATTGATATCAAGAGCTTATATTGGCAAATCCATCTAGTGATATCATGCCTAGATACTAGTAACAAGCGGTATGGACAATGAATAAGTAATAAATGGTGTTGATCAAGAAAAGAATGCTTGACATAAAAAGGGTCATAGATATATTGGCATGTGTTATAATATAAATGCATGAGTAAGCCAACAAGTTGTATTAATCATTCCACCATTGCTATGATACCTACATTTGAGTGCATATTGTTGAAAATTCTTCTATGATTACCACTTTGATTGATGATTGACCAATGAATTTTATATACAATTGGTATCTAACTTTTGAGTGATATCTATTCATATTGTTATTTCTATTGGTTGAATAAGTGGCATCTATTGAAAGAAGTTGATCATATGCTTAAGAATTACATCAATTAGCTTAACAATTGGTATTCAATTACAATTGGTATTCAATTACATGTGTTAATAACATTTAGTATTAGACTTGATCAAATTAGTGTAATTGGGTTCATAACAATTGGTATCAATATATGTGAAAAGGGGAGAATATATCATGACATCTTAGTATCTATTAAATGACTAAGGAGGAGATATTATCTTGCATGATACATTATGATCTTCTAACAAATTGGTATATCCTTCAACAATTAGTATCTATTAAATGCATGACATGTGTTCAATAATTGGTATCAAACTTCATCAAATTGATTTCACATGTTAATAAGTGGTATATGTTTTTACAAGTGACATCAATTACAATAGTAAGGGGGAGCATACACTTGAATGAATATCCATCTTTTTACCTCTCTATGATTATGATTATGGCACTTATGCTTACAATTTTATTCACCTATATGCTTACTTGGAAGAATATCCTTGTGTTTGATAATGCCAAAAAATGAGAAGATTATGTGCTTATTTGAAATGATATGTATGCTTATTTGGAAAGAATCATGTGACGCTTACCATACTTGAAAGTAATATCAATTACATGATTGAAAATGAGTTAGTAATCTATTATATGCTTACTTGATGAATGAATTATGTGAGTGATTATTGACTCTAAATGCATCAAATTGGTATATATCCTTGATCATGATATGAGCTTTGATTTGAAATCCTTTTCATGAAATATTTGCTCTAAATCTCTCTTATTCAAATAGATGAGTTTATTGATGGCATAGAATATAATTAAGATGATAATCTTTTTGATGATGCCAAAGGGGGAGAGATTAGTGAAAGGATTAGTAAAATGTTATTTATGCCAAAAAGAGGAGAATTACTATGACTATTGTTTTATCATAAGGAAAGTTTTTGATGATGCCAAAGGGGGAGAAGGTTATAGGAAGATATAGTCTTTTACAAAGGGGGAGAGATATAAAGAGAGATATATATAAGAAAGGGGGAGAAGATATACACTACCACTATGCTCTAAATTAGATGAACTATTTTGTGGTATCTATTGTATGATTGATATCTATTGTATGATTAAAGGGAGATGATTAAGAAGGAGAAAACATATATTAAGGGGGAGAAACCTTTGTTTCTTAAATACTTTCTTGATTTCTTGTGTCTATGATTTCATCAACATGTGGTATCAAATTATATATGATAGGGGGAGTCTTTCTTGCAATATGTATGAATTGTTATGATACTAACACCCCAAGAGACAACCATTTGTTGTCATCATCAAAAAGGGGGAGAATGTATTTTTATGTTGATGTAGGTTTTGATAATGACACAACAAATGAAGGATCAAGATCAAACATATATATTTATGGATGAATTAATTATGTTTGATGATGGAAAATTGATGAATTCTAAAGAAATGTTTCAAGGCATTTTAAGTGGCTTAAATCAAATGGAAAATGATCAACAAAATGCCTAAGGATCAAAGGATTAGAGCCATGATTGAACAAATATCAAAAAGAGTGAAACAAAGTGCCAAAATGCATGAATCAGGTAATTGAATCGATTCACACAGCCATGCATAGCCATATGAATCGATTCATGCGTACAAAATGCTCCAGGATGTGCAAAACAAATGGTTGAATCGATTCCCTCCTCCATTGAATCGATTCATGCGTTATAAAATGGCCAGGATCTACTTTTCAGGTGATTGAATCGATTCATCCTTGTTAAGAATCGATTCATGCGTGTTATTAATGACCAGGATGTGTTTTTTAATTGCTTGAATCGATTCACATCACAAAGAATCGATTCATACGCCTGGGAGTGTCCAAGATTGCATAAATAACACTAAAAGAATCGATTCTTTTATGAAATGAATTGATTCATTTAGTTCAAATGATTGTTAAACATGCGTTACAAGCTGGAATTGCACAGTGGAAAACTCAAGATCGCACTTCATGAATAATGGACCACTAAGCAGACAAAGACAAGCTCCATTACATGATTCATGGATCCATTGGAATATTTTAAGTGAAAATTCCATGTTGCTGGAGGCTATAAATAGAGAGGAAATTGAAGAAGCAAAACACACCAAGCAATTGAAGCATTCCCATTTGCTTACTTCTTCCTCCTTGCTTCATTCTCTTCTACTCATTCTCTCTTGTTCTATATTGGCTTATTCTCTTAGTGAGTTATTTAAGAGTTAGAGAGAAAGTAATTTGTGAGCTAAATTTGTATATCCTCTCTTTGAGAGTTATTATTTGGTGAGAGCTTTAAATTGTGTATCTACTCTAGTAAGAGAGTTATTTGATTGTAAACCAAACACCATATACACCAAGGTATTCACTCTAGGTTGAGTGGTCACAAAGGTTGGGGTTCAACCTTTGGGTATTGAGAGATTGTGAGATTGGGTGGGTTGCCCTTTGCTTGTGAGGATTGGGTTCTTGAGTGTGGGACACTAGGAGACAATTGCTCAAAGCTTGTAATCTCAAATTCTCAATAGTGGAAATCCTTCAAGTGGGTTGCTTGAAGGCGAGACGTACACCGGGGTGGTGGAACTCGTTATATCGGTTTGCAAATTCTCTCTTCCCTTAAACTCTTTATTATTGTGAACTTAATTTGCATGCCTAAATACTTATATCAAATTGGTTTGGTAAACTTGAATCCTTGAATCAATTGACTTAAACATTGTTGGATTTGATTATTGAGGAAGAAGAATATTGGTGTTAACAAGTTAGTAAACTATCGTGCTTAATTAATTTGAGTTGTTGAAATTATACTTATATTGAAATTAATTATAGCATGCTAAGAACTTCAAGAATTGCCTAAGCTAATAACTTGCCTTATTTATCAAAATCAATTCTTGAATATTGTACTTTTAACTTAAAGTATTTTACTATGAAATGTGCTTCATAATTATCATATCCTTTATATTGCATCATTTGTATATTACTAACCGATTTGAAAGGGATTCCGCACGAAAATTTGAAATACTCAATTCACCCCCCCTCTTGAGTATCGAGGCCTTGGCTAACAGACCTTAGGGTCGGTATGGTGCAGCATATAGCTGTGACACCAATCCTTTCCCCCCAAGGAGTTTTTTGGACCTTAGGGTCGGTATGGTGCAGCATATAGCTGTGACACCAATCCTTTCCCCCCAAGGAGTTTTTTGACTCCGTTTGTGAAGCGTTGTTGCATGTTGGATGATCTTTATGGAATAAAGAGTTATGCTTTTATGCTTCAATTGTTGGAGCCGGTGTCTTATCTGCATGGGAACAAGTTCTGCCATGGATAATTAACTGAAAATTAGAATAAAGATTGAATGTGGGAAGACATTTTATTAATGATGGAACTACATAAGGAGCTGAATTGGGATATGTCTCATCAGAACCTTTTTAAGGAAAGCCCATTTGGGAAGAACCTGAAGTTAGGAGAGAGATCATACCGTATTTCCCAACTAGCTGTAATATATGCGTAAATTTAAAATGTTCCATTTATTCCTGACCGGAGTGCCATCTAAGTTTTCTAGGCGGTATGTGCCTTTGCCCAGAATTTCGACGACTCGGTATGGACCTTCCCATGTTGGTGCCAATTTGCCTTGGTGTGCAAATTTGTTACCGATATTGGCCCTTCTCAAGACCAAATCTCCTTCTTTGAAACGGCGTTCAAAAATACGTGTGTTATACCGTTTGGTGGCCTTTACTTTAACAGCTTGGTCCCTCACAAAGGCTTCCTCTCTCAACTCTGCCAAGACCTCGAGTTCATGGGCGAGGTTCTGCTGATTGGCTTCTTCGTTGAAATGGAGGACTCGAGCTGATGGGGCTGCCAATTCAATGGGAATAACAGCTTCGACTCCATATGTCAGCCGATATGGAGATTCATTTGTGGTGGAGTGAGGGGTTGTTCTATATGCCCATAGAACGTGGCATAATTGATTTGCCCAATCTCCCTTTGCTTCACCAAGGCGTTTCTTAAGGCCTTTCAAGATTTCTCTGTTGGCAACTTCAGCTTGGCCATTGGTTTGAGGGTGTTCCACAGAAGAGAAAATCTGCGTAATGCTGAGATTTTCCAGGAGTTCAGTGAACTTACGATCTGTGAATTGGGTGCCATTATCAGTGACTATGCGTCCAGGGACTCCGAAACGTGCAATGATATTTTCATATACGAATCTGCGAGTCCTGGCTGATGTAATATGCACCACTGCCTCTGCTTCAATCCATTTGGTGAAGTAATCAACACCAACTATCAAGTATTTGATACCTCTGGGCGCAGTTGGGAATGGACCCAAGATATCCATGCCCCATTGATAGAAAGGCCAAGGCGTTATTGATGATGACATTTCTTCCGCCGGAGTATGGTGGAGATTTGCAAATCGTTGACATTGATTGCACTTTTGAACATACGAGGCGGAGTCATGCTTCAGGGTGGGCCACCAGTACCCCACCCTGAGTATTTTTCGCATAAGACTACGTGCCCCTGGATGGTGTCCACATTGCCCTTCATGTACGTCTTCTAATACAGCTTGCACCTCATTTTCGTTTATACATATCAAGTAAGGAACAAAAATTCCTCGGCGGTATAACTGTCCGTCTAGGAGTGTATAGTAAGGTGCTTCTTTCTTTAGTTTTCGTCGCTCAAGATCATCCATGGGTAATTGTCCATTAACAAGGTAACGAACTATCGGTGCTACCCAGGAATTATCGTCAAAAGAGCAGCTTTTAATCATATATGCTGAGGAAGGAAAGGAAATGCTTGGCTCCGCCAAGGTACTTTGTACAACCGTAGTTATGCATCCTGCCTTCTTTGTGCTAGCCAACCTGGAGAGGATATCAGCACGTGTATTTTCTTCACGGGGTACATGCTTGAAAGTGACTTCATCGAAGCGCTGCTTTAACTCATTGACGCAATCTAGATATTGTTGTAGCAGAGGTTCTTTAGCCTGATACTCACCAAGAATTTGTGAGATTACTAATTGAGAATCACTGCATAGGGTAACAGTTTTGGCCCCAATATCTTGTGCTGCTCTGAGTACGGCCAAGCAGGCTTCATAATCCGCCTGATTGTTAGACGTAGTGAAGGTAAAGTGCAGTGAAATTTCAAGGTGTACCCCGTCATCACTTTCCACAACAATTCCTGCTCCACATCCTTTGCTATTGGAAGACCCATCTACGTATACCGTCCAGTGTGAGTGATCTGTATCTGGGCTAGAACCTGTTAACTCAACTACGAAATCTGCTAGGACTTGTGCCTTGATAGCAGTTCTTGGTTCGTAGGATATGTCAAATTCAGAGAGTTCTACGACCCATTTGATCATTCTTCCAGCTAGGTCTGGTTTGAAAAGTATAGTACGGAGTGGCAAGTCTGTGCGAATCAGGATAGGATGGGCATGGAAGTATGGTCTTAGACGTCGTGAAGCCCAAACAACTGCAAGTGCTGCCTTTTCAATCTTCTGATAACGACACTCTGCACCATGCAATGTTTTACCAGTGAAATACACCGGTCGTTGGCCTTCAGTCGTTTCCTTGACCATGGCTACTGTCAAAGCTTCATCTGAAATAGACAAATAAACAATGAGTTGCTCACCCGGGCTTGGTTTTACTAGGATTGGAGGGCTGGCCAAGACATTTTTCAAGCTTTGGAAAGCTGCCTCTTGCTCTGGGCCCCAACTGAATTTTTTGTCTTTTTTCAACATTTTGTACAAGGGAAGAGAGCGATGAGCCATTTTTGGCATGAACCGTGCTAGAGCAGTGATTTTTCCATTGAGGGATTGTACCTCTCTCAATGTTTTGGGGCTCTGCAACTCTTGGATTACGCGACATTTATCAGGATTAGCCTCAATACCTCTTTGTGTTAGCATGAAACCCAGAAATCTGCCTCCAGGGACAGCAAATGTACACTTTAATGGGTTGAGTCTCATGTCGTATTGTTGTAGGCGTTGAAAAATGAGGCGTAGATCTTCAACATGATCTCCTCCTTCCGGGGTCTTGGCAATAATATCATCAATATACACTTCTACCAGCTTTGTGTGCATACCCTCAAAAACTTTGTTGATCATACGCTGGTAGGTTGACCCGGTGTTCTTTAACCCAAATGGCATGACGTTGTAGCAAAAGACTCCTTTGTCATTAACAAATGCTGTCTTCTCTTGATCATCCTCACACATTGGAATTTGGTTGTACCCGGAGTAAGCATCCATAAAAGATAGATACTTGTATCCAGAGGAATCGTCAACCAATCTGTCAATGTTGGGGAGAGGGTATGGATCCTTGGGACAACATTTATTTAAGTCAACGTAGTCTATGCACATACGCCACTTGCCATTGGCTTTCTGTACCATGACCACGTTAGAGAGCCAGGAGGAGTAACGGAGTTCCCTGATGAACCCCGCCTTGAGGAGCTCCTCTGTTTGTTCACAAGCAGCTTTTTGTTTAGCAGGACCCATACGCCGTTTCTTTTGTGCCATGGGCTTAGTTTCAGGATACACCGCCAGGCGGTGACAACAAAAGTTGGGATCCATGCCAGGCATGTCTGCAGCGGTCCAAGCGAAGATTTCTTTATACTCATGGAGAAGTGCAATTAGTCTTGCCTCCATGTTAGCCTCAAGCTTGTCATTGATGTTTGTAATCTGTTCCGGGGTGCTACCCAAAACAATAGACTTGGATCCGCCATCAGGAGTTGGTCTCAAAGGGTTCAGTGGGTCTATAGAAGACTCCGCCCTGGGGTCGAGATCCACCAAATTGACGGACGCCGCCGCACTGCCCCCTTCATTCAACTTTCTTTTCTTAGATACGGCTTCCAGCTTCACCATGTTAAGACTCAAGTTGTAGCAATAGCGAGCCATTTCTTGGTCACCCCTCACAGATGAGACTTGATTATCTTTGTCAATAAACTTGATTAACAAATGGGGAGTTGAAACGATGGTTTTCATGGCATTCAGGGTAGGCCGCCCAATGATGCCATTGTAGGGAGACTTTACATCAATGACAAGAATCCTGGATTTCACAGTCCTTGCTCCAGGTTCACCATCAAAGGTAATTCTCGTATCTAAGTAGCCTCTAGTGGGCTGTTTGGCACCATTGAAGGCTGTAAGGTCCTGTGTATATGGCTGCAAATCTGCATCAGTTAGTCCCATACGTTTAAAACAGTCATAAAAGATAACATCGCAGGAACTTCCCTGATCAATTAGGATGCGTTTTACATCCATATTAGCGATTACCGCAATAATCACTACTGCATCATCTCCTTCAGGAATAATAGGGCCAAAATCGTCGTCCGTGAAGGTTATAGGTGGAGTCTGGACCCCGTTTCTGAATGGGCGATATTCTTTGCTCTTGCCTTGCACAGACAAGATCATGCGATGATGATTCTTCCTGGCGGAGTTTGAGGGTCCGCCCCCGGCGAAGCCTCCAGCTATCATGTCTACAACCTGCCTTTTGCCCCTCGATCTGGGTTCTGGGCTTGGTTCTTTTTGGGCGGACTCCAGAACAATGCCCTTTTGCTTTTCTGTTGCCGCTGTGCGTTTAGGCTCCCGGGTGTTATCAGGATCAGGAGAACGATCGCGAGATCTTTTCTCAAACCTCTCTGGCTCATCATGAGATTTACCCTTAAACAAATAATGTTTCAGCTTGCCTTCACGAATAAGCACCTCAATGGTATTTTTGAGTTGTTTGCACTCCTCCGTGGTATGGCCAACTGATTCGTGGAACTCACAATATTTCTTTGGGTTCCCACCGCGTCTGATTGGAGGTGGATGTTGAATCCCATAAACGTTAAGGGTAGTCCATCCTATTTCACGCAAGATTTGTTCATATGTCGTGTTCAGGGGTGCATAATGAGCGAAATTGAACACTCGTTTATCTTGCTGTTTGAAGGGTTGGTTCCCTGCTTTGTCTTTCTGAGGGAACTTATCATTCCTGGATGATTTTTCCTTCAGTTTGTCATGGTGTGGAGCTGAAGGAGGTGGCTTAATGCGAGATGCAGTGGCTTCCAAGTGCATCTCAATACCTACATACTTAGATGCCTTTCTGCGAAACTCCTCCATGGTGGATGGAGGTCCTTTTGCCAATGACAAAGCAAAAGGTGATTTCGGTTGCATGGCCTCGATGAGGATGTGCAACTGGATTGCTTCCGTCAAGTCAGGGACCATGGCCGCCTCTTTGTAAAATCTCTTCAGGAAATCTTTTAGAGACTCCTTATCACCTTGTTTGATCTGAGCCAAGGTGTGGGAGGTTCTAGGTGTATCCCTAGAGATTACAAAGTGACTACCAAAAGCTGTGGCCAAGTCTTCCCATGAATCAATGGAACCTGAAGGTAAACTCTTGAACCAGCTAAGAGCTTCACCTGTAAGGGTCCTGGGGAACATTCTGCACATGACATCTTCTTCTGCACCTAAGAACATAGCCTCGTAGATGTAAGCATCTAAATGCTTAGAAGGATCTGTTTCCCCAGTGTATTTTCCTATGGAAATGGGTTGCATAGTTTGCAAATGTCTGGGAACATGCGCATTCATGAGTCTTTTGGAAAATGGGATACTCATCTTCTATCCCGAGGGGGATGCGTTTGAAACTGCTCTTCTCACCTCATGATGTTGAGCATTTGCCAGTGGGAGGCTTCGTTGCTCTTCCATGTAAGTAGGGATGCGAGAGTAATTTGGAGTACTCGATTCCTCCTGTGCATGCGATTCATGGCGAGGCTGGTTTGCAGGGCCCGCTCTCTCGTGCATAGGATTTGCCTTCTCACGACGAAGCTCTGCAATTTCTTCTTTCAGCATTCTGATCATGTCATCTCTCGGATCTGGAGAGTCAACATGCGTTGCTTTTTTGTGAGCATCGTTGTCAAAGTTGAGACGTCTAGGATTGCGTGGAGGAGAATCCTCTATCTGCATTTCTGGTCCTGGTCTCTCCATTAATGATGAATGTAATGGGAATTGCTCAAGGATTGTGGGATTACCAATTTTACAGGTCCCACTGGGCGTGCCAATGAACTGTTCTTTACTGGGGGTGTAAAAGTATGGTTGATGAACAATTCAAAATGTACATATAATGTCAATCTGGTACAAGGAGATATTTGTATATGTGCAAATACGGAGTATCCTTGTATACTGGGGCGGAATACAATGCACTCTGGGCGGTGTGACAATTCGCCTGAAGTAACCTCCTTTGCCTTGACACAATTGGTGGTGGTACCTGCAATTATTCTCCGACGCTCAAGTCAGTATTCTGAAATACTGTAAGACTTAGAAAGCAAATCTGAGAGAATTATGCAAGTAAAAGTGTAAGGTTCAGAATTGAGGGGGGCTCCCTTATACCTTTTTGCTGAGGTTTATATACCTGTTACTGGTGCTCCATTATTGGTAGGACCCGTTCCTTGTTTTCTGGCATAATGCAAGTAAGGTAGTGGGTCCCAGTGTCGTTCACGAGCACAATCACTGTAGTGGGTGTTTCCACTTGCCTGGAAAGCGTTGCTTTATTATTTTATTCATTGTTCCCTTTTATGCGTGACAGCGTGATTCCCATTTTTAACCTCTCAAGACAGAGTCAATCTCGTGCCGGGGTTACAAGTATGGGCTCGCTACGCAGTATGGGAAATTCAATATTTCGTCTGTTTTGAGCCTATGGCTTGGCGGAGTAATAAGCTTTGGCGGAGTAACGTGCCTTGGCGGAGTAACGTACCCTGGCGGAGTTACGTGACCTGGCTGGGTTACATGCCATGGCGGTATGTACTCCGTATAAAAGTAATTATAAGGTATTTGAGACGTACTTCTCCTATTCAAAATGCTGATCTGGCAAAGCATTAAAATCATGCTCTTGGGGACCGGTGTTGGGACCGGATCATACACTAAATAAAATTTACATTTTTTTTACTTAGTTTGGACTAGTGTATTTTTAGATATTTTAAACATTTTATAGTAGGATGTGTAATATTTTAAACCTTTTTTATTATGTAATATTTTAATTCTAATGTATTTATTAAATTTATTTTATAAATAGTATATTATTTTGATCTAATAAATTATTATTTAATATATAAAATAATAATAATAATAATAATAATAATAATAATAATAATAATAATAATAATTTTATTACCGGTCCGACTACAATTCGATTATAGGTCAATCAATAACCCTTAAACCAATGCCTTTAGGAGAGTTGAAAACATTGGAATCATCCTATGCATGATCTACGAATCCGCATTGCATTCCAGTGTAAATATAAAAATCACTCCATGGCATTTACATGTATAAATGAAACATTGTAATCATCGCATATATACATATATAAAGGAAACGTTGTACAATGCAATCATGGCATTATATTACTGTGAGATCACTGTAAAATAATATAGTAATATGCAATTATACCAAAATAAAGGCGCACAATTTTATGGCTTTTCAAATTATGAGATTATAATAATTAACTTTTATTTTCATGATTTTGCTATTAGGTTTTATATAAAATTGGGGGAAAAGAACATTTATGGAGAATCATAAAATTCACAGTGTTGCTCTAATATCAATTGTTAGATTTAAATTTTTTTAAGGTTTTCTTTTTTGAAAATTACTACAACTTCATGCAATCTTAAATTTCATGGTTCTCACTTAATATGTTAATAGGATTGACTCGGATCCATAGTCTTGATGTGTTTCTCTTCTTAATAGTTTTGGTCTTTTAAATTTTATCCCCAATGCTTCCTTCTTCTTTGATACTCCCTTTGATTGAAAAGAAAATAAAATTGAGTTTGTCTTTTTCTGGCCACTCAGTTCCCTTTTATGAGTAATTTAAGCCTCGTTTTGATTATGAAATTGTTTCCTATTTTCAGTTTTAATTATAAAATTATCATTATGTTTCATGTTTTCAAATATTTGTACTAAAAAAGTGAAAATAGAAAATCAAATTAGGAAACAAAAAAGTTAATTTTAGTGTTTTTTGTACAAAATTTTAAAAACGGGAAATAATATGACAATTTTGTAATTAGAACCAAAAAATAAGAAATGAAAACAAGAAATACTTTCGCAATTTAAACATGATCTTATAGTTTTTTAGTTTTCTAAAGGGAGAAAGGAGGGTTTTTTAAAATTTGAATTTTAAATTAAAACCCTCATCTGACCTATCTTTTATAATTAACAATCATCACATTAAATTTATTAATTAGAGTCATCGTAGTGTAAGTTACATGAGCCATAATATTGACGGTTAAAATATTCTAACAAGGTTTGGATGTTCTAATCCTTTTCATTGCTAGTGCTTTTTAAATTGATGGTGTTGTTGTTTAGATCAACAGTTTAATGAAGCACAATTTTAACCATAAGAGTTGTTCATTGTTACCATTACCATTTCTCTACAATGTTGGTTTAATGGTTTTGATGAAGTCGATGTCGTTCTCTTGATACATTTTCAATTCCCTAGTTGTAGTTTTTATACACATCAAGTGTTTGGTGATATTTATAGTTGTTGTTCATTCTAGTATGATTTTTGTTTAGCTTTTGTCTTATTAGGTGGTTAGGTTTGATTGTTTCTATTAAGTGGTTAAATCTTTCTATTTAATGGCTCCCCATTTGTCTCTATTGCCTTTTGATGATTCTAGCTTCTATCTTATGATGGTTAAGCATCGGTGTATTTTCAACATCTTCACTATACCTTTTTATTGTATTGTGTTGTTCATTTTGAACTATAAGGACCAATACTTTTAGTTTGAGGGAGATTGTAAGAAGTGTATTTGGTTAGAAAAGTTGTTATCTAGGTGTTAGTTAACTGAACACATAATCTATATAAAACCCTATTTGTTTTATATAATTTTTATTTTTTTCAATTTAATAGAATCTAATTTAAGACATTTTATACATTTTTTAAAACATTTTTTATTTTAAATTTTGTGATATTTTCTAATACAATATTAACAAATTTTATTTAACCAATAAATAAAAAATTACTTTTAATCAACTATATTTAAATAATCTTATTTGAGAAGCTTTGATCTCGGGCGGATGAGTGGGAACATATGTTTTTACGACCGACACTTGTACATTCATAATGCATTTATTTTTCTATATAATTTCATTTTACAAATAACTTAAGCCGGAAATTTCCATTTGCAGGCCTCCAGAATTATTTAATTTAGAACAATATACTACACGTCGGTAATAAAAAGTTCAGGTGCCTAAATTAGATGACGCCAAATATTACCCAAAAAGCTGTTTTGTTATCTGCTTTTGACTTCATTCAATTTGGCACTAGAATCCGCTCACCCTTACTCAGAGGCGTATGTTTAGTTTTCAATTAGGATTTTTTAATTAAGATTTATTAAAAATAAAATTTTAATTTATTAGTAAAATAAAATTCAAAAATTAATTAAATAACATGTTATATTAAATATTAAATAATTTAACTAGTCAAACTCAATTGGTATATAAACGATAATCCTTTATACACAAACTGCTCCTTTTTACCCCAAACGACAGAATCTATTGCTTTTCTTTTCTCATTGGCATATTCCAAGCTAACGTCCCATATATCACATTTGTCCCTTAATTTGATCTTTTGCTGTCAATTCCATGTTGTCTTGTATTGCCCATGTATATACCTGCTTGCAGGCGCATCCTTTAAAAAATAAAATAAAAAACAGCACTTTTTTAATCATTTATATGTGTAATTAAGTGTGACAACTCTAGCGCATATGATTGAATATTATGTATCTTGTACAACACTACTTTATATATAGTTCCTTTATAAATCTTATATATTTTACTTAAACTTTTTATTCTGATTTGGATTCTGCTTCTAACATAATTTTGTGCGAAAAAAAAATTATATATACACGGACAGCTTTAGTTTATAATATTCTACTACTTCTCTTTAACCATGGGCGTCAACTAACCGCTTAATGTATAGTTATTTGTACGAAAACTAGTTGTCCATAAGCAACTGTCCGCATTAGTTGTTTTCAACATAGTTATTCTTCGTACAAAATTTAAGTTAGATGCTTAGTGGTGTTTCTGAAATTGAGTATATATTTTTTTAGATATTGTTTGCCTTTAATGTCATCATTGTATTTTAATATTGGTTGAGTTTTCCTATTTTTGAATTATTTTTTAATAGAAAATATATAGCAACGAATAATACCATGACTACAAGCATTGCAAAGTTTGATAGGTATATTAAATAACAAAGAAGTTTAGGGTTTAGCAATAGACACATTGAGGTCTGGGGTGTCGCTACATAATCTACCAACTTTGTTCCCACGCTCATCGCTATCGTAGGCTTGACCTATGAAAAGACCATTGTGACTAACCTCGTCACTATATTTGGTGGACCAATAAAAAATGTTAAGGGAGGGGCATCTCTACGTAATCTACCAACCCCGTCATCAGCCCTTCACTACTGTAGCCTTGGCATGTGAAAGACTCAACGTGGCTAACCTCGTCAACTCATTTGGGGGCCAATAAAAAAAAAGCAAAGGGGAATTTAATGACAAAACAACAGGTAAGGAAAAGCATCACTACATAATCTACAGAATTGCCCCATTTATCATATGACTCCTACAAGATAAGGGAAGTATAAGAGTATTTACTGATTGTATTAGAATATTGAAAAAAGATGATTTACAAGTGTAGGATATAAAGTAGTTATATAAAAGGAAATTGACTTAGCCAATAAACCTAACAAACTCAACAGACTTTGGGTAACATCTAGCTAGCAGACTTATAACAAACTTAAAAAATAACTAACAAACTACTAACAAAGGCAAGGCAAGCTGTTCTTCCCGAAAAGCTTCAAAAAGGAAATACACTTAAGGTAATTCTAACACATATCTCTTTGATATCGATAACATAGAGTACTTTACTCAAGAGAAATAAATGAGGTTAGATACTTTGAGAAGAATAGAAATAGGTTCCTTAAGATTTTTCTTTATTGACACCTTAGAAACTTTAGGAATATTTAATGATACTCTAAGAATGATTAGTAATGTAGGTTGAGATAATTTTATTACTCTGTTTGAACCGACCTATGAAAGAGTATCTCTTGAATTTCTAAGTTCTATAGAGCTTAGATGATCGAGTGATCAACCGGGTTAGGAGATGTCCTTTAGACTAGATAATTACTCACTTAAAGATAGTAAATACAAGTTACAAGCTAAAGCTCGTGCTTCCATGTCAACTTATAACTATTCCAACTAGAAATATACTATCTACTCAATTAAAATTACTTCAAAGGACTACTTGGACACCATTTTGGAAAAATGGACAACTGAGATATTCACATTCTGGAAGGGTTCAAATATTCTTCTCAAATTACTCTAACAGCTCTAAACAAATGTTACGACATCATTTGACAAAAGGGTCTTATCTCACAATGTCTATTTCAAAGGAAACCTATAAAAGAAAGATAATTAAAGAAAGTAAAGTACCCTCATCAATCTACTTCTCTTCTTTCTATTCATTCTCTAAGTTTTGCAAAATTCTTTGATTCATTTCTTGTAGAATAGTTTAAGAGTTTTACTTCTTTTCATATTCTGAATAATTAGTTCAGTTTTGTAAGCTCAATCACCCATAAGTTTATGCTAAATACTTAGGATTTTCCTACTTCTTTGTGAAGTTTATAAGAGCCTAAAGAGGCTTAGTTAAGAAATAATACTTGTTCAGTTAGCCTGAAGAGGTTAAGTTAAGAAAGAGTACCTGGGTGTTTAGCCTGAAAAGGGAAGTTGTGAAAGAATACTTGGGATCATTGTAAGAAAGTGTGGATTGCATTTTACTTTGTGATCAATTAATACAAACTCCTATTGGCTTGAATAGGGACTAGGCGTAGCCTTGGTTAATAGGTGAACCATTATAATATCTTGTCGGTGTGCTGTCTCTCTTTACAATTTTATTATTTGTTGTCTTTCTTATCATTCTTTTAAACGTTTGTGAAAATTCAGACGAGTGTTTGATCAAGTTGACAAGCTATTTTGTTTTTCAACTAAGTTTTGAAAAACTTAGATAGGTGTCTAAAGAGCTATTCTTGCAAAAAAATTTGTCAAAGTTTTAATCACGTTATTCAACCCTTTTTTCTAGTGTAAACCTATGTTACCTTCGATTAGTTAAGAAATGTCTTTGCAATTTCCCCCCGTTATTGGCATTAATTGATCAATACAACATGGATCCGTCTAAATTAAATATGCAATTAACATGAAATTCTTTTTTTTGCCATTACATAATTAATGATTTTGGATGAAGTATAAGTTTCACTTTGTAATTGGTAAATGATCTCATGCATAAAATTTATCCTTCTCAATCTGATAGGAAATAGTCTTTTTTTAGAGAAGTGTATATTAACGTAGAAAGACCAAGTTTTGCTTATGATTCTTTTTCTATTCGCTTTTCCTCATTTGCTTTAAAAAAAATAATAAAAGAATCTAGTTCTGAATATGCATCTAGAATTTTTGGGTTTTCGAATTTTCAATAACAAAGAGGAAGAAATTTATCTTTTTTCAGTGATTGCCTCAAGAGCCTTTTTCTTTTTTTTCTTATTCTTTCTTTAAATCAATGAAGCCCTCTTTGTCAATCACCACAAGGTCGTTCTTTGACTGCTTTCCCTCTAGATCTTGATTCTTGTCACAAGTCTTAATTAGGATCATATGAAAGATGATGGATGAAGTATAAGTTTCACTTTGCAATTGGTAAATGATCTCATGCATAAAAGTTATCCTTCTCAATCTAAGGAGAAATAGTCTTTTTTCTAAAGAAGTGTATATTGACGTGGAAAGACCAAGTTTTTCTTATGATCTTTTTCTATTCGTTTTTCCTCATTTCCTTTAAAAAATAATAAAAGAATCTAGTTCTGAATATGAATTTAGAATTTTGGGGTTTTTGAATTTTAAATAATAAAGAAGAAGAAATTCATCTTCTTTCTAGTGTTTGCCTCAAGAGCCTTTTTCTTTTCTTCTTATTCTTTCTTTAAATCGATGAAGCTTTCTCTGTCAATTACCACAAGGTCGTTCTTTGACGGCTTTTCCTCTTGATCTTGATTATTTTCACAAGTCACAATTGGGATCATATGAATGATGATGGACCATAAAGGAATGCATTATTTGGAACTGAATCAAAGAAGGTGGAAAGAGGAGAAATGGAGTCACCGATGCAAAGATTTTGTAAGTGTCACCACATTATCAACAATGGAATCATCAATAAAAGTGAAATTTGTCATTGATTTCTTCATTAGAAACAACATAAGTAGAATCATCATTGTCCTCAAACTCTAGATCATTACTCTTCTTAAAAGAGAGCTCTGATACTATCAAAAGATACTTGAGATTCTAGGAGAATTGCCCCTATTTGTCATATGACTCCCAAAAGATAAGGGAAGCATAAGAGTATTCATTGATTGTATTGGAATATTGAAAAAAGATGATTTCCAAGTGTAGGATTTAAAGTAGTTATATAAAAGTAAATTGACTTAGCCAATAGACCCAACAGACTTAATAGACTTTAGGTAACATCTAGCTAGCAGACAACAAACTTAACAACTAACTAACAAACTACTAATAAACCAGTAACAAGCTCTACAACTAACTAATAAACTAATATCACATTCCTAATAATGATATGAGATGAACATGGGAAATATCAAGACAAGAGTTAGTATAGACAAAGTTAAAATTCATATTAGAAAGATGATTACGTAAGCAATTATAAAAGTATTTATAAAGGAGTATAATACTAACAAACTAACTTTAATTACTCAGTAACAAACTCTAACCAATCACTAACTAATTCAACTAATCAAGAACAAACTAATTAATAACTCAAACAATGTGATGATGTACCTATTTGGCATCGTAATTCTTTTAGGATATACCATGCATAGAATGAAAGGAAAATCTATGTACCTGCTATTACAATTGATTCAACAAAAGGTTATGATAGATTAAATTAGTCTTTTATCCTTCAAACTCTTCAAGAAGTAAATATGTCTATTCTCTTATAAATATTATCATGGCATGTATTACATCTATTAAAGCTAATGTACTTTGGCATGGAAAAAGAACTAAATAATTTTATCCCTCAAGAGGTATAAGGAAAGGTGATGAAAATTCTCCACATATTTTGTTCTGTGCATTAGTAAACTTACTCAGATAATTTCTCTTAAAAATCATAATGGAGAATGGAAAGGTATTAAGATGGGCAGATAATGACTTGAAATCACCCATCTCATATTTAGTGATGATCTTCTTCTTCTTGGAGAAGCAACAATCAACCAAATGCAATCCTTACTTCAAGTTCTAAAATTATTTTGCAACATATCAAATTTAGAATTTTTTTTCAAATTCTAGTATTTCATTTTCTAAAAATGTTCCTACTGTAATTCAGAATGAATTATTACATATATCCTCATTTAAAGAAGAAAAAGCTATTGGCAAGTACCTAGGAATTCTTGTTGTGCATAGAACTCCAACAAAAAGAGACTTTCGATCTATGATGGATAAAATTAAATTTAAGTTGATTAACTAACAGGGAAGTAATTTATCTATGGGTGGAAAAATTACTCTATCAAAATTAGTTATTAATTCCATCCCTATTTACTCTATGATGTCAGTAAAAATTCCACATGATGTTATAAAAGAAATTTATAGGATCCAAAAAAACTTTATATGGGGAGACACAAAAAATAAAAGGAAGGCTCATTTAATTAAATGGGATGACATTACAAAGTAGAAACAAGAGGGACTTGGAGTTAAATGTCTTTACAATATGCACAAGGCATGCATGATAAAGATAGCTTGGGAAATGAGATCAGCAAAACAAAGCATGTATGTTCAAGTTCTTCACGGAAAGTTCAAAGGGAACATTTCTCAGGATTCAAGTCTGGATATAAGAAACTCAAATTCAACTCTTTGGAAATACTTAGCTTCAATTTGGGAAAACATTATCAAATAGGAATTTTGGATGATTGGAAATAGAGAAAAATTTATTTCTAGAATAGTTAATGGTTAAAAAAGGATTTGACACTTCAAGACATAACAAATTCAATCACTAAAGACCAACACTTAATTAAGATCAAAGACATGATAACAAATAGAGATTGAAAATGGGATGAAATGGATAACTTGTTACTAGCTGCAATTTAGATCTTAAGAATGTTTTCATCCACCAAATATGGAATTAGGAGAAGACTTTGTTGTATGGAGTGGAGAGAGAAGTGGTAAATTCACTATAAAGAGTGCCTATGATCAAATCATGCATTTTCCCAACAAGGAACAACATAATTGGACCAGAATTTAGAAAATTCATGGATAAAAAAAATCAGAATATTTATTTGGCAAATCATGCATAACAAATGAATGCAAATCCAAATGGAACATTAGGAGCCCTTGCTATCTTAATGTAGAGAAACATAAACCATCATTCATATACTTAGGAATTGTCTAATTGCATCAAATTTCTGGGAAGCAATTATTAGCATTAGCAAAAGGGAAGGATTTTGAACTCTCACCTTCTGGAGTAGATTGGATTCAACTTGATAAATCATTTTGGAAAAATATAAAGATTGGAATTGGACTCAGGCATGGGTTTATGGTTGTCATTCTTTAAGGAAATAGAGAAACAAACAAGCTTTTGAACCAAACTTTAGAAGACCAGAAAAGCCAAATAGATAAATCATAATGGACTGCATTCACTATAATTCTATCTTTAAGCATAAAACAACCAAAATTAAGTAGAAATCTCAGAGGACAGACATCAAATGGAAGCCACTAAATGAAAGGTTCTTCTGCCTCAATTCAAATGGAGCTAGCAAGCAAATTTCTTCCATTATAGCATGTGGCAGAGTTACTCAAAACTGGAAAAAAGAATGGAGTGTTAGGTATGCAAAAAACTCAATCCATCCTATGCATACATGGTAGAGGTCTAGGTTTGTATATAGGCATCAAGCTAGCCCAAGAAATGAAGATACCAAAGCTTCAAGTACAAACAGATTCTTTAATACTATTTCATCAAATTAGAAAAAAAGGGTACCATAAAAGGAATGTCATTCCTAAAAAGTATTAGGATCTTGGCTAACAGATTTTAAAAAGTGAATTTTAAACATGTATATATATATATATATAGGGAACTAAACAGATTAGTTGATGCTTTGACAAACTTAGGATATGATCTAGCAAGTAATTTTATCTTGTTTGAGCAAACTCCCAATTGTCTTAGGGAGTTAATTGTAAAGGAGACTATGGGTGATGCAATTATTTAATATTCTTAGACCTTTCAGTCATGTTTAGTTCGCAAGTTTTTTAAGAAAAATAAAAAACTATTCTTAAAAAAGTTAAAAAAATAGAAAATGTGCTTGTTTACAAAAATATTTAAAGAAAACTTATAAAAAACTAAAAACCGGGTTTTATATTTAAAAAACACAGAAAAGTTTTTAAAGAAGTTTTCCAAAAAAACATAAAAAGTAAAAAAGTTTTTCAAAAATTTTTCTTTCTATTCTAAAAAATAAAAATTCTGAAAAACAAAAAAAAATTCTCATAATTTTCCATAACTAAATACAACCTCATCTCTTTCATTTTCCAAAAATAAAAGGATTTGCCTCCAATTTATCGGTACGTACTTCTTTAATTCATCATAACAAATTCTTTGATGGGTTTTGGATTGTATGTCTCGGTTAGGTCAGAATGTCTTGTGTGAGGTTGCTGCAATTTGTTGGGCCTTGTGGCTGAGAGGGAATTAGTTTTCTATATGATGAGGTGTTTTGGGACCATGAACTAAGGAATGGTTAAAAAGAAGAAAAAGAAAAAAGCAGAACATTTCTACACTTTTCTTTGGCCCAAAATTCAATTCAATCATTTTGTTCTTTTCCCAAAGTGGATAATATGCAATACCTTGTTGCATCTTGTTACTCTTCCTTTATCCACCGCCACAGTTACCCTCTCCACAAAATACGCAGACCAAATCTGGTGACGCCTCCTCACTGTGCTCCGAAACAGCATAACCCAACAAGTCTGAAACCTTCATGGCCTTCACTCTCACTTGCACTTTTTGGTTCAGGCTTCTTACTCGGCCCCCTTCTCGATGGACTGCATTCAAGAGTTAATCTCGTCGTCTACGACTTTGGCTCCATTGACATAGGTCCACTCCACACAAACATATGGGTCCGTCCAAAACTTTAATATTCAGTCCTACCCTTTTACATTTTCATTCATGTCTTATCTAAATTGACATTTGTAGGTTCCTTTCTTGCTTGGCTTATTTTATTCCTCCGTTGGTTTGCTTCAACTCTATCTAAACGAGAGGGTCTTCAACAAGGCTCAAGAAGCAAGTTTAGCAAAAACAATCGTCTCACTTATGTAAGTTTCCTTGTACTACTACTCCGGTTGGTTCCTCGTTAGTGTTATCAAACCGTAGTTAACGAGAAATAATGTTTTTGATTTGAATAATACCTCACACAAATGAAGAACCAACACTAACTATTGGATTATGTTTCTGATGAAATTTTGTTTCTGCTCTTGGATTACCAAACAAATACATAGTATAGTATGAAATTTAAAATGCATAGAATAGTTTTTTAGTTTTTTTTTTTTTTGCATTAGATTGCTGGTGCTTTTTTTAGAATTGAGTGCTGAACTTTACAAAGCTGGAGTAGAAGACAACATTGAGGCCTACATATTGTTTGCTGCAGCAGAGTTCATTTGGTTTTTGTTGGATAGGACCTGGCTAGGCTTCACCTTGGCATGCATTGTTGGGTTTGGTTGCCCATTGGCTGAGATACCTATAATGAAGTAAAGCCTTTTTCTTTCCCTTCCATGTACTTTATACAACCAATTGAAATATGTTTTACTGGCTAAGTTTTAGTGGAAACTTCTTTTTTGCTTCTTTCAGATTCTTCCATCTTTGGCACTACCCTCAAGCTAATGTGGAAATCTTTGGCCAGGTAGTTCATTTTACAACAGGTTTCTGCTAAAGCCTTTTATTGGTCTATGAAATTGTTGAGAGTGGTAAAACAAATTCTATAATGAATGCTACGTGCAGGGACTAGTTACTTGGACACTCACTTGTTACTTTGTGTATACGCCATTCTTGCTCAATTTATCACGGTGGTTGAGAACAGTTTTGGCTGCTCAAACAGAGGAGTCTGCCTAAAACATTGTGTAACTCTGTTATTTATACCATTTTACTATCAAATAACATAAATATGCAGCCTTTCACAAATACATTGTAGAAAGCCATTATTCTAGGTTAATATATGATGTTAATGTATGTCCAACTAGGTTCACTATGGTTTAGTAATCAGTTGATTCAATTCATTTTTTAAAATTTCTACTTCCTCCACAGTCTTGCTTATCTCTCATTTAATTCTATTTAGTTCCGATAATTGGTCTAATTAATCATAAATATATGTATGAATAGATATAATATTATATATTTTTTTGCCTCGTAAATTCTTATCAACGTTGTCAAAATCGCGCTTTGATGTGTAGAATTGTACAATCTTGTTCTACCAGAGGCCTGAAAATGTAAGATGTCTTGAAATCGGAATCTCTAAAATGGTTCAAAGAGTGACTTTTGTCCTTTTCTCATTGTCTTTTAGAGGTTCCAGCAGTGGCTGTTGTTTTTTTTCCCATTGTCTTTAAATGGCAAGAGATTGGACATGCTCACTGCTCTCACACAATGCTGTTAATTCTTATTCGTCTCACACACGCATGCAATTGGCAAATTTATGATTTGATTAGTTGTTTTTTGTTTTAGTTTTGTTTGAATTTTTGTATTCAACATTATTCAGGTTAAGTTTTAGTCTTATTGGTTATACTATTTGATAATAATATGATTTTTATGGGTATAATAGAATATTTTTATTACACTAATGCAATTATATATAGTTAAAATTTCTTACCATCCGTGTTACGATTTTAGGAGTTATGATTTTTTTCCCTCCCTTCCTAACCTACATAAAATCTTGATTTTGACCATCTTGATTCTGATCAATTTCTATATTTGTGATCAATATTTGTCATATAATGATTGGTTCTTCCTGAGAGTAAGGAATTATTCTTTAACATGTAAGGTTTGTCCCAATAGCTTTTACCAAGACACCAAATTGACTTCTACTGTGCATTGTCTTGATTTTACAACCACCAATACCTAAACCATTAGGCACAAATAATATATATTCTTGAGTAATTGAAATTAGTCATGGAAATTATAAGTCAAACATTTTAGGGTGAAGTTTAGTTTTAGAAAGTTTTTATTTTTATTTTATTTTTTATTTTTATTTTTTATTACAAAACTATTATATTTTTTATTGTTTGTACAGGTAATGGTGAAAATGTAAGAAATATTATGTTAATATTTCTACACAAACCTTTAGAAATAGAAAAACAGGGTAACAATTATGTAATTAAAAGTGAAGACAAAAAATAAAAATAGAAAATGTTTTGTTTTCACCGTTTCTTATACAAACTATAAAAAATGAAAAACATGTGATAGTTCTATGATTTAAAATGAAAATAGGATATGAAAATAAAAAAACATTTTTTACAACCACACAGCTACTTCTATCTTTGAAAAATATCCGTTTAAATTGTGATGCAATAATTAAGAAATACAATTGATTGTCTTGATTTTAAAAATATATTATTAATTTTATTAATATACCCTTTTATATAATTTCTCATTTTTTAACAGCAAATATTAATTTGTTATATTTTTTAAAAGTGTTACTAGTGAAAGGATTCGAACTCACATGTCTTTACTTCCATCCTCTCTTTACCCTTCCTCAATTGTCAAGTCAACCATATAACTTAATATGGATACATCTTTTTGTTAGGTCACCTTAAGGCAATTTTCCTTTGTAATTATTTTAGGATTTTAGTGTTAGGGTTTGAGAGTCATTCGTAAGCGTAAAAATCATTTTTCATGGTAATTTTAGTTGGGTTTAGTGTGAGCTTTAAGATTTTTGATCTTACATGGCCTTATTTTTGTGTTTGGGGCCATGTTTTGGGTCTAACTTTAATGAGTGAAAATTCCTTCACCTTAGTTAGGAGTTAGGTTAGTTTAGCTTAACTATGGTTAGGTTTAGCTTGTTAAGCAAGTTAAGGTTTAGTTTATAAATAGGTCTAGGGTTTCAAATTATAGACGACTCTAGTCATTTAAATGAATTTGGTGATTCTTAGTGAGAAATTCTCTCTAAAATTCAAGAGTTTTGTAGCATTCGTAGCATGCTCTTATCTTTATAACACTTCCAAAGTGGTGAGCACACACTAGGCTTATCCTTTCTCTAGAGATGATGCCCTATTTCCCAAATGTCTTCCACTTTTGTGTTTTTCTCTCTTAGTTTTTTGCTTAGGATTTCACATCTCCTTTACATGCAACATTTAGTATCACGAGCTTTGGCTCTTGGAGGTCCAATTTCTGGATCAACACTTCATTTCTTAGTATTTTTGAATTCTAATAGTAGATCCATACTCTTCGTTATCTTCTTTTTTTTTTTCTATTACACTATCACATGTTCAATTCCATGTTCATTTGATTTTTCCCTCTAAAGATGAAGTAAATATAAAAATCTAGATCTACATTGCTTTAAGTTGATTTTTTTAAAACTAATTGGAGATCCTTGAATCTATGATAAAATCGAATCATAACCTTTAATTTGTGTTCAATTTGGAGCAACTTTGTTTTTAGAGCCAAAATCATCATAAATTTTAGAGTCAATTTAATGTGTGTTTGATTTTTTTTTTGTCTTTTCTTGTGTTTGATCCATTTTTCAATTCTAGTTTGTGTTTTTAAAGTCATAATTCAGAATTGGACTTGACTTGTTTACTCTAATTTAGTGCCACTTACATCATGTATCACAAGTGTTTGATGTTTGTTTCTAGTAGTAGTTTTTATGTTTTGTGATTAAAGCTTGATTTTGTGTGTTTAGGTGTGTTAGATCTTCACTTTTGTGCCTTGTTTAGGTTCTGGAATACTTCACTTAATCACTCTTGATTAAGTATTATTCAAGCTCCAAAGTTTTCTAAAAAGCCACTGTTTTTTAGTGGTAAAGCTTTCTGTTATAGGTTATTAGATTTCTTAGTTTTGTATATTCTAGTGTTTGTTTTCATTTTCCAATAACTATACTTTATTCTTAATCATCACATTTGATTCCATATTCATGTCATGATCCATTCCTTCCATGTTGACTTCATGTTGGAAGATGATGTAAATAGTCATCTAGTTTGAATTTGTTGATTTGGCTTGCAATCTTTGATTTGTTTAGGTGTTGTATTTGTGTAGTAGGTGTTTGAAAAAGAAAATAAAAGAAAAACTCAAAATGACCTAATAGCAAAATTATTTTTATAGGTCCTTATTTAGCAAAACAAGTGTAAGTGTAAAAAAAAGGAAAACAACAGCTCTAATTTTCATGTGCATTGACTTAAATAGTTTTTAGTGTTTAAAGTTATTAAAAATATGAAAAAATATTGCATAGCTTGCTTAATTGGTTTTGGGCACTAGTTTGTATTCTAGGGTTTATAAGAAGCCTTTTGTGTGCTTACTTTCTATGTGTGACTTTAGTTGTTTGTTTCTCCCTTTTTAATTCTTTGTTTGTCATATATCACTTCTATTTGAGTTTAACATTTCTTGTTTGATCCTTTCTGGTTTTTCTTCAAATACTCTTTTGTTTATCTTATTTTCACTCCATTTGATTTAGCTATATAATTATGCTTTTATTGCTTGTCTTTGTTGGCCTTTTGTGGTTTTGTCTTTTGAGTTTTGAGATTCCTTTAGACTCTAGAATAGCCTTAGGTTGGTCACCATCCTGGTAGTATCTTTGGTGTGAAAGAATAAGATATAGCTTTGTATATTACTTAAATGCTTGTAATAAAGAGCGTTGAGTGGAAAGAGGCAAGAGTGTACATTATTGAAAAAGCCTTGATTGAGTAATACACGAGTGATCTTGAGTGTAAACACTTGGTTGAGTGGTGAGGCTCTTGGCTTTAATCTCTTATTACTTATGATAATAGCCTTTTCTTTTATAGTCCTTGAATTTTGGTGCTTACTTGGTGGAGGTACAAACTTGAAGACTTTCATATTGAAGAGCAAAACCTTGCAACGCTTAAATCTTAGACTTAATTTTGTATATACATTTCTCCTCCTTGTATTTGGAGGCTTTTGAAGTAATACCTTTATAGTATCTTTCTTATTTCCTTAGACTTTGGACCTTTGGCTTTTGGAAATTGCTTAGAGTAATTGCACTTGGGGTAGTTTAATTGCTTGTTGATGACTAGTATCTTGCTTTGATTGCATGCTAGTTTAGGCTAGTAAGTCAGGTTTTGGACCAAGACTCCAATTCCTTTTCTTCCTATTCTTTTTGTTAATTTTCTTAGTGTAACTTTGTTTAGGATATTTAATAAACTAGTAAATATGTTTTATTTTTCTTTCTGCATAAAAGTGAACCAAGAAAATCAAAAAAGAAATGTCTACCTATAGTAAGTCACCATCACCCCGTTATATGGAGGGCAATCATGGACAAACTTGATATTTTATCAAGGAGGTTAGAAGATCTTGAAGTAAAAAGGCCTCAAAGCATAGAGATGGGAGTGGTTAAGCAGCGGAATGTGATGAAGGTAGGTCAGGAGACATTATAGACATCATGATGAAGAGAGGCTTAAAGAAGTTAGACTTAAGGTGCCTTATTTTCATGGTAAAATTGACGTTGAGGCTTATTTGGAATAGAAAATGAGTAGAGAAATTGTTCAACTCTCATAAGATAAGTGAGAAGAAGAAGGTAAGGATTGCTAGCTTATCCTTCCAAAACTATGCTTTTGTTTGGTGAACGCAACATTGTAAAGAAAAAAAAATAAGGGAACTACCACCCTTAGATGATTGGGATAAGCTCAAGAGTTTGTTGAGAAAGAGATATGTTCCCTCTTATTATAGAGGTAAGTTATTGGAAAAGCTCAATAGACTCACACAAGAAACAAAGAGTGTCGAAGAATACTACAAGGTCCTTAAAATTGCTAAGATTAGGGCCAATTAGAAGAAGATAATAGACCCTAATGCATAGGTTTTTCTATGATCTAAATAGGGAGATAAAGAAAGGCAGAGCTTTTGCCTCATGTTGATCTTGAGTAACTCATCCATCAATATACCAAAGTGAAAGTCAACTTAGTGATAGGGGATCCTATAAGAGAGAGGACTACGAACCCTCTTAGCCCAAGTGGATAGAAAGGATGAGGCCAAGTAAAAGGGCGAGGAGGAGAAGGGAGTGGGCACTTTGTTAGGGAATCCATAGTGGATGGGCATTGGAAATACAAGGGTTCTTAATGATCTTGCAAATTCCATGTTTCAAAACAACAATAGATAATTAAAATTATGTTAAAGAAATACCTCTTGTATCACAAAACCAACACTTTGAAGCAATGACAGCTTCATCCTTATGAAGTCCACATGAGCACTCCCACCAGATTTCACACGTTTGAATGCTAATTCATCAGAGTCAGGATGTCAATACGGGTTACCCGCCCCGTCCCACCCCGCCCTCCATTCAACCTGCCAAAATATGGGGCGGAGAGGGTTTGGCCCCTACCGGAGACGGGTTGAAATTTCTAGCTCGCCCTGTTTTGATGGCAGGATGGGTTAGCCCGCCAACATTTGAAAAAATTAAAAAACTAAAATTATTTTTAGATTTTGATAAAAAATAATAAGAGGTTGGTTAATGGTTAGTCTGCTTAAAAATATAAAATAATATAAATTAATAAAAATCAATTAAATTATTATTTTTAATAAGAAAAAGTTAATTAAATAAAAAATAGTATACCACTTAAAAGTCTAAAATAAAATAATAGAATATAATTATATTAATAATTTTAGCTCAAACACTAATCAAAATAATATGCTAAAATGAAACAATCTAATTTCTCATAATAAACTAACAATAATAAATAAGGACTAAACATTTAAGTTTCCATTAATATTCAATAATAAAAATTTCAATAGGTAATCAAAGTTCATTTCCAAAATAGGTAATCAAAGTATCAAACTATCACTAACACCAAGAATTAAAATCAAAGTATCAAACTAGTAAAGTGCATTTTCCAAAATAGGTAATCAAAGTATCAAACTATCACTAACTCCAATAATCAAAATAGGTAATCAAACTAGTAAAGCGTATTCTCCAACAATATTGAAAATATTGAATAACACCAATAACATCAAGTTTGCTCAACATTTGAAGGGTATGCATTCTTATTGGATGTCTTTCCATCATCATCATCAATATCATCCCCTCCATCTATATGGCATTTGAAAAGTAAGAAATTAAAGTTAGATAATGTTTTAATATGATTAAATTAACAAAAAAGTTAACTAATTTATTACCATCATCAAAGCAACACATCCAATTTCGGGTGCAAATCAATGCTTCCACACTTTTATCTATCAAACGATTTCTATACTTGGTTAAGATGTGAGAACCAATACTAAAAGCGGATTCAGAAGCCAATATAGTAATTGGAATACTTAGCAAGTCACGGGCCATGATTGCAAGTTCAGGAAATCGTTTCCTATTATCCTTCCACCATTCTAGAACATTTAACTTGTTTGAGTTATCAAATTCAAGTGGTTGTTCATCCAAATAAATATCAAGTTAAGATCTTCCTGCTTTTGTGGCAACCTCATTCCTATGCATTTTAATTTCCTAAATGCAATAAAAATGAACAAATTAATATTTATACAAAGCTATCTAGTTACATGTATACAACTAGTTAATTCAATAGGAACTAAAAATACAAAAATAAAACTTACATCAAATAAGATATCATCGAAGTCAAAACCAGATGACTCCTTAGAAGCTGAAGATAAAACCCTTCTAGTTTGTTGTGGAGTGATAGTAATGGTGGTAGATAAGGAATATTGAGAGAAGAAAGCATACATTTGGCTTTTAATCTTTTCTACTTTCAATGCAAAAGTAAATGGATCAATCTTCTTGTAAAAAAATGACAAAGTATCCAACTTAATCCTTGGATCAAGAACTGCTCCAAATGCTAGGACAATGCTATACTTATCCTAATATTTTTCAAATTCCAAAGCCATTTTTTCTGCCATAGCTTTTATTGCAAAGTCACCATCTTTCATTCCATTAAGTAACACACATTAAATCTTCCAAACTTGCAAGAAATATAAGTTGGAAGTAGGGTAAGTTGTGCCAGACATCAAATTAGTAATGTTATAGAATGGTTACAAGAATCTACACATCTTTCCAGCCCTTTTCCATTCTTCCACCGAAGGGCAAACCTTATAATTATCGTTCTTCCAATGCAAGTTGGAAAAAACACGTTGATACTTAAGAGCATTTCGAAGTATCAAATAAGATAAGTTCCAACGTGTAGGGCAATCAGAACTCAACCCACAAGTCTCAACTACCCCAATCTGTTGCTTGCATTGTTTGAATTTTGTCTTTCTACCCTCCGACCCCTTCACATATTTTATGTTCTCCCTAATCTTATGAAGTGCATCATGAGCAACTTTGAATCCCTCTTGAACAATCAAATTCAAAATATGAGCACAACACTACACATGAAAGTATTTCCCATCACATAACAAAGAACTTTCCAGTGCAAGTTGATTTTTCAAACATTGTTGCATAGTATCATTCAAGGATGCATTATCCAAAGTGATTGAAAAAATCTTGTTTTGTATTCCCCGGTGATGCAAAAACTCATTTATTTTCTTAGACATCTCAAAACCAGTATGGGGGGAGGCATGTGACTAACGTTAATAATTTTACTATTTAACCTCTAATTTGAGTCAACAAAATGAGCAGTCAAGCATATGTAACCTTCAGTGTTAATGGAAGTCCACATATTAGAAGTTAAAGATATCCTACTAGGAATCTTACTCATTTCCTTTTTGAGAATTTCTTTCTCTCTTGAATAAACTTTAAAAATATCAGCTACCCCAATATTCCTAGTGATAGGAACAATATCACTATTTGCATAGTACAACAAATCCCAAAGTGAAGGATAATTAGTAAAGTTGAAAGATAAATCACGCCTAATGATCAAATTAGCCAACTTTTCCTGAATCACCAAGTTATCTATCTTTTTAGACCTCAACTTTGCCTGTGTGTCTAACACCATTTGACCAACATCCGCAAACTTAATCTTGGGACACTTCTCAATATGACGATTTAATGTTGAAGTACCATATCTCTTACCACCAATGGTAAACTCATCACCACAACCATTACATTTTCCTTATCTTTTCCATCACTACCTAAACCAATATTGGTGAAAAAATTCCAACAACGAGTAGTTTTTTTAGACTTTTTCTTAGGTGGTTCTTTAACTAACTTGACAGCCTCTTCTTCTTTAGCAATTTCTAAATCAATTTCATCTTCAATTTCATCAACAAAGTTTTCCATTTTAAAATGAAAAAGAAACTTCCTTCTGTACATACCAAACAATATTTACTAATTATAAACATTATTAATTTGACCAATTCAAGAACAATAAATTTACACACTTAGCAGCAAAAAATTATCAATCTCAAAACAATAAATTTACACAATTAACAAATACAAATAAGATAAGTCTAATTCATTCATTACAAATATATCTATTTACATTTTATAAATATAAAATAGACAAAAAAATTCAAAACATGAAATATAATACATCCTTATATGGTGGAAATTGCAATATAATTATGTAACGCCTATACTAGTTGCTCAGGTATCAGTACACCTAATTGGAATGTAATTATGTAATGCCTAAACTAATTGCCTTCTCAATATGGTAGCTGCAGTAACAATATAGCCACAAAAATTCTCCATATAGTAATGCTTATACATACATTAGATGGAAATATAATATAATATACATTAACGCGCGCTATACATGAAATATAGAGTAACGCTTATACAGTGGAATGTGTATCTATACATGAAATAGAATATATCTAAAACTAAAACTGAAATATAGTATTAGTAATAGTAACGCTTATAGTGCAGTCTCTACAATATTTACAAAACTTTTATATATCATAAGAGTGTAACTGATGAGTATCTCATGCTTTATGTATAAGCTCAAGTCTAACCTAATTAACACTATTTAGTGAATGAGATATTTACTCATTTTAAATGAGTTAGACCAAATAGTTTAAATTTAATCAAACTAAAATAAAAACTATCCTCTTGTGGGCTTTCTTTATTTGTGCAATACTATAAGAAATATATTTGGTTTATATTAAATATTAATATTTTATATTTAATATAATATAATGAGCGACATCTAGCAATACATCATTATCTAAATACAAATATCAAAATAACCTATAAGAAATAAACTTTATATGTTTGGTCCTTTTGTCATGATATCTAATTGGGTTCAGGGAATGGTCATTGTCATCATTGTTTGGCCCAATTTATTTTACTTGATACCATAGTAGACATTACTTGAATAAATATCTCATATTTGTTCTTGCCGGCATGGCCATGAATTTCTTTAATTCTCACTTCATCACATGGCCCATAGATATCACTCATGTTACATAGAAGGGACAAATCTCACCTACATCACTCGTATCCCTCTGCATAATTTGTTCACTACGCAATTAAAACATTTAAAATCATATTGTTACAGATGATGTTTGATTGTATTAAAGTAACAAACTCCTTACGTAGGAACCGTAATGACTTTACGTCGAACGACTACATATACCATTATCACATTGAGAATCGCTTATGATACTCATGTAGTGATCTATGCAACATTCTCATGGTAGGTCTATTCAATTCAACACTACTCTGAATGTGTATCCATGTGAAGACTTGATATTATCCATATCTATGATCCGTGAGATCAGATCATCAGTACACTCACGCACTAGTCTTTAACGTATTTATATGTCCCTATATAAACACTTAATTAGGGACAATTTAGGAATAGTTCTTATATTAACCCATTATTCTAGGGACTAAGAAAAACTGTTAAACCATTTTTAAAAATGTCTTATTCAACTAAGGTGATATGTCTTACACACATAGGATTTAGTGCATACTTCCAACAATCTCCCTCTTACACTTAGAGTCAATTATACTTATACCCAATGACTTTAGTTCCCCCATGCTTCTTTTGCGCAAGAGGTTTCATTAGTGGATTCCAAGCATATTTATTGGTATGTGCATAACATATTTTTCATATCTCCCTGACATAGGATTGCCTAAGTATATTCTTAGATCGATACACCTCCTTAGGTTGTTCTATGGATCCATGATCTTCACAGTGGAGACTCATAAGGTCCACAATGTTTGGAATGATTTGGGTCCTTTAAATATAAATTGCCTCCTTTACAATTCAAGACAACAAGATACATAGATTTTTATACTAGAACCAGTGATTGTTTATTGCATTGAATCTTTTAATCATACTAATGCGTGTTTTTCATACTAATATTTGGCAAGTGCACCAATCATCTGTTATGCATGATTTGGTAACCTTTTCCAGTAAATACTGGTAACCTTTTCCATTAAATACTAGTGGTCTATATCTGGAATTTCCTTCGAGGAAGAGGGGACTAAAAGAGGTCATGGATCTTTCTTGAGGTTGTTAAACTTTGTACAAGAAACTAGCTCTGATACCACTTATTACCCAAGTGGTCTCTAAGGAACTCAAGAGGGGGTGAATTGAGTAGTTGAAGACTTACTGCTAACAATTTTGTCTTCTAAAATTATTATGCAGTGACAAGTAATTTAAACAACAATACTTGAAATGTAAAAAGTTAAGGGATAGAAAAGTGTAAACTTGATTTTTATACTAGTTCAGCCAACACCTGCCTATGTCCAATCCTCAAGAACCCATCCCTTGATATTTCCACTAATCAAATCTTTGATTACAGTACAATGGGTATACTCCATCCCAATTACATACACCCTTGGGATGCTTCACCCAAGTATAGAACCCTCAGAGATACTTCATTTTGAGTACCAATAACAATTTAGGGATATCTATCACTAAGCAATCAAAACAAGATAACAATAGAATCTTTCTTTTAAGAGTAGAATAAACAACTTAAAGCACTCTATGATTTAACTCAATATTAAGATAATGGCCATTGAAAGGTTATTATAGATAGAATAATGTAAGAATGATTTTTCTAAGTTATATTGTAAAATGCCTGAAATCATCTTAATTTATAGGCTTTCAAGAGATGCTTTGAAAAGGTATCATTTCAAATGGCTGTGTCTTTTGAACCAGATTGATTTTCAAAGGATATATTATTTCATGGAGTTTGAAATAAAAAGTCATATCTTTTCCTACAAAAAACGTGAACAAATGCATTCCTGGAAGTGTGGTAATCGATTACTGTAGTTAATAATTTGAATGTCGACGTTTATTGGTAATTGATTAATCTTGTGTTGTAATCGATTACTTTTTGTTTTGTAATCGATTCTTGTTATTTTGTAATCGATTACTGGGTATCATAAAATTTACTTTTGCATGCTGAGTTGAGTTCATTTGATGCCTTTATGCATATGTGTTTACAATATTTTACGGCCATGATCTTAGTATTGTGAGTAAACCTTACATATTTTTCATGACTTATTATTTTCTTGAATCGGTTGCTTGAATCTGTAAGTCTTCAAGTGCTATGATTATTTGTTTCTTGATTCATTCATGTTGTTGATATCAAAACCTTAGATCATCACAATTACAAGTCTTCAAAGGTTCACCAAGCTAGCAGGGAAAAACTTTGAACGCGAAAATTTGGTTAGTACAAGAAATATTTAAACAAAAAGAAAACACTCTAAGCTCACAAGGTGTTTACACTCGGCCAACTCTTTATCCACTTGAAGTGTCTTAGAGCCATCCGCTAGTCAAATCTCAATCACCTCAAAATACTACCCAAAGGTAAAGTCTCACTTGAACTAATCTCAAAGAAACTAATAAAGCAAAATACTCTAAAGACAAAACTAGAGATTAAAAAGACAAAAAAGAAAAGCACAATTAGAAAGCTAAACCAAAGGATTAAGAATATGACAAACAAGAGAATGTGACAAGCAATAAAAGGGGCAAAGAAGGAAGGTATACACAAGAATAAAAGTGAAATGTGACAAACTTAAAGTCAAAGAAGACAAACTAAAAATAAATGTAACAACAAAGTAGGCACACAAAGGGCAAACTAGAAACTCTAGAATGCAAGCAACTATATAATTATTTTGTAACAACTACACAACTCTTTTTTTTCTTTGTCAAAATGTGAACAAACAAGGAAAAAGAAACACTTTAGGTGCTGCACTAAACAAATACAAGGTGCTGGAACTTTTTTTTGTAGAGGTACACACACTTTTAATTCACAATTTTGCTTAGAAAGGACCTAAAATTTTGCACAAATGGAAGGACCTTTCAAGCTTTTTCTTTCTTTCAACTTTTTATACTTTTTTATACTTCTCCTATGTTTTTATTATATTTTACTGCACTAAAAAGAAAGGAAAATTTGCCTCAAAGATGTCTCACAAAAGTGTACAAAAACAACAACAAAAGATGGCAACAAGTGGTGTTTAAGCTAGCATCTTGTTCTAACACTTCTTATGGATGGAAGACATGGATTAATGACATTAAATGCAATTATATGACATGAAAAACAACATGCAAAAGAGTACCTAATAGGTGCTGGAAATTGAAAATAAAAACTAGATAAAGTCCTAGGAAACACTAACAATCCTACAAGTTTATAAGCTACAAATTCCACCTAAAAATGAGATGGATGAAGACACTATATGGAGCTTGTGAGACACTTTACAAGATATAAATAAAGTGTCTAGAAATTCAGCAACTAAAACCCAAGAAAAATGCAAAGAAAAACCTAGAAACACAAGGAACAAGCTCCAAAATTCAAGCCTACAACACTAAAGGCTCTAAACACTAAAACATTTCAACAAACCCATGACATACGCTATTAGATACACACGGTTTCACATAAGTCTACAACTAAAAACAAGATGCTAAGAAACAACACAAAAAGTCAAGAAAATAGAGGTTTCTTCCACAACAAGCAACCAAAGTCAACAAGTTTGGCCTAAAAACTTTTTTGCACAAAACTTAACCAAACTTATAGGTTATGCTTGAAACATGTACAATGGCAATAGTTATGAAGAAAGTTTGCAAAATTCAAAGGCAACAAGTGTAGATCTAAAATCCAAGATTTGACAATTTTTGAGTTTTTCTTAGATTTTCACATATGATATGACAAATGAAAGTTAATGAATAGTAGAATAAGGTTATGAGACCAGAATTTCAAAATTAGAAATGAAATGAACTAGATCTAAAAAAAGAAAACAAGAGTTAAGCCTTAATGATACCAATTGATGTAGTATTTACCTTGAAATCCTTGGATTTTGGATTTCCTCTAGGTTTTTCCTCATAAATCCTCTCATTTCTGTCATGTTAGTGGTTCGGCCAACACCTCAAAAATTCAAATTCAAGAGCATTTCAAGTGTTCAAAGTGGAATATGGCTTAGATCTAGAAGATAAATCAAGAGAAGATCCAAACTCCTTAAGGATTTTAAGGCAAATCTTACATCAACGGCCTAGTTATGCTTGCTCCCACAGTGGTGGTTCTCATTGGCAGAACTCAATCCCAACATGAATGCATCGTAGTTTTGGGGCATAACTTGAGCTACGAGACTCCAATTAAGGTAAATCTAGTTTGTATACCTACATAACTCAATTACCTAAAACTTTGATGAAGATAAGAAAGACTAATTCTTTCTAGATTTAGTCCTATGAAGCAATATGCAACTGCTATATAGAGAGAAATTTTAGCATTGATATACTGAAGTAGTTTATGCATAACTTAAGCTACAGAACTGATATTGAAGTCAATCTAATTTATAAATGTCTGTAACTCAATTATCTATAACTTTGATGAAGGGAGTAAAAGCTAATTCCTATCACATACATGATTGAGCGACCTTTTTTAGGCCATTTTGTAGAAATTCAGCAGCATTATGCAAAATTTATGCAGAAAATTGGTCTCAGCCAACTCCCACACACCCTAACTTATTCATTTGACCTTTGAATGCCACCAAATTTTAATACAAGCTTATTAGTACAAATTATGACTTGTAGTCACTAACCACACCTAAAAATTCCCAAAAACAAGGGAGATATGTGGAAAATGTATTTAGGTAATTTAAGGCCATTTCTATCAACTAAACCACTCAAATCTCATTTAATTTGGACCAAACCAATACTCACATATTTCAAATACTATATGAAGGCTATCAAACTTATCCGAAGGTTCCAAACCTCACAGATTAAAATCTAGCCTATCTAATTCCTAATTCATGCTTAATTCTCACAATTTGACATACCAAGTAATCTAAATTCAATACCATAATGCATTTCTAATTTTTGAATCCATCCTATATGCATCATACCATTTTCATAATTTGCCCATAATGCAATTCCCATATTAACATCATGACATAGATCAATCCATGATCATATCAAACTTAAATCATCAACCTTTATCAAAAATATAATTACACATATAGGTATCAAAACAAATACTAAACCTCTGGTGAGGTTATTATATACATACCCACTATACACAAATACATAACATGTATCAAAAAAGTTGGCTAAGGCATATAACCTCAAAAACTGTACAATCATATATATACTAATCCTTCTTAAGGATTGACATAACATCCACAATGGTAATTCACCATTCTTCTCCTCATTCCAAATTCACTAATATAAAAATATTAAATGGTGAGCATATACATATTAAATGACAAATACCACCACTAAAAAAACAACTGTTAGCGACGGACGTAATTGGTCGCTATTTAATGGAATTCCCGTCGCTAACACCATTAGCGACGACATCGCAGACGGAAAAGGGGACGCCGCTAAAACCCTCGTCGAAAACACCTCAGCGACCACATACACACCGTCGCTAAATTATTGACGGCGTTAGGCCGTCGCTAAATTCGTCTCTGCCCCATAACTCCAGCCGTCGCTAAGTGTTGCCATACAGCGACCTCGAGGCCCCGTCGCTAATAACAGCCAACAGTGACCACAGTATGCCGTCGCTATTTTACTTGAGACAGCGACCATGACATTCCGTCGCTAGTGGTTGCGATGTAGCGACGCCTAAGTCCGTCGCTAGTGGTTGCAAGGTAGCGACCACAATGTCCGTCGCTAGTGGTTGCCAGGTAGCGACCACAACGTCCGTCGCTAGTGGTTGCCAGGTAGCGACCACAACGTCCGTCGCTAGTGTTAATAAGTCCGCGACGGACACGAGCCGTCGCTAACGAGAGTTTTTAAATTTTTTTAAATATTGACTGGTTTTGTTAATTTAGCTTTAAAAATATCTTAATATTTTGTATTTTGTATTGGCTGATAAAATTTTATAATTAAATTAAAATAATTTTTTTGAAGTAGTGAATTATTATTAAAAACAAAATAATATATTAAATTAATTTATGAAATAGGTTGAATTATTAATGATAGGTAGAATAAGGCTTTGTGATTTGAATGTAATTACCAATAAATATTGACATAATAAATAAAGAATGACAAAATAAATACTGAATGAAAATATAACATAACTAAAAATCAAATATACAAATGTGTATAAATAAAAGAACTACAATCAAGGTGGTGGGGGATCCTGGGGTGGTGGTGGGGGCGCCTGGGAAGTGGGGGGAGGTAGCCTCGCCATCAACTGCATCAGTAGCTCCTGCTGCTGAGCAAGTTGCCGACGAGTCTCGGCGTGCTGCTCCTCGGCCCGCTGTCGGTCCGCCTCGGCCTTCTGTCGGTCCGCCTCGTGCCGCTCCAACAGCAACTGCCTCTGACGTCGCTCCTCCTGTAGCTCATCGTTCAGGTTTTGAATTACCTGAATGACCTCAGTCGGAAGACCAGAGGAAGACGAAGAGGAAGGGGTCTTCCCCTTTTTCGCCAGCTGCGTGCCGACGCCACCCAATCCAAACACCCTCCCTTTCTTGTTCACACCGCCAACAGCCTCCATATAGATGGCGTTGTCGTCAGAACAAGATAGGGTGGGAGGAACCTCCCCTTCAGGGGTGGAAGCCACCAGGTCCGCCTCCTTCTCGGCCCTCCTGGCCTGATACGCCTCCTGTAAATTCAAAAACAACGATAGGATTAGTAAGCTGATTTGTAAGTAAATTAAAAGCATGTGTCAGTTAAAAGTAAATACCGCTAGCTCCGTAGTCTTCTGGTTTACCCATGCACCGGCTTTGTTCTTCTTGGTCATTTGCATGACCTCAAACAAAGAAGGCTCCCGGTGCTCCCTCAGCTCCTGTGGTGGACAAAAAACATTGAGATTATTATTTGTAAACATGTAAGACGAACCATAATAGAAATGTTTAACATAAATATACTTACAAATCTTTTCTTGTGCTCGAGGGTTGAAATGCTACCCCCAGTGTAAACCGAGGCTGCAGCATCGGCGGCTCTGTTGGCCCTATTCCGAGCACTCGCCTGCTGGAATGGGACCCCGCCCCACTTCTGGACCATCCCGTCCCAATGGTCCTCCGGGATCCAACGAGGGCGCTCACCCTTGTCCCTCACCTTCCAAAGGGTACTCTTGATGATTTTGGAGGTCTTTGTGGCAAAGACCTTCCTAATCTCATCAATCATACCCTCCGCCCACTGGTAATCACGCTGTAAAATGAATTGAGAAATCAAAATTATGTTTACGGGTGTATTTTACAAATCAAGTCACAATAAATGAGCTAGGAACTTACCGAGAAGGTGTCAAACCACCTATCTTGCACAACCTTCCCAGCATCTGTCCAAGATATATATGGACCATCCCACTGGGCCTTCAAAACCTTAGTAATCGCTTTGGTAGTGCGACTACTATCAACAAAGCTGTAATGACAACAATTATGTTAGGAGTAAAACAACACACAATCTAGGGAGACACCCAAAATTTCGGCAGAGTCTCCCCTGTAAATGTAACATTTCCAAGTTTAAATAGTTACCCTGTTACAAACAGAAGAGTGCCCAGTACAATTCAATCTATACAAGTACTAATTAAAGTAAGCAACAATAAACCAACAAGTCTTTCAACTAAACCCTAATATAAAGTATCATACAAATAACATAAAAGTATATGAAATTTAGTCACTTACTCGTCTCCGGCCGGCACGGGTACCAACATGGGCAGAGGGGATGCCGGAGGTAGGGTCGCCTGATGGCCATGGTCCTCCAAGCCACCAACTCCAGGAGTCTGCTCTGGGGTGGTCAGCTGTGGGGGTGATGGGGTTGTCTGCTGTGGTGGTGGTGATGGAGTGGTCTGCTGGAGTGGTGATGGAGTGGTCTGCTGTGGTGGTGGTGATGGAGTGGTCTGCTGTAATGGGGATGGAGTGGTCCGCTGTGGTGGTGACGGAGTGGTCTGCTGCCCTGGGGTTTGCATCCCCAGACGGGAAGCCGGGGTCCTGGACCTACCACCCCTACTGAAGGGCAGTCGACGTCCCGTCATCTGTGGATAAAATCATGAAAAGAAAGGTTAGTCTCAGGATATATATAAACCTATGTATATATGTTTAACAACTACATACTCTGTGTCTGTTTCAGTTTTAAATTCCCTCTCAGTTTCAGTGTCACTGTGGTTATCTGTTTGAACAAGTTCATCAGTACCCAAATCAGCCCTAGACCGTTTTGATCGAGAGACAAGGTCTTTGTCAATGTGTTCACCCCCCGTAGTGGCGAGTGTCTCATCCATTATGACTGGATCAATGTTGAACAACAAAGAGGCATCGTTGAGCTCGTGTGGTGCAAGCTGATAAGCGTCATCCACCTCCTCGGAGACATTGTCAGTGATCTGACTTCGGGCCTTGGCCTTGATTACTGCATACCAGTCCCGATGTCCTCCCGGGAAGTCGGTGTAATAAACCTGCTCAGCTTGTTGGGCAAAAATGAAGGGATCAAACCCTTTATATCTACCATTCTTCTTGACCTCAACTAAGCCGTAGTTGTTGTCAACCTTTGTTCCAACACCGATTGTGTTGTCGAACTAATCACATTTGAATAGAACAATATCTCTTCTTAGTCGTCCAGAGAATGAAACTTCAACAATCTCCGTCAGCACTCCATAAAAGTCTTCTTCCAACTGACCGGCGGTGCCTTTAACACAAACCCCGTAGTTATGGGTGCGCATCCCTTCACTCCATTGAAGAATATTAAACTTGTAGCCATTTACGTAGTAAATAGGCCATTTTTTAACAGTCTTCACCGGCCCCCAAGAAAGGGCTTGGAGTAAAGAATCTTCAATATGGTTGTTAGGGTCTTGTATCTATGTACAACATAAGAAGTAGGTCATTGTTACCATATTGACGGGAGTTAGAAGCAAATAGGCTTAAAAACACTTGGTATACGGGTCTTACATGTTGCGCGAACCAACCAACGAACTTGGATGACACCTCACTATGAATTTGGTCATCAGTTAAATCATTTTGCTCAAGTTTTAGAATATCTGTGTATAAGCTATTGAAAGAAACAAATAAGTTTAATATAAAAGCTACGTTAAGAATGTATAATATAACTTCTATGACTTACTCAATAAAGGGTTCCACTTCTGGGCAATTGAGAAGAATGTACAAGTGAGCCGCCTTTCGATCTTTCTCATCAATGTAACATTTTGTGAGTCTGCCCCCCGGGTGACCAGGATAGTTGAAAATCGACGTTTGTTCATCAAACCTTGTGCGGCTGGCTACACCAAGATTGCGGGGAATTCTACTCATTCTAGTTTCTATCTCCGTTGGAAAATAGAAAGAAGCAAAGGTTGTCATTTCTTCGACTAAGTATGCCTCACAAATTGAAGCTTCAACGCAGGCTTTGTTCGACACTTTATCTTTTAAAGAGCGTAAGAATCTTCAACATCATTAACAAGGTGGTGTTAAGTTAGAAAATACTATTATAAGCATGACATTAGCGAGTAAATTAAAGAGTTCACCAAGCATTCAGTGTGCATCACATCAATGTTGTGTCTTAACAACAAGTCTTTCCAATATGGCAAATCCCACAACACACTCTGCTTCACCCAGTGGTGTTCCTTACCGTAACCCGCAAACTCCTTAACACTCTTGTCCCAGATGTAAGGATACTCTTCGACCCTCTGCCAAACCCGTGCACCAGATAACCTACGGGGTGGAGGTTCATTGACAACCTTGTTTTTCTTAAAAGCGGTTTTGTTCCTCCTAAACGGGTGATCCAACGGTAGAAACTTTCTATGACAGTCAAAGAAACTTGTCTTGCCACTAACAGGGAGTGATTCCCCCCGGTATGTTCCATGCATACAGGGCAAGCAAGCTTCCCAGACGTGGACCATCCAGAAAGCATACCATAGGCCGGGAAGTCGTTAATAGTCCACATCAAAACAGCACGCATCATAAAGTTGTTCTTCAAAGACGCATCGTATGTCATTACCCCGACATCCCATAACTGTGATAACTCTTCAACCAACGGTTACAAAAACACGTCTATGTTCGCCTTTGGATTTTTGGGTCCTGGAACCAGTACAGATAGAAACATGACCTCCCTCTTCATACACATATCAGGAGGCAGATTGTATGGGGTCAGGATGACTGGCCAACAAGAGTAAGCTCTTCCGTATTGACCGAACGGGTTAAACCCATCAGTACATAAGCCAAGTCTTACATTGCGTGGCTCGCCAGAAAAGTCCGGATATAGCTCATCCAAACACTTCCATGCTTTCCCGTCGGAAGGATGGCAAAGAAACCCCTCTTGTGTTCGGTTCAGAGCATGCCAACGCATGTGTTTTGCCGTGGACAATGAGGCATACAGGCGTTGAAGACGCGGTGTTATAGGGAAGTACCACATTTTCTTCCTGGCCGTCCGGGTTACCTTCCCTCTCCTTTTAACGATCTTGTAGCGTTCCTCATTACAATGCAAACATTTTGTGACACTTTCGTCTGCAAACTCATTTCTGAACAGCATACATCCACCAACACAACACTCTATCTTCACACAACCCAACCCCAAGTTTGCCACTTGTTTCTTAGCACGGTACAGGTTTGCTGGCATTCTGTGATTACTAGGCATGGTGGAACCCATCAGACTGACCATCCTATCAAAACAACCTCCAGAAAGATTATAATCTGCCTTTAGGCTTAAAGCAGCTAGGGAGGCGGATAACTCAGTGTGACTGTTGCACCCGTCCCACAATGGAGTCTGAGCCGCCGCCAACAAATCATAAAATCTCTTCACCTGATGGGTCCCCATGACCTGATTGGTCATTATGTTCCAGCACACGTCCGGTGGAGGGTCCAACATGATCCATCACCATTTGTTCTATGTTGTTGTACGTATCCCTGTTTCCTCCAACCTCGTAGTAAGACTGTTGCACGGTTACGTCTGATGGTCTACGCGGTAACTGCTCACCATGGTTGTACCAGCAGTGGTATGTTTCCATGAACCCTTTCTCAGTTAGGTGGCACATGACATCATCCGCGTATTCAAAACTCATGCATTTACACCTTGAGCACGGACAACGGATCTTCTCAGTCACTTCAAATCCAGGCGTGTTTGCCGTAGCGAACAGGATGAACTCCAACAGCCCCGTCATAAACTCCTCAGTCACTCGCCGATTGCGATCTAGTCGGTTGTACATCCATCGCCGATTTGCCGGTACCTCCATTTATAATATCTAACAAGCACGATTTCTATTACGTTACACGTTTAAATTGTTATTTAACTATCGGTTGTGAATCACTCTATCTCTTTGATGTTGCAAATTGGTGGGGCCCTATCCCATTCAGGATGAATATGCAACCATCCGTAACCCATCCCATAATTGTATGTCGTCTATCTTGAGTTGAATGAATGTTCATTTGAAATTTCGGCAGCATTTTGCATTGGTCCCCGAGTACACAGAGATACGTACGGTATGAAACACCACACGCAGACATGCACCCTGGGGACAATACGAAACACCATAACCGAAATTTCAAATGAACATTCATTCAACTTCTCAAGATAGACGACATACAACATTGATGGGTTACGCCCTACAGGTTACAAATTCAAACCAAACTGTCCAACCGGGACAATTCAAGCTCCAACACAACACGGTACATCGACCGGTTGTTTTGAAACTTGAACGGGAATCTAATGGGTACACACACGACTAAACCCTACATTATTAACGTTGTGTTTCATTTTTTAAGTTCCCTAAGAAAGGGAGCCTGCCGAAATTTTGGCAGAGTCTCCCCTGTAAACTAGACATTTCCTAAATTTACAAATGGCCTGTTACATATAGAAAACTACCCAGTATAGATAAATAAACATATCATACGCATTGTATATGATATTCACAGTTATGAACATAAAATCATGTTATCAATATATAAAATCAACCGCTAATGAGCTCTGCTCTCCACTAACAAACAACATTACACATGCATCGTAAATCATGTTATCAGCACACAAAACCAATGCCTAATGAGCTCTGCTCTCCACTAACAAACAACATTACACATGCATAAAAAATCATGTTATCAGCACACAAAATCACTGCCTAATGAGCTCAGCTCTCCACTAACAAACAACAATCAACATACATACACTTCAACACATACAACAGACATAGCCGGATAAGTTAGCGTTAGGGGATTACCTGGGAATGAGAGATAGCGATGAAGACAAAGCTGATGAGGGTCGAACACGAACCACACGTAAGGTGTCTTGGTCTGCATGACAAACTCTAGTTAGAATGGAAATTGAGTCATCAAAAGAACAAGTTTTATTGGCCTTTGCTAATCATACATTTTCAATGAACTTTAGCAAGGTTGTCAGACTCGAGAGTCTACCAAGACTCGTTTTGGCTAGGTAGACTCGACTCGCTAACTCGACTCGTAAACTCGTAAGAGTTTACGAGTTTACCTCATGCTAAAAATTGTATCAAATTAATATTAGGCATGCATCCAAACAATATATAACATACTAAAAACGTTAAAAAATAAATAAACGCTTCTACCAGCGGGTATGACTAACATATTACCTACACACGTCACGTTGCATTGCTATTAAACTAGTCACTAAATTCTGGTGGAGACCAAAGAGTGTAGAGAAACAATTGAGGAAACAAGGAGTTAGAGGCAATTCATACAAGCTTTTGTATTTTAAAAGAGTTAATTTTTGAGGAGGAGGATGATCATGGCCCGTGGGTTTTGGGATGGAGGAGGGTTTTGGGATTTGGACATTTCCACTCCTAAGACGCTTGATGGGTTGGCATGTCCTGTTCCTGGAGACCCTCTCCCTTTGAGTTTGTCCCGTGGCACAAAGCTTTCCAGACCCCGACAGCTCCATTTCATGCACGCCCCTCTCATTCCTTCCTACTCCATTCTCCATGGCCTCTCTCTCCACCGTGTCCTCTCCCTCCCCCTCCTCCATGTCTGGCAAGTCTCTCTCTTCCATCTTCTTACCTCTGCTTTTGTTGCCTGACCATGTCTCTGCTCTGAAACTTTTTCAGGTTTCTATTTTTAAATGGTCAGTTCAATTTGCAGAGATTTGTTTCCTTTGTTAAGATTGAACCCAAAAAGCCTAAGGGCCTTTCCTCTTGGTTAAAAACCATTGGGAGACATCTGCAGAAGAAATCACTGTATGCCCTCCGCTTCTTCTCTGAGTTACAGTTGACGCCGGATGATATTTTACTTTTAGGCTTAGATGCATATGGCTATAGTGATCAGCGTCGTGCAAAAGCAGCCCTACATCTTAAGGCAAGTGTCAATATGTATCCTCTTAGGAATTTCTAAGTTTTACGGCCCTGCAGGTTAGACTTTGTGGACTAGTAACACTTGAAAGGAGGGATATATATACCTACATTAAATCTAGTGAACTAATGTTTTATGTGGAATTTATGATTAATTTTAGGTTACCCTTTAGCCTTAGTTGTCAGATTCAAGGGGCAAGGAAAGTAATTTGCAGCAGATTGGATTAGAACCCAGAGGGCTATAGGCAAGGTAGTTAAAATCCTGATTTTAATCGGAAAAATCCCGATTCTACGATTTTGGGTTGGGCTATTAAACATTCCAAATTTAACAATGACTATTAATGCATCACTAGTTCACAAAAACAGAGTGGAATTGCACACACAGTATTATAGGTCTGATACTGTCTATAGATTTTCTTATTTATATTTAGTCCAACTAAGCTTCAGAATCTCCCCACTTATCTGTTGTATATATGGTTGTTTGTGTTTAACCAATTTGGACTTTTTATTGTATGTGTTGTGTGGTAGTTTGTAGAATGAATCCAAATGAATCCAAACTCTCAACATTGGAAAACAATGTTTTTTTTCATATAGCCATTCATTCCATAATGAATGATACATGATGCTGATAACATTTTGAACAGATTTACAAAGGTTTCATGGTCCCAGGGCCCAGGCAAATTAGATAAATAGACCAGCAAAGTTATATTATTAATGCATATGCACAAAAACTCTCACATATCATCTGTACAATACCCTAGTCTTTCTTAAACTCAAATAATATACTCCTAAAATAATGGTACCCCAGCCAGAGTTATGTTTTCCTTTGATGCATTTGCTTCAACGAAAGTGGTTAGAAGTCCTAGGAAATATTTGCGCTAAAGTTATTTTTGTGGGATGATGTCACGGTTTCTTTAGGAATTTTTTTTAGCAGACATGAAGGGGAAAAAGAGTGTTCTTTTATGTTAATGCTATTGGTAGCCCAATTCTGCTTTGTTTTGTTGCTGCGTTCAGACTTTAGAGAGAATATAATATTCTCCTTGACAAACCTTTTCTTTATTCCATTTCTTATGAAACTTTTGCTTCTATTGGAAAAAGTAGGTCTAAGACGTAAAATCACCTGCTTAAGAAAATTTGTTAGCTTCTTCACTTCATCCTTCTCTTGAATTAGTTCCCCTTCCCTTTGAGTTAGCTGAACTGCTAGAGCCTCAACCTGCAGAATGTACATAATAAATAACAGTTGAGTATAATCACAATCACAAATAAACTGGTGCAACAATTACTACAACAATGAATCCATTACATTAATCACGAGAAAATGAAAATTCTAAGACAAACTATCCCAGTTTGTTGTTCAAAATCGCTTTCCACTCACTCTCCCCTCATCCCTCCCTAATATGATCACACCCTCTCTCCCCACTTTGTGAGGGTGTGTGTGTTTATTCTGATCTATCTTGACAGAAGAAAAAGGATGTCAAAGTACAGTTGCTCTGGAATCACGTTGCATATTCGTTGATGCAAGTGGAACTCCTTTAGAAACACAAACACCAAGAGGAGGATACTTAGATGTATAATTTGTTGGAAATTTTACTTATTTGTTGGAAAATCAAATCTCTTCGATCTTAATATGTGTTAATTTCCATAGTTTTTAATAGAATTTAGATGATATTTCATCAAACAAAACAACAACTACAAGACCAGAGGTTGCAATACTGAACAAAGAAACACATGAAAGGCACAGACTGGTTGCATTATTAGACAAAGAAACACATGTAATGTATGGCACACATTTCTCTCTAAAAACACAAAGGATAATGAACACAAGCTTTACAAGTTTGTTACCTGTTTGCTACACCTGATGGCAGACTTAGGGGACTTCCGAACAGAGACAGAGGGGGACACAGCTCCAAGCCAGGGACGGCACACAGGGAGGGAGGTCGACGGCTGGAGGAAGAAGGGAGGAAGGGAGGGAGGTCGACGGCTGGAGGGAGGCTGACAGAGGGAGGGACGGAGCCTCGAACGGCCACAACTTCCAACGGAGAGGGTCACCGTCGTTTGTGAGGGGGAGACGGAGGTTTGGAGCTTCGTCAGACAGGTCGTGGTGGTTTGGTGGTTCCTGAGGCGCAGAGAGGGAAAAAAAAGGGATGGACGGGGATTGACGGAGGGGGAGACGGCTGAGAGGGGCAAGGGAGCGGTAGGGCAAATGAGAGGGAAAGGGTTTGCTCGAAGATACATTAAAAACTTAGCGACGGCTCGAACCCGTCGCTAATAACGTCACTACAATTAAAATCCCTAGCGACGACAAGAGAAATCCGTCACTAATGTCCTAAAAAGTCGCGACGGGGCAACCCTACCGTCACTACCTTCCCTTCTTAAAAGTGAAAACATGGAGGGAAGACGAAACCATAGCGACGGAAAACGAATCCCGTCACTAATCTCCTGAATTAGCGACGGGTCTCCCCACCGTCACTAACTTCCCTTCTTAAAACTGGAGGGAAGACGAAAATAATAGCGACCGAACACAAAATTCGTCACTACTCTCCTGAATATTAGCAACGGTAGGACAACTCCGTCACTAGTCTCCTGAATATTAGCGACGGGTTCTTCCTACCGTCGCTACCACCCTTTCTTAAATTAAGATAAGGTCAAAATAATAGCGACGACTGGTGGAACCGTCACTAGTACAAAACATAGCGACGCCGTTTAGCCGTCGCTAATGTTTGGCGCCAACAAAATAACATGGAGGGAAAACAAAAAAGGAGGATCTGAGAATATAGCGACCGTAGTAGCGACGGTGTTTGTATTTTTTAGCGACCGATTCCGCTTTTGGTCGCTAAATGCGTCGCTAAAACCTTTTTGGTCGCTGTTTATTTAAAACGGTCGCTAAAACGGTCGCTACTTAGCGACGGTAGTTGTTGGTCGCTAACTAGAGGTAGCTGTTTAGGGTTTTTTTAGTAGTGTACAAAACTAGATTTATCTTACAATATATCTATATAATCATCCAACTCATCAATCACATTACATAATCATACTTAACCATTCTTCATCATAATTCATTAATTGTCATTTAACATATTCATATATCATCACATTAACACAGATGTATCAACCACAATCATAATAATCATCAATGGCTTCCCAACAACATCTCAATCTTAATCATTATATACTAATGTATATGCATATGAATCTGACTCTGTTGATGGGATAGATATTGCAGTATTAAAATTTTCTTAACATATATCAATAGACCTTTTTATCGGTACCAAACTACTCACCCATTTACAATACTAGTTACTCTAAGTGACTGCAGCACCTTAACTCAAGGTGTTGCAGGCCGGCTTTAGAGTCCCACTCTAAAGCAGCTGTAGAATCCCAAGAAACCATCACAAGGTTACCATCAGGTCGCCCTTCCATCTAACTCGGCATCACAGACACCCTATAATCCTATGAGCGTCTTATGTAAATGTTATGCCACAACATCCATGATTCATTATCAGACCTCCTGATTACCATCACCAAGGGTCACCACTTGGTTACCATCACCATGGGTTCATAATTAAGTTATTCCATCAAAGCATAACATGTAATTCAACTAAACATAATTAATGCATTCTTCATCTAATCAAAATCTTATATTCATCATCAAGCATCATTGCTTTTCATTTGTAGCCTCATGCATTATTTTCAATAATCAACATCAAGGATCGTATTCATCATTTTCAGTCATCACAACCAATTACGTTCCAATGTAATTTTCAATAAACAATTCATAATGGGGATTTCCAAACAACATTATTTCATATCATTATCATGTTTTGATCATAATCAACATCAAACATAACCAATAATATATTTAATTATACAAATCCCTAACAATTCATAATTCATGTATTTAAAATATAATGTTCACCTTACCTGGAATCGACGGTTCCAATTCTGAAATCATGTTTCGACCTCGTTTTGGAATCAAACCTACGTCAAATATAAACCGACAACTCTACGATCAATGATCCATTCACTAAACCCATGGTATTTAATTGATTTCTAGCTGCCCGGGAATTTAAAACCTTATAATACTATCAATTTAACAAAAGGACTGAGGTTTGGAAGTTTCAACTTATCGAACGGTTGCCGACGGGTTCCGAAACGCTAGTTTACAAGGTCCTAAAGTTGCCCAACACTTAAAACTTGTTTATAACCATGGAATTTGAGAAACTTTAGAATCAGAATCATAGAATTGAACTAATTTAAGTAATGGGTCCTTAAAGCTCACCTTAACAATGGAAATTTATAGAATTCTAATTCCTTCATAAGTCCTAACGCTGCCCATACTCTTAATTGGTTCTAGAGCAACCTAAAATTCATGAATTTGAAGAAATTAAAGAGTGGGACACAAGGCATAGAACCAAACCAAAAATGGGTTCTTGGATTTCACCTTACAATTGCAACGGAGAGACCTCAAGCCTTTGGTTCCTTGTTTACGCGTGAAAATGAGAAGAAGATGGAGATCTTAAAGCTTGCCTTGCTTTAATGGAAAAATAAACGAATGGCGAAAGTGGTAGGGATGTTGTTGTCACAGATGAGAAGGAGAGGAAGCTTGATTTCTCTTTTCTTTCCTTGCTCATAAGATGGAGAGAATGAAAGTAAGAAGAGTTGGTTTTTAGTTTAAGTCATTAAGGGTAAAACGGTCCTTTTGCTCATTTGATTAATTTCTGAAACTAATCTGGTAACTTTAAGTTACCTAAAACTTAACCAAATTAATTCCAAAAATTAACATACCCTTTTTAAATTAAATTAACATTCCCAACTAATTATTTGATTAATAAAAATTAATCAATAATTAAAAATTAGGATGTTAACTAATTGAACTTTATTTCGTATGTATAATAATTTTAATTTTAATATCCATAATCTAAGATAAAACTTCCATTAAATAATCAGATTATCAAACAACGTTACCTACTTTACAAAATTTTGTTAAACAATAATAACCTTTCAAATTGAAAGGGGAAATAATGGCACACTCATGGATTTGGATTCTCTATAGTGAACTACATTGTACAATTCATTCTGAAGACTTTTAACATCAATTATTCATTAACTAGTGTAAAGCATATATGTTTTTTACATCGATTTTTAAAATAACTAGTGTAAAAAAATTATATTTTTACATTGGGTTTTTCAAATAACAAATTTTAAAAGTACTTTCTACACTAGTTATTTTAAAAATTAGTGTAAAATATATATTTTTTACATCTGTTGGAGAGCAACCGGTGTTAAAAGTCCTCCAAATGAACTTCACGATATAGTTCACTATAGAAGATCCAAATCCCTCACTCATATACTTTTATATTATAAAGATATCTCTATTAATTAAACTTTCTCATTCAATAGCAATGGAATATAAGATGCACTTCTCTTTATTAATATTAAAGGTCATTATTGAAAGTATAACAAAATTAAATAATAAATTTAACTAAAATATATTTTTTAATACGTTTGTGAAGTTAAATAATGAACGAAGGGAAGTACATGATTACGATAGTCTTAAATTTTGTTCACGTGACTTAAGAGTAGAAAATAACACATAGAATTTCCATTTGGCTAACTTTAGCCGACAATAATGTGAGGTTTAAAATTGAAAGTCATCATTGCATTATTGTCAAGATAATTTAAAATCATATAATAATTTTTCATATTAATTTAAAAACAAGATAATTATGGACTAAATTTATGGGTAACTACCAATGGGTTGGTACAAGTGGTAAGCAACTTGGTATCACTTAAGTAAGATCTTAGGTTTAAGACCTTGTGTATACAAAAATCCCCATTAGGAGTCTTACCTACCTTACTTGACATATTCAGGTACGTGACTTAGGGAGAATTAATAGGATTACTCCCAAAGGGAGATACTTATGGATTAATTTCACGCTCAATCCCCAACCAAACTCTTGTAACTCAGCTCGAAGTCGTGCTACCTCTAAGTCTATGCATTCTGAGGAAGCGTTAGTGGTAGAGGAAAGAGGTTACGTCATCGACGAAGAGGTTACTTCAAAGCTGGAAAATATTAAAAGACAATATAATAATTATAAACATTAACAAATGATAATTAAAAGTAACTTACTAGCCACTTGGAAGTGTAGTTGAATTGCCTTTGTCAGCTTTGAAGTAGTTTTTTTCTTCAAAATGAATGTACAACTTCAATATTTTCCATTCACAAAATTAAAAAATATTAAATATTAAAAACACAAACTTAAATTATAAAGTACTTACCTTTTTGTAAGGGTAAGAACGTTCTTCCCAAAGGCGTTTTTCACTGTAGTAGGCCCATCACGAGTACGGACCCTCAGAATACTAAGAATGTCAGAAGGACTAGTGCCTGGGTCCCCAACTCCATTCTCAGAAACAAGCGGTTGATGTATGTAATCTTCCCACCACTTCTAAACACCACCACCATCTAAGTTGTAGTTAGAGATCTTAACTAGCTTATTATCAGTGTCGACATCCTTGTGGGGAGTGGTCCTCCATCAGGTGTCTTCATCATATAGATGGCAGGCTCAGGACGCATGTCTTTAATGCTAACAATAGTTATTTGCGACTTGGGATATGACAGTTCTTCCCACCAGCTATCAATAGTTTCTTTCTAATAATCTCTCATTGACGATCATCTCCTCCAACATCCATCTAAAAAATATGTTAAACATTAAAAAAATAATTTCAAATTAATTTTAAGACTACCTCTCCCTTATTTTTCTTGTGATATGGTTTTGTATCATTAATAAGTTGTTGCTTAACATTAGCCTTAAACAGGTCATAGTTATTTGCGACTTGGTATATGACGGTTCTCTTAAATTTCACCTCGCCCATGATCGGTCCAAACCTATTATGTAAGTTTGAAACCAAACTTGTACAAGTGAAATGTTGATGTAGGCTTGCCTACTTGAATTATTGGATCTTGGTCTTACTTCCTTCTTTTCTTCAACCTTTCTTAGTCTTTTCTTTGAGAAATGGCAATAATGGAAGAAGCTTCGGAATGTGTTAGAACCGTGAGGAAGACCTAAGGAAAGAAGTGGAAAACTAAAGCCTAAAAGGTGACAGAAGGGGAAAGATACTTAAGGAAGAGGAAGGATGTGTATGGTGGTTAATGGAGGAAGATGTGGTGGTTTAGGGGAGACGCCACCCAAGAGGGATAAGCGATGGTTTAACTCATCACCTAGGTAGGACATCCAAAGGATAAGAGTTGATTGTTGCTAAGGAAACCTAGCAAAAAAGAGAGGTTGAATTCTCCACTAGTCATAAAATGTATTTCACTCAAAATTCAAAGTTATGAAATTTACAGAAGGAGAAGCCTTATATAGGCTAAGGAGCTCATGACTAACCATTGGGCTTTCCTAATGCTTAGGCCCAATTCATCTAAACTAAGAAGGATGACCAAAATACAAGACCCAAAAACAAACTAATCTATGTACAAGACCCAAAAGTGGCCCAAAAAGGAAAATAACCATGTAAGGGCCAAACCTATAGCCCACTGGGATTTTCTAAACCTGATAAAAATATATCTAAAATTATTTACAAGAAAAAAAAATGCTCATGTAGCCCAAATGAGGCCTACTAGCCATGTCCTCATTAAATGTTATCTCACTTTTGCTCGAAATCTTACAACACCCATGTCTCACATAGGGGCACCTTATTATACCACCTTCTAAGTAGTAATAGGGTTGCTCTGAAACCTTATTAATAAACTTCATAACCCCTATAATAAACTCATTTTTTAAACCTTTTTTTTGTGAGACACACTCATACATCCTCAAAGAGTTTATATCAAAATTTGTATTGTCAACACACCACTAAATTACAATACGTGTATTATTCAAAATTACACAACAATGTATTTTTATAAACTCTAATAGGAATTTCTAATTTATTTATTTTTAATTTATATTTAGAAATTTAAAATTTTATGACTAACAAACCTAAATTGATTATGTCAAAATTGAGTACATATCTAATTTGTATGTTTCTAATTTTCTAATGTCTAAATTCTAATTTGAATTTTTTTTAATTTTTTAGTTTCCTAAACTCTAATTAGGAATTTCTAATTTATTTATTGTATAATTCGTAACTTATAATTTATAATTTATAATTTATAATTTATAATTTTATGATTAAAAACCCTAAATTGATTATGTCAAAAGTGAGTATATATTTAATTTATATGTTTCTAATTTTTTTATTTTGTAGTTTTAATTTTAATTTTAATTTATATTTATTTTCCTAAACTCTAATTAGGAATTTCTAATTTATATTTTAATTTATAATTATAAATTTAAAATTTTATGATTAACAAACCTAAATTAGTTATGTCAAAATTGAGTATATATTTAATTTGTATGTTTCTAATTTTTTATTTCGTATTTTATAACTTATAACTTTATGATTCCTGGTAAGCACCTTCACAATGTGTAATATAATCTAATTAATAAGCTTAAAGCATGCAATCTATCATAAGGTGTAAATAATCTTAGAGTTCCTACAACTGTCCTAAAGAACCTTAAAGCATAAAATTAAAGGAACTAAGGATTACTACATTTTGAGTTGTTTGAAATTCCAATCTGATTAAAACATTCTTTTTTTATGTCACGAACACGACTCCAATGGTAAACAAAATGAATTCTTATATGCAAAGAACTACCAAAAAATAAGATCTTAAAAGAATTTGAAAGAAAGTTTGATTGTTTTGAAGAAATGGGGGAGGAAAGGGCTAGCGCATATTAAAACATTGTATTTGGCGTGGAATATGTCTCACGCCCCTTCCTAAGCCACTAGACCCTCCATGTGTCAATATCAATAATATGACATCTTTTAAACTGATATGAAACTTAATGTTGCCCCAACCCAAATTTAAAGACGGTATCAGAGCCTAGTCACACCTCTAAACTAAAGTATTTACTTTTTGAATTTTTAAAATGACATAAGACTAATTATAAACTAAAGTTATTAAGTGTTATGTCATGTTTTATTGATTTTCTTTTTTTAAGTAATAGTAAAATGGAATGATATGGTCACATGAAAACGAGTAACATATCCTGCAATGAGGGTGCGCTCATTATTATTTTGATTCAACTTTCAACTACCTCATTTACAACGGCAAGTCCTTTTTGGCTATAAAATTCTCAACTTGTTGCTTCTCACTTCTTAACCCTTTCTCACTCTAGTTTCTACACCAATTGCCCAATTAACCTAACCATTTACTCAATAACTTACAGCCAACGACGCCAACGGCATCCATCGTAAGCTTGTGCCTGTCGCATGTTTACGTCATCTTTTCATTCATGACATTTTCGCTTCTCGATTTCATCTTGTCTTTTGTTTTTCAAAACATTCGTTTAACAATCGAAAGCTTAAAAGGAGAAAGGGATACAAGAGAAACATGTTTTTTAATGCCATCTGTCTCCTTAATTAAGTTCCCATGAACTCGGAATCGTGTTTACACTGCTTTTTTTTTTTTTGTGGGTATGTGACATGTAATGAAGGTACTATGCATTATTGCATCCTCGACGTGACATGTTATACTTTATTTTCGTCGCTCATCATAATTTTGAATAAGTAAAGAAAAACCAACATTAATTGGATGGCTGGACTTTTCATGACTTTTGGATTGTTGTCACTGACCGCATAGTGATTTAATTAAATTTCTTCGACCACGCAAATATATGAACTACGTTGACGGAAATCGGTGGGGGTTATTAGTGCTCATTAATTAATTTTTCTTTGGTGGTTGATGCTTGTGTTCGTGTTCAGGTTTCATAATGAAGACCTTTGCAGCTAAGGTTGAGGAAGGAAAGGAAGGTAGAAATGGCGACCTATCGGTTGGTCCAGTTTACCGTAACCTCCTCTCCAAAAATGAATTTCCTCCGATGGATCCAGAGTTCAGCACCACTTGGGATATCTTCTGGTAGTTCACACTCAACCTTGTCATGTTGTATTATGTTTTAGTAACCACTGATTCAGTTAGCAATATAATTTAGGAACAGTGAGTTTATCCCACCAAATATGGTTGGGAAAGAGTCTTATTGATTAAAAAGTGTCAGGATATATAGCTTTTAAAAAGATTATTATCCTTTTAATATAAAAAAAATGTTAAATATACTTTTGCTCATTGTATTTTTGATACATCTTTGTTTTGATCCTCAACTGTTTTTTTTTTCAATCGATTTTGATTGTTACGTTATTTAAAATGTTATAATTGGTCCTTAATAGAATCTAGGAGAAGATGATAAGCTCAATTTTGATATGTTAAAAAATGAAAAAGTTGAAGAGACTTAATAGGAGGTATAACATATTTTTTTGTTGAGTTAATAATTATATTGGTATGTGATTGTTAAAATCAACTCAAAAGTTAGCTAAAAAGTTGGAAATTGAAAGCTAATAAACTAATTGTCTTAAAAGTGTTTAATAAAACTAACTATTAATAAATGTATAATGATATAAAAAAATATGGTTAATTATTTAGACAAACCTTTTAAAAAAAAATTCATACACAACTTCTAACTTCTTTATATATTTTAATTAATCTTAAATTTAATAAAACAATGCTTAAATTTTTTCTATATAACAAAAATATTTATAAAATATATGAATATAAATAACCACATAATTCAAATATCATATTTTATATAAATATTCTTTATTAAAGTTAAAATTATTTATTCATAAAATATATATAATAATAAATAATGTAAATCTCAAATAGTTCTAATTTTTTTAAATAAAATAAATATATTAAAAATATATACTAATAGAAAATTTTTGATAAAAAATATATAATAAGAAAGACGTGAGATTTCAAGTTTTGTTTTTAAATAAAATAAAAGTTTAATCTTTTAAAAATAAAATAAAAATAGTATTAGGAATTATTAAAAAATATGTAGGAATAATAAAATAAAAAGGAATCTCAGCTGGTAATTGAAAAACACTAAAGTTAATGTTTTAAAAAAGGCTACCAACTAGCTAAGAACATTACATACTTAAATACCTCTAATTTACTTTAAGTTACATTTCAACTATTGTTTACAGTTTTTTTTACTAAAATGTCTTACTAAACAAACACTTAATTGTGTTACATTTTAACAATCAATTTCTGATATGTTAAATAATATTAAGAATAAAATCAATGAAAAAAATTAAGCAACCCAAAAAAATCAAAAATACAGGAACAATGAACATATTTAATCCTTTAAGTAAATTATTATTACGTTTTCAAATGGAACGGAAAATAAAAATGGACAACTTTGGCTGTAGCTACAGTACACGCTGTGTTTTGTACTAAATGTTTGGATGGGAACCATTTGGGAGTTGGCAGTGAAAACTGATAGATTGTAATGATCTAATCTATATTCTGTACTCACTTTACTGGTATAATTGTGAGCAGGGTCGGTTAAAATTTGAATGCAGAGAAGAGGTTGAATGTTTGGTGGTTAGTTAATAAATGATATTTGATGAGGATGAGCTTTTCTTTTATGATTGCAGTGTGTCTGTCAAAAATTATCCACAAAACCGGATGCTGGGCTGGCGTAAAATTGTGGATGGAAAGGTATCTTATGGATTTTGTTTTATTATTAAACCTCTGTTTAGCTAGCACACGTGATTGTAAGTTATACCCACTTTAATTCCTGAAATTTTAACTACTTACTTCTTAACTTTAAGTAACTTTAATCAATTCTATTTTAATATATCAAGGGTTAATTTGAAGTTTTAAAAATTTAGGGACTAAAACACATGATTTATACATTTCTTAAGGACTAGGTTGAGATGTTATTCAAGCTGTTTTCGGTTACGAAACTTGGTATGTGTGAAGAAAATAAGGTAATTGGATTTTCGTTCATGTTCATAGATTGGACCATATGTCTGGAAAACATACAAGGAAGTTTATGATGAAGTTATGCATATTACTTCTGCTTTACGAGCATCTGGTGCAGAACCTGTAAGTGCTTGCAAAATGGATTCTCTCATCATTTATACTCCCAGTAGATTTGTAGTTTTCAAAGGTAATTAATTAATCTTCTTAATGTCTATTGTGTTGTTTCACCCAATCACAGGGCTCTCGAATTGGAATCTATGGATCTAATTGCCCTCAATGGATTGTGACAATGGAGGTTTGACAATTATATAGCTCCTGTGGGTCAAAGTTTTCTCTTTTTTATACTCAAATCATAATTTATAATCATGTTTAAATTTATGTAGGCTTGTTCTGCCCATAGCTTTGTATGTGTGCCTCTCTATGACACCCTTGGTAAGTTTTCTCCCAAATCAACTTTTAAAATTGTTGATTCTTTTAATATTAGTTTGAGTATAAGAAACATAAAAAAAAAACACTACAAAACGTAAATAGAAAAATAGAAAAACAACTTGAATGAAAAACAGGATAAAATGGATCATAAACTAATACACACAAGCTTAAAGCAATTAAACGTAAAAGAGAGATAGAGAGGAAGAAGAACACCAAGAAAATAAGTGGTTCATCCAAGGATAGCCTACATTTACGGGAAGAGCGGCAAAACTGATTTAGATGATATTGTTATACAGTTACAATCATTAACCAATACTTAGCCAACAATCCAACAACTTTCCAACCTTTTTCTACACACCTTACATAAGCATCCAAGGGCCTTGTTTATAGGAAACAATATCTAGCACCATCTATGAACCAAGGCATTTATTTAGAAACTAAAACATAACAGACTCAGGCAAAGTCTACAAACAGGATTTGCAGCATGCTGAGTTTGTTGTTAACAGACTTCGGAACATGTTAGAGTCTGTAGCAATCTTTAGAGTCTTTGATCTTCACAATTCTCTACCTTGACTCTAACAAACCTTGATCCAAAAAACATATCTTCATAGCTGCTCTCCACTTATATATCAATGTCGTCTTGAAAAATTGACTAAGTCCAACCAATGCTTGAACTTCATTCTAGGAAGAGACTTAGTCAACATATTTGTAGGATTTTCTTTAGTAGTAATCTTCTCCATTAGAATCTTCTTTGAATCAATCATTTCCCTTATGAAATGAAACTTCATATCAATGTGTTAAGTCATTTCATGGTAAGTCTGATGGTTTGCCAAGTGGATTGCACTTTGGCTGTCACAAAAAATTGTAATTTTGTCTTGATTTATTCCAAGATAACCCATCAGACCTTTCAACCACAGACCTTCCTTCACTCCTTCAGCCAGAACAATGTACTTAGACTTTGTTATTGACAGAGCCGCCACAGACTATAAATTTGCTTTCCAAGACACTACAATACCAAATAGACTGAAAATATAACCAGTGAGAGATTTCCTTGTGTCAATGCAGCTTTCAAAGTTTGAATCTACATACCGGTGATGGGATCACTGCCTTAAGCCACTTTCTTGTACATTAAGCCAAAGTTTGTTGTGTCATTTAAATATCTCAGAACCCATTCCCGAGCATTCTAATGAACATGGCAAGGATTAGTCATGAACCTGCTGATCAGACTTACAACATAAGCTAAATTGGGTCTGGTGCAGACCATACTATACATGATGCTACCAACACCACTTGTATATGGGATAGAGTCCATCTTGTTTCTTTCTTCCTCAGTTACTGGTGACTGAGAAGATGAAAGTTTTGACAGAGAGCCTAAAGGAGTTTCACATTCTAAGTCTTTCAACAACTTTCTTCAAATACCTTTGTTGAGATAAAAAGAGTTCCCTTTTTTTTTGTTCTTAATGATGTCCATATCCAATATCTTCCTAGCTAGTCCCAGATCTTTCATTTCAAACTAATTTTAGAGTCTGTTTAAAAACCTCTATGTCATTTATGCTTGAGTTTGCAAACAGAATATCATCCATATAAAAGAGTAAGTATAAGACATAAATACTGTCCCTTCTAAGAATGTACACACAATTGTCATAGATGCACATGCAGAACCTAGACTTTAGCAAAAAATCATCAAATCTTTTATATCACATCCTTGGACTTTGTTTCAAACCATAAAGAGACTTCTTGAGCAAACAAAATTCGCTCTTATCTTCTGAAAACTCCTCTAGTTGCTGCATGAAGATAGTTTCCTCCAAATCACCATGAAGAAATGTTATTTTTACATCTATTTGTTCTAACTCCAAGTCAAACTGATTCACCCGACTTAGCAGTATTCTGATAGAATAGTATTTTACTATTGGTGAGAAAATTTCATTGTAATCAACACCTTAAACCTAGGTAAAACCCTTTGCAACAAGTCTGGCTTTAAATCTTGGTGCTTCCACTCCTAGTATGTGATCCTTTCTCTTGAAGATCCATTTGCTTCTAAATACTCTTTGCCCCTTTAGGCAAATCCTTAAGTTTCTAGGTTTGGTTCTTCTTTAGAGACTCAATTTCTTCATGTATGGACTTCCTCCAATTATGTGCTTCAAAGCTTTCCATAGCTTCCTTAAAAGATCTTAATTCAACACTAAATTTCTTTTGCAACATTTAAGGCATAACAGGTAAGGTCTGCATAACCATATCTGTTTGGTGGCTTAAGGATTCTCTTCCCCCTGTCTTTGACCAACTGATAATCAACGACACTACGAATATCTGCAGCTCCACTTGAGCTATTAATTTCTGGAAAATCAGGTTCTTCTATAGTAAATCCTAGGTATGGGTTTGTAGTTTGTAAGAAGTGCTCCTCCATATTCTGAGGCGCTTCTCCTTTAATTAAAGCTCTACCTCAATCTAAGTCTGTTCACCCTTTAAGGTGTTTTCTTGCAGAGTCTGCTCCTTCTTTAACATCTTTATTTTTGACTCATCAAAAATGACATTTCTACTTATGATGCACTTTTCCCCACCTGCTCTCAGTCTCCATAGCTTGTAACCTTTCACACTTTTTGGATATCTAAGAAAAATATATTTGACAGCCCTTGGTTCCTTTTTCCATTCCTTGACATGGGCATAGGCTAGAGAACCAAACACACACATACCTGAATAGTCTACAGGCTTTCCACTCCAAGCTTCCATAGGTGTCTTGAAATTTAAAGCTGAAGAAGGGCACCTATTTATTAGGTGCACAACAGTGGCAGCAGCCTCTCCCCAGAAGCATTTAGGCATTCCTGCTTCCAGAAGCATGCATCTAACTCTTTCAAGAATTGTCTTATTCATTCTTTTAGTCAGACCATTTTACTAAGGTGAATAAGGAACTGTCTTGTGCCTCTTAATTCCTTGTTTCCTGCAAAACTCATTAAATTGCTCTTAATGAAATTCCAGGTCATTATCAGTCCTTAAAACTTTAAGTCTACTGCCTAACTGATTCTGAATTAGTATGTGTCATTCTTGAAATCTTGCAAAAGTTTCAGACTTATCCTTTAGCACATACAACCAGACTTTCCTTAAAAAATCATCAATAATTGATAGAAAATATGAGCCTCCAACGAGAGTCTAAACTTTAGAAGACCCCCATAAGTCAAAATGGATATATTCAAAAGGCCTGGAAGAAACATGCATGCCAGACCCAAATTTCACCTTATATGATTTACCAAGCACATAGTTTTCACAGAAATCTAACTTATTGATTTTATTTTATCATAACAGTTTTTACTAGCTATTGACGCCTGAGCAATTACAATGGAACCATCCAAGATAAACAAACCATTATATTTATCTTTAATGCCTTTAGCAATGATTAAAGTCCCATTGGAAATCTTAAGCACGCCATGTTGAGTTCTAGTAGAACATCCTAGATTATCAAACATGCTTATAGAAATAAGATTTCTCTTAAGATCAGGAACATACCTTACCTCCTTGAGAAGATATTCCCTGTCACCAAACTTTTTTAATTTGATGGTTCCTATCTCTTGCATCTTGAAAGGATGATTGTCTCCTAGTAAGATTGTTCCACCTTCTTTCAAGTCCAAGGTCTCAAAATAATCCTTCTTGGGGCACATATGATAAGAGCAGCCTAAGTCCAAGACCTAGTCTTTTAAAGTCTACAAAGAAGAAACAACCATAACTCCTACACTTTCATATCCATCTAATGCAGCTGCAAAGTCTACTACTTCAACAGTCCCCTTTAGACCCTTAAAATTTTTAGGATAATTTTTTCTGAGGTGACCTGTCTTGTTATGGGTATGGCATACGTACTAGAAAGTCTATTCACTAGACTTTGACTTCTAAAAGGATTTCTTTCCCTTCTTACCTTTCTATTTCTTCTCTTTCTTTCCCTTAGACACTTTCAGACTTTCACCATTTCCTTCTGACTTATATTCTTGTTGCCTTTGTAACTCTTTGGATCTAATTGAGGTCATAACCTCCTCTAGAGTTATGGTTTGTTTGTTCCTTGCCATATAATATAGCATCTTTGAAGTGTTAATAGCTTTTAGGGAGAGAATTTAGAAGCAAAATTACTTTGTCTTCATCGTCTAATTTTACCTTAATATTTTTAAGATCGTTCAAGATTTTGTTAAAGTCTGCGATCTGCTCAGAGACGTTCATTGCCTCATTCATCTTAAAGGAGTACAATTGTTGTTTCAAACACAGTCTGTTCGCAGGGGACTTTGTCATGTACAATGACTCTAGCTTCACCCACATTGATGCAGTTGTCTTCTCCCTTGCAACCTCCCTCGGCACCTTATCACCAAGGCATAGGATGATGGCACTTTTTGCCTTTTCGATCATTTCTTCCTTCTTCCTTGGAGACAAAGAGGCAGACATTTTATCATCCCTTTTTATAGCTTATGTGCAGGCTTACTGTATCAAGATGGCCTCCATCTTGATTTTCCACAGACCAAAATCTTTTTTCCCCTGAATGTCAAATTTTATGGAATCCATTCTTCGATTTCTTGATGATTCAGGCATCCCTACAGATGGTGTCACTTGTTGATTCTTTTAATAAGAGTCCGATTATAAAAAACACAAAAGAACACCACAAAATGTAAATGTAAAAACAGAGAAAGAACTTGAACACAAAACATGGTAAAATAAAGCATAAACTAATGCACGTAAACTTAAAACAATTAAACGTAAAAGAGATAGACAGGAAAAAGAACACAAATAAAATACGTGGTTCAACTAAGGATAGACTACATCCACAGGTAGAGCAGCAAAACTAATTTAGATAATGTTGTTACACGGTTACACACCTTACACAAGCACCCAAGGGCCCTATTTGTAGAAAATAATGTCTAGCATCATCTATGAACCAACGCATTTATATAAAAAGTGAAACATAATAGACTCGGGTTAAGTCTGCTAATAGACTTAAACAAATTACAAACAGACTTTGTAACACGTTGAGTCTGTTGTCAAGGGACTTTGGAACAGATAGCAGATTTAAAGTCTGTTGCAATCTTTAGAGTTATAGATCTTCACAAGAATAAATTATCTCAATATTTTCGAACATTGTTCATTTTTTTTGTTTTTGTATCTCTTATTGAACAGCTATTGTGGCCATTTTCTGAGTTATTGCAAATTTATTTAATTTATTTTCTGGTCTAAATAATAAAATTACATTTAAAATGCATTAGTTTTTTTAATCATGCAGGGCCTGGTGCCGTAAATTTTATCATAGATCACGCAGAAATAGATTTCGTATTCGTCCAGGATAAGAAGGTTAAAGAGGTGAGGAACAAAGATCACTTTTATCGAATTAAACAATGTTCTGTTTCAGTTGAGTTTATATATCAGAGATTCAGAACTGCAGTTATAGGTTGTGATTGTAACCGAGTGCATATACCATTTGCAGCTTTTGAATCCTGATTGTATAACCTCTAAGCGATTGAAAGGTAAATAACTTGTTTCAATTTCAATATGGCTATGCTACGGTTTAACAGATTGCATTAAACAAAGTTTGGTTGCGGTTACAGCTATGGTGTGCTTCACTTCATTGACAGAGGAAGAGAAAGATAAGGCCGCTGCCATTGGAATTAAGCCATATTCGTGGGATGAGTTCTTGAACTTGGTTAGTCCTTAATAATGAACTTTTATTTGGTCTTGACTTGAATTATGGTCACTTAGCAGAGAAATAATCCAAAGAGTATATGCAGAAGACATTTTTAGTAGTTGAACTTGAAATTTTTAAAATATCATTAGTATCTGTTATGTAAGATTAGGTTCAACTTAGTGTTTGTTGTGTAATCTAATTACAAGAATGAAGTTTCGAACGGACCCTTACTATGTAGTTTGCAATCCAATTACGAAAATGAAATTTGGTAATATAACACAATCTAATGGTGTGTATTGATTTCACATGTGATTCAAAACACCTTTTTTTAATTCGGTTTGCCAACCTTGATAGAAACTCACTTCTAGTCAATCCCAATTAGATAATTCTAACTAGGATTCAAACAGATAGTTAAACGTTTTTGAAATATTAAGAACTAAATTTCTTCACGGATGACCGAAATAATATTCATATAGTGTCACAACTATTCTCTGTAGTCTATTACTGTGATGGTTCATCCTGTTGATTATGGTTGTTATGAAAATATGTTTCAGGGAAAAGAAATGCCAACTAGTACTCTCCCACCACGAGCTCATGACATCTGCACAATAATGTACACTAGTGGGACAAGTGGAGACCCAAAAGGTGTAATTTTAACGCATGAAAACATAGTGGCTCAAGTAAGAGGAATGGATCTTTTCATGGAACAATTTGAAGACAAGGTAGTAAATATAAGGCTTCACTTGCAAATTGTTTTAACTTTTGATGCCATTTTTCTTATATAGACAAGTGAAATGAATATTAATCTGCATAGATGACGGTGGATGATGTGTATTTATCATTCCTACCATTGGCTCACATCCTTGATCGCACAATTGAAGAGTACTTCTTCCGAAAGGGTGCCTCTGTTGGATACTATCATGGGGTAGGTTTGTTCTTGAATCTCTAGTTAATTTGGATTTGCTTGGCATAACGGACATGTTAATGGAACCCTCAAATAAAGTACAAATTCTTCAATTCCCTTGTACAAATTTCAAGAATTTCTGGAATTGTTTGCATGAAGGATCTCAACGCTTTGAGGGATGATTTAATGGAGCTAAAGCCAACGCTATTTGCTGGTGTTCCACGTGTTTTCGAAAAAGTCTATGAAGGCAAGGCTACGCGTCAACAGAAAATTTGTTTTTTTATTTCATTAATTTCAGTGTATCTTATCCAACAACATTTGTTTCAGGCATCAAGAAAGCAGTGGAAGAACTCAATCCACTGAGGAGAAAAGTTTTTGGCTTGCTCTACAACTAGTAAGTTGGAATTTTATAGCCTACATTTATCCATAATTATTGGGAGAAAGTAGAACTCTATTTTTTATTTATTCAGATTATGGATTTTGGGTAGAGGTAGTTTTGTTAATTGATATCCATTTATTTATACAGCAAACTTGGATGGATGAACAAAGGATATAAACAGAGAAATGCTTCACGTTTAGCTGATCTGTTAGCCTTTAGAAAGGTTGTATGGTATCTCCTTAAAACTTGTATTTGTTTTTAGGAAAAAAAAGTTCAATTTCTCAAAATTTGCTTGAAATTTGACCTGTTTTACCATTTCAGGTCAAAGCTAGGTTAGGTGGTCGTGTTCGACTATTAATATCCGGAGGTGCAGCCTTGAGTCCTGAGGTGGAAGAATTCTTGCGTGTCACTACGTGTGCCTTTGTATGCCAAGGCTATGGTAAGGAGCAATCTTATTATACTGTTTATGAATAAAAGAGATTCATTTAACCCATGAAAGTTTATACTGGATAAAAAAATTTTAAAAAAATATTTTAAAATATCATTAATACTTTGGATTTCTAAGTAATTAGTATAATTTTAATTAAAAAATCTGTCCTGCACAAGGTTTCACAAATGAAAGATCAAACAAACATAAACATTAGAACTGTTAGTGTTGGGGCATAGCACTATAATATAAATGATACATTGACATTATGGGTAATTCAGGTTTGACTGAAACATGTGGACCAACTACTCTTTGTTTTCCTGATGAAATGTGCATGCTCGGTACCGTTGGAGCTGTATCTATATATAACGAAATACAACTAGAAGAAGTTCCAGAGATGGGTTACGATCCTCTTGGAAGTCCTCCATGTGGTGAGATATGTGTGAGGGGGGAAACTCTTTTCACCGGTTACTACAAAAATCCTGAGTTAACAAGGGAAGCTGTTAGAGATGGATGGTTTCACACAGGTTAAATTGCCATTACTTTCCAGCCTCAAAATGGATACTTTTTAGGAATCTTTATATTAACTCATGTGATGGTGTGTGTCATTGTCTGGTATCTTCAGGGGACATAGGAGAAATGTGTCCTAATGGTGTTGTTAAGATTATTGATAGGAAGAAGAATCTTGTCAAACTTTCTCAAGGAGAGTATATAGCACTTGAACATCTGGAAAATGTGTATGGAGTAACTTCTGTTGTTGAAGATGTAAGTGTTTTCACAAGTCAAGTTCAGTTCTGTTAACACAACCAATTTTTAGTGCATGGACACTCGAGTGTTGGTATAAGTTTGTGATTCATCTTCCGTATGCTTTACTGTAGATTTGGGTTTATGGGAATAGCTTCAAGTCAATGCTAGTTGCAGTAGTAGTTCCAAATGAAGAAGTTACCAATAAGTGGGCATATTCAAATGGTCACATAGCTGCTTTCTCCCAACTCTGTTCTCTTGACCAACTAAAAAAATATGTGCTTTCTGAGCTCAAGTCAACTGGTGAAAGAAATCAGGTAATATCTACATTGTATCTCTCTCATGCTAGTATAAATCCTATAATTTTATTATAAAAAAAACGATTTCTCAAACTTTACTGCTTAGGTATGATAAAGGAGCTTAAAAACAAAAATTATATTAATTCTTTTAGAAAAATTTACAAAAAATGAAGCATGGACACTAACATAAACAAATTGTAACATTTTGATCATGCAATTTGTTACTACCTTGGGAAAAGATGTTATTGACCCATAGAAGAGCAGTAAACTAGTGACTACAATTTTTGTAACTCATGCATTTCCATTTCTGGTATATGATTCTCTAATTGTCTTGTTCCCTCTTCTATTAATGTCTTTCATAAAAATAGCTGAAGGGCTTTGAACATGTCAGAGGGGTTATATTAGACCCGCATCCATTTGATATGGAAAGAGACCTGGTGACTGCGACACTCAAGAAGAAAAGAAACAAACTGCTCAAGTATTATCAGGTAATCAGATATATATATATATATATATATATATATATATATATATATATATATATATATATATACACACACACACACACGCTCTTATTTTTGTCCTTACTCTTAATAGACATCATAAATGCTCACAAAATTGTTGACATTGCCATAGGTGGAAATAGATGAACTATACCAAAGTTTGAGTGGAGATAAGCATTAATTTTGAGGATATGTCTATTTAATATTGTTCCCTGTACCAGTTATGTAATCCTGAAAGCTCAGTGCTAGTTTGTAATGAGGTATTATGCAGCAGCTAGCTAGCAAGTGTTGAACTATATATAGTACCTAATTCTCAGTGTCTATAAGAAAACAATCCATTTCCAATGGTGAAAGCAACTATATTTGTGGTCAAGCCTTATATGCCTTTATTAACGCACGTTACGAAAATAATTGTAATTTGTTATCTCATAAAATCTCAATATGGTTAGGTAGACAAAATATTTTTTTCAGTTCCATCCCATTATAAACGTTAAATTAATGTTACCCCGACACACATTAAAATCATTTGGTTACCTAAGAGGAGAGATATAACACAGCTAAAGCAATGTCCACCAATTTATGAAATCAAGTCCACAAATTAGATGGAAGAAGGGGATTGGTGACGTCCTAATAAACATTTCAGGATTTGGATGACTCACGACCATTAATTCAAAGGTTGGATAAAATTAAAAAGGATAAAATAGCTAAGTTTAGGGTTTAAAAAAAATCTCTTTAAAAAATACCACTTTTAACCATTATAAAATTTAAGGTTTATAAAAAATGAGACTGTTAAAATTTGTTAACTGCTGAGCTAAATAACGTCTGTGTCACCTTAATAGTAACATATGTCATATTATATTATTAATTTAATGAGACTATTATTCAGATTGTGCAACACGTGTCAAGGGGTTTTCTTTCCCAAATTAAAAACCTTGATTAATAGGAATGAGACCATTAGGGACCTCTAACCTCTTCTACGTAGTGGCCAACATCTTCTTCAACCTTTAAACTAATAAGCAAACACACATGCCAAGATCAAATGTTTCAATTGGATCTTCCTCATCCATGGACATGCAACACAGTCGGTGTAGGTGTGGTGATCACCCTGTGCTTTTTGTTTCAAAAACAAAGAAGAAAAATGAAAGTGCCTTTTGGAGGTGTCCATTTTTCTTGGTAAGTGTTGAAGAATGTCATTGTTTTCGTTTATCATTCTCAAATCTGAACCTTTTCTGATGGTGTGTATTGTTTTGTCTCTAAGCAATGATGATTGTGGGTTTTTTAAGCAGGCTCCTATTACTCATGTTGAAGGGAGTCATGGTTGTACCTGTAAGTGGGATTTGGAGAAGATGCAAAAGGAATTTAAAACAAAGAATTCAAAAATTAAAACTAAGTTGGTGGTTGAGAAAAGAAAATCTTCAGTGTTGGTTGCGATTACCATTATTTCTTGGGCCATTACATTTTTATGTAGCTACCAACCATTAAGGAGAAATGGGTTAATGGGGGCTGGGTTCGATTAGAATGAGGTTTCACTTTGTTTTCTGTTGTGTTGTAAAAAGACCTTATAATATTTAGGGTTTAGGAAAAAGCCCTTATAATATCAAGGGTTAAGGAAAAAGCCCTTGTTGTATGTAGGGTTTCTAATAGTTGGAGTAGTTCTCATGAGTGTGTATTATTTTTTAATGTGTGGGTCTACTTCGTAATCAAGAATTATTCTTATAGAATCTATTCCGGTGATTTGGTTATTTCATTGTGGTTGTGGTTCTAATTTCAATATGTTGTGGTGCCAATTTCATAATGTATATGAGTTTTCTCTTGTTCCTTTTGCTAAAATCAAATTGAGTTAATACTAAAATCAAATGAAAATCAACTTGAAACCAAATGGATTATATCACTTAAAAATCAAACTAAATTAACAACCTTAGTTAACAAAAAAGATTGACACAAAATATAAGGACCTTTTGGTCAAGTTCCCCTCAATACATAACGGGTATCTTCTGAATAAAATAAATGACAAAATATTCAACAATTGTCTATCCTTTTCAGTCTTTATATATATTTAGTTGTTGACACTTTGTTGAGTATGTTGCTACCCAATTTTGTATGGGCCCATTTGAAAAACAACAATTCGACGTAGGATTTAGTTTTTAAGGGCAAAAGTGTGAACACCCCCTTTTGTCCAGGTAAAAAAAGAAAAGAAAAAAATGGAAGAAAAGAAAGAAAAAAGATGATAAAAATAGACTAGATTTAGTCTTACATTAAATTAGGAGTTGCTAAAATCTAAATTGCTAGCTTTATTTTAGTCTCACATTGAATACTCTTATGAAGGATACTTGTTATGTTACTATATAAACAACATCTTGTAACACTTGGAAGGGAGCGGTGGACATAGTCTATTTCTTAGTATACTATGTGGTTGCAGCTTTGACCGATCTCCCACTTTAGAAAAGATTTAGTTTTTTCTACAAGAGTCTCAATTTTGAAGAAACAAGAGACACCACTGAATCCGAAGGCAATTTTAAAATTTTCTCTTTGGCTTGGAAAAGAAGGTAAGTTTTTTGTTGTTGTTTATTATCTTCTTTTTTATGCTCTAATTTATTAGCCTTTTTTGTTGTTTATTGTTTTCATTTTTATGCTTTGATTTATTAGTTTCCTTTTCTTTTCTTCTACTTATTCTGTCATTTATTTCATAAACTTATCTCTTTCCTTGTTTGTCTTCTTACTTGACACTTTTATTCAGGCTCAGGAACAGGCACACTGGAGCTTGGAATCTTGCTGAAGTTCTTTATAAGGTATTTTCTTTTCAAAAATGAGAACCATATATTAGAACATTGCCCGAGATGATCCATTGAGTGGGTCACACTTAAGGCTTGGATTATCAATGCCTTAAGCGCATTACGGATTTGAGTTCTTGACTAGTTCACTCGCTCTTACCGTTGGTCGTTCACGTCTTTATGTTTGCTGAGGACTTGTCGTTGGGCCTATGGTTTCAACAATTCAAAATTGACTGGTTCGCTACTACAGGAGAGGGGGAACCCTTTCCGTCCACATCCCGCTCTTATTACAGACTGCGCTACGTCTTCAAATCTCTTTCCTTGGAGCATTTCCCACTACAAAACCTTTATTTTATTTTTGTTTTATTTATGTTTATTTTTAGCTTCTCTTCTCATTTCTGTCTAAAAAAAGATAAATAAACCTAAGGTCCATTTTTAAAAATAATAAATAATACAATATTTAAGATCAATTTGGAGGAGACGTTTTGTTGATCAATATTTTTAATTTATTTTCATTTTTTAAAAAATAATAAAAGAAAGAACTACCTAACCCTGATTTACCCTCATGATTGGGGAATACGTAGGAGCGGGAGCAATTAATTCTGTCGGGACCTAATTTTCAAAAAATAAATATATCCCATAATTAGAATATATATATATATATAACTCTTTTAAGCGATGGCCGATTAATTTGGATGAGCCATCCTGTTAATCACCTAAAAAACATAGTTTTTTAAACAAATATAACAATTAATCAATTCGGTATAAAATCCATGAAAAATCTTTAAAAGGTTTAAATCACAAATTATTAGGATTATTTAAAACTTAAACAATTTAGGGTAACCATTTAAAACAGACATCATAGGGTGCTAATACCCTTCCTAACCTATAATCAAACTCCCTAACTTAAAATCTCAACGTAGGACCAATACCTTTAGGTTAGGGTTTTTCCGATGTTTTACCTTAAAAATATTAGTGGCGACTCCACGGTTTCTGGAAGGAATTCGGGAACGTAATTTTTTTTTAGGGTCGGTATCCCGCCGCGATCCCGGTCGCGACAGATGACAACTCTACTGGGACTTTAAAGAGTCAAGCTCGTTTGAATTGTTTAGGTATATTAGAATAATCCTATATAACCTCTTGCTTATGTGTTTGTGCCATGTATTTTTATCGATATATGTTATTATGGAACCTTAGGGTAGAAGACATCATATTATTGTGTTATTGAACCCTAGGGTAGAGGACATTGTAATATTGTATTTGTGTTTTTCTAAGGAAAGGTAAGGTTCAGGTATGTATGTCCCTCCACACACTACTCCCAAGGATCTAAATAAACCTTAAGTTTAGGGGAGGTTATGTAGTGGTGTCATTTGGGACATTCGTCTCCGTATGCCATCATGAGAGCCTCAGCTAGAGCATGACTTCCTCATGGTTCATGTGACGTCCTCTACTTATTTACACTTATTTTTAATCGTTTAATTAAAATTCACAATAAAATTTTCACAAAATAACTAAGTAATAGTTCCATATTTAACAAGATACTTATTTAATGTCAAAACCCCCAAGCATACAACATATAAAACACTTTTTAAAAACCCCAAAACCACTTAGATTGCGTTAGGCAGGTGCCCAACGTCAGCCTATCAGTAATAACACCTGATGCTGTTATGCATTTTAGGCCATTCAGCCAACTTCCGACCTACCCAATTTGCCTGTTTTAAGTCCGATTGCCACGAAACTTCATGGGCCACATGTTTTCCCCATTCCAGAACTGTTGGTGCAGTCTGTTTGCCAAAATTTCATCATATGCACAAGTTATCCATGAAAACTCATTTACACCATTTATATGCGTATGCACTAAACTACCTAAATGGGCTCTAAACTCCTCAAGGCTCTAAATGTCCTAGGGAACCTATTGGTCCCTTCCTGGGGTCCTAAAACCTGTCGGATCTCAAAATCACTTCTCCGGTTCCTAAAGTTCGATTATTCCACCATTATGCGAACCTTAACTAAATCATCATCATATCATTTACCCAATACACAATCACACTTATCAAACACATCATGCACCCATCTCAGCACCTGCCCATATCATGCATTCATGCAATGGCTCCATGCCATATATCTACACATGCATAATACATTATCATTCCACACCATCACACATCACAAACCAATACCTACCAATCTCATGTAATCACACAATTAATCATCACGCATCACTCTATTCACACGCATATAATCCAATCACTTTTTAAGCAGCTCCATGCCACTTAGTACCTCCACACAGGTAAATACCAATTTAATTTACAAACATAACATCACAATTAATATAATTCTACTTCCCTATAATTAATAAACATACACATATATAGATAATCATAGATTGATGCTTTCCGCTTTGCCCTGACCTCATTTAGCACTTGCCCCCGCGATGTACATCCACAACCTGCCAACTGTCACTAAAAAACCACAATAAAAGAGAGTGAGTGACTGGAATTAATAATTAATATATAAAAAGAATAATCACACACTAGAAAAGAGTGTTCTACCTACCTTCCTAGCTATAACATCATTCATTAATATCCATCTTTCATGTCACACCTTAGCCTACCATTTTAACACCTGACTTCCCTTTTTATTATAGCTAACATTCATTCACTTAATCAATTATTTCATTTCATCTTGTGAATTCAACATATCAAACAACATTGAAATCACCAGATTCATCACCATCAATGTTAAATTAACATCACACATCATACAGGCCTCAATAACTCAATCATAACACAATACAAGCATCATCATAAACATACATGTAAGCCATGGAGTGTAAAACACAATTGACTCTTAAATAGATAATATGATGCCCTAGTATCCGGATACTAAAGGATCGACCTTCAGCTGGGGGTTCTACTTGACAACCCGTGAACCCTGCTTGGTCCATCGAGTCCTACTTGATTCTCCACCTCAACCACTGGGTCCTACTTGACAACTGGGTAGCTCAACTGGGCATCAAACACCACAGGAGCCAAAAATGAGGGGCAATACATATTATCGGTTGTCCCATACCATACAATCAGATAATCATATCATTAATCACTTACCTCAGTTTCTCTGCTCAAATGGCACGAGTCTCGCATCTTAATCATTCGGGGTGGCCGTACAGACCCGACCCAGATACAATATCACATATCACCAGATATCATCTCAACAATAATCAATTATGACCATCGATCCCAATCATCGTGTATACATATAAGTAATGCTACTCGTTCATATAATTTCACCAATATAATCATCACGCCATATCATACATACATACAGTACATCATCAATACATTATATCATTTATAAGCATCAATTCATCATAGTTAATCATGTCATTACTAACATTATGCCATTGTGCTCATTAGTTCATAAAAATTCCAATCATGCAAACCACCACACACTTATACATATATCATTCTAAACCTCATCACATATTTTCATCCCTATCTAATCATCAATGATTCAGTTATACATTCCAATTATAATTCATCATATTTATTATTATTATTATTATTATTATTATTATTATTATTATTATTATTATTATTGTTGTTGTTGTTGTTGTTGTTGTTGTTGTTGTTGTTGTTGTTGTTGTTGTTGTTGTTGTTTACCCCACACTCACCAATCTCACATAATCTTATTACCTTTCTAGCATCACTTATGCATCATTAATTTCTAATTACCAGGTTTCTCAATTACCTTACCTACCTCGCTTCTACATATATGCATATATATATATATGGATACACAAGACACACTTGAACTCACTTTCGAATTCATGACTACCACACCATATATATATATATATACATATATATATTCTCCTAAGTATCATAACACGATTATACCACTTAGCCATTTATCAATCTATTAATTATTCTACCTTCTCTACTTCTATATTCCCACCTATTTCCATTTCACATAATTTACAATTCATCATATATTATTTGATTTAATTTAAAACAATTAAAGACGGCCATAATATACTCTTTTCATACACGCCAATTGCTTAGTTACATTTCTAGATTAACCTTAACCTAGCACACACCCCCTTACCTTGATTCTGAGCTTTCCAAATCTTCCAATCGATTATCGTGTCCTTCCGAAATCCACCAAAACTCTAAGATTAAAAGTTAAAGAAACTCCAATTAATATTATAATTACCAAAACCATAACCCACAACCTCAAAATAATTCCGAACCTTAATCCAAGGTTATTAAAACTTACCATTTCCTTTTCTGACTCTTGTTTTCAAGACCCACATATCAAACATCCTTCCAATCTCTAAATTTGAACCTACAAGTGCCAAAATACGAAATCCATTAGCTTTTCACTATACTCATCATCCTAGGGACAATACTCAAACTCCACAAAGTCCAAATGCCAAATCAAAGGCTCCCATTAACTTGCAATCCACGTTAGGAAGAGAAAGTAAGGAAGGAGAGAAAAGAAATATGAAATTGAGGTTCCTATGCATGTACCTTGCTTCCCCAAATACTTGAATTGAGCTCCTAAAGCTTGGGAAAGAAAGAGGGGGAAGAAATGGAATCAAACCATGCATGCGTTCTATTTCTGTTTCACAGCTTTTAATTCTGATTCACGACGCGGATGCTACGCGTCAGGTTTAAAGTCCCACCCTGATGCTACAAGTCACCCCTACGCTACGCGTCAGGCATCTTTCACCATTTCCTTTAAATTTAACTTTTAAATCACCTTATACACTTCATATTCATTAATTAAATTAAATTAATCCCAAATTCTTATTTATTTATTTTTTCCAAATATAAAATATTCGGGATGTTACAGTTCCCATACCTGGTAGGCTTCCTACCATTGTGGTCAACATCATGGGTGCAGTTTGAACTCTAGTGGCCTTTAGCAATTTAGAACAATCACCCAATGTGAGAGGACATTGTAAGAGGAGTCCTAGAATTGACATGAGACCTTTAGACAAACCTTGTTTAGGGCACAAAGGGGCAACATTCCTTTTAGACGAATGTAGGGCCAACAGGGCCGAACTGGGGAAACTACTACATGTCAAGGCTGGGAAAACTGACTCAGCTAGCTTGCAGACTTTGGGAAAGAAGCTGAATCTGACCCAAAGGATGGCCTTCTCAAGGAAATATGGAAGGATCCTAAAATTTCTAGAGTTTGAAGTATAAGTTGAAGCGATCACTGTTTTAGCCTAATTTTATGACCCACCCCTTCAGTGCTTCACCTTTCGAGACTTCCAATTAGTGCCATCAATAGAGGAGTTTGAATAGATCTTGGGCTTTCCATTAGAGGGTAGATACTCTACAGACGACTTGAGCAACATGCCTACATCACCTCCCTTGCTTCTATATTAAAAATCCATCCAACTAAGCTAGGAAAAGCACAACTAAACAAGAATTAGACACCAGGGTTTGCTAGGGTGTATCTTGAAAACACATGAACAGTCTGGCTGAGAAAGAAGATTGAGAGACTTTAATGGATACCCTAGAACTTACCTTTTAAGGTGTCAACTTGTTTCCTTGAATTGAGAATTATGTGGACTATGACACCATAAATGTCTTCCTGGCCTGCAAGCTTCATCGTGAAAATCCTATTACTGTTGTCTTAGTAGATGTTTACTGTACCATGGAATTTTGCCATACTCAAGAAGTAAAAAGAATTCTCTGTTGCTCACCTGCTCTATATGTGTGGCTTACATCGCATATCTTCAGCTAAGTAGGTAAGGTTAAATGCCCTGTATCTGACCTAAAGTTTTGCCAGTTGACTATGAAAATGGGCATGAATGGGCCAACCATCTTGTTAGGCTCACTGCTGAGAAGATAGGGTGTTATTCACAATGGCTGAAAGTTGACACCATTATTCACCATTGTGGAAGCTATCCAACTCACTCATAGGCACATGTAGATACATCAATTACAATTCGGTCATGGCTAAGCGCCAATTGGCCTACCCTTTGCTCAGACCACCAAATGAAGAGTCATTAACCTCCTTTGTCCTTTACTATGCAAAACGGGATTACACTTCTACCCTCAAGCATATAAGGGGCGCCTAGCAAAGGATCTGCAAGAAAGGGAAAGAGTTAGGTGTCAGAAGCCACGAAGCTAAAGAAAAGAACTATCAACAGATCCTAAATCAGCTCTCTATCATCAAGCTGCCATTCAGATAACTCGATTCCCCTCCAAGGTACGAGTCATCTATCGTGCCTCCTCTTGAAGACAAAAAGGTTAGTGAAATGAAAAAGAAATTGACTGAGCTGGCGGCCAAGAACAAGAAGTTAGAAGATGACCTAATGAAGGCCCACCAAGATTGCACTCTCTTGAAGAGAAAGAATCATGAAAAAGGGAAGGCCCTTGAGGACATTAGCAAGAAGCAAAACACTAAGAGGAGTCATATGCACAAGCTAGATTAATGCCTCCGAGCGGCCAATTTTCAGCTAAAGACCAAGAATGAAGAAAGGGATGCATGCTTGCAGACAAGCAGTTACTGAAAGAGATGATGAAGTAGAATGCTTTAGCACAAAGGATTTTTCTGCAACCCTAAATCAACAACATGGAGCAACGAATCAAAGATATGGCAGAAGCTTCCCAGCGAGAAATAAATGGTGAAAAGTGGTGTACGTACAAGATAGAGAACAAATGTCAGGAGATGGTACAGTCTATGAAAGATAAAGCGGCAAATCAGGATGAAATCATTCACTCATGGATGCGCCGCTTCGCCAAGTTGGCATGTTTGGCCAAAGGAACTCTGAAGGACAATCCATGGCTACTAAGGAAGGCCGAAGAAATGACGAACCCTCTCACTACCCTTAAGGAGATTGTGGTTTTCTTAGAATATTGTAAAAGTTGGCTTAGTGAAATGAATGCTATAATTGCCCAAGCTAGGAGAGACTGATTATTTTTCTTCAATTTAATGAATGCTTTTTACTAAAGTAATAAACTGCTTATTCTACGTCTACAATGATACCATATTAGTTTCCATATTGTTTAACTTAGTACTTTTAAATGAGATGTTCTGAGGAACGATGAAAGGATGCTCATTAAGGCTCAAAATCGCTTCAATCACTGTTTATTTTCCCTTTTTTTCTTTATTGTCTCCTTCTTTTTCTTTTCCTTTTCACAAACTTATTTTGTTTTGAAAGAAGAAGAAATCACGGGGAGGCACCTTTACAGAACCCAGCTTCAGGCAAGGCTCATGGCTGAGACTGATTGTGAGACTGAGGACTTAAGGAACGAGGTTAACCAGTCAATGGAACAGATAACTGAGTTGATCAGGCTTCTGGAGAAGAAAGTCATAGAGGGGGTGCCCATCCACAAGTAACAAGCAGCAACTAACTTGTCCTTTACACCCTCTAGGTTTTACTCTGACCCAGGCTCAGAATACACTACCCACTAACAATACTGGAAACTCTAGCCGAGCTGCTGATCCTCGTGCCATGTAGTTTCCATCTTATGGCATGTCATACGGATGCATGCCTCCTCAAACTTTCACTGATCAGGAAGGTAGCCTCATACCGTTTCTGCAGTATGGTTTACCTCCTGAATATTTTCCTCCTGTAATATCAGGCTCACAAGATATGAATGCAGTACCCGCAATAAATTCGTAGGTTCAGAATCCTACCTAAAAGGTCAATCCATCGATTAATCCAGTGTCGGGCACACAGATCTCTAAGCCTTGGCTCACTCAGTCGCCTGCAGTTCAAACAGCTTAGCCTGTCCTCAACCCACTAGCTTTGGCCCAGCCAAATCCTGCCCATCAGGCACCACCATTTCCTCACTTCTACTTGCAGTAAAATTATCCTTAGGGGTATATGATGCCTCGCCCTATCGTTGTACAGAGCATCAATCATGTAGTTACAACTCCTCAGCCTAAGAAAAAAATAGAAATTCTTGAGGAGCGTCTACGCATCATGGAAGGCATGGGAGGTTTTGGCTCCACAAACACATCTAAACTTTGTCTGGTCCCAGATATGGTGATACCTCCCAAATTTAAAATGCCCGAATTCGACAAATAATGGGGCACATACTTTCCTTGGAATCATCTGACCATGTATTGTCGGAAGGTGGCTTCCCATGCCTTTGACGATCAGCTGCTTATTCACTGCTTCCAGGATAATCTGGCGAGAGCCACCCTGACTTGGTATATGCATTTGGAATGCACTCGCATACACAGCTGGAAGAACTTAGCTGAAGCTCTCCTAAAGCAGTATAAATACAACCTGGATATGGCGCCTGATAGGCTATAATTACAAAATATGACTAAGAAAAATAATGAGTCTTTCAAGGAATATGCCTAGCATTGGTGAAAGATGGTTGGACAAGTAGACCCACCACTATTGGAGAAGGAGATTGTGGCAATGTTTGTTGACACACTTCAAACTCCTTTCTATGACAGGATGATTAAAAGTGTATCTTCAAATTTTTCCAATATCGTCATCATTGGGGAAAGAGTAGAAAGCGGGGTAAGGACAGGGAAAATTACCCAAACTTTATCTGGGCACCTTCCATGAAAAAATATATGTAAGCTGAAAGAAGAAAGGACAGTGAGACCAATCTTGTTACCTATGATCTAGGGAACTCTCATCAAAAGCCATACAACCTTGTATTTTTTTCTCCTTCTAACCCCTATCAATTCACGTCATATCCTAATGTAGTCGCTACTACTAACAGCTACTCTCCCCAACCTTTCCCTCAACCATCTCGTTATCAGTCTACGTGCCACCGTATAATCATTAGCACATGCCAGTACATCCACCGCAACAATGGGCTTAGCCACCAAACCCTAATCAGAACCAAAGAAAAATAAACAATGATCGCGGCCCTGTTCAGTTTGATCCAATTCCCATGACCTACACTGAACTTTTGCCTCAAATAATCTACAATTCACTTATGGTATCGTGTTCTTTGAAACCCTTAGAACCTCCTTACCTTTAGGGACAGGATCCAAATGCCCAATGTAACTATCATGTTGGGGCATCTAGGCACTCTATAGAAAATTGTATGGCCCAAAAGTACAAAGTGGGCGACTTGATCAAAACCAAATCGTTTAACTTTCAAGAAGGAAATCCAAATATGCCCACAAATCCTCTACCTAACCGTGAAGGTTCAAGGGTTAATGTTGTGGAGGTAGAAAGGGAAGTGCTTTTATCCCTTCTTCTTGACCTTTGACTTTGGAAAACTGAAAAAATATATTTATGAGTATGCTTAGGTTTGATAAATAAGATGGATAACTTTCACATCCTAATTTTTAGATGCTTGTCTCATGCATAAGTGACTGAATTGGTTTGATATTGTGCTGATTGCATGAAGTATCTTGTTATAATTGTTATTGCTTAATTGCTAGTGTATGTATGATCTGCCTAGGATCGCAGTATGAAATTACGTATTCATTCTAAGTTTGGGGATGTGATTGGTTGATACTACCCTATGATTATAAGGTTTTGGTCCTAATCCTTGCTTATTGAGTGTGTTTGCATATTGGTTGTGAGATAGAATTTACTTCCATTTTGCTCGTGCTTGTGCATGGTACCATGTGGAAATCATGAAGATCATGTTTTTGCTATTAACCAAGGCCAAATAAGTTATCCCTTGACCTTATGTTTGAGCCTAAGCCTAATTGCTTTTGTAATATTATCACTTGTCATTACAAGCCTGTGATTGCATGAAAACCCATAAATTTTACCTTGAGTTGTCAATGAGGCTTGTTTTGTTTTGATTAGTTGCTAAGGACTAGCAACCTCTAAGTTTGGGGATGTATAGTGTGCCCCACAGCGAATAAAAAGGCACACCCTGGAACATGTATACTTTGAAAAAAAAAATTAAAAAGGGAGAGGAGAAGCATCCAATGCAAAAGGTGCAATGTAAATGAAAATAAAACAAGCAAAGTCCAAAGGACCAAGAAAGAAAAAATGGAAAGAGCAAAGCTTTGGAAAAAAGGGAAGAAAATGTATCAAAAGTACCAAAACTCAAAAATACCTTCTGCTTCTTTCTAAAATATGTACTGGGGAAAGTATTGTGGGGCAAGAAAGGAAGTGAATAAGGGTCAAGGCAAGACAACCTCATTGAGTACATCTATTACCCAACATTGACGAGAAAAACCAAAATGGAACTTGTAGCCTAGCCTTATTACAAGCCTAAAAAGTCCTTATTGATCCATATGTGTACATGCATGTGTATGATGCTTAGAATTATTGCAAGCTTGTGTTGTGACACAGACCTTAATTAGGCCTTCTTTGGGCCTTTTTATTGGTCTTGGTTATCATTTGTATATATTTTATTTTCATGTTATTAGTTTTAGAAATATTTTAGGATTAGAAATTAGGAATTAGTTTTGTGCCTTGCATGGTCATATTTTCCATTTTAGGCCACTTTTGGGTCTTGTATAGGTGTTAGGTTATTTTCGACTCCTTTTAGGCCATGTAGTTTTAGTTTTTGGGCCTGGGTGAAGCTTTTTCAAGCCCACCCAAGCCAAATCCAAATTTTAGCTTTCAAGGAGGTATAAATACCTCTCTCCTTTGTAAGACTCTCATAATTTGAATTTTAAGAAAGTTTAGAGTGAGATACTCTCCCTTCTCTCTAGAAAGTAGAAGCATTAGCTCCTTTCTCTTAGGTCTTATCCTTTGGACTCTCTCCTAAAGGTTGTGACTTCACTCACCTTATCTCTCTAACTTCTAGAGAGTGGCGGTTTCATATCTCACACTCTCCTCTCCATCTTCTTCCATCACTACTAAAAAAAACCTGTTAGCGGCGGACAAATCCGATCGCTAAATTATGCTTACGTCATTGTTAACACCATTAGCAACGACCATTATGACGGAAACAGCATCGTCACTAACTCAATCGTTGCTGACACCACAACGATGTGAAAGTCTTCCGTCGCTACTATTTCTACGGCATAATGTTGTCGCTAATGGGGTCCCTATGTTGGTGATGCATCCCGTCGCTATGGGTGCTACAAAGCGACCACATAACGTCGTCGCTATGTCTATAAGGTAATGACCACAGCATGTCATCGCTGCAGATCAAATATTAGCAATGGGACCTAGCGGTCGTTACTATTAGTACCTACACAACGACCACCTTTTCCGTAGCTACTATTACCTACACAGCGACCACAAGCAGCCGTCGCTAACATTGGGTATTCAGCGACCACACTACCCGTCGCTAATTCGTCATGAATTAGAGAAGGCATTTCTTCTGTCGCTGATATTAATTTTTATTTTTTAAATTTAATTTTTTTGACTTTTTAAAATATTAATATTTTGAATATAGGTTTTGTTCATTTAACTTTAAACTAAAAAATATCGAGTGACATAAAAATTATAAACGGAGAATGACAAAAAATAAATACTAAATAGAATATAAACATAAAAAATACAATGTCGTGTCACTAAATATACAAATAAATGAAATATAAAAAAAGTAAAATCATGGGGAGGGGGATCCTGTGGTGGTGGTGGTGGCGGTTCGGAAGTAGAGGGATGGAGCCTCGTCTTCAACTGCATCAGTAGCTCCTGTTGCACAGTAAGTTGTCGACTAGTCTCGGCGTGGTACTCCTCAGCTCGTCGTCAGTCCTCTTCGGCCCGTCGTCGATTCACCTCAGTCTGTTCCTCCAAAAGCTACCTCTAGCGTCGCTCCTCCTATAGCTCATTGTCCAGGTTTTGAATGACCTGAACAATATCCGTCGAAAGGCTAGAGGAGGAAGAGGTCTTCCCTTTCTTCGGGATCTGCATGGCCATGCTGCCCAACCCGAACACCCTCCCTTTCTTGTTCATGCCGCCAACAGCCTCCATGTAGATGGCGTTGTCGTCGGAACAAGACAGGGTGGGAGGTACCTCCCCCTCAGGAGTGGAAGCCACCAACTCCGCCTCCTTCTCGGCCCTTCTGGCTTGATACACCTCCTGTAAATGTAAAATATTGATAGAATTAGTAAGTTAATTTGTAAATTATAAGTATATGTAAGTTAAAATAAAATACCGCTAGATCTGTAGTCTTTTGGTTAACCCATGCACCGGCTTTGTTTTTCTTGGTCATTTGCATGACCTCAAATAGGGAAGGCTCGTCATGCTCCCTCAGCTCCTGTAATGAATAACAAGCATTGAAATTATTGTTAGAAAATATGTCAGACCAATCATAAAAGAAATGTTTACATAAATATACTTACAAATCTTTTCTTGTGCTCGAGGGTTGAAATGCTACCCCCAGTGTAAACTGACGCTGTAGCATCAACAGCTCTATTTGCCTTGTTGCGCGTACTCGCCTGCTAGAACAAGACACCGCCCCACTTCTAGACCATCCCATCCTAGTGGTCCTTGGAGATCCAATGAGGGCGCTTGTAACATCCCTGTTTTTAGTCGCAGTCTTATTTGGTAAATTTTGAAGTATGAAAGGTCTGTAAGTGAGAATTGGTAAATAAATACTCTGTAGATGGTCTGTAATATCATAAGAATTTCATTTTTGTGTGTAATTATGGAATTTATATAGACCAATAAAGCAATTATTCAAATTTCGAGTGAAAAAGGGCTCTGTTCCGAGTGACAGAGAGAAATTCCGAGTGAAGGATTAGAAATTCCGACTGAAGGACGAAATTCCAAGTGTAAGTTTATGTTGTCCGAGTAACATATGACCGAGAAGGTTACTACCGAGTGGAATCCTGGCTTCGGAAACATTTGGAGTGAAGTGTGTTCAAGAGAACCACTTCTGGGTGAAAATTCCGAGTCAAAATACCCTTGAATGACTTGTTTCCGAGTCAAACCTTGCCAAATGCTTCCTTTTTCGAGTGAAACTTCTCTGATTACAGTATTCCGAGTGAAGAGACTCAGTTAGGGATATATCCGAGTTCAATCCGAGTGAGTTTGTCCAAGTCAGGACCTCCCTAGTGAGGAAGGGGATAGCATTCTGGGTAGAAAGATCTCCAAGTGTGGTATTTTGGGCAATGGAGTTCCGAGTAGGGGCATATCTGAGCCCAGTGTAACCTGTCCTGAGTGGCATACCCCGAATATGAAATGCCGAGTGGAATATAGTGATGGGAGCCCATTCCGAGTAGAATATATATAAGGCTTAAAGTAAATTTTTGAGTGAGGCTTATGTTTATGACTCCTTTTCCGAGTGGTGAAAGCCTTAAAGGATTCCGAGTGAAACGTATTTTGAGAAAGGATAGTTTGTGTTGCTAAGAGATGAATAGCCAAGTAAACCCCGAGTGGGGAAGGACTTAAATGCTCCTGAGTGGTAAAATCCGAGTGAACCTCTTCTGAGGGAAGAAGGTTGTGATGGTTTTGATTGAGGTATACTCTAGGAGTCATATTCCGAGTGAACGAGGTTATATGTATATTCCGTTTGATTAAGGGTACCTATTCCGAGTGGCCAAGTATGAAATAATTCCGAGTAAGACTACACTTACTGAATCCCTCCGAGTGATGTTGAGTTTGAATAAATCTGAGTGGACAAGATTTCATTAGGTCTGAGTGAGACAGTTTAGTGAATTCCTCCGAGTGATAAGAAGTCAGAGTAATGCCGAATGGAACTTGATGGTGGAGTCCAAGGGTGTAATTCCGAGTGGGGGATTGGCACCTATAGGGATTTATGATGTGTTATCCAAAAGAGTCGGTTTTTGAAGTAAATTACTGAATGAGAAAAGACTAGCTTTGGAATGATTTAACCGAGTGAGAACCATCAGAAATGACTCAGATTTGAGTGAAGTCGCCGAGTGAAAGACTGATTGAGAAATGACTCGGATTTGGAATATATTGCCGAGTGAAAGGCCAAGTAAGAGATGAGTCAGCTCTGATTGATTTTGCCGAGTAGAGAATCAAGCAAGATGAGTCGATGTGCGGGTGAATTACCGAGTGAATAATGGGTCGGTTAGGATTATTTTACTGAGTGGAAAACCTGTGTGCCTTGAGCCGGTTTCAGGAAGATTCTACCGAGTGAGATACTTTATGAGTGAGTCCAAGTGAGGCAACTCTGACTGAGTCACCTCCAAGGAAGAAAAATCCGACTAAGTGTGTTAAGAAGACACAGTTCCGAGTGAGTGTCCAATTAGGTGGGAGTCGGTTATGGAAGGTTTTACCGAGTGGAACCCGAGTGAGTGAAGACTCGGATTGAGAACAAATTACCGAGTTAAAGTCTAAGTGAGAGAAAATACGGTCTGGACAGATTCTACCGAGTGAGAAACCAAGTACTTGAGTCGGTTTCAGAGGAATTCTGAGTGAGGATTGGATGACTCGCTCAAGCGAGTCGGAATTCGCTTGAGCGAGGAGGAATTTTGCCCTGCTGACCCAAGCGTGAAGGAACCACGCTCAAGCGAGCATACTGCACTCAAGCGTAGTCGGTTCTGACCCTCTTTTCTTCACTTCGCCCAAGCGAGCCTTGTGCCTCGCTCAAGCGAGTCGGATTTCGCTTGAGCGAGATGACCCCTGTAACTTTATTTCTTTCTTCGCTCCTGATGGTGACCGGTCTACTAGCCCACATAAATCCAAAAGGGATTGTCACAAACGGGTCAACTGCAGGGAAAGTTCACCAATCAAAGCACCTTTTATATATTTTAATATATATTCCATTTCCATCATGCAAGATGACGGTGGAAACAGCTCAAAAGTCTCTGTTATTCTCACCTAATCCTCCAATCAAGGGAAATCGTGTCTCCCACTTGCCTTTCTCATTATTAACCCAATACTACAACTCTTAGAACACACACACACACGAAACTTAGTAACAGACACACCCTTTTTATTACTTTCTCTTCGTGCAAGCTTCTTCCTCTCTCAATTTCCTTTCCTCCTCACTGTGAGCTGAAGCAAGGACAGTGAAGGGAACGTCTGCAACTCTATTAAGGTAAAGGGGGTATATTCTCGGGTATTCTGGGGAAATCCGAGTGAAAGGAAAGGGTTAAGGTACCTTTGGTCCTCACCTTTCCAGGACAGATTCGGGAATTATATGAATTAAAATGCTTTAATTGTTATATATTTGTTATATATATATATTTATGAATATGTTCAATTGCCTGTGTTGCTTAGTATTGACTATGATGATTCAGTGAATATGTTTGATTGACTGTATTGATTAATCTTGATGATTAAATGGATATGATCAGTGATGAACTGTGAAAATACTAAGAATCATGGGTGTCCATGTGAATTCCAGTGAGAAATTATAAAATAGAAGTTGGAATCAATGATGACAAGCTCGGTTTTTAGCGAATGCGACCGGTTCCCTAAAACTACAAATAGATTATTTAAATTTCAAACGGATTTTTGAACTAAATATCTGTTTTATGTAAACCGACCGGACCATTTTAAACAACACATGATTTCACTCGGTAAACTATCAGAGATATTTCAAACAGAACCTTCTCTCACTCGAAAAACCTTTCCTCAACCATATTCCACTCGGAATTATAGTAATTTCACTCAGAAAACTCTTTCTCAATCATATTTCACTCGGAAAACATTTTTAACTTCACTGAGAAAACTCTTTTAGTCTGATTGCACTCGGATTCATATTCATTTTACCCAGAAACGCATCTCAGCCTGATTTTACTTGGAATCCTACTCATTCCACTCGGAATCCTATTGATTACACTCGGTATCTAACTCATTTTACTCAGAAAATTCATTTTCACTCGGAAACAGACTTATTTTACTTGGAAAACTCATTTTTACTCGGTATTCAACTCATTTCACTCGGCAAACTCATTTTTCACTCGGTATTTAACTCTTTTACTCGGAAAAACCGGTTTTAATGTTTTTCACTTGGATTTTTCATTCAGAAACTCTTCTTTAATCCTTTTTAAATTATTGGGACGTTACAATTATCATTATTGTTCTTATTTCTATTATTATTATCATTATTATTGTTATTCTTGTTATTATTATTAACTATTATTATTGTTATAGATATTATTATTGTTTTAATTACGAGTAATGAAATAAGGAATATATTATTTTACTCTTTATATAAAGTATAATTTTGAACCAAAATATAACCAATATATTTGCTCGAATAAGATAATAAAATGACTTGTAACGTCTGAACAAGTTGATGGGATTCAAGAGCTTGTGAATATTATGAGACTGGAAACACATAGATACCCAAGAATCAAATGATAAAAAGAATGCATTTTCGCATCATGAAAATATTTTTGAAGGAAAAAAATTATCTAGAGCATACATCTGGTACGCTGGAGGACATTCACGTTCGATCTCCATGAAGAATCTTGGGAGTACAACCGGAACGGAAACCCAATGGCATCAGTGTCGCGCCTGATAGTCAGGTGAGACGATGCAATTCTGGTGTACTTTGACTAAATGACGGAGTGTAACTATGATCGTAGGGATCCAAGTCCCAAAAATATATCAATCAATGATAAGAACCGATGAGTTCATTTATACCTTATGAAAATGGGAGCTTGGGCGGACCCTGATCGCTCTAGAATGAAATGGAGAAATTCTAAAGAATGAAATGAAGATGAATTGATTTATTGGGCCCTCATGCATCATGAGACTTAATTAAGATAAATCATAATAAACCCTACTCATGCATTTCCATGACAATATTTGTTTATTATAAGCTATAAATATGTCAATTGCATGATTTATGTGATATTATCTGTTAACTGGATTATGTCTGCACCGGGTAAGCTTCAGGGTGTTGGGTTATACTCACCCTTACTGTTGAATATTTTCAGAGGAATTAGGAAATCAAGAACCAGAATACGAAGAACAGCAATACGCTGAACCAACTGAGAGTACTCATTAAAAGTAGGATATCTGTAGTTGAATAATAAGACCATGGATGACTGTATGAATATTAAGGGTGCATGCGTGCCCCATTCTGTTAAGAGTACAATTACTTACAGTTTGTGAATGACTATGTGAATTACATACTATTTGCTTCCACTGATCTGCCATCTTTTTATTTTTAAAAATAAAAAATAATAAAAAATTCACTTTTTCTGAAAACTTGTGACCTCTCGGTTAAATAGGATGATCCCATAGAAGGGTTTGTCTTATCTAACCGAGGGTGTTACAGCGCTCGTCGTTGTCCTTCAGGATCAAATCTTGCCAGCCAACCACGTATGGCTATGCACCCCCATCAACCCTGAATGTCTTATCAGCACCGTAGCCTTTCTCAATATGGGGCATAGACGTCATTGGGTCCACCAAGCCAAAAGCCTCGAATGACCATCGCTTTATCATAGTCGTCATTGACTACTTTACTAAGTGGGTGGAAGCAGCTTCGTATGCCAGTGTAACAAGGAGCGTCCTGGTTAAATTCGTCAAGCGAGAACTGATATGCCGATATAGCTTACCAAGTCAGATTATTACTAACAATGTCATAAATTTAAACAACAAGATGATGAAGGAATTATGTCAAAATTTCAAAATCTGTCACCTCAATTCCTCCTCGTATCGGCCAAAGATGAATGGAGCAGTTGAAGTAGCAAATAAAAATATCAAGAAAATCATACAAAAAATGGTTGTGATCTACCAAAATTAGAGTAAGATATTCCCTTCTGCTTTGCATGGGTATCATACTTCAGTTCGAACTTCAATAAGAGCAACCCTGTTTTCTTTTAAGTAGTCATGCCTATTAAAGTGGAAATTCCATCTCTCGGAGTTATCATGGAGGCCAAGTTGGAAGAGGCCGAATGGGTTTAAGTTTGGCATGACCAACTAAACCTAATAGATGGGAGGAGATTAACCACCCTTTGTCATAGACAGTTATATTAGAGGCGATAAAAAGGGCTTATGAAAAAATGTGTGACCTCAATAGTTTCAAGAAGAGGATCTAGTCCTCAAGAAGATTCTGCCAATCTGCAAGGATCACAAAGGCAAATGGACACCTAATTATGAGGACCGTATATGGTAAAAATGACCTTTTCCGGTGGAGCTTTGGTATTGACCAACATAGATGGGGATGAGTTGTCGATGCCCATATGTGCAAATATAATCAAGAGATACCTTGCCTAAAAAACAATAAATTGGAAAAAGGAAAAGGAAAATAGATTAAAAAAGAGAAAGGAAAAGAAAAGAAAATATAAATAAAGAAATTATGCTTACTAGACTGAAAACCTGAAAAGGCGGTCTAGGAAAAATTAGGGTAAGATATTGGCCAAGTGACTAAAACTCCTCGTGCAAGCAGAACAGGGCACAAGGACTATAGTTGAATTACTTTCTCGAAAGCAAGATTGAAGTTTAAACTCACCGTCGTGATGTGGGATCAAGATTCTTGCTTTTCTTAGGGACTCACTAGAGGATCTGTAAACCCTCTTTACTTCACCCACTACCAAGCTTTTGACCACATTTGTTTCTCTTTTCTTTTCTCTGCATTTGATTTCCCTTTTCTTTTCCCTGTACCTGATTGACCCATATGAATAAAATTGCTACCTTTTCAATATGTATTTATATATGAGTTTCATTAATGTGACAAAACATATGTTTTAACAAATAAAATAAGGCAATAATAACTATTTTTTAAAAGTCGTGAGAGTGATATGCTTTGTTATCTGTTAGCACCTCAGACAAGCATCATAGGGACCAAGTCGCATATAAGCTCTGAAGATAGGGCCGCCTCGTTCTTTATGTTTCATCCATGAGTATCGCCCTAAAATCTATAAGGATTGTTGTTCCAAAGGTTTCTCTTTGGAATTAAATTTGGTTTGATTTTCCTTTACTCTCCTATCAGGTCTTAATACTTTGATTGTCAAAGTTGGAAACATTTAAATTTCTTTGTCGCTAAAGATGGCATCCTTTAAATTTCCATGTCACCAAATCTGGCACCATTTAAATTTTTTTGTCGCCAAAGATGGCATCTATTTAAGTTTCCGTGTTGCCAAAGATGGCGTTCTTCAAATTTCCTTCTCACCGAAGATGGCATTCCTTTAAAATTCTCTTGTCCTCAAAGATGGCATCCTTTAAATTTCCATGTCGCCAAAGTTGACAATCTTTAATTTTCCTTATCATCGAAGATGGCGTTATTTCCTTGTTGTCGAAAATGGCATCCATTAAATTTCCTTGTCGCCGAATAGGGCATTTCCTTAAATTTCTCTGACACCGAAGATGACACTTCTGTTAGTTTTCTCTATCACCAACGCTAGAGCCCTGGACAAAATTTGTTCGCATAGTCTTTACTTACCCTTTACTATGATGTAGTAAGGAATAAGTCAAGAGGGGCAAGCTGTTACTACCCAGTTTTTCCAGGCCCATTTGAAATAAAATCCATCTGACGTAAGATTTAGTTTTTAGGGAAAAAGTGTGAACAACCCCTTTTGTCCGAGTAAAAAAAAGAAAAGAAAAGAAAAAAGAAGAGCGAAGAAAAGAAAGAAAAGAAATAATAAAAGTAGACTAGATTTAGTCCCACATTGAATTAGGAGTTGCTAAATCTAAATTGCTAGCTTTTTTTTAGTCTCAGATTGAATACTCTTATAGGGGGATGTTTGTTATGTTACTATATAAACAACATCTTGTAACACTTGATGGCGAATGGTGGTTATAGCCCATTTCTTGGTATACTTTGTGGTTGCGGCTTTGACCGATCTCCCACATTAGAAAATATTTGGTTTTTTCCATAGGAGTCTTAGTTTAGAAGAAACAAGAGACGCCACCGAATCCAGACGCAGTTTTAAAACTTTCTCTTTGGCTCAGAAAAGAAGGTAAGTTTTTTTTGTTGTTTATTATCTTCTTTTTTATGCTCTAATTTATTAGCCTTTTTTTGTTGTTTATTGTTTTCATTTTTATGGTTCGATTTATTAGCTTTTTTTTCTTCTACTTTTCCCGTCATTTATTTCATAGACTTATCTTTTTCTTTGTTTCCACCTTCTTACTTGACACTTTTATTTTGTTTTAGTTTTGTTTATTTTTATTTTTATTTTTATTTTTATTTTTATTTTATTTTCTCTTCTCATGTCTGTATAAAAAAGACAAATAAACCTAAGGTCTATTTTTTAAACAATACTAAATAATACAATATTTAAGATCAATTTGGACAAGATGTTCTGTTGATCGACGTTTTCTTAAATTTCAACATTTTTAATTTATTTTTTAATTTTAAAAAAATAATAAAAGATAGAACTACGTAACCCTGATTTCCCATTACACTTGGGAAATACATAGAAGCGGGAGCAATTAATCCTGTCGGGACCTAATTTTAAAAAAAATATATCCCATAATTAGAAATATATATATATATATATATATATATATATATATATATAACTCTAACCGATTAATTTGGATGAGACGTCCTATTAATCACCTAAAAAATTAGTTTTTTAAAACAAATATAACAATTAATCAATTTGTTATAAAATCCATGAAAAGTCTTTAAGAGCTTTAAATCACAAATTATTAAGATTATTCAAAACTTAAATAATTTAGGGTAACCGTTTAAAACGGGTGATAAGTCTTGAAAAGACTTAATTATTCCACTGTTTATTTAACATAAATTACTAAGTATTGTCTAGTTTTGATATTATTATTTAATAATTTGTTAATAATTCATGTTTTAGTTAATTATTTCAAAAGTATGCTATTTATGTAAGAAACCAATTGAAAATATTAATTAGATAAGGAATTTTGAAGTATTTATAAATTCACTAAGCAGCCAGCGTATAATTGCTAGGCAAGTAGCTGTTTATTGGTGCAGGAACAGGGCGGACTCAAGATAAGAAGAAAATTCTGAGTGAAATCCTACAAATCCGAGCAGAAATTGATAAATCCGAGTGAGACTTCCTGAATCCGACTGAAAAGAGCCCAAATACTGACCAAGCGAGACTTCAAGTAAGCTAACTTAAGAAGACTCCCAAGACACCGGCTCCAAAAGAGAAGAAGAGCGGAATGCTACATGAGAAACCGAGGTGCTTATTCATTATTTAACCCGTCCTAGTAAAATCCGGACTCGTCCAAGCGAAGTTTAATCCGCTCTAGCGAAAACTCAGCAGTTGAAGCATAAAGGCAGTAATTTAAACACTGTTCCTTCCCTCCAACAGCACACTTGGTGCAGTACTGTTCCGCTTCCATTGCCTTCTTCTCTACTACTGCAACCTTAAGTAACTTAAGAAGTGAGCTGTCAATTAGCTGGTGCTGAGCTGTAAATTAGCTAAGGTTAAGCTGGATCCTGTTAAGCGTTGAGCTGTAATTAGTTGATTACTCTATAAACTATGTAATTAATTAGTTTTATTCGTTAACTTAAGTTCTCTAAGTTATCAGTTAAGTTAGTTAGTTTAGTTAGATGCTTATATATATTCATGTACATACTCTGTAAAAGTGTGTGGAGGCAGAGAACAGAACGGCGTACAACATAATACACTTCATTTTCTATTTTCACTCTCTGACTACATTTTCATCTCTCTAAACTCTCTCCTCCATGACGTTCCACAATCCTTCGATGGAACTGAAGTCAATGGAGTTCTAAATCCCTAAGGTTGGGATTGCAAAGGTTAGCAATGGAGTCTTGAAGCTGTGAGCGAGTAGATCGACTCCGAAGATCCTGAGGTGAACAAGCTGAGGAGTGGAGCAGCATCGCTCGATTGACAAATCCAGAATTGATGAAGAACTTCGCCAGTGAGGAATCATGGTTGAAGCTTAGGTAACTTCCAGCTTTCTAACTAGTTCAGGCCTAATCAATTTAGGTGAATAGTTAGAGTTCAAACCTCCAATTTCGCATTAGATTCTTAGGCTAATCGAGCACTTAAGGAATTAAGGTTCATTGCTTAAGGATTAGTGTTTTTCACCTAAGGAATTAGGGAATAACCACAAGCGGATTGTCCTCTAGATTGTGAAGTTCGATTATACTTAATTGCATGTTTCTTGAGGAGATTGTGAGCCGAAGCAATCCTGACCTGTTCTCTATTAATCACTTTACACATTTCACTTTAACTCTGTTTCTGAAAATACAAAAACAACTATAAAACACTAAAACCATAAAAACTGAATGAACTTCGCGTATTTTTTATTGGTTCAGCTTGTACTAGTCCTAGATTGAGGTACTTACCACAATCCCTGTGGGACGATCAAATACACTACAATTTTAACGACTGGTGCGCTTGCCAAAGTGTAAATCCGAGAGTCACATTTTATTTTACTAAGATTTTTACACCAAATTAATGGCTCAGGATTTTAGCATCAACGGGCAGTGTGGGGTACTAATATCTTCCCCACTTGTAATCAGACTCCCGAACTTAAAATCTCAACTTAAGACCAATACCTTTAGGTTAGGGTCTTTCCTAATGTTTCAAAAACCGGACCGGTGATCGAACCGGTGAAGGCACTGGTTCATGATTCATTGGTTCAACTGTGGTTGAACTGTGGTGGAACCAGTAATAATAAAATATATTTTAATATAATATGATATAATTATTGATATATCAATAATAAATTATATTCAAGAAGTTTTTATTTTATTTAAAAATATTTTTAATGGAATTTTAAAAAAAATAGCCAAAAAAGCAAAAAAAAAAATTAAAATTTAACTAGTTGAACCGGTTTTTCAATACCAGTTTTGATTAATTCTGAATCTGTCGATTTTTTTCATTGACCGAGCCGATACCGTGACTGGTTCCCGGTCCAACCAATCAAACCGGCCGGTCCGATCTGGTTTTTACAACCTTGGTTTTTCTGATGTTTTATCTTAAAAACATTGGTGGCGACTCTACGGTTTCAGGAAGGAATTCAGGAATCTAATTTCTTTTTAAGGTCGATATCCTGTCGTGATTCTGGTCGTGATAGAGTGCTTGGGATGTCATCAGGTACAATGAGGGTCTCTTGTTGGACAGGGACTTTAACTCTCCCAAATCTTGTACCTTTTCCTCTCCCTCTACCTCTTCCCCTAGGTCTGCCCCTTCCTAATGTTGTTGTTGAAGCAACTTCTATAGGTGCATCATATTGTGAAGGTTGTGAATCTTTAGGATTAGCAACAGCTTATGGAGGTTGTGTATGTTATGGTTCTGCTAGATCAAGTGGAGGTTGTGCATGTTGTGGTTCTGTTGGATCATGAGCACCATGTGCAGCCTTTATATTCCCTACATTCTAAAAACTAAATGGAATATAGTTGTTAGGTTTTGTAGTAATGATGTATGAATAAAAAATTCATCAGTGAAATGAGATTACCATTGTAATAAGGGGATTTGGACATGTTGATCTATTATGTTCAAATGCATTAGAGTTTGTGCAATGGTATTGGTTTGTAAATTTTTTACATCGTGTTGGGTTATCCTCTTCCTATAGGTCTCTCCTCCTTAGCTTTTTTGGTATGCCAAGGGGAGTGCCTCTGGTCCATCTGTTAACCAAGTGGCCTTGATTACTCAAGAGGGGGGTGAATTGAGTAATTAAAAAATTTTCTTTAGAATGCTTTTGAAATTGATTCTTTATCAATTATGTAATTAATGAAAGAGATTATAATAATTACAAGTAATGATAATAATAAATTAATCACACAGTAATTTATCAAACATTTGGTATACAATAATTAAGTCCAATAGGATTTAAGTTAATTAAATCAATAATTTAACTTAAGCAATTTAACAAACAAATTATATGCCTAATTAGTCAGCAAGCAGTTTATGTGCACAATTATAAAAGAGTTTAAGGAAGAGAGAGTAGCAAACCGATGTACGAGTTCCACCACTCCGGTGTACGTCTCGTCTTCAAGCAAACCACTTGAAGGATTCCACTATTGAAGATTTGAGATACAAAGCTTTGAGCAATTACAGCTTCCTAGTGTCCCACACTTAAGAACTCAATCCTCACAAGTAAAAGGGGAACCCACCCAATCTCACAATCTCTCAATAATCAAGGTTGAACCCCAACCTAAACTCTCAGATTTTGGTGAATGATTTTACAAGGATAACTCCCAAATAGAGTAGATATACAAGTTTAAGCACTCAAGATATTACCTCTGTCATAACTCTCAGAATATATACAAGTGAAAAATAAAGAGAGCTGCTGCAAGGAGAAAAGAGAGAAGAAAGCAGAACGCAATGCTTGATTTTCTATTGGTGTATATCACTACTTCAATCCTTCCTCTATTTATATCCTTTCAAGAGCATGGAGCCGTTGCAACTTGTTTTCAAATTTATTCCTTTCGGCGTAGTGGAGCATGGCACTTCAATTTAAAAACTGTAGTGCTGTGTAGTGTTGTTTGCACTAAAAAATTTGATTTATCAATTATTCAGAATCGATTCATTGTATTCAAATTTGAAATTTCTGATGCATGAATAGATTCAAGATGCCTATGAATTGATTCAAAAGCCTCTGATTTCTCTTCAAAATGCGTATGAATTGATTCATTTTAGTTATGAATCGATTCAGAGGTTTTTTTGACATAAATTTTGGTCCTGACAGGTGCATGAATCAATTCAGGCTTAATTTGAATTGATTCAGAGCTTTGAATTCATGTGTAAATCGATTCAGGCAGTGGTTGAATCGATTCAGAGCCTTTGTTACACATGTGAATCAATTCAAAGGGTTGTGGAATCGATTCACAAGCCTGTTTCTTCATTTTCCATGCATTGTTGACATTTTCTGAACATGCGACTTGTTGCTCTTGATCCTTTTTCATTTGATGGTCATTTCTCTTTTGTTTTTGACCCTTAGAATTACTTTGTGATATATCCTTGATGTTCATCAAAATATTTAATCCTTGTTCTTATTGATGGTTGATGTTGTCTTGAGTCCTTTAAATGTTATCCATGCTTGAGCTCTTTGTTTATCATTATCAAAACCTGTTTCAACATATAAACACATCATCAACAGTTAGTCATATACCTTGTCCATTGATTGGTTAGATTACTTCAACATAACATTTTGCATAAGTATTTTTCAAGTACCATGATGACACAATTTTCTAGTTTGTCACCCTTGAATTTCATAGAAGATATGGCATTGCCTACAAGGAATTCCATTTAATTCCCACCAATTACAACTACACTGTCTTTTGCCCAAATCAACTATAGACCTATCTTCAGCTTGACTATATCTCAACTCAAATAACATATCTATTGCCCAAATAGTTCACACTAAACTCTACCTTTCTTAATAACCTTCTACAGGGTCTTGGCATAATATCTCCATCTAGTGTCTATACCTTAGATCTCAGCTTGGCAAACGTACCTAACAAATATTGTCTAACCCATTCAAGCATTGTAATTATTGGTTTGTCTATAGATAGAAATATTACTAAATTAAAAGCTTCACAATTGTTGTTCATAACAACATCACTCAATTGGATAATACGAGAATTCATGCTTACACCAAGTCCTATTTTGAATTTCCATGAGCCACTCATATGCCCTCTAAATCCTTGATTTGTTGTATTTTAGCCTCCTAACCTTGCACATATATTGTCTTGCTTGCACCCAACATGATTTGTTTAAGTATGGCTCCTCCACTGTAACTCTTATTTAGATTTGTGTACAAATACGTCACACAATATCTGTGCTCCACACCATCTAGTAGCTCTTCAAAAACTTATAATAGACTCTTAGGCCACTAACTCTTAGGCCACTACATTTTTTGCCTCTACAATGGAATGGTCAATCACTACAACAATCAACTCAAGCTCATGTAGACTATGCTCAACATACATATCCACCTCACAATTGTTATTAATTACATATTCACCCATCTCTAATGCATGTGAGTCCCATGTCAGCCTTTTGTACAATATAAACATGGTGGAACAGATACATCATATATATAACAATGTTATATACAATACATGGTCATGATATTAAATTGTACATACTGAAAATCAGCGCACGTAGGCTCCTATTCAAAATACACAAAATAAAAAATAAAAAATCCTAACTACTCTACTCCTCACCACCTAGGGAGTCATCATCAGTCCAAGGGGACTCTGGAACAACTATACTAGTGAAAGGCTACGTTGGAGGTGGTTGTGTAGAAAACTCTGTAGGAGTTGCACTAGTCGAAGGCTGGTCCTAAGTAGGCTAGATGGGCTGATGGAGGCGACTGTAAGCCTCATAGGCCTCAGATAGGATAGCTCTAGCCTTTGCAGACATCACTGAATAATCCTCTATCTCACAATACATGTAACTCCTAAAAATATGGCGAAGCTATTCTTGGGAGTGATCCCACTAACGTCAAGCTAAAAATCGCTCCATAGGTAACAATACCAATCCCTTTTGGTGGATATATACTCCTACTACCTCATCGGGAACGTAGGCTGCTACTGGCTCTACAGGAAGAATCTATTGTGGTAATACGGGGAGAATGGTTGGGTCCTTTACCATCAGATCCATGGGTTCCTCCTTTGGGTCTTCCTCTAGGACATATCCTCTTCGAGGGAAAGCGGGACATACTATGTTGTAGGTGATCTCAGAGAAACATTATCTCCTCCTAGGATGAACGGCACATACCTAAGGGAAAGTGATCTAGGGATATGTGGAGGCTCTGTAATGGTTGCAATGGCTGCCTATCTACTAGATAATTCCTCAAGCTCCTTAGCACTAAATGGTAGTGGAGGGTCTCCGTAACGACGGGCAGTACTCTCTATCACCTTTACATCCCTATGCTCAACCTCTAGTGGTTGCGGTCGCGGCTGCTCCTCAGGAATATTCTTTAGAAGCTCTGGTATCACCGGCAAGTTACTGGGACCTGTCTGATCCTCAATGCGAAGTACACTACGGTCTCAACGAGCACAAAAGTGTGGTCTGATGGGAGGTCTGGAAAAATATTGTAAGGGTGAGCCTCTTCTTCCACAACACTCAAAGAGTTATCATTTCTAACATCCCTTCCATATAGTACAAAACTATATTAATTTCTATTTTTATCTCTCATAACTGGGGTTCCTAGTTAATTCATACTAAGTTATCTCTCTTAACTCAACCTTACTCAATCATCCCCAAATACATAACTCTTTTCTCTCCCCCTCACCCATAACTATCACATAAAGTATTAATCTTCATCAGTAATTCACAATCATAATCGAATACAAATTCATTCATAGAATATAATGTAATGCGTGAATTTCATTTCATTAATTTAATCTTTTTCTTAGCCATTATGATGCATGTAGGCCCAAAATTACCTCATCATCATCACATCATCCACGGTACGTCTACTATAGGATCCAAATATCATCATCGGTGTCCGTTCTGCTCAGTCTGACACAAGGCATAACGTTTCTGCACTAGAGCAACCGGAGCCCACTAATCCCTCTAAGAGGTAATCCGGACACTCGGTCCGCATAACATATAAATCCATCTCACCATAATCTATGGCCAACGATGATTGTGACTTGGATCTCCATGGTCATAGGAACACTGGCCTGGGTCAAAGTACACGAGGATTGCATGGTGTCGCTCGGCCTTGGGGAGCTACTCTTGAGCCATTCAGGGGTCCCCTCCCAGTGTACTCCCAAGATCCAACATGGGGATCGAGCCCTCTTGTCCTCCAGTGTACCCTTCGCTGTGTACACTAGTCTCTATCAAATCATATGGAAATGATTCATCTACCATATGCTTTCTTTTACTTGTCATCGGTAGGGTCCCCCTCAACAACTCACTTTCATTCTTAACATCAGGTTCATTTCACAACATCCTTATTATATATATATATATATATATATATATATATATATATATATATATATCCTTCACTGATCTATGAAAGAAATAAGCCTTATTAGGAATTTATTCTAAGTTACTTATGGTGTAAATCTTAATAATATTGGGGTAAGGTCATTCTAAGGGTATAAGTTGTTCTGGTTGTATTACTTGGCTCCTATCGGTTGGCCGTCCAATTTATTTACCAATATCTTCTTTAATTATTTTATAATTATCCTTTAGTACTTACTCAAATCACAATATACCTTATCCAACAATTAAGAATGAAAGGAGTTTTGAGTACACATAACCATTAATTCTTGGGGTAATACTTGCACCTTAGTGCTTCATCATCTCATCGGATCCGTTCCAATCATATTGTATCATTTCTCAATCATATTAGGATCCTTACCGAGACATATTCTCATTTTTCTTTTTTGTATCTCTATTTATTCATGCATCTTAACATGATCTATTCATTCTCATCATGCATATTCATATTAAATTCATTCACCAATACATAGATACATATAATTAAATCAACACATATACACCAACATGTAAATTCATACACATCACTTATTTAAACAACATACCCACCAAGTACACACATCAGTTTATCTAGTCGGTACAAGGACTCAGTCGTATTTATTAAAACTCATTATTTATTCTATGTTATCTTACGCTTTAGGGGTTATTCCTAGATATTAGAAAATACTAGTTATTAAATAATTCATGCAAAGAAAAAAAAAAAATATATATATATATATATATATACATTAGCTTTATGTGTGTGTGCGTATATATATATATATGTACATTATTTCTTTTGAAAGTATAGTTTACCTAATAATTCCTATTAGATTATTATAAGCATACCTATCTCCTTGAAATATATTTTGCTTACTAGTTACTACTTGTTGAATAAATATTCATTATTAATAAATTAATATATATACATATATAAACCGTATATATTTATATATTGTATATATACATATATATATATATATATATATATATATATATATTCTTTTTCTAAAGCTGAAATTTGGTTCTCAAAACTGCATTTGGGTGAAATTAGCTAGATTCATTATAAAATAGTCAACTTGTGCTTTTACTCCTATTTCTTTTCTAAAGCTAGTTTGAAATTCCCTTTTTGTATTTAATAAGTTAAAATTTATTGCTAACTAATTAATTTTCTAACTTATATTTGTCATTCCATTTGCCTCGTTATTAACGATATGTTATAACTATTATTATGGATTAAATGTTCATTCCTTTACTAATTATACCTAGATTCATTTATTTATTTTAATATGTACTTTTGTTATTAAAACATCATTATTTCCGATAAATACTCAATTTCTTATTTAATTCATTATGACTTAGTAACTATACCCAAAATTTATTTTATAGCCTAAGAATATCTAGATTATATATTTACTTTTCTTTAACATTTATATTGTCACTAGTGCCTATTATTTTTCTAATTAATTCTTATTACTCATTTGCTTTATTAAATTCATTTGAATTTATAAAACTCGAATAATAATTTCTTTAAATCGTCGGTGTCGTAAATTTAAAACAAATTTGAAATAAAACATGATCAAGCGTGAATTGACAAATCTTTCTTGAAATGCGTGATTTCTTCAGTAATGCTCCTGGAACATGGACTAGATGACTTGTCCAAAATATCAGGGCTTACCGAAAAAATTACAAAAATACAAATAAATTACCGAGCCCGCAATAAATTCACATAACTCCTGAGTCTTCACAACAGGGCTCCGAACTTCGGTAAAATTTGGGCAGGTTCATCATTTGTGAGGCACATGTTATGATAAATTATAAAAATACAAACATAAACCTAAAAATAAATATAAAATCATTGACGATAATGAAAAATAACGTAACTTTCGATCAAACTGTTGGATCGCAACGAAACTCGAATAAGTTATCCCCGGAAGCCACGGAAACAATACAGGACAATTAAAAATGAAATCAAACAAAGAGAGACTCCCCTTACCACATATTGAGCTCATAGTTTTGAAGAGGAAAAAGGAACCAAGCTTCAAAACTTCGTCGATCGTCGATTAAACTTCACTGATTGTCCCCGATCATTCTCAAAATTTAAAACAACTAAAACGCAATCATAATGAAGAGTAGGGGTCCCGGTTTTCAAGACAAGAATAGAGAAGAAACGGAAATATAATCACATGCATGTGGCAGGAAATTGAAGGGAAAAAAGAAGAAGCAAAATCAAGGACCAAAAATTAAAATCTCACCTTGATGATCATGATGATGACCATGATTTGTGGAGAAGCTTGGCACGCTGATAATGGCAGCTGGAATGGAGGTTTTTGATGATGAAATTGAAGCTAAAATGGAGCTAGAGCAAAAGGGGGTGTTGTGGGTTTAGTGGGAAATAGAAGAAGGAGAAGTGAATTTTTAAAAGATGGCGGTGGCCTTTGGTGGTTTACTGTGAGGAGGTGGTGATTGTGGTGGATTGGGGTGGCGTGAGGGTGGCTGGATGGAGGGTTAGGAGCTACTGGAATAAAGAAAAGGAAGAGGGTTTAATGGGGTTGTCGAGAGAGAGAGAAGTGTAGTGGAGTTGGAAGGTGAATGGAAAAATAATGTTTGGTGAGTGTGGTGGAAGTTATAATGAGAAGAGTGAGTAGACAGGAAGGGCGGAAGAGTGACACCTATGGTGTTAGGTGTTGGACAGTGGAGGTAGTGTCGAAATCCGATGGCCGAAAAAATAACTTGTCGCGCAAGAAATTAAACATGTTCAAAATTTTTAGGAACTGGAAACTAAGGTAGTTATAAATAAATATACAACAATTCGTGGAGTGAAAGTTAGGAAAATTGTTCAACACAAAGATTATAGGTCCTGAGTTTCTCTTTGAATTCATACATCATACGCGAAAATCCAATGTCAGTATCCTAAGTTATGCTCGAACCAAGGTAAAGTGCTTCGAAGCTCTCAAATTATTAAAGGCTAAAAGGATAAATTTATGGAGGCCAGGGCTTTTGGACTTGAGTTCTGATCCCATCGTAAAAGTTGTAGGATTTTTAATACGAAACCATAGAAAAAAGAACGAAGCAGATTCAACGTCATATGAGGGAGATATGCGTGTTTTTGTGAAACTGCGTCATGCTGTTTCTGGTCAAGATCAGACCTAGAAAGATTATCAAATTTGTACCAATTGAGCAAGATCTAGCCTTCAAGGTCTACATAAATATTGTAGAGAATTTTGTTACAGAAATTATGGAACCAGAATTGCATGAATCAGAAATTGTATGAGAGAGATATAATTTTTTGAATGAACCATGCACAGATTTAAAGGAATTAAATAATAAGATTTCGGAGTACAAATGCTTGGTTCTCAGTTTAGGGGATGACAAAGTGTGAAATGGAGTTCGAGGCTAAAAATAGAGGTTGTAGAATTTTTCATAACAAAGAAACCAAGACAAGAATCGCTTGATTCCAGCTTCTTATAAGAAAGTTAGGCCCAAAACACTGAGGGTGTCTAGGCCCGATTCGAGGGTTCCGATTGAATTAACTATTTTCTTGAAAAACGAGGTTGATATGGCTTGAATTAGGATTGGGCCCCTTTAGGAAAAGTGTTTAAAACATCGAAATGATCCATTAGGAATTGACGGTGTTGCGATCACATATCCTGAAGTGCATGCACGATCAAATGTGAAGGGTACCTGAGGTATGGGTCAGGCCTGCTGGACCGAACTTATTATCCTCAATTTACTACAAAAAAGTCTTAATAAAGCTAGTTTCCCTATAGGATCACTAGTCTCAGAGTGAATCGTTAAACTATAATCATTTGATGGGTCCCATAGTTAAAACTGAGAACTCATTAATATTTTATTATTAAATATAATTATCAAATAATAATTAATAAATATTATCAAATAATTAAATATATAATTTATAATCAAATAAAATATTATTATATATATCTATTTGAACTAATTATAAATAAAAATTAATTAAATATAAAAACCAATTATTGAATTATAAAATATTGTTAATTACTACTATAATTAAATATTATTAATAAAGAGATATTATAAAATGATCAACTAATCAACACCTAATCAAACAAAATAATTACCATACAATACTAATTAATATTACTAAAAGGATATCGCTAATTAGATGACATTATTTATTATTATTGCCACTCACTAGCACTATGTTACCCATTTCTTACTCATCCTATTTTATTTGGCTTCTCATTACTGCTATCTCATACTTACGTTTTACTTGGGTTCACCTTTCACTATTTCTCATTCTAAAAGGGTTCAAGGAGCAGGCCAAAGCCTCAAGCCTTCTACAGAAAGCTTAATAAAGTACTCTCAGGGTTTCTGAGAGTTTGGGTTCATGTCTTAAAATTCAGGGTTGTTACACTTGTACTTCGACTCTTACTTTCTTCCACCAAAATTTTAAATCACCTTTATACCCTAGCTCTTGGACCAGTGACACTGCCTCAAAATATGACCATCTATCCAAGTCAACACTGCGAATGGCATGTATATCTTTATCCATGTACACAATTGGTGGACCCTCTTCAAATTTCCCTTTATGATGAATAACAAGTATAAAACTCATACCTAAACCAAAAGTAGTAAATAAAACCTGAAATCCTATATACGTTGTACACAACTACTCATACAAGCCACACTATAATATGCATATTTAATGAAGATTCATGTAATAGACCCACATAAGACAACAAACATGTGCTCCTTATTCCACACCCCATACCCCACCCCAAAAACATAGATTCCCAACAAATTAAAAAAAAACCTAGGGTTTTGATTGCAAAATAGTTTAAAAAGATGTACCTAATCACTTGAAACACTCTCCCGCACTTTTTTTTAGTTGATGATGTCCTACACGACCTTGCACAGCCATGAGAGTTTAGAAGTTGAATGAGAGTGAAAGTGAAGAGGAAAGCACGAGAGTGGGAGAAGACAGTTTTTTGGTGTAACTGACTTAAACGCACGTTTTGACCACCATATTTAATTACCTTAATTATTTATTTAAGTTAACTAATGACTAAATTAATTATTAAATACATTGTTTAACTACTATTGGCCATATAATATGACTTGTGTCACTGCTGAGGTGGCACAAATATTATCCACCTCTACAATTAACAACAAACTTTAACACTGAGAATGTATTTAGTAATTAAAAACTGTTGTCATTTCTATTATTCTAAATGTTATTAAACAAATACTACTTGTATTTAAACACTTTGCCAGGAATTGTATAAGATTAAATTTGTTGTTTATCATCATGAGTTAGAAGGTAAAATAAGTTCATACTTGATGAGAATGTTTTTTTCCCATTTTAGCTTTTTTCCCATTTTAGCTTCTGCTTAGCTATATATATATATATAGCTTTAAGTGAAAGCATCACCAATTATCTTGAATTGTTATAAAATAGACACTTAGTAGGCGTTTGACAGTTAAAATAAAATAAAGACAAAGGAATAAATATATAAATGATCTTATAATTAGAAATGTAAATTACATACTAATTTTAAACTTACCATCGTTGTTTCTCTCCAAGCTTCTCGGGTAGGCCTAATCACAATAGGTATGCACCAGTTCACCGGCTCCAACAAGCGAGCACCACTGTTGTGTCATGCTTCATTAAATCGATGAAGAGATAGAGAATAAAGAGAAAGAGACTGGAAATAGTTAAAAAATGAACTATATATTGGATTAAAATTTCCATCAAAAAGTAAAATTCAAATTATGTTAAAACAATATTCCATGAAAATACATCACATGTATATTGTGGTTAAATCAAAACCAACATTTTTTACTATGAAATGTCCAAATCAGATTGATGGTTGCTCTTGGAGGATGAGGGTAATGTTAGATAAAGAAAAACAAACATGTGGGTTGTAACACCCCCTTATATACACGAGATATATATGTATTCTTCTTACTTTTAAAAAAAAAACTTTTAAAAAGATATACATATTTATCACTCTTTATCTCGTGTATACAAGGACGTATATACATCTGATTTCCTTTGAATATTGAAAGTAAAAAAAAAATTGTCTTTCAATATTTGTCCATAATGACAAAATAATTTATAGAAATCATAAGTGATAAATCATTACAATATTATATCCGAATGAAAGAGTTTATCAAAGTTTAACCTTTACCTTGTTACAATTATCTACTTGATATTGTAATAAGGTAAAATAAAACTAAACTATACCTCTACTACAAATGTGAACAATCATTTCCTAGTCCTTGAACCATCGAGTTTTGAATCCTACTCTTGTCATATCTCTTCATCTAATCGATTGAGAATGAGACCACTTTATCCTCTTGTAATTATATATCCTTCCATCTTGGACTGCTAGCTATATATCATATAACATACATTTTGGACACAAAAATTCAAACAAGAAGGAGTGAGAAACAAAATATAATATATTACAGATAAGACATAAGCATAAGGGTTTTCACAAACTAATATAGTAATATCAGTCATAATCTCATATACAATCAATTATGAATATAGGGTTTCCACATACATAACACTTATATTTTCATTCATAACCATCCATATAGAATGTCACAATCACATGAATGTTATGTAATGCTTATGCTACTGTCTCATTCAGTTTATGCATGTGGGCCCTTAAAGTTTTAGTTTGCACTGGGCCAACCAGGAGTTTACACTGTTTCATAAATTCTGGATAATAATAACATAAATGCCTTCATGGCATATGAACAGCTCAACTGGCGTGGAAACACTTAGAGACTAGTCAGATTGAGAAAGTTTTTATTGTGAAAGTACCCGACACTAGGGAGCGACCCCAGGTCACCTGAAGCACCCTTTCACACTCTCTCATCCCAAGGCTCGCAATTAAGCCTCCTCTAATGTATCCTCGGTTTCTATAATCCGTCCCCAGGCAATATCACATCTCATTTCTCTTTAATGATTCATGATGCATGAACTACTCGCATATTTAGTTGGTTAAGGCTTTTAGAAACTCAATTATTAAATACCATAAAGGTTCACAAAATCATCACAATAAACTGTACATTTCCATAAGTTTTTCTTTGAACTTCTGTTATACTGAAATAATTTAGTACAGTCTTCAAATTCAGATCTTACCAAAATTGAGTTTCCAAGCCTTAAATATCTCAAAGCTTTCTCTTAAAAACCTTCATATATTTACATAATCTTTCTCAATTTGAATCTTAACTAGATTGAGTTTTTGAAATCTCCACAAAATATTCTTTAGTTATTTCGTTGGGGAAAACCAAAATAATTTACTTTAAACTTCTAATTTCTAAAGAAAATAATTTAAAATCATTAACTAAGAATACTTAAAACTATAAAAATTTTCTTTAATTCAAGAATTAATTATCTCAACCTCTGATTTTCATAAAATAGCTTCTTTCTAATACTAGATTTTATTATAGAGATTAAAAATAAAGTTAATAAAAATTATTTATAAGAAGAAATAAAAAACTAAAATAATTACAAAATACTTTCTCTTGGAATAAAAATTTAAAGAGTAAGGTAAGAAAATTATTACTGAGTTTTAACTTTCCGTCATGCTTGCTATATGCTCAAACTTCATATCACAAGATCATCAATCATTCATCAACCACAATCAAGTATAGTAATCTTATCAATCACAATCAAATATCATCAATCATAATTGAATATTATTAATCACAGTCTAATATTATAAATCACAATATCATTAATCGAAATCAAATATAATTAATTATAATCAAGTCAAATCAACTAAATATCGCTTATAAATATAATTCAAATTTTTAATGGTTATTTAAATTAGTAGATTTGATTTTGAGTCCTTATAGTCCATTCCTCGCACAGGTCTATATAAGTCCATATATCCAGTCTTCGCATAGGTATAGTTCAGTCTAGACAGGTCATAATATTCCAAGTCCTTGCATAGGTTTAGTTCGATCCATATAGGATATAAAAATCCAAGTCCTTGCATAGGTTTAGTTCAGTCCGTATAAGTTATAATAATTCAGATCTATGTATAGATATTTCAGAATAAGTTACACAGTATATTAAATTTATTATAAATTTTAAGTTGAGAAGTTATTACTTTATAATAATATTATTAAATTTAAAAGGAGTAAGGGACTCCTCCCTTTATTCTTATGTCTTTCATATTATATTTTTATCTCACTCCCCCTTACCTCTTGTATACCGATTCGTTATTGAAAATCCATGCGCGCCTCGTCTCCGAGTTCTAAAACATACCAATTTCATTTTAATATAATTACAAGATGAAAATTAAGATTACAACTTAAAATAAAAAATGGTAAATTTTGAATAGTGAATAGTGAATAGTGAATAGTAAATCGTAAATAGTAACAGTAAATAGTAAAATGTGAATAGTAACAGTAAATAGTAAAACGTGAATAGTAACAGTAAATAGTAAATCGTGAATAGTAATGGTAAATAGTAACAGTAAATAGTAATTTACTATTTGAATAGGAATTTACTATTGAAATAGTAATTTACTATTGAAATAGTGTTTACTATGCAGAATAGTAACTTAAAATAATATTATTTCCAGTATAATAATAGATTTCTAAAAACGATATAAAAATAACCCAAAAAATATAAAAGAGAAGTATTCTTACCTTAGGATTTTGGCAGAACCTTCTCTCCAAAAACTTTTCTTCTCTCTCTCACTTCCACCACTATCTCACTAGCACTACTATATTAAGAAAACTTAATCTGAAATTGTGAATTCTAAAGAAGAAATCCTTCGGTATTTATAGGAAAAAAATTTACTATGCATTCCATTATTTTAATATAAAAGTACTATGCATTTTTGAATTTTTTATTCCAGGTTACTGTGCATCTTTTGAAAATTTCATACATGCACAGTGATTTGCATAGTAATTGTCGGCAAAATTATTAAGTCAAATAGTAACCCTTCACTCGGTATATTTTAAATATTCAAAATGAGTCCTTTTTGAAATTTAGCGATATTATATCAGTCCTCACTAATTTTATAATAAGTAATATAAAGCTGAAATTTTAAAAATCTAAAATTTTCTGTTAATAAAAATTTATTGATACGTTTCAAATTTTTTAACGATTAGAAAAAATCAAGATTTTTCTCAAACCGATAATTTTTAGATAAGTCTACTTGAAATGGATTTTAGAAAATTTTCTTATAATTTAAATTTACATTCTTGTAAATATTTTTAATTTTAAGCAACTTTATATTAATTTAAAATTATTTAAATATATTATTTTATTAAAATAATTCAAAATTTTCAAAAAATTCCAGAAAATCATAAATATTATGTAGATCAAAAAGTTCAAAAGAACCATAGTCTAATTCCTTCAAAATTTTATTTTAAAATTCTAATAAGAGTTAAATCTTAAATATGTAAAAACAATATATATATAACAACATAAAATAAAAATGGTGAATAATAAAAATATTAAAAATTCTTAATATAATTTTCTTAATTAGTGAATACTAATTAAGTCACTTTAAAATTCTCATTTAGAAATATTTTCATTTTTTTATTATTATTATTTTTAAAAAAACAAATAATAAAAATATAAATACCAAAATTCCAAAAAAAAATGATAATAATAAACTAACTTATAGTAAGTATTTCTCAAGAAATATATTAATATCTATTTCCTATTTGTGATGAAAATAGGATGTTACATGGGTGGTGAGTAAGTAGGGAGGGCCCCATACTTACATGAACATGGGACTTTCACAAGATCGTGTAGAATTGGATTTTGAATTTATCTGTTCATGCATTCTAGATTTGTGATCCTTGCTTGGTATTCTATATGATAATTTGTCTAACTATTTTGTTTCCATAAAATAATTATTTACAATTTGAAATTGTTTGTGCAGGGATGGTTAACCAAGATCTGATGGTTGCCATTTCATTGAAACAAGAGCGAATCACGAGTCAATTTGGTTTCAAAATCTCTTACAGTAAGGCTTGGAAGGCGAAACAGAAGGTAATTGTTCGTGCGTTTGGTGATTAGGATGAATCTTATGGTTTTTACCTCGTTGGTTTAATCTTATGCATCAGATTGCACTTGGTTTTGCTTACGAAATCATAACCACTAAGTATTTTGCAAGAAATCAACTTGACAATAGATTTTATGCATCCAAGCGTGTATTTTGGATATTTGATATGATATGGAAAATTAGGTGCCTCATGCAATGGTGTTGGTGCAGGTTGCCTAGCTTCTAATCTCCCTTCCCCCCTCTCTCCCCTTCGCATTTACATATTGACAAATTATTGTCTGCTCTGCTCAAATACCAATGCAGTGATTATGATAGGGTTTATCCATCCTTTGTTACCAAGTAATGGATACTTTCTAATGTATCAACCTGAAATTCACACATATCAAATAGTTGGTTAATAATTAAAATCGAGCATTACATGTAATATTAAGAGTTTTTAGCCAGTAAATCGTGTTATGGTGGAGTCGTATACACAAAATCCTATTGATTATCCCACATAGTGATTAAGGGTAAATACACTCGACCCCAACTCTCCCCTACTTCCCTTTCTAGGTAACACCATGGAGATTATTAGGTTGACAAGGAGGAAAGGGTACATGTTGTTGTATCTCAAATTGCTTTGTCACACGATCCAGTTGATGCCTCTACTGTATTCATGTACAATAACAGAACCATAACTTTCCAACTCTCTGATCCTTAGACATAAATTAGTGGCAATGTTTGCAACACTTCTTCTCGGAACGGGGTCTAAATGATCTGCTCAACCAATACCATCTAATGTAAAACGCCATACACACTCAAATTGGATTAAAGAAACAAAGTTGAAAATGCATCAAGGCAAGATAACTTACATCAGTCTGTTTCATTTGATCAAAATCATGCTGGTAGAAGTCTATATCTTGTCTAACTACCTCAAAAATACTGTTACCCAACCACCTATAAACCTTATACTCATTAAAAATCCATAACAACAACTTACAATTAAACATAAATAATAGTTTAAATAATAACATTGCAAACAAACAAATAGCTTACCATGTAGCATACAGGGTGCCCGAGGGGTCTATCGTGCAACGAGAGGTTTGGAGAAATATTGGGAAACCTATCCCATGCCTAAACTTGTAGAAGTAGATGAAGACCACAAATTAATGCATACTCATACTTAGTTGAGTTATGTAACTCACGACATAGATAACTAAATGCGACAGGTCTCTAGCTATATTTGTCACATCTATCAATGTCCTCAAGTAATGACAAGTATTTTAAACTTACCCTCCTACTAGATTGATCAGAAAATATGACACTGTCAACCAACCGTAAGATATTTTCTCGTGTGTACCTCAATAATTAACCTAATTGCCTAGGTGATCTTCAATATTGGCAAAGTTATGAGAAAGTCACTTCATCTTTAGGAAACCAACATCAAAAGCATCATCTGAGGGATATGTGCTAAACAAATTCTAAACTAAAGCACTCTAGTCACAGGGAGATGTGTCCGATATCAGGGGTCGACCATCCACATGCAACCCAACTTGAATCGCCATATCTTTAAAGTTTAATGATGTACTCACCAGGTGGCATATGAAAGATATGTGTCTTGGGTATCCATCTCTCTACAAGGATGAAAAGTAGGGAAGGCTCTACCTAAACAAAATGTAGTTGTGCAATACCAAGAAATCCCGCTCTACTTAGAAGTGATATAATTTGTTGTGGGACACCCCTTCTACCACTACAAAAAATCACAGCACGCCTTTCAATAGCCAATTTGGCCTTTTGTTCTACACCGATTCCGAAACATGAATACTCTGAAATCTTAAAAGTGAAAGATCTTTTACTCTAGGGTTCATTTCATGGGATTGGGACATTGATGAAGATGATAAATCTATCCTACAAATATTTAAAATATTTTAATTTTTATGAAAACAATAAAACATATATCACAATATTCATTAATCAAAACATATATAGTAATATTCATTTATAATATTCTTTTATTTTATTTTATTTTATTTCATTTTTGGGACTAGTTAAAAATGACAAAACAAAAAATTAAACTAAACAAAAAGCATGTTAAGGCATGTTATAATGAAGTCTTAAAGATTTAAAACTTTAACTCTAACTAAATAAAACAAACATGAAAGTGAAGGTATCTTTGTTTATATAATAAGGAAGTCATAGAAGTATTTCTTTTCTAGTTAATGTAATATATGTGAGAGTGAGTTGATTAATTTATTTTTTGATTTTCTCATCTACTTTTACAACGACTAAATAACGACAAAAAAATCAATATACAAACTTCAAAAAATAAATTGAAACATCACTAGAAATTGACGATACTACCACACAATAAAATAAAATAAGGTTTCGAAACACACGGACCTCCTCTAAGATTTCTCTAAAATAGCTCCAAAATAGTTTCCTTGTTTCAACAGAAATCAACAACTTCACCAATCACCAAGAAAAAAATAGTGCAAAAAAATGAAGTGAAGAGAGGAAGTGGTGGTCAAAAAGTGAAGAAGTGAAAGTGAGAAATGAGTGAATTTCAGATGTAATATAGGAGGTTGGGTTCAAAAACTTTCAAATTTCTCCTTAGTCACCCACGTGATAGCTACGTGCCTATTTCATCATTCAAAGAGGCAAAATGTATGTATGAAGGTGTCAGGCCCATGTGTCAAGGTGAAATGCATGCATCAGCATGTTGGGACCATTTTGCCTTCCCATGCAACAAAATCAGTTTGGCAATCACCCAGCATAGGTTTCGCATGTTGAGACTACAAAATGTGTAATTCACCCCCCCCCAATTGTGCAAAATACAATTTTGATATGACCAAAATTGCCCCAGATAAGGAAATATTTCTTAATGTACCCTACTTCATAATTTGTTTTTTGAAAATTAACCTGATCCGGTCTCAATACCGGTATCCGATCTGCTATACATATCTCAACGTCTTTGATAAGACATCTACGTGTAACCGGTGTCATCGGTATACATCCGGACTGTAATTCCGTATCAGGCATTCTCCCTATACCGGTTGTTCAGGATAACACCATGACATCGGATAATACACACGACACTGTGCAAAAGACAAGGATTGTTGCTACAGGGATTGATCAATAATTCCCTGCACTACGAGCCAAATTCTGCTCACGGGAATGGTCAACTTGTTCCCTAATCCTAGTCTACATTCTCTATGCTCAATATAAAATAGCCACTTGACCCAATCATGTAGGTAAGTGCGCAATATAATAATGCTAATGGGAGTTGGTGGTTCCCCACCAACGAGTCCTCGTTAATCGAGCCAATCAGGTATATGAACTAACTTCATGATTGAAGTTAGGGATCTTCATCTTCTTTTTCCTCAGCTCTTTTACGACTGATTCCTCTCTGAATACATTCCTTACTTGGAATATAATCACTGACTTGAGCGTCGGAGAATCTTTGCAGGTGACACCACCATTCGCCCACTTCAACGCGTTAGGTCGGTGTGAAGGATCTCCAGAACGCCCAATCCGCTCTCCTCATTCAAGGACAACGGATACCTACATCGGATACACATACATCCGGTCTACTAGACGGTATTGACATACTATTCGTGACTGGCTTGAGATCGGATCTCTTGACCCCGGTCCAGGACAGATCATAACCTATTTTGGTCAAAAACCTAGATGACTCGATCATTATATGTAGTTATGCAACTCCACCACCAAAGTCCAAACCATGCGTAAATGAAAATGTCTCATTGATTTAATATATAGACACAATCTCTATCCATTGAACATTAAGGTGAGTATTAAATAAGAGTATTTTAGTAATACTTCTGCATTTAATGAATTAGAGTTAGTTAGTTAAATATGGGTATTTTAGTAATACTTTCACATTTAATGAATTAGAGTTAGTTAGATTTGCTTATATTTTAAGACATAATTTTTGTTACTTATATTCAAAGACAGAAGTAGTGTAGTAAGTATAAAATATTATAAAAGTTATATTATATTTTAAAAATTAATATACCTAATAAATATTATTTTATTTATCTAGTTCAAACTAATGACTTTTTGATTCGACCGTTAACTTATTGAACCAGTACCTTGATTAGGTCGATCATTAACCCGATTTTAATAACAGAGTTCACACATTCTTTTTCGCACATCTTTCATAACTTGCAAAGGTTACACATGTTTCATCATTCTCAATGTAATCTTGTAAATAAATCCACTACCCATTTGGTTAGATCTTTAATTAAAACATCATTAGGGGTCAAAATTTCAAGATTGGTATGAGTCATATACATGAGCACCAACAAACTTACCAAAAGACTTTTCACTTTTTATGGTAGAATATAAAGGTGTTTATAAATTGATATAATCAAATCAAACTACAAAACCAATAAAGATCCAAAAATTGAAAATCAAACTAACTGAAAATCATAAAAACCAAAATTTTTTATTAGATCAACTTGAATTTTAGATCTTTATTTTGAAACTGATCCAATCTAATTCAAACTGAATTTCTATTTTTATATATTATTTTAAACTAGACTAGGTCGGGGTCCAATAAATGGCCTCGTGACAATCTTTAAATCTCTAGTTCACTCTCTAATATTACACCGGTCCAGTGGGGATCCGATATTGTATCCTCGAGTTCAAGTCAGTGAAAGTTCAAAGGAATTTCAGAGCTGAAGCGTAAGGTTAGAGAGAATATTCTGCATATTACTTTGATGCATGGATCTTTATACTTAGAGGGAGTGGATGAGCCTTTTTACTTACCAAGTCTTCCGTAGATGGTGTCACTACTTACTTTGCTCCTCTACAATAAAGCTGACTCATGATGGAGACGTTTTGTAGCGACTCTACCTACCCATTATTCACTTTGCAGACTACTTGTTAGGCACGCTAGGATACATGTCAACTCTGATGATCCGATATTGAGTGAGCAACCTCACAACAAGATCAGTTTAGGGACCTTTCACATGACCACAGACTCCAGTATTAAATTATTTCATTATGTGAGATGCTGACGTTGAAAGAATAGCTTACACCGGTCATCATGTCATACCGATTCCAGAAGCTGGATTTTAATCAAATTACCCTTAAATCTAAGGTCATTCTCAGGACCAGATCAATTTTATAATTATATTTATGTAATTATATATTCATAAAATTATATTACTTAACTATTTATCAAATTTACTTTTAAAGTTGTATTTTTTTATTATTTTTTATGAAACATATATCTTAATATTTTAATATATTTACAAGCTTATTATTTTTAACTTCAATTTAAACTTAATTTTATGTTTTATTTAAATTTTACATTTTGTATCAACACAAATTATTACTGATGAAATAAAATTTATTTTTCTTACCATCTAATTAAATAACAAAATTAAAAAATCTTAAATTATTCAATCTAAACCATAATTTATCAGGTTAGATTGGATTTAAAAATTATTTTAAATAATTCAATCAAACCGCTTGTAACCTTATAATTGGATTGAATAACTTTTTTTTAAAATTCAGAACACCCCTAATAGAATCCTACTATTAATTAGAAGCACTATTTCATGAATAAAAAACATAATCTTGTAATTAAAAATTATGTTAAAATTATTTAAAAATCAAGATACATAGATAGATATTAAAAATGTCTTTAACTGAAGTTTTAATTTTTATTTTTTTAATGAGTACCCTTACCTTAAGACTCTAGTTAACATTTCATTCATCGTAACTTTGTTTTTCCATTCTAGTTATCACCTTGTCAAATGCCATCTGATGAAATGTAGAAGAAAAATATACTTAAGATCAAGAATGATTGCTTCAAGCAACCATGAGAAGACGGACTAAATATGACAAGCTACAACATTGAAATAAAAGAAGAGTCTTTCCTAAGCGGCAGAAAATACTCTAGTAAAACACGTTACTAATACTCTAACAGATAGTACATGGAACTTCGCCTAATTTTTCTCACTAAAAATAACAATAAATACGTCCTTCAAAGGGAATGAAAGGGTAATATTAGAAAATTTCCCGTGAGGAAATGAGGATATCAAATTGCAGGAGACTAACTAAACATCGAATTCCAACCCAATGGCAAAAAAGGCGTAGATAGTAGGACGTCATTTACGACTCCTGGCTTCCTCTTTGTCCTTCTCTCGCTTCTTGTAAAGCCTCTCAAGAACACGCTTTGCTTCACATTGTGGAAAATTATACAAATCATAGTAATGTGGTGCTACATCAACCAACCTGGGGAATAATAATTTATCACAAAGTTAGCTACACATCTCAATAACATCAAACAAAGAAGAACCATAACAATAAATTTGACAGTTCATCTGGTAACCTTTTTACAAGCTAACATCAAAGAGTGGAATTCAAAATGACAAAAATTGGGTCTATCTTGCATTCAAAAGATTTTCATTGATGACAAGGAGATCATCTCAATCACACAACCAGATGTTTCTGTAATTTATAATAGAAAACTATATCTTCTATTGATTAATTTCAGAGATTTTTTCACTCAAAACAAGTTTTGTGTCAAATATCAGATGAAAAACAGACATTTTACCATCACAAGGTTCTAAAACTCATTTTTTCTTATGGAAGTTATAATACATCAAATAAAAATCTTACCATTCCCCTCGTATATCTGTTACAGTCCGAATAAAATTACGACTGGTAAGAACATATTCATTATATATTACCCACTCAGGCTTGTGGTCCAAGCAATTTGATGGATGCAAGTGGACCACCTACACAGAAAAGAATCATTAGTAGTGCCAAATGAAGTACAGAAAATAAAGTTGAACACAGATAGTAGCTCATCTTAACAAACCTGGTTGTCTTTCACTGTCAAATAATGTCCAGTCCGCTCCAGATGAGCCACCTGCATGAAATATCCTGCTAGCATTGCCTTTCTTATGTTGACATAGTAGTCACGGCTATTGAAGTCAGTGCTGCATAACTTCAAGTTAAATCGAGCCATTATACGCACTAGCTGTTGTCTAACATTATCTGCTGCTTTCAGCGCCCTATGATTAACAAAGTTATCGTAACACCAAGAAGGATCTTCATCTGCAAAGTCATTCACATACAATTAATAAATTTGACGTGAGCAAAATTAAAAAGGAAGAATCCAATAATCAAACAAAATAAGCTAGCAGAAATAAGTACTTACTATTTTGCTTGAAGGCATGGTATACATTCAAGAGAGTGAGATGATCTCCATCAATGTGTCCAAACGTAGCTTTCGCTTCATCCGCGGCTTTTTGTGCCTCCCTAGGCCGGACAAAGCAATTGGGTACTAAAGAAAGAAATTATTATCACAGAGGAGGCCCACAGAAGGTCAGCAGATGCATAGAGGCGAGACCACACCATTTTCTTCATGAGAGAATACTGAGAAACTGCAACTATCTGCATCAGCATTGACTTAGAATCCTATGGTGCATGCCAACCGGGGGCATGGAACCCAGAGAAGACAGTTGCTGATGACAGCCTAACAGGACACACTACACAAACCGCATTCATGTGTGACAGAGCACACATGTAAGCAGTAACATCCACATCATATGCACAATGTCTCTGTGCACATGAACAATGCTGGGCATTTACTTTAAATTAGGAGCCCAGTCAGACTACCCCCCACAAAAAAATAAAGCATTATATATAGTGTCCGTTTGGCACAAGAGGCTTATGGCTTTTCTAGAAACTTGACTTTTCAAAAGCTATAAAATTATTTGATAAACACAAAAAAGGAAGAGCTTATAGCTTATAGCTAAAGAAACTTTTGACTTTTCAAAAGCTATAAGCTCCTAATTTTTGAAAAGCTACTTGAAATAGCTTATGGCTTTTCAAAAGCTATAAGCTCCCTCATTAATTACTTTGTTATCAATTTTACCCTTATATTTAAAAAAAATGACAACTTTTATCTCTCACATAATTAAAATATTATGTCCTTTAAAGTCACTTAACACAACTTAAATTAGTTTTACCAAACAGCTCTATTTCAATAAGCTACCTAAAAAGCTATAAGGTATGAAGCTACTCAGAGAGTCATAAGCCATACGCTCATTTTGCAAAACAGATCGATAGTGGGACACTGAACAGATACAAGCAATTAAATAAAAGAATACCTGATAACATGGCAGAAATGGAAAGAATCTCATTTGAGCAGTTGAATTCAGCACTAACAACGAGCATCTTTGACATCTGAGGGTCCAGTGGAAATTCACTCATTATCTCACCCAGCTTTGTTAAGTTACCATCATCATCCAGTGCACCCAAGTAATTCAACACTTCCAACGCACGCATTAAGGTCTCAGGGGCAGGAGGGTCCATGAAATCAAAATGCACTAAATCATCTATACCCAGTTTCTTCAGGGTCAGAACAGTATTGGCAAGATTAGATCTCAAAATTTCCGGATAGGTCTGAGGCTGAAGATCATTATTGAAACTTTTTTCAGTATAAAGTCTAAAACATTTCCCAGGTTGGGTTCTACCCGCACGCCCAGATCTCTGGTGAGCACTTGCTTTTGATATTGGAGACACCAACAAAGACTCAACACGAACTCGAGGATTATAAACCTTCTGCTTAGCAAATCCAGGGTCAATAACGTAGACTATGCCATCAATTGTCAAGGAAGTTTCTGCTATATTTGTTGATACCACAATCTTCCTTCCAGGAGGCCCTCCCTCCTTAAGTGGAGATGGAGCTGGCTCAAAGATCTTCTGCTGCATAGCTGGAGGAAGAGTAGAATACAAGGGTACTGCTTTCACAGGACCAACCTGGTCTCCCAAATTTGAAACTTCTTTTGATATTTTGCGGCATGCATCTTCTATCTCCTCCTCTCCGGTGAGGAAAACAAGAATATCTCCAGCAGGTTCACACATGTGTATCTGCACCACTGTCCTAATAGCAGCCTCCAAGTAATCCCTCTCTGGTTCCTGAGTATAGAAGATTTCCACTGGATGCAGTCTTCCAGGAACTTTCATAAGTGGGGCCCCATTAAAATAACCCTGGAACTTTTCAGCTTCAAGTGTTGCACTCATAACAACCAACTTCAAGTCAGGTCTGTTTTTAAGCACCTCCTTAAGAAGGCCAAATAGCACATCTGTAGCCAAAGTCCTTTCATGCGCTTCATCAAGAACAATTACTTTGTATCGTTCCAAAAGTGGATCAGTCATTGCTTCTCTCAAAAGCATACCATCTGTGAGATACCTGTTTTGGGAGGGGCAAAATAATTATTTCACTTGAGACCAAACTTCGTGTAAAAACACCATCGTATAAAACTGCATAGCAAGCAAGCTCTAATTAGCTAGTAAAACAAAAACGCGTACTTTAAAAGAGTCCTCGCGCTACTGCAATCCTCAAATCTGATACTGTAACCAACCTCTTCTCCAATATTCACATCCATCTCCTCAGCCACGCGCCTGGAAACAGACATTGCAGCCACTCTACGAGGCTGAGTGCACGCAATCATCATCTTCCTACGTTTATCAGGGGTTTCTATATCAACAGCTTCCAAAACAAACTGAGGTATCTGTCACCAAAAATATAAATGAAAATAAAATTAGGCATGTCAACACATAACCAAGATTATCCCATAATGAATCTATCTCATATTTTCTCCTACTTCTAAATATATAAAAAAGAATAAGACAAATGACAGTTCCTCCCACTATGCCTACAATGACTAATACAGTGATGCCACTTTCAACGTTGTCCTTGAAATTCATGCTGTGAAACAAATACATGGTGATTTTGAATAGGGGAAATATATACTAACCTGTGTGGTTTTACCACTACCGGTTTCACCAACAAGAATCAGAGTCTGGTTTTCCTTCAAAGCCTGCAAGAACTCCTCCTTTTGGTGCCAAACTGGTAGGGTTTTCCTCTTCTCCAGAATCTCATAGTACCTCTGCGAATAGGGCTTTCCATTCCATCGATTAATGAGGCTGTTACCCACCGCAGCCCCATTTAATTTCGCCACCTTAACAGCACCTTCGTCAACCACATCAAACAAGCTCACCTTCCTCTTCCTCTCCGTACCCATCAAAACCCTAATTTTAATCTCCCAATCACCGGATATGAATATCCCTTCACAAATTCCCTAGTAATAATACATTCACAACTCTATAAGGGATGCTCAAGATAACCAACAACACAAGAAAACACATATATTACTGATCAACTTACAAGTATTTTAGTTTTGACATAATACTGACTTCTGGAGGTATTAAACGAATAAGCAAGGGGAACAATTCTTACAGTTTCACTTATTCAATAAATATATTCAAAACAAAAATTCAAAAATGGTAAGATGGATGTCATTGAAGTAAATTAAATGGCAGAATATATATAAACACACACACACATTCAATTTCTTGTCCTATCTAATCAAACAAACAATATATATATATATAATATTCATTTTCTTTTCATATCTATTCAAACACAAAAATAAATAAATAAAGAAACTAAATAAATGATTTTTAAAGTACCTAAACACATGCAAATCTGTGTAATAATGTAGAAAAAGTATCAGAAATATCTCAAACAAAAATATTGAAAAAAATAGAAAGAAAATAGGAAGAATCTTGTTGAGAAAAAGTACCTATATTGTACCCAATGGTGTTAAAATCAGAATCAGAGAAAGAGTTGAAGGTGGACTCTTTCTGATATCAAGAGTGACTCCTATCAAACAAATTAATTAGAGCATTAATTTTTTAAGAATCTAGAATTACAACTTCATAATCCAACACATTTAACTTGGCATCTAACACTAACAATATAACTAAAGCCAACTAAATCATTCACGCCCAAACATATTGAATGAGTAAACTAAGTTTCTACTTTCTAAAGAATTGCAAGAATATTCATTACAAATATTTGAATGAATAACTCTTTCTGATGTATCAGATGTTGTTCAATTGCCAAAATCTCAAATAAGATCTTTATGATTCTTATAATGTTTCTAAACTAAAATTTACTTTGAATTAAGAGAGATGTAACAGGTTTATAACATAATAATTAAAGATCAACATCTTAAGTTTATACTAATCAATGATTTTATTTCTTCCATTTTTAAAAAGTATTAAATTGAAAACTATTTATTGTAAATAAATAATTTACATTCCCCTCCAAAACTCAACTTACTAAGACTGTTTACCTCAGTTTTTCACATTCAAATTTAATTTAAAAAATAAAACAAAATGTAGGTGGAAAATTTGGCGCTGCCATGATACTCAAAAACAAATATTAACAATGCTCAATTGCTCCCCCAATAAATTAGCATTTTCAGATAACAAAAAACACGTGTATCATAAACAAAATAAAAGAAAAATATAAAACCAAACAGAACACACACTCACACGATATGCTTCAGCCTCCTCGATGCTTCATATTTTCCCAAAGGTTCATAAATTAATACCAGAAATATCAAAATACAATAATATATCAACATAACTTCTCCTAAAACGACCAGAGACTATCCTTCTAAAAAATTTCCAAGTCCAATTCATTTGAAACAAAAAAGATTATAAAAATCGTAAAAAATTATAAAAAAATGGACGACTTCTTTACCCATGAGAAATATAAATACGAATTTAACCAATTCTCAAGCAAAAATGTGTCTAGAGAACCAAATATTGGATTCGATTCAATTGAGAATCAGAGATAGAGAACAGAGGAAGTGTTACCTAGTATCTCAATTCGATTGGAAATGAATAGGAGTTAGAAGATCGAGCCAAGGGTTTTGAAATATCGCAACAGAAAGAGAATTGCGTCGTCACCTTCCCAGGAAGGGATACTACGCACTGCGCCGTTGCCGCCGTTGGAGGGAGGAGATGATCGCCGCACCGCCGTTGCAGGGAGGATGGGGTGCTCTTTGCGTGCCGCGGTGGTGATAGGGAGAGGCAACAACACGAGGGTTTTCTTTTGTTGGATAGGCTACGCAAGGGTTTCTTTTATCTTTCTAAGGTGTTAAGCGTTAAGGAGTAAAAGCAAAAGAAGGGCGTAATATTTGTGAGTCGGTACTATTTTCCTTATCAAAATATTTTGTTGGCGCTTCATAGTAGCCGCCTCTACTTTTTATGTTTGGTGTAATTACTTTAAAAATATTAATGTAAAACTAATGATGTTTTTAGTTGGAATAATATTTTTTAGTTTTCTTTCTCCAATTTTTAATAAGGGTGTATATAGTTGAGATATTATTTTTAAAATTTTTTTAAAAATTTTTAAAAAGTTTTCTAAATTTTTTATTTTATGAAAAATTGTGAAATCATGTTCAAATATTATGGATTTTTTCAAATTGAAAAACGTATTTAAATGCAACCATTTTTTAATATCATTTATTGATTTTTTTCACATTTTGGAATACCGTGTTTTCTATTATTCTCATTTTTAAAAAATTTGGAAGGTTCAGGTTGTGTTTAGTTCGCAAGTTTTCTAAGAAAAATGAAAAAAAGTTGGAAAAATAGAAAAGGTGTTTGTTTTATAAAATATTCAAAGAAAACTTATAGAAAACTGAAAATCGGGTCTTTTATTTTCTTAAAAAAAACAAAGAAGTCTTTAAAGAAATTTTTCAACAAAACTAAAAAGTAGAAAAAATTTCCAAGAATTTTCCTATCTATTCTAGGAAATGAAAATTTTGAAAAACAAACAGAAAGTTTTTACTAAAAAACTAGAATAATTTTTTGTAACTAGATTTTTAAAATTTTATTTTTATTTATAATTCCCACCAAAAGGGGTGTGAATCCTTATTCTAATTAGTCTGGAAGTTTTTATATGTATACAAATATAATTATGTTCTAGATATAAACTTTTTTAAACATCTATTACATACTCAATATCTAAATTAATACAAGAGAAGGGACAATGTACTTGGTCAATTTATTCTACTTCTACACTTAGTGCAGGTCAATTTCTAAGTGCTTGGACTTGACATGTAAAACATGATTGTGAAAGAGTGCTACAATACTCTGATCTTATTCTAGTATAATCTATCATTGTGTAATGGATATCCTATGGATCTACATAAACTTTGAGCTCTAAAAGGCAATATGAATAAATGGAGACATACGATATAACCGTATATAAACTCTATCAAGGCCAAGTTGGTCTAGATTCATAAAAGTCTAAAAGGTGGTCAAAAAGGAAATTATTTTCGTTTTGGCCAAATAAGACATTGAAAAAATTTGTCTAAAGAACTTGAAGAAGTTTAAAAGGAAGGGAAGTAAGACTTCCACCTTGTATCATGTTATAGAAGTCAAGTTTTGTCTACTTCACTAGCATTGGTATCAGATACTATATGCATATCTAACATTTATTTGAATGATCAAAGTAGTAGATCATTGGCTAAGGAAAAGAAATCTATGTGTAAAATAGAGCAAAAGTTGTTACATTGAAAATAAGATTTTTGTCTATTGGGCTAGTTAGGGAACTAGACATTGTGCAGACTGTTTCTTGTTAGACAACAAAGATTTTCTTTTATAAAATAAATTTATTTCTTCAAAAGGATATTGATGCACCATTGAGTAATGGATTTCACATTCTAAATCTCAGAACACTCATCTATAGCATAACTATCAAAGTAACTTATAATAAGTGATTTTGAACCTTACTCACATGATATTGTTTCCTATGGCAAATGAATGAGAAGCACATTTCAAGATACCATTAATATGGTTATCTAGACTCTTTTGATTTTGGAATCAATTGAGACATGTAAATCTTATTTATTGGGAAGATAATTAAGACCTCATTCACTCAAAAGTAAAAGGTGAGTAATCTAGTGTCTAATACATAATGATGTATATAGGCCTATAGGAATAATAACTATATATGTTTTTCAATATTTCGTCACACTAACTGAAAAGTTCAATAAGTATGGATTTGTGTAACACAAGTTAGGAAGTCATTAAAAAGTTAAAAGAATTCATAATGAAGTGAAAAGCCAAATTGACAAGACAATTATAGTTTTTGATTAGATCAAGATAACAAATAATTTGAGCCATAAGTTTGATAACTATCTAAGAGAGTGGGATACCACCTCTTAACTCATTCCTCATGGAATGCCATTATAGCATCTCCATAGGGGGGAGTCAAACTTTGTTGGATATAATTCCATTATTGATTACTATTAAACATCTCTAACTCCTTCAATGTCAAACTTTATTGACAGAAATTTTCATACTTAACTGTGTTCCATCTTAGGCTTTCCTAAAGAAACCATATGTGATATGGACTAAGAAGAAACCTAATATTCTTTAATAATGATTTAGAACTATGATGCTTCTATGAAGCATCCAACTCTGACAAGGTGAGATCCAAATCAAAAAAATGTCTTATATGAGATACCCAAAGAAAGCTAAGGGTTATCATTTCTACAATCTATATGAGAACAAAACGTTTATGGCTTAGAATGTTGTGTTCTTGAACAAGAGTGCATTTCTAAAAGAATCAATGGGAGGAAAGTAGAACTTGAAAAAAGTCAAGTATCACAAAGCATTCAAAAGTTGAGGGTGGACCTGCAGCAGAAATCACAAAGTATCGTGACATTATTAGCTCTAGTAACACAAGACTTGTGTTAGATCAGTAGGATATGTCACCAAACCTGAAAGATATGGGTATCTTGTGAATCAAGAAGAAGATATATTGTAAATCTGAAATGGGCTCCATGTAGACTAACAAGGTATGGACCTTGGTTAACACACTAGAATGGTAAAACCTATAGGATGCAAGTGAATTTTCAGAAAGAAGACTAAACATGGATGGTAATGAAAGTACCTTTAAAAACAAGATTGAAAAATTATCAATTGGCTTAAAACCATTTAGATCCTGCTTATTGTTATAGTATACCACCATTATGAGATATGGTATATAGATGTCAAGAAAGAAACCTTCTTGAGGATGTGTATATGACACAACCCAAAGGCCTTTGATGCCTGAAGCATCTAGAAAAATATATATAAACTGCAAGTGTTCCCTTTATGGACTAAAGAAAATTTATAGAAGCTAGAGTCTTTAATAAAGAATGAAGATGAATTTTGTGACTACAAGAAGGTTAGTAACTACATAGTAATAGTTTTAGTATTGTATATGGAAGATATGCTTCTTACTAGAAATAATATTCTTATCCTACAGTCAAGAACACCCTTAAGCACTTGAGAAGGATAAAGGATGTGATCTTGATGGATGGAAGATAAGCTTGTTATAAAGGTTACACCAGTTTCAACCTTCTAATTAATTTGAATGTCTTACAATTGCAACATATATATATATATATATATATGTTGTCAAGATAGTTGCGATGTATGCTTGAAAGGTTCAATGCAAGAAACAATCTTTGGTTCTACAAACAAATCTAAATATCTTGCTGTGTTAAATTACAAAATGGGCCAATTTATATTTTAAGGATTAGAATCATTCTAAATGTGATATACCCTATTGATCCGGTCCCAACACCGGCCCCCAAGAGCATGGTTTTAATGCTTTGCCAGATCAGCATTTTGAACAGGAGAAGTACGTTTCAAATACCTTATAATTACTTTTATACGGAGTACATACCGCCAGGGCACGTAACTCCGCCAAGGCACGTTACTCCGCCATGGCATGTAACTCCGCCAAGGCATGTTACTCCGCCTAAGCTTATTACTCTGCCAAGGTGGAAAATATTGAATATCTTATACACATGCATAAAGTATTTACAATGCATACTACTCCGTCAAGCCATAGGCGGAATATTGAATTTCCTATACTGCGTAGCGAGCCCATACTTATAACCCCGGCATGAGATTGACTCTGTCTTGAGATGTTGAAAATGGGAATCACGCTGTCACGCATAAAAGGGAACAATGAATAAAATAATAAAGCATTAACGCTTTCCAAGTAAGTGGAAATACCCACTACAGCGATGGTGCTCGTGAACGACACAGGGACCCACTACCTTTCTTGCATTATGCCAGAAAACAAGGAACGGGTCCTACCAATAATGGAGCACCAGTAACAGGTATATAAACCTCATCAAAAAGGTATAAGGGATCCCCCCCCAATTCTGAACCTTACACTCTAACTTGCATAATTCTCTCTGATTTGCTTTCTAAGTCTAATAGTATTCCAAGATACTGACTTGAGCGTCGGAGAATAACTGCAGGTACAACCACCAATTGTGTCAAGGCAAAAGAAGCTAATCCAGGCGGACTGCAACACCGCCATAGAGTGCCCTATACCACGCCCAGCGTACAAGAGCACTCCGTATTTGTATCTGTATAAGCACCTCCTTGTACCAGATTTTACGTTTCATGTACATTTTGAATTGTTCGACAATCACACCTTTACACCCCCTGTAAAGAACAGTTCATTAGCACGCCCAGTGGGACCTGTAAAATTGGTAATCCCACAATCCTTGAGGAATTCCCATTACATTGATCATTAATGGAAAGACCAGGACCAGAGGTGCAGATGGAGGATTCTCCTCCACGCAATCCTAAACGTCTCAACTTTGACAACGATGCTCACAAAAAGGCAACGCATGTTGATTCTCCAGATCCGAGAGATGACATGATCAGAATGTTGAAAGAAGAAATTATAGAGCTTCGTCGTGAAAAGGCGAATCCCATGCATGAGAGAGCGGGTCCTGTAAACCAGCAGCGCCATGAATCGCATGCACAAGAGGAATCGAGTACTCCAAATTACTCTCGCATCCCTACTTACATGGAAGAGCAACGAAGCCTTCCACTGGCAAATGCTCAACATCATGAGGGAAGGAGAGCCCTTTCAAATACATCCCCCTCGGGATACAAGATGAGTATCCCATTTTCCAAAAGACTCATGAATGCGCATGTCCCCAGACATTTGCAAACTATGCAACCCATTTCCATAGGGAAATATACTGGGGAGACAGATCCTTCTAAGCATTTAGATGCTTATATCTATGAAGTTATGTTCTTAGGTGCGGAGGAAGATGTCATGTGCAGAATGTTCCCCAGGACCCTTACAGGTGAAGCTCTTAGCTGGTTCAAGAGTTTACCTTCAGGTTCCATTGATTCATGGGAGGATTTGGCCACAGCTTTTGGCAGCCACTTTGTAATCTCTAGGGATATGCCTAGAACCTCCCATACCTTGGCTCAGATCAAGCAAGGTGACAAAGAGTCTCTAAAGGATTTCCTTAAGAGATTTTATAAAGAGGCAGTCATGGTCCCTGACCTGACAGAAGCAATTCAATTGTATATCCTCATTGAGGCCATGCAACCGAAATCACCCTTTGCTTTGTCATTGGTAAAAGGACCTCCATCCACCATGGAGGAATTTCGCAGAAAGGCATCCAAGTATGTGGGTATTGAGATGCACTTGGAAGCCACTGCATCTCACAGTAAACCACCCATTGCAACTCCACACCATGACAAAGAGAAGGAAAAATCATCCAGGAATGATAAGTTCCCTCAGAAAGACAAAGCAGGGAACCAACCCTTCAAACAGCAAGATAGACGTGTGTTCAATTTCGCTCATTATGCACCCCTGAACTCGACATATGAACAAATCTTGCGTGAAATAGGATGGACTACCCTCAACGTTTATGGGATTCAACGTCCACCTCCAATCAGACGCGGTGGGAACCCAAAGAAATATTATGAGTTCCACGAATCAGTTGGCCATACCACAGAGGAGTGCAAGCAACTCAAAAACACCATTGAGGTGCTTATTCGTGAAGGCAAACTGAAACATTATTTGTTTAAGGGTAAAACTCATGATGAGCCAGAGAAGTTTGAGAAAAGATCTCGTGATCGTTCTCCTGATCCTGATAACACTCGAGAGCCAAAATGCACAGCGTCAACAGAAAAACAAAAGAATGTTGTTCTAGAGTCCGCCCAAAGAGAGCCAAGCCCTGAACCCAGATCGCGGGGCAAAAGGCAGGTGGTAGATATGATTGTTGGAGGCTTCGCCGGAGGCGGACCCTCAAACACCGCCAGGAAAAATCATCATCGCATGATCTTGTCTGTGCAAGGCAAGAGCAAAGAATATCGCCCATTCAGGAATGGGGTTCAGACTCCGCCTATAACCTTCACAGACGACGATTTTGGCCCTACTGTTCCTGAAGGAGATGACGCAGTGGTGATTATTGCAGTAATCGCTAATATGGATATAAAACGCATCCTAATTGATCAGGGAAGTTCCTGCGACGTTATCTTTTATGACTGTTTTAAACGCATGGGACTAACTGATGCAGATTTATAGCCATATACGCAGGACCTTACAGCCTTTAATGGTGCCAAACAGCCCACCAAAGGCTACTTGGACACAAGGATTACTTTCGATGGCGAACCTGGAGCAAGGACTGTGAAATCCAGGATTCTTGTCATCGATGTGAAATCTCCGTACAATGGCATCATTGGGCGGCCTACCCTTAAAGCCATCGTTTTAACCCCCCACTTGTTAATCAAGTTTATTGACAAAGATAATCAAGTCTCATCTGTAAGGGGTGACCAAGAAATGGCTCGCTATTGCTATAATTTGAGTCTTAACATGGTGAAGCTTGAAGCCGTGTCTAAGAAAAGAAAGTTGAATGAAGGGAGCAGTGCGGCGGTGTCCGTTAATTTGGTGGATCTTGACCCAGGGTGGAGTCTTCTATAGACCCACTGAACCCTTTGAAACTAACTCCTGATGGCGATTCCAAGTCTATTGTTTTGGGTAGCACCCCGGAACAGATTACAAACATCAATGACAAGCTTGAGTATAACATGGAGGCAAAACTAATTGCACTTCTCCATGAGTACAAAGAAATTTTCGCATAGACCGCTGCAGACATGCCTGGCATGGATCCCAACTTTTGTTGTCACCGCCTGGCGGTGTACCCTGAAACTAAGCCCGTAGCACAAAAGAAACGGCGTATGGGTCCTGCTAAACAAAAAGCTGCTTGCGAACAAACAGAGGAACTCCTCAAGGTGGGGTTCATCAGGGAACTTCGTTACTCCTCCTGGTTGTCTAACGTGGTCATGGTACAGAAAGCCAATGGCAAGTGGCGTATGTGCATAGACTACGTTGATTTGAATAAATGTTGTCCCAAGGATCCATACCCTCTCCCCAACATTGACAGATTGGTTGACGATTCTTCAGGATACAAGTATCTATCTTTTATGGATGCTTACTCCAGTTACAACCAAATTCCAATGTGTGAGGATGATCAAGAGAAGACAGCATTTGTTAATGATAAAGGAGTCTTTTGCTACAACGTCATGCCATTTGGGTTAAAGAACGCCGGGGCAACCTACCAGCGCATGATCAACAAAGTTTTTGAGGGTATGCACACAAAGCTGGTAGAAGTGTATATTGATGATATTATTGCCAAGACTCCTGTAGGAGGAGATCATGTTGAAGATTTACGCCTCATTTTTCAACGCCTACAACAATACGATATGAGACTCAACCCATTAAAGTGTACGTTTGCTGTCCCTGGGGGCAGATTTTTGGGTTTCATGTTAACACAAAGAGGTATAGAGGCTAATCCTGATAAATGTCACGTAATTCAAGAGCTACAGAGCCCCAAGACATTGAAAGAGGTACAATCTCTCAATGGCAAAATCACTGCTCTAGCACGATTCATGCCAAAGATGGCTCATCGCTCCCTCCCCTTATACAAAATGTTGAAAAAAGACAAGAAATTCAGTTGGGGCCTAGAGCAAGAGGGGGCCTTCCAAAGCTTGAAAAATGTCTTGGCCAGCCCTCCAATCCTGGTAAAACCAAGCCCAGGTGAGCAACTCATTATTTATTTGTCTGTTTCAGATGAAGCTTTGGCAGTGGCTCTGGTCAAGGAAACAGTTGAAGGCCAACGACCGGTGTACTTCACTGGTAAAACATTGCATGGTGCAGAGTGCCGTTATCAGAAGATTGAAAAGGCAGCACTTGCAGTTGTTTGGGCTTCACGACGCCTAAGACCATACTTCCATGCCCATCCTATCTTGATTCGCACAGACTTGCCACTCCGTACTATACTGTTCAAACCAGACTTAGCTGGAAGAATGATCAAATGGGCCGTAGAACTCTCTGAATTTGACATATCCTACGAACCAAGAACTGCTATCAAGGCACAAGTCCTAGCAGATTTCGTAGTTGAGTTAACAGGTTCTAGCCCAGATGCAGATCATTCACACTGGACGGTATACGTAGATGGGTCTTCCAATAGCAAAGGATGTGGAGTAGGAATTGTTGTGGAAAGTGATGACGGGATACACCTTGAAATTTCACTGCACTTTACCTTCACTACGTCTAACAATCAAGCGGAGTATGAAGCCTGCTTGGCCGGACTCAGAGCAGCACAAGATATTGGGGCTAAAACTGTCACCCTATGCAGTGATTCTCAATTAGTAGTCTCACAAATTCTTGGTGAGTATCAAGCTAAAGAACCTCTGCTACAACAATATCTAGACTGCGTCAATGAGTTAAAGCAGCGCTTCGATGAAGTCACTTTCAAGCATGTACCCCGTGAAGAAAATACACATGCTGATATCCTCTCCAGGTTGGCTAGCACAAAGAAGGCAGGATGCACAACTAAGGTTGTACAAAGTACCTTGGCGGAGCCAAGCATTTCCTTTCCTTCCTCAGCGTGTATGATTAAAAGCTGCTCTTTTGATGACAATTCCTGGGTAGCACCGATAGTTCGTTACCTTGTTAATGGACAATTACCCATGGATGATCTTGAGCGACGAAAACTAAAGAAAGAAGCACCTTACTATACACTCCTAGACGGACAGTTATACCGCTGAGGAATCTCTGTTCCTTACTTGATATGCATAAACGAAAATGAGGTGCAAGCTGTATTAGAAGAAGTCCATGAAGGGCAATGTGGACACCATCCAGGGGCGCGCAGTCTTATGTGAAAAATACTCAGGGCGGGATACTGGTGGCCCACCCTGAAGCATGACTCCGCCTCGTATGTTCAAAAGTGCGATCAATGTCAACGATTCGTAAATCTCCACCATACTCCGGCGGAAGAAATATCATCATCAATAACGCTTTGGCCTTTCTATCAATGGGGCATGGATATCTTAGGTCCATTCCCAACTGCGTCCGGCGGTATCAAATACTTGATAGTTGGTGTTGATTACTTCACCAAGTGGATTGGAGCAGAGGCAGTGGTGCACATTACGTCAGCCAGTACTCGCAGATTCGTATACGAAAATATCATTGCACGTTTCGGAGTCCCTGGACGCATAGTCACTAATAATGGCACTCAATTCACAGATCGTAAGTTCACTGAACTCCTGGAAAATCTCAGCATTACGCAGATTTTCTCTTCTGTGGAACACCCTCAAACCAATGGCCAAGCTGAAGTTGCCAACAGAGAAATCTTAAAAGGCCTTAAGAAATGCCTTGGTGAAGCCAAGGGAGATGGGCAAATCAATTATGCCACGTTCTATGGGCATATAGAACAACCCCTCACTCCACCACAAATGAATCTCCATATCGGCTGACATATGGAGTCGAGGCTGTTATTCCCATTGAATTGGCAGCCCCATCAGCTCGAGTCCTCCATTTCAACGAAGAAGCCAATCAATAGAACCTCGCCCATGAACTCGAGGTCTTGGCGGAGTTGAGAGAGGAAGCCTTTGTGAGGGACCAAGCTGTTAAAGCAAAGGCTGCCAAACGGTATAACACACGTGTTTCTGAACGCCGTTTCAAAGAATGAGATTTGGTCTTAAGAAGGGCCAATATCGGTAACAAATTCGCACACCAAGGCAAATTGGCACCAACATGGGAAGGTCCATACCGAGTCGTCGAAATTCTGGGCAAAGGCACATACCGCCTAGAAAACTTAGATGGCACTCCGGTCAAGAATAAATGGAACATTTTAAATTTACGCATATATTACAGCTAGTTGGGTAATACGGTATGATCTCTCTCCTAACTTAAGGTTCTTCCCAAATGGGCTTTCCTTGAAAAGGTTCTGATGAGACGTATCCCAACTCAGCTCTTTATGTAGTTCCATCATTAATAAAATGCCTTCCTACATTCAATCTCCATTCTAACTTTCAGTTAATTATCCATGGCAGAACTTGTTCCCATACAGATAAGACACCGGCTCCAACAATTGAAGCATAATGGCACAACTCTTTATTGCATAAAGAACATCCAACGTGCAACAAAGCTTCACAAACAGAGTCAAAAAACTCCTTGGGGGGAAAGGATTGGTGTCACAGCTATATGCTGCACCATACCGACCCTAAGGTCCAAAAAACTCCTTGGGGGAAAGGATTGGTGTCACAGCTATATGCTGCACCATATCGACCCTAAGGTCCAAAAAACTCCTTGGGGGGAAAGGATTGGTGTCACAGCTATATGCTGCACCATACCGACCCCAAGGTCCAAAAAACTCCTTGGGGGGAAAGGATTGGTGTTACAGCTATATGCTGCACCATACCGACCCCAAAGTCCAGCCAAATTCCTGCGGAAAGGATTGGTGTCACAGCTATATGCTGCACCATACCAACCCTGGATTCAACAATTTTCACTTGATCAGGAGATACACTCCAATTCAAATTCAAAGGGATGAATGCTCCATCCAAAACTTGACTCCGCATAACTGCCAATGTTTTACGGAGTACATAATCAACAAACTCAAGCACTATCAACAAGTCCAAGTAAGTATAATACTTGAGAAAATTGTGCTTCATTGAAATTCTTAAGAGGCTACTCCGCCTCATTTCCGAATTTACTTCATTAAAATTCTTAAGAGGCTACTCCGCCTCATTACAGAATTCAATTCATTGAAATTCTTAAGAGGTTACTCCGCCTCATTTCTGAATTTACTTTATTGAAATTCTTAAGAGGCTACTCCGCCTCATTACAGAATTCAATTCATTGAAATTCTTAAGAGGCTACTCCGCCTCATTTCAGAATTTACTTCATTGAAATTCTTAAGAGGCTACTCTGCCTCATTACAGAATTTACTTCAATGAAATTCTTAAGAGGCTACTCTGCCTCATTTCTGAATTTACTTCATTAAAATTCTTAAGAGGCTACTCCGCCTCATTACAGAATTCAATTCATTGAAATTCTTAAGAGGCTACTCCGCCTTATTTCTGAATTTACTTCATTGAAATTCTTAAGAGGCTACTCCGCCTCATTACAGAATTCAATTCATTGAAATTCTTAAGAGGCTACTCCGCCTCATTTTAGAATTTACTTCATTGAAATTCTTAAGAGGCTACTCTGCCTCGTTACAGAATTTACTTCAATAAAATTCTCAAGAGGCTACTCCGCCTCATTACAGAATTTATTAAAATTCCTAAGAGGCTACTCCGCCTCATTTCTGAATTTACTTCATTGAAATTCTTAAGAGGCTACTCCGCCTCATTACAGAATTTACTTCATTGAAATTCCTAAGAGGCTACTCCGCCTCATTACTGAATTTATTTCATTGAAATTCCTAAGAGGCTACTCCGCCTCATTACTGAATTTATTTCATTGAAATTCCTAAGAGGCTACTCCGCCTCATTACTAAATTTATTTCATTAAAATTCCTAAGAGGTTATTCCGCCTCGATATACTTAGTCATATTTCATTAAGTCCTCAAATGATTATTCTGCCTTCTTAATATCGTTTTGCAAGGCATAAATCCGACGGACTCAGACATTGTTTATATGAACAAGTATAGATTTACAGAAAATATACTTTATTAAACATTGTCAAAGATTCATAAGGGATCCAGAGCCTATCCTGGAACAAGGCAATATTATTAAAAAAACAAAAAACAAAATCTGCAAAAGAACTCCGGGGCTAACCTTCAAGGCTCAGGTGGCACTCCTTCTTGGTGGGCGGAGCTGGGCTGACTCTCACTGGGTTTGGACAAACTTTGTGAGGGGGCAAGTCCGCCAGAACATACTCTACATTAGGCGCAGGAATATGACCCCCCTGAGCAGGCACCATCAATTTACCATTGATAAATTCATAATAAGGATGAATGCCTGTAGTGTTGAGAGCAACGCCTGGGTTGCAATAACGGAGTTGCCGAACAGCCATGCTGAAAGCATCATCAATTGCCGCTTCAGCTGCATCCAAAGCCGATTGTAATTCCTTATCAAGTCGCTTATTGGCGGCATCTAAAGTGGCTTTTTCAGCTTGCAACTCTTCAACCTGTTTTTCAAGGTTACTATATGCAGTGGCTCTTTTGTCCAGCTCCGCAGCCCAGGCGTCTTCAGCAAGAGTCTTGTTAATTTCAAAGGAAATCAACCTCTGCTGAACTTCGCTCACATCCTCGCCCAGTTTTTGGTTCTGCTGATTCAGATTTAAAACTTGTTGTTTCAGCAGAACATTGTCAGCCTTCACCTGGGTCAGCTCGCCCACCTCTCCGCCCAGTTTTGCATTCTGCTCTTTCAAGTCCAAGACTTGTTTTTCCAGCAGGGCCTTGTCAGCCTTAACCCAGGCCAACTCTTCCTCCAGCTTCTTCTTATCAGAGTCGGCAGTGTCAAGGTGTTTATCTTTAGCCTTGATCACCTCCAACAACTGTTCATTGGCATGCTCCAAGCTGCGAATTTTTTCAACAGAATCATGATATGATTCTTGAAACATGGCAGCCTCCACAGCCACTTCCGCAATATGGGGTACCGAAGCAAGGAAACCATCAATCTCGGCAAGATGCCACCTTGCAGCAGCAGTGGCATCTGCAACGTCCTCGAAGTCGATGTCTGGGCGGAGAATGAAGTCCGGATCACGCCTCTCTGACTGGCGGGATCCCACATTTGTGTAATACAGGAAAGGGTTCAGACGAGACCCCGCCAGAGGCAAAGAGACGGATCGCCTAGATGGCTCCCCTGGAACATTGACGAGGAAAACTGCTGTTCCTCGAGCAGTCAAGTCCAGGGCAGGACTCTCAGCTTGGCGAACTGGAGAAGCTTGAATTCCCTCCGTCTCCTCTCCCATAACATCTTCTTCAAGGGCGCCCTCCACACCGCCCACTTCAGCAGTGACAGCCACAGCTGATGGCTCTGGAATGTCTTCCACTTCTATAGCAGCTTCAGACGATGCCCCTTCCCCTACCTTCCCCTTGCCCTTATTCTTCCTCTTTTGCAAGGGTTGGGGGTCCTCTTCCTCTACCTTGATAGTTTTAGGTTCCTGGCATTTTTTAGATCGCCTTTCAACCTCAACTGCCGAGGGCCCTGCACCACCCTCTAACATCACTACGTTGGTGGATGCAGGAAAAGGAAGAGTCCTCGTCAGAGCTGCAGCCAAATTCCTCCGAGGCTGCACGTTGTTTTCCGCATCAATTTCCTGGCGACTCATGCGGATTTGCTTGATACGCTCCATCCCTGGAAATTCAGTGATCTCTCCTACAAAATAACATACATAAATACGATTAGAAGCTACAGGAAACAACAGGAGTAATATTCAAGCAACAAGTCTTAAAACATTACTTAAATATCCCTCAGCATCCCGCCCAAGCAGCCTTCGGCACAAAATCTGCTTGTGGACGGAGTTGTACTCCTTCAATGTCCGGAGTACTTCCACAGAGGTAGCTGATAGGGCACTCTTCTCAACTTCGTAAGCTTGTTTGGTTAGGAGGAAATGCTCATGAGTCCACGCTACTGGGAATTTATCAACTCCCTCCTTACTCCGCTAGAAGACGGACTTGTTCTTCCTAACAGAAACCTTTACAAAGCTCATCCTAAAATGAAGTCCGCCTTCTTTGGCGGAGTCAGCAAACGCCTTGAAATTTACAATCTTCGGCTCCGCCCGAAGAGTTACAAAACCCATGCCGCCGGTTTTCGCATTCACTCTCCTCATGATGCGGCAAAAATCAAAGAACAACGCCACAGTAGGCGTAAACTCCAGATGTTCAGCAAGCACTTCAAAGCTGCGAACTATCCCCCAACCATTAGGGTGCAGCTGAGAAGGGGTGCAATCCAGGAACCTGAGTACGCCCATCTGGAATTTATTCAGTGGAAATCGCACCCATAACTGCGTAAACAAAATATCGTACATGTATAAAGTACGCTCATCTTGAGGACGATGGCAAATACATTCAAACGTCTTGGGCGAACGGACGATGAACCTCCTTTCAAACCTTTCATCCTTCCAAACAGAAACTGATAACTCCATTACCCCACCGCTCGTCGTCGCATGACGCGAATGAGCTTCTTTAACGTCCTCTTCAACCCAGCAGTAGGGATCAGTTTCAAGCATCTTTACCCAATCTAACCCGTGTAACACAACGTTCTGACATTCTACCATTGTTCTTACTTCGATCTGAGGGGTACCTCCTGATACAGACGAATATACAACATTACTAAAACACTCCACACTGCTGTAAAATGTTGAATCCCTCCCAGTATAGAAAGCCTCATCTTCACTCTCAATATCCAAAAACATGGGGTGAACAGAAACCCTAGAGCACGACTCTGACTTTTTTCCTCTCATCCTCGTTTCAACAAACACACATATAAAGACACCAGAACCAACCCAATAACAACAAAAATAGAGAACAGAGGAAGAAGAAAGTTACCTTAAAATCTCTGAAGAAGATGAACAGGCAACAACAAACGACTCGTGAGAAAGTAGCGTTAACAAGGCAGTTTTAACACGAAAGCGCAGAGAAGAAGATGAAGCAAAACATTTCCCCTCCTAAGAGTTTACCTATTTATAGGCATGACTTGGGGGGAAATAAGCGAAACACCAAATATTTCAGAAACACGCTTATGGCCGTTGGATGAATCTCACTGACGATTCCTTTAATTCTTAAACCGATAGATGAATCTTAAGGCAGGAATTTCCTGGGCCGTATTTTCAAAATCCAAGGCCCATGGTAATAACCTCAAAAACATATCTCAACTGCCATCCCACGCATTTATGTCCCATCATTGGAATGGCAATCGTTACGAGGGCATACGTGGCAATGAGAGATTGAAGCGACAAAACGCAGTTTCGAGACGCTTTAATGACGGGCGTGGCAAGTAATGACAAAAGCAATAAATGCATGAAGATACTTGTCCACAAATTCAGAACTAGCAAACACCGCCTAAACCCATGCCTATAAAAGCTAAACTTAAGTGTTATAGCTTATTAAAGTGACCCCGCCAGTCACTATAACAAGCTAGGGGGCAGATGATCCGGTCCCAACACCGGCCCCCAAGAGCATGGTTTTAATGCTTTGCCAGATCAGCATTTTGAACAGGAGAAGTACGTTTCAAATACCTTATAATTACTTTTATACGGAGTACATACCGCCAGGGCACGTAACTCCGCCAAGGCACGTTACTCCGCCATGGCATGTAACTCCGCCAAGGCATGTTACTCCGCCTAAGCTTATTACTCTGCCAAGGTGGAAAATATTGAATATCTTATATACATGCATAAAGTATTTCCAATGCATACTACTCCGCCAAGCCATAGGCGGAATATTGAATTTCCTATACTGCGTAGCGAGCCCATACTTATAACCCCGACATGAGATTAACTCTGTCTTGAGAGGTTGAAAATGGGAATCACGCTGTCATGCATAAAAGGGAACAATAAATAAAATAATAAAGCATTAACGCTTTCCAAACAAGTGGAAATACCCACTACAGCGATGGTGCTCGTGAACGACACAGGGACCCACTACCTTTCTTGCATTATGCCAGAAAACAAGGAACGAGTCCTACCAATAATAGAGCACCAGTAACAGGTATATAAACCTCATCAAAAAGGTATAAGGAATCCCCCCCAATTCTGAACCTTACACTCTAACTTGCATAATTCTCTCTGATTTGCTTTCTAAGTCTAATAGTATTCCAAGATACTGACTTGAGCATCGGAGAATAACTGCAGGTACAACCACCAATTGTGTCAAGGCAAAAGAAGCTAATCCAGGCAGACTGCAACACCGCCATAGAGTGCCCTATACCACGCCCAGCGTACAAGAGCACTCCGTATTTGTATCTGTATAAGCACCTTCTTGTACCAAATTTTACGTTTCATGTACATTTTGAATTGTTCGACAATCACACCTTTACACCCCCTGTAAAGAACAGTTCACCTATGAGTTTCCACTATGATGGCAATGGAATCATAGAACAACATAAGTGGATGAATCCAAGCATAACAGTTCCATCTTTGGATGATGTGAAAATATACAATATGCATACCAACAAAATTATTGAGAACCTACTAGTAAAACACTCTTGCACAGTAAAAGCATGAGGGCACTGTAGTCGTTGGGTGTAAACCTCATCGACTCTAAGTACAAGTGGGAGATTGTTGAAAATATGTATTAGGAGCCTATATAGGACATATCACTTTGAACAAGGCATTTATGTTAGATATTTTAACATCCTTTATTAATCTCCGGAATAGTAGGCCAATATGAGAACTATTTTTAAATTGTCCTTAGTCAAGTATTTATATAGGGACATATAAATACATTAAGACTAATGTGTGAGTGATGATCTAATCTTATAAATCATAGATATAAACGATATCAAATCTTCACAAAGGTACACATTAAGAGTAATAGTGTACTGAATAGACCCATCATGAGAACGTTGCATGGATCGTTACATGAATGTCATAAATAGTTCCTAATGTAATGGTATATATAGTCCTTCGACATGAAATCACTACGGTTCCTACATGAAGAGTTTATTGTTCTGATGTAATCAAATGTTATCTGTAACAAGGTGATCATAGAGGTTGTCATTAGGTAGTGAATAAATCATGCGGAGGGATGTAAGTGATGTACATGGGACTTGTCTCTTCTATGTGACAATAGTGATATCTATAAGCCACTTGATAGAGTGAGAATTAAGAAAATGCATGGTCATGCTAGGAAAATAAATATTGGATATTTATTTAAGAAAAGTTTACTCTAGTATCAAGTAAAATGAGTTGGGCCATACAAGGATGACGACAATCATGCATTAGGCCCAATTAAATATCATAACAAACGAACCAAACATATAAAGTTTATCACTTATAGATTATTTTGATATTTATATTTGAATAATGATTTATTGCTAGATATCGCTCATTATATTATATTAAATATCAAATGTTATATGTAATATAAGCCAAATATATTTCTTATAGGGTCACATGTATAGAGTAAACCCACTAGAAGATAACTTTTATTTTAGTTTGACTAAAAATAAAACTATAGTAACAAGCCTATTCACTAAAGAGTTCTCATTAGGTCAAACCTAAAATTATAAATAGAGTATGAGATGTTCATCGATCGTACACTAATGATACAAATAAAATTTCGTAAATGTTGTGGAAGCCACGTTCTAACGAATTAGCACTCAGAAATGAAGAATCTGGTAAGAGTGCTTGCATGGACTCCTTAAGGGTAAAACTACTATTGCTTCGAAGTCTTGATTCTGCGCATTAAGAGGTAATTAACTAACTACTTTTAATTATCTGTTATTATGCTAACTGACCCCATAGGATACCATAACACTTCATTACTTGTCTTGTCAATTTAAACTTGATTTTCTCTTATTTCCATACTTAAAGAGGGATCAAGTTTTTTATCATTGCAGCTATACTGTGTGGAGTTCAGTTTCCCCACATCTTTGCTGCTACTCTGTAGTGCCATTAGCTTCAATTTTTTTCCTAACATTCTTATATATGATGTATAAGATCCTTTGAGAAATGCCAAACAAAAATCCTAACACATTGGCAGTTCATGATGCCACAAAATAACACACTCATCAATTTATTTTCTTTCAAGTTGTATAAGATACAAAAGTATAATGAATACAAGATATATGTGTTATTCCTCACCATGATGAAATAATCATTATTAAAGAATTCATAGAAAAACCACATGATGGAGCACAGGGTAAGAAACAAGGACAATAAAAATGGCATAAACTCTACATTTATAATTTTTATGACCCTTCTCTATAATCAAAATAGAAATTTAACATCATCTATTAGAGAGTGAACTATAGATTTAAAGCATCATGGCACCTACAATATTCACACATAACAATATAAACTTCTTTGGAACTACAGTGCTGAGTTAAGGGGAGTCAGTGATGGCGCTACTACCTGCAAGCTTCAACTAATTACCCCAGATGATGGTTTACAACCAAGGTTTGGGAGTTACTACCTATGTCTTGATGATTGTAATAAGGGCTTCATGAGTGGATATAGACTATTCATAGAAGTTGATGGATGTCATTTAAAAACCATATATAGTGGGATCCTCCTAACAGCTGTAGGCAGGGATGCCAATGATCAGAATTTCCCACTAGTTGTAGGTGTTGTAGAAGTGAAAAACAAGGAAGCTTGGACATAGTTTATCACTTTATTGCTAGAGGACATTGGAGGATATAGACCGTAACATCCCAGGTATTTTAATCATTGGAAAAATAAATAGATGGATTTTTAGACTTACTAATTAAGTGATATGGAGTGAAAATATGATTTAAATATGAATTTTAAAGGAAATGACATCAGGGACCTGACGCGTAGCGTGGCTATGACGCGTAGCATCAATAAAACTTAAGTGACCTGACGTGTATCGTTAATGTCATGAATCAGAATTAAAACCTTGGGACATAATAGAACCGAGGCATGCAAACACTCTTATTCTCCTTCCTTTTTCGCTTCTGAACCCTGGGAGCTCAATCCAAAGGGATTGTTGGTCGATTTTCAAAGTTAATCGCGTATGTGGCTTCGGGGAAGTGAGGTGAGCACTTGGGAACCCTCAATTTTATAGTTTCTTTCTCCTCACCTTCACCTTCTCTCTCTAACCGAAACCAACATACATGATAGGGGTTTGATTCTTGAGTTTAATGGTTGTTGGAACTTGAATGAGGACCTTAGAATATTGGGTGTAGCAAAAAGTTAATAAATTTGGTGTTCCAGCACTTATAGATTCAGATTTGGGGATTGGAAGGCCGTTAATGCGGTGGGTCTTGGAAACGGAGGTCGGAAATGGAAAAGGTAAGCTTCAATAATCTTGGATTAAGATTTGGAATTATTTTGGGGTTCTGGATTATTGTCTTTGTAATTGTAATGTTTATTGGAGTTTCTTTAAATTTAATCTTAGGGTTTTGATGGACTTCGGAGAAACTCGACAATTGATTGAAAGCTTCGAAAAGCTTGGAATCGAGGTAAAGGGGTGTGCTGGGTTAAGGTTTATATAAAAATGTAATCATGCAATTGGCATATAGGAAAAGGAGTATATTACAGCCACTTTTAATTACTCTAACTTGATTCAGATGGTTTAGTATGTGAAACGAAAGTACACAAAGTTATTAAAGTAAAGTAAATAGAATAATTAGTAAATTAATAAATGATTAAGTGGTATAATAGCATTATGATCATGTGAGGTTTGAAAATATAGAGGTAAGGGTGAATTAGAAACCTCAAAGATGATAGATATGAAATAAAGGGCAAGTAAGCAAGTAACCGAACATGTGGGTTTATGATGACTATAAAATTATAGAATAGCTTATATGGAATAAGTAGACTTGATAAACTAACATGATATAGGATGAAATATATATGTGATTGATATGTGATTATATGGAGGGGGACGACCGACGGTATGTGTTACCCTTGTTTTCTGGCTCTCGTGGTTTTTGAGCCTAGTTGAGCTACCCAGTGGTCAAGTAGGACCCAGTGGTCAAGTAGGACCCAGTGGTTGAGGAGGAGTCGAGTAGGACTCGGTGAACCAAGCAGGGTTTACGAGGTGTCAAGTAGGACCCCCAACTGAAGGTCGATCCTTTTAGTATCCAGATACTAAAGCGTCATATTATTTGAGGGTCAATTGTGTTTATATGCTTTGGTATATAATGATGTGGATATGAGTGATAATGTGATATCCTGGACACTGTTGAGGGCGGAGAGTGATTGTTGGTGCATTGGCACGGTCAAGGAGCGGCTCCTAACAGGCTTCCAGTGGAGGGAACATATGACAATGTTTATATTTATTTACCTGGTGTGTATGTGAAATGAAATAAGTGATTTGTAATGGTTTAAGTTAGTGATTTTGATAGGGTTAATGTGATTTAACTTGATGATGATGAACTAGTAATAATAACTGAAAGGTAATAATGAATATTGCTATTAAAATTAAAACGTAGATAGATTACGCCTTCTCCTAGTAATTGTGTATTTATTTATATATTAATGCTTAATTCCAGTCACCCACCCCCTGTATTGTGGTTTTAGTGACTGTGGTAGGTTATGGATGTACACCACGGAGGTGAGCGCTAAATGAGATTAGGGCAGAGAGAAAATTAATGTAATAATGGTTGTGTGTAGGCATATTTAGCTAAAGATGATAAATGTATATTTATGTCAAGTTGTGGATCCTATGTATGTGATTTTAATTGATACTCTTAGGCATAGTGGTCCTAAATGGCATTGAGCCATTTAGTAGTTGATTTGTTATGATGCATGAGTATGTTTGTAAGTGTGTGATGCCCAGGTACTGTAATGTATGAATAATATGTTTGACGAATGTGACTGTGTATTAATTGGTTGATATAAGGATGATTAGTATTGACAATGTGTAATTAGATTATGATTTTAATGATAATTATGTTAATGTGTATGAACTTGATGTGTGGGCACGGAGCCATGAATTGTTTGGTTGATAATTGTTATAGGCAGATCTTGTATGTGTGTATGTTGGTAGAGTAATGTACTTATGGATAAGATTGATGAATTGATTATGTGGATGATTGATGCATGTGTTAGGCTTAAGCATTTATAGGAAATCAAGGGACTAAATAGGTAATTTTAAGATCCAGTGGGTTTCGGGACCTCCGGGATGGACCAGTAGGTTCCCTAGGACATTTAGAAACTGTACATATAAGCCTTGGACAATTTGGAGTCCATTTAGGTGGTTTAGTGCAAGGATTTTGTACATAATTGGCTGAAACTACATTTTGTACATAATCGCGCATATGATGGAATTTTGGCAAACGAACAACACCAATAGTTCTGAATGGGGAAAACAGGTGGCTTGTGAAGTTTCATGGCAATCAGACCTGAAACAGGTTAATGGGGTAGGTCAGAAGTTGGTCGAAATGCCTAAAACCCATGACAGCAGCAGGTGCTGCTACTGTCATGCCCACACTACGTGTAGGGCTGACGCTCAGTGTAACATCCCTGTTTTTAGTAACAGTCTTATTTGGTAAATTTTGAAGTATGAAAGGTCTGTAAGTGAGAATTGGTAAATAAATACTCTGTAGATGGTCTGTAATATCACAAGAATTTCATTCTTGTGTGTAATTATGGAATTTATATAGACCAATAAAGCAATTATTCAAATTCCGAGTGAAAAAGGGCTTTGTTCCGAGTGACAGAGAGAAGTTCCGAGTGAAGGATTAGAAATTCCGACTGAAGGATGAAATTCCGAGTGTAAGATTATGTTGTCCGAGTAACATATGACCGAGAGGGTTACTACCGAGTGGAATCCTGGCTTCGGAAACATTTGGAGTGAAGTGTGTTCAAGAGAACCACTTATGGGTGAAAATTCCGAGTCAAAATACCCTTGAATGACTTATTTCCGAGTCAAACCTTGCCAAGTGCTTCCTTTTTCAAGTGAAACTTCTCTGATTACAGTATTTCGAGTGAAGAGACTCAGTCAGGGATATATCCGAGTTCAATCCGAGTGAGTTTGTCCAAGTCAGGACCTCCCTAGTGAGGAAGGGGATAGCATTCCGGGTAGGAAGATCTCCAAGTGTGGTATTTTGGGCAATGGAGTTCCGAGTAGGGGCATATCTGAGCCAGTATAACCTGTCCTGAGTGGCATGCCCCGAATATGAAATGTCGAATGGAATATAGTGATGGGAGCCCACTCCGAGTAGAATATATATATAAGGCTTAGAGCCAATTTTTGAGTAAGGCTTATGTTTATGACTCCTTTTCTGAGTGGTGAAAGCCTTAAAGGATTCCGAGTGAAACGCGTTATATATATATTTTGAGTGAATGGTATTATATACATATCGAGTGGATTGTGGGTACCTGTCCGAATGAATAATAAAGTATGTATCCTGAGTGACTAAGTATGGACTTGGTGAATTTCTCTGAGTGTTGAGGAGGTTGAGTAATGCCGAATGGAACTTGATGGTGGAGTCTGAGGGTGTAACTCCGAGTGGGGGATTGGCACCTATGGGGATTTATGATGTGTTGTCCAGAAGAGTCGGTTTTTGAAGTAAATTATCGAGTGAGAAAAGACTAGGTTTGGAATGATTTAACCGAGTGAGAACCCTCAGAAATGACTCAGACTTGAGTGAAGTTGCCGAGTGAAAGACTGATAGAGAAATGACTCGGATTTGGAATATATTGCCGAGTGAAAGGCCAAGTAAGAGACGAGTCAGCTCTGATTTTTTTGCCGAGTAGAAAATCAAGCAAGATGAGTCGGTGTGAGGGTGAATTACCGAGTGAATAATGGGTCGGTCAAGATTATTTTGCTGAGTGGAAAACCTGTGTGTCTTGAGCCAGTTTCAGGGAGATTCTACCGAGTGAGATAATTTATGAGAGTCCGAGGCAACTCCGACTGAGTCACTCCAAGGAAGAGAAATCTGACCGAGTGTTTCAAGAAGAATCAGTTCCGAGTGAGTAACCAATAGGTGGAAAGTCGGTTTCTGAAAGGCATAACCGAGTGGAACTCTGAGTGAGTGAGGACTAGGATTCGGAATAAATTTACCAAGCAGAAAGTCCGAGTGAGAGAAAGAACTCAGTTTGGATAGGTTCTGCTGAGTGAGAAGAGGAGTACTTGAGTCAGTATCAGAGGAATTCCGAGCGAGAATTGGATGGCTTCGCTTAAGCGAGTCGGACTTCGCTTGAGCGAGAAAGACCCCTGATGCATATTCTTCACTTCGCCCAAGCGAGCCTTGTGCCTCGCTCAAGCAAGTCGGGATTCGCTTGAGCGAGATGACCCTGTAGCTCTATTTCCTTTCGCTGACAGGTCCACTAGCCACATAAATCCAAAAGGGATTGTCACAAGTGAGTCAACTACAGGGAAAGTTGCATCAATCAAAGCACCTTTATATATTTTATTATATATTCCCTTTCCATCATGTAAGCTGACAGTGGAAATAGCTCAAAAGTCTCCATTATTCTCACATAATCCTCCAATCAAGGGAAATCGTGTCTCCCACTTGCCTTTCTCATTATTAACCCAATACTACAACTCTTAGAACACACACACACACGAAACTTAGTAACAGACACACCCTTTTTATTACTTTCTCTTCGTGCAAGCTTCTTCCTCTCTCAATTTCCTTTCCTCCTCACTGTGAGCTGAAGCAAGGACAGTGAAGGGAACGTCTGCAACTCCATTAAGGTAAGGGGGTATATTCTCGGGTATTCTGGGGAAATCCGAGTGAAAGGAAAGGGTTAAGGTACCTTTGGTCCTCACCTTTCCAGGACAGATTCGGGAATTGTGTGAATTAAAATGCTTTAATTGTTATATATTTGTTATATATATATATATATATATATATATATATATATATATATGAATATGTTCAATTGGCTGTGTTGCTTAGTATTGACTATGATGATTCAGTGAATATGTTTGATTGACTGTATTGATTAATCTTGATGATTAAATGGATATGATCAGTGTTGAACTGTGAAAATACTAAGAATCATGGGTGTCCATGTGAATTCCAGTGAGAAATTATAAAATAGAAGTTGGAATCAATGATGACAAGCTCGGTTTTTAGCAAATTTGACCGGTTCCCTAAAACTACAAATAGATTATTTAAATTTCAAACGGATTTTTGAACTAAATATCTGTTTTGTGTAAACCAACCGGACCATTTTAAACAACACATGATTTCACTCGGTAAACTATCAGAGATATTTCAAACAGAACCTTCTCTAACTCGAAAAACCTTTTCTCAACCATATTCTACTCGGAATTATAGTAATTTCACTCAGAAAACTCTTTCTCAATCATATTTTACTCGGAAAACATTTTTAACTTCACTGAGAAAACTCTTTTAGTCTGATTGCACTCGGATTCATATTCATTTTATCCAAAAACTCATCTCAGCCTGATTTTACCTGGAATCCTACTCATTCTACTCGGAATCCTATTGATTACACTCGGTATCTAACTCATTTTACTCAGAAAATTCATTTTCACTCGGAAACAGACTTATTTTACTTAGAAAACTCATTTTTACTCGGTATTCAACTCATTTCACTCGGCAAACTCATTTTTCACTTGGTATTTAACTCTTTTACTCGGAAAAACTGGTTTTAATGTTTTTCACTTGGATTTTTCGTTCAGAAACTCTTCTTTATTCCTTTTTGAATTATTGGAGCGTTATAATTATTGTTCTTATTTCCATTATTATCATTATTCTTATTATTATTATACTTATTATTATTATTATGGTTTCTATTAACTAGTATTATTGTTATTGTTATTATTATTAATTTAATTATGAGTAATAAAATAAGGAATATATTATTTTACTCTTTATATAAAGTATAATTTTGAACCAAAATATAACCGATATATTTGCTCGAATAAGATAATAAAATGACTTGTAACGTCTGAACAAGTTGATGGGATTCAAGAGCTTGTGAATATTATGAGACTGGAAACACACAGATACCCAAGGATCAAATGATAAAAAGAATGCATTTTTGCATCATGAAAATATTTTTGAAGGATAAAAATTATCTAGAGCATACATCTGGTACGCTGGAGGACATTCACGTTCGATCTCCATGAAAAATCTTGGGAGTATAACCGGAACGGAAACCCAATGGCATCAGTGTCGCGCCTGATAGCCGGGTGAGACGATGCAATTCTGGTGTACTTTGACTAAATGACGGAGTGTAACTATGATCGTAGTGATCCAAGTCCCAAAAATATATCAATCAATGATGAGAACCGATGAGTTCATTTGTACCTTATGAAAATGGGAGCTTGGGCGGACCCTGATCGCTCTAGAATGGAATAGAGAAATTCCAAAGAATGAGATGAAGAAGAATTGATTTATTGGGCCCTCATGCATCATGAGATTTAATTAAGATAAATCATAATAAACCCTACTCATGCATTTCCATGACAATATTTGTTTATTATAAGCTATAAATATGTCAATTGCATGATTTATGTGATATTATCTAACTGGATTATGTCCGCACCGGGTAACCTTCAGGGTCTTGGGTTATACTCACCCTTACTGTTGATTATTAACAGAGGAACTAGGAAACCAAGAATCGGAGTTCGAGGAAACAATAATACGTTGGACTTACTGAGAGTACTCATTAAAAGTAGGATATCTGTAGTTGAATAATAAGACCATGGATGACTGTATAAATATTAAGGGTGCCTGCGTGCCCCATTCTGTTAAGAGTACAATTACTTACAGTTTGTGAATGACTATGTGACTTACATACTATTTGCTTCCACTTATCTGCCATCTTTTTATTTTAAAAAAAATATTCACTTTTTCTGAAAACTTGTGACCTTTCGGTTAAATAGGATGATCCCATAGAAGGGTTTGTCTTATCTAAGCGAGGGTGTTACATTGGGTCATGTGACATCCCAGCGCTGTTGAGGGCGGGGAGTGATCGCCGGTGCATGGGCACGGACAAGGAGCGGCTCCTGACAGGCTTCCAGCGGGGAATGTGGCATCCCGGGCACTATTGAGGGCGGGGAGTGATCGCCGGTGCATAGGCACGGACAAGGAGCAGCTCTTGGCAGGCTTCCAGTGGGAGGGACACATGAACGAACCGAATACATACCAGAATGAGAGGGATCCAAAGACTGTATAGGTATGAGACTATACGGTCGAGGATAGCTTAAAGAAATGAATTCGTACTACCTATACCAACAAATGCATTAGCCTTTTCGGTAGCCTATCACTTAAGAACTCCAAAGTTAAGCGTGCTTAACTTGGAGTAATTCTGGGATGGGTGACCTCCTGGGAAGTTCTCAAGAAATGTGTGAGTGAGGACAAAAGCACATTGGAAATGTCTCGTGTTGGTCTGTGGGGCGAGTCATTCATTCCTGAAAAGCGGCTGGGGTGTTACACTCAGCGTCAGGTGAGTAGCTTCGAGCTGACGCTATGCGTGGGGCTGACGCGTAGGGTCAGGCCCCTGTTTTAGTTTTGGTGTTCCTTCCATTTTGAAGGGCTTTTAGTGGTTTCAGACTGTAATATACTCTATTTTAGTACCTTTCACTAAAAATAATTATTTTATAAATATCAAATTATTTATTAATCTATTTTGTGAAAAATTTATTATGAACTTTAATTAAACGAATAAAAATAAATGTAAAATGACCTAGGACGTCACATAGACGCTTGGTCTTTATTTCAGATAAGCAAAAGGTATGTCTTTTCTTTTAGAATGATTTATGGTTCTAATATGGCATGCGAATTAATGGTTTACAATGTTTTATTTCCTGCACAGAGGCTTCTACAAGCCATGGATGACTTGAACTTATGATTTGAACACAGATACTGTGTAAGACATCTACATAGTAATCTGAAAAAGAAGTTTGGTGGTGGTGCACTCTTAAAGGAACTAATGATGGGAGCATATAAGGTGACATATGCACAGGGATGTTATCAGTGTATCAGTTCAGTTTTAGTATGTCATTTAAAGTGTTTGCTCTAGATAGTCTGAACCCTAACAACTATGTTTACAGGTATGGGAGGCCAAGATGAATCAGATCAAGGAAATGGAAGAAGGGGCTTGGGAGTTATTGATGGTTGTACCTAAGGAGTCTTGGTGTAGGCACCAATTCTCATACTACCCTATGTGTGATGTGGTGATGAATAACCTGTGTGAAGGTTTTAATATCATCCTACCTGCAAGGAAGAAGCCGATTCTGAACATGTTGGAGTGGTTAAGGAGTTACATTATGGTCAGATTTGCGAAGCTCAGGACTAAAGTGATCAACATCAAATGAGACATCATGCCTAAGCCCATGAAGAGGTTGGATAGAGAGCAAGAATTTTTTGCCAATTGGTTTCCACAGTGGTCTGGACATGGGGTATTTGTGGTAACACATTTAATGTTTAATGAGAAGTTTGTGGTTGATGTTGACAAAAGGACTTATGCATGTGGATGGTGGGAATTAAATAGGAATACCATGCAAACATGTCATATGTTACATATTACACATAGGACAACAACCAGTTTATTATGTTCATGATTGTTATTCCAAGAAAACATATTAGAACTGTTATGCCAATATAGATGGTGCAATTAATGACCCAGACATATGGCCAACTACTGAACATTCACACACCCTACCACCAATTTATAAATGTGGACCTGGGAGGCCAAATAAACTCAAGAAAAGGGATCCAATTGATTAGGAAAACCCTAACACACTAAGGAGATGTCTTGCACGCTATCAGTGTAGACACTGTGGGGAAACTGGCCACAACAGAGCTACATTCAAACAACCACCAAGACAAACTAATGTAAGTAAGCTTATTGTTCTTCATTTACCATGTATAATGCATGAAGGAGTCATATTCTTTATTTTTGGTTGTAGGAACCTGATCAGGAACCCACAACAGAGCATCATGTTGATGACATTAGAGGGACCAATAATGAAACAAATGAAGTAGATGTCGCAATTATGACACAAGATCAATATGAAGTAGATGCTACAACTGTCACAATGACTACAACTACTTTAATTACTGAAGAGAGCTCAGTTTTACCAATTGATGCAGATGTCTCTATCAATAAGAAGAGGGGAAGACCTGTAAAGAACATACAACAATAGCCTAAACTAGCCACAAGAATAGAATCCATAAGGGGAAGAGGGGGAGGAAGGGGAAGAGGGACAAGGAGAGGAACAACAACAAGTACAGGGGAAGAAAAAGGTCAAGTTGGAAGAGAAGTTAGAGGGGAAATTGGAGGTGAGGTCAACATAATGCCATCTGAAGTTGACATGGTGGTAACACAATCAAGTCTAGCTTAACCCATGTAATTAGGATGACAATATAATTAGTTATTTTCAAATTTTGTAATTATTTTTGAGACACTTGGTGTTGGTAATGTAAAATTAAACATTGCATTTCCCATCTTTAAGTCAATTCCCATGTTTTATTTTAACAAACTTTACACATTGTAGTAAGGCAATATGAGTAGTTATTTTAACAAACTCTGCACACTGTAGTAAGACAATATGAGTAGTCACTTTGACACTTGGTATTGCTAATGTAAAATTGAACCAAGTATACACAATGCAGTAAGGCAATGTAGTACGGCAATGTAGTGCGGCAATGCAGTAAGACTGAAATAGAAGCCATATGCAAAAGATTCAAAAGTAGGCATCTTCCACTTGAAGGACTAAAAACTGAACTCCGAGTGTAGTTGATACAATTAGACCAAGCGCCGTTGAAGGACCACTCGGAACCTTCCACCCAGGAAGGATCAATCGGAGCCTTCTACCCAGAAAGAATTAATCTGAGAGATTCCACTCGGAGCTATCGTTCGGGAGAGCTTCCACTCGGAGATATCAATCAGAAATCTTCCACTTGGGAGTATCACTCGGAATTTTATTGAGCAACACGAGGTGGTTACAGGTAATGGAACTTATCTTGTAACAAGGCCAGAATATGCCTCACTCGGAATCGATCACTCAGAAGTCAAATAGTCCACTCGAAATTACTCAGAGCTGTTCACTCCATAACGCTTGGGGACAATATTCGACGGTTAACGAGTGTTTCGAAGGTAAAAAACATAACTTGTATTCTTGCAGGATACGCCGACACACAGACCTCTTGTAAACTGCATAGCTTATATGAGCAACTTACAGTCCCTCACACAAGCTAGGGGACAAAATGATCCGGTTTGGATACCGGTTCCAAGGTTATCCGATCTGGATACCGGTCCTAAGAGCAAGAGGCAGTCTCAGCCGTCCTAGAAGCCAATCGGTATCCCAGGATAATGATCCAGTCGGTAAACATATTGATCCGGTCTCACCTAAAGTGAAGTCATTATAGCCGTCCTAGAGTTCAACCGGTGTCAAGAATACCAATCCGGTCTGCAACACACTAGGCAAACCTCTCTTACACCAGTCGTCCGAGGTGACATCCGAGACACCGGGTGACTTATCCGTCCTCCTACACCGGGTCGCTGATAACCGACTGTCACAGTGTCATAGCAAGGAAGGCACTCTGCACAGCGGAATATGTCCCTTTTATTCATCGACAGGAGTGAGTACAATCACCAGCGGAATTTACGAAAAAGGTGATTATCCTCCATCCATGTGACAGAAAAGTACACTGATAATTCACCTACCCTCCTGACACACTCTGAATACTGGGCTACTCGGATTGTCTCTTTATACACGTTATCAGAACCGGTGGACCCACTAACACCCAACGATTCATCTTCTATGCTCAACTATAAATAACATGTTGTAATACATGTACAGGGGTACGTGTCCTTACTCTCATTCTCACTATTATACTGCTTAAGTATCACAGAGTTTATCATATACTCTTCTAACTTGAGCGTCGGAGAATCTTCGCAGGTGACACCACCTGTCGCCCACACCAACACGAGAGGTCGGTGTGAAGGATCTCCAGGACAACAAGACCGACCTCCACACATTGAGAGGCCGGATCATAGAGACCGGATACGCACAACCGGTCTTCAAAGCTTATTCAGTCTTCAACTCTTGAGGCTGTCCCGACACCGGATCCTAGACCCCGGTCGGGGACAGATCAGAATCCATAAGGGGAAGAGGGGAGGAAGGGGAAGAGGGATAAAGAGAGGAACAATAACAAGTACAGGGGAAGAAAAAGGTCAAGTTGGAAGAGAAGTTAGAGGGGAAATTGGAGGTGAGGTCAACATAATGCCATCTGAAGTTGACATGGTGGTAAAACAATCAAGTCTAGCTTAACCCATATAATTAGGATGACAATATAATTAGTTATTTTCAGATTTTGTAATTATTTTTGAGACACTTGGTGTTGGTAATGTAAAATTGAACATTGCATTTCCCATCTTTAAGTCAATTCCCATGTTTCATTTTAACAAACTTTACACATTGTAGTAAGGCAATATGAGTAGTTATTTTAACAAACTCTGCACACTGTAGTAAGACAATATGAGTAGTCACTTTGACACTTGGTATTGCTAATGTAAAATTGAACCAAGTATACACAATGCAGTAAGGCAATGTAGTACGGCAATGTAGTGCGGCAATGCAGTAAGACTGAAATAGAAGCCATATGCAAAAGATTCAAAAGTAGGCATCTTCCACTTGAAGGACTAAAAACTGAACTCCGAGTGTAGTTGATACAATTAGACCAAGCGCCGTTGAAGGACCACTCGGAACCTTCCACCCAGGAAGGATCAATCAGAGCCTTCTACCCAGAAAGAATTAATCTGAGAGATTCCACTCGGAGCTATCGTTCGGGAGAGCTTCCACTCGGAGATATCAATCAGAAATCTTCCACTTGGGAGTATCACTCGGAATTTTATTGAGCAACACGAGGTGGTTACAGGTAATGGAACTTATCTTGTAACAAGGCCAGAATATGCCTCACTCGGAATCGATCACTCAGAAGTCAAATAGTCCACTCGGAATTACTCAGAGCTGTTCACTCCATAACGCTTGGGGACAATATTCGACGGTTAACGAGTGTTTCGAAGGTAAAAAACATAACTTGTATTCTTGCAGGATACGCCGACACACAGACCTCTTGTAAACTGCATAGCTTATATGAGCAACTTACAGTCCCTCACACAAGCTAGGGGACAAAATGATCCGGTTTGGATACCGGTTCCAAGGTTATCCGATCTGGATACCGGTCCTAAGAGCAAGAGGCAGTCTCAGCCGTCCTAGAAGCCAATCGGTATCCCAGGATAATGATCCAGTCGGTAAACATATTGATCCGGTCTCACCTAAAGTGAAGTCATTATAGCCGTCCTAGAGTTCAACCGGTGTCAAGAATACCAATCCGGTCTGCAACACACTAGGCAAACCTCTCTTACACCAGTCGTCCGAGGTGACATCCGAGACACCGGGTGACTTATCCGTCCTCCTACACCGGGTCGCTGATAACCGACTGTCACAGTGTCATAGCAAGGAAGGCACTCTGCACAGCGGAATATGTCCCTTTTATTCATCGACAAGAGTGGGTACAATCACCAGCGGAATTTACGGAAAAGGTAATTATCCTCCATCCATGTGACAGAAAAGTACACTGATAATTCACCTACCCTCCTGACACACTCTGAATACTGGGCTACTCGGATTGTCTCTTTATACACGTTATCAGAACCGGTGGACCCACTAACACCCAACGATTCATCTTCTATGCTCAACTATAAATAACATGTTGCAATACATGTGCAGGGGTACGTGTCCTTACTCTCATTCTCACTATTATACTGCTTAAGTATCACAGAGTTTATCATATACTCTTCTAACTTGAGCGTCGGAGAATCTTCGCAGGTGACACCACCTGTCGCCCACACCAACACGAGAGGTCAGTGTGAAGGATCTCCAGGACAACAAGACCGACCTCCACACATTGAGAGGCCGGATCATAGAGACCGGATACGCACAACCGGTCTTCAAAGCTCATTCAGTCTTCAACTCTTGAGGCTGTCCCGACACCGGATCCTAGACCCCGGTCGGGGACAGATCAGAATCCATAAGGGGAAGAGGGGGAGGAAGGGGAAGAGGGATAAAGAGAGGAACAATAACAAGTACAGGGGAAGAAAAAGGTCAAGTTGGAAGAGAAGTTAGAGGGGAAATTGGAGGTGAGGTCAACATAATGCCATCTGAAGTTGACATGGTGGTAAAACAATCAAGTCTAGCTTAACCCATATAATTAGGATGACAATATAATTAGTTATTTTTAGATTTTGTAATTATTTTTGAGACACTTGGTGTTGGTAATGTAAAATTGAACATTGCATTTCCCATCTTTAAGTCAATTCCCATATTTCATTTTAACAAACTTTACACATTATAGTAAGGCAATATGAGTAGTTATTTTAACAAACTCTGCACACTCTAGTAAGACAATATGAGTAGTCACTTTGACACTTGGTATTGCTAATGTAAAATTAAACCAAGTATACACAATGCAGTAAGGCAATGTAGTGCGGTAATGCAGTAAGATTGAAATAGAAGCCATATGCAAAAGATTCAAAAGTAGGCATCTTTATTAATAGTTCAAAGTTACATTCACCAATACAAATAATTATCAGACGCCTATACTCAAGTTAACGTAACCCTAATGTTCATCATCACACATTTTTAGAGGCCTAACGCTATGAAAAAACTTTTTCAAGGGCTTACTGCTATATTATCAGGGACTGAACCATAAGCCAAACAGAACAAAACTATCTCTTCAAACACTTCAACACTGCAACCAACACTAGGATAAGGAAGACAATGACCCATAATATTGTACACAGGCACGTTAGTATGAAACTTATGGTTCTGTATTCTTTTAATATCTCTTCGAGCATTATAACCTTGTCCATCTCCCCGTAAAAAACTCCAGTGCCATGAGTAGAGAAGCTAGCAGACCTTGGTTAGTTTTGTTGCCCACTATTAACCCATTCAAAATACCCACATGTGTTCTTGTTCTGTGATAGGAACGAAACAATTTCAAACATAGGTCACCATTAAAAAACTAAATGAAATACAACAAACCCTAAACGCAAACAAAAATACAATACTTACCATCCAATTAACACATTTGAAGAATGCTCTACCAGGATTTTTAGGGCTCTTGGAGACTAATAACAATGCAGGTTCATTACATTTACATAGCCTTCTAAAAGAAGCCCTTAAGAATGACTCACTCGGCCTTGTAGACATGGTAGACCTACTCGACACACTTGGAAGGATAGGGAAGAACACCTTTACTTGGGTACTCTTTATGGTAAGTGAGGAAGAAAAGTTACCATTAGGGTACGTGAGTAAGATGTAAGTGATGAAGACGAAGAAAGCAAAGTTTATTTTAATTTTTTTAATCTCCTAATTAACCTTGATTAACCTTTAGTTATCTTACTTAATTACCAAGTTCATCTTACTAGGCATTAAAAAATCTGAGTCACATGCCACATGTGCACCAAGTGGCACCTACTGCTGATACACCTCAGCACTTAACAAAATTTGTTAACAGCAAAGGTTAAATATTAACAACAAAATATTATAGGGACACTAAACCCGAAAAAATCATTCCAGTGGGCAAACCAAAATCAGCTATTTGTTAAAGGTTAAATTTACCTTTTAGCCTTTTATTTAAATAGATATTTATGTTAAGCTTCCTGATACTAGTGTTGAAAAGATTTTTAAAAAGATAGGGTTAAAGAGTATGTGCTTTTACTAGTAATAAATGGGGTCTTTTGAGAATATATATATATATATATATATATATATATATAATTAATAACAAGCCAATTACATTTTTAGGGTGTAGTTAGGTTTTAAGTTTTTCAACTTTAACCCTATTAAAATTGGGACGGGTTTGAGTATAGATTTAAAAGAAGCAAGTTTAAAATTATAAAATTCAAACATATTCCTACGACTCCTCATCTAGTTTGGGAAAGTCCATGAGTTTCAAGCTCTACTATATTTTATAATTTTTGTTAATTTTAATAACATCAATATATATATTTTAATAAAAGTGATATTATATATTTAATATATTCTAGTCAAAATAATATTTAAAAATGGTACTAAAATAAAATAATAATAATAATAATAATAAATTTAAGAGTTATGTCATATTTTAAAAAAATTATATGAATTTATCATCATCATTATTAACTATTATTAAAATTAAAATTAATAAATTTAATATCAAAGTAGGTTTAAAGACAAGTTCAAAACGAATACTTATATTCCTAAACTTGTCTTATTCCCACTAAAATTATATCAGAAGTAGAATTAAATTTCTTTTAAATTGGATCTTCCCTTAAAAATAAGGAAGAGTACGAATTGATTCTATAAGTTTACAAGTTCAGGCATATTGCCATCACGTGTAAACATGAGACAACATACAAAACATGTCTATTCCGTTTTACTCTTCCTTGCAAGTTTCTTTATGTTTTCTCATCCATGCACTTCAAACATCGTGCGGATTATGTTCGTTGCTCATATTTCAACCCTAAACATTGGATGACTGAACCTCCAATAACATGGAGGTGTACCGTTATACGAAGTCCATTAAGGATATCCATAACTTCCCTGTTTTATTAGAAGATTACGAAAGACTATAAAAATTGGTTTGTTTAAGAAAAGTTTTCTTCAAGCTTTGTCTTGAATGTATATTATATTGACTTTTTTTCATAATTAATATATATAACTTTATATTTTCTATTTTCAGTATTAACATCAATATATTATATTTTATTTTTTATCAAAAAATATTTATTTATTTTATCAACAATAGAGTACTTTTAATCTATACTTATTTAAACCTTTTGAAAGGTATAATATTATTTTTTAAGTTGACTATGAAAATTTTCCTTATCTATTATTTTTTTATGAACTTTCTTATCTATTTCATTCGACTAACTGGTAAGAAAAAATATCTTCTAAATAAATTTTGTAAATTAAACAATTAAAGAGCCTATTTAGTTTCTGTTTTTATTTCCTGTTTTTAGTTTTAATTACAAAATTATCAATTTGTTCCTATTTTTAAAAATTTGTACAGAAACAAATAAAAATAAAAACAGAAAAAATGTTTTAATTTTTTTAAAAAAATATAATAATAATTTTACAATTAAAAATAAAAATAAAAACCAAACATGTCCTAAATTTTTATTTTTTTAGTCAAATTTCTTTTATCATCCTTCTGTGCCCAATGGATGCACTCGAGAGTTCTGGTCAAATCAATGGTGTTTGTTTAATTTATTATTTCCCTCATCCTCCTGCTATATCCATTTTATTTGCATTTTAAGAGCGCAGCAGTTATGGGACTATCTGTTCAGTCAACAATCAAATTGCAAAATATTCATATAGCATGTATTCCAAAATATTTAATGTCCCTATTTTAAACACCAAATAACTAATTCATATTAATTAATAAAATTAGTTTATTTTGTTTAATCATATTAAAATGTGAGTTAAAATTCTTACATTATTCTCATATTAATTTATTATTATTATTTTAAAATAATTCACATTATCTCCCTTTATCAATATAAAAATATTTTAAGAATTATACCATTAAATCGTTTCTGAATTTTCAACAGTATGTTTTTTAATAAACATCTGTATACACTTTTTAATAAACAAATTATTTTTATCTTATAATTATGTTACTATCAACACACACATAGAAAAGGAAACAACTTCTTGATATGAACATTCTGTCGTTTTACATTTATTTCCTTTTTCCATATACCGAATTTGATGGAATAAAATGGACATTTCAGCAAAGTCAATTAACAAGCTGGTACGTATCTAATCATTTAATTAATCAGACTAATAACTATTACGTAGCCAAACATTCATAGTAAATTAGCACTAAAATTTACACTGCCAGGTATGAAATATCCTTTCTAGCTAGATCAGTATTCTACCTCCTCTAAGATAAAAATGAAAAGAACAAAAATTCTGACACTTCCTGCTACCCTTTCTTCAAGCTTGTTTGGTTAAAAAAATATTTTATGGTCAAACAAAGTTTTAAACGTCTCAAATGACATGAAGTATCAATATTAACCTTTAAATTTTTTTTATTTTCATAATTTTGTTTTCCTAATTACAAATCAAACGAACACTTCGTAATTGTGGTTGTGTAGAAGGTTTTCCCTAAGCCGCCATAAAGGTGGATGATTTTAGTATTGTGGTGTAAAGTTCAGACGGGCATGCACAAAAATTCTTAATGCAAGTCCACCAGCAGGAAGAGGTTCTGAAAAGGCAATAACCATGTTTATTTGTTTCTTCTGTAATTTTCTAGCACTCTTTCTATTAAAATTGAGAACAATTAATGTAAAATTTAGCACAGCCTCCTTTTATTTAATTGATCCTAGTATGAATTTGTTTGGTATGGTAACTAAACAAACATTGATATCTTGTTATTATCAAGGTGAGATGGAAAGATAGCGGGTGTTTGATGAATGTTTTTTGTTAGCACAGTATTTGGATGGTGGGAGGAAAAAAAGGGAAATGTGGGGAATGAGGTGGTTGTGGCCGTTGGAAGAAAGGGAAAGGTGGGAAGTGGGGGTGATGTGCTGATAATAAATATTTTTAATTTAGAAATGTTATATGTGTCAATATATGACGTGGGATACCATCATTTTATGTTATTATTTAACCCATTTACTTAACCGTCAGAAATTTTTACAAATATTTAAAATATTTCAGACGTTTTTTCCAAACGAAAACTGTTTTAGAGGGTAATTATATTCTAAACATTTTAGAGACTTTTCCTTTTTTTTTCATATTTAAACCTATGCTGTATTTTCAAACACTCACGGTATAGTCTTTAGTTTACTATTGTATTTCAATTAATTTTTTTTTAAAAATAAATAAAACAGACAAAATACGTACGTAGGAATTTTTAACATGAGTATGATGTGATGATGACATGTTTTTCGGTGCTTGAAAAGCGATAGAAAACTAGAAAAAAAAAACAGGTACTAACAGGCCAATCTATATATCTAAATTTTTTAAAATTTATTTTTTATATCTTATACAATTTTCTAATGCATTGTACTAATTTTTTATTATTTTATTTAACTCTCAACAAACTATAAATATTGATTATAAAAGAACTTTTTATTGTAAATTTAATATATTTTAAAATTTTAAATAAAAAAATGTGAATATAAATTAACAAATAACCATAACTCATGTCTCTTTGTTAACCATCAGTTAGTTTCCATCAAGTAAGGTGGTGGTTTTTTTTTCCATGAAGGATAAACATGATTAAATAAAAGTAGATACCGTTACTTCCCCGCTGCTATTATTATATTACTTTCATCTTTAAATATAATATTTTTTTAGACTTTTTTTCTTAATATAAAATACTTTTTTAAATTTTTATGTCATTAATTATTTTTAGATTAAAATACTCTTATTAAATGAGTAACTCTTATTGGAGTTTAAAAGGATAAATCCTCTTATAATTGACTGTCACAAAGATTAATTTTTTCATTATTGACTTTGTATTTTCATATAAAATATAAATAATTTAACTATGATGAAAAGATAATTAGTGGAGAGAAAATCAGTAAGAAGGAAAAATGGTATTTTCAATGATATTAAGAGTAATTTTTAAAAATTATTCATAATCTTAGACAAAATTAAGAATTTTAACTAAACTAACTAATTTTTTTATTATATGTGAATGTGAATTAGATAAAAAAATATTATATTTAGGGATAAAATAGAATATTATTATATATTAGTACAAATGTCCATGTTTAAGTAAATACAGCTTCATTATTCAATTGTGATGGGATGATTTATTTTCTGAAAACGAGTAAAATGTATATTATTATAGATTAGTATAAATGTCCATGTTTAAGTCAAGACAGCTTCATTATTCAATCGTAATGGGATGATTTATTTTCTGAAGACGAGTAAAATGTCTAAATAAAAGTGTACATCACTCCTTCCCAACACCAATTTATGTAAGTAGAGATTAAGGAGATAGTTGCATACACAGTATTTATGACAGCATATGATTACGAACATAAAAGAGCTGTATAGTAAAGATATAAAATCACACGTCATGGTTATATTTAAATTGGAGCAGAGTACGATATGAGGGAATTAATTAAATTTGTCTCTATATTTAAATTTTGAACGAAAATGGACAAAGTCAGGTTAATATATTTGAGTTTCTTCTCATCACACAATACAATATAAGGGTTTTTACAGGGTGTAGCCAGGTACATTAATTGCACAAGAAGGACTATAGATAAGAATTGATATGGCTTTCTACTACTACACAGAGGATATAGAGAGAGAGGAATTATTACAAAAGTGAAAATAAATAAATAAAATGGCACAATTAATTAATTGTGCAAAAGAGAGGGAGAGGGGTCCCCGAACTTAGGGGGGTAAAAATGGAGGGAGAGAGACATTAATTAATTGTATGTTTTTGTTTTGTCTTAGACTTGGTCGATCATTTTCATCACAGCCAATCGGTTGTTGGTGATTAACTGCATTTGGCACTCCTAATCCTATTGGAAACAATACCTTCATTGCCAGCCAAAATCAAGTACTTGTCCTTTCTAGTGAGCTTAGTGCATTCAAATCCCAAAGCATTGCCAATCTGTGTTTGGACACTGTTAGCCATTTGGAATCTGGAATTCTCGATATTATGATGATCGCGGGACACATGATGGAGCAAGTGAACAGTGTAAACCGGTGATGGGTTCATGAGAAAGAACACTGGGTCCAAGCACTTAAGTCCCCCAGCGGTTGTGCCGTGGAACATACTAACGTGACTGTTAACAGCAACGGGTGAAATTTCATCGCACATTTCTGAAAACAGAGGACTGAACCTCAATAAATATGGCTCTCTACACGTGGTCCCCTCTGGACACACAACAAGGTCCCCTTCGCTCAACAACTGTTTCATCATTGCTGCATCTTCCTCGCGGTTCCGAGTTAAACGCACCGTTTTGATTGGCGCCAGTATCTCAGACATCCTGCTTAGACTGTATGTTACGGCGGTTAAGTTCTTTTGTAGCGTAAAGGATAGGTAGAGTGGGTCTAGAAGAGTTCTGTGGTTGCACACGTAAAGATGACCAGTTTTATCATTACGAGTGAGTGTACATGCGGGTACGGGTATTGATGTGGTGAGACGTATCCCAGATAAGACCAATAAAGGGGTTGAGATGTTAAATGGGAGTGAGAGGGCTAGTGATATTCTGATAATTGCAAGTATTAACCCCCATGGAAGCCACATCAACATTGCTATTGACTCCATTGGAGTGGGTCTCAGAGCCAGTCTTCCGTCGTGAAATATTAGAGCTTTTGGGTATTTTTCTCTTCCTAGCTTTTGCCAGCTTCTCTTGTCACCTTCTGACACCACGTACACCTCCTATTTATTGTTCACCACAAAAGACAACCAAATATGTGAGTTTTAGTGTTCAATTTTCTAATCAAAACTTTTCTTTTTTATTTTATATTTGCCAGCGTTCTAATATCATTTGTTTGGATTGGATGCTTAAAAAAATATATAAGAAGGAAAAAAACATAAAATCACAAGAAAAAAATATGCTATTAGGATAAAGGGAAATTGAAAAAAAATAGTAGAAAAAACAATCTATTCTTATTTAAATAGATGAAAAGAAATTATTTAATAATTTAATTAAATTTTATGTATAAAATTAAATTTATTATTATAAAAATTTTAACTTGTTTTATAATTTTTAATAATGTTTATAAATTTATTGAATAAAAATCTCATTTAATTTTCTTTCATACATGAAAAATTAATTTCTATTAGACCCACTTACCTTTTTTCTCTAATTAAATATAAAAAATTCTTTTTCCTCCCAATTTCCACCGCCCCAAGCTCCTAAGCTCCCATACATATCTTACTAGGGTGAACAAAAATTGTTGGAACTTTACAGGACCATCTGGGAGAAATAAGTTTTTCACGGAAAAGGTATACCGAATTTTGTATTCCATACTCATGTGAATAGACTAAGAGGGTAAGAAAATAAATACTTTCCTATGTATCATAAACACATGTAAATTCTTTATGTTTAGTCAACTTGAGACATAAAATGTCTATTGAAATTATTAGCATAATTGATGCGTTCAAAATTCTAGTTATCTCATCTTTAATATTTATTGCCGTTATTGTAACACAAAATTAAGAAAATAAAAAATAAAAATGTATGAAACTTAAAATGGCGGGGAATAAAGAGAAACCTTGCAAAGAGAGAAGACTTGATGGTGACGGATTTTGTGGAATCTTGTGATTCCGATCATATCGGAACATCCTTTCCCTTCTTTAACTTGTTCCAAAGCATGCATGGTTTTGTCCTCATCCATCAAGCCAATGTAGTAGCCACAGAACATCTTGAGCTCCCTACCCACAACAAAATCAATCTCCAAATACTCTCTCAAGAAGCTATCCACCATAACATGAGGTAAATTGCTCACACCCACTTTCTTCCCACCTTTGTTAAGCACCTCAAACATCTCTGATCCAACATCCTCTAAGAAAAACTTTGGTAGCACAGATCTCCCCACTCTAAAGCTCTTAGCTTTGATCCCAAAGAAGCATGTCATCACCATCATCTTCAACCCCATCTCATCCCCCGCCACACAAACAAAAGGGTACAAGAGAACCAAAACTATGGCTCTTAATAGCCCTCCTGCCTCAAATGCTACAAGCATGAAGTATGGGAACAAAGAAGAGGATTTTAGCAAAGCATTTTCTACATCAAAGATCAAAGTGTGGTCATTGAGGTCTGAACGATGAAGGAGAGAAGAGAATTTCTGGTACCTAAATTGTGTTTTACTTGAGAAGGAATTACTAATGGTTCTTTGGAAGAGAATGAGGTTCCGAAGTTGCCTAAAGAGAAAATGGTACCAAAAGAAGAAAAGAGATTTGAAGAAAAACGCTCTGAACAATTTAGCCATATCTCAATGTAGAACGTACTGTAATGCTGCCATTTTCAGAAGTGGAACCACATGGTATTTATAGAACTACGGATACACTAAAGCCCATATTTTTATGCCATTATTACGCCAGTGGCATCTTGTCCGTGTAGAGCCAGCTTTACATGGTTTGCCAACTATATTTCTGTGACTTTTATTTTGTTGACCAAATTCTTAATTATGTTGATCGTATAACATGAGTGGCCTTTTATGTTTCTTCCTCTATCGGTAAATATTACTACTACCACAAAAATTTAACTTCGTTGACTTGGCAAAACCCTGAGTTCAAAGAAAAGAATTCTTCCCTGTGCTTTTAGCCTTTAACAATAAATATCAATGTCGGCACATGGATCTTAAGTGGCATTGTCTATCTAATAACTTTCTAGGAATGATCGAGTTCCGAGAGCAATAAAGGTGAGTTGTAGATGAAATTAGAAGAAAGTGATTACTAAGTCTCATGTATAAATCAATGCGTCTAGTTAACAAGTGTCTTCAGCAAACTATTTAAGAATTTAACACTAGAGGAAACGAGAGGGGGAGAAAGAAAATTTTTTATTTTTAAAAGTCAATTTTCCTTTATTTTCTTCTAAATCAAATAAACTAAAATACTTTGTTATTCATATTTTTTCTTCTTTTCATTTTGTTTTCTCTCTTTTCCCACACAAACATAGGATATAAAAGTAGGAAAATTCTATCTGCAAATTATGTTGGGATTATTTAAAAATCATAGGGAATTCGAATACTCATTTTGTTTTAATTTGTTTTCTTTCTACTATCATTTTACGAAATCAAGATGGATTATTCGTTTTTTTTTTTGAACACTTATGTCATTTGTTAATTATTCTCAATCGGGTATAAAATGAGGATACTCCCTCTATTTCTTTTTAATCTTGTGTAATTTTTGAAAAGAAAATTGTTTAATTTTATATGTCATTTTAAAGGTTCAAGAATTGTTTTTTAAATTATATCCTTACTTTTTAAATAAATAGAGAGAGAAATAAGAAGCATAATTAATGAGGAATAATAAACTAAGAAAATAGATGATAAAATATACAATCAAAATTATTTAATAATTTTTAATGTATGATTCTTTAAATTACACTAATGAAGAGAAAATTAATTTTTTAATTTTTTTGTGCAATTGCTAAAGTGTCATAAGAAAAAATAAAATAAAAATTAAACATAATTTTTTAATAAAAAATTTATACTAGTTCTGAATTCTTTAACTAGTTCTTTAGTACATTGGTTATCATTTTTTTTTATCTCTAACCGGCTATTTTACTCGTACACTATTTAATTTTAGATAGATTTCAAAAAAATCATGTTAAGCTCTAATCTTAGGACGCAAATATAATAATATATATAACAGAGAAAATGTTACTTTTAATGCATATATATATATATATATATATATATATATATATATATGATATTTTTATTGAATAAAAATACAGTTTCATTTTTATAACAATTAAATTTATTGGGATAAATTGTCGGGTGGTTGATTAATCTAGTCGTTTAAAAAAAATATCAGGATCGAAATTTGAATATGGATTTTCACATTTTCCCTTTCTCTCATTTATCATTTTCTAATGAATGAAAAAATTAAAACTACATGGTTACTAATTTTTTAGGTGCCATGATCCATCTATATAACTGAGAAAACGGATGAGCTGTGTTAAACAAGCTGAGTTTTTTTGGGTGAAGTCAACAAATTTGTATTAATTTTAGCTTTAATTTTATAGAAGGAGCCCTATAAATTTAACAATTTTTTGAGTAATCCTCGTAATTTTATAAGAGAAAAATTGAGACCGTTTAACCCATGATATATACAAACTTTTTGAGGATCGAACTAAAAAATTCTCACTTTAATTTTAGACAATAAAACCTATCAATTTTACATATAAACCAAACCAAGCCATTAGCATAAACAGGGGATCCACTCCGAATTCCGTCCGTTTCATAGACATTTTCTTTGCTTTGCTGAACCGCGTTGTCAACTAAAACCATTGTGATCATACGCAAGTTGGAGCATTCTCACACAAATCTTATCGGCTAATGGTATAGGTATAGAACAATTATTGCAAATATGTAGTTAATTGACAGAGATATGTTAAGTATCGTTTCCAAATGTCAAGTGTTCCTACCATTAAAATCATTCCAAATTAATTGCAGCTTAATTCAAAGTTATCTTCACAGAAGGCAAACTTGATTCAACTCGTTCAATATGAATTTATTTGAATTTAAGTGTTTTATAAACCAATTTTTTTTTAACTCAAGTTTATTTCATTTCACATTCACGAACCGGTTGATTTAGGTCACAAGCTTGTGAATTCAAGTTTTTAACCTTTTAAAATTTTTATTGCTTTCTTTTGTTGAAAAATAAAATACAAAATATTGGAAAATCATTTTTTGCAAACTGAGGCTAAACTAAAAATTTTCAGAAGTTACAAAATAATCAACACATATGATTTTAAAAAAATAAAATACTAGAAGATTATTTATATTTGGTTATTATTATCTATTTATTTATTTATAAGGTAGTTGATGAATCAAATCAATTGAATTGTATTGACTCAAAAGTTCGACTTATCTAATTCATGAATCAAATACATCAAGCTAATCAAATGAATTGAATATTGAACTTATGTTAAAGTTAGTTTGGTTCATTGTCCAACCCTATTCAAAGCTAATAAGTTGTGAGTCAGATCTATGTTTTTATTTTTATTTTATTTTTCTTTAACATTATACAATGGAAAAATGTTTTTCATTTTTTTAACATAATACAATCACTACAAGAATATATTCGTGGGACGTAGAACATAGTCCATGCCTATGGGTAAAAAACTCATGCCCTAGCCATAGGCGTGAGACATGCCCTTCCATGCTAATTAACACAGAATCCTAATTCTCACACTCAAGCATGGCGTCGGACTTAATGTCACACGCCCTCCGTGACACAAACTGCAACATGGGACTAAAAACTTTTTGTATGAAAATATTTTCCTTTCTTGACATTTATAGAATACTCTTGAACTTGTAAAAATTAAAAATGATTCCACCAAACTTATATCAGTCATCTAATTATCAGTTATAATCAAGATGAATAAATTTTTCATCAATATAAATACAAAATTAATATTTAATATTTAATTAATATATACAAATTCCAAGTAATTAATATAAATTATAATTAATATAAAATAAAATAAATTGCTAATTATAAATACAAATTTAATGAGTATTGTTCGACAATTAACATGTACGAAGTTCATATGATTACAATGTAGCACCTATAAATTGTATAAAACAAAAAGAAACATAAAATAAATATTACATGTATATAAATAAATAATGAAATTAAAAGTAATAAATTAAATTAATTATAGAAGTATGAATAAATTAGTTACCTTATTCATCCTTCTCCACCTCCTCACAGGCATGACCATTATCATCATCTTCATTATCACCTTCACCTTTTGAATCATTTTAGGATTCAACCATATCCTTTTCGTCAATAATAAGACTGAGTTGAATTGGAGAAAGCTCCGTCATTTTCAGTGATTGAATAATTAGATTAATCCCCTAAAGATCATTTGTTCATCTCATCAACGGTTCTGGCTCTTTTAACAGTCTCATCGATGATTTAGATGCATGATAAGAAAGATCTTCATCATCATTTGTATCAATTTCCACATGGCCTCTAGACCTAGTTATTACAACAACTACACACCAACCATGCTTACTTACATACAAAGGCGGATACAGTACATAATAGACTTGACATGCATTTTGCGCTAAAATAAATGGATCATAGTGACAATAACATCTAGTCTGATTTATTTTGACTATGTCATATCATGGATTGACCACAATCCCTCTAGATGACAAGTCATACCATTAACAATTAAATAAGGAAATCCTTTTTGGGAAAGCCCTGATACTCCAACTCATATATCCCCAAAACATTGTCATAATAATCATCCTCTCCTGAGTCTATTATTTGACACAAGCACCATAATTAATAATTTTTCCATCACTATTCCAACTTTGGGTTTGGAACTTGTATCTGTTGATAAAGTATGTAGTGGCTAACACCTTAAGGTTAGGTTCTTCCAACTCATTTTCCATATAATCATCAATTATATCATTAGTAACGTATTCATCATCATTATACAACCCATAAACACATCATGTATCATGTCATTCATATTGTCAAAATTATTGTCATTAACCCCCTAAATCAAAAGCACTAGTATTACACTATGACAAACTAGTATGTGTTAAAAGTTCATCCACCTCACCATGGGAGGTTCAAACCTAATAATTCGAATGGAAACCTAACTTGTAAAGTTGATGTCTAACCTCATCGTCATTCAGTATTTTTCAAACAACACTTATTTAAAGGGCGTCTAATACCATCGTCAAATATAACACTTGTTTGTTGTTTAACTTTGTTGACAAACTCTTTAACCGCTTTAAGATATTTATTTTTCAATCCATTTGACATGTTAATTCTATCATACATCCACGTATGATCCATTTTCTACATTAACATATTTAATCACTTAGAATCCAAAAAATTATAATTATTAACATTGAATTTAATTTCAACTCATAATAATATTTTTTTAAAAAAATAGACATTATAACCTTTATAATATGGACATAAAAAAATCTTAACATCAATAAACAACCAACAACAATTCAAAGAGACAAATAAATTTCCTAAACTACCAATTAGGCATGCAATAGTCATTTATCCTAATGTTTTAACCAATTTCAGATGTTATGTTGTCCAATTTTAGTCCTACATTCTTAATTAACACAATCATAAACTAAAGTGGATTCAAAATATAACTAACTAATGGATGTCATAATCGGTCAAATAAAACTATAGTATTCTAGGAGATTAACCTAGGTTGTTCTCTTGAGGACCTTGGTTACTACATTAAACACAACATAGAAATTGTGGGTTATGGTTTAAGCAAGAATGTAAACAAAATTAAAATAATAAGTCCAATTAATTAAAAAGTGATTGACCCATAATTTCTATTCTAAAAAATAGTTTTAGAAAATGAAATTAATCTCAATCCAATTCATGAATTCAAATTAAAGAATAAACGTCTTTGATTTTGGAATGTACTAAGTAGACGTACTTTTGAGATCATGTAACGCCTTGAAGTCAACTTGTAAATCCCAAGATAATTACCGTCACCATATAAAATCTCTTAGATAACTTATTTTTCACTCGGTAATTATCAAGAATTCACAAACTGATTCCAGAGGTTACTGATACAATATCAGAGTACGCAACCTTTACATAATTAACTTCTTATTATTATACATAACATTAGAGTTCCATACATATTATATTTTACAACAGGTACCTAGATCTTATAAAATATAAAGTTGTAAAGTACCAAAACATAGCATATATATAATACAGCAATAGTAGTCATGCAAGCAAGCATCATCATCAAAAGCCTTCATAATTCATCCATATTCAGCAACATCCACTTTGTCACATGTCTTCCTGGTTAACCACTAAAGGGTTGCCACAAGTAATAGAAAGAGTGAGATAAAATATCAAATAAATAGAAATTAAATCAGAACAAACACAATCACAAGTAGGATGCTATGCGATGCAGATGCCAAACAAGTATTTTGTATTATACTGATATTATTATATTCCGTTCTTTTATATAAATGAAAATGCATGATGGATCCATTCTGGTGGGAACATCTGCAGTGATTTCCAACAATAACATTTTTACGTATATCCAACCGATACCGCGCCCCATAATGCAACACCACATCGGATAACAATATCATAATATCAATAACAAGTGTTGCGGGACCCCCCTTAAGGACACACTGCTTAGCCCTTAAAACGGCCGTGGTATAAAACCACCGCAGAGGTCTGTTGCTCAACAGAGCGCGTTCCCCCACCGGGAACCCCCTCAAAGAACCCCTCTGCGGATTCTTTGAACGGCCAATGCATATGATGCATGAATGCATTAAATTATCAAATTCCTTTATAATTAATTGTAACAATAAAATTGTTATAACAACCAATTAAGCATACTTTGTTTGTAATTCAAAGAATATGAAAACACATTTTCCTTATCATAATTCAATCATATGGAAACACATTTTCCATAATTTTTATATCATATTTCAAATATATGGAAACATATTTTTCATGACATTTAATAATTCAAAGAATATGGAAACACATTTTCCACGTTATAGTAATTGTTTAATATCATATTCCAAACCATTTGGCATCAATTTCACAATTTAATTCAAATTAAATTAAAATCTAACTATATGAGTTTCTAAACAATTAAGCAAGCAATTCTAACTTAATTTCTATGTATTTAATATCCTATCTCCTCTTTCTTACCTCAAGTGAAGATCGTTAAACTTTCCTTATGCTAAACTCCCTTGTATTTCTTTAAATCTTCAAGTTTGCGTAATTTCTTCTTATGCGAAAATTAAAGAATGAAGGTTTTAAGAGCTTGAAGAGGGAGATGAAAGGTTATAGGATCAGTGAGGTTTGTGGTCTGTGGAAATGTGAGAGGTTGGGGCTCTATTTATAGGCTTTCAATGGCGGTTACTGTAACACATTACTGTAGCAAATCATTGTAACAATCACTGTAGCAGCTCGAAATGACATGAGGCGGTGGAAAAATGGAGAACTCTCCTGAATTCTCTACATTTCACAAGTTTTTCATGTGATGTTACTGTAGCATTTTACTGTAGAAAATTTTTATTTTATTTTATTATTCTATTCTACGCTCTGTTCTTGTTTAATTCCGTTTTAAGTCAGACTAAAAATATCCTTGTATTCATAATTAAATTTTCTATTTTCTAGGATTCATTTCTTATTTCTCTGAGAAACTTTAATTTTTCACTGTTTAATTACCGCTTAAAAATTGGGCTGTTACAGATCACATGAGTAACGAATTTGACAAGCGTGAATTATCTAGAATTATTTAGAATTGTATCAACACTATCCCAGTCGAAATTAAAGATGGTTGTAAAGAGATTAAGAAGGTAAAGAATTGAGTAATAAATTGAATTGAGATGAAGAAAATGTAATACCCCAGATTTTTGGTATGAATACCCCAGACCTTAAGCTTTCTTGTTTGTGTGATTGTTATATATTTTGTGTGAGATACAGACCTCATCCGGGTCAGTATCTTGAATTTTTATGAGTAATGGAATTGTATGATTAATTTTATGTGTAAGTCGAAGGTGAATGGAGACCCTGAAAAAAGGGGAAGTGGTTTAAAATAATCCTCTTAAGATTCATCAAAATTCTAAAACTTGTTTTCAGAGGTTCTGTTCATTTTTAGTGTAGAAAATTCTATGCATGTTCCATTAATTTTAGTGCAACTTTTGTCCCGACGTCGGAATTGAATGATTCTTGTCTCAAAATCTTTGTAGCAAAATTCCCTATAATTCTCATGAAGACCTTGAAGACTAATTTTGAATGTATAAATCCTAATTTTTATTTCAAGATCTAAGTTCAAGAATTCGTGTGACAAACTACACACCTTTTAAAGTTTTGGGTATAACTTTTTCTATGGTTATCGGAATCGAATGATTCTTATCTTGAAATTCTTATAATAAAATTCCCTATAATTCGTATGAAGGCACCAAAGGCTAATTCTAACCATAGAAGTCCCGGTTTTTGTTACAAACTATAGCCATGTAGACTCATGCGTAGGATGAGCATTGTTTGGTGTTTTGGGCATAACTTTCTCTACGGTTATCCAAATTGAGTGATCTTTAGCTCATTGGAAAGAGGAGGAAAGAATCTACAACTTTTATGTTCATCACTTTGCCCAGTTTGCAAGGAAACTCTTTAGAATTTTTTTGCCAGAATAGATATGAAATTTAGACAGCTCAATCTGTCACCATCTCCATGCATCATGGCTTAGAATTACTAATTAAGGCTCAAATAGGCAAACCAATAAAATTAGCATGAATTAGTGAAGTAATCCTAGAATAAGTGTCAAAATGCCATGCTAAGGATACTAAAGTATCCACATAATATGATCCATCAAACAAGTCCACACTTAGAATGTTTATGCTCCTGCTAACCAATGTTAATACTACTAACTCCGTTCAGTCATTCATCCCTAGCAATGTACTCTAAAGATCAAAATTAAGCCATGTTCTATGATTCATAAAGCTCTAATTGGGCTTATGAACCCAATCATCAATTAGAAGTGTAAGAGATAATACCAAGTACTTATGGTTACCCCTTTCAACAATTACTTTAATGCCTAGTTCCACTAACAAACACTGGTATATGGTCGCCTGCATGTTTAATAATGAACAATAGAAAATGGTTGATCAAGTTCTATTCTAGAACTCATTCATGGAATTAAAACTCAATCACAACTATTAAGTTAATTGAAAGCCTTAATAAGGTTCAAAAGAGATACATCACAATATGCACCTCAGCCCCATGGCAACATTATTAGTTCAAGATTAAAGAAAGGATCAAAAACACCAAAAAAAATCCATATAAAACATAATCTTATATCTAAGACAAGAATAGGAAAGCACTCTTTACAAACCATTCAAGATGTGCCAACGTTAATCACCGCGAAGATGAAGAATAATTGGGAAAAAAGGGTTCTATTACCTTTCTGATAGTCCTCGTGTCATCACATCTGTCTTAGTGACTCACTCACTCTTACACACATAAAGAGAGATCCATTCTACATACTTTTTTGTGTAGTTGTCGAACATTACCAAGATGAGGCTCAGCAAAATCAGTAAAAACCTAGGCCCAATTGTGTCTAATTTGCCAATGTGCACAAACATGGTCATGTTTGTAAGTAACACACACATTCACTTCATAACGTACACGACCATGTTCATCCACACATAGTTGTGTTCAACCTCATTCATTGGCACAATGATTTGTTTTCGAACGCAATCATCTTTAATCCTACACAAGACGTGTTTAAAGGCTAAATTCTTACTTTTCCCTTTCTTGGGCTTCTTTTATGCATAGTTTAGCCCAGAACTATATGCCCAACTTCCTTAAAGAAACATAAGATATTTGCCTATTTCCAATATATCAATGCATTCACATACAAAAACAAGCTACAAAACCTATAACTAAATTGATATTTTGATAGTTTATCAACAATCTAATAAGCAATAACTTAGAGAAGGTTAATTAAAAAAAATAAAATTCTAATTAGTTAAAATGTTCCTTTAAATCCCACATGAAGGTAGAAATGGTTCTCCAAACAATAAGTTAACAAAGGAAAAAATTGACAACAAAAGGTTATGAAATTAAAGAGAAAAAAAGGAATGAAATGAGAAATGTGAAAGAGCAAGTGGAACCAACAAACTAAAAGATATTCAATTTTTTAAAAGAGTTTTCATCGGTTTATAGCTTACGTATACAAGCATCTTTGTAATTTATGTTGGCTATCACCAACACAAATGATTGATGTTTAATTCAAATGTTCCGTTGACTTTCCATCATTGATCATCATCACAAAGCATAAACACAAATTAAACTTCTTATGGTGTTTATATTTTCACACAACTTAGACTCTTTAGAAATAATTATGTCTAGTTGTGGTTGTTTTACTAACTTGGATATATATGAAACTCAGAGACATATTTTGAATCATAAAATAAACTATTATATATATTATTATTTATTTTAATACATACTAAATTAACCGATTTAATTAATAATTCATTGATTCAATTTGTTAGAAATATTTAAAAAGCTTTTAATAAAAAAAACTATATATAAAGGTTTCAATTTTTTTTTATCAATTTATTAAAATCTTATACTACTACTTTCCACTGAAGAAAGTGTAGTTTTATTAAGCCTTACAAGATAAATATTTATTTATTTTCCTAATTTACATTAAGAAAATGCATGCTTAAGACATTCATAGCGTTTCATATCAAAAGTCACTCGTTGATGATCTCTCATTCTAAATACAAACATAAATAATTAATTTAATATACATTAAGAATAATAGTTGGAAGTAATATTATTCATTACACAAAAATTAATTGTCTTGAAAATATATACATGGAATATATATTTGGTAGACAAGCATTTAATAACCTTAAAAAATATTATTTTGCTTATATTAAAAAATAAAAAATTCACTAAAATTTATTTATATTTGAAGCTATTAAAAATAATAAATAAAAGAGATAACTTTATTCATAAAATAGAAAATAAATAATAATTTATGAAAATTAATAATATTAATTATTTTTTAGTACTTATGCGTTTTTTTCATTCTAAATACTTAAAAAAGAAACGAAAGGACTTTTCTGGAATAAGAAAAATAATTATATGATATAGTATCATTTTGAATACAATAAAGAGAAAAAGAAAATAGAAAGACTGTGAATGTAAGCCAGGGAATTCATCTACATAAATAAATAAACGATTTTTTTAAATGTGAAATCTTATATAAGATGAAAAATAAAAAACAAAAAGATTTTATTTGAAATTAATGTGAGATTTTATTAATTTCAGATTTTAATGACTTAGTTTAAGCCACACAAAATTGTACTTTTAATTTTTAAATATATGTAATTTTATCACAAAATAAAATACAATAAATATATTTAATCTTGGTAAAAAAATTACTATATTTATTCTTACTTATAAGACAAGTCAAAACAAAACTCACATATTAAAAAAATATATTAATACACTACTTTTTATATAAAGATACGTTAACATTTAAAATTTACTCTTACTTAAATTTAAATTTTACTTTAATGTTAATAGTTATATTTTCCAAAGCAATAGTAACACATGAGAAAAATATTAAACACTTCCAAATAGATAAGTTTTATTTTATAAATAGGATCATTAAAAGTCGTTTTTCATTATCTTTTAAATAGAAATGGAAGGATTACTAATTTAAGTGACTTAAACCCAACTGTTAAAACTAGAGTTAACAAAACCCCTTAAGCCAAGTTGAATCTAATTTTGAAATTAAAATAATAAAAAATACTAACAACTGATTTTAGGATATTAATTAACTAAACAGAAGGAAAATGTTATTTTAAAAAATATCATTAAATAATAAGTTTAAAGAATTGGAAAAATAAATGAAGGGTGTTTCCTCCGGTGATAACAGTTATGGGTTGTGAATGTGAACCCAAATAAAAGAAAGTGATAGGCTGATAGCTGTTTGAGCCAGCCGACCACGGTTTGATTCAATGGGTTCTACTTCCTTCCTTTGCCTGCGGGCGACCTGGAACCTTCTTTCCATTTCGCTTCGGTTAAAATCCGTTAAGAATTTTTATTCGCTTATTTTAAAATAATTAGTGTATGAGTATTTTTATCAATTTTTAGTATTGGTATCTAAGTTATTTTTTATTATTTTTACTCTTTCTGTTATTAAATATATTAAAATTAGTATCTAAAATATAATATCGTTAACTTAACTTCTAATTAAATAAATGAGAATATCATATTTTTCTTGTTAAGTCTCTTCGACATATTTTTCTTTTTAACTTCTCAAAATAGATTCTATCATTTTGTCCATCAACACTTTTAGAGACCAATCTTAACATATTCAATAACATAAAGATCAAAATCAATAAAAAAAACTCAAATATAATAAAAATAAAAATATATAGACAATAACATATTTAACCTTTTAATTATTTTTTATATAAGTGGTTTTAAAAATTGATATAAAGATATTTTAAAACCTCATGGTGTAAGAAAAAAAATTTTCAAGTGAATGTAATCCAAATCCTCCTTCTTTTCGTTAATATAAATAAAAATGATTAATTTTATAAATATTAAAAATAATAGTTAGAAGTAGTTATTTTTATCAATATTATCAAATCTTTGATATAGTTTTATATCTTTAATATTATTTATTACATAAAGAGTTAATTTTCTTGGAAATATATATAAATAAGACACATTTAGTGTCTATTTGGTATAGGAAAAAAGAGTTATGAAAATAGAAAAATTTAAAAGTTAATATTGATCTTTCACGGGAAAGTAAACAGAGTCTTAGTATACAAACATTTAATGACATTTGAAATGTATAATTTTACTTATAAAATGGAAAAAAATTACTAAAATTTACCCCTTATATCTAAAATCAGAGGTAGTATACTTTTTGATTTATACTTTTTTTTGTCTTCGATACAAGCCAAAAATAAATAAATCATTTTTATTAGATATAGTAAGAATAATTTTGAGAATTAGATTTATTTTCTTAATAAATTAATATAAGAATATTAAATGAGCTTAAAAGATGTACATTGGAAAAACAAAAAAATGTTAACAAGAATGTGCTTAGAAATGTGGTTAACAGAATTTTTTTTTAAAAAAGAATGGAAAGGTATATTGTTAATTGCATTTCTTAATCCTTATTGAAATATGTAAAACGATATACCCTCTCTATTTAACCATTTAGTTTAACACAAAAATTTTGTTTCTATTTAAGTATTTAATTTTCCATTTAAAATTTTAAAAAAGTATTAATTATCTATGTAGAATTTTAAGAGAGTATTAGTTTTTTTCAATAATATCCTTTTTGGTATTAAAAGTAGAAAGAACGTTATAATAAAAAGATAGATAATGATAAAATAGAAAATTAATTAATTAATTAATTAACAATATTAATTATATGTTTTAATATGTGTGTTTCTTTTTTCTCAGAACATATAAATAGAAATGAAGAGAGTAAAAAAGAATGAAGTATTTAGCATATTAAACTATATATCCTAATTACAAAAATGTTAAAATATATATATCCCTATTAATTCTCTTTGGAGGATGTGATAAGATTAATCAAAGAAAATAATTACTAGTAAAAATTAGAGATAATATGAGAAAGTTAAATATAATTATACAAAGATAAAATTGCACTGGTTTTAGAAAAAAGAAAGAGTAAAAGATCAATAGATTATAAAATTGTGTGTAGATTATTTTTGTATAAATGCTGTGTAGTGGTCATTGGCGGGTTGCAAACGTCAGAGGCTAAGTTAACACGGATATATATGCATGGCGTGGTGAGCTTTTATTGTTATTGATATGGCCATGCTCCATGGACCATATTACCATAACGTCAAATTACCAAAACCCATGTAAAGATGGATTATGGACACTGGTTTTTCAATTCCTTGCGTGTTCCGTGTTCACGTTCCATGAATGTCACACAGGGTCATGTACCATAATTATAACCACTCAAAAAAAGTCGTATGCATCTATCAACGGCGCATCCTCGCCATCCCTTTTTCTCTATGGATGTGGATTGATTTGAATCCATTTTGTGAGAAAATAAGTGTTCATTTAATATTTTTTTCATCGACTAAGGTTATATATATGAATTAAAAATTGATCCGGACATCGATGTGCCCCCTGACGTATACTGAAACAGTTGCAGATCCTAGATTTGCATTCATATCCCTCTAGAGGCAAGTCATGAATTGGTTTCATTGTACATATACATTAAACTGTGTTTATGGATTGGATTGGATTCATTTTAAGGTCAAAAATCATCTGATTTAATTAAGAAATCATTAAACGGTTTGAATTGGATCGATTAAGATATACCATAAAATCCAATCCAATAATTATCGGTTTGGATTAGATTGAATTTTAATTTTTAAAAAATACCTTAAAAATAAATCACTTACAATAAAAATTATAAACTAACAAATTACATGATAATTCCAATTGGAAAATCTAAAAACTAATATGATAAATCTAACAACTCACAAGAGCACAAACGACATACTAACATAAAATAAATCAATATTAAGAAATTCTCAGAAACACACCATTGAATAAATTCATAAAACATATTTCTAATTTAAGTAATTGAGCCTGAACTATAAAATATTAAAATTAAAACATTTGGCATTGTCATTTGGGCTTAAGTTGTTTTGCGCGTGAATTATAAAATTGAAATATTGGACATCGCCATTTAAGCTTAAACTATTTTACTTTTAGGAATTATAGAAACAAAGGAAATATATTAGGTTGCTATGTAATAGCTCTAGAGTAGTACTAGTAGTACAAAAAACTTTGAATCGATTTGGATTGGATCGATTCCTGAAGGTGGAACCGAAATCCAATCCAATCCATTATAAAATGTCGATTTTTTGGTTATCGGTTTTTTCATTTATCATTTTTTTTGTTCAATTGAGCGGTTTTTTTGGATTGGATTGGATGATGAATGTGACATCCCGGCGCTGTTGAGGGCGGGGAGTGATCGTCGGTGCATGGGCACGGACAAGGAGCGGCTCCTGGCAGGCTTCTAGCGGGGAATGTGACATCCCAGACACTGTTGAGGGCGGGGGGTGATCGCCGGTGTATAGGTACGGACAAGGAGCGGCTCCTAGCAGGCTTCCGGTGGGAGGGACATATGAACGAATCGAATACATTCCAGAATGAGAGGGATCCAAAGACTGTATAGGTATGGGACTATACAGTCAAGGATAGCTTAAAGGAATGAATTCGTACTACCTATACCAACAAATGCATTAGCCTTTTCGGTGGCCTATCACTTAAGGACTCCAAAGTTAAGCGTGCTTAACTTGGAGTAATCCTAGGATGGGTGACCTCTTGGGAAGTTCTCGGGAAATGTGTGAGTAAGGACAAAAGCACACTGGAAAGGTCTCGTGTTGGTTTATGGGGAGAGTCGTTCATTCCTGAAAAGCGGTTGAGGCGTTACAATGAACACCCCTACATACCTTGGAGTGAAAACTATGTTGTCAAACAGATCCATCAATATACAAAAAAGTCACTAGTAGGATGATAATTACCTCTAATACAAATCCTTTACTATAAATATACCATACATTAATGCTCAAGATACATTTATTCTATTGAATTTACCACTTTCAGTACTCGTTATTTTGACATCTACTAACCAAGGTATTAGAAGAGACACATCCCTTTTGACATTCTTACAGGTGGCATTTGGATCGACATCATGACCTAGGAACTCTACCCTGGATATCTAAAGAGCACACATCCATCAACCACATTCTACTTCAGACTCAATCATAAATGGATATCTTGACTTCAAGGCATATTTATTGCTTGATTTTTTAATACTTTATCCATTCATATATACCTATTCAAATAGAGAAGATAAATTTTATTCTTATTTAACTATCCACTTAGAATTTTAAACATTTTTTAATAATACCCAAATTCTACTTCTGGTTCTAAATAAAAGAAAAAATACTAAATTTCACACATATTAAGAATAATAGTTGGAAACAGTTCGTTATATTAATGTTATCACATATTTAATTTAGTTTCCTAGAATACCCTTAATATCCTTTATTACCTAAAGAATTAATGACTTTGGAAATATATACAAGGAGGATATATTTGGTAAACAAATATTTAATGACATTGAGAAAATATAATTTTGCTTATATTAAGGAACCAAAAAATTCCACTAAAAGTTGCTTATATTTAAAATCAGATATAGTAAGAGGGAAAGTATGTTAAATAAAGAAGAGAGTATTAACGAGTACTTGAAACGTAGTGGTTAAGAAAGTAAAAGTAGAAAATATCCATTTAAAAACATAATTAAAACTCACCACACTAATTTTTAAGTAATCTTTGTGACATCCTTATCTAAATTCCTAGAATTTACCCCAGGGTCTAATAAAATTTAGGAAACTTTTTCATGTTAAGTATGTCCCTGGCAATAAACCCCAAGAATCTAGGCGGTATATAACTTAAAACGACTCAAAACCCTTATTTTTCACTCTGGTAATCAATTACAAGTAATCAATTACTGTAATCAGTTATCTAAGAGCAACATGTGTAGGATTTTAGGATTTGCTATCTGGTAATCTGTAACATCCCGGATATTTATAGAAAATTTTGAGAAATGAAAAATATTAAAAATTGTTTTTAGAAATTTAGTTGATATTTTTATGGATTATTGGTTAATTATGGAATGGTGATTAGAAGAAAAGAGGTTTAATTAGAATCATTAAAGAGATTATAATGGAATGGGGAAATGACCGGTTGTGCAGGTGACCGGTTGCATTGGGTATTAAAGAAAGGTTTCTTCTCTTTCTTCTATTATTCCTCCTCTCGCGAACCTTCTTCTTCGTTGTCTGTCCCTTCTCTCTCCTTCTTCTTCCTCCATTACTGAGAGCCGAAAGCTTTGAAGGGAGGTTCCTTTTGTATCAGATTGTGAGATAATTGCATAGTTGTGGGTGTGGTTTCAAGGCGTGGAACAGAGGTGAAGGGGGGAGCTGAGCCTTTCTTCCCTCCGTGCATGCAACCCGTCTTCTTCTCTTCACCAGCCACTGTTGTGGTAACTTGGAGGGTCAAAGTCCTCCACTGCTGGTAAAAATCGGACTGTAGGAGAGTGAGCAGAGCACCGAGTGCCCTGGAGGCTGGAATCCTCCACTATTCCTCCTACACAGCGTTGGATGCCTGGAAGTCCTCCATTGATTGGTGAGGAGTGGACTATCAGGGTAAGGGAACAGCTTTGGAATCCTCCACTAGACTGAGGGAAAGGACAGCTTGTGCCTTGGAGGCTTGGAACTCCCCACTGTCCTTGCATGCAGAAGTGCTGAGTGTCTTAGTGGCAGAGCTACTCGAGGGGGAAACAGCTTTTGGTTCTCCAAAGCTGAAGTGCCATGGTGGATGACTGGATCGGGTAGTTCTGTTGAGAACGAGTGACCGAAGGACGATCGGTCGGTGCTGTACGCTCAAGGAGCTTCTGGAATCTTCACCCCAGGTAAGGGGGGGTGTTTGGGTTATAATTAATTGGAATAGGAAATACTGTCTGAATTGTTGGGACATTTGCAAACCGAGTAAGAAACAAGACTAGACGAAAGGTTACAAATGTGTTTTGTGCACACCGACCGGTTTAGGATCATGTGTGTGTGTGTGTGTGACTTTGCTGAATGAAATTTGAGAATGTATGAGCATGCATGTGTGTGAACACCGATCAATTTCAGATTGTGTGTACGTGATTAGAAGAGTATTTGATGTTATGATCATGGTGATGATGCCGAATGAATTGTATATGAATGTGGATGAATGCATATATATATATGTACCCCGATCGGTTTCTGATTGTGTGAGTGGTATATTCCGAGTGAAATGGAATTATTTGATGCTTTGATGAAATGATGCTGAGTGAAATGTATGTGCATGTATATGGACATTGATTTATGTGTAACTTCGATTGAAATGTAAATGATGCTGTAACAATCGGTATATTGTGGAATGAGGAGTCGGGTTGGACAAGTTGGTCGCCCTGTGATGAGAGCACATGCCAGTTTCTGGTAGTTGCATTTGTTGATTATTGATAATATGAAATGATTGAGATGCAATTGTGTGGTATGGGATGGCCACCCTAGTTTCTGGCTTCAGTGATCAAGTCGGATCCAGTTGAGCTACCCAGAGGTCTTTGACCCAGTGGTTGAGGGAAGCCAACTCGGGCTTGGTGAACCAAGTCGGGTTCACGGGATGTCAAGTCGGACTCCCAGCTGAAGGCCAATCCTTTAGTATCCGGATACTAGGAGTCGATTTCATGTGAGTCAGTTGTGATAATTAATGATTTTGCTGAATGCGAATTTGATGAATTTGTTGAATATGAAATTTTGTGATTGCTGAGTAAGATGTTGTATTTGACGAGTATTAATTTGTTATAAATGTCGAATGAGATTTTGATATATTCGCTGAGGATGATTTCATGTATTGAGGAGTACAATTAATTTTAATTGCTGAATGAAAGCTTAAATAGTTGCTAAGTTGATATATTTTCTGAGTGGAAAATGGTTATATCACTGAGTGAAACTTACTTGCTGAGTACGAAAGGTTGTTTAGTGTTAATTCTGGTTGCCGAGTGCAATTTCATAGGTTTGCTAAGTGACTGTGATACTTACCGAATGGTGGTGTTATGCTTGACGAATGTTACTTAATTCCCGAACGAGAGTTGCCGTAAATCTGAGCTACTTGAGAGTGATTGCAAAAAGCGCCGAGCGTTAATTGCTAAGATTGCCGAGTGAGTATATTACCGAGTGAGAGGTAATTTGTAATATTTACCGAGTGATTATTATAATTACCGACTGATTGTTATAATTGCCAAGTGATGGCTACTTGTTAAGGTTGTTGAAGGAAGAACTGTTATGCTGCTGAATGTGTATTAATAGAATGCCGAGTGCTAATGGATATGAGGGTAAGGTGCCGAGTATGAGATAAATGGCCGAGTGTAATGTGTAATCTGAAACTAAAGAATCGGAGAGAGTCATACTCGTATTTCAATTCCATTCTAGATTAATTATAATACTGAACACTCACCCTTACTGTTGTTTACAATTTTTAGTAACCAGTGGCAGGGAGGAGGCGGAGCCATGGAGGTGTGCCGAGCGGAAGATTGATGCCAAGGCACCGATTAAAAATTGTATAAATCATGTAATATACGTATATTTTGAGTTTTCCGAGTGTTGGTGTAACCGTACCGCCGTATGATGAAATAAATTCCTGATGTTAAATGATTGGTGTTTATTTTATGAATAAATTTTGCATTGCTGTAGCAGAGTCGATTACCGAGTAAATTTAGCCGAGTGGATTCCTTCTTATCCGAGCAAGGGGCCGATTGAATTGGTGCCATTTAAGCTTAAGAGAGGGTTGTTCGTTTCTTCCGAAATAAGGAATAACCAAGGGTACTTTCGAAGTGATGTAAGGGTGGAACATTCTGATCGAAGAGGAGTAGGTCGCTCCCGAGCAAAAGTAAGAATGTCACCGAGGGAGTTATGGCCGAGAGGAACCTTACCGAGTGAAGATTAGATCATTCCCGAGTGATGAGATTGTAAGCTACTGCCGAGTGACGAATGAGGGATACCCGAGTGCGCCTTGTTCCGAGTGAAACCCGATTGGTCGGCCCTTCTTGTAGATTGTTGTTCTCTCAAGTTCAAGAGCAGCACTCGCTCAAGCGAGTCGGTACTCGCTTAAGCGAAGCAGGGGCTCGCTTCGGCGATCGACCCCTGACTCCGTTTTCCTTCTTTCATTGTTATCAAATAACTGTCTCATTAATGGAGGTATTTCCGATCGGTTTCAGTCGGAATTCACTATTTTAAGTATTATTTTATTATTTGAAAAGTATTTAAGGAAAAGTAAACAATATTTTATTAAAACCGGGTGGATTTTTATTTAAACACGAAAAATTATTTTGGAAAAATGGGAAAATAACGAGGGATGTCACATTTGGTATCAGAGCGGTTCTTTCTAAAGCCGAGTGGATGGGCGAACCGAGTGATTGCGTGAATGTTATGCTGGACTGTGTTTTGCATTTTATTGCATTGTACTTGTGGTTGTTGTGCAGCTTGGTATCATTCCCTTGGCACTCCAGTGGCGTTGTGAACTATGAGGTAAATATCCGACTCCCTGGTAGAGTATTGGTTAATCGTGAGGCGTTTATTCATTATATAATTATTCTATGATCGGGAGGTTGGTTCTGATAGAAGAGATGGTTTCCTCTCGGAATTTTCTAAATTGACGAGTAGGACCGAGGAAGGTCCCACTCTTGGTAAATTCCTAAAAGGGAATTCCCCTGCTTATAAAGGAGGGCACGATTTCGGTGGGATAAGTTTTATATCCTTTGGCACGAGAACCCTATGTGATATATGGTATGAGTGATTTGTTGTATTTCTATAGGTTGGGAATTTGAGTATGTGATAAGTGAATAAATATGGAGTCAGATACATGTTAATTAGGGTAGTGTCTCGGCCTTTGGTGTGTGAAAACCAAGTGAATGTTTGATTAGGTGTTAGACCACTAGGTGTGGTGGCCCAGTTGATTGAGCATAACCATGCATGATTGGATGTTGTGAGAGTGTCCCATGATGGGCATCAGGTAACCCCCGGAAATTTTGAGTCAGAGGATCTGTTGACCCTTGTGAATAATTGAGCTCAGTGAAGTAATTGTGTAATGAGTCATGAGGCTTGAATCGTCTTAAGGTGAAATGCAAATAATAAATGTGATATCAGACAGATAGTGGATGATAGTGTCGGATTTTGAGTACGCTTTGGTATTGAGTAGGGTGATGATAGAAACCATGTGATGCTGATTATACGTCCACTGGTGGATTGTGCTTATGATTGATGAAAAGATTCACCGATGCAGAAACCTGCTGTGAGATTGAAATCATATTGCGACCCAGAGTTGTATATCTAAGTAGGATTAGTGAATCATCTAGGCTTAAGATGCGTTATGGCCGGTGATGTGTGACGAAATGAAGGATTAATAGACTGTTGATCCATGGCTTTGTGATGAGTAAGATCTAAGAAAGAGACATTTACTCGGTGAGGGTTGGAAGCCGACTGTTATTATACCATCTTATGGTGATGGTAACTGCCATTCGATGATTATCATCAGGTGAGTTGCACTAGATTATGAGTAATGACGAGGTATATACCCTGTGAGGGTCGGAAACCTATTGCTAATATACCATTCTACAGCAGTGGTGACTAATGATTAATGATTGTTGTTACGTGATATACCCTAGAAGATGCATAATGAAGATGTTGTTGTAAATATGTTGATTATGGACTTGAGAGGATTGCCACTAATCCTCATGTGGATTAGTGTTAGTTGAGTGAGTGCGGTTGATGTGAGCGAAAAGAGTGTAGAGTATGTTGTTCCGGTGTGACTCTACATACCATAGGTATTATGGCGGCGTACACTTTTGCAGTGACTCTATGTAATTGTTGTAACCCTATAGGAATGAGACGTCATCCTATAAGTTGGATGCAACAATTCATAAGTCGGGCAGGTGAGACTGTAGCTACTTATGGTGATGGTTTGAGTCTATCGGGCTGTTCTAAATGAAGATGAGAGTTGTGTTGAGTGGATAGTAAGTGGTAGTGTAGCAAAATAAGGATAGAAGATTTGTTTTAACCTTGATGTCCTTACCTCCGAGGGAATCAGAGGTTATTTTGATATGAATTGGCTGTTAAGTGGTGACAGACTGTCGGAGCAGAAGAGTGATCTTACCGACAATAGTACCTTGATGTTACTGGCCAAGAAGAGTGGCGGTGGTAAGTGATTATGCACTGATAGCCACCGATCAGAGAAGTTAACTATAGGGAATAATACCCACTGCTGAGGACTGATGATCTGGTAAATTAATTGTGGTGTGATTTAGTCCTTCTAAGATCAATCTGCAGTCAGAATACTATTAAATCGGAGTAAGGCTTCAGATAACCATAGAACGACGTTTAGGACTCGTTGTAGCGACTTGATAGGTGGTAAGGCCGTTGGTATAATAAGTGTTCAGGCAGTATTCATGAATAAGACAAATTGTATTTTCCAAACCTTGCCTGGATTGGTTCATGGAAGTATTCATTAGTGGTATTCCGAGTCTTGCTGGGAGCATAAAGGACATCTCCACATGGTGCTGTGGTACTAGATGGGAAGCTATTGATTGCCAAGATAACGGTGTAGGACTTTTGGTTGGATGGAACCCAACTTCAGGGACATGTTATTCCAAAGATGGCGTTGCTGTCGGTCCATCTAAGGTGGAAGAAGTGATGGTATAAGTGTGACCCAAGTCTATCACAGAAATGAGCTTTATGGGACAGCCGATTATTGTCGAAGAATTAATGAAGGATCGGGACTCTGAGCTGAAATAAACGAAGTAAGAATTCGCTCAGATAAAAATGATATATTTTCGAGCATGCGCAAGTTGAGATGACTCCGAGTGAAGGAAAAGGAGTATAATTCCGAGAAAAACCTTTCTGGGAGAAAGAACTACTGAGTAAAGTAAAGTTATGATGTTCGAGTGAAACGTCACTAAGAGAGTCATTATTAAGTTAAGGGAACTGTGTCCGAGTGTGACACTTAGGAGTAAGGCAAAATTCGAGTGTTGTGTCTCGGGGTGTGACACTCCTGAGTGGAATGGTACCGAGTGGGACGGTTCTAAGTGGTAAGGCATCAAGTGTGTAATTTCTTAAGTCTGTATGATGCGCCAACGATTAACCTTTTCCAGGGGAAGGTATTTCTGGACGGAAAGTGGAACTCTGGAAGAGTAAGTTGCCGAGTGAATGGCCCTAGAAGGGAGTAGATATCCGAGAGGAGAATTTATTTGAGTTCGTACTCAGGTTGATGTGTGGAAGTGCTGAATTCGAACACAGGTACGTTTTCAAAGTGGACTTGAATTCTGAGTGAATTTATTTTTAGTGGAATTCCGGGAGTAAATTACCCCCAAACTCCGAATAATATTTTGGATGAGAAGCTCCGAATGACATTCACAAGGAGTAAACATGGGATTAACTAAAGGTATGGATAGGAATATGAGATTTCAGAACCAAATGGTGGAGCCTGCAAAGGATGAATTCAGGTAAGCCGTGCTAACTGAAGCACAAAAGTTCTTTTGGATATTTATGGAAGTTTCACCGACTAAAGGTGTAGGTCGGATGCCGACTGGATCTTCCCCATCGTTAACTAACATTTGCGTATTTAATGTCCCAACTCCGAGTGTATATTCTGGGTGATTCAATGACTGTGCCAAGTGGCTTTATCGAATTGGAGGACCTGACGATGGAAATACACCGATCGGTATTGGGGTAACTCGTACGTGGGAATTGGAATTGGATATGAGATGGGGGTATTCCAAGTCTTTTCAATCGATACATTGATTTCGGGGACGAAATCCCTTTTTAGGGGAGGTGGATGTAACATCCCGGATATTTATAGAAAATTTTGAGAAACAAAAAATATTAAAAATTGTTTTTAGAAATTTAGTTGATATTTTTATGGATTATTGGTTAATTATGGAAGGGTGATTAGAAGAAAAGAGGTTTAATTAAAATCATTAAAGAGATTATAATGGAATGGGGAAATGACCGGTTGTGCAGGTGACCGGTTGCATTGGGTATTAAAGAAAGGTTTCTTCTCTTTCTTCCATTATTCCTCCTCTCGTGAACCTTCTTCTCCGTTGTCTGTCCCTTCTCTCTCCTTCTCCTTCCTCCATTATTGAGAGCCGAAAGCTTTGAAGGGAGGTTCCTTTTGTATCAGATTGTGAGATAATTGCGTAGTTGTGGGTGTGGTTTCAAGGCGTGGAACAGAGGTGAAGGGGGGAGCTGAGCCTTTCTTCCCTCCGTGCATGCAACCCGTCTTCTTCTCTTCACCAGCCACTGTTGTGGTAACTTGGAGGGTCGAAGTCCTCCATTGCTGGTAAAAATCGGACTGCAGGAGAGTGAGCGGAGCACCGAGTGCCCTGGAGGCTGGAATCCTCCACTGTTCCTCCTACACAGCGTTGGATGCCTGGAAGTCCTCCATTGATTAGTGAGGAGTGGACTATCAGGGTAAGGGAACAACTTTGGAATCCTCCACTAGACTGAGTGAAAGGACAGCTTGTGCCTTGGAGGCTTGGAACTCCCCACTGTCCTTGCATGCAGAAGTGCTGAGTGTCCTAGTGGCAGAGCTGCTCGAGGGGGAAACAGCTTTTGGTTCTCCAAAGCTGAAGTGCCATGGTGGATGACTGGATCGGGTCGTTCTGTTGAGAACGAGTGACCGAAGGACGATCGGTCGGTGTTGTACGCTGAAGGAGCTTCTGGAATCTTCACCCCAGGTAAGGGGGTGTTTGGGTTATAATTAATTGGAATAGGAAATACTGTCTGAATTGTTGGGACATTTGCAAACCGAGTAAGAAACAAGACTAGACGAAAGGTTACGAATATGTTTTGTGCACACCGACCGGTTTAGGATCGTGTGTGTGTGTGTGTGTGACTTTGCTGAATGAAATTTGAGAATGTATGAGCATGCATGTGTGTGAACACCGATCAGTTTCAGATCGTGTGTATGTGATTAGAAGAGTATTTGATGTTATGATCATGGTGATGATGCCGAATGAATTGTATATGAATGTGGATGAATGCATGTATATATATGTACCCCGATCGGTTTCTGATTGTGTGAGTGGTATATTCCGAGTGAAATGGAATTATTTGATGCTATGATGAAATGATGCTGAGTGAAATGTATGTGCATGTATATGGACATTGATTTATGTGTAACTCCGATTGAAATGTAAATGATGCTGTAACAATCGGTATATTGTGGAATGAGGAGTCGGGTTGGACAAGTTGGTCGCCCTGTGATGAGAGCACATGCCAGTTTCTGGTAGTTGCATTTGTTGATTATTGATAATATGAAATGATTGAGATGAAATTGTGTGGTATGGGATGGCCGACGGTATACGTTAGCCTCGTTTCTAGCTTCAGTGGTCAAGTCGGACCCAGTTGAGCTACTCAGAGGTCTTTGACCCAGTGGTTGAAGGGAGCCAAGTCGGGCTCGGTCTCCCGGCTGAAGGCCAATCCTTTAGTATCTGGATACTAGGAGTCGATTTCATGTGAGTCAGTTGTGATAATTAATGATTTTGCTGAATGCGAATTTGATGAATTTGTTGAATATGAAATTTTGTGATTGCTGAGTAAGATGTTGTATTTGACGAGTATTAATTTGTTATAAATGTCGAATGAGATTTTGATATATTTGCTGAGGATGATTTCATGTATTGAGGAGTACAATTAATTTTAATTGCTGAATGAAAGCTTAAATAGTTGCTAAGTTGATATATTTTTTGAGTGGAAAATGGTTATATCACTGAGTGAAACTTACTTGCTGAGTACGAAAGGTTGTTTAGTGTTAATTCTGGTTGCCGAGTGCAATTTCATAGGTTTGCTAAGTGAATGTGATACTTACTGAATGGTGGTGTTATGCTTGTCGAATGTTACTTAATTCCTGAACGAGAGTTGCCGTAAATCTGAGCTACTTGAGAGTGATTGCAAAAAGGGCCGAGCGTTAATTGCTAAGATTTCCGAGTGAGTATATTACCGAGTGAGAGGTAATCTGTAATATTTATCGAGTGATTATTATAATTACCGACTGATTGTTATAATTGCCGAGTGATGGCTACTAGTTAAGGTTGTTAAAGGAAGAACTGTTATGCTGCTGGATGTGTATTAATAGAATGCCGAGTGCTAATGGATATGGGGGTAAGGTGCCGAGTATGAGATAAATGGCCGAGTGTAATGTGTAATCTGAAACTAAAGAATCGGAGAGAGTCATACTCGTATTTTAATTCCATTCTAGATTAATTATAATGTTGAACACTCACCCTTACTGTTGTTTACAATTTTTAGTAACCAGTGGCAGGGAGGAGGCGGAGCCATGGAGGTGCGCCGAGTGGAAGATTAATGCCAAGGCACCGATTGAAAATTGTATAAACCATGTAATATACGTATATTTTGAGTTTTCCGAGTGTTGGTGTGACCGTACCGCCGTATGATGAAATAAATTCCTGATGTTAAATGATTGGTGTTTATTTTATGAATAAATTTTACATTGCTGTAGCAGAGTCGATTACCGAGTAAATTTAGCCGAGTGGATTCCTTCTTATCCGAGCAAGGGGCCGATTGAATTGGTGCCATTTAAGCTTAAGAGAGGGTTGTTCGTTTCTTCCGAAATAAGGAATAACCAAGGGTACTTTCGAAGTGATGTAAGGGTGGAACATTCTGATCGAAGAGGAGTAGGTCGCTCCCGAGCAAAAGTAAGAATGTCACCGAGGGAGTTATGGCCGAGAGGAACCTTACCGAGTGAAGATTAGATCATTCCCGAGTGATGAGATTGTAAGCTACTGTCGAGTGACGAATGAGGGATACCCGAGTGCACCTTGTTCCGAGTGAAACCCGATTGGTCGGCCCTTCTTGTAGATTGTTGTTCGCTCAAGTTCAAGAGCAGCACTCGCTCAAGCGAGTCGGTACTCGCTTAAGCGAAGCAGGGGCTCGCTTCGGCGATCGACCCCTGACTCCGTTTTCCTTCTTTCATTGTTATCAAATAACTGTCTCATTAATGGAGGTATTTCCGATCGGTTTCAGTCGGAATTCACTATTTTAAGTATTATTTTACTATTTGAAAAGTATTTAAGGAAAAGTAAACATTATTTTATTAAAATCGGGTGGATTTTTATTTAAACACGAAAAATTATTTTGGAAAAAATGGGAAAATGACGAGGGATGTCACATAATCAATTAGCAGACAAATTCTATAGAATTATGTAGATTTTGGCCTCTAAGCCAATTTTTACCACCCCTAATTTGTCCATTTTAACTCTGATTGCTATGAAACTTTATGGACACTTTCTACGACCTATTCTGGATCTACAATCGTAGTCCATACTCAAAAATTCCTTTGTATCATGGAGTTATGTAGAAAAATGCATTCAACTCATTTTCTCTCAATTCTATTACCAAAATTCTATTAATCCTCGTTCAAATGGAAATTTCCAATCACACATAAGTCATAATCATGCCTAGGGACCTATTGATACCTTCTGGGGATTCTAAATTTCACTAAAACTCAAAATCACATTTTCAGTTGGCTTAATTAGCCTTTTCTCTTCTTAAAACATGATTTCTACACTTATATATATATATATATATATATACACACACACACACATCAATTTCTCTAGATTAGAAACAATTACTAATCAACATAATGACAACATCACTATCAACCATATCCTTCCCATAACATATAGTTTCCTCAATACTTTGGCTAAATGTCATTCTATACCCTGCATTCATAATACCTAGGGATAACGCATATTATGGTTCAAAGAACAGACTTAGAAGGGGGTTGAATAAGTCTGTTTACTTTTTCAAACAAAAAGTGATATTTAAATGTTATTACATTACGCACAGCGGACCAGACTTTTGAGAGACGGAGAGTATGAAACTTTAATTGAACGAGCGTATTTTTGTCAGACTTTTACTATCGAGTATAACAATAATAATGCACTAGACTTTTGATTGTAAAAAGTAAGAGAGAAAGAGATAATACACAAGGGATTTATACTGGTTCACCAGTACCTTCAAATCTGAAGGATTTTCACTATGTCAAAACTTTTACATAAACAGCTCAGATCGAGCTTACGAGTATTATTGACTCCAGCCACTCCTGGCTTAAGCACAACTCAGTGCTTCTGAGTATTTTTAAATCCAGCAACTACTGTCTTAAGCACAACCAGTGCTTTTGAGTATTCTTGATTCCAGCCACTCCTGGCTTAAGCACACCCCGTGCTTCCGAGTATTCTTTTGCAAGCACCCACTCCTGGGGTAGGCCCAAGTATTCTTAACTCCGACCACTCCTGGCCTGAGCACAACTCATGCTCTGAGTATTCTTGACTCCGGCCACTCCTGACCTAAGCACAACCTGTGCTTCTACACATCAGACCTCTCTTGATTCCTATGAGTATTATTTTGTAGCACCCACTCCTGGGGCAGACCCAAGTATTTTTTCATGAGCCACTTCTGGCTCAAACCCTGAGTATTCTTTCCAAAGTCTCTCCAGGCCAACAGTGTTTTCCAACCTAATAAGAATCTGGCAATATACTAGACCTGCACTACAAGAAAGTCGGAAGAACTATTTCAAATAAATAAGTCTTTCTAACTTAGCAGAGCTAAATGATCAATTACATGAGGAAAGACTTATTCACTAAGTAGACTCATTACCTGTGTAGTATGAAAGATAGGCACAGTAGGTACTGAGTATGAAAGCATGACCAGAGATGATATGCTCTTAAAAGAGAAAAGAGATATGAGCTGGTGGCATATCTCTGGTTTCTATGGCTTCTGGGAGAAAAAGGAATACACATAGTGAGCTTTCTTTAACTTCATAGAAGTTCTTCTAGATCTAATCTTTTGTTCTACGAGTAGACTGCCATCTTTGTAACATCCTGATTTAGATTTAATTACCGACTAAGATTAGTTGCTGATTAAGGTTAATTGTAGATTTAAGCTAATGGTTGAATAATACAAAGAGGCCAGGAAAATGACGCATGTGCCCCTGATAATATAAAGGGGTTTGGTCTCTCTCTCTCACACTCATTATTCACGCTAAGTTGGAAAAGGCTGAGAGTGAGAGTAGAGCATTTCCTTCTTGTGCATGCAGAGGTGCTGTCTCTGTTCTCTCTAAAATTCCAGTAAACGTCTTCTTCTTATCCTTCTTCTTCTTCCACTCGAACGCTGAGTAGAACCTCGAGTGGGAGGTGGGACAGCGTTGGGTGCCTAGAAGTCTGGGAGTCCTCCATTGTTGGTGAGGATTGGACTGTTCGAGTGAGGGAACAGCTTTTGGAATCCTCCACTGGACCGAGAGAGAGGACAGCGTTGTCTTAGAGGCTTGGAATCCTCCGTTGTCTTGCATGCAGAGCATGTAGTGTCATGGAGGCAGAGTTGTTCGAGAGTGTGAATGGCTCGGTGTTCCTCCAAAACAGAGTGCTGTGTTGGACGACTAGAATCAGGGACGTTAATTGAGAAGGAGCGATCGGAGAGCAACCGATCAGAGCTGGAGGCTCGAGGAGCTTCTGGAATCTTCATTCCAGGTAGGGGGCTGATTTACATCTCAAATGCATGGTTTTTGGACGGGTTCCGGATGAAATTGCTTTACTGTGTTGTGTTATACTTGAAATGTGATGACTGATGTGTTGTGGTTGAGTAACAGTTTATGAAACGCCCGGATTTGTGATAGCTGTGATCTGTGTAGTGTTGTGGTGATTCCGTCCATGAATGCATGTCGATATTCCTGAGAATGCTGAGTGAATGCATGAGATGCATGTAAATGTGAATGTTATTATGATTGCCGAGTGCATTGTACTATGAGACAGTGAGTAAATATCTGTTTTTTGTTTTATATTAAAATGCAAGAGATGCTTATGGCTGTTAATGAGAAAGCCGAGTGTATACGTATGAGTCTGCTATACTGATTCCAGTGTGTGATTTTATATTTAAATGCATGAGATACATGTTATTGACATTTCGAATGCCGAGTGCATATGTATGGGACTGTTTGTCGATTCCCGTGTGGGATTTTATATGAATTAGCATGAGATGCTTGTCATTGTAAATGTGAATGCTGAGTGCATAAGATGGGGTCTGATATGCTGATTTCCGTTTGAGATTTAATATGAATTGCATGAGATGTATATTGCTGTTAATAAGGAAATCAAGTGCATATGGTATGAGTCTACTGTAATGAATGCAGTTTGTGTTATGTATGGAATTGCATGAGATGCACTATTGAAAATGCTGAGAGCATTTAGCGTTGGACGCTTGATGATTTTAACCATATGCATGTGATTCATCATTGAAATGCCAAGTGCATGCAGCGTGGGATGCTTCATAAAGAAATGGTAATCAAATGAATATGTATGAGATACAAAGAAAGACCTTGGGTTGGACTCAAGGCAATGCCGAGTGCATATAGCGTTGGACGCTTGATGAATAAGACCATATGCATCTGATTCGCCATTGAAAATGCTGAGAGCATATAGTGTGGGACGCTTAATACAGAATCGACAATCAGATGAATATGTGTGAAATATAATGAAAGACCTTGGGTTGGACTCAAGGCAAGCCTACCGAGTTGGACTCGGGGCTGCCCGTAACACTTTCGTTGTCGCTTGGAGTGACTGTGTTACATGAGAGGGCAAACGGTTTGGTACCAGTAAAACGGCCGGATCAGCTTGGAGCTGAATAAAAGGCTTGGAGCCTATGTTGCAACAATAAAAAATTAATAATGAATAATTGGATCCGACTGAAATGATGTGTGCACACTTATAACTGTGGTTGAGCTCAATGGGATTTGTATATGTGTGAATGTTATTGAGAATAACATGATTAATATAGTCTTGAATGACTGAAGTGAATTCCGACTGGATGAATGTATGTGTATTGATACTGTGCCGAGTGCAATGTGATGGTATGGACGTGAATATATGTCATTGAGAGTAATGTGAATTATATAGCCCTGTATGAATTGAATAATTCCGATCAGATGATATAGTGTGAATATTCATATTGAATGGCAGTGTATGTTATTGTTGATTGAGATATGTAATTGAATAATTGAGAATCTGAGGATTAATCCGAGTCAGTAACTGTCATTTAATATGTAAATACTCACCCCTACTGTGGCTATATTTTCAGTATATGTAGGTCGAAATGGCGAATGACGAGAAGGCCTCAAACCTGAGTGATGTGTATCTATGCTGTTGTAGTGTACATAGTGTACATATTGTATATAGTCGATATAGCCTTGGCTGGCTCTCATGTAATCCGTTGTCTAAACGTATTTCTTTATATGGGTTGACTATCGGAGTTGTGAACAAGTATACATATATGTATATATATATTTTACATTGATATAATGTTACTTGAACTCGACTGGGAAGTGGTGTCGAATGAATAATGTTAAGTTAATAAGTTTCCGAGTGGAACATAGCTATGAGCGCCTTTTCCGAGTGAGGCTTTAGCGAGTGGCCTTTTTCCGAGTGGTGAAGGCTTAAAAATGGTTCCGAGAGAAATGTGTTCGAAGGGACTTCTTCCGAGGGAAGAATAGTCCTGATGCCGAGTGAAATATAGCTGGGATAACCTCTTCCGAGGGAAGAAAGGTTTAATACTCCCGAGTGAGAATTGACCGAAGTAAGAACGGTTAAAATGGTTCTGAGTGAATAAGGTGGTATATTCCGAGTGAATAAGGTTGTATATTCCGAGTGAATAAGGTGGTATATTCCTAGTGAATAAGGTTGTATATTCCGAGTGAAGAGGAGTTAGAGTAACTCCGAGTGGAACTTGATTAAGGAGATTATTTTCGAGGGATGGAAGGTCAAGGTATTTGCCGAGTGGAACCTAGTCAATGGAACTCTTCCGAGTGAGACATACTATATAGACTTCGAGTGGATAAGGTTATAAAATCTTTAAGTGAGACTTGACCTAGTAAAGTATTCTCCGAGTGAGGAAGATTAAAATATACCGAGTGAAGAATGGGTAAAACACCTCCGAGTGAACTGTGATTGAAATACACCGAGTGGTATTGGACTGGGGAAAATACTTCCGTATGAGGGAAAGCTTATAGATTCCGAGTGGAATAACCGAGGGAATCATTTCCCGAGTGGAGATTAAGACGCTTCCGAATGAAGCATGTCTGTGACCTTCTTGAAGCATGACCTGAAGGGGACCGTTCCCGAGTGAACGTGGTCCCGATTCTGAGTGACGGAATTCCCGAGTGAATGGACTCGCATCAGCGAATAAGGAATCGCTCCAGCGAGTAGATGCTTGCTTAAGCGACTTCTGCTGCCTTACGTTAAACCGAAGCTGGGTCTTTCCAGTGAGTGGCATTCTGACCCGGTCTTCCCTTTCTCTGGTCGGTTTTCTGCTCCCTCGGCTTCCAGTTTGTTTTATTTTATCCCGACTCCTATTCTGAATTGCTTTGTGAACTGTTCTGAATTTTGGAAAAATTTTCCCTAGTCTCGGGTTTTCTTCTATTTTAGTCGGGTTGTTTCAATCTTATTCTTCTTCCTGGGTTGTGTTGTATGAACGTCTGGTGCTCGTTCACATTTCTTCTTCCTTACTTACACTTTCCTTAGTGTGTCTTTCCCATCTTCTTTTTCTTCAACCAAGATTTCTCTCATTTTGGTTTTATGTCCTCTCTGTAATTTGTTTCTCTTGTGATCTATTTCAGCCTACTTCTTCTGAAGAGATTGTTTCAATATATAGAGGATTGTTCTAAAGAGCCCGAGAAGGGGTTACCATACATAAGTCCATTGAGAGATGATATACTTGAGGAGAAGGATGTTGCACAACGGGCAAAAGGCTTTCTTTTGTAAGAGAGAGACTTTCTGTGCATGTAATTGTAGAATAACAAGCTTTGAGATGTGTACGATCATAGGCAGGGTAGAGGTAGCGTAAGTTTCACCAAGGAGGAAGCTTTTATTCAATATTCTCTGAATCTATTAAGACACAGGTGAAAGACTTGATGTTATTTTGGATAGAGTGTAGACTGTCCTACTTTGTTGTTCTTCCTTTCGTAGGTCTTTGTTTAAGCGTGCTTACAAGAATGTTTTCTTGACCGTTGAGATCCTTGAGCCAAACTTTGAAAGAAACTTCCTTTAAAGTGAATTTTGGATCCAATGATTCACAAGATATTTAGATACCTTTGATAAGTCTGGAAGCTTTTTATGAGAAAGACAGGATCTGATGTTCAGACTTTGTAGAATGAGATAAACTGTTCTGAGTTGAGTCTGGTAGGTATTCAGATGTAAAGATCTTTTTCCTTGAGAATGATTTTCCAAACTTCAAGATTTTCCTTGTTGTGGATTTAAGAGGGTTTATTGACGAGACCAAACTTTTTAAAGATTCTTTTGGCATGCGTACTCCTCCTATCTTTTGTAACACAATCCGTATGTTTTCTTGAAACACTTAAACTCATATTAAATAATAACATGATATCACTCTATTTAAATTAGAATACGCAATGTTGATTATCAATAAATCTCATAAGGTTTTGGTATAAATGATTTGACATTTACCAGACTTTTTCTTCAATAGCATATATGGTTCAATCTCATCACCTAATTGGCTCAGTGTCATTTATCAGCAAAACATACACACATACTATTCTACCATAATCACCTACTCATAAATCACACAATCTATCAAGATATTATGGCTCAATGCCATTCAAAAGATATATACAAACAACATCCAATATCACAACTTAATTACTTAAACAAGTACCCATAATTTACATTATTACAAACAATACAACTTCATCTACCATTCCTTGGCATCCCAAGCTGAGTTGGTGCTCGTCTCCATGGTGTTTGACATATTCCTGTCATTGGTTACTAAAAAGAAAAATAACAATAGAAAGGGTGAATGTCAAACTTATTAATTAATATAAAAGCTTAAGATTGAAAAAAGCACAACATTAGACTTATGATATACATACTCAATCCATATTCCAATTGCACCACATGTGCTCAATCATTAATCTCATTCTCAATATCACAAGCCACTCAGGTAACAACTAACAATATACATACATTTATATAATAACCATCATATGCCATTTAGGTGGCGAACAGTAACATATACATATCAAATTCACCTTTACTACTCACAATATCATATAATGCATCAACTACCATTTATCAAGCACACAAATGACATAACCGACTCTCACTCAAAGTTTAATTATACTCGTTAGTATCCGAATAATAAAATGGATCGGCCTCTAGCTGGGGTCCTACTTGATGTAACATCCCGATTAAATTAAAAATAATGGAATGGCATTAAGCATAATTAAATTATAATTAATGGTGAACTTAGTGGAAATTTTAATTAACAGGTCCTGGGTTAATACAAATTAAATTGAGGAATACGAATAAAATGTGAAGTGGTTAAATTATAGGGATAAATAAATAAGTTACCGCATGGTTAAAAGTAAAAATAAAATAAACTAAAGTAACTAGTAAACTAAAAGAAAAGAAAATGGAAAAGGTAATTATGGTAAATGACCTTTTTGCCCCTAGTCATTAAAAGGTGGAAAAAAAAAACCTTTTTCTCCTTCTCGCATTAGACATGGAAAAGAGAAGTAAAGAACTTGCATGAGGTTGTCATGAGCTTGAGGGCTTCAATAGAAGGTATAATTGTTGGTGGAATTCAAAATTGACTACATATTTGGGATCTCGGAAGCGAGAGCTTCGTAGAGGTACCATCAATTTATAGTTTTGTAATCTCTTTTCCTTTTTTCTCTCTAAGGCTATGAGTAGGGTTTTCATGGGAGCGTGGTTTCATTTTATTCTTTTGATAATTGAAGCTTGTGGAGGATGGTTGAGGTAATGGGCTTCCCGGAACGATAATTAGGGTTTTTTCATTAATGATAGGTGGCGGAACGAAGGCCGACGGAGTAATCCGTAAAGGGGACGTTGGAGCCAAAGAGCGGAGGTGATATTGGTAAGTTATGATAACCTTAAATATAAGAATAGGAGTGGTAAAGAGGAATGGGTTACAGTTTTGAAGAAGATGGTTTTAATTGTAATATTTAGGTGTCTCTTAATTCTAGAGAATTGGCATTTTTAGAAGAGATCGATGATCGAATCAAGGTTTCGGAAGCTTGAAAGTAAGGTAAGAGGAGTTTTCTTGGTATATACTTTAATGGGAATAAATTTAATTATAGTCCTTTGAGGCGTATAAGTGTAAATATTATTTTTCTTATAGAAATAGCATGGAGAGCAAATTAATAGGTAAGTATGTTATAATATGAGATAATAGTGACACTTGATTTTGTTTGCGTTTGATCATTTAAAATTATATAATGCTTATTATAGCTATAAATCGTGCTTATAATGCTTGAATGTGAAATTTATGGAATCTTGAAACACGAATTAGATTGATTATTTTGAATAATGTATTGCTTCAAATATTTTTATATCCTAAGCAGATGGCCTTATGCTAGGGATGGTTGATGATGATAATGTTGTATGGGTATATATGTTATGATTATATATCAATGATATCTATTGTTTGGTGCGGACAACCACTCAGTATATTTTACTCTTTATTTTTGGCTCTCCAGTTGTTAATGGCCCAGTTGGGCTACCCAGTGATTGAGGTGGGGAGCCAGGTGGGCTCGGTGGACTAGGTGGGTTCATGAGATGCCGTGTGGACTCTCAGCTGATGACTGATCCTTTTAGTATCCGGATACTAGAGTGTCTAATGTTGTGCATGATTAAGAGTTAGTTTTGAGAATGTATTGATGATGATTGTGATGTTACAATGAACACATGGATATTGATTATGACAATTAGAAATTGATGATGATGATATTTTTTTATTATTAATTTATAACTGATTTACTTTGTATCTATTATTGAAATTATTTACATTAAATTATATAGCCAGTCACTCACTCTTGTAGTTGTTTCAGTGACTAGAGACAGGGAGGTTGTAGAGGCTTCAGATACCAGTGCAAAGTAATTTAGGAAGCAATGCTAAGACAATGCGCGGATGGATGTTTTAACATGTAAATATATGGATGTGTATATGATAGCTGGTGTTGGTTGCTGAATTTGTGTGAGATAACGTTATGATTTTAATTGATGGTTATATATTTGTTTTGGTGATAATAAGTATAAATTTAAGGGATAAGGATTATGTTTGATGATACTAATGTTGGAGTGTTAAAAAGTTCAAATTTGGATACCTAATTCATATGCATGTGATGATGTTTCATGAGGAAATGGAAGAGGTAAAAGTGATACTAGTTAATGCTTGACTTAATTGATTGGGATAGTATTAAATAAGAATGATGTTGAACTTGGCAAAGTCAATAGGTAATGTTGTGAATGAATGTGAACCTTGTCCAAGTATTTCCGTTTATTAGGAATATAATATTAGGCCATTTATGAAATAGCTTTATCATTGTTATGGGCAGGTTTTGTGAAACTATATGTGATGTGAAATTGTTGATGTGCCTAATTGGATTAATAGTTCATTGCATTGGTGTAAGCATATAAACCATTTTGACTATTGAATGAATCGATGGGGGGTTATTTTGTGCATCTAGGAGAATTGAAACCCCAGATAGCTCCTATAGGTCTACAATTATGCACTAGGGTTGTATGCGTGTTTAGAATAAAATGGAATATGCATCTTCATAGTTGGGTATCTTGAAACTATACTTTGAATAGTCAAACTGTATTTTTTGAATGACTCCTTCATATGATAAAATTTTGGCAAACGGAATTCGCCAACAGCTCCAAAATGGCAAAAATATATCGCTTATAAAATTTGGTGCCATTCGGAGCCCAATTAGGAGAGTTAGGTACCTTTGGAATTGAGAATTTTGGTAACTTTGCATTTCTTGCTTGAGCGAGTGCATTTTCGCTCAAGCGAGTCCCTCCCATGCCTGAGGTTCTGATTCTGGGGTTATTTCGCTTGAGCGAGATAAAGCTCGCTTAAGCGAGTCTTGACCTATTCTTCTCTGTTGTAATTTTGTTTGAGCGAGTACCCCTCGCCTGAGCGAATTTAACTTAAATTGCTTTTGTTTAATTCTCACTCGAGTGAGTAACTCTTGCTTGAGCGAGATTGCTCTGGCTGCTCCTTGTCTCTTTTTTGCTCGAGCGAGTATGGCCCCGCTTGAGCGAATATGGTATCTCTACTCTCTGGTTGTTTCTCGCTTGAGCGAATCAGGCTTTTTCCCACATTCTTTATTTATTATGTGTTATTCTTGGGAGCCCTTAGGTTTCCATTGTTGATGCACTTCCTTGTCTGCATAAATGGTATCTTGAGTGCATGCGTCGTGTGTTAATATATTCGGTGTTGCTTTGACCCCTTGTATTTAACTTTGGACGTTACCGTGAAAAATTTCTAGCATTCTCTTAATCATGTATGTATTTTTATACCTACACTAAATTAATTGAGTTAGAAAGATAATTACATGATTTAGTCTCTAATGATTAGGAGGGTTGTTATACTTGATATCCCATGAACCTTACTTAGTCCACCGAGCCCTGCTTAGCTCTCCACATTAACCACTAGATAGCTCAATGAGATCCTACTTGACCAATGGAGCCAAAATTGAGGGGAAAATATACCATACAGCCGTCCAAACCACACAAATCACATAGATCATTTTAATTCGCTTTCTCTAATTTAATCAATCAATTCTCTTAATAAATAACATGAAGCCATCATCATAAACCATTTCATAACTAGCCACTTAGACTTTCATTATCAAATAAAATGGCGGTCACTTAGGCATACATCATATCTTAATTATCTGTTCAACACACATTATCAACATATAGCTACTCAGACATCATAAATTTTTAACCATTATCATAGCAATACTAAGCCACTTAGGTATAATAATAATATTAAACTAACCCCAAGGTAACCACCTAGGTAAAACATTTATTAATATAATTTCAATCATAATATTGATTAGTTACTTAGATACCAATTTCATTCATGCTTTCTCATACAAAAGTAATTTCATCATCAACTACCTCAGAAACTTGTTCCGATGCACATACATATATCTACATATATATCAATATATATCACATATACATAATGATTTCCAAATTCCTATTCAGTATCACAATCACATTTCACTTCGCTAATTTTCATACTTTGCTACTTTCACGCCTAAACATAACTCATATACAATAATTTCTAAAATTCCACTCTTAACCTCACTATGTCAAAGTCTAGTCACAACACATACTACAAATCCAATAATTATACATTATAATGAAATTAGTTAATTAATGCGAATTATATATTTTATTGAACGTCAATCAACATCGACTAATATTTCTAAATTGACTAATACTTCAAACACCCCCTTACCTCGATTCCAAGTTTTCAACTCTTGTTCTCTATGCCTAATACGCCCAATATCTATAATTTAAGGAAATTATAACGTGGGTGAGCATTTTGACTTTTGAAATCAAAACCCACTTTATCGAAACCATTCTAAATATACTTTCAAGACTTTCGAAGCTTATCTCGATTAATTATGCTCTTGGTTCTGGGTTCCTCTTAGCCATGCCTCACCGATCCTTTGGTTTGTAAACTACGGGTACCAAAACGAAAACTCATCAATGAATTATCAATACCCATCACTCCAAAGTTCCATTTACAAGCTCAAAATACAAAAATGCAACGAAAAATAAAGCCCCATCCATTATGGGTAAATTTCGATTTAGTGAAGTTGCCCAAACTAGAAGTTAGAATTACCAATGTACTTACCTCGTTCCTACGGTTCCAATTTCACGATCAATTTCAAGCTTCGCTGTAAAATCGAGCTCCCATTGAGTCTATGAATTCATGACCATGGAAAAGCAATGGCAATGGCTTCTATTCTCCCTTTCTCACGTGAAGTAGATGGGAAGAAAGAAGTGAAATTTTGTTTTAAATCCTTAGGGGCATTTTTATCATTTTGTCATTTCATTATTTTCTTCTCTATTTTCTTTTATTTCATTTAATAAAAATTCACTTTTACCCATCATAAATTATGTTTTACTACCACCATTTAATCTAAATTTAAATTTACTAGTTACTCACTCAAAATTAATTATTCCAATTTTATTATCCCAATAACGACCCTCAATTAATTTATAATAATTTATGAAAAATCCTATTTAAACTTGAATAAATTTAATTTATCTCCAATAATATTTAATTAACTTCATGTTGCAAAATAACTTAAATTTTTAACATCAGGTTTTTACAATCTCCACATAATTTACAATAGAAAACTTTCAGTTTTACTTAAACACCTTTAGGGCATTAGTTAAAATGACCCAATAAAAAAAGTTAATGTAGTATAAATATATAATAAATAAAAAATTTTGGTATATAATTAAGAAAATATAATTATATATTTTCCAAACAATTAAATAAAAATAAAAAATATCCTCACCTAAAATCTCTACGAAATTAATTTGGTAAACCATAATTAAAAGGTGTACATATTAATTGAGTAGTCCTAAAACAACTAATATTAAAATGAACGGATTATGTAACGAACATACTTTAAACGTGTTTGAACTATGTTAAGCAGGAAAAAAATCTTCTTATCCAGTTAATGGTCTTCGGGGTACGTGCTCATTGATCTTGTAAAAAAAAGGGTTGTTTGGTTTGCTTTTATTTTTATTATGAATATTTTAATAATATTGGATGTCCACATTTAGCCTATAAAATGAGACTCTATGGCAAGCATAATAAGATACTTCTCTTTTCTACTTCAACTTCATTACTCTCTAATTCCCTTTACTCCCTCTTCTCTCTTACTTCAACTTTAATTCCCTACTTTCATTTCCCCTACACTTCAAATTCTATTGTTAAGTTATAAGTTTTCATAACACGTTATCAGCATGAGGTTCTGACCAACTGAGATCTAATTAAGTCTTCAAGAGGTAACACATGATTATTTTTATTTCTCTCTTCATGATTTTATTTTAATTTATGTATCTTCTATTACATATATATTATAAAAGGTTCTCGAATATCTTATATTTTTACACATCCCAGCAGAATGTATATATGTATAAAATTATATATTATAATAATAATAATAATAATAATAATAATAATAATAATAATAATAATAATAATAATAATAAGTTTTTGAAGAACTTATATTCTCAAACATCCCTATAGGATTAGAAAGAATTCCCAAAGAATTCTTTAAAATATTTATTAGTAGTTCCCGAAGAACTATAACAACCTAAAATTTTTTTAAAATAAAATCTTTAATTATTGTAATCAGATTATCTCTTTTATTATTCCGTTACAATTTCTTTAGTGCTGACTATTCTGCTGTAATTTCCCTTTCGTTTCATAATTGCTCCTGTAGCTTCATTAAGATATTGTCCATTAGCTTTATTATTAGTGCTGTTGATTGAAATATTTTATATTGTTTTCATGTTAAATAATTGTAATATTTTATATTATTTTCTTTTGCTTTCATTCATTCACGGGATGGTTTTGCTTCCAATTGCTTTATATAGTTTTGCTTTCAATTGCTTATATTTTATTGTTTTACTATAACTTTCACATATTTTCTTCCAATTGTTAGCTTCACGGGCATGCATATACTTTATGTTTTAGTGCAAATATTATTTTTTTGTGTAACTTCAACTAAATTACTTTATTAAATTAAACATGACTTCAACTTTTATTTAAACATCCCAGAAGGATGTATAAGATTACACCTATATCATTGAAAGAATAGGTTCCTGGAGAACTTATTCATAAACATCCTTACAGAATGTATAAGATTAAATGTATATTATAAAAAAAATAGGTTCCTGAAGAACTTATTTATAAACATCCTTACAAGATGTATAAAATTAATAGTCAAATATTCAAAATTCTTGAAGAATTCTTGAAGATATTTAATTGATAGTTCCTAAAGAACTATAACTATCTAAAAAACAATTTAAAATAAAATCATAACATGTAATTATATTTTTTTACCGTTTTTAATAAATAAACCACAGCGAAGGAATCTCAAATTGCTTAATATCATTTATTTATATGCGGCTGATTGCTTGCTTGATTTACATTAATAGTAATGATTGAATTTTATATTATTAGCTTCTAGACTGATAATTAGTATCTATAAATAATATAATATATTTTATAAATAAAGGTGTTAATAAATAAATATACATTAATAAGGATTCGAACCCGGGATTTATAACATGACAAATTATCATTCTACCCCTAGGTTACTAGTACTTGAATGATATTTTATGAAACTTTTTAAATTTTTACTTCTGGATCACTTATGTGAAATTTTATTTAAAATGATTTATAAATTACTTTACCTTAATTATTTGCCTCCTTGTGACTAAAAAAAATTAATGAAATTATGTAAAATTATGAGTCTTGTTCAACTGGTACTGCTCCATTCCCAGAAGTGAATGTAGCAACACATGATCATTATACTCGTGGTCGTGGTCGAAATGATAATAAATCATTTCTATGGAAAAATAAAGAACGTTTGGAAAAAGGAAAAAGATGTTCAAAGTAGCGAACAAACTAAAAATATTTGTTATCGTTGTGGTAGCCAAGGCCACAAGTCTCGGGTTTGTCACACATCAAAACATCTTATGAATCTATAGCAAAAATCCCTTAAAAATAAAGGGAAAACAATAGAAACAAATTTACTGGTATAGATGATGTTTTTACTCACTGATATTGATGATTTTTTTACTCTTCCTGAAGAAGACATTGACCACTCGGTTGGAGAGAGGGTGCCCCTAAATAAATTATTTTATGTTTCATGTTATTTGTTTTGTTATGAATTTATGTTAAATATTCATTATTGTTAATTATATTATCACTCATGATTTATTTATTATTATTTAATAAAAAATGAATGCTCATGTGAATGACGAATATATATGTCTCGTAGACAGTGCAACATCTCATACTATTCTCAAGAATGAGAAATATTTTTACCATATACTAAAACAAGAAGTCAGTGCTAATACTATATCTGGAAGTATAAATATAATTGAAGGCTCCAGCAGAGCCAGTATTTTGTTACCTGGAGGAAAAAAATTACACATTAAAAGTGCATTATATTCTATAAAGTCTCAAAGAAATTTGTTAAGTTTTAAGGATATCCGCATAAATGGATACCATATTGAGACCACAAATGAAGGAAATGATGAATATCTTTACATTACAAAGTTAATTTCCGATAAGAAATATATATTGAAAAATTGTCTTCATTTTCCTTCGGTTTGTACTACATATATATTAATACAGTTGAAACAAATGTTATTGGAAACCAGAAGTTTACAAATAAGAATAACTTTGTTATTTGGCATGAACGGTTAGGCCATTATGGAATAATAATGATGTGAAAAATAGTTGAGAATTCAAATGCTCATTGCTTGTCCAGCAGACAAATTCTCCAAACTAATAATTTCTCATGTGCTGCTTGTTCTTAAGGGCAATTAATTACTCGGCCATCACCAATAAAAATTGGGAGTGAATCACTCACATTTTTAGAGCGTATACAAGATGATATTTATGGACCAATACACCTTTCATGTGGACCATTTAGATATTTTATGGTTTTGATTGATGCATCAACTAGATAGTCACATGTTTGCTTATTGTCAACTCGTAACCAGGCGTTTACGAGATTAATAGCTCAATTAATTCATTTAAGAGCTTATTTTCTTGATTATCCAATTAAGAAAATACACCTTGATAACGCTGATGAATTCACATCTCAATCTTTTATTGATTATTGTATGTCCATCAAAATTGATGTTGAACATCCTGTAGCATATGTTCATACACAAAATGGATTTGCTGAAACATTAATTAAACATTTGAAATTGATAGCAAGACCATTGTTAATGAGATCAAAACTCCTAAATTTCAACTTGGGGACATGGAATCTTGCATGCAGTAGCACTTATTCGCATCAGACCTATAAGTTATCATGAGTATTACTCTTTACAATTGGTTCATGGTAAAAAACCAAATATTTCCCATCTAAGAACTTTTGGAAGTGCAGTATATATCCCTATTTCTTCTACATAACGCACTAAAATAGGACCTCAAAGAAGGTTGGGAATATATGTTGGATATGAAAGCCCATCTATAATAAAATATCTTGAACCCTTAACAGGTGATTTATTTACAGCTTGTTTTATTGATTGTCATTTTGATGAATTTATTTTTCCACCATTAGGGGGAGAAAATAGATAGCTGGATAAAAGGATCAGTTGGAATGAGATATCTGTATTACATCTTGATCCTCAAACAAAGCAATCTGAACTAGAAGTTCAGAAAATAATTAGTTTGTAAAATTTAGCAAACCAATTGCCAAATGCATTCACTGATCCAAAATGAGTGACTAAGTCACACATACCAGCTGTTAATGCTCCAACAAAGACTGATATCCCTACAGGACAATCTAAAATTGCAAATGAGTCTGAAGCCAAAATAAAACGTGACATACTTGTTGGTTCTAAAGATAAAAATCCTCAGTAAATAAAGAGAATGGTCGAATCGAGGATATAAAGACTCCAGTAGAGTCTCCTGACATAATTAAGGTTTCAAATCTAGAAGATACCAAGGTACCTGAAATTGATAAAAAATAAAGAGATCTCTATAAATTATGTCATGGATGGAATACAATGGAATCAACATGAAGTCGATATTGATGAAATTTTTGCATTCAAAGTAGCTCTTGATATTATAAATGATGATAAGAATCATGAGCCAAAATCTATTAAGGAATGTGCACAAAAAAATGATTGGCCAAAGTGGAAAGATGCAATGCAAGAAGAGTTAAACTCACTTGAAAAATGAAAAGTTTTTGGACCTGTAGTCCAAACACCTGAAGGTGTAAAACCAGTTGGGTACAAATGGGTCTTTATGAGAAAAAGAAATGAAAATAGTGAAATTGTGCAATATAAATCAAGGCTTGTTGCACAAGGTTTCTCACAAAGACCTGGTATTGATTTCGATGAAACATATTCATCAGTGATGGATGTAAGTACTTTTCGATACTTGATTAGTTTGGCAATTCGTGAAAAACTTGATTTACGCCTAATGGATATTGTTGCAGCATATTTATATAGCTCACTTGAAAATGACATCTATATGAAACTCCCTAAAGGATTTAATTTGCCTAAAGCAAAATGACATCTATATAAAACCCCCTGAAGGATTTAATTTGCCTGAAGCAAAATGACATCTATATAAAACTCCTTGAAGGATTTAATTTGCCTGAAGCATACAAGACATATTCTCGAGAAAATTATTCAATTAAATTGAATAAATTCCTTTACGGACTAAAGTAATCTGGGCGTATGTGGTATAATTGTCTCAGTGAATACTTATTGAACGAAGGGTATAAAAATGACCCGATTTGTCTGAGTGTTTTTATGAAAAGATTTAGAAAAGAGTTCGTTATAATTTCTATTTTTGTAAATGATTTAAACATCATCGTAACTCCTGAAGAGCTATCAAAGACTGTAAACTGCTTCAAAAGGGAATTTGAGATGAAAGACTTGGGAAAAACAAAATTTTGTCTTGGATTACAATTAGAATATTTAAAGGAAGGAATTTTAATACACCAAAAGACTTATACAGAAAATGTGCTAAAGCGGTTCTATATAGACAAGTCACACCCATTGAGCAGTCCTATGGTTGTAAGGTCACTCGAAGTGAACAAAGATCCTTTTCGACCTTAAGAGAAAAATGAAGAACTACTTGGTCCTGAAGTACCATATCTCAGTGCAATTGGTGCACTAATGTATCTTGTTAGTCATACATGACCTGATATATCATTTGCTGTCAATTTGTTAGCAAGACATAGTTCTTTTCCCATAAAAGGCATTGGAATGAGATTAAGCACATATTTCGCTACCTTAGAGGTACAATGAACATGAGTTTATTTTTCTTATATGTATCTAAGGCAAACCTAATTGGTTATGCAGAAACAGGGTATTTATCTGATCTTCATAATGGTCGATCACAAACAGGATATTTGTTCACATGTGGTGGTACAACAATTTCATGGAGATCTGTAAAACAAACGAACATAGCAACATCATCTAATCATGCTAAAATTCTAGCATTACATGAAGCAAGTTAAAAATGTGTTTGGTTGAGGTCTATGATTCAACATATTCAAGAAATTTGTGGCTTGCATGCTGAAAAATTACCACCAACAATCTTATGTGAAGATAATGTAGCTTGTATCTTCCAGTTAAAGGAAAGTTATATTAAAGGAGATAGGACAAAGCATATTTCACTAAAATTTTTCGTTACTCATGATCTTATAAAGAATGGTGAAATAAATGTCCAGCAAATCCGATCATGTGAGAACCTAGCAGATATCTTTACAAAATCTTTACCAATCAAAATCTTCGAGCAACTAGTACAGAAGATTGGTCTTCGACGCTTACATAAATGTTTTGATGAGGGGGAGAATTAAATACTTGTAATTTAATTATTTATTTTATCCATGAATTTACTTTGTAAAGAATGTTGTACTCTTTTTCCTTCACTAGGTTGTTATCCCACTGAGTTTTTCCTAGTAAGGTTTTAACGAGGCACATTCTAAAATATGTATATCCAATGAGGAGTATTATGAATATTTTAATAATATTGGATGTCCACATTTAGCCTATAAAATGGGACTCCATGACACGCATAATAAGATACTTCTCATTTCTACTTCAACTTCATTACTCTTTAATTCCCTTTACTCCATCTTCTCTCTTACTTCAACTTTAATTCCCTACTTTCATTTCCCCTACACTTCAAATTCTATTGTTAAGTTATAAGTTTTCATAACAATTTTTAATTTTTAGTTTTAATTGTAAAACAGTTTTTTTATTATTTGTTTTTAAAAGTTTGTAAAAAAATTAAAAATAGAAAAAAATTTATTTGTTATTTTTTAGTGTTTTTTTTATAAAATTTTAAAAATAAAAAAATATGATGATAATTTTATAATTAAAATTAAAAATAGAATGAAAATATCAAATAAAAATACCAAATAAAAATAGAAACCTTTAGCTCTTAACAATGTTTTAAGTTTCTCTTCCAACTTAGGGTTGATTCAGTATGGTTTTTTTAAAGTGTCCCAATTTAGTCTTTTTATGTGTTAAGTTTCATAATTTTAGCTATCTAAATTTAAGTTTTATCTTTAAATTTTGTATATTTTTTATTTTCAAACAAAATAATAATTTTACTAAATTTTTCCAACAAAATTATAAAATGTAATACACAAAAGAATTAAACTGGGAAAATTCTAACACTTAATAACTAAACTCAATCAAACATATATTAAAAGACAAAGTTAAAAGACCCACTCTCACTTAGAGAACCAAACATATATATTTTTTCAAAAATAAACTAAGTTATATCAAATCTATATCAAATGGTCACTAAATAAAAACTAATTAAAATTAATTTGTTTGAATTTATATAATTTTTAACAAATTCCAACAAAACGAACCTAGTCTTTAATTTTAAAGAATTATCAAACTAAAAACACATTAATTTTTAATAAAAAAATTATAAACTCGCCATAAAACACATAAATTTATAAAAATCTAAGGATTGATTTAGTTCAAAATTGATTGAGTTTTAGATGAATTAAAGTCAAATTTAATTAATTAATTAGAATTAGTGTCCGTTTGGTTTTCAGTTGGGGAAACGGAGTTGAGAAAATGGAGAAATTTAAGGGTTGATATTCATCTTTCACGCTGTTCGAGATAATTAAAACTCCGTTTGACCGTAGGATATATTTTTGGGTTGGTAAAAATCTATATCCAAACAGACTTTAAAAGTCAAAGGAATTTAGTTGGTTTGATTAGTTTATAGAATCAATCATGTTTCTGGTTTCTGGTTTCTGCAGAAATTGTGGATCCTCAAATGGTTGAGCAGTTCCCGATACGCCCAAGTTGCGTTATCCAGATTTTATAGTCACACATATCTAGGAAATTCAATTCATCCCACCCCCCTTTCCACGGGGGAGCTGTGCATTCACTGATTTACCACCCAATTTTTCTGTCTTCAATCATTACTACAATTCACTTTTCATACTCACATCATCATGCCCTATCAATCTCTTAAGCATGCATTTTTTTTATAAGGCTTCATAAAACTCATCAATGTCAACACTGCTCATAATGATACAATTTCTTTACTGAAAAAATAGTAGTATCAGGTATTACTAAATTGATATAAAAAATTAATTTTTTAAACCTTTAACAGTATATATAAGTTCGTTCATGTGTCATTAAAAGATTTTAAAATATTCCTAATGTATAATTAAACAATTGAATCATCGATTCAACTAATAAATATTAATCAAATCAGTTAGTTTGGTATACATTAAAATAAATAATATTATCTTTGTCTTTAAATATAAAATTCTTTGAGATTTTTTTTATAAGATCATTTTTTAAAATTTTATATCATTAATTATGTTTAGACTAAAATACTCTTTTTAACGAGTAACTCTTATTAAAGTTTAAAAAGATAATAAATAAATTACATTATTTAAAATATTTATCTCTCATATTATAATTGCCTAACACAAATTAATTTTCTTCATTATTCACTTTACCCTTTTATATGGTGATCCGGTCTGGATACCGGCCCCCAATCTTGTGACGTCAGAATGGCCTCATATAAGGAAAACCGGTGTCCTGGTTCAACTTTACCACACCGGATATCCGATGTCTGGCCGTCCGTCCTCATCTCACGACTGCCCCACTTATTTTCTCTATAACGGATCTTTGTTCATTTTCACAGAACATTTACATAACTGTTGGCTTTTCAGTCACAGCAAGATAAGAGCCCCTAATAACTTATCAGCGAAGATACTGTATGTAGCAAAATATGTCACGTCAATGGCCTCAGAAAGCAAGTGGATGTGTCAGCAGATTATGCGGAAAAGGTGATTATCCTCTCCTCTTCCTAGAGGATCGTACTCTGATAATTGACCTACCCTCCTGACACATTCTGAGTGCTGAGCCACCCTGATTGACATAATGTACACGCTATCAGAGCTAGGGGACCCACCTGTATCCAACGACTCATTTTCTCACGTACAACTATAAATAACTCATTTCAATACACATGCAAGGTATCGTTGTTCTAACTTACACTTTACTACTATATCGCTTGAGCATTCATTGAGTTCTTACACTCTTCTAACTTGAGCGTCGGAGAATCTTCGCAAGTGGCACCACCTTTCGCCCCCTGCAACGCGAAACGTTGGTGTGAAGGATCTCCAGGACAACAAGACCGGCCTCTCCCCACTGAGAGACCAGATTGATACATCGGATACACACTGTTCCGGTGTGCAAACCCTAAAAACACCTATACTCTTATGGCTGGTCCCACACCGGATCCTAGACCCCGGTCCAGACCAGTTCATTGGCACGCCCAGTGGGACCCGTTAGAGTTATTCCTATTTTCGCAGAAGTTTGGTTGTCACGATGGAAGGTGATGGGAGAGATTTCGTTGATGGTCATGTGGAGGATGTGACCCATTAACAGACTGGAAGAAGACTTGTCTTCGAGTCCCCTGTAACTCAAACCCGGAGGATGGTGCAAGTGCAAACGCCTGACCCTCGCGATGAGGTTATCAGGCAACTCAGGGAGGAGTTGATGGAGTTAAAGCGGGAGAGAGGAGGAGCTGGGGACAGGGCAACGTCCCATGCAGAAGAGACTCATCACGCATCAGAGAGGGGCAGGTCTACAGCCCTTCAGTATTCGAAGATCCCCACGTATGAAGAGAGAGAGCAGACTCAAGACTCTGGTGATAGAGTCAGTACCAGGAGAAGGGAGCAGGCGGTGGTGACTTCAGGGACGTACAAGCTCAGTGTCCCTTTCTCAAGAAGGCTGATGAACATCGCCATCCCGAAACATTTGCAAACAACACAGCCACTGTCGATAGGGAAGTATAATGAAGAAACTGATCCAACTAAGCATTTGGATGCTTATGTGTATGAAGCTATGTATTTGGGAGCAGATGAAGATGTTATGTGCAGGATGTTTCCAAGAACGCTAACGGAGGAGGCTCTCAGCTGGTTTAAAAGCTTACCCTCAGGATCTATAGACTCTTGGGAGGAAATGGCCGCTGCGTTTGAAAGCCATTTTGTCATCTCTAGGGATATCCCAAGAACTTCTCACACCCTGGCCCAGATAAGGCAGGGAGAAACTGAAACTCTTAAGGAGTTCTTGAAAAGGTTTTATAAGGAGGCAGCTTTGGTCCCCAACCTCACGGAGGCCATACAACTTCATATTGTGGTGGAAGCTCTTCAGCCTGGCTCAGCCTTTGCCCTATCTTTGGCAAAGAGCCCCCCAACAACCTTCGAGGAGTTTCGAAGGAAAGCTTCCAAGTATGTGGGCATAGAGATGCATCTAGATGCAACTGCAACAAGAATGAAGCCTTCAGCACCCACTCAGCAGCCACGGAGAGAAAAGGAGAGAGTGAGGCCTGAGAAGCATGCCTTTAGAGAAGACTTTGTAAACGCTCGCCCGCATCCACGAGATAGGCGTGTATCATCGTTCGACAACTATGCTCCGTTGAACACCAGGAACTCACAAATCATGAGGGAGGTTGGCTGGCCAACGTTGAACGTCTTTGGTATAAGGAAACCAGCCCCAGTCAAGAGGGGTGGTAACCCACACAAGTATTGCACTTTCCATGAACAGACAGGACACAATACTGATGAGTGCAAGGCATTGAAGAATACGGTGGAAACTCTCATCCGAGAAGGAAAGCTGAAGCAGTATTTGTTCAAGGAGAAATCTGTAGACGAGCTTCAGAGGATGGAAAAAAGGAGTAGAGATCCTGATGACGAAGATGATAATACACGTAACCCAGCAAGGAAGTTCACTGCAGCCAAAAAGTAGAAGGGAGTAGTGATTGCTGGAGATGCCCAACAAAATAACTTGCCCCAGCAGCAGAGACAGGGCAGACGAGAAGTGATTAAGATGATAGCTGGAGGATTTGCGGGAGGAGGAGCATCAATCACAGCACGGAAGAATCACCACAGGATGATCCTGTCTGTCCAGGGCAAACCAAGGGATAACCGCCCCTTCAGGGACGGTATGGCAGCTCCGACGGTGTCATTTATTGACGATGACTTTGGCCCAACAATTCCAGGAGGTGATGATGCAGTAGTTATCGTGGCAGTCATAGCCAACAAGGATGTCAAGAGGATCCTCGTCGACCAGGGAAGTTCTTGTGATGTTATCTTTTATAATTGTTTCAAACGAATGGGTTTCAATGATGCAGATTTACAACCCTACACGCAAGAACTCACAGCGTTTAATGGAGCCAAGCAACCCACCAAGGGGTATCTTGACACCCTGATTTCTTTTGAAGGAGAGCCTGGTGCGAGAACAGTCAAGTCAAGAATCTTGGTGATTGATGTGGAATCCCCATACAACGGTATCATAGGCCGTCCAACACTGAATGCGATGGAAGCAATTGTATCCACTCCTCACCTCTTGATCAAATTCATCGACAAGGATAACGGTGTGTCCTCTCTCCGCGGTGATCAAGAGATGGCTCGATATTGTTATAACCTGAGCCTCAACATGGTTAAGTTGGAAGCATTTAACAAGAAGAGGAAGCTGAATGACGGAGGAACAGCGGCAGGGTCTGTCAGTCTCATTGACCTGGACCCTAGAGCGGAATTGAAGATTGATCCACTCAATCCCTCCAAGCTCACACCGGATGGTGGTTCCAGGGATGTCGTCTTAGGGGATTCCCCAGAGAAGGTCACGCACATCAATGATAAGCTGGAGTTTGCCATGGAGCAACGCTTATTAGCCCTTCTGCAGGAGTTCAAGGATCTTTTCGCATGGACAGCAGCAGACATGCCTGGGATGGACCCTGATTTCTGTTGCCACAAGCTTGCTGTGTACCCTGAAACAAGACCGGTGGCCCAGAAGAAGAGGAGGTCGGGACCAGAGAAGCAGAGGGCAGCTTGTGAGCAGACAGAGGAGTTGTTGAAGGCGGGCTTTATAAGGGAGATACGTTATTCATCTTGGCTTTCTAATGTGGTTATGGTGCAGAAAGCTAATGGCAAATGGAGAATGTGCACAGATTATGTGGATCTTAACCGTTGCTGCCCCAAGGATCCATATCCCCTGCCCAACATTGATCCCATGGTGGATGATTCATCTGGTTACCAGTACCTTAGTTTCATGGATGCTTATTCGGGATATAACCAGATTCCGATGTGGGAGGGAGACCAAGAGAAAACTGCCTTTATCAATGACCGTGGTGTTTTCTGCTACACCGTCATGCCTTTTGGATTGAAGAACACCGACGCTACCTATCAGCGCATGATTAACAAAGTCTTTGAAGGGATGCATACCAGGCTGGTCGAAGTTTATATCGATGATATTATAGCCAAAACGCCCGCTGGAGGAGACCACATTGAAGATCTGCGCCAAGTTTTCACTAGGCTTCGACAGTACAACATGAGGTTAAACCCCTTAAAATGCACCTTTGCCATTCCAGCTGGGAAATTCTTGGGTTTCATGTTGACCCAACGAGGCATCGAAGCCAACCCTGGGAAATGTCAAGCAATCCTGGACATGCAGAGCCCTAAGAGCCTGAGGGAGGTCCAATCGTTGAATGGGAAAGTGGCCACTCTAGCTCGTTTCATGCCCAAGATGGCGCACAGGTCCCTCCCCTTGTATAAGGCGTTGAAGAAACACAAGAGTTTTGAATGGGGAGAGGAGCAAGAACAAGCCTTCCAGCAGCTCAAGGCCGTTCTCTCGAGTCCACCAATACTGGTTAAGCCTGACCCTGGTGAGATTTTGATCCTGTATTTAGCAATCTCTGATGAAGCCCTAGGTGTGGCCTTGGTTAAAGAAACCCCTGAAGGGCAGAGGCCAGTGTACTTTACTAGTAAGACGTTTCAGGGGGGGGGAAGGAAGGTACCAGAAGATTGAGAAAGCTGCTCTAGCAGTCGTATGGGCATCACGACGGTTGAGGCCCTATTTCCACGCGCACCCAGTACTGGTGAGAACGGATTTGCCTCTCCGTTCAGTGCTTAGCAAGCCCGACCTCGCCGGGAGAATGATAAAATGGTCTATCGAGCTGTCTGAATTCGAAATTTTGTATGAGCCTCGAGGAGCCATCAAGGCACAAGTGTTGGCTGATTTTGTTGTGGAGATGACTGGGGCGGACCCTGCCACCCCTCGAGCGCATTGGACCATTTACGTTGATGGATCGTCGAACAGCAAAGGTTGTGGAGCAGGTGTCGTGGTAGAAAGTGATGATGGTGTGCACCTAGAAATTTCCCTCGGATTCAATTTCAAGACCTCCAACAACCAGGCTGAATACGAAGCATGCTTGGCCGGTCTCCGTGCGACGATTGACATCGGACCATCAGCAGTCACACTGTGCAGTGATTCTCAATTGGTGATTTCGCAGATCCAGGGGGAGTACCAAGCGATGGAGCCGCAACTTCAATTGTACTTGAATTGTGTTAATGAGTTGAAGGGAAGATTTGAAGTTTTAGAGTTCAAACATGTGCCCAGAGAGGAAAACACCAGAGCGGACATCTTGTCAAGACTTGCAAGTACAAAGCAGCCCGGTAGCACAACAACGGTGGTTCAAAGCACTTTGACGTCACCTAGCATACCTCTGTACCCTTCTCTGAACGCTATCATGGTGAGCTATCCATATGAGGATTCCTGGGTCATCCCCTATATTCGCTATCTGGCTGATGGTCAACTGCCCACTGATGAGAAGGAGAGGAGACGAGTGAAGAGGGAGCTGCCATATTTTACTATGGTTGATGGTGTTCTCTACAAAAGGGGATTCTCTGTCCCATATCTTTTGTGTCTGAGAGAGGATCAGGTTCAAGCGGTTTTGGAGGAAGTGCACGAGGGGCAATGTGGGCACCATGCTGGGGGCCGAAGCTTAATGAGGAAGGTCCTCAGGGCTGGATATTGGTGGCCCACTGTGAAGCAGGATTCTGTAGATTTTGTTAGAAAGTGTGATGCTTGTCAAAAATTTTCCAACTCCACCATATACCGGCCCAAGAGCTGTCCTCATCTGTTGTACCTTGACCGTTCTATCAGTGGGGCCTTGATATTTTGGGTCCATTCCCCACTGCGCCAGGAGGTATCAAATATTTGATTGTGGGGGTAGACTACTTCACCAAATGGATCGAAGCTGAGCCCGTAGTGCACATTACTTCTGCGCGAACAAGACGTTTCGTGTATGAAAATATCATAGCTCGATTCGGGGTGCCAGGGCGGATTGTGACTGACAACGGTACCCAGTTTACAGACAAAAAGTTCACAGATTTGCTGGAAGGACTGGGGATAATTCAGATATTTTCGTCTGTTGAACACCCCCAAACCAGTGGACAAGTGGAGGTAGCCAACCGAGAAGTGCTAAAGGGGTTGAAGAAGCGTCTGGGAGAAGCAAAGGGAGGATGGACAGACCAGCTATGTCATGTTTTATGGGCATACCGCACCACGCCTCATTCTTCAACTAACGAATCCCCATACCGGTTGACGTACGGGGTTGAGGCCATGATCCCGGTGGAGCTACAAACAAGATCGGCTCGTGTGGAGTATTTTTCAGCTGAAGATAACAACGCCAATTTGGCATCAGAACTGGACGTCCTCCAGGAGTTAAGGGAAAAGGCTTTCGTCAGAGATCAGGCTATAAAAGCAAAGGCAGCACTCTGGTATAATAAACATGTCCAGTACAGAGCTTTCAACACCGGAGATCTTGTTTTGAGAAAGGCCAGTGTGGGGAGTAAATTCGCTCATCAAGGAAAGCTAGCACCGACGTGGGAAGGTCCTTATAGAGTTTCTGAAGTGACCGGAAAAGGGTCATACCAGTTGGAAGAACTTGATGGAACTCCAATCCGCAACAAATGGAACACTCAGAACTTACGTGCTTATTACAGCTAGTTGGTAAGACGGCGTGTACTCTTTTTCCTTACTTGAGTTTTTTCCCTTTGGGTTTTCTCAAGAAGGTTTTAACGAGGCATGACCCCAACTACGCTCTTCATGTAATGTGCTTTCAATTTTAATGAGAATACATTTTAACCGCCCTATCATTCTCACTTTTCTTATGTGTTGTGATTTATAGCCGTAGTTTAAGACGCATACACCTCAGGACGGATGAACTCAACTACCAATTCTGTAGTTGATGATGTAACTCCTCGAGGGACTGATGAAGACCCCTCAGGACGGATGATCTCAATCACACATCGTGTGTTTTGACGATGTAACTCCTTGAGGTGGAATGGGTTGTAGGGCTGGTCCTTTTTCAAGGCCACAAACCGAACCCCATTCGAAGACACATGGGTTGTAGGGCTGGTCCTTTTTCAAGGCCACAAACCGAACCCCATTCGAAGACACATGGGTTGTAGGGCTGGTTCTTTTTCAAGGCCACAAACCGAACCCCATTCGAAGACACATGGGTTGTAGGGCTGGTCCTTTTTCAAGGCCACAAATCGAACCCCATTCGAAGACACATGGGTTGTAGGGCTGGTCCTTTTTCAAGGCCACAAACCGAACCCCATTCGAAGATACATGGGTTGTAGGGCTGGTCCTTTTTCAAGGCCACAAACCGAACCCCATTCGAAGACACATGGGTTGTAGGGCTGGTCCTTTTTCAAGGCCACAAACTGAACCCCATTCGAAGACACATGGGTTGTAGGGTTGGTCCTTTTTCAAGGCCACAAACCGAACCCCATTTGAAGACAACATGGGTTGTAGGGCTGGTCCTTCCTCAAGGCCACAAACCGAACCCCATGCGAAGGCTTGGGCGCAGTAGGCCGGTTCATACAGAAAACCACGCTGAACCCCGAGTAACGGGTGCAGTAGGTTCAGGATTAGCCCTGATCCGAACCCCGTGTTGAAGGCTTGGATTGTAGGATTGCACCGAACTCCAAGTACGGTTAGTAGGATCGAACCGAACACCGTGTGAAGACTTGAGGTGTAGGACCAAACCGAACCTCAAAAGAAAGGCGTAAAGTTTACCCTTGTCAAAGCTATACCAAAATTCAAAGGCAATGTCCGTCCTCAATTGTGGAATATCCACCCCAGAGCGGTTGAACGCTAACGTACTCACTCTACATCTTCGAGGACAGATAAGCATTTCTATCTTTTTAAGAAGTTAAAAGGTAATTCTTGAGATAAAATTTCCCTTCCCAATGTACTTACACTTGGGGACAGGGCATGCTTTAACTTAATTGACGCTTCTTTGTTTCAATTTGTTATCTTAATCCGGTGTGATAAGTACGCTTTAAGCAGCTAGATAACCACACAGAACGGATTCGTAAAACATTGAAAACAATAAAGTGTTTTGTATAGCACTAAGTTATTCAACAATCATACATTCGACGCAAGCAGTTGAAGAGAAGCAACAGTGAATTTTATTTCCAAAATAAGAAATTATTCAGGTTACAAAGTAGTTAAAGCTTGAGCTGATCCCAGTACACAGCTATGAATAAAGCTTAAATTAAGGGGCCGGTGCCTGATCCTCCGCAGTGGGCACTCCTGTCTTCTCCATCTTGTCCTCTGCTCCAGTTTGGGCACCTTCCTGCGTTTCAGCTCCAGAGGCAGCGGTGGACGTTGTCGGCTCCATACTTTGACCTTCGGGAAGGGGTGGCAGTTCGTACAGAGATGCACGGGGTTCATGGTGCGAGCCGTCCTTATGTACTTCGACAAGTTTTCCCCCATGGAATTCGAAGAACGGATCCAATCCGTACAAATTCAGCTGCACTCCAGGGTTACGATAATAAACTTGACGAAGGGCCAGGCCGAAGGATTCATACGCCACATTTTTGCATATCTTCAAGGCTTTGGCAGCCTTGGCCTTCGCAGCAGCTAATCTTCTTTGAACCTTGGCAAAATCCTCTTCTGAAGGCCCAGCACTCGCACCACCCTTCTTGAGTTCATCAATTTGGGCTTGCATCTCCTTCCGAAGGTTCTTCCACTCCCCAAGATCTTTGTTGCGACCGTCCTCCATAATTTTGAGATCGTCAGCAAGCTTAGCCGATCTCTTCTTCTCCAGTTGTAATTCTTCTTCAAGGAGAGGTATGGATTTGTTCTGTTTCTGGAGGTCAGCAACTTCCCGCTCTAGAGCCTTGTTTGCAAAATGAACTTGGCTTGCCTCCTCAGTTTTCCTCTGGAGCGTCTCCTTGGTTTTCTTCAATTCTGACTCCACGCCCCTATGAACTTCAGCTTGCTTGGTCGCCCATGTCTCCTTCACCGCGAGTTCGGCTTCAAGCTTTTCAACCTGATCCATGTAATCTGCCTTCTCGCTCAGGGAATCAAGGAGGCCGGACAGTTCATCCAGCTGCCAACGCCCGGCCTTACAAGCACCTCGGACCCCAGCAACGTCGAGGGAGGGGCGGAGGCAATACCTTGCCTTTGGAAGAGTGGGAGGCATGGACCCCTGAAACCATAAATAAGGAGAAAGGAAGGAGTCACACGGAGGATCAAACGCCGGAGGAGGACCATTCCCAGAGTCCGGTTTTGAAGCATTCTGTGAAGAAGGGGCAGAGGATTCAGGAACGGGTTTCTTTCCCTTGTCCTTCTTCAACCCAGTTTCTTCGACCGTCTTCTGACGTTTCTTCACAGGGTCATCAGAGGAGGGCTTTTCTTGATCTGCCTTTTTTACAAGATGCCTCTTTTTCCTCTTCTTCTCTGGGACGGCCTCCTCGTCGCCCGCTCCGGTGGCCTCAGTTGGTTCTTCTGTTTCCTCCTCATCAAAGAGAGGAACCTCATCACCTACTGCAGAGGTCAGGGGAATGAGGGGAGTTTTGGTGGCGTTCCTCTTCGCCTGGATCTCATTCTCCTCAGAGGAGGAATCATCGTCAGCCATCATGGTCCTTAACGACAACATCTCTGGGCAGGCTCTTTCGATTTGTTCTGCAAAACAAGAAAGGTTGAGTTAGCACATAAGAAGAAAAAATAATCAGAGCGGAATAATTATACAACACAGATAGAGTAAGAGCGGATATTACGGAGGTAGGTGTTTCAGATGTCGTCCTCGGCCAAGAGGAGCCTGTTGGAAAATCTTTTGAGGGTCTTCAAGGCCGTCTGCATGGCGCTCAAGACCTCAACAGAGTGAGAGGAGAGTTCACTCTCATCTATGTAATAAGCACGGCTCATAAGGAGAAAATGCTCGTGCGTCCAGCTAAGAGGGAACTTGGTAAATCCCTCCTTGTTTCGGCAGAAGACCGGCTTATTTGGTTGAATACGGACCCGCGTGTAGTAGTGCTTGAAGGAGCGTCCATCCACCTTAGCGGATTCCGTATAAGATTTGAAATTTATCACCCTTGAGTCACTACGGAGAGTAATGAACCCAAGGCCGCCCTTCTTATTAGCACCGCGGACCACTTGGCAATAGTGAAACAGTTTGGCCATAGTGGCAGAGAAGTTGAAATGCTCCCCCAGAACCTCCAGAGCCCGGACTAGACCCCAACCGTTGGGATGCAGTTGTGTGGGGGCGCAGTCTAGGAAACACAGGACGGCCATCTGGAATTCCGTCATGGGGAAGCGTACTCCCAACTTCAAGAAGACGAAGTCGTACATGTAGACCGACCTCTCATCAGGGACGCTGTGGCATACTCTCTCAGAGGGACGTGGTGCCAGAACAGCGTATCGCGCCTTGTACTTTTTGTCTGAATATATTTTACAGCGGAAAGAGACCGTGCATTCCTCCTCACTCGCATGGTGCGAAGGGATCTCTAGGAATTCCTCCTCCACCCAGCAGTAGGGTTTCTCCCTGTTGAGCTTTTCCCAGTCAAGCCGGTGTGCCACAACGTTGACACACCCTTTAGCAGAGCGGAGAACTGGTGTTTTTCCACGTCCTGGAAGGTCCATAGTTGTGCAGGCACGGTGGAACGCGTACGTACTATGGTAAAAAGCAACATCGTCAGAGAGGTAACCTTTAACACTTGACCCTTCATCAGAGCGGCTGGTAGCCCTCGAGTCAAGGGGAACCTCAGAGCGACGTTGGGAAGAGGACACTCGTGAGGAAGAAGCTTCAGCTCTCTCTGAGCGACGAGGCCCAGCCACAGGAGGATTCGCTGGAATCCTCCCACCATGGTGGCTAAGGGGGGCACGAGAGCCAAAACTCCCCCTGTTTGAAGGACCAGCGTGGCCTGCTCTAGGGCGCATGGTGGAAATAGAATAAACAAAAATTGCAAGGAGTTGAAGGAAAGGGAGGTTACCTAAAGGAAGAAGATCTTTGAGAAGTTTGAAGACGACAGAGAAATTTCCAAGAAATTTGAGCAGAGGTTCACTAAGCTTGAAAAAAAGAGTGGATTCCAAAATCTGCTAAGAGTCCCTTTTATAGGTAACGAAGAGGCATAGTGTTTCGTCGAAGGTCACAGGGCTTGCATCAAAACGCAACCTCTTTCAAATTGAAACGACTCCGTCGTTTCGTCACGTACGAGCGCGAAAATGATAACGTTTCAGTAAACATTTTGGCAAAATGGGCCCCTCTTTTCAGTTTGAATCCAGGCCCAATAAGCCTAATCGACGGTTACACTCTTGGGTAATGATGGCTCGTGCGTAAAAAACGCATTTACTGTCCAATCATGCCATGTGCATTTAATGCCTTCAACCACTTTTCGAATACCAAGGGTTTCGATTCTCAAAGACCCTTGGGATTTCAATCATTTATTTTATGCTATCTGAATCCGTTGTACGCAACGCGAGAAGAGCGGTCACTCGTTTATTAGAGCAGACGCCACAGAGCTTCCAGAGACCTCCCAGAATGTACCACCGGCATCCAAACTTCTCTAGAGTTGTGTAGCTCATATGAGCAACTTAACAGTCCCTCATACAAGCTAGGGGATAGATGATCCGGTCTGGATACCGGCCCCCAATCTTGTGACGTCAGAATGGCCTCATATAAGGAAAACCGGTGTCCTGGTTCAACTTTACCACACCGGATATCCGATGTCTGGCCGTCCGTCCTCATCTCACGACTGCCCCACTTATTTTCTCTATAACGGATCTTTGTTCATTTTCACAGAACATTTACATAACTGTTGGCTTTTCAGTCACAACAAGATAAGAGCCCCTAATAACTTATCAGCGAAGATACTGTATGTAGCAAAATATGTCACGTCAATGGCCTCAGAAAGCAAGTGGATGTGTCAGCAGATTATGCGGAAAAGGTGATTATCCTCTCCTCTTCCTAGAGGATCGTACTCTGATAATTGACCTACCCTCCTGACACATTCTGAGTGCTGAGCCACCCTGATTGACATAATGTACATGCTATCAGAGCTAGGGGATCCACCTGTATCCAACGACTCATTTTCTCACGTACAACTATAAATAGCTCATTTCAATACACATGCAAGGTATCGTTGTTCTAACTTACACTTTACTACTATATCGCTTGAGCATTCACTGAGTTCTTACACTCTTCTAACTTGAGCGTCGGAGAATCTTCACAGGTGGCACCACCTTTCGCCCCCTGCAACGCGAAACGTTGGTGTGAAGGATCTCCAGGACAACAAGACCGGCCTCTCCCCACTGAGAGACCGGATTGATACATCGGATACACACTGTTCCGGTGTGCAAACCCTAAAAACACCTATACTCTTATGGCTGGTCCCACACCGGATCCTAGACCCCGGTCCAGACCAGTTCATATGGAATACAAGCAATTAATTATGATGGAGAGAGAATTAGTGAGGAGAGAGAATGAATGTGAAGAAAAAATTGTATTCTCAAATATCTTAAGGGTAATTTTGAAAAATTACCTATAATTTTATACAAAGTTAATGATTTTAACTAAATTAACCAACTTTCTTAATACATGTGAATTAGGCAAAATGGTCTTATATTAGCAACAGAGATAATATATATACATATGACTTATCAATTATGTAAATTAATTTTTCCTTTTTTCAAATGAATCATATATATATATATATATGTCTTAAAAATTGAAATATTCATACTTCATATATATCAAGAGTTATGATATCAATGGTTGATTAAAGTTTCATATCTAAGTTCTTTGATAATAACCATAATAGAAAAACATAATTAAGAATATAAGTCTTTAGTTTCATATCCAAGTTATTAAAACAATCATAACCAGACGTAATTATTCCCAAATAGTCTAAGTTGTGAGAAAATATAAACTATCAAATTGTCATTTTATCTTTAAGATTTCTAACTTGTTTTAGCATGTGAATGCATTAGTTTTATATTGTAATGGACTAGTATCTTATGCTTAATTCAGGAAAATTGGAAAAGATAGTTTTGGGTTAAACTAATGGATAATTGGAGTAAAAAGTACAACATAAGAATGAAAAGTAAGCACGACCCATGGTTGGTTAAGCATGGTCATGCATGAGCATGAAGATTCTTGGAGGATGAAGTAACAACAACTTAATCTTGGCTAAGCATGGACATGCATAAATGCAAGATAGAATGTCCATGTCTGGGTAAGAACGACTGTACATGGATATGTTAATTCATATATCTAATGCAAGTATGACTGACTATGAGTGGAAATAGGATAGATCTAGCTAGGCTTTACGAGGTTTGCCCTGCTTCTTAATATCAAAGGCCCGAGCCTTGTTTGCTTACTGATATAGGTCAAATTACGAAGCTTGACCTAGCCTTTTTGAAAGCCTAGTTTAGTCTAAATGTCTATTTGTAATAACAGCTATTGAATAAATCTATAAACATATATCTAATAAATTAATAGAAATTTTAATCTTAGATATTATAAGACATTAAGTTTAAGCATTTACATATAATTATACATACTCTCTCCGTTTCTATTTAAGTGTCAACCTAAAGACAAAATTTATTTCTATTTAATTATCTATTTAAAATTTTAAGAAAATATTGATTGTCTATTTAGAAACTTAAGAGAGTACTAATTGTTGTTATTCTAATAATACCTTTATTGCATAACAACAAAAATCCCAAGTTACAAACTGAACAAATTCATCTCTAAAACTAAAAATTTCATCACTAATTAGGTCAATGATGAATTTTGTTAAATATATATTCTTGTTGCTAAACATAGGGTCACTAAACGATTTAGCAATGACAAATCAAAATCCACGACAAATAGCCAAAAAATAAATATGTAATAGATATAATCGCATCTATCATTGATCTTTTCACCCACATATCACCTTTTTTCAAAAGTCATGTGTTTAGTGATTGGTGTTTCTGTGACAAAACTCAATGCTACTGTTTATACCAAATACTATTAGTGACAGACATGTACCCATCACTAAAGTTTTAGGCTCCCAGATTGTTGCTAACTTGGTGACAAATGTTTGCCTAGCGGTGATGACTTATGACACATTAGTGCGACAAGTTGGTATCGTCACTAAATGTGACACCTTCTTGCCAATCTTGTTGCTAATGCGTAATAGGTCATCACATTAACGACAAGCTATTTTTGTTGCTAATGTAATTTAAATTTAAATTTAAATTTAAATTCTTTTTGGGTTTAGACATTTTAATAGAAGCCTAAAACTATTAAAACACCTAATAGCAACAATTATAATAATTTCACTAATTCATTCATTCAATATTCACGAATTAAATTACTATCATAAGGCTAGGTTATTGATAAAATTAATAATTAAACTAATCAAGACTTTATATATAAAACAAAAATAATATTTACACATTAACGTGTACAATTTGCTAAATCAAAAAATAATGTCAAGAAAAGGATGGGGAGTAAGGCTATTGGTGGTTCTGATCTTGGTCTAAAGAAGAATCATTCAGCTATTAGGAGGGGATAGGAAGATAATGGCATGCCTATGTGTGCCATGAGATGTGCAAACATATTCTCATGCTTTTGTAAAGCATCCTTCGTGATCTCTTGCTTCTCGTAGAGAGCTACATGTGTCTCACGGAGAGATGTAATCTTGACGGTCTTCTCAGCTAGCTCCTTATTCAAGTCTGAAATAACCTGAACATAGTTTGGTGTTGAAGTAGAGGAGTCAGGGTGCTGGAAAGACAAGGCAGGCTCCTTGGCAAGGTGTTCAAGACCAAACACATTCCTTTTCTCGTTCTTGCCAAACCTCCATGTAAAGAGCGTCGTCGTCAGCGGAAGAAAAGGTCGGTGCCTCTCCGCCCACCTTGTGCAATGAGCTCTATCTCACACTTAGTCTTCTTACTTGGTAGACCACTTTCATAGTTGAAAATTGAAAATATTATTTAATTGTAATTAAGGTTTTGAATGTAATAATAATTTAGCCTATAGTAAGAACCTATAACTAGTGATTCACCTATATTGGTTGGCCTTGTTTTTCTTTGTTCTCTTATATGCTTTCTCATCAAGTACAAACAATGATTATATATGTATTTTGTAACTTTTTATTCTTTCCCCATAATCTCACTTACTTCCTCTAATTTCCCGAAACATTAAATTAATGCAATGCCTTGTGCATGAGAACCAATATAAACTCAGCTTCTAACAACCTGCCAATAACAACATAATTGCCAACATTAGCATTTTCAAGTCCAACAAATAATACAACCTCCAATTTTTTAAGCAGTAAATTAGATAGTGAAAAGATTAAAATTTCTCAGAGAAATAAGAAATGAAACCTAGAAAATAGGAAATTTAATTATGAATACAAGGATATTTTCAGTTTGACTTAAAACAGAAATAAACGATAATGGAATGTAGAATAGAATAATAGAATAAAATAAAAATCTGCTACAGTAAAATGCTACAGTGAAATGCTACAGTAAACATCACATGAAAAATGTTGAAGAATGTAGAGAATTCGTGAGAATTCTCCAACTTTCCACCGCCTCATGTCAATTTCGAGATGCTACAGTGATTTGCTACAGTGATTTGCTACATTGATTTGCTACAATAATTTGCTACAGTAATTTGCTACAGTAACCGACATTGAAAGCCTATAAATAGAGCCTCAACCTCCCACATTTCCTCAGACCAAAAACCTCACTGATCCTATAACCTTTCATCTCCCTCTTCAAGCTCTCAAAACCTTCTTTCTTTAATTTTCGCATAAGGAGAAATTACGCAAACTTGAAGATTTGAAGAAATACAAAGGAGTTTAGCATAAGGAAAGTTTAACGATCTTCACTTGAGGTAAGAAAGAGGGGATAGGATATTAAATACATAGAAATTAAGTTAGAATTACTTGTTTAATTGTTTAGAAACTCATTTAGTTAGATTTTAATTTAATTTGAATTAAATTGTGAAATTGATGGTTTGGAATATGATATTAAACAATTACTATAATATGAAAAATGTGTTTCCATATTCCTTGAAATATGAAATATTATGGAAAATATGTTTTCATATGTTTGAAATATGATATGAATATTATGGGAAATGTGTTTCCGTATGATTGAATTATGATATAAATAATATGGAAAATGTGTTTCCATATTCTTGAGTTATAAATAAAGTATGCTTAATTGATTGTTATAATAATTTTATTGTTAAAATTAGTTATAAAAGAATTTGATAATGTAATGCATTCATGCATCATATGCATTGGCCGTTCAAAGAATCCGCAGAGGGGTTCTTTGAGGGGGTTCCCGGTGGGGGAATGCGCTCTGTTGAGCACAGACCTCTGCGGTGGTTTTATACCACGGCCGTCTTAAGGGCTAAGCAGTGTGTCCTTAAGGGGGGTCCCGCAACACTTGTTATTGATATTATGATATTGTTATCCGATGTTGGTGTTGCATTATGGGGCGCGGTATCGGTTGGATATCCGTAAAAATGTTATTGTTGGAAATCACTGCAGATGTTCCCACCAGAATGGATCCATCATGCATTTTCATTAAAAAGAGCAGAATATAATAATATCAGTATAAAACAAAATACTTGTTTGGCATTTGCATCGCATAGCATCCTACTTGTGATTGTGTTTGTTCTGATTTAATTTCTATTTATTTGATATTTTATCTCACTCTTTCTATTACTTGTGGCAACCCTTTAGTGGTTAACCAGGAGGACATGTGACAAAGTGGATGTTGCTGAATATGGATGAATTATGAAGGTTTTTGATGATGATGCTTGCTTGCATGACTACTGATCTGTCCTGAACCGGGGTCAAGAGATCCGGACTCAGACCAGTCACAAATAGTATGTAAATACCGTATAGAAGACCGGATGTATATGTATCCGATGTAGGTATCCGTTGTCCTTGAGTGAGGAGAGCGGATTAGGCGTTCTGGAGATCCTTCACACCGACCTAACGCGTTGAAGTGGGCGAATGGTGGTGTCACCTGCAAAGATTCTCCGACGCTCAAGTCAGTGATTATATTCCAAGTAAGGAATGTATTCAGAGAGTAATCAGTCGTAAAAATGAGCTGAAGATCCCCCACTTCAATCATGAAGTGAGTTCATATACCTGATTGGCTCGATTAACGAGGATTCGTTGGTGGGGAACCACCAACTCCCATTAGCATTATTATATTGCGCACTTACCTGCATGATTGGGTCAAGTGGCTATTTTATATTGAGCATAGAGAATGTAGACTAGGATTAGGGAACAAGTTGACCATTCCCGTGAGCAGAATTTGGCTCGTAGTGCAGGGAATTATTGATCGATCCCTGTAGCAACAATCCTTGTCTTTTGCATAATGACGTGTGTACTATCCGATGTCATGGTGTTATCCTGAACAACCGGTATAGGGAGAACGCTTGATACGGAATTACAGTCCGGATGTATACCGATGACACCGGTTACACGTAGATGTCTTATCAAAGATGTTGAAATATGTATAGCAGATCGGATACCGGTATTGAGACCGGATCATATGTCCCCTAGCTTGTGTGAGGGACCGAATGGTTGTTCACATAAGCTACTCAACCTGCGAGAGGTCTTAATATTGGTGAGCTTACGTGTGTAACAGTTCCTTAGCATCTGTTGTCATTCGTAAAGAACCGTTCTAAAATTAATAGATCCGACCTGTCGATGCAGCCACAACGGATTCAGACAAAGATTCGTTGTACGAGAATTTCAAGAGTTTATTGGAATTGAAAGCTCTTGAAGTTCGTGTAACGGCTGTAAAGCGTGAATTGCGTTACATGATTGGACATTAATGCTTTTAATCACGTGGGCAAGCAATTATTGCGTCTGAGATGAAAGTCTCATTAACCGTCGTTTTGGGCTTAATGGGCCTGAAGTTTTCGAAACTTTTGGGCCTAGTGGATAGCCCTTCGCTGAGTCGCTATCGTTTTGGCGCCCAAGAATTTGGAACGGTTGTGTCGTTTCGCTTGTGAACGAATGCGTTTTATCGAGCACGACACAACTTCAAGAGGGGGTAACCGAACCTCTTCGTTTCCTATAAAAGGAATACTTAGTGGATTCTGGGTTCCACTCGCTTTTGTTTACTTAACAAAACTCTGCAGAAATATTGCAAGGAAGTTTGTTGCCTGCACTGCGAGGGTTTCTTCGTTCCTCAAATTCATCACTGTCATCTAAGGTAACTATCTCTTCCTTGTCGCTCTAGTTTTGCTTTGGTTTGCTACTCTTAGTTATAGAAAGTAGGCTTCATCTAGGGGGGAATCAGTTTCCCGCAACCCTAATAGTCGTGGGGAAGAATCCTTGTAATTCTTCCTAAGACTGAATCGCGTCGCTCAGAAAGGGGATCTTACTCACTGTGGGAAGTGACCTTTCCCTTCTCAGAGTCGCCCTCTGATTGTAATTGCTTTTAAAATGCAGTGAGTAATGATTGCAACTTTCTGACGACATTTTATTTCTTATCGTAGATTAAGGAGTTCGATTTAGAAAATCCAAATGGCCACTGGAGAGGGAACCTCTGGAAATAGCGCTATTTCGAGGACAACTGAAGGTCTCTATAGCGTAGTTACTTTGAGGCTGAATTGGGAGGAGGTTCAGGCTAAATGGCCTTTCTGTTGGGTGTCCAGAGAGTTTAAGGACTTGGCCTCTTGTCATGCGGATGAGGAGGGATCCCAGATTCAACCGAGGTTCACGCTGAGTACGGATGAAGAGACGAAAAAGTGGTATAGGGTTTACGCACCACTTCCGACAGAGCGGATATGCCATGTCGTCCCTAATGACCGCTCTGTATATATGTATGACTTTATTTTTCATTATCTGGGAGTTCGTTTCCCTCTAACCGAACTCCAGATGGGCGTCTTGAAGTTTCTGAACTGTGCACCTTCCCAACTTCATCCCAACGGTTGGGGCCTCGTCCGAGCTTTGGAGGTCTTGGGTGAACATTTTAATTTCACACCAACTGTAGCGATGCTGTTCTATTACACCCAAGTAGTTCGAAGGGCAAATAAGCAGGGTGGAGTTGGTCTGGTGACCCTTCGGACTCTCTGTTCCTTTGTGAACTTTGAGTCTTATACGGATTCTGCCAAGGTCGATGGGAAGTCCTTCAAGACTTATTTCACTCGCATATCCATCAAGAAGGGCAAACCAATATTTTGGAAGGATGAAGAGGGCGTCGACAAATTTCCCTTGAGTTGGACACACAAACACTTTCTCTTGAGCTCCCACGCGTACTACACTGATCAATCCGATCTGTCTCGTGATACGTCGAGAGTGTTGTTCGCACTTGAATCACACACTACACGTCGTCACGTCTTTTCGTGTAGGCGTTTGCTAAGTAGCTCAAGCGGAGTCCGGGAGGAATATTTGCGTATTTCTCGTTTTGTTTCACCCTTTCTCCTTTACCAAATATATATAAAATATTTATAGTTGCTAACATCTTGTGTTTGTTCATGTAGGTGAAATAGAACAAGAAACTCCTGAGATGGACAAGTTAAAGAAATTCAAGGCGGCGGGTAAGTCCGTTGCCCATGAAAATGAAGTGAAGCCCAGGCCCTCAACCAAGGATCGTCCTGAGTTAATAATACTGACCTCGGATGCTGAAGGGGACGTTCCGTTGGTTGAGGGCGGTTCCTCTGCCGCTGATGTAGCCACGGGTCATCCTCAAGTTTTTGAGAGGAGAAGAAAAATTAAGAATGACTCAGTAGAAGGCCCGTCCAAAAAGCGCAGAACTCCGGAGGATAAGCCTGTTGAAACCTCGGAAGTAGCAGCTGCTACCTCTGGAGGTAAAGGGATTACTGCCGGGGTTTCTGGGGCGAAGCCGACCTCTTACCCAACCAATTCGTTTCTCACCCCCTTCCTCTCCTATGAGGGTTCTACTCCAGCCACTCTTCCACCACCGATGTACAAACTCCGGCCTACGCTCAGTGCTAAAGAAATTAAAGGAGCGTGTGAGGCCAAAAGGTGGCAGTTAGCCGAACTCGCTGGAATGCTTTCCTCAGTCAGCGAGTTAGCTGACAACGTCGATAAGGTTGAAGAGTTGAGTGACAAATTAGAAGAGCTCAACCTTTCCTCGGAAAAAGATAAAGCCTCCATGAAGTTAATGGAAGATCGTCTCACCAAATATAAGGAGTTCGGAGAGATGATGACTAAAGAGAATCTCAAGCTCAAAGGCGACCTCAAAGGCTTGGAAGGCAAAGTGGCAGAGAAGGAGGAAGAACTCCGTAGCAGCCAGGATAAAAATAAAGTTGCTGCTGAGGAGTGGTCTCAAAGGGAGAAGAAGCTCCTTCTTGAGATAGAGGGACTGAAGGCTGAGAAAGCGAAGTCCGGAGGATCGAGTGAGGAGCTGTCAAAGTTGCGAGAAGAATTGGCTACGGTGAAAGCTGATAAGGAAGAAGCCATTGACATATGCAACCGGGCTGTTGAAGAAGCCTTCGGCCTGGCCATACGCCAAATCTTCTATCGTAACCCCACTGCGAAACTTAGCCTCTATGGAATAGATCCGTTCTATGAATTCCATGGGGGAAAGTTAGTCGCAGTGGTTGATGATAGCCACGAAGATCCTCCGATGTCCCTGTATGGTTTGCCCCCTCTTCCCGAGGGTCACACTATGGGGTCGGACTTCGTTCTTCCTGTGTCCGAGGTTCCTTCTTCTGAAGAAAGGGCTGAGGCTCCTGGAGGGGAGACTCCTGTGGAGGTTCCTAAGGGAGGTGCACAAGAGCCTGGTGCTGAGGAGGCACAGAAAACTGAAGAGCAGATTCCTCCTCCGTAGTTTTCTTTTTCATTTACATGTATAGTTGTGTACCGGGATCAACTCCGGATTTTGAACTATTGTGTACAGCCTTGTTTTTAATGAATGAATTCCATTTAAGGCATTTGTCTTCATCGTTTCATGCATATATAAATCGTTGCTAATCCGTTCTGTATAATTAATCTTAAGGTCAGATTGAAATAACTGCCTCAGAAGATTAAACAATAGATAAATTTAGAACGGCGAAATATATACATGTCCCCAAGTATGTGTTAAGAAAAAGGTGCCTGTCTTTGGGGCATGATCCTTAATTCTCTTAATTCTCTTAGGGAAAGATGGGTCGATCCGCTGTTCAGTAGAGTAATGTAACAGGACGGATGACTGTATTTTATTCATGTTATTCTCATTGGAGAAAACTATGTCGTTCATTGTAAGAGTATTGTTCCAAATTTGGGGAACTGCAAAGGTGTAAGGAAGTGGTGCTTGAGTCCTCCATCATAAGGATGATGATGGGAGTTTTTCTACGCCAGGAGTTACGTCATTATATCACAGAATAGGTGATAAAGAGTATCCGTCCTGGAAGAATACCACTTGAAAGTGAAAGTGCGGACTGACTTTCAGAATTTTCCGTCATAGGAATGATTATATGAATTGATCATGCCAGGTGTTTTGTCGTCAAATCACTTCATAAGTGATTGAGATCATCCGTCTTGGGGATGTGTACAGCACCAGAAGTTATATCGTCAGATCACATAATAGGTGATTGAGATCATCCGTCCTTGAGGTTTGTATGGCGCCAGGAGTTACATCGTCATATCACAGAATAGGTGATTGAGATCATTCGTCCTGGGCAGGTATACCATGTCAAGGAGTTACATCGTCATATCACGTAATGGGTGATTGAGATTATCCGTTCTGGAAAAGTACACAACACCAAGAGTTACATCGTCAAATCACAGATTAAGTGATTTAGATAATCCATCCTGGAGACATATTTCAATCGTAGGAGTACGGATTGAGTGAATACTTCTCAGAATGATGATGAGAATTGTTCTTACCAGGAGTTACATCGTCGAATCACTTTATAGGTGATTTAGATAATCCGTCCTGGAATGATTATTGGAGTTCTTCGTACCAAGAGTTACATCATCGAATCACAGAATAGGTGATTGAGATCATCCGTCCTGGTGAATTTTTTCCAATCATGGGAGTGTTTTTCTTCGTACCAGGAGTTACATCATCGAATCACAGAATAGGTGATTGAGATCATCCGTCCTGGTGAATTTTTTCAATCATGGGAGTGCGGATTAGGCAATTTTCGCATTCATCCGAAATCCGAGTAATACCTCTACTAGCCCCCTAGCTGATGTGAGGAAGCAGTTGACTTGCTCATATGAGCTATATTGATCATAGTACGTTTGGATTTCGGAATTGCACCGAAGTGTAACTATCCGCTCTGGGAACTAGGTTCCGTAGTGATGAAATTTTAAGGGCGGATTCGACAATGGGAATATCAGAAGTTTATCGAATTTCACAACCCTTGGTATTCGGGTAATGGTGGCCACGTTTCTAATGATTGGACATTTAATGCCTTAATTCACGTGGGCGAGCCATTATTGCGTTAAGTGCGCATGTCTTAGTAACTGTCACGCATAGTATTGTTGGGCCTAGTATTTGGTTTTAATAGGCCCATTTCGATGGCTCTGTGACAAAACAATGGCATTTTCGCGCCTTGAGGTACTAAACGACAATTTTGGTCCACTAAACGGGGAGTCGTTTGGGGGTAAACGACAGGTTGTGTTTAGTGGGTATTTGAAAAATTTTCGTGCCCTGATAAAGGCATATTTGGCAATCTCAGTTACCATTTCTTCTTGCTTCCTTGACGAACCTCTGCAAAAGTTCCAAGAAGTTCTTCGTGTCTGCCTCTGTGAATTTCAATTCACTATCCTTAGGTAACCACTTTTCCTTCGTTTTTTGTATCTCTTTTCAGTATTTGAGAATGTCTAGGAAGGGTGTTAGCTTCAGTGGCGTTAGCCCTAGAGGAAGAGGAGGAAGGGCTTTGGCTCAAAACCCTATTGTTCGTGGTGGGAGGATCCCAGTGATCTTCCAGTCGAGGCCACAGTATACAGAGGGGGGGAGTCGCAATATCAAAGGCGAAAGGTAATTATACCCTCTTCAGAGTCTTCCTCCTCCAGTGAGAGTGTCGAGAGTGGGGATTTGTATCTCTCTGATGATGTGAAATTCTATCGCAGCATCAAAGCTTTCACTATGGTGACAAAGAAAGTTACTGGGAGGAAATTGTCTGAAGGGGAATCTCCCTCTGAGAAGTATATCTTGAAGACCCAATCCGGCCTATGCAATGTGGTTGCACACCGGATAGACTGGGTGAAATTCCAACAGAAGCGCCCATTCAGCTGGGTCGCTGAGGAATTTCGTGAAACTGCATCTGTGCGTGCTCGTGAGGACGGAGCAGAGTTGGAACCGCGCTTCACAGTCTGGAAGAAGAATAAATACCGATGGTGTTTTAAGGTGTTCGCTCCCCTTCCATCAGAACGGATATGTCATACACCGGACGAGAGGTCCTTGTTCATGTATGATTTTTTATTTCTGAACTTGGGCGTGCGTTTCCCCTTTACGAAGTTTCAGATGGGAGTCCTGAGATTCCTGGACTGCGCTCCCTCGCAACTTCATCCTAATGGATGGGGATTGGTCCGTTCTCTTGAAGTGCTTGGGGAGCACTTCAACTTTCAACCGACGGTGGCCATGCTTTTCTACTTCACTCAAGTGGTCCGTCGTGCGAATAAGGAGAAAGGAGGAGTGAGCTTGATATCCCTCCGGACTATCTCCAAGATCATCAACTTCGAGGCGTACACTAACTCCGCCAAAGTTGATGGGCGTTCATTCAAATCTTATTATACGAAGATCAGCGTCGATCCGAATGAACCAGTTTTTTGGTTAACTGAAGATGGGATTCCAAAATTCCCAGTGACTTGGACTCACGAACATTTTTTGTTGACCTCCCAAGCGTACTACACCGAGGAGGACGAACTGAGCCCATCCTCGATCTCTGTTCTTTCGGCTCTGCAATCCTACACAGCCTCACACCAATTTTTCTCCTGCAGGCGTTTGTTAGGACCAAAGTCTACTTGCGAGGAGTATTTACGTAATTTTCCTGCCATTCTTCATGCGTTATTATGTCATGCCTTGAAACTTTTGATCTCTGATTGTGTCTTTTGATTGTACAGGTGAAATTCAGAGCGAGTCACCAGAGATGAATAGGCTAAAAGGACTCAAGGCCAGAGAGACTTCCGTTGCGGCTGAAAATGACATTCAGGCAAAGCGGAACTCGAAGAAGGCTACTGCTGAGACGATAATATTAACTTCGTCTGCTGGTGACGATATTCCTCTGATCGAGGGCGGATCTGAGAAGGTTGTGGAGAAAAAGAAGAGGACAAAGCGTAGCCCCTCGAAGATCTCAGACCGTCAATCCTCGCCCAAAAAACCAAAAACTTCAAGAGGGGTTGCTGAGCCAGGACCTTCTAAGGAAAAGAGAGCGGAAGGGTCTATTCCGGATATCCCAGGCGGTGTTATCACATATGGGGCGAAGCCGATAACGACTTATTTCGCGCCCAAAGCCCCTTGCCCTCTTGAAGGTAGTTCTGGTCTTGTTCAACATCTGGTGTATGAGGGCTCTGTTCCTGAGGGCGTTCCTGAACCTTCACCCAAGGTGAAGCCCTCGTTGAAAAGTGATGAAATGATCAGAGCTTGCGACGACGGACAGAAGCACTTGGCTGAGTTATCCGGGCTCCTCAAGTCGGTTCGTGAGCTCACAGAAGAGAACGAGAGGCTCACCTCAACGGTCGGCAAGGACAAGGCAATCATCCTCCAATTAGAAGGAAAATTAGAAGCTTCCAGAGAAGAAATTCAGAAGAAGGATGAAGAAATTGCCAAGCTGAAGAACCTTGCCAAGGAGCTGGAGGGTCAAGTTCTTGATCAGAAGAAAATCAATGCTGACCTCCATGCCAACCTTTGTGTGGAGAAGGAACGCTCTTCGAAGCTAGAAGAGGGGTTGAAGGAGGCTAAGGTCGTCCATTCTCGAGGAGTGGATGATTGGTCACGTAAGGAAAAGGAGTTGCTCTTAAAGTTGGCAGATTCGACCGACGAAGTCAAGACCCTGAAAGCAGACTTAGACGATGTTGTAAACATGTGTGATCAAGCAGTCAAGGAGGCTTTCGGGTTGGCAGTTCGTCAAGTGCTATACCAGAATCCCAAGGTGTCAATTAATCTGAACGGCATTGATCCGTTTTATGAGTTTCACCAAGGGAAACTAGTGGCCATCGTTGATAACCGTCATGAAAGTCCGCCTAACACTCCTTATAAGTTTGCTCCTTTACCTAAAGGTCAATCAATGGGACCTTCACTCCTGAAGCCCATAAACACAGGAACAAGCTCTCGCACTGAAGAAGGCAAGATCGGAGACAAAGGCAAAGGGAAGGAAGGAGACTCAAGCCAGAGAAAGTAGCGCCTTCCTTGTTTCCTTTTTCATTTTATTGATTCAAATTCGCTGTGTTCCGGGATCAGCTCCGGATTATTACACGAATTGTAATTCTCGTTTAATCAATAAAAGAGTTTTTTACCTCCATTCTTGTTTAGTGAAAAACAACTTTAATAGAGGGATTGCATGTGTATTGTATCATTCCGGATTTAAGTAATGAAGATCGGATTTGTAAAACAAAATCTCCATACCGGACTTATACATGCGAGATGAATTTCACAATAAGATCACCGCTTGTGAGGGAAAACATCATCGTCTCAAGAACGGCTTAAGGGGAATGATTGTGAGATCGTTTAGACGAGAGTTCATTCCTCAAGATATTCGTTAAACCGTTGATGTTGTCCCCCAGTATCATTGGGTGATTATCACTTTGAATAAACTCTGAGTGAGATTTTCTCGTTAGAGTTCTTGAGAGTGAGGGTTTAAAATAGAAACTCCTCTTCAAATATTTCCGACTGAGAGATTTCGGGTGAATATGCCTTAGATTATGGCGTACCCGAGTGAATTGTTTGTGTCGGAGTTTATGAGTCAGGTCTCAATTGAAGAATTATAAGCTATAAAACTTCCAAATAAAGAACTTCATAAGAGAGTATTAATCTGGAGTTCAGTATAACTTACTTGTTGTGTTTGGAGTTCGGTTTGATCCTACAATCCATGTCGTATTTGGCGTTCGGTTTAATCCTACTAACCGTTCTTCAATCGGTCTTTTGGTTTTACCCAATGACGATTCTTCACCAACGTTCGGTTAATCCTACTAGTCGTACTCAGAGTTTGGTTTAATCCTACAATCTGAGCCTTCAACACGGGGTTCAGATCAGGGCTAATCCTGAACCTACTGCGCCCGTTACTTGGGGTTCAGCGTGGTCTTGAAGAAGAACCAGCTTACTGCGCCCAAGCCTTCGCATGGGGTCCGGTTTGTGGCCTTGAAAGAGGACCAGCCCTACAACCCATGTAGTCTTCGAATGGGGTTCGGTTTGTGGCCTTGAAAAAGGACCAGCCCTACAACCCATGTAATCTTCGAATGGGGTTCAGTTTGTGGCCTTGAAAAAGGACCAGCCCTACAACCCATGTCCTGAGGTTCAGTTTAATCTTACAACTCAGGTCTTCACCGACGTTCGGCCAAACCTACTAGTCGTACTCAGAGTTCGGTTTAATCCTACAATCCGAGCCTTCACCGGTGTTCAGCCAAACTTACTAACCGTACCCAGAGTTCGGTTTAATCCTACAATCCGGGCCTTCACCGACGTTCGGCCAAACCTACTAGTCGTACTCAGAGTTCGGTTTAATCCTACAATCCGAGCCTTCACCGGTGTTCAGCCAAACTTACTAACCGTACCCAGAGTTCGGTTTAATCCTACAATCCGGGCCTTCAATCAATTAAACACACTCGAGGAGTTACATCGTCAATTACAGAATTGGTAATTGAGATCATCCGTCCTGAGTATGCTCTTGTGTGTTGCGCATATTCGAGGAGTTACATCGTCAACTACAGAACAAGTAGCTGAGATCATCTGTCCTGAATATGTTTCTGTACACCGGATAAACTGAAAATCACAGCATGAGAAAAACTCGAAAGAGTTAAATTGTTGTGAGAGATTCTTATTAAATCAAAAATAAGAATTACAATGATAGCGTAGCTGTGAAAATAAATTCTCCAGTATTCAATCCAAGATAAGGATAGGAGAGTGTGGATGGTTTCAACAGCTAGCTATAGTAGATGCGCAAGTTTTGGGTGTTCCACTTATTTCGGATTGGAGTGCCATCAAGGTTTTCAAGGCCGTAAGAGCCTTTGCCAGTGACCTCGGATACCCTGTATGGGCCTTCCCAGTTTGGGGCTAATTTGCCTTGATGAGCGAATTTGTTCCCTATACTTGCTTTCCTCAAAACCAAATCTCCAACGTTGAAAGTCCTTGATTGGACTCGTTTGTTGTACCGGAGAGCAACTTTGGCTTTGATGGCTTGATCTCTGATGAAAGCGTCTTCTCTGAGTTCTTGTATGACATCCATTTCGGATGCCAAGTTAGCATTGTTGGTTTCTTCAGAGAAGTACTTAACCCTTGTGGAAGCAATTTGCAGTTCCACAGGTATCATTGCCTCGACCCCGTATGTTAGGCGATATGGGGATTCATTGGTGGATGAATGAGGCGTTGTCCGATATGCCCATAGGACATGACACAGCTGGTCTGTCCATCCGCCCTTGGCTTCACCAAGGCATTTCTTTAGTCCCTTCAGCACTTCCCTGTTGGCCACTTCAGCTTGACCATTAGTTTGGGGATGTTCGACAGATGAGAATATTTGGGTTATTCCTAACCCTTCAAGCAAATCTGTGAATTTTCTATCCGTGAACTGGGTGCCATTGTCTGTGACAATCCGTGCTGGGACCCCGAACCGTGTTATGATGTTTTCATACATGAAACGACGAGTTCGGGCTAAAGTAATATGCACCACCGGCTCTGCTTCTATCCACTTGGTGAAATAATCGACCCCTACAATGAGATATTTGATACCCCCAGGAGCAGTTGGAAAGGGGCCCAGAATATCCAATCCCCATTGGTAGAAGGGCCATGGAACAGCGGATGTGAAGAGTTCTTTCGCCGGTGTGTGGTGAAGGTTAGAGAATTTTTGGCAAGCATCGCATTTTTTGACAAAGTCAATGGAGTCTTGCTTCATTGTGGGCCACCAGTATCCAGCTCTGAGGATTTTTCGCATTAAGCTTCTTCCTCCGGCGTGGTGTCCACATTGTCCTCCATGCACTTCCTCCATTACATCTTGCACCTCATCCTCTTTGAGACAAATCAAATAGGGCACAGAGAGTGCCCTTCTGTAAAGATTACCATCAATCATAGTGAAATACGGTAATTCTCTCCTTAGCCTCGTCTTTTCCTTCTCATCTGTAGGTAGTTGTCCATCAGCCAAATAACGGATGTAAGGAGCCATCCATGTATCCCCGTAAAGGGAGTTAGTCATTATAGCGTTAAGAGAAGGAAAAAGAGGGATGCTGGGCGACGTCAGTGTGCTTTGGACTAGCATAGTGGTGCTACCTGGTCGTTTGGTGCTTGCTAATCTGGAGAGTATATCCGCTCTTGTATTCTCTTCACGCGGAACGTGCTTGAATTCCACCTTTGAGAATTTCTCAGTCAACTCCTTGACACAGTTCAAGTATAATTGGAGTTGAGGTTCGCGAGCTTGATAATCTCCTAAGATCTGCGAAATCACCAGCTGTGAATCGCTGCAGAGTGTCGCCTCAGAAGCTCCGATGTCAATTGCAGCTCTTAGTCCGGCCAAGCAAGTTTCGTACTCAGCTTGGTTGTTGGATGTTTTGAAATTGAAATGAAGGGAGATCTCCAGGTGTACTCCGTCGTCACTTTCTAGAACTACACCTGCTCCAGAGCCTCTTTGGTTTGATGAACCATCAACGTAAATGGTCCAATGGACTCGAGGGTAATCTGGATCAGTCCCTGTCATTTCCACAATAAAGTCAGCCAGGACTTGAGCTTTAATAGCGCTGCGGGGTTTGTAGGATATATCAAACTCAGAGAGTTCAATAGACCATTTGATCATCCTCCCAGCGAGATCGGGCTTGATTAAGACAGAACGGAGTGGCAAATCCGTTCTCACTATGATTGGATGGGCATGAAAGTACGGACGCAACCGTCGTGAGGCCCAAACAACAGCGAGGGCGGCCTTTTCGATTTTCTGATACCGGATCTCAGCTCCTTGCAAGGTCTTGCTAGTGAAATAGACCGGTCTTTGTCCATCAGGAGTTTCTTTTATCAAGGCAACGCTCAAAGCTTCATCTGAAATAGCCAAGTACAGAATGAGTGTGTCTTCGGGGTCAGGCTATGTGAGAATGAGAGGTTTGGACAACACCTCCTTAAGCTCTTGGAAAGCTTTTTCTTGTTCCTGTCCCCACTCGAATTTCTTGGACTTTTTTAGTATCCTATACAGGGGGAGCGACCTGTGAGCCATCTTTGGCATGAATCGTGCCAAAGCTGCTACCTTGCCATTCAGGGATTGGACTTCTCTGAGATTCTTTGGACTCTGCATGTCTAGAATCGTTTGGCATTTCCCTGGATTGGCTTCGATACCTCGTTGAGTTAACATGAATCCCAAGAATTTCCCAGCAGGGACAGCAAATGTGTATTTCATTGGGTTCAGCCTCATGTTAAATTGTCTCAAACGGGTGAATACTTGGCGTAGGTCCTCAATATGATCGCCACCAACCGGTGTCTTTGTTATTATGTCGTCAATGTATACTTCAACAAGTTTGGTGTGCATACCTTCGAAAACCTTGTTGATCATGCGCTGATATGTCGCCCCAGCGTTTTTTAGGCCAAAGGGCATGACTGTATAGCAAAAGACACCACGATCATTTATGAAAGCTGTCTTCTCTTGATCCTCTTCGCACATCGGAATTTGGTTGTAACAAGAATAAGCGTCCATGAAGCTCAGGTATTGATAACCAGAGGAATCATCCACCATCCGATCTATATTAGGAAGAGGATAAGGATCTTTTGGACAGCAGCGGTTGAGGTCCACGTAGTCAATGCACATTCTCCATTTACCATTGGATTTAGGGACCATCACCACATTCGAAAGCCAAGAGGAATATCGGATTTCCCTGATAAATCCGGCCTTCAGCAACTCCTCAGTTTGCTGGCAAGCTGCCTTCTGTTTCTCTGGGCCCAATCGTCTTTTCTTTTGGGCCATAGGTTTCGTCTCTGGATAGACGGAAAGTTTATGACAGCAGAATTCAGGGTCTATGCCTGGCATATCGGCTGCAGTCCATGCAAAGAGGTCTTTAAACTCTTGCAAGAGAGCCAGCAGTCGCTGCTCTATTTCAGTATCTAGCTTGTCATTGATATGGGTGATCTTTTCTGGAGAATCTCCCAAGACGATGTCCCTGGAACTTCCATCCGGTGTGGGCTTTGATGGGTTGAACGGATCAATGTTCAAATCCGCTCTAGGGTCCAGGTCGACAAGGCTTACAGATCCAGCCGATGTTCCAGCATCATTAAATTTCCTCTTTTTATTGGAGGCGTCCAGCTTTGTCATGTTGAGGCTAAGGTTGTAGCAGTACCTAGCCATCTCTTGATCACCCTGGATAGATGACACAGCATTATCCTTGTCAATGAACTTGATAAGGAGATGTGGGGTTGATACAACTGCCTCCATTGCATTCAGAGTGGGACGGCCTATGATGCCATTAAATGGTGATTTGACATCAATCACTAGCACCCGAGACCTAACCGTCCTGGCTCCTGGCTCGCCTTCAAACGAGATAAGGGTGTCAAGATACCCTTTAGTTGGTTGCTTTGCGCCATTGAAAGTTGTTAGTTCCTGCGTGTAAGGCTGTAAGTCTGAGTCTTTAAAACCCATTCTTTCAAAGCAATTATAGAAAATAACATCGCAGGAACTTCCCTGGTCAACAAGGATTCTTCGGACGTCCTTGTTGGCGATCACAGCAGTGATGACTACAGCATCGTCACCACCAGGAATGGTTGGGCCAAAATCCTCATCGGAGAAAGAGATTATGGGAGCCTCAATCCCTCCTCTGTAAGGGCGATTGTCTTTAACCTTCCCTTGCACAGATAGAATCATTCTATGATGATTTTTACGAGCTGTAATTGAAGCTCCTCCTCCAGCAAATCCTCCAGTAATCATGTCAATAACTTCACGTCGGCCCTGACGTTGTTGCTGGGGCAGGCCGTCTCTCTGCGTTGCATTATCAGTCATCACACCTTTTTGCTTTTCTGCAGTAGAGAATTTTCGGACTGGATTGCCGTTGTTGTCATCCCCGTCGTCTGGATCTCTTTCTCTCTTCTCATTCCGTTCTACCCTGTCAAGAGATTTTTCTTTGAACAGGTACTGCTTCAATTTGCCTTCTCTAATTAGCGTCTGAACCGCGTTCTTTAGAGCTTGGCATTCATCAGTGGAATGACCATTTTGTTCATGAAAATCGCAGTACTTAGGGGAATTTCCTGGTCTTTTCATAGGGGCTGGTCTCCTGATGCCATATGTGCTGAAAACTAGTCATCCGACCTCTCTCAAAATCTGAGATGGTCTGGCAGACAACTGTGCATAATGGCTGAAGGAATTGACGTGCTTTTCTCGAGGTCGAGGAGGGTGGTTATTACCCTTAGGATTGGTGAATGGCCTCTCCATGCGTTCTGACCTCATCTTCTCCTTACCCTTCTGGGTTTGGGGAGATGGTGTTGGTGGCTTTTTCTTTGCAGCCATTGCCTCCAAGTGCATCTCTATGCTCACGTACTTTGAGGCTTTTTTCCTGAACTCCTCAAAAGTTGCTGGGGGGGTCTTTGCTAATGAAAGAGCGAAAGCTGATCCTGGCTGCAATGCCTCAATAACGATATGCAGCTTGATAGATTCTGTGAGGTTAGGAACCAGGGCTGCTTCCTTATAAAACCTCTTCAAAAAATCTTTTAAGCCCTCTGTTTCACCTTGCTTAATCTGAGCCAAGGTATGAGACGTCTTGGGTACGTCTCTGGAGATGACAAAGTGGGTTTCAAAGGCAGCTGCCATTTCCGTCCAAGAATCTATGGATCCAGAAGGCAGGCCTTTAAACCACCCGAGGGCCTTCTCAGACAATGTTCGAGGGAACATTCGGCACATCACGTCTTCATCAGCCACCAAGTACATGGCTTCAAACACATAAGCATCAAGGTGCTTAGTTGGATCAGTTTCACCATTATACTTTCCGATGGAAAGTGGTTGAGTAGTTTGAAGGTGCTTGGGGATGTTGATGCCCATAAGTCTCCTTGAAAAAGGAACCTTCAGATTGTAAGACAATGGGGGTGCTGTTATTGAATCTCTCTTCCTTCAGGAAGCTGCATCCTCAGAATCGCGAGTCTGTTCTCCCCCCTCAAACGTAGGGATATTTGAGTACTGAAGAGTGGTGGACTTTTCACCATCAGTTGCGTGGGGAGTGTTTCACGTGCGAGATGATTCTTTATCCTCGCTTTGCCTTTTTTCTTTTCGCAGTTCAGCGAGTTCTCTCTGAAGTTGTCTGATCAACTCATCGCGAGGATCAGGATCAGACACTGTTACTATCTTCTTTGAGCTGCCCCCATGAGAATCAAAGTTGAGTTTTCTGAAGGCGTTAGGATTGGTTCTGCCTTCAGCTTGATTCTCCATGAAGTCTTGTGCCTCGCCTTCCATTATGGATTACCTGCTCTGTCAAAGGATATGGGAATAACTTTATCGGGTCCCACTGGGCGTGCCAATGATCTGTCCTGAACCGGGGTCAAGAGATCCGGACTCAGACCAGTCACAAATAGTATGTAAATACCGTATAGAAGACCGGATGTATATGTATCCGATGTAGGTATCCGTTGTCCTTGAGTGAGGAGAGCGGATTAGGCGTTCTGGAGATCCTTCACACCGACCTAACGCGTTGAAGTGGGTGAATGGTGGTGTCACCTGCAAAGATTCTCCGACGCTCAAGTCAGTGATTATATTCCAAGTAAGGAATGTATTCAGAGAGTAATCAGTCGTAAAAATGAGCTGAAGATCCCCCACTTCAATCATGAAGTGAGTTCATATACCTGATTGGCTCGATTAACGAGGATTCGTTGGTGGGGAACCACCAACTCCCATTAGCATTATTATATTGCGCACTTACCTGCATGATTGGGTCAAGTGGCTATTTTATATTGAGCATAGAGAATGTAGACTAGGATTAGGGAACAAGTTGACCATTCCCGTGAGCAGAATTTGGCTCGTAGTGCAGGGAATTATTGATCGATCCCTGTAGCAACAATCCTTGTCTTTTGCATAATGACGTGTGTACTATCCGATGTCATAGTGTTATCCTGAACAACCGGTATAGGGAGAACGCCTGATACGGAATTACAGTCCGGATGTATACCGATGACACCGGTTACACGTAGATGTCTTATCAAAGACGTTGAAATATGTATAGCAGATCGGATACCGGTATTGAGACCGGATCAACTACTATTGCTGTATTATGTATATGCTATGTTTTGGTACTTTACGTCTTTATATTTTATAAGATCTAGGTGCCTGTTGTAAAATATAATATGTATGAAACTCTGATATTATGTATAATAATAAGAAGTTAATTATGTAAAGGTTGTGTACTCTGATATTGTATCAGTAACCTCTGGAATCAGGTTGTGAATCTCTTGATAATTACCAGGTGAAAAATAAGTTATCTAAGAGATTTTATATGGTAAGGGTAATTATCTTGAGATTTGCAAGTTGGCTCCAGGGTGTTACAACTGAAGTGGTATCAGAGCAATGGTTTATAAAATATAAAGAAAACCTTAGGAAGTGACTAGAGATTAACATAAGATAACTTGAAGTGTGTGAACCTTGATTTCTATTTGTTTGAAATTTGTGTGTTTGTATGTTATGTGTGCTCTTTGTATGTTTCTGTTTAGTATAATTACTAGTTAGATAATGTAAAATTGTTAGAACTTTGAGTATATTAGATACTCAGTAACTGAATGTAGTGGTACTATACCAAAAGTAGCTTGGCAACAAGGAAATGAAATAAGCATGACTTGGGAACGAGAAGATGAGATGAGAAGTCAATATCCTGAATTACTCTAACCAGGTACGTTTAAATTTCGAGGACGAAATTTTTATAAAGGGGGGAGAGTGTAACAGCCCAATTTTTTAAGCAGTAAATTAGATAGTGAAAAAATTAAAATTTCTCAGAGAAATAAGAAATGAAACCTAGAAAATAGGAAATTTAATTATGAATACAAGGATATTTTCAGTTTGACTTAAAACGGAAATAAACGATAATGGAATGTAGAATAGAATAATAGAATAAAATAAAAATCTGCTACAGTAAAATGCTACAGTAAACGTCACATGAAAAATGTTGAAGAATGTAGAGAATTCGTGAGAATTCTCCAACTTTCCACCGCCTCATGTCAATTTCGAGATGCTACAGTGATTTGCTACAGTAATTTGCTACAGTGATTTGCTACAATAATTTGCTACAGTGATTTGCTACAGTTATTTGCTACAGTAACCGACATTGAAAGCCTATAAATAGAGCCTCAACCTCCCACATTTCCTCAGACCAAAAACCTCACTGATCCTATAACCTTTCATCTCCCTCTTCAAGCTCTTAAAACCTTCTTTCTTTAATTTTCTCATAAGGAGAAATTACGCAAACTTGAAGATTTGAAGAAATACAAAGGAGTTTAGCATAAGGAAAGTTTAACGATCTTCACTTGAGGTAAGAAAGAGGGGATAGGATATTAAATACATAGAAATTAAGTTAGAATTGCTTGTTTAATTGTTTAGAAACTCATTTAGTTAGATTTTAATTTAATTTGAATTAAATTGTGAAATTGATGGTTTGAAATATGATATTAAACAATTACTATAATATGGAAAATGTGTTTCCATATTCCTTGAAATATGAAATATTATGGAAAATATGTTTTCATATGTTTGAAATATGATATGAATATTATGGGAAATGTGTTTCCGTATGATTGAATTATGATATAAATAATATGGAAAATGTGTTTCCATATTCTTGAGTTATAAATAAAGTATGCTTAATTGATTGTTATAATAATTTTATTGTTAAAATTAGTTATAAAAGAATTTGATAATGTAATGCATTCATGCATCATATGCATTGGCCGTTCAAAGAATCCGCAGAGGGGTTCTTTGAGGGGGTTCCCGGTGGGGGAACGCGCTCTGTTGAGCACAGACCTCTGCGGTGGTTTTATACCACGGCTGTCTTAAGGGCTAAGCAGTGTGTCCTTAAGGGGGGTCCCGCAACACTTGTTATTGATATTATGATATTGTTATCCGATGTTGGTGTTGCATTATGGGGCGCGGTATCGGTTGGATATCCGTAAAAATGTTATTGTTGGAAATCATTGCAGATGTTCCCACCAGAATGGATCCATCATGCATTTTCATTAAAAAGAGCAGAATATAATAATATCAGTATAAAACAAAATACTTGTTTGGCATTTGCATCGCATAGCATCCTACTTGTGATTGTGTTTGTTCTGATTTAATTTCTATTTATTTGATATTTTATCTCACTCTTTCTATTACTTGTGGCAACCCTTTAGTGGTTAACCAGGAGGACATGTGACAAAGTGGATGTTGCTGAATATGGATGAATTATGAAGGTTTTTGATGATGATGCTTGCTTGCATGACTACTATTGTTGTATTATGTATATGCTATGTTTTGGTACTTTACGTCTTTATATTTTATAAGATCTAGGTGCCTGTTGTAAAATATAATATGTATGGAACTCTGATATTATGTATAATAATAAGAAGTTAATTATGTAAAGGTTGCGTACTCTGATATTGTATCAGTAACCTCTGGAATCAGGTTGTGAATCTCTTGATAATTACCAGGTGAAAAATAAGTTATCTAAGAGATTTTATATGGTAAGGGTAATTATCTTGAGATTTGCAAGTTGGCTCGAGGGTGTTACACTCCCTAAAAAGCTTATACAAGATTTCAACGGTTTAGGAAGAATGAGCATCAACAAATTTTAGAAACACAATCTTGTAGGACAATAAACTAGAAAACCAATAAAAGTTCGCCTACAATGATTCCACCTATGTACATTAGGCTACAACCAGTTTCCTTCCAAATATTACAATAATTATCAACAAGTTTTTTCACATAATTAACCCATTTATTTAATAAATAACCACAAACTCTATATAAATGTGGACCTTTATAACCTGGACTCATGCTACACATCATCGTCATTTTCTCTCATTGAGCCTTCATTAAGTAGGTTACTATCATCATTCTCATCCTCCTCTTGGGTCTTCCTTTTTTTGTTCTTGCATTAAAAAATATGAATTATTTCATTTGATGTCTGATGTCTACATACACCTTGCACCTTGTGTTTCTCAACTTGTCCAATGATTCTGGCCAAATAACTTTTTCACTAGTTTTTTACGATGTCCCCATGCAAGATCAATTTCCCCTTTATTTAGTGCTTTTTGGCTTCGGATAAGTGCAAATGATGATATTTCTAAACAAATCATTACCGAAATTACTAAGTATAAATAAAAATAATTAATGCATTGTAATTTTTTTTTTATTGTTCTAGCACAATAATATAATAGTAATCTATATATATGTATGGTTATAATAAAGTAGAAATAAAATCAAAAATTGAAAAAAATATAATATAGTAAATTTTTAAATATAAAATCAAATTTTCATGGGAATACCAACATGATAAATTATAGTGATTTAATATGTAATATATGTTGTAACAATAACAAATACTAGATGGGACCGTGCAATGCACGAGTTATATTTATTGACAACTATCAACGTTTAAATATGTCATTGTTGGAAGAATTAGGTGTATTTAAAGAATGAATGAGACATAATAAATGGTTAAAACTAAAATAAATTTAAATAATTTCAAATAACATATATCTTATTCTAATTACATACATACACACATAAAAAACACAATTATAATCTTTATTAAAAATACCGATACTAATTTTATCATATTTTTTATTTATATAACAGAAAATATCAAAACAATTTAATAATATATTACAGTATTACACAAATAATAATAGAAGTTTACTATTCTAATATAGTCTTATAGCAACAAAAATATATTAAAAATAAAATGATTTTTACATAGTTTATTTTCATATAATAAATTTTATTATATTAAAAAAACACTAAAGTTGTATAGTTAAATAATAATTTAAAATACAATATAAAAATATTTCTATTACTTGAATATTAACATAATTATAAAAATATTATTATAGTTGAAAAATATTATAAATATTAAAAAAATAATTTTATAAAATTGTAAAATATAATTTATTTAAATAATACATTTTTTTTATTTTTATTAAATATTTACTTATTTAAATTATGTTATTTACTTCAAATACAAAATAAAAATAAGATCACTGTAGTTAGTAAATCTTATAGTATACATTACTGTAAATAATAAATAATTAAATTCTAATTATACAAAAATTTAATGATAGTTGATATATATATATATATATATATATATATATATATAACAACCATTTTTCTGTATGTATGTATGATTTTCACGTTTTACTAATTATAATAATCAAGTATTTATTAAAATAAAATACTTAAAATTATATTATTTAAATAAATTATGTATTTTTTATTTTATAAATTAATTTGTAAAAATTTATAATTTCTATGAACTATAATAATATCATAATATAAATTATCAACTACAATAAAAGTTACTAAGTAAAAATAAATCATGTGAACATTTCATTTTAAATTACATATAAATATTATTATTATAATAATTGTATAAAATATAATAATAAGAACAAAGTTTGTTATATGATGTTTTAACTATATTCTTCTTTAAGTTATTACATTTCTTATTTCTTAAAAATAAAATTTTTGTTATTTTTTGTTAATAACATAATACATATATTTGATAAATTATGATTTTTAAAATGAGAAATTGTAAAAACATAATACTTTTAGTTAATAGACTAATAAATATTTATATTTAAGAAATTATGATGTCTTAAATTTAATTGAAAATAAATTTAAAAATATAGTGTTGCATTCAAGAAAACATTTATATAAGGAAATAATATATTGTAAATTAAAAAGAATAATATTTTAGTTAGTTAATAATTATTTCTAAAAGAAGAAATAAGTGAAAAAAATATGTTATCACATAAATTACGGAGCATGAGATTTAAACCTGAAGCCACTCAGTCAAATTCCCATATACCACAAAGCTAGTTAATGTGTTTCCTTTTGATGCACATAAAGCATTACTACCTAATATGAAAGTAAAATTAATTTAAAAAATTCATAAAAGTGTAAAATATATTAACAAATTCTTTTAAAATTTTGAAAAATATGCATATATTTAAGTAGTTCAAATATTAACATTTACCATTTTTAAGCATATGAAACTTGAAAGACCTCAAAACCTAAGTAGCTAATGTAACACATCACCCGCCTAATATCGCAAGTCAAAAGGCATTTAACATGCTAAACACATTGCGACAAGAAAACACATTTTTAAAATAACTCAGTTTTTTTCCTAGCTCTAACCCACTTCTATAATCAGCTGGACTACGAACTTCAGCATATACACTTAGCTTTACTCAATTTTTTAAATTTTGTATAAATAAACTAAAAAGTGCAACCGAGTGATTTTCCCCCCAAAAACAGAAGCATTAAGATTTAAACCACTAATTTATTAAATACTTATATTAAAATCATATATAAAATTATTTTTTAAAAATAATTTGACTAATTAACACGTAAATAAATTGTTAAGAAGTTGTTTTTAACTTAACTTCAAATCTCAACTCTTAAGTTTAAGTCTTGTTAATAATGTAATTAAACTTTAAACTTGATTAAGAGATCTTGTCCTACTCAAGCCTAAAGAATACGTGTTAAACGAAAAATAAAAAATAAAAAATAAAAACAAGCAAACCATTCTACCACTTCCCATGTTTTAGGTGAAGTTGAATTAAGGAAAAGCTCAATGGTATTTTTCCCTACACCATTGCTTTTTCTCATTGTATCACCCTTTTTTTTATTTAAAATGATGCAAGTGTCATCCTTGAGAATAAGAAATATGTTAATTTAATGGTAGGAAAAATCTAACTTTTTCTAACCAAGAAACCGAAATGGTTACAGAGAGAGAAAATAGAACTAAGGAAAAGTATTCTTGATTATTTTCCTATGTCCATACATGTAGAAATACTAAAATTAATAGCATAAGGAAGTAGGCCAAAACATTATGGGTCGAAAATTTAAAAGCTCAAACTTATGTATTATAGTCCTTCATCCATTCAGGTATTTTTTTATTCCTTTTTGGCCTTCTAGGCCTATCAATACACTAACCGTCCAAATTAACCTTGTCCTCAAGGTTTTGATCCGAGGATGCTTCTAGAACTAAAGAGGGATGAGTTGTCAATGGGGTCCACGCGATTTCAGTAGCACGTGGGCTATGTTGGGAAAAGTAAGCATTGTCTCGAGAGTTATTAGGGAGAGATATAGTGGGAATGGGTTTTGAGGAAAATTGATAAGGCTTTTTAGGTTGTGCTTTGAGGGAAACATAAGGAGCTAAAGGGGTTGGGTTTTGAAGGTAGGATTTTATGGGTGGGGAGCTTCATCCTCGGGGAGAGTGAATAGTGGTAAAGGAGAAAAATGTTCGTGGGGGTCACTGTGACAGGGCCGTAGCAGGGAGATGTAGAAGACATTGTACATTATAATTTGAGAGGAAGCTGGAAGGTCTAGCTCGTAAGCAATGGTACCCATACGTCGTTGCACTTGGAAGTAACCATAGAAGTGCTTTTAAGCTTCTGAGAGGGTCGACAAGACACCAAATGTTAACGATAAGGCCTCAGGCACAGAAAGACCCACTTTCTAGGTTGAAAGGTGAGATTTTGACATTTTTTGTTCACTTGAGTGGTCATGTATTGTCTTGCTTGAAGGAGGTACTATTTGAGCCTTGATAATATTTTCTATCATTGTTGCAAGGAGGAGTCCAAAGTGCTCAGAGATGTACTCCCAGGAATGAAATCAGGAATGGCAGAAGGAGGTTGGTCATACAAAGCTTGGAAAGGTGTCATGTCGATTGAAGAGTGAATGGTGGTGTTATACCAATATTTAGAGAGACGTAGAAAATAGAACCAAAAGCGTGGGTAATCACTTGTAAAACAACGCAGGTAAGCTTCAAGCCCTTAATTTAGCACTTTGGTTTGGCCATCAATTTCAGGGTGGTATGCCGAGTTAAACTTGAGTTTGGTTCCTTATAGCTTAAAAAGAAAGGTCTAGAAATTATAGAGAAAGACTTTGTCACGATCTGAGATAATAGATCACGATAATCCATGGAGACGGTGGATATCTATCATAAATCTCTCTACAAGCATTTGGGTGAAGAATGAAGTTGGCAATGCCACAAAATGAGCAAATTTGGTAAGGCAATCTACAACTACCCAAATGACTGTATGGCCATGTGAAGAAGGTAACCCTGTTATAAAGTCCATACTTATATCTTTCCACACTTGAGATGGAACTTGTAATGGTTGTAGTAGCTTGTATTTTTTTGAAGGAATATACTTATTCTGTTGGCAGGTAAAATATGACTTGATCATTTTTTTAACATCCATTCGTAGGGAAGGCCAGTAGAATGATGCGGCTGGGTGGGCGGTGGTGGGCTTGACATTTGAGTGACCCGAAAGAGGTGAGGAATGGTACTCAGAGAGTAAACACGACCTCCAATCAAAATTGTCAGGTACAAAAATCTAATCCCCATGATAGAGTAGGCCCTGTTTGAATAAATATTTACAATGTTAGTTGGATCCCTGCAGGGGAATGAAAATAAGTTTGAAGTTCAGAGATGATAATTGGTACTGGTGAAGAGATAAAGTGATAAAGAGGTGTATCTTGGAGACTGGTGTTAGGATCTGGGTCTGTAATGCTGTGCGACAAAACATCTACCACATGGTTTTCTCTTCCAGGGCGATAAATAATCGTGTAACTAGCCCCTGTAATTTTAAGGCCCATTTCTGTTGTTCTAAGGTAGTTATGTTCTGTGTCATCAATTCCTTAAGGCTCTTCTGATTAGTGATGATTTTGAATTTGTTGCCAATTAGGTACTGTCTCCACTTTTTCACAGCCTTGATGACAACCAACATTTCCTGAGAGTAGGCGGAGAGTTGCTGCTGCCTAAGAGAAAGCTTCTTACTGAAAAAGGCTAATGGAAAACCCTGTTGTGAGAGGATCATGCCTAGAGCAACCGTAGAGGCATCCTTTTCCACATCAAAAGAGATGGAGAAACTAGGGAGTTTTAGAGTAGGGAGATGACACATGTGTTCTTTCAATTTTGTAAAGGCCAAGGATGCCTCTAATGACCATGTAAATTTATTTAATTTGAGAAGTCCGGTGAAAGAAGTAGTGAGAGTGGCGTAGTGGCAGACAAAACACTTGTAGAACCCGATGAGGCTTAAAAATCCCCTGAGTGTCGCAAGAGTACATGGCTCAGGCCAGTCAACCATGGCCTGGATCTTAGTAGGGTTTCGCTAAACTCCATGAATGCTAATAATAGGACCCATATATTCCACCGTAGAAGTAGCAAAAATGCACTTGGATAATTTTACAAATAAGAATTTTGTGAGAGTAACTGCAAAATCAGCTTTAAATGTATAATATGATCAGTAAGGGTAGTGCTAAATATTAAAATATCATCAAAGAACACTAGCACAAACTGACGTAAGTAAGGACGTAACAATTGAGTTATGGCAGCCTGAAAAGATGAGGGGGCATTTAAGGTCAAATGGCATAACTAAAAATTCATAATGTCCATCAAATGTATGAAAAACAGTTTTATGCGTATCATGAGGGGCTACTCGAATTTGATTGAAGCCAGAGCGTAGGTCAATTTTAGTAAAAACTGATACACCGCTTAGCTCATTACAAGTCTCATTAATTATAGGGATAGGAAACATATCTTTGATGGTCACAACATTTAAGGAGCGATAGTCCACACAAAGTTGTCAAGAACCATCTTTTTTCATACCAGTAAAACTGGAGACGAAAAAGGACTAGTGCTAGGCTTAATAAAACTATCCTTAAGTAACTCATATTAGGGTTGTCAGGGCATCCTTTTGGGTATAGGGGTATTTGTAAGGCTTGACAGTGACTGGGGCTATGTTGGGAAGTAGGGGGATACGGTGGACATGGTCACAGAAGGTTGGAAGGCCTTGGGTTTAGCAAAAACATTGGAAAACTGGTTCGAGAGATTACGGATGGGTGGGGGTAGGTTGTTAAGAAAAATAAGGATTTCAGCCACAGGGTCTGATGAGTTTGTTTCATGAGGTAATAAGGTAAAAATTTGCGCTATGGAGTGGGTATGGGACAAACGTAACAATTGGTGAAAGGTAGCAAGTTGGGGTAGAAAGGAATCACCAGTGAGGGTAATTGGTGTAGAATCCACAAAAAATGTCATGTAGGGACAGAGAAATCTAAAGTGATAGGTCCCAGGGAGATAAGCCATTCAATCCCTAGAATGCAATCTGCCCCGTTAATAAGTAATAGGTAAAATGGAATATCAAAGGTATGGCCCTGAATAGTTAAAGAGGTGTTAGAGCAAAGGCCATTGTAGTGGATATAGGCCCTATTTTCAACCATAACAGGGAATTGTGGGATGGTTGTAATGGGAAGGGAAAGGAAATGATCTAGCCTTGGCTGTAGGACATTGTAGGAACTACCAATATCCACCAGGATAGTGATAAAGTGGCCATTAATAGTGCCATAAAACCTAAGGGTTTTAGGAGAACCAGAACCAGTAAGGGGCCAAGTGAGAGAGTTGGAAATGAATGCTGGAAAGGTCTGGGGTTCTGTTTCAATGGAATGAAAAGGCCCTGGAGCATTGTCATCAAGGCAATCATCATCAAGTAATAAAAGAAAAAGCATAGGCTGGCATTTGTGGCCAAAAGTGTATTTAGAGTCGTAGTTATAGCATAAGCCTTGAGCACGATGTTCCTGCATTTGGGCCTAGGTAAGGCGTTTAATGGGGAGCTGGGTTTTTGAGGTGGGTAAAAGGCCCAGGAAATTTGAAGAGAAAGGGACGGTGGATGGATGTGTGTTTCTGGGTAAACTTGGGGAAAAGGTGTAAAGGTTTTAGGATTTGGGGTGGGAATAAGAAGTTAGGGTATCAAGGTACTTACTCTCAACCAGCTTAAGCCAAGCTGATAGCGTAAGAGATAGAGTAAGGTTCTAGGATGCTAAGTTCACGTTGGATTTCTGGTTTAACCCCAAAAGGTAACAGTTGAGGATAATTTTAGAGGTAAGGCTCACTATTTGGTTACAAAGTCGTTCAAAGACCTGTTGGTAAGATGAAATAGTAGAGGTTTGTTTGAGCTTAAAGAGAGCAACTTAGTGATTTTCATATGAGGATGGTCTAAAACGAACCTCTAAGGCATGTACAAATGCCTATTGATGGTTATTGTACATCCATTTGAACCATCTAAGGGCATCGTCCTTCATATAAAATGAAATGAGTTCCAAACGCTGAGGAGGAGGAACCTGGTGAAGAGTGAAAAATTGATCAGCTTGGAAAAGCCAATCCAAGGGGTCAGATCCATCAAATGGTAAGAGTTGGAGTTTTGGAGGGGGGATAGGTGAAGGTTGAGGGGACAAGTTATGGGTGGGTTGAAAGATCGATTGGTGAAGAGGCTTGTGAAATAGGGGTTGTGTAAACAGAGGTTGAGAAATGGGGATTTGGGTTGTTGTAGTATGAGTAGAGGAAGTAATGGGATGTTCAGTATAGGATTGGAGGTTAAGGATAATAAGACCTTCCGGGCTAACATGGAAATGAGGTGGTAACATGCGAGGCTGGTTAGATGTGGATAGTCGGTTAAGGAAAGTAGCTAGCACCCAATAATGGTTTCAAGGCGAGCATCTATGAAGGCTACAAACATGTCATACTAAGCATAATGGAAGATTGTAGGGATTGGATTTTCTTAATGATGGAGTGTAAGGCCTCTTCCATGAAAGGTTTGGGAGGCATAAAGACATAATGAAAACGCCAAATTGGTAGAAAAATTTCAAACTTTTCCTAATCAAGAAACAGAAAAAAGTTACAGAGAGAGAAAACAAAATTGAGGGAAGGTATTCTTGATTAATTTTCCTATATTCATACATGCGGAAATACTGAAATGAATAACATAAGGAAATGGACCAAAACATTATATGCCACAAGTTTAAAGTTCAGACTTATGTACTATAGTCCTTTTTTTTTTTTAGTCAAATGTACTATAGTCCTTCATCCATTGAAGTATTTTTTTTTCCCTTTTTAACCTTTTGGGCCTATCATTTAACCAGAGTATGAATTCAGAAATTGTAATATGGATATGTTTAGAAATTATAATTTAGGTATATCTAAAAGTTGTAATCTAAAAATGTTTCATTATTTTCATCAGGAAACTAAAAAATACGGTACGATGCATATTTTGTCCTCTTCCTTCTTGTGTGGAATCAAAATTTACTTGAAGTACGATACATATTTATTCCAATAAAAAACAAGAATTTAATTTAGATGAGAATGATTTCGAATTAACTATGTTTACGAAATCCATATAAGAAACCTGTAATCATTAGGGACTAGAACAATCTAGTTTGTAAATCTAATGTGTATTTTCTTTGACAATTGTGTACTTAAGGTAAAATTTCTTATTAAGCTGTGTAACTTAACCCTTTTATGTATGCTCCTATTTTTTTAAAAAAAATATTCAAATATATTTTTTTATCCAGAGTTTTTATAAAATTATGATTTTCTTAAATATTTTGTTTTACTTTCTATTATTAATTAAAATCTATCAAATAAAATTTATTAACATGTAAGCACTTAACATATTTAACTTTACAAGAATAACTAAAAATAAAATATTTAATATAAGTTGGATAAAAAATAATTTTCAGGATTAAAACCGACTAAAATCATATTTAAACCTTTTAAAAAATAATTGCATAAAAATCATTTAATTGATTTACTACCGCGATATAATCAATTTATTAATTATGACTAATTGTGTGTTATTTCGTTTTAATATTAATATGGTTTATTGTAATTTTGAAGATAAACACAACATAATAATTTCCTATAAAGTTTCTATTTTTTTTTTCATTTTTATCGTATGAATCTTACACATGTTTTAAAAAATTCTTACTAATATTATGGATTTATGAATATAGGTGGTAATATGCCTTACCGACCCGCAACAAGACCATTTTAAATAATGTGAATTGGGTAGGTTTGAATTTTAAACATGTTTCAAAATGTTAATCTATGTAAACTTATTTAAATCTGTGAGTTAATGAATCAGCCTATATAAAAGTAAAATTAATTTAAAAAATTCATAAGTGTAAAATATATTAACAATTTCTTTTAAAACTTTGAAAAATATGCATATATTTAAGTAGTTCACATGTTTTAGGTGAAGTTGAATTAAGTAAAAGCTCAATGGTATTTTTCCATACACCATTGCTTTTTCTCATTGTACCACCCTTTTTTATTTAAAATGACGCAAATGTCATCTTGAGAATAAGAAATATATTAAATTTAACCAAAGTATGAATTCAGAAATTGTAATATGGATATGTTTGGAAATTATAATCTAGGTATATCTAAAAGTTGTAATCTTGAAATCATTGATTATTTTCATGAGGGCACTAAAAAAACTAATATTATAAAATCATAAGTATCCATATATTATAATTTTTCACTACAAACACACTGCTAAAATTATAAACTACATGTGTCTAGATATAATAATTTGGTTATTATAACTATAACTAGATTATTATATCTGGGTAAAGTCAAGATGAATAAGATTCATAGTAATGCATATAGACTAGTGTGAAATGACCTAAACTCAGTGGGCTCAACTTTTTCATTGTGGGTTTTCATGGGCTCAATTTTTTCAACTTAGCCATTTTTGCAAACGGATTCGATTTTTTCATTAAACTCAACTGATTTTTAGAGCCCAATTCAACATTGGCATCGTGGAAAAACGTAGATGAAATTTATTGTTTAACTCGCATTTTATTTGCGACAATAGATATGGATTAATTAAAGATTTCATTATTCAAACAACAAAAAGTTTATATGCTGCGTTTAGTTCATAAATTTTTTTAAAAAAATAGAAAATTATTCTTAGAAAAATTTAAAAAATAGAAAAACTGTTTATTTATAAATTATTTAAAATTTTTTTATAAAAAAATAGAAAACTGATTTTCTATTTTTTAAGAAAATCAAAAAAATTCTTTTAAAAGGTTTTCTAAGAAAAGTAAAAAATAGAAAAGGCGGTAACTGAATTACAAGATAAGGTAATTGAATTACAAGATAAAGACTGTTGTAACTAAATGATAATATGAAACAAACAGCTATTGATTCAAAAAGTTTTACTGCTACTATTTTGAAATATATTTAAACACAAACTCATTTGCTCTCATTTTAATATAACTTTAAATTTTGTCATAATTTTTATGTGATACATATAATATCCAACATTGTCATATATATATATATATATATATATATATATATATATATATAAAAGACATATCTTAATTAATTTGAATTAAAAACATTTGAAAATATTTAGAAAATTGAGTGTACTTGAACAATTTTTTTAGTTTTCTAGTTTTCCAAATTGAAAAACGGTCACATTATCTAAACCAGTTTTCAAAATTTTTCTAACTATTTTAGGAAATGAAAAGTTTGAAAAACAAGCGAAAAACTTTTCCCAGAAAATTAGAATAATTTTCTGTAACTAAACGCAGCCTTATTGTTTTGCTGATCGGGTGAAATTGACTTTTTTAAATATTTTAAGTAAGAAAAGTATTTACTATTACTATTATTTAGCAGGATTTTTTACAAGTTAATTTTCATAAAAGTAGTATTATATGAGTGCAGGTTGAAAAAAGTTTTTATAATGTAAGATTGAGTTTATTTCTTTCAAATATTTGGGGTGTGCGGTTCAATACGAACCCTGAGGACAATTTCAACGTTCAAATGTACAATGGACTTCAAATTGTATAATATTTATGAGTGTGTTTTGCTCTTATTTATATATATTCATACATTTTTTTAATTTAATTTGATCATGCAATTTCTGTGTTGAGGATAGGTTCCTCAAGCTTGATTTATTTATTTTAAAAAACTAAACTTGAAGCTTGAAGCGGCTTGTTAAAAAATATATAAAACTTGAGCTGGGTTGTTTAATTAGTTCTTTTACAAGTTAATTTTTTACTTATATGAAAATTTTCCTTACTTTTATATGAAGTACATAACTTATAATCTGTTGTATTTTCATAATCTAATACATACAATTTTTTTTCAACTTCTTAATAAAATTTCACATATTTTCATCATAAATATCTAAACGAAAAAATAGTAAAATTTTCATGATCAATTTATCAACAGAATAGTTTCCTTCAGAGTGTTGATCCCTTTAGTACACAAATAAAATAATTTAAGTATTAAATATTATATATTGAGAAAACTACGAGGATATATTTTATGAAAAATATTTTTTTTAAGAGTGAAAGTAGTAAACTTGGGTTGTATCACTATATATACATAAATATGATTAAAACTTTTTTGAAAGTCATATGATCTTCATATAATAATTTAAAAAGTCACATAGCTTTTTAAATATTATAATCTCAATAATTCGAGTCATTTGCGAGCCGTTGATTCATTTAAATAATTGAGCCCTTTGACTTTTGTTTGTTTGTTCAATTAAAAGAAAAGAACTTGATGGAGCATTCACCAAGCCAAGCCTGAAAAGTTTGAGTAGTGCCGTTCATTTACTCCCTTAATTACAAGTCTTCTTTATTTTTGTGTGGTTGTGTTTTTGCATGTGGATGACTGGATTCAAGTGTTATACATCATGGTTAGAAGATAAAATAAAAAAGCAAATATAAAATTAGAGGTAATTAAATTGAGAAGCCACCAATGAATTGTAACTTAGACGATAAGAATTAAGATAGACTAACATTGTAGGAAGAATTCTATGTTATATCATCCTAAAGCACATTTTTAAAGGGAGTGAAAAATTTTAAATATGATTAAGAGTCTTACAATTGAGAGATTGGGAGTTATTTATGTTTGGGTAGAACAAGTTAATTAGGTTTTGTCTAAATTAGAAAATTACGCCATGCTTAATTGAGTTTTCATGAGATGATAATAAATGACTTCTGGTATTATTAAATCTATTAATTTATCACGGACTTGCAAGTTAGGGAGTAACTAGATCTTAGTTAGTTCCTTAAACAATTAGAATTCTCAAATTTACTACTGAATATAGAAACAAGTAGGAAAAATGTGAAATCAATCCTTTAATGCTCTTTTGATACTGAATTCTCTCATAAAAATTGTGTTTCCTTGATTGCGTAATTTTGTGTTATCTTATTTGCATAATTTGTTATTTCAATTTTATTATTGCTCATTAATTTTTAATTTTTTTATCAATAATTGTTTTTACACTCAAACTGAGAAATTGATAGAAAACTAATACTCAACAGTTCAATTCCAAAAATAATATTTTTTTTTGTTATTACAATAATTAAAGCTAAACTTGCCCATGAGCACGTTAATGTAAGGCGAAATCATCTATTAGGAGGAGGGATTTAGTTTGTGTCAGGGGCATAATTGCTTGGTGGAAGAAATATGGTTAAGAGGTTGGGAAGTAGGACTTTAACATCCTCTTAGGAGGAAAGATGGATTTTTTTTTTTAAAGTTGAAAGATGGATTTTAAGGTATGTCTCTCAAATCTTTTTTTTCTCATATTGTTGAATATGGAAGCTGAGAAAGATATGTTAGTGGGTTTTTTTTTCATAATTCAATTCATAGATGAAAGAGGCTTGAAGTCCAAATACAAAAGGTCATCAACCTTACATACTATAGATGGTAGACACTTATTAACGAACCATAAAAAGAAAGAAATAAGTGGTGCTAGTGATGGAAGCAGCGGCCTAAGTGGTGGTGGTGACGATAAGACGAATTAAAAAGATGGAAAAGGAAAGAGACACTCAAAATAAAATGAAACCTCATCTAATGCGAGAGAATACTTTCCATTTAAGAAGAAAACACTTACCCAATATAATAGTGATAGTATCTAAGAAAGGAGGAAGTCTCCCACAAAAGGAGACAAAAACAATGACGACTCTTTTTTCTCTAGTAGTGTGGTACTAGGACAACAAATGTACATTGTTTAGAGATTCAAAATGAATATCGAAGTTGGAGGTGTAGTGAGTGAGATGAGATGTTTAACACAAAAGAAATTTGTGTAATTTTTATGGTTATAGTCATATTTTTACTTTTATTGTGATTTGTTTATTATTTTAATTATTTTATTACTCTTATATTCTAATATATTTCGTTTATATAATTTTCTCAAATATTTTTATTTTATTTGTATTTTATAAAATTGTAAGAATATTTGATTTAATAAATTCTAATTGCTCAAAAAGACGTAATCAATCACTAGAGACTTAAAAATACATTGATAAGAACATCTTGAAAACCATACTAAAAATGCTCTAAATATAATAGTTGAAGAACCCAAGAGATTATAAACCCCATACCAGACATTACAATGTTGGTGACACCATCTTCATTGACCAATTCTAATTGAGGGACATGGTAGAAGGCTTTCATATCAATTGATAATAATCTTAGGAGAATTATACCACAAAAGCTAGCTATTGTAGCTGGAGAGCCCAAGACTTTATAAACCTCACATGTTAATCTCATAATTTCAATGTAGAACTCAAGTCTCGTATCTTGTAATTGGACTATAACATACATCTAGAGTAAAACAAAGTAAATAGTAAAATCGATTAGATCCAATCACCATCAATTAAATATTTTAAAGGTTAATTTAACCATTATATTAGTGATTAAACCATTTATTAATAGTTAAGACGATTAAAACAACTAATAAAAATATAATGACTAAATCAATATTTGAAATATTTAATTGATGACCATCATCATCTTTGAAGAATATGATTAGATTACCTTGTTTTTAAGATTTAATTTCACCATTTGAATAAAATAACACATGATAATGAATTAAGGAAAGACAAAGCAAATAACATAGAGCATTCTACCATTATTAGTATGCTTATGCTGAAAATTCCATGCTTCTTCTCCTAGAAGGCTTATCTAGAATCTTTAGAATTATATCGCATCAATGCTCTGGTGGTGTAGACCCTTTCAAGGTGGTGGTAGATGGAAAGGTTGTGGATTCCTCGGATTATGAGGGAAAGGATGCTGCTACCGATCCTTTTGCTCCCTCTCCTCGAGTCGAAGCTGGAGTTCTTCTTCTTTCTTTAGACCAGGTTAGAGTTCCTTCTCTACCATCCGCCTGACTTTTCATGCTTTTTGTTTGTATTTATTTTACTTGTATAGTCTTATTATTATATACACTCAGTTTTTATAGAGTATGACTTTTATTGCTTTGCCATAATTGTGCCTTTGTTTGTTTGATCTTTGTCGTTCACACATTTTTGCCGTGACTCCCTTGGTTGGAATTGGGGAACTTAATTGTAAAGAAATTGTTGTTACTCATTCGGTCGGGATTTTAGGACTTAATAATAAAGAAATTGTTGTTAGCCCCTTTGGTCGGGATTTTAGGACTCAATCATAAAGAAATTGTCGTTACTCTCTTGGTTAGGATTTTAGGACTTAATCATAAAGAAATTGTCGTTACTCCCTTAGTCAGGATTTTAGGACTTAATCGTAAAGAAATTTGATGAGTTGAGAAGTTTGATGACCTAAATTGTACTTGTATTATTGCTATTTTGATAGGCATCATTAAAACATCTCGGGAGAAAAAACCCATCGGAAAAAACCCCTCGAGTAGGAAAAAAATGCCCTCATTGCATTCAACTATAATACATGGCCCCTAAATTCTTCAATCTGAAGGACATTACTCCATGGTAGTAATTTTCTCCTCCCATGATAAAGGCAGTTTTTTCTTCATCTCTCGAATCCATTTGTGTTTGATTGTATCTAGAATATCCGCCTATGAAGCTTAGGACCTGTTATCTTGAGGTGCTATCTACCAAATGATCAATATTAGGTAGAAGGTAAATATCTTTGAACATACCGTATGGAGGTTGGTGAAGTCCACGCACATTCTCCATTTATCGTTTGCTTTTTTCACCATTACTACGTTTGAGAGCCAAGTGGGGTATCTAACCTCTCAGTCAAAGTTGACTACTAGTAGTTTGTTTGTTTCTACTTTTACAACCATTTTCTGTCGGGTCCTAGTTTGTGTTGCCTCTACGCCACTAGTTTAGCCTCTTTATCTACATTCGACGAGTGGCATATGACTTTTGGGTCAACTCCAGGCATGTCTGAAGGAGTCCATGCAAATAGGTCGGTATTGGTCCGTAGGAGGTTGATTAATGATTCTTCCAGGCTCTGGTCTAGCATTGCACTGAGTCAGGTGCATTGACTGGGACTTGTTTCGATCTGTACTAGCTTCAAAGGTTATACCAGCTAAGGATCCTCATGCTCCTTTTCATCTCAGGGGTCAAAACTGATCTCAATGTCATCTTCCATGATGTAGGTCTCTCTTGGCCATAAGCTTTCATGATAGTATTCTTGAGCTCTCTGGGTCTGTTCGAATAACCCCGATGCGTCCATCTCCGAGTGGGAATTTCATTGTGAGGTGGAGGGTGGAAATGATCACGCCAAGTGTATTAAGTGTCGGGCGTCCTAATATGGCATTATAGGAACTGGGGATGTGACTACTAAATATTTAACCATGACTGCTTTGTCATCCTCTCTTGATTCGAAGATCATTTTCAGCTCTACATACCCCATGACTTGTACTGAGTCTCCCATGAAATTGAGTAGTGCTCCACTGTACATTTTGAGCCAAGTACGAGGTAAGTTGAGTCGCTTGAAGCCATTCAATGAAGGATGTTTATGGAGCTTCCTTGATCAACTAGAACTCTTCTGACGATACATTCTACTACCTCCATTACGACCACCATCAGTTCATCTTTGTTTGGGATCCCCATGGGGAGATCTGAGTTGTCAAATATGGTAGCCTTATTCCTTGGGAGGTAGTGTATAGAATTGACTTGTCCTTCTCCTCGTGACGTGTCAGCTCTATTTCCCGGGAACCTACTAGAAATGATGTGTATGATTCTTTTTCCATTACTTCTTATGTTTTCTAGCCTTTGAGATCAGGAACAATCACATTCCTATCGGGGGCGTTCTTATGGCTACAATTATACCTGTCTTGGTAATCCCCTTTCTTATTTTCTCCTTGTTTATTGTGGTGCTCCATGGTCCACAAACCTCCAAATATTCTTGTCGGATAAGGTGTTCAATCTAGTTTTTGAGTGACCAACAATTCTTAGTGTTGTGGCCAACTATCCTATGGAACTCACAGAACTTGGATCTGTCAGAGCCTTTTGCTTGCTCCCCGGGTAGGGGAAGTTTGAGTAATCGTGTGTTGTAAACTTCGTGCATGATTTTGTCTCTCTTGTTGTTCAATAGGGTAAATGTATCCTACATTAGGTTGGGGTAGGCAGCAAGCTTTAGTTCTTTGTTTAGCTGGGGGCTCTTCCTTTGTGGTTCTATCCTTATTTCTCCTTGCTCAGAATTTCCTACCTGACCAGCTTCATGTTCCTCCATATTCATGTAACATACCACTCTTTTCCTAAAATCATCCATGTTGATTGGGGGGTTAGCTAAGAAATCAGAAAATTCACCTAGGGCAATCTAGTTTGGATTACGTGGAGGGTTATTTCCGAGCTGAGATCTCTGATCTGTATGTCATGTTCATTAAAGCACGCCATAAACTGCTTGAGTGTCTCCTTTGTCCCTACTTCAAGTTGACCAAGCCGTGTGAAGTCTGCTGGACCACATGGCTAGAGGCAAACTGGGCGAAGAATTTCTCTGTGAGCTCTATGAAACATGATATACTCCTCGGGGAATGTGCAAGAACCAAAGCAAAGTGAATTTAGTGAGGGTGGTAGGGAAGGTTTTGCATAGGAGGGCGTCAGACGCCTCAAAGATAAGAAGGTTGGTTGTGAACATGGTGAGGTGTTCTTCTAGATTGCCTCTTCCATCATACTTCTCCATTGTAGACGGCTTGTAATATAGTGGTGTAGGAGTTGCCATTATAGCCTCCGTGAATGGATGTGCTAAATATGAGACTAAAGGTTCTGGTCTGTCTTCTTTTGGTTTTGTAGCTTGCCTTTATTGATAACTGGAGGCCTCCATTTTGTTCGACTGGTTCCTTAGGTGTTCATTTTCTTTTCTCAACTCCTCCACGGTACGCTATAGTGTCTTAACGATGGTTAAAACCTCCTCCAATTGATTATCACCGCTCTGATGTCCTTCCTAGTTTCCTTTGGTGTCTCCTTCTTAACTTCGACTGACATTGCTGCGGATGGTCACTATATTCTTCATTCTTGAAGCTAGTCTTCCTCTATGTAGTATAGGAACCATTTTACTAGGCCCCACGGTAAGTGTCAAAATGTTCACTCTGAGTGTGTAAAATACCAAACCCTAGAGAATACTCTAGAAAAATAGAGTTTATTTTTCAAAATGTCACTTGAATTATAAAGGGGGCTCTGAGACCTTATTTATACATCAAGAGAGGGCCCTAGATTTCGACCTAATATTCATTAGATAATGATAATCTCCTAAAATTATGAGGGGTAGAGATATCTTGTTAAAAATATTCCACTTGAACTAAATATGATAATAAATTATGATGAGTATAAAAATTTACTCTTAAAAAACTTAAGTGATAACCAAACATATTTTAAAAATTTATCCAGAAGTTTTTTTTTTCATGTTAGGTGTAACACCCTAGAGCCAACTTGTAAATCCCAAAATAATTACTGTTACCATATAAAATTTCTTATTTTTCACCTAGTAATTATCAAGTGATTCACAACCTGATTCCAGAGGTTACTAATAAAATATCAGAGTACGTAACCTTTTACATAATTAACTTCTTATTATTATACATAACACCAGAGTTCCATACATATTATATTTTACAACAGATACCTAAATCTTATAAAATATAAAGTTATAAAACACCAAAGCATAGCATACGCATACATAATACAACCATAGTAGTTATGCAAGCAAGCATCAGCATCAAGAGTCTTCATAGGTCATCCACATCAAGCATCATCTAGTTTGTTACATATCTTCCTGATTAAACACTAAAGGGTTGCCACAAGTAACAGAAAAAGTAGGATAAAATATCAAATAAATAGAAATTAAATTAGAACATACACAAACATAAGTAGGATGTTATGCGATACAGATGCCAAACAAGTGTTTTGTATTATATTTATGTTAATATATTGCACTCTTTATAAGAATGAAAATGCATGATGGATCCATTCTGGTGGAAACATAAGCAGTGATTTCCAATACTAATATTTTTACGGGTATCCAACCGATACCGCGCCCCATAGTGCAACACCAACATCGGATAACAATACAATATATCTATAACAAGTATTGCGGGACCCCTCTTAAGGATATACTGCTCAACCCTTAAGACGGCTGTGATATAAAACCACCGCAGAGGTTCGTTGCTCATCAGAGCACGTTTCCCCACTGGGAACCCCCTCAAAGAACCCCCATATGGATTCTTTGAACGGCCAATGCATATGATGCATAAATACAATAGATCTAAATTAAATTATCAAATTCCTTTATATAATTAATCATAACAATAAAATTATCATAACAATCAAATAAACATATTTTATATATAATTCAAAGAATATAGAAACACATTTTCCATAATATAAAATTATACTACTAAAATAATTTAAAAACAAGGGTTTTCTTCCTTTAAATATGTTTAAATAAACTTCTGAATTTAATTAAATTAATTATATTTATTTATTCAAGATAAAGTCTCTAGGATAATAAAAATCCAATAATAATAATAATTCTGATTTTTATAAAAAATTATTATTTTAAGTTTTTAATCATATTTACGAAAATACCACTGGTCTTATTTACGAAAATGCCACCGTTCTGATTTATTTACAAAAATGTCACCGCTTGTTTTTATTTACGAAAATGCCACCGCTTCCAGTTTTTAACACCGGTTGAAAATATCCGTTGTTAAAAGGTCTGATTTTGTAGAAACGAAAAAGCACCTCTGTTTCTCTCTGTTTTGATGTTTTCCTCATTTAAATTACAAATTAAACATGCCAATTGATTCCAAATCACCATACAACATCAGAAACATCATATATCATATTCCATATCAATCAATATCAATTTCATAACTTAATTCCATTTAAATTAAAGTCTAACTATATGGGTTTCTAAACCATTAATCAATTAAACAAGTAATTCTAACTTAATTTCTATCTATTTAATATTTTATCTCCTCTTTCTCACCTCAATTGAAAATCCCTAAGCTTTCCTTGTGCTAAACTCCCTTATATCTTTTCAAATCTTCAAGTATGAGTAATTCCTTATTATGCAAAATTGAAGGGCTTTAAGATATAGAAATAGATATTTAGAAGCTTGAAGAAGATGATGAAGGGTTATAGGATTTATGAGGTATTTTGTTTTGAAGGAATTTGGAAGGTTAGAGCCTTATTTATAGGCTTCAAATGGCGGTGGAAATGAAAGGTGGTGCGAAGGAGAAAGAAAGAAAAAGAGCCTTCGGGAGAGAGAGAATATATTTTTATTTTATTTTATTTTTAATTAATTAATGGGTCCTTAATAATTCTACGTTTTATTTTCACAGTTTATTTCCGTTTAGTCTCATCTTAAATCTGATTTACGAAATAAAAAAATCCCTGTAACCGAAATAAAATTTTCTATTTTCTAAAATTGATTTCTTATTTTTCTGAGACACTTTAATTTTTAATGTTTAACTATCGATACAAATTTAATTATAAAAATTGGGTTGTGACATTAGGAATAAAACTTATAAAAGATATAAAAAGATATTGAATGTCATTCAATAGTCTTGCCAAAGTCTTGAAGAAATTTACACGCTAAATCAACAACTATGTTGCATTTTTTGCATGGCTATAATATCTAATAAACATACCAATGACAAAAAAAAAAGAAAAACAACTTTAACAAACTAATGTTATTTAATATTAGCCTTTAGTTTTCAATCAAAATTTTATAAAACAAAATTTTCTTAATTTAAAGAAAATTTCGCAATCAAAACAAGAAAAGATGTTAAAAAATTTAAGGACTGTTGTGAATCAGCTTTTTCCCTTAAACTCACTTAGGCTATTTTTAACCGAACAACCCATATTTACTACTCACACTTCTTAGATGGATCCAACTAGGGGTGGCAAAACGAGTTAAAGGACTGGGTCGGGTCAAAGCCCACATAAGCCCTTCAAAATACGGGTCGGGCTAGGTCAAAATAGGAAAACAGGCCAAAAACATTGGCCCGGCCCGTATTGTATGTGGCCCACGGACCAAACAGGTCGACCTGTTTTTTCAAAATTTTGCATGTTATTTTTTATTTAAAATTTGAACTATGTTTACTTTATATTTAAATATAAAAACTAGATTTCACCTTTTTAAAACTAGTTTTTTTATAATTAACCTAATTTATTTCATTAAAAGTTTAAATAAATTATATTTACATTAAATGGAAACAAAATTTTATTATTTATATTTTATAATATTATATTATTAAATTTATAATAACATATAAATTAGAAAAGTACAAAACGTAGAGTGTAAGTGAAACGAAATGCTTTAGGAAACAAAAACATAGCCTTTTTAACATATATATTAATATAATTTTTTTAATATTTAATGTTGGCCCAATGAGCCGGGCTGGGCTGGCTCGCATAAGACTCGTTTTTTGACAGACAAAATAGGCCGGGCTTATTTGAAAAAACATGCTCAAATCTTTATCTCAGTCAGTACTATTTTTAACGGGACAAATGGGCTGACAAACCCAAATTGGCATCCCTAGATCCAACTGTACGTATCATCCATTTTTACGTTTACATATTCAAGCAACTTTTATCCCCGACCCAACAACTCCATCTTTCACTATTCATTATTCTTAAATGAGTCTCACAAATAACCCCACATATTATATTATATTATAATTATTATATTTATTATACGGTTGTAAAAAATTAAATAAAATTATATTAAAGATCTATATTATAATTTTTTTTATTTATAAAATTTTAAAATTAAACATTAAAATACATTATACTTATAAGATTATGTGGGTAAAAAATTTAGGTCAAAAAATTTAATTTGATGATAATTAGGTAGGTTAAAAATATATTTATTATAAAAATTGAACAAAAGGAATTATAAATAAAGAAGGTAAAAAAATTGGAATGAGAGAGTAATTTATTACTATAAGATAAAAAAAAAGGAAAAAAAGATTTAATTTAATAAAATAAGTTAAATAATTTAGTCAATTTCTTCAGAAAGTAAAAGGGAGCAAAAACGATTCCTAAAACCGTTCTTGCGACCTAACCCTTGCTCCATCGCTGAAGAACAGAGCACGGCCCGTAACCCTCGAGACAAGCAACCTAACCTAGGAAGAACTGTCACCGAAGATGGCCTCACTCTCTCCCCTCTGTCTTTAATAAAATTTCTTGCTCTCTTGTCTTTATCCTCTCTTCTTTTCCATTTTCTGTTATTCTTGTGATTTGGGTTACCAAAATTAGTTTTTCTGCTAATTTTGATCCTAGGTTATACCTAAAAGGAAGTTTGTTGTATCTGGAGGGATTTTTACAATCTTAAAATTCACATTGAGACAAATAAAACCTTAGTGGTGGTATCACTTAGCGTATTTTTTATCATGTTTTCCAATTAATTTCCTCTAATTTTACAACAACCCCTATGTGAAATCAGCTACGTCATCATCACCAAGGTGGACAAAAAAACTAACCCACATGCCAAGTCTGCGGTGAGAAAATAATCCATAAGCAAAACCTTTTTTTTATCATTAACATCACCACCACCGATTAATTCACTGTACAAGCAAACTTAAGAAATGGCCAAAGTTCCTAATGGCTGTACAAAAGCACATACACAATCCAAACTAGTAAAGAATAGCCTAAACTCGCAATGAAAGGGAGAGAACCTTCATCTTTTCCGCATCATCTTTTCTGCATAACCGCATCAATACAAGACAGTTGGAAAAACAATCAGAATGCTGCAGTTTTTATATAATCCAATTACTATAGATAGAGCACATATCATTTTCCTTCAATTAAACAGTGGTGGGCGTGGGAAAAATAAAATGAAGTAAAATACGCACTCGAATAGCCAGAGACAGGTGTATCTCCTTCATTTGTGTTGAAGTTCGTGGGATACTGAACAGAAATCAGACCTTCATCTGCAGCAACTACCGCCTCAGGGGAAGCCATTAACCCAACAGTCGAACTACTTGAAGATCTTATCCCTGCAGGCAAAGTCAAAGCAACGTGAGCATTTCCTAAATAGTATACTTCGAAATGAGATGTAGTAAAAAGTTAGAATTTGAAGATGGATGAACTGAAAACCTTTTAGTGAAAGGAATGATGAAATCATGAAAGCAAGATATATTTTACACGGTAGACACCTTTAATGAATGCAAAATTTAGATATGGATCAACCTTATAACTTCACTAGAATAAACTGAAGAAGTGCAGCTTGGTATTATTTTTCTAGCAATGTTCGTCCTTTCTGGGGCAGAAAGGTAGTAACCATATCAAGAGGTAATAAAAAGGAATGGACATTTTCAAAACACATTGAAAAACTATTAATAAATCTTCATCCCCAAAAGTCAGTTTACCATGTCTCAAGATGTTCAATCAATATTCAAGAAGGTATGTCAATCAGCTCAATCTAACTTCCCACCAGAGATACCTACAGAAATATATATTATATGTTTGGATTCAGTTTCCTTATAACATAAACATAATACATATTCAGTGGCAAAGAAACCATTTTGTATAATGTAAAATTATAATGTAGTATCAGCCTATCAGGCTATATCCCCAAAGGTGTATACACTGAATGAGATGAGACAGATATGTCAATTTAGATTTCAAAATAGTTTGATCAAAGTCAATAAATACAAGACAACATGAAAAAAGGACAGATGTACAATGTGGCACTAAGGTTCAAATTTAGCCATCGATATATACATTACAAGGACCATAGGTTCAACAAAAATGAACTCGAGCCAACGTATCAATATAGATAGCTTTATGCTTCAAATTTATGTATAGAATGACAGAAGAAATGCTAGTCTCTGTGAACTTTTCTTCTTAGACAACACTTTAGTATTTATGGGGAGACAATTTAGATGTTCTGTTCAAGTATGAAAGTGATTACATGAGGCATGGCACCATTTGATATAGACATATGTAGTACTAGTAAACAATAAGCAAGTGCGTTTCAATCATCTCATTTTACAATCAAAACAACTTATATTCAAAATCTTATTGAGACATCCTTAAAGAATTTCCTAAAAATTAATCAAAATCAAAATTGCACTAATTATACTTCCTGGAAGAGAAACCTAACAAAAGAACTGCTTACTTACCATGGAATATTATGACAAGGAAGAAGAAAACAGTGATGACCATGGCAGAAAGATTGGTAAATGTTGACGACGGCGACGATGACAACTTGCTTGCTTTCCTCTTTCTTACTGCTTTCATTTTCTTAATCCTCGCACGCTTCCTCAAGGCAAGCTCAGCAAGTTCTTTCACAAACTTCTGATCACCAGCATCCAGTAAAGGACCTTTAGGAGGCAAGGGTGGCTTTGGAGACTTTTTGGGGATAGTGAGCTTAGTCTTCTGATTTGCATTATTAACATTTACAAGAGGCAATTGGTGTTGAACATGTTCCAATGCTTTGCCCATAAACAAATCTAAACTATTTTCATCCACAACATCACAAGACTTTGCTGAATTACTACATGACTCAATCCCACTTTTACCCTTATCTGATCCATCAAAATTGAGAAACCCATTCCATGCCCAACGGCAACCACCCTTAGATTCTCTCTCACTAACACAAAGATCATTGTTTGAATCCTCCTCGCTAGAGTTCCCACCACTCTCAAGGTCAAAATCGATGTCTTTCTCTCTTGGAATAGAATGGCCCATCTGATCTAAATCAATTTCGTTAACAATGAGTATCAATTTAAAGAAACCCAGCACCCAATCACGATAAAGATTAAACTTTAAATGGCTAAGAGCTTGTTGAAGAAGTCACGCAAAATAATGAATTCAAATTAAGATGAAATGGAGAAACAAAGGTATAGAAAGTCGAAATTTGAGATACGAGGAAGAAGGAGGAGGAGGTACCTTGAGTCAAAGGGCCGAACCCTAGAAACATTCCTAACTAGGAATCTGTCGATGTTCGCTGGCACACTCATACACAGACATACATTTTTTAAGACCAAATAAAATAATAGTAAAAATTTTAAGGCTTTGTTTTGTTTTTTGCTGGCCAGTGGATTTTCTTCTTTAATTTATTTTACAGTATTTTGTTCAGGGGTTCTTGATAAGAATATGTTTTGAGAATTCAATTATTGGCCGCAGTACTGATTAGATAAAATTTATTTAAAAAACTGAAAATTTATTATTTAAATTAATATTATTAAATATTTGATATATAAATATTTAGTTGCCTGAAATACTTGATACCAAAAACCTATTTTAAAATTTGTTTATAAGTAGAATCAGAAGGAGTAATTGTTTTTGTTAAAATTAATGTTTTGGTTATTTGAAAATTAGAATAGGTGGATTATTATTATTATTATTATTAAATTAGTTTTTTATATTTTGTATTTTATATTTAATGAAGCCGAACGTCAATTGTTGAAACTCGGAAGGTGTTTGTTAGGGATAGGATAGTCACTTCATCCTTCCAATTCCAAAGTTTCCACAGGAAGACAGCAACGGCTATTTCTTGGTCTTATCCATTATCCATTACGTGTCAACTATTCAAGTTCTAAAATATTAGAGACACTTTTGCTTCATTAAAAGTTTTCTATTTTATTTTAATTATAACATTATTTTATTTTTTCACAAAATTCATATAAGACATAACGAAAACAAGAGCAGGTTATTTTTCCATATTTTTTAAAAATATTTGAAATTGAAAATAATATGAAAATTTTATAATTAAAAGTAAAAATAAAAATGATAATAGAACGTTTTTAAAAAAATATACATCCTCTTAATTTTTTAAAATAAAAATGAGTTAAAAAATATAAATAAGTGAAGCACAATTTCAAAATGAATCCGCTTAAATGGAAATCTATATTTATTTTGAATCTACATACCAATAAGATGTAGTATAAGAAACCATGAAAATAAAATAAAATCTTTCTGTGTTATTTATACAAACTTTTGAAAACATAAAATAATGTGCTAATTTTATAATTAAAAATATGATCTAGACATCTCAGTCATGTATATGTCGGTCACACTATGTCGGTCTAGATCCGAACCTAAATTAGCACACTTCTCAGGAGGAATGCACCTTTGAATGATGTTTCCTGGACCTATGTTACATTTCCCAGAAGGCATGTATCCTTGTATGATGTCTCCTGAACTTATGTTAGAATATTCCTTGGGAAGGATGCACCCTTGAATAATACATCAGTCATTTGTGTCACGTCACTAATAATCTCTGAAAAAGCACTTGATATACTTATTATTACTTCCATACAACCCCCTATAAACACCCACCTCAAAGGTAAACTAAGGGACCTCTCAAGTACTCTTTATTCTCATATCGGCTAATTTTACTTCGATATCTACTGACTTATGCATTGAAGATGCCTTAAGGGACACACTTTTAGGTCCCTTATGGCAAAGGTGGACACACATTGCCTTAAGGGTGAGTAGATGAATCCACTTGATTGAAAAATATTACAAATAGGTCTAATAAATTTTTATTTTATGTCTCTTAATTTTATAATATTATACTCATTGAACCCAAAGATTTAAAGGTCTTGTTAACTTACTTACGATAGTAAAACTATAATTTTTTATTAAAAAATGTGTGAGAATTACTTAAAAATCAAAGTGAGTAAATTTTCATGATTTTTAAATTAAAATTTGCAATGTTTGGTTCTCTAACAATGTCTTTTCTCTAAATTGTATTTTCACATTCTGTCTTTTCTTTGCAAAATACTTTCTAACAAAGCCAGTTGGCATCCGTTGCATCACAATAAAATCAAACTTTAAAGAATAACATTTCCTTAATGGAAGTAATTTTCTATGAACTTTTGATGTTCCTTCATATATATATATAAATCACATTACAAAATTTTAAAAAAAAGGTTAAATATTTTTCTTATAGGTATTGTACTTTCAAAATAGTGAATGTTTAAATAATTCTTACCATATATCTCGTGGTAAAATGCTTGGTTAATTTGACCATGAAAAATGGATTTTCTTATGTAAATTTCTCAGCTTCCTTTAAAGGAAGGTGACTTTTCAACGGTTGAGATATTTTGTTTACATTCCCACCTACGTCATATGCCAGTACAAACCTTAAATATTAGTTGAAGGATGCACCAGGCAACATTCAAAATGAACTTGTTTCTTCATGGTAGAAAGTTTAAGTTATTCAGTTTTCACGATATATAATTTCAGCTTTTATAGTTTTCATATAGAGAAAAAATGGCACCTAAGATGTAATATATAATAAGATAAATTACTACATATAGAGGTCCAAGATCTGCCTAAATAATACTGATGAAACAGGTTTACTCACATTATTCATTGTGATTTTTGAAGTGATAAGTCAAAGTCAATCTTAAGTTTATGGCTAAATAAGTATGCACGCATAAAAAAATTATGTAACTTTTTGAATCTTAAAGGTATTTTTTTGAATCCCAAAAAACACAAAATAAACCTTGCATGTTTAAGTAATTTTAACAGGTAAAAATTACATGCAAGTTGTAACACCCTCGGTTAACTAGGACAATCCTTTCCACTGGATCATCTACTTAACTAAGATGTTACAGGTTTTAGAAAAATATAGAATTTTTTTGTTCAATAAACATTGGTGGAACAAGAATTATAGTGAAAAAATTATGTACATTACATGGTCTCAAGCCAACAAATATATACATATTTTGAATATGCAGGGGCACGCAGGATCCCTAAATAAGACATAAAATATGTTGTACATCAAAGCAGGTAAACTAATCCTCCTCCGATGGAACTGGGCTGTCAGGGTCTTTACTAGTTGTAGGTCTCGGTCGTCTGGGTCGATGTCTATCATTCCCTCAGTTCTCGGGTCTGCTTCATCAATAGTAAATAGCCTCCTCTGGTATACCTTGTCCTCTATGTGGGGTTTCTTATCCAAGCTAAAAATGTTTGTAAAGGTGAGGAACGTACTCTCACTTACAAACAATGAAGAATTATTATCTCCAACGTTTCTCCCACCCAACACATAACTCACAACAAGGTCAGTTCATTCGTGAATTTTCAAGCCTCACTCCCATACATCTCAGCAGCTAAGTTTTGTATATGACTACATCTCTATTTCGGTCTTACCAATCCAGTGTTATTTCAATCATACTCACCTTCATCCTATTCTAGAATCAATTTAAAATGAATCCATACTTTCTTGTAATATTGTCTCAATTATATTCACATACACACCACATACCAGATGAGGAGGTAGTCAATGAAAATTCTGATATTCAACATCATCACATTTATATTAGCACATGCACAACACATATCAGCTAAGGGAGGTTAGTCAAGCATAATGCTATGCATGGGTGCAGAGGTTTATCATTCATTTATTTTGTAGTATAATGATGATGATGCATGTTGGCTCAAAAATCTCCTCATTCTCAATTTATTTCCACAACCGTAGCTGGGAGTAACATTAATGCTAGAGCAATCAGAGATCACCAAGCCCCTACTCACTATGAATCCATCTAATTCCCATAATTCATGATCACTTTACAACGAGACTTGGCTCTACACGATTATAGTTACACTCCATCTTTAGTCAAAGTACACCAGGTTTGCATTGGTATGCCCGACCTCGACGAGCTACCCTTGAGCCATTGAGGTTCCGACCTGATTTCACTTCCAAGATCTTCCTTTGGGATCGAACACAAGTGTCCTCAGGTGTACCCCTCGCCCGAGCTCTAGTTTTCATCATGGCCTTTCACCAAAATCATATGCACATGATGCATGATCAATGCATTATTCATATTTCTTTTCACTTTCTTAAGGCAATTGTCATCGCGTAGGGTCCTTCCATCAGCACACCTTTGTCCTTAATGCTGGGGGTAGGATATATTTATTTCTTGGCTTAAGACTTGAAACGCCCCTTTAAAATTGGCTACTCAGTTTATTACTACATATACTGGTATTTAATAAAAATTATCCTAACTTTCTTAAGTTATTATTCTCACGCTACCTGGGAAAGTAATGACTAAATTCTAGCGAGTTATCTGCATTAAGTCATTTCTAATTCAAGTAATTTTCTTGAAAAATTTTATTAATCATCATAGTCTAAATATATTTATATACTTATTATTAACTTATCTATAGTAAATATCATCATTTACTTGGATATAACCTTATTTAGGAAAATTATAGTCCTATAGGGTCTCATCTATCCGCTAGGGAATTATCTTATTTACTGCAACGGGATAATTTTCCATTAAGATTAAGATTAATTTCATTACAATTTCCTTCGTTAACTACGGTTTATAAAACATTTCCTAAACTTGAATTTAATACGTTTTTGTTAATAATTAACTATTTATCCTAATTAACTATTTAACTTCTCCTGTAAACTCCAATTTGATTAGTAAGGAAAGTTCAAGTTACATAGGTTTTAAAAATTTTTATTTAATCCCAAAATAATGCTTTGTAATTACCGTCCCTACAACGAAATTAAAACATAATTTATGAGTTAACCTTGGGTATTATCGGCGATTAAGGACAAAGTGACCATATTTCATCATTCATCACATTCTACATATCATCAACTCATCACATTTTTCCATATTATCAATTCAGCACATGCGGACCCTACCAAGACTTAAATCTTTAATTCACATGTTTCACAACAAAATCCACATTGATAGGTATAGCTTTCTTCACATATTGTATTTCAGCACAATCACATCATGCCTACTTTAATCATCATACCAATCATCAACCATCTATACAACTTATATCACTATACGACTTCATTTAATATGTCCACATGTACATTATTCAGCATAATCCCAGTCTCTTTTATAACTAATTTCTTATATACTTCATTTTTAATCCATATATTTCTATTATAAAAATATCTCTTTTATCAATTTATCTCATGTTTTATTATTTATCTTTTATAATCAAGGAAACCATAAAATTTCTATTTTTATCTTAATCATTATTTATAATTCTTTTCTTTTAATTATGTGACTATAATTTATTATTAATTAAATGAGCGCCACAAGGATAAAACTTTTTTATTGTCATTAAGATAAGATATACGTTGGCAGAAATAATGACAAAACTCTCGATATACTCAAAATTATCCGCAAAATTTGTCAATTTTTATAACTAAATTTGTATAGGTAATTAAACAGTGAAAAATTAAAGTTTCTTAGAAAAATAAGAACTGAATTTTAGAAAATAGGAAATTGTATTCCGATTATAGGGATATTTTTATTTTATAAATCGGATTTAAAATGAGATTAGATGGAAATAGAACGCGACAATAAAACGTAGAATTATTAAGGAACCCGTTATAAAAAAGGAAGAAAAATCTGAGATTTTTTCCCCGATTCTTCTTCCTCCTTCACGCACCACCATAACTTAACCGCCTTATGCAGCCTATAAATAAGGCCTCCACTTCCTAAATTTCTTCAAATCAAATACCTCACAATTCCCATAACCCTCCATCATCTTCTTCAAGCTTATAAATCTCTATTTCCATATCTTAAAGCCTTTCAATTTTGCATAATAAGTAGGGATGAAAATGGGCTAGGCCAGGCCAGGCTTTGGAAGGCCTGAGCCTGACCTACATCAAAATTTTAAGGCCCGAGCCTGGCTTATTAGCCTATCATAGGCTTTTTTTAAGGCCTGGTCCATTTAAAAGGCCTATTTATAGGAGACTTTTAAAATGTTAAAAACAACCTAAAATATTTATGTTCCCTTCCCTCCTAATTTTTTTAATTATCAATTTGTAATATTAATTTATATTATGTAAATGTTATATATATATATGTGAACACCTACATCGGTCCGGCCAGTTTCGACATCAAATTGACACCGTCTGAAAATAAGGGAAACCGATGTGGAGAGGTAGGTGACATCATCCGATGTCCAAATGAGGTAGGTGACATCATCCGGTCTGTAATATGAAAGAGTGACATCGGCTTGAATCGTTGAAAAGAACACCGTCTAGTGAACCGGTGTCCCTTATGATCTGGTGTAATAGGTTTCATGGACCCAGCATCGAATTGGCGAGTCCGGTTGCCCATACCGTGACTTGTAATCGCACTATCCAAAGTTGATCCTCGAATCCTGGGGGTGGCAGACAGCAAATAAAAAATGAAAATAATAAAAAATTACCCACCAGCCGCTGCTCCCCATAATTGTTAGTGGCCAGGTTGTCTCTCCACTACGCACATGGGTCTAGTGGAGGCTTGAGCTGTCCAAGCACTCAGCAGGCACCCTGAAAGCTCTATAAATGCCTCAGCTGAAGAGGCACAAGGGTCGACTTTTTGAATTCTTGAACCCCCAGAGAATTAGGCCTGAACTTTGAACCCCTGAGAACTTGCACCAAGAAATCCTGAAATCTAGTTGCTCCGGTGTTCGAAAAATCCTAAGCAGTTAGTTCAATCCCTGGCTCCCTGAACCTCAGAAAATTGCCTTAGGACACCGGTCCCGACCCAGTTTACAGTGAACTTCTCCCTTCCGCCCATATCGTCCAGAAACCATAAATCCAGGAGCTTGTGTTCATAAACCCCACATCGGATCTCCCATTGAATCGTTACACCGTCTCTACGCCAAGCTCCACATCGGCTCCCTATTGTCACTTTTTCAACAGATACCAGCATTACTCTGGTTGTTGTTGCTCAGGCCCACACTGGCTCGTAGTTGAACTCCGGTCCTCAGTACCTCCCATACACCGGTTACATTCTGTCCCTTGCTGTTATTTTCTTTCGTTTGTTTACTTGTTGTCTTTCTTTTCTACTAAATTCATCGTTTTATTAAGTCTGTTCTCTGGAATAATCCTGTTCTGTTATATCTTACTTTTATTTTTGCTTTATAATCAAAAAAATGACAAAAAGAAAATAAGTGTCCCTCATGTCTCTTTTGATCAACGTAGAAATTTGTTTTTTTAACCAATGTCGTGCAGGAGTACTCCTGCCTACATTGTTCTTAAAGTTCGTACACGTGCGGAGAACTTCGCCTTGTATGTATCTTCCCTATGAGCTTTGCTCGTCACCAAGTCTCTAGCTCCTCTTAAAACTCCCTCAAGAACTACGTGACCCTGATTTCTCAGAAAACTCGAGAATACGTAGGAGCAGGACTTAACTCCTGTCGGGCCCACTTCTTTTTTCCTCCCGTTCTTCTTTAAAAAATTAATGTCATTCCCATCATTGCATAAAAGTCAATTTAGACGCGACGTCTTATTGATTTTCTTCTATTTTGTCTTGACCTCTATCATTCTTCATAAGGATCAGGCTAATTTGGACGAGACGTCCTATTTATCCTCTTCATCCCCCAACCCTGCATCTTGATGAGAGAATGATTAATTTGGACGGGACGTCCTGTTAGCATTCTTGCCCTTTTCCACATACATCCCCACTAAAAGGCCAGGGCTAATTTAGACGAGACGTCCTGTTAACCCCTTTTTATTCCCAACCTTGTATTTTTATGGAAGGATGACTAGTTTAGACGCGACGTCTTGTTGGCATTCTCTTCCTCCTTGGTTTTGTACATTCCCCGTGTAGATCTAGGTTAATTTGGACGAGACGTCCTGTTAATTTTGCTTCAGTACTCCATGTTTGTCTGTTTTGTTCCCTCTGTTTCAAAAATAATAATAATAAAAAGGAAGAAATAAAATCTCTTTTGTAAGGCTATTCATATCGCGCGTTTTCAATCTTGGTACTATTTTTAACAGGCGATGTAGGGTGCTAATACCTTTCCTACTCGTAACCGACTCCCGAACTTGAATCTCACATTTTTAACCAGTGCTTTACCAAAGCAAGTTTTTTTTCCCAATGTTTTTTTCCATGAATAAAAAACGTTGGTGGCGACTCCCTGTCCTTTCACCGCCTTCTTCGAGGGTCGGCCACGCCGCCACGATCCCAGTCGCGACACCTGACCCTATGGAATTCCCTAACATTATGTTATCAAAGACTTCTCCAATGTCCATAACATATGGAAAGGCATACTTAGGATGGAAGGAACAATGTAGTCAAACTTTTTTGGTTTTCTTGCAATGAGTAATTCATGACTCTTAACAACTTGGGTACTAAATTCACTTTCATTCTTCTTATGTTTCCTTTTATTCTTTTTCTTTTCACCCACCTTACTCATTTTTTCTCTTTCAAGCTTTATTTGTAGTGGATCACACTTGTTATAAGGTGTTAAAGGATTCAACATAAACTTTATTTTGTCAAGAACAAAGGAATAAATGTTAGTAGCAACATCATAGATAATTCTTTTATCATATTGTCATGGTCTACCAAACAAGAGGTAGGTGGTTTCCATGGGAATGACATCATAAATTACCTTATCTTTATAGTTCCTAATGGAAAAATTGAGCTTTACTTGCTCACTTACTTCTAACTTACCCTCATCACTTAGCCATTGAAGCTTATATGGCTTAGGGGTAATGGGGTAATCTTAAGGTTGAGTTTAATAACCATATGATGGCTAGCACAATTAGCATAACTACCACTATCGATGATGATTGAATAAACTTTTCCTAGCACTTTACAACTAGTTCTAAAGATGGTATTCCTTTAGGAATCATCTAGGTGTGGGATATGAATACCCAAGAGCCTTTTATCCATTCAAAGATCTCTCTCTTATCCAATAACATGTTCACTTTTACAACTTCCATTATTAAAGCCATCACTAGAAGATAAGGAAGATGCCTTTTAGCTTGAGTAGTGATCTTGCCCCTTAAGATCATCGTCTTTTTGGTGGGGATTTGAGAAGATATGTTGTCTCTCTCTAAGCATTTAAAGCACTTAATGAAACTGGTCCTAGAACTAGAAGGTTGGGAGGTGGATAGTTTAAGTTTAAAAGAAGTATTCTCTTTAATCTTAAAGTGTACTTTGGATTTCAACTTGGAAGAGGAAGTGTCAACATCTCTCTCCTCCTTGCCCCTCTTCTATAGGATCCTCTTTCACTCAATTGGCTCTCTACTTTGGTACATTGATGAAATAACTCTTCAAGATCAACACATTAGGTAAAAGCTCAACCTTCTTATTAGTTTCTCTATTCAAGCCATGGAGAAACCTATGCAAAAGGGTTTTCTTATCTTCCTCTACATTAGCCTTAATCATAGTAATTTCAAAGGCCTTATAGTATTCCTCAACACTTTATATGCATCATGTGAGTCTATTGAGTTTGGCCCATAACTCACCTTTATAGTAAAAGGGCATATATCTGTTCCTCAACAATTTCTAAGATCATCACATTCATCTATAGGAGGTAGTGCATTCTTTCTCCTATCTTTACACATTTGGGTCCACCAAACTAAGGCGTAGTATTGAAAGGCTGGGGTAGCACCCTTACCTTCTTCTCATCTCTTATTTTGTGAGAGTTGAACAATTGTTCCACCCTTACTTTTCACTCTAAGTAAGCTTCAACATTACTTTTCCCATGAAAAAAAGGTACATATAACTTGACTTCCCTAAGCCTCTCATCATTATGATGTTTATAATGTCTCATTGGCCTTTCATACTCTTCCCCCCTTTTACTCCCATCTCTTTGATTTCTATGCCTCCTATAAGGCCTTCTTCTATCCTTATTCTTAATGGTATCAAGTCTTTGAGTGATGACATTGAGTTGATCCATCAAGACTCTTATGTGGGGGGTGGTTCTCTACCAATATCACTATGACCAAACATGCTTTTCTTAAAGATTTTCTTGGTTTAATTTTATGCAGAAGTAAGAATAAAACATGTAACTAGTGGATTAGGAAACCCTACAAAAAAATTACACTACAAAGGCTAGCAAAAGAATAGGGAGTGAAATGAATGGATAGTTATTCCAAACTCAAAATTACTAGCCTATAACTAGCATGCAAGCAGACAAGGCAAGCTACTAGTCATTAGCAAATTAAACTAATCCTAAGCAGAATAAATTTAAGTAGTTATAAAGCAAGCAACAATCCAAAAGTTTAAGTCCAAATTCTAAGAGTCCCAAAATACAAGGACAAAAAGAAACTACTACAAGTGATTCTAATTCATTAGCCTCCAAATACAAGGAGGGGAAAATGAATGAAGCAACAATTTATAATTTATTTAGGAATTATAAGGATTTTCTCTCCAAGGTACAAGGTCTTCAAGATGGAACTCCACTAAGTAAAACTAAATTTTCAAAGCTAACAAGAGAAATGGTTAGTGATAACAAGTAATAAGAGATTGAGGGCATCACCACTCACTAAATGCTTACACTCAATATGCTCCTATTTCACTCAATAAATGTTCTTTTTCTATAATGTGCACACTTGCCTCTGTCTACTCAAACTCTTTATATTGTTTTCTTCATTATTTTGCACCAAGTATGCTACCAAAGTAAATGATCAACCAAGGCTATATCAAGAGTCCAAAGAAAGGCTTAAAACTCAAATGACAAAACTAAGAGGTCAATCAAGACAAGCAAGAAAAGACACAATTTGGTAGCTAAACCAAAGGGAGTAAAGATGAGACAAACCAAGAGTATGTATTTGAGACAAACTAAAAAGGGACTAAAACAAGAAAAGATAAACTCAAATTGGATTGATATGTTACAAACAAGAGTCAACAAAGTCAAATAAGTAGTTAATTACACAAAAAAGATAAGCACTTAAAAAGGTTTTCTATCAACTCTAAAATGAAACTAGTGTTCCAAAACAACAAGCATGCTAAGTGATATTTTTTATTACTTTTAAACAACTAATAACATATTTTGCCACTGTACTACACAAAAAGTCACAAATGTACCTTTATACACACACACACACACTTCAATTTTTAAGTATTACAAAGTAAGAGTCAAGAATATATGTCTTTTGCAACTAGGTCCTTTTGAGCTTTCTTTTTTGTTTGTTTTTATTCTGTTTTCAACATTTTTTTAACTTTTTTTTGGTTCAGGGGTAGCAAGCCCACAAAGTCCTAAAATCAACACAAATCAACAATTCTACACTAGCACACTATTTGCATCATCTTGCAAGATGTATAAGGCATGGATCATATGGATCAAGACATGTGTATGGAATTAAATGAGAAGAAGATAAAGTTGTAATCCTCTGAAACTGAGCTGACACACATGCTGACTTGTACTAGCTTTTTGTACTTCTGCATAGAGGATTATGTTGGGATCTTTGATCATTGGGGTGGCTACTCTGCTGATTTGTCTCTTATTCTTTTTTATGATAAGCATATTTGTCTTGATAAGTGCATGAGTTTCAAGGCATCATGAAAATAGATTTACGAACATTGATATTTGGCTTTTGAAGTATCGTTCTTCTCTGTTTGATTAAGGATGCCTAAAAGTCTGTTTCTTGATATTCATCATAACACAGAGCTGAGTTTTGTATCAAACTTTTTATGGTCTAACAAAAGTTACATCAGAATTTTGTTGATACAAGCTCCCTTTATGTTTTACAACCCGTGTAGTTCCTGAAATACTTAGACAAACATGTTAGATAACATGAGAGCAAACTTCTTTTGACCAATCATTGATGTTTGTTATTAGAAAATCCAGGGTCTGATAATAACACGTAGTTTTGGAGTCTGATCACATAATGACTTATTGTTTCTTTACAAAACAGACTTTGCTTCAACAGGAACATTGACAAGTTATAAAATGAACCTTTCATTACTTGAGAGGTATATAATATGTTGGGCTCATTTATGGAGATGACATAAGTTGTTACCTTGTTGGGTACTCAAATTCAAATTATACAACTAACTTGGTTACTAGAAGATCAGTCATAGGTTATGTTTTCATGCTTAGAAACTCATTAGTGAGTTAGAAAGTTACCCTTCAACCTTCAGTTACATTATCCACAATAGAAGCGAAGTATATGGCTTTGACTAAAGAGGAAAAGGAAGGAATCTAGTTAAAAGGCTTAATTTCTGAAGTTGGTTTTCCTTAAGATCATGCTTAGATTTACTGTGACAACTTGAAAGAACCAAACATATTGATGTTGGGTATCATTTCATTCGTACTAACAAGGGGATCAAATTTAATAAGGTGGATACAAAGGAAAATCTAGTGGATATGTTTACAAAACCTATTTTCATAAGCAGGTATATACATTGTTTGGACTTGCTTAATGTTGATTGTTGGAATTAGTCCTTTGTGGCATGTGGCAGCAAAGTTTCGTCAGTTATTTGAAGTTTCGTTGGGTGTTTAAGTTTTAGATATGTGACAATACAAGGTGGAGATTTGTAGAAGAAGTGTCTTGAGCCTTTTTGTATATATGTATAATAGTTTCAATTTTAAGTGTAACAACTTTAATTTGTAAACTTGTTAACCATTATGCTTTTTGAGAGGCTATATAAATATGAGCCATCATAGCTCACTTAGGTGCAAACTTCAAAAAGTGTAAACAACAATCATAGAGCAGTGTGTGTACAACAATAAAAGCAAGAGAGAGTGAAAAGCTTTTAATTAAAGTTGTAAGAGGGAGTTTTGTATGGGTGTTTGAGATCTAAAGTTAGGGTGCCTGAGTTGCACCGGCAAAGATGTTTGAATGCGTGAGTGAGATATTGGAGAATACAAAAGTTGTAATCCTTTTGTAATATGTTTTCACTATCCTAATGGAGTTTGTTTTTGCCTAGGGGTGTAGCCCTTGAAGCCTTGTGATGAACCACATTAATCTTATTGTTTCTCTTCTCCCTTTTCTCTCTTTCTTTTATGTTTGCTCTTGCATTTACATTTTCTAGTTTTTCTTCTCTTTGATGGTTTTTTTGGTTTTGTTATATTTGCTACAAGAACTTGATTCTCTTACTGTTTTACATTTCAACAACAATACAAATCTCATAAAATAATAATAAAGTATAAGTTCATTTGTTGAAAATCTCTTGAATCTAAACAGGATCACAATACTACATAATTACTCTAAAACCTACTAAGAACAAAACCAAAATAAGTTTACGTTCAATAAAGTTATCTTCACCCAAACTGCTTCCACTCAACAAAGATTTTAATAAATGCTTTTTTATGTTGCTTCATTTATAAAATATGAGAAGCTGGCTCTACTAGTATTGAATCATCATCTGCACAAGAGCCAATAGGTTAATAAACCATGAGATCTTTGATTTTGAATACATCGGAATTAAACAAAAAGTGTCTAGAGACGTTAGAATAAATCATTGATGCTAAAAAGGTTGAAACAAACTTATATAAACCAATCTATTACAGAGGCAATTGAAGAGGGTAATTAATGGTGGTGGTTGGACATAATACAAGTAATGGAAAGGAGGAAATGAAAAAGATAACTCTTGCCAGAGAAAGAAAATCTGAAATCAAAATAAAAATAAAAACACTTACAAAAGGTGAGAAATAAACCACAGCAAATATTATGCCCATTTTATTGCAGTCCGCTGGACAGGCAAATAGTGGGCTAGAATTTTCATAACTGAAAGATTTTAAACTTGTAGTAGGCCCAGAAAAAAACCCGCAACAATTTCTGAATAAGGCTTTTGATGATGTCATGGCAGGCTTTTGGTGGGGGCAGGTTATAGCTGCTGTTTATTCACGTTTTCATGTAAATCTTTGGATTTTTATTCGTAGGTGAGAGAGGAATAAGAAATTAAATTAAGCCTACAAAGCAAGATAAAAAAAAAAACGTGGCTCCACTAGTGTAGACACCACAAAATTTAGATTCGCTGTCTGCTTGGTGTACTAGTTAAACTTTAACACAAACAATTATTGTCTATGTTGCAATTTGACATAAATGGCGTTTTCTGTTCATGTGATAAACGATGCCAAAATATCCGTGTTGCTTTTGATGTTAAAATTTAGTTGATTGATTGTTGAGGTTCTTGTGTTCTTTTCAACTATCTAGAAACTAGATTCTAAAAGATTGGTGGATTTCACCCCTAAAGTTTGATTAATTAATTGGTTATGTAATGAGGTCAGCAAGGTCCTAACCTATTTTATTTGTGTATTGGGCGAAGGAATAGAAGAAATAGGGAATTTGAAGAGGCTATTTCGGGTTTGGAAGAAAAGAGGTAGCACTAGCACGGTTACTGATTATTGATTTTATTCCTCACTTTATGGTGAACAAAGTGAAGGATTTTAATTCGATGCAATGTATTTGGCATTTGCCGTTAAAGGAGAAAGAACAAGAAAGCGTACTAGAGAAAAGAGCTAGGCCCCAGTGGTGTTCTTTGACGGTGGCGTGTCGTATGTAACATCTCACAATATGTTACCCTATGCCTATCCGTGAACGCTATCATCAAAAACATTTCAATTATTAATAAAACAAAACTTGTAAATTATTATAGATATGTAATATGTCTTATAATAATTTTAAAATTATTATTTCATAAATTAAGAGTAAATTAGTATATGAAAAAACATGGGTGAGCTTAGCTACCTTTAGTACCTTCATAAATAAAGCTATCATGTGTCGTTATCGAGATATCTATTCCATCATAGTGACCATATGACACTCGATATGCAATTTTTTCTCCTTTTGTGTTTGTTCTTCTTTAATTCTCCCCGTCTCCACCACTCTTCAATCCATGAATGGATTGCATCGCGTGCAGGACACAGAGAGGTATTTACTCATCCAGCTTAAAGTGGATATCGGAGTGGTTGAATTGCTCTTCCTATTTATAACCTCCTCCTCCATTTTGGGATAATACTTTCACTACCAGATCCTCCTAACTATAATTAGTTTTTGGTCCATTCCCCTCAACAGAACAAAAACAAAACAAATTCCCGTTTAGAATTCTTAACCTACCAATCTTCACTGCTGTACATCTGTGAAATCAATTAATGCACATTCCTTCAACAAAAAGAAACAAAAATACAAGACAAACCAGGAATCAGAATCAGAATATTAAAAAGAGGCCAGAAGCCTATTTACTATATTCTTTTATCAATTCCCCTAACCTACCAATTTGTTTCTTCTTATTTTTTTTCCTACATGTACCATAAAAAAATTAATATTGCAATTAACTAATAACATTTGTTGAATTGATTAAAACTTGAATTTGTATTTATTAAAATTTAAATTCTAATCTTACCAACATGAGAATTTGGTTAATATATAATTTATAAGTATCTTTATAAGTTTAGATATTGATCTCACAAGTCTCGAACTTAATTCAGTAACCAAAACAAAATACTGCAACTAATCCCTGCATTGGATCATAATCCATTATGTGCAAAGATATCATAGAGCGAGTTTTACAATATATATATATGATATGATACTGATCATCACTACTACTAATATATATTACCATATGTGTCAGGAAGAAAAATTACATGTACGATACTGGAGTTCGATCTCACCTAAGTCTCATAGGAAATAGTCAGCAAAAAATAAATCACATAGAAGCATGAGTAGTAATGTAGTGATGATCACTCTTCTTTCAACATGTGAGAAGGAACAACATCTTGAAGAAGCCCATGGTCCCTTAAAAACGCATTGGTCCCTGGATTACAAAGCCGTCTCTCTTGAGTGAAAGCAGCAGTGTAATTCTTTGGAGAAGAAGAATCACTGTAAGGGAAACCCAAAGAGGACAATGTGTTGACAAGAAGCTGTTGTTGGTGGTGGTGTTGCTGAAACTGGGGTAAGTAGTTTCCCGGTGGTAAAACTGAACCAAAGTTGTTAGCATAACCAGTGGAGACACCTGAACGAGGCATAACTGGGCTTGGATGTGTGTGCTGACCTTCATAGGTTGTCACTACAATGCTTGGATCAGTGAATGATCGCTCCACTCGTTTCTTCACATTACATGAAACACTGGTGCAACGATAATAGCTTCTACACCATAGTATCATATATTGAAAATGTTAAGGTCATTTATTTGTTATTCTTTTATGGGGTGTAAATTAATTAACAAATTAACAAGAAGGGAAGTTAGAAAGACTAGGTAGGTGCAAGTGGGTTGAACTTGAGGCTTTGAGATTATATGAAGAATTTGAAGAGTATATGCATATTACCTGGGAAAGGGGCTGTTTTTAACTGCCTTTTGACCGTACTTTCTCCATCTGTACCCATCTTCCAGATGATCGACCTCGCTTTTCGTCATGAACGCGAATCTTGGTTCTCTCTGTCTCTTCTGATTTGTTTTCTTCGCCTTCAACCTAAACCCAATAACAACCACATCCCAGAAACCATCAAATCTAATAGAACCTTCCTCACATATATCAACCAACCACACGCTATTCTATTTTAACTATCTCAAAAAGTTAAAAAGAAATATAATAAAGAAAGAAAACAAAAAACACACCCATCACCACCATCTCATTTGTTTATCTATTTAGATTGAATTGTTAAATATGTTCTCATCCTTTGACATATAAAAACCATTCACTAGTGATTGTTTCACATCCCATGAATTCAAACCATTCACTTTTGAAAAATTAAGCTTAATTAATAGAACCACCACCCCCTACTCCCCAGGAAAATAATCAAATTGAAAAATAACAAAAAAAGACTTAAATAATAAATAATTGCAAAAAATAAAAACAACCCATCATATATCCTTATCCTTTTACCAGAAAAATGGTTTTTTTTACCAACCCCAGAAAACAAAAAAGTGAGATAGAAAGCAAAACACACTGTTTCTTAGTCTTCTGCTGTTCTTCTTCTTCATCATCATCTTCTTCTCCCTCCACTTGGTCAAGAGTCTTGTTCTGTTCATCATTAACTGCCTCACTGGAAGCAGATGAAATGGAAGAAGAGTTTGGAGTGGCAGGTTGCTGATTCAGCACCTCTGAAAACTCTTTGCCAGCCTCAGATTCAACCTTAACTGTGGAGTGAAGAGGCAAAGACACTGTTGATAGTTGAGGTAACTCAAGCAGAGGAGTATACTCCTGCACACCCAGTAACTCCATAAACCCTAAAGAGCTCTTTTCCACCTCAGAGAAATCAAACACACTAGAAAATGGATAAACATTGGAATTGTAACAAGGAAAACAAGAGGCCCCAACAACATCCTCACTTTTCACACCCATCTCTTTCTTCTCCATATATATAGATAATATATATACACCTACCTAATTAACCGGTCTCTCAAATGCGCAAATCCTTCATTTTTTTCAGTTTTTATCACCACTCCACAAAACTGAAACCTCTCACTCTTCAATGGTGGAGGAAAGGTAGGGTTGATCTGGTTTATAGCTAGTGTTTTTGTGAGTGAGGGAGAGAGAGAAAGGAGAGAGATTGTGTGTAGTTTTGGTTTTGCAAGAAAGTGAAAGCCGTGTGGAAGGAACAAAGATAGAAATGAAGGCGAGAGTTAACCGGCAATTGTAGGTCATCAACCGGTACGGACAACGTTGAGCCGGTTACAATCAATGCATGCCATGGTCGACGCTTTCATACGTAGAGTTTGACCGCTCAACGGGTTTCGAGTGTGAACGGGGTTTCGCCATATTCTGATTCTAACGGCATTAAATGAAATATTTTTTCATTTCCGTCTTTTGTGATGGCCAAATTGTAAGTGTTCACTCGTGTGCATGTGATCTTAGAAATCTATGAATCCTTCAAAGTTCATGCTCACTTTCTTAATTCTATAGTTTACTTTCTTTTTCCTTCTTTTTTAACTTTCTGTTTTCTTAATTATAATTATCCTTTTAGTATTCGCTCTAGTTGTCTTATAAACGAACAAAAAACAGAGTTTTGTGAATCAGATTACGAAAAACTAGGTGCACCCAAACAAATTACGGAAAAAATTTTGCGTAAAAAAAAGCCATCTAAATCACTAATTAATTGAATGCTGACCCTAAGTATTCGTCATTTTCGCGCTTGAGAAATCAATCGATAATTTGAATTCACATAAAAATAAAGTTCTCGTAAAACAAAAAAAGGGGCAATTAAACATGTGTATATATTTATGTATCATCTTCTCATCTAAATGCATGTGTTAGCCGTGAGAGATGATATATAACAATTTTTTATGTTACTACTAGTATTATTTTTAGTATTTTGGTAATCTTATTGATGTGTAGGAGTTGAACCCATGACCTAATTCAAGAAAAATTAATTACTCAATAATTAAATCATAATATCCTTTATGCATATAAGTAAAACTTATTATCGTAAGTCATATTTTTTTTGTTAGTTTATATACAACATGAATATGGGTAAATTAATATGATAAAATATAAATTCATATCATATATTTTTAAAATATTACAATTATAATATATTTAAAAATGGTTTTTATTGTATGTATTTTATTATATATTTTTAAATATATTTTAATAATAAAAGAGTATTAAATATTAAATATATTATATTTAATATCTAATAAATATATTATTAATAAAAATTTAAAATTCAATAAATACGCTACTAGAAAAACTAAGTCTAGCTACAAGAGATTGGCGACGACATCCTCATCTATCGCTACTTACCAAGGATTTAGTCACAGCTTAGAATCAACGATAGAGATAGGGTAGGTGGTGAAACTAGTGATGGACTTAGCGACAGCTTCAATGACAGGCCATGTTAGGGCAGGTCAACCGTAGCTGATTCTATTGCTAACACCTCCTTAGCGATGGCCTGCAACACATTTGTCGCCAACATAATGATCTTAAAAAGAGATTCCTAAACGTATTACCGACGACACTTGAATGTCATTGCCAAATTAAAAGTTTTGGCTCCTTCTTTGGTGAATAGCATGAAGATGAAATACTGTTCGCGATGATGGAATCCTTCCATCGCCATACTTAAAGCATTTGGCTCTAGTTTTTAGCGGAAGGGCACTTAGAGGAAAAGCGATTGACGACAAAGAGTAACACTTGTTGCCACGCATAAGGATTTGAAATAACTTCAATGAACACTTTGGCAACAATTGTATCATTTTGTCACTACATTAAGGCATTTAGCAATGAGTATGAGTTGTCCATCACCATTCTTGAGGCATTTGGCTCAAATTTTAAGCAAAAGGATGCATAGATAAAAAGCAATTAATGATGGATTTTATGTCTCGTCGCCAATGTGAGGATCTAAAAAGATTTAAATGATGTCATTTCGTCTCCATATTGTGGCAATTTTGGTGATGAATGCGTATGTCTGCGCCAATGTCTAAACATGTGACAAGGTACATTTAGTATTTGGCAACGTGTATGAGTTACCCATCGCCAATAATTTGATCACATGGACACTTTGCAACGAAAACAATGATGGGTAACTATTGCCGCTAAATTCTAAATCTCTAAATCGAGTAGCAGCCCCTATCACCCTCATTTTCACCTTTTCTTCCATCTCCTCTATCACTATCTTCTCTTTACCTCCATTTCCGGTGAACTCACTGCTGCCCAACAACCTCCATCCTCTCTTATTATTCTAGTGCCGCCATTGTCTCTTTTCTCCTTCTTCTTTGTTATCTTTTTTGCTAGCTTTGCCTATCTCTCTCTGCATTCTATCTCCGATGCCACCACCATCTCTGGTAAGTCCCCCACATTTTTTTCCTTTTCTTCTCCCCTTGTCTCTACATTTCCACTCACACACTCTCTCTGTCTCCCTCCCACATGTTCTGTCTCCTTCTTCCTCCCCGGTAATTCACTCTTCCTTTCTCCCTCTATTTTATGTTTGGAACCTTGTGCTTGATGTTGATTGTATACATTAATTGTTTATAATTTTTAATGTTGCTAAAATAAAAATATGAGATAGTGAATTATTTTTCATTTTAAAAATTGCTAAAATAAAATAAAGATAGAGAATTGAAAAATAAAAAATATTACTAAAATTATATACATTTATTATCGGATTCCAAATACTTTGGACTAAAAGTGATGTCTATAAGGTGTTACACTCTTCGGTGTCTAAATGTCCTAGTTGAACCTTTTATAAGATTATTATATTGATTGTTTAAACAAAATACTTTTTGATATTTTTAAAGTTATATTTTAAATTAATATCCAATTTTATAAACAAATTATTCATTTTTATTTTATTTTTATTTGTTGTTTTACTATTAAAAAAGAGTTACTACCCCATATTAAATCATTTTGATTTACTTCAAGTTTGAAATATATAAATTCAAAAAGACTTAATTATTTATTCATTAGTCATTTTTTAATTATTTAACAAAACTATGCCATTTCACTCTCTAATTTAAATAGAAAATAAAAGATGAAGGGCATTATATGAACTATTTTAATTGTATAAATTGACCCTTTTAGTATTATCAAAAACAATATTTGACCCTTTTTGTTCAAATATTTTAATTTTGACAATCTTTAAAGTATAGCAGCCAACATTCACCCATTGTCCCATATTTATAAGGCATCTTCATTGAATCCCTCATTGGAATATATCTGAGTATATGGATGAAAAAATTACATATTAGTGTTTTAGTTCAATAAACTAATTGGCCAAAAACTTGATTTAATTTAGACCCTCCTCTCTTATTTGATTTTTTTATAATTTTGCAGGTAGTCTTTCACTCTCGCATCGAATGAAGCTTAACCTCATTGTGCCAAAGCTACAAGTCCATCAAATTCACTCACTTTTTCATTTTATCTTTGATCGGTAGATAATTAGATTTATAGATCTTCCTCATAAATTGCATAAAATATAATGTGATGATTGGTTTGTGATTTGTTGGTGAAGAGATAACTCATTAGGGACTGGTTGTGTGCTAATAACATTTAAATAATACATGTGTATTGTTATCTATTAGTGGAGGGAAAAGCTCGTTAGGAAATGGTTGTCTATTGCTAACATGTTAATGAGGCATATGTATTGTTGTTTGTTAGTATACTTTATGAATTGTATTAGAATAGTTTTCTGATTGTTTTGCAGAGTTTAAAAAAATTAGAAATGTTCATATTTTAGGAGAAACTTTGCCAATTTTTTTAAAATCATTCATTTTGGTGGACCTTTATGGTTCACCAATTAGTTCTTGTAAAATTATAAGGTATAGTTATCCAACTTTTTTCACTTTCAAACTTGACTTTTAAGTTATTAAGGTGAATTGTAGTTAGTCTTTAGACGTGAATGAAACCTTAGAATATCCCGTTCAAGAATGAATATGATAATGCAAGAGTGGTGTTGTATTCAATCTTGAATTGTCTATGTTGGAAAGTTTAGGAATAATAAGTTTCATTAAATAGAAGGTTGTTACCATTTTGTTTGAAACTAGTTAATTACGGTTGTCAATAAATTAACTTATTTTGTATTGTCTCTAAGTATGTGCTTGGCTACACTCTTGTTTGATTAGTAGATCAAGTTATGTACTTAGAGACCAATGTGAAATGTTGTCAAATTTTAGTTAATTGTAACGTTGGAGTTTCAAATAACTAGTAACAATGTCCAATGAAATTCATTATTCCTAAATGGGTTTAGGGTCATACCAAAAGAAAAGGTAAAGGTGACATCGTGGGTATAGAAATTGATGAACGCGTATCATTTCCTTAATTCGTAGCGCAGATGGATATCCCTAACCATCAAAGGTGGATGGCTAATACTAGATCCAAGCAAGCATGTTATATAAGAGTTCACTGCTAGAGTTAATGAATTTATTTTGGTTGCTAATGGGCTAGACAGCTTCAAATGATACCTAAAGTTTCTTATCCATGCAAGAAATATGATTGTAGGAAGTTTCAGGACCCAAGTAATGTCATGGTACATCTTTATGAAAAATGGTTTCAAGGATGATTACTATAGTTGGCATTGTCATAGGGAAACAAGGCCGCCACCAATGATGGTTGATGTGATTAAGTTTGGGTATTACGTTGTTGAGGGTAATAGATATGAGTTGAATCCGTTTAAGTAGCTTGTGATGGATCATGTAAGACCTTTTATTGGGAAACATATACAAGAATACGTGTAAGTGGAAAATGATAATAACATTGAAGATAACCTAAAACCTAAGGCAAAATACTTTTATGATATATTAGCTGCAACTCAAGGTCCATTATATGAAGGATGTTGGAACTACAACAAGTTATAGACATCATTGATTGCATTGAGATTGAAGTCAGAATATAACATGCCTGAGGGTTGTTTTAATTGCTTGATGCAGTTTATGGGTGATACGTTGCCTGGTGACAATTAAGCGCTCATAAATCTTTACCAAGCAAAGAAGTCTGTGTCTAAGTTAGGGTTGAGTTGTGAGAAGATCGATTTTTGTATCGATAGTTTCGTGTTGTTCCATGGTGAATATGCAAGTTACAAATTGTGTGGAATATGGAAAAGATCTTTATAAAACAGTAAAAGAGGAGGTGAACAAGATATCTGTGAAGCAAATATGATGTTTTTCAGTAATACCATGACTACAATGATTGTATTTCTCATCGGCTACAACCAAGCATATGCAATGGCATTATGAGAATCAAAAAGAAGATGTGTTATGCCATCCCTCGGATGAAGAAGTGTGGATGCTTTTTTTTATAGAAGTTACCATGATTTTGTTGTTGAACCTCATAACGTTAGGTTAGGTTTATATTTGGATGGATTCAACCCATTTGGAGCATACGGTAAGACCTATTCATGTTGGTTAGTTATTTCAACCCCTTACAATTTACCTCTTAAAATATGCATGAAACGGGAGGTGGTGTTCTTTTCTGTACTTGTTCCCGGTCCAGACAATATAAAAACCAAGATTGATGTTTTTATGCAACCCTTGATAAAAGATCTAAAGTTATTATGGGATGATAGCATCAACATATGATGTGTCGTCAAGGAACAATTTAAACATGAGAGCTGGCTTTAATGTGGACCATAAATGACTTTCTGGTAGAGATATGTTATATGGATGGTCAACAACAAGGAAACTTGCTTGTCCAGTTTGCATGGAATATTCTAGGAGATACTAACTTCCTAAAAGTGGCAAAGATTCATTATGTGATTGTCATAGAAAGTTTTTGCCCTGTGGTCATCACTTTTAAAGAAATAAAAGTTGTTTATGAAGAACAAGACCATGAATAATGGGTAATCACCTTGTTTATCAGGTGAACAAATATGACAATGGATTTCAGAGTATCCTTTCATTTAGCAAAAGAAGGTAGATAAGTTGCTTGAATATAGTAAGCAACATAACTGCACCAAGAAAAGTATCTTTTGGCAATTTCCATATTGGGGAAAATATTTACTCCAAAACAATATAAATATGATGCCCACGAAAAGAAATGTATTCATGAATATATTTGATACAGTTATGGATATCAAAAGGAGAACAAAATACACTTAGAAAATTCGTTGGATATCAAAGGAAAGAGTTGCAATTGAAGGATATCGAGGGTGAAAAATTGCTGAAACCAAAGGCAGAGTATGCATTTAGTAAGCCCTAAAAGGTTATCGTATACAGATAGGCTAAGGAGTTGAAATTACCAGACAGATATGCATCAAATTTGTCCTGGTGTGTTAACATAAAGATGGCGAAGCTTCATGGTATGAAGAGCCATGATTGCCATATCTTCATGCAAGGATTACTTCTAATTGTATTTGATGTTTTACCTAAGAATATTTGAAAACCACTTGTTGAGTTAAGCCAATTTTTCGAGAGTTGACATGTACAACACTACATCAGGATCGATTGTTGGAGATGAAAGTGTCGATTTTGATTATGCTATGTAAGTTATAACAAACTCCCCTTCCCCTATGCTTTTTTGATTCAATGGAACACCTACCAATTCACTTGGCATATGAAGCACTAGTTGGTGGTACAGTTTAACACCGATGGATGTATCCATTCAAAATATGTTGTTTTGTTTAATTTTACAACATGGAAGTATCTTAGATTAACTTATTTAATATTTATTTTGTTACCATAGATTTATACGCTCTTTAAAAGACAAAGTTAGTAATAGAACACATGTTGAAGGAGGATTAATTTGTGTGGCTTATTTAGTGAAAGATGTGTCCACTTTTGCTTCTTTCTACTATCCAACCAAAATCGACACATGAAGGATAAAGGTGTCGCGTAATGATTATGTGGGTGAAAGCTCTTTGAGTGAACCACATGTATCTATCTTTAATTATCTTGATCGTGCTGCAGGGAAACCAATAGTGTGTTTCCTAGAAGATAGAGATTGGAAGACTGCACAATTATATGTTCTACAAAATTATGAAGAAGTATAGCCATTCCTGGAGTAAGACATTATAATTCACGTCATATCTATATATACTCAACAACGTAACTAAAACACTTTTACTTTGTCTTCTACCAATACATGTAGTACTCAGATTCGTTAAAAGAACTTGAGCATAATATTACAGATAAAGAGTTAAACCAGACAATAACATCATATTTCCTGACTTAGTTCAAAAAGTAAGTAAGTAGCTTGGACAAGTCATGTAGTATATAATTAAATTTGAATTTTATAAAATGTGTTATGTTGTACTAGGTTCTAGATTTGGAAAATGAAATTCTTGATCCTTTACTTCTTTTGTTATATTGGGGACCTAAAAGAAAAGTGACGAAATGACCAATCTACCATATCAATGGTTATAAGTTCAATGGGCACAGTTAGAATAAAGGAATGAGAACTACAAACTGTGGAGTATGTGTACGTGGAACTAATGGTCAACTAGAAATGATTTCTACAATATGTTGACTGACATTATTGAATTGCATTACACTGGTGAGCCAATAAAAAAGTTGATACTCTTTAAGTGTGAATGGTTTGATAACACGTTCAGTCAAGGAACTAAAGTTGATAATCAATTTGGTTTGGTTGAAGTCAAGAAGAGTCGATATTATTTTAATTATGACGCATTTATTCTTTTCACAACAAACTGAGTAAGTTTACTACATACGATTTCTTGAAGGTTGTAGAGATTGGCTAGTTATTATCAGAACTAAAGCATGTAGTGCAATTGTAGATAATGTAATTGGTCCTGTTGATAATCCTTACCAAGATATCCAGGGAGACATTCAAGACTTTCATGTGCATAAATCAAAGAGGGTGTGTACACTAATGATTAGAAGATGTTGGATTGACTGATTTGTGGTTACAACAAATACAGAACCAGATGATGAAGATCAAGATGATAATGGTTCAGTGCTGAATCACCAAGTGAGAATGAACTTGTTTACACTGATAGTGATTCTGTATTTTTTTTACGTATGTATTCTTAACTTGTAATGACTTGTTCAAATTTATTTATGTATTTTTTGTTGTTACAGATGACGGTCGATTCATCCACGCATGATAGTGCATGATTTTGGATGTGGTCGACCACGTGAACGTGGCATGACCCCCACTTAGACACTTATTTCCCTCCACACACCTACCTTATTGATTGTCTCTTCTTCTTAGGGTATTGGTCAACCTATTCCTTCACCAACTACCCCAACCCCCTGTTATACTGTCATCTATTGTCAAATCATCTACCCCTCATATGGGTCCACCCCTAGTCTCAGGCACTACAGATCCCACAGACAAGAAGATATGGATCACCCTCAAAGTAGAGTTAAGGTAAGTTGGTAGTTTTAAGTGATTAAAGTTTTACATACCAAACTAATGATAATTTTAAACTGTCGTTGCTAACTTATGTTATATTCATTACAACTTCAACCCCCTGACACCTTTGTGCCCTAGGGGCTCGTAAAGATCATGGAGGAGAAGTTTAAGGCTCTTTTTACCTATTGTAGTGATGTGGATGAGGATACAACAAACATGTGGTGGGATGAGTTCAAGGTAAGTCCATTTTAATTCATAGTTGATATTTAATAGTTAATACTTATAAATTGTAATTGATAGTTGGTAGTTGGATAGTTGATAATTGACTAGTTAATAATTAATGGTTGTTAGCTGAATTTATATTGTAAACTATAGTGGGTGTTTTTTAGTTGTTTAGCAGGGTTACAAAATTTTGGAAATCTCTTGTTTACAAAAGAGACTTTGTCCCTATTAAAAAAATAAACACTTAGAATGATTTAAAATGGTTTCTTAAGCATGAATGTGACATAAAAGTTATCTTTGCCCATAAAGCAATAAATAGCATCAAGAATATACTTAACAAGTTCAAAGAGAGAAAAGACAAGAGTCATTAGATTTCACCTGAGGTCCTAGATAGGCTAAAAGCCAAGCGGGATAATAAGAAGTGGAAGGATAAAAGTGAGAAGGGAAAGAGGAACCAAGCATCACATGATAGTGAAATGTCTTTATATAGTGGTTGTAACACCCCTATTTTTATTTTTATATTAAAATTTTGAAGGAATTAAATTATGGTTCTTTAGAACTTTTTAATCTACGTATTATTTATGATTTTTTGGAATTTTTTTGGAATTTTGGAATTTTTTAATAAAAATAATATTTTTTTAAATAATTTTAAATTCATATAAGTGACTTAAATTAAAAATATTTACAAGAAAGTGAATTGAAATTATAAGAAAATTTTCTAAAATCCATTTCAAGTAGACTTATCTAAAAATTATCGGTTTGAGAAAAATCTTGATTTTTTCCAATCGTTAAAAAATTTGAAACGTATCAATAAATTTTTATTAACAGAAAATTTTAGATTTTTAAAATTTCAGCTTTATATTACTTATTATAAAATTAGTAGGGACTGATATAATATCGCTAAATTTCAAAAAGGACTCATTTTGAATATTTAAAATATACCGAGTGAAGGGTTACTATTTGACTTAATAATTTTGCCGACAATTACTATGCAAATCACTGTGCATGTATGAAATTTTCAAAAGATGCACAGTAACCTGGAATAAAAAATTCAAAAATGCATAGTACTTTTATATTAAAATAATGGAATGCATAGTAAATTTTTTTCCTATAAATACCGAAGGATTTCTTCTTTAGAATTCACAATTTCAGATTAAGTTTTCTTAATATAGTAGTGCTAGTGAGATAGTGGTGGAAGTGAGAGAGAGAAGAAAAGTTTTTGGAGAGAAGGTTCTGCCAAAATCCTAAGGTAAGAATACTTCTCTTTTATATTTTTTGGGTTATTTTCATATCGTTTTTAGAAATCTGTTATTATACTGAAAATAATATTATTTTAAGTTACTATTCTGCATAGTAAACACTATTTCAATAGTAAATTACTATTTCAATAGTAAATTACTATTCAAATAGTAAATTACTATTTACTGTTACTATTTACTGTTACTATTCACGATTTACTATTTACCGTTACTATTCACGATTTACTATTTACCGTTACTATTCACGTTTTACTATTTACTGTTACTATTCACGTTTTACTATTTACCGTTACTATTCATGATTTACTATTCACTATTCACTATTCACTATTCAAAATTTACCATTTCTGTTTTAAGTAGTAATCTTAATCTTCGTCTTATGCTTATACTGAAATAAGATTGGTATTAATATTTTTAGAAATCGGAGGCGCAAAGCAAATCCATTTTGGGTAACAATTCAAGGTAAGGGGGAGTGAGATAAGAGTATAATATGAAAAGACATAAGAATAATGGGAGGAGTCCCCTACTCCTTTTAAATCTGATAATATTATTATTTTAAAATATTAATTTTTTTTAACTTAAAATTTATAATAAATTTTAAATTAAATATCCGGTTTAACTAACTCTAACATACCTATGCAAAGACTTGGACCATTATGACCTATATGGACTGGACAATACCTATGCAAGGACTTGGACCATTATGACCCATATGGACTGAACTATACCTATGCAAGGACTGGATTATATGGACTTACATATACCTATGCGAGGAATTGACCAAAAGGACTAAAATTGACTATATTAATAATCATTAAATTTTGTATTATGATATGTATTAATGATATTTAATTGATTTGATTATGATTTGATTATGATTGATTGATTGATGATATTTAGTTATGATTGATATTGTTTAATTTTGATTGATGATATTGTAATGTGGAGTTTGAGCATATAGCGAGCATGACGGAAAGCTAAAATTCAGTAAGAATTTCTTACCTTACTCTTTAAATTTTATTATCTTTTAATTCTTCTTAGAAATTATTCTTATTAACTTTATTTTCAATATTTAGAATAAAAAAATTAGTATTTATTTTAGAAAGAAAATATTTTATTAGAATTTATTTAATTAAATCTTGAGTTAAAGAAAAATTTTGTAATCTTAAGTATTTTTGGTTAATAAATATTTCTCTTTCAATAAAAAAAAATTAAAAGAAAATTATTTTATTTTTTTCCAACTTAATAACTAAATACATTTGGAAATAATTGAGATTCCTAAATTTGATTTTGTTAAGATTTAATTTGAGAAAGATTAGGTAAAGTTTTATATGATAAAGTTTTTAGATATTTAAGGCTTAGAAACTCAATTTCCGTGAGATTTGAAAACTGTACCAAATTTATTTCTGTGGGACAGAAATTCAGAGAACTGAGAAAATGTACAGTTTATTGAAATGATATTGTAAACCTTTAAGGGATTTAATAATTGAGTTTCTAAAAGCCTTAACCAACTCAATACGCGAGTAGTTCATGCATCATGGATAATGAAAGTGAAATAAAATAATATTGTCTGGGGACGGATTATAGAAACCGAGGATACATTAGAGGAGGCTTAATTACGAGCCTTGGGATGAGAGAGTGTGAAAGGGTGCTTCAGGGGACCTGGGGTAGCTCCCTAGTGTCGGGTACTTTCACAATAAAAACTTTCTCAATCTGACTAGTCTCTAAGTGTTTCCATGCCAGTTGAGCTGTTCATATTATTATTATCCGGACTTATGGAACAGTGTAAACTCCTGGTTGGCCCAGTGCAAATTAAAATTTAAGGGCCTACATATATAGATAAGTTATGATGAAAATATTGCATAACATTCATGCATTCATAATTGATTGTGTATGTGATTGTGATTGATATTATTATGTATCGGTTGTGAAAACCCTTTGTTGCTTATGTCTTATTCAGAAATATTATATTCTGTTTCTCACTCCTTTCTCCGTGTTTTTGTTTCATATATTCTAAACTGATGGTTCAGAGGGAAGGATCGAAGAATTTCAGCAGTAGATATAGCACGTTCTAGAAAGGGAGCTCGGTATGAATACCGTGGTCCAATGAATAAATAATGTTAATAAGTAACTGCTTCTGGGCCATGGAGTTTCCTCTCTTTCTTATAATGTTTAATGTTTATTTTCTTCGGATGAATGTACAAATACTTTATAAAGTTTTAATAATATTTGTGAGGTATTTCAGAAATAATGTATATAATTTATTCCGATAGTTTCTTTTTAACAATCATATCTTTAGTAAAAAAAAAAATTACGAATTTTTCTAGAATTTATTAAGGTGTAACAACGGGTGTTACAAAGTGGTATCAGAGCAGTTAATCCAATAGGCCTGGGGAAAAGGTCTATCTTGCTTTGTCTGTAAACTCTGTATAGGTAGAATATCTGACTTGGTAGTAACTGTGATTGATGTGACAAATCTCAGTTACTGTGAAACAGGAAACTAATGGCTGGAAACGATCTTGCTGGAGTTGTAGAACGCTTAATCAATGCAATGGGAGCACGTGAAGGTCAAGGTAATGATGCCTTGAGAAGACTGGACCTATTCGAAAAGCGCAATCCACCTCGTTTCAAGGGAGGATATAACCCTGATGGAGCACAAATCTGGATTCGAGAGATAGAGAAGATCTTTCGAGCATTGCAATGTAATGAAGCTGATAAGGTAGTCTTCGCTACTTATGCCTTATCTGAGGATGCCGAACATTGGTGGGATAGCATGCGTAAACAATTCGAAGTCAACGACGTGGAGATCACTTGGGACTATTTCAAGGATATGTTTCTGGAAAAATACTTTCCAGCTGATGTTAAAGAGAAAAGACAATTAGAATTCCTGTCGCTGACCCAAGGAAATATGACCGTTGGAGAGTACGCATCCAGGTTTGAAGAGCTATCTCGTTTTCATTCTCATTATAATGATGCTACTAATGAAAGAGATCGGTGTGCAAAGTTTGTAAATGGACTGCGGCCAGAAATTAAGGAAGCTATACGAATGCAGGAAATCCGTGAATTTTCTGTATTGGTAAATCGCTGCAGGATCTTTGAAGAAGACCATAAGGATAGAATGACCAAAAGTCGTGAGCCCATTCACAAGGCAGGAGAAATAAGAAGTGGAGGACCTCACCATCACCAAAGAAGAGATTTCAGAAGGAATAAGCCTTACCAAGCACCATTTCGTCGGTTTGGAGCAGCATCTGTTCCTAACAGACCCCAAGCTTCAACTGGAAGCTATTACCCAACATCTGCACCAAATTTTAAATGTTTTATCTGTGGAGGACCCCATTTGAAAAGGGATTGTCCTAAAAACACTTATGTTTGCTTTAAGTGTAACAAACCAGGTCATCATATCAAGGATTGCCCAGAGATGAAGAGAGAAAACCCTGAAGGTGCAAGTACAAGCATAAATACTCAAGGAGGCGCGCACAGTGCAGTCGGAAGGCCAAAAGCAAAAGGAAAGGTTTTTGCAATCACTGGAGAAGAAGCATCTCATGCTGATTCCATGGTAGAAGGTAAGTGTATCATTAATAAGATTTCTTTAACTGTTATGTATGACTCAGGTGCATCACATTCCTTTATTGCCAATGACTGTGTAGAAAAACTAAAATTACCTGTGATAGAACTTCCATTTGACTTATTTGTACATACTCCTGGAAACAATCCCATTGTCACTTCTAAAGCTTGTTGGAAATGCCCTATTGTCATAGATGGTAGGGACTTTAAGGCTAATCTTTTCTGTTTACCCCTTTCTGGCTTAGAAGTTATTATTGGGCTAGATTGGTTGTCTGACAATCATGTTCTAATAGATTGTCATAATAAAACCATAATGTTTAAAGAACCAGTGAATTTGAATCCTGAAGATTCGAGATTTCTAACCGCCAACCAAGTGAGTGCCTCTTTAAAAGGAGGGGCTCAAGGATTCATGCTATTTCTTTCAACGAAAGGAGAGCAAGAATCAAAAATCAAAAATCTGCCAATTGTGTGTGAATTTCCTGACGTTTTTCCTGAAGATATCCCTGGTTTACCCCCAGAAAGAGATGTGGAATTTTCCATTGATTTAGTACCTGGAGTTGGACCCATTTCAATTACACCATACCGAATGTCACCTCTAGAATTAGCAGAGTTGAAGAAACAACTTGAAGAGATGATAGAGAAGCAGTTTATACGACCCAGTGTATCCCCCTGGGGTGCACCAGTGTTGTTGGTTAAGAAGAAGGATGGTAGCATGAGGTTGTGTGTAGATTATCGACAACTGAACAAGGTGACGATCAAGAACAGATACCCTCTGCCAAGGATTGACGACTTGATGGATCAGCTGCGTGGTGCCACGGTGTTCTCCAAAATTGATTTGAGGTCTGGATACCATCAAATAAGGGTGAAGAAAGAAGATGTAACGAAAACTGCTTTTAGAACACGCTATGGCCATTACGAATATCTAGTAATGCCTTTTGGTGTAACTAATGCACCAGCCGTATTCATGGATTACATGAATAGGATTTTTCATCCATATCTAGATAAATTTGTAGTGGTGTTCATTGATGATATATTAGTGTACTCTAAAAACAGAGAAGAACATGTTGAACATTTGAAGGTCGTGTTGGAAATCCTGAAAAAGAAACAACTATATGCAAAGCTGTCGAAGTGTGAATTCTGGTTGGAAGAAGTGAACTTTTTAGGACATGTAATTAGTCAAGGAGGAATAGCTGTAGACCCTTCCAAGGTGGAGGCGGTTTTAAAATGGGAGAGACCAACCACGATCACTGAGATTAGAAGTTTCTTGGGCTTGGCTGGATACTATAGGAGATTCATTGAAGGATTTTCAAAGCTAGGATACCCATTGACCAAGCTAACACGGAAAGGACAACCTTTTGTGTGGACGACACAATGCGAGAATAGTTTTCAAGAGCTGAAAGATCGACTTACTTCTGCGCCGGTGTTAGTACTCCCCGATCCACATCGAAGTTTTGAAGTTTACTGTGATGCGTCTAAACAAGGACTAGGAAGTGTACTTATGCAAGACAAGAAGGTTGTAGCCTATGCATCACGACAATTAAGGCAACATGAGATCAACTACCCTACCCATGACTTAGAGTTAGCCGCTGTAGTTTTTGCCTTAAAGATTTGGAGGCACTATCTATACGGTGCAACATTCGATGTGTTTAGCGATCATAAAAGTCTCAAGTATTTATTCGACCAAAAGGAGTTAAACATGAGGCAACGGAGATGGATGGAATTCTTAAAGGACTACGATTTTGAGTTGCAATACCATCCTGGAAAAGCGAATGTAGTAGCTGATGCTTTAAGTCGAAAGTCTCTACATGCGTCCACGATGATGATAAAAGAGCTGGAATTGATAGAGAACTTCAGAGATCTTAACCTAGCAGTAAAGGTTAATGCTAACAGCTACAGATTAGGAACGTTGCAAGTGACAAATGAATTCCTGAGGCAAGTTTTAGAGGCTCAACGAAAGGATGAATTCCTGCAAGAGAAGAAAGAACTCTTGAAACAAGGAAAAGAAGTCGAGTTCAATGTGGGAAACGACCAATTATTGAGATATAAGGATCGAGTGTGTATCCCTGACAAAGAGGAGTTGAGGAAAGCAATTCTAGAAGAAGGCCATAAAAGTTATATGAGCATTCATCCCGGAACTACTAAAATGTATCAAGATTTGAAGAAGTTATTTTGGTGGCCTGGAATGAAGAAAGCGGTGGCAGAGTATGTGGCTGCATGTCTAATTTGCCAGAAGGTTAAAGTGGAACACCAAAAACCCCCTGGAATGCTACAATCAATGGAAATACCGGAATGGAAATGGGATAGCATTACCATGGATTTTGTGACTTCTCTACCTAAAACTCCATTAGGACATGATTCGATATGGGTAATAGTTGATAGACTAACAAAGTCTGCCCACTTTATTCCCATCAATATTCGTTACTCTATGGAGAAGCTGGCAAAATTATACATCGAGGAGATTGTGAGATTGCATGGAATTCCTTCAAGTATCATTTCTGATCGGGACCCTCGTTTTACATCACAATTCTGGAAGAGCTTGCACAAGGCTATGGGAACAAGACTGCGTCTGAGTTCAGCATATCATCCTCAGACGGATGGACAATCAGAAAGAACAATCCAATCTCTAGAAGACTTGTTACGAGCTTGTGTGTTAGAGCATAAAGGAAGTTGGAATCAATTCTTACCATATGTGGAGTTTACCTACAACAACAGTTTCCATGCTAGCATTGGCATGGCACCTTTTGAAGCATTATATGGAAGAAAATGTAGGACCCCGCTATGTTGGTTTGAGACTGGTGAAAACTTGATGCTAGGACCAGAGTTGGTACAACAAACCACGGATAAAATCAAAATAGTTCAGGAAAAGATGAAGGCAACACAGAGCAGGCAGAAAAGTTACTATGACAAAAGAAGAAAGCCGCTCGAATTTCAAGAAGGCGATCATGTATTCTTGAAAGTCACACCTATGACTGGGGTCGGTCGGGCAATGAAATCTCGAAAACTAACTCCTAGATTTATCGGTCCATACCAAATAATTCATAAAGTTAGTCCCCTTGCCTACCAAATAGCATTACCACCTTTTCTTTCTAATATCCATAATGTTTTTCATGTGTCAAACTTGCGAAAGTATATATCTGATCCTACACATGTTATTGAACCTGATGTCATACAAGTTAAAGATAATCTTACATATGATGCACCACCTGTTAGAATAAGTGACAGAAGAATAAAACAATTAAGAGACAAGACAATTCCGCTTGTAAAGGTTATTTGGAGTGAAACGAGAGGAAAAGATGCTACATGGGAACTAGAAACTGAGATGAAAGAGTCTCATCCTCATTTGTTTTACTGATTATGTAAATTTCGAGGACGAAATTTTCTAAGGGGAGTAGAGTTGTAACACCCCTATTTTTATTTTTATATTAAAATTTTGAAGGAATTAAATTATGGTTCTTTAGAACTTTTTAATCTACGTATTATTTATGATTTTTTGGAATTTTTTGGAATTTTGGAATTTTTTAATAAAAATAATATTTTTTTAAATAATTTTAAATTCATATAAGTGACTTAAATTAAAAATATTTACAAGAAAGTGAATTGAAATTATAAGAAAATTTTCTAAAATCCATTTCAAGTAGACTTATCTAAAAATTATCGGTTTGAGAAAAATCTTGATTTTTTCCAATCGTTAAAAAATTTGAAACGTATCAATAAATTTTTATTAACAGAAAATTTTAGATTTTTAAAATTTCAGCTTTATATTACTTATTATAAAATTAGTAGGGACTGATATAATATCGCTAAATTTCAAAAAGGACTCATTTTGAATATTTAAAATATACCGAGTGAAGGGTTACTATTTGACTTAATAATTTTGCCGACAATTACTATGCAAATCACTGTGCATGTATGAAATTTTCAAAAGATGCACAGTAACCTGGAATAAAAAATTCAAAAATGCATAGTACTTTTATATTAAAATAATGGAATGCATAGTAAATTTTTTTCCTATAAATACCGAAGGATTTCTTCTTTAGAATTCACAATTTCAGATTAAGTTTTCTTAATATAGTAGTGCTAGTGAGATAGTGGTGGAAGTGAGAGAGAGAAGAAAAGTTTTTGGAGAGAAGGTTCTGCCAAAATCCTAAGGTAAGAATACTTCTCTTTTATATTTTTTGGGTTATTTTCATATCGTTTTTAGAAATCTGTTATTATACTGAAAATAATATTATTTTAAGTTACTATTCTGCATAGTAAACACTATTTCAATAGTAAATTACTATTTCAATAGTAAATTACTATTCAAATAGTAAATTACTATTTACTGTTACTATTTACTGTTACTATTCACGATTTACTATTTACCGTTACTATTCACGATTTACTATTTACCGTTACTATTCACGTTTTACTATTTACTGTTACTATTCACGTTTTACTATTTACCGTTACTATTCATGATTTACTATTCACTATTCACTATTCACTATTCAAAATTTACCATTTCTGTTTTAAGTAGTAATCTTAATCTTCGTCTTATGCTTATACTGAAATAAGATTGGTATTAATATTTTTAGAAATCGGAGGCGCAAAGCAAATCCATTTTGGGTAACAATTCAAGGTAAGGGGGAGTGAGATAAGAGTATAATATGAAAAGACATAAGAATAATGGGAGGAGTCCCCTACTCCTTTTAAATCTGATAATATTATTATTTTAAAATATTAATTTTTTTTAACTTAAAATTTATAATAAATTTTAAATTAAATATCCGGTTTAACTAACTCTAACATACCTATGCAAAGACTTGGACCATTATGACCTATATGGACTGGACAATACCTATGCAAGGACTTGGACCATTATGACCCATATGGACTGAACTATACCTATGCAAGGACTGGATTATATGGACTTACATATACCTATGCGAGGAATTGACCAAAAGGACTAAAATTGACTATATTAATAATCATTAAATTTTGTATTATGATATGTATTAATGATATTTAATTGATTTGATTATGATTTGATTATGATTGATTGATTGATGATATTTAGTTATGATTGATATTGTTTAATTTTGATTGATGATATTGTAATGTGGAGTTTGAGCATATAGCGAGCATGACGGAAAGCTAAAATTCAGTAAGAATTTCTTACCTTACTCTTTAAATTTTATTATCTTTTAATTCTTCTTAGAAATTATTCTTATTAACTTTATTTTCAATATTTAGAATAAAAAAATTAGTATTTATTTTAGAAAGAAAATATTTTATTAGAATTTATTTAATTAAATCTTGAGTTAAAGAAAAATTTTGTAATCTTAAGTATTTTTGGTTAATAAATATTTCTCTTTCAATAAAAAAAAAAATTAAAAGAAAATTATTTTATTTTTTTCCAACTTAATAACTAAATACATTTGGAAATAATTGAGATTCCTAAATTTGATTTTGTTAAGATTTAATTTGAGAAAGATTAGGTAAAGTTTTATATGATAAAGTTTTTAGATATTTAAGGCTTAGAAACTCAATTTCCGTGAGATTTGAAAACTGTACCAAATTTATTTCTGTGGGACAGAAATTCAGAGAACTGAGAAAATGTACAGTTTATTGAAATGATATTGTAAACCTTTAAGGGATTTAATAATTGAGTTTCTAAAAGCCTTAACCAACTCAATACGCGAGTAGTTCATGCATCATGGATAATGAAAGTGAAATAAAATAATATTGTCTGGGGACGGATTATAGAAACCGAGGATACATTAGAGGAGGCTTAATTACGAGCCTTGGGATGAGAGAGTGTGAAAGGATGCTTCAGGGGACCTGGGGTAGCTCCCTAGTGTCGGGTACTTTCACAATAAAAACTTTCTCAATCTGACTAGTCTCTAAGTGTTTCCATGCCAGTTGAGCTGTTCATATTATTATTATCCGGACTTATGGAACAGTGTAAACTCCTGGTTGGCCCAGTGCAAATTAAAATTTAAGGGCCTACATATATAGATAAGTTATGATGAAAATATTGCATAACATTCATGCATTCATAATTGATTGTGTATGTGATTGTGATTGATATTATTATGTATCGGTTGTGAAAACCCTTTGTTGCTTATGTCTTATTCAGAAATATTATATTCTGTTTCTCACTCCTTTCTCCGTGTTTTTGTTTCATATATTCTAAACTGATGGTTCAGAGGGAAGGATCGAAGAATTTCAGCAGTAGATATAGCACGTTCTAGAAAGGGAGCTCGGTATGAATACCGTGGTCCAATGAATAAATAATGTTAATAAGTAACTGCTTCTGGGCCATGGAGTTTCCTCTCTTTCTTATAATGTTTAATGTTTATTTTCTTCGGATGAATGTACAAATACTTTATAAAGTTTTAATAATATTTGTGAGGTATTTCAGAAATAATGTATATAATTTATTCCGATAGTTTCTTTTTAACAATCATATCTTTAGTAAAAAAAAAAAAATTACGAATTTTTCTAGAATTTATTAAGGTGTAACAGAGGGTGTTACAGTGGTGGCTCAGTTTCGACTGTGTGCCACATGGAAAGACTAGTAATTTCACACATGTAGTTGTTATATTGTTATACAATTTAACAAAAACAATATAGTAATAATAATTGTTTATTTTTTCATTGTAGGTTGTTGAGCTTAATAGGACCCCCACCACCTTTGACATCATGTAAAAAATAAAAAAGACTAAGGGCAGTGCTTGAGTTAGTGACCAAGCCAAACAAATTTTTGTAAGTATTTATTTATTAGTAAATTCTTTATTTAATTATTTTAGAATTCCTTCTATTTTCAAACCCAGTGATTTACAAGATGAGTTTGAGCGCCAAAAGGCTACAACTGCCTTCGGTACTGTGGTGGTGGAGGGTGAGGAGGGACATGCACTAGTGTAAAAAAAGGTTTATAAACTCAGTTAAAATTTGGCTATGAACTCGGTTGGAAAAACGAGTTCCTTGCCGCCGTGTTTATAAGTCTGGATGTATGAACTCAGTCCTGAACCGAGTTGGTAGAAAATATATAAACTCGGTTCCATAAAGAACTGTGTTCATATAAACACTCTATAAACATGGTTTTGTAAAGAATTGTGTTTATATATACACCCTACGAACTCAGTTTTGGACAGAACCAAGTTCATAGGGTCTTTATATGAACACGGTTATAAGAGGAATTAAGTTCAAATCTTCCCTAAAAGTTAGGTTAAAGATTAAACTAAGTTTATATGGTTGCCTTTTATTTTTGTATTTACCCTAAACTTGCATCAAACAACAGACAGACCCAAGCAGTATATATTTGTAGTAGCAGTATATATTTATAGTATACAATTAAATAATTTGGAAGACTCTTAAATTTATTGGAATATATCAATGTAATAATTTCATATATAAATATATGCAAGTTATATAGTTACTTCTAATGTATATCCAACAAAATGAACTATACATCTAATTACCATTGTCCTGTAACTCGAAGAAAATATTTAGCCCATTCATGTTGAATTTGATTGATGTCTTCATCACTGTATGGGGACAAAAAATCTATAAGTTATATATAAGTTAATTATTATACAGATATACAAATGTCACATTATGACCTAAATTAGTTTAAAATTAAGGAATTATGAAACTTATGGTTGTCCAATCTTCTACAATGTTTGCTTCTACAATAGTCTTCATGATTTTCATCACATAACATCCCTACTTATAGCTACCTTGTTGTTTATAGTACTACACAATATATACAAAATAACAAATTTGTTACTATTTGCTTCAAAATATAAAAATATAATCTACAAGTATACTTTATATGGAAGTGTACTTACTTTTGGGTAGAGCCATAACAATTTTTTCTTTGAGTTGACACCCCTCAATCAATTATATCCATTTACAGCTCTATTAAAAAAATATAACACCAATTAGATTATATCTTTAATAACAAAGTTGTTCGTTATCCATAATAATATTAAGTGAAGTTTTGATGTCGACTTACGTTTCAACATAAGTTTTAAATTGTACGAAAACAATGCCATGAACGGAACAAATACATGAAACAATGTTATCCATTGGACAGATAACCATAAGTTGCCAATGAACACTGAAATGAAAGGGAATAAGTAAGTACTCAAGATAAGTAGATACACACATACATACACAATATATATATAGAGTGTCAACTTACTTGGCATGATATGGGGCCAAATAAACCCTTATGTTTGACTCAGACATCTAATTCTGGATGTAAGCTTGATTTTGCACAAGCTTATTACCATTCATCTATATGGATTGAGGCTCAAAAAATCCATACATGGCATGCTTCCCCTCAGCCATACATAATTCATACAGATACCTACAACATATATATGTTGAAATAGATTATTAAACATGCATGAACATAGTAAATATGTATTTATATGTACAAGTACTTATATTTCCCAAAGCTGTAGAATAGAGATGTTAAGCATGACCTTCCCATTAGTTATCTTTGTTACATCATTCTAATAAATGTAAATGGGAGTATTGTTCATCCTACTGAATACGTCCGAGTTCTAGGGGATGACTATAGGGTTGTTATTCATCTCGACACAGACTCTCCATAACTTCTTATCGGAGAAACCTTAGCCGGTGTAGGAACTTCAGACCTCTCCTATAAATTGAAATCACAATAAGTAAACACGAATAGGTTAATGTCGGCCATTATTAACTTATAGTGACTTTGGAACATACCACGTCATCAACAATCCTCGGTAGAGATATCAGCAATATTAGGAATTGTCCCGCTACCTCTGATACATGGAAAACCTCATTTGTAGGCACCAGAACAACATATTCAGAGTGATAACCTTCACCACTGAGACCCTTGACATGTCATCCAACAAGGGTTGATGGTGAACCAGCTATGACCTTATACGGTAAAGCATATCAATAGCAACCTGATCATCTACTCCATCAAGTAGCAACTTACACTTCTTGGGTCCAATATCAGCGTCAGTGCTCTAACCATCTAGATATGCACACGCACATGAACCCTTCATATTAATAAGTGTAGGTACAGGCACACACACAGGATCAGGGTCAGGGACAGGGACATGGTCGAGCTGTGGTGTGGGAGCACTATGTTGTAACTTCTAGGTCAAAGACTGAATCTGTTGGGTTTGTGCATCCAAGACGTGCTACAACAAGCTGAATATTTCATCATACTTAGAAAGTTGAGCTTTTGCCTCACTCAACTTTATCTTGAATATTCTAAACAGTTCCTCTGATGAGCTAGAATGTGTAAAGGGACCATCACGCTCTGTATGGTATGGCCTCTACCAGTAGCCTGTACTCTACTAGAGTGCTCTAGTCTACCAATGGCGATAGTCAGTATATCCTGCTCCCGACCTCCAATAACAAAGACCCTTGTGTAGATGCGTCTACCCACTCATCCTACAATAGATTAAATAATAAAACATAATCAGTAATTAATTTTGAATGTTAAAATAGAAAACTTAAAGTGCTTTCTTAAATATTCTATACTTACAAGCTTCTTAGCAACTTGTTGGGCTTTTTTAGATGTATAGGCACCTATTTTTTTCTTTCAGGCGTGCTTCCATTTTTCATGTAATTTCGAATTACAAACTCCAAAAATGTTTCAACTCCACTCTCATACTCTTCACTCATACATGGTGCACTAATCCAACTTTTACCCATGCCTATGGCCCAATGCAACACTGGAGGTATGACACTATTCAACAAACAATACATCTAGTCAGTTAGAATTAAGAAAATCATTGTAAACATAAGATTCACATTGAAATAAAATAAATCAAGAATTAAGAAACCCAATTAATATTCTTGGGTAATTGTTGTTCATTTTGAGTATAAAATTAAATAATATATATATATATATATATATATATGAAATTGTGTCAATAAACTAGTTTGACATGATCTTTATTTTAGAGACCCTTTGAAAACATGCTTGATATACATGAAAAGTAATATAGGTGTTAGGTGTTGCTCCTGAAATAGTAGTAGTATATGAGGGAACTTTGCATAATTAACTATCATGTGTTCATAATATCAAATTTACAAACAATGTTGTTTCATTTATGGCCACATATTGAAAATATGTTATGTAGAAAATTGGTACAGAACAGTACTAGTATTAAAAAAGAAGACAAGTATAAAAATTCATGAATAAGATATATAAAAACGTTAAACAAGAAACGTGGTGTGTAGTGGTTATGAACAATGGCAGTATGTGTCATAAATAATGGAGACTTTTCACCAAAGACGTGGTGTGCAGTGTATTCAAACTATCTTGTGTGCCTAGCTATGTCCCAATGCATAACCCTATATATTCAATATAGTGGCGTATACACAACAAAAACAAAGATTCAGGCATCATCAATACAATGGAAAATAAACAACAAAACATATTCACACAAGAACATATATATAGGTGTTCATAGTCTACTAACCGTGCGAACAAGGAAGAAGAAAACCCCAATTTCACGTGCAATGCAGGTTCCAGGAAAACAAGCAAAGGACGTAATCCAGGTTTCGATTTTCACATGCAAGAAAAAGGTACTTAAAAGGGGCAATGGACGCGAGAAAAGGGTAGGTTGAGGAGCAATGGACATAATGGTAAGGGTTTCTAACATTCAGAAGCAAGGAGTTTAAGCAAAGCTAAAATATTGCAGAACAAGAACGTTGAATCTAAATAGACAAGACACCCTATAAACTTGGTTTAGAAGGAAAATGTTTATAAGCACCTAAGAACTCGATTCCAAAAAAGTCGTGTTTACAGGGGAGACCTTTGAACTCGGTTCAAAGGGGAACCGAGTTCAAAGATGTATTTAAAAAATATATACATATTTGGATCTAAGAACTCAGTTTTACATGGAATCGTGTTCATAGGTGCAATAAAAAAATAAAAAATGGGCCTAAGAACTCGTTTCCAGGGGAATTGAGTTCTTACATCTAGTAAGATAATTTAAAGAATGCCACTGCATCATATGCAAACTTGTTTCCCTAAAAAATGAGTTCATATCCTAGGCCTTTTTTGCACTAAGAACACAGTTCTAAGGAAAACTATGTTCTTAGGTGTATTTTAAAAAATAAAATAAATGAAGCACCTGATGTGCATGCACATTTTGTGCAACCTAAGAACTCGGTTCACGGTGGAACCAAGTTCCTATAACTATGTGATAATTTCAAAAATGTCACCACCTTTTTTTAAACACGGTTTCCAAATAACTGAGTTCATATCTTGTGTTCGTAGTTCTTTTTGCACTAGTGATGATGAGGACTCTGCTGCCTTTAACAATGCCTTGTTTGTTGAGGTTGCTAGAGGTGTTAATAAGAGAGGACACTTGTTCGATATTGGCAGTTATTTGTATAGTTTGTCTCTAGAACAACGACACCAACCACTCCTCTATGTTAGAGCATGTTCATATCATCCAAGATTTGAAAGAAGAGTTGGCCACCTAGGATACTGTCATCCATGAGTTGAGGTCCAACTTGGTTGAGAAGACCAAGGAGATTCAGAGTTTGAACACTCGATACACGAATCACGAAGGCATCCTTTCAACACTCGTTGGTCATCTCAAAATCCCCGTTGACAATCTTTGTCACCTAACTTCTACATAGCAGTAGTCGACACAATCTCAACAACCACGCCCAAAGCTTCAGTAGGATAACCAGAGTATGTTCAACCCTCCCCAGCACACCCAAGATGACTCATGATATTTTTTTTACTTTGTTTAAATTATTTGACAATTTATATTTTTACCTCGTTTACATCTTTAATATTATTTGAATAATTTAATTATATATATACACACACTTTTACTTTACATATGTTTCAAATAGCAAAATTGATTAACTTTAACTAGAAATTAATTTAGTAATAGGGAAATCATTTAAAACAAAATCAATTTAAAAAATGTCAACGATGGATATAGTGAATGATTTAGGGGATATACATTACCAACAGATTAACACACCGTTGCCAAATCATAAACATTGGGCGACAAATTTAATATCGGATTTAAGGGACATAACATTGATAACGAGATAACACGCTGTCGCCAAAGCATAAACATTCGACGATGGTGGTGGTGACAAGTTTTATTTATTCAATAAACAAATTTGGCGGAATATGGTGAGAGATTCATATGTAATTTGAATTTTGAATAATGATGATCTTTTGTCGTTGCTAAAAGATAGTAAATGACTTCTTTCTCCAATTTAGCCACAGAAATATATTGTCGTTAAAGCTATCTCGTTCTTGCCAATCAATTTAGGAACCAAATTTTTTTGCCAAAAGTTAAACCTGTCGCCAATTCTGTTGCTAAATTGATTGGCGACGGATAAATTTTGACGTTGGCCCAATTTGTTTCTAATAATAATATAATATAAATGTCAATCTTTTATATATTTAATTATATTTATTAAAGATTGAAATTAATAATTTAATTTATTTTTATTAATTATATATTTAGTTATATTAAAGAATGACGTTATAAATTTTATTTATTTATTATTATTAATATATTTAATTATATTAAATATTGATATTAATAATTTTGTTTATTTATTATTAGTATATTTAATTATATTAAAGATTAATGATGATATTTTTTATTTAATATTAAATTAACGGCAGTAATTTTATTAAATATTTTTTACGCGATGAGAAAACCACGAAAGTCACCTTAATTAGCATGGGTAACTGTTTTGTGTTTATTCCATACTTTAGCATCAATGATGATTCCTTTGTATGGTAAGAGGGAGGGTTCAAATGAGAATACAAGTTAGTGCATAGGAAAGATGAACATATTCGGAACCACAAACCTTAAGTAGTGTGTAGTGTGGATACACCATCCCTTCTCTAACATAATCAGCATCCATATATATTGTCGGTGAATGTGCGATGGAATGGGAAAAAGCTCATGCACGTGTGGTTTTCACTCTCAGAGAACCATGCTGACACAATTTTCATGTGCAACTACTTTACTGTTATCCAGCATGTGCCTCAATAATTCTGTTTCCAAATTTCTTTTTTCAATTTTCCCACATGTAATTATGTACGAAATATGCATGATTGTATATATAACTCAAATTCCCTTCCCTTCCCTTCACACAAGAGATTTTCTCATTACTGTTAAAGACATAAATAATTAAGCTAACAATAATTATTACTATAGTTTAATACTATATATCATGGAATTTGAGTCCTAAAATTACAATTATATTAAAACTACGTAGAGATATGTTTCAAGAAAACTAGTTTTTAGGTTTCGATAAGAGACATTATTAGGTTAATAATGAAGAATTGACTAAATCCTAAAACTAGCCATTTAGACGTCCAAATATATATGGGAGTATTAATTCTAGTTCAAGAAGATTCATATAAAAATTAAGCATACAAATGTCCGATTATATATATTTAACTTATACAACTATTTTTTTAAGTTTGTTATTGTTAGTAAAGTTAATTTGTTTTATTAAATTCCTTTTATTGCATTTATATTTATATCAACCACTAATTGGTATACTTAATTGAAAGAATTAATGTATTTTTTTATTTTATAATATTTAAGAAAAATGTATAGTATGATTTGGGTATTTTTTTCATTATCTCTTTTTTGTTTTGGCCTTATATAGTTTGTAAATATGTAATCTTGTGGATAACTCGTAGTTTGGATGTGGGTTATACTCGGGGATCAAGTTTAGAAGGTAAGATTTCCCCCACATATTTTTAAGTTTGACTTGTGAAAACTTGTTACTTGATGTGGACAAAGCCAGATAGCTGATTTTTGTGTCGTTTGGTTGGGAGAATGATGGATAATGTGTATTGTTGGGATATTTACCAAAGTTTTGGAATGGATTTGAAATGTGCGTGGCATGTAAGCATATAGTAAATATGTTAAAAATAATCAAGATTAATGATTATGCTTTTGAATAAATGGATTTATAGTGTAATAATAAATTTTGAATTGATGAATTTAAGGAATAGTTTTTAGAAAAATGCAATTTCAAGTGCAAGAGATTTTACAATATTTTGGAAATGAGTGGCATACAGTTTTTGTATGAAAGAACTTTTACTTTTTAAAAGTATTTTGAAAAGATATCTTATATAAATTGATCTAGGACTGATATCAACCTAGATGTCATAAAGAGTATAGTATGCGACATTGGTGTACCTAGTATGGCCCATGACCTTGATCCAATAATGGACGCCCTTGTAAGAAAGTCTCACGTGAAGCCCTCCATACTAAGGTCAAACTAACCGATGTTGAGTAGAGGCCATAGGGGCGATTGGGGCATACCGGCCAAAAAAACTATAAGGGTGTCGGGAATGTCTATGCTTATGTCAATTTTCTCTATCTTTTACAGAAAAGTACTGACACAAGGTACAACCGTGACGCCCTCATTCAACATCTAATAAATTCCCTTCATTTATGACACTTAGGGTACTTCACTAATACATTGCTCGAGCTCCGATATTGTTTATCTAATATTGACTCGAGCATCAGAGTGTTTTTGCAGGTGACACCTTATTTCGCCTTATAACACAAAGTACATATGGTTGTTGGACTTATCACATTGAGACCTTGATATCCTCACTGGACTTAAGGATACAATACCAAATTCATACTAAATCGGTATAATATGCAAGAACTCAAAGAACCGATATTAACACCGAAGGTTGTCCCTCCATATCGGACAGAACAATGACACGCCCAATGGAACTCGCTAAATATATACCCACATTCGCAATGTTATATGTTTTCACAGACATGAATCAACGTCTAGGCACCTCGAATGCTCACATGCAAGATTAATGTGCATGGAACATAATCTTCTATGTTACAATGTGGGTTTCATTGAAACCCTAGGCTTAGTAGCCCCTAACAAAGAGGAGGTGATAACTTAATGTTAGAGCCTGAATGCTGTTGGCTTTTTGGCAAGCGCACCAATGTATTGTTGCAGTTTTCAATTAGATATCGTTCCCTCAAGGATTGATTGTTTTCAGTGTAAAACAGTAATTCTTATTTACTATGGTAAAAAGCATTAAAAAAATGTTTTATACACAATTTGTACAATATTCACAGATTTAGAGATTGATTTATACATTGGGTAGAAGATGGTAAATTATAAAACTTCCTAGAAAATAAGTTAGAGTAGCACTTTAGAGGAAATCCAATACTTGAGATTAAAACACAGATTAACAAACTATGTTGGAATTAGGTTCCCCGCACTAGAACATAATGAAATAATTATAAACATGCATATTTAATCATCAATTTCATGTCATTGCAGCTTAAAATCATTAAACCCGATCCCTCGGTGAATAAATTCTAAATAGTTACCGTAAAGTCTGATCCCTTAGATGCTTTCTCAGTAAAAACTTGCTTTAAGTCCTGGCCTTAACACAATAATAATTACAAACTCTATCCCTAGTAATTGGTATATTAAGGGTATTTCAACTTTTACTTTCGTTAAAGTAATTTTAACACACATGAAAATCATTCTCCCGTTTGAAGTTTATACTAATAAAAGATTGAAATACTAACAAGGAACTTGAATCATAAACATGCAGATGTCATAATCACAACATCATATTCATAGATTGATTCACTAATTCCAACATAAACATATTAGTTACACATGGTGAAAGTAAAAACACAACTTACAATTGATGACATTACGAACACTTGATCACACTTCACGAAACGAAAAGAACACGATACAACACAACACTCTCAAGTATATGGAAGCTATTCTATAGTGCAAACTCAAAAAGGGACTCTGGATTCGTGGGATAGGCAGAGAGAATGAAGAAAATGGATGTTTAAAACCCATGGCAAATGGACTTATTTATAGGGCTGAGCAGAGGTCCTGATGCTACGCGTGAGGATGACGCTACACGTCAAACCTCTGACTCAGCTTCCATTAATCTGATTGATTTTCAGCCATTGGTCTTCCATTATGCTCCTAATAATCAGCAGACATGTTTCTCACTGCGTTTTAGACCTTAGTCAAAAGTGGATTGACCATTTTCATTATTTAATTGGTCCACTTCAGAGTGCATTCCATCTGTAAGTGGGATACACGTAGCACCTGACGTTACGCGTGGGCCTAACGCGTAACGTCAACATCAAAATCCTAATGTTGAGCGTGGGATTGATGCTACACGTCAGCCCTTTTGATTGAAATGAATTTTCACTTTGATTCCTTAACTTTTGTCTGGAAAAATAGGAGAAATTGGTTATAACAGTTATATTTAAATAACTTCCATTTATTTTAACATAAAACATAAATTTATTCATATTTAAACTAATTTTTATTAATTTTCACATGATTTTTATTATGAAAATAACAATAATATGAGAACTAACAATTAACTAAACCCTCATGACGAGATAATTAGGCAACTCTGAGTGGAGTTGTAGGAGCTCAGGCAAGGAAGAACTCAAGAGACTGAGGAGTGGAAGGTTATCCATCTGAAAGTCTCACCAGTTCGGCCTCATCCCTAACAGTCCCATCGGGATGTTTTGACATGCCTGATTACTCAAGGATCTAGATGTATGACAGGGACTATCAATAATCAATATACCGGATGAAGCATCACTCTTCGCAACAAACATCTATGTGCCTACACTAATGAATCATTATTCCTAGAGGAAGAAGGTGATATTATGTGCAAAATGTTCCCAAGAACCTTATTCGTTGAGGCCCTTAGCTAATTTAAAGGATAACTAGTAGGATTCATCAACTCTTGGAAGGATTTAGCTGAAGCCTTCCAAGACCACTTCATCATAGCATGGGATATGCCTAAAACATTCCACACCTTGGCCCAGATGAAACAAGGTAAAAACGAGTCTCTAAAGAACATTCTGAAGAGGTTCTACAAGGAAACCACTATGGTTTCAGGCTTTATGAAGCTAATTCTGCTACATATCGCCATAATGACATTGCAACTGAAATTAACTTTTGACTTGTTTTTGGTGAAAAGAGCACCATAGACCTTCAAAGAGTTTAAAAAGATAACTACTAAGTATGTTAGACATCAAATACATTTCGTTACCATGGAGACCAAAGCCTCTATGGCTTCAATATAAGCTCCAACACTAGTCTCAAGAGAGAAGCCTAAGCATGAGAAGGCTCGCAAGAAGAAAAGGGACATGGGCTTTTCTATCACATCCAAAGAAAAAGAAAATGTTTAATTTCGCCTATTACGTACCTCTCAATGCAAGACCGAGTTAGATCCTTAGAGAGGTGGGCCTTCCAGGCTTCACCATTTGTAGGATATGGAAGCCCATACCAACTAAGATACTTGGTAATCCATATAAGTATTATGAGTTTCATTAACAAATTGTTCACGTTATTGACAAATGCTGGTAGCTTAAAGATACAATCAACATCTTGATAAGAAAAGGGAAGTTGAAACAATACTTGTTCAAAGACAAACCTATGATGAGCTAAACCAGAATGTCAAGAGAAGAAGAGATAAGTCCTCGGACAATGATGAGGGACAAGGTCATAGGAAAGCAACACCAAAGGGAAAGATGTAATCCAAAGTCATCAAGAGCATCAACAACGAGGAGGAGCTAGAGATGTGTCCTCCAAAATGTAAGAAATAAGTTATAGACATGATCATAAGAGGTTTCACTAAGGGCGGAGTATCTAACACTTTTCAGAAAAACCATTTGTGCATGAACATGTCAGTCCAGGTTAAGCCGAATAACAAACTCTTTTGAGGTGGCGTGCAAACTTCATCTATTATCTCCTCAAATGACGATTTCAACCCAGCCATCCCAAGGTTAACAACGCAGTTTTGATCGAAGGTGTCATAACTAACAAAAGCGTCCACTGTCTACTTGTTGATTAAGGAAGTTCTTGCAATGTTATTTTTTATGAATGCTTTAAAAAGATGGGCTCAACAGATTGTTGGAACTTTGGCAAGTGTACTAAATATCCATTATAGTTTTGATTTGGAAGTAAGAGTATCATATCCATAGGGACTTGTTGAAAATAGACAAATAATAACTTATATACAAATTATTCACAAAGGCTTATTGATTTTATGGAAAATATTGTTGTGATATGGAAATGAAAATAAACAAAAGTATTGGGATTAGGTTTCACTTTCCTCATTCTCAAGTATATATTATCCTACTTAATACAATTACATAATTAATCAAGCCAATGTAGTATAAATTTCACTATATTTACAAGCACACTTTTTTTTAAACTATTAATATTGCCAATTCACAAATCTAATTCATAAAAACAATTAGAGGGAATAACTAAAGTATCATTTTTACTCTCCTAAAGATGAACACTCAAAAACATGATTATACAATGAAATGTTCTTTCATTTATAAAGTTAAGGGGAGAATTGGTTTTTCATTTATGTACATGGCTAGGTCAATCATAAAAAGATTATTTCATTAAGGCTTAAATTGGCTAGCAATGGATATATAAACATTATGGCAAGCTATTTAGCCCCAGGTTCAAATTTAAACAACAAAATTCCTTGTTCATTTCCTTGCATACTATGTGAAGAAACAAAATCAAGGTTCAAGCAAAACCAACCGCATGAAAACAAAGTTGACTCTCACAATGTGTATGGTTCACACAGCTCACCCAATTTAGAGTAATTTGACTGTTGACAATCATTGAAGTTTTCCTTAGGAGCCACTCAAATCATGTGTAAATATCGGGGTCCTATGACTTTGACTTGATCACTAAAACAAATCTCACACCAAACATTATGGATTTCATAAATTTCAAGAATTTTCATAATTAAGCTTAGAAAACCTTTACCACTGAGCTAAGTTCAAAAGATATCAAGGAAATTTTGCTATGGGTTTAGGTTAAAATAACAAAACAAAACAAAACAAAATAAAACATATAAAAGAAAAGAAAACAAATAAAATAACATACAAAAATTAAAGTAAAATTACCAAGTAGAAAAAATATCAAATTTACTTAATAGAAAAATGGTAAACACAATAATAAAAGAAAATGGTAGAGAAATTCTCATGGGTCCTCAAAAATACAAATTTATTTTCCACATGATGACACCAACATCATCCTACAACTCTTGCTCCCCTTTGAAAATAGGCTTGTCCACAAGAATAACAACAAAATCACAAATGGGGTTATTAATAAGTAAAAGAAATAAAGTAAAATAAAAGTAACAAGATATATAGATAAAAAATAAGAAAAAAAAGGGAACAAATTTTTTTTGGGTCTCCCCAGTGAGGATAGTGGCGCTCAATAAGAGTTAATTTTTTTTGCTCGCCTAGGTGAAAATAATTTTACCTAGGAAAACCTGACAACGGAAATTTTTTAGGAAAAAAGTCTCAAATGCGCCTAAGCAACCATAGGCTTGCCTATGTAACCTGGAGACAATGGTCCATCATTTTTGAGCTAATGAAGCTTGCCTCGCTTGGGTGAATATGCCTTGTTACAAAACCAAATTTTGGATCTTTTGAGCCCCAAAACTCAATTTCTCTACTAACTAATCATCCATAACATCAATATATCATATAAAACTTGATGATTGCATATAAAATCAACCTAATCTACCTACACAACCATAACAAACATGCACAAACGTAATTGATCTAAACTAAAACACAAACTAAACAAAGTTTTTCAAATGAAAATCAACTAACACAACAACTACACAACTAAACACAAACACTAACTAATAAATACACAAACCAAGTCTAAAACACATTGCTAAACCGCAATACAATATTAAAATATGTCTATTCACTAAACAAACCTTATGAAATTAGCTCAAATATGATTTTAACTTTGAACATAGATCAATTGCAAGAGATTCATCACAATAAAACATGCTTACATCAAACATGCATTAAAACATAAGCTAACTACTAACACCTCACAATTTACATTACTAACTAACTTCACAACATGTACCTGTGTGAAGACTTGATATCATTTATATCTATGATCTGTGAGATCAAATCATCAGTATATTCACACACTAGTCCTAACGTATTTACATCATGTAAATACTTGATTAGGGACATTTTAGGAATGATTCTTGTAACATCTCGTATGTTTTTATATTTAAAATTATGACGATTTGAGAATATAATGCAATTATGTGATTTAAAAATGAATTTAAGGGGGAATTTAGAATTTTTATCTAGTGTGTAACGTCCAATTGATACGTAGCGTCAAGATAAAAATATGGACCTGACGCGTAGCGTCAACTTCGCGATCAGAATTAAAATCCCATAGTGACAACAATGTGAAATATAAGCTAAAATAGAAATCAGGATCTTTCTCTTTCTTTTATCTTCTCTAGAGGTTTAAAACTCTAATTCAGGCCAATTTGTGGTTGAAATTCAAAATTGATCGTGGATTAGAAGTGGGAAACATAAGGTAAATGCGTGAAATTTTTTAATTTTAGTTTTCATGGAAGTTTTATTCTTTTGTTTGTTTTTCTTGGGGAAGCAAAGAGGCTTTGAAATTTAAGATTCTAAACTAGTTAAAGAGTCTTTTAAGGCTCTTAAATGAAAGATTAAATGATGCAATTAAGTTTCGCTTTGCGTAAGCTACGAACGGAGTGTCCTAAACTATTGTATGATAAGTTTGATAAATATGATTGATTTAATAATGATGATTATAATGAGAAAGTGATGAATTATGATTATGTGACATGTGTTTATGATGAATATGATGAGAATTGATGATTATATTATGCCTAGAGAGGTTTATAAAAATGATAATGGATTATTGAGATATATGTGATGATAATGATATGGAATTTATACCTGGTGATGACTTTGATTATGATATTCAAAAGAGTTGGCTTTTATGCCAAGAATTATATGTTGATGATAAAATTAATGATTATATGCTATATATGCATGATATGTGGTGTGGACAGCCATTCGATATGTATTACCCCTTACTTTTGGCTCTAGTGGTCCATGGAGAGACCCAGTGGTTGACGTGGGGAGCCGGAGGGCTCGGTAGACCATGTAGAGTTCACGGGATATCGGCGGACTCCTAGCTGGTAGCTGCTCCTTTAGTATCTGGATACTAGGTGTCATTTTATATGATTTGACCATGAGAGTCAGTTGTGATTAATTTATGATATTGAGATTGATTTGTAATGTGTTTAAGATATTTTTAATTGATTGAGAATTATGATGATTATGATGAATTATGTGTATATCTTGATGTTGTAAGAGAAAGGATTAATGGATTGATGTGCGAAGGAGGTGTGTGAAATCCTCCAGGTGACATTGATTATGTTTCAATTATTTGTATTGTTTTATAATGCTAAATACTCACCCTTACAATTATTTTAAAGTGAGTGAAAAAAGGGACATTGCGGGTGTTGTGGAGACTAGTACAAAGTGAGCAGTGAAGCAATGCCAAAAGAGTTGTAATATGTGATGTATATAATTTTGATATCATATATAAATATTTTCCAATTGATAGGTATATGTATGTGTGAGATTGTATTATGAGTTTTATTGCCATGCGTGTATTTAACGACTTCTGGATGGTTTGGTAATTAATGGCACTGAGCCATTAGAATAAATATATATATGTGATATATCCAGGTTTGAGATGATGTGAGTGTGATATAGCACTGAGCCATTAGATAGTTATTTATGCATAATGACCAGGAATTATTTACACAGATATGTTTATGGCACTGAGCCATATAACATTTAAAATCATGTATTATTGGAAAAATATATTGCTTAAATGTTGTTCAATTGTATTGAAAGTGTGATGTGAATGATTTATGAAGATTAGAATTGGAATTATGAAGTTGTGATGTTAGATATAATGAATTAAAAGTGAATTAAGGCACTAGACAGGTGAAATGGAGCTCCGGTGGGATTTAGTATCCCCAGAAAAGCCCAATAGGTCCATATGGACATTTAGAATTTGTTTATATACTCATTTTGTGTTTTCAATAGCATTAAGGTAATTTGATGTAATGATATGGCCATAGTTGACCTAAATGTATTTTCATGCATAACTCATTACTAGACTAAAATTTTGGGAAATGTATTACGTTAGTAGCTCCAAAATGACGGTAATATAGTGCCCATGTAGTTTGGTGAATTTTGGAGTTGAATTGGGCGAGATAGGACCTTGAGAAGTTGATAAAATAACTTAAATCTCATGATAGCAGCATTTCTGCTATTGTCATGGCTGGCGTGCAGCGTCATCCTGACACATAGCGCCAAGTACAAAATTTTGGCCTCATGCGTATCGTGGGCCTAGCACGTAGCGTCAGGCCCCTGCTTCTGTTAAGCACTTTTTGTTAATTATAATTGAATTGTAAGCTTTAAGAGTATAATATAGACGTTGTGTGGAGTTCACATGAGTTTTTATGAAGGTTAATTAATTGTCAAATAATTATTTTGTAAAAAAATTATTAGTATTTTTATTTAAATACCTAAAATTAAGGGTAAATTGGTGAGAGATTTTACAATTTTCATATGACCTATTATTCCAAGTATAAATAGTTTTAAAATAATCTTAAGACTAAAAATACGTATTTTATTGATAAGTTAAAATTGATACATTAATAGCTCATAATGCATACACCAACATAATGCGACCAAAAGATAAAATGTCAAAGTTTTCTCTTGGAGAATGAGGTGAATACGACCACAAGATAAAAGACTAAGTTCTCTCTTAGAGGACAGGGTCAATGTGATCAAAAGACAAAAGACCAAGCTTTATCTTGGGGACGAGGTCAATGCGACCAAAACAAAATAAGACATAATAAGTAAAAAGGGTTTACTGACTGCAAAATGGGCGCTTCTTAGTTTGACTATAAACTCTTTTTAGCCAAAGGATAAGTTAAAAGACAATGTAAATTAAAAGATATTTATTTTATTTGTATATATTGTATATGTTATATCTAAGAATATGCATGTGAGAGTTTTCCATAATTTTCACCTGAATTAAGGCTGGATATGTCGTAGTTCAAAATGTTTTAACATATTATGTTATTGTCACTAAGTTTTATTTATTATTGTTTCATTTGGGGATTTACCGACATATGTAGGTTGACAGAAGAGTTATAAGTCAGTCTTGCCAGATTGGTTGTCTTTTGTCTATTTCCCTTTTTGTAAATTTATGTATTTTAAGGGAAGTATCTTTTAGTTGTGATGTAATTCATTTAATATAAAGTCTCATAGTTATAATGTAATTAACTTTACTTTTATTTTAGACCATTCAAAATAAATAAATTTTCTAATTTTAAAATTAATTATTTTATAATGAATTTTTCTATAAAAGTGTATCAATGTGTCACGTAAAAATCAAGAATGCTATAGATCACATTGATGATCTTTGAAATTCTTTTGAAAGATTTAAAATGTATGACATGTGACTTAATCCACTCAAATGTACATTCGCAGTCTTGACAAGGAAGTTCTGAGGATTCATGATAGAGGCTAACCTTGACAAGTGCAAAATCATCAGGGAGTTATAAAGCCTAAAAAATTTAAAGGAGGTATAGCATCTGAATGGTAACATAGCAACATTATCTTAGTTCATGCCTAAGATGGCACAAAGGTCATTGCCGTTGTATAAAAATTTGAAGAAGAATAAGAGGTATGAGTGAGGAGACGAGCAAAAGAAGGCTTTTCAAAGCCTTAAAAGACGTGTTAACCACCAATATTGGTGAAGCCTGATCCCAAAGAAAATATTTATTTATGAATCTCAAATGAAACATTGAGGGTAGTTCTTATGAAGAAAACCTTATAAGGCTAATAACCAGTGTACTTCACAAGGAAAATCCTCTAAGGGGTAGAGCTCAGGTATCATAAGATTGAGAAGGCGGTGATGGCTATTATATGGGCATCCCGATATTTAAGGAAGTATTTCCACACATACCCCATCATGGTGCGAACCAACCTTCCTTTAAAAATGGTGTTGTACAAACCAGACCTCGTCGAGAGAATGACTAAATGGGTCATTAAACTATATGAGTTTGATTTCTCGTATAAGCCTAGAGTCGCTATCAAAGCCTAAGTTCTGGTAGACTTTGTGGCCTAGAAGGAAGACGTGTGCATTGGATGATGTATGTTGATGGGTCCTTCAATGTCAAAGGATGTGAAGCTAGTGTAGTCATAATCAAGCTGAGTACGAAGCATGTCTAACCGGTTTACGAGTAACCATGGATGTCAGAGCTAGGATAGTGATAATCTGCAATGATTCTTAATTTGTCTTCTCTCAAATTTCAAGAGAATACCAGGATAAGGAATCATTGGTGCAGTAGCGGCTAGGGTGAAGGAATTGAAGAATGGCTTTTACAAGATTGAGTTCAAGCATGTCCCAATGAAAGAAAACACTAGGGTCGATATCTTGTCTAGGCTTGCTAGTACCAAGAAGGTAAGATCAACCATTACCGAGATTCAAAGTACTCTTGCTATATTCAACATAATGGCCTTAATACATGTTAGTGTACTCAAGTCCCGAGCCTATGATGATGATTCCTGGTGGCACCAATCATCCGATATATGGAAAATATTCAGTTACCCACTGACCCCTTGGAGAAAAAGAAAATGAAAAAAGATTTGCCTAATTACACTATGGTAAACGGTATGCTTTTCCAAAGAAGCCACTCCATCTTGTACCTCAAATGCCTTAATGAAGCTGAGACTGAGGAAACCATGATCGAGGTGCACAAAGGAACATGCGAACACCACATTGGAAGCAAATTTAACTTGTTATTGTAATTTTAAAATTTTAAAATCATTTTATTTATATTATATATTAATTTAAATTTGACTTACTTTAAAACATATATTTTAATTAATTTTTAAATTTTTGATGAATCAAATTATAATGTATATAATAAATTTATAGATTTTCTGAACTATATTCAACAACTATTTTTCAATAAAATAAAATATTTTATAATAAAGATTGTTTAATTTTCAAATTATAGTTCACATTTTAACATGATTAAATTTTGACATTAATATAGAAAAGATATCAATTTCAAAAATCTTTTAATATTGAATTTTTAAATTAAATACTATCTCAAGTTCTAAATATAAGCAAAAGTAACTACTTTCACACATATTAAGAATAATGATTGGAAGTAATTATTTGTATTAATGTTATCAAATATTTGATGTAATATCTTAGTGTACCCTAATATCATTTATTACACAAAGTATTAGTTATCTTAGGTGAAAGTGAGAGGAATAAATCTAAATTGTTAGATTTTATCATGAATGGTCAAGATTAAAAAAGTCAAATGACTTTTTAAGCGATCATGTGATTTTGAAAAGCTTTTAAACATCACCATCCATGTAAGATTGTATGACCCAGATTTGCCCACGCACTTTCACCTAAGACATTGATTCTCATAAAAGTATATTTTTGCTTAATTTATGGGATAAAAAAATCTGCTTAAATTTACTTATATTTGGAACTGGAGGTTGTATTATTTGATTTATTTTAGAACAATTTAATCAAAAATATATTTTTAAATTAAGAAATCAAATATTGAATTCATTTTAATATTTTTAATTTTTTAGTTTGTTATGAAAAGTTTGAACAACATTGAGATGAATTGGAGGCAGTTATGAATTGTTCAAAATTATCAAGAAAACTAAATTTGTCCAAAATCTGTCTTAAAGTTTCAGACGAATTTGAAACATATGTAAGAATTAGGTAAAAAATTACTAACTTATATAAATTAGTCCAAAATCTATCTTAAATTTTTTAGATGGATTTAAGACTTATAAAAATTGGATCAAAATTTGCTAACAAAACTAAATCCTCCAAAATCTATCTCAAATTTTTAAACAAATTTATCTTTGATCTCCAATCTATGTGAAAATTGTTAAAGACTAATGGCAGACATTCCCAAAAAATTGGTGGGTTAAATACAAATGGATTTGTGACAAATTTGGGATGAGATTTATCTTATATTAAATTTCGCCTTAAATCCATCTAAATGCCTAGTCTCATTTTAAACACATTCTGTCTCAAAATGCATGATTTCTAGTATTGCTATCATAAGCCTTCTCCAAATCAATTATAATGGTCATCCACCCTTTGCCCTTCTGCATGAAGAGGATGACCCATTGCACTATAATAATGTTGTCTTCAATATGTCTTCTTGGGATAAAATCAGTTGGTGCATGAAACACTTCATAGTAAATTTAAGCTAGTAAACAAGAATCTTTGTAATGATTTTATAGGAAACATTACAAAGACTAATAGGCCTAAACTACCTCAAATTAATAGCACTAGAGACCTTTGGGATAAGAGCAATGGGATCTCATTAACAAACTTAATCTAGGAAGGATCATGAAAACCCTCCAAATAAGGTCACCCAGAGAAGCACCCTTAATCTCCACTGCTCCTAATAAAACAATTTTCACAAGCAACAAACATATTTAATTATAATTCAAATTCTTTTTCTTTTCTTTTGTATATTAATATAGTGGAATATATATACATATATTCTATTATACATAAGATTGATTTATATTTTTTTTACAAAAATTATCTCTAAAAAAACTAGCTAAAATAACTTCAGTCCTGCTTAAAGGCCATCCTTGGGCTTTCCAACCATACATACCACAAATTGTCTACCAAATCTATACATCACACACCAGAGAGCCTAACCTAGAGCACTCAACCATAGATAATCTAGGGAAACAACCTAAGAAGGGATTAATATTCTAAATTTTATAAAAATATATTGTTTAATTTTCTATTATACTCTTATTGAAGACTCTTTTTGTTTCATATTATAAGCTCATATTTATAATGACACACGGTTTTAGATAAGTAATTATTGTCTTGGTATTGTAAAAGATAATTTAATTTTTCTAAAGTTATCCTTATAGGTTAAACTCCATTAAACTCCACTTTTAAATATTAATTGTACAAATATAAAAATATTAAATAATTAAGGATAAAGTAGGAAAAAATATATTAAATGCTCATAATTTTTATTTGTAGGAGCTTATAAAATAAAATACTATTTTTTTATTTTAGAGACTTATAATATAAAATGGAAAGAATATCAATCATGAATAAGTACTAACTTAACTGTTCACCAAATTAACATGAGCTCCATTCATTCTTTAACAAAACATGCATTATGACTTTGGATAAAACTGTAAAATAATAAATAATTAAACTTAATTTTCTAAAATAAAATTAAATAATGAAGAAATCGAAGCCTCTGAAGTATTAAAAAAAAATTGTGAAGGGAGGCAGTAATTTTATAAGAATTTGAAACATGTTTAACCGAGTTCAAAATTACTGAAAACCAGACCAATCTCTTGCATTGATTTGATTTATCGACTGACTATTTGATCAACATTGGTGTGATGGTTCGCAAAACTTGAGTTTCACGATGATTTAGGGATGTTTAGATAAAATAATTGGTAAATCATTGCTTTGGTATACACAATAGATAGATAAATAAATAATATAAACAAGAGTATCAATTAGTGATTATGTTTGATTGGGGTAGCTTGCTTCTGGGATACGTTTGGGGAGCTCAATAAAGTGACAAAATAGAGAAGAAGAAAATAAAAACTAATTTTGTCTTGTCGCTAGACGTCACAGTCTTCTCTTACAAGCCCAATCTGCACCAAAGAATTGACCACTGTCACGAGTCCACGCCACTTATCCCATATTTATTTCTAACAATATTTACCACTTCTTATTTTGTTCCCCTTAATACCCTCATCCATTTCCAATTCTTTATTCTCTTTGCCACATCCACCTTGTATCCTAAAACCTAATCTTTCTCTTTTGAGGTGGCTCTATTTTATTGTTTATTTCCTTTCTAGTTCTCCATTGCATGTGAAGACGCACAAGAACTACCCCATTTTATTATTCAACAATCATTTCCCTGCAGATTTCCTCCCTCTTAGATAATTGATGCCTCAACTCAAACCCTCATAGTACTGTTTAACAACAAATTAGCTATTGATATAACCATAATTTAAGAAAGAAGGAATCACATATAGACCAGCTTAATATGAATGTTTGCTAATTCGTTAAGTAATGTGTGTAAGTTATATTCTGTTATGCTTTTTTAATTTCTATTAAAACAAAATATTTTTTATTTAATAATTTAACTTAACTCATTTCAAAAAAAGGAAAATTACATAAATAGATTTTGTAAGGAAAAAGACAAAAACATATGGGATTATTATTTTTTACCCATTCTCATTAAAAATACGTTTATGTTGGTGTTATGGGTATAGCAAGTAACAGGACCCCTCCATTATTGGCGGGTCATAAGCTGAAAAATAAATGGTTAATTGGTGGCATTAGTGGTTGCTTAAAGGCTCATGATTCATGTATATTTGATACAAGATTTCTTACCCCACCTAACCGTTACGTTTGATTACAAATGACCCACTTGGAGTGGTGAAGTTATCCTTTTCGTGACCGAATTAAAAAAAATAATCTACCAAATCTTTATGATCATCTTTTCCCTCCCAATGTCTCTCTCAATCCGTGGGAAGACTTTCTAGAAGATTGACATAATTTAAGGCAACGGAAGCTCCGGCATTTAGCTAAATCCAACTCGTGAGTGCCTATGAAGGTTCGCATTCCAATTTGGCGTTTGAATGAGCTTTGAAAGTTAAAATTAATCAGGGCACTCGCACATGGAGTCAAGTCAAAAATTAAAACCATTTGCTTATGCTCTTTGAATGGGAACAAGATCCTCTACTATGCTTTTATTTGCCGAGCCCATGCTCAATTTTATTTTTAGTATTTTTTTATATCGGTTAATTTTATAATTGATCTAGAAAGTCATATGGTGCAAGAGAGAAGACTAAGAGTTCTGTATGAATAATATTTCATTTGAATTGAAATATGAGAGAACAAATTATGTATACGAGAGAGGGAAATGAAATAATAATTGCAAGTAAATGAAATAAACAATAACCGAATTGCTTAGCGGGCATAATAGTCTCTAACTTTTTTTTTCTGATCGGCAAAAAAGAAATAATCTATTAAAAAATATACAATGGGTACTTTAACTCATATACAAAGAAAACAAGTTTAATCACAACAGTTTAACCAGATAGACATAACAAAGGCTCCTTATACCATTCACCAAAGCTACTACAAAAACCAGTCATACGAAACCTCAATCAGAACTAAGACTTATACTTAACCAACTCAAACATTTTCACCCCATTCACAACTCCTCCCTTAAAGATGACGTCGTTACGTGTCTCCTAAATAGTCTAAACAGTAACAAACCACATCACTACCAACCTAGGTTGAATATCTTTTTTAACCCCAAACCCCAATAACTATGATGATCAATAATAGCCTCTAACTAACTATGATGATCAATAACTAATTATAAGGTGAACATGATGAATACATCATCCATGGTCACATGCATCATTCAATAATACCCCCTCCTCCATAAGCTATTAGGCATATGTTGAGCATCCCAAGCTTGAGCAAATGATGATAAAATAAGGAAGGTGACATGGTCTTGGTGAAAGTATTTGCTATCTCCAAATGTGAAGAGAAGCAAGAAAAACGTGAATATTGTTACGAAACATGTTTTGATGATGTCAAATAAGGTTTTGATGATGTCAAGTCTTACTGATCTCAAACAAGATGAATCAATATCAAACAAAGTCAAGATCATGACAATCATGTGATGAACAAGTTTCTTACAATGGACGTCTAAAGATACATCATGTACTTACTAGAATGGATGAACCAACATCTTAGAGGGAGCAAAAGTTCAAGAAAGATAAAAATTCAAATAAAGTTGAACTTTAGAAAGTAGTGTCAGCTTATGGATGACTAAAGAGAAAATACTTCAAATGTAAGACTTCTCATCTTGAATAGGTATCTTATTAAGAACCTAAGCTAGTAATTAGTGAGCAATATAAAATTAATTAACCTATGTGCTTTAGAAGAAGCTTTTTGAAAATGGTTAAGTAATGAATCTGAGTTAGATTTAATATGCCTTTAAAATGAAGTTTTTCTTATTAAGGAAAGAAGCGATGATTCACTTTTAAAAAAAGATTTTCTTATTATGGAAAGAATCAGTTGAAATATTGACTTATTAAGGAAATGATCATTATGATTTTAATACGTTGGGATTTGAAATTAGCATGCCTAGATTCGACCCCATTGAACACGTTTGAACTTAGCAGGAACAAGTTGGAACCTAATCTTTATAGGTTGGGACCTGACAAGTTGAGTTTTAACCATGAAAGGGTTATGACATGACAGGTTCGACCCTTATGGATAAGGTTTGACCCTACTTGGGTGTGGCTTGGATATTTCAAAATCTTTGATTTATTTCTAGAAACCTAATATATTTCAAATTGTTTCCTTAATTAATTAAGATAACATTTTCCCTATAATTAACAAACTATGCTTTAGAAAAAGGTATCCCACTTTGTGAGAAAATTTCTTGTGTGAATCACTTTCTATTTTCTAAGTTTTGCTCATTAGTCTTATCTTGGTTCATAGGATTCATCTTGTATATCTTCTCTAAGTGAGAGAGAAAGTTTAGAGAAAGAGTTTCTAATGCTTAAACTTGCATATGCTTTCTAGAAGAGAGTTGTCCTTTAGAATTAAGAGTGTTACAAATTGTCTTAGCTACTCTATTAAGAGAATATCTTTTTTTTGTTTCATTGCTCTTAGATTAAGAGTATTTGGGATTGGAGTATGAGAAGGTTAAGTAACAGTTCTTTAGAAAGGCCTTAGAAAAGTTTACAAACCTTTGGGTTTGTCGAGTTGAAAGGTAGTATTAAGCTTTGAATGAGTGATTCAAAAGTTGTAAACAAACCTTGTAATCGATATTGAAATAGTGGAAAAAATTTTAAACAATTTCTAAGAGACTAGAGGTAGATCACAGTGGTGGTGATCGATCCAGAATAAATCGCGGTGTTTGTATCTTTCTCCCCTAAACTCTTTACTTAATGTTTTCAAATATATCCTTCGTATTTGTTTTGAAATAAACATTTGTGTTATTTTGTTTCAATATTTATATTTCTTTGTTAAAAGGTTTCAATTTTGTTTATAAAGGTTTGTTCTTTTCACTAATATACTTAGTTAAGTTGTTTGAAATAAACCTTTATCTTTGATTATATCTTTTCTAATCCGATTATCAAAAAAGTTTTCAATTTCTTATAAAGGTTTTATCTTTAATACATATATCCAATGCATCAAGTTTCTGGTTTTAGAAGAACACATAATTTGTCAAAGTTTTTCTAAAGCTTGATAATTCCATTTTTGACTCGTTCATCCACACAATGATCATCAAGCTATTTGTATTTAGTCGTATCATGGAAGGAGGGATGTTAGCAATATGAATGGCTAAATTATTGTCATAATGTAAGCAAGTAGAGAATGATTGTAAAGCTCCTAAGGTAGCAAGGCGATATGTGAGCCAATGAGCCTCATGAAAAACAAAGTCCATGGCACGATATTCAGCCTCAAAAGAGGAATGAGATATGGAGCTCTACTTCTTTGAACGTCATGAAACAACTATAAGGAGCCAAGATAAAAGCAATAATTAGATACAAAGAGACGTGTATCAAGACACCCTGCCTAATATGATTCCTTGTAACCACACAAAACAAGATCAGAAAAGGCAGGGAAAAATAATCTAAGTGCTAGTTGGAATTTAACGTATTTATGGATATGAAAGGTAACCTAATGATATTCCTCCATAGGTCCTGATAAAAATTGGCTTAATTGCTAGGTAGCATAATAAATATCAAGTCACATGGTCATGAGGTAAAGCAATTGCCGAACCAATCTACGATAGGTAGCAACATCAATGAAGAGGTGACTTGTGTTAGCAACTAGGAGTAAGGAAGTGTCCATGAGGGTGGAAACAAGTTTACAAGCCAATAATCTAACATCTTCTAAAATATCTAAAGCATATTTACGTCGCTACAAAGTGATGCCATGGGAGGAACGTGCAACCTCAAGACCTAAGAAAAATTTAAAAGGACCTAAGTCCTTAATCTTAAACTAAGCATCAAGTAAGGATTTCACATCTTGGCTCTCAAAAAGGTCAGTGCTAGTGAGTATTACATTGTCAACATAAACAAAAATGGAAACAAATGAACTTAAAGACGACTTTATAAACAAGGAGTGATCAACATTAAACTGTGTATGCCCTACAATGATTAGGGCTTGAGACGAGTGTGAGAATCATTGACAACTTAGTTGTTGAAAACAATAGAGAGAACATCGAAGATGACACACATGGTTAGGAAAAGTGACTTATAAACTTGATGGGAGAGACAAATGAATTCATGTAACTCGCCATGCAAAAATACATTGTTGAGATCGAGTTGATGAAAATGTCAACCCTTTGATGTTGTGATAGCCAACAAGTAATGAATAGTGATCATATTGGCAACCAGGGAAAAGGTTTTAAAAAATTAATACCCTATACTTGGGTTTAACCTTTAACCACAAATCATGATTTATGGTGCTCAACAAACCCATCAATGCAAAGCTTAGTTTTGTACACCCATTTACAATCAATTGGGGTCTTACCAAGAGGAAGAGTGGTGATGTCCTAGGTACTAGTGAGTAATAGGACTTGGAGCTCAGACTCCATAGCTTTATGTCGAGACTCATGAGCAATTTCTTATTTATAAGATATAGTTTCTATAATGGTGGATAAAGCAATAGTGAATTGTTAATGAGAAAGAGAAAGGTTATGATAGGATATGTAAGAGGCTAAAGGATAAAGAACGAAAGAAGTGGAAAGTTGGTTATAGTGATAGTCATGAAGATATGATGGAAGATAGTTTGATCAAAGGGTACAACGGGGCTGAGGAATATTGTTTGGTGATGGTGTGTGGTTGGAGTTTTCTAATGGGGCTTTGATTGAGGAATTTGTTGGTGAAAGTGGGTGTGGAAGTGATAAAAGATTTTGGCAGGTTTAGAATGACTGCAAAGGGTCAATATAGGTATGTATAGCATATCCAAGGATCGTGGTGGATTAGTGTCAGTGGAATTGAGATAAAGAGAATGGATACATGAAAGGTGACATTTAGTGAGAGTAAGAACTCACAATTTTTAAGATCATAGGCTAAATAACCTTTGGTGCCAAGCTTATAGCCAAGGAAAATGCACTTTTTTATGCGTGGATCAAGTTTCTTTCTTTCATAGAAATGATGGAAAAGAAATACAAAGAACCAGTCACTTTCAATGAAGAGTAATCATGAATCTCATTGTAGAGAATGTAATAAGGACTATGGTTTTGCAACATGATACTTGAGAGTCTGTTAATGAGAAAACACGCATGGGCTATCACATGACACCAAAACACAATGGAACATTAGATTGAAACAATATTGTTGTGCCACGTTGAGAAGGTGTTGATGTTTACATTCCACCATATTGTTTTGCTTAGGAGTTTTAAAACAAGTAGTTTGATGTATTATCTATTTCTCAGCATAAAGTGATTGCAAGGGAAATTTAGCACCATTATCACTTCAAATACACTTAATCTTGCACTTAAATTGTGTCTCAACAATGAAAATACTACTTGGTAGAAGTGCTACAACCTCATATTTATTTTCCATGAAGTGTAACTAAGTATAACGAGATTTATCCTCTACAATGGTGAGGGAGTAATGGTAGCGAAGAATGGATGAGATGTTCAATGGTCCCTATATATTAACATGTATCATATCAAAAGTGTGTGTACTATATGTGGAACTAAGTGAAAAAGTTAACTTTCATTATTTAGCTAATGGGCATATATCACAACTAACATTAGTTTTACATGATATAAATAGCGTAACTTTGGCAAGTTCACACATGACAGAGCTATAGGATGTCCTAGTCTATAGTGCTAAATATCAAATTATATAGTTGAAGTCAAATGAATGGTTGGAACATGAGGGGACAAAGGTTGCATCGACGGTGCAACAACATAAAAAAGACTACATAGATTAGTTGTACCAATCATCTTCAAGTTATGTATGTCTTGTATCAAGCATGATGTATTAGTGAATGTGCATTTACTATTCAGAAAGCTAGACAACTTGCTAACTAATATCAAATTGAATGAAAATAATGGCCTATATAACACCCATGATAAGTAAAAGTTATGTGTGAAATAGACTGTTCTAACAAGATTAGCTTCAATTTTGGTTCCATCAGGCAATTGAACTGTGAAAAGTCTCATTTTGGAATAAGACATGAAGGAACTCAATGTGTGACATATATGATCAGTAGCTCTCATGCCTATTATCCATGTGTTAGAAAAACTCACATGGCTTAAAATGTAGGATATACCTAGATCTATGGTTTTAGTTACCACTTGATTAGCTTGGTAAGTAGGTTGGCCAGCTTATGGTTATTGAATTAGTGCCAAAATTGATTGGTATTGTTCTTGTACGAAGACAACACTTCTTGTAATTGCTTTTCATTGGTTTCATTTTTAGAGTCCTCAATCTACTCCTCCAATTCAGATTCTACATAATCCAATTCTTTGTTATGACAAACATCCACTATGTGTCTAACACGACCATGATAACTACACATCTTGAAGTTGACCCCTGCCATATGAGAATCTTCCTCCATTAGAAGAGGCTCTATGAAATCCCTTACCTCTTCCTCTAAATTGGCCTTTACTTGAGACATTCAAGGCCTTAATAGTATCTATCGTATCATGAACTGAGTTCTTCCTTTCTTGTTGGATCAACATAAAGAATTCTTTATTCAATGAAGGTAATGGCTCAATCAACATAATTTGAGACTTCACTGACACATAATTACCATTGAGTCCTCTTAAGAAACGAATCATATAGTTATTCTCCTAACACCCTCTAATAATTAAGATTAAATCACAAGTGCATGGATCTACATATCTATACCTCAGTATTGGCCTAAGGTTCTCTAACTCTTCCTAAATAGTTTTCAATTGAGTGAAATAAGAAGGGATAGAACCTCGCCTTGTTTAAGGCTATAAATTTCTTCTTGCAGTTTAGAAATCCTAAAAATATCACCACGATAATGTCAATCTCATAGGTCTTGCGATAGAATTGAGGCCTTGTTTATCTAAATCATACTCCTTGTTAAATCAGGTGACAATGAACATATCAACCATGACAACACTAATGTGTTACATTCCTACCAAATTAGATATAACATATCATCATTCATGGGTGTTTCAATCAATCCATCAGCGCATTGCATTTTGTTCTTGCTAATGAATGTCATTCTTCATGCTTATGGACCAAGAGTGACAGTTCAAGCCATCGAGAACAAGTGACACGACAATCAATGCAACATTCTCATTTAGATAAAGGTAGAAAAGACTGAGAGGATCGATTATAACTGCATTTGCAGGATTTAGTACTAGACCAGCAATTATTGATCATAAAAGCAACAAAGATTTGCATAGTAGAGCTCTTTAGAAGAGCTTTCATACTATCATAGGGGTAAGATGAACATAGAAAAGAAAGAAAACTAAGAGAGTTCCATATGAATAATACTTCATCTAAATTGAAATGAGAGGAACAAACTAAATATACAAGAGTGGAAAATTAAATGATAGTTATAGGTAAATGAAATAAACAATAACTAGATTGTTTAGCTAGCATAATAACCCCTAACTAACTATGGTGATTAACATCTAACTATCAAGTGAGCATGATGAATAGAAGAACCATGGTGACATGCTTCATTGGGTAATAGAAAATACTTTTTAAAATAAGTTTTAGAAATAACTAATATAAAAAATTGTAATAAACTCTATTTTAAAAATTGATTTTTTTTAAAATTATGTAAAATTTACTTTTAACACTGATTTTAAAAAATATCCAATATAAAATTTGTTAAAATTAAATTTCAAACACCGCTCATACCGATTATGTGAGAAGAGGACCCGGATTCCTTTGAGTACCTCACACCTCTTAAGTGAGGATATTGATGGTATATATTTTGCTTGGCAAAGAATTACTCTTGGATTAGAAAAAGACAAAGATCCACAAAAAAATTTTATACCATTCATACATATTAGTAAGTATCTCCTTTTCTTCATTATATCTTGAAACCAATAAACAAATCCACACCCTTCACTGTCTTCTTTCGGCTAGGGTGAGTTGTTTTCTTTTTTGTGCGTGCAATTATTTACTCGTTGAAAATTTTCATAGCAAAAAAAACTGTATAAATGTTGAAAGAGAAAGTAAAAAAATTGATCAAATGTTGTTTGGCGTTGCCTCTGGGATGCTTTTTTAACAAATATTTTTAAGCTTTCCGATTTTGCTACAAAAGGGTGTAACATCGAAAATATGAGGACATTGCATAAATGGTGAAAGTAAAGGAGCAACCCATCACTTGGTGTTGTGTAGTATGATATATATTGATGATCGATCCACTGGAAATTTTCCTCTTGTTTCTTGGGTTGTATTCTTATTCTGTATTGTATTTTAATATTTGGAATTGGATTTAGAATGGTATATGACATTTGGCTACTTTTTGTTGGTCTATGTGGTACCTACCTACCGACAACTTTGTTAACTGCGAATATTTTTCAGCAGAAATTGCTAATCTAACCCATTATCTTCCCATTCCTACACTAACTCCAAATCCAATACATAGTTTAATTAAAAGATAGGGAAATTAATGTACACGTACTCTCCATCATCACCAACATCAATTAATGAACTGACATGTCATTTCATTTTCTGTAAGATTTATAATTACTTAATATTATTTCATCTTTTTATTGGCCAAAAATAATAATTACATGAAGATAAGCGGAGATAGCAATATTAATATATAAAATCATGTGGGTGTGGTATATATTTTACTAGATTTTCCCTTTTAACCTTGCTGATGAAATGATCTAGCTATTTGATTGGTTTGACCTACTATTGTTATCTATTGAGCATTAAAGGTATCATAATGCTTGTGTGAGTCCCACTTGAAATGCAAAATAGCGTTGGAAATGTTCCAAATCCATGGCTTTTAGTGATAAAGATTAGATAAAACAAACACCGATCATGAGAAAGAGTGATCATGTGATCTTGTCACCACCTAAATTTGTTAAGCCTACATTCAGTTTTATTCCCCTCACCTGCCAACAGTTCTCACTTATATAAAATAATAATAATAATGGTTTTATTATATTTAAAATTCTGTTTTGGAAAAATCACTTTTAGGTGGAGCTCAGGACCTACCATTCTTACCAGAAATGCCCCATGCTTTGAAAATCCAAATCCTAAACATAGATAGCCCAATCTCTCATAAATCACTACCACTACAAGCAATAATATATTTCACCCCAAAAAAAAAGCTATAATATATCTCATAGCTGCTAAAGAGTACTTTTTGCTCCACCACTACTTATTAACCCTATCCTTTGCTCCCTTGTATCCTATAATAATAATAATAATTTTCCTTTGCTCTCGGTATTAACATCATTTATGTCGTTAAATAACAAGCAAATTTCTTTTTCCCTTAGCTATAGTACATCATGGCCTTTGGGGTTGTATTATTTTTGGTCCATGGGTTTGTTTCTAATGAACATTTTCCAAGGCCCAAAAAAGTAAGGCCAACTTGCTCGCCCAGGTTCAGGATGGATTGGGTTGATGATCTAAAGCTATCCTTGACCAAAAAAAGAGAAAGCTATCCACGCTGGTGAACCCCAAAGAAACCAAAAGAAACTATCTACGTTTCACCAAAAAAAAGAGGGAGTGACAAAGGGAGCTTCCATAAAAAATGATGCAATAACATGTTCCAATTTGTTGGGTTAAATTACTCGGTTCACCTATCAAATTATGTTTATGTTATTTATTATTAATTTTTATAATTTATATTAATATTTTAGTCTTTTAGATTTTAAAAAATACACAACTATTATTAATGACTAATTATTTTAGTTTAGGATTTAATTTTTAATTTTTAATTTTTATTAATTTTTACTCATTTTAATATATTTTAAACTTTTTTTTGAGTTTGGCGAGTCAATACTAACTCATCTTAACGACCAATTTTAGTTAATTTTTTTGATATTTCAAGACATGCTAAGAAACATAAACCCATACGCAATAGGTGGTAAGTTGTCACGTCTCATTTTTGGTAGGTTTTTGAAGGGTAAGGGGACATGTTAGCCAACTTTACCACCTACAAGTTCAATCTACTATCAATGCAAAAATAACTCAAAGGGAAATGTAACAATTTTCTTCTAACATTTCAAGGAGGAAGCAATAACCTTAAATAGTTTCATAATACTAGCTAGGGAAAATAAAGATAGTCATAGACTTGCAACATCTGCCTTAAGAAAAAATATTTAAAAGGATCATAACAGCAAAATAAACTCATAAAATCACATAAAGTGTTTCATCCATGTTGGTGGTTTATATATTTTTTTATTAGGTCAAAGTTAGCAATAAATTTTTAATGTTATTAGCAAGGGGAAGTCGAACAACTTAGATAAAACTTATTAATTGATAAAATCGTTTAGGTTATACATTACCAATCCTTGTAACAATTAAATTGAACATGAGTTATTAATTATAGGGTAGAATACATTTTTAATCTTTATAAACATTATTAATTTAATTTTTTATTTGTTTTAATTATAAACATTTTGAAATTAATCATTCTCATTAACTTATTGATAACATAATATACATTTCGAGGAGAGATCATATGGCATTATCAAAGTTGTAACAACTATAAGAGATGAAGTGTGAGAGAAAGAAAGGTAAGAAAGAAAGACCAATAAATAGAGAAAGATTTGATTGAGTTATATCTAGCTGTGAGAGTAAAAGAGGAGGTTATAACTAAATGTTGTGACATCTCCGAACCTAGTGGACTCTAAGATGATCAAACTTAATTAATGGACTTTTTGGCTAGACTTGAGATTTTTAGGGCAATTTTTTTTGTTGAAAATGTCATTCAATCTAAATGTGATCTTGGAATGGAATTTTGATACAAAGTCAAATAAGTGAAAACACTATTGTTGTCTATCATACCAATCTGGTTAGATTCCACACCCAACTAACATACAACACACGATCACCTTAAGTCTCACAAGTAAGGAACCAAAACAACATTAAAGAAAATAAAACATGGACTACACAAAAAATAGGCAACATCATACATTCATAACAAATTAACCCTAAGTCTTATCTCCAAAAAAGAAAGGTACAAAGTGTAAAAAGAGAAATAAAACATTAATTAGGTACTACAGTCATCCACAAGAGTCAACATAAAATAAAAAGACAAAAAGGAAAATATGGTATTGACAAACGGGGAATTCATTAACATATGCATTGTTAGCCAAGGCCTTAATACTCAAGAGGGGGGGGGGGGGTGAATTGAGTATTTTAAATTTTTTACGCGAAATCCCTTTGCAAACAGTTCTTAGTATACAAATGATACAATGTATAAGAGATAATAATTATGAAGCACATATCATACTAAAATACTTTGAGGTGAAGAGACAATATTCAAGAATTAATTATGATAAACAAGGCAAGTTATTAATTTAGGCAATTCTTTAAGCACTAGGTATGCAATCTCCAACACAAATTTAAGTCAAATTAACTTAAACAATTTTTAACGAATTAATTAAACATAATTAATTTAGCAAGTTGTTAACAATAATATTTTGACCACTTGTGTAATAATTAAATCCAACAAGATTTAAGTCAATTAATTCAAGGATTTAATTTAAGTAATTTTAACAAATCAATTAGATAAAAATATTTTAGCAAGCAATTTAAATTCACAGCAATAAAGGAGTTTAGGGAAAAGAGAATTTGCAAACCGATATAACGAGTTCCACCACCCCGGTGTACGTCTCGCCTTCAAGCAACCCACTTGAAGGATTTTCACTATTAAGAATTTGAGATTACAAGCTTTGAGCAATTGCAGCTTCCTAGTATCCCACACTCAAGAACTCAATCCTCACAAGCAAAGGGCAACCCACCCAATCTCACAATCTCTTAATAACCCAAGGTTGAACCCCAACCTTAATCTCTAGGAATTTTGGTGTTTAAGGGTACAAAGGTAACTCTCCAATAGAGTGGATATACAAATTAAGCTCTCACAAAATAATCACTCTCACAGAGAGGATATGCAAATTTAAGAGCACTCAAAAATATTTTTCTCTCTAAAAACTCTCAAGGAGAATATATACCAATATAAGAAATAAAAGAGAGGAGCTTGCTTGCTTTGATAAGAAAGGAGGAAAACAGAGGATTTGTGTTCTGCTTTTTGTATTGAAGTGCTTCTGCTTCTCCTCTATTTATAGCCTCAGGTATACGCTCTCGTTGCACTAAAATATTTCATTCGGCATAGTGCTTCCATAAAATGCGTAACATGTTTTCCTGATTCTCCGAAGTGCCTGAAAACATGTACTGATGTTTTCCATGATTCAATGTGTGATTTCCTGCATGAATTAATTTATTCAGTTGAATATTGCGTCAAAAACAACATGTGAATCGATCTCTGTAGGTGATGAATCGATTCCTAGCTTCAAAAAATAGCATGAATCAATTCCTGGAAGTGCTGAATCGATTCCTTGACTTTTCAACACGTATGAATCGATTCCTAGGCAAGGGGAACCGATTCCCAGGTGCATGAATCGATTCCTGGACTTCATGAATCGATTCCCAGGTGCTTTTCATATGAATCGATTCCTAGAGTGGTGAATTGATTCTTGGACCTGTTCTTCTTCATATTTGATGCATTTTGATCCTTTTTTATAGTATTTTGTATGGTTATTGATCCTTTTTATTGTTTGGCATTTATTTCTTGATTTCTTGCCATGTATGAGCTTGATCTTCATGATGGTTGAATCCATGTCCTAAGATTGCCATTTATCAAACATATTCACTTCTAATTGCTTATTAATTGCTTTGTACTTCTTCCTTTATTCTTTGATCATGTCATCTCTTTATCAACCATATTTTCCCTTTGTGGTTCATCAAATACTTTATCATTTATCAAACATATTTGTTCCTTGTTCATGTGTATTCTTTATATTTGTGTGTCTTGCCTTGCCTTTGTTAATAAGCTTGTCATTATCAAAACATTATCCAATTACATTCTCCCCCTTTTTGATGATGACAGCTAATGTTACATATGTATTGCTAATGCATTCTTCTTGCTTGAGTCTATGTTTGTCATTATCAAAACTTGTTTCAACATATTAACACATTCTTCCCCTTTTTGATGATGACAACAAATATTCATCTCTTGGGGTGTTAGTTTTATAACAGTTCACGGTTTTGACAAACAAAATAAAAACTTTGCCTTACTGATGCATTTAGATGCCAATTATTATTATTCCAGATTTTATCTAGCTTTTTTGATCTTTAGAGTTTTTCTCCCCCTTAATCATGCAATAGATACCAATTATGGATTTGATTGATGTTATACTATTTTGTTGTATACCATATGTTAATATCTAGAGTAAATAATCAAGCACATAATTTTCTCAATCAAGTAAGCACATAATTCTCTCCTCCTTTGGCATCATCAAAAATAAAAATAAGCATAAGAGAGTAGAATCCAGAGTAAAGATAAGTGCTATAAACCAATATTAATCATAATCACAGAAAGATAAATCAATGACAATCATCTTTTATATGCATTCTCCCCTTAATTAATGTAATAAATGTCAATTGATACCACATATTAATGTAGGATCATATATAGTCATAATTTAAAGGAAATACCACTTGTTAAAAAGATAATATTATATCATGCAAGATAATATCTTTCCCTTAATCATGCAATTGATTGCTAACTGATTTTTAATCATGTAATTAATATCACTTTTCATGTATGGTAAGCATCACATGATTCTTTTCAATTAAGCACACATATAGTTCTCTTGATTGTTATTATTACTAGCACATTTGATATTATACTAGTAGCAATGATATAAATGGTGACCGTCCATCCTTATATCCTCGTTTATCTTGTCTTTTGAAACTTACCCACTGGAATCCACATAGACACTCATGGTTCTTAATATTTTCATAATTTAATACCTAACATATCCACTTAATCATCATGGTTAGTAATAATCGATACAACCAATCAATTATATACATAATAATAAAATATTAATAAAAATTAAAGTATCTTAATTTATCAACAGTTCCCGAACCTACCCTTAGAAAGGTAAGGACCAAAAGTACCTTAGTCTTTCCAAACACATGGTCCACCCCAGGATACCTAAGAATATATCCCCTTACCCGAGGTGTCGTATTTTCCTGATACTAGACGAAAGGGTGAAAACTCAACTTTCAAACCGTAGCTCAGATCAACAATCTGTCTCCGTAGTTAGACTCTAGGTGGTAATCAGAGCTTGGATTTACCAATATTTAAATGATCGGCCAAAAAGAGAGGGTGGTGGAAGTGGTGGAGGAAGAAGAACGGTGGAGGCCCGCGGTGGTTGGAGGTGGTTTTGGTAAAGAACAGAAGTGGTTGAGAGGTAGAGGTCAGCATCAATGGAGGAGAAGAAGAGAGAGAGGCTGCATAAATAGGGAGAGAAGGGATGGTGCAGATATAGGAAAAGGGGTAATGCCCTATTTATTGGAAAATCTGGCCATCAGTTTTTAATACTTGATTTTGGAGGAAAAAAACATTACTTATAGTTACAGCTAGAATATGAAAAAGTGTCCAATATGAAAGTTGTAGATCTCAGTTTTCTCTTTGAAACGATATATGGCACATAAAAATATGACACCCGGAGCAAGAGTTATGCCAGAAACAAGGAAAAGCAATGTTTTTGGGGTTCCTGAAATAGTTTTTCTTATAAAGACAGGTCTGCCGCGTAAAATCCTTTGAGAATCAGCATTTAGTCTCTTCACAAAAGTTGTAAGGTTTTCATACGAAACCAAGAAAAAAAGAACAAAGTCATTTCGACATCATATGAGAGAGATATTCTCGTTTTTCTATGGAGGGGCTATTGAGTGACGAAAATTACTTTTCCTTGAAAAGCTTGGCTTTTCGAGGATGATCGAGTAGGAACTAGCTTTCAAGTTCTTCACGAGAATTGTAGAGGGGTTCAATATGAGAACAAAGAAATTACAACGAACTGATTCTGAGCTCGTATGAGAAAGTTACGATTTGACGTGTGTCAGATGACTGAACAGCTTACAAGAAAAAGGCTGCTGCTTGTTCTCAGAGGTTGTCTTGCTTTCAGGCTTTTAGTCAGTATCCATACAATCCATCTTAACATACCAGTCATATTAAAGATCAGTTAGGTAGTTTGAATTTGTTGAATCCATGCCTTCTACTTTTGCCTTCAGCATGTTTATTATTCCTTGGTTTGAGGGTTGGTATCGATACTGGATCAATACCATATCCCATTGGATCAATGTAATATTGAGTGATAGAGACATTCAATACCAGACATATATATATATATATATATATGATAATTATATGTGATTTGTTGATGTTACTAATATATATATATATATATATATATATAATACGTTTACGTAGATATATTATTATTATTTTATATTTTTGTTATTTATTTATTCTATTAATATATATGTATGTAAATATAATTTATATTTAGTAGAGTATTTATATTTTAGTTACTTATAATTTATCGAGGCGTGGGTTTATATAATCATTATTGTTGTTTGCTTTTTTGTTAAGAATAATTGAAATTATTCTTATTGATGGAATGTTCCGAAGTGTTGGAATGCTTTGAATTTGATGTAGGATGACCTTGAAATGTTGGATCTAACCTTGCTCTTTTCCTTGAATCTTCAATCTTTATATTCTTTTTTATTGAAGAAAAATAGGAGATAAAGTAATTTATACACTTACCCTACTTCATAATTTTATAGCATTGATGTCGATGAAGTACATCATACAACACCACTATAAAATTATTGCATAATTCATTTAATAAAAATAATTTTTTATTTAATAAAAATGGTTTTTGAAAAACATTCTTAAACCAAATTTATTTTTAAAGCTTGAAAAGATATTTTTTAATTTTGAATGAAGTTTTGTAAAATGTTTTTGCCTTTTTTTAACAATTATTAAAACATTTTTTTTCAATTTTTGACATGTAACATTAATTAAAACACACGTAGTGGGGATGAGGAGTTTATTATTTCTTTTTTCTTTTTCCTTTTTTTTACATCTACTTCATGAAACAAATAAATTACACAAGATAAATTACATCATAAAAAAATGAGATCGGACCTCAACCCATGAGAGACTTTATCGACCCATTAGCCATCAACACAAAACAAGAAAATAAAAGATGAAAAAAAGAGAGATAAATAGGCCGTAGCCCATATGGGGCCTTATTGGCCCAAACAAACTAAAACAAGAAAACCCTAAACCTAATAAGACACATACAATTGAGGGAAGATAGAATGAGGCGCAGAAAAAAAGAGAGGATTGTAGTACTTAAACTTGGGGTGCGATGGTGAAGTCGTGGCTTGTCAGTGACACGGAGGCAGAACCGCGATGACGCCCACATGGTGATAAAGTGGTGGTTAGCCGATGATGACAAGAAGGAGTGAGGGGAGGCTAGTGTGGTGGCTTTCTCGACTTTCTCCTTTTTTCTGTTTTCTTGTTATAAAGATGGCCATCTAAAGACCATATAGCGACAAAAACACTCCGTCGCTAAATAGTATCAGCGATGGAGTCAGCTACAGAAACCCTCCATCGCTAAAACCTTGGTCGTTAACCAATCAGCGACGATAAATGACCATTGTGGCAAAGGTTGTGACGGCAAGCTCGCGTCGTTGAAGGGTGACACATTAGTGGTCCCTTTTGTGATCACTCCAGTCACTACTTCAGTCCCAATTAACGATGGGGAAGATGTCGTCGCTGGAGAAATTAAGTATCCCTTAGGAACAGGATAGGTTTGTGAGGTGGATGAGGTGGTCAAAGGTGGGGGTGAGTTAAAGAGGGTGCAATTTTGGGCTTTTTTGGGTGGTAATGGTTGTGGTTATTGGTTAATGATGGGAGAAGGATTATGGCATGGTGGATGATTCAATGGTGGTGGCCACGGGTTGATGTTTTGGCTTGGAGGTTGTGGTGAGTAGGTGATGACCAGGCCGCGGGTTGGTGGTTGGGTGATGTTGAAGATGGTGGTTCCAGGTTAGTGTTTTGGTTTAGAGATTATAGTGGTTGTGGTTATTGGTTGGTGATGGTGTTGGTTTGGTTGAAAGTGTTAGGAATCCCTCTTGGATAGGTAACGAAAAAATAAGGATTCCCATTAGACTTCCAAAACTCCGTGTTTTAAAGCATAAGACAAACATTAAATATTATGCTTTAGGATTACCTCTTGTAGAAAACAAATCGAAGCAGTCCTAGCCTCGTCCTTTAGGAGTCCACACGAGCACTCCCACTAGAAACGCTACACCTTCCAAATGCTAGTTTGACGGTGTATAGTGTAACATCCCTGTTTTTAGAAACAATTTTATCCTTGTAAATTTTAATTATGGAGGGTTTGTAAGCAAGAATAAGTCAATATATACCTTGTTGATGGTATGTAGTACCTCAAAAATGTCATTTTTGCACGTAATAATAGAGTTTATATGGAATATTAGTGAAATTATGCAAAAACCGAGTGAAAAAGGCTCTGTTCCGAGTGACAGAGAAGAATTCCGAGTGAAGGATTAGAAATTCCGAGTGAAAGAGAGAATTCCGAGTCAGTATCATGTTTTCCGAGTAAAACATGACTGAGAAGGCTACCACTGAGTGGAGTCCTGACCTAAGAAGCAATTCTGAGTGAAGAGTGATCAAAAGAATCACTTCTGAGTGAAAATCCGAGTGAAAACACCCTAGAAAGGCTCGGTTCCGAGTTGAATGTTTCCTTTCTGAAGGAAATTACTATGGTTGGAGCATTCCGAGTGAAAGAATGCATAAATGCTTCTATTTATGTTGATTTGATGCTTCCTTTCTGATTGAAGTATGTTGTGGAAACAATTGGGAAGGCTTCCGAATGGTTTTACTTAGGAAACCGAGTGGAAAATGGTGGAGGAAGTCAATTCCGAGTGAGATACACTCCACTGGACCAAAACCGAGTGAGAGAAGTATGTGTGAGTCTTGGTCCGAGAGGTAATGGCTTAAATAAACGTTTATTGAAGAAATTGGCCTAAACCGAGTGAATAAAGTGAGGAAGACTCAGATTTCCGAGTGAAGATTCACTGAGAAAGAGAGGACTCGGTCTGAAGAAATTCCGAGTGAAGAATTGCAATTATGACTCGGAAGTGGGAATTCCAGTCGGAATTCACTGACAGAAGTGTTAACCGAGTGTAATTTCACTCGGTATTCACTGACAGAAGTGCGTATTGACTTCAATTTTGTCTTTTAATAATATTTAAATCCAATCGTGCGCATTATGGATGGTGGACGACCAGAAATGGACACTGACTCAGCATATATCTTATTTAATTCTTAGTGACCCTTCCATTAGCGATCCACTAACAGCCCACTCAGAAAAGCTGTCTCCCACTTGTCTTCCCACTCACTTCCTCCCTATTTAAACGAGCTCAAGGTCCTCAGAACTCACACCACACACACGACCCAAACACTCTTCATCACTCTCTTTCCCAGCAAGTTCTTTCCCACTCCTATCCCCTCTGTTTCACTCGGATTTGAAGCAGGACAGTGAAGGGAGCCTCTTTCTTCTCCTCCAGGAACTTCATTGAGGTAAGGGGGTATATTCTTGGGTGCCTTATGGGAAAACCGAGTGGAGGACAGATTCAGTGTGTATGAATTAAATGCTTTAAATTGTATCTGTATATGCATGTATGTATATATATCTGTTACCGAGTGTATATAATCATTGATGAATTGTGAAATATTGGACTGAAAATATTAAGAATCATGGGTACCGTGTGATTTCCAGTGAAACAAATATGATAACAGGTTATGTTTTATGATAATCCGACCGGTTTTACACTTATTTTGCTCGGTTTTGCTTATTTATACTCGGATAGTATCTTTCTAGTTGATTTCACTCGAAAAACATAGTATTTCACTCGGAAAACACTCTATTTCTCTCGGACAGCATCTCCCAAGTCTTATTTTACTCGAAAATCTCTTTCTTACATTATTTCACTCGGAACTTGACTTAATTTCACTCAGAAAATATAATTACTTTTTACTCAGAACTCTTTTTCAGTAAATTCACTCGGAAACACACTATTTTACTCAGACAGTAGTTTCCCAGTCTTATTGCACTCGGAAAACATCATATTTTACTCGGACAGTAGCTTCCCAACCTTATTTCACTCGGCAAAACAATTTATTTCACTCAGCAAATAGTTATTTTCACTAAAAGAACTCCTTTCAACTTGATGTAACTCGGTATATAAAGTCAACTCACCAGAAGACCTTTCCCAACCTGATTCCACTCGGAATCAGGATTATCTTACTCGGATTTTCTTTATTCACATGTATCTTATTCAGACAGAACCCTTTTTAATTAATTTCACTCGGTAAACTCATGTTTCACTCGAAAAATATCTTATTTTTACTCAGGAAACTCTTTTCCTACTGATTCCACTCGGAATCATACTTAATTTCATTCAGGAACTCATGTTCACTCAGAATTTAAGTAGCTTCACTCATGAAAACCTTTTTCCAGTGATTTTAACTCGGTAAACACCTTCATTTCACTCAGAAAACTCCTTTTTGACTGAATACCACTCGGAAATATACTTTATTTCACTTAGAGACTCATTCTCACTCGGATTTACAAACAATGCTACTCAGGAAACCATTTTCCCTACTGACCTCACACGGATTTATATTTTAATTCAGTCAGAAATTTGTTTCACTCAGAATTCAAGATATTTAGTTAAGAAAATTATTTTTCAGCTTCTGTTTCACTCGGATTACTTATTGATTTCAGTTAGAAAATTCTGCTTAGTTTATTTCACTCGGATTCATAGCTATCTCATGCGGAAAACTTATTTTTCACTCGGATTCAAGCTGTTCCAGTCGGAAAACAGCATTCCACTTTATTTCACTCGGATCCAAACTTATTTCAGTCGGAAAACAGCTTTTCCAGTGTCATTTCACTCGGATTTTTAGCCAGAACGCTTGGAGAACCCTTCTCTGTATGATTCCACTCGGAATCATACTCATTTCACTCGGATTTACCTCTGTTCCACTCGGAAAACTCTATTTTTAGTGTTTTTCACTTGAATTTTTAATTGGAAACTAATCTTCACTACTTTTTAAGTTATTGGTAAGTTATAATTATTATTCTTATTCTATTATTATCATTATTTACTGTCAACTTAATATTGTTAACATTATTATTAGTTTTATTGTTATTATACATAGTTAATATCTAAATTATGCGTAATTACATAAAGAATATATTATTTTACTCTTTATGAAGAATATATTTAATAGATATATTTCTAAAAATAATAAACGAATATCTTACAAGGTTTAAATGATTGAGGAAATTCAAAGAACTTGAGAATGATATGATGAGACTGGAAATACATAAGATACCCAAGGAATCTAATGATAAGAATAATGCATTTCGCATCATGAAAATGTGTTTTGAAGAAGAAAAACTAGAGCATACACCTGGTACGCTGGAGGACATTCACGTTCGATCTCAGTAGAAGAATCTTGGGAGTACAACTGGAACGGCAACCCAATGGCATCAGAGTCGCGCCTGATAGCCGGGTGAGACGATGCAATTCTAGTGTACTTCGACTAAATGACGGGATGTATCTATGATCGTGAAGAGCCAAGTCCCAAGATGAAATGATATATATAATGATGAGAACCTGTGAGTTCATTCGTACCATATGATAAAAGAAAGGGGACTTGGTGAGCTCCGATCGCTCTAGAATGGAAACGTTGTGCCTAAGAAATAACTTGAGCAGGATGGAATCCAAAGAATGAAAGGATGATGACGGATTGATTTTATTGGGCCCACATGCATCATGAGACTTAACCAAAGATAAATCATAATAAATCCGAATTCATGCATTCATTACAGCATATCTGATTGTTATAATGGTGAATATGTTATATGTATGATTTATTTCATGACAATGTGCTTGATTGTTATAATTGTGAACATGTTAAAATATACGATTATGTGATGACAACATGTTTGATTGTTATGGATATGCTAAATGTATAATCTATATGACATTGTATGTTAACTGGATTATGTCCGCACCGGATGAACCAATCAGGGTCTTGGGTTATACTCACCCTTACTGTTGAACATTTTTTAGAGGAATTAGAAACTCAAGAAACCGAGTGTGAAGATCAGCAATACGCTGAACCCATTGAGAACAATCATTAAGGATAGAATATTTATAATCAGACACTGGATGACTGTATAATATTTAAGGGTGCCTGCGTGCCCCATTCTGTTAAGAGTACAATTACTTATAGTTTGTGAATGACTATGTGATATATACAATATTACTTCCGCTGATCTGCCACGTATTTATTTTAAAAAAAAAATATATTCACTTTTTCTAAAAACTGTTAATACTCTCAGTTAAATGGGATGAATCTACAGAAGGATTTGTCTTATCTAACCGAGGGTGTAACATATAGCTCTTGCAACTTTTGCATATTTTATGTCTCTTTTTGGTAAGCCGCCTATGAGTATCTTATGCTCTATTTATAGGCTTCGGTTTGACCTAATTTACTCTCTCTAAAGTGTGAGCTCCTTACTCATTCTAAATGAGTTAGGCCTAATAACTTTATTTTAGTCTAACTAAAATAAAAGCTATTTTCTGATGGGCTTACTCTATGTGTGTGACCCTATAGATAAAATACTCGATCATATTATTAATAAAGTATTTTATTATTAATATAAAATAAGAATGACATCTAGCAATGCATCATTATGTCCGAATATTATTTATTATCAACATAACCTATAAGTGATAATTATTTAATATGTTTATTCTTTTTGTCACGATTATAACACCCCAAGTTTTGTAATATTTAGCAAATTCATTTATAAAGGATTAATGAAGAAATTCTGAATGAAATTCCTAGTGAATGTTGTTTGAGATATGATATTCCGAGTGAATATGGTGCGATACCGAGTGAAGTAAGACCAAGGAACCTATCTCCGAATGGAATTAAGATGTTTCCGAGTGAAACATCATTAAGCAAATTATTTCTAAGTTAAGAAAATAGTGTCTGAATGAGACACTTTCGAATAAGGAAATCCGAGTGAAACGGTTCTGGGTGGAGTATCTCTGAATTGAAACTTTTCAAGTGAAATGTTTCCAAGCACGACATTTCCGAGTGAGAAAAGACTCGGTCTGGATTATTTTACCGAGTGGAAACCCGAGTGATAATGGTCGGTCTTGGAATTAATTGCCGAGTGAAAGACCACACGAGAGAAGAGTCGGTTTTGAAATAATTCGCCGAGTGAAGATCGATCAGATGCTGAGTCGGTGTGAGGGTGAATTACCGAGTGAATAAAAGTTGCCGAGTGAGGACTGAATAAGAGGAATCGGTTCTGGAATGACTTTCCCAAGTGCAAAACCGAGTGTTGGGAAGGACGACCTCTGGTCAGGTTTCGCTTAAGCGAGTGGATACCTCGCTCAAGCGAGTAAGTATGAAATTCGTTACTGGATATTTCTCGCCCGAGCGAGTGGCTATTAGGAGGGAGTCTCGCTCGAGCGAAAGCATGGAAAATGGTTACTGGGCAGTTCTCGCTCGAGCGAGAGAGATCCGCTCAAGCGAGAATCAAGTCTGATGCTTTCCACGTCAACCTGTTCTTCTACCTTCTAGTAAAGTCTTTTTTTGATATTTTTCTAAGTATGGGACCCTCTCTAATGTGCTGTCCCTTTTCATTAAATGCTTACTCCTTATTCAGCATCTGAAGAAAAGTACAACAGATACCTTTTAGTCATTCACGTCTCTTTGCATGAATGATATAAATACCAATTTCCATTGTTAAAGGAGTTTAGAAAAACCTTTGAAAGAAAAGATATCATCTGTAATCATCCTCTTCCAAATACTACTGAAAGAGCCATTAACGAAGAAGGAATCAGTCTTCATTTCTTCTTTTACAAAGAAAACACTAGATTAGCACAAAGCTGAGATTCCAGTCAGAATTCGCAAGCTGTGAATTGGATAAAGCTTTAAGTGTTGCAAAAGCTCTTAATCCCAGGTAGGGGGAGCATTCCATTTCAAATAAATAGTTTATGAATGGATGTGGGGTGATATTATTATGTTATATATGTGTGTTATGTGTTTTGGTACCCTACTTGTATGATGCTTTATGTTCTTATATATATACATATACCATTCATATTTTCTGATATTAATACCGACAGTGATATGAGACTCGTGATGAGTATATGCTTGAAATGTGTGAGTGTAAGGTATGTTATGATTATCACAAAAGACCTTGGGTGGGACTCAAGGCAACCTCTTGAGCAGGGCTCGGGGTTTGGCCTGTAACACTGAGTAGAGGACCGCTATCACTCTGGGAGTGGTACTCGGTGTTACATTATGGGCGTAGAGCGGTTTGGTACCTGTAAAACGGCCGAATCAGCCGAGTGCTGAATTATGGCTCGGGGAGCCAGTGTTGCAACACAAAAACTAACAGTCTTGATGGATCCAATTACTTGAGCATGTGTATGCACTAATTTTATGTGTACGCCCTGTTTATTGATAGAAAATGCTGTTCATATTGTGTTATATGATTCGGTTTGTGCATAGTTATGGATTGGACCTTAAATCCAATTCAATAACTATTATTTGATATGTTTATGCTCACCCTCTACTCATTATTTTTGCAGTGGATAGAGGACACGGTGATGGCATTTAAAGTTACTCGACCGACTGGAGCATTATGTATTAGTATGCACAATACATAGTGTACATAGTAAACTGGGTAGAAGCCTTGGCCGGCTCTTGTATTTACCGAGTGTTATATTGTTTACCAAGTGATATAAATTCTTGTATTATGAAATGGCCGGTCGGCTTTTGTAATGTGACAATAATATTATTAATACAAATTTTGTTTTAATCATTAAATTATTTATAAAAAGTCTATTTATGTTTAAATTGCATTCCAATAGGTCAGTCGGATTGATGAGAAATCGGTAATTTTAATAACTGAACCCGATCTCCATTGGAAAATTTAAATCATTTGCGAAAAAAAATTTTAGTTGATTTATTGAAAATTAATTTTAAAAATTAAGGATGTTATAACGATATCCTAATTGAGCCCAAGACATGGTCGCGTCATCATTGTACGACCCAATTTATTTTACTTGATACGAGAGTAGACTTTATCCGAGTAAATATCCAATATTTATTCTTTCTAGCATGGTCATGCATTTCCTTAGTCTCACTCCATCAAGTGGCCTACAAATATCACCCCTATCACATAGGAGAGACAAATCTCATCTACATCACTCACATCCCTTTGTATAATTTGTTCATTACCTAATCATAACCTTTATAATCCTCTTGTTACAGAAGATGTTTAATTGTATTAAAACAACAAACTCCTCATGTAGGAATCATAGTGACTTCAGATCGAAGGACTACATATACCATTATCACATTGAGAATCGTTTATGACATTCATGTAATGATCCATGCAACATTCTTATGGTGGGTCTGTCCAGTACATTATTACTATTAATGTGTACCTGTGTGAAGACTTGATATCATCTATATCCATGATCCGTAAGATTAGATCATCAGTACACTCATACACTAGTCTTAATGTATTTACATGTCCCCACTAGGGACATTTTCAGAATAACTCTTATATGACTTATTTACACAAGGATAAATACGTTTTAAAACAATTTTAAACTGAAATACTTATTTTATTGATACAAATAAAAAAATATAAAAGCTTATAGTGCATACACCAATAGAAAGGTGGTGTGGTGATTAAGAAGGTGGCTATGGTGGATGGGGTTGTGATGAAGATAGTGGTGGGGGTTTGTTTTAGGTGGTGTCTTTATTTTTTGTCAATTCCCATTTTTTGTATATGTTTTGGTTATCTTCCCCTTTATTTGTGTAATTTTTTCTTTTTTCTAAAATTAATGAAATCCTTCTATTTGTATCCTCAGTTTGTTGTCACTACCTTTACATGAGAGGGATGTGCACGATCAGGAAAAGGTGACATGAATAAGATAATTAAAATGATGGTTTGGTAACTAATACAACATGGGTGTAGTGAAATCATGGGGGACAAAGGGGAATAAGGGAATATGATTTGGGTGTGCATGTGTACATGAGTGGGGAGAGAAAGGGAAGGAATAAAAATAAAAAGAAAAATAAAAAAATGTACTTTAATTAAAAAAGATTTTTTTGAAACCTTGGTTTTGATGAAGAAATAAATAAATAAAAAGAAAACTAAAATCAACTCAAATTATTGGTATTTTTTTTAAAAAAAAATCTTATTTTTTAAAAAATAAAAGTGTCGAGGACGACAATTAGTGTCAACATGAACTTCGTCACAATAGCATCAATATGATCACAAACACCTTCCTACAACCAAGTGTTCTGTGATACGCTCGCAAGTGTACGAGTATATCAGTTAATATAAAATATTATCGTTTTCATAGGGACTGTGATTGAGTGTGATTTTAACTATCTAGATGATCAAGATCAAAGTGAAATTGCTTTAAAGTTCAAATTGTCGAAATTAAAACATGTGAAGGAATAAGTTTTGACAAAATCAAGTATAAAAACCTTGGGACTTATGGGAATGAAATTAATTTGTATTAAGGAACATAGGTCGCTCTTATTAATAAATCCTGTAATTTCAAGGTGAATTCTCCTAACTTAATTAATTTCTTCCCTTCGAAACTCCACTAATGTACCTAATTTCCAAAGAACCGTGTTTTATTTGTAAACTAGACCCTTAAACGTTTGTTGAGAATTCAATGTTCCTCAAAAGACTACATTACTCTTGTAATCCTAATCTTAGGTTCAATTTGTGTAGTTCAAATAATTAAGTTTTTCTTTCAGTTCTTCCCTAATTATTTGATATCACTTAAAGTCTATCTCTAGGTCTTAAAACGCATTAAGAATAACACAAATTGAATAGAAACACAATTTATTAATAAAAAATGAAATTACAAGTTATAATACATCTTAATCCATCCCTTAAATCCCAATAACTAGAGTTTAGCTACTCAGGAATAAAGAAACCAAGCTATACATATTGAGTTTCAGAACTTTACATAAAAAAAATCATAAAAGACTTTATAGACCAACCAATGGGAAGTAAACATTTTTGACGAATCCTCCCTCAACAATCCCTTGTTCCCTTCGATTCCTTGCAAAAACTCCCTCTCAAGAACGTCTTCCTTGCCTTTACAATGGTACTTTTGCCTCACAAATATATGGTACTCTGTTTTGGAATAGATTTAGCCTTATATACTAATGTAGAATACGAAAATAGGGTTTTTGAGGCGACCACGATCCATGGCCGTGGTTTAAACCACGGCATGGTCATGGATCACATTGACTTGAGGCTAAAGTTCCTACTTAATAGAACCATGACCAGTGGTTCAAACCACGGCTTGGACATGGTTATCACAACATGTTCCATCATTTCCTTCTTCTTTAGGCAGATGTAGCATTATTTGGAGTCTTATTCTTCATGTTGTTATGCACACAAAGGTCTTGGAACCTCGTATTTTCCTACAAAGCTAACAAACCCAGTAGCAGCTGCGGGAAAAATAGAATAACCATGGGATTTGGGGGGAAGATGAATTGACACACAAAAATTCCTAGAGAATAAGTCCTAAAATGATGTGTTTTAGAGACACATCATTCCGCAGACATAAACAGAAATTGCGGCTAGAGTATATTGTTGGAATTTATTTATGATACTTATATAATTCTGAATAAACTTAAGATACATTACGTCAAATTATTAAGTAGTGATGAAAAAGATAAGGTTTGAGGAATATGTGGATCATAGAGTTAGATGAAATAAATGTAGCAGAATGTGAACTTTTTGGTGCAATGATCTTTCTCAACCAAATTATTTTATTCCTCTTATAAGGCCTAACATTTTCTTTTCTGCTGGGGAGGATGGTAAACTTTTGGTGACTTATTATATTGAGAACCATAACCACTTTTTTTTAAAAAAACCTATATAAGTTCTCATCATCCCCTAATGGGCCTAAATCTGGATTCTACTTATCAAGCTCATATCGTTTTTAATAGAAATTTAAAGGACTTACTTATCCAATTAGATAACTTATACTAAGTCCTTTAAATATTTAAATAACTAATATAAATGTTTTAAATAAACTTTATCCCACCTTATTTTGACATTTATATCACAAAAACTTTAGGTACACAATTGTATGTTATTTACTTTTATACAATCCTTAAACAATCTGGTTAATCTCATACAACAATAGACAACTACAATTTTCATCAATTCCAATGTGATTAAACTACAACAATAATCACATGTACTTCAATGGCATAGATCAAATATGGATCAATGACATAATTATATGTAATTAATCATGTCTATTTCTAACTAGTTCAAACTTTAATATTTATAAAGATCAATTTAAAATTGCAATGTAATTATTACATAAAACAAGTCCACAATAAAATTATGATCACTTTTTCCAAACCCTCCACATAAAGATTGGAAACCCTAGATAGTGACCAATGTTGGAAACTTGTGAAAATTGACAAATTGTTTTAAACCGTTGACACTTACACTTAAAGCTGGCAACATTCTTTGAATCCATAAATTTACACTTATCAAAATTTACCTTAAGCTCAAAATTTGCACAAAAATCATCAAGAACCATCCTAACTAAGTGAACCTGATCCGAGCTAGTTTTCACATAAAAGAGGCCATCAACAACCAAAAAAGAATAAATGACTAATATATGAGTCATGATTAGAAATTTGAATAGGTTTCCACAAACCATTAGTCACTTTCTCATTGATCATAATTGCTAATTTTTCCATAGAGAGATAAAAGAAAAAGGGTCCCATTGGCCTAACCCCTACTTGAAGCAAAATTGAGTAAGTAGTCATCACCCCAAACCAAAGACAAAGTGGATGACGTAACAAAACCCATCACCAAGGACACCATAGAATTGGGTAACCCAACTTTAGAAAATATATGTAAAATATTAAACATTATTTTAAAATTTTAATTTTTAAGGTGATTAATCTAATATTACTTTTATAAATTTAATGATGTAATACATTTATTGATACTATAAAGAGTGAGTATTAGGAAACATTTCCTTGCTTTGGTATTTTAATAATGATGGTTCAGAGTCAGACTTAAAAGGGGGGTTGAATAAGTCACAGACTCTTTTCGCGGAAAATACCAACCAAATAAAACACGTAATCAAATGATGCAAAAGAGTAAAGGAAAGAGATCAATATAGAGAATTTATACTGGTTCACTTCCAACATTGAAGCTACGTCTAGTTCCTTCTGACTTGAAGGATTTTCACTATTGTAAAATCTCCATTATAATAACAGCACCAGACCTGTGTCACAAGTATTCTTGACTCCAGTCACTTCTGGCTTAAACCCAAGTATTCTTTCAACAAACTACTCTTGACTCAACCCAAGTATTCTTTCAAAAGCCTCTTCAGGCCAATAGTGTTTCTCATACTCACGAATTCTAGCAATACACTAGACTTTTACAAAGTGTTTGAATGAATGAAAGTAACTCACAAATATTAGTGTATAAGAGATATACAAATGAAATTGTAGACTAAGTTATGACACAAGACCAAGGTCTGCTAGAGGCAGAACAAACAAGTAAGGTCTTTGTTTAGGAGAAGATTGAATAGAGAAAGTTAGACTTAAGAAAGTTTGAATAAGAGCTTGTAAGTTCTCTATGTCTTTTTTGAAGTTCAATTTTCCTTGGTATTTATAAAAGCTGGAGGATATGACTGTTGCTGCTTCTTCAAAGGAGATATAGACGTAGGAAATTTTTTGAAGGTATCTGCCTTAAGCTTCATGTTACTAGACCTTGATATTGACACAGATTCAAAGGGCTAGTAGAAGACCTCTTCAGTTCTTTCATGAAAAAGGTTTATCATGCATCTCCCATGCATAAAGCCATTCGTATTTTATTTCTTGATTGAGCGAAAGGATAGAAGTCAGCGCTCTAAGGGGCTTTCTGAGATAACCTGACATAAGTTTTGAATATGCTCAGTGTACTCTAAAAATATGTAGAGGTAGGTACGCTGACATTTGTTGTTGATCTTGATCTTGTTCCTTGTGTTTTCTGATGATAAACATACCTATATGATAAGTGCATGAATCCCAATGCATCACTTAAATAGAATTAGGAACGTTGAGAGTGGCTTTTCGATCTTTTGAGCGCAAACAATCTGATTTCAACAGTATGCTTCTAACAGACTTTTGATTATCTACTAGGCTTCTGGAATGCTGATACCCCCCCCCCCTTTGTTTCATAGCCTAGGAGTCGTATCCTGAAATACTTAGACACGCAGATTAGTCAAAGATAGTACAGACTTTACTTTCTTATGAAAATTCTTGATGTGTTATATTAACAAATCTGAGGGTACAGAAACTGGGGTCATGTCCAAGATAGCTTAGAAAAATTCTTTTTATCCAGACTTTTTCTCAACAAATGAGATAAAATTACCTAAGTTTATATTGAGGAATTTAGTTATTTTAGTTAAATATATTAAATTTTTCAATTTTTTGTCATAATTTTGAAATTATCTCTAATACTAATAAAGAGACAAATGAAATTCTTGTACTCTATTGATATCAAGAGAGAATATAATTAATGCTAAATCAGTTAATCATGAGGATTGATCCTTATGTAAGACCACTTTTAGTTAGGCTTAGCCCATTAGGTTTAGGTTTTGGATTGTAATTCTTTTTAAAGGCCCATTAGTAGTCTTAATTAGGTCTTTGGGTTTTGCATGACCATATTTTTACTTTGGGTCACTTTTGAACCTTGTAACTTAAGGTTTTGGACCCTGGGTGAAGCTGTAGTAAGCCCACCTTAGCCTTGGCCAAAATCTCCCAAGGGAGTTGCCTTATATAAAGGCTTCTACTCCTCACTTGTATGCATCTTAGATCATTTGAATGAATTTGAATCTTTTAAGTGAGAAGTATTCTCTCTATAAAACTTGAGTCTTTTAGCACTCATAAGTATAGTCTTGTCTTTGGAGCACCTCTAAAATGGTGCTACACCTTAGCTTATCTTTCTTCCCTACTTTCCCTTTCTTCCTCTTCCATTTTCATTTTTCTTCTCTTAGTTTTCACTTAGGTTTTCACCTTTACACATAACACATAATTCAACCATATCACATATGATGAAGGAGATGCTATTTTTTTTTTATGGAGAATGAAAATTGTAGATCAAGAATCCTCTATAAGATAGATCCACCTCTCAAGTTGCAAGAGAAGCCTACATCAATAAGTCTTTTATCTTTCACTCTTCTTTCAATTTAGCCCCATATCTATTTTTTATTAATTTGATCTCTTAACTATGTTAACAATTTCATATTGGTCCTTTCCGTTAGTTTCAACTAATGACATTAACAAGTGTCTGTATGATGTTTCAAGTTAATCCTTAAAATTTTTATGATGTTTCAAATTGGACCCTATGTCAAAAAATTACTTCAATGGATCCCAACATCAATATATTTAACCTTCCCTCTCGCACACTCTCTCCATCAACTATATTGTCTCAATTTCACATCTTCTTCTCATCCCATTGCTCTCTATTTTTTTCTCACCTAACATCCTTCCTCCATCATTCCTACCATATTCTCTTACCATACTTCAATGCACTGCACTTGATCTCTTTACACTAAAATAAAGTTACAATATTTAAAATCATCACAAAATTATCTTTATAATTGTTCATGGGTGCATTTAAAAGAAGGTGAAATATAGTAATAATATGGTAGGTGTGGTGGAAAAAATAAGAGGCAAGGGGAAAGTAACTATGATGAAGGATGGAGGAAAAAGTTGAGGATAATGGAGAGAGAAGTTAAGTATGGAATGAGAAAGAATGTGGTTGATAAGTGGAGGCTAAATAGTACAGGGGAGAATGCATGCGTAGTGGATAGTGAATAAGGGATTAAAGGAAAAAGTTAAACACAGTGATTAGGGGGATTAGTGACAGAAAAAGAGTGGAGCGATGGAGAAAGTATAAAATGGGGGGAAGAGTTTGTCACGATTAGCATTAAAGAGGAACAATTTTTAATAGAAAGACTTAATTGAAATATTATAGAAACATAAGTGGCACATTTGAAACATGATAAAAAAAACATAAATGACTAATTTGAAATATAATACAAATATTTATTTATGTTGTTAGTTGATACTAATGGAAAAAACCAATATAAAACTGTCAAAGAATAGTTAAGAGATCAATTTGTTTGAAAAAAAAAGATGTGAAACTAAATTAAAATAAAAGTAAAAGATAAGAGACCAACCCAATCATTTAGCATACAATTAACAAGGGTATATATTGTAAAAAATAATAAAAATAAATTGTAACTTAAAATAATCTCATAAAAAGGACCAAAATAATTTATAAATTACATTCCTAGTTTCAAAAGTGTGTTTAATATGTTTTAAGTGCATGTAAAATAAGATGGTATGATTAATAAAATAGTACCTGTATTTGGTATGAAAATATTTTCCTAGATACCCCACGAAAAGAGAAATAGCTTTGCTCCGGTCATACTTTTTCAAAAAATAATCATTTATCATAAATGATTATCTTTATAAATGATATAAAGTGTAATTTTTACCCTAGTTATTTTTATAGTTGTGTAATAATTAAAGACTATTTACACTGGTTGTAAAAATAATCTTGAAAATAAAAAATCAATTAAAAAATATTTATTACGCTACCTATAAAAATAATTAGTATTAAAAATACCTTTTATATTGATTATAAATTGTATAAAATTTGATTATATATATGAACTAAAATATTCTCATTAAATGTTCATTATATTAATAATAAATAATATTGTCTTTATTTATCAAAGCTCTTTTGTGAGTTTCATTGGTCAAGATGATAAATGCTAGTTAGTAAGAAAGAAATTACACTGAACTTTTAACATAATACTAATAGTTATGAGATAAAAAAAAATAAACAACAACAGGCTTAAATGATTATAGATGCGCAGATTTGATGTTTGGAGATTCCAAACAAAGGAAACTTGATTTAATATCAAGCATATACAATCAGCTTAAACTTTTATTACTTATTAAGACAAACCAACAGACATTAGTAAAATACAAGTTGGGTTGCTTTCACATTTTACTACATTTATTATATGACTAATAAAGATGTAAATGCTTTATTTTCTTAGGAATTAGACCCCATTATCTTCTCTCTGAGTGACTTGATAAAAACAGCTGTTTTTTCATGATTAGGTAGGTTTTCCGCAATGACTTGGACATGCTTAAAATTATCAAACCATGAATGCAACTGAGGGAATTTCTCAGCTTCCAAGATCTTCACTCCAAGCATTATTTCCATATCCAAAAGAAATTTGCAAATGGAACCAAAAGCTATATCCACAATATTAATAGTATCTCCTCCAAAGAAATTCTTTTGATCACCTAAACCTTGATCCTCAACCACTCTAAGATGCTCCCATATTTTCTCTATGGCCTTCTCTCGCTCTTCATCATTGGTGCTAATGAAAAGTGGCCCATTTAAAGAAGTCTATAAAATTGAACATGAATTGTGATAACTAATTAGTATTGGAAAAGCTAGAAGAATGCATATTAAGTATTTAAAGGTGTACCATGTCATCAGCATATCTAACCCAAAATCGTGCAATAGCTCTTTCAAAAGGATCGGAAGGGAGTAATGGGTTATGTGGCCACATCTCATCAATGTATTCCACAATGATCATGGACTCACATATGGGTTTCCCATCATGAACAAGTACTGGAGTCCTTTTGTAAACTGGGTTGTATTGAAGAAGTTGAGGACTCTTGTTGAAGCGATCTTCCTCTATGTTCTTGTAAAGTACACCTTTTAAGTTAAGGGTCCATGTCACTCTTAAAGTAAAGGCACTGTACCAAAATCCATGTAACTTCACCTCTGTCATTCTTAGAATGTGTTTCCCCGAGCAAACACTAGTGTGTCTATATAGAGTGATTCATGGAATTTGCTTGCTCAGCAAGCTCAAATTTCAGAAACAAACTATTGTTAATTAAGTGCTAATAGTCAAACATCAATAACCTCCGTTTCTTCCCGAGTCTTTAAAGTTATTGACCGGTGGCATTTAATAGTCGATATGGGAAATGGGTATCGTAAGTGCTCGCATCATTAACTATAAGTACATGCATGTCTACTTTTAAAATTTTAAATATTGTGGTTAGAGTGGAAACAGGTGGTGCTGTCCGTAAGGCCCGTGATGTAATATGTAAAAAAGTACAAGTGGGTCGGGTGTTTGAATGAATGAAATTAGTTCTAAGTCTTCTAAAATAAGTTTTTCTAATATGTGCCAGAGATGTTAATAAATTAAAAAGTGTAAAATTTTCATTTAAAATTAACATAAATACACTGCTAAAAACATGCGGCGGCAAGGTATAGTACCGGCAGGCGGAAGGGAAAGGGAGAAGCTCGAAACTTGCGATTTCACTCATTCTTTGGACTAGGGACTGTGTTAAATAGTAATTCTTCAAGTTAACTATATAGCAAGACTTTTGTTTATCAATTCTCACAGAAATTCATTTCATCACGATATAGAGATAAATAGCCATGCGGGTTTGAGGTCACGCCAAAATTGATGGAATATACATTCCTAAATAGTTATAGCAATCTGCTCTCAGTGTGCAGAGGCAAAAAAATTTCCTAAACATAACCATTAGGCTTCGATCCTCTTGCGTTTCTTTTCTTAATGTCAGCATCATAATGTAATAAGGCAGCGTCCAGAGCCTGCACCAAAATTTAACCTTGCTTTTTAATCCTCCATAAGATGCAATGAGCACCAAGGTAATCACAAAAACCAAAGAGAGAAATTTGGCTAGGTCCTAAAAAATTCTCAAAGATATTATACACCATAAGATCCCTTCTGATAATTTAAATACACATAGGTCCAATTTAAAATGAAATTAGTTTCCATAAAAACTTACACTTCTTTATTTAGGAGGCAGCATACAACAATTTAGCAAGATCACAAAAATAAACGGAACATGGTCAAAGGACTATGTTGTGCTCACCTGCTGCATAGGATGGACAACAAGGGAAACCTGGTGCCGCAAGTCTGACTGTGCAGATACCTTTATTTCCTATGAATCAACAAATAAAAATAAGAACACTTTCGAAGCTACCACAAATAAAACCAATGCAGGTATCAACATAATGACAGAATACAGGTAAACACATTAGTATAGTGAGCAATACTAGTGGCTTTGGCTAAAAACGTACCTCAAGTTTAGAATATAATTGTGATATGGCATCTTTCAGTCTTTTTGTCTGCATTTAATTGGCAAGTGAACAAGAAACCAGATATAATAAAACGTTATTCAGAAAGATATCTCAAAGAATCATTATAAACATGTCTACATGTACAAAATAATGCATGTAAAGCCCAAATTACCACCTATGGAGCAAAAAAGGAAAACCTCTCTATACACCTCAGAGTCATTAATAGACTTCTAAAAAGGAAAAGAAAAGAAAGCTTAGGAAAACATTGGAGAGAACACACAGTTCATAGTCCTTCGGAGTTCAAACCCATGTAGACATCAATAAACATCATCAAGAATCCATCTGACATACACAACTTATATTGCTGTTTTGGTTATAAAACATCTAGCTTAGCCCCCTGCATAACTACTCAGTTGAGAAGTTCCTTACATGGCAACAAGGCTCTTTCTTGGACCTCAGAAAATACTTACATCATGATCCTTCACAAGTTTACAGAATCTGGGTGGTAGTTGAATAGTTACTAACATCTTAAAAATGCAGTTTTTCATGTGAAGGGGTGTGTTAGAATTGTGAAAAGAATTATTTCAACACTTGATCCTAAAGCTAAATTTAATGGGATAAATGGTTTGTCAACAATAACTTTGGCCTAAAACAGTTTATTAAATGTATGACATATTATCTAAACCCCATCCCTCTAACGTTACCCCTTCTCATATCAATGCACAAATCCACATTAAAGCCAACATAACAATGTATATAATCAAGCAATTTTGGTTTTTTTTAAAAACTGGTTTATTGATTGGTTTATCATGCAAGCAAATAGAAAATTCTTGCAATGTAAGCCATAGTAGATTATCATGAAGTGAATGCGCTGCTCTTTAAATAAATTGTGATCAGAACAAATGATATATGATGAGCTCAACAAGTAATTGCAAGCAAATCCACATCCCAGACTAATGAAATTAAATATTAGATAGGTCATGATAGTAATCAGAACTGAAAGATCTTATTCAAATCACAAAAGCCTGACATTTACCTTGTTAATAAGGTTTGGTGTTGTAACTGGATATGAAGACCAAAAGTGCCTCAGCAACTCCTGACTGCACACCCAATGCTGGAGAGGAGAAAACGTATTACAGAAAGATAAATAAAAACAGTCAGAACTGCCAAGAAAGCAATACAAAGACTATTTAAAGCTAAACTACTACTTGAGAAAAAAAGCAACATATGTCAGACTCTCAACACAAATTCACTCCCCCTGCTCTCCTTTCTTTTTTCTTTCCATCCTTTTTTTGTCTCCCACTTTTCTTTCTTAAAGGCCTCAAACATTTGGCGTTGACTCACATCTAGTAGTTTATCCTTTGTTGTATTGGGCAACATATCAAGGACACCCTCTTGAGAACTTTTCCCAAGATGATATTTGGTGTTTGAGATGTTTTTAGTCAATCCATTCAGAACCTGGAAAAAAATAAATGGCTTTCATTTTCAGTATGAGAGAAAATTTGTTAATATGAAATAAACAAAACAAAAAGATGTTGTCTAAGTAAAATATTGAGCATTTAACCACATGCTTTTGTCAATTATCAAAAAATTATTATTACTTATTTCAAATGCAACTATGTGATACAAATATATTTACCTTAAGAGCAACCTCAGGGCTAATTAGAGGATCCCTTAATCCTGTAGCTTTGATCTTGGATATTGATGTCCTCAAAGAGTCATAGGCTTCCTCGGAACCTAAATTGCATCTTACTTGCTCCATTCCAGCTTGGGATTCATCCAAAGTTTTTACGGCATTGACTTGTTGGGAATCAAAATACTCACGCGGATCCTGATCCATACACAAATATAGAAGTCAGAACACATAATTTATCCAAAAAGATAGTCAATTATTATTTTATAAATTTTGTAAATAGTTATTCAGTAGAAATATGAGTATTATAATAATTATTGTTCATTTAGTTCTTAGATAAAGTTGGACCTTGATACAGAGTGGTGCATAAGGATGATTATCTTGTGCCTGCAGGTCCTCAATCTGGGCCATCTTAGAAATTCTGTTTCGCCTCTCCTCCTCTATAACCCCATCAGATTCTGTATAGTGGAATGTAATAAGAGCTTGCTCCCCATGAATGGAATGGAAAGGAAAGGGACAAGAATATAGTTAGCAAAACTAACCGTGTTTTCTCCGAGCAAGAATTTCAGCTACTGTTTTCGGGTGATCCATCTCCATATCTACATTTATATATAGAAATCTGATGTATCAGACCAGACAATTTGGACATAAATAAATTGCACACCTATCCAAATTGAGTTTAAGACTAAATTGAACATGAGGAAATGCTTTTAAAATGTGTTTTACTCTTAGGTAATTCCAAAAAAGTTTCACTTCACAACATAAGGGACCATTTGCTTTTAGAAAATGTTTTCAATATTCATTTCCTGTTTTCAGTTTTAATTATAATACTATCACATTGTTTTACAGAAAACCATGAAAGCAGAAAAAAGTTGTTTCTTGTGTTTCTTGTACAAATTTTTAAAAACAGAAAACAAATGTGATAATTTTGAAATTAAAGTTGAAAACAAAAATTTTCTAAAACCAAACAGCCCATAAAGAAACAAAAGTGTTCAAGATACTTAAAAGCTGAGCACTTCCAGTTCACACCATGATTTCGTCACAACCATTAAATGATCTTGCTAGAATCATCGAACTTTTTTAAGAGAAGCAAAGAGCAAAGAAGTGGATGTATCTAAAACATTGGTATAAGATGTACCCTTCATGATATCTATTCTATGCATTAGAAAATGATGGCTAACTCAACCCAAAAGTTAGCTCAAGAAGTAAAGGTTACCTCAAGCCTTATAAAGTGTATACCGGTCATATTCCCAGCCAATATAAGACTTATCTCAATATAACACACCCCATCACACCCAAAACTGGACATCTGGTACGTGAAATTTGTAAAACTAGACATCTGCGGGCGGCCCAACATTCAGACTGGTCAGACTCTAATACCATATTAAAAAATGACAGGTCTAACTTAACCCAAAAGCCAACTCATGAGTTAAAGACTGTCTCAAGCCTTATATAGTGTATACTGACCATATTCCTAACTAATGTGAGATTTATCTCAATCTCTTTATACTATGAAGTGATAATACAAGAGATAGAGCACCATTGGAATAAATGTTTCACCATGTGTACATGAATGGAATGTTTCTCTACCTTCATTTTGCATATCCTTTCTAGAGAATAAATAATTAAAAACCAACTTCAATATGGCTATTGTAGTAAAGCAAATTAATCATAAAAGTAATAATTTAATTATGATATGCAGTATTTGTCAATCTTACAAATTTACATGAGATTGTTTACCACGGGAAGACAAAATAAAGCCAATATGAGAAAAAAATTTAAGAATGAAATTAGAAAGAGAAATTACCTAAAGTTTTTCCTTCAAGAACAACGGCTCCTTGTCTATTAAGATCTTGCAACAATGTTCTCCTATATAAAGGATGTTGAGCTTCAGATATTTCCTTGCTACCATCACGGAAGATGCCATGATCCTTCTCATCAAATAGAGCAAAAGGTTAAGATTCATAAACTCAATGCAAACCCTAGCAGTTCTGAACCAACAGCAAAGATAGATAACTCTGCAACATTTGACAACTTCTTAACCGCTAAATGATCATCAACATAAGGCAATATGAATGAGTTGTTATATACAACTTGTTGAAAATCCCACGTTGACTGGTGATATGGCTAATTAAAAGTATATAAGGTGGAGATAATTATCATCCTCTGAGCTAACTATTAGAATTGAGTTAGGCTCCATACCCAAATTTAAGATGGTATCAGAGTCAGGTTCTAGATCCATTGTTGGGCTATTCGTGAGCGGGAGTGTTGTAAGTCTCATGTTATTGGGCCACTCATATTTGTCCACACTCAAGATGTCCATTCCTAGGCATGAGGTGGTGTTGAATGTCTCATATTGACTAGTGATATGGCTAATTAAAAGTATATAAGGTAAGGATAATATTAATTCTATAAGCTAACTTTTAGGATTGAGTTAGGCTCAATACCTAAATTTAAGACAACTCATTCCATACCATATGGACGACTGAAAAAAATTATTCAAGGCTAGCTACAGCAAAACAACCATAAGAATGGAAGATAAGAAATCCTCTTAAAGAATAACAATAAATAGAATAGCTAACAACCAAGACAAGCTTTGTTATAATAGTTCATCAATCTATCACTGTCAGCTTATCCAACAAAGAAACCCTCCAATAGGGCCATTAGCTAAATTCTAAGCAGCATAAAGATTGATTAAGGCAGGGATAAGACTTTAAGAGATAGAGGACAAGTGATTCCCAACAGCTGCCTAACCTAAACCTTAAGTCAATTGTTAAGATGACCCACATTGGTTAGAGATATGACCTGAATACTCCTTATACAGCTAGTAGAAATCCTCAACTTATAAGCCAGCTTTTAGGATTATATCAAAGCTTATCTAGCTTGAATGTTGGGCCACCTGGATGTCCAATCATGCAAACTTCATGCATCAGATGTCAAATCCTAGGTTGAAGGGGGGGTGTTAAGATGCCCAGTATCAGTTAGAAATATGACCTGAATACTCCTTATAAGGCCTGTGGCAACCCTCAAGCTTGTGAACTAATTTTTCGGTTGAGTTAGGTCTGTCATTTTCTAGAACCAGTGATCTCCAAAGTGAAGGAAACCAAATGGGATTAAAGAAGCATACCCCTGTGGAGAATTTCCAGGCACTAGAGTGAGTTGAAATCTTGTGATATCTAACCAGTCACTATAGGAAAATGTTGGAACAGATTAAGAATATGCCTATCAATATTGTTGAAATACATAGAAGTTAGCATTACCAATCTCACTAGTTAGTATTCTTTATTTTTCATTGTTGAGACATGGCATAAGGGTGCAGACCATTTACACACTCACACTTAGAAGTTTTATCTCAATCTCTTCCCTCTATATTTCTAGAAGGTATTAAACCAGGGGAGGAAACCCCATCCTTTCTTCCAGCTGTGTTCTCCCTGACTCTCTAGCTACAAGCATTCACAAAAGTGACATTTATGCTTGCACTTGTTCATTTTAGCATAGCACTTTGTGGCTTTGACTCTCTCTCCTGCCACCTTTTTGTCATCACTGATATGTGGGCAAAATAGAAGGTTGACAGCTGTGTGTTCACAAGCGGCTGAAGCAGTAGCTCAAGGAACAAATCAGTTAGGATGACAATGGCAATCATGATGAGAGGGTGACAAGAAGAGAGCAGTCACAGCCACAAAGTAACAAAAAATGAAAATTCCACCCTTATGTGGATTCACATGAAGGGTTCCCACTCTCGATCTTTTCCTTCTCTCCATCTCTATGAATACAAGTCACATTCCTAAGGCTCACTGAGAATTTAATGCAAATAACTTAGATTCTCATGTATAATTTGGTATGTACTGAGAGGTCTACGAACAAAATTTACAGCTTGGAAATAATGAAAATACCTAGAGTATGGTAGCCTTCTTAAATTACACTGAAATACTCAATGCTATATCTGAAAGTCTTTTCTGCTACAAAAATTTAAAACAGACTTTCTTTTACTACACTAACTATCAAATTCTATAAGAGACTGCAAAACAGCCTTAGTGAAATATCAAGTTTTTGTATGTCCCTGTGTTTTGATGTTTCATTATCCTGTTAGTCTTAGAAATGTCTAGGTATGTCAAATATAGATTTGAACCCTTAAAATAAAAGGTGACTAATTTACATAATTTTAATCATGCTAAACAAAATTGACTGTCATCCTGCTAAAATTGCTATGGGTGAATGGGTGATGCTAAAGCCATTCAATTGCAAAGAATGATCATAAGTTGCAAAAAAGGTGAAATTTTGCATAATTTAGGGAGGGGGGAATGCGGTAGAAGAATCTCCAATACAAGATTGAGGATAAGTTTCATTCACCATACAGGCAGATGAGTGTAATCATCTCCTTGGTCTGCTTCCATGTCTAAAGTTGGATCCACCCGTCGAACCTGCAAACAAACATAATATAATATAAATGGAATTGGGAATGCAGGTAAAAGATCTTCAGGGAGATCAAAGAGGAACAAGATAAAAAGACCTTCTTTCGAGCTTCCATTTCTAGTATCTCATCATCTTTCAAGAAAACAGCGAGATCCTCATCTTCAGCAGCCTCAGCAGCTGCTGCAACAGCATTTTTGGTGCTATGGAGATACTCAGCTTTGAAGTATTTATTCCAGAAGTCTACCTCACTCATCTTGAATTTGGAGACCATAAAAAAGTAAATAAATAATTTTTAGTAAGTGATAGATTACTACAGATAAACATTTATCAAAGATGATAATAAACACTAGTTTGATGTCCAACTTACCTTACTAGGTACAAAATTGAGGAATGCCTGGTGGACAGCAGGTTTGAGAGCAAATATCTGGGAAGACAGTAATGCAGAAAATGTAAGAATGTAAGAAATCAAATGTCAATGTTTCCCAGGAAGAACAAATTAATATTGGAAAAAATGAATGAAATACAAGCGGGTGAAAAGATGCCTAATCTCTTTGCAGAACAGTGATGGAAAAATCCCTTGATGCAACCATGAACTGTGCACCAGCAAGAGGCCATGCACACAATACTTACCCAAAATACAGACATTCACTCAAACCAAATGCACTAAAGTATTTCATAATGCCATAAAAATGTATAATTTATAAAGAGAAGTAGCTCCAAGAGTCGGTAGTAGAGACCAACCTCAAAATGACTTTCAATAGAAAAGGAAACAATATTAAAGAGTTGGGCATCAGCAAAAAAACAGACAGGTAGTTTCCATAATACAATAACACTCCTAACTCAAGTTAAATAAGGAAACATAATTTTGTAAGATTAAGAAACAATTCATCTAGGTTACTTGGTCTATTAGTAGACTAATTGATCCAAATATATCTTAAAGCTCTTCTGAGATATTCTAAGATATTCTAACAAAACCATGGTTGTCAAACTCATGTTCGACATGTGGAAAATGTGTTAAAACGGTTGGAAACTCGAACCATGTCAGACTCGGGTAGAATCGTGTGAACTCGTGCAAACTTGGGTAGAATCTAGAGTCCACAACAAGTCCACGAGTCTGGAAATTTCAAAACCCTAATCCCCAACTTATCAAAACGGTTTTGGCCCCTGTTTCCCCTTTCTTTCTTTTAGTTTCACGTAGCTTCTCTGTTTCCCTTTTCTTTCTTTTAGTTTCACGTAGCTTCTTCTTCCTCGTGCGAAACCTGTTTCGAACGTGACCTACGAATTGCGGACCTTCTTCTTCGTGAACCCTCTGTTTTGACTTCATGACACCAACCACCGTCCTCTGACGCCGACGCCTGTTCTTTAGCTCTCTGTTTTGTGCTCCGATTCCGTGACCTATACCATGCCACCACGACAGAGACTCACCACTAACAGGTTCGGTTTTTTTTTCTCCTTTCTTCATTTCGATTGAAGGGCAGCATATTCCTTCTAATTTCTTCTCATCCTCTGCGTGTTCCACTCTGTCCAGCACGTCTGAGAGAGATGGTGGATCAAAGGCCAACAGCAACACTGTTCAGGGGGGTAAAGCTCTTCTTCAAGCAAGAAAAAACATCCTTGGAAAGAGGTCTGATATTGGTTGGAAACATGGGGTTGTTCATGTTGATGATGAAGAAGATGAAGATGAAGATGATGGAGATGGAGGATCATCATAGATTTGAATTTGAAAATCATGTGTTCTTTGATGTCACTTCTAGTTTTAACTAGGGGACAATGGTTTATGTGTGTTTGTTATGACTTTACGTGTATTTTTTATGACTTGTTGACAATTGGATGGTTGGATTTTTAGTTTTCAACTATTTTAGGATGTTATATCTTGTTCGAATGCATGTCTGATATTAGTTTTATATAATTTTTAGTATGAGGTAAACTCTTATGAGTTTACGGGAGTTAGCGAGTCTAGTCTACCTAGCTAAAACAGGTAAAGGTAGACTCTCGAATCTGACAACAATGAACAAAACCATCCTAAACAAACAACATATAGAGACAGAAGAAAAAGGGAAAATACAAGAAACCACAAACGAATCCCAATCCATAAGCAACTTAAAAAAGAGCAACCACAACTTACCCAAAACTAACAAGAAAACTGTCTCAAAGTAACTTCCACAAGGGAAAATCTAAATTCTAAAACTAAAAGCATGCTCCCTTAACTTTCAAAACAGAAGCCAACTTCAATAAAATTCTTTTGAAGACACTACTTAGTGTAGTGAGTTATGACTAATCCTGTGGGTTTTTTCAATCTACTTATTTGTATGGCAAGTTTTTGGTACAAAAACCATCTTAACATCCTTACTAAACAAACTAACCAACTATAACACCCCCAAAAGATCAAGTTTCAAGTTCTAATAGATGTTTATTTTGTACCTTAATTATCATGCTGATCTACACAAACAAAAAAGAAATTGAAAATTATTGCTCAATTCATTGACATCATCAACAACAAATTGTTATTATCCCATTACAAGGAAGCCCAATGCTGGAGGTATAATGAAATCACCACCTCCTTTTGTCAAATAAAACGAATTTCTCTCACTTCCATCTGATATCAACATGACAAATGATTGTACAAAATTTCATGCAGATTAAATAGCCATTTATATACCCACTGCCCCTAATTGGTTCTGTGCAGCGAATAACAGCATAAATCAAGCCCAATAAGCACACAAAAGTAAGCAAATATTACAACTAAAAGCTAAATTATGTATCCTAAATTATTGTATATAATTTATAACAACAGAAAGCTTCAAATCATTCAAGATTTAGCCAGAAATCTAATTAACTAATAAAGGGAAAGAGTTAGACGTAGAAGCTTGCCTGATATTTTATCTCTGGTGTCAATTGAAATTTAACCTGGTTTATCTGAAAAAACAAAATCAGGAAAATAAATCGGTTAAAATTACATAATTGGAAGCCAAAAACCCAGAAATTAATCCTAAACATGGCCTCAAAATTCTAGAACTCCACAATCTACAGAACAATAACAATTTAGTACAATAAACAAGCCTCATCTCATTAGGTAGGTTTGGTTATCATAAAATTGTAAGTTAGAGAGAATTGATAGAGGTAGCGGTGTATTGAATATGAATGATTTTCACATTAATTGAATCTGAACTTTTACAACTGTTTATATAGTTCCTCTAGCCTCTGAATGAGGTGACAAAAGCATGTCTGTAGTTACAGGTATAACAGAACATAATAATACTAACTGAATCATAACATGCTGCATGCTGAACTGAATCAGCTATGTACTATATACTCTAACAGGTTACATAGACCAAACCATCTTATCGGGCTTTATTAGAAACATTAGTAGATATAGTATAAGTGGGAAATACTCTAACAGGTTACATAGACCAAACCATCTTATCGGGCTTTATTAGAAACATTGTTATATATAGTATAAGGGGGAAATTGGGAAAAGAAAATATAAGATGTGTTTGGCTATAGCTTATTATTCAAAAACCAGTTGAATGTACAAATACAGAAAAATATATGGCCTGTTGTATTTCCATTTTTCAACACATGTTTGAACTCTTAACAGCCAAAAGGAAACATTTTCTGTTCTCAATTTTTAGAATCAAGAACACAGAATAGAGGATTTAAAAATGTAAAAGAACAGCTTTTACATGTTTCTTTGTTTTGAAAACAAATTCCTTTTATAGAGGTAAGTCTGTAACTATAAAAGTTCATCAATCATACAAGCTCTTTATGAAAGTCATATACCAAAAAGTTGAGCGGCAATGTCATTCAAGGCAGCTGTTTTTTGTGATTTACATGTCCACCACTAACAGTAATGCAGATCTAACATGTTTTTGACTTCTTGTTGCATATAAAAGTATAGTCAGTAATCAGTTAAATACAAGAAAATGAATGTGTATTAACAGTATTGGGAGGAAGAATGTAATTTGGGGTTGCCTGATCTGCCCAATCACATTTCATATTCTCTCCAACTCATTTACTCCTCCAAATTCCAATCACACTAGTTCAAGAGAAAGTTTAAGACTTGGTATTTGACAATCAATATTAGACATGGAATACTTTAGCCAATTATGTAGATAATAACTTCAACCCCATTACAATAAGATAGCAAACTCTTATCTTGAAATGTTCAGCCACAATCTTTAAAATACAGCGACAAATGAGGATAATAGCCATGATATAGGGTTTGTTAGTAAAAACAGAGCTAAAATGTCCTTTTCTCCTGAAACAAGTTTTAAATTTAAATAAATTAGTAAACACAATTTTTAGTTACATTGTCTTTTGAAGCTGTCCTTGTTAACTGTGTTACAAAATTAATCTTGTTCATCAAGTTCAATGTCCAACTGTCATAGCAATGTTATTCAAAAGCTTCCAAAAGCTGAATTTTCACACTATAATAGACAAGTAAGATGTTTTGTTCTGAACAAAGTTCAATTTGAGGAATCACAATTTACGAAGAAGCAAAATACAGATAATAGACATACAATGTTCTCATTATGACATCCAAGTATACAGAGATACATCTAGGTGCAATTATAAACACAGGGCATCAGTGCAGCAGAAGGAGAAACATTGACATACCCGTCCATCACTTGTAGGCTTTGTGTCAAATATCAAAGAATTTTTAAAACCAATCCTTTGTTTTGACTTACTACTTTCATCATGATCCAACAATTTCTGTAAAATATTTGGTAATATAAACTGTTAAGATAAAGAAAAGACAGTTACAAGGAAATTGAAGGCTAAGATATCCTCCATAGAAAACAAAAGGAGAAAATTCCAATAGAGCAAAGCTGCACAGTGCTTCTAATATTTATTTGAGGCAAACTTAGAGACCATGTCCTTCAAACAATATTTGATTAGAAAAAATACTTTGCACAGTGCTTTCATGGGTAAAAATCTTTTGATCGTCAAAATATCAACCAAAAACTTATTGAGCAACCTATAATGACCTCACTAGAGCTTAAAATTCAAATGATATTTGTAGACAAGAACAAACTACCAAGAATATGACATATATTATATTTGAAAAATCATTACCTTCTTTGTAGCCCAAAACTCTGATTCTGTAAGCTTACCACTAGCAACAAGTTCTTTATGGAGCTTCTGCAACTTGCTGAAAAAGAAGAACCTCAGCAAAATCAATAACATTGAGAAAAGTGAAGAATATCAAGAACTAAGATAACCTTATAGTAAATAAAACATTACATTCAAAACCTTATTATATGAATAAAATCAGACCGAGTTAATTACTACATTACAGCATGACATTTGGACCAAAGCAACTATAAATGGATAATTTTGAAGTAATAGCACAATACATAATGATAAGAGAGATTGATCTAAATATCTCTGAAAAGTTGGTCTTAGATTAAATTAGCAACAAAACATTGAGCAATAATAGAACCAAGATCATTGATAAACAATACTTCCTTGTAAAAGAATGGTAGTGCATTATTATAAACCAAATACCTATCTTCTTGCAATAGCTTTATCCTTTGTGCCATTTCAACAGCGCTCAGCTGTTCCTCAGAAATGACTTTTGTAGCTTCTGCATGCTTGCTAAGGGCAATACCTGATCAAACAGACCAAACAAAACAACAGGGAAGCATATATCAAACAATTGAAAAAATATATATAAAAAGGATATAAAGAAAATGAATAAAAAAATCATAATAATTTAGGATCTCCTTTTTAGAATTAACTTCATACCATTGTCTTTTTAGAATTCCAATTATAACTGCATTAGAAAAATAAAATGGAGGTAGGACAATACACCAAAACTCTTCTTAAGCATTTGATGAGGAAAACAAATATATATATATATATATATATATATATATATATATAATTCAGTACAACTGACATCATATTTTAATTACACTCTTTAATGGTTAAATTGATAGATAAAAAAATATAAAAAGAAACTTCAACTACGTTACTCTGAGCCTTAAGCCTGTGATTAAATAAGTAAACAACATAGCAGCAGCAAGCTAGTGCTAAGCTTCAGTGTGCAACATTTCAAGAATAACAAAAATAAGTATCAAATACCCTTGGAATAAAACTTTAAACATAAAATAACAACAAAGTCATATTTCATTCAACCGTAACCAAGGAACTTACCCACCAATTCCCGGCAAACATGAAGATCAGAAAAACTTTCTAACTCAAAGATGTAACTTCCCTGCAACACCATCATATCATTAAACTCCAACCAAAAAGAAGAGACATGAGAGTAGTGTGTGTTCCACTACTAACAGAACAAAAACATGCAAAACCAAATTGACTATTCAATATGAGCAGCATTCACAAATAAAGAAAGTCAGATAAATAGACAAGAAATTCAGACGGGAGTAGCAAGATTTAAAAGAAACACCTGTGCATGAGTAAGGTTAAGCCATGGTGGTTTGTTTGATCCCTCTTTAGTGTGTTTATGACCTGAAATTTTTCAAACAAAAAGCATAACGACATCATAATCAAAGCATGCACATATGGCATCAACAAAAAGATTTTAAGTTCAATAGTTTACAGAAATTAAATAACAGTTCATAACTGGGAAGCACTGACACTATTCTGACATGTCCCATGTCAAATACATTTTTAACACTAACACTTATTCGACACCCGTCAAACACTCCTTTACAAATATTCACGTGAAAAATTATTTGTTATCAACTTGAATACTTGGGCTAACAAGCCGATATCTTTATATGACTCACACTCAAGTAGACATTTTCAAATAGATAAACACATCATTGTTATTAAAAATATATCTATTTTTAATCTTTATAAATAGTTAAACTTACAATATAATATAAAATGTTAAAAATGCATATGTGTGCGTGGTGTTTGTGTCAAGTGTTTTGTAGACATTAGCCATGTCCAAGTATCAATATTTGTGTCCAGTGTATTAAGTGTATGTGCCCATGTCGGAATCCATGCTTCTTAGGTTCATAAGAACTTCATAATCAGCTCTACTAGTTAACAACAACAACAAATGATAAGTACCCTTTATAAGTCTAAACTCCACATCGAGCTTATTATTTGAGGTGCGATCATTAGGCCGGAAAAGGAGCTTCTCTTGAGTCTGAAAAGGAGAAACAACAAGATTCCATGAGAGATTGAAGAACAAAACGTAACAAATAAATTTGAATGTGAATAAATGAACCAATTTGAGGACTCCGGGAGTGCCAGGGTCTTTGACGGTGGTTTTGTATTTGGCGCGCTTAACCACTTGGCTCGAAGACATTGTAAGCGAATTCTATTGATTAATCTGAATCGAAAATCAGAAGCAGAAAGAAAGAATCATGGAGTTGGCGAAACAGTGAAAAAAGCTACTCTCGGCATTGTGGCGTGGAATTGAAGAGAAAAAGGGTTGAGAATCAACCACTTCCAAGTTCGCAGAAATAGCATCTCCTTTGATGTAGAGAGGAAAGAGAAGAACGGCGCTGTGTGCTTTAGAAGAATGATATTGTTATTATTATCGTTGGCACTGAGGAGAAAGTGAAGGGGATGAGAAAAATCTCAATTAACCACTCCCATTTTCAACACTCCTTTGTTTTCATCCATGATTCCATGGATCCATTGTTTTTTAATATGCTCAATGGTTATTGTGAAGTTTTTTTATCCAACTATAAAAATTAAATTAAGATTCACTATGGTACAAAATACTAATATTTTCATGTTATAAATAATTTATTTATCTTTAACCACATTCCTTCAAAAGCAATCCTAAGTTTAAGGAGGTAAAAAATATCCGATATGCATAAAATAGTGAATGAAAATTGATAGTATTGGTTGTTTATGATTTTTGTAAAAACCCTAAGTTTTAGAAAATTAGGGGTTTTGGCAAAATGTGAGGAAATTGTAATTTATTGCCATAAGAGTGCTTTATGAGTATAGAAATGAGTTTTGGAATGATTGGTACAAATTATTGATGATGAGAAAGTTGTGGAGCCATAATAAAGTATTGGTGATTTAAGTGATTAAATAAGGTAGAAGTTGTGTTCTTGTTGTGGTTAGCATGGACAAGTAAATAAGGTGTAATGGAACATTCGGAACCATTATGGATAATGGGTGAAGTGAATGATGTTGGTATTGGCATGGTTAGACATTAGGTGTAACCATTTAAATGGTCGAAAACATTGAGTTAGGGAAAGGAATTCCCGAAACCTAAGAAAATAAAAAAGTAAAACCCATAAAATACTTGGAGCATGCTAAGAATCATGAACATATTTATTTGTGTAGTTACGATTGAAAATAATGCTTGGACTATTAATTGATTGCATTTATATATGTATTAAATGTAGGGCAAAATCCAGAAAGCGAGGCAAAACCGTCAAATCACTCAGATTTCTTCTCTTGAGGTAGGAGGGGAGTTCTATATTCTAAATGCATGAATTAATTGACTTGATGATTACTGTGTGATGAGATAAATCATATTTGTCTTGTCATGGATTTTGTGACTTGTTGTAATGATTGGCTTTGTTGTTGATGTTTCTTGTTGGCAAATATGTAATATGCATTTAGAATATATGTGGTGTGCCTCTTGTGGTGATTGATGAATGATTTAAAAATTTAGGCAAATATGTGCCTTTGTGTTGTTGCAAAAATATACATGTTCTCCACCAGTATTGAATGATGATTATTGATGATGAGATTGAAATGAATGTTGTTGTGTGGCACACCTATAAGTGGTGATGAAAACTTGATGAGTTTGTTGATGTCATTATGACTTATACAAGATGTAAGCTTGTGATAAATGTTGAAATTAAAATTGATATGAGAAGATGTAAATGCCATAATTAAATATTGAAACAATGACAAGATTTATGTGAATTAATGATGATGATGATGATGAGAATGATGATGGATGATTTGATGAGTGGCATGGTAGGATGCATTAGTGTGAGAATTCATATGATCTGCATCTGTATTGCATATCTATTAAGCTTCCCAAATTAGAATGTTAGGGTTCCACGGGTTCGCCCAGTATGAGGGTGGCTCAGTGCATGAGCATAGTTGTTACCTTAATGATTTTGCGATTGAATCATGAAGCTGCCCATGCTTAATCATGGGGGATTGTATATGGTTGACCTAGTGGGGGTGGCTCTTTGAGGAGTAGGATTTCCCTGGTGGTCCTATTGGATCACAGCTGCCATGATGAAAAATCATGGTTGGTCCGTAACACCATTTTATAATTTCTTATATGTTATTTGTCGTTGTCAAAGTGAAATGACCGATGTTGCATTTTGGGTGATATGGTTTGATACCAATAAAAATGTTGAATGATATATATATACACACACACATTGTTGTTGAGATGATGTTGCAATATGAACCCACATTGATGTTTGATTTCCCATAGTCGGATCCGCAATTGATGAGTATGATTACTTATGCATATGCATTAGCCTAAGAGCATTTGCATATAGCCTAGTGATATGCCAAAATGAGATCAAGACTTTGAAGGGTGATGGATGAATTTGTTGGTTGAAACCCTTTAAATTGACAAAGTAAATTATTATAATGAACAATATGATAAAACTTGTGAAAATACTTGTGATGGTTCATTGTGATGAAGGGCAATGGAATTGTGATTGTGTATATGCTTGCTATGGGTATGGTTATGACCATTATGCATGTTTATTATGATAAAAATGATGATTTGATGATGTTGGAAATTGTGTTGTAAAGCATGAGTGATTTGCATACATGTACACATAATCACAAGTGTTTGAGTTTGTCATTTCGAATGTAAATACTCACTTTCTTATGTTGTCTCTTTTTAGCATTGGGATGTAGGACTTTGCATGGATTGATTGCATACTCTTAATAGCTTGTCATGTGTAACTCCTTTCATGAGTCTAGTTTTCCTTTGGATATCTTCCCATATTTTCATATATAGGAAGAGATAGATGTCTTATATATATATATATATATATATATATATATATATATATATATATATATATATATATTTCTTTTTCGTTGTTTTTATGCATCTTTGTGTATACATTGAGGGCTTTTGATTTCTGATCCATTTCTTTGTCGTCTCTTTTTAATTGTGGCCTCTAGTTGTCCGTGGTTCGGATCTTAGTGCAAGTGGTTGACTAGTGGAACGTAACCACGAAAAATTTATTCGTATTTTCATTAAATATTTATACTTGCATCGAGATTCAGGTTTGGGAAAATCGGGGTGCCACAACCACCACAGGCTTTAAACAATAACATGACAATAGAATAAGTATCAAATAATCATCAACAATATTAAGCACTAGGCTTTACTCTACAATCATTAACTCATGGCACAAAAATCCCATTTTTACAGTATCATCAACATCAACATAACTTATCATCAACAACACATGCCAACGCAACAATACCATAATTAATATAATTATTAATCAAGTTATCAACAATAAACTATCAACAACATAACACCAGCATATTAGGCTTTACTCATATGGTGTTGTAACAGGGCATAACCAATAATTTTCCATTGAAAACCATATCAGGTAATCATCAACAATACTAAATATTAAACATTTCTTCACAAATATTAACTTATAGCATAACTTTAACTTTCACAACATTATCCATATCAGCATAAGCCATTTATCGACCACACACATCAAACAATATTTTTAATAACAATTTAAGAATCAAATTCTTATGATATCAATCTTGTCATTTATCAAAGTCAGAATAACATTTTATGACACAATAATAATTATATTTTTATTTTATAAAATTCAATATTTTCTGGGCGTCGATATTCAAAATAAACCTTTTAATTTTAAAACTCATCCCGAAATTAAAATTACTACTCACTACTCGAATGTTAAACCCCCTCGTACGTTATACGTACCTTAGGGTGTTATCCATTTTTTCGAAATGATCTCGATTCTTGATTTAGCTTCAAACGCCAAAACCCTATATCTGACAAAATCTAAAAAATTAATAAAAATCAATCTCGCAACCCAAAATTCACCAAAAAGTAAGATCAAGGCTCAAACACAAAATTGATGGGGTTTTAATGAGAATTGGACTTATCGAGGGTTACAAAACTAGTCAACTGGGTATCAAAACTACTTTAGAGCTCTGAAATCCTGTTAGCGCCTTTTCGATTATACGCGGCCAAGCTCTCAAGATTATCACATGCATGTCAAACCTAGGCCAAGATCATGGCATGCATGTCCTCCTAGGTGGTGGTCATGATGGTTGATGGTGCAAACGGATGGTTCCAAGCTTGTTGATGGTCCTGGATGGTGAAGGAGGAGAACTCTTCAAGGTTGATCTTTTGCATGCATGGTTAGAGATGATCATGCATGATGGTGATGCAAGAAAATGGTACAGTGGTTGTTTGGTGGTTTGTGGTGATCTCAGGTGGAAGAGAAATAAACAAGGTAAGTAAGAAAACATTCATATTAGATATTACTATTAAAGAAAAATGTATTTTCACTACTATCTTATAAAAAATTTAACATTTTTCTGCCAGCTCAACTTATAAAAATGGTGTAACATCCCTGATGTTTTAATATTAGAAAATAAATTGGAAATGAATAAAAGTATTATTTGGATTAAAATTATAATAGTATATGGAAAATTAAGTGGAAAATAGAACTTTAAGGAAAATGACATCAGGACCCTGACGTGTAGCGTCAGGTATGAATTAATGAGCTGACGGGTAGCGTCAGTGGGACGTGTAGCGTCAACGTCGCGATTCAGTTTTAAACAATGTATGCAAACAGTCTGGGCAGAGACACTTCTCTTCCCTTTTCTTTCTTCCTTTGAGGCGATTCTGCTAGGGCTTGTGGACTCTTGCGTTTTAGGACCTTGGGAGGTGAGGTAATGCCTATGGGAACCTCCATTTTGATTCTTTCCTTCTCCTCCTTTCCCCTCATGGAACCGAATTTGCATGTGATAATGAGAGCCTTAATTCTGAATTTTAATGAGTTTGGGAGCTTGAATGATGAGTTTGGAAGTGTGAGGGAGGAAATGTACTAATCGGTTTGGTGTTTCGATGATCGTAGGTGCCGGAACGAGCATTGGACGAGCGATCGATGAAGCGAGTGTCGAGTTTGGAAGAGGAATGGCGAATCAAGAGATCGTAGGACGCAATCGACACCAAGAGCAAATTTTAGAAGCTTGGAATCGAGGTAAAGGGGTGTTCGGGTCGTAATTAATTAGGATTCTAATATATGGTAGCCTTAGGAGGCTTAGAAATATTTATAAAAATATTATGGATGACGTAGGATGACCAAATATAATTACTATAATTTTTATGAGTATGCTGAGCGTGATTTAGTTGTTGTTTGATAAGAAAGTAAGTTAAATTAAATTAATACGAGCGAGAAAGTAAAGAGGTAAATATGTAAAGTTATGTAAATGTGTAACATCTAATAAATTGTAAATTCTGATGATGTCAGTGATGTATGGTATGATATTTGATGATGTTACTACATATGGCTTGATGAAAAATGTTGTGAATATATAAGATGATATGTGATTTTATAACATGGCTTATGATGATGGGCTTGACAAGTGGGTCACCTTAGAAAGAGGGATACATGTCATCTTCTGACATGGTATATGTTGTATATTGATGATATGCCATGATGATATGGTTTGTTATGTGATTATGTGGTGTGGGACGACCGACGGTATGCGTAGCCCCTCGTTTCTGGCTCACGTGGTCTTTGTACCCAGTTGAGCTACCCAGTGGTCAAGTAGGACCCAATGGTTGAGGTGGAGAGTCAAGTAAGACTCGGTGGGGCCAAGCAGGATCCACGGGGTGTCAAGTAGAACCCTCAGCTGAAGGTCGATCTTTAGGTATCCGGATACTAGAGAGTCTGATACATACGAGTCAGTTGTGGATTATGTGAACTAATGATTGATATGTGAATACTAATGAGATATGAGTTGATAATATGGTATCATGAATATATGACTATCTGAAGATTTGTGAAATTCTAATGAATGGAATGATAAATCTATGATTCATAATGATAAGTGAATTTTAATGTGTAATGTTGTATTATAATGAACTAGTGTTATTGATTTGAATTGATGAATTGTTAAAGTGATATAACGAGAAGGACGTTAGAAGGTGACTAGTAATTATGCTTTTCCATTACTTATTCATTAATTGTCCTATATTAATTATGATATACCAAACACTCACCCTTGTTGTGGTCTATTTAATTTTAGTGACCAGTGACAGGGAGGATGCTAATGTCGCAGAGGTACGCCAAGCGGAAGATTGATGCCAAGGAAGAATGAATTCATGTAGTAGATAGTTATGTAATAGTTTGTAACTTGATGGATTTGTTTTGTTAAATTATGAATGTGCTTGTGTGTAATGGTTAAAATGATTTAGTAGTTTAAGATTGATGATGATGATTGATGACAATGTGATTAATTGATTATAGACTGTGGCACGGAGCCAATTGTATGAATGCGGAATGCTATTGGCAGGTTCTGTAAATTGCATGAGTAAGATGTTGTGTGTTTGTGATGTAATTGATTGATGTGGTGGATAGTAATTTGATGATTTGAGTGAATTATGAAGTTATGCATATAGTGAGCAATGATGGAATTAAGGAACTGATTAGGTGATATTGAGATCTGGCGGGTTTAGGGACCCCCGTAATGCATTAATAGGTTCCTTAGGATATTTAGAAGTTGTGTTCATTGCCCTTGGGCCAATTGGAACCTATTTAGGGTGTTTGGTGTAAGGGTTTTGCACCTAATTGGTTTAAACTACATTTCACGTATAACTTACGCATATGTTGGAATTTTGGCGAACGGATGGCGCCAACAGTTCCGGAATGGGGAAAACATATGGCTCGTGAAGTTGCATGGCAATCGGACCTGAAACAGGCTAATTGGGTTAGTTAGAAGTTGGCCGGTTGGTGTTACACCCCTTTATATACACGAGATATATATCTATTCTTCTTGCTTTTAAATTTTTTTTTAGAAAGATATATATATTTATCACTTCCTATCTCGCGTATACAAGGACGTATATACATCTGATTTTCTTTGAATTTTGAAAGTAAAAAGTTTCAAATTATTCAGAATGATAAAATGAACTTTTAGAAAATCATAAGTGATCAAAGTTTACAGTATCATATCCAAAGAATAAGGTTTATGAAAGTTTAACCTTTTCCTTGAATTACAATTATCCAACTTCATATTGTATTAAGGTAAACCAAAACTAAAGATTTAATACCTCTACTTCGACTGTAACCAATCATTTCCTTATCTTCAAACCATGTGATTTTGGAATCCTACTCTTGTCACATCTCTTCTCCTATTCGATTGGGGATGAGACCAATTTACCCTCTTGTAATTTCATCATTTCATCTTGAACTGCTAGCTATATATATAACATATATTTTGGACACAAATTCAAACAAGAAGGAGTGAGAAACAGAATATAATACTTTACAGATAAGACATAAGCATAAGAGTTTTCACAATCTATAATAATTTCAAACACAATCATATACATAATCAATTATGAATGTAGAGTTTTCATAACATAACAATTATACTTTCATTCACAATCACCCACATAGAATGTCAAAATCACATGAATGTCATGCAATATTTTTAATACTACCATCTCATTCATTTTATGCATGTGGGCCCTTAAAGTTTTAATTTACACTGGGCCAACCAGGAGTTTACACTGTTTCATAATTCCAGATAATAACATAAATGCCTTTGTAGCATATGAACAGCTCAACTGGCGTGGAAACACTTAGAGACTAGTCAGACTGAGAAAGTTTTAATTGTGAAAGTACCCGACACTAGGGAGCGGCCCCAGGTCACCTGAAGCACCCTTTCACACCCTCTCATCCCAAGGCTCGCAATTAAGCCTCCTCTAATGTATCCTCGGTTTCTATAATTCGTCCCCAGGCAATATCACATTTCATTTCTCTTTAATGATTCATGATGCATGAACTACTCGCATATTTAGTTGGTTAAGGCTTTTAGAAACTCAATTATTAAATACCATAAAAATTCACAAAATCATCACAATAAACTGTACATTCCCATAAGTTCTTTGAACTTCTGTTATACAGAAATAATTTAGTACAGTCTTCAAATTCAGATCTCACCAAAATTGAGTTTTCAAGCCTTAAATATCTCAAAAATTTCTCTTAAAAATCTTCACATATTTACATAATCTTTCTCAATTTGAATCTTAACTAGATTGAGTTTTAGAAATCTTGACAAAATATCATTTAGTTATTTCGTTGGGGAAAACCAAAATAATTTACTTTAAACTTCTAATTTCTAAAGAAAATAATTTAAAATGATTAACTAATAATACTTAAAACTATAAAAAAAATTTAAATTCAAGAATTAATTATCTCAACCTCTGATTTTCATAAAATAGCTTCTTTCTAATACTAGATTTTATTCTAGAGATTAAAAATAAAGTTAGTGAAAATTATTTCTAAGAAGAAATAAAAGACTAAAATAATTATAAAATATTTTCTCTTGGAATAAAAATTTAAAGAGTAAGGTAAGAAAATTCTTACTGAGTTTTAACTTTCCGTTATGCTTGCTATATGCTCAAACTTCATATCACAAGGTCATCAATCATTCATCAACCACAATCAAGTATTGTAAGGTCATCAATCACAATCAAATATCATCAATCATAATTGTATATTATTAATCACAATCTAATATTATAAATCACAATATCATTAATCGAAATCAAATATAATTAATCAAATATAATTAATTATAATCAAGTAAAATCAACTAAATATCGCTCATAAATATAATTCAAGTTTTAATGGTTATTTAAATTAGTAGATTTGATTTTGAGTCCTTATAGTCCATTCCTCGCACAGGTCTATATAAGTCCATATATATAATCCAGTCTTTGTATAGGTATAGTTCAGTCTAGACAGGTCATAATAGTCCAAGTCCTTGCATAGGTTTAGTTCTATCCATATAGGATATAAAAGTCCAAGTCCTTGCATAGGTTTAGTTCAGTCCGTATAAGTTATAATAATTCAGATCCATGCATAGGTATTTCAGAATAAGTTACACAATATATTAAATTTATTATTAATTTTAAGTTGAGAAGTTATAATAATATTATTAAATTTAAAAGGAGTAGAGGACTCCTCTCATTATTCTTATGTCTTTCATATTATATTCTTATCTCACTCCCCCTTACCTCTTGTATACCGATTCGTTATTGAAAATCCGTGCGCGTCTTGTCTCCGAGTTCTTAAACATACCAATTTCATTTTAATATAGTTACAAGATGAAAATTAAGATCACTACTTAAAGCAGAAATGGTAAATTTTGAATAGTGAATAGTGAATAGTAAATAGTAATAGTAAATAGTAAAATAGTAATGGTAAATAGTAAATCATGAATAGTAACAGTAAATAGTAAATCATGAATAGTAATGATAAATAGTAAAATGTGAATAGTAAAGATAAATAGTAATAGTAAATAGTAATTTACTATTTAAATAGTAATTTACTATTGAAATAGTAATTTTACTATTAAAATAGTGTTTTACTAAGCAGAATAGTAACTTAAAATAATATTATTTTTAGTATAATAATAGATTTCTACAAACGATATAAAAATAACCCTAAAAAATATAAAAGAGACGTATTCGTACCTTAGAATTTTAGCAAAACCTTCTTCCAAAAAAATTATTTCTCTCTCTTACTTCCACCACTATCTCACTAGCACTACTATATTAAGAAAACTTAATCTGAAATTGTGAATTCTAAAGAAGAATTCCTTCGGTGTTTATAGAAAAAAATTACTATGCATTCCATTATTTTAATATAAAAGTACTGTGCATTTTCTGAAATTTAAAACCTGGTTACTGTGCACCTTTTGAAAATTTCATACATGCACAGTGTTTTGCATAGTAAATGTCCGCAGAATTATTAAGCCAAATAGGAACATTTCACTCGGTATATTTTAAATATTTAAAATTAATCCTTTTTGAAATTTAACGATATTATATCAGTTCTCACTAATTTTATGATAAGTAATATAAAGTTTAAATTTTAAAAATCTAAAATTTTCTGTTAATAAAAAATTATTAGTACGTTTTCAATTTTTTTACGATTGGTAAAAATCAAGATTTTACTCAAACCGATAATTTTTAGATAAGTCTACTTGAAATGGATTTTAGAAAATTTTCTTATAATTTAACTTTACATTCTTGTAAATATTTTTAATTTTAAGTAACTTTATATGAATTTAAAATTATTTAAAATATATTATTTTATTAAAATATTTCAAAAATTTCAAAAATTTCCAGAAAATCATAAATATTATGTAGATCAAGAAGTTCTAAAGAACCATAGTCTAATTCCTTCAAACTTTTATTTTAAAATTCTAATAAAATTTAAATCTTAAATATGTAAAAACATAAATATAAGAACATAAAATAAAAAATGGTGAATAATAAAGATATTAAAAATTCTTCATATAATTTTCTTAATTAGTGAATACTAATTAAGTCATTTTAAAATTCTCATTCAGAAATATTTTTATTTTTTTTATTTTAAAAAAACAAATAATTAAATATAAATACCAAAATTTTAAAAAAATGATAATAATAAACTAACTTATAGTAAGTATTTCTCAAGAAAGATATATTAATATCTATTTTCTATTTGTGTTGAAAATGAGATGTTACAGTTGGCCTAAAATGTGCAACAGCACTTGTTGCTGCTACTATCATGCCCACGTTACGCGTGAGGTACGCAGCAAGGGCTGACGCTACGTGTGGGGCTGGCGTGCAGCTCAGGCCCCTGTTTAAGGTTTTTGATTTATTTTCAACTTAAATGATTTTATGGTGTATAAATTGATCATTTAATTTATATTTTGGTACTTTTATTGAAAATGTATACGATGTAATTTAATTATTCAAATGTGAAAAATTTATTGTGAAAATTATTAAAACGGTTAGAATTAAATATAAATTGACGCAGAACGTCACAAATGGTCCATTTCTTTTTCACAATCATGGTTCTATGGTTTTGAATTTTGTGTCATATCGTTGATTTAATAATTTTTAATTGTTGATGATGTCTTTCTTGTTAATGCATGTTTGGTTAATATTTGAGGAAACGAGGTCTAAAAAAGGAGAAATCTAATAATTAATGTTAATCATTTACGCTATTTGAGACAATTAAAACTCTATTTAACCGTTGAATTAAAAAACTCCTACAAACCTCCGTTCCGTTACCTAGGTTGTGTTTAGTTCGCAAGTTTTCTAAGAAAAATAGAAAACTATTCTTGAAAACGTTAGAAAAATAAAAAAGGTATTTGTTTACAAAATATTCAAAGAATACTTATAGAAAACTGAAAAACGAGTTATCTATTTTTTAAAGAAAAATAGAGAATTCTTTAAAGAAATTTTTTAAGAAAACTGAAAACTAGCAAAGTTTTTCAAGAATTTTTTTATCTATTGCCAGAAATAAAAATTTTGAAAAACAAACAAAACTTTTCCAAAAAAACTAAAATAATTTTCTGTGACTAAACGCAGTCTTAATGTCCCTTAACTTTTAAAACAAAATGATATTAATTTTTAAAAATAATATTAAGTATAAAAAATAAATAATATATTAATAAAAATAAAAAATTATTAATTATATTTATCAATTTATATGAAAAATATTTAAAAAAAAAGCTGAAGAAAATAGTTAAGTGCATCAAACGTATTTATTCCTATTTTTATATAATTTCAAAATTTTCTTTGATATTAAAAAGGGGATAAAAATAACTTTATCATATTTTATTAATATAAAAAATAATATTTAATTAATAATAATATATTACAAAAATTATAATAAATACACCTTATAAATTAAAAATAATATTATTATAAAAAATCTTTTAAAGACGAGTAATGGCATGTGGAGTATAAAAGTAACACGTCACCCAAAGCGCCTTTCCGTACAAAATATTTTTGATATTTTTCTACGCTAACAAATTGTTTTTACCAAATGGAATAAAAAGACGCTGTGAGAGATGACCTTCCCACTAAAGGATCCAACCTACAACCGTATAGGACCCATAGAACCTTGACAGCGTTACAACCTACTGCTGCATACATTTGGTGAAGGAGACACAAATTGCAGGTTTCTGCGTGCATCTAACCAACGATTTCGAATGAACCCCAATTCTTTCGTTTTTTTCTGTTAGATTCACGCACAAACTTGTCATTTGCCTTTTCTCCGTTAAAACCTCTATCTTTAGATTTTTGCACTCCCCCAGAAACGTCATAGCCTCTCATTGTGTTACGGTATGACATCTTTCATATTCAACTCGCTTTTCTCTTTTTCTTACCCTTAAGTGCTTCTTTAGTCAACTGTTAGTAATTAAATTAAGCTTTGATCAATGAAAAAATAGTCATTAGATTTATTATCTGCTAATAAAATGACTTCATTAGTGTTTTTTTAGGTTCATGAGTGAGTTGTTTAGCTCCAATTTTGTTTAACTGAGTACTAATGCTAGATTCTTAACTACTTTATTTGGGTTGAGGAGTTTCAGGATGCAAATTATTAGTATCATTTTGTCATGGTTATTTGACGCCAGATAAAAAGTTTGGCCTTTAATTTGTCACTGTATATAATGTAATAAAACATGAGTCGTATAATTAAGGGGAAATCATCAATAAATAGTGGCTCATAAAATTGATAGTAATTCATAAGTTCCCGCTATTCACCAACCAATCTGTCCCAGATTCAAAATTTCGACCCCTGTTACTCTAACGCCGCTAAAAGTGGCCCAATCAAGTATTTTGTGCCTTTCTTTCCTGCATATTTAAGGATTTATAATTTTTTATTAATAAATTATCCGCTACAAGTTTAATACTAATTCCCACAAAACAGAGGAATCACTGTGTTTTTGTTGCCAATAAAATTATAGAAGATGCTAATAAATATTTAGATCGCTGGTTAAAGAAACAAAAGTTTATAAGACATTGTTTTTTTTTTTTTTGCATAAGGACTTATTATTTTTTCCAACTCATAATATCTTCTCTCTTGGCCCTTTCTATCCAATGCAATTCTGAAAAAGAAATTGTTTCCTCTTATGATTTTAATTTTTAAATAAACAACTACAATAAAGATATGAAATAAATTAAGAAATTAGATGGTAAAATTACGTTCTCTAAGAGTATTTAATGATTTTTTATTTGTGTATTTCCAATGATATTTGACTTTTTCTTTCGAAATGGGTAGCTAAATGCGCCAAATGGAGAAAAAAAAATCATAGGTCGGGATTCAATGTTGCATCGTTATTAGCCCTTTCCTGAATCCTCCATTGTTAATTTCACTTTTCCATATTCAACATTTTTTTTAATATTTTAGAATCTCATTTTGCGTGTCTATGAGTTGGAACTTGGAACAGGACAGTGAAGAATGAATCAAAATAAAAGTGAGAAGAAAATAGAATTGAGATTAAAGATTAGAGAAAAATTGCGAAATGTGGTTTATTGACAATTGATTATTTTTAAAAAGAGAAACATTTTAAGTTGTCTGTTATATTCCTAACAACATTTTAAATTAAAATATAAGAATTAAATATTTAAAATAGAAAATTTAAACGCTTTTTATTCAAAAAATATTTTTTGTGAGCTGTAATGATTTTTTTTAAAATTAGAATGATGAATTTTCGGATCTTTGATTGTTTTATAAAATTTAAATTTTAAATTACTTAAATTGATATTTAATTTTACCGTTGAAATTCAGCATAAATCAAATATAATTGTAAGTGGATTGAGGAGACACTGATTCAACAACATTTGTTCTCTTTGAAGATGAAACTACCACATTTTAAGAAAATCATGTGATGCTATACTTGAAGAATTTGAAAAGGTTTAATTCTATAATGTTAATTGTTTAATATTTGGTTTAATATATATTAGATATTATATTAAATATTATGTATATTATTAATATGTGTATTGTTAATTAATTAATTAATTAGATATTATGTGTATTATTAATTAATAATTACAGTGAAATTTATAGTGTAGTGGAAATTTGTATCCTAAATTGTTCATTGATATGATGGACAAGCTTTTATATTCAAGGTTTTCATTTGGCCCTTAAGTATCTAACTCTCATTAACATTTTGTATTAGAAAAATATATTTTGATCCTGATATTGTGAGATTTTACCCGAGATGCACTCTAAGAATATAACTAGTAAATAAATCTTTTCTAAAAGTAAAGTCAGTTTCTTGTTAAAAATTTTATAACTAATTTTGATTTTTGATTTATCGGTATTTAATTTTAGAAACTTCTACCTCTTTTGCAAAAACAATGATTTCTGCTGATAATATTGTTGTTGAGGTTTGTTACTATTTCAATTTGTTTTATTATTTTTTTGTTCAACTTTATTTGTGTCTTATTTTTGTGAGAACAAAACAGAATCTAAAGAGCAAGTTTGGAGATGTTGTTGATTGTGATTCCCAGTGTGAAGATAAAATTGAAACTTACATGTCAAAGAGCTGTGGTGGTTCTTCTGATTTAAAAGAAGTTATTCTAGAAGGGAAAGAATCTTGGAAAGTGCTATTGATAAAAAGAAATAAAAAATGGTGTTGCTCTGGAGTTGATTTGTATGATGTATTACATCTTATTATCTTATATGATATATACTTTTATTCTGATAACAATTTCCCCTGCTTCAAATAGGATGCTGAAACATGTACCAGAGATGTTGTTGGTTCTGAAATAGATTCTGCTACACGATTTTTCCCTCAGAATATATATATTATATATATTTTGGAGGAAAGGAATCTCAAGCAATTTTAGTTGATCTCAATAATGATGTTCCCATTAAGACAAACACAGTAGGTGATCTGATGAAGAAGACGTTGAAAAAGATTATAATAGAGAAGGATTAGGTTGTTATATTTTTTTGATGGTCTAAATTATATTTTTTTTTATCTAAGCATTTTGGATGGTTTTATTGAGGGAATTTTAATTTTTACATGTTATAGAATAGTAAATAATGGTTGTCTTGTCATATTACAGTTTATTTTTATCAGGAGTGTTTTTCTTAAGTTACAAAAGTCGACCTAAAAATAACATACTGCTCAGGCATAGTTTTCAAAAGATGAATAATTAATGTTGTGTTTAGTTCATAAGTTTTCTTAGAAAAATAGAAAATTATTCTTAAAAAAATTTAAAAATAGAAAAATTGTTTATTTATAAATTATTTAAATTTTTTTATAGAAAAATAGAAAACTAATTTTCTATTTTTTAAGAAAATCAAAAAACTCTTTTAAAATGTTTTCTAAGAAAAGTAAAAAATAAAAAAGATAGTAACTGAATTACAAGATAAGGTAATTAAATTACAAGATAAGGTAACTGACTTACAAGATAAAGACTGTTGTAACCAAATAAGAATATGAAACAAACAGTTATTGATTCAAAAAGTTTTACTGCTACTGTTTTGAAATATATTTAAACACAAACTCATTTGCTTTCATTTTAATATAACTTTAAATTTTTCTCATAGTTTTTATACGATGCATATAATATACAACATTGTCATAAATAATATATATATATATATAAGATATATCTCAATTAATTTGAATTAAAAAATATTTAAAAAAATTTAGAAAATTGAGTGCACTTAAACAACTTTTTTAGTTTTCTAGTTTTTCAAATTGAAAAACGGTCACATTATCTAAACGAGTTTTCAAAATTTTTCTAACTATTCTAAGAAATGAAAAGTTTAGAAAACAAGCGGAAAACTTTTCCCAAAAAATTAGAATAATTTTCTGTAACTAAACGCAACCTAAGTAGGGTGATTGAAAATGTCATAATAAAAATTTGGGTTTAATATTAGTGAACCCACACAGAAGCATCCGGTCATTGAACAAACTTAAAAATCTTAGGTCCCTTCCAGTCTGCATAATTAAAGATACATCGAAGTTACAATAACAATTACTGAGTCGTGCAAGTTATGTTAGCTGTACAATTGGGGCTACGTTGCCACCACACATTGGGTGTGTTTATCAACCTTGGTTTTTGACTAACCCTACAAATACGATCAAACGGAGTTTTGACTATCTCGAACGACGTGAAATATCAATATCAATCTTTAAATTTCTCCATTTTCCCAACTTCGTTTCCTCAACTGAAAACCAAACGGACCCTTAGTGTTTATAAATTGGTCTTAAAGGAAAAATTAGAAATTGCTAAATCATATCCATGAAGTTTTATCAATCTCCTTTTTTTATCTTATCTGGATCTAGATTCAAATGACTTCCGAATGCAAAGGCTATTAACCACTGCTTCATCTGTTATAGTTGCTGACATAATAATCAAAAGTTTAGAAGGTCAGTATATCAAGATACATTAACTTTTGTTTTTAAAAATATAATAATTAATATTTATGTTAAAAAGTTTATATTGCATAAGAATGAAAGTTTTAAATTATTATATAATATGTTTATTTTAAAAAGGTTATTTTAATGTGATACTTTTTAAGATTATTATTGCTGTGTTTTAATACTTAATGTTTGTTTCAAATATTATTTTAGAAATTAAAAAATCATAATCGTAAAAACTTCATGAAAGTCATAGAAAATTTTTCTTTAAAATGTTAGTTATAAAGAAAATTCATTTATGTTGGGTGTAAAAATTGTAGAAAAGTATTTCTACATTAACAGTAATTTTAAAATGTGAAAGATTGATATTTTTAAGATATTCACATTATAATTATAATTGGGTAAAGAAAATTTACCCTCAAAATTTCGGTCAACTGTTTTTGACTAGGAGTTTTAATAGGTTAGGCCAAGTTAAACTTTATGAGGTGTGGCTTAATCAACTTTTTAATATTAGCATGCCTCTTACTTGACAGAAGCCTAATTGTGAGGTCTAACATTTCTTAAAGTTTGACTTGACTTAAAAACCTACTTAAAGTTAGGCAAATTTAGGCTTTACTAACTTGACTAGCTTCTTAATATCAACAAACTTGTTAATTGATATACGCCTAATTGTGCGGTCTGACATTTTTTAAAGTTTGATGATAGGCCCAAAAGGAACAAAACCCAACCAACATGGATGAATGATTTTATTACTTAAGTCTGATATAGTTTATTTTGGCCCATTATCTTTTTAATTGTGCCTTGTTTCAGTCTTTAAATTTACTTGTACCTTGCCTTAATTGATCATAAAAAATATCAAAGAGAATCTTTCTCCCAATTTTTATTTCTCATAACCAATTCTGTTTTGATAAGGAAAATCTCTTCTTTATCCTTACCAATTGGTGCTTTCATTCTTGAAACCATGCCTCCAAAAACCTCCTTGGAAGATGTCATCCTCTCTATTATTGAGAAGCTTCAATCACTGTAGACATCCCATGATGCACAGTATGAAAGGTTCGTAGCCACTATGGAAACTCGCCTAGAAGCCTTCTCCGGGGTGCTAGCTACTGTCCTCATTAGCCATCCTGCCTCCCTACCCAACCACATACCATACCCTCTACCTTTCACGTTAATCAAGAAGGTATTGTTATTCCTACTCCTATTACTTCCGCTGATCCCCTTCTTCATTCCTCTACCCATACTACTACTCAAACTATCCCTATTCCCCAACCTGCCTTTATTCAACCAATTTTTACCCAAAATCATCATGATCATGTTTCCACTAATCTCCATGTTGCCTCACAAATTCGTCCCCCTAAACTGCAATTACTTCCTTTTGATGGATCAGACCCCCTCGATTGGTTATTTCATGCTGACCAATTTTTTCCCTTCATAATGTTCTACCCCACCAATGCCTGGAACTAATTTCCTTTTATATGAATGGCAATGCCCTTAGTTGGTTTAAATGGATACATAATAACCATCAATTGACAACTTAGGAAGCATTTGTTAGGGCTTTAGAAGTCTGATTTGAGCCTTCTTCTTATAAAAACCATCAAGCAGCCCTTTTTTAAACTTAAACAGACAACCATAATTTCATCATACCAACAAACTTTTGAACGCCTATATAACCAAATTGTTGGATTCACTCCTGAAATAATTCTCAATTACTTCATATCTGGGTCGAAATCTAGAATCCAACGCGAATTAAGCATCCTAAAACCTTACTCTATCTCCCATGTTATTAGTTTAGAAAAACATATTGAGAGCAAATACTTGGACTCAACCACCACTCCTAAACCCCAACATCTCTCAAAAGCCCCTCACTACACCTCATCCCCCATATTTCCTAAATATCCCCAACCCACTGTTTCCTTCAACACTACAGGCCTATTACTCACCCCAAAAAACCGACTACCAGTAAGACGCCTTACCCAAGCCCAAATGCAAGAAAGGCGTGCCCAAGGACTTTGTTATAACTGTGACTCTAAATACACTCATGGCCACCGTTGTCAGCGTAAGCCTTTCTTGTTATTATTAGATGATGATTGCCCTAAAAATCCTGACATTGCTAGCCCATCCAATTACAATGATCCTGACCCACCTGAATTGTCCAATGTTCATTTCCAGCTGTCTCATTTGGCCCTTATTGGTTCTGGGTCTCCTAAAACCTTAGGGTTCCAGGGTAATATTAAGGGTTTAATCAAATTCGTGTGGCTCCTGAGGATACCTATAAGACTGCTTTTTGCACATTTGATGGCCATTACAAGTTTCTGGTTATGCCTTTTGGGCTCACTAATGCCCATTCTTCTTTCTAAGCGACTATGACTCATCTACTTTGACCTTATTTACGTCAATTTGTCTTAGAGTTCTTTGATGACATATTGATTTATAGCACTAACGTTACTGATCATGTTGTTCATTTAAGATTAATTTTGTAGTTACTGTTAGAACATTCTTATTTTGCAAAATTATCTAAATGCGCTTTTACTACACCTAAGGTGGAGTATTTAGGTCATCTTATCACTATTCAAGGTGTTTAACCAGATCCTGCTAAAATCACAGCTATCACAAATTGGCTTGAGCCACGAACACTCACAGTTCTCAGAGTATTTTTAAGACTCACAGGTTCTATAGGCGTTTTGTTCTCCACTACGCTATACTCGCCGCTCCACTCACCGATCTTCTTAAATTAAATAGTTTTACATGGTCCTCAGAGGCCTTTTTGGCCTTTACAAAACTCAAGGAACAAATGTGTAAACTACCTACCCTATCTCTTCCTAATTTTTCTGTTACATTTAATGTAGAAACAGACGTCTCTGCTGTGGCTTTGGGTGCAGTTCTTTCTCAAAAATGCATGCTATTAGCTTTCTTCAGTAAGAAATTATCCCCACTGGAGCAACAACTTTCTACCTACTCTAGAGAAATGTTGGCAATCACAGAAGCAGTGAAGAAGTGGCGCTAGTACCTAATAGGCAATAGTTTCAAAATTATCATAGACCAGAAGAGTTTGAAAGATTTAATGACCCAGAACATAAATATAGTTGAACAATAGAAATAGGCTTGGAAATTACAAGGTTTCACTTACACTATTGTGTACCGTCCAGGAAGAGAAAACTGTGTAGCCGATTGTCCAAAAGCTTCACTAACCCAGATTCTGAATCCCCTCAAGATACCCCACTTTAACAAATTATTTCTTCTCCAATCCCTACGATCATCTCTGATCTTCAGAAATATTACCAGACCCCTACATGCATTCACCTTATCCAATAATCACTACAATCATCATGCAATTATTCACATAAACAAAGGTTTCTCTATTATGGGGAACCAATTTTTGTATCTGACCATTCGGACTAGCATACCAAGTTACTCACTGAGTTCCATACTACTCCACTTTCAGGACATTCTTGAGTAAAGCCTACCATAGCCCACTTGGCTGCTTCCTTTTACGGGTCGTCCCTTCGAACATATGTCCAAAAATGGTGAAAATGTGTTTTCCTTGCCAAAAGAACAAATATTTACCATAAAAAATGGGTTATTACAACCCTTACTTGTTCCTTACCAAGTCCGGGAAGATATCAGTATGGACTTCATAACTAGACTTCCCTCTTCCTATGGCCATACAGTCATATGGGTCATAGTCGACCGCTTTTCAAAATTTTCCTACTTTATTGCCTTACCGACTTCTTTCCCTGCCCCTGCCCTAGCCGAACGGTTTATGACTGAAATCCATCGTCTCCATGGTATGCTCAGAACATTGTTTCTGGTCGGGATAAAATCTTTCTCAGCAGCTTCTGAACTTCGCTTTTTAAGCTGCAAGGGACAAAACTATATTTTAGCTCGGCTTACCACCCAGAATCAGAGGGACAGACAGAGGTACTCAACAGAAGTTTAGAGGCTTACCTTAGCTATTTTTCCAGCGACTACCCTCGATCTTGGTTCAGGTTCCTACATCTTTTGGAATACTGTTATAACACCATCATCCACTTATCCATTGGTATGACCCCCTTCCAAGCCGTTTATGGACGACCCCCCTCCAGCAATCCCTGACTTTATACCAGGAGGTAGTACACAAATCGGAGATTTAGAATCATCCTTACAAAAGAGACAATAAATTCTGATAAACCTTAAAAGAAACCTCACTCAGGCGAGGTAAATCATGAGTATACAAGCAAATAAACACAAAAAAGATCGTACCTTTAATGTTGGTGACTGGGTTTTTCTCCGCCTCCGCCCTTATTGCCAAACCTCTGTCACACCACGAGCATCGCAGAAGCTCGCAAAACAATTTTTTTGGTCGTTCTGAGTTTGTTATCGTATTGGACTCGTCGCATACGACTTAGAGCTTGCACCTTCTTCGCCGGTTCATAGTGTTTTTCATGTCTCCCTCATTCATCCCTGCCATGGTGACCCCACTCACCATTTCACGCCCTTACCGGAACTAACTCTTCCTGAGAACGAAGCACCACCAACCCAAAACTCCTACAAGAGAAACCTAACAGCCGCTCCCCCTTTGGTTTTTCACGGCATACCCATCAGAAAAATAAAAACAAATTTTCTCTTACCCAACCCTTTAACCCACCCTCTGTTTTGAATCCTCAAATTTCTCCCTCTGATAATGTATTCGACCAAGATTATGTTTCTTAACATTCTGCATGAGAAACCACGTAGACCCCTCCACTTGTTAATGACTCCCTTGGTTACTCCCTTGTTTCAGCAGAAAATATGTGGACCCCACTAACTCAGTTTGAAACGTGTAGCAACTCTTCAGTTCCAGAAGTCTCTTGTGGTCAGCACCTTGAGGGCAAGGTGAAATTCGATGGGTCAGCAATTGATAGGCCCAAAAGGAACAAAACCCAACCAACATAGATGAATGATTTTATTACTTAAGTCTTATTTAGTTTATTTTGGCCCATTATCTTTTTAATTGTGTCTTATTTCAGTCTTTAAATTTACTTGTACCTTGCCTTAGTTTATCATAAAAAAATATCCAAGAGAATCCTTCTCCCAATTTTTGTTTCTCGTAACCAATTCTGTTTTGATAAGGAAAATCTCTTCTTTATCCTTATCATTTGAATTAACTTGAAAGCCTATTTAAAATGTATTTCAAACAATAAATCTATAAACATACATCTAAATATATTAATATACACAATCTTATATATATAAGACAATAAGTTTAACTATTTCAATACATTAACAAATATATAATATCAAATTAATTATAATAATACTTTATTTGTAGGTTCATATATATCTATTTAAATAGATTGATCTAGTAAGCTTAGAAAACTTTTTTAAACGACCTAGACTCTAGTTTATTTATATAGATAAGTTTTAGAAAAGCCTAAATTTGACTAATTAGACAAATTGACCTAGTCTGATGTATGCTATACCTAGGCTCTTGTCAAACAACTTGACTTATTCTCACTCCTACCTCATGCCTAATTTACGATAAGTTTTTTTTTTATAACTTACTTAGAAATAATAGATTATGAGCAAATATGGGAATCAATTTACTCATAGATCATTTTCCCACTTAAAACATTCTTAAAAAAATAACCAAAAATTATATATAACTCCTACCAAATACTACCTTAACTAAAAAACTCTATTTTTAGAATTGAAATTGAAAAAACCAATTTTTTATTAAAAATGTTATTTTAGTGTCAGCTTTTTTGAGGTTATTATCACTGTGATTTTTGTTTGAATCCATTATTTATTTACATTAACAAAAAGCTAATAAATGAAAACTAATAATAATCCTACTTTCTTTTACATTACAGTTTAGAAAATTCAACTAAAAGAATATAAAAAAAATAATGACATTTTCTAATAAATAAATTATTTCATAACTGGTCATTAATTATTCTTAACAAGTTCATTACCAATGGAAGCATGAAGTGCTGCTTTTACTCAGCATGATTAATGTAACCTCTTCTATTGACTCAACAGCATATCAAAGGTTTTCCCGTTTTTTTTTGGTCATTTATCATATCAGTATATCTAGCAGGTGTTCTATATTGTTGTACAGTCTTCACCAACTAATAGAAACATGAGGAAACGAAAATATTTTGAGAGATAATCAAAACATCCACTTCCTCAATGTGTTCAAGGTATGATCTATTATTTATCTGTACTTCCAAAAGTTGTTCGAATGAGAAGCAATTACTTATATTCTTTTTGGATTGGAAGATGAAAATGTTTCACCTTCCAACTTAAATTCAAGTTTCATATATTATTCAGATGCAAAAGCTACAACATGAGAAGAAAGCATATCATGAATTGGAAGGGAGGAATTAAAATAGGTTCTTCATCCGAAATTGATGCATTTACAGGTATTGGCTTATAAGAAGATTAGTATATGATACACACTTTTTATGAAAGTTAAATCTCCTTCAACTCTGGAGGAGTGTTGTACGAAAAATCTGTTGCAGATCAAGATATATGTACTCTAGCGTTTCAAGCTGTGAATGTGAATTCAATTCAACAGACAAATATTAGAATTCCTTTATCCCCATTATCCAATGGTAAGTTTGTTTTCCATAAATATATTTGCTATACCTTTTTTTTTTGAAAAAAAATTGACTTTCTGTCATGTTGCCAGCTGACCATGATATATGTAATATTTTGAACTGCTCCTCCAATACCATTGAATCTTCACCTGCAAAAGCTGTTCGGATGAGAAGACAATAAATGATGAACTCAAAAAGAGGATTTCCAAAAGCTTCTTCATCGCAAATTGATTGTCATGCAGGTATTCACTCATCCCAAACTTATGATATCACCAATTTATTATGGAAACTTATTACACACTCTCCTCTAAAAACATTTTTTGCAGATCTAAATATAAGTTCTCCAATATGTGAGCCTCTCGGTGTGGATTTAACACAACAGAGCAATGTTAGAATCCCTTTTACCCCCATTATCAAATGGTAATAATTTTGTCCTTTTCCTGTTGTTTCATATTTTGCGGAATTTTAACTTGCCATACCATTTTATTAAAATTTTGAGTTTCGTGAGCTTTTTCCAGATGATACAGCTGGCCCATAATTTATATGGATCATTCAACTTCAAAAGCTACTAGAATGAGGAGAAAGTATCATGAACTCAAAGGGAGAAATTCAATTGCCTTCTTCTTTATCTGATCAAAATGACATATCAGAATCAATAGATATATCTTCTTCATCTGATTATTTCCGTATCAAAAAATTTAGAAGCATTTCAAGACAAATACATCATCCTGTTACTTCAACTACTCTAAATTTTGACAAAGTATCTGATGAAGATCATAATTCTCATACAGGTAGTTTCTTTGATCCATCTATTAAAATCATAGTGTTTATACCTCTATCTCTTTCATATTCTAATTTTTGTTTTATCATTTTTTCAAAACCAGATGCAGCCTTTCATCAAGAATCATCAACTGAATTTAATTCTGATATATATAGATTGGCTGAATTTGAAGGTGAATTGAGTTTCTTATTTAAGTTAATATTTCTTTATATGGATTAAGTTTTACATTTAGTATGTGATATCTGTTTCAGTTCAAGTAGAGTTTGGACAACCATCTTTCGAATGTCAATGTTGCAAGGCTTTGGTTTGGTTTCAAGAAAGATCAGAAAAGACACAAATTGAAAAAATGTTGAGTTTTCTATCTGTTGTCAAAAGGGGAAAGTTGATCTACCATTTCTACAAAAATCTCCTCCTTTGCTTTTTGCCTTGATGTCAAATGAAGATCCAAGGAGTAATCACTTTAAAGAAAACTTAAGGGCGTATAATAGTATGTTCTCATTCACTTCCATTGGGGGAAAAATTCAATCTTTGATTAATGATAGAAGAGGTCCTCCTCAGTTTATACTTGGGGGACAAAACCGTCATCGTATAGGGAGTTTACTACCAAGTGATGGATTTCAACCAATTTTGCGCAACTTTATATTTATGATACTGAAAATGAATTGAATAACAGAATCAACATTTTTGGGTAAGTGCACATATAGTTTTATAATCTGAATATTATTATTTAATTATTGAACATTATGAATATTATAATTTAACAATTCTTACTTCTTATTTTTACAGTACCATGGACAAAAACTCATTTGATCAGTCTTCAATTCAAGATTTCACAAAGATGTTTGAAGTCAATGTACTTGCTCAACATTTCAGAAGAGTTAGAGATCTTGAAAGTTGATGGTTCATCAGATTTCTATATGAGATTTTATCGTAATAGGTCCAATGATCCTAGAATATATAATTTACCAACTTCAGAAGAGGTAGCTGCTTTAATTGTGGGAGACTTAATAGCATGGAGATAGGAAGGGATATTGTAGTTAAGAAAAAAGTGGTGAACTGACAAGGTTGCATGAAACTCACCCTTTTTTCATCCCTTTACAGTACCCTATTTTGTTTCCTTATGTTATGGAGATGGGTATAGAGAAGATATTCCTATCAGAAATTCAAGAATCAATTCTCAAGCTTAAAGAAGAGTTCGGATATCTCTGAGAGAATTTATTGCGTTCAGAATTCAGCAAAGACATATTGAGTTTGGAAATATTGTTAATTCAAAAAGGTTGTTTCAGCAGTTTGTGGTTGATTACTATACTACGATAGAGGCTCAACGATTGTTTTTTATCAGAGCAAATTAGAAATCCATAAGATGTGATGTCCTCAGTGAATTGCAAGAAGCTGTTTATGTGGGGGAATCTGATGGATCATCGGTAAGAAAGTGAATGATACTACCTGGGTCATTTACTGGGGGAACAAGATATATATTCAATAATTGTCAGGATGCTAGGGCTATTTGTAAAATATTTGGTTATCCAGATTTGTTTATAACAATTACCTGTAACACAAATTGGCCAGAGATTCAGAAACTAATTTTTCAAAGCAATCAGACTACAGTTGACAGACCTGATATTATTTTGTAGAGTTTTCAAAATTAAATTGGATCATTTAATAAGACTTGTGAAAGAATGAACTGTTTGGAAAAGTAAATGCAGGTAAGTATTTGGCATATATTATTTTTTCTTTGATAAAGTTATGTTAGTTGAGTTTTCTTATTAACACCTGAATAATTATTTGTAATTATTTTAATAATTTTTTTAATGAAACATTAGTGTATACTATTGAGTTTCAAGAAAGGGGTCTTCCACACGCTCACATTCTTATATGGTTGGCTGGAGACAACCAATTAAATACTACAAATGACATTGATAAAGTTATATCAGTTGAGTTGCCTTCTGCAGAGTAGATGTGGTGTTGCTAATTATAAAACCCCTTGCATGAAGGAAGAGTAGATGTTCAAAATATTATCCTAAAAACTTCAATTCTACCAAATTGATTGATGAAGAAGTATAGCGGACTGCCTAATCCCCAAATTAATCCTTAGGTTCTGTTCTTAATTACAAAAATTACTGATTTTTTTTTTTCAATTCATGGACCCGACGGACCAATTTGGAGACTCAGTGGTCTGTTTTAACTCACGTAACATGCAACTAAGCCCAAACCTAGGCCCAAAAAGGGCCGAAAACTAAAAACAGGATCAGGGGTCTCCGCACCTACTAGCCATCATTTGCAGCAGATTGCTGCATAGTTTTAAGGCCATTTTCCATCATTCCAAGACCACAAGACCACACTTGGGGGGTTTCAAGCCCGAATTGCACAAAATTTTGACACGACCACCTATACCCTATTTGTGACGTGTCAGAACCAGTTTTGTCCAAAAATACGTCCGTATGAAGGAGATATGCGCATCTCTGCATTTGGTCCATTTTAGGCCATTTGCAAATGGTAAATCCAACCAAACATATTTCAACCCATCAAAACTCATTACCAATAAGTTTTAAATACGTCGCAAGACTTATTGGACCATATCAGGGACTCTGAATCCCACCAGATCAAAATTTGACCTATTCAGACCTAATTCACCATTAATCAACCTAACCTATCTCATATCCAAATTTTCAACTCATGGATCACACATATAACAATTGAATCATGGTCATAACACATCCAAACTTATATGGTCATTCATGCACTTAATTCTAGTTTCACATATAACATGACATCATTTATAACATGTATCTCCACATACATTCAATCACACCTCAAGGTCCACAACATTATGATCACATACCCAAACGACATACCTTGCCCATATGCATTATAATCTTACATCACACCACATTATAATCAAACATAACTATCAGACTATATAACATTCTCATCACACCACAATCAAACACTTCATGCATAATGCCACATCATCATACTATCTAGATCATCATAGTTCATGGCTCCATGCAAATACTTGCTATATATTGTTATCATACTGTTATACCACAAATCTCAAAATGATATTCGAAAAATCTTGAATTCTCAAAAGATATATTTCGCAGATATATATAAGTCTAATATCCTTTTTAAAGTTAAAACATATCGAGTTAAGATTTTCTCGAAAAATATTTCCACAAAAAAGTTCGAGATAGTAAATAAAAGAAGTCTTTCGAGAAGTATCACGAATCATATTTTGAAAAAATATATTTGAGAAAATGTTTCCCAAAAATTCTCTTTGAGAAAATATTTGCTAAGTTATCTTTTTGAGAAAAATATTGCTCGAGACTTTTTCGATAAAGTGATGTGCGAAACATATTTTCGCGAAAGGGATTTTAAGAACAAATCACAAAATCCTTTCGAGAAGTCATCTCGAAATCTTTATTTTAAATCAAAGAGATATATTCAAAAAGATATTGCTCGAAATCTTTTATCGAGAAAACATTGCTCGAAATCTTCTTCGAGAAAGCATTGCTCGAAATCTTCTTCAAGCATTACTTGAAATCTTCTTCGAGAAAGCATTACTTGAAATCTTCTCCGAGAAAGCATTGCTCGAAATAGCATTGCTCAAGGTTTCTCCTAAAAAGTGTTTTTGAGACTTATTTTTGAAAAAGCATTGCTAGAAACCTTTCTAAGACAAATCATAAAAGTCTATCGAGAAGTCGTCACGGGACATCTTTTGAGAAACTTATAAAAGCTTTTTAGTAAATATTACTCGAAACCTTTTTTCTCGAAATAATGTACAAAAGACTTTTGAGAAAGCAGTGTTCGAAATAATTGATGTGAAGAACTTCCTGAGACAAAGTTCTTGAAAGCTTTATAAAAAGAGAATCTCAAAAGGATGACTTAGTCAAAAATTCATAAGTATAAGAAAAACTCTTTGAATAAAAGAGTTAAGTAAGCATTTCGAGCAACAAAGTTAGCATGTTTTGTACTTGTCAAGATCAAAAGTGTCTTTTGTAACTGCAAATCACGTATCAAAATCAGAAGTATATTTTGTAACCGTCGAAGACGTGTTAAGATCGAAGACTACTTTGGTAATCGTTGAAGACATGTCAAGATCAAAAGACCACTTTTTATAACTGTTGAAGACGTGTCAAGATCAAAGACCTCTTTTGTAACCGTCGAGGACATGTCAAGAACAAAGACCATTTATGTAACCGTCGAAGACGTGTTAAGACCTTTTTTGTGACCGTTAGGAACGTGTCAAGATCGAGAAGCCTTTCTTCACAACCGTCAAAGACGTGTCGCAATCCTACGAATCAACGGTTGTGGTGTTTAGCCTATAAATAGAACCCAATCCGTTTGGAAAAAGAAAACGAATGAGACAAAAGGAGAACAAGAGAAGATTGTGAGGAGACTAGGAGACTGAGAGATCTGTCTGAGCATGAGAGACTAAAGAGACTGGAGGGTGAGAGTATGAGAGACGAGGATGAGTTTTGACTAGACTTGGACGAGAGACTTTTTCTTTTTCTTTTTGTACTATCTTTATACTTAGAAGACGTGAGACTTGAGTCCACAAACAGTCTACAAGTCTGAACTGCGAGACAAATGATCGTGTAAAGATCCAAGTGTAAGCTTCCTTTGAAGTATTATCTAAAGTTCAGTTTTACAATTCTGCAATTTGTTTTTGCTTTTCTCATTCAAGTCTGTTATTACTTTTACGCGCTTCATATTATCGCATCCTTTAGTTATCTTCTATTCGTGTTTTACAGAATTTGAAGTTTTCGAGCTCCTTTACGAAGCATTCTTCTTTTAGAAAATTTAAAAGTTGTTGAACTCTAAATACTTTTTCGTGAACCATTGTGTGAAAGATATCTAGTTTTTAAGTCATTATATTCACAACTTCGTAAAATTACAACTTTAAGAACCTGCGAGGAAGTCGTTTCCCTTCCCAGATTACTTTCCGGAAACTTGGTTTATGTATGTATAAATGCAACATACTTTTTGATCAAAAAAACAAAAAATAAGCATAAAGACATACACAACTATAATGCCATTTTTGTAGTTAAATCATCAGTAAATCCATTCACACATGCACATATATATGTAACCACATAATTAATGGTCAATTTCATCAATCTCATCATTTCCTTTAACTATTACACAAGCATAAGATTCACCCCTCGTTCCTTGGTAATTCCCCGTTTAGTTGGTGCTCACCTCCGTGGTATCAGTGATATCCCTGTCATTGGTTACTAAAATGATAAGAGAAAGGGTGAGCGCTGAAATATAACTAATTAACATAGAAATTAACATGTAACTAAAAAAGGCATAAATCTTAGTTTATTAACACCAGAACACATACGTTATAGCAGCCACTTAATACATATTGTTCCCCCAAGATCAAGAGGGGCCCACAAGTCCCCCTGATTCCCTTTATCTTAGCAAAAGGTGGAATCTTATTAGTTTTTGTAACATCCCAGATGTTTTGATAATAGAAAATAAATTGGAAATGAGTAAATTATTATTTGGCTTATAATGAAAATGGTATATGAAATGTTAAGTGGGGAAAAACAGTTTTAAATGAAATTTTAAGGAAAATGGCATCAGGACCCTGACGCGTAGCGTGGATGGGACGCGTAGCGTCAGGTGTGATTTAGTGAGCTGACGCGTAGCGCCATGCTGACGCGTAGCGCCATGCTGACGCGTAGCGCCAGCGTCGCGATCTGTTTTATAACAGGGTCACACAGAACAGAACCTGTAAACCCTTTCTTTCATTTTTCTCTCTTCTCTGAGGCGATTTGGCTAGGGTTTTGAGGGAAACTTGGATTCTTGGTGGTTTTAAGCAATTTGGAACCAAGGTAAGGCATCTAGGGCCTCTAATCTTTAGTTTCTTCTCCTTCCCTTCATGGAATCCGAGTTTGCATGTGATGATTGGGGTTTTGATTCTGAGTTTTAGTGGCTTGTGAAGCTTGGGTAATGAGTTTGGAAGTATAAGGAAGGTAACGTACTAACTAATTTGATGTTTCGGTGACCGTAGGTGCCGGAACGAGTGTGAGGCAAGCGATTGACAAAGAGGACGTCGGAAGCGAAAGAGGAACAGTGAATCCAGCGGCTGTAGGACGCTATCCACCCCTTGAGCAAACTGTCGGAGCTCGGGATAGAGGTAAGGGGGGTGTTCGGGTCATAAATAATTAGAATTGATAAGAAAACAGATTTTGGGAAGTTTAAGAATTTAATAAGAGTTGTCATAAATACTAAAAAGTAACTGAATATAGTAATTGTGAATATATGAGTATGTGGAATGAGATTAAATGGTTGAATATGAAAGAAATATGTTGATTGAATTGATTATATGATGAAATAAAGATTGGAATGATGGAAGTGAAATGTATGTGTAATATTTCCACTTTGAATGGTGTATGTATATTTGATTATGAATAAAAATGTGGAATTTTGAATTATTGACGATATATGCAATAGCATTGTATGGATGGGCTTGACAAGTCGGTCGCCCTGTATTGTGAGCACATGCCAGTTTCTGGTAGTTGCACATGTGATTCGTTGATGATATGCTATGATTATGAGATATGATATGTGAATATGTGGTATGGGATGGCCAACGGTATGTATACCCCTCGTTTTTGGCTCCCGAGGTCTTTGTGCCCAGTTGAGCTACCCAGTGGTCAAGTCGGACCCAGTGGTTGAGGTGGAGAGCCAAGTCGGGCTCGGTGAACCAAGTCGGGTTCACGGGATGTCAAGTCGGACTCCCAGCTGAAGGCCAGTCCTTTAGTATCCGGATACTAGGCGTCAAATTACATGAGAGTCAGTTGTGAATTATGTGAATCTTATATTGATTGATGATGGAAAATGAATTATGAAGTGAAAGTGAAATGTGAATGAATGAAAGTATGGTTTGCATAAGTTAAAGATTGATGTGTATGTGTGTAATTGTATTGACGTGGATAAGTGCAGGAAATCGAAAGAGATTATGTAATAACAAAGAGTAGTAGGTATTGTTAAGTTTAATACTTCGTTCTATATTAATTATGATATTCCAAACACTCACCCTTGCTGTTGTTTAAATTTTAGTGACCAGTGACAGGGAGGATGCTAATGCTGCGGAGATGCGCCAAGAGGAAGTTTGATGCCAAGGAATGAAGATGTATATAATGAATGTAATAGTTTGAGTGTATGTGTTTAAGTGTGTAATAAGTAGTGTATTAATATGGTGTGTGGTAGATGATAAAGTATGTGTGATGAACTTGCCATGATTATGCATGTTGTGGTTTGATGACTATTTGATGAGGATGAATTATGGCACGGAGCCATTGACATGTGTGAATGTTGAATGTGATGGGCAGGTGTTGTATTGATGCATGATTGATCTGTGTGCTATGTGATTGATGTTAGGACGATGATTAGATTGATTTAGATAAGTTATGCATATAGTTGGATATTGAGTTTAAGGAACTGGATAGGTGAAATTAAGAGTTGGTGGGTGTAAGAAACCCCAGAATGCATCAATAGGTTTTCCATGACATTTAGGATTTGAATGCATTGGCTTTTGGTCCATTGGAATCCATTTAGGATGTTTGGTGTAAGGGTTTTGCACCTAATTGGGTTAAAATGCATTTCACGTATAACTTGCGCGTATGTTGGAATTTTGACGAACGGATAGCGCCAACAGTTCCGAAATGGGGAAAACAGGTGGCCTGTGAAGTTTCGTGGCAATCGGATCTAAAACAGGCCAATTGGATAGGTTAGAAGTTAGTAAAATGGTTTAAAGGTGTAACAGCATCAGGTGCTGTCTCTGTCATGCCCACGCTACGCGTGAGGCTGGCGCGTAGCGTGAGGTGCGTAGCAGAGAGCTGACGCTACGCGTGGGAATGGCGCGCAGCGTCAGGCCCCTGTTTCATATTTTTGAGTCTTTTCTAAATCAAGGATACTCTAAGGTTTTGTTACACTATATAATTATTACTTTGAGTATGTTTAGTGAAAATGAATATTATTTTGAAATGAGAAATAATTAAATTTTATTAAATGCGAAAAAAATTATTGTGAAAATTAATTAAATGGATATAAATAAAGGTAAATTGACGTAGGACGTAACAGGTGGTATCAGAGCGGTTCTTTCTAGAGCCGGGAAAATGGGCAGAGTTAGGGGATTGTTTGAGTCCTATATCAGGCTGTGTTGCATTTATTGCATTATGCTTGTGATTGTTTATATATTAACAGGTTGACTTGGCATCATTCTCTTGGCACTCCGGGCAGCGTCTTGTTATGTGTTTATACATGAGGTAATTTTTGTACTCCCTGGTCAATTATTGGTTATTAATGGTGATGTGTTTTGGGATATTGTAGAACTAAAATATGACGGAAGGAAGTAGTTCTGTTGGTGGTGATGATTTCTTTGAGAGGTTCTCTCAAATGATGGGAAGGACTGATTCTGGTCCCACCCTTGATAAATTTTTGAAGAGGAATCCACCTATTTACAAAGGAGGACATGATTATGATGGGGCGCATATATGGCTACGTGACATTGAGCAAACATTTGAATACTTTGAATGCTCTAAAGAACAGAGAGTGCAATTTGCTACCTATCAATTGAAGGATGAGGCTCGAGTATGGTGGTCAAGGACTAGAATTCAGATGAATGCGGCGAATGAACCATTAATGTGGATGAATTTCAAGAGGAGATTTCTTGCTAAATACTTTCCAGATAATTATAAAATCCGTAAGGAGATGGAATTCCTAAAACTTGAGCAAGGCAGGATGTCAGTGGCTGAATACACGTCACAGTTTGATGAACTATGTGATTTCTATCATCCTTTTTCTCTTGAAGGAACTGAAGGTAGTAAGTGTGCAAAGTATGAATCCGGGTTAAGAATTGAACTTCGAAGTGTCATTGTTCCTATGGAAATTCGTGACTATCCTACTCTGGTAAATAAAGCCAGACTTGCTGAGGAAGTGCAGTTACAGAGAGTGTCTCAGTCAAGGGACAAGAGACCATTGAAGGCTAAAGGATTCAGTTTTAAAAAGATGGGTCAGTTTTTCCATGGTGGCAAGTCTTCTGCCACATCTTCTTCTTCTTCTGGACGTGGATCTACTGGTCGTTCTGGTGGCCGTGCTTGTTATAATTGTGGTCAGGAAGGTCATTTCTCTAGACATTGTCCTATAAATCAAACTGTTTGTTTCCAGTGTGGACAACCTGGACACCTTAGGCCCGACTGTCCACAGAAGCAGCAGCAGGGAGGACGTGGTAATCGGGCGAGTGCTTCTATGGTCCGTGGTGGGAATTTTCAGCGTGGAGGCCGAGGCGGCGGTAGCCGTGGAGGCCAACACCATAGGCGATCTGATGCTCAGTCCAGTGGTACTCAGAATGTTATGGCTGGACGTGTGTTTGCTTTTGATGCTTCTGAAGTCTCAAGAAATGATAATTTAGTACAGGGTAAGTGTCTTATTCATGACTATCTTGTAAATGTCATTTATGACTCTGGTGCAACCCACTCTTTTATTTCTGAGAGTTGTGTTCGGCGGCTTGGTTTGCCGGTGGTATTAATGAAGGATGCTCTTAATGTCTCCACTCCTACTGGTTCTACATTTCGAGCGACTACTATGTGTGAGGGATTACCTATGCAAGTAGAGGACCGATCTTTCCTGGTGAATTTAATATGTATGCCATTGAAGAATTTAGAAGTTATTCTGGGTCTTGACTGGTTGTCTATTAACCATGTTATGGTGGACTGTTACCGCAAGACTATAATTTTCTCTCAGGAATTGGACACTAAAAATGTGGTGAGTGATGTTTCTGTAATTTATGTTATTCTGTTAACTTCAGAAGGGCGGTATAATCTTAAACTTGCAGATATTCCAGTGGTGTGTGATTTTCCTGATGTATTCCCGGAAGACATTCCGGAATTGCCTCCAAACAGGGAGATTGATTTTGCTATTGATTTAGTTCCTGGGGCAGAACCTGTGTCCCGTACACCTTATAGAATGTCTTCAGTGGAGTTGGCTGAAGTAAAGAAACAAGTAAATGAGTTACTAAGCAAGGGGTTTATCCGACCGAGTGCTTCACCTTGGGGCGCTCCGGTGTTGTTGGTGAAAAAGAAGGATGGCAGTATGAGAATGTGTATTGACTATCGACAATTGAATAAATTGACGGTTAAGAACAAATATCCTTTACCACGAATTGATGATTTGTTGGATCAGTTGCGAGGTGCTGTGGTGTTTTCTAAGATCGATTTGAGATCTGGATATCATCAGATTAGAGTGAAGTCGGAAGATATTCTGAAAACGGCGTTCCGAACTCGATATGGACATTTTGAATATGTTGTAATGCCTTTCGGAGTAACCAATGCTCCAGCTATCTTTATGGATTATATGAATCGGATTTTCCAACCTTACTTAGATCAATTTGTCGTGGTGTTTATTGATGACATTTTAGTATATTCAAATTCTGTAGAAGAGCATGCACAACATCTTCAAATCGTTTTACAAGTGCTACGTGAAAAGAAGTTGTATGCTAAATTGTCGAAGTGTGATTTCTGGGAAGCAAGTGTAAAATTTTTGGGGCATGTAATCTCTTGTGATGGTGTGTCTGTTGATCCATCCAAGATTGAAGCAGTTATGGCTTGGGAAAGGCCTAAATCAGTGACTGAAATTAGGAGTTTTCTTGGATTAGCTGGCTATTATCGCCGTTTTATTGAAGGATTTTCTCGTATTGCACTACCTTTGACTCGATTGACAAGAAAGGAGAATCCCTTTGTGTGGACAGAAAAATGTGAATTGAGTTTTCAAACACTGAAGCGGTGTTTGACTACTGCACCTGTGCTTGCATTACCAGATGTAATGAAAGAATTTGTGGTATACTGTGATGCATCTAAGTTTGGTTTAGACTGTGTACTGATGCAAGATGACAGGGTAATTGCTTATGCTTCTAGGCAATTAAGGCAGCATGAACAGAATTATCCCACTCATGATTTGGAACTCGCTGCTGTGGTATTTGCATTGAAGATTTGGCGACATTACTTGTATGGATCTCGTTTTGTGGTATTCAGTGACCACAAGAGTTTGAAGTATCTGTTTGATCAGAAGGAATTAAACATGAGGCAAAGGAGATGGGTGGAATACCTTAAGGATTATGATTTTGATTTGAAATACCATCCTGGTAAGGCGAATGTTGTGGCTGATGCCTTAAGTAGAAAAGTATTACATGCAGCTTTCTTGATGGGCAAGGAACAAGAATTGTTAGAAGACTTTCGTGATATGAATATTGGGGTTGCCATTCAAGCCCCAGATCAGATGGTAATTGGAATGCTAAAAATCTCCAATGAATTCTTAGAATCCTTAGCCGTGGCTCAGGAGGAAGATGAAGAGTTGCTGGAGTTGCTTGACACTCAAGCAAGAGGCAAAGATATGGGATTAACTAAAGGTAAGGATGGAATTTGGCGGTTTAAGAACCGTGTAGTGGTACCCACAGAGGGCGATTTCAGACAAGCTGTATTAGATGAAGCGCATAAAAGTTCTTTAAGTATCCATCCTGGTATCACTAAAATGTATCATGATTTAAAGAAAGAATTCTGGTGGCCGGGAATGAAGAAAGCAATAATTGAATATGTAAGATCTTGTGTGATATGTCAGAAGTGTAAGGTCGAACATCAGAGACCCCCAGGTTTACTTCAACCCCCGGAGATTCCAATATGGAAATGGGAAAGCATTACTATGGATTTTGTATCCGGGTTACCTCGTACTCGTTCTGGTTGTGATGCAATATGGGTAATTGTGGACAGGTTGACCAAGAGTGCTCACTTCTTGGCTATGAATATGAAATGGTCATTGGACCGGTTGGCTAGACTGTACATTACGGAGATGGTAAGGTTGCATGGTGTACCTGTGAGTATTATTTCGGATCGTGATCCTCGGTTTACTTCCAGATTCTGGGGGAGTTTACAGCAGGAATTGGGTACTGAACTGAGGTTGAGTTCAGCTTATCATCCTCAGACAGATGGCCAGTCTGAGCGTATAATCCAGACCTTGGAAGATATGCTTAGGGCTTGTGTACTAGAGCAAGGTGGCTCATGGGAGAGATACCTGCCATTGGTGGAATTTGCTTATAATAATAGCTATCATAGTAGCATTGGGATGGCTCCTTATGAAGCTTTATATGGAAGACGGTGTCGTACGCCTTTATGTTGGAATGAAGATAGGGATGCAATCCATTTGGGACCCGAATTAATTCAGGAAATGAATGATCAGGTAATAATGATTCGTGAAAAGATGAAAATTGCACAAGACCGTCAGAAGAGTTACTATGACAATCGTCATAGGCCACTTGAATTTCAGGTGGGAGATTGGGTATTCCTGAAGGTGTCACCTACTAAAGGTGTAGGCCGTGTGATGAAGAGTCAGAAACTTAATCCAAAGTATATTGGACCCTACCAAATATTGGAACGAATTGGTGAAGTAGCATACAGATTGAATCTTCCCCGTGCATTGACAAACATTCACGATGTATTTCATGTTTCACAATTAAGAAAATATGTTCCCTGTGATTCAATGATTGTACCTGAAGATTCCATTGAGTTGAAAGAAGATTTGACTGTGGAGATCGCACCTATTTGTATTGAAAGTTATCAAACTAAACGATTGAGAAACAAAGAAGTACCCTTGGTAAAAGTGAAGTGGCAAAATATAAATGGAGTGACGTATACATGGGAATTGGAATCTGATATGAGGCGGTTGTATCCAAATCTTTTCCAATAAGGTACGTTGATTTCGGGGACGAAATCTCTTTTTAGGGGGAGTGGATGTAACATCCCAGATGTTTTGATAATAGAAAATAAATTGGAAATGAGTAAATTATTATTTGGCTTATAATGAAAATGGTATATGAAATGTTAAGTGGGGAAAAACAGTTTTAAATGAAATTTTAAGGAAAATGGCATCAGGACCCTGACGCGTAGCGTGGATGGGACGCGTAGCGTCAGGTGTGATTTAGTGAGCTGACGCGTAGCGCCATGCTGACGCGTAGCGCCATGCTGACGCGTAGCGCCAGCGTCGCGATCTGTTTTATAACAGGGTCACACAGAACAGAACCTGTAAACCCTTTCTTTCATTTTTCTCTCTTCTCTGAGGCGATTTGGCTAGGGTTTTGAGGGAAACTTGGATTCTTGGTGGTTTTAAGCAATTTGGAACCAAGGTAAGGCATCTAGGGCCTCTAATCTTTAGTTTCTTCTCCTTCCCTTCATGGAATCCGAGTTTGCATGTGATGATTGGGGTTTTGATTCTGAGTTTTAGTGGCTTGTGAAGCTTGGGTAATGAGTTTGGAAGTATAAGGAAGGTAACGTACTAACTAATTTGATGTTTCGGTGACCGTAGGTGCCGGAACGAGTGTGAGGCAAGCGATTGACAAAGAGGACGTCGGAAGCGAAAGAGGAACAGTGAATCCAGCGGCTGTAGGACGCTATCCACCCCTTGAGCAAACTGTCGGAGCTCGGGATAGAGGTAAGGGGGGTGTTCGGGTCATAAATAATTAGAATTGATAAGAAAACAGATTTTGGGAAGTTTAAGAATTTAATAAGAGTTGTCATAAATACTAAAAAGTAACTGAATATAGTAATTGTGAATATATGAGTATGTGGAATGAGATTAAATGGTTGAATATGAAAGAAATATGTTGATTGAATTGATTATATGATGAAATAAAGATTGGAATGATGGAAGTGAAATGTATGTGTAATATTTCCACTTTGAATGGTGTATGTATATTTGATTATGAATAAAAATGTGGAATTTTGAATTATTGACGATATATGCAATAGCATTGTATGGATGGGCTTGACAAGTCGGTCGCCCTGTATTGTGAGCACATGCCAGTTTCTGGTAGTTGCACATGTGATTCGTTGATGATATGCTATGATTATGAGATATGATATGTGAATATGTGGTATGGGATGGCCAACGGTATGTATACCCCTCGTTTTTGGCTCCCGAGGTCTTTGTGCCCAGTTGAGCTACCCAGTGGTCAAGTCGGACCCAGTGGTTGAGGTGGAGAGCCAAGTCGGGCTCGGTGAACCAAGTCGGGTTCACGGGATGTCAAGTCGGACTCCCAGCTGAAGGCCAGTCCTTTAGTATCCGGATACTAGGCGTCAAATTACATGAGAGTCAGTTGTGAATTATGTGAATCTTATATTGATTGATGATGGAAAATGAATTATGAAGTGAAAGTGAAATGTGAATGAATGAAAGTATGGTTTGCATAAGTTAAAGATTGATGTGTATGTGTGTAATTGTATTGACGTGGATAAGTGCAGGAAATCGAAAGAGATTATGTAATAACAAAGAGTAGTAGGTATTGTTAAGTTTAATACTTCGTTCTATATTAATTATGATATTCCAAACACTCACCCTTGCTGTTGTTTAAATTTTAGTGACCAGTGACAGGGAGGATGCTAATGCTGCGGAGATGCGCCAAGAGGAAGTTTGATGCCAAGGAATGAAGATGTATATAATGAATGTAATAGTTTGAGTGTATGTGTTTAAGTGTGTAATAAGTAGTGTATTAATATGGTGTGTGGTAGATGATAAAGTATGTGTGATGAACTTGCCATGATTATGCATGTTGTGGTTTGATGACTATTTGATGAGGATGAATTATGGCACGGAGCCATTGACATGTGTGAATGTTGAATGTGATGGGCAGGTGTTGTATTGATGCATGATTGATCTGTGTGCTATGTGATTGATGTTAGGACGATGATTAGATTGATTTAGATAAGTTATGCATATAGTTGGATATTGAGTTTAAGGAACTGGATAGGTGAAATTAAGAGTTGGTGGGTGTAAGAAACCCCAGAATGCATCAATAGGTTTTCCATGACATTTAGGATTTGAATGCATTGGCTTTTGGTCCATTGGAATCCATTTAGGATGTTTGGTGTAAGGGTTTTGCACCTAATTGGGTTAAAATGCATTTCACGTATAACTTGCGCGTATGTTGGAATTTTGACGAACGGATAGCGCCAACAGTTCCGAAATGGGGAAAACAGGTGGCCTGTGAAGTTTCGTGGCAATCGGATCTAAAACAGGCCAATTGGATAGGTTAGAAGTTAGTAAAATGGTTTAAAGGTGTAACAGCATCAGGTGCTGTCTCTGTCATGCCCACGCTACGCGTGAGGCTGGCGCGTAGCGTGAGGTGCGTAGCAGAGAGCTGACGCTACGCGTGGGAATGGCGCGCAGCGTCAGGCCCCTGTTTCATATTTTTGAGTCTTTTCTAAATCAAGGATACTCTAAGGTTTTGTTACACTATATAATTATTACTTTGAGTATGTTTAGTGAAAATGAATATTATTTTGAAATGAGAAATAATTAAATTTTATTAAATGCGAAAAAAATTTATTGTGAAAATTAATTAAATGGATATAAATAAAGGTAAATTGACGTAGGACGTAACAGTTTTAGCCTAATGGGCCTGGGCCTTCTTTGTTCTGGCCTAGGTATAAATGTATCTCTTGTGCGCATGTTGTAAGTCAAGTGAGACATAATTGAGGAATAATTAGACCTGATCCCAAGGGAAATTCTCTAGGGTTTCATGCTTTTCATACTCTTTTGTGTAAACATTTTGGCACCCACTGTGGCACAGTTTCAAACCCTGGCCCTAAAAGCACAGCAACAATGGTGAACACGCGTAACACCCACAGGGAGGAGGATGCCGGACGACGACAGGAACTCAGTAACAACGATCAGGTTCAGCAACTTAAGAGCATGGTGGAAGCCCTGCAGCACACGGTGGCAAACTTGCAGCAAGAGAATATGGAACTCCGAGGGCGGTGGGGTGTAAAGCGAGAAGCCTCTAACCATAACGACACCCGATCTTCCCGGCACAAGACCAATGGCCACATCTCCCAGCAGATGCAAGAGACAACCAGATACGAGCCAGAGATCCCCTTCGCTGCCCACCCCTTTACTAAACAAATCATGGATGCTCTGACCCCCTTAAGTTACAAGCCTCTATCCATGGAAAAGTATGATAGCAGAGGGGGCCCCGAAGAGCACCTCACCAAGTTTACAACTACCATGTTGATCACCAGGGCTTCGGACTCCCTTTTCTACAGGACTTTTCCCACAACTCTGACTAAATCAACGCTCTGATGGTTCTCTCACCTTCCCTAGAGGAGCATCACCAATTTTACAGATCTCACTAAAAAGTTCCTCAGCCAATTCGTCGCCAGTCGAGCAGTACAGCAAACCTCGCACAGCCTGGTGAACCTGCACGAACTCCCGAGTGAGACGTTGAAGCAATACATGGTTAAATTTTTGAACAGGCCATCTAGATTTGAGACCTCAGCTTCGTACAAATTTGTCTCCTTTCCAGTAAATTTTTTGACTCCCTGGCTAAAAAACCACCTCTAGATATGAAGGATTTCTGCACAAGGGCCTCTTGATACATCGGTACGGAGGAGCGAGAAGCGGATCAGATATATCAAGTGAGTCTCCCGGATTGAGCCAACCAGCGACCTGATCAATGAAAAAGGAGTCCTAAGCAAAACCGAGACAAGCCCATTGATGCTTATGATGCTCCCAGGTACATTAATTTTACGCCGTTGAACAACCGTCATGACCGGATCATGCACGAGGTTTACAACACTGGCCTCCTCACGCTTCCCCCTCGAAGAGGGACTAAAGGGGTCTGACAAATCTAAATTTTGTGAGTTCCACCAGGCACACGGGAACGGAATTGAAGAGTGGCGTTCCCTTTGAAACCAGATAGAGCATTTAATTCGCCAGGGACACCTAGCGAGCTTCGTCGCTCGAAAGGACGACAGACCAAAGGAGGGAAACTAGAAAAGAGAAAGGAAGCGCCTCGACAAGGTTGAGCTCTAGACTCGGAACCGCTCACGAGCTCCCTGTTCTCCGTTCCCGAGGCCCCAGAGCGGTAGAGAAGATGGAAGGAGGGTCATACACACTATTTCAGGCAGATTCCCAAGCACTCAAACACGCCAGCCACACCAATCAGGACAGGTAAACTTATTGCAGGAAGACTCAGACTCAGTGACTATTACTTTTGATAGGTCGGACTTCCCTGTAGGCGGTCTCAATAGAGATGAGCCGATGGTGGTCACCATGGGAGTTGAAGACTTTGTGGTAGAACGGGTACTTGTGGACCAGGGAAGTTCAACAGATATTCTGCACTAAAAAGTGTATCGGAAAATGGGCTTTCCCACCCGCTGGTTGAAAAGGTATGATGAGACTTTACTTAGTTTTTCTAGTGATTCTGTGCAGGTTTTAGGTTTCATCTGTAACACCCTCGGTTAGATAAGACAAATCCTTCTGTAGGTTTATCCTATTTAACTGAGAGTGTTAACAGTTTTTAGAAAAAATGAATATTTTTTTTTATAAAGAGATGGCATATCAGTGGAAGCAACATTATATAGATCACATAGTCATTCACAAACTGCAAGTAATTGTACTCTTAACAGAATGAGGCACGCAGGCACCCTTTTAATATTATACAGTCATCCGTCAATATTCAGCTACTTATATTCTATTTAAGGAGCGCTCTCATTTGGTTCAGCATATTGCTGTTCTTCATATTCAGGTTCTTGATTTCCTAATTCCTCTGAAAATTGTCAACAGTAAGGGTGAGTATAACCCAAGACCCTGATTGGTTAATCCGGTGCGGACATAATCCAGTTAACATACAATATCACATAAATCATACATTTAGCATATTCACATTTATAACAATCAAGCATGTTGTCATCACATAAATCGTACATTTAGCTTATTCACAATTATAACAATCAAGCATGTTGTCATCACATAAATCGTACATTTAGCTTATTCACAATTATAACAATCAAGCATATTGTCATGAAATGCATGAGTCAAATTTATTATGATTTATCTTTGATTAAGTCTCATGATGCATGTGGGCCCAATAAATCGTTTCATCTTCTTCACATTCTTTGGAATATCACCATTCCAATCATCTAGAGCGATCAGGGTCCGCCCAAGTTCCATATGGTACAAATGAACTCATTGGTTCTCATCATTGATTTAAATATTTTTGGAACTTGGATCCCTACGATCATAGCCACACCCCGTCATTTAGTCGAAGTACACTAGAATTGCCTCGTCTCACCCGGCTATCAGGCGCGACTCTGATGCCATTGGGTTGCCGTTCCAGTTGTACTCCCAAGATTCTTCTACTGAGATCGAACGTGAGTGATCTTCACTGTACCAAGTGTATGCTCTAGAGGTTTTTCTTCTTCAAAATATTTTCATGATGCGAAATGCATTTATCTTATCAATTGATTCCTTAAGTATCTTATGTATTTCCAGTCTCATCATATCATTCTCAAGTTCTTTGAATTCCATCAATTATTTAAACCTTGTAAGATATTCGTTTATTATTTTAGAAATATATCTATTATATCTTGGTTAAAATTATATTTTCCATAAAGCGTAAAATAATATATTCTATTCTTTATGTAATTACGCATAATTAAGGCGTTAACAATGTTTAATAATAATAAAACTATTAATAATAACAATAATATTAGAATTGATAATAAATAATAATAATAATAGCATAAGAATGATAATTATAACTTCCCAATAACTTAAAAAGTATTAAAGAATAGTTTCTAAATGAAATTTCAAGTGAAAAACACTAAAACAGAGTTTTCCGAGTGAAACAGGGGTAAATCCGAGTGAAATAAGTATGATTCCGAGTGGAATCATACTGAGAAGGGTTTTCCAAACGATCTGGCTAAAAATCCAAGTGAAATTACACTGGAAAGTTGTTTTCCGACTGAAACAGGTTCGGTTCCGAGTGAAAAGGAGTTTTCCGCATGAATTAACTATGAATCCGAGTGAAATAATTCTGAGCAGAGTTTTCTAAATGGAATCACTATGTTTTCCGAGTGAAACAGAATTTGAAAAGGATTTTCTTAATGAAGTAACTTAAATTCTGATTGAAATAAATTTTTGAGTGAATTAAAACATGAATCCGTGTGAAGTCAGTAGGAAAATAGTTCCCTGAGTAGCATTGTTTGCAAATCCGAGTGAAATAATTCCTGATTCCGAGTGGAATCAGGTTGATACAAGTTTTCTGAGTGAAATTAACTACTTATTCTGAGTGAAATTAAATTAAAAGGAGTTCTCCGAGTGAAAATAACTGTTTGCTGAGTAAAATAAATTATTTTCCGAGTAAAATCACTGAATGGGTTTTCTGAGTGAAAATAAAATGATTTCTGAGTGAAATAAGATGTGTCCTGAGTGAATTTCAAACTGAGATGTTTTCTGAGTGACATATATCATGGTGGGGGTTTTTCTGAATTATTTAAACTACGATTCTGAGTGAAAATATCTGTTTTCCAAGTGCAATAAAAATGTTTACCGAGTGAAGGATTGTTCTATCAGAATGGAATACATTTAGTTAAGGTGGAATCCGATTGTATTCAAGCAAAACCGAGTGGATATATAGATATAAAACCAGTCGGATTATTTGAAACAGAGCTGGTTATTATTAATTTCATCTTCCATTCATAATTCATTACTGGAAAATCACATAGGTACCCACGATTCTTAGTGTTTTCAGTCCAATACAGTTCATATCTCTTTACCAATCATTACTGATAATATGCACTTGGTAACATATATATATATATATATATATATATATACAAATAATAACAATTTAAGCATTTAATTCACACAAACTGAATCTGTCTTGGAAAGGTGAGGAACAAGTTCCTTAACTCTTTCCTTCACTCGGTTTTCCCACAGAGCACCCAAGAATATACCCCCTTACCTTTATGAAGCTACTGGAGGAGAAGAAAAGGCTCCCTTTCACTGTCCAGCACGAATTCCGAGTGAAACAGAAAAGAAAAGAAAGAGAAAGTAACTTGTAGGAAGAAGAATGATGGAGGTGTGTTTCGTATGTGTGTTCTGAGAACCCTTGAGCTGGTTTAAATAGGGAGAGAGTGAGTGGAAAAACAAGTGGGGGACAACTTTTCTGAGTGGTTGTTAGTGGAGTGATAATGGAAGGGTCAGTGGAGATTAAATAAGGTGGAATGCTGAGTCAGTGTCCATTTTTGGCCATCCACTATCTATAATGCGCATTATTGAATTAAATAATCATCAAAGACAAAATTGAAGTCAATACGCACTTCTGATACTGAATACCGAGTGAAATTACCACTCGGTTAACCACTATACTGACTGAAATTCTCACTTCCGAGTCAACAATGCAAGGCTCGCTTGAGCGTGGCTTGCTCGCTTGAGCGAAGTATGCATCAGGGTCCTTCTCGCTCAAGCGGAATCCGACTCGCTTGAGCGAGTCAGCCAATCCTCACTCGGCATTCCCATGAAACCGACTCATTTTTTCCATCATTCACTTGGTAATTCACCCCCACACCGACTCCTAATTTGCTTGGCCTTTCACTCGGTATTATATCCCAAATCCGAGTCATTTCTGATGGTTCTTACTCAGTTAAATTATTCCAAGCCTAGTCACTCGGTAATGTACTTTAAAAACCGACTCCCTTTCATTTCTTTCCTATCATTCTTCTACTCGAAATTTTCATTCCAAATCCGAATCTCTACATACACTGTTCCACTCGGTAAAACTCATCCACTTAACTTCAACACAATTGGGAATGTACTTCACATTCATCACTCGGCATAGACTTACATTTCTCAGTCGGAGAATACACTTTCCTTCCCTTGGAAGTTTACTTCCACTCACACGTAAGATCCACTCAGAAATAAGGGTTTTCTCACTTGGTTTCTGTCACTCGGCTAAATGTTTTAACTGACTTGCCTTGCTCGGTTTGCTACTTGCTCTAATATTCAAAACTGATACTCAGAGTTCCACATGGCAGAGTTTACTCATCTCTCACTCGGAAGTGTTTCTTCTAGAACCCGACTCTCTCCTAATTAGTCAATCACTCGGAATTATTCAAACTCTAATCACTTAGAATATATTCAAATAACAATTCATATCTTAGAAAGGAATCAATCGGATTTACCACTCAGGAATACCCAAACTTTACTCACTCGGTTTACTCATATTTCTCTCTCGGTTTTAACCAAATTCTTCAACTACAATTCCAATCAGAGCCTATTAAGGCCCTCACTTCTCGGAAAAGACTTACACATACAAGTCTCACTCGGAATTGGTCCAATAGAGTATATCTCACTCGGAAGAGGAGTCATACTCATAGACTCACTCGGAAATAGCCCTGCTTACTGTAATTCACTCGGAATGGGCTTCCTCTTACCATTTTCCACTCGGTATTTATTCACTTAACATTATTCATTCATCACCACTCATATTCAAGCCAAGTAATGCCTTAACCATACAATATATATATATAACCACTCGGAATCCTTAACTTAATCACTATTTCATCCATCAATACTTCCCAAATAATTTTGACAACACATTTCAGTCGGTAGGAAGCATCAAATCAACATAAAACACTTACATGTATTCATTCACTCGGTTTATATATATATATATATATATATATATATCATACACTTAGAATATATTTCCAATTCAAACCATTATAACAACTCTTCCCTCAGAAGAGGTTCACTCGGATTTTACCTTTCAGGAGCATTTAAGTCCTTCCCCACTCATTTTTCACTCGGATACTCATCTCTTAGGTACAAATACACTATCCTTCCTCAAAATGTGTTTCGATCGGAATCCTTTAAGGTCTTTATCACTCGGAAAAAGAGTCATAAACATAGCCTCACCCAATAATGGCTCTAAACCTTATATATTCTACTCGGATTGGGCTCTCATTTCTATATTCCACTCGGAATTCCATATTTCAGAGAGGTTTTGCTCGGAAATGGAAGTACTTAGCAAGGTTTGACTCAGAAACAAAGAATCAAGGGTGTTTTGACTCGGAATTTTCACCTAGAAGTGGTTTTCTTGAACACGCTTCACTCCAAATGTCTCCGAGGCCAAAATTCCACTCGATAGTATCCCTTTCAGTCATGTTTTACTCGGTCAACATAACTTTACACTCGGAATTTCATCCTTCACTCGGAATTTCATTCTTTCACTCGGATCAGAGCCTTTTTCACTCAGAATTTGAATAATTTCTCTAATGGTCCATATAAATTCCATAATTACACACAAAAAATGAATTTCTTATGATATTACAGTCCATCTACAGGGTATTCATTTACTTATTACCACCTACAGACCTTCTAAACTTCAAATTTTACTAAATAGGACTGCTACTAAAAATGGGGATGTTACATCATCGACCTGAGGACTACTTTCAGAACTGGAAGAGACAGTCAAGCAATCATGGTTAAGTTTTTGGTCGTCGATTTTCCCAGCTCCTACAATGCGTTGCTGGGACGACCATCCCTTAATGCCTTGGGCACTGTAATCTCCACAATGCACCTAACCATGAAGTTCCCACTTGGGGACAGGAGAGTAGGAGTTGTCAGGGCAGACCCAAAAGTAGCCCCGGAATGTTACTATGAGAGCCTTTGCCCCAAAGTGACACATAATTGAGGAATAATAGACCTAATCCCTAAGGAAATTCTCTAGGGTTTCGTGCTTTCTATACTCTTTTGTGTGAACACATATAAATCACTGAAATACACTCAATCATCATTATCCACTTAGTGTACACATAACACAAATGTGCTAATTTTGCAATTCTATACATGTACCTCATTAGTCATCACAAGCAACTCAACATACACAATTCATTCTGCTCTTATTCAGAGTTAATTAAGACTCACTAGTATCCAGACACTAAATTGGATCGGCCGTTAGCTGGGGGTCATACTTGACACCCCGTGAACCTTACTTGGTTCACTAAGCCCTGCTTGACTCTCCACCTCAACCACTGAGTAGCTCAATAGGATCCTACTTGACCACTGGAGCTAAAAGTTGGGGGTAAATATACCGTACAACCGTCTAAATCACATAGAATCACATACATTTAATTTTAATCTCTTTCTTTTAATTAATCAATAAATTCTCTTTATCAAATTGGCACCAATGGCCATCAACACATCTCAAGCCACTACAGGGAATTTAACCTTATGCACGACCATTTAGGTCATTTATCTACCGATTGGTAGCCATTTAGGAACACACCATGTACCAATTCTCTATTCAACGCATATTATTTTTATACATCAACACATAGCCACTTAGGTATATTTAATATTCAATCAAACATTTAGCAATCACTCATGTATGACATACATAGGTGTATATGTGTGTGTGTGTGTGTGTGTATATATATATATTCAAGTTACTAAATTTTATAAACATCAAATTCATTATAACATATTCGGAAACTCACTCTGATACACAATATACAACATATTTTCACTTTTAGTACAAATAAAATCTGTAATCGCATTCACAACATTGTTAGGTCCATGGCAAGTGTACCACAATCTATTATAGTATAGAGAATGTAAGCTTAAGTGTCATTCCACTAGGGTTGTTGTTATCTAAAACTTATAGTTTATAACTGAATAAGCCTATATACAACGAAGTAAAGCAATTTCATGATTGAAGGAAACTAAAATGCTTGATATACTGGACTTAAATATAAAAATAATAAAAATGAGTGTTGTGGAAAATCAATAGAGAAAGCTTTGATTGAATTTCATCTATCTCCCTGATTCATATCCTGAATAAATAAACATATACAACATTCAAAACTATTGAACTCGATGCAACATTCACTATTCATTTATGCAATATGTTTGGGTCATCTGCCATGTTAACAAAGTTGGTCATAATTAGTGCAGTTCTTTCTTTCTGTATTAAAAGGTCAAAAGAATGTAAATTTTGCATATATTACAGCATTTTGTCCTAGGAGTACTAACATACTATGCGCTAACATCTGCTTTTTATGATAGTGAGTATTCTTTCTCAACTTAGCATTTTCAATCTAATTGAACAAGTATTCTTTTTTAACCAAACCTCTTTAGGCTCTTACAAACTTTATAGAGAAGTATAGAAATCTTAAGTCTTTAGAAAATACCTTAGTGGTATCTAAGCTTAAAAGTTTAACTAATTGTTCAAGATGTGAAGTAAAGCTCTTAAATTATTTTATAAGAAATGAATTAGAGAATATTACATAGCTTGTAGAATGTGTAAAGAGAAGAAGTAGAATGATAAGACACTTTACATTCTTTGGTGATCTTCCTTTTATAGGCTTTCTTTGAAATAGATGTTAAGAGAGAAAGAGCCTCTTGTCAAATGATGGCTTGACATCTGTTCAGAGTTGTTAGAGTATTTTGGGAGAAATATTTGAACTCTATCAACATATGAACATCTTGGTTATTTGGATTTCCAAATTGATGCAAAGGATGGACACTCTTTTGTCTAGGAAATCCTTTAAAGCTATTATGATTGGGTAGAAAGTCTGCTTCAAGTTAAAACAGTTATAAGTTGATATGAAAGCATGAGCTTTGGCTTATGGCTTATATTTACTATCTTTAAGTACATCATCTAAGTTAAGTATAGTTATCTGAGTCTTATGAGCCTTTAAATAGCTGCTTGAGAGACTGGGTATCTAAATCTTCAGACATCTTCTTTAAGAGTCTTGGATTTATATGTAAATAAGTGTTAGACACTCTTGAAACATTAGTACATTAAATAGTGTAATATATTTTTTTATCATAATCAAAATATTTTAGGGGTTTTGAAAACCTCATGTTCTTCCAAGACTTAACATTTCTTCCACAATGTTAACCCTACCCACTCACTCCTCTACCTTAGTGTCCATCACCTATAACTCATCCTTCAACTTTTGTATCTTATCTTCTAAATTTAACCATTAGCCTTATGTTCTTTAACTTTAATTTTATTGCTCTTAGCTTGGATTTGATCACAAAAGCATTCCACCCCTAAAACAATAATTTGTCACTCTTCTTTTACAAAGTTATTATAGTCAAGCATAGTATCCTCACACCTTAGCTTTCTAAAAGGTCAAGCACCCTAATCCTCCATTTGTTTCTCCAAAATAATTGAAGAATGATCTAACAGTCCTCTATGTAGATCTCATTATGTCAAATGCGGTCAGCTGCTAATCCACATCTCATTTACCAAAAATTTGCCTAACCAAATCATGGATGACCTATTCATTTTATGCTAGGTAAAACGCCTAACCACCAATGGTAGATCCATGAAATATGCTTTAGCCAAGAACTCTTAAAATATCTCATCTCTTCTAGCATCTCGTTTAATTGAACACCCATCTTTTCCTTAACCTAAAATACAAACTACTTTATAATGGTTCATTTGCTCCACCCCTATCAATTCAACTCACAATTCACATCCACCTTATAAGGAAAATATAAATTAAGAACCAAACAATACACATCTTCAGATGATCCTCAACATAAACATTATGATTTCCTAATACTTTATTTTCAATTTTAATTACTAATGAGTCCCAAAAAGATAGGACACCACCTAAATGACCATCAGCTCTTTTAAAAGGTCATGTTCTTGCGTCTTACTCTCCTTAAGACATAACATTTATACAAATTTCTAGTTTTTTAGCACCCGCACCCAAATCTCTATAATTGTAAGAACACCACACCATAAAAATAACAACCACTCCAAACAATCCCACCACAACACAGACCTTATCACATCGTCATCTTATCTCTCTCCTTTCATTATTCTTCATCTATAGAATACTTTTTCACATATCTCGTTCTTTCCCCTTTCGTCACAGACCCAAAGACTCCGTCAAAGCCCAAATTTTTTAACTTTTGCCTCTAATGACTTATTAAGGAAACTTTTTTAACTCTTACCTTTATTAACTTGTTTTTCAGAATCGTTTTCGGACCCCTTTCGCCTACTCCTCGTACTGTGTCACCATCAGTTACATTATTTATTTCCATTTCATTTGCAATTTGTGTGTACACCAACCTCAGCATAATGTTCAACATTTACCTTTGGCGTATTCCTTTCAATTCCCAAATCTTGGCATGCTGATTTCGTGTTATTGGGCTCATAATGATTAAGCCTAGAATTTTGATTTACTGCATCTGCGTCCTCAGAAACCACACAGCCTCCCTCACAATACATTTTTCTTGATTGGCCCAATTAAAATCTAATTCACCAGCACACATGATATAGACCTTTTAACATCACTAGCCCACGTCTTATTATCTCGGGATCTCTTCTTTGAATCCATGTTATTGTTTGACACCCTGAAATGTTACTTCTTCTATCTCATTTATTCCCTTTGTTCCTTCCCGAGTCAGATGGGGCCCTACAGTACCTCCTCATCCCATTAATTTAACAGATAATAATTCTCTATTATCCCATCAGAAGCGGTTATATCTATTTCTGGATTTGGGCCTGGTTTCCCTCATTTTTCCTTTACTTTGCTAAGTGTATAAATGCGGCCTATAGACTCACATTGTAACCTAAGTGACACATCATAGAGAGATAATAAACCTAATCCCTAGGAGAATTCTCTAGGGTTTTTGTGCCTACTTTCTGTGTGTGAACATTTTGACGCCCACCGTGGGGCCTGGTAAAACGGCTCCCACACATAAATCCTAAATTGAAAAAGAGCTAATTAGTTCCGCCCACATCGTCCCCGTCATCATCTACTTCATCACTAACCAACATCTGGAACGTTTGAAGAATCGCGACGTGAAACCCCATAATTGGCACTCTTTCGAGATAAGTACCTTCGTACTTTTAATTTTCACTAACCTTTCAAAAACCTTTTTGATCCCAAGTTATCCTTTGGATATCTGCACAACAATTAACGATAATTGTTCCTTGATGTGCATGTGTTGAGTTTTATTTCTTGATTCCTCTACTGTTTGGAGCGTGTAAAATTTTATTAATTATGTTTTCTCCTTTCTTTAATATGAATGCGGTTAATCGCGTGTTGTCATATAGAAAACACTACAACCAGGGAATTTGATTTGTTTCCATTTTAGCATTCTGAACCTGTGATAACTTTATGCTTCCATGCGATCACATTTTTTGCAAAACTCTATTTTTCAAAATATTCTTAGCATGATATACGGAATTCAATTTCCAAATCGTACGCTAATCAATTGGCAGATTACAGCATCCTGTTCCCATTGTTGATCTCTCACTCTCTCTCATTTTACAGGTCCCTAATTAATTATTGGGGACAACTTCTAATTAAAAAGTATTAAATATAAAACGATGCACGTGTGGAAGGGATAAAATCTGTTTATAAAATCTATTTTTGAAATTATCTATGGACTGTTGGGAATTATCTTCTCAAAATTACATCTTTGATTATATATTGTTCACGCGAGGCGAGGAGGACAATTGACGCAAGACACTCGGAGGATTAAACGAAAAAATTGAGGTAGGCTAGAGGATCTTAACGTAATTAAGAGTTAGTGGGGAAGGGAATTGAAGCTATATAGGAGCACATTCACGCACAGTTAGGGGATTAGAGGGGCGCTACTGATTGAGGCAGAGAGAGAAGAGCGTCTTGACAATACATTAGAAAATTCATGCATAAAAAGTTAACGTAAAGCTGAGAGGAAAATTGACAAAAAATAGTGACAAATACATACGACAGGCCATCTAAAGATAGAAGCAAAAATTACTATATGAAAAATTCTGAATTCTTCTTTCTGCCCCCCCTGGTATATCCTTTTCCGACCGGACCCAATTTTTGTGTCTTGCTAACAAAGCAAAATTTGTAAACTTGGTTTATCGCCTCTGGCTGATGGGACGAAAGAAGCAAAGGTTGTGGATTCCACAAACTCAATTCAATTATTCAGAAGCATCGTTGGCAGAAAGAGCAAAGGCTCGACGAAATTCACGATCAAATCTCATGTTTTACTTCTAAAAAATTAATTATTTTTCAATATATTATATTTATGTGATTCAACAATCATATTTGGTTTACATATGGTGTATATATGCCCATGAGTATACGGAAAGTAATATATGCGTATCTTATCACAAATAAAAAATGGTATTTCAATGTATCACGCACCAAATCCCTTTCAGTTAATATGCGCATGGTGGGAGAGGGGTGCCCACGAAGCAGGACTGCTATATTAAATCATTCATATAGCCAAATTAATTTAATGCATACATATTAAAAAATCGGGTACCAAACTACGCTGATTCTTCCTGGCATAGCGCCTACAAAGGTGTCGATCTTGTGATAAAGGAGCCCCCTGGTGGGCAAATTCAAGATTTTGCAACCAGTAACAAGTTTAGCTTCGTATCTCTCCAATCAGGGGTCCATAGATCTTGCTTCATCAACAAGTCTCCCTATCATGAAACTATCCAGTTTGGCGTACAATGTTTTTCTTTTGTTTGAGTTTATTTAAAATTTTGGTTGGCTTTTATTTATTTATAAGAGATAGGGAAACGTGTGTTGATGATAAGGATCCTCTCATAAAAAGAATGGTTGCGGCTTGGTTCAAGACTAAAGAGAACATCCTAGCATAGGCCGGAGATATTCAGAGTCAGAGTGCGCATGAACCGCAAATAGAAGGCCATGATACAGTGCCTGGATTTTAGCGTAGAAGAACAATATCAGGAGCACAAAAATCAGCTGATAAAAAAATGTATCCAAAATGTCTTGAAGCCCTTCAAACTTGCTGAGATCACCAGGAAGAGACTTAACCAATTGACTATGCGTGACATCTCCAATTGATAGCTTATAAATTAGTTCTCTTTCCAAACTTTCAACAGTTGTTAGCCCACAAAAGCGTCGTTCTGTTACTATCTGAATAATAAGACCCAAAGCGGTCCAAAAATTCCACTGACATACAAATCATTTGGAGTTAGCATGGCACAACACTGAAGAAGAAATAAATTAAGCTCCGGACCCCAATGAATTTGCAGCACTTGGGAATTGTCCCATAGCGACAAAGTGATTAAGAAACTTGAAATTAGATGAACCTGGAAATGAGCTTGCCTCTCCACCTATCTTCAACCTCTCGACTTTGCAATATTTTGGCCTCTCCACTTTTACTGGGGCCCATCCTCGCCTCACGAAGATAAGTTTAAAACTTCTCACTATTTTTGCTTTCTTCAATCGAAACGAATCACTTGCTTTTGATTTCGCACATACACATATAATCACGTATGATTCCATTTTTGGTTGTGCAGCTTTCTTTAGCCTCAAATATTGATTGGCAGTGGTTTCAGCTTTCATTCTTCGCACCGGGAGATTCCTCAGTCGATTGCCCAAAGCTCAAAAATTTCCCGCAGTTGGAGTCACCAATTTCACAGACAAAGCTATAGCAATGATAATTACATCACATTTTGGCGAGTTGTTCTCTCCAAGACCGCCCGACTTTCCCGCCGTAAATGGAATAAGCCAATGTTAAATCACAGTACGCGTAGACCCTGCAGAGATCGCTGCCCAGATGAAGTTTAGAGTTTAACCTCAGGCCCCGCTGAAGCAAGGAGTAATGGAACAATATTACATCATGACCAGCACCTACACCAAAAACTAATTAACCTATGTATTCTTTTATATTTTCTCAAGTTTGCAGGTTCAAGCTCCTTATCAAATTCTCAAGCACTTGGAATCTCATCCCCACAAATATCAAGATCGTCATTGTAACATCCCAAAAGTTTCAATCTCATGTATAATCATTTTTTTTATCTAGATCATTAATGATATTATCCAATTTCCGAGTGAATAATGTCAGAAATAAGACTTTCCGAGTGAATAAAAGAATCGGTTTCCGAGTGAGGTCTGACCAAGAGAAATTCCGAGTGAAGGTTATGTTTCCGAGTGACCGAGAGAAATTCTGAGTGAAGTTTATATTTCCGAGTGACGTATGACCGAGAGAAACACTTCCGAGTGGAGTCCTGGCCTCGGAGACATTTTGAGTGAAGTGTGTTCGAGAGAACCACTTCCGGGTGAAAGGTCCGAGTGACTTGTCTTCGAATGACTCGTTTCCGAGTCAAACGTCTTCGAATGACTCGTTTCTGAGTCAAACGTCTTCGAGTGACTCGTTTCCGAGTCAAACACCTTCGAGTGCCTCATTCCCGAATAAAACATCTCTGAGTGAAACGTTTTCGAGAGAAGTACTTCCAACCGAAGAAAAGCTGATTTCGAATGAGTGCTTCTCGGACCAAGATGTGTCCGAGTAGTGAATTTCTGAGTGGGTTAGCTCAGAGTTGAGTGTAATTTTCCCAAATGGGGTGTCTCCGAGTGTGACACTGCCGTGTGGGATTTCACCGAGTGAGACATTTCCAAGTAGGATAATATCGAGTGAGATTTTCGATTTCCGCGTGATAAGGCACCAATTGAAATATACTGAGTGTTATTTTCAAGGGAAATACTTCTAAAGTGAAAGGTTGATTTTTAATAAGTACGATTCCGAGTGAATACTTTCCAGGGGGGACGTAAATATCCGAGTGATGTACCCCTTCATTCTACTCATGCTCGGATGTCTTAAAGTTGCCGAGAGCTTGTGCTTGGGTCCGTCCTAGAAATTACCTTCGAATCCGAGTGAAATTTCCAAGTGGAAAGATTTCCGAGAGGACTGATCAACTCCGAATGATCTCTGTTATAAGATTTTTGAGTGACAAAACTCCAAATGATCCTTTCAGTTATATGATTTCTAAGTTATGCACTTCCGAGAGAAGTATTTTCGAGTGAAGAAATTCAGTCAGAGATATATCCGAGTGGATCCATTCGGAAAGGAAAAGTGGCTTTGAAAGAATACTTAGGCAAATATATATAAATCCGAGTGAGATAATTCTGATGAGTCTGGATGAGACAGTCATTCCGAGGAAGGAAAAGCTGACCGAGTGTTTAACGCAGAAATAGTTCCGAGCAAATCACTCTCTAGTGAAGCTATACTGAACGGAAAGAGACTGTTGGAACTTCTCGGAAACAGAAATGTCGAACCATAAGGACTGGGAGAATGGATGGCTTCCAAGGCCGGGCACGATCCTAACAATTGACCTACTTTATACCTGTTAGAATCTGACCGACTTAATGCACTCACCAGCGTTCGCATCGCTGCTCTTACTTAGTGTTAAGGGTCGTTCCATTATCAAACTTGCACCTTTCTACTTCAATCATGTCATTTAGTATATATTTTAATATATCTACTCCAATCATACAAGCTGGTGGCGGAAATGGTCAAAATACAACTCACTTCTTATCTAAAACCTCTATTATTTCCATAATTAATGCACCTAACCTCCAGTCACGAAAAGCTTGTCCCCCACTTGTCTTGTACATTATTAAATCGATACCACAACTCATTCCCAAGTCTGAATTCTAAGAACAACGAAAATTAGTAAAAGTCTCTCTTTCTCATTTCCTTCTCTACGTACAAGTCACCTCTGATCTGAAGCTAGGACAGTAAGAAAAAAATGTTTTTCAACCAATCTAAGACCCTTCATCAAGGTAAGAGGGGACAGGGTTGTGAATAAATATGGAATGGGTAGAATTGTATGCTGTTCTAGGATTCCAGATTTATTTTTGTAACTTGTTGCTCAATTTTGAAGCTGAAAACGTGTGAATTTGATTCTGAATTCTTCATCAAAGTTGTATATCTTTTTGTTATGTGAATTTTGAGACTTGAACCGACTGATTTGGATATGTATAGCATGAGTTATAGCCAAAATACTACAGCATGTCTGTTTGGAATATGTATCTTCTATTTTGTGTATATATTAATATTCTGGGAATTATACATACATATTTAGACTTTGATGTCTTCACAAAAGTTGTAGATATTTATGTTATGGATCTATAGAAAGTGGTTTTAAGTTAAAAGGATATTTTTAGCTCTAGTTATGCCTAAAATACAGAAGTATGTTCATGATGAAAATCTGCTGACATGAATTATGAATTGTATTTTTAAAAACTGGGAATTTTGTGATGAGAATTAGTGTTTAGTGTCTTCATAAAAGTTTTAGATATTTGTATTATGAGTAATTTAGAACTGGTCCCATGCCAAAATTATTTTTTTTAGCTCCAGAAACGTTGAAAATACCAACATATATACGTTTTGTTGCTTTCTTTGAGATGGTTTAGTATAATGTGATTATGTGATGTTTCTGTTTGGAATTTGAAATTATGGTCTTCATGAAAGTTGTATATAATTTTGTTATGGAACTACAGAAAGTGGAATTACTTAAAAAGGATTTGATTTGCTCATGTTATGGTCGTTTTACTAACGTATGTTGCTGTTGTAAAATTCTGAAAATTACCTATGATGTTTATTATGGATGAAAATAATATTTTCATGTGGGTAATGATTTATTTTTGAATTATTGAGGGCCATAAAGGTGTAGGGATTCATGGTTATGTTAATTCCTACTTATGTACTTCGGTACTTGAGGGCTATGAAGGTGTAGGGATTCATGGTTATGTTAATTCCTACTTGTGTACTTCGGTACTTGAGGGCCATGAAAGTGTAGGGATTCATGGTTATGCTAATTCCTACTTGTGTACTTCGGTACTTGAGAGCCATGAAGGTGTAGGGATTCATGGTTATGCTAATTTCTACTTGTGTACTTCAGTACTTTGAGGGCCATGAAGGTGTAGGGATTCATGGTTATGCTAATTCCTGCTTGTGTACTTCGGTACTTGAGGGCCATGAAGGTGTAGGGATTCATGGTTATACTAATTCCTACTTGTGTACTTATTTTCGCAAGGGCCATGAAGGTGTAGGGATTCATGGTTATGCTAATTCCTACTTGTGTCTCTATGAGACTTTTTACTGCAGTATTCCCACCAAACCAAAATGGATCCAGCATGACATCATTTGACTAAATTAAAAATTATTAAATGTAAATGACCTTGTTTGGCATATTCATCACATCATTATGGTTTGTTGATTGTGTTTGTGTAATTTTATTTATTTTATATGTATTCTATATTCTGTTTCACTCTTACATTAATTTTTACAGTGCATGCTTCACAGAATGAAGAGTGATGCAATTAGTGAAGCTCTTATGATTTAGTGCTTGGACTTTGACTTCATTGAATTTTTAATGGGTTGTATTAATATTATGTACTATGTACTGCAATCATAATTATCGTTTCCGCTGTATAAATGTATTATGTTTTATTCGTCCACGACTAACATGCATTATAATATTCTGCATTTATTAATTTTTACGTGACCTCAGAATTTAAATTATGAATTTTCAAAATGATTCTTTAAACGCGAAAAATTTATTCCAAAAAAATTTTGGGCGTCACAGTCATACTTTTTCAAAACCACAACATGTGCATCGTGTGGTACCAAATTTGAAGTCCAAAAATATTGCTTGGAACGACAAAGAAAGGGATAAAATGGTAAACATCACAAAGTTTTGTAGTCAGCAAGGAAGGAGTCCAAATCACCATGAGCATGATTATATAACATTTTGTCACACTCCCAAACTGGGATGATTTTCTGCTGAGTTCAGTACCAAGCTATTTCAATTCTTGTGCCGACTCCAGTCATAAAAATTTAATGACGAAAGAAGTATGACCGAGAAGTTTCTTGAATTACAATCACCTTTTGGAAGCCAACAACTCCAGCGCAGATGTTGAAAATACTACGCTAGCACAACAAACTTCTTGATGACCCTTTTCTCTACTGGCTCCTGTACTTTATTATCAACCCCATCATCAAGATCAAAAGTTTAAAGAATGCTTGAAGAATGTTAGAAGAATTATCCCTGGGAATTATGCCTAATATCATGAACCGAGGAAAGAACCATGTACCGATTCTTGGCATGACAATGACCGAGATATTTTAGACAAAGAAATACACATTGTTTTCACCTGGGACATATGCTCTGAACTTTTAAGATCGCGTGGTAAATACTATTCAGTCAAGAAGCAGAATACATTCTTAAAGTACAAGACGTGGGAATCAATCCCCTCGGCAATACGTTCTTAAAGCCCGAGACGTGGGAATCAATCCCCTTGGCAATACGTTCAAGTAAAGCCTGAGCGCAGAATCAATCTCTCGGGATACGTTTTGAAGGCTTGAATTCGTTCAAGTAAAGCCTGAGCACGGAATCGATCCCTCAGCACACGTTTTGAAGGCTTGAATCTGTTCAAGTCAAGCCTGAGCGCGGAATCGATCCCTCGGCATACGTTTTGAAGGCTTGAATCCGTTCAAGTAAAGCCTGAGCGCGGAATCGATCCCTCAGCACACGTTTTGAAGGTTTGAATCTGTTCAAGTCAAGCCCGAGCGCGGAATCGATCCCTCGGCATACGTTTTGAAGGCTTGAATCCGTTCAAGTAAAGCCTGAGCACGAAATCAATCTCTCGGCACACGTTTTAAAGGCTTGAATCCGTTCAAGTAAAGCCCGAGCGCAGAATCAATCCCTCGACATACGTTTTGAAGGCTTAAATCCGTTCAAGTAAAGCCCGAGCATGGAATCGATCCCTCGGCACACATTTTGAAGGCTTGAATCCATTCAAGTAAAGCAGAACGCGAAATCGATCCCTCGGCATACGTTTTGAAGGCTTGAATCAATTCAAGTAAAGCCCGAGCGCGGAATCAATCCTTTGGCACACATTTGAAGGCTTGAAAATCTTTCAAGTACTAAAAGCCCGAGCACGGAATTGATCCCTCGGCATACATTTTGAAGGCTTGAATCCGTTCAAGTAAAGCTCGAGCGTGGAATCGATGCCTTGGCATACATTTTAAAGGCTTGAATCTATTCAAGTAAAGCCCGAGTGCGGAATTAATCCCTCGGCACACGTTTGAAGGCTAAAAAATCGTTCAAGTACTAAAAGCCCGAGCACGGAATCGATCCCTCGACATATATTTTAAAGGCTTGAATCCGTTCAAGTAAAGCCCGAGCGTGGAATCGATCCCTCGCACATGTTTTGAAGGCTTGAATTCATTCAAGTAAAGCCCGAGCATGGAATCGATCCCTCGGCACACTTTTGAAGGCTTAAATCTGTTCAAATAAAGCCCGAGCGCGGAATCGATCCCTCGGCATACGTTTTAAAGGCTTGAATTCGTTTAAGTAAAGCTCGAACGCGGAATCGATCCCTCGGCATACGTTTTGAAGGCTTGAATCAGTTTAAGTAAAGCCCGAATGTGGAATCGATCCCTCGGTACATGTTTGAAGGCTTGAAAATCGTTCAAGTACTATGCAGAGTCAATCCCTCGACACATACATTATGAAAACTGAAAAGTGTTTAAGTACTAAAATCCGAGTGCGGAGTCAAGCTCTCGGCAATCTTGAAGACAAGCCCGAGCACAAGCTCTCGATAATCTTGAAGCAAAGCCCGAGCACAAGTTCTCAGTAATCTTAAAGCAAAGCCTGAGCACGAGCTCTCGGCAATCCCGAGCACGAGCTCTCGGCAATCTTTAAGACAAGCCCGAGCACAAACTCTCAACAATCTTGAAGACAAGCTCGAGCATGAGTTCTTGATAATCTTGAAGACAAGCCCGAGCATGAGCTCTCGGCAATTTTGAAGATAAGCACAAGCATGAGCTCTCAGTAACTTGGAAGATAAGCCTGAGCCTAAGTTATCGGCCATTTCAAAAACCTGCATTATAGTAAGTAACGTTAAGCCTAATACGCTAAGACCTGAGTAACATGCACTTACTCTGTGAATGAATCACATACGTTGAAGAAACAGAAGACTCAAGTAACACACACACACTTTTTAGCACGAGGGGGCCCCGATCAATTGAACTCCCCATGTGACAGGGCCAGGCCCTACCTCACTCGGAATTGCTCATTCAGAGTCAATCACTCATTCGGAGTCACTCGCTCATTCAGAGTCACTCACTCAAAATTGCTCATTCGGAGTCAATCACTCATTCAGAATCACTCACTTGAAATTGTGTTTGAATATGTTAACAGGTCCAAAGATGTGCAAAGATTTTGATAATGACAAGCACTCTTGAAGAAACCGATGCAAAAACAAAGACATGAAATCAGAATTGAAGTAACAGCGAAGCTAATCGATTAGGCCATAGATGCTAATCGATTAGGAGCTTTCTGTTTTGGAAGAAATTGCATCAGGTATGAAAGCTAATCGATTAGGGAGCTGAACAATCGATTAGGTACTCACTGGAATTAAGGTAATCGATTATACACCAGAGACTAATCGATTACAACAATCAGAAATGGAACAAAATGCATCAGGTATGAAAGCTAATCGATTAAGGGAAACATATAATCGATTAGTGAGTCACTGGATTTAAGGTAATCGATTGCAAGACATGCTAATCGATTAGGATGCTGCGAAAACAAATTAAATGCATCAGGTACAAGATGCTAATCGATTAGAGGAAATGGAATAATCGATTAGTGACTCTCTGACTTGAAGCTAATCGATTACAACGCGAGGGTGTAATCGATTACGCTAGTGGAAAAACAGATTTAAGTGGGAAACCAGGTCATGTCTCCACCATTCTTCAAATTTCCACTAAGTGCAACGGCTATGATAAACTAGGGTACTCCTCAACAGCTATCTTGGCTCTATAAATTAAAGAGGAACACAAGCACAAAGACACAACCAAGAAGCAACAATTCATAGCTCTATTTTGTGCTTTGTAAGCCTATTTCTTGCATATTGTACTTTCACTTGTATATCCTCTCATCTTGAGAGATTAGAATTTGGGAGAGCTTTTCATTTGTATATCTGCTCTATTAAGAGAGTATATTGATTGTAAACACAAACTCCAAACACAAGATATTCACTCTAGGTTGAGTGGTTGTTCACTCTAGGTTGAGTGGTTACAAAGGTTGAGGATTCAATCTTTGGGATATTGTGAGATTGAGAGATTGGGTGAGTTGCCCTTATACTTGTGAGGATTGGGTTCTTGAGTGTGGGACACTAGGAAGCCGCAATTGCTCAAAGTTGTATCTCTAATCTACAATAGTGGAAAATCCTCTAAGTGGGTTGCTTAGAGGCGAGACGTACACCGGATTGGGTGGAACTCGTTATATCGGTTTGCAAGCTTCTCTTCCTTACTCTTTTACTTTCATTTACTGCATATTTGTTGATTGGTATTGATTGATTGAGAAGAGCATACTTGAACTTGCTTAATTTGTTATATCTCTAATATTGCACACCAAGTGTTTGGTAAATTACTTCAGCAACATTTCTCATTATAGTGCATTGCTTGTTATCCTCCATTCTATTTCACTTGCATAATCTCACAAACTTGGTTATAAAAATCAATTTCAAAGGTATTCCAATCAAAAGTTTTAAAACTCAATTCACCCCCCTCTTGAGTATTGAGGCCACTTGAACAACAGAAATCAACGATAATCTACCGGTTACCATGGAAACCTCGTTTGAGGGGTGGGTTCCAGTTCATGCTTACCCGGGAAGCGATTCTCAAACTTAAAAATATGTTAAAGCACGCAAGCACCATGTCGCTCCGACTACAAAGTCCCATGGCAAGACCAGGAGACCCTTCCTTAGAAGAACATCGTATGACAAAGAACCAAGAAAACTTAGACATTGATAGAGAGAAGCGAGGCACAGTCTACATCAAGTTATAAACCTCCATCAGACAAATAGGAGGAACCACATCGGGTGAAAAAAGTCATCAGTAAAAAGGCATATCGACTTGAGAGCATATTATTTTGTATATTATAGACAAATGTAACAAAGGCACTTTTTTTCCTACTCGAGGGATTTTTTCCCGCGGGGTTTTCCTACGAGAGGTTTTAATGAGGCCTGCCAAAGTAGTAAAATATATTAGCATTGAATGTAATAGGGGCACTATTTTCCCTGCTCGAGGGGTTTTTCCCACTAGGTTTTCCCCCGAGAGGTTTTTTACAAGGCCTACCATGATAATAAATGAGACAAGAACGACTCAGCTCATCTCACAAAGAAACAGCAATACCAGAAATCGTTTGGTATATAGCTACTCAGAATTGGTTACCCAATCCACTCGGGCCTGATCACTCGACATCGGCTCATACATCCTCAAGACCAATCTTTGCTCAGCATCTAACATGGAGGTGTCTCACCCTGGCACTTAACCACTTCGCTCGGCTCTACGCCTAGAGCTCATGACTAGGGGGCTCTTGTTCCCTCCCGGGTCAGATGGGGCCCCACAGTACCTCCTCATCCCATTAATTTAGCAGATAATAATTCTCCATTATCCCATCAGAAGCGATTATATCTATTTCTGGATTTAGGCCTGGTTTCCCTCATTTTTCCTTTACTTTGCTAAGTGTATAAATACGGCCTATAGGCTCACATTGTAACCTAAGTGACACATCATAAGAGATAATAAACCTAATCCCTGGGGGAATTCTCTAGGGTTTTGTGCCTACTTTCTGTGTGTGAAAACCCTTGATCCACTCATTCACAAACTGTTTAGATTTCTTTATTTAATAACAATTAAAACACCCAGTGCCTCTCCACTTCTGCAAAAACCTAGCACCGTTGATTTGAGGTTTTTTTTAAATGGGTGTTTTTTAAAAAGCATTTAGGAAATGAGGTGGTTTAAAAAATAATTATCACATCAATGTTTCTATTTCGCACTTAAACCCATGAAACACAATATGGTGTGATAACCACTGAAACAATTAATTCCTTGATGCAAAATAAGGAATGTTATTAACTATAATTCTTTCTATTCTTACATATGTGTATATATGTATATATATATATTTACATAAAATAGAAAAACTTATATAATATATATATATAACACACTATATTATATATTAAAATGTATAATATATAGTTTATAAATTAAATATATATTTATAATATTAAATATTAAATATATTTATATATTAAAGTATTTTAATAGAAAAATTATATTTTATATTTAATATTTTAATATATAAATTATATATATACATTAATATACATTAACGTTAATATATATTAAAAAATTTATTATAAAATATATATTTTATATTTAATATTATAAATTATATATTATACACATTAGTATATAATATTAATATGTTATATATATATTATATAAGTTTTTTATTTTATGTAAATATATATATTTATATACATATATGTAAGAATAGAAAGAATTATAGTTAATAGCATTCCTCATTTGCATTAAGGAATTCAGTGGTTGTCATACCATGTTGTGTTTCATGGGTTTCAGGTTTGACTTTTGGTATAGGTAATAAAAATAATGAAGTGAGATGCAAAAAGATTGAAGCTTTGTGGTTTGGTTGAGCCTTAGGGTCTTTGAATGAAGTATGAAATTCTATTAACAAAGAAATGATTTCTTCATTTAAAACCACTTTATTTTCCTCTAGGAATTACCTAATTCCACTCCCTCTCCCTCCACCTCCTCACAAGACTAAAAATGCATCATGTATAGGCTAGGGTTGTTTGGTTAATGTTTTCATTTTCTATTTTCAATTTTAATTATAAAACCATCATTATATTTTTTATTATCAAAAAATTATATGAGAAATGAAAATAGGAAACGAGAAAAATTATTTTCAATATTTCCTATACAAAATGTTGAAAATAGGAAATATAATAACATGTTGCCTACCATAATTTCAAGTTTAGAAATAAACTAAGGCCTATTATAATTTAGATATTTGATACCATATTTTGCTATGGAATATGAAGAGACTTAGTAATGTCGTTATTATGATTTGGATCTTATCCATCACATTCTCTCTCCAACAAAATATAGACCATTGAATTGGATTTGGGTCCTATTAATCATACTTCTTACATCGATTATAAAAATAACTGATACAAAAAGTTTTTTTACACTAATTATAATTAGTGTAAAAAAGTATTTTTTTACATCCGCTATTGATCTAGGCTTAATATTGACCCTATAATATGGATAGGGGTGGCAAAATGGGCCAGCGGGTCGGGCCAAGTCCCGCATAAGCCCGCCCTAAATACGGGCCGAGCCAAAAAAGAAAAACGGGTAAAAAATATTGGCCCGACCAGTTTTCTATTTGGCCAGTGGGCCAAACGGGCTGGCCCGTTTTTTTAAATTATTTATCCTTTTTTATTCTAAATTTGTATTATTTTTAAGGTTTTTTTAAGAAAAACTTTAGATATAAAAACTAGATTTTATCTTTTTCAAAACTAGTTTTTTTATAATTAACCTAATTTATTTCATTAAAAGTTCAAATAAATTATATTTACATTAAATGGAAACAAAACTTTATTATTTATATTTTATAATATTATACGATCAAATTTATAATAACATATATAAATTAGAAAAATAGGAAAACATAACCTCTTTAACATATATAAAATGTATAGTAATATAAAAATATTTTTTAGTATTTTAATATTGGCCTAACGGGCCAGCCCGGCCCGCATAGGGCCTGTTTTTTTACAGGCCAAAACGGGTCAGGCTTGTATGGGAAAACAGGCTCAAAACCTTGGCCCAGCCAGCCTATTTTCAACGGGCCAAACCCAAATTGCCACCCCTAAATATGGACACCAGAATAGTGTCTCGCAATGCATAAACACCCTGTAAATGCTTCTAAATACCCATGGACCCCTGTGTGATGTTGAGTTCCTGATCAAGAGTCCTTAAGGACCTGAGTAAATGAGAGCATAAAAGATTCACTGGGGCACACTAACATTTGACCTGCAGAGGATGTTAGGAATATGTGCGATGTAACATCCTAAATTTGAAAATTTTAGAAAATAATTCTTTAAGGCTCGGTGGTTTATTATTTTCTTTCACGTCTTTAGCATTTTAGGTATAATTTTTTCAAATGATGCTTGATTGAAATGATTCCAGTCTTGTTCACTTTGTTTCGAAGAGATCTTCAATCTCTATTTCTGGGCTTTATCCCAAATTCTCACTCTGTCATACTCAAACTCAAGGATTAAGTAAATCCATATTAGAATCATGATTATTCACATTCTTATGTTGCGCATGGTTCGTTCAAAAATTCATAACTTTCTCATATGATCTCCGTTTCTTGCAAACTTGGTGTCAAAATCACCGTAACAAAATTATATACATTTTTTATGAAGACATCAAGAGCTATATCGTCCCAGATCAGTACATTTTTGGAGATCTTTGAGGATCCCTATTCATCACGTCACTATGGTGACAGGCCTCAGAAAAATGGCAAAATCTCCTTTTTTCTGGTATTCAAATCACTTCATTCTTTTTGATATAGATCCATATCAAAAATATCTACAATTGTTATGATGGGCTCGAAACTCAATTCTCAAAGGAGAATATTTGGTGAATTTATTTCTAAGTACCTACTTGATTCAAAGACGATTAGAATATCCTGTCGTATTTTGATCATAACTCGGGCTATCGATATCGGATCATCGCAAATGATATACCGATTTAAAGAGAAAACATAGATCTAAAATTTTTGTTTTGGGAGTTTTCTCTGATTCGGACTCCACGAATTATCACAAAATTGTTTTTAACTTGATCATTTTCCGGTTCATGAAAATCCTGCACTTTTTAATTTAAATCACATTACCTTCCAATTTTTGATGACTCACGCGGGATCCACAACATTGGAAATCAAGGATTAGCTTGAATTCTGATTTCCTTTCACGCTGGTGGCACAATGAAAGCCAAATGCATTATTTTATTTCTTCCACTTTATGTGTAATGCAAGAAGCCAAATTGCATTTCAAGTCACATGGGCCATAGGCAATTAAAAAAAAATAAATCAAAACTAGAGTTTGCATTCACTCTCTAATTCATGGCTGCACTCAACAATTAATTAGCTACTCACTTCCTTGCAATTATAACATCATCTTATTACCAGAACAAATTCAGCATGCCTTCCACTCTAATTCCTTCTTTATTCATGTGTACTTCCATCAATGATCTTTGTTAATTCCACCGTTGGATCGGTCTAAAATTTGGAGAGTGTATTCTTAACATCCTACTCTATGTTTCCACCGTTCAGATTTTCATTTAGACATCTGTAGGTGGAGAAATAGTGTTCAAACCGAGACCCTGTTCCAGTTTACAGGAATTCTGACCAGCTTCGGAAAAACTGTCATATCCGATTCGTTAACCGTTGGATCGGGCGGAAATTTTGGTATGAGGTTTCTGGGATGTGGTTCTAGGTACTAACCGTTGGGATCTTGGTTTAGAGATCTAGACTCGGAGATATTGTGTTCGAACAGTAGCATGAATTTAAATCAACAATTGACTCGGATCGTTCAGGGAGCGTTCGGGTTTTAAAATCAAGGATTCCAGGTAGGGGGAGCATTTACATTTTAAATGTATAGTTTATGAATGGGTTCGGGATAGTATTGTTATTATTAGTGAGAAATCCCGAATATATAATATGTGTGACATAATTGTGTTATGATATTTTCCGTTCATATATTATTGATATTGAATTTGGCATGAGATATATATGTTGTATTTGTGAAATTGTTATGATTCCTATGCATGATATGTAGTAAGTTATGTGATGATAATATGAGTATATGCATGAGATGCAAATTGATATAGCATGAGATGCTTAAATTGATGAATAAATATGAAATATGATTGTGGTTTTGAGGATTCCACAAAAGACCTTGGGTGGGACTCAAGGCAAAACCTCTTGAGCGGGGCTCGGGGTTTAGCCCGTGACACTACCGTTGTCGCTGAGAGTGATTGTGTCACGTGAGAGGGCAAACGGTTTGGTACCAGTAAAACGGCCGGATCAGCTGAGAGCTGAGTTATGGCTGGGAGTCAGTGTTGCAACACAAATTAAAAGACTTAATAATGGATCCATTTGATTGAGCATATGAATACATTGATATATGTTATTGAGAATAACATGATGTTATATGATGAGATTATGTGATGTGAATTTGATTTATATGTGGTTATGAATTGGACATTTAATCCGATTCAATAACTATCATTTGACATGTTTATGCTCACCCCTATTGTTATTTTTACAGTGGATGTAGGACGCAGCGATGATGTATGAGGTCACTCAGCCTACTCAGAGCATTATGTATTTATATGTATAGTACATAATGTACATAGTTATTTTGTAGTAGCCTTGGCCGGCTCTTGTGTATACTGGATTTTATTATGTATATGTATAAATAAATGAGCCGGTTGATATAATATTGACAATAATATTATGCTAATCCAAATCCTGTTTCTAATGTTTAAATTATTTGCGAAAAATTTATTTGGATTTTAGAAATTTAATTTTAAAAGTTTGGGACGTTATATTTTGGTATCAGAGCAGACTTGAAAAGGTCCAAGGCCAAGGTTAAGCTACTAAATTCTATGAATTGAGTGAACTCATATGCTAGTTGTCAATTATTGAATTGATAAATGTTATCCACTGTAAAAATATTGTATTCTTATCCATTAGGAATACTAAAGTGTGATGTTATTTCAAGATAAGAATGGCTGATCATCCAGATATGGATGCAATGGCTACTGCCTTCCAGCGTTTTGCTGACATTTTAGAAAGGCAGAACCAACCTCAAACATCTGACAATCATAGTATAAATTGTTTTCTGAAGCGTAAGCCGACTGAATTCCATGGAGGCTTTCAACCTGATCAAGCTTATGCATGGATACAGAATCTGGAAAGGATCTTTGATACTTTACAGTGCACTGAGGTACAAAAAGTCGAATATGCTGTGTTTATGCTCCGTAAAGAAGCTGAAAATTGGTGGAAAATGACCAAGGCTCGAATGGTAGCTACGGGCACTGAGTTGATTTGGGAGAATTTCAAGGGATGTTTCCTTGAAAAATACTTTCCAGACACTGTAAAAAGCAGAAAAGAACTAGAATTTATGGAGCTCAGACAGGGCAATCTTAGTGTGGAAGAATATGCAGTAAAATTTGAGGAACTCTGTTTGTTTTATCCTCCTTTTCAGCTGCCGGGTACAGAAGGTTCGAAATGTATTAAGTTTGAGAGTGGTCTGAGACCTGAAATTAAGAAGGCTTTTAGACACCAAGAAATCAGGAGCTTCCCTGTTCTTGTTAATAAATGCCGAATCTATGAAGAAGATGACAAAGCTTCTACTGGATCAAGCAATAGGTCTGATAGTTCTTCAAAGTTACCACCTATCAGTTTCAAAAAGCAAGGGAAGTTTGTTAAAGGTGGATCATCCTCTAAATCCAGAGGTCGAGGGAACTCTGATGGTCATTTTGTGAGTCGTCCGAGGGAAATCAAATGTTTCAAATGTGGTGGAGACCATTATGCCAGGAACTGTGATAAAGAAGAAGAGGTTATATGTTATAATTGCAATGAAAAAGGACATATTCATCCTAACTGTCCTCTTTTGCAACAAACTGATTTTAATGCTAGTGTAAACCGTGGAGGCTTTCGAGGACGAGGCCGTGGAAACGGTAATAGAGGAGGCAGAGGAAATGGTGGACGTGGTAATAATTCTATGATGCCTAGGAATGATCAAACTGGAACTTCTAATTCACCAGCTGCGGACAGAGTTTATGCTATTACTGCTGAGGAGGCTACCCAGGCTAATGATTTGGTTCAGAGTAAGTGTTTAATTGGTGATTCTATTCTCAATGTTGTGTTTGATTCTGGAGCAACTCATTCTTTTATCTCTAATGATTGTGTAATGCGTTTGAGATTGCCTGTTATTGCTATGAATCGAGCATTGAATGTGTCTAACCCGACTGGTGCGAAACTATGGACTTCTATGATGTGTAAAAATGTATCCTTCACTTTGGGTGATAGTAGTTTTATGGCTGATCTGATATGTCTACCTTTGAGAGGTCTTGACATTATTCTTGGTATGGATTGGCTATCAGCTAATAGAGTCCTAGTTGATTGTCATCACCGCCGGGTGATCTTTCCTAATCAGAATACCAATGATTATAAAATTCAAGGTATATCTCAATTGTTTATGTTATTCCTTATGATTGATGGAAAGAATGAGTCTAGAATCCATGATATCCCTGTTGTGTGTGATTTCTCTGAGGTGTTTCCAGACGATGTGCCTGGTGTTCCTCCTTATAGAGAAATTGAGTTCTGTATTGATCTTATTCCTAGAGCTGAACCAATCTCCAGAGCTCCCTATAGAATGTCTCCTATTGAATTAACAGAATTAAAGAAGCAGGTCGATGAATTACTTGAAAAACAGTTTATTCAACCTAGTATATCACTGTGGGGTGCTCCGGTGTTACTTGTTAAAAATAAAGATGGTAGTATGCGGCTATATGTTGATTACCGCCAAGTGAATAAGCTTACAATCAAGAATAAGTATCCATTGCCTAGAATTGATGACTTGATTGATCAGTTGCGTGGTGCTTCAGTCTTTTCGAAGATTGATTTACGATCTGGATACCATCAGATCCGAGTTAAGGCTTCTGATATTCCTAAGACGGCGTTCAGGACTCGATATGGTCATTATGAATATGTGGTAATGTCGTTTGGTGTGACTAATGCTCCTGCTGTGTGCATGAACTATATGAACAATATCTTCCATCCTTATCTAGACCGGTTTGTGGTAGTATTTATTGATGATATTTTAATTTATTCTAAGTCTCATGAGGAGCATGAGGAGCATCTACGTTTGGTACTTCAAGTGCTGAAAGAAAAGCAATTGTTTGCTAAATTATCTAAATGTGAATTCTGGATGGACAAGATTCAATTTCTGGGTCATGTTATCTCTAGTGAAGGTGTATCTGTTGATCCTTCAAAAATTGAAGCTGTTATGACTTGGGAGAGACCTAAGTCAGTCACTGAGGTCAGGAGTTTCATGGGTTTAGCTGGTTATTATCGGAGATTCATTGAAGGATTCTCTAAAATTGTATTGCCATTGACCAAGCTAACCCGAAAAAATGTTCCTTTTGTGTGGTCTTCTGAGTGTGAAAAGAGTTTCCAAGAATTGAAGGCTAGATTGACTTCTACTCCTGTGCTGGCATTGCCTAATCTGCAGGAAAATTTTGTGGTCTATTGTGATGCATCCAGGCTAGGTCTTGGGTGTGTATTAATGCAGCATGGGAAGGTAATTGCTTATGCTTCACGACAGTTACGACCGCATGAACAAAACTATCCTATTCATGATCTGGAACTTGCAGTTGTGGTTTTTGCACTAAAAATTTGGAGACATTATCTTTATGGTTCTAAATTTGAAGTGTATAGTGATCATAAAAGTCTAAAGTACCTGTTTGATCAGAAAGAACTGAATATGAGGCAGAGAAGATGGATAGAGTTTCTGAAAGATTATGACTTTGATCTGAGGTATCATCCGGGAAAGGTAAATGTTGTAGCTGATGCCTTAAGCCGAAAATCTATTTATATGGCAGTGATGATGGTTAAAGAGATGGAGTTGCTTGAACAATTCAGAGACATGAATCTAAACGTTGAAGTTTCTTCACCTGAGAAAGTGACTCTTGGTACTTTGACGATAGCCAATGAGTTCTTAAAGCTGGTGTATACTCAACAATTAACTGATGCTTATCTAACAGAGATGAAAGAAACTCAGGCTAATGGTAAAGATTTGTTCTTAACAGAGGATTCTGATGGCATTTGGCGAGTAAAAGGTCGAATTTATGTGCCTGATTCTGGTGATTTGCGACAAATGGTACTCAATGAAGCTCATAAAAGTATACTGAGTATCCATCCAGGTACTACCAAGATGTATCATGATTTGAAATTGCATTTTTGGTGGCCTGGAATGAAAAGAGATGTGGTTGACTTTGTGGCTCATTGTATTATCTGTCAGAAAACAAAGGTTGAACATCAGAAACCATCTGGTGGTTTACAGCCTCTTGAGATTCCAGCATGGAAATGGGATGTTATTGCCATGGATTTCGTGATGGGATTACCCAGGACTCGCAGTGGTCATAACGCTATATGGGTTATTGTGGATCGGTTGACGAAGTCTGCACATTTCTTGCCTATTAATATAAGTTACCCCTTGCAGAGACTAGCACAGTTGTATATCAGTGAAATCGTTCGACTGCATGGTGTTCCATCTTCTATTGTGTCGGATAGAGATCCGAGATTTACTTCCCGATTTTGGGGAAGCTTACATCAGGAGTTAGGTTCGAAGCTTCGATTGAGTTCGGCCTATCATCCTCAGACAGATGGGCAGTCCGAGCGTACTATTCAGAGTTTAGAGGACTTGTTGAGGTCCTGTGTGCTAGAACATGGTGGTGGCTGGGAGCAATACCTTCCACTGATTGAATTTACTTATAATAATAGCTATCACAGTAGCATAGGTATAGCTCCATATGAGGCTTTATATGGCAGGAAGTGTCGAACACCTCTTTGTTGGTCAGAAACTGGTGAGAGCCTGATGTTAGGGCCTGAGATTGTGCAACAAACTTCTGAGCAGATCCAGATGATCAGAGAGAAAATGAAAGCATCCCAAGATCGTCAGAAAAGTTATTATGATAAGCGAACGAAACCGCTTGAGTTCCAGGTTGGAGATAGAGTATTTTTGAAAGTTTCTCCTAGTAAAGGCATTGGGAGAGCTTTGAAAAGTAAGAAACTGAGCCCGAAGTATATTGGTCCTTATGAAATACTGAAAAGAGTTGGCCCTGTAGCTTATCAGATAACGTTGCCTTCTCATTTATCAAATCTGCATAGCGTGTTCCATGTTTCTCAATTGAGAAAGTATTTGCCAGATCCTACCCAAGAGATGCCTGATGATGATGTTGAGATCAGGGAAAACCTGACCACTATAGCTGAGCCCACCGATATAGTGGATCGATCTGTGAAACGCTTGAGAAGCAAGAATGTTCAGTTGGTCAAGGTTGCATGGCAGCAGGATCAGTGTATTACGCATACTTGGGAACGTGAAGACACTATGAGACAACAATATCCTGAGCTATTTCATTAAGGTATGTCTTTATGTTCAAATTTTGAGGACGAAATTTTTGTAGGAGGAGAGAATTGTAACATCCTAAATTTGAAAATTTTAGAAAATAATTCTTTAAGGCTCGGTGGTTTATTAGTTTCTTTCACGTCTTTAGCATTTTAGGTATAATTTTCTCAAATGATGCTTGATTGAAATGATTCTAGTCTTGTTCACTTTGTTTCGAAGAGATCTTCAATCTCTATTTCTGGGCTTTATCCCAAATTCTCACTCTGTCATACTCAAACTCAAGGATTAAGTAAATCCATATTAGAATCATGATTATTCACATTCTTATGTTGCGCATGGTTCGTTCAGAAATTCATAACTTTCTCATATGATCTCGGTTTCTTGCAAACTTGGTGTCAAAATCACCGTAACAAAATTATCTACATTTTTCATGAAGACATCAAGAGCTATATCGTCCCAGATCAGTACATTTTTGGAGATCTTTGAGGATCCCTATTCATCACGTCACTATGGTGACAGGCCTCAGAAAAATGGCAAAATCTCCCTTTTTCTGGTATTCAAATCACTTCATTCTTTTTGATATAGATCCATATCAAAAATATCTACAATTGTTATGAAGGGCTTGAAACTCAATTCTCAAAGGAGAATATTTGGTGAATTTATTTCTAAGTACCTACCTGATTCAAAGACGATTAGAATATCCTGTCGTATTTTGATCATAACTCGGGCTATCGATATCGGATCATCACAAATGATATACCAATTCAAATAGAAAAAAGAGATCTACAATTTTTGTGTTGGGAGTTTTCTCTGATTCAGACTCCACGAATTATCACAAAATTGTTTTTAACTTGATCATTTTCCGGTTCATGAAAATCCTGCACTTTTTAATTTAAATCACATTACCTTCCAATTTTTGATGACTCATGTAACACCCTCTGTTACACCTTAATAAATTCTAGAAAAATTCGTAATTTTTTTTTTTTTACTAAAGATATGATTGTTAAAAAGAAACTATCGGAATAAATTATATACATTATTTCTGAAATACCTCACAAATATTATTAAAACTTTATAAAGTATTTGTACATTCATCCGAAGAAAATAAACATTAAACATTATAAGAAAGAGAGGAAACTCCATGGCCCAGAAGCAGTTACTTATTAACATTATTTATTCATTGGACCACGGTATTCATACCGAGCTCCCTTTCTAGAACGTGCTATATCTACTGCTGAAATTCTTCGATCCTTCCCTCTGAACCATCAGTTTAGAATATATGAAACAAAAACACGGAGAAAGGAGTGAGAAACAGAATATAATATTTCTGAATAAGACATAAGCAACAAAGGGTTTTCACAACCGATACATAATAATATCAATCACAATCACATACACAATCAATTATGAATGCATGAATGTTATGCAATATTTTCATCATAACTTATCTATATATGTAGGCCCTTAAATTTTAATTTGCACTGGGCCAACCAGGAGTTTACACTGTTCCATAAGTCCGGATAATAATAATAATATGAACAGCTCAACTGGCATGGAAACACTTAGAGACTAGTCAGATTGAGAAAGTTTTTATTGTGAAAGTACCCGACACTAGGGAGCTACCCTAGGTCCCCTGAAGCACCCTTTCACACTCTCTCATCCCAAGGCTCGTAATTAAGCCTCCTCTAATGTATCCTCGGTTTCTATAATCCGTCCCCAGACAATATTATTTTATTTCACTTTCATTATCCATGATGCATGAACTACTCGCGTATTGAGTTGGTTAAGGCTTTTAGAAACTCAATTATTAAATCCCTTAAAGGTTTACAATATCATTTCAATAAACTGTACATTTTCTCAGTTCTCTGAATTTCTGTCCCACAGAAATAAATTTGGTACAGTTTTCAAATCTCACGAAAATTGAGTTTCTAAGCCTTAAATATCTAAAAACTTTATCATATAAAACTTTACCTAATCTTTCTCAAATTAAATCTTAACAAAATCAAATTTAGGAATCTCAATTATTTCCAAATGTATTTAGTTATTAAGTTGGAAAAAAATAAAATAATTTTCTTTTAATTTTTTTTTTATTGAAAGAGAAATATTTATTAACCAAAAATACTTAAGATTACAAAATTTTTCTTTAACTCAAGATTTAATTAAATAAATTCTAATAAAATATTTTCTTTCTAAAATAAATACTAATTTTTTTATTCTAAATATTGAAAATAAAGTTAATAAGAATAATTTCTAAGAAGAATTAAAAGATAATAAAATTTAAAGAGTAAGGTAAGAAATTCTTACTGAATTTTAGCTTTCCGTCATGCTCGCTATATGCTCAAACTCCACATTACAATATCATCAATCAAAATTAAACAATATCAATCATAACTAAATATCATCAATCAATCAATCATAATCAAATCATAATCAAATCAATTAAATATCATTAATACATATCATAATACAAAATTTAATGATTATTAATATAGTCAATTTTAGTCCTTTTGGTCAATTCCTCGCATAGGTATATGTAAGTCCATATAATCCAGTCCTTGCATAGGTATAGTTCAGTCCATATGGGTCATAATGGTCCAAGTCCTTGCATAGGTATTGTCCAGTCCATATAGGTCATAATGGTCCAAGTCTTTGCATAGGTATGTTAGAGTTAGTTAAACCGGATATTTAATTTAAAATTTATTATAAATTTTAAGTTAAAAAAAATTAATATTTTAAAATAATAATATTATCAGATTTAAAAGGAGTAGGGGACTCCTCCCATTATTCTTATGTCTTTTCATATTATACTCTTATCTCACTCCCCCTTACCTTGAATTGTTACCCAAAATGGATTTGCTTTGCGCCTCCGATTTCTAAAAATATTAATACCAATCTTATTTCAGTATAAGCATAAGACGAAGATTAAGATTACTACTTAAAACAGAAATGGTAAATTTTGAATAGTGAATAGTGAATAGTGAATAGTAAATCGTGAATAGTAACGGTAAATAGTAAAACGTGAATAGTAACAGTAAATAGTAAAACGTGAATAGTAACGGTAAATAGTAAATCGTGAATAGTAACGGTAAATAGTAAATCGTGAATAGTAACAGTAAATAGTAACAGTAAATAGTAATTTACTATTTGAATAGTAATTTACTATTGAAATAGTAATTTACTATTGAAATAGTGTTTACTATGCAGAATAGTAACTTAAAATAATATTATTTTCAGTATAATAACAGATTTCTAAAAACGATATGAAAATAACCCAAAAAATATAAAAGAGAAGTATTCTTACCTTAGGATTTTGGCAGAACCTTCTCTCCAAAAACTTTTCTTCTCTCTCTCACTTCCACCACTATCTCACTAGCACTACTATATTAAGAAAACTTAATCTGAAATTGTGAATTCTAAAGAAGAAATCCTTCGGTATTTATAGGAAAAAAATTTACTATGCATTCCATTATTTTAATATAAAAGTACTATGCATTTTTGAATTTTTTATTCCAGGTTACTGTGCATCTTTTGAAAATTTCATACATGCACAGTGATTTGCATAGTAATTGTCGGCAAAATTATTAAGTCAAATAGTAACCCTTCACTCGGTATATTTTAAATATTCAAAATGAGTCCTTTTTGAAATTTAGCGATATTATATCAGTCCCTACTAATTTTATAATAAGTAATATAAAGCTGAAATTTTAAAAATCTAAAATTTTCTGTTAATAAAAATTTATTGATACGTTTCAAATTTTTTAACGATTGGAAAAAATCAAGATTTTTCTCAAACCGATAATTTTTAGATAAGTCTACTTGAAATGGATTTTAGAAAATTTTCTTATAATTTCAATTCACTTTCTTGTAAATATTTTTAATTTAAGTCACTTATATGAATTTAAAATTATTTAAAAAAATATTATTTTTATTAAAAAATTCCAAAATTCCAAAAAATTCTAAAAAATCATAAATAATACGTAGATTAAAAAGTTCTAAAGAACCATAATTTAATTCCTTCAAAATTTTAATATAAAAATAAAAATAGGGGTGTTACAACTCTACTCCCCTTAGAAAATTTCGTCCTCGAAATTTACATAATCAGTAAAACAAATGAGGATGAGACTCTTTCATCTCAGTTTCTAGTTCCCATGTAGCATCTTCTCCTCTCGTTTCACTCCAAATAACCTTTACAAGCGGAATTGTCTTGTCTCTTAATTGTTTTATTCTTCTGTCACTTATTCTAACAGGTGGTGCATCATATGTAAGATTATCTTTAACTTGTATGACATCAGGTTCAATAACATATGTAAGATTTTCCTGAACTATTTTGATTTTATCCGTGGTTTGTTGTACCAACTCTGGTCCTAGCATCAAGTTTTCACCAGTCTCAAACCAACATAGCGGGGTCCTACATTTTCTTCCATATAATGCTTCAAAAGGTGCCATGCCAATGCTAGCATGGAAACTGTTGTTGTAGGTAAACTCCACATATGGTAAGAATTGATTCCAACTTCCTTTATGCTCTAACACACAAGCTCGTAACAAGTCTTCTAGAGATTGGATTGTTCTTTCTGATTGTCCATCCGTCTGAGGATGATATGCTGAACTCAGACGCAGTCTTGTTCCCATAGCCTTGTGCAAGCTCTTCCAGAATTGTGATGTAAAACGAGGGTCCCGATCAGAAATGATACTTGAAGGAATTCCATGCAATCTCACAATCTCCTCGATGTATAATTTTGCCAGCTTCTCCATAGAGTAACGAATATTGATGGGAATAAAGTGGGCAGACTTTGTTAGTCTATCAACTATTACCCATATCGAATCATGTCCTAATGGAGTTTTAGGTAGAGAAGTCACAAAATCCATGGTAATGCTATCCCATTTCCATTCCGGTATTTCCATTGATTGTAGCATTCCAGGGGGTTTTTGGTGTTCCACTTTAACCTTCTGGCAAATTAGACATGCAGCCACATACTCTGCCACCGCTTTCTTCATTCCAGGCCACCAAAATAACTTCTTCAAATCTTGATACATTTTAGTAGTTCCGGGATGAATGCTCATATAACTTTTATGGCCTTCTTCTAGAATTGCTTTCCTCAACTCCTCTTTGTCAGGGATACACACTCGATCCTTATATCTCAATAATTGGTCGTTTCCCACATTGAACTCGACTTCTTTTCCTTGTTTCAAGAGTTCTTTCTTCTCTTGCAGGAATTCATCCTTTCGTTGAGCCTCTAAAACTTGCCTCAGGAATTCATTTGTCACTTGCAACGTTCCTAATCTGTAGCTGTTAGCATTAACCTTTACTGCTAGGTTAAGATCTCTGAAGTTCTCTATCAATTCCAGCTCTTTTATCATCATCGTGGACGCATGTAGAGACTTTCGACTTAAAGCATCAGCTACTACATTCGCTTTTCCAGGATGGTATTGCAACTCAAAATCGTAGTCCTTTAAGAATTCCATCCATCTCCGTTGCCTCATGTTTAACTCCTTTTGGTCGAATAAATACTTGAGACTTTTATGATCGCTAAACACATCGAATGTTGCACCGTATAGATAGTGCCTCCAAATCTTTAAGGCAAAAACTACAGCGGCTAACTCTAAGTCATGGGTAGGGTAGTTGATCTCATGTTGCCTTAATTGTCGTGATGCATAGGCTACAACCTTCTTGTCTTGCATAAGTACACTTCCTAGTCCTTGTTTAGACGCATCACAGTAAACTTCAAAACTTCGATGTGGATCGGGGAGTACTAACACCGGCGCAGAAGTAAGTCGATCTTTCAGCTCTTGAAAACTATTCTCGCATTGTGTCGTCCACACAAAAGGTTGTCCTTTCCGTGTTAGCTTGGTCAATGGGTATCCTAGCTTTGAAAATCCTTCAATGAATCTCCTATAGTATCCAGCCAAGCCCAAGAAACTTCTAATCTCAGTGATCGTGGTTGGTCTCTCCCATTTTAAAACCGCCTCCACCTTGGAAGGGTCTACAGCTATTCCTCCTTGACTAATTACATGTCCTAAAAAGTTCACTTCTTCCAACCAGAATTCACACTTCGACAGCTTTGCATATAGTTGTTTCTTTTTCAGGATTTCCAACACGACCTTCAAATGTTCAACATGTTCTTCTCTGTTTTTAGAGTACACTAATATATCATCAATGAACACCACTACAAATTTATCTAGATATGGATGAAAAATCCTATTCATGTAATCCATGAATACGGCTGGTGCATTAGTTACACCAAAAGGCATTACTAGATATTCGTAATGGCCATAGCGTGTTCTAAAAGCAGTTTTCGTTACATCTTCTTTCTTCACCCTTATTTGATGGTATCCAGACCTCAAATCAATTTTGGAGAACACCGTGGCACCACGCAGCTGATCCATCAAGTCGTCAATCCTTGGCAGAGGGTATCTGTTCTTGATCGTCACCTTGTTCAGTTGTCGATAATCTACACACAACCTCATGCTACCATCCTTCTTCTTAACCAACAACACTGGTGCACCCCAGGGGGATACACTGGGTCGTATAAACTGCTTCTCTATCATCTCTTCAAGTTGTTTCTTCAACTCTGCTAATTCTAGAGGTGACATTCGGTATGGTGTAATTGAAATGGGTCCAACTCCAGGTACTAAATCAATGGAAAATTCCACATCTCTTTCTGGGGGTAAACCAGGGATATCTTCAGGAAAAACGTCAGGAAATTCACACACAACCGGCAGATTTTTGATTTTTGATTCTTGCTCTCCTTTCGTTGAAAGCAATAGCATGAATCCTTGAGCCCCTCCTTTTAAAGAGGCACTCACTTGGTTGGCGGTTAGAAATCTCGAATCTTCAGGATTCAAATTCACTGGTTCTTTAAACATTATGGTTTTATTATGACAATCTATTAGAACATGATTGTCAGACAACCAATCTAGCCCAATAATAACTTCTAAGCCAGAAAGGGGTAAACAGAAAAGATTAGCCTTAAAGTCCCTACCATCTATGACAATAGGGCATTTCCAACAAGCTTTAGAAGTGACAATGGGATTGTTTCCAGGAGTATGTACAAATAAGTCAAATGGAAGTTCTATCACAGGTAATTTTAGTTTTTCTACACAGTCATTGGCAATAAAGGAATGTGATGCACCTGAGTCATACATAACAGTTAAAGAAATCTTATTAATGATACACTTACCTTCTACCATGGAATCAGCATGAGATGCTTCTTCTCCAGTGATTGCAAAAACCTTTCCTTTTGCTTTTGGCCTTCCGACTGCACTGTGCGCGCCTCCTTGAGTATTTATGCTTGTACTTGCACCTTCAGGGTTTTCTCTCTTCATCTCTGGGCAATCCTTGATATGATGACCTGGTTTGTTACACTTAAAGCAAACATAAGTGTTTTTAGGACAATCCCTTTTCAAATGGGGTCCTCCACAGATAAAACATTTAAAATTTGGTGCAGATGTTGGGTAATAGCTTCCAGTTGAAGCTTGGGGTCTGTTAGGAACAGATGCTGCTCCAAACCGACGAAATGGTGCTTGGTAAGGCTTATTCCTTCTGAAATCTCTTCTTTGGTGATGGTGAGGTCCTCCACTTCTTATTTCTCCTGCCTTGTGAATGGGCTCACGACTTTTGGTCATTCTATCCTTATGGTCTTCTTCAAAGATCCTGCAGCGATTTACCAATACAGAAAATTCACGGATTTCCTGCATTCGTATAGCTTCCTTAATTTCTGGCCGCAGTCCATTTACAAACTTTGCACACCGATCTCTTTCATTAGTAGCATCATTATAATGAGAATGAAAACGAGATAGCTCTTCAAACCTGGATGCGTACTCTCCAACGGTCATATTTCCTTGGGTCAGCGACAGGAATTCGAATTGTCTTTTCTCTTTAACATCAGCTGGAAAGTATTTTTCCAGAAACATATCCTTGAAATAGTCCCAAGTGATCTCCACGTCGTTGACTTTGAATTGTTTACGCATGCTATCCCACCAATGTTCGGCATCCTCAGATAAGGCATAAGTAGCGAAGACTACCTTATCAGCTTCATTACATTGCAATGCTCGAAAGATCTTCTCTATCTCTCGAATCCAGATTTGTGCTCCATCAGGGTTATATCCTCCCTTGAAACGAGGTGGATTGCGCTTTTCGAATAGGTCCAGTCTTCTCAAGGCATCATTACCTTGACCTTCACGTGCTCCCATTGCATTGATTAAGCGTTCTACAACTCCAGCAAGATCGTTTCCAGCCATTAGTTTCCTGTTTCACAGTAACTGAGATTTGTCACATCAATCACAGTTACTACCAAGTCAGATATTCTACCTATACAGAGTTTACAGACAAAGCAAGATAGACCTTTTCCCCAGGCCTATTGGATTAACTGCTCTGATACCACTTTGTAACACCCTCTGTTACACCTTAATAAATTCTAGAAAAATTCGTAATTTTTTTTTTTTACTAAAGATATGATTGTTAAAAAGAAACTATCGGAATAAATTATATACATTATTTCTGAAATACCTCACAAATATTATTAAAACTTTATAAAGTATTTGTACATTCATCCGAAGAAAATAAACATTAAACATTATAAGAAAGAGAGGAAACTCCATGGCCCAGAAGCAGTTACTTATTAACATTATTTATTCATTGGACCACGGTATTCATACCGAGCTCCCTTTCTAGAACGTGCTATATCTACTGCTGAAATTCTTCGATTCTTCCCTCTGAACCATCAGTTTAGAATATATGAAACAAAAACACGGAGAAAGGAGTGAGAAACAGAATATAATATTTCTGAATAAGACATAAGCAACAAAGGGTTTTCACAACCGATACATAATAATATCAATCACAATCACATACACAATCAATTATGAATGCATGAATGTTATGCAATATTTTCATCATAACTTATCTATATATGTAGGCCCTTAAATTTTAATTTGCACTAGGCCAACCAGGAGTTTACACTGTTCCATAAGTCCGGATAATAATAATAATATGAACAGCTCAACTGGCATGGAAACACTTAGAGACTAGTCAGATTGAGAAAGTTTTTATTGTGAAAGTACCCGACACTAGGGAGCTACCCCAGGTCCCCTGAAGCACCCTTTCACACTCTCTCATCCCAAGGCTCGTAATTAAGCCTCCTCTAATGTATCCTCGGTTTCTATAATCCGTCCCCAGACAATATTATTTTATTTCACTTTCATTATCCATGATGCATGAACTACTCGCGTATTGAGTTGGTTAAGGCTTTTAGAAACTCAATTATTAAATCCCTTAAAGGTTTACAATATCATTTCAATAAACTGTACATTTTCTCAGTTCTCTGAATTTCTGTCCCACAGAAATAAATTTGGTACAGTTTTCAAATCTCACGAAAATTGAGTTTCTAAGCCTTAAATATCTAAAAACTTTATCATATAAAACTTTACCTAATCTTTCTCAAATTAAATCTTAACAAAATCAAATTTAGGAATCTCAATTATTTCCAAATGTATTTAGTTATTAAGTTGGAAAAAAATAAAATAATTTTCTTTTAATTTTTTTTTATTGAAAGAGAAATATTTATTAACCAAAAATACTTAAGATTACAAAATTTTTCTTTAACTCAAGATTTAATTAAATAAATTCTAATAAAATATTTTCTTTCTAAAATAAATACTAATTTTTTTATTCTAAATATTGAAAATAAAGTTAATAAGAATAATTTCTAAGAAGAATTAAAAGATAATAAAATTTAAAGAGTAAGGTAAGAAATTCTTACTGAATTTTAGCTTTCCGTCATGCTCGCTATATGCTCAAACTCCACATTACAATATCATCAATCAAAATTAAACAATATCAATCATAACTAAATATCATCAATCAATCAATCATAATCAAATCATAATCAAATCAATTAAATATCATTAATACATATCATAATACAAAATTTAATGATTATTAATATAGTCAATTTTAGTCCTTTTGGTCAATTCCTCGCATAGGTATATGTAAGTCCATATAATCCAGTCCTTGCATAGGTATAGTTCAGTCCATATGGGTCATAATGGTCCAAGTCCTTGCATAGGTATTGTCCAGTCCATATAGGTCATAATGGTCCAAGTCTTTGCATAGGTATGTTAGAGTTAGTTAAACCGGATATTTAATTTAAAATTTATTATAAATTTTAAGTTAAAAAAAATTAATATTTTAAAATAATAATATTATCAGATTTAAAAGGAGTAGGGGACTCCTCCCATTATTCTTATGTCTTTTCATATTATACTCTTATCTCACTCCCCCTTACCTTGAATTGTTACCCAAAATGGATTTGCTTTGCGCCTCCGATTTCTAAAAATATTAATACCAATCTTATTTCAGTATAAGCATAAGACGAAGATTAAGATTACTACTTAAAACAGAAATGGTAAATTTTGAATAGTGAATAGTGAATAGTGAATAGTAAATCGTGAATAGTAACGGTAAATAGTAAAACGTGAATAGTAACAGTAAATAGTAAAACGTGAATAGTAACGGTAAATAGTAAATCGTGAATAGTAACGGTAAATAGTAAATCGTGAATAGTAACAGTAAATAGTAACAGTAAATAGTAATTTACTATTTGAATAGTAATTTACTATTGAAATAGTAATTTACTATTGAAATAGTGTTTACTATGCAGAATAGTAACTTAAAATAATATTATTTTCAGTATAATAACAGATTTCTAAAAACGATATGAAAATAACCCAAAAAATATAAAAGAGAAGTATTCTTACCTTAGGATTTTGGCAGAACCTTCTCTCCAAAAACTTTTCTTCTCTCTCTCACTTCCACCACTATCTCACTAGCACTACTATATTAAGAAAACTTAATCTGAAATTGTGAATTCTAAAGAAGAAATCCTTCGGTATTTATAGGAAAAAAATTTACTATGCATTCCATTATTTTAATATAAAAGTACTATACATTTTTGAATTTTTTATTCCAGGTTACTGTGCATCTTTTGAAAATTTCATACATGCACAGTGATTTGCATAGTAATTGTCGGCAAAATTATTAAGTCAAATAGTAACCCTTCACTCGGTATATTTTAAATATTCAAAATGAGTCCTTTTTGAAATTTAGCGATATTATATCAGTCCCTACTAATTTTATAATAAGTAATATAAAGCTGAAATTTTAAAAATCTAAAATTTTCTGTTAATAAAAATTTATTGATACGTTTCAAATTTTTTAACGATTGGAAAAAATCAAGATTTTTCTCAAACCGATAATTTTTAGATAAGTCTACTTGAAATGGATTTTAGAAAATTTTCTTATAATTTCAATTCACTTTCTTGTAAATATTTTTAATTTAAGTCACTTATATGAATTTAAAATTATTTAAAAAAATATTATTTTTATTAAAAAATTCCAAAATTCCAAAAAATTCCAAAAAATCATAAATAATACGTAGATTAAAAAGTTCTAAAGAACCATAATTTAATTCCTTCAAAATTTTAATATAAAAATAAAAATAGGGGTGTTACAACTCACGCGGGATCCACAACATTGGAAATCAAGGATTAGCTTGAATTCTGATTTCCTTTCACGCTGGTGGCACAATGAAAGCCAAATGCATTATTTTATTTCTTCCACTTTATGTGTAATGCAAGAAGCCAAATTGCATTTCAAGTCACATGGGCCATAGGCAATTAAAAAAAAATAAATCAAAACTAGAGTTTACATTCACTCTCTAATTCACGGCTGCACTCAACAATTAATTAGCTACTCACTTCCTTGCAATTATAACATCATCTTATTACCAGAACAAATTCAGCATGCCTTCCACTCTAATTCCTTCTTTATTCATGCGTACTTCCATCAATGATCTTTGTTAATTCCACCGTTGGATCGGTCTAAAATTTGGAGAGTGTATTCTTAACATCCTACTCTATGTTTCCACCGTTCAGATTTTCATTTAGACATCTGTAGGTGGAGAAATAGTGTTCAAACCGAGACCCTGTTCCAGTTTACAGGAATTCTGACCAGCTTCGGAAAAACTGTCATATCCGATTCGTTAACCGTTGGATCGGGCGGAAATTTTGGTATGAGGTTTCTGGGATGTGGTTCTAGGTACTGACCGTTGGGATCTTGGTTTAGAGATCTAGACTCGGAGATATTGTGTTCGAACAGTAGCACGAATTTAAATCAACAATTGACTCGGATCGTTCAGGGAGCGTCCGGGTTTTAAAATCAAGGATTCCAGGTAGGGGGAGCGTTTACATTTTAAATGTATAGTTTATGAATGAGTTCGGGATAGTATTGTTATTATTAGTGAGAAATCCCGAATATATAATATGTGTGATATAATTGTGTTATGATATTTTCCGTTCATATATTATTGATATTGAATTTGGCATGAGATATATATGTTGTATTTGTGAAATTGTTATGATTCCTATGCATGATATGTAGTAAGTTATGTGATGATAATATGAGTATATGCATGAGATGCAAATTGATATAGCATGAGATGCTTAAATTGATGAATAAATATGAAATATGATTGTGGTTTTGAGGATTCCACAAAAGACCTTGGGTGGGACTCAAGGCAAAACCTCTTGAGCGGGGCTCGGGGTTTAGCCCGTGACACTACCGTTGTCGCTGAGAGTGATTGTGTCACGTGAGAGGGCAAACGGTTTGGTACCAGTAAAACGGCCGGATCAGCTGAGAGCTGAGTTATGGCTGGGAGTCAGTGTTGCAACACAAATTAAAAGACTTAATAATGGATCCATTTGATTGAGCATATGAATACATTGATATATGTTATTGAGAATAACATGATGTTATATGATGAGATTATGTGATGTGAATTTGATTTATATGTGGTTATGAATTGGACATTTAATCCGATTTAATAACTATCATTTGACATGTTTATGCTCACCCCTATTGTTATTTTTACAGTGGATGTAGGACGCAGCGATGATGTATGAGGTCACTCAGCCTACTCGGAGCATTATGTATTTATATGTATAGTACATAATGTACATAGTTATTTTGTAGTAGCCTTGGCCGGCTCTTGTGTATACTGGATTTTATTATGTATATGTATAAATAAATGAGCCGGTTGATATAATATTGACAATAATATTATGTTAATCCAAATCCTGTTTCTAACGTTTAAATTATTTGCGAAAAATTTATTTGGATTTTAGAAATTTAATTTTAAAAGTTTGGGACGTTATATGCGACAGTTTTATCATCTCTTTATGGATTCCTTACTAACATATATCACATAGGATTCCTCACCATCCAAATTTATAAATATCACACATTTATTCCTCATTAAGATACGTTCATCGATCCTCCTTGAGCTTCGATATTAACCTATCCAGTACTGACCTTAGCGTGTCTTTGTAGGTGATACCTTTTGATCCGGGGTGCATACTGGACCCCATTACCAATGGACAAAATGCCCTTGTACGTAAGAGGAAATTTAACTGCTTGAATAACGGACTGCTGAGACCCTTAAACACCGACTTAGGGCCAAAGAATTGATGTCCTAAATATATATCAGTACGAATGTTAAACCATGATACCAGTCAGGTCAACTGACATCTGAACACCAGTCAGACAAGGCATGAGCAACATGTCCCTACCAACACTGTTGCTACAGTATGTTAGAAAATGGGTTAAATCAACCCTTTATTCAGGAAAGTTCTATAAATACAACTCATTTATTAACTGGGGGAATTCTGAACATTTTTACTTAAAAGCCTTCATAATCAAATTTATTTCCCGTAATTACCGTACTGACATAAGCATCAGAGAATCTTTTACAAATCACCCCCGATGAGTTGAACCAGCACGTTCGGGCAAAACATCAGTTCACTCCCAAACGTGAAGAACTTAGGTTCCCCACTTGACCTACCGTACTCCATTGAGACAGCATAAAATTGAGAGCACGCGAGGCTATATTGGACCCCGGTCAGAAAAGGTCAACTTTTGACCCCGGATACCAGTTGGATTACCTTTTTTCGCTCTACAATACAAGAGACTAGTGTGTTGGCTAAACAGACTAGCTACAAGACTTTTTGCCCCATACTAGACTAAGAGGTATAATATTAGATCCCCATTGGTGTAAGATATAAGTGAGAAACATCTACCCCTAGTATCGATACTAGACGCTTTGTTCCCGTACCGAATATATTAGTTATAAAAATAACTGATATAAAAGATATTTTTTATATCAATTATTTTAATAAACTGATATAAAATTATGTGCTTTTTATATGAATAAAAATAAAAAGATAGAAAGTAAAATATTACCTTTTATTTATTTGGATGAGTAAAAATATGATAGTAAAATTGAATAAGTCAATGATATAGAAATTTTTTATAGTATTAAAAATTATATTTAAATTAAACCTTTAATGTATTAACTTTTATATCATGGAAATTATTAATTCCTTCTTATTTCCTTCAAAATAAACGCGGGTTAAATTAAGATTAATATTAAATTAACGATAAGGTAGTACAAAAATTATCTTACAAAGTAAACTAAAAAAGAAGAAGAGTACACTAATAATGCTGGTAGTACGTTAAAGACAGTACATTAATAAATATAATACTACTTTTTATATGGATGTGATGTTTGCATACACAAGGAAATCACCACTTTGCTATTTTCTTTATCTTTTTGTGTCCCCAACCAAACAAACCATTGCCCATCTGGAGCCGCACCGGGGGTGTCTTGTTTGTGTTTGACATTTCTATTTCAATCTTTGCTTCGTGGAAAAAGGGTATTCATTCCTCATTCCCACTTTGGGGTGAAAAATGATTTATTAAGAAACAAATGTATGAGAAATAATTTAAAGAGAAAAAAGTTTAGAAAATGAAAAGTTTTAAGAACTTAAAAAATAAAAACTAAATAAATGATATTCTAACTAAACCTACATTTAATAAATTATTTTTCTAATTAATATTTTATACCTCTTTTTTATTTCAATACTTCTAACTGGTTTGAATTATATTACGAGTAAGTTATAATTTTAAGTTTTGAGTTATAAATCAATTTTATTATATTTTAATATTTAGTATATATTTATGTGTTTGATATTTAAAACGAAAGTTTAAAACTATATTAATCAAATCAATCTAAACAGTAATAAATTGGTTTGATTTGGTTTTTATATTTAACTCCAACCGAACCAAACTAAATTACAAACATTTTTGTTCGATGGTACAATTTAAAATTAAATTGAATCATGAACATTGAACGTAACGTGAAGAGAAACAAAGGGCAATATTGGTCCAAATATTGGTTCGGATTTTCTAAAGTTTAACCTAGTTAAAAATATATTTCTTCTTTCATTTTCCTTGATTAATTTTCTATCCATGAAAATAGATATAATAATAGGAATCAAACCTAGAACCTATCAAACACAATAAGACATGACAGCCACTAAGACAACTATTTCATTAGTGCAAATGAGAAATGTTATTACATATAATTCCTTCTATTCTTTTACTAGTGTTTTATATTTTACATAAAATAAAAAACTTATATAGATTGTTGATAATTAAATACATAATAGTAAAATAAAATTATTAATATATATTAAATATAACATATATATAATTTAATATATATATAGTACACGTTAATATTATATGTTAAATGTATAATATATATAATTTATATATTAAATATATATTTATAATATTTAATATATAATATATATTAATGTATAAAGTATATATAATTTATATATTAAAATATTTATTATTGTCGTTTTGGACTATACTCTTGCTTAATCGCATCTTATTTTGTCTAAGTTAGATCATACTTCTATTCGTAGTTATATTAGCTTCATTACCACTCTGTGGTCTGGCTTATATAGCCTTAACCACTCTGAGATTCCTTAATTTCTTCAGGATTTAGCTATGATAGCCTTAACCTCTCAGGGGTTAAATAACCTCTTCAGGGTTTTTGGCACTTAACCACTCCGGGGCTTGATAGCCACTCCGAGGTTTTTGGAACTTCAACCGCTCTAGGGTTTAATAACCTCTTTGGGGTTATACGATCACTTTGTGGGGTCTAAACCTTTAAAATAAGAGAGAAATGATCAAAAACCGCTTTTATTCACAATTTACACCGGGCTTTTCGACCGACGCCTCATTAAAAACCTTAAAGGCAAAACCTATGGAAAAAACCTTGGTAGGAGAAAATAGTACACGTCTTGTAGTTCCCGTTAGATATAATAAATTCGTAAAAATCTTTACGTTATATTTGTTCTTGAAAACCTCGCCTTGTAGAGTCTCTAGCAAGTATAACCCTCCTATCATTACATCGTAGACTCAGTATGGTCCCCCTCGCAAGTTGGGTCTAGTTTTCCTTAATGAGTGAACCAGTTTCCTACTGATGCTCTTCTTAAGACCAGGAATCTTCATAGGTACCTTCGATCCGAAGGCCATGAGGGTGTTCCGACAAGTGATGCATCCCTCCACACATCCTTGTAATCCTCCTTACATAGAAGCTTTGTTTGGGAATGAACTTACAGGTGTAGTGAAAACCCATGGTCTTGTGGGTGCAGAGGTAGGTTGTTCCGAATTGGCCTTGTCCGAGTTTTAATTGTGTTAGAATTTGAGAGATCTGATTAGCCATTTAGAGAGAGAAAGCAAGATCTGGTTAGAGATTTAGAGAGAGAGAAAATGAGGGAAATGATTAGGAAGAGTGAAATGAGAAAAAATTACTTTTAAAGAAAATTATTGCAAATGATGATGTAAAATTTTTATTTTTTATTTTTTTAAAGAGTTGTCACATGTCAACTACATCTCACTATTGAGGTGACATAGATGTTAGCCACCTCATCCGTTAACACCTAACCCAACGTTTCCTTAATTTTACCAATCTTAAAATTTTAAAAAGGTCAAAAATGGACATTTTTTAAAGGTTTTTTTTTTCAAATGCTAAACTTTAAAAGGGTTGAGTTTATATTTTAACCTAAAAATAACTTTAAATTTTTATAATTATTTTGATTTATTTCAATATTTTTTTGGTGTAATATTTTTTTATTTTTATCATACATAAAATCTACTAATTGAATAAGTTATTAATAAGTTATGTACTTAAACCAATGTTTTAAAAATTGGATCGGTGATTGAAACTGATTCACGGTTCATTGGTTCAACCGTGGTCGAACCAATGATAATAAAAAATATATTTTAATATAAATGATATAATTATTGATATATTAATAATAAATTATATTCAAATAGTTTTTATTTGATTTAAAAATATTTTTAATGGATTTTTTAAAATAACCAAAAAACAAAAAAAATAATTTTAAAACTTTGATTAGTTCAACTGGTTTTCAATACCGGTTTTCAACCGGTTTTAATCGGTTCTTAACCAATTTTAACCAGTTCTAAATCCGTCAGTTTTTTTCTTGACCTAACCGGTTCCCGATCTAACCAGTTGAACCGGCCGATCGAGTCCGATTTTTATAACCTTGATTTAAACATAATTGATGCATAAAAATATATATTGCATAAGTAAAACTCCCACCCGTTCAACTTTTCTGTATCCAGTGGAGCGAGAATTAGATAAATAAATAAACAAGGAAAATAATTTGAGTAGGTAAAAAGAAAGAGACGAGGGAAAGAAGAATGAAAGTGGTGGTGGTGACAGGAAGGAAAAGTGAAAAAAGGAAGCTCAACTTAAACAACACAACCCGAACAAAGGTGGTGTCTGTTTGTGTCATGTCATCTGAATTTTAAAGCGTACAGAAAAGTCAATCGCGATCCCATTCTCTCCGGCAACAACTCTCTAGGCCGCCACGCAGTCAACCAAATAAATCCATTTAGATTTTAGACCTCCAAATATAATAAAATAAAAATAAATACAAATCTCCAATCTTCACTGCTTCTAGGTAGTTCCTGTCGTACCATAATGCTTCTTCGTCACGTTTTCGTGTTGTTCCTTTTAGCCTTTGCAGGCCACCGAGTGAACTCGCACGAGGAATCGGGTCAATGGAGCTGCGACTCCGACTCTGAGATCCGAGTCGAGTCCGTCTTCAAACCCGCCTTTATTACACTCGACGGCCACGCCGACGACTGGAAGGACATTGATGGCTCTTACTTTCCTCTCCTCCCCGCCCTCGACCCTGACGCTGAAAACCAATTCAAATTTGGAAAGATGAGCGTTAAGGTTATCCCTCACCATTGTTATTATTATTATTATTATTATTATTATTATAATTATTTTCACTTTTCTCATCATCGTTTTCTTTTATTCAGAGCGTGCACGATGGCCGCGATATTTTCTTTCTCTTGCAAGTTGACGGCGATTATGCCTATTCTAAAGGGTAATTAAGTTAAACCATTCCTTGTCACTTCCTTTTATTATGCTTCTCGGGTTGTTTCTTTTATCCATTAGAATAACAATAAAAGGACGGTTAAGGGGAGGGGAGGTGGAATAAGTATCACGATCGGGTCCTAACTGCAACCACCCTACTACTAACATTTCATGTCTACGCTAAATACCAACCGTGCTGGCTTTTCGGGACTATTCTTTTTGCTTTTGCTAGCGTGATTAAATTTCTATTCGTAATGTTTATATAGTTTATGACAATCTTTTGTTCGGTTGGTGTAATTGTTGCGGTGCAGCGAGAGCACAAAATGTCCGTCTGTTGCTCTCATGTTTCAAATTGGGGATGGTGCCACTTATCATGATGTATGTGGATTTTCTGTGCTTGTTGCTTTTAATTTAAGTGCAATTTCGATCTTATTAGAGGATATTTATGAAACACTGGCTGATAATGTTGGTTTGGTTGTTGTTTAAGATGGGTGGCTGTGGGGAACATCCAAGCTCGTGCACAAACAAGACCTGCAAAGGTCATGAAGTTGACATTATGCACTTTTCGATAGGAACTGCAATTCCAGGGCGAATTTACGGAGGCAATCCCCTAAACAATAGGTTTGGAAATGGTGGTGATAGGTGAGGAATGGAGATAGAATATTTTTTGACTTTCATTGTATGGGTTGACATTTTATGAGGACTCTTTAGCTTATTATTATTATTATTATTTTGAATAGGCCAAAGTTAATTTGTTAGTTTTTGTTAGCAGGGGGAGTAGAATCCACAACCTTCTCCCTCCTTTCCATGAGATATCTTTTCAATGAATGTGTTGTGTTCACTCAATCTATACCATATTCCTTGGAACAGGTTTGGCCACTTGGTTGATCTATATGCCTGGAATCCTCATTGTAGATATTTGGATGGAAATGGTCCTTCAGGTTATGGTATGTACAATGTAATACTGTTCACCAGAATTAGATGTTTTTGTTATTAAAATAAAAAAAATGCAGATGAGGTTGAAAGTTGGAACATTAAGTGGAAGTATTAGAGGGAATATTTTCTCAACTTTTCCATTTTGGTAATTCGCTTCATGCTTTGGAAACCTAGGTTTCTCTATAGTATTAAGAACTTCCTAAAATCTCTTACTACTCTGTAGTTTCAGTAGTTATGGTCATTGTTTGCAACGCATCACTCTTGTGCACTAACTGCTTTTTCCTTGATACATACTTATGCCTTTTATTTAAGTCTTCATGTTTTTTTTTTGTGATTCATACAGAAATCCAATTATTTATGTGAGATATGTCTTAAGGTGTACGTAACTTAATTAAAAGCTCATGCAATAAGTTGTTTTTAAATATGAGCTTACACTAAATTTGATTGCAAAACTTGTTGAAATAAGTTGAAAATAACTTATTTTAATAAGTTACATCAAGTAACTTATAAAATAAGTCAAAAACAATTTGAGGGTCATGAACTATTTTCATAAGTTGTTTATAAGCTCTTCCAAAATCAACCTTATTCTTCTATGAACAGTTTTTGGCTTCCTCAAATTTTAGTTTGCTTATTCATATTCTTCAAGTTCACATGCTTTATTCATATAAAAAATAATGATATCCTGTTTTGCACCATGCATGAGGTGATCCATCATTTTATTCCTTTAGCTTAGTCATGAAAAGTCAGGGTTACATTGATATTAATCTCTTCAAACTTTGTATTCTAGCAGTTCTTTTATTTTTCTCATCTGTTTTTTGTAGAATAATTTATCATTATCCCACAAATCACAATTTAAAATTGTGGCCACTTTACAAGATGAAAGTAGATCCCAAAATGATTAAGCTGTGATTGGATTTGAGCATGTGTACAATGATGTGTCTTAAATAACTTTAAGATTGCTCCATCCACATTGGAAGAAAGGGATGTGTCAAATTAATTAAGACATCTATATAGGAAAGGACAGGAAGATTCAGTGATTAAGTATTTTATTATGCACAGATTAAATAGAATACTTTTGAGTTCCTAACCAATGTATAGGTGATTATTAAGTTTTATAATTGCATGACACAAGATTGGCAAGTTGGGACCACAGTCTATGAATCTCAACACAGTTATACGGAGTAGAATCATCATAATCAAAGTTGCTGTCTCCATCCATTCTTTTATACTCAATGGGGGTCTTTGTAGTCACCAAATCATCATATTACTTTCCCTCTGTGGCTAAAATGCTGTGTGCTGTATAAATATGAAGCCTCATAATGGCAACCAGATTATGTCTTTTTCTTTTTCCTATGAAAAAAATTCAGTTAGTAACTTCTGAATATAATCTCTATGAGAATCATGAATTTATATAGATAGATTTTGTGCTGAGAAATGTTAGAGGTCTAGTTAGTAGCTATGGACATGGCAGTTAAAATCCCGATTTAAATCCTAAATATTCTGATTTTATGATTTTTTTGAAGGCTCTACTATTTAAATTAGTAAAAAATCTTAATATGACCAAATGTATCTGGATCACGATTTACATCTTAAAATACCAAAATTCTTATGATTTTTCGATTTTAGGATCTGACCTATTCTTGACCTGAAACCCATCCCTAAAAAGCTTAAAAGCTTCGAAACTAATGTTGTTCAAGCCTTAGAACCATCTTGCGCAACACTATTCTCTACTTCTATCCATGATTTCCGCTGCCGTCGACCAAGTTCCAGACATGAAATCACTGTCAACCAAGTTTTGATCCTCTGCAGCCACCATCAACTTCCTAGCGGTCCTCTGCAGCCACCGTCACGCGGTTTTGTTGTCTTCTCTGGCGAGACGACGCCGTTCATGCCTTGTGTTTAGTGTTTGCTTATCTCTGTTGTGTTCTGTGATTGTTTTTGAAATTGGGTTTGTTAAGTTTCTAGTTCATTACTATTTGATGAGTACTATGCTTTATGCAAGTTTATTTAAGTGTTTTTAAATTATAAATTGAGTTTATATGCATATATATATATATATTATATATGAAATTTGTAAAATCCTACGATATGATTTATTTATGATTTTTGGAACCCCTCTTTGATTCAAATTAAAAGCCCAATATTTACTACATTGGTTACAACCCATTGCTTTGTAACTTAGGTAGGGTGATAATGTATCTCTTTTCAAGAGTTAGAAACCTGAAAAGAAATACACTTCCCACCATACAATTCTGTTTTTCTGTATATATTATAACTTGGAACATTGGGTTCTATATAATCTTTTATTCAACCTCTTCATTTGTTGATAACTAAATTATTATCAGATTAAGGTTAATATTAAAGACTGACCGATTTTCTGTTGTCAGCTAATGATTCTAGTGCACAGAATGACTGGAAGGGCGCTTGGTGGCATAGCAGCTTCACAGTTCACTCAGGTGACTAGTTCTTTTACAGATCAAAAGCAAGCCTCCTGTCAAATAACTACAGTTGGAAGCTGAGTTTAGACTGCAATTTTTGTTTGTAATGACAGAAATCCTGAAATAATGTTTTTGGAGCAGTAGTTAATGTATATATTTTTTAAAATCATTTTTTCAAAACTATTATCACCTTATATATCAATATTTCCTTGGAGGACAAGGATAGGAGTTTATTTAATGATTTTATGTTAAATTATGTTTTGGATTTTATCATAGGTTGCATCCAATGTTGTCAAGAGTTAGCCTAGTGTTTTTCTCGGTTAGGATATTGGGTTAGGTTATGTGTGAATCACTTGTTTAAACCATATTTCTTTCATGTATACAATGGCAAGGATGAAGTTTGAGCTTATGATCTTATGCATTCTATTCAAATCATATATATTTATTTGTAAAAAAATATAATAATAGGAGTATTATAACTCTTAAAATTGGGATGGGCCTAGCTCAACCCTAAAAGTATCATGAGGTGAGAATTGGCCAAGTCTATGTAAGCTATACTTTAGCCATATATGTACTTTATGAAGGATTCCAACACACTTTGCAAGCCCATGACTTGACATCTGGAGTGTGTAGCTTGTGGGATTTTTTATTTATTAAATCTGAAGTCAGTCCTTGAGAATGTTTGGGTTAGACATTTTAATGCCTAAGATTTTAAAAACTTCAATTTGTCCGTCACATGATACTAAGTTATTCATTTTAGTATTTGTTTTACTTTATTTTTCAATGTAATTTTATGCTGAAAATGACTAAATTAAACATCGTTTTGTGAAGTTAGGGATTAAATTGGGGGTTTTAAAATCTTAGAGAGACTAAAATGTTTGACCCATACAATCTGGATGGCAAATATGGGAGAGTCTATTCTAAAAGGAAAATAGATTGGAAAGCCATGGGCTAGGTAGATTGTGTAAGGGAAATCCACATGGCCAGGTTGATTACATTGCAAAACCAATATGGCTAAGTCAAGGTAATCACATACCGGTCACGGCTTATCGCGGTAAGCCAAAAAAACTTTATAAAGGTCATAGCGGCCGCTATATCAGCCTATGACAGTTACATAGCGGACATAATAAAATAATGCAATATATATATATATATATATATATATATATATATATATATAATAGCTGCATAATGTCATATAGAAGCAAAAAAAAAAAAAACTACCGTAATATCATTTTAAAGCCAAGAAAACACCAACAGATAAATCTTAAGTCAATCCAATAATGCATAAGTCTTTAGTCAAACCAATAATAATGCATAAAACATAAATTCCTACAATAAAAGACAAGGAAAACAACAATGCAACATATAGAAAAGGCCTAGAAATCTAATCCTCATCTCCATCTTCATCTACCTCCCCTTCCTCTTCTTCAATATAATCATTCTCATTGTGAGGAATTAAGGAAAATCCTTCAGTAGAAGATAGTGGGTTTGCAATGGCTGGAAGAGGAGAAGGCTTGATGAGACTGAGAGGGAACAGAGCAGAAAAAAAAAACAGATGAAGAAAAAAAAATCAGAGCACAAAAAGAAACCAGTTTCAGAAGAGATGAAAAAACAAAGTAGAAAAAAAAAAGTTTCAGAAACCCGGTCGCCGGAGAGCCCTGCATCGTCGGAAATGGCCGGAAATGGGAGGAAACGGCTAGAAATGGCCGTCGCAGCCTCTGTTTCGCCGAAAAATGGAGGAGAAGAGGGTGGACGCGCGAGGGAGGAGGAAAAGAGGGGGGAAACGTTTCAGGTCTGAAAATGGGAAGGTGACAACAAATAGGGAAAAAAAACCCTACCCGTTTCACCTTTAAGTGACCCGACCTGGCCCATAACAGCCGAAACCCGGAAAACATCAAATCGCGCTTTCTTGACTGCCATGGGGTGCCATGGGTGCGACGCTGTTACATATAGCGGGCGTCGTTATTTTGGCCGCCATTTTTCATGGCGAATCACGGTGGCCTCTTAAACTGCAACGCCATACTGCCATAACGCCACCATGACCGCCATTTGATAACACTAGGCTAAGTTCATTTATGGATAATTGAAGGTGGCCCATTATAGATGTAAGATAGGTCTTGATTCCATCTTAAATTTGAGTTGGGCTTAAGTCAACCCAAAAGCCAGTTCATGAGGGTAGTGATAGAATTGAGAGAATCCCTAGATTTCTGAGAAGATAAGAGGGGCTGAATGGTAAAAGTGTATTGAGAGAGAGAGAGAGAGAGAGCACATGATTTATAGGAGAGGTTATGCTAACGGAATTCTGTTATGACTCATAACAGAACTGAACACAAATAAGGTTAGGGACCCCACTTTGTTCTAACAGAGTTCTATCTATATATCTAACATTCCCTTGTGTAAGTCCATCCCAGATTTACATGAGAAACAATAGATAAATGAAACTATATCTCTAACATTCCCTTGTGTAAGCTGAAAGGGCGACAACAATTAATTTTTTCCTGAGACGCTGAAACCTCTATTTAGACAATGGTTTTATTTGGAGATATTCACAAGTTGATCTAGGGAAGGAATGTGTTCTACTGCAGGATCCGTTTGACAATTTAGTGGAGAGAGGATTAGTGAGTAACTGACAGACTTTGTTAACACTAAACCCAATTTCAGGTCTGGTTATAGTGACATACTGCAAAGCCCCAACAATAGATCTATATAGAGAGGGATCCGGGCAGGGTTCACCTTCTGATTTGGACAGTTTGCATGACCCATACATTCGAGTAGTCATTCCATTTGCTTCTGCCATGGAAGATCTTAAATTTGGATATTGGACCTAACTCAATCCTAAAAACTAGCTCATAGGATGGGAATTACCCTCCACCTTATATACTTTTGATTTACCATATATCTAGTCAATGTGGGACTTTCAGCACACCCCCTCGCGCTCGAGAATGGAGCGTGGATGAATACGGGTGGCCCACGGGACTTATTAACGCACCTCTTCACACTCAAGAATGGAGTGCGGATGAATACGAGGCTAGTGGGACTTAGTAACACACACCTTTACGCTCAGGAATGGAGTGTGGATGAATACAGGTGGCCTGTGGGACTTATAGAACACCTTCACACTCAGGAATGGAGCGTGGACAATATGGGTGGCCCAACAACGGATCCAGGATAGACTCTATTACCATTTTAAATTTGGGTATTGGGCCAAACTCAATCCTAAAAGTTAGCTCATAAGATGAGGATTACCCTCTACCTTATATACTTTTGATTGACCATGTTTCTAGTCAATATGAGACTTTCAACACACCCCTTCGCGCTCAGGAATGGAGTGTGGATGAATACAGGTGGCCACGAGACTTATTAACAAAAGACTTAGAGAGTAGGTCTCGAATATACTTAGCTTGTGGCAGATGTAGAGTATTGATAGAGAGTTTTTTAACTTCAATTCCTAAGAAATAAGAGAGGACCCAAGTTTTATAATGCAAAGGCTGAATTAAGTTTTGGTGATTAGAGTTTGAATGAGGGTATTAGAGGATCCGGTGATGATTATATCATCAACGTAGATGAGAACATAGAGAATCCCTTGAGAATTCCTGAGTGTGAAAAGTAAGGATCACACTTGCTGCTGTCGAAACCATAGGTAGGTAGGGTGCTAGCATTGTAGTTAAAATCACGATTTATATCGCAAAAATCGCGATTATGTGATTTTTCAGGGCCCTCCCGATTCAAATCGCAAGAAAAATCGTAGATGGAAGTGAATCGTAGCAAAATCGCGATGCTGGGCTGAAAAATCGTGAAAATTACGACTTGTGGGATGTTAAACAATTTTTTCTTCGGACCTGTTTTTTCACCCTACCCGGTTTTTAGAACCGGGTCAGACCCGCGTGAGAAGACTAACCCACGCCGTTTAGGAACAATACGCCATTGTTTCACCTTCTCCAGGCCACGTGAATCCGGACCCTCGCCGCGCAGCCATCTTGTCCGTCGAAAAGCCACCGCCGTCACCGATTCGGAGGCCGCCGAACAAGCTTCATGCTCTGTTTGTCGCCGATTCGGAGGCCACCGCCATCTTCTTCGTGCTCTGTTCGTGTTTCCATTCCAATCATAGTAGAGTCGCGTTTTCGTGTTTCCATTCCAGGTGCTTTTTTCGTGTTTCCAGCTGCTGCTTCCAGCCCTATAGCTTGCGTCCCTGTTGCTGTTTTTGTGCCCTGTTTTCACGGTTCCATCTCTGTTTTCGTGCCTTGTTTTCATGTTTTATCATGGATGTTTGTGTTTTATTGATGTTTTTATGTTTAATGGATGTATATTGATAATATAAATTATGAGTCACTTGCATTTATGGGAATTTTTATGCATATATATGAATATATATGATTTTTTATTTATATATAGGAACTTTTAAATCTTACGATATGATTTATGATTTTTTGGATCCTCACCGATTCAAACTAGAATCCCGATTTTAATTACCTTGGGTGCTAGTTAACCTCTCAAATAGTGCCTTGTGTAACTTGCAAACAAGGTTCTACTCATTTTGAACAAATCCAGGAGGCTGGACCATGTATAACTCCTCATCAAGCAATCCATTGATGAAAGCATTGTTGACATCAATTTAATGTATTGTCCAAGAGTTAGAGAGAGCAACATTCAGGATAATTCTCATTGTGATAGGTTTCACAACGGGAGAAAAGGTTTCAGCATAATCAAAACCTGCCTGTTGATGAAAGCCTATGGCCACAAGCCTGGCTTTGTGCTTTTGCACTGTATCATCTGGGCTTTCCTTGATTCGAAAAACTCATTAACACCCATTTCCTTGTATTCAAGAATGACAAGGGACCACATGCCATTGGCTAGGAGAGCATCAAATTCACTCTTCATTACTGCATACCAGTGAGGAGACTTAAGAGCTTGAACTACTGTTGTGGGTTCAGTGGTTGTAAGAAGTTTGGGGTCAAGAGTCGGTTTTACAATACCAGACTTAGATCTGGTCCGCATGGGATGAATAGAATGAGGGGTAGGTGTAGGCACTGCAGGTGCTGGACTATGTAGATGTTGTAGGTTGAGTTGTGGACGAGACAGATATAGTGGGTGAGGCAGATTGAGGAAGTGAAGAGGAAGAACAATCAGATAAGGATGATGTGGGGTGTACTGAGTGTGGAGGGGAGGCAATAGAGCAAGGAAGAGATGATTGGGTTGCTGCAGGTGTTGAAGAAGTTGATGGATGAGTTGGAGAAGCTAAGTGTGGTGATGAATAGGCAGATTGATGAGCAGAAGAGGTCAAGTTAGGTGACTTGGGATTGGGAACAACAACTGAGATAGGTTCAGCTAGAAATGAGGGAAGAACATGAAGTGGAATATTTGTCTGAAGGGATGAAGATACCATGATAGAATTGAGAGAATCCATAAAAGACAGAATTCAGAGAAGATAAGAGGGACTGAATGATAAAATTGTATCCAGAGATAGAGCGCAAGCACATGATTTATAGGAAAAGTTATGCTAACAGAATTCTGTTATGACTCATAACAGAAGTGAACAGAAATAAGGTGATGGGGCCCACTCTATTCTAACTATATCTCTAACATTCCCCTGTGTAAATCCATCTCAGATTTACATGAGAAACAATGCACAAATGAAATTATATCTCTAACAGGTAAAGATTGCCCAAGCCTCTATAAGCTTTTTTTTTACTTTGGCCATATTTGTGGTTGATGTGATTGTGGTGTAATGGTTGATGTTACTGAGTTGATTAATATCACTTGCTAAACTTTACCCTAAATATTTTGCAAAATTGGCTAAAGTCATACTTGATACCTATTCATGCTTGTTGAGTCTGGTTTAAGCTGGTTCAAACCGGTTCAATTGCATGGCTTATTCAATAGCCTACTCAAACCAGTTACTTGACTATCTCACTGATTGAACTGGTTTCTATAGTGCTGGTTGTAACCACATGCATGAATATCTGCCTCACACACTACATTAAATTTGATTTCTCTGCTTCTTATACCCTATCATATAGTTATTTTGCATCTTTGTTCTCTAAATTACTACTTACATGCTCGCTTGTAGCAGGTTTTGTAGAAGATGAGAGTCCATATGGAGATAACGGAAAAAAGGGGACGTACTATTTTGAATTCTCTAGGCCCTTGAGGACCATGGATCATCTTCAACAGGTTAGAAATTAGAAATAACATGTTACATTCCGAAGTTTTGTTTGCTAAGAGGTCTGAGTTCTTGGGCCATAAGTTCCTTGTTGACTGATCTTTCCTTCCCCCCAATCTAAAGGTTTATTGATGGACAAAATGATATTTTTAAATCTAGTGGATGGAGTTTCTGAATCGTGTGGATTTTTTTAACATATTGTGATTGTTGTGTATATATCTTTAATTTCTTCCTAAATAAAAACTGATTTTGTAGCTTTGAGAGAATGTTTGAAACCAAACATATTTTTGTATTAGTAGTGCTGTTGTAAAGGTGTACAAATAATACCTTGCAGGATGTGCAATTTACCATTGGTGGATCCAGCAAGATGTCTGTTGCATTCTGGTATCCACTAGATGGTCAGCCTTGGCATGGTTCTGGGCACTACTCTGTTAACTGTGATTGGGTTCCCATTGACATATCTCTGAGCAGTTCTTTGAGTGCCAAGTCAGTAGACGCAGCATCAGGTAGTTCATGGAATGTTGCAAGTGCCTTTTCTGTTATACTCTCAGTAGCAGCGCTGTGTGTGTCTGTATTTGTGAGTTATAGAGTGTTCTATCCCAAGAATGTCTCCTTTACCCCGATAGAGAACCTTTAAATATTGTTCCATTAGCCTGAATTTGGGATTGTACTATTCGTTAAGCTTGTACTTGATAGTTTTGTACTGTTTAGTGCTTACTGGTTGCTCCATTTTTTTATTGTTATTGAAGCATTACTTTAGTTATTTTATGTAGTGTCAGAAAAGTGTTAATTCATTATCAGCATTGTGGACTTCCATTCCCTTGCGCTGAGTTGGTTGCAGTTGCTGCACCATTTGCTTTTCAGCATTCATTCAATTCAAACTGAAACGATGACTATATTCTTTTAATCATTTTCTCTTTTAAGCTAGTAACACGTCATTTATTGTTGCAGCATGAATCTTAAATCTTGCTAGGGGTAGAGCATCCCACTCTAGAGTTGAAGACTGTTGCCTACGGAAAGGTTTAGTATAAAATTAAATAATTCGGGACTAAATAAAACTATAAAACCATGGATTGGTTTCCTTTCTTTGGTATATGGTTAGGTATCCCAACAGACATAACTAGGATTTAAATTTCTCATATCAAACGAGTCTATTTTTGGGTTATCAATTGTTTCAACGAATCACATTGTTTTTTCAGTACAATCAATTAGTAGTTCAATACACAGAAAAGGACAGCCAAACTGAGATGACAACATTGAGATAAGGCATGGGTGATATAGTTGAATCCAATGATTTTCGTCTGTCATGCAAAGTTAGAAATCATGCTGATACATAATTTGGTCTTTTATGTTTGGTGTTTGTTTTAAGTTAGACATTTAAAGTTTTTTTTGTTAGTTAAGTTTTTTTATGTCTAAAACAGTTTCAGTTAAGTTTTTTTAATTAACTTTTGGCTAATTCCGTTAATAGAGACGTGATATATCATTGGTGTTGCTGACACGATGATTACATATGTCAAATAATCATTGGTTGAGTTGAAACTTGCAAATGGACCATTTATTAAACGATAACGTTTATGCATATAGGCAACAATATGGATGAGGTGAATATGTAAGGATGGCAAAATGGGCTGGGCCGCGCCGTCAAAGCCCACCAAAAAACGGGCCGGGCTGAAATTTAGGGTCTCCTGCCTAATGGCGGACACAGCGGGCTGGTCTGCCAAAGTTAAAATTATATTTTTTTTAAAAATGTGTCAAATTAAAATTAAAAAATTCAAAAAATAATTTTAAAAAAAATTAAAGAAGATATTATTAAAAGAAATGTATAAATAGTAAGAGATGTTAATTTTTTTAATTTTAGAAAATAAAAATATATATTTTAATAAAATAAAGTATAAATTAGTAATATTTATATCTTTTTTCTTTTGGCAGGGGCCTGCCGGGCCGACTCGCCCCGTCAAGGTTTTGGCCTGCCAAATTGGCGGGTCGTGACGGGAGGCGGGTTAAAAATTCTTGTCCGCCCTGCCAAATTTGATGGGCTTGGCGGGCCAGCTCGTCGGGCCTGGCCCGTTTTGTCATCCCTATGAATACGCATGGTAAAATATAAATTAATATTTATTAGATATTTTTAATATAGTAATGTATTTAATAATAAATAGTAATATATTAATTAAATATTAATATATAATTATCAATAAATATATTTATTAAAAATACAACCATTAGATATTTTAATAATATATATTATTACTTATATTACTATTTAATAAATATATCATTATTGAAAAAATATTTAAAAAATATATAATAATAAATCTATTATGATATTAAAAATAATTTATAGTGATATATTTTTAAAAATTTATTTTAAAATAATATAATAAATACCTCAAATAAAAAACATGTTTAATAATAATACATATTTTTTAAATGTATTTATTAATAATATTATATTAATGTTTAAGAAATACATTATTGAATGTATTTCTATTTTATAAATATATTTAATATTTAATTAATATATTATGATTATTATATTTGAAAAATATATATAATAAATTTATATTTTATCATACACATTCATCTCATCTATAAAAACTACAAAAAAAATGATTTGTTATCCTCTCCGTATATATATTATAGTTATTTATATATTCCTACTAAAAGAAGTTGTGCTTTAATGGCTTAGTGGTTGATCTAATAGGTATAAGGTAGGGATATAAAAATGAAATAGGTCAAAATATATGTTTGGTGTCGTATGTTTATTTTTGGTTTCAAATGTTTTTTTAATTTGGTATTTACATTTTGAAACAATTTCACAATGATCATTTCCATTTAAAAAAACTAACAAAAACTTGATTTTTTAAAATGGTTATTATAGAATTGATTTAAAATATAATTTTTAAATCGGTTTCTATTAAGTACCGATTCAAAAATATATTTTAGTCGAGTATTTTACACTGATTAACAATGAAACCAATTCAAAATATATATCTTAAATTGATTTTTTTTAGTAACTGATTTAGAAAAAAGCAAGCTTTTGTTAATTTTTCTAACGGAAAAACTATTTTAAAACTATTTCAAAATGTAAAAATTTAAATTTAAATAAAATAAATATTAGGATAAATTCGGAGCTAAAATAAACATAAAAAAACTAATATATATTTTAACCTATTATTAAATATCGATGGATTGCAGATTGCTCGCATGGTGCATTGCTTGCGTCTGAAATCGCTACTTGGATTATGTTAGCTTTGATGATTTACCAATGATGACATTATTTTTTATGGAATTGTATGATTTTTACCTTGAAGCAAAACAAAAGATAAAAGAGCACCCAATGCATATCTCAGTTGACAAGTGAGTACTTTATACTTCAACTTAATCCGATATCTCGATGTTGAGTTTTTAGGAATGTACTTACTTTAAATCTCGGTGAAAAGAAATTTATCCGGTGATTATGTACAATTTAAATCTAAATCTGAATAAAGAATATCAAATTGAAGAAAAGACTAAGATACAATTATAAGAGAAACTATTATAAATGAGATGAATATTATTGACACAAAAAAATATTACAATGGTGTCCAACACCTCTTAATATTTCTCACACTTCTCAATATTAAAATACACACTTATTATAGTAACTTATACTATGAGACACTTACCTCTTCACACTTACATTTACTAATTACTTACTCTTGCACTCACTTAATTTTGCTTCTAAAAATTACTTACTCACTTGTGTTTTCTTGTAAATGTCATTTATGTCCTATTTATACTACTTAAGAAAGATGGTGAATGATTATTAGATGCTTCCCATTATTTTACCATAATTCTAGAGAATTCTAGTAATGACCATGATACAGAATTCTCTAGTAATTTTTCCATTGTGTAAATTATTTCATCATAATTCTAGATAATTCTAGTAATATATTATAATTGTCATGGTGTAGAATTCCCCAACATGTGCTTACAGAACTTTCTAGGTACTTAGGAAATAATGATTGTATCTTAACACTCCCCCAATTATTATTTCCTCTTGCTGCTAATCTTTTCATCATACCAAGTTGTCTTAATTTCTTCTTCCATTGTCTCTCTCAATTCTTTATGTTGTGTCGCTTCTTCATAATCACTTGGCTCCTTTAAGCCATTATCTTCTATTAAGGTTGCATTAGCATATTTTGGGTTTTGCCTCCAAACTCTTGTAGATCTTCTTGGTTACGGTTAAGAAACTTCTTCCAACTCCTCTATCTGACTTAGTCTCAAGTCCTTTGAAGATTGAATATGGACTCTTGTTTTTCATGGGCTATTATTTAGAGATCTTGTTTTATCTTGATCAAATGATTGGTCATCACTAACTACTTGTTCATGTTATACCTCCTTATCTTTTGATTATGTCTCTATTTGTCTTTTTACTTGCTCCTTAAGTGCCTTTGAAGCAAGAAGTAACATTGCTTGAGAAGGCCACCATAATGACGCTTCATCAAACATAACATTCCTTGACTCATGGCATCGTCCTGTGGTAGGATCACAACATCTCCACCCTTTTCGTTGGCTATCATAACCAACAAATATACACTAAATTGCTTTCTTGTCAAATTTGCTAGCTCTTAGCTTGGCACAAACTCATAGCAAATATACCCAAATACTCGAAAGTGACCCACCGAAGGCTTTGTGCCCATAGCTTCTCATATAGCGAGACAAAGCCAAGTCTTGCTTGCGGTAACCTATTTGTGACATATATTTTTGTTTTCATGCACTCTGCCTGGAATCTTGATGGAACTTTTTTAGCATGTAGCATGCTCGAGCAAGTTTTCGCCATATGTCGATTCTTTCTCTCTGCAACTCCATTTTGTTATGGTGCATACGAACATGTCAGTTGTTTGCTTATGTCACATTTTTATAGATACTAACTAAACTCCTTTGAAGTGTATTCTTCCCGGTTATCAGTACGCAAGCATCGGACTTTGCGCCCAACTTCTTTCTTAATCTTCTCTCTAAACTCTATGGACTTCATCATAGCTTTAGATTTCTTTTTCATGAAGTCAATCTAAACATACCTAGATAAGTCATCAATGAATATGATCATGTACTGGTATTTACTGATTGATGGCTGCTTTATTGGTCCCAAGATATCTGAGTGCACCAACTCTAATGATATCTTTGCTCTATATTTTGACTCCTTATGGGGTAACTCGTGAGCTTTTCCAAACTAACAACCCGCAAAGATAGTGTTATCTCGTATCTCCATGTTTGGAAGGCCTTTCAACATTGACTTCTTCATCGTGACTTTCAATCGATTGTGGCCCACATGTCCTAGTCTTGCATGCCATAAGTCTACAGTTCCATTCTTTCTCGTCTTGTCTACATATGCTTCTTGTGCTGACATTACGTAGACTGACTCTAGTCGTCTTCCTTCCATAACTAGCAGACTGGTGGGCTTTAAGCTTCGATATACCTTTACATCTTTAGTCCTAAACACCACATAATTGCCTAAGGACATCAATTGTGAGACTAACAATAAGTTTTTCTTCATCCCTGGTACATGACAAATATTGTCCACCTGTACTTGATGTGGACTGAAACAAGGGACTATAACGGTCATGCCAATATGGGAAATTGGTAACCTTGAGTTGTTAGCCGTCACAACAACTCATTCTCCCTTATATTCTGACATATTCATAAGTTATCTCCTTATCTCCTGTCATATAGTTAGAGTAACCAGAGTCAACAATCCAATCATCATCGTAGTTAATTAATTTATCACTCACCATGACTAACGCCATCTCTTCTGCTGGTTTAACCATTCATGATACTTCAATGTCCTTGCCTTCGTTCCATTGGGGTTGTGCTCCATTTTCTAGTTCTTGGCTAGAACTAAACTTTTCTACTACAAACGATGTTTGGAAGTCTCACTTATCTACATTCTTATCTTGATTAAGTGTGACGACATTACCTTCTATCTTCTTGGCTCAACAATCTTGAGCAAAGTGACCTTTCTTGCCACATTGATAACATTAACCATCTTGGTGATGGTGTCTCTTTACGTCTTCCTCATCTCTGTATCGAGATTGTGCAACTCCTCCTTGTTGTGGACCTCTTCCATGCCGACCTCTTTGCCAACCTTTTTGCCCTCTTCTTGAACCTTCACATTTATTGTTAGAACTTGTAGGGGCCTCAAATTCCTTGAATGCTCCCTTCTTTCTAAAGAGCGCCCTGTCTTTCTCATTTACAGAAATTTTAGACATTTGATTATCTAAAGCTTCTTGGTTGGCCAAGATACTTTCTAGCTCTATTAATGTAGGTTCCTTTGCCCAACCTTAAATAGTGGTAATAATTCCACTATACTTTGGATGTATTCCAAAGGTGATAATTCTCTACATCCTAGTCATACTGATTGCATTCGTCGGATCTAATTTGGCAATTTCATTGGAAATAGATTTAACTCTCGTAAAATATTGACTTGCTGGCATATGTCCCCTTGTCTAAGGGACATCAACTCATTTTCTAACATTTGCAACTTGGCATGATTCTTCCTTGCAAATAAGGTCATGAGGTTGTCCCAAGCCTCCTTCAAGGTTGACAAGTGTTTTATCTGTTGCAAGAGTTTGTCTTCCACGCTGATAGACAACACGTACATGGCTTTTCCAGCTTGGATCTTCTATTTCTTCTTCTCCTCTTCATCACTTGGAGGGGTAGTTTCTGAACCACCATCAATACCCTATAAATCTTTCTCGGGTAGGTAATACTCATGCAAATGCTCCAGTGTCATAATTGTTGTTATTGAGCCTCTCAAATTGAGCTAGTTGAAGATGCGAGATTTGCCATGGTGATTGGTTAGCATCCGACACTCAGCTAATTTTAGCTTAGTCCTAGGCCAATACTATTACAATTCTAGACTGTGTACTTGCAGAATCTCCACGTACAATCAACAAATTAATAAAAATAAGGGTGACATCGACCTTGAGTGTTATATTTTCTCAAAATATGGGAAATACTCCCCAAGGGTATATACACTGTAGCTAATTATACCTTTAGTATGATGAAGCACATAATTAATAAAACGCTGCCAATTCGAGCCTCCCTATCAATTTAGCCCAACTATAAAAATAGAAAAATTGCTTAATATAAAGACTTTCCAGCTTTTGTGCATTGCATTGTGCGAGTTTTTAAATCTTTGTAATTTGTCAAAGTTAAAATTTGTGTCCGAACAAATCAATCATTAGATTTTTACCCTTTTACAATTAATTACCAAATGGACGTAAGTCTTTAGTCATTTTTCTTCCCTTTTTTTCACATTTTAAGTCCATAGTTGATCTTTAAAAAAGTCAGTTATGTACCAATTTAGCCCCAACAAGATCATTAGTGACCTACATTAATTTGTTTTAAGGCAACATTATTTCTTAATATGAACTGAAATGAGTGAAAAGATTAGCATGTCACATTTCTAATATAGTCAAAATATTTGATTATTTTGGTGATTTTTTTCTAAAGAATACTACTAGTTCTGTTAGCAAGAATTGAATTGGGTGTTATCAATAATGAGGTGTTTGGTTTGCAATTGGGAAAATAAAAAAATCTAAAGGTTAATATTGATCCTTCACATTGTTCCATTTAACTGTAGGATAAATTTTTAACTTTTAAAAATCCTCGTTGCATTAAAAGCAATGAAGAAATATCTTTGTGCCCAACATGCTCTAAATGAATCCTCCTACCTAGTCCCTCAACCTAGGGAATTCTTGTACTTGAGTTTTCGAGTTTAAATTTTCAAAGAATGTAGTGGTGTTAAAAACTCAAAAGTAAAATTTTAGATAAATATTATATTCTTCCTATTATTTGAAAAATAATGAATAAAAAATACATAAATAATATATTGTCTTGAAAACATAAAAAATATTTAATTCTGTCTTAAACTAGTGAGTAGAAAGATTAACAAGAAAATATAAAATTAATCACAATTTTATCATCCATGATTGTCTTAACAAACTAAACACAAATTAGTTAAATGGTAATAAAGTCTACGACATTGCTTTATTTATGAGATCTTTCTTTGTATTGAAGAACTGTTTTTTAATTTATATTTTGAGAAAAAAAAATATGGAACATTTTTATAATTATAATAAAAATAAACTAAATATATTTTCTTCGCTAAGTATTAAATTCTAATCGAGTCTGAAGAAAATGTTGCTTATCTTGGGGAAACCAAATCAATTGTCAAATCATTTGCCTCACAAACTGCATGCACATGCTGCACACAGAAATTGTTTATCCCTGATGTCTACTTCTCCTGCCCATGGTAGTATGAGAATCTTCCTTCAATCTTGGATGAATTTCAGGAGATGATTCAAATGCAACATTGCAAGTTTTACTTAATCCAGGAATCGTCAAAATTGTTAGCCTTAAGAATCTTGCACAACTCATTGACACCATCTACATCAGTCTCCTCTTCATAATACTTCAGAAAAGCACTAACAACTTGTGGCGAAGGACGCCATTCACCATCACCATCCTTGGCTTCTGAAAGTGCCGCCTCTAAGTGGCTCACAGCACCATCCAACTGATGTTTCTCCAAGAAAAACTTCATGAACAGTTCCCGAATCCTAAGGAGAGGTCTTTTGCTCCTCTTGCTAGATTCCTTAAATATCGATATAGCTTCTTCAACCATGTTCTGATTTAAGTAAGCACTAACACAAACAGTAACCAACCTAGGATCATAACTTGAACAACTAGACTCCCACTCCTTAAAGCATTTTGCTATGCCCTCAATATCATTAAGCTTTCGGAGGCTACTTAGCATAGTAAGATAACTGAAATTGGTCACAGGAGGGACAGACTTGAGGGCCTTCCATATTCTATGAACCTCTCCAAGATTACCAGTTCCTGCATAAAGGCTAAGCAAGCAGTGATAAGCATCACGCTGGCTCGGTTTCACTTCATTTTCCAGCAACTTAAGCATCATCTCAGCTTTCTCTAAGTCTTTAGCCTTCGTATAAATAGCAGCGAGGTTGCTATATGCCTGCCAATTAACTTTGTCTCCATCTACTCTTTTCATCTCCTCATAGATTCTCTCCACCTCATCAAGATCATTCAAAGAGGCACAGCTATTCATCCAGACATAGTATGTGAATGCAGACATGGGAAGGTTCCTCTGCTTTATACGATGAACCAGCTCAGGCACTTTCGAATATTGACCCAGTCTTGCAAACAAACTCATTAGATTTGTAAAAGCTAGATTAGTGACATAACCCAATTCATCCATCTTTTTAAAATGATCCAATGCCTTATCTGTCATTAGTTCCTTGCAATAACAGTTCAAAAGAGCACCATATGTGTACTTGTTCTTGGCTCGAGGAGGAAGCCCACTGAAAAAATTCTCAGCTGCAATCACCCCTTTGGTTTTGGAAACAAGATCTAATTGCACTGCATAATCATTCAAGGAAAAGTTAATTTTCCTCATCTCCATCCATTCCATTATCTGCACCCATTACACAAGCAAAAAGTCAAAATGAAAAACCATCTGTTCCTTTTTACAAGACTCTGACCACAAGATTTACATTTCGATATACTTTACAAGAAAAAATTAATATACTCTACTCGAGCCAGAAGTTGATAAAGTCTAATTATTTTTTGTTTAATTCCAGGTATCCTTCACTAGACACAATTCAGTTGGAGTCAGCAGCTGAAATATCAGCATCATGTTGGGCTAGCTCTCAAAATGGAAAATTTTCCATCTACACAGTTTGAATACAAGAACTTATCTAAATACACTAAACATGTAACACTTAAACCGACCAGGCCAACAAGTTGATTGATAGAAGTCTAATTATTGATAAAGTATTAAGATTATTGGTATTAAAAGGAAATAAAATTGACATGTTGCGTAGTTTAAAAATCTAAGAAAACTAATCAATTTTAACTATTTTTGAAAATGTGTAATATGTAATATCTGACTTCTAAGAAGTACCTTAGTGAGTTTGAATTCACCTTTGCCTTGTTCACAGAGGAGTGTTTATTGTCACTCCCTGATTATGATGAAAGAATTCAACATGAATTGAGTGTTTTTTTTTTAAAAAAAGAACTAAATTTTACAAAAGATTTTGGTACCTCGAGTGCGTGCTGGAATCTGTGATACTTTCGGAGCTCTACGACGATTCTTTCTAGCTCTGGTTTTCCCATGGCTTTTCCCTCCAACACATACTGGTTCAACGTTTGCCACACGCTACCTCCGGTTATATCTAGCGCCGATAACCTTTGATAAAGGCCTACCCTTTTCATCGGACGCTCAACATCCGTAACCACCGTGCAAAGACGCCGGAGAAACCGTCCTCCGCCGGAAATCAGACGCGCGTAATTCATCTCAGTCGCTCTCGGATCGTGCCACAGAGCCCGCTTCTTTATTCCTCCCTCGGAAAGGGTTTTGTTAGGGTTCCCCAAAACGCGCAACGTGGCGTCGTTTTGGTTGTCACTTGTATTAACCGGTAATCGGTAACCTTTAAATTTTCTAAGTATTTTTTAACTGAGTGGTTGGAGAGAGAGAACAAAGAAGAGAAATGAAGGCACTAGGCATTGTTATTGGTGGTTCTCCAACTCCAATGCTATGTTCAAGTGTTCGGAGCCATGGGTTTCGCGTTTCCGCGTCTTCTTCGTCGTCATCGGAATCCAAAACGGTGCGTTTTGCCTACTTTTGGTTAGGGTTTTAATTGTGGGGTTGTGATTGGTGTAGTGTGAATTGAATCAATCAGGCAGGGAAAGTGGGAATTGAGGCTCCGAAGTGTGAATACAAGCCCGGTGTGTTTGATGATCTGTTTCTGAATTTGTTCCGCAAGAAATTGGTGCAGGTAAAATTTAAAACACCCTTTCTACTCTCTAGCATTGTATGATTGTTAATTTTACGTTAGTAATTGAGTGTGAATAGTTTCACACAGGAAGTGGGGTGGGAATCGAAGAAACCTGGATATGATGGACTCATTGAAGTTGCGAATCGTTTGATGATGAGAGGCACTACGAATTCGGATACTATAGAAGCAGCGGTAGTACTTCCACCTTTTCTCCTCCGTAAGCTTTAATTCTCACAACTACCATAGAAAGGTGTAAATTAAGAGAGTAACAAGTAACAACACTTACTTGCGTCACCTAATAGTGATATTATCTAGTAAATCTTGGTCATTTGTATTATAATATCGCATGTTTGGATTATTTTAGTTTTTTAGATTATAACCTGGTTTCCATGTTATAATCTGATCGTGTCTTGTTTGATAATTTTGGACAAAATCATATTACAAATTGATTTTTACATTATAATCTATAAGCTTAATTTTGGAGATTGAAATTATAAGCTATTAAATTTTGCTTTTTGTTTTTTCAAAACGGGTGATTAATTACCATGGCTTACCTGTTTCCATACATAAAACTATTAGAACAACTCCGCCCTTGTGGATTTGGAGTTTGGCAATCACTTTCTAAGACCTGGATTCTTCTCATCACTTATTTGCATATTCCAACAACAGTTCAACATAGATATCACAATATCACATTTATTTTGTAGTAAATCACCACCATATATGTTTTTTTTTATGAATTTTGAATGGTCATGTAATGAAAAGGAAGTTTGCTTGCTATTTTGATTTGTGACATGTCACAGGTACGGATATTGAGATCTCTGTTCCCTCCATTCCTTTTGGAGCTCTATAAAATGCTCATAGCTCCTCTAGGAGGAGGCAAACTTGCTGCTATGATGGTTGGTGAGTCTTTCCAGTTACATTTCACTTTTCAATTCTTCTTAGTGAATCCCAACTCTTTGTTCCTCCTCATATTCCCCTGAATGTAACAGGCTAAGAAACTTGTTTAGATATCCTAAAACGTTTTGTAAGTTTTGAAGCAAGGGTTACTGCACTAACTTGTCAATGGCTCATGGGCCCCTGCAAAGTCAATTCGGTAGACCTACCAGATGGAACCTCATGCAGTAGTGGGGTGATCCCTTGCACTTTTCCATGTGTTTGATCATTTTTTTGAATACTGTAAAAATCGGAACAAATAATCCTGTAATCCTATAAAAATCTTGCAGGTGTATGTGGAAAGATGCAAGTATCTAGAGGAAAGCAAGTGTGTTGGTATTTGCACCAACACCTGTAAGTTTCCGACACAGGTTAGTGATTCTTCAAAATATACTCATTTTTTCATGTTACAACTTACAATATGTGAGCTAAACCTGTTGTGCATGCTTCAAAGTTTTTGCATTCTCTGGATTATTATTGCATCTGACCCTATTCCCTATGTAGGCCTTCTTCAAGGATCATATGGGGGTTCCATTACTTATGGAGCCTAACTTTGGCGATTACAGTTGTCAGGTAATATTTAGTGTTTTTTCTCAAGATTGTATGAGTTGGACAGTTTTTAAAACCCTAACTTAGTTTGTGATTTTGTAATACGACATTCAATTCAGTCATTTTAAGCAGAAAACAAAAAAAAGGACTAAAATAGATGACTTTTATAAAATCGGAAATTAAATTATTAGAGTTTTCAAAATTTGATGGACTACAGGCCTGTTTGGTTTTCATTTTCATTTCATGTTTTCAGTTTACAGAGCTGTTATAGTGTTTTCTGTTTTTAAAATTTTGTAGAGGAAACATTGAAAAATGTTTTTTTTTTCTGTTTTTTGTTTCATTTCTTATTTTTACTTTTTTTTATACTATTTAAAAAGATATAGAAAATATAATGACAGTTTATAAAACTGAAAATGAGAATTAGAAATGAAAATCAGACAGACCTTAAATTATTTTGACTCATAGTTTAAAGGACTAGCTTGGGTTCTTTTTTGGAGCCCAACTTTTGGAAGGTGACCACTTTGTTACTATTCTCTTATCTTCTAAAATTGCAGTTCAAATTTGGAGTTCTTCCCCCACTTCCTGAAGATGACACCGTTTTTAAGGAGCCTTGCTTGGAAGCATGTCCGAATGCTGCCCAACGAAGAATGATTGCCAGAAATATAAATGTAACTGCATGCCCAAAGACATAATATATTCTTCTTTGGCTTGGGGTTTTGAAAACGTTGATGTGCACATTCCAAAACCTCCTACACATTCTTTCCCTAAACTTAATTTGAAGATGGGGCTGTAGGCATTGGTTTTCATGCTTCCATGGGGATAAATCATCTCTGACCAAGCTCATGAAATTATTAATACAACTCATCCTTTGGTAGTTAGATTGTTAATATTGTCGAAATGTTTGAATACTATAATTGTAATTCCAAAGTGAATGCATTAATATTTAAAGTTTAGACCATTTTAGATTGTGCTATAACTTCGAAAATGGGTTATTTTATCTAAACCAGGTTAAAGGTAAATCAATCAGAACTGCTTTTTTTTTTATTTTATCAAAGGATGAAGTAGGAAACCTATGTCAAATACCTGAGCGAGGCATATATATCTAACTAATCTGTCAAAATCATTTATCAATGCTGGTAACTGGAAGTACAGAGTTTCACATGATGTTGCCGAGTAATGATAAGCTTCTAATAGTGAAAAAAATATTGAATGATTGTCAACTGGGGCAAAAAAAAACAGTTATATTGACTTCTCCATTTCATTTGACGTAGAGACTACTAGTGATCAATGGAAAAAGAAATGACTTGTCAAACTGTCAAAGCTTATGCCATAATTGTCTATTGATTTTACTCTTGACATGTTATTGATCTCCTTGAGCCCCTTTGAATCTTCAAAGCCTACAAGATATTCAATATGGGTGTTGGTTCAAAGCACAGGCTTGGAGAACCTATAAAAGACTCTACAAGGTTTATAACCTTAAGTTGTGAGTTAGTCATAGCAGGGGTGGACATCCTCCAATAATTGGATAGGTATGGTAGGATGCTTATGATCCCATGCTCATGTAGTAGAAAACGTTGGGTGATTGGGTAGTTCGGCCTCGAATTGGACCTAATTTTCAACTAGGGGAGGGGACCCAGAGATATGGATATTGTATTAGGCCTCAACACATTTACCCAGATTTGTCATATTGCAGTCTTTTCGTGCTATTAATTCATCGTTCTTCGTTTTTTCTTGTTTCTCATCCGATTTTTGTTGTTCATCTTTTCACTGATTGTTGTCGCTCATCTCTCCTCTGATCGTTGCCGTTTGTTTATCCTTTAATCATTGCTACCGTTCATCTCTCATTTGATTGTCGTTGTCGTTCTTCTCTGGTTGACGTAGTATCTCTATTTTGTCCCTTCTTTCTTCTCAATGTTTTTTCCTCTGTCAGCATCTTGCCATGAATCTCATCTACTACCATATGCGATGACATTATTTCGTTGGGCTGTTTAATGGCTTGTAGACAAAGCGTATTATGCAAAACTAAAATTTGGTCTAGCCAAGTTGATATGTCCATAGTTATATTTTAAAATTTTCACTTTGAGGAGATGATGTATGTTTAATTGTTGGATTGAGTTTTAAGATTGTTTTTTTTATGTTTGGTTTTTAAAATTTTTGTTGAGTGAACATGTCTAAGTTGTAATATTGATATATAACATTACGTATCCCTATACTAAAATGTCTTATTATATTGCAAATGTTGTTTGTTTGTCCTATTTGGGTTTCAATGAATATTTATCAATAAAAGATTTCAAAACATTAGTATTTTTGTCCATTGTTCAACAACAACAAAATACTAACAGACGTTTAATTAAATCGACATCTTACGTTCCAAGTGTGATGTCATAAGGGATTTAATGCGATGTTACATTTAGGTTGAAGCATCGTTGATGAAGGAGAAGAAGTATTGACTGAATCATTGACTCTCCATCAAATTCACATTTAAGAATTTTTTAACCGGAGAATAATGAAAGAAATACATGGGCTAAGATATTCCACCAGACGCGAACCCTAATCTCGTTATGTGTGCAATGAGAATCCTTTTACGTGAACGTGTATTTGTGTTATTTTAGATTACTATTCTATTTGAAATGCTAATGTTATCTATTAGTAAAAGAAATAGAAAAAGAAAGAGGAAAGGTTGTGAGTTTATATCTCTCTTGCTTTAAAAAAATTACAAATTAATTATTAGCTTTTGATCTATGCTATTTTAAAAATATATGATATTGCTTGACAGCCAAAGAGAATGATTATTATGAGTGTCCTCTCATATTGAAATGATAATAAATTCTTCTCTGATTTTCCATCTTTTTAATCTATAATAAATTGTTATTTTGCACCTCTAAGCCTTTTTTTCTTGTGAAAATTTGATTTCAAAGAGACCTAACTAATTTGTGATCTAGGACAAAATGAGATATATTTTCTTTAAAAAAATCATGTAAGTAAACAAGTTAGTGTGTAATCTCGCAAACCAAACACATAATTGCGAGTTTAGCAAACTTAGGTAAACTTGCAATTAAACGAATCAAATTTTGCTTAATCCAAAGCCGCTTATAGTTACGTGGATCCAAGTCCAACTCATATAACTGGACCGCACTTAGAAGTTGTTGCGATGATTAAGTTTCCTAAAGAAAACCCTATGGCACTATGTGGATTTGACCTATTTAACTGCATGTATGCCATATATATATATACCTGTTCTAAAAAACTAGTTGACCAAAGAAAGGAAAATTCTTAGAAACTAGAGTTGTCCAAGAATGTTATCTCGTTTATCATGTCCAGAGGACCTAGATCATTAAATTATGAATTCAACCTTCATTTCACCCATTTTCTTTGATAGGATTACTTTGGCTTACATCTCAAAAAAATTTGCTTAAATATATTTTGCCTCCAGTTGATCTCCCCCTCTTGCTTTCTTAATGCTGCTGCTGGTGTGACATAATTTTTTTTCTATTTAACTATTCACTCAAAACATCAAAACATTAATAATTATTTTTGTTCCTCCCAGGTTAAGAGGGGGCCCTTCCTCTTTCCCCTATTTTAAGCAGGAATAAAGGAGATTCTAATTCCCCTTGATCTTAGCTAGATATAGTTACGTTCAAGTCATTTTAGGCTGGCATAAAAGACCTTTTTTTTACCGTTGTATAAATATGGTCTCATAGTCTCCTTTATAATTCAAGTGACATATTGAGCAATAAAACCTAATTCTCCTAGGGTAATTCTCTAGATTTGTGTCTTACACTCATTGTGAACATTTTGGCGCTCACCATGGGGCCTGGTGAAATGGTTCCCAGAAAGAACATATGAATGCCTAGATCTAGGAAGAAACAGCAATGGTAACCACATGTGGCAACCTCAACCGTCGGGAAGATGGTAACCATCAAAAGCAACAAGGGAGACAACAAGGCAGAGACGACCAACTATAGGAAGTCTTAACTCTTGTTAAGATGTTGTAATTAAACATGGAGGACCTACGCAAAGAAAATGAAGACTTGCGCAAGCTTAGAATAGAGGAAAAGGAAACCTCTAGTTACCACAACACTCAAACCACAAGGCATGCGACAGAAAAACCTGAATCCTCAATCCCTTACGCTGTGCACCCATTTATAGAGGAGATAATGGCAGCATCGACGCCTGTGCATTAAAAACCACTAATGATGGAGAAGTTTGATGGTAGGGGTGACCTAGAAGAGCACTTGACCATGTTTACCACCACCTTGCTGATCACAAGGCGTCTGATGCCTTACTCTACAGGATGTTCCCCATAACCTTGACCAAATCTGCTCTCCAGCACTTCTCACATATCCCTCCAAGGAGTGTCTCATGTTTCACATAACTGATAAAGAAGTTTTTAACGTAATTTTCCTTCAGCCGATCAGTGCAGTAGACCTTGCACAACCTGGTCAACCTGAAACAAGGACAGGATGAGACCCTCAAATAGTTTATGGCTTGCTTCAATGAGCAAACCATTCAAATCCGCAACCTGAGTTCGGAGGTGGCCCTACACGCAATTTAAACGGGATTGCGCCCAAGTAAAATTTCCGACTCCCTAGCCAAAAAACCTCATTTGAATATGGATGATTTCAGGAAGTGAGCCACCGATATATTAACATGGAGGAACGTGAGGCTGACCGAGTGGGAAATTATGAACACATCATTATCAAGATTGACCAACGGAAGAAAAGCCCCAAGTCGAATAAGGAACAGAGGAACACGACTTATCCCAATCCCAAGTATAACATATTCACCTCCTTGAACAATAGGAGATATCAGATCATGCATGAAGTTTACAATATAGGACTACTCAAGCTGTCTCCACCTAGAGAACACCTAAAGGGCTTGGATTGGCCAAGGTTTTGTGAGTTCCACCGCGCCTTTGGCCATGATGTAGAGGATTGCTGATCGCTTAAGAACCAGATTGAGCATTTGATATGTCAGGGGTACTTAGAGAAATTCATTGATAAAAAAGAAGATGCTTCACAAGAAACCGGTGGAAAATATAATGAGAATCTCTGAGACAGGTGAAGCTACAGCCACGGGATTGCCCCCAACAGGAGTACGAGCGTTCCCAATCACGCAAGCCTGATAATGTGAGTGACAATGGAAAAAGAATCATAAACACTATTTTAGGAGGCTTTCCAAGGTGTAGAGCTAAAATTTCGTACAGAGGTGGGCATATAAATTCTATACAAAGCCTTCCGAAGGCTGAAGCTATCATATTTGACAAGCCAGACCTTCCTAGAGAAGTCCCAAACAAAGATGAACTAATAGTGGTGACTATGGAGATTGTAGAATGCATCGTGGAAAAAGTACTGGTGGACCATGGGAGTTCCACGGATATTCTCCATTGAAAGGTCTACAACTGGCTTTAATTGCCCTCAAAGTGGCTTAAGAGGTATGATGATGCATTACTTAGTTTTACAGGAGATTTTGTGACGATCTTCAGATCAGGAGAAGATAACTGGGTCGTGATGGTGAAATACCTAATTGTTGACTTCCCGAGCTCTTACAATGACATTCTGGGACGTCCGACCCTCAACGCCTCGGAGCAATCGTCTCTACCCTACACTTTACGATGTCCCCCTTGGAGTTGTTTGTGTCGACCCTGAAGTCGCTCGGGAATGCTATCACGAGAGTCTCTTATCTAGAGAGACTTTTATAGTATAAGAAGATATTGAAACAGGGTTTGACCCTAGGGATGAAAGAGAGTGTGAACACCCATAGTTGGTAGAATCCTTGAAGTTGGTACAAGTAGGGTCTAATCCGAGCTAATACACCCGTGTCAGTATAGTGCTAGATCAAGAGCTATAGGCATCCTTGGTCAAGCTCCTAAAGGTGAACACAAATCTCTTTGCATGGAGTCTCTTAGACATGCCAGGTATTGACCCGAGTGCCATATGTCACTCACTAAATGTCGACCCTAATGCTAAGCCAGTAGCATAGAAACAATAAAAGTTGGGGCCTAACAGAAGAACAGTTGTAAAAGAGGAAATAAATAAACTTTTGGCAGCCAATTTCATTCGGGATGTCAAATACCCAACCTGGCTCTCCAATGTAGCCATAGTGAAAAAGACAAGCGGCAAGTGGAGGATGTATGTGGACTGCACTGACCTCAATAAGGTATGTCCTAAAGGCCCTTATCCTTTACCCAGTATTGATCGTTTGGTAGATGATACCTCAAGATATCAGGTGCTAAGCTTTATGGATGGTTACTCGGGATACAACCAAATACGAATGGACCCAATAGATGAGGAAAAGATAGCCTTCATAACCGGGGGGATTTTTTGTTTTTGAGTAATACCATTCAGATTGAAAAACGATGATGCCACCTACCAAAGACTAGTAGACAAGATTTTTTTCCAAGCAAATTGATAGGAATATGGAGGTTTATATGGATGACATGGTTGTAAAGACCAAAGAAGCATGTAACCATACATCGGATTTGGAAGAAACATTCACTGAGTTGAGGAGGAACAATATATGCCTCAACCCTAACAAATACTCATTTAGAGTCCAGGGCAAAAAATTCCTGGGATATATATATTGACACACAAAGGTATAGAGGCCAACCTAGATAAATGCCGAGCTATTCTAGAAATGAGGAGCCCATTAAACATCAAAGAAGTACAACGCCTTACTGGGAGGATCGCAACCTTCTCCCGGTTCCTTGCCAAGTTTGCTGAGAGTCCAATGCCTTTCTATGAGGTTTTGAAGAAAATAGATAGTTTCCAGTGGACCCAAGAGTGCCAAAAAGCCGTTGAAGAATTGAAATTCTACCTAGCCTCACCCCCATACTAACCAAGCTGACTCCCTAGGCAGAGCTTATTGTGACGTCCTTAATAATTTTCTGAATAAATTTTTCGCGTTTAAAGAATCATTTTGAAACTCGTAATTTAAATTCTGAAGTCACGTGAAAGTTAATAAATACGGAACAGTGTCATGCATACTAGTCGGTAACAATTAATGCGAAACATTATCATGCATACTAGTCGGTAACAATTAAAGCATAAGACATTTATATAGCGGTAACGATGTGGAAAAATAACAGTACATGGTACATTATACTATTACAATCCATTAAATTAAAAATGAAGCCAAAGTCCAAGCAATAATTCATAAAAGCTTCATTCATGGCATCTCTCGTCATTCTGTGTAGCATGCACTGTAAAAATTAATGTAAGAGTGAGACAGAATATAGAATAAATATAAAATGAATAAAATTGCACAAACACAATCAACAAGCCATAATGATATGATGAATATGCCAAACAAATTCATTTATATTTAATAACTCTTTAACTTAGTCAATGATGTTATGCTGGATCCATTTGATTTGGTGGGAATACTGCAGTAAAAAGTCTCATAGAGACACAAGTAGGACTTAGCATAATGCCATGAATCCTTACACTCCATGACGCTCAAGTACAGAAGTACACAAGTAGGACTTAGCATAACCATGAATCCCTACACTCCATGGCTCCTGCAAAAATAGGGCTTAAACTCATCATAGAGTAACCCCTCACCAGGGTAGGCAATCATGGAACCCCTAAATTCCATGGTGCGTCCAAATGCTTATGATGCATGAATGCCTTTGATTCTCTTTAATCGATTTAACATACCATGATATCAATATTTCCATAATCACTTAGAAAATCACAAGTCCTCAAAGGACACAACACATATGATAATTTTCAGAATCATGGATTTACTGTTTTCAATAACATAACTCAATAAACCACAAGGCATTCATACATACATTAATTTAGCCATTCATAATTATTTATGACAAAAACATTCATACTGTAAGTCAAGTATAGAGCACTCAATAACATCCATAATAATCCATAGTTTCTTAATAATTCAATAATAAATCATTATTTATATGAAAAATATCATTTTCATCCATAATAACCATTATAGGTAAGTTTCAGTATTTTCCAACAGCAACATGCGTTAGTAAAACAGCCATAACATGAGAAAATCAAATCCTTTTTAAGTGATTACACTTTCTGTAGTTCAATAATAGAATTATCTACAACTTTTATGAAGACCATAATTTCATATTTCAAACAGAAACACCTCTTATTCACAGAATACAGAACTGCCTCAAAGAGAGTTTTCAAAATGTACATATGTTAGTATTTTCAATGTTTCTGGAGCTAAAAAAATAATTTTGGCATGGGACCAGTTTTAAATTACTCCTAACACAAATATCTATAACTTTTATGAAGACACTGAACACTAATTCTCATCACAAAATTCCCAGTTTTAAAAATAAAATTCGTATTTCATTGTTAACAGAATTTCAGTTTGAGCATACTTTAGTATTTTAGGCATAACTAGAGTTACAGACATTCTTTTAACTTGAAACCACTTTCTATAGACCCACAACATAAATATCTACAACTTTCATGAAGACATCAAAGGCTGATTATGCATGTATAATTCCCAGAATATTAATATATACACAAAACATAGGATAAATATTCCACACAGACATGCTGTAGTATTTTGGCTATAACTTTTGCTATACATATTCAAATCAATCGGTTTAGGTTTCAAAATTCACATAACAAAAAGTTCTATAACTTTGATGAAGAAGTCAGAATCAAATTCATACGTTTTCAGCTTCAAAATTGAGTAACAAAATACGAACATAATACTGGAAAGTACTGGACAGCATACAATTCTACCCATTTCATAATTATTCACAACCCTATCCCCTCTTACTTGGATTGAAGATCTTTGGCTGATTGGAAATTGTTCTCCTTACTGTCCTAGCTTCAGTTCGAGGGTATCTTGATGGAGAAGAGTAACTAAGAGATAGAAAATTCACTAACTTACTAGTTTTAAGGAGTTTCGGTAATGCAAAGACAAGTGGGGGAGACAGCTTCTCGTGATTGAATTGTTAGTGGGTGGTTAGGTGTGCTGATTATGGAAAATAATGGAGATTTAGATAAGAAATGAGATGTAATATTGTCCATTTCTGCCGCCTACCTACTGGAGTGTGTATGATTGAAGAAAAGTATATTAAAATATGCCTAAAATGACAAAATTAGTGTAAAAGGTCTAAATCCTGACTCCGGTTCGGTATTCTGGGTAAATGCCGACTGGAATTCTACCCAGTCAACATATATGCCGACTGGAAATTGCCAGTAACGTGAAGAGAAGGAAATCCGAGTCCCTCTCGCTCAAGCAAAATCCTCTCTCGCTTGAGCGAGTGCCATACATTGCACTGGCAGAGGGAAGTTTCGCTCAAGCGAATTCTGACTCGCTTGAGCGAGACACACAAGCCTCACTTATTCCACTCTCACTCGTTTAAGCGAGGAATTCATTCGCTTAAGCGAAATCCGACCAGAGGTCGTCATTCCCTAAAACCGACCCTTCATCCACTCGGTTTCCACTCAACAAATTAATCCAAACCGACTCCTCTTACTTGGTTTTCACTCGGCATAATTTATTCCCAACCGAGTCATCCTTCTCTCAATTTTTCACTCGACAATTACTCTAAATGACTCTTTTCCCGTTCACTCGAGTGATCTTCCTAATACAAGATCTTCCACTCGGGTGAAGCTGTTCCAGAGTTCTTCTGGACAGACTCACACGAATCTCCTCAATCGGTGTCTACCCACTCGGAGTCACACTCGGAAATCTTTCATTCGGCAGAGTTGCACTCAACTCTGAGCTAATCCATTCGGAATTTAACTACTCGGTCATGAGTTTTCCTTCGGTTGAATGTACTTCTCTCGGAAACGTTGTACTCGGAGAAATTTCATTCGGAAATGAGACTCTTGATGATGATTGACTCGGAAACGAGTCATTCGGAAGCATTTGACTTGGAAATGAGTCATTCGAAAATACTTGACTCGAAAATGAGTCATTCGAAGACATTTGACTCGAAAACGAGTCTTTCTAAGCAATTTGACTCGGCAGTGAGTCAAACCAAGGTGAGTCACTCGGATCCTTTCACCCAGAAGAGGTTCTATCAAACCCTCTTCACTCAGAAATGTCTCTGAGACAGGGATTCCACTCGGAAGAGACCCTCTCGGCCATGTTCCACTCGGAAAACACAACCTTCACTCGGAATTTCAATTTTTCACTCGGAATTTCATCCTTCACTCAGAATTTCTCTTGGTCACTCGAAACAGAGCCTCTTCCTTACTCGGACAGTCCTTTCTAAGGCATGTTTCACTCGGAAAATGGATAATATCATTAAAGATCTATATAAATTCCATAATTATACCCAAAAATGAAATTTTTGGAGTATTACAAACCATCCCCTGGGTGTTTTATTCATTGATTATCACTTACAGACCTTCCATACTTTAAAATTTACAAATAGGACTATTATCAAAAACAGGATGTTACACTTATCATGTACTTGTCTGTCAGGGAACACGCCGTTAGTGTAACCCTAGTCCAAGAAGAAGGTCTTGTGCAGCGCCCAATGTATTTCACAGGTAATACTTTACAGGGAGTATATGATATCAAAGGGTGAAAAAACTTGCATACAGCCTGGTGGTTGCCACTCAAACTACGGCCCTACTTCCATAGCCATCAAATCACTGCCAGGATAGATTAACTGATTAACAAAATCCTTTAGAAGCCAGAGCTTACAGGGAAAATGGTCGCGTAGGTAGTAAAGCTTTGAGTACAGAATCCAGTATGAACCACAAGGAGCCATCAAGGCATAATTCCTAACAGACTTCCTAGCCGAACTCATGGATGACAAAAAAGAATATGATGCGGAACACACCCTATGGACCCTATTTGAAGATAGGTTATTAAACAAAAAAGGTAGTGGGGCAGGAATCATACTTGAGTCTTCCACTAGGCTGATCATTGAAGAGTCTTTAAGATACTTGTTTAAAGCAAGTAACAACTAGGTAAAGTATGAAGCACTCATAGCGGGTTTGCGAGCGACGTTGGACGTAGGCGCTTAGTGCATACAAGTGAAAACTGACTCACAACTAGTTTCGTGACAAGTGGAAGGAGCATATCAAGCAAAAGATCCTATACTAGCCAGATATCTCTCAGGTAAAGCAGTGGATATCAGACTTTAAGCTATTCAGGATAGTTCATATGCTTAGGGTAGAAAACTAAAGAGCAAACTTACTCTCTAAGCTGGCTAGCACTAAAAAAGCAAGAAACTTAAAGACAATTGTACAAGTCACCTTGGAAGAACCCACCATAAAAAACACTGAACAGATAAACAAAGTCACTATAACACCCGAGGAAAACACGTGAATAACCCCAATAGTGGATTTTCTGACCAGAGGTGATCTCCTTTCGGACTCCTTAGAGGTCAAGAGAATACATACACACTCGGCTAATTACACCCTTATTGAAGGACAGCTCTACAAACAAGGATTCACCTTACCCCTTCTTAAGTGTCTTGGCCCAGAGAAATCAAAGTATATGATGAAGGAACTCTACTCAAGTATTTGTAGATACCATGGAGGAGTTTAACCCCTGGTAGCTCGAGTCCTTCGAGCTAGATATTTCTGGCCCATACTATGATCAAATTGTTCAAACTTCATCAAGAAGTGCGAAGCTTGTCAGAAGAATGTTAACCGAATAACAGCCACCTCAAGCCATTGCATGGATCCTCTCCCCTTGGCCTTTCAACACTTAGGGCATGGACACTCTTGGACTCTTTCCCCTAAGGAAAGGGTAAGTGAAGTACTTCCTAGCCTCGATAAATCTCTTTACGAAATGGATAGAGGCCAAGCCCCTCGCGTCTATCATAACGTCTAAGGTATAAAATTTTACGTGGAAAAATATCTTATGTAGACATGGGCCCCTACATACCATCATTTCAGACAACAGATGACAGTTTTCAGACAAATACTTCATTGAGTTTTGTAAGAACTTAGGCATAAAGCGAAAATTCTCATTAGTGGGACACCCTCAGACAAACAGATAGGTATAAGTTACGAATAAGGTGATCTTGCATGAACTGAAACGAAGAATCAGACAAGAAAAAAGAAGATAGGAAGAAGAACTACCTAGGGCTTTATGAGCCTACCACACGACTCCCCACTCGACGACACAAGAAACCCCATTCAGACTCATAGACGGAGTAGATGCCATGATCCTCATGGAACTCGGTGAACCTTCCCTCAGAAGATTGGCATATGATAAAGCAGTAAATGACGAAGAACAAAGGGAAGACCTCAATCTCATCCTGGGAGAACAAGACATAACCTACATAAAAATTCAGGCCTTCAAACAAAAATCCACCCAGAAATGGAACACCATGCTCAAACCACAACCCTTCCAGAGAAGAGCTTTAGTTCCGCGGATAGCTGACAATAATAGGAAAACAAGAGAAGACAAGAAATTTATAGCCAACTGGGAAGGTCCATACCGAGAAAAAGAAGTAGTTAGAAAGGGAGCGTATCGATTGGTAGAACTAAAAGGTAAAAGTATTCCCTGAACGTGGAATGCCACGCACTTGAAGATGTACTACAACTAATGTAACAATGGGTACACTTTTTCCTACTCGGGAGGTTTTTCTCTTAAGAGGTTTTAACAAGGCCCACACAAACAATAATAAAATGAGAAGTATTTAGTCATATCTATTCAGAATTACATTTAAGTCCTAAAAACCCAAGTGAGAATTCGCTCATTCGGGGATAACGACAAACAATTCTACGAATTACGTCAAGTCCTAAAAACCCAAGTGAGAATTTGCTCACCTGGGGGTAACGACAAAAATTGCTACGAATTACGTTAAGTCTTAAAAACCCAAGTGAGAATTTGCTCACCTGGGGGTAACAACAAACATTGCTAAAAATTACATTAAGTCCTAAAAACTCAATGGAGGATCCGCTTACTTAAAGGTAACGACCATTTCTTTTTACGACAATTCTTTTCTATGTCTCAAAAACCCCGAAGGATGTATCCAAGCAACAAGTCAACTACGTATAAAACCTTAGAATATTATCAAAGATAGACAACTTATAATGAAGATAAAGCAGCAAAGGTATAATTTTTTCATTGAGGACCCTGCATTACAAAATAAACATGACATCCTTCATAAACAAAAAAAAAAGATCACAAGGAAAAAGAGTTAGGTAGCAGGAGTGGCAGCAGTTTCGGATGGAATGGCTTCAACCTCAACGGAAGGGGTAGCTCTAGCTTGACCACTTGGACGGGGAGGTAAAGGATCGATAGTGACAACCTCCTCGTTCGACTCAGAGAGATCCATGATCCTTCCGTCCACTACCTCCTTAAAAGGATCAGACCCCTCCCAGTAGATAGGCTGAGAAGGATTCAGAACTGTCACGTGCACCTGACACCTCTTAAACCTGACAATAAACTTTTCTAAAACCTCGAACCTTAACACTTCGATTTACTCCTCCAGCTCCGAACAATCTGGGCGGTGCTTCGACTGAGCCTTAGTGAGGTTCTGCCGCACAAAATCTAGAGCTAGTTGCGTTTCTTTCAGAGACTCATTTGCCTTCATATTCTTTACGACCAATTCCCATCGGGCATCCTCAGAACACGCCAACTTTACCTCAACATCCTTTAACAACGCCTCAGATTTCTCCAATGTGGCCTCGTGGGCTTTCAGCTGCTCCTCCAATCTAGTCATTTCTCCAGGGCTGCCTTGCAAGCCTGTAACTGACCCTTTAACTCAACCAATTTCTGGATGGCCTCCTCGGCCTCTTGAAGCTTTGTAGTAGAGGCCTCCTTCTCTTTGGCCAGGTTGATCAGAGCCTTTTCCTGACCCGCTATATAATTATCCAAGTAATGACCCATAAAGGCCGCTCGAATACTGAACATTTGCATACCCCAGCAGTCGGCCATAGGGTTAGCATCCATGTAACATGCATTATCCTCCTCGAACATCAAAGTACGGTCGATGAACTGAGGAAATGGAAAATGGGCATCCCATAAGGACCGAGCAGGATTCCTGTAAGAAACAAGATTTTGATTCATGAAACACTTCCATTGCCTAGAGGCAAAATCATAGTTGCAATGAAGGGGAGAAACCATGTGCTGGGCGGTAATCCTCTCCCACGTAATCAAAGGCATTTTCGGAGCCCTAAAGTTTTCTGTCATTTGGATGATGGGGGTCTCAGGACGACGTGTATCTTGGGTAGATCTCGCCCCACCAGGGGAAGACCCTAGCTGAACACGTTGTCTTTTAGACACTTGGGCCTTAACACCTACCTCACCCATAGTTAAGGTAAGGGGAAGAAGAGTCGTCACAGGGATAACAGAGAAAGGGACAGAAGTCAAAGTTAGAGTCGACACTATAAGCGACCCATCCTTTGATGTAACGCCTCTTTTATAGGCATTTCTCATGTCCCCAGTAAACAAAACACACACCCTAAGAAAGCTATACTTATGCATCCAGGAGTCCAAAGCACCCAGGTCGATAGATAACGAGATCAGCCCTTGGGAACTGAAAAAGTGCCCAATATCTTTGATGAGGAACCTCACATCATCTCGCTTGGCGAGAAACAGATCTTTCTAGTTGATCCGGTATTGAACAAGTTCTCAAGTCCAATACAGAGAGAAAACACCCTTTTTGTAGGTCTTTTGCATGTCTTTAGTAGACAAAACACACACCCTAAGAAAGCTACATTTACAGATATAGGAGTTCAGAGCACCCGAGTCGATGGATAACAAGATCAGCCCTTGGGAATTGAAAAAGTGCCCCACATCTTTGATGAAGAACCTTACATCATCTCGCTCAACGAGAGACATATCTTCCCAGTTGATCTGGTATTAAACAGGTTCCTAAGTTCAATACAACGAAAAAGCAGAGTGACCATCTAGATGGTGGAGGAAGTCTTCCCCGGGCACGTTTGGACTCACCCAAATTTTGAAAAAGAGACCTTTGAAGTTTTTATATGACTCGTCAAATGCCTCTATTAGACACCAACCAGAAACCTCGCTCAGTGAAACCTAGCCCACCAGGAACCCCGCCTTGAAGATTTTCGCTTGGAAGAAATATAAAAAGACAGGAACAGGGGGGTTTCGACCAAAGTTCTTGCACAAAACTTCAATGGCTTTAAGGAAAGCCCATCCATTTGGATGAAGTTGGGTGGGGGAACATTCAAGGCATTCATAACCCCCATTTCAAAATTAGAAAAAGGAAATGATAGATGAAGGTGAGAAATATAAACACTTAACATTCTGTGCTAACAAGGACTCATTAAAGTCCTCCCCTTGCCACAAGTGGTTAATAGCCTTATCACTTTTGAAGGAGGAAGATTTTGATAAACCTCCCTCCTAACCCATGAGTAGGAGTTCAAAGAAGAAGAAGCCATTTTCAAACACAAGTAGGAAAAGCAATGGACAAAAATAAGAAGACGAAGGAAAAACTATGATAACGAGGAGAGGAAGAGGATTACTAATATCTCTAAAAATGTAAAACCAAGGAAGCAAATAAGCTTAAGATGTGTTGGTAAAGGCAGAAAGAAAAAACGCAAGAAACAACAACAACAAAAATGAAAAGCAAGGAAGGACAGGACTACATATAGGCATAATGAGTAACCCTCAAGCAATGGATCTAATGGTTAGGAGCAATCTGGCCATCCTTACGACCACGATGCCATAGTGACTCTTTAAGGAGCAGTTGCCTTTAACACGTGGCACTGAAATTTGTTATTTTCGAAGCAACGTGCTTAAACCCAATGCATTTAAGAGCCTATGAATACAGAAACGCCTCATCATTACAAAAATAGCTAGGTTTAGACAACACATGGAAAAGCAAAATGACCGTTATCAACCATATGACACGTGTCTTCTTCTAGGGTTCCTCTCCATGATTACTCGGACTTGTTCTATCACTTGAAATATTTCCTCAACTCGGAGCATTTCCTTACTCAGAGCACTTCCTCACTCGGAACACTTCTCTCACTTGAGAGTCACGTGAAGACAATCACCTAGGAATACTTTAACCTGACACCCAGTCATTCGACTCAGCTCTACACCTAGAGCTCGTGACTAGGGGCTCCTATTCCTCCCAGGTTAAGAAGGGTTAGGCATGAAAAAAAGGGATTTTAATTCCCCTTGATCTTAATTTGATATAGTTACGTCCACGTCATTTTGAGCTTGGATAAAAGACCTTATTTTTTACCGTTGTACAAATATGGCCAAAGAGTCTTCTATGTAATTCAAGTGACATATTGAATAATAAAACCTAATTCTCTTAGAGTAATTCTCTAGGGCTTTCGTGTCTTACACTCATTGTGAACAACTTTCTTTTAATTAATACTCATATGAGATAGAAAGAATATTAAATAGAGTTAATGTAATATAACAAATGAAGAGTAAACATGAAATTTTGGTACGTGATTGAGATAATATATTTGTAGTTCTTTGTTTGTATAATTGTTTTCTCCGGACAACTAAATAGGAATAGATGGATCCACTCCCAAATACTTTATCTATTCCTATTTATTAGACAATTTAGAAAAAAAGACACATATAAAAATATATTAGTACACTAAATTTTTTTATTAAAAGACATTGTAACATTATGGTTTTATTCATATTTAAATTTAAATTCTACTTTAATGTTAAAAGTAACATTTTACAAAACACAGGTAAACATAAAAAAAGATATTAAATACCTCTAGGTAAGTGAGTTTTTTTTATCAATAAGATCACTCAAACACTTTTTTCTTTATTTATGAATAAGAATGGAAGGAATATAAACATATTTAAGTGAATTTTTTTTTTCTATTCTCATATAAGCAAAAATTCTACTTTTTCAATATCATTAAATATTAATCTACTAAATATATCTCTTTCTATATATTCTTACAAAAACTATTTATTTATGTAGTAAATAATATTAAAAATATTTTAAAAAACTAAAATAAATATTTAATATCATTAACATAAATAACTACATATTAAAATTAGTTATTTCTACTTGTTTGAGAGTGAACTGAAAATCAAAATGGTATTATTTTGGCGTTGAAAAAAGGAAAGAAATCCCGTTGGGGAGAGGCGCCGTGGGAAGATAGAGAAGAAACGTGATGGGGTTTATGACTTATTAGTATGTGATGGTTTTTGTACCCTTTAAGCCTTTACCGTTAGCTTACCGTTAATCTGGTTCCGATTTCCGTTAACGGTGGTCGGGACCCGCAACAACAACAACACAAACACAATTATTCAATCACTTCCCATTTTCCCCCAAACCCAAACCCCACCACCGTCAACTAACCACTAACCTCCGATTCAACTCACTTCTCTATGCACGATCTGATCTCAATCAACCCATGCCGCTCCTCACCCTCCCCATCGGTAACTTCACTTTCTTCACTTTACATTTATTTATTTTACTTTCGGTTTTACATTTTTCACTTATAATGCAGGTGTGTTGAAAACGTTCACGCTGTTACTTGTGCTTGATTTCGCTGCTATTGGTGCTGAGGAAGCACCTTCTTTGTCTCCAGCTACACCACCTTTGGGTTTTGCTGTTGGTGCTGATCTGCCACTATCTCCAATTGGTCATGACTGGAAGAAGAACCATTTTCCGGCACCGCTTCCGTCACCTGCCACTTCACATTTATCCACCAAAAGAAGAAAGGAATTAGAACCTCCCGTTTCGGGGTTTAAAGATATTGCCCCTATGCATCCAATTTCCGATGCGATTCCTTCTGCCCTCGCTCAGCCACCATTGTCCCCTTATGTTTCCAGTGAGTCGTTAATTTAAATTAAATGGAATTGTTAATTTGATTACTTTCTAATGGTACTGTTTCTTAATTGGAATTTGTTGTTGTGAGTTTTACTGTTTTTGTTGATAAAAAGCTTTGATTTGCTTTGTTTTGTTTTGCCAGATTGTTGCAAACAAGACATGGTGTTGAAACGAGACAGTGAGAGTTGCCACTGTGCTTATCCCATAAAGCTTGACCTTCTTCTTTTGAATATCTCGCAAAACCCTAACTGGAATGTTTTTCTCGATGAATTGGCCACCCAGCTTGGGCTGCAGACCACCCAGATTGAACTTATTAACTTTTATTTGCTCACCTTATCCACATTGAATATATCAATGAATATCACTCCTCATAAAGGGATTAGTTTCTCGGCCAATGAAGCGGCTAAAATAAACTCATCGCTTTTACTGCATAAGGTTCAACTTGACCGGAGATTCGTGGGTGATTACAAGGTCCTTAATTTAACTTGGTTTAAACCTCCACCTCGTTCCCATGGTAGGTGAAGGTTAAGATGATTATTGAATCCTTTGAAATGTATGTTAATCTTACTGTTTTAACAATATCCATTCTGTTGTTTTAATGTATATAGATTTCGTGTCCATTTGGTTTTTCAATGTTGATAGTGGATATGTTGATGCTGTAAGCACAAATCATATAAATTTGATGCTTATGAAAGTCTTCGGACGCATTGTCAATTGTGAAATTTAAATTTTAGAGGTGAAAATTGTATCCATTTATCCATTAACCATCTTATCCATCCATATAGAATCCTACCTATCCATCTGATTATAAGAACGAAATGTAACGGATGGGGTGAATCGGATCATCTGTTATTAGCCAATGATGGTTAATAAACCATCCATCGTACTTCTAAATACCAATAGGTCACTATATTAGATCTATGATGATCCTATGAACAAGAGTCTATAATAAACCATACATCGTACTTCTAAATACCAATAGGTCACTATATTAGATCTATGATGATCCTATGAACAAGAGTCAATAATAAACCATCCATCGTACTTCTAAATACCATATGAGAATTTTCGTTGTTATGAAAGAAAATAAAAATAAATTTAGTTTCTGTGTAAATGATTGGATTAGAACTCCATCCATGAAAAATTATTAATGGATGAGTTGGACATTTTTTTTTCTTAATGAGTCATAGATGGGTTGGACTTTTTAAATATATTTTTAATGTGTCATACATGGACTAATGGTTAATATTTGACATGCATTTTAATCCAACTCAACATTTATCCAAACTATCCATTTTACACACCTAGTAAATTTAGATGGTTGGTTTTATGTTGCTAATATCACAAAACATTGGTCTTCCTGTGTCTGCCTCCTTGTTGAGCTGTTGGCTCATATACCATATTTAATGAGTTGTATCCAAATTTATTGCAGCATTATGCAATGCTCCTAGTTTCTCTGGTCTTTCATAGGTTTGGAAGATGGACACAGCTACATCTATTTCTTAAGCTTGTTAAATGTAATCAAAGATAGTACCAGATATTTTTCTTTTGCCACTAAATTCATCCTGTGGAAGAGGAATCACAAAAATGTGCTTCTTCAAGGGGCTTGATTGAGGATCAAGAATGGTTATCTATACGCTTATGTATAATAACATATCTTTGTATTTTAATGCAGCCCCTACTATTGCTGCATCACCCATAAAAGCTCCTCAGAAACAAGCACCTACAACTACATCAAGTACTTCAGACAGGGGAAGGCATTCAAATTTGCTTCTTATTCTTGGAATTGTTACTGGAGTTCTATTCATTTCCATTGTATTTGTAATTATACTTTGCTTATGCACGTTGCGGCCAAAAACAAAGATGCCTCCCATAGAAACTGGTAAATGTTTCTTATTCTAACTCCTATTATTTTTTATTTTCTTTTTTACATTCCCATAACGAGATACTAAAGGTGAAAACTAAAAACTGCTGTTGATTATGTCTGATCTTTTTTTTTTTAATTTTTATATTTTATAGGAAGTAAGTATAACATTTAAGGGAAGGGAAATTGGGTTCCCTTCAATGAAAATCTTCTCATGGTGCAAAACAAAATAAGGAGAGAAGGGGTTCTCTGGACTGACTGAGGCAAATTAATTGCAATTGTTTAGTACAAACATTTTTAGACTGCTTTATAAAATTACTCAAGATTTATTTATTTATTTATTGGAATTCGATATGATGTGTAAGTAATAAACTAATAATACATTGTGAATTGTGATAATCAATTGTGAAACTTCATTTAATATACAATTTTATCTACCGAAATCAGGAATAGTTAATTGATATCGGCAGAATGAAGGTTTCCAGTTTTCAGGTAGTTATAAGTCTGTTTGGAGGAGAATATTAAGCTTTTTTTTAACTTACTAGAAACTTATTTCTGCTTCTGGATTTCAACCTAACTCAAGTCAGCTATTATAAGTTAGACATGCATCAAGCACGTGACTCAAATTCTATTATTTAATATTTATGGACAAATTGGATGCCTGCCATTTATGAACCTACACTAAAAAGGAATATATATAAACTTTATGGTGCTATTATCAATTGACTGTTGTTGCATTTGTATTAGTTATAGTAGTAGTTTTTGTTTTCTTTTTTCCATCTGAGGTTGTTTTTGTTACCTTCCTAGGGCTGCTACTAAGGTTTGTTCTATTTTCTACAGAAAAGGCAAGTACAGAAAGTGCAGTTCCAGCTGTTGGGTCACTTCCCCACCCAACGAGTACGCGGTTTATTGCTTATGAAGAACTTAAAGAAGCAACAAATAATTTTGAACTGGCAAGTGTACTTGGAGAAGGAGGTTTCGGTAGAGTTTTTAAAGGTGTCTTAAATGATGGAACTGCTGTTGCAATTAAGAGGCTTACTAGTGGAGGGCAACAGGGTGACAAGGAATTTTTGGTTGAGGTTGAGATGCTTAGCCGGTTGCATCACCGGAACCTTGTAAAACTAGTGGGATACTACAGCAATCGTGACTCATCGCAAAATCTACTTTGCTATGAGCTTGTCCCAAATGGAAGTTTGGAGGCCTGGCTTCATGGTAATATGATTTCTCAAATCATGGATTCAGCTTTTTCAATTTTGAATTTACATGCTTTGCTTCTTCCAAGGTTACAGTGATATTTGTTTCAGAAATTATTTTATCAAGCTGAATTGAAATTGGTTCTCATTTCTATTAGGTCCCCTGGGAATAAACTGCCCTTTGGATTGGGACACTAGAATGAAGATCGCTCTTGATGCTGCAAGAGGACTTGCATACCTGCATGAAGATTCACAGCCCTGTGTTATACACAGAGATTTCAAGGCCTCCAACATATTACTAGAGAACAACTTTAATGCTAAAGTTGCAGATTTTGGTCTTGCTAAACAAGCACCTGAGGGCAGGGCTAATTACCTGTCCACTCGTGTCATGGGCACATTTGGGTTAGTCCCACTCTGTTCTTTCTTATACTTGCTATTTCCATTAATTTTAGATTTACGATGAAGTGAAACTCTGACGTAGGTACGTAGCTCCCGAGTATGCCATGACTGGACACCTACTAGTTAAAAGTGATGTTTATAGCTACGGGGTTGTCTTACTGGAACTGTTGACCGGAAGGAAACCTGTGGATATGTCACAGCCAACTGGCCAAGAGAACCTTGTTACCTGGGTTAGATTCATCACACCCTTACACTCCCTCATTATCCTCATTAAGTTCAAAATCTCCATGTGGATTTTTACATTGGATATACAATAATTTTCTAAAGTTATTCTGTTCAGGCAAGGCCAATTCTTAGAGATAAGGACCGGTTAGAAGAACTTGCTGATCCAAGACTTGGGGGAAGGTACCCAAAGGAAGATTTTGTACGTGTTTGCACTATTGCGGCAGCCTGTGTTGCTCCTGAAGCAAGCCAACGACCTACAATGGGTGAAGTGGTACAGTCACTTAAAATGGTGCAGCGGATCACTGAAAATCAAGACCCTGCACTAGCCTCATCCAATACACGGCCCAACCTGAGACAGTCCTCCACCACTTATGAATCTGATGGGACATCTTCAATGTTTTCTTCGGGTCCCTACTCTGGTCTAAGTGCCTTTGATTATGACAACATTTCAAGGACGGCTGTTTTCTCTGAAGATCTTCATGAAGGACGATGAAAATACTCGGCAAGGCGAGCAAACTACGAATGTGCACTCAAAGGTTTTCACACCATAATTTAGACAAGTTTTCTTTCCCATGGCTAAAGGTGGAACCATAATTGGTGGGGTTTTTCTTGCAAGTGATTAAAGGTTTCTTGGCTTTGTTGCTGGTTACAGAGGGGATTCTTCTATGGTTGCTTTGGCCATCCTCTTTGTTAAACCACCATCCTGATTTCGCCTAGGAGACTGTGGTTCCACGTGGATCAAATTTTGTATATATGTGCATTGTAGTTTGTTTTTTCAGTTTGGCTTCAACAGCCTTTTTAATTATAATTTATATATATATATATATATATATATATATATATATATATATATCATATATCATATATCATATATGTCCGCATAGCTTCACTATCATCATCATATTCAAGGACGTGTAGGTTAAAGAAAAAAAATCAGGTGCAGTTTGTTAAGAATTTTTCAGAAAAATTAATTAGTTTCAATTAGTAAGTCGACCCATCATTAATGTTGACTTTTGATTTTGTATTTTACTAGTAAAGAAGGTAAAACTTTGGATTATGATCCTATATTGATCCTTTTTCTAATTAGTTGGTGTTTTTGTTTCTAGTACTTTTACCCCGCTTGGTTTTTACGATAAGTATAAAAAGTATTTTTTAAAATCAGTTTAAAAAATAACCGGTATAAAAAGATTGTAATAGACATCATATTTTAAATCAATTATTTTTAGAGCAGGTGTGAAAAATTTTACACTAGTTTTAAAAATTATCAATGTAGAAAATTGCACAGCAAGAAACAACATGGTTCATCACAACTAAAAAAATCAGACCCTAAAACTTCAATTTTTATATGAGTGAAAAACGTATCTTAGAAAATTTACCTAAGATTTATCCTATTATTAACAACATGCAATGGTAAGTGGGTTTGTTGTTATTCATTGTTTGTTACTTTGTTTATACCTTATATTTTGCATCCCTTCAAGCTTTGACCACTCCTACTTACGATGATTTTCTCTAGCGGTATGAGGAGCATCGGGTTTCAGGTTCCATAGTTTCTCTAGGGCAAAAGGTAATTCTTTTGTTAGTGTCTTTCATTCTACTTCTCTTAGTCATTGATTCTGGGGCCATCGATCATATTATCGATAATAAGTTCTTGTTCTCAAACCTTTTCTACTTCTACTTCTTTACCTTCCATTACCGTGGTTAATGGTTCTCAAATTCAAACTCAAGGACATGGTATTGTTCACCCATTCCTTCTTTGTTAGTTGATAATGTTCTATATGTGTCTAGATCTTCTTTTAATTTAATATCCATTAATTGTCTAACCCACTCTCCTGATTGCATTGTCTCATTCACTAAAACTTTTATTTTCATATAGGACTGGAGTTAGGGTAGATGATTGGCATTTGATGTGAGTCACATAGACTTTATCAATTTCAAACTTCTATACATGTTGAATCAGCGGTCAATTCCAATCTTCTCTTGCTTAGTTAGGTCATCCAAGTCTTCAAAAGTTGCAAATAATGGTGCCCACAGTTTCCAAATTGTCTACCTTGTCTTAAGAGTCGTGCTAATTAGATAAACATAGTCGTGTTTCTTTTAATAATCGTGTCTCAGGTTAGTTACATCTTCTTTTAGCTTAATGCATTTTAATATTTAAGGTCTTAGTCGTACTATGTTAAATTTAGGTGCTTAATATTTGGTCATTTTTATTGATGATTATTCTTGGTATAGCTGGTTATGTTTAATGAATAACCGTTCTAAGTTGTTTTCTATTTTTCTAAAATTTTTGCAATGAAATAAAAACCCAATTCGGTGTCCCTATTCATACCCTACTAGTGACAATGCTTATGAATATTTATCTAAATCTTTTTAATCTTTTATGGCTTCTTATGGTATTTTACATCAAATGTATGGTTCTTATACTTCTTAACAGAATATAATTGTAGAAAAGAAAAGTCAACATCTTGTCAAAATAACTTGCGCACTTCTTTTACTTGGTAATGTTCCTCTTTGTTTTTCGATGATGCTTTCCTTACATCTTGTTATTTGATTAATTGCATGCTCTCTTTTGTTCTTGATAACCAGGTACCTCATTCCATCGAATTTCCTCATCAGTTTTAATATTCTTTACCACCTCCTGTTTTTAGTTCTACTTATTTTGTTCATAATTTTGGAACTGGATGATAAACTCTTTATGCAGACTCCTAAGTGTGTGTTTCTTGTAAAGTTGTTAATATGGACTACTCGGCTCGAACCCACCTTAGGTACAGGCTTTAACGTGCCGGGCTAAAAACGCTTGGAGAAATTCAAGCTTCTAATATTATTGCCCAAACTTGGCCTGCTTTGGGCTTCGAGCTTGACAAGCTACATATATTATTTTGCAAGATTCATAATTTATAAAGTTTTTATTTCAATTAACATAAAATTTATAAAGTTTTTATTTCAATTAACATAAAATTTATAAGAGTATTAATATATGTATATATATATATATATATATATATATATATATATATATATATATAATTGGTTTAACAGGCTACTTGGACCTAACCAAACTCTTTATATCTAGGCTTGGGTTTTACCGAGATGGGCTAAATAAGTCTGGATTCTTTTCGGGCTTTTATTTTTAATGACCAAACTCGTCCATTTTATAGGTAAATTTTGGTCGGCCCGACAAGCCTAACCCATTTTGACAGCTCTAGTTTCTTGGTTATACACGGTCTCGAAAGGGTTACAAACAGTAATCCTCCTCTACCACGTCCTCTTCAGGTATATCATAGTCGACCCCATCTTTCTTGGGATGTTCCACCTAACACCGATGACGTCCTATTTAGCTTGCCTTCGTCATTAACTCGTCCCCCTCCTCCGACTTTGTCTCCCAATTTTAGTATTCCCATTGCTATTTGCCAAGGTATATGCTCCATTAGTAACTCTTATTCTCATTATGTTGCCTTGTCTTATCATCGTTTGTCCCTTTCCCATTATACTGGTGTGTCTTCTTTGTCTTCTGCTGCTATTCCTAAAAATACAGATGAAGCTTTGTCTTACCCTGGATGGCGAGAAGCCATGATTGAGGAAATGTGTGCACTACAAAGTAATGGAACTTGGGATCTTGTTCCTCTTCCCTCTGGTAAGACAGTTATCGGATTTAGGTGGGTCTACATAGTCAAGATTAGCCCAAATGGTTCTGTTGATTGGTTGAAGGCACGATTAACGGTAAAAGACTATACTCATATTTTTGACCTTGACTATGGTGATACTTTCTCTCTGATGGCTAAGATGACTTCTGTCCATTGGCCTTTTTTCTAGTTAAACATCAAGAACACCTTCCTCTATGGTGATCTCACTGAAGAAGTATATATGGAGGAACCACCTGAGTTTGTTGGTCAGGGGGAGTTTTCAGGAATAGTTTGTTGTCTTCGAAAGTCTTTATATGGTCTTAAATAGTCTCCAAGGGCATTGCCTAATTGAAGCAACATTTACATAATCACTATATGAAAGACCTTGGTAGACTTTAGTACCTCTTAGGGATATCTAGATCGGGTGTTGTGATTTCTCTAAGAAAGTGTGCGACAGATATCTTAGAGAAAATTAGATTGATGGGGACTAAACTGATAGATACTCCAATGGATCCTAACACTAAGCTTATAACAAATCAGGAAGAGTTTCTCTCAAATCCAAAGAGATATAGAAGGCTAGTTGGAAAGCTAAACTATCTTACTATCACTTGTCTAGACATATCCTTTGTAGTCAATATGTTAAGTCAAGTTCTCAACTCTCTTTATGAAGGCTACTGGGACACAATCACCTGATTCTTAAAGTATATTAAAGGGGCACCAAGTAAAGGCCTCTTGTATGAAGACAAAGACCATACTCAAATTGTTGGATACTCAGACATTGATTGGGCAAGATATCTTATTGATAAAAGATCTACTACAAATTATTGTGTTTTCCTTGGTGATAATTTGGTTTCTTAGAAAAGTAATACGTAAAATTTTATTGTTCGATCAAGTGTAAAAGCAAAGTATCTAGCCATGTCTCTAGCTACATGTGAGCTCATACGACTCAAACAATTGCTTAAAGAACTAAAATTTGGGAAAACGACACCGATTTCTCCTATTTGTGAAAATTAGGTAGCATTGCACATTTCTTTCAATCCGATGATTCTTGAAAGGACCAAACACATTGAAGTAGACTAAAATTTCATTAAAGAAAGATTTTATCTGGAGATATTATTATGAAATTTATAAATTCCAATGACCAGTTGGCAGATGTTCTCAGAAAGTCTCTTAGAGGTCCTTATATTAAATACATATGTGACAAGTTTGGTGTATATGATTTATATGCTTCAACTTGAGAAAGAGTGTTAAAATATTATAATTTAGTAATTCTATGGATATTCTAATTAGGATTGGTTGTATTAGAATATAATTAATTTTGTATTTATTACATTGTTATTATAAAATCATAACTTTGATGTGTATTTAAACACATGGAATTCATTATGTTCTGTCCTAGAACTAGGGTCAAGAGTTAACCGTCTTGATCAGTGTCCGGAGTTACCTCACTTACTTTCAGTTTTACACCGTCTTAATGGAGTACAGCTCAGTTAGGTAGAGCACCTCGTTTACACGTACACCTAGGTTCAGTGGGAATTCTAAGTTCTTCAAGTATAGGGTGAATTTGGTGTTTAAGTCTGTTCCGAGGTCAAGGAAACACACCGGAGGTGTACCTGCAAAAGATTCTCTAATGCTTAAGTCAGTAATGGTATTACGAAAAATATGAGTATTACGGACGTAACTCTCAGATTAGTTCAGATCCTTTTACAGTAATAAAAGAGATGTATTTATAGGAAATACCTGAGTAGGAGAAATGATTTGACCCTTCTCCTAACTTATTGTAGCTCCAATGTTTGCAGGACATGTTGCCCATACCAATTTTGACTATCCATAGGACCGTAGTCATATTAGCTTCTAGACTCTGGCCATGACAGTTAAGACAAGCTCTCCTGGTAATTCTGATGATGTGGCATCATTAAATAGGACCCTGTCCATGAATTATGGAGTCCGGTTATCACCCTAGATCATTTTCCCCTTAGCTTGTTTTTTATGGCGTAAACTACTTTGTGACTTTGGTGGAAGGCCTCGTAGCCTTATTTTTGACTTTTGATCGCTTTTACCTTGTGACCGTTGTGTAGATACGTCCGATATACATGTATGGGTGGGTTAGGTGGAGCATTTAATACGTGCCGCCTGAAAAAGCTGTCGTTTCACATGGATTGCTAATGTGTCAATTCGTGAATGGTCATTTTACTTCACACGCCGTCTGATGATGTCACTTTGGTGCGAAGCGACGCTTATTTTTGGGCCGTGTCGCTTCGACTTCCATCTCGTCCATAGGCTGCGACATTTGAACTTCGGCCCATGGGATTTTAAAGCCTATAAAAAGAGTAACCTTTACTTGTTTTTCCACTTTGCATTTTCCTCCAAACACTCTGCCCGTTTGTAGTCTCCGTCTTTCTTCTCACCTCATCCTGGCCCGTACTAGAAGGACAGTTCGCACCATACACATAGGTAGCCTCTCAACCTGTTCTTTTATTTATGATGTCTGCATTTTCAACTAACCACGACCAAGATCAAGACAACTCTTGTGAAATTATTTCAAATCCTTCAACTTCTTGGTCACCCGGGGTCCCTCGTCAAGGACCTCAGCTCACGTAAACGGACATCCATAGGTGAATGATCCCAATCAACCGAGGTGATCCAAATCCCCAAGAGCTGAAGTCTTCTACTTCTGGAGTTTAGGAGCCTCAATCACCTTTACCTCTCTTGTCTCTGGACCAGGGTGTGGATTCTAGTGTAGTGCATTACTACGCTAATGATACTGACTTTTACTCCACTCTACCATTTTTAGAACACGTCGTAACCATGGACGGTGCCGGTTCATCCGTATTGAGGAACGGCCCTGACAACACCTTTATAATAGCTGATAAAGTGAATTGGTTGGCCCAGAAAGCCGAAGACCTATACTTCTAGGTTTCACAAGAGGTTCTGGCCGTTTACAGCCTCCTTGCCAAGCCTATGGACGACATGAAGCTTAAAATTGAGTACCATTTACGTGCTAGGAAGTATGCCAACTCCTTCGCCCTTTTTGCCCCTATACTAATAGAGCGGATCTACCACATTCCAAGAGACCGCTTCTTATTTTTCCATGACTACACAAAAACAAAGGTGGGAGTCCGGTTCCCCTTAAATAAATTTGAAATTGGGGTACTGCATTTTTTGGACGTCGCCCCCAGTCAACTTCATCCCAACGATTGGGCCTTAGTCCTTTCCTTTGAAGTCCTTGGCAAGCACTTAGGCTTTACCCAGACCATCGCCATTTTCTTCCGGTTCACCTGCGTGATGCGCCGAGGTGGTACTAGAATGGGATTTGTAAACCTGTGATGCCAGAGCAACATTATCAATTTTGAGGCGTTTATAGAGTTCTGCAAGATTGCAGGAGCCTCCTTCAAGAACTCTTTCTTAAAACTCTTCGTTAAGGGATGGACCCCCCTTTCTGGAAGGACGAGGAAGGCCGGTTCAAGATCCACACCAACTGGACTCATAAACATTTTCTTCTAGAGAGCACGGCTTAAGCTATTGAGGACTCTTCCCTCTCTGAATCTTCCAGGGCCGTGATTGACGCCCTTCATAATTTTTCCTGAGGTATTCCCCTCAAATGCCGCTCTCTCCTTGGCATTACGGAGACGCGAAATGAGTACCTTACTCATTTAGGTATTTACCCTTTCTTTCACCTTTCTTTTAATAATTTTTCATACTTTGGTTTTATTGACTAGTTGTCTTTTTTTAGGAAGCATGAGTGTTGATGCTTTGGAGAACCTCCTATAACTTATGGAGGGTTCGTGGCCGACGTCTCTGTTGAGAACAACGTCACTTCAAAGCTGAAGAAGTCCCCAGATCTCCATATTTCGGGCAGGGTCATTGTTATTAAAGATGCCCCTAATAACAAAAAAAAATGGGGAGAAGCAGACTGGGGGTGTTTAAAAAAGAAAGAGGGTTAAGGGCAAGGGGGTGGCCATCGAGGTACCCACTGAAGATGAAAATTCTCCTCCTTCTTCCGGTATGGAGGCTCTCGAAGAGCTTCTTATCTGTACCACTCCTCCGAACATTGGCTTCTCCCTTCCATTCCGGCTCAAGGAGGGACTTAACCAGAATGACATCACATTCGCCTTGGAGACGACGATGTGATACAACATCAAAACTCTCTTAACCATTTACTCTGCCTCCACTGAGGGACCCAAACCAAGAAGGAGTGGTTGAAGGATAAAAATTCCCGCCTCTTGGAAGATTATGGGTGGGCTCATCAGAGGATTAAGACCCTCAACGAAACCAACCAGGTTCTTTAACAATCTGAGGAAGACTTGAAAAAGGAAATGGATGGACTCCGTAATAAGGTTGGCGACCTGGAGCAACTTGTGACCGAGCTCCAAAAGAAAAAAGAAGATCTATCCATGGCAGTCAAAGATGAGCAAGCTACTTAATAAAGACAACATGATGAAGTTTGCTCGTGCCGCTATGGACTCCTTTAGCTATGTGGTTCCAAAATGGTGAGCTGGTAACCAAGGTGGGCGGACAGTCCTATGTCTCTTCTGATGAGCCCTTCAAGTTCACCCCTTTGGCTACGGGGGAAGATGACATCATCCCTGAAGAGCACCAGGATGGAGAAGATGTTGGATCAGAGAGAGAGGAGAAGGATGATGACCCCTCCAACCCTTAGATTTATTCTTGTATTTTCTCTATAGGCAGGATGAGCTCCGCCCTCTTTTTTAACAATATTTGATTGGTTGGTGTGCCTCTTCTTTTGTAACCATTTTGATTTTGCAACGAAGTTAATACTTTTGCCTATATCACCTTTATTTTTAACTTCTTGTACTAATCAAGGTCCTAAAATGAATTCTTTCGATAATATCAAAGAGATATCACTTCGTCGTGCACTATTTTAATAATTGGCACTTAATTGTTTAATCTTAACATAATCAATTCACCCTGGGGGTTCCAAATTGCTTTAGGGTTTTAATATAAATAAGCCGCTCTAGGGTTTTTTAACTGCTTCAGGGTTTTACCACTCTGGGGTTTTTCAACTACTCCGGGGTTTAGTTGTAACTTAACCACTCTGGGGTTTTTCAACCAATTCGGGGTTTAACCACTCTGGGGTTTTTCAACTGCTCCAGGGTTTAATATAAATGAATCACTCTGGAAACTAAATAGCGAACAACAAATACTTCAAACTTGTATTTTATTTCTAAATAAGCACACCGGCTACATGCCTCGTTAAAAACCTCCTATGTAAACCCTGTGGGAAAAACCTTAGGTAGGGAAAAAGAGTGCATGACTTGTAGCGCCGTTTAGCTGTAGTATACACGTAAGTTCTTTACATTCCATTTATTCTTGAAAACTTCACCTTGTAAGGTTTCCAGCAAATATACTTCTCCCGGAGTTACTTCATTCACCCGGTATGGTTCTTCCCATGTTGGTACTAGCTTTCTCTGGTGTGCCAGGCGATTTCCAACCGCTGCCTTCCTCAGAACAAGATCGCTTGTATTAAATCTTCTTTTCTAAACCTTGACATTGTAATGCACTGCGGCTTTAGCTTTAACTGCTTGATCTCGTACGAATGCTGCTTCTTTAACTTCTAAAAGTAAATCTAGCTTGTTTCTTGACCTCAAGTCATTATCTTCATTATCAAAATCTTATACTCTTGGTGAAATTTGGTTGATCTCGACCGATATAACCGCATCCACACTGTATACCAACCGAAATGGTGTTTCTCCTATAGATAAGTGTAGTATCGCCTAGTATGCCCATAGGATATGCCATAACTGATTGGCCCATTCTCCCTTTGCTTCACCAAGCCGTTGTTTTAAACCTTTAAGAATCTCTCTGTTCGCCACTTCGGCTTGCCCGTTAGTCTGAGGATGCTCCACTGAAGAGAAAACTTGCTTGATCTGGAGTCCTTCAAGGAGGCTTTTAAACTTAGAATCTATGAACTGTGTTTCATTATCCGTGTTGACCCTTCTTGGTATTCCGAACCTTGTGATCACATTTTCATAGAAAAATCTTCTAGTACGTGCCGCAGTGATATGTACAACTGCCTCTGCCTCTATCCACTTAGTGAAGTAGTCTACTGTAACTATTAAATACTTGACTCCACACGGGCGCCTTTGTAAAGGGCCCTAAAATATCCATGCCCCACTGATGAAAGGGCCATGGGACAGCCGATGTGAATAATTCCTCTACCGGGACGTGGTGTTCATTGTTGTTTTTTTAGCAAGCATCGCACTCTTGACATATTCGACTGCGTCCTTAGCTAAAGTGGGCCACCAGTAACCTACCCACAAAATTTTTCTAGCTAGACTCCTAACTCTACAGTGGTGGCCACATATGCCTTCATGCACTTCGGTTAAAACTTCTTCAACCTCAGCTTCATTTAAACATTTTAAGTAAGGAACGGATATCCCTCTCCTGAACAAGTTTACATCTACCAACACAAAATTTGGTAACTCATTCTTCAACTTCTTTTTCTTCAGTGGGCATTCTGGGAGTTGTCTGCTCACCATGTATCGAATGATTGGAATGACCCAGGAGTCTTCTGAATGGGCTCTGAATTGGACGGTGCACACTTTGAGTGGATTCGAAATACTTGGAGCAACTAAAGTGCTCTGTATGATCGTGGTTGTGGATCCTGCCTTTTTGGTGCTTGCTAGTCGAGACAAGACATCTGCTCTGATACTTTTCTCCCTGGGTACTTGTTTAAACTCTACACTCACAAACCTCTCTCCTAACTCCTGACATTGGCCAAATATTGTTGTAACAATGACTCTTTAGCCCAATAGCTTCCATTGATCTATGAAATCACAAGTTGTGAATTACTGTACAGTATTGCCGTTCACGCTCCCACGTCTAAAGCCACCCTGAGTCCTGCTAAACATGTCTCATATTCTGCCTAATTATTTGACGTTTTAAAATCAAACCCGAGGGAGATTTCTACGCTCACCTCGTCTTCACTTTCTATAACTACTCCAGCCCCACACCCTTTTCCATTTGATGATCCATCAACGTAAATTATCCAGTACTCCTGTAATGGTGTTGGAGCTTCTCCAATAAGCTCTGTCACAAAGTCAGCCAATATTTCAGCCTTTATAGCCATTCTAGGTTCGTAAGAGATGTCAAAATTCGATAACTCTATAGCCCACTTCGTCATTCTGCCTACTAGGTCTGGGATATGAAAAACTATTCTCAAAGGGAGATTGGTCTGGACTGTAATAGGATGCACGTGAAAGTATTGCCTTAAACGTTGGGACGTTTAGACTAATGCTAAGCTACCTTCTCTAACTTCTGATATCGGCCCTCTGATCCTGGCAACACCTTTCCAACAAAGTACACTGATCTTTGGCCTTCAATTATTTCCTTTATCAGTACGGCCCTTATAGCTTTGTCTGATACGGAGAGATAAACAAACAGTTTCTCTCTGAGGTCAGGTCTTGTTAATACTGGTGGATTAACCAAGACCTCCTTCAATTCTTGAAATGCTCTTTCTTGCTCCTCTCCCCACAGAAACTCGTTATTCTTCTTCAGCGCCTTATAGAGGGGTAATGACCGGTATACCATTTTCGACATAAACAGGGATAATGCTGCTACTTTTCCATTCAATGACTGTACCCCCCTCACATTAGTTGGACTTTAAAGTTCCCTCACAACTTTGAATTTGTCGACGTTAGCCTCTATTCCCCCTCTGGGTGAGCATGAACCCCAGGAACCGCCCTGCAGGCACTACAAACATGTATTTGAAAGGATTTAACCTCATGTTGTATAGCTGGAGTCTTTGAAACATCCTTTTCAAATCTTTAATGTGATCTCCTTCCACCAGGGTCTTGGTTATGATATCGTCAACATATACCTCTACCGTCTTTGATCTCATTCCTTCAAACACCTTGTTCATCATTCTCTAGTAAGTGGCTCTGGTGTTTTTCAAACTGAACGACATGACCGTATAACAAAACACTCCTTTATCATTTATGAATGCTGTCTTATCCTCATCTTCCTTCCACATCGGGATTTGATTGTACCCAGAGTAAGCATCCATGAAGGACAAAAATTGGTACCTTGAAGAATCATCTACCACCTGATCAATACTAGGAAAAGGGTACAAATCTTTAGGACAACACTTGTTCAGATTTGTAAAATCTGTGCACATCCACCATTTGTCGTTTGCCTTCTTTACCATCACCATATTTGAGACCCAGGAAGAGCATTGCACCTCCCTTATAAAGTCGACCTTCAACAATTCTTCCCTTTGTTCGCATGCCGCTCTCTGCTTCTCTGGCCCTAATCTTCTTTTCTTCTATGCAACTGCCCTTGACTTCGAATAAACCATAAGTTTATGACAATAGAAGTTTAGATCTATTCCAGGCATATCAGTCGATGTCCAAGCAAACAGGGGTTTGAACTCCTTTAACAACTTAACCAACTGTTTCTCCATTCTGACATCTAGGGAGTCATTAATCTCAGTGCCCCTGGCGGGGTCTTCCTCTAGCATAATTTTCTTCACTCTGCCCTCCGGTGTAGGCCTCTGAGGGTTCTCAGGGTTTAGAGTCAATCCCTCTTTGGGGTCCAGATCTATCAAATTCACTGACTCTGACACTGGTCTGCTATCATTCAACCTTTTCCTCTTGATAGATTCTTTTGTTTTCGTCATTTGTACACTGAGGTTATAGCAGTACCTCGTCATTTCCTGGTCATCCTAGACAGAGGATACTTGGTTATCTTTGTCAATGAATTTTATCAACAAATGTGGGGTCGGTACCACTGCCTCTAAGGCATTAAGGGAAGGACGTCCAATAATCCCATTGAATGAGGATTTTACATCTATTACTAGCACTCTTGTCTATACTGTCTTCGACCCCGGCTCTCCTTCAAATCTCAACCTGGTGTCCAGGTAACCTTTGGTAGGCTGCTTAGCCCCATTGAACGCCGTCAGCTCCTACGTGTAAGGCTACAAGTCGGAGTCTGAGAGTCCTATTTTAAAAAAATCATAGAATATGACATCGCACGAACTCCCTTGGTCCACCAACATTCTTATAATTATCTTATTTACCACCACGGCTTCAATTACCATAACGTCATCTCCTCCTGGCACCGTTGAACCATAGTCGTCATCAGTAAAAGTGATTACAGGGGTTTGGACTCTATCTTTGAATGGTCTATTATCTGCTTTTGTATGAACGGACATAATCATTCTTAAATGATTTTTTCTTGATGAATTTGACACTCTGCCCCTAGCAAATTCTCCAGCAATCATGTCAATGACGTCCCTTTTACCCAAACTGGGTAGAGGCTTTATCCATGACTCATCATCCTCGTCAATATTGTCTACCACAGTTTTTCACTTGTCTAACATAGGCTTCTTTGAACTTTGGGCCTCTTCTTCCTTAGCCGGGCCGATCTCCTTTCTCCTTAGTGTTGCTCTTTCTGACTCCGGATTTGCTCTTTGGCTAAACAAGTACTGTTTCAACTTTCCCTCTCTTATCAGTGTCTCAATAACTTCCTTCAGCTGCTGACATTCATCAATACTATATCCTGCCTGCTCATGAAATTCACAATACTTACTGGTGTTCCCAACTTTCTTCATGGGTAGTGGTTTCCTCACTTTGTACACGATCATTCCTCTTAAACCTACTTCCCTCAGAATTTGGCTAGGCGGTACTACTAATGGGGTGTACTACACCGCATTACGCATCTTCTTTCTCTTGCTCTTGGGAACACGTCTCTACCACGACTCTTCTTCTTAGGCCTTGATATTTTTCTTTCTGGCTTTTGAATCTTCTCCTGGTCCGTACTCTTTTGCTTGGAAGCTGCCAAATGCATTTCTCTTCCAACATACTTCGCTGCCTTATTTCTGAACTCTTCAAATGTCCGGGGTGGTCCCTTTACGAAAGACAATGCGAAGGGTGACTACAGTTATAAAGCTTCTGCTGCAATATGCATCTGTATTTCCTCTGTCAACCCCGGCACTAACACAACCTCTTTATAAAATCTTTTCAGAAAATGTCTTAGACTCTCATTCACTCCCTGCCTAATTTAGGCCAAAGTGTGAGATGCTATGGGAATATCTTTTGACACCATAAAGTGCTGTAGAAATACATGAGCTATATCGTCCCATGAGTTGATTGACCCTGCAGCTAAACTCTTAAACTACCCTAAAGCCTCAGTAGACAACGCCCTTAGGAACATCCTGCATATTACATCCTCTTTAACTCCTAAAAATAGAGACTTATTCACGTATGCATCCAAATGACTACCAGGGTCAGACTCCCCTGAATACTTCCCGATAGATAACAGCTACCGGGTTTGAAGGTGCCTGGGTATAGGGACATTCATTAATCTCCTGGTGAATGATATCTTAAACTGATATTCACGTCCCCTACAATGCTGCATGGCCCTCCTTTGGCTACTCATAGCTTTAGTCTGGTACGCAGACTCTTGCTCATCATAGGCATGGGTTTGAGATCGCTCCAACTGGTGAATTTCTTGCTGTCTTTGGTTGCCACTGGGGATTTCCCTTCGAAGCTCTTGAATTTCCTAGTGAAGTTGCCTTATAATCTCGTCTTTAGGATCTGGGCGCGCTACTACCTGTGCCCTTAACTTTATCCCTGGGGTCTCTACTATCCCTTTATTGTAGTCCAGCGTCCTTGTTACCTTCTGGACATGCCCTTCCGGGGTTTCACTGCCTCACTAGTGATCTATGATTTGCTTTTGTTGCGATATGGGACTCATAATTTATGATTTCCCACCGGGCGTGCCAATGTTCTATCACAGAACCGGGGTCAAGAGTTGACCGTCTTGACTGGTGTCTGGAGTTACCTCACTTACTCTCAATTTTACACCATCTCAGTGGATTACGGTATTTTACACCTAGGTTCAGTGGGAATCCTAAGTTCTTTAAGTATAAGGGTGAATTTGGTGTTTAAGTCCATTCCGAGGTCAAGGAAACAAATCAAAGGTGCACCTGTAAAAGATTCTCTGATGCTTAAGTCTATAATGGTATTATGGAAAATATAGGTATTACGGAGGTAACTCTCAGATTAGTTCAGATCCTTTTGCAGTAATAAAGGATATGTATTTATAGGAAATACCTAAGTAGGAGAAGTGATTTGACCCTTCTCCTAACTTACTGTAGCTTCACTGTTTACAGGGATATGTTACTCATACCGATTCTGACTCATTGTTTGATTGTCAGGTTGGGACCGAAGTCTTATCCATAGGATCGTAATCATATTAGCTTCTTGACTCCGGCCATGACAGTTAAGACATGCTCTCCTGGTAATTCTAATAACGTGGCATCATTCAATATAACCTCGTCCATGAATTATGGAGTCCAGTTATCACCCTGGATCATATTAATTGCCTCTCAATTCTCTTTATTTTCATTAATGATAAAGATTTAATATGTAAATGTAGGGTAAATAGTTTAGATTGAAGTGTGATTATGCAATAAAAAATTGACCAATTGGGTATGCTCAATGTAGGAATACCAACATATTTAGTAGTTTAAACCTTGACTCATTCGCCATCAATAGCATTGGTCTTGTTACTACATTAGCTCTTGTTTGAGTATTGTAACCATGACTTAAGCGAAAGTGTCCCATAAATCATAATGGTTTCATTATTTGAACATCAACTTTCTCTTACAACAACTAAATTGTCACCATCTCTCACTAATAGCTAGTTTTGTTACAGACCCAACCAATCTTTCATAAGGGACAACAAAAATATGTTTAAAAAATATTTTTCTAGACCATATAATGGAAATCAAATCTGGATCTTCTACAATAACTACCTCATACAAATATATTTTAAAAGAAGAAGACAATGACAACAACAATAATAAAAAGTCTAAAAGACTTTCTCTGAAAAATTTCTAAGTTCTTGTATCCTCTACGTGAGTTTTCTTTAAAGTTCTACTTCCAGCAGACCTTGACTTATCATAGTCTATAACATAGTGTGCCTATCTCTCTATTTCATATACTTGTATGCTGAGTTATCTATTGTAATACAAACTCTTTATCATTCCTTTCTGTAAAGTCTGGTGTGTTTCTAGAACCTGTCAGTGTAGGAAACAATGCGTGGCCTGAAGAGGCTTTTGAAAGAATACTTAGGTGTTTGAAGCCAGGAGTGGCTTGTCGAAAGAATACTTGGGTATAAGCCAGAAGTGGCTAGAGTCAAGAATACTTGACGCACTAGTCTGGTGCTGTGTTTGTAAAAGTGTTTTTATAATAGTGAAAATCCTTCAAGTCTAAAGGTACTGGATGTCAACAACTAGACGAAGTTTGACTGGGTAGACGTTTACAATCACAATTATGATTTATATAAGTCCGACAAAGCTGCATGGGAAGATGAAAAGGCTGAAAATAAGAAGAAAGCTGAACCTGAAGCTTAAGTTCAGAAAAGAAAGTCTTCTAAACAAACTAAGAAGTAGAAGCTTTTTGTAAAGAAGAAGAAGCAGTCTACATGCTCTAACAAGATCCATTCCCAAACTTCTGTTCAGACCCCTTCTCCTACCCTGCCACAGACCTCCCTTCTGCACCTCAGGTACCTATAACTAAATCTCAACCTAAACCTTCTACACCCCCAACTAAATCTACACCTACACCTTCTGTACCCAAACCTTCTCAACCTACCACCTCTATACCCAGACCCATTGTACCCCAAATTTCTTATTCTCCTTACTCCCAATATTATCAACCTCCTGTCATTCCCTTAGCCCAACCTAAGACCTACACTATAATTTCCTTATTCTCTAGCTGTCCTCTACCCTTTCATGGCCTAGACAAAGTTTCCACTTTTGTTTGAACCTTTTTCCCTAAAAGTGAAGTCTGTATATTCGATAAGCCTCGATTCTAACCTGCTATCCCTCCTGAAGACCTCATATCCAACTCCCACCTTTACACTCATTCCTTCTTTGCCATATATCAAGGCATTTGTATGCAACAACATACCTGCCAACTTGTTCAAGAACTTCGTCTCCCTACCTAACCATGGATCCAAGCCTTTGCCAATCCCCAAGCCTACATCCTAATGTATCTAGATCGCCTCATACCTAGGAACCCCAGAATCATCACCAACAAGCTTAAACAGAAAGTCCAGTTCTCTACATCCTCTTTACCTGATTGGTATATGCGGACCACAACGTAGCTACCTGATGACATTTTGGAAGTTCTTTGTTTAGACCACTCTCCAAATTGAGATACCCGAAGCCATCTTTAGGCGTAGTATCTATGGAAGTGTGATTAAGAATGGAGCTCCCCCTCTAGAGATATTTTGATTGATTTTCGTAGTATTTAGGGACGTGCTGGAAGAATTCTTCAGTCTCATCCTTCTTTCTGGGATCTGTCCAAAGCCATTATCTTTTCTTCCATCTGTTCCCCATTTATTGTTATCACTAACCATCCTTATTTCTTTTCTCATAATGTTGGTCGTTTGATTTTAGTGTCTGTCTTTACTTTCCATCTCATCTCTACTTCTTACTTATAGTTTCTTCTTGCCCCTCTTAAGGCTAAAGAGTCTCTGTGATATCCCTCCTCTTGTTGATATCAAAAAGGGGAGAAATGTGTGATAAGTCTATAAGATTGTGTCTCACTGTAATCTGTTGTCCTTTTTTGTTTTCGTAATAGTGCAGTCTGGTATATATATGTGTGTGGCGTGTGTAATCCATGTTTTTACATAAATGTTATATTTGTTTTGTTACATATTTGTTACTTTAAAATTGTGTAGTAAATTATATCTGAAGTCTGTTATATGAGAATAATCTGATTATCTTAATTTGAAGTATATAACAATCTCATATTGTTCTAAATCATGTAAATCATTACTGCTTCATTTTTTTATACAGACCTTAATACATCTAAAAGACTTGATGCTTGTTATCAACAAATAGGAGGAGATTGTTAGAACCAAGTCTGAATTCAAGACTAAGAAGTCTGAACCCTTAAGATTTATTAATAATATTCATCAAGACTCTTAGTTAAAATAAAGTTTGTATGTATGGTTTATCTAACTATTCTGATTAGTGTGATAGAAAGTCCATAATAATTTAGCCGTAAGAAACAGAAGGAGTCTGTCAACTTGAATTACTCCTAAAATGAAGAGTCTGTACTCGCTAAAAGCTTCAAAGAATCAAGTCTGATTAAAGCTACAGACTTTGAGATGATTACTTCTCTCTCCTCTGAAAGCATTTGAAAAGAATCTTTCCTCTTTAAATAAAGAACTACAAGGACTTTAACACATCAACTCAGTGCTTATCCTTAAAGAAGTAATAAACGGAAAAGTTAAAGGATTGTTCGTACAAATTAAGAAAACTGCCTCGCATATCCCAAGATGTCAGCAAAGCTGAACCTATCCAAGTCAAAAAGCCTAAAGGTCAATGACTATAAAGATGTACCTGATTGCTTAAAATGGATAAGTTGAAAGGCATCTTGTCGAAAAGACTATCGAGGCAACCTATTTGTGGTATATATCTTTGAAGCATGACAGACTCAGGTCTTTGCAATTACTACTTATCCTGTCCTTGAGAAGATCAATAAATTTATTCCTACCAAGGCTGAATCAACGACTATCTTAAGGAAGTCTATAAATATAAGAAGATTTTAAAATGTGAAAAGACTTTTGTCAATATCATCTTCTTTGAACACTCTTGATCTCTCTTATAAGAATAAAAAGTCTGAAAGACTTTCTCTGAAAAGTTTCTAAGTTCTTGTATCATCTACGTAGGTCTTCTTTGAAATTCTACTTCCAACAGACCTTCACTTATTGTAGTCTATAACTTAGCGTGCCTATCTCTCTATTTTATATACTTGTACGCTGAGTTATCTGTTGTAATACAAACTCTTTATCATTCCTTTCTATAAAGTTTGGTGTGTTTCCAGAGTCTGTTAGTGTGGGAAACACTGTAGGGCCTGAAGAGGTTTTTGAAAGAATACTTAGGTGTTTGAAGCCAAGAGTGGCTCGTTGAAACAATACTTGGGTATAGGCCAGAAGTGGCCGGAGTCAAGAATACTTGAGGTACTGGTCTGGTGCTGTGTTTGTAAAAGGTGTTTTTACAATAGTGAAAATCCTTCAAGTCTAAAAGTAATAGATGTAGTTTCTACTATAGAAGTGAACCAGTATAAATCTGCTGTGTGATCCTTTTCTCTCTCTCTGGTCTGTTCTAATATTATAACTGTTCAGAGTCTGTAAAATTTAGTAAAATGAGTTAAGACTTATTAACCCCCTTCTAAGTCTGACTCTGAACCATCAAAGATTAGTTCTAATAAATAATGACAGAATTGACTATTGTTAGTACAACAAATCACGTTATATATATATATATATGATAACTATTAGTCAAAAAATATAGAACATGATCATGTTATGTTCTCATACATTCCACTTTTTTCAAAGGAAAAAATATGTTTCACTTTGTACCTTTTTATTATATGTGTAAAATACACCAACCATAGAACTAAACTTGAATATTATGTTTTATTTTGTTCAGAGATCCATGTCCACCAAATGTTACTTCAAGGATTATAAGAAGTGGGAGCCACATATAATAACTTAATCAAGATAATATTATTATATACTTTAAATATACATAAGCCCACAGGCTAGCCCATTAATTGTCTAACCCGTAAGATAAGATCATTAAAACCCATGGGCTAAATAAGTGAAACTTATAATCCTGTAGTTTAAATAGGCTCATTTTTACAACCTGTGACTTGTGTAAGAGTTGGTTAAACAAGATGGCCCACGGTCATGGACTTGTATACATAACTTTAGAGATAGGCATTATAGTCCTAATACAAATTGAAATAGAAAAAAGGAATAGGCTCTTATTGAAATTAATTCTCCCTTTAAATGGAATAAAAATATAGGGAATATGCTGAAATTCTTTTTAATAAGTATTGATCTCGATCTGATATCGACCCAAATTTCCATGGATCAACCAGTATACTTCATCATTAGTAAACCTCCATGGGAGCCCTATGTGAGGAAATCCCATGTAAGGCCCCCATACCAAAATTCAACTGATTTGTTGTTGGGCAGAGGTTATGGGATAACTAGGGGCACACTGGTCAAAAGACTTGTAGAAAGTTTCAGAAATATTTATGCATGTGTCATCTTTCCTCTATACTTTACGGAAAGGTACTGACATAAGTCATGTAGGACTCAACCACCATCTAACTCTATAAATAGCTCGTATTTATTATAGTTTAAGGTATGTTCACAACCTAATGCTTGAGATTTGACATTACTTATCTAATATTGACTTGAGCATCAGAGTGTCTTTATAGGTAACAACATATTTCACCCTTCAACGTGAAATACTGATGTGTTGGTTGGAAAAAATAATGACAAGACTCTTTGATCCCCAATAGACTAAGAGAGATAATACTTGATCCTCACTAGACCAGTATAATACATAGAGAAATAGATACGCAGTATCCATACTAGAAGTTTTGTCCCCTATACCAGACATATCATTAGCACACCTAGTGGGACACGCTAATATTCCTACTTCCATAATCTTAAACCTTTTCATGGACGCAAATCAATGTCCAGTGTAACATCCTAAATTTTAGAGAAATAAATTTATTGGATGATGAAAATTAATTATTTGGGTCCAATGTATATGGAAAATTAATTAGACATAATTGTGATTTAACAGTAGATTAAAATTTACTGATACTAGACAATTTAACAGAAGGTGTGAAACCCATTAAATAATTTTAGGCATTTGATGGGTCTAGAATATTGAGGAAATTATTGTAGTTATGGTGATATGATTAAAATAATTTTTGGTGTTGATGAAATATTTATTCGGACACGACGTATGTAAATAAACGGCAAAAATACGAGCGACAATGAATTAAAAGAAAATGCTAAATCCCTTTTTTCCTCTCCATTTCACCGTGGCATTTTCCCTCTCTTTATCTAATCTTTATTAACCAATGGATAAAGGGAATTTGTGACCAATGGTAAAAGCAAAAAAAGACAATGCATTACCCATTGGATAATAACTAATTTTACAATTTTCTCTCTCATTCCTGCTCCAATTTCGTTGGCTTCTCTCTCTCTCCCATCCACTTTGATTTTTTTTCTTCTTCTCTAAGAAGAAAAAAAACTATCCACCACCTCCACACCTCTATTAGCCATTTTTCACTTAAAAAGCTTGGGATTTCTTGAATTTGTTAGGCAAGGAATCATTTTAGGGTGTATTTCAACTCAACTCCTCTTTCCTTCCTTTTATTTTTGTGTTCTTCATTGTACATAGAGAATATGTAAGATTTCATTATATGTCTTAGTGGTTTTAAGGTTGTTGAAGTATTATAATGAAAGTTTAAGTGTTGTTTTGATGAAAGAATGCATATAGAACTCAAACCCTAGGGTAGATGACCATTGAGATTTGTTGATTAGTTGATGATGATTGAGATATGATAGTATTGGATTTAGAATGCTTGAAATGATGCAAGAAAAATTATTGAAATTAATGTTTGGGTGTTTAGTAGAAAACCCTAGAATTGGAAAATTTAGGGTTCTTGGAAAAACATGAGAAAATTGAAAACTATTGCTATAAAAGTGATTTTGTATGAAGAAATAAGTGTTGGTAATTGGGATTGAAATTGAAGTTGAAATATTGTATTACCATAAAAAGGGATTGAAATGATATATATTAGAATTTGAGAGGCAATGTTGTGATAGAGTGAAGTGAATGATGTTGGAATTGGTATGGTTAAGTATTGGGTATGTTTAACCCACTTTGAAAATAGAAAGTCTTAATTAATGGCAAGGAATTCCCGAAACCTAATGAGGTTGAGAAGATGGAGTTTATAACATGTCTAAGGCATGTTGTTGAGTCTATAATGTAATATTGAATATTTAGAATGTATGGTGATGCCTTGAATGACCAATTGATTGAGATTCATATATATGATGATGTAGGACCTATTCCAAATGATGAACGGAGCCGTTGAATCACTCGGATTACTTCTCTTGAGGTGGAAGAAGAGTTTATATTCTAAATGCATGATTTGAATAATTGATGATTAATGTATATGATGTTGCTCATGTTTACTTTTTTATAGTTATGTTGAAATGATGTAATGATTGATATTGTGATGATGATGTGCTTGGCAAATAGGTGATTGCATTTAGAATATATGTATGTGACGTGTCCTTGGTGATGATTGATAGTGACTTCATATTTTGGCAAAGTGTGTACCTATGTCTTATTGTGAAAACCATGTATATTTCACCACTATTGATAATATATGATAATTAATGTTGAAAATTGAATGATGTGGTTGTGAGACACACCTATGAGTGATGATGAAAATATTAAGACAATGATTGAATGTTATTGTGTTTGTTGTCAATTAGTGAATTGAATATAATGTTAAAAAAAACTAATTAAGATGATTAAAGAGATTGTGAATGCCACACTAAAACTTGAAACAATAGCAAGATAATTGAAATTGAAATTCGCTAAGAATTGTGTGGTGACAATGTATATGTTGGTGTTGTACATTTGAAGTATACTTATTGACATGCCTTCTTGATTTCCATGTGTGGATTGATATTGATAAGACTACTTGGCTATTATATTATGAACAATATGAATTGATGCCTTAGAGATTATGTGACAAGTTGTATGCTTTAGAGAGTACTATAATTGGTTACGTGCCACTATCTATAATGTTAAGTGTAAAATATACCCCTAAGTGAGAGGGTGAGAAATTCTTGTGAAGCTGAGGCTAGCATGTGCATTCTTGCATCTCATGACATGCATGACATATCATATTATATGTGGTTATGATCACTTGACATGTTGAAATGATTAAGGTATTACGGAATCTTGTGAAAAGGACCTTTGTGTGGGGGACAAATATTTAAATGATTATATGTGGTTGTGAGCACGTGACATGTGGAAATAATTGAGGTCTTGTGGGATCTTGTGAAAAGGACCCTTACAAAGGGAATAAATGTTTAAGCACTTATATGTGGTTACGATTATTTGATAAATTGAGTACGCATGTGTACAAATATTTGTTTCAAATCGGATCCATTGCATATGTATTTCATGTTATGATATATGCATTAGCCATAGGAACATGGCATTTGAGTTAGAGATGGCCAAGAAAAATGGTAACCTATTGAGAGTGTGGAATGATGAAAGATGTAAAAACCTGATGTTGATACTTGTGATAGCCCATGATAATGAAGGGCAATATGAATATGTATGTGTATGTACTTGCTATGAGTTATGAATAATGAGACTTGTATGCATACGATGATATCTTGATGAAGGCTTGGTGATAAATTGATGATTATATTGCAAAGCACATATGTTGTTTATATGCATGTACACATGATTATAATGTATTCAGATTCGCCATTGTCTCTTTTTAGCATTATAATGCAGGATTATCATGGGATGAGATTATGTTTTGAATTAAAGCTTTTGGAGAAGGTAATTAGTTGTAAAGGAATGTCTTGGCCGATAATATTGGTAATTAATGATTTTGTGGATATGTAGATGGCAATGTAAATGAATGTTGGTGTTGATATTACTTTGAGGATCACATCTCTATTCTTTTGGTAATGTGTATTGGCCATTCTTTTGCATCTAACACTATATTATGCTTAGACAAATGTAATTGGATGCCATTATAATGGTGATGATATTCATGTCAATGAGGAATTGATGAATTACAAGAATGAAATGATGTTGGGCATAGAGTCCTTTTGTGTATGTGTATGTATTGATGATGGTTTATGATTAATGCATGCTTGATGATTTAATTTTATGCAAGAAATGATGTTATACAAAGCCTAGATGTTTAGGTTTGATTCTAAGTACTTGAATCCTGAATGGTATATAGCCTTGTTGATATTATACATTGTGAATTTGATAGTCATTATGATGGCATTGATGTTTATGTTGAGGGACAACTCATGGAGGGATAAAATATAAAACTTGTTAACTTGTGATTCAATGTTGATACATGTTTTAGCCATGGTTTAATGCTTGATTTGGTGAATAGATTTGATGTAAACTTGATAAGTTTGTGATGTTCCTTACATGTTTTATACCCTATCATGAGTGTATCTTAATGAAATTGAGTCTATGGAAGGCTAGGCATTGCATGATTTAAGGTTTCCAAGGCATGATATGTTGAAAATTGGAAAATGGAGGATCGGGGGGGTGATCCATGACCAGTGGATCCCTCTGACCTTGAAAAATTATAAAATTTAGCAATGGGGCAGTACATTCCACGGCTAGTGGGAAATTTCCACGGCCAATGGAATATTGCTCTGACTTGAAATTGTGAAATCCTGGCATGTGGCAGTGCATTCCACGGCCAGTGGATTGATTCCACTACCATGGAATCCTCTAATATTGGATTTTACATGCTTTTGTGCCTTTTTAGGTTAGGATTCTCATTCATTTGCTTCATGGGATGTTTGTATAAATGAATGTACATGTTTTTACTAAACTTTTCCAATCACTGTGTTTTCTTTGGAATCTCTTCTTATATCTGCTATTGCTTTTGAATTAACTTAAATGTTCCACAAACACTTGTACAGTGATTATGTAATTGATTATCCTAAGTAGACGTTTGTTTAAATTACATACCTTCTCATATTGTCATATATGAGATAGGTCTTTAAAAAGGTCTGGGGATGATTATTAAAGTTTCATTTGTGGTGTTCTTCTTCCAACAATTGTTTAAATTCTGAAAAATTTATCCTCACTTTCCATATCTAAAATAATAATATCTTTAACATCATTTACCGAATTAAGGGAGCCACACCAGGCACCCAAGAAGTTCAATTGCAAGATCTGATGCACATGGAGCCCAATCTTCTAGGTTACAATGTGGAGTTTGTAAAAACCCCTAGCTTAGTACCTTGAGTGGTAAGAAGAATCAGGGTGGTAGTGCAACCAGACCCTCACAATAAGGTGATTAGGCAACTTCAGGTGGAGTTGCAAGAGCATGGGCTTAAGAGGCTGAAGGAAGGATGACAGTGCATCCTAGAATGTCATTAGCCAAGCCTCACCATTAGTATTTCCAACATGATGTTTCAACATCACTAGAGTGTAACATCCTGATTTTTAATTAATTGTCAATTAAGGTTAAATTCAGGATTAAGGATTATGGATTGATTAAGTTAATGGTTGGTTGAAAATAATTGCCCATTCAAGTTAATTGTGGAGTATGGTTGTAGAGACCCCTTCTGAGTGAAGGAAGGTCTATGTGTACTCCGAGTGAGAGATGTAAATATATGCTGAGTGGTGAATGTGAAGTACATTCCCGATTGTGTTGAAGTGAAATACACCGAGTGGTGTTTGATTGGGAAATATTCCGAGTGAGGAAGGTTTATGGATTCCGAGTGGGATAACCCTCATTTACCGGGTGGATTGTATATGAGACCCTTGAGGATAGAAAATAAATGATTAAGTATGTTATGATGGATTGTTCCCGAGTGAATGGAACTCTGGATTCCGAGTGATGGGAGTTACCGAGTGTGTTACTCGCCTCAACGAACAAGGTATTCGCTCCAGCGAGTGTGGTGGCTGGAAGGCTTTTGTTTTGGTTTCACTTAAGCGAATGGTATTTCGCCCGAGCGAGTTGGGCTGTCTCGCTCAAGCGTGTTGGATCTCGCTTGAGCGAGTGGACGTTGTTTTGTAGGCTTCGCTTGAGCGCTGTTGTTCTTCCGCTGTATGCCTTGTAATCGGCTTTTATTTCCCTTGCCTTCCTTTCTCTTCTTCTGGTCTTGAGCGTGTGGAATCCGATCGGTTTTTGGGAAAAATTTTCCCTGTTTTGGGTTTTATTTATTTATTAAATTAAGGGTGTTTCATAGAGTACTCCAGGATCCCTACCTTTGATGGGATTATTAAGAATTGACATACCAAACTAGGTGTCATTCTCCTCGATATTGCAATATTAAAACCTTGGGAAGCTCTCCAAGGTACAAGTCTAGTGTTTCTTTCACCCGATCTGATAGGAATTCTTATTCCTAGACATCTCGAAACTCCACAACCATTACTCATTAGGAAGTACACCAGAGAGATAGACCCTGGTAAGAAATTCAATGCTTACATAGTTGTTGTTCTTGGGAGCCAAGGGAAATGTCATATGTAGAATGTTCCTAAGAACCTTAACTGTTGAAGCCCTAAGCTAGTTCAAAGGGTTGCGTAAGAGATCAATTAATTCCTGGGAGGATCTAGCTTAAGCTTTTCAAGACCATTTTGTAATAACGAGAGTTGTGCCTAAGACATCCTACACCTTGGGTCAGATTAAGCAAGGTGAGAATAAATCTCTGAAGAAATTCTTATAGATATTCTACAAGGAAGCCGCCATGGTTTTAGGATTAACCAAACTGATTCATTTCCATATCGCCATCAAGGCATTGTAACCAAAGTCACATTTTTCCTTATATTTAGCAAAAGGTGCCCTACAAACCCTTTAAAAGGAGAGAGACAAGGATTTTTCACTTTGTCTTAAGGAAAAGAAGGTGTTTGACTTTGGCCATTACGCGCCCCTTAACGTAAGGTCTAGTCAAATCTTAAGGGAGATAAGTCTCATAGGCTACATTGTGTATGGAATAAGGAAGCCCATATCGATCAAGAGACCTGATAATCTGCATAAGTATTGTGTGTTTCATGAGTAAATCGATCATGCAACAAATGAATGCCGACAATTAAAGGATCCCATTAAAGTCTTGATAAGAAAGGGCAAGTTAAAGTAATACTTGTTTATGGATAAGTCATATGATGAATCGGACTAGAATGCTAAGGGAAGGAGGGACGGATACCCAGACAGTGATGGGGGACGAGGTCCCAGAAAGACAACAACGACAGAGGCAATGAAGTCTAATATGGTGGAAGCAATAAATGATGAAGAGGAGCTAGAGATGCCACCCTCTAAAGGGAAAAGAGAGGTCATAGACATAATTATAGGAGGATTCATTGAAGGCGGAGTATCTAACACCTCCCATAAAAATTATTTATGTATAATCATGTTAGTCCAAGTTAAGCTAGATAACAAGCCTTTTTGAGGTGCGATTCAAACCACGTCTTTAACTTTCTTAAATGATGATTTCAACCCAACCATTCTAGAAGAAGATGACGCGATGGTAATTGAAGCCATAATAGCCAACAAAATTGTCCAACGTTTATTAGCTAATCCGAGAAGTTCTTGTGATGTTATTTTTTTATGAATGTTTTAAGAAAATAGGTTTAATCGATATGGACATACAACCTTATATGTAGGATTTGATAGCTTTTAATAGTGTAAAATAGCCAACAAAGGGACTCACCTTCAAAGGTGAACCAGGCGTAAGAATGGTCAAAACCATAATATTAATGATTGTTGTCAAGTCTCTTTTCAATGGTATCCTTGGAAGACATTCCTTGACTTCTACGAACGCCATTATTTCAACTCCCTATCTACTTATCAAATTCATTAATAAAGACAACCAAGTTTCTTCAATCCTGGGTGACCAACAAATGGCCCGGTATCATTACAATTTGAGCCTATAGATGCTGAAGGAGAAAGTCACTATAAAGAAGAAAAAGTTAAATGATGGAGGCATATCAACTGGATCTATAAGCTTGATAGACCTTAACCCAAGAAAAGACCTAAGAATTGACTCTCTCAACCCTTCGAAGCCAACACTAAATGGAGGGTCTAAAAGAATCATGCTTTGGGATATCGTTGAGATGGTGACGAACATCAAGGATAAACTATCTAAGGGCATGGAGAAAAGGCTAATAGAGTTTCTCTATAAATACAAGAAGTTGTTCGCCTGGACCATTGTTGATATGCTAGGCATAAATCCTAATTTCTATTGTCATAAGCTAGTGATGTACCCAAAGACTAGGCTAGTAGCCTAAAAGAAAAGACGTTGAACATGTTGTCACGTCGAGTGTGATGAATGTAAGTCAAAATAAAGGTTCTGCACATGATATTGATTATGATATGGATGATCGACTTGAGGAAATGATTCGTGATGCGGGTGAAGAAAATTTTAAGAGAGCACGTGTGTATAAAATTATCCGTGAGGATTCTGAAATGGGTGGACGGTTTTACGATTGTTTAACTTTAAGGCAAGAAATAGGTGGACAGATAAAAGTTTCACTGAATTGCTGCAACAATTGAAAGATATGCTTCTAACTGGTAATACTTGCCAAGTCGTAACTACGAGGCTAAAAAGATTTTTATGTCCTATAGGGTTGGACTATAAGAAGATATACATATGTCCAAATGATTATGTGTTATACAAAGGTGAGTGTGAAATGGTGCATGAATGTCCAATGTGTAGTTTGTCACGGTATAAGAAGAAAGACAATGATTCTGATGAGGAGGTATGCACCAAAGGGCCTTTGTAAAGTTGTTATGGTATTTGCCTATCATTCCTAGATTGAAGCATTTATTTGCCAATGAAGATGATGCAAAGCTGATAAGATGGCATTCTAAGGAGAGGTTGACTGATGGATAACTTAGGCATCTGACAGATGGATTACAATGGAAGAAGTTCGATTTCTAAAGTTATTAATAACCCAAGAAGTTTAAGACTCGAACTGGCAATATATGGAATAAACTCGTTCGGTAACTTAAGCATTACACATAATTCATGGCTTGTTTTGTAGTTTATTTACAACCTACTGCCATGGTTATGTATGAAGAGAAAATATGTAATGTTATCGATGATGATCTCGGGTTCAAGACAACCAGGTAACGACATTGACACGTACTTAAATCCATTCATTTGAGATTTGAGATTGTTATGAATAAGAGAGTTAATGTTTTTGATGCATTTGGGCATGAGATATTCAAGTTACATGCAATGTTGTTCTACACAATCAATGACTTTCCAGCCTATGGCAACTTATCTGGTTATAATGTAAAGGGCCATAAAGTTTGTCCCATATATAAGGATAACACTTGTTACCAACAACTGCATCACGGGAAAAAGACAGTTTACCTTCAGCATTGAAGGTTTCTAAAAGTAGATAATTTATACCATAGGTTAAAAAAGGCCTTTAATGGTGAACAAGAGTTTGATATTGCTCCTCCAACATTAACTGGTAAAGAACTTAATGTGAGACATTGTATTAATATGATGCATATGGAGAAAAACGTGTATGACAGTGTTGTTGGGAAGTTGTTGAATATACAGGGTAAGACAAAAGATGACTTGAATTCTCATCTTTATTTACAATTTATGGGTGTACGACTAAAACTGTATACACACTTGAAGGGAAAACACACCTATTTACCCTCAGCCTGTCATACATTATCAAAAAGGGAGAATACAAGTTTTTATGAATGTTTACGAAGTGTGAAACTTCCACAAGGTTATGGTTCTAACCTGAGAAGTCATGTTTCCTTAAGGATCTGAAGTTAGTGGGATTAAAATCTCATGATTGTCATATGTTGATACAACAATTTTCTTTCTGTCACCATTCATGACATTCTCCCTAAAACTATGAGGGATGTGATAACAAGACTATGTAATTTTTTAACGCTATCTGTTGTAAAGTTGTTGACCCTGACACATTGGTATCGTTGGAAGATGAAGTAGTTATTATACTATGTCAATTAAAGATGCATTTCCCTCCTTCTTTTTTTGACATCATGGTTCACTTAATCATTTACTTAGTCAGAGAGGTGAGGTTATGTGGTCCTGTGTTTCTAAGGTGGATGTATCCTGTTGAGCGATACATGAAGATATTGGAAGGATATGTCAAAAACTAATACCGTCTAGAAGCATCGATCGTAGAATAGTATATGGCAGGGGAGGCAATTGAGTTTTGTAGAAAATACATGTCCCAAGCTGATAGTATCAGGATTCCCCAAACACGCCATGAGGGAAGAATTACCAATAAAGGTATAATTAGGCTAAAATTAAAGAGCAAGCCATGAGATGAAGTGCTTCGGGCACATTTGTACATATTGAACAACACAGATAAAGTCTTGCCTTATTTAAATAAGCACAAAGACTTAGTGAAGAGAAACAACCCAAGAATGTTTGAGAGATAGATATTGAATGAACGTAATAAGACTTTCATGTAGGTTTTTAGAATGACTATCATGAAAGATTCATCGACATGTGCAACCCTACAACGTCTAGCTCAAGGACCTAACTTTGATGTCTACACTTTTAATGGGTATTTGACATAAACAAGTACTCATTTTATACAAAAGAACAAGACGACAAGAGTATGTATAATAGTGGTGTTATGGTAATGGCTCGGTTGATGCATTTCTCCACTACAAAAGATAAGAATCTTGTAATGACTGAGTTATGTTATTTTGGTGTAATTGAATAAATATGGGATTTCAATTACGGTTCCTTCATAGTACCTGTGTTTAAATATAAATGGATGGAAAGTAATCAAGGTGTAAAAACTGATGAGTTTGGAAATACTTTGGTTGATCTCAACAAGGTAGGCCATAAGGAAGAGCCTTTATTATGATAACTTAAGTGAAACAAGTTTTTTATGTTACTAACCCGTCTAACAAAAGATGGCCAGTTGTTATGCAAAGTAAACCCAACACTGGAGATGCCAAGATAGGGGATCTTAGTCCTGATATCTTGGATACCTTTACTTTGATAACACGTCTGCCAACAATAAACCCAGAAGACCACATAGATAAAGTCCAAGCAACTCGTGATGATCATCATGAAGGCATATGGAAGAATCTATCTACTATATAGTCTGTTATTAAATATGTATTATTTTTTCATTTCACATATTTTAAGTATCTTACATAATTAACAAATGAATCTCTTTTTATGCAGGTATAGATGGCATCACACCAGGGCTCAAATACATCTTCTAGGTGGTAGAGAGGTATGGCACGAATGTCTAGTATCACTATTCAAAGATATCTGGGAGGTCGACTACATGTTGACATTGACGTCAACACGGGGATATCATCTGGGCGGAATGCGACCAAGTTTATTAGTTACATGGGGGTTTTGGCCCGAACTTAGGTCTTTATTATTCTTCCACATTGGGATCACGTCAACGAGGTCCTAAAAAACCAGATGTGGAAGAATGTTCTAGTATATTACTTTCTATATACATTGTTGTACTTTACTTATATATTATGTTTGTAATGCTAACTAAATTATGTTTTTTTATTATGGAGTGTGGGATATCCGAGTAGTGGATACCCTGAGGAGGAAGGTATTTTCTAGTGTGGCTGAGAGTTGGAAGGCCTTTAAGACCAAATTTACTCGTGTATACATTTTTGGAGAGCACAAGGGGGAGTTTCCTGGTAAGAATTGGGAGTCCATCGACCGTGACACATGGGATACCTTTGTTACATCTCGACAATCTACAAAGTGTATGGTAATATAAGTCCTTTATTTACGGTCTCATTTTATCTACAATTGATTTCCAAACTCATTCTTCTTTTATTTACAATTGAATTAGCCGAAAAGGAAGAAGGCCCAGGATATTCGAGCGAAGAACGATTGTCCCCATTGACTGTCATATGGAGGATATTGTCTTATTGAGCACCAGATGACTATAGAGAAGGCCAGCTAAAACCAATTTGACACTGAGGTTGTTGATCCTCCTTCTTAAGCAATACATGAACATCGCAATTTATATTTTTTCAGTACATGGCTCAGTTCCTGTACAGTTTAAAATTTGTTTTGAAACGTAAGTTATCGAAACTTCTATTATAAACAATAAACGGGTTTATTTTTATTGACATTTCTAATTAGTTTTTTTTTTCAATAAGGCTGTAAATGGATATAATCAATTGAAGAGTGTCAACACAAAGAAAAAATTGCAATAGTTATACCCAAAAGTAAGTATACTTCCTCTATAGATTTTATTTTTATATTTTGAAGAAAATACTAACAAACTCTGTTATGAATGTGAGTACTATGTCATGAAGATGATGCAGACTATAATTGAAGCAAACATAGCTGATTCATGGACAACTGTAAATTTCATAACTAATTATTTAATTTCAAACAAATTTAGGTCATGAGGTAATTGTGTATTTGTATATGCAATAACTTATATATATATATATATATATATATATATATATATATATATATAGGCTTTCTAGGACCGGTCCCCATACACTGCCAAAGACGTCTGAGCAATTTGGAAGGAATGAGCCTCTTATTTTTTTAGGGTTAGGGAACAATAGTAATTAGGTATATAAATATTAGTTATAGTAGTTTGCATATATATATTAGGAACAACATAACATTATATTCGTTATTTATTGGCATTTCTGTTTTGGTATCTGTTTCTACATATTGGGGTTGTATTTGTACTGTTTGTAGGATTGAGATAATACAAAACAAAAAAAGATATTTAAAAAAATTCCTACTTACGAACTCGGTTCTATTTTTAACTGAGTGTTTAGATGGTGTATGAACTCGGTTCAAGCAATAACCGAATTCATAGGTTTCCCCAGAAATAAATATGAACACGGTTATGACTTGAACCGAGTTCGTAGGATGAATATGTACTTATTTCTATTGAAGAACCTCTCTATCTATGTGCATGGTTCATCTGAAACCGAGTTCATAGATTCACCCTATAAACCCGGTTAAATAAAACCGAGTTCATACCTTGAGACCTACAAACATGACCACAACGAACTACTTCTCGCAACTAAGTGTATAGCCTAATTTTAACTGAGTTCTTAGATCTTTTCTACACTAGTGCCTGTATGCTTTTAATATAAGTGGGCTTTTTACCTTGATTTATGTGCATTAGGGCTAAAGAATGGATATTAACTAAAACCCACAGGTTATTCCGCTTCTTTATATTTTAAATACTTATTTATTCTTAACTTTTAAATTGCTAATTTATTTTAATTTAAAGGTGATAAAATAAATGATATTGGAGATAAAACTTGCTTAAATTATAAAAAGCAGGGTAAGGTAATGTGTCATGGGGTTTTATAATAATTAAAAAGAACTTAGTTGCACCATTGCATATGCTTTAAGAGGCCCACAAAACATGGAAATACATTCTCGCCGGGGCACTCTTTCTTCTGTCTCTCTCCATCATACTTTTAACAACATATTTTTATACTAAGTATAAAATAATCGATGCGATAAATCAATATAAAAATAATCATAAGATTTATTAACTGGAGGTATAAAAATAATCATAAATTTTATATTAATTTTTTACACTAATTATTTTTATAACCGATATAAAAAATAACACTTTTTAGATTAATTATCCTTCAATCGCTGTAAAAAATTATGATGGAATGAGATAAAAGGGGAATGCGCCGGAGAAGATCCGGATCCACAAAACATCCAAAGCTCAGTTTCCAAGTGCTATAAATAGCATGTATTTTATTATTGGGAAGAAAGCAAAAAGTTGGAGATGTTGATAAGGCCAGTTAGTTATATGGAAGCTCAGTCTCGAAGATGTTGGTATATCTTTCCCCCAAAAAGATCTAGGGATGTTGGACAAGATTGAGACGTGTGATTTCCGTTCTTTCCATTTCATTTCACGTACTAATTAACTATTATGAATTCCAAATAGCAACTCTCCATCAAAGTGATATTCTTTAAATGAAGTTTTAAATTTAAATTTTATAAATATAAAAAAATTATTGGGAGAATTAAAATCTTACCAAAAAAGTATATATTCTCGAATCAAAGATTGTTTCATGTATATAAATGATGCATATAATTTTTTGACAGGGGTGTTTTTAGTCAACTCTCCATCGATTAGTCATAAGAATTAAGAATTTTGGGAAAAGAGATATCTCGCATATACGCTCAAGGTATAGCAAACTGCATGGCGAATGATACACCTAGTTTCGGATACGAGGGATAACAAAATTACGATGAGGAGAAAAAATAGAGGCTGCCATGGACTTTGAATCACCACGTACGTTAAGTATTTAATTACTACTACATTTAAAAAAAAAACATTAAGGATTAATTTATTTACTACATTCTAAACTATATAAGGATATTCATTTTATTGAAAAGTTGTAACTGTATTTAATTACTATATAGATGTTTTCCCTTTTCTGTTTTTACCAAAAACAAAAATTACTTGAGAATACAGAATTCAACCTTGAAATTCTCTCCCCATTCTTTATATGGTAAAGAGGGTTTTGTTTTGAGGAAGAAATGTGTGGTGTACATAACCCATTTAAGTTTGAACTATTTTTAGCAGATCAACTTGTCCCGGAGATTGAGAAGACGTGTGGGTGACATTAAACCATGTTCCTGAGTCCAACTAATTTTGGTGAGAATTGAACAATATAAAAGCCCCCCTCCCCAGACTAAACAAAACACCAACCTTAGCTTCTCACTGTCCTCTATTCCATTGTCTCTATCCTACTCTTTGAATCCTCACTCCTTTTTTCAAAGAGTAGAGAGACAATGGATTTCAGATCCAACAAAAGCCTCACTCTCATTGCCACCCTCTCTTCCCTCCTCATCCTAACCAATGCCGTCCCTTCATCACACCTCTTCTCAGTCTCCATCGACACATTCGACGATGTCGACTCCTCCTCTCCCGCCCTCGCCCCCGCCCCCGCCCCCGTCTCCACCAACACTTTCCAACCCGACACCCCCGATGTTATCCTCCACGGCAGCATGTTGTCCCAGCAAGCCAGAGCCCATCACATAAGAAAATTCATCAAACCCGAGATCCTCCGATTCTGCATTGGCACCGAGAACCCCACCCTCTGCGCCGAAACCATCGCTCCTTTCCTCACCGGCGTCTTCGACCCCTTGAAGGCTCTCTCGGCGGAGATCACCGCCACACAGCAGAAGGCCAATGAAGTGTTTTCCATCATTAACAACATGCTCAACGATCCAAACACCAACAAGAACGCCATCGACGCTCTCGGAATTTGCAAGTCCCAGTACGCTGACATGATGGATGCCATAAAGGAGGCTTTTGATTTGGTGGCTCAGCAGAACGTGGTGGATGCTTACTACAAGTTCAACGCTGTTATCTCTTACAAGACTTCTTGTGATGACGCTTTCCAAGAGTCTCCAGGGGTTCGCATGCCCTTCCGTGTGGAGGCTCTCGCTGTGTTCCAGTTGGGTGGAAACTGCCTCGCAATCATGGACAGCATAGTTAACCATCACAGGATGTGATCGAGCAAGTTATTGGGATAGGGAGAGAATTCTTGCTACTTACATACAATTGCGAATTCGTAAAGGCGTTGTATGTTGTTTCTGAGAGATATTTGTGACTCTAAGGTTGCACTAATAATGTGAGATATCATGACCATCATATATGCGTTTGATTTTGGTATAATGTATTTTTTCTATCGGTATCAATCCGATTGAAGGTAGCTGGTTTGTTTTGCAATGATATTGATCAGTAACATTTCAGCATATATAAAATCATAATTTAATTACCAGGAAAAAAGCGATTAAACATATCACAAATCATCTTTAATTAAGTCATGTTACCCATTTGGAGCATAGAACAAAAAGAGATGCCTTCGAAGTTCCAATTTTATATCTAACTTCTTCGAGATTTGTTTTGAATCACATTTAAGATAAAAAAAAGCTATTTTATTGGCTCATACATAATTTTTGCGGTTTTATTTAATATAATATCAAGCTTTTTTTAAACTCTCATCTTAAGAATCGAATTTAAGTATATATATATATATATATATATATATATATATATATATATATATATATTTGTCATGGAACAAATTAAATGATTTTTTTACTAAAAATTGTTGTTTTACTATGATTTACGATTAGTTTGAACTTAGAACATCAAATTATTTATAAAAAAAAAACCTAAATTCTTCGCTACTAAGCTAATTTAATGGAGTTAATTTTGTTAAGTAGAGATATTCTATTAATAAAAAATATTCTGTAGTGATGCGTTAAGTTGTTTAAATTTTTTGTTTTGGTAAATATAAGTTGTTTTAATTAATACTGATTTTAGAAAACATATTGTATTAATTTAAATGTCACGTGAGATTGCTTGAGATGCTCTATTAATAATGCAACAAATTGCACGAGTAAATTTGTTGAAATATATAACTAATCATTCATCATGTGTGTAAATATAACTTTATTTAAGTCTAAGATAAATTCTGGTGTAAATTACATGGAAAATATATATTAATTAAACTCTTTATTTATTCAATTTCCATCTTTTACGTTGGTTTAATGATTTAAGAAAGTTTAAATCAATTATTTATTGAAATAAAAAATAAATTATTTAACATACCAAACATTAGGTTTTTCAAAACAAGTTGAATTTATTGAGTTAACTCGTCCATCCACCAATAAAAGGGTGAGTTGTAGATATTAGACTCATTACATTATAAAACTTATCCTATTTGATCTGCTAACTCTACGATTTTGAGTGAGACAAAACGGGTCAACTTGTAAGTTAATATTTTTTCGGATAGTAAAAAACTTTGTGGTTGAATACAGTTTTATGGTCGAGTTACATTTTTAATGGTGTTCTTATTGTATAGTTGAACACCTATGTTTTTAGCAAACTCTTTTGAGGTTCAGACCGATATTTACATGTATGAAAAAAAAATTACTAATTATGGCGTTTAAAAAAAGCAAAAAAGATTACTAATTATGGAATAACATGCAATAACAAAGCAAATTTTGGCATAGGAGGTAGATAAACTAAGCCCATATAAAAATACAATGACATTCTAAGTTATGTCTTGCTAGTCTTAATTTCCTAATCTCATCTTAAAGAGCAGCGTCATTTTCCATTATCAAGTCAAAGTTATCCGCTTCTAAATTCTTAATTCGATTTCGAAGATCATTAACTTCATCATAGTTGAAATCCCATACGAACATCTTTCATGCATCCACTAGAATTTGTAGCATCTTGTGTGTAGATTTTTTTTTTCTTGCATCCTATATTCATCATAAGCATATAGTCTAAAAAAGACACTTGAAATTGAAAGAGGTTTAACTTAAGAGAAACTGAACACCTAAAGTAGCTTTTACCTTCGTTAGAAGGGTAATCAGGTCGTGTATACATTAGTTTGAAATTCCTTAAATGTTGCGGTGCTTAAAGCAACAATATTTGCATTGAATAACGACGTAGGAAATTATTGTTTTCTCACGGTTGGAACAAATTCTTGAAATTTTTCACTTTTTCATTCCCATAAGAGGAATCTTAACTAGTGGTTGGAGGAAAAATTAATTAGATATAAGTTTGATATTTTCTGTTAGTTTGTTTTCAATTTGTGTGTGTCTTTGTCTTGCATTTAATAATGACCTAGGAAATTATTGTTTTCTCACGGTTGGAACAAATTCTTGAAATTTTTCATTTTTTTCATTCCCACTAGAGGAATCTTCACTAGTGGTTGGAGAAAAAATCAACTACATATAAATTTGATATTTTCTGTTAGTTTATTTTGAATTTGTGTGTGTGTTGGCACGTGTGAGCGTACATGTGGGTGTGTGTGTAATTCCCTTTGTGTTAATTCTAAGATGGTATTTAAGAGCCACTGAGATCAATCATGACTTCCTTAATCAATTCTTCTCCTTCAACTTTCACCACTCCAATCTCCACCAAACTTGTGTATATGTATGTATTCCCTTTGTGTTAATTCTAATATGGTATTAAAGAGCCATTAAGATCAACCATGACTTCCATAATCAATTTTTCTCCTTAAACTTTCACCACTCTAATCTCCACAAACTTGATAACGAAATTTTTTTGATTTGGCAACAACAAGTTCTTGTTATAATTAGTGTGCTCAAACTACAAAAAGTTATAGAAGGCAATAATGTACCGCCACAATACGTCACCCTGGAAGATGCCATCACCAAAGTCTTGAATCAAGATTATATAACTATGATCAACAAGATTAACTTTTGATGGCATGGTTGCAGGCCTCCATGAAAGCTCCATTATTAACAAAAAATAGTAGGTCTACTTACCTTTCATTAAATCTATACTAGACTTGTAGCGTACTATGCTACACACACTCGAGCAAAGATAAAGAAATTAAAGACTCAAAATGCACAAGATCAAGAAAGATAAGAATGTAAATGAGCATTTGCTTGAAATTAAAAAGATTATAGATTCTCTTGCAACCATTGGTTCATTTTTGACCAATGATGATCATATTGAAGCCATCTTGGATGGTCTCTTAAAAGAATATGATTCTTTTATCACCACCATTACTTTAAGAACAAAACCTTACTCTATTGATGCGATAAAAACTTTTCTCCTTGCACAAGAAAAAAGGTTTGAAAAATATAAGAAACTAGATCATTTCTTTGGTATATGCCTATGATGTTTTAAGTCTAACGTCTATTACAAACTCTAGAACTGGAAGAGGACAATAAGATTTTCAATTTTAAGGAGCATATCATGGAGGAAGATTCAACAATCATGGTGGATTTAATAGGGGACGATCAAATTCAGGGCGTAGCTCAGGCAGGTTCAATTGACTCCCGACTTTCTAGCTTCCTGGAATTCTCAAAAACCACCATGGCATATTGTCGCAACCTGGATCGCGACGGCGCGGCGGGAAAGAAAACTGGTTTGAAACAGGGAGTCGCCACCAACGTTTTTATCCTCAGGAAAAACATTGGGAAAAAACTAGGTTCAGTGAAAGCACTGGTAAAAATTGTGAGATTCAAGTTTGGGAGTCGGTTACGAGTAGGGAAGGTATTAGCACCCTACGTCGCCTGTCAGAAACAGTACCAAGATTGAAAGCGCAATATAAATAGCCTTAAGTAAAACATGGTTTCTTCCTTTTTTTGTATTTTTATTTGAAAACGACGAAATGGAGTAAGAGGACTGTACAAACATAGAATGTCGAAGCGAGGTCAACGGGACGTTTCATCCGAATTAAACTCGACTTCGATATGAGACAGAGAGGGAAAGAGAATGCTAATAAGACGTCACGCCTAAATTAGACATCCTCGGATAAAAAAAAGGGACAGAGATAGGAAAGAGATAAGCGGGACGTCTCGTCCTAAGTATCCCTTCCCTATGAATTGTGGCGAGGCTTGAACAAAAACTAGGGGGAAATCAACAAGACGTCACGTCTAAATTGATTTTCACGGAAGCGACAAAAAAAGAACATTTATGAAAGAAACACGAAAGTGAGGAAATAAATCAGTAAAAAGAAACAAGAAAGATGGGCCCGACAGGAGTTGAGGTCCTGCTCCTACGTATTCTTAAATTATCAAGAAATCAGAGTTACGTAGTTCTGAATGTTTTGTTTTTTAGAAGAAGACTTGGAAGATGATGATGGATGCTATTGAGGTGGGGAACTCATGCAAGGCGAAGTTCTTCGCACGTGTACGGATCCTAAAGAGGTTGTGTAGACGGGAGTGTTCCCGTACGACACTGTTTAAAATGGAATTTTTAGGCTAGAAAATAAAAATAAAAAACGGGCGGGACTTATTTTGTGCTTTTCTATTTTCCCTTAGGGGTAAATGATATAAATTAAAAGTATGAACTATGCAACATAGGAAATCAGAACAAACAGGCAGAAATTTGACAAGAATATAAATGATGAAAACAAAGAGAATAAGGAACAGAAAGAACCGTTGTGGGAGAGTTCGAAGCCGGTATTGGTGTTGGATACTGGAAGCAGTGACTATGTCAAGCCGGTGCTGGAATTGAACGCTGGAAGCAGTGGCTAACGTCTGGGCCGGTGTAGATTTCGGACGTTGGAAATCGAGGTGGAGAATGTGACCGGTGTTAGTGAGAAGATTGAGCCGAAGTGAGGAAGAGATGGTGGATGCTTGCTGGGACGGTGTCAAGATTCGACGGAGTGACTTGGTAAAGGGGACGGTGTGGATTTGGTGTAGGGACGGTGTGAAGGGTTGATGGGGGAGACAATGACTCGGTAAAGGGACGGTGTGGAGGTTTGATGACAGGTCAGCGACTTTGAACACTGGGGAAACTTCAAACTTTCTAGGGCAAAAGGCTTCTGTGGTGATCAGAACGGGTCACAGAGTATGACCAGGAAGATCTTTGATCAAGAGGAATTTCGGGAATCGGAGAGAGTACAGGCAGAGTTTTCTTGCCAAGAGAGAAAAACCAACCCCTTGAGCCTCTTCAGCTGGGCCATTTATAGGGGTTGAAGACATGGGCTGAGTGTCTGGGACAGCCAGAGTTTCCACTCACCTATGCACGTAGTGGTGCCACTTTGGCCACTACCTGTTTGTGGGGAGCAGCGGCTCAGTAGGGCATTTTAAATTGTCCACTTCTGCCCTCTGTCTGCCACCTTCAGAAATGCGATTCCACGTCAGAGCGCATAAACATCCGGGGTCCTCATTCCGTTGTCAGGTTTGTGACATCGGCCGATAAAGACATCGGTTTAGTTGGAATTCCAATAACTGGTCCGATGTGACCCCTTTGGAACCTGGACCGGTGTCACGCATACTGTAACACCCCCTTATATACACGAGACATATATCTATTCTTCTTGCTCTTTTTCTTTAAGAAAGATATATATATTTATCACTTCTTATCTCGTGTATACAAGGACGTATATACATCTAATTTTCTTTGAATTTTGAAAGTAAAAAGTTTTAAATTATTCATAATGATAAAATGAACTTTCAGAAAATCATAAGTGATCAAAGATTATAGTATCATATCCAAAGAATAAGGTTTATTGAAGTTTAACCTTTACATTGATTTACAATCATCCAACTTAATATTGTATTAAGGTAAACTAAAACTAAAAAATTTAATACCTCTACTTCGACTGTAACCAATTATTTCCTTATCTTCAAACCATGTGATCTTGAATCCTATTCTTGTCACATCTCTTCTCCTATCCGATCGAAGATGAAACCAATTTACCCTCTTGTAATTTCATCCTTTCATCTTGAACTGCTAGCTATATATCATATAACATATATTTTGGACACAAAATTCAAACAAGGAGGAGTGAGAAACAGAATATAATACTTTACAGATAAGACATAAGCATAAGGGTTTTCACAATCTAATATAATAATTTCAATCACAATCATATACATAATCAATTATGAATATAGAATTTTTATAACATAACAATTATATTTTCATCCACAACCACCCACATAGAATGTCACAATCACATGAATGTCATGCAATGTTTTTAATACTATCATCTCATTCATTCTATGCATGTGGGCCCTTAAAGTTTTAGTTTGCACTGGGCCAACCAGGAGTTTACACTGTTCCATAAATTCCGGATAATAATAACATAAATGCCTTCATGGCATATGAACAGCTCAACTGGCGTGGAAACACTTAGAGACTAGTCAGACTGAGAAAGTTTTTATTGTGAAAGTACCCGACACTAGGGAGCGACCCCAGGTCACCTGAAGCACCCTTTCACACCCTCTCATCCCAAGGCACGCAATTAAGCCTCCTCTAATGTATCCTCGGTTTCTATAATCCGTCCCCAGGCAATATCACATCTCATTTATCTTTAATGATTCATGATGCATGAACTACTCGCATATTTAGTTGGTTAAGACTTTTAGAAACTCAATTATTAAATACCATAAAGGTTCACAAAATCATCACAATAAACTGTACATTCCCATAAGTTCTTCTTTGAACTTCTGTTATACTGAAATAATTTAGTACAGTCTTCAAATTTAGATCTTACCAAAATTGAGTTTCCAAGCCTTAAATATCTCAAAACTTTCTCTTAAAAATCTTCACATATTTACATAATCTTTCTCAATTTGAATCTTAACTAGATTGAGTTTTAGAAATCTCGACAAAATATTCTTTAGTTATTTCGTTGGGGAAAACCAAAATAATTTACTTTAAACTTCTAATTTCTAAAGAAAATAATTTAAAATCATTAACTAAAAATACTTAAAACTATAAAAATTTTCTTTAATTCAAGAATTAATTATCTCAACCTCTGATTTTCATAAAATAACTTCTTTCTAATACTAGATTTTATTATTGAAATTAATAATATAGTTAGTGAAAATTATTTCTAAGAAGAAATAAAAGACTAAAATAATTATAAAATACTTTCTCTTGGAATAAAAATTTAAAGAGTAAGGTAAGAAAATTCTTACTGAGTTTTAACTTTCCGTCATGCTTGCTATTTGCTCAAACTTCATATCACAAGGTCATCAATCATTCATCAATCACAATCAAGTATAGTAATCTCATCAATCACAATCAAATATCATCAATCATAATTGTATATTATCAATCACAGTCTAATACAATATCATTAATCGAAATCAAATACAATTAATTATAATCAAGTCGAATCAACTAAATATCGCTCATAAATATAATTCAAATTTTAATGGTTATTTAAATTAGTAGATTTGATTTTGAGTCCTTATAGTCCATTCCTCGCACAGGTCTATGTAAGTCCATATATATAATCCAGTCTCTGCATAGGTATAGTTCAGTCTAGACAAGTCATAATAGTCCAAGTCCTTGCATAGGTTTAGTTTGATCCATATAGGATATAAAAGTCCAAGTCCTTGCATAGGTTTAGTTCAGTCCGTATAAGTTATAATAATTCAGATCCATGTATAGATATTTCAGAATAAGTTACACAATATATTAAATTTATTATAAATTTTAAGTTGAGAAGTTATTACTTTAAAATAATAATACTATTAAATTTAAAAGGAGTAGGGGACTCCTCCCTTTATTCTTATGTCTTTCATATTATATTCTTATCTCACTCCCCCTTACCTCTTGTATACCGATTCGTTATTGAAAATCTGTGCGCGCCTCGTCTCCGAGTTCTAAAACATATCAATTTCATTTTAATATAATTACAAGATGAAAATTAAGATTACTACTTAAAATAAAAATGGTAAATTTTGAATAGTGAATAGTGAATAGTGAATAGTAATAGTAAATAGTAACAGTAAATAGTAAAACGTGAATAGTAATAGTAAATAGTAAATCGTGAATAGTAACAGTAAATAGTAAATCGTGAATAGTAACAGTAAATAGTAAAACGTGAATAGTAAAGGTAAATAGTAACAGTAAAGGTAAATAGTAATAGTAAATAGTAATTTACTATTTGAATAGTAATTTACTATTGAAATAGTGTTACTATACAGAATAGTAACTTAAAATAATATTATTTCAAGTATAATAATAGATTTCTAAAAACGATATAAAAATAATCCTAAAAAATATAAAAGAGATGTATTCGTACCTTAGAATTTTAGCAGAACCTTCTTCCAAAAAATTTATTTCTCTCTCTTACTTCCACCACTATCTCACTAACACTACTATATTAAGAAAACTTAATCTGAAATTATGAATTCTAAAGAAGAATTCCTTCGGTATTTACAGGAAAAAAAATTACTATGCATTCTATTATTTTAATATAAAAATACTATGCGTTTTTTGAAATTTAAAACCTGGTTACTGTGCAACTTTTGAAAATTTCATACATGCACAGTGTTTCGCATAGTAAATGTCGGCAGAATTATTAAGCCAAATAGTAATCTTTCACTCGGTATATTTTAAATATTCAAAATTAATCCTTTTTGAAATTTAGCGATATTATATCGGTTCTCACTAATTTTATGATAAGTAATATAAAGTTTAAATTTTAAAAATCTAAAATTTTCTGTTAATAAAAATTTATTAGTACGTTTTCAATTTTTTTACGATTGGTAAAAATCAAGATTTTACTCAAACCGATAATTTTTAGATAAGTCTACTTGAAATAGATTTTAGAAAATTTTCTTATAATTTAACTTTACATTCTTGTAAATATTTTTAATTTTAAGCAACTTTATATGAATTTAAAATTATTTAAAATATATTATTTTATTAAAATAATTCAAAATTTTCAAAAAATTCCAGAAAATCATAAATATTATGTAGATCAAAAAGTTCTAAAGAACCATAGTCTAATTCTTTCAAAATAAAGACCATGAAGGATTTTGATAATGACAAGGCCAATTCCAGAGATCAAGAATGAAGATCCAAGACCAAGGCATAATTAAAGTAAGACTCTATAAAAAGAAAGTACGGCCATTAATATAAAAAGGTTTTAAAATAAGAATACATTCTGATGGAATGTAATTGATTACCTCATTAGTGTAATCAATTACATCGTGTAATTGATTACCTTATTAGTGTAATCAATTACCTCAGCAATGTAATCGATTACCATGTTTAAGTAATCGATTACAATATGAACGTTATGTTTTAAAACTGATTTTAAAAGGCTATAATCGATTACCTATTTTATGTAATCGATTACAACGTGATCAGAAAGCAAAAAATCATGTTGAAACATTATAACTTCACAAAATATTATTTTATCCAAGAGGTACCTTTCCAATTATTTTAATCAATAATTTCACACCTCTTGAAGGCATTTCCTCTCCTATAAATAGGAAGGCATTTCATTTGCAAAAGACACACCAAGATATACCAAATACTTCCAATCTTTTCTTATGAGCAATAATGGCCATATTCTCTTAATAGAGTTATTACTCTTTCTTGTTCCTCAATTTGTTTATCATACTCTTGAAGAGAGTTTTCTTGTAAGAGATCTTTATCTCTAAAAGTGAGATTGATACTCAGAGTGGTGTATCTCTGAGGGGGTTCTTCTTGGATGTGGTGTAGCATCCAAGGGTGATGTTGTTGGATGTGGTGAAGCATCCAATGGTGATGTGCTTGGGTGTGGTGTAGCATCCAAGGCATTTGTGATCGGGGTGTGAGTCCCCATTGTAGTGTAATCAAGGGAATTGATTATAGTGAATTTCCTCAAGGGTGTCTTGAGAAGACTGGACGTAGGCAGTGGTTGGCCGAACCAGTATAAATCTCTGTTTGCACTTCTCTAACCCTTAAACTCTTTATGTTTTAAGCATTATTATTCAAATCACATATCATTGCATATTGAGTTTTTAAAGGAGAAATTTATTAGTGAAAAAGTTCCTAACTACTCAATTCACCCCCCTCTTGAGTTTCCTAGAGGCCACCTGGGCTAACATAAGCAACTTTATATGAATTTAAAATTATTTAAAATATATTATTTTATTAAAATAATTCAAAATTTTCAAAAAATTCCAGAAAATCATAAATATTATGTAGATCAAAAAGTTCTAAAGAACCATAGTCTAATTCTTTCAAAATTTTATTTTAAAATTCTAATAAGAGTTAAATATTAAATATGTAAAAACATAAATATAAGAACATAAAATAAAAATGATGAATAATAAAGATATTAAAAATTCTTAATATAATTTTCTTAATTAGTGAATACTAATTAAGTCATTTTAAAATTCTTATTCAGAAATATTTTTATTTTTTTATTATTATTATTTAAATAAAACAAATAATTAGATATAAATGCCAAAATCAAAAAAAATGATAATAATAAACTAACTTATAGTAAGTATTTCTCAAGAAAGATATATTAATATCTATTTCCTATTTGTGATGAAAATGGGATGTTAGACTTACGTCAGTCGGACCTTTTCAATGCTTGGGGTATCCTGGGATCGGTGTTCTTCCTTGTGGCCCGGATCTACTGTCACAACCGGTGTCCATCCTCAGTGGGAATTAATCCAAGTGACCTGACTTCACAAGATATTGACTCGGAAATTACTTTTGAAGAAGCATTCACTCGGAATCAGAATATCCGCTCGGAGGTGATTCAGTCGGGAACTCAACACCACTTGTGTCTTCGTCTGGGATGCCTTTTCATTCAGAATGGCTTCAGTCGGGAATTCATTACTCGGTTGTATCCCACTCAGTAATCCTTGTTTGGATACATGAAACTTGAGTCTCTGTCCGAAAAGATATTCAGTCAGAGCCTTTTCTTCGTTCGGAGTAATTCCTTTTGAAGCTCACTCGGAAATGATCATTCGGGACCTTTTCTCGTTCGGAAATAAGTCCCACTCGGAAAATTGTCAGTCGGAAGGGGTGCCACTCAGAAATGATTCAATCAGAGACATTCCACTCGAAAATGATTTAATCATAGACATCCCACTCGGAAATGATTTAATCAGAGATGTTCTACTCGGAAATGACACACCAGGGAATGTTCCACTCGGAAATGACACACCAGGGGATATTCCACTCGGAAATGACTCATTCTGGGTAATTCTTCTCGAATTTGATCATTTATGAGTCATTCCACTCGGATTTATCTCTCACAGGGCTATATTCCACTCGGAAATGCTCCATTCTGAGTTATTCTACTTGGAATATCATTCGAATTCGAGGTCCAGTTCTCTCAGAATTCATTCTACTTGGGTCAGACCGAAAGAGGTGTTCACACATATTTATGGAAAGAATGGTCATTTTGGCACTGATTGCTAGCATAAATTTAACCAACAGTTTTAGGTCACACCTCAGGCTAATTTCACACAACACAATATTCAAGGATTTCAAGATTAGACTCCTATGGCAACACCATTCACAATCTTGGATCCTTTTTGGTATACAAACTTAAGAGCCTTACATCATGTTACATATGAAAACAAGTTATCTATAAAGAACACTTACAATGGCTCTGAAGGGGTTAACATTGGTAATGGAAAAGGTTTGAATATTCACCATATTGGTCACTCATATTTTGAACCCTTTTTTACTTCCAAACCCATGATTCTAAATAATTTGCTACATGTTCCTTTAATCACAAAAAATCTGCTCATTGTTTCTAAATTTATACATGATAATAAGGCCATTTTTGAATTCTTTTCTAATCATTGTAATATGAAACAATAGAATACTAAGGAAATTCTTCTTCAAGGACAACTTAAAGATAACTTATATGTGTTTTCTCAATATCAACATGTTAAGAATGTGTCTACTTTTTCTGCTAATACTGTATTTGCTTTTTCATCTAGTCAACTATGGCATTGCAAACTTGGCCACCCTTCTTCAAAAATAGTAAAAATGGTTCTAAAAAATAATCACGTGTCATGTAATTCTTTTAGGCTATGTCTATTGTGTGGGGAAAGCATATCAGCTACCCTTTCTAGACCTTTAGAATTAGTATTTATTGATATATAGGGACCTAATCCTATAGCTATTACAAATGGTGTTACACATTACATTATTTTTCTTTATGCCTTTTCAAAATATACTTGGATTTATCTCTTACACTTTAAATATCAAGCCTTTGAAACTTTTCTTCAATTTAAATCTCATGCTGAACTATAACTTGGTACCAGACTTAAGGCTGTGGAAACAGATAATGATATATAATACTTAAAACTCATATATTACTTAAATAAATAAGGTATTCAACATAGAATTACATGCTCTTACACACATTAACAAAAATTGCTCACCTGAAAGAAAACATAAATATATTACTGAAACTGCCTTAACTTTGTTGTCTAAGGCCTCCTTAACTATAACCTGTTGGGGTGAAACTCTCCTTATTACTACTACTTTAATCAATTACTTATCCACACCTGTTTTAAATTCTATCAATCTATATCAAGTTCTATTTCAAAAACCACTTGACTATCAATTTTAAAGGTATTTGGTTGTGTTTGTTATCCTTTATTAAGACCTTATAATCAACGTAAGTTTGATTTCAATCTCACTTATGTCTTTTCCTTGGCTATAACAGCCAATACAAAAGGTACAAGTGCCTATGTCCATCAAGTAAGTACTATATTTCAAGACATGTCAAAGTTAATGAAAACTTGTTCCTTTATAAACTCTGTTTGAATCCTTTTATTTTGTCTAGACAACATGAAATTGATGATGTTCCCACACCTACTCATATTATTGTTTTATCTCTCACTATTGAAAATACTACATCAGACTTAACAACAATAAATATTGTTATTCCTGTTACTACTGACCCTCATGTCTAATTCCCTAGTTCAATTGATATTGTAGGAACAACAAACTCAGGGTATTGTAAAAATAACAAACTTAGAAATAACACATCAGACTCATCCAAATTCTTACATAATGCTAACCAGAGGAAAAACAAGCATTTTTAAACCTAAGACATATGCAACAGTTGTCCTAACTACGAAGTATGATCATACCATTGAACCAACCTCACTCAATGAAGCACTTTCAAAACCAAAATGGTATGTAACTATGAAGGAAGAATATGTTGCTTTACTCAATAACAACACTTGGATCCTTATGGATCTTCCTTAAGGCAGTTAAGCAATAGGATGAAAATGGATCGTCAAGTCAAAATTCCATGTTGTTGATTGCACTTTTCAAAAGCATAGGGCTAGACTTATGGCAAAAGGATTTCATCAAAAAAAGGTTTTGATTTTATAGATACGTTCAACCCTATCATTAAGCCTACCACAGTCAGAGTTGTTCTTACTTTGAATTTGTCTTAGTCTTGGTACATTCACCAAATTAACATCAATAGTGCCTTCCATAATGGAGATCTTCAAGAAACTATTTACATGTAACAACCTCCAAGATTCACCAACACTCATAAAGGCAAAGTCTACAAGTTACATAAAGCCATCTATGGTCTAAAATGGGCTCTTAGGTTTTGGTTCCATAAACTCAACATCACATTGAATCAATTAGGCTTCCTAACTGCTAAGTCTAATACTTCCTTATTCTTCAAAATCAACCCCAAGTCTATTACTCTTATCCTTGTCTATGTAGATGACATCTTAATCATTGGTAGCTCTCAATCTGAGATACAGTCTCTCATTTCCCACCTTAATTCCTTATTCAGACCTAAAGACCTTGGCCACCTACATTACTTCTTATTCATTGAAGCTAACTATACATCTAGTGACAACTTATTCCTATCTTAGACCAAATATATTCATGATCTTTTACATAGGGCAGCTATGCATGATTCAAAACCTCAACCAACACCAATGATACCCAACCTAAACCTTACCGAGTCTGGGTTTGCTATTATTGCAGACCTATCTTTTTATAGATTCATAATTGAATGACTCCAATATTAAAATAGTATACGAAGAACCAACGCTACCCTCGAAGCATCAATTATTGAAAGGTACATTGTAAAGGAAGCAATTGAGTTTTACACTGGTTAGATGTTACAGGTTGAAAGCATCAACATTCCAAAGACTTATCATGATGGGCGATTTGATGGAAAAGGTACGATTGGTAAAAAAATAAAGAGCATGCCAGACAATGAAGTTCTTTTATATTTTGAACAACATGGATGAGGTGCTCCCTTATTTAACCATTCACAAAGAGCTAGTTAAAAGAAACAACCCTAAGATGACTAAAAATGGGTGTTGAACAAACACGACGAGACATTCATGTAATGGTTCAAAATGTTCGTTGTCAAAGACACATGTGCTTTTAAGACATTACATCGACTATCACAGGGTCCCAACTTCGATATTTTCACCTATTGTGGATATAACATAAATAACTATTTATGCTATATAAGGGCACAAGATGACAAAAGTACAATGCAGAATAGTGGAGTTATGGTTGTGACTCAGTCGATGCATTTCTCAACTTTAAAGGACAACAACCTTGTCATGGCTGAGTTATGCTATTTTGGTGTAATTAAAAACATATAGAAGGTCGATTACGATCCTTTCATAGTTCTTATTTTTAAATACAAATGGTTTAATAGTAAGAACGATGTTAAAACAAACGAACTTGGATTTACATTGGTGGACCTCAACAAGATAGGTCATAGGCAGGAGCCTTTCTTCATGGCAACTTAAGTGAAGCAAGTTTTTTTACGTTATTGACCCATTTAACAAAAGGTTGTTAGTTGTTATCCAAGGTAGACACAAAACTGGAGATCCCAGTATTGATGTGTTGGAAACTCATTCTCTAACAACACGTATGCCAACATCTATTGTGGAACATGACATAGATGATGTTGTTACCATTTGTCATGACCACCATGAAGGCCTGTGGGAAAATATTCCAACTTTATAGTTCTGATGAAAATAGGGTATAATTATATATGATTCATTATATTTAATGTTTACTAATATTAACTAAAGTTGTATTTATAATGTTTTGTAATTGTCACTAATGTTTTTGTTGTTGTTTGAACAGATACACATGACTGACAAGGATCCACCTACGAGGTCTGACTCACAGGCTACAGATTCCTCTGCCAAAAGGAGTAGAGGTATGACACAGATGACTAGTGTCGCACTCAGGCACCATCAGGGAGACGGTGTCGTGTTGACATTGATGTCAACTCTAGGGTACCTTCATGGGACCATGCCGCCAAGTTTATCAGTTACTTGGGTATTCTGGCATGGTTGAAGGTTTTCATTATTATCCCCGACTAGGATAGTGTTAAGGAGGTAGTCAAGAACCACATTTGGGCTGATATTCTGGTAATAAAATATTATTTAAGTTTGTTTATTTAGTGTATTATGGATTGTTGTTCCTAATAAACTCTAACATCTTAACTTGGCAATTGTAGGTTGCTTAGGATATACCTCTAGTTGACACACTGAAGAGGAAGGTCCTTAGGGTTGTCGCTGACCGGTGGAGGGCATTCAAGGCCTCACTCATAACCAAGTCCGCATGGTTGTTAAAAATCTTAATTTAAAGAAACAAAAATCTTAGAAATCCTTATTTTAACTATGAATTACAGGTATGTCTTTGGGATGCTGTAGGGACAATTTTAAGGAGATAAGTACACATCTATCGATCAAGATCCTTGAGATGCATTTGTTGTATCTAGGCACATTCAGGAGTTTATGGTATATATATATTTAATATTATTCATTCAATTATATTTCCGATGTACACTGATAAATATACTTAATATGATTTTGAAAATTATATTTCTAATGTAACCTTAGCCCATTTTTTTTGTTTCAGGAAAAACGCACGAAAGCACGGGCTATTCGTGCGAAGAATAAGTGCCCCCACAGGTTGTCACGTAGGGGTTATCGACTATTGGAAAAGCAGATGGCCTAGGAGAAGCTACGTAGCATTAGGTTAGCCAACCTGACACCATTGTTTTGGATCCCCCTCCCTACCCATACGCTATGAGAAATGGAAGCGTGCCAGGATTAAAAAGACCAGGGACTACACTTCGGCATAAGCTGAGAAGGTCACCCAAAGAATTGTAAGTATTTGACATTTTAAAAGGTTTTTAGATTTTTTTGAATTTTCCCACTATTCTTAACAACACTCACTGTGTTTTGGTTGTAGGATTCCTTAGTTGAGCAATTAACCCAAGCCTTATTCGTTGCCTATGGTAGGTAGGACATTCTCACTCTTATCATTGGAAGACCAAAGCACCTTGGTAGAGTGCGTGCTGCTAGTCGAGGTCATGGTAAGTTTAACATTATTTTATTTTATTTTACTTTCTAATAAGCTATTAGTTATTAATCATTCTTCATTACAGGCCATTGCAGCTTCTACGATTCTCCTATACATGTGACACTATCGATGGAAGAGTTGGTGGAGTCAAGGGTAGATTCAAGGGTAGCTAAAGTAGAGGCAAAGTACCAGGAAAATTTCTGGTGGGTATTAAAGGAGATGGCATCCCTTTGGGAGCAGTTACAGTCCTTCAGCCATCAGCAAGAGCCAACTGCACCAGCGGTGGACCTACAAGTTAGATTAGTTGTAGAATTGTACATAAATATATTAGTACATTATTTTATTATGTTAGATGTAATTTGGTTTCATTAATTATTGAATAACTTATGTTTGCTATGTAAATATACAGGTTAGGCGGGTCAGCACAAAGGGGTCTTGTGTTGCACCTGATGCTGATGATGACGGGGTCGACGCTAGGGCCACCCATCAATGTGACTTGTTCATTAATGGGTCAAACGAGCTTGTTGCCACTGGTATGGTGCACGACTTAGGCTCTTTGGTCACTGTCAGTCATTGCCTAATGGTATGTTAAGGGTCACTGTTGTCGAGATCATTTCAAAGGATATCGTTATCCTAATGGCAACTAGGGAGGTCCAGGTCATCCTCTAGGCGTTAGGACATTTCCTCATATGGCCCAACAAACTTTTGATAGTTGCTTCTTTCTAGGTATATTCCTGAAACAAACACCAATTATATTATAAGTTTACGGTTTGTATCATGGCGTAAGTTCTTTTAATGTTTTAATTGTTCAACAAGATGTTGGCCTAGCATCTAGGAAGTGAGAGCCCGCCATGGATCGGATACTGATGCTATGGACTATTAGGGAAGAGTTGGGTGAGGACGTCGTCAGGGTCCTATGGTAGGAAGATGTGTTCGGCCGCCTAAGTCCATTACCGCTTTACATTATGCGGAGTGACTTATGTGCGAGATCATGATGGGGCAGATGATGTTGAACATCTCTGTCATTTAGTTTTAGGAGTTATAATTATATCGTTCTATATTTAATTATTTCATTTAACATGTTATTTTTCACTAACCGTGTATAAATTTTTGTAGGTTTCTGCATAAACTTTGTATGAAGATGGGTATCTAAGGCACTTATGGGTTCTTAGAGCCCCTATTCATACAAAAGAGTGGGAACAATAAAGAGAAGACTCGGGCATACATCCAAAATTGGATGCATGGGTCAAGGAAGACTATATATTTAGCCTCTATCACAAAGAGTAAGAGTCTCTTCTATAATTATTGTCTATTAATTTAATCATCTTGCATTATCACTTTATTAGGGTTCATTGCAACTCTCATTGGTAGCTTATGGTTATTTGTCCGAAGGATTCTATTGTTGCGTGCTTTGATTCCTTGCATGGAACTACTCTTATGGACTTCAAACAAATAGTAGAGGCGTAAGTTCATTTAAAAAATTATATAACTTTTAACATGTTCAATTACATCATTTTGTTCTTCTACAATTCTAACTCATCGCGTGTTTTATTCTTACATAGGGCTGTAGTCGAATATACTCAACTACAAGGAAGCATCAACAAGAAAAAAGTCTAGTGAGTTAACCCAAAAGTAAGTACTTCGAATAAAAAGCAATGTTACTTATTAACTTCTAATAACTTAAAATAACATTATCAATTTTTTTATTTGATGTACCTTGTAGTCTTATAGGTAGCAGGGTAGCTATGAGTGCGAGTATTACATGATAAAGACCATGCTGACCATTGTCCAAAACCATATAGTAGATGAATGGACAACTATAAGTGTTCACTTTCCTACATTCTATATATTTGTATTCACATGGTAATTAAGTTTTTGCTCTTCACTAGTACTAATTATTTTGTTTCTTGTTTGCAGCACTTTTAAAACCAGTCATACTTCCTTTCGACAGACGTAGATGTTAGAAAGCAATGAGCCACATACTTTCATGAAGTGAAGGAAGGACTCTGATAGACATTTATGATTTTATATCATTTATTGTACCTAGTGTAGGATTATACCTAGGGTTTAGGATCTTATTTTATTTAATTCATGTACAATATTTATTGTATATAGATCATTTTCTTCATTATGTTTTTATAGCATATTATGAAATGAACTGTTTGGGATATACTATGTTTGGCTGTATAATATTGCAGGTTTGGGAAATCAATAAAATAGAACCTGCATTTTAAAAAAATAATTACTTTTAAACACAGTTATGACTATAATTGTGTTTAAATGTCTAAAATTTTAAACAGGGTTATGCCCCTAACCGTGTTTAAATGTGCAAATTTTTAAACACGTGTATGCCCACAACTATGTTTAAATATGGCTATAAATAAGCACCAAAATTTGTAATTGAAATCATTAAATACAATTGAAGGCAATTGTAACACAAGTGAGAGTGTTTTATGAGCCAAAGCAAATAGTTATTTGCTTTGATGATTTAGAGAGGGGGGAATAATTAGGGAGTGACAAAATAATAAGGTTAACTGGGGTGTTTGGGAAATACTTGAGTGTCATTATTTTAGGTTAATCTTGGGTTTGTATCTCTAATATTTTACTAGAGAAGTCCCTCTTGTATGCCTATTAATTTTATTTGTGGAAGAAATTTTAGAGTTTGTCTAATGGACTAGCCCAAATCAAAAGGGTGAACCACGTTTAATTTTCGGTGCAATTTTAAAATTATTTATATTATTTTGCTCATATTAAATTCTATTTTGTACCCATTTATTTTATCAATCTGCTATTCCGCTACGTTAAGGGAGAATTAATTTGTGCAATTTTCTCATCAGTATAATCATATTCAAATATATGACATCAAACTCAGAATCTTTATACTAAAATTAAGAAGTAATAATCCATCGTAAAAGTTCATAATTGACCATAGTTCTTAACTCATGTTAAATTTAAGCTCAATATAACACATGTTTATGCCAATTGTGTTTCTCAACATAAACAAGATCATGTCATGTTGTTTCAGCTTGGCAGAACATACTTGACCTTATTAACATAATGATAATAGGAATAATAATCAAAGTAACCTTAAAACATCCATAAGACATAGCAATACCATCCGTAAAATTGTTTGATGTGCAAGCAACTTCAAAATCTTGCTATGATCTTACTATAATCTTATTAAACCATGTTGGTGTTAGTAATTAGGATGAAATTTCCTATGAAGAAGTGTAAGATTACACAATTCCTATAGGGAAGATAATAATCTTTCCAAACATACACCTAAAAGAACAAATCAATTTTGTTCTTATGGGTAAAGGATTATTTTCATGACATTTCATGGGTATCTTTAGTGGTGAAATGTTTAATAACATTGAAAGGATGACTAGTTCATCAAATGATGATACTAGATGACGGTAAGGCACCTATAAATAAATCTATTCAAACAAGAGATAGTTCCTTAAATCTAATACTAACCTTCCCATACATTAATTCAAAAGGTGGTAGACAATTAATAAACCTCCAATGACTATAAGTAAATTTTACATATAATCCAACACAAAAAAACCTCAATTATTGACAAAAAAAATGAGATCAAAAGAATTTCCTTTAGCCATAGAAAATATATCAACATGGACTGATAAATTATTGGTACATTTATTGTTATCTGTACTAGATCTAGGACAACCCAATTTCCATTTTGGACAAGAGAAAAACCTATTAAAAAGTAGAGGGAATAAAAAAATAGAATATGAAGTCACTTCTTAAAAGAAGTCAGGGAGAATTCACTTTTATTATGCCTAAATCGCAATAAATCATAGATGCAATCATTAAAATATCATAGTAAACCATACTTGATTAGCTTATTTTGAAAGTGTTATTAAATTTTGAAAACAACTTAGAGGTTTATGCATGTCCTATGTAACCATGATACCAACTTTAGTTTAGCAAGGATAACAACTAAGGGGAAATCATATATAATTATTAAATATTTTGGTTGTCTAAAATTTGAATTGTAATCATATGCCACTAGTACATTAACATATAACGAGAGAGTCAACTTTAATAATCAAGTGACAATGTCATATATTCATAATACAAAGCTTATTTAAGCAAAACGTCTCTTAGTAAAAATTTGATTCAAAATATCTAATAATCTCAAGAATGGGAATAGTACATATTCTAAATGATTGGGGGGGGGGAGAAAAGACTAATTAAAAACTAAGTCAGCTTAATATCAAGAAAAACTTTATAAAAAATGACACTTCTTATAATTAAACTTAAAGAAGCAATGTCAATAACTAATTTTCCAAAGTCAAGCTTAACACAAAATTAATATATGCCTAACCTAACCAGTAAGCATACCAAGGATGAAAAAAAACTACACATAGAATAATAGACCAACCACTCAAATCAATGCAATCATATAAAAAGATGAGGGGTGAGAGACAATTGCTAGAATGATCTACTACTCATTGTCAAAAACATAAAGGGAATCGTACTTGCTATTTTTCAAGAGAAACCTTTATATAAATGTTCAAGATGATAACCTTAAATCTCTAAATTTCAACACATAAATCCTAAACTTTAACCTAAGTTATAGAAAATACAATATTTATCTACTAAAGGACCAACAAGAACAACTTTAATAGAAGAAGAGGTTTGTATAATATATGTTGTCCCTTGACAGAGAGGAGAGGAGCCAACTATCTCTGATTGTTGTTGTTGTTACATGGCGGCATGAAAGCTTAAATGGAGATGGATTTAGTAGAGTTAACAATAAAAAAGAGGGAGAACTTAGATGGATTCACTTATGTAGATGATAATAGAAAAGAAGGATGAAGAAGATGTCATTACGAATGACAAAAGAATAAAAGAATACAGAAAGGATAACATTAGTAGTAATGCGTAACAAAACCATCTCACTTTATGTAAAATCCCCTTTTAACTCTTTTTTGGACAACAGGTAACAGGTAAACAATCTCAACTATCCATCTTCATCCAATGTTTAGTAATATGATTTTGCTTGGTACACAACCTACCCACTAATGTATATTATACGAGACCTACGATAAAATCAATGTATAAAGCCATTCAAAATATAGGAAATTCTTTTAACAAAGTGTTCTTTGGGAAGTTGTCAAAGGTTGTTCAATCTAAGGTCGTAACCTTTACTTTGGGAGCTACACTAGATAAAATTCAAATCAAGGAGAACTTGTGGGAGAAAGGATTTTAACATGTGTTTTTTGTGATGATTATATTAAAAGTAACACATGGTCAATATGTTATGCTAGGTAGGATTCAAAATTTAGTCAAAAACACCAATTCCTCCATTGAGAAATTTCCTAACCGCAATGAGATAAAATATATTAAGGTAATCATGATCTTCACCAAACAATCATTATTCAAAATAACAGTCACACTTCATTATAAAGAGTATACTCACTTGGAACAAAGTAATTTATAAATTTCTTCTAGGAATATATGTCAAAATCTTGATAAAAGAAGTATGGTGTAACCTCCATGTTGGATTTCTCAAAACGTTTTTTAATTATTGATAAAAATTCACCATAAACCTTCACATGAATACCAACCAATGCTTATGTACAACTATGGATCCTTAACAATAACTTATCCTTTTCCATGGCAACACGATATTGCCATAAGGATACAGATCTCATTCTTTTATTAAACATCACCCTCCTTAATGATAAGGGTGAAATTGCTAGCACTTGCATGCCCAGACTTCCTATATTTCACTGTCATATACGTTCCTGATTGTATCAATGCATCCTTGACTTATCTATCCCTTAAGCCAAATTTGATCATTCCATTATGTATTTCTAAGCATAACTTTACAACTATGTGTTCAACACTACAAACCATGCATCAAATACATTCTTAAGAAAAGAGATATGGATCACAACAAACACACTTACATACCAAGTCTTTCCTAGCCAAAATATTTCCAAACAGCACTCATAATATCAATCTTCTTTATAGAAACCGAGGATAATTCTCAAAAATGTAAAGAATAACAAATCTTTTTTGATATGGAAGATCAGAGAAAGCTACAACCACAAATTATACTGGGAATATATATCACACCAAATCATAAACCCTTGATACCAATTGCTAAGGGGAAATGTCAATTCCCATTGATAATTTTCCTAACCACAAAGAAATAAATATATGTTAAAACAATTACCACACGAGAATTAAATATGGAAAACTCTAAAACCAGATGAAAATTATGACAATTATCTAACGACAACAAGAAATTAACATTATGTGAAAATTTTTGCTTTACATAAAACCTCTCTCAAACATCCAATGACTAAATTTTACATTGTACAGAACTTCTCCCAAACATCACATGACCAATTTTTACATCGCATAAAGGTTCTCTCAAACATCCCATGTCCTTAGTACATCAACATTCTCCAAAGTTTACATCTCATAACATTATATAACAAGAGTATAAACATAGAAAAGGCTTCAAGTTGTTCCCACTTATTCCCATGATCTTAGTACTCATATTGTCACCAATGTGTACTTTTAAGAAACTCTCACTTACTTCTAAACTAGATACCTAAATGTAAAGACCTTGCGTATATGTATAACATTGGCCTCTCACCCTTTGGCAAAATCAAGCACAAGGGGACTTGTTAATATATAACTTTAGCTTTCTTGCTCCCTTTGCATTCTTAAATAATATAAACTTCTCATTTCGATTGACCTCAACACAAACAATATTGACAAACCAATGCAAGGATCACTTTTTTCAACATTGTGGACTTTTTTGTTGTGAAAATAATCAATTGAAACTAGGATATGACAAGCCATGAGATGTAGGGATTATGGAATGACAAAAAATATTATTTTTTAGGAATAGAGTCTTCAATGAACCAAGTTTTTTATTTAATTAACATGTAGAAGAAGAGAAGGAAAAGAAGAAAAGTTATCAGTGATAGGATATTGAACAGGCAATATTACAATTTTAAAAAAATAAATGACTAAATTGTTAAAGAAAACTTAAAGGAACCAAACTATGAATTTAAATAAACTTAAAAAGACAAATTTGTATTTTTCCCTTAAATTTACATTTGTAAATAGAAAACAGAATATTCACCATCACTTGAACAAAGTCTTAAATTTTCATTTGAAAATAAAAACTCTAAAATATTGCACTAGACAAAAAAAAAATCAAAAGTGAAAAAAAATTTCTTTCAAATATAGTTGTTTTATTTCTAGGGCTCTAACATAATAAATTTTAATAAAGCCTTTCTATTTTTTATTTATCAATATATATAAAGTTGCACAAATTAAATAAATATTTTATATAACACTCACTTTGTTTCCTTTCACATGTTCACTTTGTATTTTTTTTATCTATTTATAGATATTGCGTATTTTTAAAAATTTAAGATAATATTTAATACATTTTTTCTAATTATATATTTTATATTTTAAAATTATTTTATTTATATTATTTAAACATGTGAGTATTAATTAAATATTAACTATGAAAAAGATAAATGATATTTTAGGAAACAATAATTGAAAAAAAGACATATATATAAAATATATGAAAATAAGAGAGTGGTAAGATTAAAAAAAAAACAAAGAAGACGAGGGAGTATTAAAAAATCATTTTAAGTATCTGATACGTAGAGCAAGGGTATAACCGTATAGGTTCAGGGTTCCTAACAAGCAGTGAATTGAGTTCACTTTCGACAAGTTTCGCCCCAACACTCACTCCATTTTCTTCTTCTGCTCCTTCTTGTTATTAAACATAGATAGATTATAGATAGCTTTATCTTCATCCCCCAAATCACGAATGGCGCATTCTTCCCTTTTCACTCCCTCTTCCTCTCTTAGATTCAACCCTCTTCTTCTCTCCACCACCCCCTCTTCTTCTCACTCTCACAACCTCTCTTTCCAATCCCTCTCCAGGTATTTCTTTTTCTTGTCATAGCACCCCATGAACTGGGGCTTTTCTTTTCTTTCTTTTTTTTTTCGAATTTGAATTTGAATTTGAATTTTCCGTAAACTTTACGTTTTGATTACTTATCTCTGAGTTCGTGCCTTTTCAATTTGTTGGTGTTGGCTTTTTTTTTTTGTGCTTTTTTAGGTAATTAAGGTCACCGGATTCGTAGTAAACGACCCTAAATTTTTATGTTAGTGGGTAAGGGTGAAAGTGAAGGATTTTTGGCTGTAACTTTTGGGTTATGTATCGAGCTGAAAAGTTTTTATTAACAGAAGTGTTATGATAAGTTATAAATTGTTTATTCTTATGGAAAATGATTATTCTTGGGTCTTCCGTGAAGGGTTTTTTAAATTTTACTAGTTCGAGCTGGAATTGTCATATCCGCTTCTGTTTTGTACTTGGATTTTATTTTTTTAAGAAAAATAGTTGTGGTAATTGAGCATGGATGAGACTAGAATATTGTATGTTATCTTGGAAATATTTATTTCTATCAAGGGGATGAGGTGTTACTGTGATTTGCAGGAAACTAGTGAAATCGGTGGAAAATAGAAAAATTAGTAAGAAATATGCTGTGAAAGCAGTGTATGGTGATGAATTTTGGACACCCGAGAGGAGTTCACGTCAGGGTATTTGGTCTATAAGGTAGCTTTTGTTTTGTTATTTGTTTTATCGTTTAGCTTAGTCTTATTTGTTGACATGGTTAGTGTTCTTGAAGGAATGACTTGCAAGTCCCATCTTCCCCTTATTTCCCTGCTTATGCACAAGGACAAGGGCCACCCCCAATGGTGGCGGAGCGTTTCCAGAGTGTTATAAGTCAGCTTTTCCAATATGTAGGCAATTTTATTTTATTTTACTCTTGTAGATGGGTTGAGTATCCGGTTTCTGTTTAATCTTTCTGGTATTAATAATGTTTTTGGGTGTTTAGAGAATAATCCGTTGTGGTGGAGCTGTGGATGATGATATGGCAAACATTATAGTTGCTCAACTCCTGTACCTTGATGCTGTTGATCCTAACAAGGTTTGTTGTTAAGTTTTAGTCATTGGAAACTCATGGCTTGTCTTCTTACATCTTTATCTATATAATGTGTTTCCTTGCATTTCTGGAGATGACATCAAATGTATATCTTTTGGTATTTCTTTGTTTTGATGAGTATATTTTCTTGAGTTTGTAATTGATATTTTCTATTATGTGTTGAAGTCAAAATTTTGTTCTACAAGCACTTAGTCAGCTACCAATTTTCTGATTATGCTCTGAACAGGATATTGTCATGTATGTAAATTCTCCAGGAGGGTCGGTTACTGCTGGTACAAAATTTTTGTTTCAGTTTAACACTATATTGCACTGATTTTATTATATCGAATCACCACATGCGCTCGAAACAGATACCATTGTATTTAAATGCTTCCTTTGTTTTTCCCTAGGTATGGCGATATTTGATACAATGAGGCATATCCGACCCGATGTGTCTACTGTCTGTGTTGGATTAGCTGCTAGGTAACGTTTCATTCTTTCTCTGCGGGATATTACCTCAATGTTGACAAGTTAATAGTTAGCACCACCAGTAGAAAGCTAAATTTTTTTATCCTAACTTGATCTTGATGTATGCCAGCAGTGCTTATTCATTTATTTATTTTTGCTGGATACTAGATGATTAATTATCTTAAGAATTTCCATTCCACGAATCCATGCTATATATCCATTTTAAGAAACGAATTGTTCCATTTTAAAAAAAAAACAACACATGATAACATTTTTATTTGTATTTTGTTTTTTTTAATGTCTGATCCCCAACCTTTTTTTCAATTTGTATATTTTCTGTCATTAGTAGATTTATCATGGTAAGCCAATTAAGAAAATTAAAATGAAGCATATCCATCTTCTCATTTTCTCTTTGGTACCGGCTTCAGGAGTAGCAAAATGGCCCAAATGAGAATCTTGAGTACAGATAGTTTCCTGGCCATCCTCTGTATGTCTGCCTCATTTCATTTTAGAAAATCTACTCCACTGGTAGTTGTTTGTCATTTGAGGGGTTTACTATGATATTAATGACCTTTTGACTGATAACCGTAGTCCATACCTTAGAAAAATATTTTAAAAATTCCAAGTACTAAAAAACTTCCAATGAATTTTGATATTTTGACATGAAAAGTGTTGATAGTTGATTGTATACTTGTTTATTTTTCCCTTTTCTTTCAAGAAATCTTCCTTGCCATTCGTACTTACATAGACCTTTTCATGAGCAGTATGGGAGCTTTTCTGCTTAGTGCAGGGACCAAAGGTAATGATCCTTTTAACTTTCAATCACTGTATCCATCCCCTACCCCTTCTCTCAATGAATGTCATTTTCACTTATCCAAAACAGAAAAATGCTGCTTTCTAACTCTATATACCTTCCTCCCTCACTTGTGCAGGAAAGAGATACAGCTTACCAAATTCAAGGATAATGATTCATCAACCACTTGGTGGTGCTCAAGGAGGGCAAACTGACATAGATATTCAGGTATAAGCCCCGTTTTCCACCATTCTATTTTTCATTGGATAAGCCTCATGTTTACTTCTGAAATTTATATACTTTCATCATAGAAAATTACAGCCTATCTTAGGGTAGCACTTAAAATCTAATGAGTTAATTCAAACTGTTAAATTTAGATATTGAGCCTAATTCAATTCTAAAAGCTAGCTCATAGGACGAAGATGACCCCCCACCTAATATATTTTTGATTGACTATATCTCTAGTTAATGTGGGACTTTTAACACAAACCAACATCAATGCCCTAATTAAGTAGTGCATCCCCTAATTTCCTAACCTGTAAAATTTAGTGCTAAAATGGTCCAGTTAGTTAAGGAAACAAACTTGTATCTTAAAGATGTGGTTCAAATCTCATTGATGTGAGAACTTTGTTAGTGATGGGTGATTTATAAGTAAACATTCGTCGAGTCTTAAGAAACCTTGATCATGTTCAACCTTCGGAACCAAACTCACCTGAACTTTTTTCTTAAAAAAAATAAACTTGTAAAATTTAGTGAAATACTCCTTAGCATTCCTAGCAATAAGTGATACCGTGCATGACCTTACCAAGGGAGATTGCAGAATTTCATTGTTTTGTTACTTCTTTTCACAAGTATCATGAACTCATAATTCTCATGTATAGTTCTTGTCAGAGAAAACTAATCATGATTCATAATTGTCAGGCTAATGAAATGCTGCATCATAAGGCAAATCTGAATGGGTATCTTTCGTATCACACCGGGCAAAGTTTAGAGAAGATAAACCAGGATACAGACCGTGACTTTTTCATGAGTGCAAAAGAAGCGAAAGAATATGGACTCATTGATGGTGTCATCATGAATCCTCTCAAAGCTCTCCAGCCGTTAGCAGCTGCAGCAGAGGGTAAAGACCGGGCTGAAGTTTGAACTCGACACTCTTGCACTTTAATTTCCAAGATATAACAAAACATAGTGTTAGACAGTATCCATGTTTTTGGTTATGAGTCCAACTCTTACATATTTTTTTAAAAAAATTATTTTACGCAGCTGATATCTGTGTAACCATGGACCAAAAAATTAGGTGAAATTCATGCTCTTTTTATTGGTTTAGTGTTACAGTGACAGAAAGTTCCTTAATGGATCTGAATAGGGATGGCAATGTGGAAGATACCATAGTAGTCGTCCTTCCCGTAGCCGCCCCTATTGCTTGTTATTTAATTAATTGAAAATACGGTTAAAAAATTCTTACAAGTTAACAAAATATAAATGCCAGAAATGTAAAACAATAATTTAGGGTGCGTTTGTAACTTATGCAGTACGTTATTATTATATCAGTTTTATATTATAAATTAGATTATAATTTTTTTTAAATAAGTTGAAAATAATTTATTTTGACAAGTTATACCAAGAAATTTATTGAAATAATAGAAAACAACTTACGAAAGTCACAAGTTATTTTCATAAATTATCTTTAACCTCTTTTAAACGTGTCCTTAGTCCTACCATTTATAGAGTATTTTTGGAAATTTTTATAACACTGTACAAAATTTGACAAGTATTTATTACTGTATTTTTAATTTTTTCTTTTATGATTAATTAAATTTCTGACTGTCATCAAAGGTTGGTTCCGCTATTCAAGAATTGAATTTTTAATCAAGAATTTCTGTAAGTACTTGTTTAACCTAATTTATCTAAAATTTCATTAAAAGAAAAATATTGTAATACAATTCATATAACGCTAGAGTTTCAAACTCTAAATAAACGTCATCTTCAAAGAAAAAACACATAATAAAGGTAAGTTTGAATTTTTTTGGTAACATAAAGCTTAAGCAACAGTGATATGTCCTAGTGGTTAAGCTTGAAATATTTGAATGTATTTTTTGTAGTCCACTGAATCTGAAGGTTGAGATTTGTACTTAGATGCCTTGTTAAATTATTCAAATTTTCGATCACTAGACCGATGATAGTAATTTATATTTAAATGTGTTTGATACGATATCTTATTCATCTAAAAGTTCATGTTACTTGAAAATTTCATTTTAAACAAAATAGGAGTGACTAGTTGAGTAACGTTTTTAGGAGTTGGTAGCATTTTTTCAGTACTACAGTAATTTTTTAACTTTACAGCTAGTAGTTGAAAGTTTAATTTTCATTATTATCCTTGATTTTTTTAAATTTTTTGTTTATCTTTTTATTATATTTTAAATAAGATTTGATTTCTATGGATAAAAGGAAAAATATTTCATTTTTAAAAAAATACTATTATTTATAATTCTATTTATCCAAAAATAAACATTTTTAATTTCAAAGATTAATTTTTTAAATTAAGTATATAATTTTGTTGTAAAGAAAAGAAACAATTCACAATAATAAGTATAAATATATGTTACAATATCATTTTTTTTAAATGACTAATCTCTTGAAAAATGATTCAGCAATGTTATAAACTTTTTTAAATAATAATCATCAAAATAAAAAAAGTTTATTTGTATTATCGTGGTTTATTAATAAAATTGTTTAAAACTAGAATTACATTTTGAACAATTATTACCATAATCTTTAAGATGATAAATTAATTTAAATAAATTAAAATAAGAAAATTTATATTATGGAAATATATCACTACCAATTTTCAAAATTAGTCAAGTAGATAATGTTTTTATGTTATTTTACATTTGCTAATTAGTCTAATAGATTGTTGTAACAAACACTTTCAATTTAATTAAATACCTGATTAACTTTCAACATTCAATTATCATTTTTCAGATTTTAGTTGATTCAACTTTTAGCTAAAAATATAACTGGTTTTATATTTTGTTTTCTCAAACAAACCCTTAATAATAATGTTTTTAAAAGTTAATAGATTAATTTATTTTTCTAAATTGTGCAATATATTAAATGAGCCTTATAAAGCATATTTGAGGGAGGTAATATTAGATTATTTTATTTATAAAGGAAAGAAATTATAATTTATAACTTAATTTTTATAGATATTATAACTAAGATCTAATCAATTATTTCTATTATATATAAATATATCACTCTTTGTAATTTCTAATATATTCCGTCATAATCTTTATGAGGTACATTTATTTATTATTCCTTAACTAATGTAATTTATAGAAGCTTGATTAACAGAAACCTGAAACGAAATAACCAACTTTTGACACCGGAAGGCCAAATAATATTAGGGTCAAAGAATTTTTAGTGCCTGAAACATTAGGAAACAATAAGTAACAAGGTAACCAAAAAAAAAAAAAACAACAAAAATACAAAGATCGTAAAAATTAAAATAAGCTAACCGATATTAGTATCTCCCTTTTCAAAAATAAAATAAAATAGTGTCTCCAATGCATAGATAATACATTATTTAAAACTTTATATATATATATATATATATATATATATATATATATATATATATCGAATGTATTATATAAGACTTTCTTAAATGGGAATAAGATGAATAAATTTAAACCGTTGGATCATATCATAGATGGTTGAAATTAAAATATATGATCATATGACTTTTTAAGTGATCATGTGACTTTGAAATTTTTTTAATCATGACCATTCATGTATGGTTGTACCACCCAGATTTGTTTTGTATAGATTTGTTTCTCTCACTCTCACCTAAACCAACCTTTCTCATAAGATATATATATATTGTTCAATGTCCAATACATGAGGATAAACTTACTAGTATAATGGGGATTCAGTATTATCCTTAAGTCTAGGGGGATCTCAAGGTCTTGGTGTGATCTTGCCCAACAACTATCGATATCTTGTGTTGTGGGGCGAAATAGAATATCACTTGTAAAGATACTCCGACGGTTAATACCAGATAATTAATATTAAAGCTCAAGCAATGGGTTGATGAACGTACCTCATGAATACATGAATAGTAAATGAATGACATTTCTAGGAGTTGGGTGAGGATTGTCCCTGATGTATCATGTGTCAGTACTTTTTTTGTAAAGTGTAGGGAAAGCTAACACAAGCTCATACATTGCTGACACCTCTATAGGTATTTGATTGGTATATCCTCAGCTTGTTCCGTAGCCTTTACTTAATACCAGATCATACTATTTGATTAGTATTCCCTTTAACATGTTCCATGCTAACTCATATCGGATACCTTGGGTATCTGGGCTAGTATCAGGCTCATATTATTTGCCCTTTAGCCTGTTCAAGTGACTTAAGGGTTACTTCAAATGGTTGATATGAAGGTGCTTTAAAGATTCTGGTAGGTAATTGTAACATCCCAAATAATTAAGCTAAAATTTTGATTAGCGGAAAATATTAATAATTGTCCTTAATATTTATTTGAGATTTTTGGGAATTAGTATTATTATAAATACAATTATAAATAATTAAATATTGTGGAATTAAATAAGTTTACTTGATTGATTAATTACAAAGTTTAAAACAGGTGTAATTAGATGAAGGTAAATTTAGAAGTTATCAATAAGGGTTAAAAGTAAAAGTTTTAATTAAAACTTTAAAGGAAAAATATAAAAGAAATAGGAAAATGACTATTTTGCCCTTGGGTTTTAAATAACAGAATCACTTTCTCTTCTTCCTCATTTCTCACGCGTGCTTCTCTTCTTCTTCTCCCTCACCATTGTTGAAAGCTTGGTGCTTCAAATGGGGGGTTCGATTTGTGTCGAAACTTTAAAGTAACTACGTTTCTGGGATCGTGACTTAGAGGTGAGCATTATGGACCCATCAAATTGAGTTATCTTTCTCCCCTTTCTCTTTCTCTTTCTAGCTGAATGGCCATGCATGGTGGGACAAGGTTCTGTTTCCCATTCCTCCAGTGCATGAGAGCTTGGGAACGATATTTAGAGCAATGAGAGTAGTATAACGCTAATGGGTTTAGTGTTCCGATCTTCGTAGGTAGCGAAACGAACGCCGAAGGATCGAGTGGTGAAGCGGGTGTTAGATTCGGAAGTAGGACCTTGAACCAAGCACCTAGAGGACGCAACCGACATCAAGAACAAATCGTTGAAGCTTAGAATCGAGGTAAGGGGGTGTTCGGGTCGTAATTAAATAGAATAGGTGCGTAAGTCGAGCTTGAGTCATTTAACTAGACCTTGAAATAATGAGAAAAATTACTAAATGATAATTGTATGAGTCTGCATGTATGAATGTGAGTTGTAGATATATTGTAGTGGTTATTAAATTAAAGTGTTCTAAATTGTGATGAATCGATGTGTATGCTGGCATTATGTTGGTAGGCTTGACATGTTGGTCGCCCCAGTTGATGATTATGATCTGTTATTGATGGCCACATGATATGTGATGTATATGCATGATTATGTAGTGTGGGACGGCCGACGGTATGTATAGCCCCTCATTTTCTGGCTCCAGTGGTTTTTGTGCCCAGTTGAGCTACCTCATGGTCAAATAGGACCCAGTGGTTGAGGTGGAGTGTAACACCCCTAATTTCGTTATTTTTTATTTAAAATAAAATTTCAAAGGAATTTGATTATAGTTCTTTAGAACTTTTCGATTGTTATATAATTTATAATTTTTTAGAATTTTTATTTTATTTATTTATTTATTTATTTATTTATTTTAAGAATGACAAAAATACCCTTAACCTTTCATCTAATAACCAAAATGCCACTGCCGACATCATCGCTTACATCATAGCTTACATCATCGCTTATATCATCGCTTACATCATGAATAGTAAAATAAATAATTAAATAATCTTAAATAGTAAAATTTTCTTCCTATAAATAGATGGCTCATTTACAACATTTTCACACCAAAAATTAGAGAGAGAATCTAGAGAGATAGTGCATAAGAAATCAGTGGAGAGTAAATTCTTTTGGTATAAAGAAGTTCTGCCGGAGGTGTAAGGTAATAACTTTCTTCTATATTCTTTTTATAATTTTAGTTTATTTTTTTGGCACTCTTAAACCATTAATATACTAGTACTATTATGAATAAGTTACTATAGTAAAAATAAATTACCATTGTGTTATTTTTACTATTTACAGTTACTATTCAAAATTTACTATTTATTATCACTATTCACAATTTACCATTTACTGTTATTATTCAAATTTATCATTTACCGTTATTATTCAAAATTTATTAGTTGTTGTTATTATTCAAAATTTACTATTTACCGTTACTATTCAAAATTTACTATTTACCATTACTATTCAAAATTTACTATTTACCGTTACTATTCAAAATTTACTATTTACTGTTATTGTTCATGATTTACCATTTACCACTACTATTCAAAAAAATTACTATTCACGATTTACTATTTACTATTACTATTCAAAAAAATTACTATTTACCGTTACTATTGATGACTTACCATTTACCGTTACTATTTATTATTACTATGCACATTTACTATTTATCATTCTGATAGCAATCTTAATTTTTATCTTAAGCTTATACTGAAATAGATTGGTATTAATATTTCTAGAAATTGGAGGCGCAAAGCAAATCTCTTTTGGGTAACAATTCAAGGTAAGGGGGAGTGAGATAAGAGTATAATATGAAAAGACATAAGAATAATGGGAGGAGTCCCCTACTCCTTTTAAATTTAATAATATTAATATTTTAAAATATTAACTTTTTAACTTAAAATTTTTAATAAATTTTAAATTAAATATCTGATTTAACTAACTCTAACCTACCTATGCAAGGACTTGGACTTTTATAACCTATATAAACTGGACTATACCTATGCAAGGACTTGGACTACTATGACCCATATGGACTGAACTATACCTATGCAAGGACTGGATTATATGAACTTACATATACCTATGCGAGGAATTGACCAAAAGGACTTAAATTGACTATATTAATAATCATTAAATTTTGCATTATGATATGTATTAATGATATTTAATTGATTTGATTATGATTGATTGATTGATTGATGATATTTAGTTATAATTGATAATGCTTGATTTTGATTGATGATTTTGTAATGTGGAGTTTGAGCATATAGCGAGCATGACGGAAAGCTAAAATTCAGTAAGAATTTCTTACCTTACTCTTTAAATTTTTATTATCTTTTATTTCTTCTTAGAAATTATTTTTATATTTATAATAAAAAAATTAGTATTTATTTTAGAAAGTAGACATTTTATGAAAATTAATTGAGATAATTAAATTTTGAATTAAAGAAAAAATTTTGTAACTTTAAGTATTTACGGTTAATGATTTAAAGATTATTCTCTTTTAATAAAATAAAATTTTTAAAAAGAAAATTATTTTATTCCAACTTAGTAACTAAAGATATTTGGAAATAATTGAGATTTCTAAATTTGATTTTGTTAAGATTTAATTTGAGAAAGATTATGTAAAATTTTATATGAGAAAGGTTTTAGATATTTAAGGCTTAGAAACTCAAATTTCAGTGAGATTAAAAAAAAAACTGTACCAAATTTATTTCTGTGGGACAGAAATTCAGAGAATTGAGAAAATGTACAGTTTATTGAAATGATATTGTAAACCTTTAAGGGATTTAATAATTGAGTTTCTAAAAGCCTTAACCAACTCAATACGCAAGTAGTTCATGTATCATGAATCATTAAAGTGAAATAAAATGATATTGTCTGGGGACGGATTATAGAAACCGAGGATACATTAGAGGAGGCTTAATTACGAGCCTTGGGATGAGAGGGTGTGAAAGGGTGCTTCAGGGGACCTGGGGTAGCTCCCTAGTGTCGGGTACTTTCACAATAAAAACTTTCTCAATCTAACTAGTCTCTAAGTGTTTCCATGCCAGTTGAGCTGTTCATATTATTATTATTATCCGTACTTATGGAACAGTGTAAACTCCTGGTTGGCCCAGTGCAAATTAAAATTTAAGGGCCCACATATATAGGTAAGTTAGGATGAAGATATTGCATAACATTCATGCATTCATAATTGATTGTGTATGTGATTGTGATTGATATTATTATGTATTGGTTTGTAAAAACCCTTTGTTGCTTATGTCTTAATCGAGAATATTATATTCTGTTTCTCACTCCTTTCTCCGTGTTTTTGTTTCACATGTTTTAAATTGATGGTTCAGAGGGAAGGATCGAAGAATATCGGCAGTAAATATAGCACGTTCTAGAAAGGGAGTTGGGTATGAATACCGTGGTCCAATAAATAAATAATGTTAATAAGTAACTGCTTCTGGTCCATGGAGTTTCCTCTCTTTCTTATAATGTTTAATGATTATTTTCTTCGGATGAATGTACAAATACTTTATAAAGTTTTAATAATATTGAGGTATTTCAGAAATAATGTATATAATTTATTCCGATAGTTTCTTTTTAACAATCATATCTTTAGTAAAAAAAAATTATGAATTTTTATATATTTTATTAAGGTGTAACAGAGAGTGTTACAAAGTGGTATCAGAGCAGTTAATCCAATAGGCCTGGGGAAAAGGTCTATCTTGCTTTGTCTGTAAACTCTGTATAGGTGATAGAGAATAGAATATCTGACTTGGTAGTAACTGTGATTGATGTGATAAATCTCAGTTACTGTGAAACAGGAAACTAATGGCTGGAAACGATCTTGCTGGAGTTGTAGAACGCTTAATCAATGCAATGGGAGCACGTGAAGGTCAAGGTAACGATGCCTTGAGAAGGCTGGACCTATTCGAAAAGCGCAATCCACCTCGTTTCAAGGGAGGATATAACCCTGATGGAGCACAAATCTGGATTTGAGAGATAGAGAAGATCTTTCGAGCATTACAATGTAATGAAGCTGATAAGGTAGTCTTCGCTACTTATGCCTTATCTGAGGATGCCGAACATTGGTGGGATAGCATGCGTAGACAATTCGAAGTCAACGACGTGGAGATCACTTGGGATTATTTCAAGGATATGTTTTTGGAGAAATACTTTCCAGCTGATGTTAAAGAGAAAAGACAATTCGAATTCCTGTCGCTGACCCAAGGAAATATAACCGTTGGAGAGTACGCATCCAGGTTTGAAGAGCTATCTCGTTTTCATTCTCATTATAATGATGCTACTAATGAAAGAGATCGGTGTGCAAAGTTTGTAAATGGATTGCGGCCAGAAATTAAAGAAGCTATACGAATGCAGGAAATCCGTGAATTTTCTGTATTGGTAAATCGCTGCAGGATCTTTGAAGAAGATCATAAGGATAGAATGACCAAAAGTCGTGAGCCCATTCACAAGGCAGGAGAAATGAGAAGTGGAGGACCTCACCATCACCAAAGAAGAGACTTTAGGAGAAATAAGCCTTACCAAACGCCATTTCGCCGGTTTGGAGCAGCATATGTTCCTAATAGACCCCAAGCTTCAACTGGAAGCTATTACCCAACATCTGCACCAAATTTTAAATGTTTTATCTGTGGAGGACCCCATTTGAAAAAGGATTATCCTAAAAACACTTATGTTTGTTTTAAGTGTAACAAACCAGGTCATCACATCAAGGATTGCCCAGAGATGAAGAGGGAAAACCCTGAAGGTGCAAGTACAAGCATAAATACTCAAGGAGGCGCGCACAGTATAGTCGGAAGGCCGAAGGCAAAAGGAAAGGTTTTTGCAATCACTGGAGAAGAAGCATCTCATTCTGATTCCATGGTGGAAGGTAAGTGTATCATTAATAAGATTCCTTTAACTGTTATGTATGACTCAGGTGCATCACATTCCTTTATTGCCAATGACTGTGTAGAAAAACTAAAATTACCTGTGATAGAACTGTCATTTGACTTATCTGTACATACTCCTGGAAACAATCCTATTGTCACTTCTAAAGCCTGTTGGAAATGCCCTATTGTCATAAATGGTAGGGACTTTAAGGCTAATCTTTTTTGTTTACCTCTTTCTGGCTTAGAAGTTATTATTGGGCTAGATTGGTTGTCTGACAATCATGTTCTAATAGATTGTCATAATAAAACCATAATGTTTAAAGAACCAGTGAATTTGAATCCTGAAGATTCGAGATTTCTAACCGCCAACCAAGTGAGTGCCTCTTTAAAAGGAGGGGCTCAAGGATTCATGCTATTGCTTTCAACGAAAGGAGAGCAAGAATAAAAAATAAAAAATCTACCGGTTGTGTGTGAATTTTCTGACGTTTTTCCTGAAGATATCCCTGGTTTACCCCCAGAAAGAGATGTGGAATTTGCCATTGATCTAGTACCTGGAGTTGGACCCATTTCAATTGCACCATACCGAATGTCACCTCTAGAATTAGCAGATTTAAAGAAACAACTTGAAGAGATGATAGAGAAGCAGTTTATACGACCCAGTGTATCCCCCTGGGGTGCACCAGTGTTGTTGGTTAAGAAAAAGGATGGTAGCATGAGGTTGTGTGTAGATTATCGGCAACTGAACAAGGTGACGATCAAGAACAAATATCCTCTGCCAAGAATTGACGACTTGATGGATCAGCTGCGTGGTGCCACGGTGTTCTCCAAAATTGATTTAAGGTCTGGATACCATCAGATAAGGGTGAAGAAAGAAGATGTAACAAAAACTGCTTTTAGAACACGCTATGGCCATTACGAATATCTAGTAATGCCTTTTGGTGTAACTAATGCACCAGCCGTATTCATGGATTACATGAATAGGATTTTTCATCCATATCTAGATAAATTTGTAGTGGTGTTCATTGATGATATATTAGTGTACTCTAAAAGCAAAGAAGAACATGTTGAACACTTGAAGGTTGTGTTGGAAATCCTAAAAAAGAAACAACTGTATGCAAAGCTGTCGAAGTGTGAATTCTGGTTGGAAAAAGTAAACTTTTTAGGACATGTAATTAGTCAATGAGGAATAGCTGTAGACCCTTCCAAGGTGGAGGCAATTTTAAAATGGGAGAGACCAATCATAATTACTGAGATTAGAAGTTTCTTGGGCTTGGCTGGATACTATAGGAGATTCATTGAAGGATTTTCAAAGTTAGGATACCCACTGACCAAGCTAACACGGAAAGGACAACCTTTTGTGTGGACGACACAATGCGAGAATAGTTTTCAAGAGCTGAAAGATCGACTTACTTCTACACCGGTGTTAGTACTCCTTGATCCACATCGAAGTTTTGAAGTTTACTGTGATGCGTCTAAACAAGGACTAGGAAGTGTACTCATGCAAGACAAGAAGGTTGTAGCCTATGCGTCGCGCCAATTAAGGCAACATGAGATTAACTACCCTACCCATGACTTAGAGTTAGCCGCTGTAGTTTTTGCCTTAAAGATTTGGAGGCATTATCTATATGATGCAACATTCGATGTGTTTAGCGATCATAGGAGTCTCAAGTATTTATTCGACCAAAAGGAGTTAAACATGAGGCAACGGAGATGGATGGAGTTCTTAAAGGATTACGACTTTGAGTTACAGTACCATCCTGGAAAAGCGAATGTAGTAGCTGATGCTTTGAGTTGAAAGTCTCTACATATGTCCACAATGATGATTAAAAAGCTGGAATTGATAGAGAACTTTAGAGATCTTAACCTAACAGTAAAGATTAATGATAACAGCTACAGATTAGGAGCGTTGTAAGTGACAAGTGAATTCCTGAGGCAAGTCTTAGAAGCTCAACGAAAAGATGAATTCCTACAAGAGAAGAAAGAACTCCTGCAAGAGAAGAAAGAACTCCTGGAACAAGGAAAAGAAGTCAAGTTCAATGTGGGAAACAACTAGTTATTGAAGTACAAGGATCGAGTGTGTATCCCTGATCAAGAGGAGTTGAGGAAAGCAATTCTGGAAGAAGGCCACAAAAGTTATATGAGCATTCATCCCGGAGCTACTAAAATGTATCAAGATTTGAAGAAGTTATTTTGGTGGCCTGGAATAAAGAAAGCAGTGGCAGAGTACGTGGCTGCATGTCTAATTTGCCAGAAGGTTAAAGTGGAACATCAAAAACCCCCTGGAATGCTACAATCAATGGAAATACCAGAATGGAAATAGGATAGCATTACCATGGATTTTGTGACTTCTTTACCTAAAACTCCATTAGGACATGATTCAATATGGGTAATAGTTGATAGATTAACCAAATTTGCCCACTTTATTCCCATCAATATTCGTTACTCTATGGAGAAGCTGGCAAAATTATACATCGAGGAGATTGTGAGATTGCATGGAATTCCTTCAAGTATCATTTTTGATCGGGACCCTCATTTTACATCACAATTCTGGAAGAGCTTGCACAAGGCTTTGGGAACAAGACTGCGTCTGAGTTCAGCATATCATCCTCAGACGGATGGACAATCAGAAAGAACAATCCAATCTCTAGAGGACTTGTTACGAGCTTGTGTGTTGGAGCATAAAGGAAGTTGGAATCAATTCTTACCATATGTGGAGTTTACCTACAACAACAATTTCCACGCTAGCATTGGCATGACACCTTTTGAAGCATTATATGGAAGAAAATGTAGGACCCCGCTATGTTGGTTTGAGACTGGTGAAAACTTGATGCTAGGACCAGAGCTGGTACAACAAACCACGGATAAAATCAAAATAGTTCAGGAAAAGATGAAGGCAACATAGAGCAGACAGAAAAGTTACTATGACAAAAGAAGAAAGCCGCTCGAATTTCAAGAAGACGATCATGTATTCTTGAAAGTCACACCTATGACTGGGGTCGGTCGGGCAATGAAATCTCAAAAACTAACTCCTAGATTTATTGGTCCATATCAAATAATTCATAAAGTTAGTCCTCTTGCCTACCAAATAGCATTACCACCTTTTCTTTCTAATATCCATAATGTTTTTCATGTGTCAAACTTACGAAAGTATATATTTGATCTTACACATGTTATTGAACCTGATGTCATACAAGTTAAAGATAATCTTACATATGATGCACCACCTATCATAATAGCTAACAGAAGAATAAAGAAGCTAAGAGACAAGGAAATTCCACTCGTGAAGGTCATTTGGAGTGAAACGAGAGGGGAAGATGCTACATGGGAACTAGAAAATGAGATGAAAGAGTCTCATCCCCAATTGTTTTACTAAAAAAGTGTAAATTTCGAGGACGAAATATTTTTTTAGGGGAGTAGAGTTGTAACACCCCTAATTTTGTTATTTCTTATTTAAAATAAAATTTCAAAGGAATTTGATTATAGTTCTTTAGAACTTTTTGATTGTTATATAATTTATAATTTTTTAGAATTTATTTTATTTTATTTATTTATTTATTTATTTATTTTGAGAATGACAAAAATACCCTTAACCTTTCATCTAATAACCAAAATGCCACTGCCGACATTATCGCTTACATCATAGCTTACATCATCGCTTACATCATGAATAGTAAAATAAATAATTAAATAATCTTAAATAGTAAAATTTTCTTCCTATAAATAGATGGCTCATTTACAACATTTTCACACCAAAAATTAGAGAGAGAATCTAGAGAGATAGTGCATAAGAAATTAGCGGAGAGTAAATTCTTTTGGTAAAAAGAAGTTCTGCCGGAGGTGTAAGGTAATAACTTTCTTCTATATTCTTTTTATAATTTTAGTTTATTTTTTTGGCACTCTTAAACCATTAATATACTAGTACTATTATGAATAAGTTACTATAGTAAAAATAAATTACCATTGTGTTATTTTTACTATTTACAGTTACTATTCAAAATTTACTATTTATTATCACTATTCACAATTTACCATTTACTGTTATTATTCAAATTTATCATTTACCGTTATTATTCAAAATTTATTAGTTGTTATTATTCAAAATTTACTATTTACCATTACTATTCAAAATTTACTATTTACCATTACTATTCAAAATTTACTATTTACCGTTACTATTCAAAATTTACTATTTACTGTTATTGTTCATGATTTACCATTTACCACTACTATTCAAAAAAATTATTATTCACGATTTACTATTTACTATTACTATTCAAAAAAATTACTATTTACCGTTACTATTGATGACTTACCATTTACCGTTACTATTTATTATTACTATGCACATTTACTATTTATCATTCTGATAGCAATCTTAATTTTTATCTTAAGCTTATACTGAAATAGATTGGTATTAATATTTCTAGAAATTAGAGGCGCAAAGCAAATCTCTTTTGGGTAACAATTCAAGGTAAGGGGGAGTGAGATAAGAGTATAATATGAAAAGACATAAGAATAATGGGAGGAGTCCCCTACTCCTTTTAAATTTAATAATATTAATATTTTAAAATATTAACTTTTTAACTTAAAATTTTTAATAAATTTTAAATTAAATATCTGATTTAACTAACTCTAACCTACCTATGTAAGAACTTGGACTTTTATAACCTATATAAACTGGACTATACCTATGCAAGGACTTGGACTACTATGACCCATATGGACTGAACTATACCTATGCAAGGACTGGATTATATGAACTTACATATACCTATGCGAGGAATTGACCAAAAGGACTTAAATTGACTATATTAATAATCATTAAATTTTGCATTATGATATGTATTAATGATATTTAATTGATTTGATTATGATTGATTGATTGATTGATGATATTTAGTTATAATTGATAATGCTTGATTTTGATTGATGATTTTGTAATGTGGAGTTTGAGAGCGAGCATGGAAAGCTAAAATTCAGTAAGAATTTCTTACCTTACTCTTTAAATTTTTATTATCTTTTATTTCTTCTTAGAAATTATTTTTATATTTATAATAAAAAAATTAGTATTTATTTTAGAAAGTAGACATTTTATGAAAATTAATTGAGATAATTAAATTTTGAATTAAAGAAAAAATTTTGTAACTTTAAGTATTTACGGTTAATGATTTAAAGATTATTCTCTTTTAATAAAATAAAATTTTTAAAAAGAAAATTATTTTATTCCAACTTAGTAACTAAAGATATTTGAAAATAATTGAGATTTCTAAATTTGATTTTGTTAAGATTTAATTTGAGAAAGATTATGTAAAATTTTATATGAGAAAGTTTTTAGATATTTAAGGCTTAGAAACTCAAATTTCAGTGAGATTAAAAAAAAAACTGTACCAAATTTATTTCTGTGGGACAGAAATTCAGAGAATTGAGAAAATGTACAGTTTATTGAAATGATATTGTAAACCTTTAAGGGATTTAATAATTGAGTTTCTAAAAGCCTTAACCAACTCAATACGCAAGTAGTTCATGCATCATGAATCATTAAAGTGAAATAAAATGATATTGTCTGGGGACAGATTATAGAAACCGAGGATACATTAGAGGAGGCTTAATTACGAGCCTTGGGATGAGAGGGTGTGAAAGGGTGCTTCAGGGGACCTGGGGTAGCTCCCTAGTGTCGGGTACTTTCACAATAAAAACTTTCTCAATCTAACTAGTCTCTAAGTGTTTCCATGCCAGTTGATCTGTTCATATTATTATTATTATCCGTACTTATAGAACAGTGTAAACTCCTGGTTGGCCCAGTGCAAATTAAAATTTAAGGGCCCACATATATAGGTAAGTTAGGATGAAGATATTGCATAACATTCATGCATTCATAATTGATTGTGTATGTGATTGTGATTGATATTATTATGTATTGGTTTGTAAAAACCCTTTGTTGCTTATGTCTTAATCGAGAATATTATATTCTGTTTCTCACTCCTTTCTCCGTGTTTTTGTTTCACATGTTTTAAATTGATGGTTCAGAGGGAAGGATCGAAGAATATCGGCAGTAAATATAGCACGTTCTAGAAAGGGAGCTTGGTATGAATACCGTGGTCCAATAAATAAATAATGTTAATAAGTAACTGCTTCTGGTCCATGGAGTTTCCTCTCTTTCTTATAATGTTTAATGATTATTTTCTTCGGATGAATGTACAAATACTTTATAAAGTTTTAATAATATTGAGGTATTTCAGAAATAATGTATATAATTTATTCCAGTTTCTTTTTAACAACCATATCTTTAGTAAAAAAAATTATGAATTTTTATATATTTTATTAAGGTGTAACAGAGGGTGTTACATGGAGAGTCAAGCAGGACTCGGTGGACCAAGCAGGGTTCACGGGGTGTCAAGTAGAACCCCCAGCTGAAGGTCGATCCTTTAGTATCCGGATACTAGGTGTTGAATTATGTGAGAGTCAGTTGTGATACTTGATGAAATTGTTGACATTGTGTGATGATATGAATGTGTTCTATCATATTTGTTGGTTGTGAATTGTACTTTGAGGATACTAAAACTTGAACGAAGCTAAGAATCTGTAAGTATGGATTGGTGGATAAGGAAAAGTGTAATAAATTGCATAAGGTAGAGTTAGTGAATTAGTATTAGCGATAACACTTTAGTAATTACGTACCTCGTTATTTAATTACCGTTCTAAATTAATTATAATTTACCAAACACTCACCCTTGCTGTGGTTTCCTTTAATTTAGTAACCAGTGACAGGGAGAACGTTGAGGCCCCGAAGGTGCGCCAAGCGGAGAACTGATGCCAAGGATTGAAGGAAACTATAAATTACTTGATGTGTGTGATGTGTAACGTGTTTTGCGTATGTAATGTTAACATGCTTCTTATGTGTGTTGGATTAATCTAGAACATGGTCAATGTAGTGACGAATTATTGTGATAAGTAATGAGTTAGAATCTGTATATTGGTTGATGGGAATGTGAACTCATATTGATGAGGTAGTGAGGTGTGGATGGCTATGTTAAGTTCATGAATTGAATATATATGTATTGACATGGAGCCAATGTTATATGTAGATGATAAATTGCTATGGGCAGGTCCTGTTTATTCATATGAAGGTTGAATGAAGCAAGATGTGTGTGAATTGTTCATTTCCTTGATGATTAGGACGTGAATTGTAACATCCCTGATGTTTTAATAAAAATTATGAAATGGGAAATGTTAGTAAATATTTTAGAAGTTTTATTTAATAGTTGTTCTGTACGAGCCAAAGGTTGGAAAAGCCGGTGTCGAGGGCGGTATGTGAAACGCGCGCAGGCGGAGTTAAGGAGCGGACGTGTGGGAGAAGAGCGGACAGGGCTGAAGTTGCATATGTAAGTATGCAAAGTAGTTTTGATGAATGACAAAGTATTCATGATGATGATGGAATGGCAAAGGTTCAGAAACAAGAAGGTTCAAGCACAAAGACAATGGCCAAGAATAAAAAGATGAAGATGCCTCACAAAGAGTTAAAGAAACATGAGCTATGGAAGACAAGGTTGATGACATGAACTAAATCATGAAGAACAAGCTCATAAGTTGAAGAAGAATCAAGGAAACAAGCATGAGGATCAAAGGAATAAGCCATGGGTCAATACATATCAAGAACATATCAAAAACCTTAAAGAATTGTATCAGGTACATGTACTAATCGATTACCACAATGGAATAATCGATTACCATAACTCTGTTTATGGTACAATCGATTACAATAAGAAGGACAATCGATTACATAGGATCTGGAATGAACATAATCGATTACAGATAAAAAGCTAATCGATTACCAGTTAAAAGTTTGGAGATTGAGCATCAGGTATTCACTATAATCGATTACCAAGTCAAGCATAATCGATTATGTAAGTTCTGTTTTGTCTCTAATCGATTACAGTAGAAATGCTAATCGATTACCTGCTGCATAATACTGAAGATTTCAAAAGCTAATCGACTACAGCTCGAAGGCTAATCGATTACCATAGTGTCAGAACGTGGGAAAATGCTTTTAAGTGGAACTCCAGCTCATTTCTTCACTCCCACTTTGTGCCCATGCTAAGGTATCCGTTGGAGAAAATGTGCAACGGCTGGAAACCCTAAAAATGGCTATAAATGAAGCATGGATTCAAGCAAGAGAAGAGAACACTAGAGGTGAGACCAAGGCACAACACAAGGCAACAAACATTTCTCTTCTTAAGGTCTTCTAACTAAATTTCTCTTGTATATTCTGCAACTCTTGATTCTAAACTTGCATATTGCTTAAGAGTTGTTAGATTGTGAGTTTCAATTTGCATATCCTCTCTTGCTGAGAGTTAGAATTTGTGAGAGCTTTCATTTGTGTATCTACTCTATTGAGAGAGTGTATTGATTGTAAACAAAACACCAAAACACCAAGGTTTTTCACTCTAGGTTGAGTGGTCACAAAGGTTGGGGTTCAACCTTTGGGTTATTGAGAGATTGTGAGATTGGGTGGGTTGCCCTTTGCTTGTGAGGATTGAGTTCTTGAGTGTGGGACACTAGGAAGCTGCAATTGCTCAAAGCTTGTATCTCAAATCTTCAATAGTGGAATCCTTCAAGTGGGTTGCTTGAAGGCGAGACGTACACCGGGTTGGTGGAACTCGTTAAATTGGTTTGCATTTCTCTCTACCTTGAACTCTTTATACAACTGCACATATAAACTGTTTGTTGAAATGCTTGAGCTGAATGTGTGAATCAAAGTTGTTGTTCAAGTAGAAAACTAACTCTGTATGCCAAGTGTTTGATAATTTGCTTGAATCAATATTTGGTAAAGTTCTTAAAAACTGAAATTTGTTTTAACTTGCCAAGTATCTAGATCATTGTTTCCTATCAACTCTTATGTGATACTTACTTAATTGCCTTCACCTATTTCATGCACACAAGCTGTTTGATATATTGAATGAGTTGAACCCTTATAGGAAACATCACATTATTTGTGAAATAAATCTATGCACTCCAACTGATTGATAAATTGTTTAAACCAATAACTTGCCTTGTTTATCACACTTAAAGCTAAATATTGTCATTGCACATCAAGTGTGTCATTGTGTGATATGTACATAGAAGTTGTTGTCTCTTCATCATTGCATCATTTGTATATTACTAACCATTTCTAAGGGGATTCCGCGCGAAAATTTGAAACACTCAATTCACCCCCCCTCTTGAGCGTTGAGGCCTTGGCTAACAAGGGCTAGGCGGTCTAGTCCTACCGTTGTGGGGAGAGCGCCTCACACGGGGACACAGTCCGGATTAACCTCATAATGAGGGAGACAACGGATATAAGTAGTTAAGAGGGGAGCACGGATAAAGTATCCGATCTCTCAGGTTGTTACTCGGATTTCCGAGGTATAAACATTAAGTTAGGACGGCGGGGTCGATATTTATATCGGACCTATACTCTGGCAAATTATTAGAGGATTATAACTACGTGGGCGTTGAAGGGATAAACACATGTAATTGATTGATGACTAAGCGATAGTTTAAAATAATTAGAATACAAATAAAATTAAGGAAAAGACGATCTTGCCCATGAGCCATATATATATGAAGATTCCCTTCCTTCTTCTTCATTTTACACAAGTTACCATTACTCTCAGTTTGTTCCTTCTCTGCCGTTTGCCTCTTCTCTCTTAACACTGAGCTGCATGTACTGAAGTGAGACTCCATTTGTGTTTGAACTACATATTAACCTCACTTCTGTGATCAAGACTTCCAGGTGAGTCTAATGATCCCACCCGATTGTGATTCCCTTATTTCTTTCATTCCTTAGCTGTTAAGGGCCATGCATGGCTATGTTCGTGGCTGTTCTCCACTCCTCTGGTGAGTGTGAGTCCGAAGGTTGTCCATGAACTAAGGACGTTGAAGTGATGAAGTTGTACTTCATGATCCGTAGGTAGTAGACTAAGCAACGAAAGACTGAGAGAAGGAATTGAGATTGCAGAGCCGGCGCTCAGAGAAAGAAATAGGCACAGAGAGCAGATCATCAAAGCGCGGAACCAGAGTAAGGGGGGTGTTCGGGTTATAATTAATTAGAATAGGACTTACTTCTTATTCCGATCCTTGAAGTAACTTAAACAGACTAAAGGAAAAAGTTGTTAAACGTAATTGTGTGTTTATACTTGTGCATGTGTGATGGTGTACATTGATGAGTTGAGAATTGTGTTTGTGGTTGAGTTGTCATGCATGATCTTGAAATATTTAGTATTGATGTAATCAGTATTATGAGACTCTGGGTTAGCAAGCAGGCTGCCCGAGAGATGAGAAATTGATATCTAATGTGAAATGATCAGTGTTATGTGACTCCGGGTTAGCAAGCAGGCTACCCGAGGGATGAGAAGATTGATATTATTATGAAAGGTAAATTGTTGAATGATTATGTGGTATGGGATGGCCGACGGTATATGATAGCCCCTCATTTCCGGCTCCCGTGGTTTTCGTGCCTAGTTGAGCTACCCAGTGGTCAAGTAGGACCCAGTGGTCGAGGTGGAGAGTCAAGCAGGACTCGGTGAACCAAGCAGGGTTCACGGGGTGTCAAGTAGGACCCCCAGCTGAAGGCCAATCCTTTAGTATCTGGATACTAGGAGTCAGATTGCATGAGAGTCAGTTGTGATTATGATGTATGTAATGTGATACATGTAATGAATGTGATGCATGTGATGAATGCGATGAATGTGAAGAAATAGATATATTCTATGTTTCGGTGTGTTTATTTAGAAGTAATGATTGAGGTGTATGTATAGATATGCATGCGTATTTGTTAAGATCCGTTCTAGATTAATTATTATGCCAAACACTCACCCTTGCACATTTTTTTTAGTAACCAGAGACAGGGAAGGGGAAGAAGCCGTGGAGCTAGGCCAAGGGGGAGAACAGTGCCAGGGTCCGGATGAAGTTGATTGACTCTTTATAGAGTCTTATTTGTATATAGAAACTAAATAGTGTAATTATCCGTTGTGCTTAGTTGAGACCGGATTGAATGAAAATTATATTTCAGAAATATATTACTATTATGAACATATGTTTTATGGTAAATTCCTGGGTTCACTGGACCGTTGTGAGAGTGGAGTTTGAGAGTCCGGTTGTATAATCCGATGTGTGAAAGGTGTTCATTCTTGAACAACACCTTGTCTAAGTGAGAGTCCGGAATCTCGCTTAGACAAGTAGGGACCCCGCTCAAGCGAGACGTCCTGATTCGCCTTTCTCTCATCCGTTGTGCTCGAATTAAATTGTTTTCTCTAAATATCGATAAATTTTCAGGGAAAAGAAAAAATTTTATTGAAAAATGTAAACGTTTGAATAAAGATAAATGTAAAAATAACCTAGGACGTTACATGAATTGTATGTGTACTCTATATGAATTGTTAGTGTTTAGAAGATAAGCTCGATTAGTATGCATTTAATGAATTGGAGTTAAAATTGAGATGCATATTTAATTGAAATCAGTCCTAATTTCATGCTTGAAGGTGTGTAGATGGGTAAATTAGGCCAAATAGTGCATATGAATGTTTAGACATGCTAGATTGTGTAAAAATTTCAAGTTTCCATGTATCTACTGCATAATTCACTCAAGCGAGGGGTATCCTCGCTCAAGCGAAATCTCTTAGCACTCGTAGTGTGACCTCTGGTTTAATCTCGCTCAAGCGAGAATGATACTCGCTCAAGCGAGACATGCATGTATCTAAGGGGGTGGTTACTAGATGAATCTCTCTCAAGCGGGCTTATCCTCGGTTGAGCGAGGGCCAGGCAAATTGATTCGGTGACTATTTCGCTCAAGCGAGAACGGTTCGCTCAAGCGAGTGAACGATTGTTTAGATTCTGGAATGTTTTCGCTAAAGCGAGTTGGTTTGTTTAGACCTCTCGCTTAAGCGAGTAGCGAGGGTGTTGCCACTGGAGCGATTTCGCTTAAGCGAGACAATTTCGCTCAAGCGAAATAGGGACCTGATGCTCATGGACTCCCTCGCTCAAGCGCGTTCGGTGGCTCGCCAAGGATTGGAGTAGGGAACTCGCTCGAGCGAGTAGGGACTCACTTAAGCGACCTTCGCTGGTCTCGCTTAAGCGAGTCGGGACTTCGCTCAAGCGAGTAGCCCCTGACCCCATTTACTTCTTTTGATTTATTTAACCATTTTTCTTATTTTATTTTATTTTATTTTATTTATTCTTTTTATTTCTATCTATTATTCATTGTCTTGGGTCCTTTGAGCTATGAACCTATGATTATCTTCATTCGATGGGTATACATTTTCCTTTAATGAAAAATATCTTCCTTCACTTCTAATGTTTTCACAAATCATGAAAAGTTTTTCTTTGTATTTCAATTATTTGGCATAACATTGTGTGTTTAATTAACTTTAATTGCATGATTAGTGTCTAATAACTAGGTGAGACGTTATAGTAACAATGTTGTGTGTTTTTGCTTTTGAGATTTTGTATCGAGGTAGCCTTTTTACGCGTCGATATAACTACTCTTTCACGATTGAGCACTGCTGATGACATGTGTCACCTGTTGACTGGTCCTATCATTTTAATTCTCGTGCAGTCGTTATTCGATATGCCAGGTACGATCATAGCTTCATTCATTCAATGAACCTTGGAGACAACCATTAGCATTGAGGTCAATTACCACATCACCTTTATCATACGACATTACATGACACGAGAGTGCATGATCAACACGTTGCCATCATTGCACATAATCGTACCTGCCCTTTTGCCCTTAAGGTGATTATAAAGATGAGGTCACTTGCCTTCATTTTCCTTCTTCTCTTTCTATTGTCATACTACTCTGATATCATCCTAGCTGATGTCAACTATCTATTTGCTTAGCGCATACAAGATAAACCGTTCATGTCATTTCTAAAGGTATATCCTTCTATCCTGTCCCTCTTTTAAAGCATTTTTTAGTCATACGAGATATGGGGATGGCTACGTGAGTGATGAGTCAGTGGAAATACTATTAGAGCCACCGTCGTGACCGTCTATGACATCCTAACACAAGCCATGAGTTTTACAATTGGAATTACGCCAATTCTTAAAAATAATGATCCAAACAGCTTTTCTAGCCACTATGCCATGGCCACCCCGTTTAGTAGAAAAGATGTCTGATGAGGCATTAGACTAGTATCTCTTTAAACTATTCCACTCTTATGACTCATCAGGCGAGCGTAAACCCATCTCATCGACAACCCTTTCCTCAAATACTAATACTGGCTCTAGTGATAAATGTTATTATTATGACGACTAAGGGTTTTACAACTACATCCCCTTCTATCAACACACGATAATTCTGATAGTGTTTGAAGAACACTCCGGAACTGGGTCTCACAATATTGTCGTGATGGACCATGTAAATACAAGTGTAGTCACACATTATATATACTAGATAACAGAGAAGGCAAATAACCAATATTTTTAGGTTCATGCCAAACCCCTGGATCTACCTTTGAAGTACATTGTTAAAGGTAATGCTATAGAAATTCCTAACTTAGACATCCACGTCCGAGAAGAGAATGAGGATGATTTCATTATTGTCTTACCCTTAATAATAGATCGAATCTGCCATGTCTTGGGATCTAGAGTCCTATACATGTACAAAATGGTGTTTGCTAAGGTTGGAGTGAAGTTTCCTCTCAACGAGTTTAAGATAGGGGTTATCCAATGTCTAGATGTTACCCCTAGCCAGTTGCATCTCAATGCCTGAGGTTTAATGATGTCACTTGAAGTATTAGAGGAATACTTTAACTTCACATTAACAGTGGCTATGTGTTTTTCAACTATGCTAGAGTCCTTTGAAGGGGAGAACATCAAAGGTGGACTCAAATATGTTAACCTACATTGCCTTAACAACAGTAAATTTTGAATCTTATGATGACTCTGCCAAAAAAGATGGCGTGAGTTTTGAACATACCTTGTTAAGGTGATTATAAAGGAAGGAAGACCAATGTTCTAGGGGAATTTTAATTTTTTAAGGAAATTCTACATCGGTTAGAGCAATGAGCATTTCCCGTTGAATGGGAATGCTTATTCCACAGATAAGGCGAACCTCTTGGAAAAATCCATCAGAGTGATTGATGGCCTAGGCAAAGTGTCTATATTCAACAAAATTTGGTGTAGGACATTGCTAGGTAATGTTAGTCTTTACAACACGTACCTTGGTTTGAATCCTTCACCTACTTGCCTTTTTGTATGTTTGCTTTTATTATTGACATGTGTTCTTTTATTTTAGTTAAGATGGAGAAAAGTGATATCTTTAAGATGATATTGGAGGAAGATGAAGCTGTAAATCTTGCCATAGAGAGAGAGAGAGAACAAAATTATTCCCAAATGCACTATTGCAAGTGTGGTTAGCATTCCTAGCAAGAATGTTGACTATTTGAATTTGAAGGTTGATGTTAAGGTCCAGAAGAAGAAAAATGCTGACACAGGAAAGAGCCTGAGGTGCAAGAGCCTAAGAAGCCTAAATCCTAACCAAGGAAGGTTGATGAGGGTGGTACGGTTGCCCTTATTGTTCAGCCCTCGACTCATGCAATAGAGCTGGCCCTTTAGGAGAAAGAAGTGACTATTGGCTTGGGTGGAATATGAGGACAATATTTTTCTCCAATCTAGCATATCCCACTTCTTCAAGAACAAGGTTGTCAGGTCTCCCACCTTTAACATTCCTTTTAGATTGAAGAAGAACCTATCAGTGGAAGAGGTCTAGGATTACTCATTGGGCACTCTCTGAAACATCATGGAAAGTGATAGCATCATTTAATCCTTATCCCACTCTTACCTTACTTCTCTTGAAGTATGTTAATGCCATTTGGTATTGGTGGACGACCGAGCTGACAAAGGGATTGCTTACAAGGCCCTTAAGGCGGAGGAAAAAGTTGAAGAAAAGCTTACCTCGGCTAAGACAAAGGTTAGCGAGGTCGAGCTCCAAAGGATGAAAATTGTAAATACCTTTAAAGACCAGTAAGAAAAATTTAACAAACTTAAGCTAGAGAAAGTTGAGGTAGAGTAGAAAGCCAAGGTTGAGCTGGTGTCTATCCAAAAAGAACTGGCAGACAAAAAGCTTTCTTGGACTCGTAAAAGAGAGATTTATAAGTATACGACCAATATGGCATTCATCAATTGTATATGCCAAATACAACATCAGAATCTTGATAAGGCTCTTTTGAACACTAGCAACAATAGGGTGTAATTTGAGTTCCATGGCAGACATCTTTATGAAGTGGACTGGGGTAACTTCTATAAGCCTAATGACAAATCTTATCCTATCTTGCCACTTTCTAGTGATCAATCCATGAAGCTCATGGAAGTATCAGCTAAAGATAGCTTCAACGAAGAAGAAGATGATGGGGAAACTCATCTAAATATTGGTACTGACCAAAAGTCAGGAAAGGACAATGATAGCATCAATAACCGATGTCCCTCCTCCACCCTATATTTTCTTGTGTTTCCTTTTGGGATAGACTCCAAAAGGTTTAATACTTTTGTTTTTTTTATTTTTCATTTCTTGGAATTTGTGAGATCGTTGTGCCTATCTCTTTTTATAAGAATTTTGTTTGTAATACAGGCAATAGACCCACGATTCTATAAATGATAAGTTTTATAATTTGGAGTATTTGTCTAAGTTATATTGTAATGGTATATCAGCTTAATATTTTACATATCGGTTATGTCCTTATGAAATAATAAGACTTATGCGTAATTGCTTAAAATTCCAAGTAAATGACTTTGCCTACATTGTTTGTTGGATACCGACGATATGGATCTTGAGGATACCTAGTGTAAACCTGTGCCACTCATTGGGGGTCTACTAGTTACGCTCACATTAAGTAACTAGCTTTACCTCCCATTGGGGCTAAGTTACTAATCAAACTTATATCAAATGATTAGGGTTATCGCTTGTTAGGGTTCCACTAACTGTTCTTATACCAGTAACTAGCTTTGCCACATTAGGGATAAGTTTTGCCACTCATTGGGGTTTGGTCAGTCATACTTGTATTGGGCAATTGGCCTTACTGCTCATTGGGGCTAAGTTGTGCCATTCGTTGGGATCCGATCAATCACACTTATATCGAGCAACTGACCTTGTTGCTCATTTGAGCTAAGTTATGCCACTTGTTGGGATGTCTAGTTAGTCACGCTTATATCGAGCAATTGACTTCACCATTCGTTAGGGCTAAGTTACTTATGGAGTTGGTCACACATGGTAAAATTTTTACTCACCTCATTTTGCAAGAAATGTTCACAAAAGACAAGTTATATGGGAAAGTTGTTTTATTGATCTGAATTATATTGCGCTATACTAGAGCATACCATATTAAAACCTTCTTAGATAAAACCCAACGAGAAAAATTCGAAGTTAGGAAAATGAGTACATACTAAATGATCCAGCTAGCTATAATAAACCTTAAATTGTGAACATTCTGTTTGTTCTTGATATCACTACCTTGTAAAGTTTCCAACCAGTATGTTCCTCCTAGGTTGACATCAGTTACCTTATAAGAGCCTTCCCAATTAGGGGTGAGCTTCCCTTAATGAGAAAATTTGTTCCCTACACTAGCGTGTCTCAAGACCAAGTCTCCAACATTGAAGTGTCAGAGTTACACCTTTTTATTGTATCAAAGTGCTGCTTTAGCCTTGATGGCCTGGTCCCTGATAAAAGCTTCTTCACGTAGTTTGACTAATTTGTCTAACTCTTTTCTCAAATAATCATCATTAGTAGCCTTAGAGAACTATTAAACCTAACATGAAACTTTATTTATTCTATAGGTATGATAGCTTCAACGCTATACATTAGCTGGAATTGAGATTCACTAGTGGATGAATAAGGTGTGGTACGGTATGCCTAAAGTGCATAACATAATTGATTGGTCCATTCACCTTTTACATCCCAAACCTTTTCTTGAGAGTCTTAAGAATCTTTCTATTAGCCATCTCGGCATGGCCATTGGTTTAGGAGTGTTCAATAGATGAAAACACTTATTTAATTTGCAACCGTTCAATTAAATCTATGAACTTACAATCTATAAACTGGGTGTTGTTGTTAGTCACAATTCTTCTAGGGACCCCAAACCTTAAGATGATGTTCTCATAGATGAACCTTTTGGTTTTAGCTGATGTGATATGAACCATGACTTCAACCTTAACCCATCTACTAAAATAGTCCACGCCTACAATCACATATTTGATACCACCTTTGGTTGTGGGAAAGGTTCCTAGGATATCCAACCCCCACTAATGGAAGGTCCAGGACACTGTTGATGTTGACAACTCATTTGCTAGGACATGGTGCAAATTAAAAAACCTTTGATAGGAGTTGTATTTTCTTACGTACTTCGTTGTGTTTTTCATCATCGTTGGCCACTAATGCCCCACCTTGAGGATTTTTCTCATGAGACTTCTGCTTTTGATGTGATGTCCATATGTACCCTTGTATGCTTCGGACATGGTTGTTTTAGTCTCAATCTCGTTGAGACACTTTAAATATGAGATTAACAGACCTCTTTAGAATAGCATTTTGTCCATCATGGTGTAGTTAGGTAAGTCTTTCTTTAGCTTCTTCTTTTCTAAAGGGTCAATGGGTAGTTAGTCATTTTCCATATATTAAATGATTAGTGCAAGCCAAGAATCATCATCAAGGGTGTGAGAATGAAGTATATTGATCTAGAGCGGGGCCATTATCCTAGGTTAGACTAACGTGCTTTGTATCACTCTCATTGTTGATCTTGTCTTCTTAGTACTTGCGACCCTAGAGAGAATATCGGCCCTAGTGTTCTCTTTCCTTAGGACGTGCTTGAACTTAATCATGTAAAATTCATCTTTAACATATTTTCCTTGGCTAAGTATTGCTGTAACATTGGCTCTTTGGCTTGGTACTATCTCAAAATTTAGGAAGCGACAAGTTGAGAGTCACTACACAATGTCACCTCATTGGCTCCAACATCCATTACTACTCGCATACAAGTTAAGTAGGATTCATACTCTACTTGATTATTGGATATATTAAAATCAAATCACAAAGAGATTTCGATATAAACCTTGTCATCACTCTCGATCATTATACCAGTGCCACAACCCTTACTATTAGAAGATTCATTAACAAACATCGTCCAATGTGAGCATTTACTCTCTGGGATGCCTTTAGTCATTTTTTCCAACACCTAGGCCTTGATAATGACTCTAGGCTTATAAGAGACATCAAACTTAGAAAGCTCTATAACTTATTTAATTATTCTTCCAGTTAGATCGAGTTTGTACAAGACTGTCCTCAAATAGGGGTCAATTCGGATAACAATGAGATGAATATGCAAATATTGTCTTTTGTCTTTTGGATGCCCATCCCTAAATATTTTTTATTGTGAAGTACACTAGTCTTTGGCCCTTTAAGGACTCTTTTACTATAATGACTCCAAGAGCCTCATCAAAAATGGACAAGTAACAACTTTTCTCTAGGGTTAAGTCTCACCAATATGGGTGGCTGATCCAAAACATTCTTTAAACTTTGAAAAGCTTTCTCTTTTTCACTGCACTCATATTTCTTGTTTTTCTTTAGGATCTTATATAATGGCAATGGCCGGTGTGCTATCTTGGGCATGAACCAAGATAAAGCAGCTATCTTGCTATTGAGGGGTTGCTTATCTTTCAAATTTATTAGGATTAGCCTTAAGACCTCTCTAGATAAGATGAATCTTTGAAATCTATTGGCTAATACTATGAAAGTAGACTTAAGTGGATTAAGCCACATATGATCCATCTTTAGCCTCTCAAAAATCTTTTTGAGGTCTACAATGTGATCTCCCCCAGATAGGGTCTTAGTAATGATATTGTCCATATAAACTTCACCTAGCTTAATGTGTATTCCTTCAAAAACCTTGTTAATTATTCGATGGTATGTAGCTTCAAGGTTCCTTAAGCCAAAAGGCATGACCATGTAACAGAAAACACCTTTGTCCTTAATGAAAGCAGTTTTTTCCTTATCCCCACATTGGGATTCGGTTATAACCGGAGCAAGCATCCATGAATAAGAGGAGCTAAAATCCCGAAGGGTCATCAACCATCTGATTAATGCTTAGAAGTGGGTAACGAGTCTTTTGAACAACATTGGTTCATATTTGCATAATCTATGCACATCCTTCATTTCCCATTGGCTTTCTTAACTATCACAATATTCAAGACCCATGATGAATTTCAAACTTCTCAGATGAATCCTTCCTTTAAGAGTTCTTCCATATGCTTGTAAGTTGTCTTTTGCTTCTTAGGGCCTAAACGCCTCTTCTTCTGAGCCACCAATCTAGTCTCAAGGTGCACTGCTAACTTATAACTACAAAAATTAGGGTCGGTACCAAACGTATCATAGGTAGTATATGTAAACAACTCCTTATACTTTTGGAGAAATATTGGCAAGCTTTTCCCTATATCAGCAGATAGCTTGTCAATGATGTTTGTCACCCTCTTAATGACATCTCCAAGCAAAATGGTCTTTGATCCCCCCTCCAATGTGGGCTTGGAAGGGTTAAAAGGCTCAATCGTTAAGTCTTCCCTAGGCTCCAAATCTATCATGCTGATAGAGCCAAATGATGTTCTTCTGTCATTCAACTTCCTTTTCCTTATGGTGACTTCATCCTTCATGATTTGTAGGCTAAGGTTTTAACAATAATGGGACATCTGTTGATCACCCTATATTGAAGGGACTTGGTTATTCTTATCGATCAACTTGATAAGCAAATGTGGCATGGAAATGATGGCCTTTATTGTGTTCATAGTGGGTCTTCCTAGGATCCCATTGAAAGGAGACTTAACATCGATCACTAGGATTCTTGTATTCACTGTTCTTGTCCTAGGGTTACCTTCAAAAGTAAGTCATGTATCAAGATAGCTCTTAGTGGGTTGTTTAGCTCCATTTCCCGATGGATAACAACTGTGGAGTTTAGGGTTGTTTTGGAATTGTAATCCCTATGAGACATTGAGTGAAAAGAATGTTGAACTTATACATCGGGGAATCACCTAAGGCTTGCAAATTATGATACCTAGGCAAGTGACATTCCTGCTTTTCTTGAGGTTTGCGCCATTGACATCGATCTTTCAATGAAACTCAAGTCATAGCCTAGAGAATTAGGTCTGATTTACGTCATGTCCCGCATATCAGCATCCAAAATGCCTGAAGTTGACTTGCATTCATGAAATAGTTTATGAGAGTGTGAAAATGAGAATAACTTTAATGAGTCCTACCAGACGTGTCAATGTTCTACCCGATATGGAGGGACAAACTTCTAGTATGAGTACAAAATATCTTGGTTCTTATTTCCTATACCGGTCCAATGAGGATCTGATATTATATCCTTAAGTCTAGTGAAGATCTCAAGGTCTTGATGTGATCTTGTCCAACAACCATTCATATCTCATGTTGTAGGAAGAAATAGAGTGTCACCTACAAAGACACTCTAACACTCAAGTCATTACTAAATAATTAATATCAAAGCTTATGCGATGAGCTAGTGAACGTACCTTATGCATGCATAGTAAATGAGTGACATTTCTAGTGTCAATATTTTTTGTAAAGTGCAGGGAAAATTGACACAAATGCAGATATTCCAGGCACCTTTACAAGTATTTGATTGGTACACCTGTAACACATTCCCTAGTCTATGCTTAATATTAGATCATACTAATTCTGACATTTGAGCTATATACTGGAACTAGCGTGCATGGATGATGTAGATACCGTATTGCCTTGTTGCTTCAATGTTGAGTCATACAAGATATGTTTCTATAGTACTAGTATGTTCCTTGAGTATCTAGACATTACGTTCAAATTTTTTAAAAAATTAAATTTGTGATATTTATTTAAGATTCATCGAGTTATATAATCTTATAAACTTATTTGAGAATTGTTGAATTATATCATATCACTAATGATTAAAATGATAGGTAAATTGGCATAAATCATGTATAATTGTAGGTTTTATTATTTAACACGATTCAATCCATCAATCTTTAAAGGAAAAAGTTAATTTATGATATAATTAAATGCGACAAAGAAAGAACTAAATTTATAACTAAAATAAAAGAGTAAACCTATAAAGGAGTCATTGAAATTGTGAAATCCTTTTTTTCTCCTCTTCTAATATTTTTTTCTTCGCTTTACTCTCTTTTCTATGTGCGTGAAATTTAAAATTCAAACTAGTGTTGATCATGACTTACATTAAGCTAACTAATTGTCGATACTTAAAATCAAACTTTAAAATTCAATTTAGAATCTACAAAAGCGAATACTTATCAACCAAATCATAACCTTTTTTGAGACCTACATAAATAGTCATGTGAAACAAAACCCAATACACTTTGATTAATTTTCAACACAAGTTTCTAGAAAGGGTCTAAATACTTCTTCCTTTACCAAACTTTCTTTCTACTTCACCCTTCTATGATAACAACCAATGTTTCTTCTTTAATGCCCCGTATATTTTAAAGTGCAATTTTGAGTCTTACCCTCGAAATTTATGCATATAAAAATTTAAGCTTTGGTATTGAATATCACTTTTTCATTTGCATTTTCATATGGAGTCATTGTGTGTCTAAATTTCAACAAAATGATAAAAGTGCATCTGTTAGTGAGGTGATGGGTGGAGGAGATGGTGGTGGGGCGGGTGAGGATGGTGGTGGTGATAAAAGGGTGGTGGAAACCTTCTAGAGAGAAAAAACGTTCTTTGCATATTAATTCTTCATATATATATATATATATATATATATATATATATATATATTAAATATTGTACATTAGTCACTGAATTAATGTAATATTGTCTCATCCTATGACGATATTCCACGGGTAGAATTCATGTTTTTATTTAAACGGTACACTAACGTTTTTTTTTTGTGAGGACTAATGTGCAAGACAACTAAAAAAATCTAGGACTAAAATGTTACTTCTAATAATCTGAAGACTAAAATGGAGCGTTTTCACAAATCCAGGTATCCATCTGTAGGTTTAATCAAAAGAAAAAAAAAAGTAATGGGTGAAAATAACAAGTGATTTAATTTAAGAAAAAATTTGATACAGACATCTTATATGAGATAATAAATTGCCCTGAATGTCTCAGGATTAAGGATTAAGGAAGATGACTCACAAATATACTGTTAATAAAAGAAAACAAGAAAGAATCCATCAAGCTTTCATTGGGAACCAAGGCAAGAGGAGTTCCCTGTTTCAACCTTTGCTTATTTCTCACTACCAACATTCTTTGAACTGTTTATTCATCATTGGTAGTTCAGACTTGAAAAAGTCACCTACTGCTGACAGACACTCACCATCGTAAGTCGATTTTTCTAATTTTATTTACCCTTCTTGCATGCTAAGAATTTAAGATACTTTATTTTCAACTCATTTCTCAGCAATCATTCTAAAGAAGCAAATTCAGTTGGAATAACTCTATCCTATTTTAAATGGATACTAATAAAACTAAAATAAAACTGTATGATGATTATAAGACAAAATTCTTATTACTAAATTTTTTAAAAAACTGTTATTTTATAAAGTGAAGCTCAAAATTACTTAAGATATAATTGTTCTTTGCCAATTTATCTATGCACTCACTTGGTAAAAAGTTCAATAGAAGATGACGAGGCAGGTGGCAATTGCCGTTCTACAAGTCTTGTACTGGATTGGATTGTAAATCCACTTATGGGTTAGATTAGGGTGCATATAGAATATAAAGTCTCAGTTTATGGGTTGGGTTAATGGAAAAAAAACTATTGATTTAATAAAAATTTAAATATATCAATTAAATAACGTATAGAATTAATGTTAATTATTAAAATTTTTTATTTTTATAATTTACTTTCACAATTATTACTAAATAGGTACAATAGCTTAATGATAGTTAGGCAAGATGAAATCCTACTTTCTTGCCTAAACCGATCCCACCTAATTTGATAACCTTATTTTTATATATATAATTGTACTTTGTTTCCTCTCCCAAAAAGGAAATATATTTAAAAAAGACATAAGGATTGCCAAACCTATTATTGAGATGAAAAAATTAACCGGAAATTTAATTACTTATATTAGTAATTCATGAATTTAAATTCAAAGTAAAAATTTAAAATAAAATATTCATATAAGAGGAATATAAAAACCATTATTTGTCGAAACCATTTTAATGTGAAAAAGATATGTTTAAACCTAAATAATTCATCTAGATTTTCTTCTATTGCAAGCTTCCTAATAAATTTAAACTTTGTCAATCGTAACCATGATTATGAATCGCACTGGACTGATCGGCCGGGCCGATTGATAAGATTGAAAACTGGAGGCCTCATAAGTCTTAACATGTCAAAAAAACTAGTTTCTTATTAAACTGGTCAAAACCAGAAAATCAGCCATAAGAAAACCGGTTTAAAATCAGGAAAACCAATCAAAAGTTTGTTTTCACTGTCCATATCACTTAATTTATTTTTTAAAAAAATTAATTTATTTTTTTTAAAAAATAACATTTTTTTTATTTTACTTTATTTGGATTAGTGTGTTTTAGATTTTTTAAACATGTTATGATAGAGTGAACTATGTGATATTTAAATTCTAATGCATTTGTTGGATATTTTTTATAAATATTATGTTAATCTATTTGATTCTTATGTAATATATAAAATAATAATAATTTATTATTACCAGTTTGACCATAATTTGATTACGGGTTTGATCAAACTGTTAAACCGATGAAGAGACTCGTGTAATAAAAACTATTCTAAAAATATTCATCATAGCGATGAGTTTCACTGAGACAAGGGTTTTTTCCACCTTCTCAACCAATTGGATGGAAATATAACGTCTTCAGCAATGATGATCGATGAATTCATCAAATTTCATTTAGTTTGGTATAGATTTTAAAAATGACTAATTCAGTTAGATGGTGGTCTGAAAAGATTGAGTCAAATTGTTGTGTTAATTTTTATTTCATGTTCTGACTTTTGTGAACCATCAAGTTGGTGGTGAATAAGAAAGATATAACTATAAGGCAGTTGCTTTTATTTTTTTTTATTATTCATCGTTAGTCTTTTTCATATATTGCGGGTTATACATGTTTCAATTTATTATCATACTATGAATGCGTATTTAAAGGTTAAATTATTTGGTTAGTCCCTGAATTATTAGGATTTTTTAAAAAAATTCTTGTATTTTTAGAATTTGTAATCAAGTTGTTGAAATATTTAATTGTTTATAATTTAGTTTCTAGTAGTTATTTTTGTTAGGGTTCCGTTAAGTACATTAACTTGATAATAAATTTTGAAATAGTTTAGTATATATATTGTATGTTTAATTTTTAAGAAAATCCTTAAAGTATTGCGAAAGTAATTGGATTGTTGTATTTGATGAAATTCTAATAGAAGTATAACCACAAGAAGGGTGCATTTTAGCATGGACATATTGTGTCGGACCCAACTACGAAACAACATTACATTTGAAAAAACAGATGCAATGACTATGAATTTCAATAGAAGTCTGACTCTGATACAATGATCAACGATTCAGATTTCTTGTTAGTTATTGAATATTGGTAAATATTCAGTTACAATCAATCAATTAATTAAGTGATTCAATGATTTGATTATCACTTTTAAAAGTACTAGAATTAACCTAAGGTGGTGTTTGGTATATAATATCTTTTTAAGTGAGATTTTTGGGAATGTGTTTTTTAGGTAACTTATTTTTTATATTTGGTATTAAAAAAATTTACTCAAGGATCTTTTTAGTTTTTCCCATTTCTATATTTGGTATTAAAAAAACATACCAGAGTATCTTTTTATTTTATGAGGATTTGGGAAGAAAATGAGGGTATTTTTATCCTAAAATTTTTTATTCTCGGAAATGTATTGGATACCCACCTGTTGAAATGGGAAAGTGAAACTTTTAATTCATTCATAATTAAGTTTTCTGGGAATCTCATATTTTTATAAATATTTTTTTTTATTTCATACTAAACATAAGTAAAGAAATGTTTTAAGTAATATTAAGAGAAAAGTTTAAAGATACCACGTACCAAACACCATAAGGAGAACAACTTTTTAGAATGTGATTAGATTCATAAAGGAATTTACAAAAGAAGTACTTCTATACAATGTGAAAAAGAAGAAACTAACATAAATTATGTAACTAACAAACTAACATAATTAGAGCTACCAGTCAAATAAAATGAAAAACAAAATAACAGAATGAAAACATAATTAGCTGAGAAAGATTTGGGAAGTAAAACTTTGGTCAAGAAATCCACTAGGAGCGGGTTGGTAGAAGTAACATGGAAGAAATCAATGAGACCTCGCTGGAGTTTCTCATGAGCAAAGTGGCAATCCTGTGTGCTTAGTTCTTTCATGGAAAGTGTGATTTGGTATCACAAAAAGCGTTGAAAGGAGTAGAAACAGTCACATGAAGATCATTACACATGAATTGGACCCCCTCTAGTTCTTGAGTGAGAGAAGCCTCAGCAGAGGAACATGAGACAATGGTTTGCTTTCTGGATTCCCATGAGATTAGAGCAAGGCCCGGGAAAATGAAAAATCCAGTGATGGATTTCCTATAATGCAGCTTACCAATGATCTGTGCGAGGAGCTGACACAAACTGACTTAGTTGCTGTGTCACGAAAGCAACATCTGGTGGGGTGGTAGTCAAGTATAATAGGCAGCCAACAAGTCTTCTATAAGAGGAAACATCATCAAGTAAAACACTAGATGTTTGGAGTAGCTTGACTGAGGAACAGTGGGAGTAGTCAATGGTTTACACCTAGAGAGACCACACTCATTAAATCAAGTCAAGGAAATACTTTCTTTGATTGAGAACAATGCCTTTGGTAAAGTGAGCAACCTCTAAGCCAAGGAAAACACCTAAATCTTTGATCTTGAAAGCTTGATGCAAATGACACCTCATATCATTAATCTCAGCAATGCCAGTGCTAGTTAACACTAATCGTCAACATAAACTAACAACGCAGTGAAGGACTTGGTTGGAAGTTTTCTTAACAAACAACGAATGATTAGGCAGTAGTACTTCGAGCATACCACAACTGGATTAGAAAATCAGACAATTTATGGTTCCATTGGCATCCAGCCTATTTCAAGCCATAGAGTGATTTATGGATTTTGCAAACTGTATTGGATGTAGGAGAGGTGATTCTTGGAGGTAATTGCATGTACATTTCTACTGTGAGATATCCATGCAAAAACGCATTGTTGATATCAAGTAGGTGTAATATCTAGCCACGAGCAGCTTCTTGTTAATTGTAAGGCTCAATATGAGATGAAATAGAAAGGCAAAATGAAGTATAAGTAGAAGAGTAATTAGAATATGACAAATAAGAATGAGGATAAAGGAATATGAATTAGATTGATCAATGTGTACAGAGGAATGGGTCCTACAAATAATTTTTCAAATGTTTTAGACTCTTTCTTGCCTGAGAAGTTCTGATGGGTTGTACAGGGACTTGGACTTCATTGGATTGCTCATCTGATCTATAGTAGTTGAAGAATGACTTGCGTCTATGGTTGTGTCAATAGACACTCTAGGCTGAAAATGTATTATCCTTGATAATGGTTCATCGAAAGAAAAGATGTCATGGTTTAAATCACGAGTTGCCTTTGAAGCAGAAATATTGTTGCTGTTAAATTTACAAAAAGGAAAATTGTTTCACAAAAGAAAACATTGCGTCACACAAGAAAGCTTCTAGATTTTAAATCATACAACAAATATTCTTAGGTTCTCTCCTTGTACCACAGAAAAATGCTTTGGAGGACCTTTTGTCAAACAATGGTGTTCAATAAAGAAAAAGTAAAACTAGAAATAAAAATAAGAATAAGTCCACATCTATGGCAAAAGCAATAACAAGCCTGTTGTTGTTACGCTCAGGGTTGACGACGATGACGACAACAATGACATGAGCATTGTTTTTCCTCCTCAGAGAAAGATAGACTGGTCATCGAGGCTAGCATCATACTATGACTGATGGATGACCTAGACGACCCTTGTTGTTGTGCTTGTTGAAGTTGAGCCAACTAACCTATATTTGATTGAACTGCTCCATATTTGTGCCCTCATTTGGTTGTGATCCTCCATCCGACTTTTCATCTCCTCCAACTTAGCCTGGAGCTGCTACCTCTGCATCTGTTTGTGATGATGAAGGATCCCTGACAGAGGAAGACTGTGTCATCAACATATACCATGGATGAACATTGTAGGACAATAATGGTGCCTCTCACCACACAACATCCATCCACAACTCCATCTATATAGCAAAGTCAAGTGACTCGTCTTCAGTTTCAAGCTCATCCAATTAAAAAAACATTATGAATGCATATAATTTCTAGAGTTAATAAAATTTGAAATGAATTTATTGTTGTTATGATAGTCTCCGGGATCGTTATCAATCCATGAACCCGTTCTCTATCTTCCGCCGATGAATCAGAAATAAAGAACTAATAGAGCATTGATATAGCTTCTCTTAAAAAGAAAAATAAGTAACCAACTTTTAAATGTTAAATTTAAACTATAAAATGTGTTGACAACTTTTAATATTAATTGTTTATTACTTACCATCATCAGCGACACAATATCTAGATGTGCTTGGCAAGTTTGAATATGAATTAATATATAATATTTTTAATATATTTAATATATTAAATTGCATAACATATGTATATTATATATATAGTATATAATGTATAATATTTATGTATTATACATATTAAATATAAAATATATGTTATATATATTTTAATTTATTTTAAATATTAATATATATAATAATTTTAATATATAAAGTATATAATTTATAACGTTAATTGATATAATATATATCTGTTAAATATACATTTAGGATTAAATATATAATTTCCTCTCACTCCTGCAATTATATATAATTCGAGCCAAAAGAAAAAGCTAGAAGTTGTTTCATAATTAATGTTTTTGGTGTTACATTTCTAAATTGTGACAGCCATTTTTTTTCCAAATACAATCTATTAATATCACAGACATTAATATCTCCTATTTATTAATAAAGACTATGTTAAAATTCGTGGTGCGAAAATTTGAATAAACCAGATTCATTCCATCATATGCAAATGTACAAATTGAATCTCTAATATGAGTTTAATTCCTACTGAAATAATAAAAAATTGAATGGAAGAAAAATGACAGTGTAAAGGATTTTACACTAATACGAGTGAAAGCCATTGCAGGCTTATTAAGGTCTAATTTGGCATTATGTGTGCTCATTGTTAACGAAAAACTAAGGTTCCCCAACAGAGAGGGAAAGCCATATGGAACTGCGCCGAAGAGAAGTCGTCCAAATTTCAAAGTGCATATCCACTAATCCGTCAAATATGCTGCCAAACACACGATTAATTATTCAAACCACCGTATTCCATTTGTACCAAACCAATGCATAAAAAATAAACCAACCAACCAACTGAAGAACGAGTCTGGTATAATAATATAATTCACGAAGATATAGATATTTATATTTGGGCTAAATAACTTATAAAAGATTGGCGAAGAGTGAAGACCATGTCCTTTAAAATGTCAACCAAATAAACAATGGACGTGGCAACCACTCTTAAATTTCAGGTCCAGAATATAGTTGTTACTATGTCACACACTCTCACACACCCTTAACGCTGAACTTGCCGTGTCTTGTAAATAAAGAGCTTAAAGGGGTGTTTCATGTTAGTTCGATCCATTCATGATTGCTTATTGTGAACAAATGGGTTGGCAGAGAAAAGCCAAAGAACTGTTCAACCCAAGAGAGGTTTTCTACCTTCTCACCATCACAATCCTCAGCCTCCTCCTCCCCTTATCTTTACTCCTCTTAGCCACAATCTCTGGAGCCCAATTCCATCTCCAAACCTTCACTTTGTTCCCTTCACCACAACCCTTTTCCTCTCTCTTCTTCTTTACCTTCCACATCAACCCATGTATTCTCTACTTCCTCGTATCCCTTGTAAGTGTAGCTACCTTAATCCAAGGCTTGATGGGAAAAATCACCCTTCTCAATTCATCATCATCATCAACTTCAACTTGCTCTCTCCTCCAACCTGGTGTATACATAGCGTGGATTCTCCTTTGCACGTTCCAAGTTTGTGTTGGTTTGGGCATAGAGGGAAGCATATTGGCTGGGGTTTATGATAATAGGCCAGGTTTTGGGCCTGAGAGGAGCCTTCTAAGCAAGGTGGTGTTTTTGTTGGGCCTGCATGAGACGACCCAAGTTTGGTGTAGAAGGGTGGTGAGGCCTGTGGTGGATGACACGGTGTTTGGGGGGAATAAGAGAGAGGAGAGGTGGATTGAGAGAGTGGGGTTGGCAGCAAGCTTAGGGACGTTGTGGTGGTGGAGGTTGAGGGAGGAGGTGGAGAGTTTGGTGGTTGTTGCTGAGGCTAAGAAAGAGGATATGGAAATTGGTGACTTTGTTGGGTGGTGGTTGTATTATCTTATTGTTACCATAGGGATGGTGAGGATTGTTAAAGGTCTTATGTGGATGTTCATGATTTCTCTTTGTAGAAGAAGAGTAATGCAAGTTTCCCACGTGGAAATGGAATCGAGTCAGAATGATGATAAGGTGTAATTAAATTTGACCAATTCTGTTTTTTCCTACTTTTTGACTTTTCAAATTGAGCTTCATTCACCTCTCATTTTATTACTCTCTGGTCAGTTATAAGTTGGCAAAATTGTAGTAACAAACTATTGGCCAATATTGTATTAGAAACGTGTTATGATTGCTCATTGTAAACTTGATTAGTTTTTTAAGATGGTTTATTGTTATCGGTTTATTTTTATTCCGGTACGTGTTATTGGATTATATATTGTTAGTATTAAATATATGGTGACATGAGGCATGACAAATAATATTATCGAGTTATAAGTGTGTCTGAAATCTGAATCCAAACCGGTTGTTGAACATGATTTTCATTAGTAACCTTTAGCAATTGAAATGAATATTGTTGTTACTCTTGCACCAAGTCACTTTTCTTTTAAGGTTGGTGAGTGGTGGTAGAATTGCCTGCACTCGTGTGAATCAGATTTGGTTAATAGAGCTAATAGAAAGGATATAAAAAACACTCAACTTATATTGAAATTCAAACTTGAATGATTAAAACAACTTACACTAAAATTTGTTTAAACTATTCAGATTGCATAGGAAAATACTAAAAAAAGCAAGTAGTTCGTTCAGGGTAAAGGGCACCAATTTTAGCATTTATGGGCCAGTGAAATTGTCAAATTTCCTTACAGACATGGTGTTGATTGGAATGACCCATGATTGTCAAACCAGTTTTTAATTTTCTTAATTTTTAGGTAAATATTTGTTAGGATTATAATATTTGATTTTTTGTTTTTTAGGCATTTGATATCAGTAGCAGATTTTATCCTTTTTTATCTTCCTTATTTCTGTCTAAATATATGATTTGCAGTTCAATAAAATATATGCCTTTGACAAATTCAATTTCTCTTTTGTTCTCTCTTGTTCTATCCCTCTATATGTTATTTTAATAACCAACAAAGTGGTAATTGGAGCTGTCTTCTTACGAAATCTGTGAAACGGATGCTGAAGCTAATTTTTCACATATCGCTCCTTCTACCTTTGATGGAGAAAGCTATGAGCTTTGGGCTGTGAGAATGGAATCCCACATGGAGGCTTTAGATCTGTGGGAAGTTGTGGAAGAAGATTATAATGTTCCATTGTTGCCAGACAATCCCACCATGGCCTAGATTAAAAATCAAAAAGAAAGAACATAAAGAAGGCAAAGGCATGTTTGTTTGCTTGTTTCTCAAAAACCATCTTCATCCACATCATGATCCTTAAAATAGCAAAAGCGATTTGGGATTACCTGAAAGAAGAATATGTAGGAGATCAAAGCAAAGTATGCAGATGTTAAATTTAATAAGGGAATTTGAGTTACAGAGAATAAAAGAATCTAAGACAATCAAAGAGTACTCAGATAGATTGCTTAACATTGTCAACAAGATCAAATTGCTAGGCACAAAATTTCTTGATTCTAGAATTGTTCAAAAAATTCTTGTAGCAGTACCGGAAAGATATGAAGCCTCTATAGCTACCTTGGAGAACACAAAAGTTCTGTGTACAATCACATTGGAAGAAGTGTTATATGCATTGAAGGCACAAGAGTAGAGAAGACTTATGAGGCAAGAAGGATCTATGGAGGGTGCCTTTCAAGCTAAGCTACAAATCAACAATAAGAACAAGCCTGGAGGTTTTAAAAATAGTAAAAACAATAATCAAAGCAGCAATAATCAGGTCTATCCACCTTGTCCTCATTGTAAAAAAAATTAACGTTAGAGTCAAGAAGACTTTAGAAAAAATCTTAGATTTGTTTATAACCAACATACAATATTCTAATTTAAGTAAAGTCATATTTTGTTATCATCTAAAAAATTATTTAAGTGTTTAAGGATACAAAGCTTGGTCTACAAAACAAAAGGGGGTATTAGCTTTCTAAAGTCTGGTAGGACAAACCAAAGTTTGATCAACAGCAACTTCACAATAAGACTTCTCAAATCAAATAAAAAAATGAGAATTGGGAACGCTCTACGAGTAAAGTTCATCTCATCAGGATTTTTACCAAACTCAGACCTATTATGCCATACTACAATGTATCGGGAATATGGAAGAATCCCCCTCCTCAAAGCAAAGCTCTTCATCAACAAGACTCTATCCTCATACTTTATCAAGCTAGAAAGCTGCTTCAGACCTCATGAAATATCTCATGCAAGAATCCAAGTTGGTCTTCATTCATAAGTCTCATCATCAACACCTTATGGATCACCAGACCCAGAATCACTTCAGAAGTCCTCTCTGAACAAGTCTGGCCCTTAGTATAATGACTCTCCAAAAGAAGTCTCCATCAAAGCATGAAGATATTATATGCGATAAAGAGAGTATTAAAGCAAGGAAGATCAAGATCCATCATCTAAATGAGAACTTTTCATCTTGATGAAAACTTATACTATCTTACTCTACTTTTGTATGCATGAGTCTCGAAAGCTTTTTTCCCTATGCTTCGTATATAGAATGACTCTCTTTTACCAAAAACATTTATCCGATAAGCAAAATACCCTTCAACGGTTGTATTATCTCTCAACGGTTATTCAACGGGTCTCTCCCTCCTCTGTTACACATCTAAAAGAAAGATCTATAAATTGCAACTTTTTTCCTCCTTAGAAAGACAACCAAGAGGATGAATGTTGAGTGTTAGAAGAAAGAGCAGATAAGAATGAAATGAAGAGATAAGAGTCAAGTGGTAAAAAAAAGAAAGGGGAAAAGAAAAGAGAGAAAATAGGAGAAAAACAATCAGCCCAGGAAAATCAAAAAAGGTAGCAGTTCATATAGAAGAAAAGATATTAGAGAAATGTCATCAAAGAAAAGGAAAGCTCACTATGTGCATCTCATTCCAAATCTCAAAAGCTATAGTACCAGAAGTCAGAGACATGCAATCAACTTGTGAATCCATCTCCTCTGTGAGTACATTGTCTTTTGACTAAGCTTTCAGACTTAGTATGCATCACACCTCTCTTTTATTTTACTTGTACTAAGTCATATGCAAAATAAGCCTTTCATTATTTGTACAAAGTCTGTTAATCAGACTCTTCACTTAGCTCAACTAAGTCTAAAGGCTTATTGATCTTATTGTATTAATTCTTTCAAATCTTTATAAGTACAGGTCTGGTAGATGTGTTAGGAAACATTATTGGCCTGAAGAGACTTTTGAAAGAATACTTGGGTCTGCCTCAGGAGTGGGTATTGCAAAAGAATACTCTGTTTGAGCTAAGGGTGGTTGGTGTCAAGAATACTCAAGGCATGTGGTGTGCTTAAGCCAGTAGTGACTGGATTTAATAATATTCAAAGGCACGGCCTGTGTAACTCATGTAAAAAGGATGATTTTTTACATAGTGAAAAAACCCTTTAAGTCTGAAGGTACTAGATGTAGCTTGTGTTAGAAGTGAACCAATATAAATCTATTGTATACTATTTCTATCCTTTTCTCTTACAAGAGTCTGATGCTTTCACACTTATTTCTCTCAATTGCAAAAGTATGATTCGCTATGCAAAATGGTCCATAAATTCAAAAGTCACTTTTGGTTTGAAAAAGTGAACAGACTTATTCAATCCCCCCTTCTAAGTCTGTTCTCCGAACCATCAACTAATCATCCATAAAAAAGATGCTAGTGGAGGCCATATGCAAGATGTCATAGGTGTGGTCAGTTAGGGCACATGGAAAGGATATGCAAGTCTTAACAATAAGAAGAAGAAGTCAAGGTTGCTGAGGATCAACCACAAGAGGAGCAGTTATTTGCTGTGTCATACTTTGCTACCAATAACTCTACAGAAAGTTGGCTCATTGATAGTGGTTGTACAAACTACATGACTTATGATCATGATCTCTTCAGAGAACTTGATAAAACTGTTCTCTCAAAAGTCAAAATTGGAAATGGAGGCTACATTAAAGTGAAAGGCAAAGGAATTGTGGCAATTGAAGGTCATACAAGTTTGAAACTAATTTCTAATGTCTTATATGTTCCAGAAATCAATCAAAACCTTCTAAGTGTTCCTCAGTTGCTGGAAAAAGGATATAAGGTGTAGTTTGAAGACAAAAATTGCATGATTAAAGACTCAGAAGGTAGAGAGGTATTCATTGTTCAAATAAAAGGCAAAAGCTTTGCCTTGGATTTCATGAACAAGGAGCAAGCTGCAGTACAGAAAGAGGTTAACAGTACTAAACTTTGCCATAAGAGATTGGGCCATTTCCATTATAATGCTCTAATCTTTGTGAAGAAGAATAATCTTCCAAAAAAGCTTCCCTAAATTAAAAGAAGAAGTTTCTACATGTGCTACTTGCCAATATGGAAAGTAAACAAGGATCTCTTTTCCACAAAATAATGGTGGGAAGCTACAATTAATACATATAGATGTTGGAGGACCCATGAGCACACCATGATTGAATGAGAGTAAGTATTATATTGTTTTCATTGATGACAACACAATAATGTGTTGGGTTTATTTTATGAAGTTTAAATCTAAAGTTGCTAAGATTTTTTGGAAGCTTAAAGCTTGGGTGGAAACTCAAAGCAAGTGTAAATTTTAGGTGATCAGGTCCAACAATGGAACTGAATATATCACTGAAAAATTTAATAAATTTTGTGAAGATGCGGGCATAGAACACCAGTTGACAGTACCTTTGTAAAATCTCTAACTAATTTACCCTTAAATTTAAGTATTTAAATAAAATTCCCTTAAATTTTTCATAAAATAATAACTAACAGTTTAATTATTCCTCTTAAAAACCCCTATGTCCTGACGAACAACATCAATGAGACAGTCTAACACTTAAATTTCAATTCTAGACAACAAAATAATTTTGGTCAAAATAAGGACCTGACGTTACGCGTCAAGCCCACGCTATGTGTGAGGCCAACTCTACACTCTTGGCGCGTAGCATGAGGCTGTCGCTACGTGTCACCCATGACAGTAGCAGCAATGCTGCTATCGTGGATTTTAGGCCATTTATCAACTTCCTAAGGTCCTATCTTTCCCAATTCAACTCCAAACCTCACCAAACTACATGGACACTATATGACCCCCATTCTAGAACTGCTGCGTAGTCTGTTTCCTAAAATTTCAGTCCAATAATGAGTTATGCATAAAAATGCATTTAGGCTAACTTATGGCCATTTTATCACCAAAACACCTTAAAGCCTTTTAAACTCAAAATGAATATGTATACTAATTCTAAATGTCCATATGGACCTATTGGGCATTTCCAGGGATACTAAATCCCCCCAGATCTCTATTTCACCTGTCTAGTTCCTCAATTTCACTTTTAAAGTCATTAATCCAACATCCAAACTTCCTAATTCCAACCTTAACTTCCTAATTCATTCACATCATGATTTCAACACAATCAAACAACATTCAAACAATACAATTCTTGCCAATAATGCATGATTTTAAATACTAAATAGCTCCGTGCCATAATCATATTTATATAAACAATTCTTGGTCATTATTTATGAATAGCTATCTAATGGCTCAATGTCATATCACACTCATATCAAACAAAACCTAATTTTATCACATATATAACATTAATGGCTCAGTGCCATTAACTATCCAACCACAGTCTAATCATATAACTACACAAATATCAACACAGGCATGTGTGGTATCAAAACACATAATACAGCCACACACACACACACATATATAAGATCACAAATGTATACATCACATCATCCCAGATGTCCTAGCACTCACTACTCACTTCGTACTAGTCCCTGCGGCATCCGCAGTATCCCTCTCCCCATTTACTGTAAAATAGTTATAAAGGGTGAGTGTCTAGCATTATAATACAATGCAATTAAATGAAACAAAAACAATATCACTTGGAGGATTTCATACACCTCCCTCGTATACCACTCCATTAACCTTTTTTCTTAACATCAAAATATACTTAATAATTTATTATAATCATCATCACAAATCAAATTTCAATATCATAAATTAACCACAACTGACTCTCATGGTCAAATCATATAAAACGAGTAGCCACCAGCTGGGAGTCCACCAACATCCCGTGAACTCTACCTAGTCCACCGACCACTCCGTCTCCCCACCTCAAACACTGAGTCTCTCCATGGACCTCTGGGTAGCTTAACTGGGTCACTCACGACCACGGGAGCCAAAAGCGATGAGTAATACATACCGAATGACTATACACACCATATAACATGCATATACAACGTATAACAACATTATAATCATCTCAAATTTATTAAAACTCTATTTCAGCATAAAAAGCCATCTCCTGGGACATAATACACCAAATCAAGACATAAACACATTAATCATCATCATTTACTTATAAATATATCGTATATCTTATCATATCATATCACAAATATCATTTTCATCATAATTCATCACTTTCTCATTATAATCATCATTACTACATCAATCATATTTATTAAACTTATTATACAATAGTTAACATATTTCAAACTATATATTTTCTAATAAAACATTCACATACACACAAAATTTTTAACTCATAATATGAAATCCTCAAAACTTTAACTAAATACACACTAAAACACTCCCCTTACTTCACTTCCAATGCTCCTTAACTTAATCACAAGAACCGATGTACCAAAACACTAAAAACACAAGAATTACAAAAGGGGTTTAGGGATTTAGCCATTGAAACTGTATCTTAACTTAAGAAAACACTTGAAAATCAACTCTTAAAGCTTTATAATCTTACCAAAACCGAGATCAACTGTTACGTAAGAAACCCCTACTTCCGCTAAACTTTTGGCACTTCGTTCATAACCTACAGAAAGCGAAACTCAATTCTATCATTTAATATTTCACTTAAGAGCCTTAAAGAACCCTTTGACTGGTTTAGAACCTTAAATTTCAAAGCCTCCTTGCATCCCTAAGAAAACAAGCAAAAGAAGGGAAACTTCCATGAAAACTAAAATTGAGAGATTTCAGGCGTTTACCTTATGTTTTCCACTTCTAATCCATGATTAATTTCGAATCCCAACTAAAAATTAGCCTAAATCAACTTCTTAAGCTTTGAGAGAAGAAAGAAGAAAGAGAAAGGTCTAGAATTCTATTTTTGCTTCTGTTTTACGTTGCTTCACTGTTAGGTTTTAATTCTACTCGCGATGTTGACGCTACGTGCCAGGTCCAAATTTTTACCTTGACGCTATGCATCAAACAAAAACCATAAACTCCCCCTTAAATTCATTCTTAAATCATACCAATGCATCATATTCTCAAATTATCATAATTTAAACTCATTTTCACATTTATTTATTCTTTTGAATACAAATATATATAGGATGTTACAACCTTACTCACCTCAATAGAATGACATTGCAGAAAGAAAGAACATAACAATTATGGATATGGTTGGGTGTTTACTCCATGATAAAGAATTGCCAAAGAAATTTTAGGTGGAAGCTATAAGTACAATAGTTTTTTTACTGAATAGGTTATCGACAAAAGTATTGTAAAAAATGACACCATTTGAAGCATGGTATGGTAACAAACCTGAGTTGCTCAATCTGAAGATATTTAGTTGCTTTTGTTTCTCTTATGTTCCTAAGGTTAAGAGAGACAAACTAGACAAGAAAGCATAACCTAGAATTTTTATAAGCTAGCTTGATTTCAAAGGCCTACAGGATCTATCTACCATACCACAACAAAGTAATTGTCAGCAGGGATGTCAAATTCTTGGAGTTAGATAGTTGGAGCTGGGAAGAAGATAAGAAGATTAAAATTCAGGGGAAGAATGAACATGTAGACAAAAAACCAGCCAGAGGTACAAGATCACTTTCTAACATCTATCAAAGGTGCAATGTTGCCATCATGGAACCTACTGGATGTGAAGAGGCTGCAACTGATCAAAAGTGGAGGGAGGCAATGATAAAGGAGCTTAAGATGATTGAAAAAATTAGACATGGGATTTAGTGGACAAACCCAATCATACGAAAGTTATTGGAGTCAAATGGGTTTATAGGACCAAGCTCAATTTTGATGGTTCTATAAACAAGCATAAGGCAAGGCTCGTTGTTAAGGGATATGCCTAAATTTTTGGGGTGGATTTTTTTGAAACTTTTGCTCTGGTGGCTAGGATAGATACTATAAGGTTACTGTTAGCACTTGTTGCACAAAATGGTTGGGTCATACATCAAATGGATGTCAAGTCAGCCTTTTTGAATGGATACTTACAAGAGGAAATTTTTGTCGAACAACGAATAGGCTTTTGTTGTTCAAGGACGGGAGCAAAAGGTGTATAGATTGAATAAGGCCCTACATGGGCTCAAAAAAGCATCAAGATCATGGTATAACAAAATTGATGCACACCTAGGGAACTTAGGCTTTGTAAAAAGTCCAAGTGAATTTACCCTATATGTCAAAAAGGTTGATAATGAAATACTTGTGGTGTCTCTTTATGTTGATGATCTATTTGTTACAGGAAGTAATAAGGTGCTGATTGACAAGTTCAAAGAAGAAATGAAAGACTCTTTTGAGATGATAGACCTTGGAAAGATGACATTCTTCCTTGGTATGCAGGTGCAACAAAAGGGTATTTTATCACTTTGGCGTACTTCTTAAAAATAATTATAAAATAGGGGTGTTTTCAAAATATTTCACTGTCTGGGGTAATTTATGTCAAATCCATATTTGTGTTACATATCTCCACCAGACGTAAGGAGCATTGCATAATTTCATGAGACGTAACACACTATTACATATTTTTGTAAGGCGTAATGGCAGGCTCACGTAGCGTCACGCTACGTAATGTCAGCCTTATTTCATAGCCGCATGATACGTAATTTGCAGCGGGAGCAATTGAAGGGTGATAGTTCCATGCCTCAATTCTCCATCATCCATTAATCAATTGTATTATTTATTATCTTGAAGACCCTCCAAATGTTGGTGTCTGCTTCTTTAGATTTGCCAGAACTCTGCATCAAAAGCCCAAAAAAGCATTCTAATTCACCATATTTGGAAAAAAGTTATTAGTATCAGTGCATGAGAATCAAATATGCTCACACATTATTTTTTCCTTCTCCTTCCAATAAGAGTAATGTTTAGTTTACTATCAATTTTTTCACGGTTACACACAGTATCAAACTATTTAGGAACAAGAGAAGAGGAAGATTATAAATTCGGAAGGAAAATATTCTAGTCAAAAAAGAAAAATAATACATTAATTATAATTTCTAAACAATTATTATATAATTTCTAATAAAATATAACCTTCTTTTGATATTTTAGATAATGCCCTTAGAGTATAGTTAATAGGTAAAAGCATTTCTCTAAATATAATGAGTGCATTGCAAAATAAAAAAACAAATTATACTAATAATTTAACATTAGATTAACTTTCAACATAATCTTTATTCACAAAATCAAATTATCAATATACATTTATGCAAACATTATGACATACCATACTAATTAATAGAAATAAGTACCTGAAAATGCTTTCAATAATATAAAATATTAATATATTACACTATTGACATAAACCTAGAGTGCTTATTCTGATAGTTTGGTTCTCATTAACAAAATTTACATTGTTAATAAAAAATTATACAAATTGAAACAATTTTATTATCATTTGGAATACCAAAAAATAGGAGGGGGATAGTTACTACTTGAATAACGGAGGATCCAGATATGAAACTCAGTTTTCTACTTTTCCAATTAAATGTTGATGTTAAATACCAACAGTCAAATCCTTAAGAAATGAAATGACTCAGTTTTCTGCTCCCGCGTATGATTGTCATTAGGTACCATGTTGTTACGAAACATGGCTGTCATTACGCAGCTTCATGCTATGTGAGCCCTACCATTACGCCTTATAAAAATACGTAATAGTGTATGGCTTGCTATGAAATTACGTAATACCTTTACGTCTAGTGGAGATACGTAACATAAATATGGATTTGACACAAACTACCCCAGACAATGAAATATTTTAAAAACACCCCTATTTTTATAATTATTTTTAAAAAGTCCATTACAGTGATAAAGTACCCGCAACAAAAGTAAAATGAGATATTTATGTGCCAAGAAAAATATGTAAAAAAAGTTCTCAAGAAATTCAACATGGAGGGTTACAAACCAACTGCAACTCCAATGAATCAAAGGAAAAGTTTTGCAAAGAAGATGAAGCTGCAAGGGTTGATGAAATAGTGTATAGAAGCTTAATAGATTGCTTGATGTATTTGACAACAACCAAGCCAAATATTATGTATGCTATGAGTTTACTATCGAGGTACATGCACTGGGCTAGTGAAATTCACTTTCAAGTAGCAACAAGAATTCTTAGATATGTTAAAGGCACCATTGATTATGGAATAAGATTCTGTCAAGTTAAAAGTTTCAGTCTCCTTAGGTATTTTGATAATGATTAGGCAGGATGTGTTGATGACATGAGAGGCACCTCAGGTTTTTGTTTTATGATGGGTTCTAAAATTTTTTCATACTATTCTAAAAAACAAGAAGTTATAGCTCAATCAACAGCAGAAGTAGAGTATGTAGTTGTTGTTGCTACTGTGAACCAAGCTCTTTGGATCAGAAAGCTTATGACAGACTTGCATATGAAACAAATAGAAAGCAAACAGATATTTGTGGACAACCAAGCTGCCATTTCAATTGCTAATGATTCGGTGTTTCATAGAAAAACAAAATACTTCAAGATCAAATTTTTCTTTCTAAGAGAAGTTCAGAAGGATGGAGAAGTACAGCTTGTCTATTGTAAAACTGAATATCAAAGTGCTGACATTCTAACAAAGGAACTTCCTAAAACCAAATTTGAGATCTTGAGGAAGAGACTTGGAGTATGCAGCTCCAGTGTCAAGGAGGAGTGTTGATTGGAATGACCCATGAAGCTGCCAAATCAGTTTTTAATTTTCTTATTTTTTAGGCAAATATTTGTTAGGATCAGAATATTTGATTTCCTATTTTTTAGGCATTTGATATCAATAGCAGATTTTATCCTTTTTATCTTCCTTATTTCTGTATAAATATATGATTTGTAACTCAATAAAATATATGCCTTTGACAAATTCAATTTCTCTTTTGTTCTCTCTTGTTCCAGCCCTCTATATGTTATTTTAATACCAACAAATGGATTAACTTTTTTTGCTCTATCATTCTTTTCGGTTGGAGAGACTCGTTCTCCAGGTTAAAGCTTTCTTCATCGAAGTAGGATAAAGTATTTAAAATGAAGCTAACATATAATAAGAATTAGGAAGCTCGGTCTTGTAAGCAGTCGTTGATTTTCTGAACTATATAAAATGGACTATTAACTCTTGGGTACAATTTAGCATGGAAATCTTTCATTTAGTAGGTCTATTCATACCAACTCTTTTCATTTAAAATTGGTTACCTTGGGTGCTTACCTCGTAAGCTCTGTATTATGAGTTCTATTTCACCATTTCCGCTTAAAATTATTCATGAAGTTCTTTTCTTTCTTTGGCTCTTTCATCAACATCAGCACTGTATTGATCATTGGTAGAAAAAGGAGTCATGTCCAAAGAACTGATAGGCTAAACACCATATACTACTTTGATGAGATATCTTTCATTAACTTAATTAATGAAATTATTAAAGGCGAGCTCCAGTTAAGTGATAATTTGATTCCACTAACAAAGATTCTTTCCAACAAATCTCCATATCAGATAACCTAGAACTTTATTGATTGTGTCAATTTGTACATTTTTTTTGTGAATAACTAGCACTATTGAATTGTAGCTTAGTTCCTATCTTTTTTCCATAGAATCCTCTGGAATGGCATAAAAACTTGGCATCTTAATTAGAAATGGTTGTTTTTGGGATGTCATGAAGACAAATGTTCTCCTTTGAAGGTAAAGAGAAAAACTTTATTAGAAGGGTATTGATTAAAATCTAAACTTTATTGGAACCTTTTTTTAAAACAATATAATTAAGCATAAATAATATATTTATATTGGTTTACTACCAAACTTAAGAGCTACATATAGTCCATCCAATATAAGGATTTTCACTATAACAAAGAGGTTACAAACTCATAGACTGAAACCCAAGTATTCTTGACAAAAGTCATTTTTGGCTTAATCTAAATATTTTTTTCAAAAGCCTTTTTAGGTCATATTGTTTACCAAAACAAACTTAGAATTCTAAGACAACCTTTTCATGCCTTAGAGTAGGGTAGGCACATATTCTAAGACACTTTTTCAGAAGTTGATGAATTGAACTATGTTTGCAGTAGGGTAGACAGACATTTTTTGATAGCATTTTATCTGTTCATATCCAACTTTGTTGTGACAATTGTAGTAGTTGAGAAGTTTGAAGTGTCTTTCTTCTTAAGCATGCTTTAATCATAAACCTAAGTAGGGGAAGCTCAACGCTGACAATTACTAAAAATGTCAAATATCCTTTTGACAGTCCCTTTTCTTATAAAAGCATATGCTATTATCAAGGATGCTACAAGTTTTTCTAAATTTACTCTAACATATAACATTAAATATTTAGGTAAATTACCATGACCACCCTCCAGGTTCCAAGTTTTTACAATTTGCCCCATAAATTTACAAAATCTTACTTCTTGTCCCGAACATCATACACCGTCTAAATATTAACTCAACACTTAACTCTAGTTAGTTTGGGAATTGTTCTTTTGTTGCCTTGACCAGGGTCACGAACCAACATATCATCACAATTCAACCAAGGTCACCAAATAATGCAAATTGAATTTTACTTTTGTTCAGAAGTCGGTTTAGACATTGGGGGTGATGGATGACAAAACCTACGTGATGAAGGGATGGTGGTTCTATGCGAGGATAACAATGACTTTTATTCAAATGGCATTTTCTGACATCAAGGATTGCTATGCCTACAAAAGAGCTTGCAAAGAGGAAGTATCCAAGCACATGATTGGTGGGTAAGTAACGCCAATGGTGGCTCGATGCAAAAGGGTTAATGATGGTGCTCATGGTGGCCTCACAACGATGTGGAAGCTTGGTTCAAACGTGATGATCAGAATAAAGGAATACCTAGATGATTCCCAAAGGAATGCCATCTTTCATACTAGATGTAAAGTCTTAGAGAAGTTATGCTTTCCAATAATTGATAGTGTGTTAGGATTTTGGTAAGTGTATCAATATCCATTGTATTTCTGATAAGTATTTGAGTATTGTTTACATAAGGTCTTGTATGATAATTAACAAGATAACAATCTATACTTGTAAAATCACTATGAAATTATACACAATATATTCACAAGTATATACATGTGTTTGTTGTTGATGGAGAATGTTGTTGTGATGATAAAAGCATAAAAATGAAGGTAAATATAAACAAAAACGTTTAGGAATATGTTTCACCATCCTCTCTCGCAAGCATATGCTATCCTACTCGGTACACTTATGCAATTCATCAAGCCAATCTAGTATAAATTTTACTAAATCTAATCCCTCGACAAATATATCCTAAGTCCTTTCCTAAATATTAATCCCTCAACTATTTGATAAAATTTCTTGCATTAGGCACTGGTCTTAATAACTATTAAATTCATCTTTATTCTTAGATGAATAAAATAATGAGAATTTCATTCCTTAACCCATTTGGAAATCTCAAACACACACGTGAAACGTTCTCCTATTCAAAACAGACATCAAGCATATAAATCAAAATACTAATATTGATTAAAATACATACTTTATACAAGAGTATTCAATACTAGCTAGAGGGGGAATGAGTTACACCAAAACTCAACAAAAAAAGGTTTAGCCACACATTTTCATATAGGCTAACCTAAAATCAAAGAACATATAAAATGATCAATGGAAAGAAAGAGAAAATAAAGGGAAATCGAAAGAGATTCCTAGTCTTCAATCCTTCTCGCGGTGCTGAAGTAGCTCTACATGGTGTCTCCAACCTTCCACGGACCAAAGATCTCATAAAAAGTGACTTGGACCATTTTAAATGGCCTTTGGGGGGTGAAAACAGATGTGTTTCTATAACATTACCGCTCAAGCTATATCGTGATCGCATGAGCCATAGCCTAAAATTTTGATGCATCCGCTCAAGCAAAAAAATAGATGCTCTAGCGGCACCCAACCTTAAGAATACAATCCGACTGTTCAAAATGAAGATCTTGATGTCATTCACCACATATCAAAATTTCACCAAATCCAATAATGAATAAACATAAAAAGTAGTTTGTAAGTTCAAAATTATGCAATGATTACCACATATCAAAATTTCACCAAATCCAACAATGAATGAACATAAAAAGTAGTTTGTAAGTTCAAAATTATGGCAATGATTTGACTATACATAAAGAGGGTTAATTTATTAATTAAATAAGCAGTTAAACATCAATTTAAAGGAAAATTTCACATAGACAATAACCTTAAATTGACATCTAACAACTACCTCTAACTTAGCAATTTGTTTATCCTTAAGCAAACACCAAACAATGTCACTAACAAACTGAATTGATTAGCAGTAGAAAATTTACAAAGCATGGTGCAAGGAATTCATAAGCACATAAAAGAGAATATGTACAAGAAATTTGAAATGCTTAAAGAAAGGCAATCACAAGATCAAAATGCAAAGTTCCAAGATAATGAGACAAGTGCATGATAAGCTTAGGTATTAAGAGTTACCACAAGCAATGTCAGAGCTTCAAGGTCATGTCTCACAAGTGTATCACTTAAAGTATACATGACATGGGCAACTGTTTCATTCCATCAAACACTGAATCATGCAAAGTCAATTTTGATTTTCATCCTCTCAATCATCACTAACACACAATCAACAAGGATCACAAGGTCATTTCAGGGTTGTAATATGGCTTGGCTACAAGAAAATATGATTTTCCAAGACAACAAAACACTTAACATTTTAAGCGGGCATTTTAAGAAACTACTCTTTTGAATCTAATCCCTAGGTGTTTTTCTTGAACCAACTTCATTACTCTTTTATTTACCCCTAAGTTAGTTCTTTTATTTCTTTTTTTTATTTTCTCTTGGTTTTTCACTTTTGTTTTACTTTTTTATTTTTTTATTTTTATTTGAATTAAATTTGTACAAAGTTGCAAAACAAGAATATGAAGGAGGAACTGAGCTACACTTTTACTCTCCCAAAATGATAGCACTTAAAGATGATGAAATGTGTTTTTACTTTATTAAGTATGGTAAGAAAGTTAGTTTTTCTTTATATTTACAGGTAAGGGTCAATCATCAACAAAAACAAATTCTTTAGGCTTAAATTAGTTAGCAATGGCTATATATATACACATACACATATTATGGTAAACTATTTAGCCATAGGTTTAACATTAAATAACAAAAACTGTCTTGATTATTTCCTCGTATCATGTGTGTCGCAACAAAATCAAGATTCAATAAAAATCAACCACAGCAGACAACATGACAGAGCAGGCTCAATTGACGGGGAGGTTTCGAGGAACCTTCCTCCCCTGATGAAGAATAGAGTTAGGATTTTAATTATGTAAGGATAGTTATAAGTTATTGTGTTAATTTGAGTATGTATGTGTTATGTGAGCCTACATGCCCCTACCTTATTTAGAATATGTAAAACACTATTGAGACCATGTTATGTATGAGATGATTCTAATGTTCTTGATCCACCATTATTTTACCATACAAAAAAAAAACTTCCACATTTTCTTATAAACTTGTGGCATCTTAGTTAAATAGGGTGATTCAGAAGCAATTGTTCTAGTTAATTGAGGGATGTCACAGTATTTGCTTTTAGGATCCTTTGTTATGGTTTTACACTCATCCTTAGGCTTGATAACCATTTACATTGTATATGATTTTTGGGCTTTTTTCTTCATGTATAATGTTGAGCCTATCCTAATTTAGCCATTTCCATTATGTATATCCACTTAAAGTGAGTTATTAGTAGGCTAGTGTAATTTTTAGACTATGTTTTGGGCCTTACACTCTTTTAGACAAAAATGATAGCTTAGTTAGGTTTAGGATTAGTTGGCTTGCTTTGTAAGCTTTAGGAAGTATATAAATAGGATATGCCACCCTCACTTTATACATCTTTGATCATTTAGTGAATATGTAGCATTTCTAGTGAGAGCATTTCTCTTCAAACTCTCTCAAGGTTCTTTGAGTCAAGGTTCTTGTCAATGGATCCTTCCATTGTGGTTAGCTTCATGAGATTTATCTCTTCCCTTTAAGAGTGACATTATTCCTTTCATTCCTTTCTAATCTTCTACTTCAATTTACTTAGCTAGAAAATGCAAAAAAATCTTTTAAATAAGACTATGTATGATTCAATCAAGCTAGAACTTGGTGAAGCTTGAGTTATTTGGTGATTAGAAGCTTAGATCTAGTCTCTTACCTACCAGGAAGATCCAATTCCTAAAGGATTTCAAAAAAAGTTCTACATCAAAAGAGGATACATGTCATTGAGAATTTACCCATTTTTGTTGCCCATCATACCTAAGCTTCAAAGATGTGGTTGTCGACCTCTAAATGTTTGCACCAAGTGATTCAAAACTAGTGAACCATTTCCTCTTCCTATTGCTATCACCACTTTCTTTCATCAAACCCATCACGAGCCTTGTTATGTTCTCATCGTCCAACTTGATGAATACATATGAAATATCTACGCTTGGAAGAAATAGAGAAACTGTGGCAAATTCCCCACCTAATGGAATGATCACCGGTTAACTAGTGATATCTATGCTTTGAAAATTTAATGTCTGCCATTTATTTTTTAGGATGCTAAATTAATGAATTAAAATTAGTGAGTCATCAGTAGACAAAGATTCTGAGTCCATCTTAAAAATTTTCTATAATATTCTAACCAAGGTTAAAAAAAAAAAAAACATATTCCGCCAAACATATTTTGTTTCTAACTAGCTGGGTTAGTTGTTTAGAGCAGAATGCAAGATTCTATAAACTTATGAGGTGGTTTGTAATAACTTAAATCTGAAGGAGGGGCATGGTAAATTATCTTGAATATTTTTTTGGTTAAGCAGAGTTCACTGTTATATATATATGAACGAATGTAGTGTGTGTATATATATTAACGAGGTGAGCTTGTAATTTGCCAAATTTATTAGGTATATATTCACTAATCCAATTTCCAAATACACCTAACTTTAATATTTTTACGTGTAGTGACAAATATATTAGCGGTGGTGAGCATATTTTCCTGCAATTCTGTTAAATCTCAGGAGGAAAATTTTCCCATCATGCATGACTTCAATCGAAGATGGCATATTAATAATAAAACAAAGCATATTCCTAATATATTTTCTGCAAGATAAAAAATCTGTTTGGTATTGTTGGGCCTCTCTGTTCTCTTGGAAACAGCCAATCCTTATTAAAATAAGGCCACCCATAATTTTTCTACAACATTTTTGTCACCTGGGCTGAACTTCTTAGGGACACGTATGAGTTTAAAATCCTGTGTTGTTACTGCTCTTTTTGTACCAATCCCTGCATTTGTTTCACTAAGGACAAATCAGTTATGGCTGACGGCTGCGATTTATGAAAACATCGACGCATTCCCACCAAAATTGCATGATACCTCGCATGTTCAAGATAACCAAGTTAATCAGTCTTACCCGAAAAAGATAACCAAGATATATTTCATCAAGCATTGACACGCTTAAATATTCGTTTCCGACTATAAATAAAGATAAATGCAAACACCAACATCGATGTTTATGTAGCTAACCTCATTGTCTCGAGGGTAAATTGCTGATACCCTTTTAGGTGTCTGCTGCAACAAGACAAGGGAAAGTGACCCTTTTTCTTTCACACCTTTCAATTTCAATGGATTCCAGGGCGGTTATGGATTTATACAAAAAGAGGTTGTTGGTTAATTAATGCTGTGTTACAAAGAGAACACAGTTTCATTAGGGAGTTATGAGAGGGATAAACACCACTCTTCCTACTACTACTCAAGAGTAAAACCAGCATCACCACCAACATGATTTCGATTTTGACAACTTTATGTTAAAGGAGTTCAACTTAGAACCTGCCATGCAACCAAAGCAACCATTTCAAGAGACTAAGCAGGTTCTTTTTTTTTTTTTACCAAAGTTAACACTTCTTCTGGGATCATATATAAAACACAGCTTTGAAAAAAAAAACTGTTTTTTTACAACGTAAAGATACATTTTCCATATAACATTTATTGACTTTTCTCTATTTACTCTTATTAATTAATCTATTTTTTTATAACATTAAATATACTCTTAATTGTCAAATAAATATTTTTATTGGTTTTACTGATTTGGTTAATCCTGCCTTGTATTTAAGAGTGGAGGGAGTAGTTAATTTGTTAATTCTTTTTGTTAGTGGAGAGAGTCGAATCAACTATCTCCTCCCTCCATTTCTCCCATTTAGTACTATACCACCTTATCACTTTATGGAATAAGCAGGTTCCGCCATCTTCTTTGGCATCATTGGAGCTTCTGAGAAACTATGGAAGCAGGTTCAAGAGGCTACGCAAGGAAAGTGTTGGCAATGATACAGAAACTTGTGTGAGTCCTCAGAAGAAGCTGTCAACTGAAGAAATAATAAGATTGGCTGGAGCAAGGTATATTCAGCACTCTGCACAATGGCATGATGGCAGTTTTCGTCTCCCTATATATGGATATGGTTTAGGGGGTTTGTGTTTGACAGAGGAAGAAAACAGAGATGTGGAACTTGCTCAGTTTCTTCTTGCAGCTGCAGAGAGAGTAGGGTGTCAACAACATGAACGTGCATGCATGTTGCTTAACCATTTTCAGTGGAACTATTATGGTGCAAGCCCGGTTCAGAGGGTTATCTTTCATTTCGCCAATGCACTGGGAGAAAGAATAAGAAAAGTAACAGAAGGAAGGATCATATCACTAAAAGGGTGTGAGAAGAACAAAGAAAGGGAATTAATTGAGAGGTTGGTAATTGACACTAACATGGCAGTTATATGCCATCAAAAAATCCCTTTCAATCAAGTAATGCAATTTGCTGGGGTGCAAGCTATAGTGGAACATGTTGCATCTCATACCAAGATCCATATCATAAACCTTGACATTGGATGTGGGGTGCTGTGCACTGGTTTGATGCAAGCATTGGCTGAGAGGCAGGAAAATAAACCGGTTAAACTTCTGAAGATAACTGCTATTGGAGTTCCAGGCAAAACTGAGCTAGAAGAGACAGGGAAAAGGTTAATTAGTTTTGCTGAATCTTTAAACTTGCCCTTTTTATATAAGGTGGTTTTTGTTACTGATATGATAGAGATCAAGGTAGAGCAATTTGAACTTGAAGATAATGAAGCTGTGGCTGTTTATTCTCCATATGTATTGAGGACTATGGTGTCGAATTCTGATTCTTTGGAAAACTTGATGAGGGTGATAAGAAAGATCAGACCAAGTATAATGGTGGTTCTTGAATTGGAAGCAAACCACAATTCACCATCCTTTGTGAATCGCTTCATTGAAGCATTGTTCTTTTATGCTGCATATTTTGATTGCATTGAGACCTGCATCAACCAGGATTATGAGTGTAGAATGAGAATAGAGGCAATACTATGTGAAGGGATACGGAACATTGTTGCTATGGAAGATAGAGAAAGGCTGGTTAGGAATGTGAAGATTGATGTTTGGAGAAGGTTCTTTGCAAGGTACAGAATGGTGGAAATTGCATTTAGTGAGTCATCTCTGTATCATGCTAACTTGGTTACCGAAAAATTTGATTCTGGGAAATTCTGTACTATGGACAAAAATGGCAAGAGTCTAATAGTTGGATGGAAAGGGACCCCGATTCATTCAATCTCAGCTTGGAAGTTTCTTTGAGATAATTTAAATTATACACATACATAGAGAGAGAGAGCTTCATTCAATTGTAAAATATTCCCTTCAAATTCCACTTCATGGCATGTTTATTTGATCCATGTATTCTGAATATCAGGGAAATTGATATAGCTTGAATTAGTTGGATTGAAATTAAATTTGATAGATAAAAAATAAAATAGAAAAGAAGTGCTAGACCAAAAAATGTTATCATCGACATTATTGGTTGGTTACCAGTAAGGATGGAAATGGGCCAGAGGGGGCCTATCGTTTAAAACCTACATAGTACAGACTTGTCGGGTTAGAAGGTCAGACTTGGGTTTTTAAAAAGGTCTTTTTAACTAAACAAATCAAGTCATAGGCTTTATAAAAGGCCTTTGAAGCCCAACAGCCCGGCTTATTTAATTAAATTAATTATTAATTAGTTATATATATAATATATTTATAACATAAAATAATATATATATATATATATATATATATATATTACATATTTACATTTATATAATAAAAATTACTGTTACAAGTTTACAATTAAAAAAATTAGGAGGGAATGAAACACAAATTTTTTTAGGTTGTTTTTGACCTTTTAAAAGTCTCACTATAAATAAACCTTTTAAACAAGACAGACCTTCAAACAGGCTAAACCATACCTTAAAAAAAATTTATGATAAGCTAATAGGTTAGACTCAGGCCTTAAAATTTTGGATGTAGGCTAGGCCTTTTAAAACCCGGCCTGACCTAACTCATTTCCATCCCTAGTTACCAGGCATGTACATGGATGCATATGTACTGAATACTTATCAAAAAATAATGTTGGTACATATATACATCGGATTTGTAAATAATTATTAATATTCAATGACATAAAAAAATGAAAATAATACAACAAAATATGAGGATAAAGAATTTAGAATTTACCTACTATTACATTTATTCAAAGTTTACCAATAATCCAAAGTTTACCAATAATCCATTCATTTTCAAACTAATGGTAAAACATAGATATAATGCTAAGTTTTTGAGTCTTAGATTGAGACATGGAGTAGTAAAGTTCTTTTAGGGATAATGGAAAAATATGTTGTGAGGTTGAGTGACGGTGAAATTAAGGTAGAAAGTACAAAAAAATTACGATTATATAAATATAATATATAGACATGGATACCACAATATCCATATCCATTTTGTTTACTTAATGGATAGTGAAAATATTCATTTATCTTATCATTGGTCTTTGTTGTTAATGGCTGTGGAGTGTCACGTGGTACGCTAAGTGTCATGTGGCTGCCACATGACCATGTTTCATGTTGATATGATCATTCTTAAACTTTTGATGATGAAATACATCAATTTGGCTCTAAGGTACAAAATATTATATTAAATTGATCCTTGTGCCATATTAAAAAAAACTATATCATATTATTACTTAATCAATCATAATTTGTACATAAAAAGTCTCTAAGATATTAGTAATCTTACTATATCAATCCATATTGTTAATATAAATGCATCAAACTAATCCTAATATATATGTGAGTTAGTTACTTTATGTTAGGCATGACAACGATGTGGGATGAGGATGGGTTATACTCTACGTATCTCCGTCCTCATAAAAGTTAAGGTGAGATCAGGGTTGAGTTAAAATAAAAGACGAGTTTAGAATTTTAAAATTCATCTCCGCCCCTACGGGTTCTCCGTGGGGATCTTACCCTACTTTAGTTTTCTTTATTTTCGTTTCATTTTGATAACTTAAATATATAATGTCAAATAAATTATATATACCTAAGACATTTTACTTGAAATAATATATAAAATAAATATTAAAATTCTTTATAAATAATAAACTTTATGATTATATATTATTTTATAAAAATATATAAACTTACTATTATCATTTAACTATAAGTAAAATTATTGAATTTGTATATAAGGATGGGTTCAGATGCAAGGTTGGGGTAGATAGTTGCTTCCCCACACCCACCCTTGTCCCTATCAAAATTAGGGCGAGGGCAAGTCGATCTTTGCATGTTTAGGTACAGTTGTCATGTCAACTTTATGTTGATATAATGATGTTATTTGTAAATTATTTTAATGCAAAGAAAATGTTATTCAATAAAATCAATATAAAACTGATGTTAAGCATAACTAATATAGTAGGTTGGTCTTAAAATGGAATACCATAGTGATACAATTGATGAAGGGTTAATATGATGAATTTTTTTCTTAAAAACAAGTATTATACACAATTTAAACTTAACCCAAATTTTAAAAAAAAAGGCAAACTAAATATAGGCAAGCCAACTTTTATAAACATTAAGTCACATTTGCTTAGATTGTGAACCAACTCTCATTAGCCTATCTAAATAAATTACATTTGTAACGTCTTAAAATTTAGAAATGTTAGAAAATAATTCATTAAGGATCAGTGGAGAAATTTCGAGTGAATTATGTCTGAGACAAGACCTTCCGAGTGAAAAATGGATATGATTCCGAGTGAAGGAAGGTTAACATGTTTCCGAGTGAAGCATGATTAAGAGAATCATTTCTGAGTTAAGAAAAAACTCTATGTCCGAATGAGACACTTTTGAGTGAGGCAAATCCGAGTGAAACGTCTCCGAGTGAAATGTTTTCGAATGGATCGTTTCCGAGAGAAGTACTTCCGAATGAAGAGAAGCTTTGATTTTGAATGAGTACTTCTCGAGCAGAGATATTTTTTAATAGTGACCGAGTGGGGCATCTCCGAGTTGAGTGCAATTTTCCAGAGTGGGGTGTCTCCGAGTGCGATACTTCCAAGTGGGATGGCACCGAGTGAGACATTTCCAAGTGGAATAGCGTCAAGTGAGATATTTCCAATTTCCGTGTGGTATGGCACCGATTGGGATATAACGAGTGAGTCTTTTCCAGGGAGATTACTTCTGGACAGAGAAAGACTTTAACTTCGAACGAGTATGTTTCTTAGTGAATAGTTTCTGAGGGAAGTAAATATCCGAGTGGTGAATTCATTCAATTTGTGCTCGGGTGTCTTAAAGATTGCCTAGAGCCTGTGCTCGGGTCGATATTCAGAGTTACCGAGAGCTTGTGCTCGGATTCGTCTTAGAGATTGTTTTCGACTTCGAGTGATCCTTTCGAGTGGAAAGATTTCTGAGAGAGGACAGAACTTTGGTTCCAAGTGATCTTTTCGGATGTAAGACTTCCAAGTGACGCACGTAAAGGCTTTGACTCAGGTAGAGATATATCTGAGTGAGATATTTCTGAATGAGGTATCTCTGGGTGATATATTTCTGAGTGGATCACTTCCGAGGAAAGAAAAACTGATTGAGTGTTTCATGTAGAAACCTTTCTGAGCGAATTTCCTCCGAGTGAAGTAATTCTGAATAGAAAGAGGCTATGATGAATCTTCTCGAAAAAAGGGATATGCCCAAGATACCGAAGCCGAGTCAGAATTAATACTTACATCAATCCTTGAGACTCTTCCACGTCACTCTATTCTTCTACGTTCTAGCAGATTCTCTTTTCTGACATTTTTCTAAGTATGGGACCCTCTCGGTTGTCCTATCCTCTTTTCTTTAAATATCTTGTTTCTTCCTTATCATTTAAAGATACGTGTAGCAGACTTCTTCATTTCGTTCACGTCTTTTTTTTTTCATGAACGATATATATATCAAATTCTATTGTTGGATCAGCTTAGAATTTTGAGAGTGTAAAAACATCACCTTTAATCCTTTTCTTTTCCAATCTTTACTGGAAATTATCGATTAAAGAAGGAAATTAATCTTCACTTCTTCTCACTCATGAAGAAGCTTTGGACTGGTTCAGAGCTGAAATTCCAGTCGGAATTTGTGAGTTGTGATTGGATAATATCCAATAGCTTGAGGATCTGCTGGAATTCTTTATTCCAGGTAGGGGGAGTGTTTACATTTTAAATGTATAGTTTATGAACGGAGTTGGGATAATATTATTATCTTCAACAAGAAATCCCGAATATGTATGATATGTGTGATATGTTATGAAATATGAATGGTATACATGATGTATGTACTTATGATTATTCCTATGGATGAGATGTAGTCGAAAATATAATATTGATATGTGATTGATGATGATGATGATATGAATGATATTCATGAAGTTATCATGATATATAAATACATGCTATGCTTGTTGTTATATTGAGTTGAGACCCTTGGTGATGGTAACCAAATTGATAGCTCCTGATGATGGTAATCAGGTAGTCTGTTGATGATTGATAATCATTTGACATAGCATTTGCATTCAGACGTACACAGGACTGCAGGGGGCCTGTGATGCCGGCCTAGATGGGAGGGCGGCCTGATGATAACCCATAGACTCTGTGGTGGTTTCTTTGGATTCCACAGCTGCCTTCGAGTTGGACTCAAGGCCGGCCCGTAACACCGAGTTGAGTTACCGCTGTCATTGAGAGTGACTGGTGTTACATTATGGCGCGCGGTTCGGTACCTATAAAACGGCTGAATCAGCTGAGAGCTGAGATATTATGTTGTGAAAATCCCATCATTAGAGTCGGATCTGCATGCATATGCATTGATATATGTTATTGAGAATAACATGATGATATGATCATTTAATGATATGAGAATGAATGATATATGATGAGATTGTATGATATGATTATGATTTATACGTAGTTATGAATTGGACACCTAATCCGATTCAATAACTATCATTTGACATGTTTATACTCACCCCCTATCATGGTTATCTTTTTCAGTGGATATAGGACGCAGTGATGATATATGAGGTCACTCAGCCTGCTCGGAGCATTATGTACATATATGTCTAGTACACGATGCACATAGTTGTTTATAGTAGCCTTGGTCGGCTCCTGTGTATACCAGTTTTATTATGTATATGTAAACATGAATGAGCCGGTTGATGTAATACTAACTGTGTTATTATATAAATTCAAAAATTCTATTTTAAAATTTAAATTATTTGTGAAAAATTTATTTGGAGTTTAGAAATTTAATTTTAAATACTAGGATGTTTCATTTTGGTATCAGAGCAGACTTGAAGAGGTCCAAGGCCAAAGTTAAGCTACTAACTACTATGAATTGAGTGAAATCATATCATGGTTGTTAAGTTTTATAGTTGAGAAAATCAACTATAAATAAATTGCCTTCATATCCGTGAGAGGTACTAAAGTATAGTGATTATTTTCAGGATAAGAAAATGGTTTACCCTCATGGTATGGATGCAATGGCTGTTGCCTTCCAGCTTGTTACTGATATTTTAGAAAAGCAGAGCCAACCCCAACCGACTGACAATCATAGTATTGATTGTTTCCTAAAATGGAAACTGACTGAATTCCATGGAGGTTTTCATCCCGACCAAGCTTATGCATGGATCCAGAATTTGGAAAGTATTTTTGATAGTCTACAGTGCACAGAAGCACAAAAAGTCGAGTATGTTGTGTTCATGCTTCGGAAAGAAGTTGAAAACTGGTGGAAGATGACTAAAGCCCGACTGATAGCTATGGGAACCGAGCTGATTTAGGAGAATTTCAAGGGATGTTTCCTTGAAAAATACTTCCCAGACACTATTAGAAGCCTAAAGGAATTAGAATTCATGGAGCTCAGACAAGGCAATCTGAGTGTGGAAGTGTATGCAGCAAAATTTGAGGAACTTTGTTTATTTTATCCTCCTTTTCAGCTGCCGGGTACTGAAGGTTCGAAGTGTATTAAGTTTGAGAGTGGTTTGAGACCAAAAATAAAGAAAGCTTTCCGACACCAAGAAATTAGGAGCTTTCCTATTCTTGTTAACAAATGCCGAATCTATGAAAAAGATGACAAAGCTTCTACTGGATCAAACACTAGGTCGGATAGTTCTTCGAAGTTACCACCTATTAGTTTCAAAAAGCAAGGGAAGTTTAATAGAGGTGAATCATCCTCTAAATCTCGAGGCTGAGTGAATTCTGGTGGCTGATCGGTGAGTTGTCCGAGAGACATTAAATGTTTCAGGTGTGGTGGTGACCATTTTACGCGTGACTGTAACCGTAACGAAATTGTTTATTTCAAATGCAATGAGAAAGGACATATTCGTCCTAACTGTCCTCTTTTGTAACCAATTGAATTTAATGCTAGTGTAAACCGAGGAGGTTTCCGAGTACGAGGCCATGGAGACGGAAATAGAGGAGGCAAAGGAAATGATGGACGTGGTAACCATTCCATGATGCCGAGAAATGATCGGGCTGGGACTTCTAGTTCACCAGCTGCAGGCCGAGTGTATGCCATCACTGCTGAGGAGGCTGCTCAAGCCAATGACCTTGTTCAGAGTAAGTGTTCACTTGGAAATACTATTCTTAATATGGTGTTTGACTCGGGTGCAACTCATTCTTTTATCTCTAATGATTGTGTGATACGTATGAGATTACCTGTTATTGCTATGAATCGAGCATTGAATGTATCTAACCCCGACTGGTGCTAAACTATGGACTTCTATGATGTGTGATTTATTAAATTTTGAGGACAAAATTTTTATAGGAGGGGAGAATTACAACATCCTAAAATTTAGAAATGTTAGAAAATAATTCATTAAGGATCAGTGGAGAAATTTCGAGTGAATTATGTCTGAGACAAGACATTCCGAGTGAAAAATGGATATGATTCCGAGTGAAGGAAGGTTAACATGTTTCCGAGTGAAGCATGATTGAGAGAATCATTTCTGAGTTAAGAAAAAACTCTGTGTCCGAATGAGACACTTTTGAGTGAGGCAATTCTGAGTGAAACGTTTCCGAATGGATCATTTCTGAGAGAAGTACTTTCGAATGAAGAGAAGATTTGATTTTGAATGAGTACTTCTCGGGCCGAGATATTTTTGAATAGTGACCGAGTAGGGCATCTCCGAGTTGAGTGCAACTTTCCAGAGTGGGGTGTCTCCGAGTGCGATACTTCCGAGTGGGATGGCACCGAGTGAGACGTTTCCAAGTAGAATAGCGTCAAGTGAGATATTTCCGATTTCCGTGTGGTATGGCACCGATTGGGATATAACGAGTAAGTCTTTTCCAGGGAAAGTACTTCTGAACAGAGAAAAACTTTAACTCCGAACGAGTATGTTTCTGAGTGAATAGTTTCCGAGGGAAGTAAATATCTGAGTGGTGAATGCATTCAATTTGTGCTCGGGTGTCTTAAAGATTGCCTAGAGCCTGTGCTCGGGTCGATATTTAGAGTTGCCGAGAGCTTGTGCTTGAATTCATCTTAGAGATTATTTTCGACTCCGAGTAATCCTTTCGAGTGGAAAGATTTCCGAGAAAGGACTGAACTTCGGTTCCGAGTGATCTTTTCGGATGTAAGACTTCCGAGTGATGCACGTAAAGGTTTTGACTCGGGTATAGATATATCTAAGTGAGATATTTTTGAATGAGGTATCTCTGGGTGATACATTTCTGAGTGGATCACTTCCGAGGAAAGAAAAGCTTACTGAGTATTTTATGTAGAAACCTTTCTGAGCGAATTTCCTCCGAGTGAAGTAATTCTTAACGGAAAGAGGCTATGATGAATCTTCTCGGAAAAAGGGATATGCCTAAGATACCGAAGCCGAGTCAGAATTGATACTTACATCAATCCTTGAGACTCTTCCACGTCACTCTATTCTTCTACATTCTAGCAGATTCTCTTTTCTGATATTTTTCTAAGTATGGGACCCTCTCTGTTGTCCTATCCTCTTTTCTTTAAATATCTTGTTTCTTCCTTATCATTTAAAGATACGTGTAACAGACTTCTTCATTTCATTCACGTCTTTTTTTTTCATGAACGATATATATATCAAATTCTATTGTTGGATCAGCTTAGAATTTTGAGAGTGTAAAAACATCACCTTTAATCCTTTTCTTTTCCAATCTTTACTAGAAATTATCGATTAAAGAAGAAAATCAATCTTTACTTCTTCTCTCTCACGAAGAAGCTTTGGACTGGTTCAGAGCTGAAATTCCAGTCGGAATTTGTGAGCTATGATTGGATAATATGCAATAGCTTGAGGAGCTGCTGGAATTCTTTATTCTAGGTAGGGGGAGCGTTTACATTTTAAATGTATAGTTTATGAACGGAGTCGGGTTAATATTGTTATCTTCAACAAGAAATCCCAAATATGTATGATATGTGTGATATATTATGAAATATGAATGGTATACGTGATGTATGTATTTATGATTATTCCTATGCATGAGATGTAGTCGGAAATATGATATTGATATGTGATTGATGATGATGATACGAATGATATTCATGAAGTTATCATGATATATAAATACATGTTATGCTTGTTATATTGAGTTGAGACCCTTGGTGATGGTAACCAAGTGGTAGCCCCTGATGATGGTAATCAGGTGGTTTATTGATGATTGATAATCATTTGACATAACATTTGCATTCAGACACACAGAGGACTACAGGGGCCTGTGATGCCGGCCCAGATGGGAGGGCGTCCTGATGATAAGGCATAGACTCTGTGGTGGTTTCTTCAGATTCCACAGCTGCCTTCGAGTTAGACTCAAGGCCGGCCCATAACACCGAGTTGAGTTACCGCTGTCACTGAGAGTGACTGGTGTTACATTATGGGCGCGCGGTTTGGTACATGTAAAACGGCCGAATCAACTGAGAGCTGAGATATTATGTTGTGAAAATCCCATCATTAGAGTCGGATCCGCATGCATATGCATTGATATATGTTATTGAGAATAACATGATGATATGATCATTTGATGATATGAGAATGAATGATATATGATGAGATTTTATGATATGATTATGATTTATACGTAGTTATGAATTGGACACTTAATCCGATTCAATAACTATCATTTGACATGTTTATGCTCACCCCCTATTGTGGTTATCTTTTTCAGTCGATATAGGACGTAGCGATGATATATGAGGTCACTCAGCCTGCTCAGAGCATTATGTATATATATGTCTAGTACATGATGCACATAGTTGTTTGTAGTAGCCTTGGCCGGCTCCTGTGTATACCAGTTTTATTATGTATATGTAAACATGAATGAGCTGGTTGATGTAATACCAACTGTGTTATTATATAAATTCAAAAATTTTGTTTTAAAATTTAAATTATTTATGAAAAATTTATTTGGATTTTAGAAATATAATTTTAAATACTAGGATGTTTCAACATTGGCCTATTAGTACCATTGTAGTGAGTTTTACAATTTCATAATTTCCCATTTGAATTCACTACTCATTGTATTAAATAACTTCTCAACCATCACATAGGCCACTACTTATGTCATTCCAACACTTACATCACTCATAACAAGTCAAAGAAAAGGCATGTAGTAAAGGGTTAACCAACCACTCAAACTACCAACAATTGAGAGAATGTCCCTAATTCATGCATTATCCTCATCATTTGAAGATTAAGATCTAACATGTGAGTACTTTCTTACTTCAATGAGATTTATGACTAAAGCAACCATTAAAGGTGTTATAAGAGGAATACAATAATGTGTTATGGGATTCATGCCAACATCAAGATTGAAGAATCCTTATCTAAAGTAGAGTGGTAATAAGACCTTATTTTTTTTTCTTTTTTGTTTTATATTATCCACATGATTATGCAACTGTATGAGACACATATGTGTATGAATAACCTTTAACTTGTCATGTGTGTTTATAGGGACAAGATATGTTTCAATTCCTCTTTATTTAAAAAATGTGTAGTTTGACTTTTACTTTTTAAGGATGGATGAGGACTTTGTGTCCTTAATATACTTTTAAGTAAACACATTACTTAATCCTACACTTTGTTACAATCAGGTTATAGGTCTTTCACTTTTTAAAATTTCACATGAGGTCCCTCACACATGATTTTCATTTGTTTAATAGGTCCATGATGTTAACCTCCTAAAAAAACCATTAACTTTTACTTATGTGTTATATAAATTTTACATGTGTTATGCCATATGAATTCCCATGCAAAAATCATTTAATATGTGAGAGGTCTATTAACCAAATCCCTAATTTTACTCTATCCCTCTCATTACCTCCACTCATTTTTCTACCCACGTACAAACACCACCATTACCCTCACCCTTTTCCCTATCCATCTACACCACCACCACCACTAAGAAAGAAGAATTATTTGATTGTTTTAGCAAAATTTTATACCCATCAAAAACAGGTTCTTAATACTTTTCATTTTATCAACTCCAAGATCTCCTAGAAAAAGTACACCATAAGAATTCACTTTTTACCTACGGTTTCATAATGCTAGGTACATAGCAAATGTTTGAAGATGTCTAGCTTGCAAATTAGAATTATTTGTATGTATATAAGAGTAAATTTGAGGTTGTTGAGTTTCCCCATGCTTCTATAGACTGTTCCTTTTTAGCAATTTGAGACTTTTCATGATTTTTTATTTAAATTTTTTGTCGTGGAAGAACTTGTGAACCTTGTGATTAGCCAATCTAAATTTTTTTAAAAAGAAAGTTAGCTCTATTGTTCTATTTACTTATAACACCTATTCTTTAATTGAGCATTCAAGTTTCAAATTGTGTTGATGACAAAATATATGCAAGGGTGTAGGGTGGGAGCAGATTTTGGATTAGTTTTTCTCTTCTTGCTATGTACACTAAGTGTTATAAGTGTTATCTCAAATGAATGGTTTTCTATTCTAGTTTTATGTTCTTTTTCTTTCTTTCTTTTTCTTTTCTTCTTTTTATCCTAACTAATCCATTGTTTTGCTACCAGAAAAAACTTATCCATTATTTGGCTTCCCTAATCCTCTTTGTCATTTCTTTCTTGACTGTTATGGCAAAATAATAATAAAAAAAGAAGACCTAGTTTTCAAGTTTAAAATGAAAAAGAAAAAGATAAACTCAACTTGTGCATGGAATAGTTTGATAGAGTTGTTCACCTAAAAACCTGGGTGGTGATCATGGGTGAGTAAGAAAAATGGGTAGGGTGATGGCGGTGGTGATGAGAGGAATAAAGTTAAATTAGAGATTTGATCGATATGTCTCTAAAATATAAAGTGATGTCAAGCTGACAATCCTAGTGGTATAACACATGTCAAATTTATGTAACATTGATAAATATCTATTGTGCATAATGTGATATTTGAAAAATTTTAATATGATTGTATTCATTTGGATATAAATTATGTTGCAAATAAGTAATACTTTGCATTCGAATAAACATGTCTAGGTTTTATGAATTTGAGTATAATTGATCCCTATTTTTTTTGTGTAAACTATAGGTAAATGAGAAAGAAATGAAGAAAAGACTAAAGAAGGTCAAAAAAATTGAAAGCAAAAGCCTTGAAAGATGAAAAATCTCATGTTATAAAGCCTCTCGCTTAAGTGAGGCAATAGCTCACTTAAGCGAAAATGAAACAGGGGAAGAGCTTATTCAGAAGACATTTTGCTCGAGCAAGATTTTTCTTGCTCAAGCGAAATTCTGCTAAAAAGGAATGAGCCAGTCTCACTTAAGCGAGAAAATTCTCGCTTGAGCGAGGCCATAAAGATTGAAGTAGTTGTAAAGACTCCTTCAGATTGAAAAAGCTCTCTTGCTTGAGCGAGAGTTTGGCTCGCTCAAGCGAGGGTCTGCATATAAAAGTGAAAATTTAGAATTTTGAAAAAGACGCATTGTTTTAGAGAGAGAACCCATATCCCATCTTCGAGGATTGAAGCTGAAGATCGTGGAAATTGTTTTCTTCTTCATTTTCTCATTTCTCTTAGTTTGTAATGGCTACCATGTGTAGCTAATCTCTTTTTGGGATTTGGATGTAATCGATTTGAACCCAACGTACCTTGGGTATATATACATATATATATGGTATCTTTATTCTATTGAGATTTGGTATTTCATTCTGCTCTTAATGCTTGATTTTATCTGATTAATAGCATCTTGATTTTGTTTCTCTTAAGTTATTGGAAAATGATTCTAGAAAACTGATCTGAATGGAATACTCAATGCGTTATGTTATTAGGAATAGCTTTTAACATGTTGAATGCTTTTAACATCTGATCTTAATGTTGAAAAGCTTATTTAAACGATTGAGGGATCAATGTTTTGGTGGTTTCCTTATGGATTTCATAGTTGAGGAATTGATATAAATGATTGATAAATGTTACGTCAAGTCCAATAATGTTGAATGCTATATATGTATGTATATATAGGGTATGGTCGGGGGAGATAGATGAAATTCAATCCCTGCTCTCTCTCCATTAAATTTCTTAATACCTAGTTTCTTATCCTTTTATTTACTAGTTGATATTAGTTGTTTTAAATTCATAAACCATGAACATGCTTGTCATTTTGTAATTATGCTTAAAACAACCATAAACTGATAGTTCTGGATTACAGTAACACCCAGTGAAACGACATCTAAATTAATTTCTTATACTACAACGGGTGGTGGTACACTTGCCACGGACCTATCAACAAACACATAAACAAAAGTTTACAGTTCTATGCATAAGTTAACGTAAATGACCCATTAACCAATGAAAGTCATCTGTAAGGGATCATACGTGAATTTTTAATAAGTGAAAGACCTATTAACCCGATCATAACAAAGTGGAGGGACCAAGTCACGTGTTTACTTTACACCTTTTGTATCACTATTAATATTAGGCTAAATAACTACTCTAGTCACTTATCTTTCATGTTTGTTTCAAGTGTGACCCCTAACTTTTTTTAATAAATTAGGTCTCTTATGATTAAAATTAAAAATTAAAAATACAATGGATAAGATCAAACTCATGACTAGCTACATAAAAGACCATTTAACCACCAATCACTAATCACTAATCACAACTTTATTTAAATCTATATGCGACAACTGTTATATATAAGATAACAATTAATAATTTTTTCATTAGTTCAAATATAACATGTTTAAGGTGAGTATGGGTGATAAGATATAAATTTATATTATTTTACCAATTCATATGATTTAATACGTCTTATTATGTAATTTTAAAATATATCTTTAATAATATTTATCAAAGATATATTTTTTAAAATATATAATATGATGTGTTAAGTCATATGAATTGATAAAAGAATATAAATTTATATTTTATCATGCACACTTATCTTATCCATGTTGTATTTAAATTAACACTAAAAAGTATGAATAGTTATAGTTCACTCTGAGTATGTAAAACACAGATCCCTAGAGAATTACTTTAGGAAAATTGAGGTTCTATTGCTCAAAATGTCACTTGAATTACAAAGGGGCCCTAAGGTTGTGTTTATACCACAGTAAAGTAAAAAAGGGCTTGACTTAGGCCCATTTACAAAGAGATACGACTGTTATCTACTAAAAATACAGAGAACGGAATATTCAAGAGATGTTTTCCAAAAATAATAGGGGAAGAGGGTCTCATAGGGCCTCTTTATGGTCGGGGGGAATAAGAGCCCTCATTCACGAGCTTGAGGTGAAGAATCGGGCTAAGTGACTAGATGCCGAGTCAAAGTGTTTTTGAGCCTATTGATGCTGAATGGCCTTCTTCCAGGTGAGGAATCTTGGGTGAAACAATACTCCGAGTAAAGTGGTACCCCGAGTGAAGGGTACTCCAAGTGAGGAATTCGTAACGTTCTCCAAGGGGGTTTTGAGAAGAGACATGTGTCCAATGGTGAATTGTCATCGCTTCATTTTTAATATGATGTCTACGCCTAGCCGTTCTCATAATGATAAGGCGTTTTGTATCCCTAGGCTTTTAAATGCGTCTATTGGGTTTATACATGTCGTTTCAAAAGTGAATGGTCCCTTTGCCATGTGTTAAAGACAATTATCTTTTGAAGAGTTATCGTGGCATCGTGGCCGTAAAGTGGGTGAGGTTGTTCCTAATTGTTGGATGTCCTACTTGGGAGTTGTCCTTTTCTTATATTATTTTCTACTTTGTTGTTGTGATCTCCCTTGATTCCTTACGTTCTCTACTTCAGTTCTCCTTCAGTTTCATGTCTTTACCGTTGTTTGTTCCATCCCTAAAGCTTTCTCCCTTTTCATCCTTTTTCCAGAGGTTAGTTCCCTCTGTTCTTCATTCTCTATTGTTGTTTGTTATTGTTGGGTAGTATTTTCCATTACACTATTTTGTTGTCTTCCCCTTTTGCTTCTAAAAAAATAGCTTTCTCTTCAAACTTCTTTTCTTGTGTCAAGGAAGAAGTTCTCTCATTTCTTCCTCTATCAGTGATGATGATGCCATCGCCAAATTATGACAAGAAGGGTTCTTCAATTACTCCATGCTAGCTTCCATTGTGGAGTGTCTTGGTTGTTCCTTAGAGGAAAGGGTCTGTCGTGCCCGGACTGACCCTGGAGAGTTGGACTACACCTATATGTATAAAACTTTTTTTTCCTACCTCTACTTATCTGTTCCCTTCTCTGTTTTTGAAAGGGGTGTTTTGAACACCCTGAATCTTGCCTCGACCCAGCTCTATCCAAATGGGTGGGCCTTTGTAAAAGCTTTTGAAGTCTTGGGTGACTACTTCGGGTGAACCCTTTAGTTCCTGTTTTTTTTAATTTTTTCAGGCTAAGATTTTTAAAACTTGAGTTCCCGTGGGGTGGGTGTCTCTGAGCGGGGTACTTGGGCGTCACCTGCTAAAGGCGTTCAACCAATCATACAAGGGGTTTAATGAGTCTTTCTTTAAAATCTGAGTGAGTCTAGACATGTCAGTGGAGGATTTCTTACATTATCCTGATGAGGGCCCTTCCTTTCAACTGTATTACAATCAGGCTCTAGTTTAGTACCGAATCAATTAGGAAGATCTATCTCGTGCTAAGCACAATGACGTGCATTTTTTTTGCTAAGGATATAGGGCATTAATTTAGCTCCCAGGCGTTGATCTCCCTTTCCATCGACCCCCACGCTTTGGACTCTTGGATATATAAGTGTAGCTTCTTGTAGGTTCTTATCTTTGACTGCTCAGCTTTTTTTGTACTGATGTTTACTTGGTTTCTTTTTTAGGAGACATGACCCTACGCAAGATGTCCGCTTAGGATTTAAAGAAGGCTTACCAAAAGGGTTCCTCCAAGAAAGGAGCCTCCTTAAATCCGGCCCCAACCTCGACCATCGTCCCCTTACTCCTCCTGTCATAACTACTATTCCTCCTCCTTCCTCAGAATTTGAGGCCAATGCTCGGGTTGTTAAAAGGAAGCATCTCTAGTTGGAACCCGTTCAAGGTGCCTCAGGATCTCCGCAGGGAGCACCCCAATTGGAGACTCTTATGGTTCAAGTAATCAGAAGGCTCTGGATCTCTCAAGGTCCCTTTGGTCCAACGGGAATGAACAACTATTGAGCACGTGGTCGTTCCCCTCTATTCTGACTATGACAGTGTCTCCTGGTAGTGGGAGCACTTTAAGAACCAGAGCCTTGTCGCTACCAGGAATCCTGCTTGCTCCTTGTGGGACACTCAATTCTCGATCCCCAAATTTATCGATCGGGCCCTCATATTCGAGATAGACAAAGTGAGGTATATGGGTTTAATCCCCGTAACTGTTTACCGAGCTATGAAGATGTTTTCTCTCTATGCGCCGTCTATAGGATGCTACCTTAATGGGTTCATTAAGGCCCATGACAAAGTTGTGGTGGCCCTCACCAATGAAAAAATGCCTCTACTACCAAACTTCGGAAGGCTGAGGGAGCTGTGAATAAGGTGGTTAAACTAGAGGAGCGACTAAGGGCAAGAGAGGCATCATTGGAGAAGGTGGAGACATCCTTGAAGGATGTTGAAGCCAAACTAGCGAATTCCGAAAAGAGACTAGCGAGCTCCGAGGAGGCCCACTAGGAACTTATTATGAAGAATACTGAGTCATTCTTTGCCTAAAATCATCCATATTCAAAGGGGGTTTCTTAGCTAAGGAGTCATAGAATTTACCTAGGAGCAACCTTGTTTGGATTGTGTGGAGGGACATTTCTGGGCTTAGGTCTCAGATTTAGATGGTTTGTTCATTGAAGCGAGCCATGAACTGCTTGAGCATTTCTCCTCTTCCCTACTTTAGATTGACCAAGCTAAGTGAGGTCTGTTATATCGATCAGCTGGAAGCAAATTGGGTTAGGAACTTTTTTGTCAGCTTTACGAAGTAGGACACACTCATTAGAGAGATGTGTGAGACCCACCGGGGGGTAGATTTAGTGAGTGTAATGGGGAATATTTTACAAAGAAGGGCGTCAGATGCTCCCAATATGAATAAGTTGGTGCTGAACATAGTTAGTTGTTCCTTCAGGTCGCCCCTTCTGTCATATTTTTTCATCGCTAGGAGTTTGTAGGGCGCTGGCATTGGTGCCGCATTATTTCTTCCGTGAACAGGTGAATGACATAGGGGGTCAGAGGCTTTGGTTTATCTTCCTTAAGATTGGCAGTTTGGGTGTAGAGGTACCTGAAGGCCTCCCTCTCTTCTGATCGGTACCTCTCCTCTGATCAGTGGTTTCACAGATCCTTATTTTCCTTCTACGGCTCATCCATAGTACGCTGAAGCGCTTTAACGAGTGCCAAAACCTCCTTCATTTGATCATTGTGGCCTTGATGTCCTTCTTGGTGCTCCTGAAGGTTTCATCATCCCTGCGGCTGGGGTTGTTGTGCGTGGTCACCATCTTCGTCTTTCTTGGAGCCAGTCCTTCTCTCTGTGATGTAGGAACTGTTTCATCGGGCCCCACGATGGATGTTAAAATGTTCACTCTGAGTACGTAAAACACAAAACCCTAAAGAATTACTCTAGGAAAATTAGGGTTCTATTGCTTAAAATGTTACTTGAATTACAGAGGCTCGAGGCTGTGTTTATACCACGATAAAGTGAAAAGGGCCTTGACTTAGGCCCATTTACAACAAGATACGACTATTATTTAGTAAAAATATGGAGAAACAAAATATCCAAGAGATGTTTTCTAAAAATAATAGGGGAGAGGGATCATGTGGGGCCCCTTATTGATCCGGGGGAAACAGTTATGTTTAACATTGATGAATTGTTCACTAAAAAAACACTTAAGTGATAAAATAAGATAAACTGATTACACTAAGTGCCTGTTTGGCACACAGAATTGATGATGAAATTGGGGCTTAGAACTGAAATTAGGCCTTAGAATTTCAATTTTGTTGTTTGAAAACCTTCTTAGAATTGGAATTACAATTTTAAGGTCCAATTCCATAATTTTGGAATATAACTACAATTAGTGTATAATTGGTGTATGAAATTGAACATGGAATTCAGGTTTGGAATTGAGGCTTGAAATTGAAATTGTGTCTCAGAATTCCAATTCTAATGTTTGGAAGTCTTCTTAGAAAGTTACAATTCCAAAGTCTAATTTCATAAAATTAGAATATAACTAAAATTAACTATTTTCAATTCCTAGCTCATACCCTATGAATTACTAATTCCTAATATCACGCTACATGACCATCACTGCCATCTCCACCACCCACTCCCTATTATTGCTACCACTGCTACCGACGCTACTACCATCTCTGTCGTCTTTGCCACCACCATCCATTGCTACCACCTCCATCTTCGCCGTCACTATTGCCACCATTATTGTTGTCACCACCATCACAATCGCCACCATTGCCATTGCCATCATCACCACTGTTGCCACCGCCATTACCATCATTATTGCTACCACTTCTGCCATCGTCTTCTTTGTCGCCACTGCCACTACAACTGTGACACCCAAAAAATAAGGGTAAATTTTTCATGATTTTAATATTATTGATTTATGGAAACACTAGTGGTGAAGCCATTCATTTAATACCCTGGATCTATCAGAGACCTACCTCATATGTGAAGATATGAGAAGGTAAGTTAATAGGATTAACCTTAAAGAAATCCACAATTAAAAACAGCGGAAGTATTTTGAGTAAGATGATGTTATGGGATTAGATTTTAAGAAATCACCCATTTTGAAATTAAGAAACCCAAGTTATGTCCAAGGTATTCATAAAGTAATGTGGGTTCAAGGTTTAATGTGAAGAAAATAGAAAATAACATGATCAATGCATTTTTTGGGAAAATAGGGTCCCCTCGCTGAAGCGAGATCCCTGCTCGCTTGAGCGAGTTCCATACAGCACACTTGGGCGAAGCAGAATGAGCTGAGCGAAAAGAGGAAGTGAAGATTCAGGGGCCACTTCGCTCAAGCGGAACCCCAACTCGCATGAGCGAGATACGCAAACCTCGCTTGGGCAGAGCCAGCGAGCGTAGGTGAAAATTGCCCAGAACCAAATCCACGCTCACTCGCTTGAGCGAGCACTACCCTAAGGCCATTCGCTCAAGCGAAATTCAGCCAGTAGTTGAGTGTCCCACTCTCGCTCGGGCGAGACCCTCCCCGCCTAAGCGAAAATGCCCCAGAGACCAACCCCCGATGCCAAAGCCATCTCGCTTAGGCGAGGCTCACACCCGTCTGAGAGAGAATGATCCAGTGACCATACACTGATGCTGGGACAATATCGCTTGAGCGAGACCCATTCTCGCCTAAGCGAGAATTGTCCAGAAACTAAAACTCCATACAGGGGCATTCTCGCTTGAGCGAGAAGCCCTCTCGCTTGAGCGAGAAGCCCTCTTGCTTGAGCGAGAAGCCCTCTTGCTTGAGCGAGAAGCCCTCTCGCTTGAGCGAGATTATCAGCAAAACGCAGAAAAATGCAGAAAACACATAATACATTATACCAAAACTCATTTCCATCAAATTCACTTAGATTCAACACTTCATACTTATCATATTACACATTTAGATCTTGCTCTAATCAATCATGCTCGTAAATTTCCATTTTCAACTCATCTATTGTATAAAAATCAACTCATCAACTCTTCTACTTCATAAATCTAACATTCAACTATGAAACTTTATTCATTCATCAAAATAAGTAAAGTATCATCATTCATACATTCACAGGGTCATGATTGAAAATGAGTCATAGGTAAAAGATCTCATTTTCCTCCATGACCTTCCAAAATCACCATTATATATATATATATATATATATATATATATGTATTCATCACCTATACAATTATCCATTCTTAATCCATACTATACAAAATATGCATTATGTTATACACATTACAACCATTCCACACATCTATGAAAATCAAGATATTGCCGGCCAAGGCATTCTTTACCAAAAAGGGGCTTCCTTCATACTTCTCCTCCACAAAACAGCTCCAAGGCAGGTCCTACAACACATGAGCTAAAAAGATATACCACAGGGAGAGTGAGTATACTTTCTCAATGATGAAAATCCAATAAATAAGACAATACATGCATGAATGCAATACAACTATCTCCTCCTCAAGAAGAGTTCATTCAATATCAAATCATTCAACCAACAATTTTCATTCAAACACAATTATCCATTAAATTCCTCAGAATCATATCAACCAAGTTCACAATCATAGTTAGTAATTGGAAAGGGGATTTCCACCCACATCTCACTTAATCTCATCATCAAAGTATCACTCTATGTCATGCTTCAAAGGCTGATGCACATGCTAGTGTTTTGAAATGCATATGCATGGATCCGATTCCATTTCCTCGGGTGATCGCAACAACCATAATCATACAATCATTCTCAATGGTTTCCCGCCTCGCAAGGGGTACTCCCTCTAGCAGCCTCGTAAGGTGCTTCTTGTGATCGCAACCACGTTTAACATTTCATAAAGGTTTCTCGCCTCGCAAGGGGTACTCCCGCCTCATGATCGCAACCATGGGCATTCAATCTCAATGGTCCCGCAGGGCCTTTCTTTTCAAACACCTGGTGATTGCAACCACCGGTCCATTAATCACAGGAACTCGCAAGCCCTTTTATATTTCCAACATCAAGTGATCGCAACCACTTATCAACATCATCATGATATGCATGCCATGCCATGTATGCAACAATGCTCATGCATGCCTCAACCTCATTTGGATTATCTTACCCTCTCATCTAGGGTACATTCATACTCAACCACACTATTATCCACAAATCAAGCATATACATTAATTCCCCATATTCAAGAAATATTCTAACCAAAAGTTTCAAGTATTCCTCATACCACATATGGAATCAATAATACATCATCACATAATATACCACTCATAGCCTCATTTAGGCTTCATCACACAATCAATCATTACAGTCACCATGCTCAATTTCACATCACATACACATGATACCATACTCATCCAAGAGAACATGCCATATTACATTAATACATACATTATCATCACCATTCTCATACATTTAGAAAATATACCCCTCTCCTACCTTAAGAGAAGTACACTTCCGGGTTTGATGTTCCCGCCTCACAAGTATTATCAAGCCCTACACCAATCAATTATAGGGCCACATCAATCATTCATTCAAACACCATTTCAACATACATATACATATGTGTACTCATGATTCTTATCATGTGGAAGTCATTATAGGTTTATTCATTTGCTTACTTAGGCTTCGGGAATTCCTTCCCTTAACCCACCATTCATTTTTATCAAAGTAACAACCTAATTAGTTAGGTTACCCCATTCACCAACTTTACATTAATTCTATCTCAAGTGGGTTTTTATTCATATTCTCCAACCACCATCTCTAATCATCATTTAATGTCAAAGCCTCTTCCTTTATAACATCTTTCCCTTCAATAAATGCTAACCCTATCAACTTTTCACACTTTCCCCAAAATCATAAATTAGGGTTTTTATTAAAACTCATTATCATTCAAAATAGTCATACATTCCCATCTCTTTCCAACCATAATGTATCTACTCCATTAATACCATTCAAAGCTTGTGTTTATGGCACCCATTTTAAAGTTTCCCCCATTAATGCTTTACCTAATAACCCACATGCATTAAATACATCCTTAGCACTAAAGCTACCACTATATATTTATATACATGGAAGAAATGGTAATCATCTTACCTTAAGAGGAGAAAAGAGTGGGTTTGCAAAAGAGGAGAAAGACCACACGAATTTAAGGAGGAAGAAAGGAGAGGATACTTTAAGCTCCAAGCTTTCGTTGAGCTTCTTGAAGAATAACCATGGAGGAGGGAGATGTCTCTCTCTTTTTACTTAGGGTTTTAGGGGGAAATGAAGAGGAATAATGAAGAAGAAGAAGAAGAAGAAAAGAAGAAGTATGTTGGCGTGGAGAAGAAGAGTGCTACGGGAGTGAGAGTGAAAATGTGAGTTTAGTTTTTAAGTTGTTAAGCTTTCATTTAATTCTTTGCATTTTTCATTAAACAGGTTCTCCGTTCGGACTCAATACATATTCTAAAAATTATTCCGAATATATATTCGGAATCCCAATAACATTATCTACAGCCCTAACCAACGGCATCTCAATCGGAGATACTTGGTCCGACACCTATATTTTATCCGGGTCAGTTTTCAACTTATCCGGTCACCATAATTCACTTGCAGTCTCCAAAGAGTCTTGTTTAAATCATTTCAAGAATTTTGGGATATTAGTTAGCCCACATTTAATTTCTCAACATTTATTTTCTCAATTTAACTTTCTACTTTAAAAATTCAGGGTGTTACAACAACCACCACCATTATCGTCGCCTCTATCATCATCCTCATTTTAGCTTAGAATTGTAATTCTACATTTTAAGTTTATGACATTCAATTCCAAACAAAGTTTTAAGAATTCTATAGTAATTTCAATTCCATACACCAAATAAACCCTTAACTATTTTCAATTTCTATCTCATATTCTCTTTGAATTACTAATTCCTAATATCTCACTACACATACATACCTGCCAACACCATCGTCCCTATCACCATTCCCGCCATCGTCATCGCCCCTCGTTGCCATAATCGTAACCACCGTCATTGGCACCACCACTGCCTCAACAACCTTTGTCACCACCACTGTCGCCATCCTACTACCATCACCACCTTTGCTACCATAACCACCACCTCCATTCTGACTACCAACACTGTCACCGTCTCTACCGTTGCCACCAACACCTCCACCATGGCAACCACCTCTACCATCACCACCACCACCACCATATTGTTGCCTCCAATGCCATGGTTTCCATAACCATTATTTTCGTCACTACCACTCATTTTAGTTTAGAATTGTAATTTTATATTTTAATTTTATGCGATCAAAACATAAAATTAATAAATTTATAGTAAAAATTGAAGTTAAAATTACAAATTCCAATTCCAATTTCATATTCGTGCATTCTTGTTAGTTTCCTTGTTACAAAAGAAATGTTACTCGTGCGAATAAATGTAAATTTTATTAATAATTAATAATCTAATAAAACATAATATCAATTTCGGTAATAAATTCTAACAGATGGTCATGGTGTGATTAAAATAGTAACTGCAGGATGGAACATTGAAGTTGAACCGCACCACTCACAAAACGTACGTTGGAGGTAACAAATCGTTGTTTGTCACAAAATGGAACATTTTAAACCAAAAAAACAATGGAGCACTAAAGTGCGCGCACCGTCTTTTCAACGTATCGATGTAACTAGTTTCATCGGGTTAGGCTCAGTGAATATTTGCAATCACACCTAGTAGTTGAATATGTACAACGCAAAGAGTTGGTTTTAGCAATCTTTTTACCTTTCTTTGTTCCGGTACAGTTAAGGGAAATTGGAAAAAGGCGTAGTGTACGCAGTAAGGTGTAGAGGATATAGAGCCTACAATTACAATACAACTAACTACACGGCAACAGCACCAAAAATTACGTTGTGTTTGTTTCCACGGTAGGCCATGTCACAAACGTGTCAAAACTCAAAAGCTGTTACTTTCTTTTTTTCTTTCTTACACAACAGACACACACACACACACTAGGAAGAGTTACAGTGAGTGAGTGTCTTTCTCTCTCAATTCGTTTCTTCTTCTTCGTCGTCTTCCTTTGATCAAACTCGCCACGACATCCATGGTGTCCAAACCTACCGACTCTACTCCTAAACATCGAGTTAGTTTCTCCCTCTTTCTTAATTCAACAATAACTCTTAACTAATTAATAACGATTAACAGCACGTTTTGATGCTTCAATTGATTCCTTTCAGTTTTTCTATTTTTCCTGATTCCTCGGAATCGCTATCATAATTTTGTCTCAGAATTTGATTATACCTACGTAGAATGTTGAATTTGATTGGATAATCATGAACTTTTTGATAGCTCTCTGTTTCTCTTTGTGTACTTGAATTTTACTGCAGCAGTTGAGATCACGAGTAGGGCTTCCTGATCACCGTTAATCTTGAATTTCAGTTTCTGTTTTCTTGTTGATATTTCCCTTAAAAAACAACGTTTGGTTAATGGTTCTTCTTCTGCATCGCGTGAGAATTGAAGTTTTAAATTTGTTGCATAGAGAGGATTTTGTTTTTGGACTTTCTATTTTTGCATTTTAGTGTGTTGATTTTTTAGGCAGTTTATATGTGTAATGTTATTGACAGAAGCAGCATGGAGAGCCAGCAAATGATGCTGGTGGAACGTTGTCTGTCAAGATAAATCAGTTGAAAAAGCAAATCCAGGCGGAGAGATTTACATCCGTTAAAGTAAGTTTGTGATTAGGTTTATGCTCCTGTGGCTTGATTCTTCTTGGAAAGGGCCCAGCTTTTTGTAGTATGTTTGCAGGTCAGATAATTTTTTTTGTTTTGTTGGTGTTATAATTGAGAAAAATGGCATTAACCTGGTACGGGTAGCATTATTGTATGCAAACTCTGTTATGTGGTAGAGAGGAAAATGAGAAGAAAAAAAAAAAATTGGAATTTGAAATGAAGAGAAAACAATAAAAATTTTCAGAAATCAAATTTCCACCTCCTTTCTCTTAAATATATATATATATATATATATATATATATATATATATATACACACAATATATAACATGCATCCATGTTTTCTTCCGTTATTTTCTTTCATCTCTTTATCTACGCATCCAAACATACCAAAGTTCAGCAAACACATCATAAAAACTAAAGCATGGACATTAACTATATGGATACCACAAGAGATTCTTCTGTTTCCTTTTTTTTTTACATTAAGTTTAATTTTTCTTATTCGTTTAGTTATACTTTTGGGCATACTATGCATGAGCTTCGAGCAAATTTTTTACTTTTAACTTGTTTTTAGGAACAACTTTATGTTTTGATGGCTAATTTAAAGCTCAGTTAATCTAAGTGAAAATTTCAAGGTTGAAATGTCTTCTTTATTAACACCTTGCAAGTCAGCTTCCATTTAACCCAAGTTATATTTCTACAGGAAAAAATGCAGAGGAATGAAAAAAAGCTACAGTGTCATACTTCAGGGGTCATGTCAGCAATATCCATGAGGGACTCTTCAAAGTCGGAGGAACAGGAGAAAATCCCAATTCTTTCATCAAGAATTGACCAACCTTTATGTAGATTCAGTAGTTTCTCTCAAGTCTCAGGAGACAAAGATCATAGCAATCAAGATGTATTATCTGCTCCAAGTATCAAAATTCCATATATTGCAAGATTACCACCATATACCTCTTGGATATTTCTGGACAGGTGTTTTTACTTGCAAAAATTTTAATTTTCCATACTATTATGAAAATTCATTTCCTAATTGAAACCATCTACTGTATAATGTATTGTATTCCATTTTAAAATAGAACCTGAGATTTAAAAAATTATTGATCAGTGAATATGTTGACTGTATAATGTATTTTCTCTTATTTTAAAATTTTTCACATACATCAGAAATCAGAGAATGGCTGATGATCAGTCTGTTGTTGGAAGAAGACGTATCTACTATGATCAACATGGAAGTGAAGCACTAGTATGTAGTGACAGTGAAGAAGAGATAACAGAACCCGAGGAAGTAAAACATGAATTTTCCGAGTCTGAAGACCGTGTGATATGGTAAGTTAAACTGAAGATGATTTGGTTGCTTTAAGAAGGTCCATAGATTTGTGAAGAAAGATTCAATGAATATGAAACAAGAACAGTTGATCTTCATTGTAACATTTCTCATTAGCTAGATAAATAACATATTTAATGAACAAGTAAATATTTAATGAACAAGTAACAGTTGATGCATTGCTGGAGCTCAAACGATTATACTTGCTGCTCAAGTGTTAATAAAGTAATTCTTTTCTCGTGATCACAGGATATCATTAATATCAGATTTAAACTCTTAGCCCATAATTTCCATATCTATTCCAATGGTCAAAATTCCTCCTTTATAGAATTGTTGTCTTGACTATTGAATTTATTAGGATGGCGTTTGAGGAACATGGGTTAAACGAGGAGGTATTGAATATTCTTAGCCAATTTGTTGGGGGCACCAGTTTAGAAATTCAGGTAATCTAGAACACTGTGGACATGAGTATATGCTTCATGACTGTTTAAGATTAGTTTATTGAAAACATATTTCACCATGGAGATCTATAGCAAGAAGCCATTCTTTTAATTTCGGGAAGAATTTTTTATAAATAAAAAATGCAGGAGAGGTACAAAAGTATCAAAGAAAAGAATATTGGTAGGTTGGACCAGCGCTCAGAAGGCATAGGAGAATATGAGTGTACTATTGGCATATGTCCAGAGAAAAGCCTGGGTGCTGCATTAGATTCTTTTGATAATCTTTTCTGTCGCCGGTGCCTGGTATGTTCTAAAGCATAATCTTTTTAGCATTCCTATCATTATCATAGTGAGTGTGTCTATAGTTTTCTGCTTTCACACAGCAGATTTTTGACTGTCGTCTGCACGGCTGTTCTCAACCTTTAATATATCCTGTAAGTAGCAATGCTCTGTGTTATTTTATATTTAATCCATAGTTACTTAATCCATACAGTTAATTTGATGGTTTACTTCAGAGTGAAAAGCAGACAATTTGGTCTGAGCCTGAAGGTGACAGGAGACCATGCAGTGATCAGTGTTACCTTCAGGTATTCTTCTTTGTCTGAGATTCAATTATCTTTTTTATATGTTTTTAGGAATGTAAGAAATTAAAAATTTCATTTGTTTTCAATTCACAAAGAGATGAATATGAATTCTCTGAAAAAAAAAATTCTTGGTATTCCGTTTAGCACATTCTCATTGACTGTAGGGTGAGTAAATGATAAATATGATGGAATTTCTACATTTCCATTGATTTCTATTTGAAGTAATTCAACTTAAAAAAATTGTATGAGGCCTGTAGAGGCTAGCTTTAAACTTCATAGATTGAATGATTCTGTGCATGCATCTGTGTATCTAGTAGTATCTACCTATACCAGCTTTTAGTCAGTTACAATTGTGTCATGTTTTTTTATGGGGAGAATGGGTAAAGACTGATTTCCATTTTAATTGCCAGCAGTTAAAGGGTTTCATAAGTGTGTCAGAAGATTCTCCTCCCGGAACCTATAAGCACAATAAAACTACAATTATGGAAGAGGCAGATGGGATATTGGCTCCCTCCACTGCAGAGGAACCTAGTAATGAGCCTTTTCTGACAGAAGCTGGTTGTCATGAATCTCTCAATTTAAATGTTCCTATCTCAGAAAGTGTGGGAAAGCGGAAGGTCACAGATCAGTCAGACACAGCACTGTGTGACTCAACCGTCCCTCCTGATGATTCTCAGAATTCTTATAAAAACCCGAAGAGCATCTTAGATGATGTAGCTACTGTTGATAGTGATTCTAGCAAGAACCTAAATTTGGGAGCATGCGATGAAAGTAAACATACTACTAGTGCAATTTCAGACAAATCTGATGAACATACTTCAAATAAATTAATAGAGACTTCTAGCAATTGCCCTGGGGAGCATGACAAAAGTGATGGGGATGGACCAAAAGATCCCACTAATAAGACAGAGTTTAATAAGGTGTCCAATTCAATGGAAGGGAAAGTTCATGGAATACCAAGTCCCTCAGTTTGGATACCATTGGAGAAAGAACTATACTTGAAGGGAGTAGAAATGTTTGGCAGAAACAGGTATGGAGCTATCTGTGTTTTACCTCAAACTTAATTTATAGCATGCATGTGCACTTTCTTCTGTCTAGTATATATGTATATGTTGCCTGTTCTGTACACTGTTAGTCTGAACTTTATTTTCTCTTATTATTTTTACATTGCTATGGAAGTTACTCTTTTATTTTTGTCCATAAATCCTTCAAACCCAACCTCTTATTTGTGCTTCAATTTCAATTAATTTTCTGGAAGACAGAGTAGTTATGAAAAATAAAGGAACTTAACCTGGAAGGATTTGTAAGTTTTTATTGCACTTTCCATTTGCATTGTCTGCTGATTAAGATTAAACTGGGAGCTTTTTGTTTCTTGAAAGTAATGAATTGTCTTGCAATCATGTTCTGGAAGAAATTATTGTGAACTTGACCTCCCCTGCCCAAAAAGGAATTGATAAAGATGGGTATACATGACGTGTAAATGTAGATGAAAGGGAACCCACCTCCCTCCCCCCATACTTCAGATCAGGATTGGCGAGGCAAAGGTATGGGAGTGGATAACAAACCAAAGGCTTCAAATTTTCGCTAAGATGTTATCTTGTAACAGCCCCTCCTTTATCACAAAATTGTATTTCTGCATTGGTTTAATACCTGTATCCTAATAACACCTGTAACACAACATGCTCTACTTCTGAAATCAGAAGTTTCTTTCACAATTGCAGTTGAAATTGTTGTATGCTTAGCATATAACTTGTCATGCTTTTTTGTTTTTGTAAAACATTCTCTAGTTTCCAGTACTAGTGTTGGGCACTATTGCAGCCCTTTTCGTTGTATTAAGTGATCAATAATAACCATTGTAGTTTGAATGGACTTTAAGCAACTAATAAAATGCATGAATCTGAAACCTCAGTAGGTAACTTCCCCAATTGTGACTACTGACTATTAGGTAAATGAAACTAAAGCATGGTTCATTTCTTGTCTCAAATACCATACTTCAGGTCATGGGTTCGACTTCTTTTGCTAACAAAATTAATAAACTAATAACTAATATTTGTCTATTAAAAAAATTACCATACTTAAGATACAGATCTAATTTTATCAGGTTTGTGCTGATGTCAAGTACAACTTATACTCTGCAGTTGCCTCATAGCAAGGAACTTACTTTCTGGCTTGAAGACTTGCTTGGAAATAGCTAGTTACATGCATTCTGGAGGAGTGTCAATACCCCACAGATCTATTGTTGCTCCTAGCTCTATCTTGGATGACAAGGGAAATTTTGATGCAGAGTGCTCAGTGAGAATAACAAGCTGCTCCCGTTCCCATCTTTTTTATCTTGCATCCTTGTGTCTTGTCTTGTTGTGACTGTTCCCGTTTTCTTTATCCTTGTGTCATGGGGGTGGGGGGGCTGATGAGAATGAGTTTTTCCATTTGTAAAGCACCAGAAAGCCCCACCTGTTGGGATAAGCCGTGGTTGCTGTAATGTGCCACAAGATTATGTCCAATTTTTTCTTTTAAGAAAATTATATAGACACATCATTATACTCTGGAATTTCTTAGCCACTTAGGATTGGTATCTGAATCAACCGGTTAGGCATCAAACTAAAAAATAAGAATTATCTTCGATTGTATGGGGGTTTTCTAGCTTTTTGTATTTTGTTGCCAAATAAATAGGGTGTTTCAATGTTCTTTTGTTATTTCTTACCTCCACTGCTATCCTACTGTTTTGTATGATAAGTTCTTCAAATTTTTTAACTAAAAAGGTTCATTTTGAACATTCAACACATAAATGTATCATGCAAAATCTCCTTTGACATTCTCTACCAACCTTTATGAAGATCTACTACTTAGATTCCAAAATTTTTCTTTTGAATCTGGGTTTTCTTGTTAGGATCAAGAGATGCCATCTAGGTCACGGTTGCTGAGGAAAAGGGGCAAAACAAGGAAGTTCAAATATTCTTGGAAGTCTGCTGGCCATCCATCCATATGGAAAAGAATTGCTGATGGGAAAAACCAATCTTGTAAACAGTATACACCATGTGGATGTCAGTCAATGTGTGGAAAGGATTGTACTTGTGTTAATGGTGGAACTTGCTGTGAAAAATATTGTGGGTATGTCACTTATCATTTAATTATGTACTTTATTGATATAACGGAAGAGGAAATTAGTATTTCTTATGGTCGTGTGTAATGTATTGGACTGTTTGAATCATTTGGTTAGCAATCATGTGGCTATGATCATAATTTAACAAGGTAACTGTCAGGAACCTACTGTAACTAACTGTTAGTAAGTAGTTAGTTACTGCATGATAGTTAGTTAGAGTGTTTGTTAGTTAGTTAGGTAATTAGTTAGTTGTTAATTGTTGTTAGTTTGGTAATTAGTTAGTTGTTAATTGTTGTTAGTTTGTGTGGGCTGAGTTAGTAAATAAGTGAGGCATGTTGCCTATAAATAAGAGAGGGGTTAAGGGAGAGATATTAAACAGTAATAGTTTTCTTGAGAAGCTGTAAGCTTGGCACAGAATGCATAGAGCATCTCTATGAGGGAGCCATAGGCTCTGGGCTAATTAGAGGGTATTTTTATCAGAGTATTCCTCTTGTAATCCATCAGTAATCACCACAATTCCCTTTTATTTCTTTCTTACTAGTCTTAGGGTTCCAGCAATTGACCCGACCAGCCGGATCTCAATTCCCCAATGTCCACAAGAATGAATGAGGGGATAGAGGCACTGGAGTTGAGGGTTCAAGATATAGACACACCCATGGAAGTTCTTATTACCTATCGCGAACTAGTTGATCAGCAGAATGCTTTAAGCGAGCAAATGAGAGAGATGCAGATTACACAGCAAGCTATGTTGAGAGAAATTCAGAAGCTAAAGAGAAACAAAGGAGTCGTGAATCCAAAGACTGATGGATTGCAACAAGGAGAACTAGAATCTTTAAAGCCAGAAAAGAGGAAGGAAGATGAAGCCTTAAAGACCAAGAACCAATGTGGCAGAGAAGAGAAGAAGCTCCATGAATTAGAAGCAGAACAAAAATTAAAGATCAAGAATCAAAATTACACCTGAAGAAATTAAATCTTTGTTCCTAGAAATCATAGATTGCAGTGAGGATATAGATTCTTGCACCCAAGGAAGCAGAACAGAAAATGAAGGTTTGGAGAGTGAAGAACCAACAACTTGGAGGCTAGAAACAAACTACTTACTAACAGTAGGTTACAGTAGGTTCCTAACAATAACCCAGATAGTTGCTCAAATATGGTTTTAGTTGATTATCTTAACTAAGCTTTTGAGCACATGAACCAAGAGACGATAATTTATTTCAGAGTGACAAAAGACATAAAACTGCCAATATAAAGCTATTAAACAATTTTTTTTCAATGTTTTGCTAGCTCCTGTAAAAATGCATTTTCAACTTAAATTTTCAGACTATTTAAATGTAGTCAATGACCTCTTCTACCTTCAGTTGTTCAAAAAGCTGCAAAAACCGGTTCAGAGGATGCCATTGTGCCAAGAGTCAATGCAGAAGTCGACAATGCCCATGCTTTGCTGCTGGACGTGAATGTGATCCAGATGTCTGTCGAAATTGCTGGGTTAGGTAATATGCCAAATATGTTTGCTGTGAACTTGATTTTATGCCTCCTATGTTTTTGAATGTGCATGTATGCATTGACTAGATTCTATTATTACTTCACCTGTTTAAGAAAGTCATCATTAACGAGTAATACTTCTATGCCATGTACAATAATTCAATATTTCAGCAGTTTCTACTCATTTTGCTTCTTTAGGTATAGTATGCAAACCTTTGTAATTTCTCTTGTCTTCATGATCTCATATCAATTGACTTGAGAAACCAAAATTAGACTTTGCTATCATATTATTTAGTTCTAGTTATATAAGTATTAGAATTAATATTTCAACAAATATTCATTTGCTTGTGATGCCTTTGTGTGACACAAATTTCAACATGCCTTCCAAGAATTAGTATTTAGAATCTATGCTTCAATAAAATTCTTTTATAATGTTAAATTACTATTCTAGTCTCCTATCTTTTTAGTAAATTAAGTTAGACCCCTAACTTTTTTTTAGTCAGTTAAATCCCTACATTTTTAAAAATATTTTAGTTGGGTTCTCTCCATCCCATTTTCATTGACTCAGTTAACGGAGCCATGACGTGGCAAACGAACATTACACATGATTATGTCCTCATTTGCTGACTATACAACACTATCATATATGTCGGATGTTGTTGATGTGGTCCCTATTGAGTAGGTGGTCATTTTTGTAATAGGTCATATGTTTGATCTCCATATGCACTTTTTTCAATTTTTAATTTGACCCATTAACCAAATGAACATTTCACACGGACAGTCATCACATCAATAACATCTGATACGTGTAGTTGTCACGTTAGTAGAGTCCGTTACACATGATCAAAAGGTCATAGGGTTAAACATGTATGGTGCATGTGTATGTGATTCTAGACTACTCCCTCTTTAAAATTGAAAGATCAACTATTAAAACATTTAAGGTTCATGTGTCTATGATTTAGGCGTGAAAAATGTATGAAATGTGACTTTCCACTATTTCCATCTTCTCTCACATCAGGGCTGGGAAGATCCAATGTAGTTTTAATGCTATGAATTAATGTAGCTAAGCTGAAATATCCATTTTATGTTTGTAAACCTAAAAGCTCCCTTTCAGCTACTTCCTTGAAATTCCTGTTCAATGTTATTGTTTGTAATCATATAGATGGCATCTCCTAGGCAAAAACAATTGGATTTAACCTGGACTGATAATTTTGCTATTAAAATAATCATCCCAGGATTTTAGTCCTCCACCCCCTTCTTTTATCTTCAAGTTTAAGACCTCTATAATTCCCTTCAATGTTGTATGGGTTAAATTTTCTTAACTGTTTCCTCTTGTATATGTTATTTGGACTCTAGAGTGCCCCTTCCCGCCTTAAATATTTGAGTGTTTTTAAAGATTGTGTTCTTTATACAGTTGTGGGGACGGTTCATTAGGGGAGCCACCTCGGCATGGAGAAGGTCAATGTGGAAATATGAGGCTTCTTTTGAGGCAACAACAGAGGGTTAGTAATTCTGAGCTTAGGTGTATAGAATTATCTGCCTTTTATTCTCATGAATCAAAGTCATGAATGAATAAAGCCTTGCGTTTGTGTCTCACATTGTTTTATTTGTGTCTGCAGATTCTCTTGGCAAAGTCTGATGTTGCAGGATGGGGAGCCTTCTTGAAGGTCAAGATTAATAGTCTTGTTTGTTTTGTAACAGCATTAACTCGTTCTCCTTACTAATTGACAATGATATTTCAGAACCCAGTTAACAAAAATGACTACCTAGGAGAGTACACAGGCGAACTGATCTCCCACCGAGAAGCCGATAAGCGTGGGAAAATATATGACCGTGCAAATTCATCTTTCCTTTTTGACTTGAATGATCAGGCAAGTGTCTCACATCATCTACATTTTCACCTATCATGGACTGCTCTAGTTCCTTTCAATTGATCTGAGCTTCCTTGTAACTTTTAGTCATACATTGTTTTGTTATAATTCTGTTACCTTTCGTCAACCTAGTCTTTTCCGTCACATTTCTTTCATGGCAAGCTATAACAGTTTGAAACTGCAAACTGAGTATTTTAGACCTTAAAGCTGCTATCTGTTTCTTACCAGTACGTTCTTGACGCATACCGCAAAGGAGATAAGTTAAAATTTGCGAACCACTCTTCAAACCCCAACTGCTATGCTAAGGTAAGTGCAGAATCATTAAAAACAAGTTTTTTTTTCTTATTTGATTTTTATATAAATTTTAAAAAATAGATAACAAAATAATTTTATAATTAAAAATAAAAACAGAGAATATTTTCTAAAATCAAACTCTTCCTTTGGATCAGATGCTAGAACCTGATCTTTTTAGTGTTACAAAATTGGCCTCTTGTACGTGTGGCATAGGTGATGCTAGTTGCTGGAGATCACCGAGTAGGCATATTCGCCAAGGAACATATTGATGCTAGTGAGGAGCTCTTCTATGATTATCGCTATGGTCCAGATCAAGCACCGCCGTGGGCACGTAAACCGGAGGGTTCAAAGAGAGACGAGTCAGTAGCTAGTCAAGGCAGAGCAAAGAAACATCAGTCTCATTGAATGGCCTAGGCCAAGGTCCAGCATTATTTATTCTCTAAAGAGACAAACTTGTGACATCCATGGAATGGATTCAAGATCACTGTCAAGAAGGAATATGATAATTGGTATGCTGTTGCTAATATGCCTTAAATTACGGATATGACATGGCTAAACAATAAAATGGGCAGGAGATGGAGGCAACAAGCTAGAATCCAGCCTAGTGATTGGGAAAGAAAGTAAATAGAATTTAGTATTGGATGCTACGCATAACGTTTCAGCGAACCTTGTTCTTCAAACTTGGTTTTGCTCTTCATTATGTGGGCCGTTCAATTTACTACTAATTAATAAATAGAATAAACTGTGATATGATTTGTGAAATGAAATAGAAATTTAAAATTTCAAGCTATGTGTTAGATGTAGAACATTCATTTTTCTCCTCCTTATTAGAACTTTTTTTTAGAATTAAAAAGGTTAAATATATAGCTTGACTTTTGATCTGGTTTTAATGTGGCCTTTTTTGGTTCAAATTTGCTCTTTTATTTTTTTTTAAATTTCAATTAGATCCTTTCATTAGTTTTATGTTAATATCAATAGTGATGTGACAAACTAGGATATGTGTCATCAAACTAGCAATATCATAAGTGTCAAAATGTTATTGGTTGATGAATGAGCTTGGAATTTTAAAAAGTACACCTAATAAAACAAATTACCACTTACACATTTCTTTACCACTATACCAAGACTCATGTTCATCATAGACATGGTAACATTAATATAAACACAATAATCATATTTATAAAATTATTAATTATTTATAATATACTACCTTCATCTCTTAATAAAGACTTTTTAATTAATTTTAGTTGTTGAGAAAAATTGGTTAATGTTTATCTACAAATTATACTAATTTTTTAAAGGTATCTTTTTATTTTTATTGGTATTCATAAATTTTACTATCTTTCTACTTAATTAATGTTTATTTTATTAATGACAAATAAGAATATTTTGGTGAAAATTAATTAATGCTATTAACTTTTTGATGGGGTTCTTATATTAAGGACCAAAGAAATATCTGAAAAGGTTTTTATATTAAGCGATAAAGGTTTTTATACTAAGCGGCATAGATAGTATATTGTTAAATATTATTAAAAATATATTTATTTATTTAAAAATATATTCCTTATAAATGTATTTATAAATTTATAAATATGTTAAAAATTATGAAAACTGTTAAGATATTAAATAATATATTTTTAAACTCATTTAATAATAATTATTAAAAATATTTTTAATAATTATTTAATAATAATATATTTAAAAACATATATCATAAGAATATATTAAGTAATATATTTTATTTTAAATTTTTAATAATAATTTATTAAGTAGTAATAATAATATATTTAAGAAAATGTTTAATAATTTATTTGTAATAAGAATATATTTAATAATAATATATTTTCTAATGTGTTTTAATATATACTTTAACAATTATTATTATTATTAATAATAAATAAATTTAAAATATATTTTTTAATATATTTCATAATATTCATAATGTTTAACTTATTATTAAATATATTTATAATAAATATGTCTTTAAAATATATCATTATTTAAAATACATAATATATTTTACACTTATTTAATAATAATGTGTGGTTTAATAACATATGTTTACTAATAGTATTATTATATTTAAATAATAAATTTAAAAATATGTTAATTAATACATAATAATTTTAAACTTATTTAATAATTATTATTTTATAATTATTATTTATATAATAAATATTATTAAATATATTTAATTAATATATTATTAACAATTTATTTTTATATATTATAATCAATAATTTTATGAGTATATTAGAAGTGTTTATGCTATATATATTAGTCTTACCACATGTATGAAAAATATTAGACTTGATCTAGTAGCAAAGGCATGGGAGTGAAAATCAATAAGGTGTAATTTTTTAAATGATTTTAATGACATGATTCAAGAAGAAATTTTTTATTTACAAATATTTATTTATTTTTGTAACTTTTTTTTGGATTTTGTTCGAGTATATTATATAAATAAAACAAAACATTATTTATAATAATAATAATAATAATAATAATAATAATAATAATAATAATAATAATAAGTTTTGAGGTAAAAGAAATAGTCAACATTTTGACCTTTGTTATAAGCTAGTTTAGTGTCATGTATATCTATAAGATTTAATTGATTTAATTGAAATTTTTTAAAAGATAATGGGTCAATTTGAACCAAAAAAGATAAGAGACCACATTGAAACCAAGCCAAAAAATAGAAGACTAAACTATATATTTTCCTAACTACAACATAACATAATATCATTTTGCATATTAGAATTCCTCCTTTACTATTAGTATTGTGACACCCAAAATCATCCTTATGTTTAGGTACCTAAAAAATAGAATTTTTTTATGACATTCAACTTTGCACTTCATACCATTGTGATCACACCAATTAGGACACGTATATCAATAACAGGAAAAAGATGTAAAATAGGCTAAGGACTAGACGTGGTTATGCCTGAGCATAAGAGGGGACCACACCCAACATATGCATACCTCTCTACGAACGGGCATGGTTACACTCACCAGCTAACATAGGCATGCCCAACCTCGTGTGTGTTTACGCCTAGGCGTAAGAGGGTAACACACCTAGTTTCAGACATCCCTCGAGAAACCAGCATGGTTACGCCTAGGGGCTAGCGTACTTACACACGCGCGCCTAACCTAGGTCCTTCCTACGAGCGTGGTTACACCCGGCTCCCAGTGTGGTCACGCCTAATGGTAGAGAGCCTTATTGTGGCTCTGGCCAATAACGTGAACACACCTACACTCCCAACGTAGGTACCTGGAGCCCTCTGTACCATTTCACTCAAATTCATCCTTCAAACCCTTTGCCTAATGGTTATGCATTCATACATTGATACTATCAAGTCCCATGCATGATGACAATTCCTGCCTATAACGACATACATGAATGTAGCATAAACATTATAAACGTAAGTTCATGAACTACTCCTTATATATACACAATGCCTATGGTCACTCCATGGTTTCATCATCTCATCAATCCATCATGCCATTATCTAGGTTAATTTGCATAATTTCTTAATCAAGCATAATTCAACATGCAGTCTCATATTCTATTGCATCAATTCAATGCATTTAAACAGTTCCTGGGCATAAGATGAACACAATCTCAAAGGTACTAAACAAGCCTTTCCCATACAGTTCATATATGCACTAACTCAATATCTCATTATATATGGATCATTTCCCATGGTTTTGTTAGACATACTACTAACACATGCATCATCATCTACCTGTATACACCCTTCAAAACTACTAGTTTGAAACAACACAGGCCAAGGCATATAACTACCATTTTAATCAAAACTATACAAGCTATACACAACTCTAAAGTGCATCTAGCATCATCAGTATCTTCAATGTTTCATTATGTTTCTTCATCTGTGAAGTTCACTATAACCAAGAAAAATAGTAGGAGAGTGAGCAACTATATGTTAAATGACAAATACTTAACAAGATCTCATCCACACATCAACAGTGTCTAATTTACACAACATTTCACTATAATCATATATACATATATATCATCAATCGACCATACATTTCCATTTAAGATTAACATCGACGATCAATTTCCAAGTTGCTCATATTCATCAATCATCATCCATTGTATTGCAGCTCACCTAACCCAATGTTACTACACTAATACGTATACATACGGATTTAACTCTACTGATAGGATATACTACAATATTTAAATATGCAACACACACACACATATATGTATAGTTTTTACCGTTACTGAACTGTTGCTTACTTGCAACATTGTCACTCACTAGTGACTATGGAAACTTAACTCAACTAGTGTTGCGAGCCTCCTCTAGAATCTTGTTCTAGAGCAGCTATGGTCCTAAAAGAAACCATCACAGGGTCTGTGTCTTACCATCAGAATGTCGTCCCATCTGGGCCTTCTCACAATACCCCTGTATCTTGTGAGTAGCTCCATGCACATGGTATGATCAAATATCACTAATGTTAACTCTATCTCTTGATTACCATCATCAAGGGTTTCATAACACTTCCTAACAACAACATAAGATACCATTATCATTCCTATCACAACATCAACAACATTTATATCATCAATAATTTCATAATCATTCATCAACATCAACAACATCATTATCATTATGATCAATACCATAACTCATTACCATTCATCAACATCATTACATCATCATCAACATCGATTTCACACCATTAACATCGTTTATTAATTAATAACCATTTTAATCATCACAACAACATCATTATCAACAACATGTAACTCATCACCATTTACCATTAATAATGACATTCAATGATACAAGCATATAATCATTCATTCATAATTCATGCATTTAATACATATCTCCCTTCTCCTACCTAGAATTACGAATTCCATGACATTTCCTGATTTATACTCAATCCTGGATCTCAACCTACATGCACAATACGCCGACCTTCATCGATTAATCAACCATTCTCAGAGTTTATTCAATTCAACCTAATTCTAACTACCCAAAAATCTAAAACACTACCAATTATGTTAATTTAACAAAATGTGGGAACTTCAAAGGTTTTAACTTAACGATCATCTACCAATGAAGGTTCCGGGAGCGTCTTGAACCACCAACAACACTCGAACACTTAGAAGGGTTCCTACAACCATAAATTAAGGGAATTTGAGATGAATTTAAGGTTTTGGATCAAACACCCAAAATGGGTTTCTTGGGCATACCTTTAACAATGGTGGAATTGGAAAAGAAAGCTAGTCACCCAAACCTTGCTTGCTCGTGGAGGAAGGAGAAGATGAAGTAAAAGCCTTTCTTGTCTTGATTTCAGAAAGGAAGAAAAATAGAGGTGATGGGAGAATAGAGGCACGGTTTGGGCCTAGAGGAGAACAGAAAAAGGTTCTTTCTTTGGTTACCAACAGTTTCCTCAGTAATTTTAAATTGGGATGCTACAATACTCCATTCTTAATAAGAAATTCCATCCTTAAAATTTTATACACCACATACCTTAATGGAATAACTCTGGATACTGTTGCCTCATTGCATCCTCACGCTCCCAAGTTAGGGTTACACAATTCCTCCGTTTCTAAGCCATTTTCACTAGTGATCTTTTTGCTTCTCAAGCATTTGATTTCCTTTTCAACAATCTTAAGTTGCTCAATAAGGATAGATAGGTTCTCCCTGATTTCAACATCATCAGTAACAATCACATGAATTGGATCTGGCACATACTTCCTTATGTTGTGATACATGAGAGATATTATACAAGTAAACTTAATCAGTGGGAGAAATTACTCCCAACTACCACTATGCTCTAGCACACAAGCTCTCAATAGGTTCTCTAAACTCTGAATAGTCCATTCTAATTGCCTATCCATCTGAGGATGATAGGCCGAACTCATCTTGAGCTTCGAACCTAACTCCCAATGCAAACTACCCCAAAACTGGGAAGTGAATCTTGGATCTTTATCTGATACAATTTTAGATGGCATATCGTGCAGTTTAGCGACCTATTGAATATATAATTATGCCAGCTTCTACAATGGACGTTTCATGTTCATGGGCAAGAAATGTGTAAACTTCATCAATCTATCAATAATTACTCAGATCGCATCATTACCAGCTTGGTTTCTAGAGAAAGCAGGGGCAAAATCCATTGTTATATTATCTCACTTCCATACTAAAATCTAAAGTGGTTGCAACCCACTAGATGGTTTTTGATGTTCCACCTTAGCCTTCTGATAAATAAGGCAAGATGATACATAATCAACAACATTATTCTTTATTCCAGGCCACCAGAAACTCTATTTAGATCTTGATACATTTTTATTGTACCCAAATGGATGCTTAACATACTTTTGTGAGCTTTTTCTAAGATCATACTTTGTAATTCACCACCACTAGATACACAAATTTGACTCCTAATCCTTTAGATTCTGTTAAAGCCTTTAATCAATTACCGATCCTTACCACTAATTTGAGTCTTTTCAACTCCTATAAGTAAGGATCAGATGTATGTTGCTCATATACAAGCTTCAGAAACTTATTATCAATCTTTAATGTACTCACAATCACCTTATCAGGCGATGTCACATCCATAGCCAGATTCAAATCTTTGAACTATTCTAATAATTCCATTTCTAACATCATCAACGCTACATGGATAGACTTCCAGCTCAAGGCATCGACTACAACATTCGCCTTTCCGGGATGATACATTCAATTCAAAATCATAATCTTTCAAGAATTTCTTTCTAATCGAACAAATACTTCAGGCTTTTGTAATCACTGAACACTTAAAACTTGGTTCCATATAAATAACGTCTCTAAATTTTCAATGCAAAAACTACAACTACAAGTTCCAAGTTCATGTGTGGGATAGTTTTGTTCATGGGGTTGTAATTGCCTCGAGGCATAGGTAATCACCTTATCACTTTGCATTAATACATAACCAAGACCTAGCTTGGATGCACCCTAATAAATTATGAAACTTCCTTACAAATTGGGTAATGCCAACACTAGAGTGGAAGTCAATCTTGCTTTTAGCTCCTAAAAGCTTCTTTCACATTCAATTGTCCATATAAAAGACATATCCTACCTAGTCAGTTTGGTCATCAGAAAAGCTATTCGGGAAAATCCCTCGATCAACCCCTGATAAAACCACCCAAATCTAAAAAGCTTCAAATTTAAGTAATTGATCTAGTTGTTTCCCAAGCTATAACGACTTCAACCTTGGATGGATCAATAGTCACATCATCCTCAGATATCACATGCCTCAAAAATTATACTTGATCTGTCAAGAACTCACACTTTGATAGTTTAGAAAATAATTATTTCTCCCTTAGTATCTGAAGTACTAAACAGAAATGCTCATCATGCTCCCGATGTAACTTTGAATAAATTAGAATATCATCAATGAATACCACAACAAACTGATTCAAGTATGGATGGAAAATGTTATTCATGTAATTCATGAACGTGAAAGCATTAGTCACACTAAACAACATCACAACATACTTAAAGTGACCATAACGTGTCTTAAACACCATTTTAGGAATGTTCATGGACTTCACCTAGATTTGATAGTATCCATATCTCAAATTAATCTTTACAAAGACTGGAGCACCCTTTCGCTTATTTCCCCCCAAGCCATGCATATAAATAGGTAAACTCTTAGGAGAGAAAACGTTTTGCTTCATCTTCCACTCTGTGTTTTAGTGTTTAAACTGCCTTCTGAACGCTGCTTCCTCGCGATTCGTTTCTTGTTGCCAGTTCATCGTTTCTTCAAAGATTTAAGGTAACTTTCTTCTTCCTCTGTTTTATGTCTTTGTTGTTATTGGGTTGGTTCTGTTTTCTTTATATGTGTGTTTGTTGAAACGAGGATGAGAGGAAAAGAATCAGAGTCGTGCCCTAGGGTATCTGTTCACCCTATGTTTTCGGATATTGAGAGTGAAGATGAGGGCTTCTATACTGGGAGGGATTCAACATTTTACAGTAGCGTGGAGTGTTTTAGTAATGCTATACATTCGTTTGTAGCAGGAGGTACCCCTTAGATACAAGTGATAACAATGGCAGAATGTCAGAATGTTGCGCTGCACGGGTTAGATTGGAAAAAGATGCTTGAGACTGATCCCTATTGTTGGGTCGAGGAAGACGTCAAAGAAGCTTCTTCACGTCATGCAACGACAAGTGGTGGGGTAATGGAGTTGTCAGTGCCTGTCTGGAAGGATGAGAGATTTGAAAGGAGGTTTATCGTTCGTTCACCAAAGACGTTTGAACGCATTTGCCATCGTCCTCAGGATGAGCGTACTTTGTATATGTACGATATCCTGTTTACTCAGTTGGGGGTACGATTTTCGTTGAACAAATTCCAGATGGGTGTACTCAGGTTTCTGGATTGCGCCCCCTCTCAGCTGCACCCTAATGGATGGGGAATAGTCCGCAGCTTTGAAGTGCTGGCTAAACATTTGGAGTTTACGCCTACTGTGGCGTTGTTCTTTGCTTTTTGCCGCATAATGAGGCGGGTGAATGCAAAAACCGGCGGCATGGGTTTTGTTACTCTTCGGGCGGAGCCGAAGATTGTAAATTTTAAGGCATTTGCTGACTCCGCCAAAGAAGGCGGACTTCATTTCAGAATGAGCTTTGTAAAAATTTCTGTTAGGAAGAACAAGTCCGTCTTTTGGCGGAGTGCGGAGGGGATTGATAAATTCCCGGTGGTGTGGACTCATGAGCACTTCCTCCTGACTAAACAAGCTTATGAAGTTGAGGAGAGTGTCCTGTCACCTACCTCCGTGGAAGTACTCCGGACACTGAAGGAGTATAACTCCGCCCACAAGCAGTTTCTGTGCCGAAGGCTGCTTGGGCGTGATGCTGAAGGATATTTAAGTAATGTTTTGAGACTTGTTGCTTGAATATTATTTCTGTTCTTTCCTGCAACTTCTAATTGTATTCGTGTATATTATGTTTGCAGGAGAGATCGCTGAATTTCCTGGGATGGAGCGTATCAAGTAAATCCGTATGAGTCGCCAGGAAATTGATGCGGAGAACAATGTGCAGCCCCGAAGGAATCTTGCTGCAGCTCTGACGAGGACTCTCCCTTTGCCTGCATCCACCAAGGTAGTGATGTTGGAGGGTGGTGCGGGACCCTCGATAGTTGATGCAGAAAGGTGATCTAAAAAACGCCAAGAACCAGAAACTATCGAGGTGGAGGAAGAGGACCCCCAACCTTTGCAGAAGAGGAAGAGCAAGGGGAAAGGGAAGGTGGGTGAAGGAGCATCATCTGATGCTGTGATAGAAACTGAAGAAATTCCGGAGCCATCAGCTGTGGCTATCACTACTGAATTGGGCGGTCAGGAGGACGCCCCTGAAGAAGATGTTGTGGAAGAGGAGATGGAGAGGGTTCAAGGTTCTCCACCTCACTGAACTGAGAGTCCTGCCCTGGACTTGACTGCTCGAGGAACAACAGTTTTTCTTGTCAACGTTCTAGGGGAGCCATCTAGGCGGTCTGTCTCTCTTCCTCTGGCGGGGTCTCGTTTGAGTCCTTACTTGTATTTCACAAATGTGGGATCCCGCCAGTCAGAGAGGCGTGATCCTGACTTCATCCTCCGTCCAGATATTGACTTCGAAGAGATTGCGGATGCCACTGCTGCTGCAAGGTGGCATCTCGCTGAAATTGATGGTTACCTTGCTTCAGTGCCCCGTATTGCTGAGGTGGCTGCGGAGGCTGCCATGTTTCAAGAATCATTTCATGATTCTGTTGAAAAAATTCGAAGCTTGGAGCATGACAATGAACAGTTGTCGGAGATGATCAAGGTTAAAGATAAACACCTTGACACCGCCGACTCTGATAAGAAGAAGCTGGAAGAGGAGCTGGCCCGGGTCAAAGCTGAGAAGGTTCTGCTGGACAAACAAGTTTCAGATTTGAAACAGCAGAATTCAAAGCTGGGCGAGGATGTGGGCGAGCTGACCCATGTAAAGGCTGAAAATGTTCTGCTGGGACAATAAATTTTAGATTTGAAACAGCAGAACCAAAAACTGGGTAAGGATGTGAGTGAAGTTCAGCAGAGACAGGTTTCTTTTGAGACCAGTAAGGCTCTCGCTGAAGACGCCTGGCCTGTGGAGTTGGATCAAGCAGCCACTGCATATAGTGACCTTGAAAAATAGGTCGAAGAGCTGAAAGCTGAGAAAGCCATTTCCGATGCCAGCAATAAACGGCTTGATCAGGAGTTGCAATCGGCTTTGGATGCAGCTGAGGCAGCAATTGATGATGCTTTCAGTATGGCCATTCGCCAGGTCCGTCATCGCAACCCAGGCGTTGCTCTTAACATTGCAGGCATTCACCCTTATTATGAGTTTATCAACGGTGAATTAATGGTGCCTGCTCAGGGGGGTCATGTTCCTGCGCCTAATGAAGAGTATGTTCTGGCGGACTTGCCCCCCTCACAGAGTTTGTCCAAACCTAGTGAGTTTCAGCCTAGCTCCGCCCACCAAGAAGGAGTGCCACCCGAGTCTTAAAGATTAGCTCCGGGGTTTCTTTACAAATTTTGTTTTTTGCACTTTAATAATATTGCCTTGTTCCAGGATAGGCTCTGGACCCCTTATCAATTCTTGACAATATTTAATAAAGTATAATTTCTATAAATTTATACTTGTTCATATAAACGGTGTTTGAGTCCGTAGGAGTTGTGCCTTGTAAAATGCTATTAATAAGGCAGAGTAATCGTTTGAGGACTGATGAAATATGACTAAGTATAACGAGGCGGAATAACCTTTTTGTGAATTTTAATGAAGTAAAATCCTGTAATGAGGCGGAGTAGCCTCTTAAGAATTTTAATGAGGTAAAATTCAGAAATAAGGCGGAGTAGCCTCTTAAGAATTTCAATGAAGTAAAATTCAGAAATGAGGCAGAGTAGCCTCTTAAGAATTTCAATGAAGTAAATTCTGTAATGAGGCGGAGTAGCCTCTTAAGAATTTCAATGAAGTAGAATTCTGTAATGAGGCGGAGTAGCCTCTTAAGAATTTCAATGAAGCAGAATTCAGAAATGAGGTGGAGTAGCCTCTTAAGAATTTCAATGAAGTAAATTCTGTAATGAGGCGGAGTAGCCTCTTAAGAATTTCAATGAAGTAGAATTCTGTAATGAGGCGGAGTAGCCTCTTAAGAATTTCAATGAAGCAGAATTCAGAAATGAGGCGGAGTAGCCTCTTAAGAATTTCAATGAAGTAAATTCTGTAATGAGGCGGAGTAGCCTCTTAAGAATTTCAATGAAGTATAATTCTGTAATGAGGCGGAGTAGCCTCTTAAGAGTTTCAATGAAGCACAATTTTTACAAGTATTATACTTACTTGGATTTGTTGGTAGTGCTTGAGTTTGTCGATTATGTACTCCGCGAAACATTAGCAGTTGGGCGGAGTAAGGGTTTGGATGGAGCGTTCATCCCTTTGAATTTGAATTGGAGTGTATCTCCTGATCAAGTGAAAATTGTTGAATCCAGGGTTGGTATGGTGCAGCATAAGCTGTGACCAATCCTTTCCGCAGGAATTTTGCTGGACCTTGGGGTCGGTATGGTGCAGCATAGGCTGTGACACCAATTCTTTCCATAGGAAGTCTGCTGGACCTTGGGGTCGGTATGGTGCAGCATAGGTTGTGACAGCAATCCTTTCCCCCCAAGGAGTTTTTTGTACCTTGGGGTCGGTATGGTGCAGCATAGGCTGTGACACCAATCCTTCCAATCCTTTCCCCCCAAGGAGTTTTTTGTACCTTGGGGTCGGTATGGTGCAGCATAAGCTGTGACACCAATCCTTTCCCCCCAAGGAGTTTTTTGTACCTTGGGGTCGGTATGGTGCAGCATAAGCTGTGACACCAATCCTTTCCCCCCAAGGAGTTTTTTGGACCTTGGGGTCGGTATGGTGCAGCATAGGCTGTGACACCAATCCTTTCCCCCCAAGGAGTTTTTTGACTCCGTTTGTGAAGCTTTGTTGCATGTTGGATGATCTTTATGGAATAAAGAGTTATGCTTCTATGCTTCAATTGTTGGAGCCGGTGTCTTATCTGCATGGGAACAAGTTCTGCCATAGATAATTAACTGAAAGTTAGAATGAAGATTGAATGTAGGAAGGAATTTTATTAATGATGGAACTACATAAAGAGCTGAGTTGGGGTATGTCTCGTCGAAGCCTTTTCAAGGAAAGCCCATTTGGGAAGAACCTTAAGTTAGGAGAGAGAACATACCGTATTACCCAACTAGCTGTAATATATGCGTAAATTTAAAATGTTCCATTTATTCCTGACCGGAGTGCCATCTATGTTTTCTAGGCGGTATGTGTCTTTGCCTAGAGCTTTGATGACTCGATATGGACCTTCCCAGGTTGGCACCAATTTGCCTTGGTGTGCAAATTTGTTGCCGATATTGGCCCTTCTCAAAACCAAATCTCATTCTTTGAAACGGCGTTCAGAAACACGAGTGTTATACCGTTTGGCGGCTTTTGCTTTAACAGCTTGATCCCGTACAAAGGCTTCCTCTCTCAATTCTGCCAAGACCTCGAGTTCATGGGCGAGGTTCTGTTGATTGGCTTCTTCATTAAAGTGGAGGATTCGAGCTGAAGGGGCTGCCAATTCAACGGGAATAACAGCCTCGACTCCATATGTCAGCCGATATGGGGATTCATTTGTGGTGGAGTGAGGGGTTGTTCGATATGCCCACAAAACATGGCATAATTGATTTGCCCAATCTCCCTTTGCTTCACCAAGGCGTTTCTTAAGGCCTCGTGCCAATGAACTGTTCTTTACAGGGGGTGTAAAGGTATGATTGTCAAACAATTCAAAATGTACATGTAAGGTAAAATCTGATGTGAGGAAGACCTTATACAGATACAAATATGGAGTACTCTTGTATACTGGGGCGTAGTACAATGCACTCTGCGGCGGTGTAGCAGTCCGCCTGGAATAGCCTCCTTTGCCTTGACACAATTGGTGGTTGTACCTGCAATTATTCTCCGACGCTCAAGTCAGTATTTTGAAGTACTGTTAGACTTAGAAAGCAAATCTGAGAGAATTATGCAAGTATGAGTGTAAGGTTCAAAATTAGGGGGTCCCCCCTATACCTTTTTGCTGAGGTTTATATACCTGTTACTGGTGCTCTATTATTGGTAGGACTCGTTCCTTGTTTTCAGGCATAATGCAAGAAAGGTAGTGGGTCCCTGCGCCGTTCACAAGCACCATCACTGTAGTGGGTATCTCGACTCACTTGGAAAGCGTTAATGCTTCATTATTTTATTTGTTGTTCCCTCTTATACGTGACAGCGTGATTCCCATTTTCAACCTCTCAAGACAGAGTCAATCTCGTGCCGGGGTTATAAATATGGGCTCGCTTCGCAGTATGGGAATTTTGGTATTCCGCCTGTATTGAGCCAATGGCTTGGCGGAGTAGTGTGCATTGGAAATGCTTTATGTATGTGTACAATCTTTTTAATACTTTCCACCTTGGCGGAGTAATAGGCCTTGGCGGAGTAACAAGCATTGGCGGAGTCACATGCCTTGGCGGTATGTACTCCGTATAAGAGTAATCATAGAGGATTTGAAACGTATTTCTCCTGTTCGAAATGCTGATCTGGCAAGGCATTAAAACCATGCTCTTGGGGGCCGGTGTTGGGACCGGATCAATTGCTAATAATGATAGTAATGTTATATATATGTGTATGTATATGGATATCATGAATATGGTCTTTGATTAATGATGATTCTTGTTAGAATATGTTGGTGAGTTAAATATGATGATGATCTATGTTGATGATTAATGATGAAGTGATGATATAGTGGTATTGATGGAGACGATATGTGCATGTAATGATATGATCTTGACTTCAAATGTATAAGATATTTGTCATGGAATTGTGTAATAAATGGTGTTGATGTATTATTGTATCTGATGATTAAGATTTATGATCGTGATCTATGTTACCCTCACTTTTGGCTTCCATGGTCAAGTCAAACCTAGTTAAGCGACCTAGTGGTCAAGTAGGACCTAGTGGTTGAGGGGGAGCCAAGTCAGGCTCGGTGAACCAAGTCGGGTTCACGGGGTGACAAAATTAGACCCCAGCTAAAGGTTAATCTTTTTAGTATTCGGATACTAGGACATCATATTATCTATTTGAGAGTCAATTATGTTTTACATGCCTTGACTTGTAATGATGTTTATAATGGTGTTTGTATATGTGATGAATTGTATTATTGAAGCTTATGTTATGAATGATTTCATGCCCGATAAGATATGTGTATGTATTTATATCTGGTGTATTATTTGAAATGAATTAAATAATTTGTAATGGTGTATGTTCATCATTTTAACGTGATTTATTAATATGATTGAAGCATGATATATGATCCGTCCTTTACGGGGGGTGTAAAGTTATGATCTTGAAACAGCTCAATCTGATACAAAGCGATGTGCGTAAATGTTCAGATATGGAGTGTCTTCGTATGTTGAGGCGGAGTCTGGACCACACTGGGGCGGAGTGTAACTCACACTGCGGCTGTGTCGTAGTCCGCCTAGAATTGTCTTCTATGCCTGACACAGTTGGAGTGGGCGGTGTCACAGTCCGCCTAACGGTCTCTCCTTTGCCTTGACCCGATTGGGGGTGGTACCTGCGATCGTTCTCCGACGCTCAAGTCAGTATTTCAGAATACTTTAAGACTTAGAAAGACGATCAGAGAGAATTATGCAAGTAAGAGAGTGTAAGGTTCAGAAATGGGGGGAGAGCCCCTGTATACCTTTTTGCTGAGGTTTATATACCTGTTACTGGTGCTCCATTATTGGTAGGGCCCGTTCCTTGTTTTCTAGCATAAAGCAAGAAAGACAGTGGGTCCCTGTGTTGTTCACGAGCACCATTATTGTAGTAGGTATTTCCACTTACTTGGGAAGCGTGAATGCTTTATTATTTTATTGTTATTCCCCTTTATGCGTGACAGCGTGATTCCCATTATTAACCTCTCAAGACAGAGTCAACCTTGTGCCGGGGTTGTGAGTATGGGTTCGCTACGCAGTATGGAAAGTTCAATATTCCGCCTGTGTTGAGCCTATGGCTTGGCGGAGTAATATGCATTCTGGCGGCGTTACATGCCTAGGCGGAGTAACATGCTTGGGTGGAGTGTCATGCCTTGGCGGAGTGACATGCCTAGGCGGAGTTATGACCCTTGGCAGGGTAACATACCTAGGCGGAGTAACGTGCCTAGGCGGAGTAACTTGCCTAGGCGGAGTTACATGCCTAGGCGGCGTAACGTGCCTAGGCGGAGTGACATGCCAAGGCGGAGTAACGTGCCTAGGCGGAGTAACATGCCTAAGCGGAGTAACTTGCCTAGGCGGAGTTACTTGCCTAGGCGGAGTTACTTGCCTAGGTGGCGTAACGTGCCTAGGCGGAGTAACATGCCTAGGCGGAGTAACGTGCCTAGGCGGAGTAACTTGCCTAGGCGGAGTTACATGCCTAGGCGGCGTAACGTGCCTAGGCGGAGTGACATGCCAAGGCGGAGTAACGTGCCTAGGCGGAGTAACATGCCTAGGCGGAGTAACTTGCCTAGGCGGAGTAACTTGCCTAGGCGGAGTTACTTGCCTAGGCGGCGTAACGTGCCTAGGCGGAGTAACATGCCTAGGCGGAGTAACTTGCCTAGGCGGAGTTACTTGCCTAGGCGGAGTTACTTGCCTAGGCGGCGTAACGTGCCTAGGCGGAGTGACATGCCTAGGCGGAGTAACGTCCCTAGGCGGAGTAACATGCCTAGGCGGAGTAACTTGCCTAGGCGGAGTTACTTGCCTTGGTCGTATATACTCCATATTTGAAGCGTACTTACCTCGTTCGAAATGCTGACCTGGCAAAGCATTAAAGCCATGCTCTTGGGGGCCGGTGTTAGGACCGGATCATATGCCCCCTAGCTTGTTATAGTGACTGGCGGAGTCACTGTAATGAGCTATAACACTTAAGTTTAGCTTTTATAAGAAGGCGGAATAGCCTCTTAGGAATTTCCAAGGAGTTGAATTCCGTAAGAAGGCGGAGTAGCCTCTTAGGAATCTCCAAGGAGTTGGATTCCGTAAGGAGGCGGAGTAGCCCCTTAGGAATTTCTAAGGAATCGGATTCCGTAAGAAGGCGGAGTAGCCTCTTAGGAATCTCCAAGGAGTTGGATTCCGTAAGGAGGCGGAGTAGCCTCTTAGGAATTTCCAAGGAACTGAATTCCGTAAGGAGGCGGAATAGCCTCTTAGGGATTTCAATGAGTTGTATTCCGTAAGAAGGCGGAGTAGCCTCTTAGGAATTTCAATGAGTTAGATTCCGTAAGAAGGCGGAGTGGCCTTTTAGGAATTCCAATGAGTTGGATTCCGTAAGAAGGCGGAGTAGCCTCTTAGGAATCTCCAAGGAGTTGGATTCCGTAAGAAGGCGGAGTGGCCTTTTAGGAATTCCAATGAGTTGTATTCCGTAAGAAGGCGGAGTAGCCTCTTAGGAATCTCCAAGGAGTTGGATTCCGTAAGAAGGCGGAGTGGCCTTTTAGGAATTCCAATGAGTTGTATTCCGTAAGAAGGCGGAGTAGCCTCTTAGGAATTTCAATGAGTTGGATTCCGTAAGAAGGCGGAGTGGCCTTTTAGGAATTCCAATGAGTTGGATTCCGTAAGAAGGCGGAGTGGCCTTTTAGGAATTCCAATGAGTTGTATTCCGTAAGAAGGCGGAGTAGCCTCTTAGGAATCTCAATGAAGTACAATTTTACAAGTGTTGAACTTACTTGAACTTGTTGATTATGTACTCCATAAAACATTGGAAGTTAGGCGGTATGGTGCAGCATATAGCTGTGACACCAATTCATCCTTTGAGGCGGTATGGTGCAGCATATAGCTGTGACACCAATTGTTCCTGCAAGAAATTGGTTGAACCTTTGAGGCGGTATGGTGCAGCATATAGCTGTGACACCAATTGTTCCTGCAAGAAATTGGTTGAACCTTTGAGGCGGTATGGTGCAGCATATAGCTGTGACACCAGTTCTTTCCATAGGCGGCCTGTAGGACCTTGGGGTCGGTATGGTGCAGCATATAGCTGTGACACCAATCCTTTCCCCCCAAGGAGTTTTTTATTGACTCCGTTTGCGAAGCTTTGTTGCATGTTGGTTGATCTTTATGGAATAAAGGGTTATGCATCTGTGCTTCAGTTTGGAGCCGTTGTCTTATCTGCATGGGAACAAGTTCAGGAGTTTTATCGTCGAATCACTTCATAGGTGATTGAGATCATCCGTCTTGGGGATGTGTACGACACCAGGGATTACATCGTCAGGTCACATATTAGGTGATTGAGATCATCCGTCCTTGGGGTGTGTATGGCGCCAGGAGTTACATCGTCAGATCACAGAATGGGTGATTGAGATCATCCGTCCTGGGCAAGTACACAACGTCAGGAGTTACATCGTCATATCACATAATGGGTGACTGAGGTTATCCGTTCTGGAAAAGTACATAACGCCAAGAGTTACATCGTCAGATCACGGATTAAGTGATTGAGATAATCCGTCCTGGGGAGATGATTGGAATTATTCGTACCAGGAGTTACATCATCGAATCACAGAATAGGTGATTGAGATCATCCGTCCTGGATACATTTTTTCAATCGTAGTACGTTTAGTAGAAAACAGCTTTAATAGAGGGATTGCATGTGTATTGAATCATTCCGGACTTAAGTAGTGAAGATCGGGTATGGACGTAGAACCCTCATTTCGGATTTTTACATGCAAGATGGAGAACGGATAGAGACGTATAACTATCGTTTTCATGCATAGGCATTTTGATAGCCAAAGACTTGTTGTGTTTGGAGTTCGGTTTGATCCTACAATCCATGTCGTATTTGGTGTTCGGTTTAATCCTACTAACCATTCTTCAATCGGTCTTTGGTTTTTCCCAATGACGATTCTTCACCGACGTTCGGTCAGTCCTACTAGTCGTACTCAGAGTTCGGTTTAATCCTACAATCCGAGCCTTCAACACGGGGTTCAGATCAGGGCTAATCCTGAACCTACTGCACCCGTTACTTGGGGTTTAGCGTGGTCTTGAAGAAGAACCAGCTTACTGCACCCAAGCCTTCAATGTGGGGTTCAGATCAGGGCTAATCCTGAACCTACTGCACCCGTTACTTGGGGTTCAGCGTGGTCTTGAAGAAGAACCAGCTTACTGCGCCCAAGCCTTCAATGTTTTATGAAGAGTAAAGCATTTAATAATCCGTTCAGCGTGATTAATATTGAGGTCGGATTGAAATAATTGCCTCAGAAAATTAATCAAATCATTTAAGATAAATAAGTTTTAGAACGGAGAAATATATACATGAATATTGTCCCCAAGTATAAGTTTGTTAAGGGATTGGTACCTGTCATAGGGCATTACCCTTAATTCCTTTGGGGAGAGAAAAAGCCGATCCGTTGTAACAGGACGGATGACTATTATTAATTCGTTACTCTCACTGGAGAGAACGATGTCGTCCATTGTGAGAGTATTGTTCCGAATTTGGGGAACTGTATCTCAATCGTAAGAGTACGGATTGAGTCTTCAAAGACTTCCATCATAAGGATGATGATGGGAATTGTCCGCGCCAGGAGTTACCTCGTCAACTCACAGAATATGTGATTGAGAGCATCCGTCCTGGGGGAGTGTATCTCAATCGTAAGAGTACGGATTGAGTCTTCAAAGACTTCCATCATAAGGATGATGATGGGAATTGTCCGCGCCAGGAGTTACCTCGTCAACTCACAGAATATGTGATTGAGAGCATCCGTCCTGGGGAAATGTATCTCAATCGTAAGAGTACGGATTGAGTCTTCAAAGACTTCCATCATATGGATGATGATGGGAATTATCCGCGCCAGGAGTTACCTCGTCAATTCACAGAATATGTGATTGAGAGCATCCGTCCTGGGGGAGTGTATCTCAATCGTAAGAGTACGGATTGAGTCTTCAAAGACTTCCATCATAAGGCTGATGATGGGAATTGTCCGCGCCAGGAGTTACCTCGTCAACTCACAGAATATGTGATTGAGAGCATCCGTCCTGGGGGAGTGTATCTCAATCGTAAGAGTACGGATTCAGTCTTCAAAGACTTCCATCATAAGGATGATGATGGGAATTGTCCGCGCCAGGAGTTACCTCGTCAACTCACAGAATATGTGATTGAGAGCATCCGTCCTGGGGGAGTGTATCTCAATCGTAAGAGTATGGATTGAGTCTTCAAAGACTTTCATCATAAGGATGATGATGGGAATTATCCGCGCCAGGAGTTACCTCGTCAACTCACAGAATATGTGATTGAGAGCATCTGTCCTGGGGGAGTGTATCTCAATCGTAAGAGTACGGATTGAGTCTTCAAAGACTTCCATCATAAGGATGATGATGGGAATTGTCCGCGCCAGGAGTTACCTCGTCAATTCACAGAATATGTGATTGAGAGCATCCGTCCTGGGGAAATTAGTCTCAATCGTTCTTCTTCAACCGGTGTTCGATTTCACTCATTCACCAGCCTTCAAATAGGGTTCGGTGCAATCCTACTACCCATTTCCTGAGGTTCGGTTTAATCCTACAACTCAGGTCTTCACCGACGTTCGGCCAAACCTACTAGTCGTACTCAGAGTTCGGTTCAATCCTACAATCCGAGCCTTCACCGGTGTTCAGCCAAACTTACTAACCGTACCCAAAGTTCGGTTTAATCCTACAATCTGGGCCTTCGAATGGGGTTCGGTGCAATCCTACAACCCATTTCCTGAGGTTCGGTTTAATCCTACAACCCAGGTCTTCACCGACGTTCGGCCAAACCTACTAGTCGTACTCGGAGTTCGGTTCAATCCTACAATCCGAGCCTTCACCGGTGTTCAGCCAAACTTACTAACCGTACCCAGAGTTCGGTTTAATCCTACAATCTGGGCCTTCGAATGGGGTGATTCACCCAGTTGTACCTTCAAAGAGGTTCATCGCTAACAACGGATACATTGTTAGGATCATCCGTCCTGAAAGTATCTTGTCACAACAGTGTTGTGCATCGAATAAAATCATAAAGACAATGGGTGAATCATTTAGAGTATTTCATTAATTATGAATTACAAAAGAGAGAAAGAGAGATGAGTCGGGGTTATGACTCATTAGACCTTCTTGGTAAAACCCGATCTGGATCTGCTCTTATCACTCCGTTGTAACGTTGGGGATTTCTCTCTTGCCACTGTTGCTTCCAAGTGTATTTCAATGCTCACATACTTGGATGCTTTCCTCCTGAATTCTTCGAAATTCACTGGAGGATTCTTTGCCAATGACATGGCAAAAACAGAGCTTGGTTGTAAAGCTTCTATTGCTATGTGCAATTGAAGTGCTTCTGCCAAGTTTGGAACAGCAGCTGCTTCCTTGTGAAACCTCTTCAAGAAGTCCTTGAGAGTTTTATGCTCCCCTTGCCTAATCTGAGCCAAGGTATGATATGTTCTGGGAATATCACTGGAAATGACAAAGTGGTCCACAAACGCTGTTGCCATTTCTTCCCATGAGTTGATGGAACCTGATGGTAGCTTCCTGAACCAGCTAAGGGCATCATCAACAAGAGTCCGAGGGAACATCCTGCACATGACATCTTCATCTGCCCCCAGGTACATGGCTTCGAGTGTATAACCATCAAGATGCTTAGTAGGATCAGTTTCACCACTGTATTTTTCTATAGAGAGAGATTGAGTAGTCTGTAGGTGCTTAGGGATGCGTACACTCATAAGTCTCCTTGAAAAAGGGACTGTGAGCTTATAAGTTACTGGAGAGGCTGTCATCAGCTTCCTCTTCCCTTTAACAACTCTCTTATCAGAATCGTGGATCTGTTCCTTCCCTTCAAATGTGGGGATATTTGAATACTGGGGAGTAGAGAATTTTTCTCCCTCGGTTGTGTGATGTGTCCTCTTGATCAGAGACATGGCTCTCTCCTCCACGCTCTTTCTTTCGCGTTTCAATTCCATCAGTTCCTCCCTCAGCTTTCTTATCATCTCATCCTTTAGATCTGGTGCTGAATCCTGCACCATTCTTCTTGAACTTTCCACAGGCGACTCGAGAGCTAAGTGCCTGTTCACTGGTTGTTCCTGGGCAGTGTTGTCTTCCACGTGCCCATCTGGTTGGTTTCTCCCATTACCTTTCATAATAAGAGACCAAACTTCTTAAACGAGAGGTGGGAATAACTTTAACGAGTCCCACTGGGCGTGCCAATGATCCGTCCTTTACGGGGGGTGTAAAGTTATGATCTTGAAACAGCTCAATCTGATACAAAGCGATGTGCGTAAATGTTCAGATATGGAGTGTCTTCGTATGTTGAGGCGGAGTCTGGACCACACTGGGGCGGAGTGTAACTCACACTGCGGCGGTGTCGTAGTCCGCCTAGAATTGTCTTCTATGCCCTGACACAGTTGGAGTGGGCGGTGTCATAGTCCGCCTAACGGTCTCTCCTTTGCCTTGACCCGATTGGGGGTGGTACCTGCGATCGTTCTCCGACGCTCAAGTCAGTATTTCAGAATACTTTAAGACTTAGAAAGACGATCAGAGAGAATTATGCAAGTAAGAGAGTGTAAGGTTCAGAAATGGGGGGAGAGCCCCTGTATACCTTTTTGCTGAGGTTTATATACCTGTTACTGGTGCTCCATTATTGGTAGGGCCCGTTCCTTGTTTTCTAGCATAAAGCAAGAAAGACAGTGGGTCCCTGTGTTGTTCACGAGCACCATTATTGTAGTAGGTATTTCCGCTTACTTGGGAAGCGTGAATGCTTTATTATTTTATTGTTATTCCCCTTTATGCGTGACAGCGTGATTCCCATTATTAACCTCTCAAGACAGAGTCAACCTCTTGCCGGGGTTGTGAGTATGGGTTCGCTACGCAGTATGGGAAGTTCAATATTCCGCCTGTGTTGAGCCTATGGCTTGGCGGAGTAATATGCATTCTGGCGGCGTTACATGCCTAGGCGGAGTAACATGCCTGGGCGGAGTGTCATGCCTTGGCGGAGTGACATGCCTAGGCGGAGTTATGACCCTTGGCAGGGTAACATACCTAGGCGGAGTAACGTGCCTAGGCGGAGTAACTTGCCTAGGCGGAGTTACATGCCTAGGCGGCGTAACGTGCCTAGGCGGAGTGACATGCCAAGGCGGAGTAACGTGCCTAGGCGGAGTAACATGCCTAGGCGGAGTAACTTGCCTAGGCGGAGTTACTTGCCTAGGCGGAGTTACTTGCCTAGGCGGCGTAACGTGCCTAGGCGGCGTAACGTGCCTAGGCGGAGTAACATGCCTAGGCGGAGTAACGTGCCTAGGCGGAGTAACTTGCCTAGGCGGAGTTACATGCCTAGGCGGCGTAACGTGCCTAGGCGGAGTGACATGCCAAGGCGGAGTAACGTGCCTAGGCGGAGTAACATGCCTAGGCGGAGTAACTTGCCTAGGCGGAGTTACTTGCCTAGGCGGCGTAACGTGCCTAGGCGGAGTAACATGCCTAGGCGGAGTAACTTGCCTAGGCGGAGTTACTTGCCTAGGCGGAGTTACTTGCCTAGGCGGCGTAACGTGCCTAGGCGGAGTGACATGCCTAGGCGGAGTAACGTGCCTAGGCGGAGTAACATGCCTAGGCGGAGTAACTTGCCTAGGCGGAGTTACTTGCCTTGGTCGTATATACTCCGTATTTGAAGCGTACTTACCTCGTTCGAAATGCTGACCTGGCAAAGCATTAAAGCCATGCTCTTGGGGGCCGGTGTTAGGACCGGATCAATATACATAGGATGAGATTATGATGATTAATTTGATAATGATCGTAAAGTTGTTTCAAATTAGTGTTGAGATTGACATATTTAAGTTGTAATTAGTTTTAGAGGAAAGAGATGTGAGGTAATTGGAATGGTTAGTGAAGGTATGATATAAGATAAAAATAATAAAGAATAATGCTTTAACTAGGAAAGTAGCTAGATTATGCTTTTCCTTGTGTGTTTATTTCTTTCTATATTAATTTTTAAGTTCGGTCACTCACCCCTTTTTGTTATGGTTTTAGTGACCCATGGCATGTTATTGATGGACACCGCAGAGGCAAGTACTAAATGAGGCCAGAGCGAAACAGAAACCAAAAGTGATGGATATATATGTGTGTGTGTGTGTGTGTGTATATATATGTTTATTAATTTACGGGGATATAAAATTATATTAATTTGTTGATGTTGTGTATGTAGATTTAATTAGTATTCATAGGTGTAGCGATACCAAGTGGCATGGAGCTACTTGGATAGTTGATTAATTATATGTGTATGTATTTGGTGTGTTGATGATGTTGAATATCTATATATGGTGATATTTGATGACTATGTTTGAGGGTTGATGAGATCTGAGATCTCTTGGGCTGATGGTGATGTGTTGGTGATCTTTAATTTTGCTTGCATGAGGAATTGATGGTGGTGAAATAGATATGTGATGTAGATTAAGGAATTTGACATGTTATGTTTATGATATTCGTTGGTAAGATGTGTGATTCATGACAAGGAGCCAAATTGGATGGATGAAATGATATAGACAAGTGTTGTACTAGGTATGTTTAAATTGTATGGTAAGGTGACACGAAGGATTGATTGATCTAATGATTATGTAGGATGTTATGCATATTGATGTAATTAGGCAAATTATGTGAAATTTGGAACTCAACAGGTGATTTCGGGATTTGGTGGGTTTAAGGACCCCGGAAGGGACTAATAGGTTCCCTACAATATTTAGAAGCTATGTATATAGGCCTTGGGTGGTTTGGAAACCATTTAGGTAGTTTGGTGCATGGGTTTTAGTCATAATTAGCCTAAATGCATTTCTACATATAACTCACGCATATGATGAAAATTTGGCGAACAAATTGTGCCAGCAGCTCCGGAATGGGGGTAACATAATGCCCATGAAGTTTTGTGAGGTTTAGAGTTAAATCGGGCAATTTAGGTAGAAGTTGGCAACATGACCTAAATTGCATGATAGCAGCATTGCTGCTATTGTCATGCTGGCGCATAGCGTCAGGCACGAGCAAGGGAGCTCACGCGTAGCATGGGCCAACCTATTTTTATGCCTTGTAATTGAAATCTAGGCTTTTTAGGTGCTATATGGAAGTTATTTCCAGGCCTTTAGGACTAAATAAGTAGTTTAATGATGGGTGGATCATTAATTAAATATTTTTATGAAAAATTTTATGAGAATTTTATTAAAATAATAAAAATTAAAGGTAAATAATATGGAGACGTCACAGGTGGTATCAAAGAGGCTCCGTTCAGGGCCGTATCTGTCATTGGATTGAGCGATATAAATTGAGAAATAATGATAAATTAGTGATGTTTGAATAAGTTGTTGAGTGCTAAATATGTTAAAATGAGTAGAGGGATGTATTATTTGGATGTTAAAGTGGTGTGTGATGTCAAATATTGTGATTGCTTGTAAGTTGTGGTATGTTAAACTGAATTGTGTAATGTATTATTGGTTGTTAAAATGTCGCATGACATATAAATGCTATGAGTAAAGTTGTAAATGTGACATAGGTTGGAAAACTTTCCTAAACTTAATGTAGGTATGTGACATCCTGACGCTGTTGAGGGCGGGGAGTGATCGCCGGTGCATGGGCACGGACAAGGAGCGGCTCCTGGCAGGCTTCCAGCGGGGAATATGGCATCCCGGGCACTGTTGAGGGCGAAGAGTGATCGCCGATACATAGGTACGGACAAGGAGCGGCTCCTGGCAGACTTCCAGTGGGAGGGACACATGAACGAACTGAATACATACCAGAATGAGAGAGATCCAAAGACTGTATAGGTATGGGATTATACAGTCGAGGATAACTTAAAGAAATGAATTCGTACTACCTATACCAACAAATGCATTAGCCTTTTCGGTGGCCTATCACATAAGGACTCCAAACTTAAGCGTGCTTAACTTGGAGTAATTCTGGGATGGGTGACCTCCTGGGAAGTTCTCAGGAAGTGTGTGAGTGAGGACAAAAACACATTGGAAAGGTCTCGTGTTGGTCTGTGGGGTGAGTCGTTCATTCCTGAAAAGCGGTCAGGGCATTACAGTGGTATCAGAGCCTAGCCTCTCCTAGTACGGTATGGTTCGGGGACGAACCAGGCGGAAGCTGGTGGGCATGTGACATCCTGGCGCTGTTGAGGGCGGGGAGTGATCGCCGGTGCATGAGCACGGACAAGGAGCGGCTCCTGGCAGGCTTCCAGCGGGGAATATGGCATCCCGGGCACTGTTGAGGGCAGGGAGTGATCGTCGGTGCATAGGCACGGACAAGGAGCGGCTCCTGGCAGACTTCCAGTGGGAGGGACACATGAACGAACCGAATACATACCAGAATGAGAGGGATCCAAAGAATGTATAGGTATGGGACTATACAGTCGAGGATAGCTTAAAGAAATGAATTCGTACTACCTATACCAACAAATGCATTAGCCTTTTCGGTGGCCTATCACATAAGGACTCTAAAGTTAAGCGTGCTTAACTTGGAGTAATTCTGGGATGGGTAACCTACTGGGAAGTTCTCAGGAAGTGTGTGAGTGAGGACAAAAACACATTGGAAAGGTCTCGTGTTGGTCTGTGGGGCGAGTCGTTCATTCCTAAAAAGCGGTCAGGGCGTTACAAGGTAATGTGATAAATTATACTGAAAAGTTGTTGAAGTAAAATAATAAATCAATTTTAAACGAGCATGAATGACATTGTGGTGAATAAATGGATGAAGAGTTAAATCAGGTGACAAAATTTTCAATGTTAGATTGAGAGCTATGGTACTCGTATAAAAGATGTGAATGCAATTAATTGATAAAGTATAATGGATTGATGTGTGATTGATAATAGAATTGATTGAGCCCTTGTGGCTAGCCTTTACGAGGATTAATTAATGTGATGCATAAGTGGTGTATGTGGTGTTTGTATTGTGTTGTTCTGTGAAAATCTCACAAGTACCCTGGCATTGAACTCATTTAATGACTCTGTCAGTTGTGTCATCCCTGGTTTAAGGTAAACCTTGAAACTTGTTGTCTTTAGAATTTGATCAAAAAATTCAATTGATAATGTGTATACTTAGATGCAAACCCCTTTGGTTTGAGAAAAGAGTTGAAATAATAATTTGTAGATATGTTAATATACGGTACATTGAGCGATATGAGTTTAATTGACAATAGTTATCATAATGTTTATATTAGAAATATGAGACGGTGCAAAGAAAAGGCAAAAATATATGAATAGTGGATTTTAGTATAAATGGCATTTAATGTGGTTAGGCGTAGGTGGGTATATGAGTGGCATTTAAATTCTGTAGTGAATTGGAAATGGCAGGTGCCTTAGTAGCTGTTAGCAAATTGGAAGTTGTTTAAATAATGGAGTTTAATACTATATGGAATATAACATTTAGAGCAGTGGTAACATATATTGGTGTAAGCAAATAGAAAAGAGAAGACAATTGAACTAAATTTACAAAATTATCAAGATGTTAGAAATTTTCTAGTGCATAGCGGTGCCTATACTTAATCGTGCTGATTCAACAATGTTGGAGAATTAAGAATTAAGTGGATAAATGATGAATATTATGAGTTGGCAATGTGTCTATATGGTTATTCTTAAGGAGAGGTGTTTCCCCTATATCCTTCTTCTTAGCTGGAATGATGTGTGATGTTAAGTGTTATACTCTCGGTATTAAATGTATTCAATGGGAATTAAGAAAACTTCTAGGATGAATAAGTGAACAGCAATGGTCAACTACTTTCGGTAAGTTTAAAGTCAACGATTATGTCTTAAGCATACTAATAACGTTGGGTGAGGCAATAAATGATGTGGTTAAATTAGTGATATAAATAATTAGAGAAAGCTAGTATATGAACGATAGTTAGATGAAGTAATGTGTCTACGGGACCATTGCATAAGCAATAAGGAGAATAGTGAGTAATAGGTACTGATCAGAATGAATGAGAGTGTATTAAATGGGATAGATGATAAGAGTGGTAAGGATTTGTGTCTGGCTGTTTGGAATCTGCACTAATATTAATGTTAGGACGGAATTGTAGTGGCTGGCCACCCTGGGTTCCTTCTAATATTAATTCATTGTGGAGTTACCAGTAGGCTGAGGTAAACGAATTATATGGTAGTCAGCTTGTATATGGATTTGTGAGGTGAATAATTAGGTTATGCACCCGACTATTACATAGCCTAACTGCAGAGTGTTGAACTCCTGAGACTGATCACCTCAAATAGTTACGCTGGTAGTCGAGGCCATGTGGAATCGGGAAGATGAGTATATCCTATTGTACCCAATATTCATTATCCTTTTCTAAAACATGTACTTAGTAAGGATTAAAATTCAGGTTTTACTTACAAATTCAGTCTGTGTTTCCAATTGAGCTACAACTTATTAGTGTTTCATTGTTGATATGAATACAATAATGTTATAGTCCTTTTAATACTTAACAAAAAAATGTGACCTTTTTTTATAAGAAATTCATATATAATAGAATGAGAACTTTTCCTATGTTTAAAATTAGGATTTTTTTTTTGTAACTACTCATCTAAATTGAAAAATAATTAAATATATAAATAAAATTAAGGTTGAAAATACAAAAGGTAATAAACTACATGAAATTAATGAAAATTTAATGCATAATAAATTAATTTAAAAAAAACAGGAGAATATGTTACGTGGCAAGTTAGCGGAAGTATTTAAATTTTTCTAAGCATAGGAAAAGGGGAAAGAATTAGATTAAAAAAATAATAAGTTTACAATAATCTTGTCGCTAATAAATAAATATAAGTTAATGACAATTAATTAATACAAAATTTCAAAATTTATTGACATGTTCATGTACTTCCACAAATACAAATAGGCTACAATTGAGAAATTAATAAATTAGAAATGACAAATAAATTAAATAATAAAATATAATAATGTTAATAAAAAATATATAATTGTTTCTTTATGTTTTTAGAAATAGTAGAAAAAATAAATAGAGCAAGAATTTAAAATATTTATTATGCAATAAACAAATTCATTTAAATAACGACGAATGAGTATTCAAATAATATTTTACGATTTAAATAAAATTATAGAGATTTCTATGGTGCTCTTAAATCTTAAAGGGCCAGAGTAATAGTTAACTTAATGTAATTATTAAAATTATCATATTATTGGTGGATATATCTATTTTTCAGGAGTTGCTAGCTTTAAAATTCCTGTTATAATTTATATTGTAACTCTAACTATCTTATAATTTGTTAAGTCAATCGTTATATGTCTAGAGTTTTTTGTTTTCATGTTTACTTATTTTATTTTTTATGTTTAAAAATGATTTTTTAATGTTTGGTAAAGATATATAAATTGATAAGTATTAAAATATAAAATAAATTTCCCAATAATTAACATATAGTTTATTAAACGATGTTAGAAGGCAGACTCTAACCCTTCAACATTAAAGAGTCCTAGGGCAGAAAGAGCCTAAAATCATTGAGATACATCCAAAACAGAGATGAGAAAGGTTTGGATAAGTTGGATGTACCCAATACAACAGGGTACCTAGTGTAACATCATTTTCCAAATGCCAAGTACAGATCCAAGGAGAAAACCATTGAGAGCAACTAACGCAACAACACCTAAACATAAACAAACAAAACACCAAATTTAAACCAAATACCCTGTGACCAAAATGTATGATCCCCAATTCCTCGCTGTATTACGTTTCTAAAGAGCATCAATTAAAAAACTGCCTCAACAAGGGCATGCTTCTTTTTGGGGTACCCAATTCCAACCATATGGCTCAAATACACTTTCCCATCTTTCACAGTTGCTGCTGTGGCAATGCGATGCATAGGCCCTGAGAATGTTCCCACTACAGAAGCAGTGTTCCACCCATCTAAGCTCTCCACTAATCTCCCTGAAGGAGTCCCAGCTGCCACAACTAGCTTTGTAGGAGACACTAATTCTAAACCATCTCCAAACGAAAGTGACCCTTTCTTTAACTTTATTTCCTTCACTTCCTCTCCTTTTGTTAAATCAATCTTGAACAAATTGCCAGTGGAAGTGTGAATCACTATGAGGAACCCATCTGGGTGGTACACTATTCCGTTTAGCCCAATCAAGTTCTTGTACCACTTTTTTGGAGTAAACAGTGGGTTCCTAATCACTGATAGAAGCTTCCCTTCCACCCCTACTTTCCAGATCTTACTGCCTCTTACATCAGTAACATAGGCATTGCCTTCTGCATCCACTGCAACATCGTCTGCAAAAGATTTCTCATCACCTGCATCCATTGGGAAAATCAACATCGTCACAATCAATGGATCAGAGGTGTTGCAACAACAAATTGACTAATTGATGCCATAATATGGGTCACCACAACACAACCACCAGTTGTATTTAAGCTAACATAGTAAAAAAGTTGATCACACTTCATTTAAGAGCCAACAATATAACAGGACAAGCAATAGATGGTACCAACGTATAGGTGGTCCATTATTTTCCCTTTTGTCTATTGTCATGCATAGTTCATAGCCACATAGATTGGGTTGACAGTCATGACAAGTGGCAACCATGCATATGCTGTTCTTCCTTCATGCATATCAAACAGTCAAAGCCAAATGATCTAACCGGTAAGCGAGGAACAGATGTTGAAAATTTTGCATCTGTACTCAAAATTTTGTTATAATTATAAATAAATAATTATCTCCAATTGTCCATCCTAACGCTTAATTGTCATACCTACCAAGCACCAACCATCATTTTGTTTAGGTGTGCATACCCACTCTTGACATTTCTAATGCTTTTATAATTTTGTTTTTCGAAAAATTTCATATTTTACTAGTGACTGCCACCAAAATTACTTCTTGTCGACTTATTCAGTAATGTAAAACTCTTTCATACACTTTTACCTCCTTTATCTCATGAAAAAAGATTCAATGTTCAAAAATTTGAATATAACCATTAAAAGGTGAGCAATTAGACCATATAGCGTCCCCACCTTAATGGTCCACGCACATCGCTTGATAGCAACGAAGAGGAGACCAAACATGCAGAACAGAGTCTGCAGAGATACATATCATTAAATAAAACTAAGTGAATAAAGACAAAACAAGAATCCTCCGTAGCGATCGATCCTCACAAACAAGCACCTCGCGTTGTTCATTCAGGTTCATACAAAAATCCAAACCATATATGTCTAATTAAATTCCAAATAACATTGCAAAAAATAAAGTATATGATTAAAATTAGTACCAATGATAATATTAGTAATTTTTTTTTTCCAGAACCCACATTTTACTGACTTGAGAAAATATCATAAACCACCGAACTGGGAGACGTGTGACATATTAGTATTTACTTAATCTCCGTGAAAAATTAGACACAAGTTTCTCAAATACAACCAAGACTTAATTAATTAGCTCAGATTAAAAAATAAGAATTTAATTAGAATTCAGTGTAAACGTTTTTACACATTACTATGGTCACGAAATTATCGTGTAAACAAAATTCGTTCATTCACTTATTTAGTTCAAAATAAAATAAAAAATCAGTTAGTAGCACAGTTGCTGCCTACTACCAATGCTTTCAAAATCCAATCAGTAATTCAACCAGTGAAGCTCGTTCTTCGAAACATTATCAAATGTGAACTATAATTGAGTTCATAGTAATAAAAAATTAATCGGTACTACTTACTAGATAGTTCACGGTTCAACTTAGTCCCGTTTCGATAGCAATGATTAATTAAGACAAAAAAAATATTGAAAATAATACAAATTGAAAAAAAAAATCAAAAAAATATATGGGTGTAGTTGAGTGAAGGAGCTTACTGGGACCAGCGAGTTGGGTTAAGAAGAGGCGATTCCAATTGTTGAGATCATAGGCTACGAGCGCACCGTAACGATTCCAAAGCAAATCACCGTAAACTACGAGAACTCGATTTCTGGATGGGTCAATGGCGATACCCAAAGAAGCGTTTCCGGCCAAATGGGTTTCTTTGACAACCGTGATTTCCTCTAACGGCGACGACGGAGACTCCTTATCCGGTACCGAAACCTGTCCAACACCGCCTTCAAAGAAGGAAACTATGAAGCGACGGTGATCGGAATCCCACTTCACGCATTCTCTGAACCAGCCAGAACTGTGGTAGTGGTACACATGGGTTGCGGGTTGGGCTCGCTCCAAAGTGACGATGACTCCGATGGGTATGGCTGAGATAAGTACGAGGAAGGAAAGAAACCTCGGAGAACAGAGATATGAAAGAGCCATGAGGTTGAGAAAGTTTAGGGGTTTGTGTGCGCGCGCGAGATTCAAGGGCGTTAGTGTTGTTTATAACTTTATGTTGTGGATTTGCCCACTGAAGAAGAACAATTCTCACAAAGAATTAGGAAATGGCCTTTTAATACACAAGGTTCGTGATAATTAGGTACTGATTTGGTAGAGAGGATGAAAAATTAAAATTTAATATTTAGTCATTTATTTTATTTTAATTAAACATATTCATGCACGAGAGATAAAATGAAAAATGTTATAGATTTTTATTTTTTTTTTTTGACTTGGAGTTTCAACCATCTTGAGGATATGAAGTATGTTTAAAATTTGAGATTATTTGTTTTATAGATTGAGGTGTATTTAAACATTTAATTACAATCTCACTTTATCTTACTAACCGAGTTACAATTGATTGATATATAAAAAGTCTAATTTAACTTGTTAATATGTAAAAAATTTATATTATAAAAAAAAGGTTTGTACATTAATTCAAATCCGCATTTTTATTCTGAATTCTTAACTTTTTTGCCCTCAACTGTTATTCAAATAATGGGTTTTGTTAATTATAAAAAAAAAGATTTTCAACCTCTAATTTTTTATGACATAATTTATAATTTTAAACCTCTAAATAAAAATAATATTTTTTCATTGGAAAGCGACATTTTTACTGAATTTATGATGTTGTGATGCAATAAATAAATGTATTCATTTTAATAAAAAAAATATATAGCTCAACCATAACATTAACAAAACTATCAAATAATATATACCATATATAAATTAAAGTCCCCATATGCTAAACTATTAATTATGTCATATACAACACATTAGTGCAACACGATTAAAAGATAACGGAGTTAATATATGTATGGTGACATTTTTAAAATTCTAAGAAAAACAATATAAACACAATTACATTATAACCAAGGTTAAAATATGATATAAATATAGTTATATAGGTAACCGTGTTTATATGGTTTAGGGTTTAGGAATTATTTATTTTGGTAAATATTAAACACGATTATCATATAACCGTGTTTATATCTATACAGACAATTATGTGGTAACCATATTAATATGATTTACGATTTTTATATTTATTTATTTTGGTAAATATTTAAACATGATTGCCCATATAATCGTGTTTATATATGTACAAATACAAATACAGTTATAGGGGCAGCCGTGGTTATATGGTTTACGATTTTTGTATTTAAATATCATGGTAAATATTTAAACACGGTTACTATACTAGACATATAAACATGGTTTCAAAAGTAACCTTACTTATATCTTTTAATTGAAGCCTATTTCATTTCAGTTTTCGTAACATTGCGCCTTATTCAAACTCTCTTTCTCTCTAAGTTTTCTCCCTTTTGTCTCTCTAAGCTTTCTCTGTGTCTCGTTCTCTATTTTCCCGTTGCCATTAAGGTATTGTGTCTCCTGTTCTGTGGTTTTGTTCTTCTCTGTGACTTTCTCTTATTAGTGATTCTATGTGTACATTCTCAGGTTTACTTTTGTTGTTCACGTCACACGCACCGTGGGATTTGTCTCTACATTCTTGTACGTTATCGTCTCAGGCTTACAGGTACTAACACTTATATTATTTGTTAAGCCTGCATCGTATGCTGTTACTATGGGTTTTGTATGTTGTTAAATCTACATTGTAATGGATGTGACTAGGTTATGCCATTATATATGTTGTTATTGTTAGGGAACAGACCTAATTAGACTCTTAGTCTGTCATTCTGTTTTATAAAGTCTGTTATTAGTCCTATTTGTATAAGTCTGTCTGTTATTAGTCTGGCTTGTATAAGTCTGTCTGTTATTAGTTTGGCTTGTATAAGTCTTTCTGGGATCCTATTTATAAATAGACTCATCCCTTCTTACTTTGATATACATCAATGTTTAGTAATATAATTTACATAATTTTTCATTTAGCTCTCTCTAGCATTCTCCTATCTTATTATTGTCATACATGGTATGATTTTCTTATAAATAGAACAATATATTGCAAGATCAAATGTAACATCTATTACAACACAGTGAACAAATTAGCTTAATACCCAATTTTAATATTTTATAAACATTGTTTTACCGAATCAAGTGTTGAACAAGAACTAAGAATAAAAACAAGAACTTGAACTTGAATATGATATATCAAATAAAAAAATATTCTCATGAATAATTAATAATTTATTTTAATAAATTTATATATATATACCTAATTAAAAAGCTTATATAAAATATTTATAAATTTATTAACTTTGAAAACAACTTAATTATCTCAAGTACATAAGTCATTATTGACAAATGACAAATGCTAATCACAAAGGAGTTCCCAATAAACCCAATGTGCTTGGGGACCACGCCTAGATGTATGACCTTCTGGTAGTGAGCATGCCTACACCCAGGGGGCCAGTGTGCCTACGCGCATGCTCCTGGCTCAAGTTTCTCGCATGTGTTCCTATGTCTACCACACCAATGTGGCCACGCCCATTTGCAGATAGCCCTGCTATGGGTTGCTATGGGTCTGTGATCTCGTATGGGTATGCTGAGATATGGTTCCCAACTTCTTTCTATTCATTCTCAACTTAACCTTATCTAAACTTCACCAAATTTGACATGTAATCTCTATATTCCATTTCCAAGCTAATAGCCCAAGTCCGATGCCAAGACATCTTCCCATATTTTAGTCACCTGCCACTGCATTAAGCTTGACTTTACTCCACTACACAATCATGCTTTCTAAGCCATCTTAGCAAGAGACTTAATGGAGTTGGGCTACTTCAACTTTATAGGAGTTGAAACCTTCTATGTGTTCTTTGCGCCAACCTTTTTCTCCGTCTTCGCCATCTTCTTGTATGTCTTCTTGCTTTTTAGAGCGACAGGGGCTATAACTCTTGTTAGTTTCCCAATCAATTCCTTTTTTAATCATCTTTTGTAACCTTAGTTTCTTTTTTTACTATTTAATGATGAATGTTCTTAACATTTACATATCATGATTTAATTGATTTAATTACCATGAGTAGTTTAAAATTTATCTACTTTGCATAAGTAAACCATAGTTTCCCGTTTGCGATTCGACAGAAATGGTAATTAAATTAATTAATTTCATCTTTTGTGTTGAATCTTGAATTGTCTGTTTAGATAATTTGGGATGAACAATTTTTTTATACGTCATTGCTATGTACAAGTTAGGACTTATTTTAAAATTTGATTAAGTTTCGGTTACTTACATTTTGTATTGTTCTCTGGGTACATATTTGATTGTGGTTGAATTTGATGTCACCACTTTCATTTTGTGTACTTAGAGACTACTACGAAATGCTGCCAAAATTTTATCAAATTTTAAAAGAGTTCGTAATTGTACATAGTGATGATTTTATCAAATTTTCTATTATTCATTGTGCCTAGTGTAATATTTTATTTCATTCATTGAACCTAGAGTAGGATCATACCTAGGGTTTAAGATCTTATTTTATTTTACTCATTTACATATTATTTATAGTATATAAATCATTTTCTTTATTATGTTGTTTATAGCATATAAATATTATTTCATTTGTTTTCATTAATTGGTGAATACTATGCATAAAATGAACTATTTGGGATATATTGCATGTTTAGGAAATTAATAAAATAGGGAATCAATAAAATAGAACCTGCATTTAAAAAAACGTACATTTAAACATGGTTATGACCATAACCATGTTTAAATGTCAAATTTTTAAACACGGTTATGCTCATAACTGTGTTTAAATGTCAATACTTTTAAACTTGATTCAACAATGAGTTTAAAGAACACCAGTAAACTCGGTTAAAAACCATGTTTAAAAGTTCTTATCTATTACCACGATGGGAACAAACTTACTTGTAGAAACAAGTTTAAAAGCCTAACTTAACCGAGTTTATATCCCCTTCTTCCACTACTGACAAGAGCCTTCTCATGGAGAAAAAGCGATTTTGCATATAATATAATATAGGTAGTACATATCATATATAGTTAAGAAATACTTTTACTCTTTATTAAAAAGGAAAGAAAGAAAGCAAACTTCTACTACATGATAGTTTTATTTATGGCTTACATATTATTTTTTTTCTCTTAAATTTTGAACTATGTTTATTTTGACCTCTTAAATTTAAAATTATTAAAAAAATTGATCAAATTATTTACATAGGTACTTAATGATGGTTCGGGGAACAGACTTAGAAGGGGAGGTTGAATAAGTCTGTTTACTCTTTGACACCAAAATCTTCATTTAAAATGAGTGATCCTTTTTCTTAAAAGAATAGGCAGCAGACCTTTGTATGTGAAGGAAATAAGCATGAATGCACTAGACTCTTGTAAGGATTAAGATAACGAGAGAATACATACGAGATTTATACTGGTTCAATTCCAATGTAAAAGCTACATCTGGTACCTTTAAACTTGAAGGGTTTTTCACTATGTAAAATTATCCTTTTACATATACTACATAGACCATGCCTTTAAGTATTATTGACTCCAGTCACTCCTAGTTTAAGCATAATCAAATGATACTGAGTAATCTTGACACCAACCACTCCTGGCTCAGAATGAGTATTCTTTTGTAGCACCCACTCCTGGGGTAGACCCAAGTATTCTTTCACAAGCTACTCCTAGCTTAAACCCAAGTATTCTTTCAAAAACCTCTTCAGGGCAAAATTATTTCCTAAAAAATTACAACAGATCTCACAGACCTAAGCTGAACAGGATTGATGAACATAGTGGCTCTGTGAGAATAATCTAGCCTTTAACTTAGTTGAGGTAAGAGGTTAGTCTGTACAAAAGAATTTATACAAAAAGAGAAAAGGCTTAGCTTAGGAAATGATTTAGTATACACAAAAGATATGAATGAATAAAGGTACATACTAAGTCAGAAAGCTAATCAAAGACTGTTGGCTCACAAAGGTGATGAATTGATGAGTTGAATATGATCCGGTCTCAATACCGGTATCCGATCTGCAAGACATATTTCAACGTCTTTGTCAAGACATCAACGTGTAACCGGTGTCATCGGTATACATCCGGACTGTAATTCCGTATCAGGCGTTTTCCCTATACCGGTTGTTCAGGATAACACCATGACACCGGACAACACACACGTCACTATGCTAAAGACAAGGAACGTTGCTACAGGGATCGATCAATAATTCCCTACACTACGAGCCAAATTCTGCTCACGGGGATGGTCAACTTGTTCCCTAATCCTAGTCTATATTCTCCATGCTCAATATAAAATAGCCACTTGACCCAATCATGCTGGTAAGTGCGCAATAAAATAATGCTAATGGGAGTTAGTGGTTCCCCACTAACGAGTCCTCGTAAAACGAGCCAATCAGGTATATGAACTCATTTTCATTAACGAAGTGAGGGATCTTCAACTAAATCTATGAACGATTACTCTCTGAAATACATTCCTTACTTGGAATATCATTACTGACTTGAGCGTCAGAGAATCTTTGCAGGTGACACCACCATTCACCCACTTCAACGCGTTAGGTCGGTGTGAAGGATCTCCAGAACGCCCAATCCGCTTTCCTCACTCAAGGACAACAGATATTTACACTGGATACTCATACATCCGGTCTTCTGCACAGTATTTGCATACTATTTGTGATTGACTTGAGTCCGGATCTCTAGACCCCGGGTCAGGACAGATCAGAAGGCATGTCTCTAATTTATGTTGCTATGGCTTCTGCATGATAAGTTGAATATGGACATAGCGAGATTTCTTCTTCTTTGGCAATCTTAGGATCTCATTTATTTACTAAGAGCTTTTTCCATTTTTTATTTTCCTGGGCTTTTAGGTATTCTATCATTTAAATTATGCTCATATTTTTCTTTCTCTCGTTCATACTTTTTAGTGTGTCTCTTGTAACGCCCCGACCGTTTTTCAGGAATGAACGACTCTCCCCACCGACCAACATGAGACCTTTCCAATGTGCTTTTGTCCTCACTCACACATTTCCTGAAAACTTCCCAGGAGGTCACCCATCCCAGAATTACTCTAAGTTAAGCACACTTAACTTTGGAGTTCTTAAGTGATAGGCTACCGAAAAGGCTAATGCATTTGTTGGTATAGGTAGTACGAATTCATTTCTTTAAGCTATCCTCGACTGTATAGTCCCATACCTATACAGTCTTTGGATCCCTCTCATTCCGGTATGTATTCGATTCATTCATGTGTCCCTCCCACTGGAAGCCTGCCAGGAGTCGCTCCTTGTCCGTGCCCATGCACCGGCGATCACTCCCCGCCCTCAACAGTGCCCGGGATGTCACATTCCCCGCTGGAAGCCTGCCAGGAGCCGCTCCTTGTCCGTGTCCATGCACCGGCGATCACTCCCCGCCCTCAACAGCGCCAGGATGTCACATGCCCACCAGCTTCCGCCTGGTTCGTCCTCGAACCATACCGTACTAGGAGAGGCTAGGCTCTGATACCACTGTAACGCCCCGACCGTTTTTCAGGAATGAACGACTCTCCCCACCGACCAACATGAGACCTTTCCAATGTGCTTTTGTCCTCACTCACACATTTCCTGAAAACTTCCCAGGAGGTCACCCATCCCAGAATTACTCCAAGTTAAGCACACTTAACTTTGGAGTTCTTAAGTGATAGGCTACCGAAAAGGCTAATGCATTTGTTGGTATAGGTAGTACGAATTCATTTCTTTAAGCTATCCTCGACTGTATAGTCCCATACCTATACAGTCTTTGGATCCCTCTCATTCCGGTATGTATTCGATTCATTCATGTGTCCCTCCCACTGGAAGCCTGCCAGGAGTCGCTCCTTGTCCGTGCCCATGCACCGGCGATCACTCCCCGCCCTCAATAGTGCCCGGGATGTCACATTCCCCGCTGGAAGCCTGCCAGGAGCCGCTCCTTGTCCGTGTCCATGCACCGGCAATCACTCCCCGCCCTCAACAGCGCCAGGATGTCACATCTCTCACTCTCTCTTTTTTTTATAAGTGCTTTCTCTTTCTCTTTTTCTCTCTTTCTCTCTCTCTCTCTCTCTCTCTCTCTCTCTCTCTTTTTCTGAGAGAAGGATGTTGAATATATATATGATTTCTTTGAACTATCTCTCGAAGAGAAAAGATAGCTGATAGATGACCATTAAGAAAGAATACAACCGTTGAGAGGTGTTTTGCATAACAGATAAAGGCTCTTGGTCAGAGAGAGTCATTCTGCACATGGAGCATAGGGCAAAGAGCTTTAAGACTTGTGCATATAGAGGCAGAGTATGATTAGCATAAGTTTCTCCAAAAAGGAAAGTTCCTATTCAGAGGCTTTCTGAATAGAGAAGGTAAAGGTGAAATTGGATGCTTTAAGATAGATCTTGATCTACCTTATTTGGATGCTCTTCTTTATGTGAATATCCGTTTTAGACTTTTTATGAAGTCTGCCTTTAAATAGTCAACATTCTTAGGACCAGACTTATAAAGCAGGCTTTTGAAATAATTCTAAGTCTGATGATCAGACTCAAGAGCAAGGTGTAAATCTTGTTCAGGTTCATGCTTGAGATACTTCATAAATTCTGGAGTAGTCATAGCTTAGTGATGCATGAAGATAGAGTCTAGTTGCTGGAGAGTTTTGTTTGAGGAGAGAAAACTCTTACACTAATTATTGCATAAAGCATGACTCAACAGGTCTAGGTCTGGTAAGAACCAGATGTGATGTATTACTCTTTAGAGCATGTTCCTAGACTTTTTTTCTTTAAGCCAACTGATGTTATTTTTGTCTTGATATGAGGAGCCTTTTCATGAAGTGAACATTGATCTTGATCTTCAAACTTCAACTTGAGAGATACGTAAGTTTTTACGTTGCTATTGTTTATGATCATGAGTCTTTTGTGCCAGACTTTTTGGTTCCTGAAACACTTAGACAAACTTTTAGATTTTAACAAAATATGACTTGATTTGAATTAATATCTATAATGTTAGTTATCAACAAATCTATGGTTTTTGTAAAGTCTTCTATAAGCAAACTTGGTTCTAACAATCTCCCTCTATTTGTTGATAGCAAACAACAAGTCTTTTAAATTAAATGAAGTCCTGTAAATTCTCATGAAGCTCCCCCTCAGCCAAGTACGAGTTTCAATCTAAGAGATACTTACAATGGTTGTGGCAAAGTCCATGGAGATCATACCTGTCTTATAATTTTTGTAAAATGCTTTCAAGAACTGAGGGTTAGATACAAGGATAATTCAGAAACAAACAATAATTATAATTATCATTTGTAGCAGATATAAAATAATCAATGAAGCAATCAATATTATCACCAAAAACTTGTTGTATATATGAAAACTAAAATTTAAATAAATAAAATGCTTAGAGTTAAATAGAAATAACCACAGACTTAGCATTTTTAAATAACTAAAAAACTTATCATCCTCTTCTTAAATTACTAAAAGACTTATCATTCTCTTCTCCCTCTTTCGATATCAGCAAATGAGAGGGATTTAAAAAAGGTAAAGGAGCTTGAAAAGAGGGTGACCTAAATTCTGGTTTAGAGGCATGGAGGATTCAAAATGTGGTAAAAAAGGACATAATCATTTCTAATCAGAGTTGTAGAAGCAGGATCCAACTTTGCCAATCATCCACAAAATATGATTCCAAAGTCTTCTTGCATATTCTTCATCATTATGCTTAGACTCCAGTAGCCTTGTCACTTCCTCATCTAGGAGTCTCATTGGTCGAGGCTCATCCCATGAAGGTATATATGGTTGGATCATTTGAGATGCAGGTTCTTTTCCTTTCTTAGTGGGATGAACTTTAGCTGGGGGACAGAGCCTGTCTGGTGCAATAAAAATCTGTATAGCTAGCAGAATATAAGTAGACTTTCTTTTTCCACTAGTGATTTCAATAATGGATCTTCCATGTTGTATGTCCATTTGAATAGCTCTTTGTTCTTGTCGTAACCTGTAGTACATAGCAGTATCTGATGGAGAATAAAGACAATCTTCATGAAGCACTTGCTTGGTAGGCATGGGTGGAGCAAACCATGGTGAAGAAAAGATGGTTGATCTTCTAATTCCAACATTGTGATACCAATTTTCAAAACTAGGATTTACAAGAGATATCTTTGGGATGCATACTTTGGATGAGGAAAAGTATGTTGGTCTGCAAGGTTAGTTTGGGTGAGATAGCTGGTAGGATAATGGGCTTGTAAGATATGATGTCCATACAAGGTTATTCAGAGGATACATATGGTAATTTTTCTGAGGTGGAAGGGGAAAAAGCTTCAGGTTCAGAGGAGGTTTAAGGTGCAAATAAGGAGCTCTTATCAGACTTTACAGCTTCAAAGTCTGATGAATCAAATACAAAAGATTTTACAGTAGATAAGCCTTGAGGATTGGCTCTTTTCATAGAGATTCCTTTCAACATACCTCTTATGATTCTTCCTGAGGTCCTGACAGGGAAGGTTATGTTCATAATTTTAGCAGCAGGCTTTGACTGACCAGGTAGTATTTTACTAGTTTGAGCAGACTTCGTGGCTCCATATGTGAAATTCCTACAAACACCTTGGCTTTCTTCTTGGGAGGCTCAGACTTTTCATGATCAGATTCTGACAAAGATGTATCTATGGAAGACTTACTCACATCAGATTTAAGATTTGAGATATCTCTTGTATTACTTCTTTTAACCTTTTTCCTTAAAGGACTAGACTCATCTTGAGTCTTTTCAGATGGAACAATGACATATAAGAAAGCAGGAACTTTGGTGATCAGGAAACCACACGTCTTAAGGTCTCTTGCATTTTGGACAGGTATGCCTTTTAGCTCAAATATATTAATTAGAACACCAACGTATGAAATCTTCTTTTGTCTCTTGGATATTAGGGTGATCAAATAGTTCATGATTACATTTGGAAGGCTGATCTTTTCTTTCTTCAACATCAGAACCATATAGAACTTGTCGAGCTTTGTTACAACACCTCTTGCACTTTTCCTGGGGGAAAAGATTTGTCTCATTAAGGCATGAAGGAAATTTGCCTTAGGAAGCAAATCTTTAACCAACAATGTAGGATGGGACTCTATTCCATGTAAAAATACATTTGCCTCACTTTCTGAGATAATGGTGCCAATGTAGTTTTCTAAAAAGATTAAACCTTTGTTGTAGAAACCACAAACATGAGTAATACCATCAATAATGATTTCAATCCTTCTATTTTGAAGATAACTATACACCATGAAGTTCTCTTTTTTAGCCTTTGTAGAGTTCCAGAAATTCATGATTTGAAAAAGAGAGTATTAATATTAAGTGGAGCAAAATGGTAACTAACCTATGCCAAAGAGTTCTGGGATAACATTCCTTCCTTCTTCCATGTATTTTTCTGGTGAGAAGCATACAGATTTGATAATGTCACTTATAGTGATGGAGGCCATTTGAGAGGTTTAAGAAAAAAGGAGAAGCTTGAGTATTTTCAAGAGAGTGAGAGAAAGGGAGAGAGAGGGGGGGAAAGCCTTTTGGTGATCAAGGTAGGGTTTAAAAAAATAAAATAAGGTGAACGGTTTTTAAGGAGAGAGAAGTAAGAATGTAAACAATCTTTCAGATATTTAAGGTACATTTGATAAGCATTTATGCATATGGTGGATAGTGGGAGAGAGAAAATTTTAATGCATGTTATTTTTGAAAGAATAGAAAACGTTTTTGATATGATTAGATGCGGTTTTCTGAAAGCATGTATGAAAACAAATACACACATGTATGATATTTATATTCATATAAGACAAAAGGGATGTAAGTCAACTCAAGCAACATACATATTTACCAAATTTTTGTATACCAACCCTTTGTTTCATAACCTTAGAACATTCTGGTACAGACCTGTTTTTCCTGCATGAATACTTTTTTAATCTGACAATCTCTTGTTAGTCATGTATAAGGTAAGAGCAGATATTTATGGACTTAAAAAAATATCAGTCTTTTTTAAGTAAAGTGTAATCAAGATATCAATAAAGAAAATGTTAATAGATATATAACTCATGGAATTATATATGAATGGAAAATTTATTAACCCTTTTCGTTTACCTTCCTTTCAGACTTGTTGATCCTCTTGATTGAGTAAGTCAGCCAAAAGCTTATCTTTCATTCCAGATTCTTGAAGAACAAATCACAGACCCTAAAGCTTTATTTCTTCTTTTTCATTTTGCTTATATAGATGGCTTTTGAAACTGTTCTTTGAAATCTTTCCTTTTCATTACTTAGTCTTTATGAACTGAAACAATACTTTCTTGAAAAGTCTGGCTCAACAGCTTCATTTCTTTGAATCTTCTTTTGAAGCAAATAGCAAAGAGGCACCATGGATCTTTTCCTCTGCACTTGTTAGAGTGCTCAACCCCAGAGGACATGCTCTAATACCAATTAATGGTTTAGAGAACATACTTAGAAGGGGGGGTTGAATAAGTCTATTTACTCTTTAACACAAAAATCTTCATTTAAAACAAGTGCTCCTTTTTCTTAAAAGAATAGACAGCAGACTTTTATATGTGAAGGAAATAAGCGGGAATGCCCTAGACTCTTATAAGTATTAGGAAAGTGAGAGAATACACACGAGATTTATACTGGTTCACTTCCAATGTAGAAGCTACATTTGGTACCTTCAAACTTGAAGGGTTTTTCACTATGTAAATTTGTCCTTTTACATATACTGCATAGACCATGCCTTTAAGTATTATTCACTCTAGTCACTCATAGCTTAAGCATAATCACATGCTACTGAGTATTCTTGACACGAGGCACTCCTAGCTCAGAACGAGTATTCTTTTACAGCACTTACTCCTGGGGTAAACCCAGATATACTTTCATAAGCCACTTTTGGCTTAAACCCAAGTATTCTTTCAGAAGCTCTTTAGGCCAAAACTATTTCCCAACAAATTACAACAGATCTCACAGACCTAAGTTGAACAAGATTGATGAAGATAGTGGCTTTATGAGAATAATCTAGCCTTTAACTTAGTTAAGCTAAGAGGTTAGTCTGTACTACAGACTTTATACAAAAGAGAAAAGGCTTAGCTTAAGAAATTACTTAGTATACATGAATGATATGAATGAATAAAGGTACATACTAAGTCAAAAAGCTAATCGGAGACTGTTGGCTCATAAAGGTGATGAATTGATGAGTTGAAGACATGTCTTTGATTTTCATTGCTATGGCTTCTAAATGATGCGTTGAATATCCACATAGCGAGCTTTCTTCTTCTTTGGCAATCTTAGGATCTCACTTCTTTTCTATGAGCTTTTGTCATTTCTGATTTTCCTGGGCTTTTAGGTATTCTATGATTTAGATTATGCCTATATTTTTCTTTCTCTCGTCCACACTTTTTTATGTGTCTCTCACTCTTTTTTTATAAGTGTTCTCTCTCTCTTTTTGAGAGAAGGTTGTTGAATATATATATATATATATATATAATTTCTTTGAAGTATCTCTCAGAGGGAGAAGATAGTTGATAGATAACCGTTGAGAGAGAATACAACCATTGAGAGGTGTTTTACACAACAGATAATGGCTCTTAGTTAGAGAGAGTCATTCTACACATAGAGTATAGGACAGAGAGCTTTGAGACTTGTGCATACAGAGACAGAGTAGGATTAGCATAAGTTTCTCTAAAAAGGAAAGTTCCTATTCAGAGGCTTTCTGAATAGAGAAGGTAAAGGTGAAACTAGATGCTTTAAGATGGATCTTGATCTACCTTATTTGGATGCTCTTCTTTATGTGAATATCCCCTTCAGACTTTTGATGAAGTTTTTCTTTAAATAATTAATACTCTTAGGACCAGATTTGTAAAACAGGCTTCTAAAATAATTCTAGGTCTGATAATCCATAAGGTGTTGATGATGAGACTCAAGAGCAAGGTGTAAATCTTGTTCAGGTTCATGTTTGAGAAACTTTATAAATTTTGGAGCAGTCATAGTTTGGTGATGCATCATGATAGAGTCTGGTTACCAGAGTGTTTTGTTTGAGGAGAGAAAACTCTTGCACTGATTGTTGCATGAAGCACGACTCAGCAGGTTTGGGTCTAGTAAGAACTAGATGTGATGTACTATTCTTTAGATCATGTTCCCAGACTTCATTTCTTCAAGCCAATTGATGTTATTGTTGTCTTAATATAAAGAGTCTTGTCATGTAGTGAACATTGATCTTGATCTTTAGACTTCAACTTGAGAGATACATAAGTTTTTATGTTGCTTTTGTTTATGATCATGAGTCTTTTATACCAGACATTTTGGTTCCTGAAACACTTAGACAAACTTTCAGATTTTAACAAAATATGACTTGATTTAAATTAAAATCCGTAATGTTAGTTATCAACAAATCTAAGGTTTCTCCAAAGTCTTCTATAAGCAAACTTGGTTCTAACAATTAATATAACATCTTGCCTTTTATTTGATTTCATCATAAATTCATTCCCAATTTAATTAAATTCACTAGAAAATTTTTCACAAATATTTAATTCAAACATAAATTTAGAATATTCTTGAAATAATGAAACATGCAAACTAATAGAAGAAAATAAAAAAATTTAAGAATTATGAACATTATATAAGTCAAGGGGTTACCTGAAGTTATAAGTCCTAACAAGCTATCCTAGGATTAGGAACAATTAAACTTGCCATTACACAAGTTAAATAAATGATTTTAAGTGATTAGGCAATGGTGTAATTGATTATACAACAAGTGTAATTGATTACCCATAACTAAACTATGTAGGAATTCACGCAAGCTTTCTAGTAATGGATTATGTAATTGATTACAGGATGTAATTGCTTTGTGATAGAACTCTAGAATTATACAAAAATTAGTCCTCTAGGCCAACTTCTATGCACCATATCTTGCCTGTTTGATCTTCAAATGCTACGAAACTTTACGAACACTATCTATGGCTCATTTGGGACCTATTTCCATAGAAAGAGTGAGTGTCAAAATGACCAATTAATATAGAAACTCAATTATAATGAAAAGGCATAACATTAGCCTGATAATAATACACGCTCATATTCCAATATCTTTTTCTAACTTCATATAATTTAATCACAACACACAGGCTCAATCATTAGTGACAAACAAATTTATTTTCAAACATCAAGAGCCACTCAGGCTATAAATAGCAATGTACATATAAATATATACCAATTCACCCTTATCACTTTGAATATTCATAAAACACCACATAATGCATTAGTTATCATTTATCAAGTACAGAATGGCATAATTGACTCTTACTCAAAGTTTAGTTAGACTATCTAGTATCCAAACACTAAAACTAGATCGGTCGCCAGTTGGGTGGGTCCTACTTGATACCCTGTGAATCCTACTTGGTCCACTAAGCCTTGGTTGACTCTCTACCTTAACCACTGATTCCTACTTGACCACTGGGTAGCTCAACGGGATCCTACTTAACCACTAGAGCCAAAACTAAGGGGTGAATATATTAAACAGGTGTCCAAACCATACAACCATATATATTCATTTTAACCACTTTCACCGGATTAATTAATTGATTCTCTTTAACAATTTAACACTAATGACTATAAATATAATTCAAGCCATTAATGGCATTTAATTTCGCAACTAGCCACTCAGGCATTCAGTATCAAATAAAATGACGACCACTCAGACACACCTCCTCTCAATTCTTTATTTATCATAATTTCAGGTATAATTAATATTCAATCAAAATCTTTAACAACCACTCAGATACAGGTTCATATATATATATATATATATATATATATATATATATATATATATATATGCAACTTCAACTATAAATTTTCATACAACATCAACTTCATCATTCTATGCTTGGAAACTCATTCCAACATATACATATATATTATATAATCAATTTCAATAAGAATTCATTTATCAATCTCATCATTTAACCACTACACATAATTTATGGATAATAATTTCTAGTTTTCATTCCCAACACTACTAAATTCATGTCAGGTCATAATTTATACTAGTAAAAGTTTACCAATCATACATTATAATTGAATTAACCCTTTAATGTTAGTTATACCTCTTTTCTAAACGCTAATCAATGTCGAGTAATATTTCTAAATTAATTAATACTCCAAACACCCTCTAACCTCAGTTCGATGCTTCCGAGACTTGTTCTCGATGCCGGGTACAAGTAGGATCCTAGAGCTAATACTACAACAAACTCTGACTTCTTGAAGGGATGCATTTATTAGATAAAAGGTTGATATATGATTCATGTACCACTTTTTGATCTATCTACATATGTTCTAGTTTGAATTTTGTACTATGTTTTGTGTGATCTTATGTCTTATTGAATTTCAGTGTTTACGTGTTTGCTTTGTGTTTAATCTTCATTTTCGAGTCTCTTTAATATGTTGAACTACTACACATATTCATTCTTGAGTTTGTGTTGTTCAAACATCAAATTGTTATTCAAAGCCACTACATCTATGGTTGCGTGTGTATTTGCTTTGTAGGTTATTAGATTCTTATGTTTAATCTTATATTATAGAAGTTACATGATATTTATTTTTCTCTTATTTCTATATGTTTCCATCTTATTTTGTGTCATACACCTTTTACCTTCCATGTTTAATTACTGTTGGAAGATGACACAACTTATTGTCTAGTTTTTGTTTGATGATTGCTCTTGAGAATTAAGCTGTTTTCACTTCAAGATAATGGTGTGGAGGTTTGAAAAAACATTATAAAATAAAATAAAGGAAAATAAATAAATAAAAAGTTTAGAAGGAACTAGTTGAAAAACCATCATTCAAGGCTTTTTCTTTGCAAAGCTTGAAAATTTATGCATAAAAAATGTAAAAGAAAGTAGCTAGACCTATTTTATAGTAGCTAGACCTATTTTACAGTAGCTTAACCATTGTATATGCCTCACTTAACTGTATATATAAAAATGATTCCATAGCTTGCTCATTTAGTGATAAATTACTTATTGCATTCTAGATTATTTAGGCAACCTTTTTAAGTGCTTATTTTTCTTGATTACATTAACTCTCTAGTTTGTCTTCATTGATTTTTGTTTGATGTATCAAATTCCACTAGAGTGTTTGTTGTATCTAAAGTCTAAAGACCTAACTGGTATTTAGTAACGCGGTCCCTATGGATATGATAACTTTTTATATTAACCTCTTCTTGCACTTTGAGAGGTGGATTTATCTTGAGGTCTAATTCCTTGATCTTAAAGCTTCATTCTCTATCAAGAATCCTAATCTCCTTCAAATTCCATGATGTGGCCGAAATATATATGTGATGGAAGGGAGGGGATTTGGTTCCTACAAGCTTAAAACTAGAAGAAAAATTACATATGAGAGAGATTGTAAAGGTAAACGTGGCACCACTTTTTTTGAGAGAAAAAGATAAGCCATGTATGTAGTCACCACTTTGGAGATGCTCCAGAGATAAAACTATGTTCAAGAGTGCTAAATGACTCTAGCTTTTAGAGAGAGTTCTTCTTACTAAAAAGACTTAATCTTATTAAAATGATCAAAGTTGTCTACAATTTGAAACTCTAGACCTATTTATAGACTAAACCATAACTTACTTAACAAGTTAACTAAACCTAACCTTAGTTTAACTAAACTAACTTAACTCCTAACTAAGACGGAGGAATTTTCGCTCAAATTAAAGCTAGCCTCAAAACATGACCCAAATGTTGTCCAACATAAAAATAAGGTCATGTAAGATCCAAATATCCAAAGCTCGAACTAGGCCTAAGTAAACTTACAATGAGAAATGATTTTCTTTAAAAATGACTCTTAAAAATCTTAACAATAAAACCATAAAACAATTACAAGGAAAAATGACCTTAAAAGTGACCATAACTAAAAGTCCTAAGTTCTATACTAAAATGAATCCTCATCACAAAACCTATTTAAATGATCTAACAACACCCTAACTTGTGATGACATATTCCCGAAGAACACTGAGTGGTTCCCACTTCTCTACAAATGACACCACATAATAAATACGCGGCAAAAAGAACCTACTCAAACCATTTGCATACACACTCATCTCATATGTTGAAACACAATTGAGGATCAAATCACAGAATCCCTTCCTAAACCCAATATCCACAAGAGTATGCACGAGAAACTCCTATCGAACTCTACCGAAAGCCTTCTCCAAGTCCAGTCCACCTTTATTTCCATTGAGCCCCCTTGCCTTTAAGGTTGTGCATCAAATGAAAAATCTCCTGCACCACAATAATATTGTCAGAACTACTATAGAACAAAGCTACTAAAGACTCCATACAATCCTGCATCCTTTTCGCAATTATCTTGGTAATGGTTTTGTGTATGGCGTTACATAGGCTTATTAGCTTGAATTGGCTCACTATATCTGTGTTTTCCATGTATTTTGAAATTTTATAAAACAAAAATGCTAACTAGTGCTCAAATTAAAGAATTAACGATTAAAAATTTTATTTTAAAACATTGTTAATGCCACGTACCCTAATTTCAACATAAGTTTTTAATGAGAATTTTTTATTTTTAATTCTTTAATTAATATCATTAAAGAGCTAGCAGGACCCTTTAGAAAAATAGAGTGATGTGAATAGCTTTAGATAGGATGTAACGGAAGTTCCTATGATCATGGAGAAAGAGAAAAAAAAAGTTGACTGGTTACAGGCCTAAACTTACAAGAGCCCAAACAGAATTGTAGTTGGGCTGGAATGGGCCACGAAGACCGAGGCCTTTGGTAGATACTAGATAGATGTATGCCCTCCTCCTCGAGGCGTATGTGCGTTTACCTCAACACCCGCGACGTTCTTCTCCGCCTCTGGTGAGTTCTCTCATCTCTCTATTATCGTTCACTAATCCTACTACCCAACGCATCATGTCTTTATATTATTCTTAAATTCTTTTTAGGCTAATAATTTGCCCCACTCACTGCTATTACCTCAGCGTAATTTCTTCTTCACTCTCGATCTCTTTGTTTTACCTCAAAAAGTTTGGGGGAAAATCGGAAAACGGGTTTCGGCTTGAAATTTTCTCCTTGAATCACTCAAACATCTTGTCTGATTAAAATATTTGTGTTTATCATGATCAAATCTGGCGAGACAAATTATAAAAAAAATATTTTTTTTAAATAAATTTTTAGGGAACTACTTGTTTTCGGCTGCGCCTTATTTAACAGATCGGTTAAGTGTATTAAGCATAAATGCTCGCTTTTGTGAATCTTGGCTATAACATCCGTTGCTCAGTTTCATTCTGATAGCCAATGTAGTCATTGTAGAATTGTACATCTTCATTGAGAATGCAATTGTCAGCATGTGTCATTTTGTTTGGTGAGCTACAATTTGGTACAGTTTAGCAAACAAGAGTAGAAGCCCCCGGATTGTATGAATCTGACATTTTAATTTATGAGGTTTTAAAAATGTTACGGTGGACGCCCAAATGTTAACACTAAAGCTAGGGAATACACAAAGCTTAGAGAATCTCCCTAGGGATTAGCGTTTATTAGCCTTGTAACGTGTCACACTTGAATTACCATGGGGGGCTTCGAGTGAGGTCCTAGATCCGAGTCCATCATCACACGGCGCGTAACCGCCCAGGATCCGTGTGTGATGGGGGTTGGATTTTCCTATATTCTGGCCTAAGATAAAGGGATGAGGGGCACTCGCGGGCCCCCATTATTCCGGGGGAACACCTTCTATAAAATGTTTTATAATATTGAATATTAAAATGTCTTACTCATAATTTTGATGACTAATGGATTATCCCTGGAATTTTAACCCCCATCTTTATGTTGTGGGTAAATGAGGGGGCAGTGGCTCTTGTGTTCCTCTAATCCTCTCCCATTTATGATTAAAGAGAAAGTTCCGACAAGTCAAGAAATTGTCTTATTGTCTTCTCCTCTGTTTCACTTTGCTTTGTAATTTCCAAAATACTATCAGATTAGTTATTTAGATTAAGGAAAATGCTAACAAGTGCCTTAATATTACTGGTTAAAGAAGCAAAAGTGAAAAGTTTTTATTTAAAAACATCATTAAAACTCACCTACCCTAATATCTAAGAAAATCCCCGCATAATTTCTGATAAAAAATTTCTACTTTTGCTTCTTTGAACAATTCTTTTATGGTATCGGTTAATAGCACTGTTAGATTAATTGAGCTGTTTTGGAAGTTTGAACTGTTTCTCAGTTTATATGTTTGAATATTTACTGTCCCATGTTTTGTAATTTGTAGAATTGACTAGCTTAAAGACTGGGACATAAATGGCTGGTCCAAGGATCGCCCACGCTACTTTGAAGGGACCAAGTGTGGTGAAGGAGATTATAATTGGAATAACCCTTGGTTTGGCTGCTGGTACTGTCTGGAAGATGCATCAGTGGAATGAGCAGAGAAAAGAGAGAACCTTTTATGATTTGCTGGAAAAAGGTGAGATTAGTGTTGTTGTTGATGAGGAGTAAAATTTACAAGTGTTCTTGCTTTGTGCCTATCCTTTTGTTTCCTTGCTATATTCAATTGGCTCTTTAAATATGTAAATGAGCCAACTTACTCTGAGATTAGCAAATAAATTTCTTGCACTGATTATGGACAATGTTGGCTTGTAGAAATTTCATGAAGTTATATTTTATTGTGTGGTTGGCTTATTCTTGTGTTGCTTCACAAGCGTACATGTTTTTTATTTTAATTTAATTTTACTGTGTAGACAGTGGTTGTTTATACAAATATGTCAAATCCTCTTGAAAGTTGCAAGATGTAACATAATAAATGTGGTGTCTCTTAGAATAGTAGCATTATTAGTGGTAAGATTTTTCATTATGCTAGCGTGTTATTGGGTTGGCCTTATTAATTGCTTGACTTTTGTGCTTGACATGCCATGTTGGTGTGAAATAGATTAGTATTTTATAATACAACTGACAATTGCTCGGAGGCTTAATAGTAAAATATATTCTTCTCCATTCTGTCCAATCCTTAAATTTCAATACCAGTGATACTATCTGGAACATGTAGATAGAAATCTATTCGTGCAGGACACAAAATCCTTCCCAATTGTGGTGTATTCCAATGCTCGAGGATAAGTGTTCATTTCTCTGTATAATATGACTTCAAGGATGATGAGCCATGATGCAATGATAAAATTGATGCCTTGTGATCTGATGTCACGAGTTTGATTTTTTTTAGGGGTAGTCTTGTGCATTATGTTACCTTTTAATATATGGTTTCTAGCTTTGGTTATTTGGAAAGAGTGGAAGGGTGTTGGCTGATAGCGTTAGGAAATCATTGTAGCTTCTTAAAAGCCTCTCAAATTGCTATAATGGGTCTGTTCATTTAAGTTTATTTTTAAGTGTTTTTTAAAAAAACCTTTTTTTATAAGTACTTTTTTAATAAACAGATTAGAGTTGTTTCTTAAAATAAATAGAAATCTGTTTATTTTCACCTTTTGTTTATTTTTAAAACTTTAAATAAACATATTAAAATTTAAAATAAGTACTTTTTTAATTAAAAAATATTTATCTCTTAAAATAAATTTAAACAAACAACCCCAATGTTTATCCAGCTTCTTTGGGGAAAATTTCTTTTTGGTGACTAGGGGTGTTATGATATAATAAGATTAGATTTGGGGTTTTTCAACTGGGGTTGGCCAAAGGCAATTTTAATGTCCAGCCAAAGGCAATTTTAATGTCCATTTAGTAATCAGTTGTGAAAATGAAGTTATGAAAACTGAATAGCTAATAGTTAATATTGATCCGGCATGTTAGAGACAACCAAACATTCGTTTTCTCTCTAGGCTTAACCTCGGTTTTGTTTGACCAACCTTGAAGGGTGTATATGATCAATATTAATCATTAGATGATTTAGTATTTATAACTCTGCATTTAGTTTACTCAAAAAGCCTTAACCAAACAGCTTAGGCTTTTAGAGAGTTGAGTCTAACAAGGTATTAGAGCTTTGACTGAGTGATTAGTGTTTACCCTTGCTCTCATCATTGATAAATTGTTGAATTTGAACACAATATAATGTGCACTGTTTATGTTTCTAGACCATGGAATCTTGTATTGTGTAAGGGATTCTGTTTGGAATATAATTGTCATTAATAAACTTAACCAAATAGTTAGGGCCTTGTTCAGGATAATTTTTAGTTTTCCGTTTTCAGTTTTTTGGAAAATCAAAGGGATAATTTCAGAACTCAACTGATAACCAAAAACCAATTTTTATGATTTTGAAATTAGTTATTTAATTGTTTTAAAAAGAAATTAATATTATTTTATTTGAATAAATTATATTTTCAAATATGCTTTTGAAAATAAAAAACTTGCAACCGCTGGAGCATAAGCTATTAGGAGAGTTGGTTGTTACTGAGTATATTTTTTGCATACCTGCGTTGCTGCAGTTTTCCAGAGATAATGGCATAAAATTGCACTCTTGCAATTTGATGTGAGGTCTGGAAATGAACCAGCAGTATTTTATGTTGAAATCATTCTTGAATTTCGATTGATTGTTTAATATGAATTTAAAAGTTTCTGAAAGGTTTTTGTCCTACTGAGTAAAGGAGACTAGCCTTTTTTATATTATTATTTGAGGAGTATTTTTCGGAACATCCTTTTTTCCCATTGGATATATTTTATAGTGGCTCGAGTTTGAAAGGAGTAATAAGAGGGTTAGTTTTCTCTATTTCTGTATTTGTTTGTTTTTACTGTAATTAGTTACCTTTCTAATGTTTGAACTTAAATCTATGTCTATATGTACTATGAATTATTCAAAGCACAAAATCTTTAAAATCCAACACTCATGATCACGACTCACTCACTCCGAACAAAGGAACATTCATCACGGTTTTACGGTTGCTGTCGCACTTGGAAACAATGCCAAAAGCCTTTTATGCGATTTTCTAGCCAGTTGTATAAAAAAAACTTAAAATGTCGAAACATTCGTAAAAATCAAATATAGACGGCACTTTCAAATAATTGTCACTACCAACAAATACATCACTTAGCGAGTGTGTTATAACTTAACTCCTAGTTGTTGATTGTATGGAGGTAAATGAGAGGTGGATTTTTAAGGTGAAATTTGGAATGAATACTTGTATTTTTTTTATTGTTTGTTTGGAGGTGATCTTTAGGCGGGAATGATTTAATTTTATGGGATTCATGGGAATTACGTTTTTACTTAAATAAAGCTATTTTGGATGAAAATGGAAGGGATGTTAGAAATTTTTTTATTTTATCGATTATAACATTTAATAAGTTAGTACAAATTATTAAAACTAAAAAAAGAAATACTTTTTTATATAGGAAAATATTATAATAAAAAGTTAGATTTTTATTCATTAAATTAAATTTATTTTTATACAACCTACTTATTTCATTTATCTTTTTTCATTCAAACAAACTAAAGAATTTTTTTAGATTTGTATCCATCTGACCAATATATTTTTGAGTGTTTCTATTGAACCCTTTAGAAATAAGGGGTTTTGGAACCCTTAACATGCTGTCTATTTCATTAACAGACATGTGGAACATATATACACATAATATTTTATATATTTTAATAATTCTAACTTTTTAAAATTACAAGTTAACCCTTTCCTTTTTCTTTATTATTTCATCTTTTAAAATTTCTCCATCTCATAAAGACTCCATAGCTAAATCCTCTTGAGTCTTCAAAGCTGTCTCAGAACCTCAACCTTTCCTCTTTAGTCTTCAGAAGCCGTCTCTGAAAGATTACCATACCCTTTCTAATAATCCATTCGCCGTTCCTCCCACCCTTTTCTATTTTCGTTTCCTCTCTATCCAATACTCCCTTGGTCGTTCCTCTGACCCTGTTCTATCTTCCTCTCCAGTGTCACCAAAACGCGGAAACACGAAAGCGTGTTGGAGTGCTTGAAGTCTTTAGGAGCTGATTGGAAGCCCTTGGAGCCTTCCCTCTTGTATTTCCGACTCCGTTTCTCACTAGGTACTGTTCTGTACTCTTCTTGAATTAGGTCCATTATATTACTGTTTTGTACCGTTATTTACTTTTTCGTTAAATTTGACTATGTGGTTCTTCTTCTTTGGTGACTCTGTTGTTCTCTCTCTACTCTTAAACTGACCTCGCCACAGAGTCCTGAAGATAGATGATTATCTTCGTGGTTCGTTTATGCATTCAAATGATGATTCTGATTTCAATGAGACAGATAGTTTTAGCACCAATGAAGACAATGGTGATGAGAATGTCGATGTTGAAAGTGAAGAATTCTATGACAATGAGAGTAAGCTTAAGGAAGAAAAGGTGCTTGACGACGAGATTGAAAAATGGAGTGTAGATCTTGTGGCAAATCCTGATAAGTACAGTGATATAATGGACCTCAGTGCTGATCAGATTCGTGGCATTCAATTTGGTAGTGAAGAGGAGGCCTATACTTTTTATGAAAGTTATGCCAAGTGCCATGGCTTTGTTATCCTTCTGCGATTGGTTGATAGACAAGAAAGCAACTCACTCTGGCCACCACCACCACCACCACCTTAAGTCTCGTGTTTCCGATGACATCGATCGTGATCTTCTTCTTCCGGCGTAGGAAACCGCAGTCAAAGAAACTGCTGTGGACCAGAGTTTTGACCGGCAGGTTTTGCTTCCTAGACTATCCAGCGGAAGCAGCTATGCTGGGAGCTTATTTTCGGGAACAACGTTGGATTGCAATTTCTCAAGCGATATTACCATGTTCATCCTTTGTGACATCGTCTCTTTTAATAACAAATCCATGGCACTTGGCATAACTTTCATAAAAAGTATAGGCCTCCTTTTCACTACCAAATTGAATGCCACGAATCTGATCAGCACTAAGGTCCATTATATCACTGTACTTATCAGGATTATCCACAAGATCTGCACTTCATTTTTCAGTCTCGTCGTCAAGCACCTTTTCTTCCTTAAGCTTACTCCCATTGTCATAGAATTCTTCACTTTCAACATCGACATTCTCATCACCATTGTCTTCATTGGTGCTAAAACTATCTATTTCATTGAAATCAGGATCATATTCTGACTGCATAAACGAACCATGAAGATAATCATCCATCTTCAGGACTCTTGTGGCGAGGTCAGTTTGAGAGTAGAGAGAGAACGACAGAGACACCAAAGAAGAACCACATAGTCAAATTTAACGAAAAAGCAAATGGCGATACAAAACAGTGATATAATGGACCTAATTCAAGAAGAGTACATAACAGTACCTAGTGAGAAACGGAGTGAGAAATACAAGAGGGAAGGCTCTGAGGGCTTCAAATCAGCTCCTAAAGACTTCAAGCACTCCAACAGGCTTTCGTGTTTCCGCGTTTTGGTGACACTGGAGAGGAAGATAGAACAGGGTCGGAGGAACGACCAAGGGAGTATTGGATAAAAAGGAAACGAAAATAGAAGAATATGGGGGGAACGACGAATGGAGTATTAGAAAGGGTGTGGTAATGTTTCAAAGACGGCTTCTAAAGGCTGAAGAGGAAAGGTTGAGGTTCTAAAACAGCTTTGAAGACTCAAAAGGGTTTAGGTGTGGAGTCTTTGTGAGATGGGGAAATTTTAGAAGATGAAATGATATAGAAAAAGAAAGGGGTTAACTTGCAATTTTAAAAACTTAGAATTATTAAAATATATAAAATATTATGTGTATATATGTTCCACATGTCTGTTAATGAAATGGATAACAGGTAAAGGGTCCCAAAACCCTTTATTTCTGAGGGGTTCAGTAGAAACACTCTATTTTTTCATCTTGTTTGCACTTCCATTTTCTACCATTTTATCCCCTTCCATTTGTTTTTTTTTTTTTGGTCTGGTCTCCTTCCATTTGTTTGAAATAGATATTAAGTTCCAAGAGTAGTGTTGAAACATTATTTCAGATACTTTGACCAAAAAAAAAAAGCATTAGTTCAGATACTTCCTGACCACTTATGCACTCCTTTACTATTATTCCAAATGACAAAAGAAAAAAACAATCATTTATTGCAGGTAAGCAACTTGAGTTTGGTTTGTTTGCAAGGTTTTGTTTGTTGTGTTGTGTTCTTACGGCTCTTTTTTAACACCAGTTATAAAGTAACTAATGTAAAAAATAATTTTAAAATTAGTTAAATAAATAATCAATAAAATATTTTTAAAAAATAATAAAGAAATAAACAAAGTATAAAGATTCCATATACTTTTAAATCGATTATTTTTATAACGGATATAAAAATATGTTTTACACTGGTTATAAAAACAAAATATGAACACAAAGATAAAGAGAAACAGAACTCAAACAACTTTGGGCATTGTTGGACTCGAAACTTTGACTCAGTATTTATCTCCTTTGGTAGCTATGATCACGTCGTGCAGCATGCTTAACCTATTTGCGTATTGTAATTTAAGATGTACAAACACGCAATAGATGTAGATCACGTTTTCTAACTATTTTGTTCCCATTATATTGAGGCAAATATCGTAACATCTGGTTGGCCTAAATACCAGAACGTGTAGACGGACGGCTGATATTCCCGCGTCCAAACAAGCATATTGTCCTAAAAATATCAAGATTTTTCTGACTATTCCAAAGATAATCCCAGATCTTACTCCAAATTACAACTTCAAAAGAGCTTGGAAGATACCAAAACAAAACAAAAAATGAAATATCTTAACATAGATTCGACGTGGAAGGTAACAAGTGGTTGTCACCAGATAAGTAATATGCGAACACAAACATTCACTCACATTTGTTATATATCTATCTCAGCAAACCCCTAGGTATCTCACTACACTTGAAACCTCTTTAATCTTTATTACAACACTCAATAAACCCTTGTTACTTATAATTTTAATAAAAGATGGCAACAATAGCTGGTATGAGCCTGTCAAGTCCTAGCAGGGTATTTGTTAATAAGGGAACAGAGTCCCCACAAAAGGCCCAGTTAATGAAGTTCCGGAGGCTGAACCAAAGGTGGCCCAGCATGGTTGGGGTGGGCCGGTTGGTGGGCGTAGGGCCCATGCGCGCAACACCGGAGAAGATATCGGAGAAGGTGGAGGAGAGCATAAAGACTGCGGAGGAGGCGTGCGCCGGCGGCGGGGACAGTGGGGAATGCGCGGCGGCGTGGGATGAAGTGGAGGAGCTCAGCGCGGCGGCCAGCCACGCCAGGGAAAACCAGAAGAACTCTGACCCTCTGGAGAAATACTGCAAAGACAACCCTGAGACCGAGGAGTGTCGCACCTATGATTAGCTTCTCTGTTAAATTATTACATGAGTTCAATGGACACCGTACGTGTATTAATTAATTATTTATTTATAAGCCTAATAATTCAATATCCCTATAGCTTCATATCTCTTCATGGCATCTGTTTTATCTACACTGTGTCTCCATCTACCTATCTGCACTCGGAACTTGGAAATTGCAACTTCTGCATGTTGCAAAATTTGTGATAACCAGACTTGTTATGTTCGCACGCCTCATGCATATGGCATATAATGATAACTACGTCAACATGTACCAGGTAGGTTAATTATTATTACAAGTATCAGTTCCTTGTTTTTTTGTTACAATACTTTATACTTCCATGGTTTGAACAATCTAATTTAATTAACGATTTGATTTTATTATTATGTGTAACAAGAGTAGGATGAAATCACATAATCAACTAAAATACGTAACGTAAATCAATTAATTATGTTAAACTATTTTATACTGTTACTATTTTAATAAATGTGCCATCAACTAGCTTATGACAAGTGTCAAAATGTAATTTGATAATGATTAACTTGAAATCTGAAAATTTATACCTAATGTTTTCAAAACTAGTTCCATGAATTGAATTAGTATAGAGCTTTCCCACTAAGCCAAGGCTCTTGTTAATAATCTATATGAATTATATATATAACATAACATTCAATACTTATAAAATTATTAAATTATAATATATATTCTTAATAATATATGAATAAATATATTTTAAGAACCCAAACAGACTTTATTTAACTATAAGTCTTAATGAGTGTTATTAACAAATCCTAGGGGGTTTTGAATTTTTATTCTTTCATTTAGCCTTGGATCTAACACAACAAACTTTGTATATGTATTGTGCAGTATCGTAGATAGACGGAAGGTTATGAATGTGGGTACTATGTCATGAAGGCGATGCTTACTATAATTGAAACAAACATAATTAATTCATTGACAATTGTAAGTTACATAACTAATTCATTAATTTCAAATTTGGGTAATGAGTGTGTATTTGTATAACTAATATATATATATATATATATATATATATATATATGTGTGTGTGTGTGTGTGTGTGTGTGTGTGTGTGTAGAGAGAGAGAAATGATGTATCTTATGAGAAAGACTCTCTTATATGAGAGTAAGAGGAGTATAATCATACAATGGATTGTTAAAATTATGTGAGTTTTTTAAAAAGTCATGTGACATTTTAAGTGATCATGTGATTTTTATAAAATCTTTTAATATCAACCATCCATTGTATGGTTATACGCCTAGATTCGCTCCTCTCACTCTCACATAAGAAAACTTTTCTCATAAGATACATCCCCACACACATAATCATGTGAGTTTTTAAAAAGTCATGTGACATTTTAAGTGATCATGTGACTTTGAACTTTTCTCATTAGATATATCTTCATATATATATAAGAGGTTTTCTAGGACCGGTCCTCATACACGGCCAAACACATCAAGGAAATTAAGGAGCAATAAGCCTCATATTTTGAGGGCTAAAGGACAATAGTATATGTATATAAATATTAGTTTGTGTGTGTGTCTATATATGTGTGTGTGTGTGTGTGTTAGGAACAACATACCATTATATTCATTATTGGCAATTCTATTTTGGTATATTTGTTTTTGTGTACTAGGTTATTTGTACTATTGCCAGGTTTGGGTAACAAAAAACAAAAACAAATCTTAAAAAGAAAATCCTACCTACGAACTTGGTTTTGTCATTAACCGAGTTTGTAGGATGTCTGTGAACTTAGTTTAAGCAATAACCGAGTTTATAGATTGATCCAAAAATAAATAGGAACACGGTTATGACCTCAACCGAGTTCGTAGGGCAAATATGTACACGTTTCTATTAAAAAACCTCTCTCTCTCTCTCCCCCTATGTGTGTTTGCATAGTTTATCTTAAACTGAGTTCATAGATTCGCTATATATATTCGGTTTAGCAACCGAGTTCATATCTTTATTATCCACGAACATGACAAGAACGAACGCGTTCTCGCAACCGAGTTCGTAGCCCCATTTTAACTAAGTTCGTAAACCTTTTCTACACTAATGTACCACGTAAAATTTGGGGTAATAGTTGTGGTTCTGACACTGTTTTTAACTATGAATTTGATTAAAATAATAGGGAAACGTTTTTATAATTAAAAAGATAATTAAATATTTGATTAGTTACATCTTTAAATAAATTTTGTGTAAAGATCATTTTAAACAAATAAGTACGAATCTAATGAGTTGTAAAATTAATATTTATAATTATGAAGATTAATAATATTTAAAAGTTTGTTTGAATAAATTTAATGAGTTGTAAAATAATTATTATATATTAATAAAGTTTATCTTACACTAAAAAAAATATGTATCTTATATTTAAAGTTTGTGTATAAAAATAAGTTATTTTTAAAAACAACTCTTAAAAAGCAATTAAAAGTTATTTTCATTTTTCAAAAAATAATTTTTATTTTAGAAATAATGGATACAAAGCGACTTCCTAAATTTTATTTTTTGTTTTTAAAAATGGAAAGGAAAATGTCCCCTAGATACTTTTTATCTACTTGATGTTTCAATTACATATATAGTGATGTTGTAAATATTTAATATTTTGTGTTCAATTCCAAAATTTTGGGCGGTGGGATGAAACAATAGATAATACTTTCCGTTTGGTTAAAAAAGTTGGTGTAAGGTTGTAAAACGGAGTTTAAAAAATTGAGATTTTAAAAACGTGATTGGAAAAATAGGGGTTTTGAAAACATTGATTTGTGTTTGGATACTTTGTAGTAAAAGTGAGTTAGAAAGTAGAGATTTTGTTTGGTTGGAAAAAGTTTTGATAAGCTTGATTTAGAAAAGTGGAATTTAAAGATAAAATTACTAAAATGGTATTAGTTAAAAGGAGTAGTAAAATAGTATATTTTTTAAAAAATATTTAAATTACATATTAAAATATTCCATTTAAAATTTGATGAACAAAATATATTCATTAATAATAATTATTAATACATATGTATTGTAAATATATATGTTGTAAATAATAATATATATTATTATAAAATATTTATTTTGTAAATAAATTTTAATATTATATATATATATTAATAAATGTATTGAGTTTAATAATATTAAATATATTATTATAAATATTTACTTTTTTAATTCATTTTATATATACATAAATAGCGTTTGAACGAACATGATGCATTCTTAACAATATACCGCTATAAATTAAAAATGTTAGCCGATGTTAATGTATCTAAACACTAATCGAATTTGTATCTAAAATGCTTCAGTTCCAATTAAAACATATAAACAATTCTCATACTAATTTTTAATTTCATATACAAAATTACAAAAAAAAACCACCAAATTAGCGTACACCACACATCCTTATCCACACCCATGCACCACCACCCAAACCAATCATCCACCATCAATTCCTCCAACTTACAGTAGACCTCAAGCACTCATCCCCACCTGTGATCCATCATCCCCAACATCACCACACCCACAACCTCTTATTTCCACCACTTCTCACCGCCTCTATCATCCACCATCCAACCACCTCCCATAGTCACCATCACCCTCCCCTCATGATCCACAAAACTCATTACCTCCCCACTATCCATCATGTACCCACCACAAACCCTCCCTTAAAATCACCATCCACCACCCACTTATGCACCTTGATCACTTACCCACCACCACAATTACTCACCTACCACCAACAGCCACCACCATGATTACTCACTCACCACCACAGTCTCTCACCCACCCTCACGGCCACAACCACAACCCCCACCCATTACCGACGACCACCCCCACAGTCACCCACGCCAAACCACAACACAAAATAGTCCAAACAACAAAAAAAAACAAAAAAACCAACACAGAGGAAATGACAAAGGTAATGCAAGGCTGAAACGAGAAGGAGGGCAAAATTGTTATCACCTTTAGAGAATGAAACGCAGCTTGGCAATGGCACCTATGAGGAACCCACTGCCCAACGACGTTCAGCGCCTTGCCAACGGAAAATGACTAACAGAGACGGAGAAGAAGAAGCCACCCAAACAAGGAAGCACGAGGCACGGTTACGGAGAACTCGTTTGCAAAGCTCTAATGGTTAAAAAAACAGGCACTAAATTAAACAAATAGAAAGTTTAGTAAAAGTATGTATTGCAAGCAATGGCCAATCTGGCACTGAATTCTTTTTCAACACTTCTCCAGCTTCTAGGCAGCTCCATTCATAACAAGCAGATTACACATGTGCACGCAGACACACACCCTACACAAAAGCATACTAAACCAACCAAGTTTTCAGTAAAGATTCTAAAAAAGTTTCCATTTCTTACATCAATAGAAAACAAAATTTCATCTATCACCGGACTTTAAAATAACAAGCAATGCAAATCAAGTTTAAAGATTCTTCATGTAGTATCAAACTTTAGTAAGAACTAAACAAAGTAATGTTGTTGACACTGAAAATTTAGTACATATATAACCAGGACAAAACTTGCATACAACATCACAAGTCACAACTTTTAGATAGCACTATTTTCCCATCAAAATTGGTTGTACAAAAGATAACACCAATTATCTAGAATCTAATTTTAGATACCAAGATGAAATTGATAGCTGCATTGAAGTTTGGCAGCAGTAACAAAAATGAAGGAAGAAGAAAGAAGGGGTTATGATGGTGATTTGATAGTTAGTGATGGGTAAGGTTGTGGATAGTTAAAAATGGTAGTTGAAGAAGTTTGGATAAGTCACTCAAAGGATGAAGAATTGATAACTTGATTACTTCTTCATTCATACATAAGGAGATAACATGCCTATTTATAGGCATCCTCCATCACTATAATATTCTCTAGAATGTTCTAGAGATAGTCTTGTCTAGAATATCATAGAAAAGTAAATGATATAAATAGATTTTCCTAGATGTTTCCTAGTAACCTTGTAGAAGATTCTAGAAGGTTCTATAATATTCTAGAAACTTGTATAATATTCCAGAAATTTGTATAATCTTCTAATACTCCTCCTTTATGCAAATTTCTGTAACTCCAAGCATTGAGCGCAACTCTTCAAATTTGGGTCTTGGCAAAGCTTTAGTGAAGATGTCTGCAACTTGATCTTTAGTTGTGCAATACTCAAGCTTGATTTCTTTAGTTCCTTCTGCTTCCCTGATAAAGTGATATTTGATTGCTATGTGTTTTGTTCTGCTATGATGCACTGGATTTTTTGCCATTGCTATAGCTGATTTGTTATCGCAGTAGATTGTAGTAGGCTCTTCTTGTTTTTGTCCCATTTCTTCAAGTATTCTTCGTAGCCATATTGCTTGACTTGTAGTTTCAGCTGCTGCTACATATTCTGCTTCTGCTGTTGATTGAGCCACTGTAGCTTGCTTCTTTGAAGCCCAAGAGATTATTCCTGATCCTAGTGAGAAGGTATATCCAGATGTGCTTTTCATGTCATCGATTGATCCTGCCCAGTCACTGTCAGTGTAGCCAAGTAGTTTTGAGTTCCCTGAAGTTTGGTACCATATTCCATACTCCTTTGTGCCTTGTAGATATCTTAGGATTCTTTTTGCTATTCCAAAATGAATTTGGCTTGGGCTTTGCATGAATCTTGAAAGAAGACTTACAGCATACATTATGTCTGGTCGTGTGGCTGTGAGATATAGTAAGCTCCCAATCAAGCTTCTATAATGCGATGCATCAGCTTCTGGTGCTCCATCATTTTTCTTCAATTTCTCATTAGTTACTAGTGGAGTTCCAACAGTCTTGCAGCCATTCATCTTGAATTTGTTGAGTAGTGCTGTGACATACTTCTTTTGTGAGATAAAAATTCCGTCTTTCTTTTGTTTTACCTCTATGCCGAGGAAGTAGTTCATCAAGCCAAGGTCGGTCATGTCAAAGGTCTTCATCATATCTTCTTTGAACTTGACTATCATCTTCATATTGTTCCCTGTGTAGATAAGATCATCTACATACAAGGAGACTATGAGTATATCATACTGACCTTGGAGCTTGGTGTATAAAGTTGACTCACTTTTGCTCCTCCTGAATCCATGATCCATGAAGTATTGATCGATTTTGCTGTACCATGCTCGTGGAGCTTGTTTCAATCCATATAGTGCCTTCTTCAATCTTAGTACTTTGCCTTCATTACCTTTACTAACGAAACCTTGTGGTTGCTCTACATAAATCTCTTCTTGAAGATCACCATTAAGAAAGGCGGATTTTACATCCAATTGATAAATGCTCCATCCTTTTTGGGCAGCAAGAGCAATTAGAGTTCTTATTGTATCCAGACGGGCTACTGGAGCAAATGTCTCGTTGTAGTCAACTCCATATTGTTGTGAGTATCCTTTAGCTACTAGTCTTGCCTTGTACTTTTGTATGGTGCCATCGGGATTAAGCTTCGTCTTATAGATCCATTTCACCCCAATGATATCTTTATCTGAAGGACAATCTGTTAACTCCCATGTATTATTTTTCTCAATCATCTTGATCTCTTCTTCCATTGCTTTCACCCATACATTTTGTTTTGATGCTGCTTCAAAGCTTTCTGGTTCAGTTATAGCCAGGTTGCAGGTTTCGTAGATATCGACCAAGGATCTAACTCGTCTCGGAGTAGACTCTGGTGAGGAAATTTGGTGTTGTGGCTGTGAAGAGCTCTCACTTGAATCTTCTTCAATTTCTTGAGGTTGCTGCATTGGTATGGAAATGTTTTTCTCTACCTTTTCATCTTTCCAATTCCAAGCAGCATTTTCATCAACCTCCACATCTCGACTAATAGTGAGCTTTTTGGTTTCCAAGTTATAGACTCGATATCCTTTTGATTGTGTGCTATACCCCAAGAAAATACCTCGTACAGTTTTGTCTTCTAGTTTGTGTCTCTTTTCTTCTGGAACATGTATGTAGCATACAGATCCAAAAACTCTTAAGTGTTTTGCTGATGGTTTCTGGTTGCTCCAAGCTTCAATTGGTGTTTTATCTTGGACAGCTTTTGTTGGACATCTGTTAAGTATGTATACTGCAGTATAAACTGCTTCAGCCCAGAACGTGTTTGATAATTCTTTCTCCTTTAACATTGCTCTCGCCATCTCCATTACCGTGCGATTTTTCCTTTCAGATACTCCATTTTGTTGTGGAGTATAGGTGACAGTAAGCTGGCGCTTAATGCCTTCATCCTCACAGAATTTATCAAATTCATGTGAGGTGTACTCTTTACCTCGGTCACTCCTTAATATTTTGATCTCTTTTCCACTTTGTTTCTCGACAAGGGCCTTGAACTTTTTGAATATTCCAAATACTTCTGATTTGGCTTTGATGAAATAGACCCAAGTCATTCTAGAGAAGTCATCAATGAAAAGGATAAAGTACCTGTTGTTGTGAAGCGACGGTGTTCGCATTGGTCCACAAATATCTGTGTGAATCAGCTCCAATAAGTCTTTTGCTCTCCAAGCTTTCCCAGATGAAAATGGTTGTCGATGTTGCTTACCAAGCAAACATCCTTCACAAGCTTCATTATTTTCTTCAAGTCTTGGAAGATCTTTCATCATATTCTTCTGGTATAAAAGCTTTAATGCATGAATATTAAAGTGGCCAAACCTTCGATGCCAAAGCTTGGAGGTATCAACTTCTACTTTCATGGCAATGTTAATGCCTTGCTTGAAGCTTATTGGGAAACTTCTGTTACTTTTCTCCATCTTCACTTGGCCAATTTCTATCTTTTTACTATCATATATTTTGCATGTGTCCCCTTGGAAATGGAGAGAATAACCTTTCTCCATCATTTGACCAATACTCAAGAGATTTTCTTTGAGGTTAGGGACTAATAGGATGTCAGAAATAAGTTTCGTACCTTTCTTTGTTTCTACCATAACAGTACCTTTCCCTTCTGATTCAACGACAGTACCGTTCCCTATTCGAACTTTTACTTTGATGGATTTGTCGATATCTTTGAAGATGCTTAGATCTTTGGCCATATGATTGCTACAGCCACTGTCCAAGTACCAGTTTCCACTTGAATTGTTGTTAGAATCTTGAGTAGCATAGAAAAGATGTTGGTCTCGACCATATTCTTCAGCGAAATTTGCTTGATGCTTGTTTTTGTTGCGACAATGCCTTTCTATATGTCCAAATTTCTGGCAATGTTGACATTGTGGCTTTCCACGATACCAACAACCTTCTTCAACATGATTTGTTCTCTTACAAATGCTGCATGGAGGATACTTATTTTGATTTTTCCTAGAGAAATTTCTAGAATTCCCTTTGTTTCTAGAAGTTTCTCCATTATTCTTTTTTTCTTCATTCCCTTTATGTTGAGACCGTAATTTGAGCTTTGTTTGAAAGGCATTTTCAACTGAGTCTTCATCATGCCTTTTCAACCTTTGTTCATAAGCTTCAAAGGACCCTACCAACTCTGTTACTGATAGAGTAGATAGATCCTTTGTTTGCTCAATAGTTGTCACAATTGGATCATATTTTCGTGGAACAGTGATAAGTAATTTTTCAACAATTTTCTTGTCAGAAATATTTTCCCCATAAGCTCTCATTTGATTTACTATTTCTTTTATCTTGGAATAGTAATCCTTTATGGTTTCAGACTCTTTCATTTTCAATAATTCAAACTCTCGCCGTAGAGTTTGAAGTTTTACGATACGTACCTTTTCACTTCCTTCAAACTCCTCCTGTAACGTAGTCCATGCTTCTTTTGCTGTGGTAGCACCCATTATTCTTGGAAAGATAGTATCAGTCACAGCTTGTTGTAGAGTAAATAAGGCCTTCGAATCTTTTTGCTTATTCTCCTTTAGTTCTTTTCGTTGAGCTGCAGTAAGAGATGAAACATCTGTTGGAGCAGTGAATCCTTCTTCTACAATTTCCCATAAATCTTGGAAGGTGAAGTATGTCTTCATTTTCGTGCTCCAAAAATCATAATTTTCACCATTGAAAATAGGAACGGGAAGGGATGATAGTTGAGTAGCATTAGCCATTAGTTAAAATGATGTTGATAGTGGTTGATTGTTGTTTAAGGATAGTATGGTAATGTTTCTACGCCCAATAAATGATCGAACGTAGCTCTGATGCCACTAATGGTGATTTGATAGTTAGTGATGGGTAAGGTTGTGGATAGTTAAAAATGGTAGTTGAAGAAGTTTGGATAAGTCACTCAAAGGATGAAGAATTGATAACTTGATTACTTCTTCATTCATACATAAGGAGATAACATGCCTATTTATAGGCATCCTCCATCACTATAATATTCTCTAGAATGTTCTAGAGATAGTCTTGTCTAGAATATCATAGAAAAGTAAATGATATAAATAGATTTTCCTAGATGTTTCCTAGTAACCTTGTAGAAGATTCTAGAAGGTTCTATAATATTCTAGAAACTTGTATAATATTCCAGAAATTTGTATAATCTTCTAATAGGTTATTATTATAGAATCAACAGTGATGACAAGTGAGGGAGGGACAAAAAGAAGCTTCTCTCCTTTCCTAATATTTTTGAAACCAACAAGTCCTCTCTCTCCCACAGCCACTCTTTGAATGGCCATCTTCTGTGGTGGAAGCCCTGATTGTGACAGCCACCTTTGCAAAGCTGATGCATTCTCTAACGAATCAATCTCACACCCTCATGGTATCATATTATTAGCTTCCATTGTCGACACTGAACACTGAATTTGATGGTGCCTTCGTGGTGGCACTGTTAGGTGACAGTGAGTACCCACATGATGAGTTCTTTGGATTGTTGGCCTATAACAAAGAACAAGACTTCTGCTGTATATCAGTCTTGAAGCTTCCACCATGGCTCTACACAAACAACACAACCTCACCTTATCTGCTGATACTTTTGTTTAGAGTAGTTGTAGAAACACCACGTGGTCCCAATCTAAAGTTGGACCATGTTCTAATCCTTCTATGATAATTATCTCTGTTTGTTGCTTAGGGAAAGTTATTATATTTTACTATTTATATTTGACCAGTAAATAAAATGATAGGAATTATTTTTGTATATCCTATTCTATTAACCTTTTTAAATTTTTATCGGAGTTAAATTAAGAATTCTTATGATATAATAAATAACATAGGTAGAATGTATCCAAATTATTATTTTTATTCATATTATTATCTATTTATTTACTTTTATCTTAATGTTCATCAAATATTAAAGAAAATAAAAACTTCTTATCATATTCAATCTTTTTTGTTTATCTTATCCTATCTACCAACTTTTTAAGCAAAATTTGTCATATATTCATACTCACAATTAGTTAGTTATAGTTTTACAAACTTTTACAAAGATATATATCTATGTGTTTTATTTTAAAGATGGGAAGATGAATATTAATTACTAAAAATGATTATATCACCTATTAGGTAAGATTAACAATTGAGTGGGTGTGATTTTACTCAATATTCCTCATTAACATCAAAAGTTAACTTGATAAAAAAAAATTAGGTACCTTATTGATGTAATAAATTAAAGACGACTGAGGCGTGTGAAGAGCACACTGGGCTTGAGGGTTTGTTCGTGTAGCGCGTGACCCCTCAGGATACAACAGTCCTTCAGAGAGAATCTGGAAACAGAATTAGCAATACGTTTGTTTGAGAGTAAACCGCGAAAAGAATCAATGGAAACTGATTACGATTTTGTTTATAAAAGGAAATATTTGATAATCAGAAAAATAAATGTTAACTCAGAATAATTCTCTATTAAACCCGTGTTAATGATGCATTACAAAACGGGTAAGAAATCATTAGCCACATAAAGAAAATTAAACAGGTAAATGTCCCAATTAATGACTTTCTCAGATAGGCTTTCAATCAAAATTCAAATAAATTAAAAAAGAATTTAAGTAATAAAAAGATGCGTCACATATCATCGTGCGCGCAGAGGGGGCAAATCGTCAGATTTACACATGAAACCGATATTTCGGCCAAAACTCGTTTGCGCGCAAGCCCACCTCCTTTCTACCTTGTTTACCACCTTAAATTCTATTTCTATATATAAAGCCTTTAAGGAAGTGAGAACCAAGCAATGTGGGACAAAAACTTTTGAAATATATCAATTTTCTAACAATCCCCCACATATTTCAAATGTTTTTTTATATATATGTATATATATATATATATATAAATTGGGTTTACATCATAGTGCAAATACATCAGATCTGGTGTCTTCTGGACTATGAACTAGACCCTAGACAGATAAACTTATCTTACTGTGAATTGGTGAAGCAAGCTTCTATGAACCAAAATCACTTTATTGTAAGATAGCGGTCTACCTATCACATTTCACTTCTTGACTCTTTTTGCTATTTTCATCGTTTTGTGCAAATAGGCCATGTGTGTGCCTGGTAATTCATGAGTGCTCTAGAGATTTGCCTAAAATCTCATGCAAGCGGCCTCACTTGACACTCATATAGGTGATTTCATCAAGTGTATCTTGCATTTTATACACCACCCATAAGGGATATGAAGATCATTAAAATTTAATAATTAACCTCTCGTTCTTTGCAGTCTAGCACTTCACACATCATAGGAATGGAGGAAGAAATAGTGCTAGAGGATTAACAACGACTTGTTATTACCCATATGAACCTTCTTCATGGGATCTCCAATCACAAAGGTCAGGTTCCCATCGTTGTTAATTTTATTATAGGCTTTAGTCCCATTCCCCTCGATGTTTCATAGACAACCTTTCTTCCCAAAGGTTTTGTCAGAGGATCAGCCAAATTCACTTCTAACTTCACATACTCTATGGAAATTGTTCCATTATTTAGCATCTACTTTACCACATCGTGTCTCAAATTAATGTGTTTATTCTTACCATTGTAAGATTTATTATCATCGATTGACTATCATAATGCATAGATATTGAAGTTGTTGGTTTTATTCCTAATGGAATATCTGCTAAGAAGTTTTTCAACCACTCAGCCTCACTACCAGCCAATTCTAGAGCAATAAACTCTGAATCCATAGTGGATCTAGCAATAATATTTTGTTTGACTGATCTCCAAGTAACAGCACTTCCACCTAGTGTAAACACATAACCACTAGTAGATTTTGTCTCATCTGAATATGAGATCCAGTTGGCATCATAGTATCCTTCTAATACTGTGGGATATCCATTATATAATATACCATAATTTATGGTACCTCTCAAATATTTCATTAGTCTTGCTAATGCAGCCCAATGCTCATTATTGGGACTATGAGTATATCTACTCAATCTGCCCACAACATATGTTATTTCAGGTCTCGAATAATAATAAGCTCTCAATAATTTGAGCATGTTTGGATTGAGACACAGGTTCTCCTCTATTTTTCTTTAATTGAGTGTTGCCATCATAAGGAGTACTCATTGATTTTGACTCAGAATATTTAAACTTTCTAAGAAGTTTCTCAATATAATGTTCTTGAGAGAGCATTATATTATTATCTTTCCTTATGATTTTAACACCCAAGATAATACTGGCCTCACCCATGTCTTTCATATCAAAATTATTAGTAAGAAAAAGTTTTGTATTAAATACAATATCATCATTGATACCAAAAATAAGCATATCATCAACGTACAAGTATACAATCACATATTCACCATTTTCTACTTTTGTATATACACATTTGTCAACTTCAGAATAGGAGAACCTATTTCCAGTTAATACACTATCAATTTTTCATGCCACTGTTTCAGTGCTTGTTTTAAACCATATAAAGATTTGAGAAGTTTACAAACTTTGGTTTCTTGACCAGAAACCACACAACCTTTTGGTTGAACCATATAAATTTCTTCTTCTAAATCACCATTTAGAAAAGCAGTTTTTACATCTATTTGATGAATAACAAGTTTATAGATGGATACCAAAGCGATTGAAACTCTTATCGAAGCAATCCTGGTTACGAAAGCAAAGTATCAAAATAATCAATATTTTATTTTTGAGTAAAACCTTTAGCTACTAAACGGGCTTTATATTTATCAACTGATCCATTAGGAAAATATTTTCTTTTAAAAATCCATTTACAGCCAATAGGTTTGGCTCCCGGAGGTAAATCTACTAAAGTCCAAGTTTTATTTTTAAAATAGAGTCTAATTTAATTTTAATCGCTTCTTTCCAAAACACGGCACCAGAAGAAGAAATTGCTTCATAAAAATTTAATGGTTCATTGTCAACCAGATAGGTATAAAAATCATTTCCAAAGGATGTTTCTTTTCTTTGTCTTTTACTTCTTCTCAAATTTTCATAAGGTTTTTCAGAGGCATCACACAATGGTTCACTAGAAATATTACCGGGTTCATTCATGTGTGAACTAGAAATATTTTCAATATCAACAACAGGTTCACAAGAAACACGATCAACATATATAGGAAATACATGTTCAAAAAACTTAGCATTTTTGGTCTCAATAATTGTATTGCATTCAATAACGTCGCTTTTTATAACAAGAAAACGATAGAAAACACTCTTTAAAGCATAACCAATAAACATAAAATCACATGTCTTAGAACCTATCTTTCTCTTTTTAGGATCAGGTAACATTATTTTAGCTAAACACCCTCATACGTTTAGATAATCTAGATTAGGCTTATAACCTTTCCATAATTCATAAGGTGTTTTACCATAATGTTTATAAGGGATCCTATTTTGTATATGACATGCAGATAAAATAGCTTCTCCTCAAAGATTATTAAGAGCAGATGAAGAAACAAACAAAGCATTCATCATTTCTTTTAGAGTCCTATTTTTTCTTTCAGCTACACCATTAGACTCACGTGAATACGGTGGAGTTATTTCATGTATTATACCTTCTTTTTCACAAAAATCATTAAAAAGAATATATTCACTTCCTCTATCAGAAAAACATATCAAACGCTTCATCTTTATTTTTAAGTAAATAAACTTTAGTGTATCTAGAAAAATCATCAAAAAAGGTTACATAATATTTTTTACAACCTCTAGTTACAGCTTGTTTTAAATCATCTAAATTGGAATGAATTAACGAAAGTAACTCAGATTCACGGTTCATAAGAAAACATGATTTTTTTTGTAATTTTTGATTCAACACATATGTCGCATTTGTTTAAATTCGCTTTTTGGAAACCAGAAATCATACCATCATCACACAATTTTTTCAAATATTTAAAACGAACATGTCCTAGTCTAGCATGCCATAAATCATACAAATCAACGATATAAGTATAAGCAGAAACATTATTATTATCAGTAGAAATGTTCAAAACAAAGAGTCCATGATCACAATACCCCTTTCTAACAAAAATATCATTTTTGGTCATGATAATTTTATCATACTCAAAAGAAACCTTAATTCCCACTTTTTTTAAAAGAGCAACAGAAACTAAATTTGCTCTAATACTAGGTACATGAAGCACATCATTAAGTGCCAAGGTCTTTCCAGATGTGAGTTTGAGAAGAACTACCAAGGACATCAGTCTTTCGAGAATCACCAAGATACATAAATTCTTCTCCTTCCCCCATAATTTTGTAGGAGGTAAACATATCACAATTTGCACATATGTGCTTGGTAGCCCCAGAGTCTACCACTCATTTACTCTTATTGGCCACAATTAAGGCTTGAGAAACAACTGCAGCAATTACATCATCGTTATCTCCTTCAGCCAAATGAACTTTTGGCTTAGGAGGAATATCGTTTCTCTTCCTGTATCGACATGTCGGAGCATGGTGACCTGGCTTACCATAAACAAAGCAAAAGCTCTTCTTTTTGAATGCAGTGGGATTAGTGGAATTAAGTTGTCTAGCAGGAAAATGACCAAAGGACATTTTGTTATCATGCCTCTTATTTTTGTTCCTGGCTTGTACCATATTTGCTCTCGCAGCCAATGCTCTACCTCTTGCCGCCTTTTTTTCTTTACGGTTGGTGTCCTTAATAATTATATGGGTGATCAACTCTGAAACAGAAAGCTTACTCAATTTGTGCTTGAGTTGTTATTTGTAATCCTTCCATGACTCCGGTAATTTTTCAATCAAAAAACTTGTAACTAATTCATCCTGCATGGTAATGTTTTTCAAACTTGAGGTCCTCCAACAGCTTATGATATTTGTTAATTTGGACATTTATGTCCTTGTTATCAATCATTTCCCAATGGTAAAAATTTCCAACCAGGAAATTTTATTTCCCAACATTCTTAGTGGTATATTTTAATTTAATAGACTCCCAAATCGCCCTCGCTTCCCTGTAAGAACAGTAGACATCGAAAAGCTCATTAGACAATGTACTAGGAATAGTATGACGGTATACCTTGTTAGCATTGACCCATGATTGAAGAGCATTAGGATCGGTTGGCTTGTCATCGGTGATCGCAAACCCGACCCCGTGTATGTCGAGAATAGAGAAGACCTGTTTCTACCAACGACGGTAGCTTTGGCCTCTGAAGACTTCTATTTTGGAGACGTTGGGAAAAGTTTTCATAAAGGTGACAGGTGTGGGGGGCAACGGTGGTGGAACAGAGAGACCGTTACCGTTGTTTCCAAAGTTGTCATTCACAGCGTCAGCCATTAGAAACCCTTAAGATTGTAATAAATTAAAGACGACTGAGGAGTATGAATAGCACACTGGGCTTAAGGGTTTGTTCACGTAGCGCATGACCCCCCAGGATGCAACAGTCCTTCAAAGAGAATCTAGGAACAGAACTAGCAATAGGTTTGTTTGAGAGTAAACCACGGAAAGAATCAATAGAAACTGATTACGATTTTGTTTATAAAAGGAAATATTTGATAATCAGAAAAATGAACCTTAACTCGGAATAATTCTCTATTAAATCCGTGTTAATGATACATTAAAATCGGTAAGAAATCATTAGTCGTATAAAGAAAATTAAACGTGTATAATCAGAATTATTATCCGGTAAGATATTTTCCTTTCAAATACAAATCGTAACGTTCCAAAATCAAATGTCCCAATTAATGACTTTCTCAGATAGGCTTTCAATCAAAATTCAAATAAATTAAAAAAGAATTTAAGTAATAAAAAGGTACATCGCATATCATTGTGCGCGCAGGGGGGCAAATCGTTAGATTTACACATGAAACTGATATTTCGACCCAAACTCGTTTACGCATGAGCCCACCTTCTTTCTACCTTGTTTACCACCTTAAATTCTATTTCTATATATAAAGCCTTTAAGGAAGTGAGAACCAAGCAATGTGTGACAAAAACTTTTGAAATATATCAATTTTCTAACAATCCCCCACAATTGAAACTTTTATTTATAAGAGTGATCAAAATAAAATCAAAAGAAGGGTTGAAGACAAAACATAGTCAAACAAAAATATCACAAAAATAAGAACCATGATCATCAGAATTTTTTCCACCATTAGCAATAGCCAAATAATTTGTCTCCACATGCAAGACTTTAAAGCAAATATCATTAGCAAATTTAAGACCCCACTTCAAGAATAAAAACTCAACTGAAGCCACATCCACCGTTTTTAATTCATTGACAAAGCAACTAAATGTTAGCCACCAACCTTCAGTGTTTGGAGAATTGTTCCTAATCCAACGCCCACACTTCAAAACAACAAGAACATCAAGATTTAGCTTAGGTAAATTTTTGTAGCACTCCCTATTTTTCATGTTTGAACACCTTTTATTTTTTTTAATATCTTAATTCCTAAACACACCATATTCTTACACCCATGCCCCAAAGACATATTGGAATCACTTTGGACTGCATCGTTAAACATACCATGAAACTCAACCAGACCAATTCAAATAGGATAAAAAATTAACCAACGTAGCTAAGAAATTAGACAAAATAGGGTCTCGGTTATCATTGTCACTAAGATTAAGCTATCAACAAGAACAATGCTGGCATTAAACACGAGGAGTTGTGGTTAGAGGGCGAGAAAGGGAAGTGGCCCATGCTGCTTTGGAGAAGGCACTGGTTGTTGTAGTGATGGTTAATGCTGGTGTTGAAAGATAAAATGGAAGAAGTTGGTCTTGGCCTTGGGGCTGCGAAACTGGTGAGCAACAACGTCGTAGGCTCTAGCAGACTTTCTCAACGATGCCAAAGGTGAAAAGCCAGGCACGCGTCTTCTCGACAGGGTCTTTAATTCCAGTGATGTAATGGCTCCAAGCTATCTTCCTAACGGCTCTATAATGAATGTCAGTGGCATTGTTGGTATGGGTGGTTCTTATTTTTGAAGGTGTTGAGGTTCTTGTCCTTGGCAACTGTGACTACCAAGAACAAAAGCACCGACAACAACACTAACATAAAAACCAAGAACTCCAATAACAACACCACTAACATTCACTATAAAGGTGCTTAGAAAATACCCCAGGGTCATTATACCATCAAAATTAAAGAACCTGTAGAGAAAAGTTGCATCTAGCTCAACACATTCGACACAGCCGAGAAAGCTGCAAGGGCATACGACGTTGTCGCAACCAATTCTGCGGCCCTAGGACCAAGACCAACTTCCCTATTTTACCATCTAACACCAACATTAACCAGCATAACAACAACTAGTGCCTTCTCCAAAGCAGCATAGTTGAGTCTTTTACCTCCTATGGTGGAATCACACAACGCTGCTAGTGTCATGGAGCCCCTCCCCTTCTCGCCTTTCAACCATAGCTCCTTGAATTTAATGTCACTAGCGTTCTTATTTATAGCTTGATCTCAACGACGGTGACAACTGGGACCTTGTTTTGTCTGAGTTCTTTCTCAACAAGGTTGATTGATTTTTTGCCCCATTCAAATTGGTCTGGTTGAGTTTTATAATGTTTTCTAGGGTGGGATCTAGAGTGATTCCCATTCATTTTTAGGACATGTGGGTGTAGGAATCAACATGGGGTATTTTAGAAATAAAGATATTAAAAATATTGAAAGAGGATTAAAATAAAGAAAATGTGGGAATGTTAAAAGAATACATCATCTAGCTCATATCACTTGGCTTATTGAATAGTTTGCTGCAGGTCCAATTTGATGCCATTAAACACAAAAATTCTACCCTGCCCAAATTGCATACAAGAGAGTGAAAATGTATTCCACAATTTTTGGAGCCAATGTCAACACATTTTTCACATAATATGTCCTTGGTTAATTAAATAGAAAAGGGAATGTCGAGTTTTGTTTTGTTTTAAAAAATTGAATGTGAACTTTATAAAAAATAGTTTAGTCTTTAGTTTTTGAAAAATTATTTATTTTAACCTTTTTAATTGAATTATTTTCGTTACTTATTGCCAAGATCTTACTAAGTAAAGGTTGCTGATAATATTATATTAACATATTTAAATTCAGTATAGAAGAAAGTGTGAAAATATAAATATACAATGATACTTCTTAAGATATATACATTTAGAGAGAGATAGAAATAAAAAAGTGGTAAGTGAGAAATGTAGTCAAGGTTGAAATAACATAAGAAATAGAAATATATAATTAGAGATAAAATTGTTATGCATATGTATACAACATTAGGATGTGAAAGTTTTATTATTGTTTGATATATATGCTACTTTCATGCAATGTTTTAAAAATTAAACTAGTGTCAAATTCCACAAGATATTGATTCAAGATTTACTCGTCTCATTAGTCGAATTATATGGTTAAATACATAATAATATATAAAAAAACATAATTTTTTTATTTTAACATAAAATAAGTTAAATAATAACAATTAATACTTATTTATATTTATTTTTATAAATCATTTAAATTATGTGAATTAGGTATTTGAAGATTTAGTTTGGTTACAAGTAGAAGCATGCAACAACACTACCATTACACTAAACATTACCTTTGTCGAACAAGGCAACACATGGCACACTTGTCTATTCACTATCCATTGCACCTTTCCTCCAAGCCTTAAAGCCACCACACCATTTTGATTCCCTGTAAGAGTCATTGTTAGCAATACCAAATTAGAATTAAACCATCATAAATCAAAAAACCTATTAACCACATCACAAGTAAAATCACAAATCATATTTGAAGCCCCCTAACCCCCGACGGCCAAAAAAACATAAGAAAAATTATAAATCAGAGCCACCTCCATATAAAGTCCAAACCTTCTTAAAAACAAAGCAAACTGATAAACCAAAACCAAAAGAGATGAAAAAGCATGTTTTAGACACCTATGCAATGGGGAAAATTTTTCCAAGTAATAACATTTAACAATTCAAAATGTCTGAAGCCATAAATTATTTAATAATACATCATTATAAAATTAATTATTACTCAACCAAATAATACATTAAACATAATTTTTAGACTTTATTTTTTTATTTAAGTTACATTATAAATTAAACTTTTTATAAATATATTATTTAAAAATATTATCTTATAAATATAATAAAAATATGTGTATAACATAACAAACCAATTAAACTAGTTGCCCTACGAGATTTGTAAGCTTCTTTGAAAGCTAACGACCCAACCTATTTAATTAAAAAGACTTCTTAAATGTCCTAAGTCTTAACATTTTACTCGATAAGTTTAGCCTGAGTAGGCCATAGAAGGGTCAAGTCATGTGCCCTCAATGACTGCCTAACATATTTCCACCTACCCACTAAAAGAACCGCATCTTTTTTATTAATACACCAATCTCAAGCATTTGTTGGACATGCTTTAATAGCATCATCTTAGAACATTTGTACCATTGGTTACTTAGAACTCCACAACACCACTTGCATCAGTTCTTAAAATTGGAGCACCACTAAAGTGATTGACATGCATACGCTATCAATTTGGATTATTTGACCCAGCACCAATGTTTGCCTTTCACTTTTTGCATGGGATCCACCAAATTTATGAATTTTATGTTTTACATTATTATAAAATGAATTAAAATAATTATTATTTCCAACAAAATTAAAAATTACACATAAATAACTAATAATCATATTAAAGGAATTAGAGAATTTTACATAAGATGTATTGATAAAGAATATAGTTGTAACCACCATTTCTAATATGGCCATTGGTGGCTCGATTAAGAAGTGATCATGAGTGATGGTGGTTCAGTGTTGGTTCACGCTTTTCGATAGTGGTTGGTACAATGATTGGGTGGTCCAACCAGCATCTATAATCTATCTCGATGGTGGTTTCATAATAGTGAAGGTAATAGAGAAAAGAGAATATCAAGGGAGAGATAAGGAAGGTAGGGGGCGAATGGGACGATGAAGGTTGAAGATGAGAAAATGCAACAAAGGGAACAAGGAAGATGGAGGTTGAGAAAAAGCAGTGATAGAAGGGACATGGAACAAGAATGGGTGGGAAAGGAAATGACAAAAGGAAAGGTAATAGGTGGGTGAAGAGTAGATAAGAGAGGGTTGAGGGTAAAAGTGAAGTTGGAATTGAGTATGAATAGTCTAGAACTATACAACACCACAGGCATAAATTTTTAAAATTGGAGCACCACTAGAGTGCTTGACTTGCATACTCTATCAACTTGGATTGTTTGACCAAGCACGAATATATTTCTTTCACTTTTTGCTTGGGACCCACAAAATTGACAATTCTTTATGTTTTACATTATTATAAAATAAATTAAAATAATAAATATTTCCAATTAAATTAAAATCAATACATAAATAATTAATAATCATATTAAAGAAATTAAAATACGGCAAAGGGCACGGGGAAGATGGAGGTTAGAAGAAGCGATGATAGAAGGGACATGGAACAAAAATAACTAGGAAAGAAGGGAATATGTGGGGTGGAGAGTAGATGAGAGGGTTGTGGGTGAAGGTGAAGTTAGAAAATGGGGAAAATTGTGTGTGAAGAGTCTAGAACTATACAACACCACGGGCATCAATTTTTAAAATTGGAGCACCACTAGAGTGCTTGACTTGCACACTTTATCAATTTGGATTGTTTGACCAAGCACGAATACATTGCTTTCAACTTTTGCATGGGACCCACAAAATTAACAATTTTTTATGTTATACATTATTATAAAATGAATTAAAATAATAAATATTTCCAATTAAATTAAAAGCAACACATAAATAATTAATAATCATATTAAAGGAATTAAAAAACTTTTAAAGAGATGTACCGATAAGGAATAGAGTTGTAACCAACGCTTCTAATGCGGCCACTAGTGCTTTGATTAAGACATGTGATTATGAATTGTGGCAATTCAGTGTTGGTTAATGCTTTTCCGTGGTGCTTGACATAGCGATTGGGTGGTCCAATCAGTGCTTACGATCTATCTAGATGGTGGTTTCACAGAGAATAGAGGTAACAGGGAAATGGGAATATCAAGGGAGAGATAAGGAGGTATAGAAGGGGGTGAATGGGGTGTTAAAGGTTGAAGAAGATAAGAAAATATGGTAGAGGGAATGGGGAAGAACAATAGGTGATGGGGAGACATGGAAGCACGGGGAAGGAAGCGACAAAGGAAAAGGGAAAAGGTGAGGGTAAAGAGTAGTTTAGAGGGTTAAGGATGAAAGTGAAGTTGGGAAATGGGGAAAATTGAGTGTGAAGGGTCTGAGAAATAAAGAGACTCAATTTAAAGGAAAATAAATAATATTTAATTAATGATTTTATTAATTCTAAAACCAAATTAATCAATTAATTGAATTTGATTTTTTTGTAAACCTATGAATTAAAGGGAAATCGAAGGCAAAATTAATACGACAATTGATGTCAAATATTGAAAGGCTTAATCCACAAGTAATTTGAATTGTTTAAAATAAAAGCGACTATTTTATACAAGTAAAAATTTCCTTTTTTTAACTTTAAGATTGACTTTTACTAAGCATACTTTTTCGGAAGGGGTAAGGTATCTCAACTGTGGCTAAACCTCAAACATGAATATTACTAAAGAAGGAAATCCAAATATGGTTAGCAAAAAAAAATTCTACTTTTTAACATCTACAAATGTTATTTATGACATGTGTTTTTGGTTTTTCAAGTTTCTTCCCTACTAATAGTCATGAGAGTTATCCACGCCTAAACGATTAGCGCGTGAAGTGGTAAGGAGTTGACCACTCAATGTTATCCATGTGACATGTTTACTATATTAAAAATATATTGTTTTAATTATTTGATTTTTATTACTTCATATATTTATTTGTTTTCTTTCTACCTTAAAAATATACATTTTAAAATAATATATATATATATATATATATATATATATATATATATATAAGGTTGTTAATTCATAGAGTCTATGTGACAACCATGTAAGAATGCTTGTTAAGTTCTTACAAGTTGGAGTAAGAGTTCTTTAAGATGAATAAAGTACGAAAGAGTTATGTGTTCACATAAGACTCATAAAATTTGGTTAAAAAATATTTAAGAACTCTCATGAGCACTTAGTCCATCCTTACTACATGTTTCTTACATTGATTCCTTCTTACAGAACTGTCTGTATTGTTCTTGCACGCATTAGAACATTTTTTCGTACTCTTTTACTGTGCAAAGACAATTCATATTTGGGAATTAATTTTTACACTACTCTTTCTATTTTTTATTTTATAAAACACTACCTAAGGTTCTCAAAACTTTACAAATAATGTTTTTAAAATCAAATTGGTCATTGAACTAGTCAAGGCACCAGTTCAATGTTTAGTGGTCTACCTGTGGCTAAACTTGTCTGGATATAATATTTTTATACTATTTTTATACAATTTATTAAATCAAAACAACAAAACATTTGACCTAAAAGAAAAGGAAAAAAAAGGCTTTATGAATTGAGAAAATACTTTTTAAAATCCACTTGAATGTAGAAACAGGCATTGAACGACCGCAACCCACTACAACAGAACTTAGGCATGCCACGTCTAGGATTCGAGAGTTAAACCATAGGAAACTGAAAAGCCATTAGTTTTTATCTGGTTTGCCTAGTTTGCCCTCATTTTTTATGAGAGTTGTAGTTCTGTTATTAGACCAAACCATGGCCCAATTCCTAGCTCAATAAGTTTGACCAACTAGTCTAGTCCGATTTTCATAACCTTGGTTAAGAACGTTACTGGTAATTAAACAAGGTTAGTGGGACTATTGTTTGATGCAAATGAAATTAGTCCTTGAATTAATATTGGTCCTTTTATTTAGAAGGTTATATAAATGTGTTCAACTTGTTCATTTTTAATTTACCAATTCTCATAACCCAGTTGGTGTCGTTGATAGAGAAAGGCTCATTCCCCTTTTTCCAAATGTCAAGGATTCGATCATCGTCTTAAGTATAAAACAACTTTTAAATATAAATAAGTTGTCTCACCGAAGTACCTACAAGTCAGAGAAGAGATTAATCACCTTGATCAACGGTGGATACCATAGATTACCTACACCAATAAAAGTTACTAATTCTCATCAAATAATTAAATCATTTTATTTAGTGTTAGCTCTATTTATTTTATCTCAAATATTTTCATTTTTTGTTTAACTTATAGTGATGAGTTGTTCTCTAATCCCAATTATTTTTACCAACATTATTTAGAATTTTATTTTTTTTATTCCAACCAAATGGACTCAAACCAAATTAATATGAATGTTTATTTATATTATCTCACAAATCTCTCAACCCTAATAATCCAAATCAAATTTCCAAAATTTGTCAACCCCAAATCTAAATTCCTAAAAATTTACCCAAATTTTCAAAATCTATAAAAAAATAATTTTATTGTTCTATTGTTTAATTATTTAACTAACAACAAATATAATAATTAAAATATAATATAATAACATGTCAGGTTGTGTAATTCATTTAAGAATAGTAAATAGTAAAAAAATGAGTTGTTGGGTTAAGGAGGATTGCTTATACTTGAAAAAGTAAAAATTAATAATATTTCCAAGGACTCGTTTAAAAATTATGAATAGTTAAATGGTAAGTTACAAGTACCATCCTCCAATTTACCTAGCTTGCCCTATTAGTTTGCAAAAGGTTACAATTCTCCCCAATTATTAATAAATAGATAAAATATTCCACGGATAAAGAGATTAGTCCTCCAACGATTAAGTTGTCTCCAACTGGGTCCTCCAAAGATTTTTGTCCCAATTAAGTTCCTCAATGTTCAAATAAACTATCATGTTAGTCCTTCGACCACTTTGCTTAATGCCAACCCAAACAAAAAGAGGTGTGTTATATTTTCTACTACCATGAAATTGTAGTGTTTTATCTATATGAACTCAGATGAAGTGAGGACATTCATTTGGGTTTTTTCTTATTGGGGTGTGGTTTATCTTCTTCAATTTCTCTCATTCTCCATCATAATTAACTCTTGTCTTTTTCTTTTCCATTTTTTTACTCAAAGAATACGAGAATGTAAAACATATTCATAGGGGTAATTGCTAAAAAGACCTAGGGGGAAAGAAATAGAAATAAATTAAATATACAAATTAAGGAATCGATGACATTAAGGACTCCATCAAAAATAGGGAAATAACAAAGGACTACAAAAGAAAAATTAAATGATCACGAGAATTTCAGCAACACCCGTCTGTTTTTCCCTTAACAAAAACATTAAAAAAAAACTTGAACCTATAGATGAAACAATGAATGATAATTTAGAAAAGGTGACTAATGAGCACAAAACAAATGGAGACAAGACAAACTCCAATCCATGCAACGACAATAAACAGAGACTTAAAGAGACAGTGAGCAGCAATGAACAATCATTGGTGAACAGAACATAGTAGAACAAAATGAGTAGTGAACGGATTTATGTGAGCAACGATTTCAACTTCATTTAGGTTTTCCACTTTGATGACTTTGTCCCCTTTGGATGGTTATTTTTTGGGTAAATTTTAGGAATCGTCTTTCTTTTTAATGAATATGGCTTAATCTACTTGTTAACTCTTGTTGATTAAACTCAAAAGCTAGAACATTCATCATTGGGTTGTGTAATTTCCAAAGACAAGGGTGTTAGGGAATCCCTAATTGTAAGGTAGCGAAAATACAACAATTCCCCTAGGTATTGCAAACCATGTGTTTTGAAATAATAACAAATATTTCAATTGCATTAAAATTTACCTCTTGTAGTGCAAAATAAGAAGACCTAGAAGCAATGGTAATCTCATCCTTAAGGGGTGCACATAAGCACTCCCACTAAATTCTACGTGCTTAAATGCTAGTTCATCGAAGTGTGACCTCCTACAAATTTATGAAAATTTATGTATCCTAAGAGTGTGGCCCATGTACATCTTATGCTCTATTTATATCTTCAATTTTATCTAATGATCACTCTTTAGTGATTGGACTATTTTAATCATTTTAAACGAGTTAGCACAAATAGTTTTAATTTTAAAGTAAATAAAAAATTATTTTCTAGTGAGCTTACTCTATGCACATGACTCTATAGTCATTATATTTTGCTATATTAATAATAAACATTTAATTATTAGTATTAATAAAGAATGGTATCTAGCAATGTATCATTATATCCAAATATTATATGAAATCAACATAACCTAAGAATAATAAATACTTATATGTTTGATCTATTTCTCAAGATATCTAATTAGGCTCAAGGCATGATTGTCATCATCCTTATAAGGCCAAGTTCATTTTACTTGGTACCAAAGTAGATTTTGCTTGAATAAATCTCTAATATTTATTCCTTCGAGCATAATCATACATTTCTTTAGTCTAAATTTATCAAGTATCCTGTAGACATCACTCAATCTCATTTACTTCACTCACATCTCTTTGCATGATTTATTCATGGTCTAATTACAATCTTTATAATCACCTTGTTACAAGTAACGTTTGATTGTATTAAAAAAATAAACTCTCTATGTAGGAATTATAACGACTTCAATTTAGAGGACTAATTATCATTATTATGTTGAGAATTGTTTATGACATTCATATAATGATCCATGCAACATTCTCATAGTGGGTTCATCCAATACATCATATACCACATGATGACCTAATATCATACATAGCTATGATCTATGATATTAGATCATCAATACACCCGCCCATTTTTTCACAAGCTCTGACAACAATGACACATGTAAAGGTCGTAAATGATGTTGGAAGCTTCTTTCCTGCAGTTGCGTTAAAGAATTTAACATTGTTAGTGATATTAAAGGAAAGGGAAGAGAGAAAGGTGTTGAGGCTGGTGGATTAAAGGTTTTATTGATTATACAACTTAGGTTGATAAACATAGATCCATAGGTTCTTGTAATAATGATTAAATTAAAAATATGGTAAATAGGAACAATACTAGTTGGTTGGTTATCACGGTATATTATATTTCATATAATCGAAGTATCCGTGAAATATTTCATTGAAAATTTCTATTTGTTCACTAAGGCTTCAGAGCTAAGTTTATGAGGGAAGAGTTTTTAGTTTAAAAATGTTGTTTTTAAAGTTTTGAAAAATATGGGGTTGGGGATTTTTTAAAACCCATCTTTTTTTATTTTTAGATGTTTCCCCAAATTAGGGTGTTTTGGAAGGTTTGACAACTTCAAAAAAGAAGGGGTGATCCACTATTCATGCCCTCTACCCTCTATTTCTCATCCTTATTAATTCTTCCCTTCCTCCACTCTACTAACTCTCAAATATAGCCTAAGGCTTAGTTTTGATGTGGGAGGGAAATAAAATGAAAATATTTTGAGTGAAATAATATTTAATGGAAAGAAAGAGTGGAAGTCAAATGAAAATTAAGTGTGTTTAGATAAATTGACATAGAAAGGAAAGAAAAGCAAAATAATAATTTTCATTTATTCAAATTTTTAATTAGTCCTATTAAGAACTGAATTATATTGTTCTAAACATGATACATTTTAGCATTTCAAATAGCATCACATCCATACTTCATAGTACAAGAACATTGGGGCAAAGGCCTGTAATTCTCTAATTTCTCCCATAAGACCTTCAATTCATTGACATAACTTGTTATAAACATGTTTGCTTGCTTAAAATTGTAAATTTCTCGTTATTATTCGAAGATTCTTACTAAATCACTTTGTGCGAAGCTCTCCTTCAACTCAATCCATGCACCTGTAGTGTTTTAGACATAAATAATGTTTTTCCTGATTAAAGTGCACATAGAACTTATAATTTAGACATGCACTAGGTTATTGCATCTTTCCCAAGCCTTATAGCTCAGATCAATCTTGAATAGGAATGTCTCTGTGATAAATTTGAACTTGTTCTTGAAGATCGATGCTTGCCTATTAATCTCACCCAGGAATGGTAATTTTCACCTTCAAGAATAGGATCATCAGAGGAATAGAGGTGTTTTCATTTAGATGCACATAATATGGTGAAGCTTGATTTTAGCTAGGATCTAGAACCGATCCTCATCCAAGACCAGAGGAACCATGATCGAGACCACGATTACTGTTTCCTGGGATGGATGAAGATTTTGATGGCAAAGCCCTTGTTCAAGGCTTTGATACCATCATATAAAAGAAAATAAACATAAAGAAAATAAGATCTTTGAATTGAAAATTGACTTATGTATTTAAAGAAAGAATGATCAAGCTTATTCAAAGGGTTGTATAAAATGTCAAGTGTAAGATGTAGATGATGTGAGATTTTGAGTAAAAGTGAAGTTACATTTCAGTTGTACAAGTTTGGTTTTAAACCTAACTACTAGCTTTGGATCGAGCATCGAGAGATGAAATTTAAGAGGGTGGTAGAAGATTTTGATTGGTGGACCAAGTAGCACTGTCATATCCCAAGTCAAGGATGACTTTGTCCTTTTTCAGGTCAATTTTAAGCATTAACCAGCTAACGCTATGAAACCACATCATAAGCAAAAATGGTAGAGGTAGTCTCAAATTATATTTATAATTGGATTCATTTATTTTATAATGTTTAACATATGTTTTAAATGGTCGACCATGATAATGACGATGGCCTTCAAGAGGAAATGAAGAGGGGGAAGTTGCTATTTAAGCATATTTTAAGAAGCCTTATTTTTGTGCAAGATAAAAGTAATAACTATTAATTTTAACTCTCTAAGACATTCTTTCAAACACTCTATTTTATTGATTGGAAAACTGTTGTTTAATGACCAATTTAGTGACTGAATTATATCAATCTCTATTGTGACTGAATTAGTGACCAATTTCATGAAAAACTATACCAAATTTACATTGGTCTCTAAATCAGTCACTAACGTTAGAGACCGTAAAAATCAGTCACTAAATTTGTTAATAGAGACCGGTATTTTAATCTCTAAATTAGTGACCGAAATGGCAAAAGAGAAACTGGTCAATATAGTTAGAGACTGATTTTAGTGACTGAATTCATGGTCTCTAAGTTTGGTGACTGATTTAGAGACCAAAAAGAAATTGGTGTACTTTTATATATAATCCATCACTAATTTGGTCACAATAGAGACTAAAAATTAGTTTCTAATTTTGAATCATCTTATATAAAATTCATGTTATCACATGAAAAATAAAATTGTAAAAAAAAGGAATTTAGAGACCGAAAAATTGGTCTCTAACCTAGAGAAAAAGTTCACCAACATAAAGATAAATTTATTATAAAATGACTTTAGCGGCTGAAAAATCAGTCGCTAAGTTAGTGACTGAAAATTCGGTCTCTAAGCTAGAGAAAAAAGTTAACCATCATTCTCTTCACCAACATAAAGATAATTTTTTATATATAAAATGATTTTAGTGACCAAAAAATCAGTCTCTAAGTTAGTGACCAAAAAATCGGTCTCTAACTTAGAGAAAAAGTTAAACCCCATCATAAAGATCATTTTTTAATAAAATGCTTTTAGTGACCAAAAAATCGGTCTCTATGTTAGTAACAAAAAGATCAGTCTCTAATCTATAGAAAGGTTTAGTAACAAAAAATTCGGTCTCTATGTTAATAACAGAGAAATCAGGCCTTTGAACTCTAGAAAAGTTTAGTGACTGAAAAATCAGTCTCTAACTTCCAATATTATACGAATTGAATTGAACGTACATTTTTTACTAGTTGGATTGAGAACCGGTTAGAATATCGATCTAAACAAGAGATAAAATTGGGGTATTTTAAAACTGGTCAAGCTGACCAAAACCAGTGAAAATTAGTAATGAAAATTAGATTTAACTGTTCAAAGTTTTAAAATTATTTTTTTCTAATTTTTTATCAAATTCCATTCCAAAATATTTTTAGTGCGCGCCTGAAAGCTTAAATTTTAAGTATGCATAGATATTGAGAAAAAAAAAGTTCACTTAACCAATTTTATATACTTTTTCCTTCAAAATATCTTAACACGCGCGTAAATTGAGACTCAACCCTCACCTAATCCCCCCTCCCTCTCAATCCCTAAATTTCTCTCTAATTAGCAATTCCTTTTCACCCAAAATTTTCTCTACGTGTCCTTCTAGCTCATCGTGTGTGCTTCTATGTAACTCTGTTCATTGTACACCTGTTTATTCTCGTGGCTTTCCATTGTGCGTCTCCCATCAGGTTTACCAATTTCTTCCTCTGTTCTTTCTTTACTATTTTCTCTACATGTCACTTTACCCCTTTTTCTAATATGATAGTTTCATCTTTTTCTATGAATATTTGTATATATATATATATATATATATATATATATATATATATATATATGTGCACAGTAGGATTTTGCAATGCATACTCTTTATTCAAACATAGATTAAAGATTACTAAAGGAGAAAATATTATTTATTTAACACATTCGGGGCAAAACATAATAATATTATAAATCTCTCTGTTGATAGAGTTTAGATCTAAAAGCTCATAGTAGTTTGAATTCTAGCTAGTTAACGTAAAATTAATATAATTTTCAATGATGTTGGAACGAAAATCAAATCCTAATTCCTATAGGATTAGTTTAATATTAAAATAGACTAGGTAGCTTTGTCTATCAAATTTGTTTTTGAATTCAAATTAATTAACAAATTAGCTATATAGGATTACTATTTCAAAGAATACTTTGTCGATTACTTTAGACTTCGAGGAGGAAAATTGATGCATTTTCTATTCATAAGTAAAAGGGTAGTTGTATTATAAAATATTAATTAAAGAACTAATAAATAATTATTTTCTATTTCGGAGGGTGTATGTAAGTGTGGTCTTTACAAGTAATTACATCCTTTAATGTTTTGTTCAATTTCTATAGGTGGATAAAATACCTCACATGATTGCAACTTTTGTTCTCAACAAAATGTCCAAAAATTAGCTTAGATGTAGAACAGCACTATAGAAGTATGTGGCATGGCTTTGAATATTTTGAAGGTACTAGTTTGTCACTACTTTTCTATATGCTTTTCAACATATTTGCTTCCTTTAATTGGCTCGATGTACTTTCATGTTATATTATATATAATAATAATAATAATAATAATAATAATTCTTATATAAGTACAAATTAAATTTAGGAAATAAATTTATCAAAAATCTCAATTAGAGTAATAATACAAAGATTACAAAGGAATGTTTGGATGACCAGTAAGGGTACTATGGTCTAGTCCATGTATGATTTAGTTTGACTCAACTTGTTTAGTAAGTAAATTAAATTTAAGCTTTTTAAAAGGTCTAGTTTATTGAAGATGTTAGATTTAGACTTTTTAAAAAATCTTAAATTAGACTTTATTATAAAGGATAGTTCTGGAATTCATTTTAATTAGGAATACATTTTTTATTTTTATGATTTCTTCCACTAATAAATTCTCATCAAAGTAAAAATTATTGATTTATTATATTGAAAGTTTATTTAGAGTACTTTTAGTTAGTTGATAGTTTAAAATATTTTATATTGAGTTACGTTAAGATTATCTCTGTTGTAGTACTTGAAAATTGTTTGAATCATTAGAGAATATTCAAAGTTTGTGTGGTTGTCTATAGTTAGTAGATTGGTAGTACTCATGTCATATTCACAAGGATAATTATTGGTACCTTTAAGAATACTAGAATAATAATAAGTTTAGGAAAGAAAATTACTTTTTTTATTAAGTCACCTACGGTGGGTGGAATATTAAAGTGAATTGTAATATTCTAGTTGTAGTAAATGTGGTAATTGTTTTTTAATGTGTAATATTACTGCATGTAATATTATGTTATTTTTCTTAAATTCAAGTCTTAAGTTTTAGGACCTAACTCTCTTCACTTGATTATACTGAGTCTAACTTTCTTCCCTTCCGTCCCTTGCATCTAACCACCATTCCAGAAATGCCTTTGATTCCTTACTCTGTTTGTCCTCTTCAACACTGTGTCCATCATGGCATGTACTCTCAATTTAATAGTTGCACATTATCAACTCGTGAAAAACTAAGGTTTGGTCCCTTCTCTATTTATCTTGGTTTTTATTGGTTATGTAACTCGGCAATTATTATGAGGGGCAGCTAAGGTGATTTTTTATTTATTAACCATGGCAATAAAAATAATTTTATTCATATAAAATGTTACAGAGGAGATTTTATATAAAATGTTTCATGTGCTTTCTAATTCAACACTGTTACCATAATACAAGTCGTTGACTAACTTTATGAGTAGTGTTGTCATAGTGAGTCAACATTATTAAGGAATAATTCTATATAAAGAATATTAATTCAACACTGTTACCATATTATTATATTATTATATATAAAGAATATTAATTTAATAATATATATATTAATAAATAATAGAATCTAATAATATAAGTAGAAAGAATGTGAAACTCAAAAAATTAATTTATTTCTCTTGCATGTGTTTTGTTGAAAAAAAGTTTAATTCTCCAACTACATGTTTAGTTAAATGAATGAATTGTAGTATTATATAAAGAATGAATTGAAATTTAAATTTGTCACATATTGTTATATCTGTTTCATAAATGAATTGTGGTATATATACTTATATTTGATTTGGTATGAATCCTATATTTGGTAAATGTTATTTTATTTATTAGGCTTTAAGTATTTGCTATGTTATATTTGCTATATTATTTTGTAGTGCACATTGATAATTGATTAATACATGTTTGTGCTTTATTTGTTTTGCAGTTGGTCCTTGTTATATTTGTATCCCTAATCAATTGAAACTAAAAGTTTAGTTAATTCTATTTAGAACTTATTAGTTAGCTTGTGTGTTACTTTTTAGAATTGGTTGCTTTTTTGTTAAAAAAATAGTTACTTTTCACTATGTAGTTAATTGATAGCATGAGCAACATTAGCTAATTCAGACCATCTAATTGATATTTTGCTTCTGCAGGTTGTAACTCTAGCTAGCTAGGTGGGAATCATCTCTATACAGTTATTATCAGTTTACTGCCTTGTGCTTGTTAATTAATCAGTGACCTCACCAAGGTACCTTATTACATTGACCATGTAGATAAGTTGTGAGGTTTAATATGCCCATTAATATTGATACCATATTTAATTTATGTTTTTAATTCTTGAACTGGTCTGGACCGGGGTCTATGATCCGGTGTGGGACCAGCCACAAGGGTGCAGGTGTTTCTAGGGTTTGTACACCGGAACTATGTATATCCGATGTATTAATCCGGTCTCTCAGTGGGAGAGGCCGGTCTTGCTGTCCTGGAGATCCTTCACACCAACGATTCGCGTTGTAGGAGGGCGAAAGGTGGTGCCACCTGCGAAGATTCTCCGACGCTCAAGTTAGAAGAGTGTATGAACTGAATGGATACTCAAGCGTGATAACAGTAAAATGTGAGATAGAACAACGATACCATGCATGTGTGTTGAAATATGCTACTTATAGTTGTACGTGAGAAAAATGAGTCGTTGGATACAGGTGGGTCCCTTAGTTCTGATAGCGTGTATATTGTGTCAATCAGGGTGGCTCAACTTTCAGAATGTGTCAGGAGGGTAGGTCAATTATCAGAGTACGATCCTCTAGGGAGAGGAGAGGATAATCACCTTTTCCGCATAATCCGCTGACACACCCACTTGCTTTCTGAAGCCATTGATGTGACGTATTTTGCTACAAACAGTGTCTTCGTTGATAAGTTATCAGGGGCTCTTCTCTTGCTGTAACTGAAAAGCCAACAGTTATATAAATATCCTGTATCAATGAACATAGAACCGTTATAATGAAAATGAATGATACTGTCATGGAGTGAGGGCGGATGACCAGACAACGGATAACCGGCGTGGTAACGTTGAACCTGGACACCGGTTTTCCTTATATGAGATCAGTTTGACGTCACAAGTATGGGGGCCGGTATCTAGACCGGATCAATTCTATATAAAGAAATATTTACATTATGTTAGTTTAATTTTAAGTTGTAGTTAGTTATTACATTAATGGAAAGTATATTATGATTATATGGTTTTGCTTTAATATATTACAAAATATGGATATTAGGCAAAATCGTAATTGGATGTACAACAGACTTCTTCCTGGCTGAAAAGGGCTTACAGATGCATTTATAAATGGGGTGGGTGAATTTATATCTTTTGCATGCCAACAAGCTTGTATGTCCAATGGAAAAATTAGGTGCCCTTTTTCTAAATGCAAAAACCTCAAGTTCTTAGATCCTGATGAAGTTAAGGTTCATCTTTATCGAAAGGGATTCAAACCTGAATATTCATATTGGATATGTCATGGAGAAAGTGATCCCAACTTGTGTCATGAGGGTATTAGTAACTATACTCAAGAGGGTCATAATGAACAGTTTAGTAGATTTGAAAGTATGGTTTCTGAAGCAGTTGGCGAAAAGTTTCAAATGCCTCAAGAAAATGATGAGTGTCCAAATATTGAAGCTAAAAGGTTTTATGACTTATTACATGCAGCCCAAAAGCCATTATGGTCTGGATGTAGTGATCATACTGAATTGTCTATTACTGTTAGATTGTTGACAATTAAATTAGAGGGAAATATTTCTCAATGATCTTTTAATCAAATAGTGGCTCTTATGCGAGAGACACATCCTGTAGATAATGTAATTCCTGAAAATTTCTATAGGACAAAAAAATAGTTTCAAAACTTGGGCGCACTGTAAAAAAAATTGATTGTTGTTCCAAAGGTTGTATGTTGTTTTACAATGAAGATGTACAATTAAAAGAATGCAAGTTTTGTCATAGACCTCGCTATGTGAAACAAAGGGTTGGAAAGGAGAAATACAAAGAGGTTCCTATAAAGAGAATGCATTATTTACCTCTAATTCCCAAGCTTAAGAGATTGTATGCTTCAATGAGTTCTGCTCCATATATGCGATGGCATTATGAAAATAAACGAGAAATAGGAGTGCTTTGCCACCCATCAGATGGTGAAGCTTAGAAACAATTTGATGAAAGATACCCTAATTTTACAGCTAAACCTAGAAATGTGAGATTAGGGTTGTGTACAAATGATTTTTCACCGTATAGTCAATCATCATCACCTTATTCTTGTTGGCTAGTAATTGTTACCCCTTATAATCTCCCACCAAAACTATGCATGACAACACCATATATACTTTTGAGTTTGATTATTCCTGGGCTAGATAATCCGAAAAATAAACTAGATGTCTATTTGCAACCTTTGATAGACATTATGGAATGAAGGTGTGTTAACTTATGATATATCCAAAAAGAAAAATTAATCGGGCATCTAATTGTGGAGGATTTGGAGGATCACTTCATACTTGTGGTTCCATTACCACATCTCAACATCGATCTAACTTGGTAAGTTTTGTCAATGCTTTTAGGATTTGTTCTATCTTTAGTATTATAAAAGTATCTTCATTTTTTACCTACATGTTAGTGATTTAAATACTTTTTACATTTTTAGACGAAGTTGAATGGAATCCCTCATACTCCTTCTAAGTTATTTCGTCACACACATCAACGCAAAAAGGATAAACAACGGGTCGATAAGAGATCAGCACATATAAATATTAGTTATATATGATTCTTCAAGTGTTTTAATACATGCTTGTTATTTTGTTATTAGAATTAATTAACATCTTGATTTATTATTAGGAGGCATTTACATATACATGGGAAGAAATGTCACAGGCATCTACTGAAGGAACACCTCCACCCAATGAGTTGTCTGATGGTGTGAGGTGGCTGGCATAAGGAAGGAAGAATATATGGGCTTGGATTGGAGTTCACTGTGGTGGCTAGAAGAACATTTTATCATGGTTCAAGTTCTACTTCATCTGATTGGGTAAGAAGAGATAAAATTCAAGAATTAAAAAATAATTAAAAGTTGTTGAAACTGAAAGGGATGAGCTTCGGACCAGAATGGCAAATAGTGAGAGAGATATTCAAGCAAACAATGCACTCTTATGTCAATTGATGGAAAAGATCAATTTTTAACCTCTTGGAGCTCAACCATCTAGTGTTCAACCAATTCTAACAAGTAAGGAGGATCCTAAGGATCATGAGACTAATTCCGAGTCGGATTCTGAATCAGATTTAAAATGAGTCAAAGTGATGAATTTTAAGAATGTTAGTTGGTAGTGAAATTTTTTGTGATGAATTTCAAGAGTGTTAGTTGTTAGTGACATTTTTTGTGATGAATTTCAAGAATGTTAGTTGGTAGTGAAATTTTTTGATGTGAAAACAACATTAGCTATATTTAGAATACTTTTGTGTATTTAATGTTTTGATAAGCTTATGAAGTTGTAATGAACTCATTATATGTTTTATGTATTATGTGTATAGTATTGATATTAGTTATACTTAGAATACTTTTGTGTATTTAATGTTTTGTTTGCTTATGGAGTTTTAATGAACTCATTGTATAATATTGATAATATATTAGGTTAAATGCAAAAAAAATCAATAACATGGTGAACATTGATAGAAGAAAATCAATAATTCGGTCTCTAAATTAGTGGCTAAAGTTAAATTGTCACTAAATTCGTGACTGCTATCGGTCACAAAATTAGTTTCTAAAAATCGGTCACTAAATCAGTCTCTACAAATCAGTCGCAAAATCAATCTCTACCAATCAGTCATAAAATCAGTCTCTACGAATCCGTCACAAAATCAGTCTCTACGAATTAGTCACAAAATCAGTCTCTACGAATCAGTCACAAAATATCAGTCTCTACGAATCAGTCACAAAATCAGTCTCTACAAACCAGTCACTAGTAATCAGTCACTAGTAAATCAATCACAAAATCAGTCACTATGTAACAGCGACCAACGATATAGAGACCATAAAAAATTTGTCTCTAAATCGGTCACAAACATAATTAATGACTAATTTATTGAATTTAGTGACTAAAAAATCGGTCTCTAATGACTGATTTTCTTATAGTGTGAAACTTACAAAAATATGATAGTATATGCTCTCATTTTTTGATTTAATAAGTTAATCTATTTAACTACATTTTGGGATCTTTATTAGTTTATGGACTTGTGTAGAAACAAATAATTGTTGCAAAGTATGATTTGGTTACGAAACAGATTACCCGCATTCATAGTCAACAATAAATTAGATTAAAACCAACTCACGATTTTAAATTTTGCATGATGTCATAAAAATCACCATCTAGAAACTTTAAGAAAATCTAAATATTGACTTAATATGATCACTGTCACCTTAATGTAGCATACAAATCAATGAGGAAGCACTCGAAGTCATATGAAAGAAATTAACAATACATTGGCCATATCATTAAGGAGTAAAAAAAAAAAGCCTAAGACATCCCTTTTAACTAGAAATGAAAAATAAATGGAAAATAGAAATGTATGCTAGCCTAGTCTCAAATTGCCACATGGACCACTTAATGGGAAAAGAAAACAGAAGTGAATACATCAAAAATAGGATTTCAGGTTTTCTCATAGATTTCAATTCAAATACCTTTTCAAGTCTTTTGTTCTTATGAAAATATATTATAGCCTAGTTTCTATAATGGTAAAATAATAGAGTAAGGAAGAGAGATTTACATAAGAATATTTCATGAACCAAAACAGAATTCAAAATTTGATAACAGTTCATCAACATAATCAGGGTAGAAAATTTTGATGAGACGGGTCTTGTATTTGTGTGTTTTTAATTCTTAATTAAAGTGAGATATATAGTTTTGTTTTGTTGAGGTTATCTGGTTAGCTTTTACTTTGGCACAAGTGAAGCCAAAACAAAGAAAGAAAGTTCCCAAACAAAATAATAGATATCAAATCCACTCTTAATTATTCCAAACCCAATACCATATGCTTATACACTTTTTGGCGTGTGACTTTAAGTTTCCCTTAGTTCAAAAAGAGCTTAGAGACCCTTTGTTTGAGTGCAATCAAGGATATCAAAAGTTGGCAGCAGAATTCTGGCAGGAGAACAATCTAATTAGAGAGAGGAAAGACTCGAACACTAAGAGAGAGTGAGACGGAGAGACTGAGAGGGAAAAGAGTATTTAGGGTTTACACAAATCAGAAACTGGTGGAGGGGAAAGGGTTGGCTCGAGTAACGTACTAAACTTAACGACAGACAACATACTATCACTACACCCGTGGCTAATTTTAAAATGCTAACACGTGGCCAAACTGTCACTACACCCGTCGCTAGCTTGTCGTTGCTAGGCTGGCGTCGCTAAAGGTTCCAAAACTAAAGGGAAACAAAAAAATTAGAGGGAAGTAAATACAGAGACAGAATACTTATGTCGTCGTTATATTTGTTGAAATAGCGATGACACTCGGGTGGCCGTCGCTAAATCTATTACATATAACGACAATGTCAGCCACAACCTTTCTCTCTATATGATTAGTGACAAACATATACGTCACTGCAGGTTAACTGCATCGTTAGCAGTGGCTCAACACCGTCACTAGTGTAACAAAAATAATTGGAGGGAAGGCCAAAAACTTGGAGGCAAATTAAAAACAAAGTTGGTGACAGACTCAACGACAGAGTTGATGAGAGCCACAAGTTAACCAACAGCATTTTCATAATTTTCAGTGATGAAATGCATTTTGGTTGTTGATTTTCTTTCCAACTGTCTTAGTGGTCGCTTTTACATTTTCATCGCTAATTCAGTCACTAATTAGCGATGTTCGTTTGTGGTCACTGAATTTTTGTAGTTGTCAATACCTTTTTTAGCAGTGTTATTAGGGGTGGTCGGTCGAGGAGGTTTCATATGATGTCCACCCCCGATTTAGTCAACCAAGCAGATAATGCTAATTACGCTCCATTCAACAACTTTGATGATCTTAGTTAGGTCTATAACTTGTCCTAGTCAAAGTATACCAGGTTGGCCCTACAACTTGCCCGACTCCGGATGTAACTCCAAGCCATTGGGTGCCCGACCCGGTTTTACTCCCGAGATCCCATTATAGGATCGGAACAATCATGCCCTCTAGCGTACCCTTCGTTGTATGCTATAGTATTGAGTCCCAAATCATAATTTCCCGATGCATATGATGTGTGTATTTACTTTACTTTATTTTTTATCCCTTATTAATCAAGTATCATGTGGAATCCTTACGCCTGGTGCCTTGGTACTTAATATGTCAGGTAAACCTCATTAATACGTAACATAAATTTGAATGAAAGAGTTGTAGGATCTTAAATCCTTAATATGTATGGCTCATGATTTTTTAGGCAAAGTGGGTGGAAATGCTAGCCAATGGGGTCTGATTTAAACTGCTGGTGAGTGGGAGTTAATTAATAAAATAAGAGTTAATGGAATTGTGAGGTGTGACTATAGGAAACTGATACTTGTCCAAAATTTCCGAATTTCTTTTGTTTAAAATTTGGAAAAATGATGAATATGAAAGTTATAGATCTTTCTCTCCTTTTTCCAACAAGGTATAGAATGCTTAATTCTGATAACAAGGGTTGAAAGTTATGCCCAAAATACTGAACAGTGTTCATGTTGTACCCAAAACTTGAGACAATGATTTATAAAAAATACTAGGACTTTTGGGCTCGAAATTAGCTTTTGGTGTCTTCATAAGAATTGTGGGGGATTTTGTTACGAGAATTTAAAGACAAGAATCACTCAATTCTGATAACTATAGAAAAGGTTATGTCTGAAATACTAAAAGGTGTACATTGGTTACACAAATTTCTAGAGTTGGATCTTAAAATAAAAAGTGAGAGTTGTGTGTCCAGAATTGGACTTTGAGGTTCCCATAAGATTTGTATTGTAGTATATTTCATTACGAAGATTTTGAGACAATAATCACTCAAATCGAACACTCGTAGAATAAGTTTGGCCAAAAATAATTAAGTATGCGCATAAGGCTACGAGACAAAATTCTTGAGTTTTTCCTCAATTTAATGAATAGGCACGAACCTTGATGGCTCAACCCTCATCATTCACCATCCTCCAAAGGACATTGAAGACTCGATATCGACCTTTAAGCTTTAAGTCTATCCTCCAAAAATATTTCCAATTAGTAATATATTTGTTGCATTGATTAAAAATCTAAATCTCTTTCTTTTTATGTCAATTATTCGTCCTATTTGAGTCTTATTAATCCATTTTATCCTAGTCAGACAAGCATATTAACCATGGCAACAAGATGGTCGAAGCCAAAGTTTTAGTTATAACAATACACAAAAAGTAACGTCACATTTTAGTCCATAGACTAATTATAGAAAAACGAGGGGTGTTACATTGATAGTCAACATTTACTTGTATTAAAAATTACATATACATCATCAAAATTAAGTTGATTGATAGAATATCAAATGATTATTAAATTATATGAAATCGTTAAAATTAAGTTGATTGATAGAATATCAAATAATTATTAAATTATATAAAATTTTATACTATTGATATATTTAATAATAACTGTTTATCTAACGGGAAGATTAATAAAATTCCTTGTAATTTTAGTTTTATTGTGAATTAGAAAGGGAAGGAAGCCTTGAATATTTACTTAAACAGATCCCTCTTAATATATATTGTAGTTTTCTATATTTTTAAAATTAATTATATTTAATAATTTTACCACATAAAATTCTACTATTTTGAATATATACATTGTGATAAGTAGGTGCAACTGCTTATCAAAAAGTTCATCCTAACTACAAAAGTGATAAATATGGCATCCATAATCGAGCAACCAACATCCGTCACGGATACTTTGTCAGAATAAGAACCGCATCGGCAGCAACGACCATTTCTTTATACTGCCACTTCAATATGTCACTTTAAACCTAACATAATTTAAAGCTGAATATACACAAATATTTTAAAAAATTAAATTAGAAAACACCGTAATAACAACAGTGCAACACAAAAGCGACAACGCAGATACATTGAGCACACAAATCTAAAAGACTAAAGCAAACAAAAAAACACATCAACACACCGTCACTCATTAGTCATCAACACCACCGATTTTCCCCTTTATTTTTTCATCTAAACCGATAGAAACAGGGAACATCGACAAACCCTAACATAGAACACAGAACACCAAATTGAACCCTAATTGAACTGTCAAACAACAAAAGCCTTGATTTCAATGCAGGAACATGTCAGCCGAAGCCATGATAGGGTGAATTGGATGAGGGATCTGCCAAGGCATGAGGAGAGGGTCTAGAATATGAGGGATCTCAACGGAGAAACCGCTAACATCTTCGGCGATCTCGAGAATGGAGTTGAGAAACCGCAATCGATCGGAGAGTTCCATCATCTGAGCCCTCAGGATTTCGTTCGCGGCTTCCATCTCCACCAACGCTTCCTCCTTCACCTTTATGCTCTGTGCAAGATGCTCGTTCGCGCCTTGCAGCTGACTCACCTCACCGGTTAGGTCTTCCAGAAGCTTCTGCTTCCTCATCCGCGATCTCCTCGCGGATTCGCGGTTCGACAGCATCCTCTTCCTCTTCCTCTCATCCATCGCCGGATCTCCTCCTTCCGAAGATCCTGAACTCGCAGGGATCTGAGTCGAGGCCATTTTTCTCGTCTTCTCAAACGAGGTGGAACAATGAATTTGATTTGGTTGTTTTGTGGAGATTATCGAGACAGAACTTTGCAGATCTAGTTAAAAAGCTAAGAAAAACGGAAAAATCAGATAGATTAAGGGATTGGGAGGGAGTTCATGAGAAGACGTAGAACCAGTAGAGGAAGACGACGGAGAAGGAGTGGAGGAGACGGATTCGACGCATGGGGTTGGCGATGGTCATAGAAATTCGGTAAACATTGGTGAAATCAGAATTGGATACAGTGTGATTGCAGAAAACCCTAGAAGGGAATTAGGAAATTGAAGAAGAGTTATGAGGAGGGTAAGAGAGAGATTTGGATAACCAAAAAATGGTTTTCAAATGTAAGGGTAGGTGAAAATGTTTATCCGAAGAAGGTTAACATAGATGGGAAGGTTAGCTTTTATAGAAGAAAAAAGGAGCATAATAAACGTGGTTCCGTGGAATGTAAAGGATTATATGAATAATTAATTTAAGATTTGATTTTGATTTCTGTGGGATTACCGCGTCATAGCTGGCGGCAGGAATGACCAACGAAGACGCAGTCAAGAATACAGCTTCTTTCCTCACATATCCCACTGTTAATTCCTTTTTATATTTATTTTCCTTGTCTTTAAAGTGAGTAATAAACATTTGAAAGGATAACAATATTATAAAGTTAGCAATTACTATAAAATCGACCTTATTGAGAAATCAGAACCAACCCAGTGATCTTGGATAGGAGATAACCGCTGAATTAAAGTTCGCTTTTATTCTGTATGAAAATTTTAATATATGATATATAATCTTTAATATAGCCTGTGTTTTTTATTATTAAATGTATTTTTAATAAAATATTTATTATAAATATAGTTAATAATATTATATTCATTATTAAATAATATATTTAAAATATAGTATTAAGTAATATTTTAAAAATATATTTATAACATTTAATAACTTATTAACTATATTTTATTAGATATATTATTAAAAATATTTATACTATAAAATTATTTTTTATTCAAAAGGGTAAATATTATAAAATTTATTTAAAAAATTCTTGATAAATATTTTTAAATATATGTGATAATTTATTTTTAATAATATCTTTATTATTAACTATATTTATAATAAATATATTATTAGGAATACATTTGATAATAAATAATTATTATAATCTTATAAACATATTAACATTTAGGTGTCATATATTAGAATCCACGTATATAAAACAAAAGTTGGTTCAATTGTGGAGCTTTAATTTTTGTCCATGTAAGGTCTCGAACTCAATTGTTAAGCAAGTTAGATTTTTTTAAAAAATTTTAACATATATATCATCGAATCATATTATGACATATATTAACATATCAAATAATAATATTAATCTAAAGCGAGATTGGATTTGATAATTTTTTAAGATTTTCTCAGAATAATTTTTTGGGTTAAAATAAAATAAAAATATACTGTTGTAATATGATGGTTATTAAATTAATTTTAAGTTTTTATAAAAATTAATTTTAAGTGATTACATCAGCGTAGAAAATTCAAATTTCACTTACTAGATAAATTGACCGAAAAGAAGAAAATATTAACGTGATGTTGATATCATTTTTTTTATAATGATAAATTGTTGATATGGTTCTCAATCTTAAGATAATAAAGATACATGATTACATTATTTTAAGAATTAACGCGAAAGTTTATAATTTATGGCCTCTTAAAGTAAAAAATAAAAATAAAAATATTGTATTTAGTATTCTTTTGTGTTCTTATGTTATGATTATAGAATCATTTAAAAAAATTATCACTTTAAATGCTTTGTTAACAAAACCTGTAATTTATAACAGAATATATTGTAGTAATTTGAATGAAACAACTAGATCTAGCAAGGGTATTTTAAGCATATATGCTTGGATAAACCCAAAAAAAAAGGAGGAGACATTTCAATTGAAAAAAATGGAATGAGGAAAAAAATTAAATTTTTTATTACTAAAAGTCAATTATTCGTTCTATTTTTTCTTATTTTTTCTCAAAAACAGATAAATAAATACATCATTATCTATATTCTCTTTTTCCTATTATTTTTTACCTCTTTTTCTCTCCACCCAAATATATAATGCAAATTTCAATAAATTGGTGGAGTGAAAGAAAAAGGCCTCACATTTGAAAGACTGGAAGTTTGAATTTCAATCTCTACTATTTTCTTGGAATAAAATAAAAATAAGTATATAATTCGATGCATTTCTTATCTATTGTTCTTGGGATAAAATAAAAAAAGGAAGGCCACGTTACAGTTTATTAATTTAATTTCGTGGAATGATGTGGATCCATGTGAACTACTGACACATTGATTGAAGCCGTTCATGTCGAAGAATGGATTTTGGGTGAACTTACCTACCACGGGACACACTCACGAGGGGTGATCATAAATCACCCATCCAATTAGAAAATATAAAAACTGATAAAAAAAATGAGTTTGATTAGTTTAAGGTGAATAAATGAGTATTCGGATCAAAAAATTAATTAAATTTACTTAAGTTTAGATGGGTCCGATTTTATATTTTTATCAACCAAATTAATCGTATCTAATTGGACCTAATTATAATTTTTAGGCCTATATGTTTACTTTAATTTAATTATATTTTAATCTTTTATCTATGATTATTTGAGATATATATAGTACATATTGTGATAATGTAGTAGACATTAAATCATTTGTTTATCGAATTTATAAGAAAAATGTATAAAAAAAGTTTAAAAATAAATTTTGGCTATAAAAAAATTCAATTTATTACAAGTTTAAATCGAAATTACCCGTTATAATTTAATTAAAGCCACTCACTCGAAACCCGATGAAACCGTGAGGTTATTTGGTCGGATTTGGTTATAAATAAATTACATTTGATTAACATTGATTAAGTTATTCATCACCGAACCCGTTAAAACTCGATTGATGATCACCCTTACTTATTCTTTATTTTTGAATTTTTTAAATCCTTCGGCATAGTAAAAAATGATAAGGAATTAAAAGTTTGAAATTTTAAAAGTTAAAATTAATTTTAATCTTATAATTTTCATTTAAAGTTTTTATTGCAGTTAGTTTTTAATTTTAATATTAAATTTCAAATTCAAATTATGAAAACTAATTTATAATACTAACTACTGTTAAAAATATAAACAAATTTTAGTGGGATTTTTTGGTCTTATAATATAAATAAATCACTTTTTCAATGTCATTAAATGTTTATCTACCAAATACAACTAAGTCATAACATTAATATAAATAACAATTGTTTTTTTTGTAGGTGATGTTTATTAGTTTATGTGAAGGGAATGAATAACGAGGGAGAGGGGACAATTTTTTTTATTATAAATACAAAATAAAAATTTAGATAACTTGGATGAGAGCTTGCGACTTCCTGTATAATTTCTCAGAATTGATCCTCAGGGTTTATAAAATACGAGTTCACGATTAATAGAACAACTCCGGTAAACTAACACTAAGAACCTAAGCAACACACAACTTAATAGTACACACAGCGAAAAACATAACTGCAAATCTTAATGGGATTAAGAATGGACTTACAGGTCACTAACAATGGACAAAGTACCATTTCCTTCCTATATATGAAGATATGAGTTGAGAACCAAGGGATACTAACCTCAGAGCATTACTTAAATAACCTTAACACATATCGATTCACCATTATATTAGCCCAAAAGTCCTGGACAATACGAAGAACTAAGTTCTGAACATAAAATCATGGTAAACTAAACCTCCAGTGAGGTATCAGCTATCTATTTTCTAACAATCAGATAAATATAATTATTACAAAATATTAAGAAATGGCATCAACCATATATACACATACATGTTTTCCATCTTAGGCCAACTGAAAGGCCGCATTACAGACCATACATATCACATACATTAATTGGCACTACTACCGCATAACTGCCAATTCAGGCCGATCAAAGAGGCAAACTAACAATACATATATCAATTAAAACATCACCATATAGGTGTCCACATCAATCAATAAAATAGAGAAAAACAAGATCCGTCCTTGGTTTTGCATTGATCCCGCCTCTAAACTCATCAAGCGACATCATCATGTTGCAAATTTACTAAATTAAAAGTTGAGGGGTGAGTACCACTCCAATCAGTAAATACCAATTCTTAAATAAAGCACCCATTGGGTCAAGTAATTGAAACTATTACGACCACAACACAATAACATATATACCCACAAACCATACCTTAATCATCAATTCAATTTCCAATATCACCAATTAATATCAATTGATATAAAGTTCCCAACATTATCCCAAAAGCATATCAATCATCAATTCAACATCATACATCACCTCGTACTATATATATATATCATTCATCGAGTCAACATCATACATTACTAGGCATAAATCATTCATGAATTCACATCACACATTATCAGTTACATATATATATATATATATATATATATATATATATATATATATATATCAATCACCAAAACATCATCAATTATATATATGTACATATCAATCAATAATCATAACGATAGACCATTCTCCCACCTTATCATCAATACCTATTTGCCACGCTTGACATCTTTTACTCATTAATATTCCTTCATGACACATAGGCATCTCTTAATCATTAACATCCATTTGCCACACATGGACATTTCTTAATCATTAACATCCATTTACCACACATGGGCATCTGTTAATCATTAATACTCATTCGCCACACATGGGCCACAACTAAAAAAACCTTAAACAGCTACCTGAAATTAGCGACCACCGAACATCGTCGCTAATTTGCCACCGATTTAGCGACCGCTTAATACAAAAAGGGACCAAAAATAAGTTAGCGACTTATTTAGCGACCGAGTCCTCTAGCGGTCGCTACCAATTATGAAAACCGTCGCTAGTACGGTCGCTATCTTTTAGCTCCACCTTGTTTCAGTTTCCCGCCAGGATTTTGTGTTGGTGCCAAATCGTAGCGACGGTATCTACCGTCGCTAACGTTCCCTCTTCTAGTAGCGACGGTATCTACCGTCGCTATGGTTTGTACTAGTGACGGAAACGTCCGTCGTGGCTAATTGTTTGGCCAACTTAGTAACGGCCATTGTTGCCGTCGCTAATGTTCATGAGGTTAGTGACGGAATCACTCCACCGTCGCTATGGTTTTCGCCTTCCCTCCATAATTTTCTTTTTAATTAATGGAAGGTAGTAACGGTGCGCTGATACCGTCGCTAATGTTCATGAGGTTAGTGACGGGATAACTTCACCGTCGCTGTGGTTTTCACCTTCCCTCCATAATTTTCTTTAAGTTAGCGACGGTCAGGTGAAACGGTCGCTACATTTCAGGAGGTTAGTGACGATATTATTATACCGTCGCTAAGTCTAAGGAGGTTAGTGACGACATTATTATACCGTCGCTAACTTTTAAACTGTAGTGACGTTGTTAGCGACGGTGGTAGCCGTCGCTAAATATTTAATCTAACTCGACAGCAACCCCTTTCCCTGTCACTTGCCCTAACTTCCCCTTCCTCTCCCTCACCTCCCTCTCCTCCCTCCCTTCGTCGGACAGCAACCCCGTTCATCTCCGAACCCCTCTCTCTGAACCGCTCTCCTCCTCCGAACCCCTCTCTTCGAACCCCCCCTCCTCCCCCGAAACCCTTTCTCCGAACCCCCCCTCTCCTCCTCCGAACCCCTCTCTCTGAACCCCCCCTCTCCTCCTCCGAACCCCTCTCTCCGAACCCCTCTCCTCTTCCAAACCCCTCTCTCTGAACCCCTCTCTCCGAACCCCCCTCTCCTCCTCCGAACCCCTCTCTCCGAACCCCCCCTCTCCTCCTCCGAACCCCTCTCTCTGCCTGCCTCTTTCAGCTCCCTTTCTTCCTCCGTCGAAGCTCGGTGTGCCGTTGCCTTGGGGGCCTCACCGGTGAAGGTCTCATCCTCACGCTCACCTCACCAGCAACAGTCTTCATCGACACTGTCGCAGGTATCAAACTTCCACCATTTCTCAATTCTCTGTTTATATTGGTCAACTGTGTAATTTCTGTTACCCATGTTGTTTTTCAAGAAAATTGAAGCCTATAAATTTGAAACACTTCTTCATTTGTATACAATGTCTTTTCGTAGCATTCCATTACATGCATGATGCATCCCTAGAAGTATTGTTTTTGCTATCTTCTCTTATTTGATTGTCAGAGTTTTTCATTGTATACACCAGTGAGGAAATGCTGAGAAATGTTTGGGTGTATTTGGGTTTTCGAATTTAAGGGAAGTGTGACCATTTTGTATTCTCCATATTATTTGTTATAGTATGTCATTGATGTTTTTTGCATGTGAGGTAAGTTATAAGTTGGACCATATTTATTACTATATTTTTGCTTTATTTGCACAACTTATTATATAGCATATTCATACACCTCCATTTCCAAATTACTAATTGGATATTGGATTTAACTTCAAATGTCACATACAAGGAAATATTTTCAGGTTGATAACAGTCTACTTGTAAGTGAATCCGTTTGAAAGTTAGGCACTACTAATTTGTAAATATTTTTAATCATCACTTTTGTATCTCAGATATAATAAGCTAGAAGAACCATCCATGATTAGTAGTAAGATGAGGAAGAGAATTTTGCAAATAAAAGAGTAGGGAAAATGTGATATTTTGTATTAGGACCAAATTGCTTAGGTATTTTTAGTGTTGTTATTTAATCAAAATTGAAGTTTTACCATGATAACTCATAAATTACACATGGACATTAGTAGTTGGTTATATTACTAAGATAAAACTCCAACTCTGATTAGAAAACAACACCAAAAATATTAAAATGAAAATAAAACTCTAATTAGAAAACAGCACAAAAAATTACATCTAAGTTATTTCCTTTTCATTATGACATTGTAATCAGAGCAACGTTTCCTTCTCTTTACCTCTAAAATCTTTAAACCAATGAGGCAAAACTAGAAGAAAGAAAACTTTCCTTCCCATCCACACAAGTTACATGATACTAACTTTTAAATGACATAGTTATAATTTATACCTATATATAATGGCAGAGCAAAAGAAGGGGGGTCACCATTTTTTTCTACCTTAACCCAAAATTTCCAGGTCAGGTTTGCACACCCCTTTTTTTAACCGTATTCCACCACCACTTTCTTTCTACTTTAAACTCCCACTTTTGCATTCCTTCTCCTTAATCCTCATTTTTTTTTGTTCCATGGTGCGAGGAACTTTCTAAAAAATATATTAACCTTTTTTATTTTATTTCAATACAGGTCAATAAGCTTTATTGTGATTTGTGAACACATGAGTTTCTACTGAACATATATAGTTTTGATTTGGAGCAACAAAGAATAACAACAGAGATGTCACAAGTTTGTCGTGGCTTTTTCATTCTCTCTGTTCTCACCTCTCAAGCCTCAATTCTACCCATTTTTATTGAACATCCAATCAACCATTGCCCCATAATTCACGATGAGCCACAATGTCGTAATTCATCATTCTGGTAAATTTTCATCGTTCAAATTGAGAACGCGGTGAATCTTCAACATCAAAGGTGGGGGTTGCATTCTTTGGAATAGAGATCGTTCTTGTCAATCAAATTTTTTAACATAGCACGAGTAAAAAAATTAAGGTTATTAGGGTCACTAGACGGAGATTCGTTAGGCGTTTCTAACACTTTAGGGCGCGAAAAACAAAACCAACACCCACTTCCACTACCATCACCACCATCAACCTTAACAACCGTACCTGAACCAGCACGTGATTGCTTTTTCGCTAAACAACCTTAACCACCACTTCTACTTCTGATTCTGCGTATTTGCTTTTTCGCATTCTTTTCATCTGCTTCAGTTTTCTCTCCTCTTCCAAAATCTCACCTTCTCAAACAAACACCGAGTCACTGACCAAAGTCAAAATAGGACTTGTTATCTTGACACTCACTCAGCCAAATAAGTAGTCTGGGGAAGACTTCATCTTGCGCTAGCAGTTAATTACGATAACATGATAAAACATGGCAAAAACATGTGCCCTATTTACGTTTGAAGGCACTTTATAAATTGGATGCTTCGGTAACTTGCTCTCCATCAAAACCAAATCAGTCAAGGGTATGAAGCCCTCCAACTTAGCTCTTTGGATCAGACCTTCCAGCACTCTATAAATTGCTTCCTTTTCAGCATGAGACTGATCAGCTGCATTGAATCGGTGAATGCTGTCTCCCAATTCAATCCAACTCTTACCACAATTTTTCTGAACCCCTCCCATTTTCATCATTTGTCTTACACTCTCTGCACTATCCCAGTTCTTCAGAGAGCAATACATATTTGACAACATAGCGAGGGAATGAGGAGAATTGGAATGTAAAAGAAGCAAGTTTGTTATTGTTAGTGACGTTGAAAGTACCTGTAGGTGTAGGTGTGAATGAATAGTGGTGAGAGAGGGAATGCAATGATTTGCCAAAAAAACCAAACTTGTTAGCTCCATCTCCTGACCTCTGTAACTGTAACCTGATCATCCTCACATTTCATTCATCACTCTCTTGTTCCATGGCTCTTCCTGATCATCCTCACATTTCATTTATCAAAAATGTTTTGCTTGTATATATTCCTAAAATCATTAATGTTTTGTATAATAAATAATATTAGAGATATGTTAATATTCAATAACATTAATACAAAAAAAACTACTTCCAACTACTATTCTTAATATGTGTCAAATTAGTTATTTAAGTTGATATAAACTTAGTCAGTTGTAAAGCTAAAAGTTATTACATTCTTATCTATTACATCTTTAGAAACTTCATTATGGAAACCAGTTGAATGTTGGGAACTTTGATTAACACTGTTAACAATCAACTTTGTCATGCAGACCAATACACTTTACGCGTGGTCTATGTTTGGCTCTCATCAGCTTTGTCTCCATCGCTATCTCTCTTTCGACGGTAATCCCCTAACGCTAACTTATCCGGCTATGTGTGTTGTATGTGTTGAAGTGTATGTATGTTGATTGTTGTTTGTTAGTGGAGAGCTGAGCTCATTAGGCAGTGATTGTGTGTGCTGATAACATGATTTACGATGCATGTGTAATGTTGTTTGTTAGTGGAGAGCAGAGCTCATTAGGCATTGGTTTTGTGTGCTGATAACATGATTTACGATGCATGTGTAATGTTGTTTGTTAGTGGAGAGCAGAGCTCATTAGCCGTTGATGACATATATTGATAACATGATTTTGTGTTCATAACTATGAATATCATATACAATGCGTATGATATGTTTATTTATCTATACTGGGAAGTTTTCTATATGTAACAGGCCATTTGTAAATTTGGGAAATGTCTAGTTTACAGGGGAGACTCTGCCAAAATTTCGGCAGGCTCCCTTTATTAGGGAACTTAAAAAATGAAACACAACGTTAATAATGTAGGGTTTAGTCGTGTGTGTACCCATTAGATTCCCGTTCAAGTTTCAAAACAACCGGTCGATGTACCGTGTTGTGTTGGATCTTGAATTGTCCCGGTTGGACAGTTTGGTATGAATTTGTAACCTGTAGGGCGTAACCCATGAATGTTGTATGGGGTCTATCTTGAGAATTTGAATGAATGTTGGTATGAAATTTCGGTTATGGTGTTTCGTATTGTCCCCAGGGTGCATGTCTGCGTGTGGTGTTTCATACCCGTTCGGTCAATACGGAAGGGCTTACTCTTGTTGGCCAGTCATCCTGACCCCATACAATCTACCGTCTGATATGTGTATGAAGAGGGAGGTCATGTTTCTATCTGTACTGGTTCCAGGACCCAAAAATCCAAAGGCGAACATAGACGTGTTTTTGCAACCGTTGGTTGAAGAGTTATCACAGTTATGGGATGTCGGGGTAATGACATACGATGCGTCTTTGAAGAACAACTTTATGATGCGTGCTGTTTTGATGTGGACTATTAACGACTTCCCGGCCTATGGTATGCTTTCTGGATGGTCCACGTCTGGGAAGCTTGCTTGCCCTGTATGCATGGAACATACCGGGGGGGAATCACTCCCTGTTAGTGGCAAGACAAGTTTCTTTGACTGTCATAGAAAGTTTCTACCGTTGGATCACCCGTTTAGGAGGAACAAAACCGCTTTTAAGAAAAACAAGGTTGTCAATGAACCTCTACCCCGTAGGTTATCTGGTGCACGGGTTTGGCAGAGGGTCGAAGAGTATCCTTACATCTGGGACAAGAGTGTCAAGGAGTTTGTGGGTTACGGTAAGGAACACCACTGGGTGAAGCAGAGTGTCTTGTGGGATTTGCCATATTGGAAAGACTTGTTGTTAAGACACAACATTGATGTCATGCACACTGAGCCTGCGTTGAAGCTTCAATTTGTGAGGCATACTTAGTCGAAGAAATGACAACCTTTGCTTCTTTCTATTTTCCAACGGAGATAGAAACTAGAATGAGTAGAATTCCCCGCAATCTTGGTGTAGCCAGCCGCACAGGGTTTGATGAACAAACGTCGATTTTCAACTATCCTGGTCACCCGGGGGGCAGGCTCACAAAATGTTACATTGATGAGAAAGATCGAAAGGCGGCTCACTTGTACATTCTTCTCAATTGCCCAGAAGTGGAACCCTTTATTGAGTAAGTCATAGAAGTTATATTATACATTCTTAACGTAGCTTTTATATTAAACTTATTTGTTTCTTTCAATAGCTTATACACAGATATGCTAAAACTTGAGCAAAATGAGTTAACTGATGACCAAATTCATAGTGAGGTGTCATCCAAGTTCGTTGGTTGGTTCGCGCAACATGTAAGACCCGTATACCAAGTGTTTTTAAGCCTATTTGCTTCTAACTCCCGTCAATATGGTAACAATGACCTACTTCTTATGTTGTACATAGATACAAGACCCTAACAACCATATTGAAGATTCTTTACTCCAAGCCCTTTCTTGGGGGCCGGTGAAGACTGTTAAAAAATGGCCTATTTACTACGTAAATGGCTACAAGTTTAATATTCTTCAATGGAGTGAAGGGATGCGCACCCATAACTACGGGGTTTGTGTTAAAGGCACCGCCGGTCAGTTGGAAGAAGACTTTTATGGAGTGCTGACGGAGATTGTTGAAGTTTCATTCTCTGGACGACTAAGAAGAGATATTGTTCTATTCAAATGTGATTGGTTCGATAACACAATCGGTGTTGGAACAAAGGTTGACAACAACTACGGCTTAGTTGAGGTCAAGAAGAATGGTAGATATAAAGGGTTTGATCCCTTCATTTTTGCCCAACAAGCTGAGCAGGTTTATTACACCGACTTCCCGGGAGGACATCGGGACTGGTATGCAGTAATCAAGGCCAAGGCCCGAAGTCAGATCACTGACAATGTCTCCGAGGAGGTCGATGACGCTTATCAGCTTGCACCACACGAGCTCAACGATGCCAATTTGTTGTTCAACATTGATCCAGTCATAATGGACGAGACACTCGCCACTACGGGGGGTGAACACATTGACAAAGACCTTGTCTCTCGATCAAAACAGTCTAGGGCTGATTTGGATACTGATGAACTTGTTCAAACAGATAACCACAGTGACACTGAAACTGAGGGGGAATTTGAAACTGAAACAGACACAGAGTATGTAGTTGTTAAACATATATACATAGGTTTATATATATCCTGAGACTAACCTTTCTTTTCATGATTTTATCCACAGATGACGGGACGTCGACTGCCCTTCAGTAGGGGTGGTGGGTCCAGGACCCCGGCTTCCCGTCTGGGGATGCAAACCCCAGGGCAGCAGACCACTCCATCACCACCACAGCGGACCACTCCATCCCCATTACAGCAGACCACTCCATCACCACCACCACAGCAGACCACTCCATCACCACTCCAGCAGACCACTCCATCACCACCACCACAGCAGACAACCCCATCACCCCCACAGCTGACCACCCCAGAGCAGACTCCTGGAGTTGATGGCTTGGAGGACCATGGCCATCAGGCGACCCCACCTCCGGCATCCCCTCTGCCCATGTTGGTACCCGTGCCGGCCGGAGACGAGTAAGTGACTAAATTTCATATACTTTTATGTTATTTGTATGATACTTTATATTAGGGTTTAGTTGAAAGACTTGTTGGTTTATTGGATGTTACTTTAATTAGTACTTGTATAGATTGAATTGTACTGGGCACTCTTCTGTTTGTAACAGGGTAACTATTTAAACTTGGAAATGTTACATTTACAGGGGAGACTCTGCCGAAATTTTGGGTGTCTCCCTAGATTGTGTGTTGTTTTATTCCTAACATAATTGTTGTCATTACAGCTTTATTGATAGTAGTCGCACTACCAAAGCGATTACTAAGGTTTTGAAGGCCCAGTGGGATGGTCCATATATATCTTGGACAGATGCTGGGAAGGTTGTGCAAGATAGGTGGTTTGACACCTTCTCGGTAAGTTCCTAGCTCATTTATTGTGACTTGATTTGTAAAATAGACCCGTTATTAATTTTGATTTCTCAATTCATTTTACAGCGTGATTACCAGTGGGCGGAGGGTATGATTGATGAGATTAGGAAGGTCTTTGCCACAAAGACCTCCAAAATCATCAAGAGTACCCTTTGGAAGGTGAGGGACAAGGGTGAGCGCCCTCGTTGGATCCCGGAGGACCATTGGGACGGGATGGTCCAGAAGTGGGGCGGGGTCCCATTCCAGCAGGCGAGTGCTCGGAATAGGGCCAACAGAGCCGCCGATGCTGCAGCCTCGGTTTACACTGGGGGTAGCATTTCAACCCTCGAGCACAAGAAAAGATTTGTAAGTATATTTATGTTAAACATTTCTATTATGATTCGTCTTACATGTTTACAAATAATAATCTCAATGTTTTTTGTCCACCACAGGAGCAGAGGGAGCACCGGGAGCCTTCTTTGTTTGAGGTCATGCAAATGACCAAGAAGAACAAAGCCGGTGCATGGGTAAACCAGAAGACTACGGAGCTAGCGGTATTTACTTTTAACTGACACATGCTTTTAATTTACTTACAAATCAGCTTACTAATCCTATCGTTGTTTTTGAATTTACAGGAGGCGTATCAGGCCAGGAGGGCCGAGAAGGAGGCGGACCTGGTGGCTTCCACTCCTGAAGGGGAGGTTCCTCCCACCCTATCTTGTTCTGACGACAACGCCATCTATATGGAGGCTGTTGGCGGTGTGAACAAGAAAGGGAGGGTGTTTGGATTGGGTGGCGTCGGCACGCAGCTGGCGAAAAAGGGGAAGACCCTTTCCTCTTCGTCTTCCTCTGGTCTTCCGACTGAGGTCGTTCAGGTAATTCAAAACCTGAACGATGAGCTACATGAGGAGCGACGTCAGAGGCAGTTGCTGTTGGAGCGGCACGAGGCGGACCGACAGAAGGCCGAGGCGGACCGACAGCGGGCCGAGGAGCAGCACGCCGAGACTCGTCGGCAACTTGCTCAGCAGCAGGAGCTACTGATGCAGTTGATGGCGAGGCTACCTCCCCCCACTTCCCAGGCGCCCCCACCACCACCCCAGGATCCCCCACCACCACCCCAGGATCCCCCACCACCTTGATTGTAGTTCTTTTATTTATACACATTGTATATTTGATTTTTAGTTATGTTATATTTTTATTCAGTATTTATTTTGTCATTCTTTATATATTATGTCAATATTTATTGGTAATTACATTCAAATCACAAAGCCTTATTCTACCTATCATTAATAATTCAACCTATTTGATAAATTAATTTAATTATAAAATTTTATCAGCCAATACAAAATATTAAGATATTTTTAAAGTTAAATTAACAAAACCAGTCAATATTGAATTAATTTTTAAAAAATATAAAAATTCACGTTAGCGACGGGACATGTCCGTCGCTGACGTTTTAACACTAGCGACGGATGCTGTGGTCGCTATATCACAATCACTAGCGACGGACGTTGTGGTCGCTAACTGACAACAACTAGCGACGGACATCGGCGTCGCTACATCGCAACCTCTAGCGACGGATACTGTGGTCGCTACATCACAATCAGTAGCGACGGAATAACTTGGTCGCTGTATCACTTCCTATAGCGACGGCAGACGGTGGTCGCTGGTGGCTGTTAATAGCGACGGGTATTCGAGGTCGCTGTATGACAACACTTAGCGACGGCTGGAGTTATTGGGGCAGAGACGATTTTAGCGACGGCCGTACGCCGTCGATATTGTAGCGACGGCAGTTATGTGGTCGCTGATGTGTTTTCGACGAGGGTTTTAGCGACGTCCTCTTGCCCGTCTGCGATGCCGTCGCTAAAACCATTAGCGACGGGAATTCCATTGATTAGCGACCAATTACTTCCGTCGCTAACAGTTGTTTTTTTAGTTGTGGGCGTCTCTTTATCCTTAATACTCATCCGCCATATATGAGCGTCTCTGTATCCTTAATACTCATTGGCATATCACTAAACCATATGCAAAATCACATATCAATGCATATGTTTATCACAACAATAATGCTAGTGCAGTATATCTCCTTTATATCAATGATATGTTTATCACAACAATAATACTAGTGTAGTATTATGTATATACTGTAGAATAATAATGTGTACACATATCAATACCAATGTATATCTCTTTTATCGGCACCGAACTTCCTCATCCATATACAACACTAACAGCCACCCAAGGTGACATGTGGTATAAACATGACCATAATTGCCAACGTGTTGCGGACCTCCCTTAAACACACATAAAGGAAGACATGATCCATAAAGGAATCATTGGGGGTACACTCAATCATCGAGTCATCCTATCACTGGACCTCCTCACAGGATTTCTCTCCAATCACTATTGTGAGAAGCTTCGTGATTCAACCACTGAATCACTAGGGTAAATAATAACAATGCCCGTGCACAAGGCCTCCTATCCCCCCTTATTGGGCCTCCCTATAGAACCCTCAACATTCTAGACCAAGAAACAACTGTGATATGCCTTCTGATCTGTCCTGGACCGGGGTCAAGAGATCCGATCTCAAGCCAGTCACGAATAGTATGTCAATACCGTATAAGATACCGGATGTATGTGTATCCGATGTGTGTATCCGTTATCCCTGAATGAGGAGAACGGATTGGGCGTCCTGGAGATCCTTCACACCGACCTAACGCGTTGAAGTGGGCGAATGGTGGTGTCACCTGCAAAGATTCTCCGACGCTCAAGTCAGTGATTATATTCCAAGTAAGGAATGTATTCAGAGAAGATTCAGTCGTAAAAGAGCTGAAGAAGAGAGCCCTAACTTCAATCATGAAGTTAGTTCATATACCTGATTGGCTCGATTAACGAGGACTCGTTGGTGGGGAACCACCAACTCCCATTAGCATTATTATATTGCGCACTTACCTGCATGATTGGGTCAAGTGGCTATTTTATATTGAGCGTAGAGAATGTAGACTAGGATTAGGGAACAAGTTGACCATTCCCGTGAGCAAAGTTTGGCTCGTAGTGTAGGGAATTATTGATCGATCCCTGTAGCAACAATCCTTGTCATTAGCACAGTGACGTGTGTATTGTCCGATGTCATGGTGTTATCCTGGATAACCGGTATAGGGAGAACGCCTGATACGGAATTACAGTCCGGATGTATACCGATGACACCGGTTACACGTGGATGTCTTATCAAAGACGTTGAAATATGTATAGCAGATCGGATACCGGTATTGAGACCGGATCATATGTCCCCTAGCTTGTGTGAGGGACTGAATAGTTGTTCACATAAGCTACTCAACCTGCGAGAGGTCTTAATATCGGTAAGCTTACGTGTGTAACAGTTCCTTAGCATCTGTTGTCATTCGTAAAGAACCGCTCTGAATTTAATAGAAAAGACCTTTTCGGTATTGTCACAACGGATTCAGACAAAGATTCGTTGTGTGAGAATTTCAAGAGTTTATTGGAATTGAAAGCTCTTGAAGTTCGTGTAACGGCTGTAAAGCGTAAATTGCGTTGCATGATTAGACATTAATGCTTTTAATCACGTGGGCAAGCAATTATTGCGTCTGAGATGAAAATCTCATTAACCGTCGTTTTGGGCTTAATGGGCCTGAAGTTTTCAAAACTTTTGGGCCTAGTGGATAGCCCTTTACTGAGTCGCTATCGTTTTGGCGCCCAAGAATTTGGAACGGTTGTGTCGTTTTGCTTGTGAACAGGTGCGTTTTATCGAGAACGACACAACTTCAAGAGGAGGTAACCGATCCTCTTTGTTTCCTATAAAAGGAATACTTAGTGGATTCTGAGTTCCACTTGCTTTTGCTTTCTCAACGAAACTCTGCAGAAATTTTGCAAGGAAGTTTATCACCTACATTGCGAGGGTCTCTTTGTTCCTCAAATTCATCACAGTTATCTGAGGTAACTATCTCTTCCTTGTCGCTTTAGTTTCGTTTCGAGTTGCTACTCGTAGTTATAGAGAGTAGGCTTCATCTAAGGGGGGGGAATCAGTTTCCCTCAACCCTAACAGTCGTGGGGAAGAATCCTTGTGATTCTTCCTAAGACTGAACCGCGTCGCTCAGAAAGGGGATCTTATTCACTGTGGGAAGTGACCTTTCCCTTCTCAGAGTCGCCCTCTGATTGTAGTTGCTTTAAAAATGCAGTGAGTAATGATTGCAACTTTCTGACGACATTTTATTCCTTATCGTAGATTAAGGAGTTCGGTCTAGATATTTCCAATGGCAACTGGAGAAGGATCTTCTGGAGATAGCGCCATTTCAAAGACAGCAGAAGGTCTCTACAGCGTAGTTGCTTCGAGACTAAATTGGGAGGAGGTTCAGGCTAAATGGCCTTTCTGTTGGGTGTCCAGCGAGTTTAAGGACCTTGCCTCTCGTCATGCGGATGAGGAGGGATCTCGGATTCAACCGAGGTTCACGCTGAGTTCGGATGAAGAGACGAAAAAGTGGTACAGGGTTTACGCACCACTTCCGACAGAGCGGATATGTCATGTCGTCCCCAACGACCGTTCAGTGTACATGTATGACTTTATCTTTCATTATTTGGGAGTTCGTTTCCCTTTAACCGAACTCCAGATGGGTGTTTTGAGGTTTCTGAACTGTGCACCCTCTCAACTTCATCCCAACGGTTGGGGCCTCATCCGAGCTCTCGAAGTGCTTGGGGAGCACTTCAATTTCACGCCAACAGTAGCGATGCTGTTCTACTACACCCAGGTAGTGAGAAGGGCGAATAAGCAGGGCGGAGTTGGTCTGGTGACACTCCGGACTCTCTGTTCTTTTGTGAACTTTGAGTCTTATACTGATTCGGCCAAGGTTGATGGGAAGTCCTTTAAGACTTACTTCACTCGCATCTCCATCAAGAAGGGCAAACCAAAATTTTGGAAGGACGAAGAGGACGTCGACAAATTTCCCCTGAGTTGGACACACAAACATTTCCTCTTGAGCTCGCACGCGTACTACACAGACCAATCCGATCTATCTCGTGAGACGTCGAGAGTGTTGTTCGCGCTTGAATCGCACACTACAGGTCGTCACGTCTTTTCGTGTAGGCGTCTGCTAAGTAGCTCAAGCGGAGTCCGGGAGGAATATTTGCGTACTTCTCGTTTTATTCTATCCTTTCTCCATTATCAAATGTGTATAGAATATTTGTAGTTGCTGACATCTTGTGTTTGTTCATGTAGGTGAAATAGAACAGCAAACTCCGGAGATGGATAAATTAAAGAAATTCAAAGCGGCTGGTAAATCCGTCACCCGTGAGAATGAAGTGAAGCCCAGGCCCTCAACCAAGGATCGTCCTGAGTTAATAATACTGACCTCAGATGCTGAAGGGGACGTTCCGTTGGTTGAGGGCGGTTCTTCTGCCGCTGATGAATCCACGGGTCATCCTCCAATTTCTGAGAGGAGAAGAAAAATCAAGAATGACTCAGTGGGAGGCCCGTCCAAAAAGCGCAAAACTTCGGAGGGTAAAGAAACTGCTGCTGGAGCTTCTGGGTCAAATCCGACCTCCTTTCCAACGACCTCGTTTCTCACCCCCTTCCTCTCTTATGAAGGTTCTACTCCAGCCACTCTTCCTCCTCCGATGTACAAACTCCGGCCTACACTCAGTCCTAAAGAGATTACGGAAGCGTGTGAGGCCGGAAGGTGGCAGCTAGCCGAACTTGCTGGAGTGCTTTCTTCAATCAGCGAGTTGGCTAGCAACGCCGATAAAGTTGAGGAATTGAGCGACGAATTGAAAGAACTCAAGCTTTCCTCGGAAAAGGACAAAGCCGCCGTGAAGTTAATGGAAGATCGTCTTCATAAGTCTAAGGAGTTTGGGGATCTCATCACTAAAGAGAATCTCAAACTCAAAGTCGATCTTAAAAATTTGGAAGGCAAAATGGCAGAGAAGGAGGAAGAACTCCGCAGCAGCCAGGATAAACATAAAGCTGATGCTGAGGAGTGGTCTCAAAGGGAGAAGAAGTTCCTTCTTGAGATAGAGGGACTGAAGGCTAGGAATGCGGAGTTCGAGGTGTCTAGTGAGGAGCTGTCCAAGTTGCGGGGAGAATTGGCTACAGCGAAAGCTGAGAGAGAAGAAGCTGTTGATATATGCAGCCGTGCTGTCGAAGAATCCTTCGGCCTAGCTATACGCTAAGTTTTCTACCGCAACCCCACTGCGAAACTTGACCTTTATGGAATGGATCCGTTCTATGAATTCCATGGGGGAAAGTTAGTCGCAGTGGTGGATGGTCGTCACGAAGATCCACCGATGTCCCTGTATGGTTTGCCTCCTCTTCCTGAGGGTCAAACCATGGGACCGGATTATGTTTTTCCTATGCCCGAGGTTCCCTCTACTGAAGAAAGGGTTGAAGCTCCTGGGGGGAAGATTCCTGATGAGGTTCCCAAGGAAGGGGGACGAGAGCCTTGTGCTGAGGAGGCGCAAAAAACTGAAGAACAGATTCCTCCTCTGTAATTTTTTGTTTTCATTTATATGTATAGTTGTGTACCGGGATCAACTCCGGATTTTGAACTATTGTATGTAATTTCATTTCAATGAATGAATTTTAGTTGAAGAAATTTGTCTTCATTGTTTCATGTATATATAAATCGTTACTAATCCGTTCAGTGTAATTAATCTTAAGGCCGGATTGAAATAATAGCCTAGGAAGATTAAATAACAAATAAAATTTAGAACGGATAAATATATACATGTCCCCAAGTGCGTATTAAGAAGAAGGTGCCTGTCTTTGGGGCATGATCCTTAATTCTTTTGGGGAAAGATGGGTCGATCCGCTGTTTAGCAAAGTAGTGTAACAGGACGGATGACTGCTTTCTTACAGGAGATGATAATATTGTTCCAAGTTTAGGGAATTGCAAGGAAGTGGTGTTTGAGCCCTTTATCATAAGGATGATGATGGGAGTTTTTTCTGCACCAGGAGTTACGTCGTTGTATCACAGAATAGGTGATAAAGAGTATCCGTCCTGGGAGAATACCACTAGAAAGCGAAAGTGCGGACTGACTTTCAGAATTTTCCATCATAAAGATGATTATGAGTATTGATCATGCCAGGTGTTTTATCATGAAATCACTTCATAAGTGATTGAGATCATCCATCTTGGGGATGTGTACGATACCAGGAACTACATCATCAGGTCGCATATTAGGTGATTGAGATCATCCGTCCTTTGGGTGTGTATTGCGCCAGGAGTTACATCGTCAGATCACAGCATGGGTGATTGAGATCATCCGTCCTGGGCAGGTACACCGCGTTAGGAGTTACATCGTCATATCACATAATGGGTGATTGAGGTTATCTGTTCTGGAAAAGTACACATCGTCAAGAGTTACATCGTGAGATCACAGATTAAGTGATTTAGATAATCCATCCTGGAGACATTTTTCAATCGTAGGAGTACGGATTGAGTGAATACTTTCATCGTAAGAATGATGATGAGAATTGTTCATACCAGGAGTTACATCGTCGAATCACTTTATAGGTGATTGGGATCATCCGTCCTGGAATGATTCACACCAGGAGTTACACCATCGAATCACAAAATATGTGATTGAGATCATCCGTCCTGGAATGATTCACACCAGGAGTTACACCATCGAATCACAAAATATGTGATTGAGATCATCCGTCCTGGAATGATTAGTGGAGCTCTTCGTACCAGGAGTTACATCATCGAATCACTGAATAAGTGATTGAGATCATCCGTCCTGGTGTGATTATTGGAGTCCTTCGTACCAGGAGTTACATCATCGAATCACTGAATAAGTGATTGAGATCATCCGTCCTGATGAATTTTTCCAATCAAGGGAGTGCGGATTGAATTTCCAATTTTCGCTCCATCCGAAATCCGAGTCTTACCTACTAGCCCCCTAGCTGATGTGAGGAAGCAGTTGACTTGCTCATATGAGCTATATTGATCGTAGTACGTCTGGATTTCGGGTTTGTACCGAAGTGTAAATATCCGCTCTGGGAACCATGTTCCGTAGTGCCGAAATTTTAAGGGCGGATTCGACAATGGGAATATCAGAAGTTTATCGAATTTCGCAACCCTTGGTATTCGAGTAATGGTGGCCACGTTTCTAATGATTGGACATTTAATGCCTTAATTCACGTGGGCGCGCCATTATTGCGTTAAATGCGCATGTCTTAATAACCGTCACGTAGGGGCTTGTTGGGCCTAAAATTTGGATTTAGTAGGCCCATTTAGAAAGCTCTGTGACGAAACGATGGCATTTTCGCGCCTTGATGTACTAAACGACAATTTTGGTCCACTAAACGGGGAGTCGTTTGGGGGCAAACGACAGGTTATGTTTAGTGGGTATTTGAAAAATTTTGGTGCCTTGATATAGGCATATTTGGCCATCTCAGTTACCATTTCTCCTAATTCTCTTGACGAACTTCTGCAAAAGTTTCGAGAAGATTATCGTGTCTGCCTCTGTGAATCTTAATTCACTATCCTCATCCATCCTTAGGTAACCACTTTCTTTCCATACTTTGTGTCTTGTTTCAATTTCTGAAAATGTCTAGGAAAGGCGTTAGTTTTAGTGGTATCAGCCCTAGAGGAAGAGGAGGAAGGGCCTTCAATCAAAACCCCACAGTTCGTGGTGGGAGGATTCCAGTGGTCTTTCAATCGAAGCCACTAAGCTCAGAGAGGGAGGCGTCGCCGTATCAGAGGCGAAAGGCGATTATACCCTCTTCAGAATCCTCCTCTAGTGAGAGTGCTGAGAGCGGTGACCTGTATGTATCTGACGATGTGGATTTTTACCGCAGTGTAAAAGCTTTCACAATGGTGGTGAAGAAAGCGACTGGGAGGAAATCATCTGAAGGGGGATCTCCTTCTGAGAAATATATCTTGAAGACCCAGTCCGGCCTCTGCAATGTGGTTGCACACCGGATAGACTGGGTGAAATTCCAACAGAAACGCCCATTCAGCTGGGTGGCTGAGGAATTTCGTGAGACACAGTCCGTCCACGCTCGGGAGGATGAAGGGGAGCTGGAGCCGCGGTTTACCGTATGGAAGAAGGATAAATACAAATGGTGTTTTAAAGTATTTGCTCCCCTTCCATCAGTACGGATATGCCACACACCGGACGAGAGGTCCTTATACATGTATGATTTTCTATTTCTGAACTTGGGTGTGCGTTTCCCCTTGACAAAGTTTGAGATGGGAGTCCTGAGATTCTTGGACTGCGCCCCCTCGCAACTTCACCCTAATGGATGGGGATTGGTCCGCTCTCTTGAAGTGCTTGGGGAGCACTTCAACTTTAAACCGACGGTGGCCATGCTTTTTTACTTCACTCAAGTGGTCCGTCGTGCGAATAAGGAGAAAGGAGGAGTGAGCTTGATATCCCTCCGGACTATCTCCAAGATCGTTAACTTCGAGGCGTACACTGACTCCGCCAAAGTTGATGGGCGTTCATTCAAGTCCTATTTCACAAGGATTAGCGTCCATCCGAGTGAATCAATTTTTTGGTTGACTGAAGAAGGGATTCCAAAATTCCCAGTGACTTGGACGCACGAACATTTTTTGTTGACCTCCCAAGCGTACTATACCGAGGAGGACGAACTGAGCCCAACTTCAATCTCAGTTCTTTCGGCTCTGCAGTCCTATACAGCCTCACACCAATTTTTCTCCTGCAGGCGTTTGTTAGGACCAAAGTCTGCCCGCGAGGAGTATTTACGTAATTTCCCTGCCATTCTTCATGCGTTATTATGTCATTTCTTGAAACTGTTTCGTCTCTGATTGTGTCTTTTAATTGTGCAGGTGAAATTCAGAGCGAGTCACCAGAGATGAATAGACTAAAAGGTCTCAAGGCCGGAGAGACTTCCGTTGCGGCTGAAAATGACATTCAGGCAAAGCGGAACTCGAAGAAGGCTACTGCTGAGACGATAATATTAACTTCATCTGCTGGTGACGATATTCCTCTGGTCGAGGGCGGACCTGAGAAGGTGGTCGAGAAAAAGAAGAGGACCAAGCGTGATCCTTCGAAGGCCTCAGACCGTCAATCCTCGCCCAAAAAACCAAAAACTTCAAGAGGGGCTGCTGAGCCAGGGCCTGCTAAAGAAAAAAGAGCGGAAGAACCCACTCCGGATGCCCCCGGCAGTGTAATCACTTGTGGGGCGAAGCCAACAACGACCTACTTCACGCCCAAAGCCCCCTGCTCTCTTGAAGGTAATTCCGGTCTTGTTCAACATCCGGTGTACGAGGACTCTGTTACTGAGGGCGTTCCTGAATCCTCACCTAAGGTGAAGCCCTCGTTAAAGAACGAAGAACTGATCAGAGCTTGCGACGACGGACAGAAGCACTTGGCTGATTTATCCGAGCTCCTCAAGTCGGTTCGCGAGCTCACAGAAGAAAATGAGAGGCTCACCTCGGTGGTTGGCAAGGACAAGGCAATCATCCTCCAATTAGAAGGAAAATTAAAAACTTTCGAAGAAGAAAATCAGAAGAAGGATGAAGAAATTGCCAAGTTGAAGAGTCTTGCCAAGGAGCTAGAGGGTCAAATTTCTGATCAGAAGAAAATCAATGCTGACCTCAATGCTCATCTCTGCACGGAGAAGGAACGCTCTTCAAAGCTGGAAAAGGGGTTGAAGGAGGCTAAGGTCGTCCATTCTCTGGGAGTGGATGATTGGACACGTAAGGAAAAGGAGCTGTTATCAAAGCTGGCGGATTCGAATGGCGAAGTCAAGACCCTGAAAGCAGACCTGGACGATGCTGTAAACATGTGTGACCAAGCAGTCAAGGAGGCTTTCGGGTTGGCAATTCGTCAGGTGTTATACCGGAATCCCAAGGTGTCACTTAATTTGAACGGTATTGATCCGTTCTATGAGTTTCACCAAGGGAAACTGGTGGCCATCGTTGACAATCGTCAAGAGAGTCCGCCTAGAACACCTTATAAGTTTGCTCCCTTACCTAAAGGTCAATCAATGAGACCTTCCCTCTTGAAACCCTCGAGTACAGGATCGAGCTCTCGCACTGAAGGAGGCAAGATCGGAGACAAAGGCAAGGGGAAGGAGGGAGACTCAAGCGGAAAGAGTAGCGCCTTTCTTGTTTGCTTTTTCGTTTTATTGATTTGAATTCGCTGTGTTCCGGGATCAGCTCCGGATTATTACACAAATTGTAATTCTTATTGAATCAATAAAAGAGTTTTTTACCTCCATTCTTGTTTAGTGAAAAACAACTTTAATAGAGGGACTGCATGTGTATTGTATTATTCCGGATTTAAGTAATGAAGATCGGATTGTAAAACAAAATCTCCATACCGGACATATACATGCAAAATGAATTCCATAATAAAACCACCGCTTGTGGGGGAACACATCAGTGTCTCAAGAACGGCCTAAGGGGAATGATTGTGAGATCGTTTAGACGAGAGTTCATTCCTCAAGATATTCGTTAAACCGTTAATGTTGTCCCCCAGTTTCATTGGGTGATTATGAATTTGAATAAACTGAGTGTCATTTTCTCGTGAGAGCTTTTTTTTTTTTTTTAAAAGTGAGGATTTAAAATAGAAATTCCTCTTCAAATATTTCCGACTGAGAAATTTCGGGTGAAAATGCCTTAGATTGTGGCGTACCCGAGTGAATTGTTTGTGTCGGAGTTTATGAGTCAGGTCTCAATTGAAGAATTGATGACTCAGAATATATAAAACTTCCAAATAAAGAACTTCATAAGAGAGTATTAATCTGGAGTTCAGTACAACTTACTTGTTGTGTTTGGAGTTCGGTTTGATCCTACTGTCCATGTCATATTTGGCGTTCGGTTGAATCCTACTTGCCGTTCTTCAATTGGTCTTTGGTTTTATCCAATGACGATTCTTCACCGACGTTCGGTTAATCCTACTAGTCGTACTCAGAGTTCGGTTTAATCCTACAATCCGAGCCTTCGATACGGGGTTCAGATCAGGGCTAATCCTGAACCTACTGCGCCCGTCACTTGGGGTTCAGCGTGGTTTTGAAGAAAAACCAGCTTACTGCGCCCAAGCCTTCGCATGGGGTTCGGTTTGTGGCCTTGAAGAAGGACCAGCCCTACAACCCATGTAGTCTTTGAATGGGGTTCGGTTTGTGGCCTTGAAGAAGGGAGATCTCCAGGTGTACTCCGTCATCACTTTCGAGAACTACACCTGCTCCTGAGCCTCTTTGGTTTGATGAACCATCAACGTAAATGGTCCAATGGACTCGAGGGTAATCCGGATCAGTCCCTGTCATTTCCACAATAAAGTCAGCCAGGACTTGAGCTTTAATAGCGCTGCGGGGTTCGTAGGATATATCAAACTCAGAGAGTTCAATAGACCATTTGATCATCCTCCCAGCAAGATCGGGCTTGATTAAGACTGAACGGAGTGGCAAATCCGTTCTCACTATGATTGGATGGGCGTGAAAGTACGGACGCAACCGTCGTGAGGCCCAAACAACAGCGAGGGCGGCCTTTTCAATTTTTTGATACCGGATTTCAGCACCTTGCAAGGTCTTGCTAGTGAAATAGACCGGTCTTTGTCCATCAGGAGTTTCTTTTATCAAGGCAACGCCCAAAGCTTCATCTGAAATAGCCAAGTACAGAATGAGTGTGTCTTCGGGGTCAGGCTTTGTGAGAATGGGAGGTTTGGACAACACCTCCTTAAGCTCTTGGAAAGCTTTTTCTTGTTCCTGTCCCCACTCGAATTTCTTGGACTTTTTCAGTATTTTGTACAGAGGGAGCGACCTGTGAGCCATTTTCGGCATGAATCGTGCCAAAGCTGCTACCTTGCCATTCAGGGATTGGACTTCTTTGAGATTCTTAGGACTTTGCATGTCTAGAATCGTTTGGCACTTCCCTGGATTGGCTTCTATACCACGTTGAGTTAACATGAAACCCAAAAATTTCCCAGCAGGGACAGCAAATGTGCACTTCATTGGGTTCAGCCTCATGTTAAATTGTCTCAAACGGGTGAATACTTGGCGCAGGTCGTCAATATGATCGCCACCAACCGGTGTCTTTGCTATTATGTCGTCAATGTATACTTCAACAAGTTTGGTGTGTATACCTTCGAAAACCTTGTTGATCATGCGCTGATATGTCGCCCCAGCGTTTTTCAGGCCAAAGGGCATGACTGTATAGCAAAAGACACCACGATCATTTATGAAAGCTGTCTTCTCTTGATCCTCTTCGCACATCGGAATTTGGTTGTAACCAGAATAAGCGTCCATGAAGCTCAGGTATTGATAACCAGAGGAATCATCCACCATCCGATCTATATTAGGAAGAGGATAAGGATCTTTTGGACAGCAGCGGTTGAGGTCCACGTAATCAATGCACATTCTCCATTTACCATTGGATTTAGGGACCATCACCACATTCGAAAGCCAAGAGGAATATCGGATTTCCCTGATAAATCCGGCCTTCAGCAATTCCTCAGTTTGCTGGCAAGCTGCCTTCTGTTTCTCTGGGCCCAATCGTCTTTTCTTTTGGGCCACAGGTTTCGTCTCTGGATAGACGGAAAGTTTATGACAGCAGAATTCAGGGTCTATACCTGGCATATCGGCTGCAGTCCATGCAAAGAGGTCTTTAAACTCTTGTAAGAGAGCCAGCAGTCGCTGCTCTATTTCAGCATCTAGCTTGTCATTGATATGGGTGATCTTTTCTGGAGAATCTCCCAAGACAATGTCCCTGGAACTTCCATCCGGTGTGGGCTTTGATGGGTTGAACGGATCAATGTTCAAATCCGCTCTAGGATCCAGGTCGACAAGACTTACAGATCCAGCCGATGTTCCAGCATCATTAAGTTTCCTCTTTTTATTGGAGGCGTCCAGCTTTGTCATGTTGAGGCTAAGGTTGTAGCAGTACCTAGCCATCTCTTGATCACCCCGGATAGATGACACAGCATTATCCTTGTCAATGAACTTGATAAGGAGATGTGGGGTTGATACAACTGCCTCCATTGCATTCAGAGTAGGACGGCCTATGATGCCATTAAATGGTGATTTGACATCAATCACTAGCACCCGAGACTTAACCGTCCTGGCTCCTGGCTCGCCTTCAAACGAGATAAGGGTATCAAGATACCCTCTAGTTAATTGCTTTGCGCCATTGAAAGCTGTTAGTTCCTGCGTGTAAGGCTGTAAGTCTGAGTCTTTAAAACCCATTCTTTCAAAGCAATTATAGAAAATAACATCGCAGGAACTTCCCTGGTCAACAAGGATTCTTCGGACGTCCTTGTTGGCGATCACAGCAGTGATGACTACAGCATCGTCACCACCAGGAACGGTTGGGCCAAAATCCTCGTCAGAGAAAGAGATTATGGGAGCCTCAATTCCTCCTCTGTAAGGGCGATTGTCTTTGACCTTCCCTTGCACAGATAGAATCGTTCTGTGATGATTCTTACGGGCTGTAATTGAAGCTCCTCCTCCAGCGAACCCTCCAGCAATCATGTCAATGACTTCACGTCGGCCCTGACGTTGTTGCTGGGGCATGCTGTCTTTCTGTGCTGCATTATCGGTCATTACACCTTTTTGCTTCTCTGCAGCAGAGAACTTTCGAACCGGACTGGGATTGTTATCATCCCCATCGTCGGGATCTCTTTCTCTTTTCTCATTCCGTTCCGCCCTGTCAAAGGATTTTTCTTTGAACAGGTATTGCTTCAATTTGCCTTCTCTAATTAGCGTCTCAACCGCGTTCTTTAGAGCTTGGCATTCATCAGTGGAATGACCATTTTGTTCATGAAATTCACAGTACTTTCGTGAATTTCCTGGTCTTTTCATAGGGGCTGGTCTCCTGATGCCATATGTGCTGAAAACTGGCCATCCGACCTCTCTCAAAATCTGAGATGGTCTAGCAGATAACTGTGCATAGTGGCTGAAAGAATTGACATGCCTTTCTCGAGGTCGAGGAGGGCGGTTATCCACCTTAGGATTGGTGAATGGCCTCTCCATGCGTTCTGACCTCGTCTTCTCCTTACCCTTCTGGGTTTGGGGAGATGGTGTTGGTGGCTTTTTCTTTGCAGCCATTGCCTCCAAATGCATCTCTATGCTCACATACTTTGAGGCTTTTTTCCTGAACTCCTCAAAAGTTGTCGGGGGGCTCTTTGCTAATGAAAGAGCGAAAGCTGATCCTGGCTGCAATGCCTCAATCACGATATGCAGCTTGATAGATTCTGTGAGGTTAGGAACCAGGGCTGCTTCCTTATAAAACCTCTTCAGAAAATCTTTTAAGCCCTCTGTTTCACCTTGCTTAATCTGAGCCAAGGTGTGAGACGTCTTGGGTACGTCTCTGGAGATGACAAAGTGGGTTTCAAAGGCAGCTGCCATTTCCGTCCAAGAATCTATGGATCCAGAAGGCAGGCCTTTAAACCACCCGAGGGCTTCCTCAGACAATGTTCGAGGGAACATTCGGCACATCACGTCTTCATCAGCCCCCAAGTACATGGCTTCAAACACATAAGCATCAAGGTGCTTAGTTGGATCAGTTTCACCATTATACTTTCCGATGGAAAGTGGTTGAGTGGTTTGAAGGTGCTTGGGGATGCTGATGCCCATAAGTCTCCTTGAAAAAGGAACCTTAAGATTGTAAGACAATGGGGGTGCTGTTATTGAATCTCTCTTCCTTCGGGAAGCTGCATCCTCAGAATCGCGAATTTGTTCTCCCTCCTCAAAGGTTGGGATCTTTGAGTACTGAAGAGTGGTGGACTTTTCACCATCAGTTGTGTGGGGAGTGTTTCGCGTGCGAGATGACTCTTTATCCTCACTTTGCCTTTTTTCTCTTCGCAATTCAGCGAGTTCCCTCTGAAGTTGTTTGATCAACTCATCACGAGGATCAGGATCAGACACTGTTACTATCTTCTTTGAGTTGCCCCCATGAGAATCAAGGTTGAGTTTTCTGTAGGCATTAGGATTGGTTCTGCCTTCAGCTTGATTCTCGATGGAGTCTTGTGCTTCGCCTTGCATGGTAGATTACCTGCTCTGTCAAAGGATATGGGAATAACTTTATCGAGTCCCACTGGGCGTGCCAATGATCTGTCCTGGATCGGGGTCAAGAGATCCGATCTCAAGCCAGTCACGAATAGTATGTCAATACCGTATAAGATACCGGATGTATGTGTATCCGATGTGTGTATCCGTTATCCCTGAATGAGGAGAACGGATTGGGCGTCCTGGAGATCCTTCACACCGACCTAACGCGTTGAAGTGGGCGAATGGTGGTGTCACCTGCAAAGATTCTCCGACGCTCAAGTCAGTGATTATATTCCAAGTAAGGAATGTATTCAGAGAAGATTCAGTCGTAAAAGAGCTGAAGAAGAGAGCCCTAACTTCAATCATGAAGTTAGTTCATATACCTGATTGGCTCGATTAACGAGGACTCGTTGGTGGGGAACCACCAACTCCCATTAGCATTATTATATTGCGCACTTACCTGCATGATTGGGTCAAGTGGCTATTTTATATTGAGCGTAGAGAATGTAGACTAGGATTAGGGAACAAGTTGACCATTCCCGTGAGCAAAGTTTGGCTCGTAGTGTAGGGAATTATTGATCGATCCCTGTAGCAACAATCCTTGTCATTAGCACAGTGACGTGTGTATTGTCCGATGTCATGGTGTTATCCTGGATAACCGGTATAGGGAGAACGCCTGATACGGAATTACAGTCCGGATGTATACCGATGACACCGGTTACACGTGGATGTCTTATCAAAGACGTTGAAATATGTATAGCAGATCGGATACCGGTATTGAGACCGGATCACCTTCCAACTTCAATATCTCAAATACTTAATAACCATTAACTCTCAGGGTCTTTCCCACACTTAACACCATTCCACGATGGATTTCTAATCGCTTACCTCACAATCACTCTTGGTGGGTTTCTAAACTCATACTCAATAGTTAGTTGGACATAATTATCAATTAATTCAGAATCATTATAAAATTATAATTAATAAGGCATCATTAAGTCTATCAATACATTTCACATGGTGTGCACAAGGATTCAACACCCAATTCAAAATTAACATCATTTACCAATTACTTCATGGTGGTCAAACATTTGCTTATTTAGCACATAGGCACACATTAATTAATTTATATATAATTCATAGCTTCATCAATGCCACCATATCAACATACACGCACACACACACACACACACATATATATATATATAACATAAATAACACACAACGCATATTCTAAACACATTCACATCATTAATAATTCTTGTCATTAACACAGAACCATCTGCACATCAGCAGTCCATAATCTGTCAACAATGCACTTAACTAGCACATGAGGCTTCAATAATTATTTAGCACCACCACAGGGCAAAATCAATAACATTTCAATCAAACAATATAAATTAATCATTAACTATAACAAGTTCTAAACTTTTACTTCTTAAATATTATTTTCATAAAATTAATTTTATTTTTAAAATATTATCAACATCACCATGCCTAGAGCCAAAAACATATATCAAGTGACATATTAAAATAGAATTTCATGTATCAATTCACATAATATTAAGACTGCCAATTATCAAGCATCAAACTTTTATTTAAAATAATACTTCGTATCACAATAATAAATATACTTTTATTTTATAAAAATTAATATTTTCTGGGCGTTGATATTCAAAATAACCTTTTTAATTTTAAAACCTGCATCGAAATTAGAAGCACTACTCATTACTCGAGTGATAAACTCCCTCGTATGATAACACGTACCTTAGGGCGTCATCCTACTTTTCAAAACGGTCTCGATTCTCAATTCAGCTTCAAACGCCAAAACCCTTTATGCGGATTCATTGGTTGAATACTTTGGGCAAGTACACCAATCGTTTAAAAAGTAGTAATTTTGTATCGTCCCACAGGGATTGTGTTAAGTACCACAACCTAGGAGATACACTAGTTGAACCTTCACAATCAAGCAAGTCATTTGTGTTTAAGTTTTGAGTTATGTCTTGTTTTTGATATTTTCTAACTGTAATATAACAAGCAAAGTGATAGAAGAGATAAGAAATATACTAACAATATATTGGAATTGAATTCTTCTGTAATTTCACTTAAATTCACATAAATATGACATTGGTCTCAGTTAAGGCCATATTCAATTCTTACATATGGGTAGTTCCTAATTCCTTAGGCAATTATCACCAATTTAACATAAATTAATCCTAATCCTTTAGGTATCAATTTCTAATGAATTTAGTTACAGAAATTAAAGGAATCCTAGCTATTCACCTAATTCCTTAGGCTTGAAGTAACTAGGTTAGCAAATCCAAACCTGAAGCATTCACCATGATTCCTCTCTAATGAACACCTCTGAATTAGGACTTGGATTTCCCAATTCAAGCACATAAACTTAAAATTTACCAATGTTAAGAACTTGTCTCAACTGATTCCAATGCTTCCAATTACTTGAATTAGACTTCCATTACAGCTTCCACCAATCCCAACTTTAGGGAATTTAGCCACTCATGGAAGAAATAAGATGGAATACAAATAGTTGCATGTTCAAAAGATGAGAGAATTTAGAAAGAGAAAAATTATAGAGAGTGAGTGAAATCTGGAAAATAAAATTTGAATTAACTAATATACAAGTGCATAAGACTAAGATACAAGTGAATAGGACTTCATTTGGCATTCATGGCTTGTATACACGTGCATACCCACGCTAGAATGGATAGGGGTATGTTGGTCATGGTAATCATATTCTAGTAGTTCAGCGTGAGCACGCTGTAGATAGGCGTCTACATGCTGGAGCACTGCTTGGTCAAACGTCAAACGTTAAACATCTGAAACTTAAACGTAACAGAAATGACCTTATATTATTCATGGCCGTGAGCATGGACATGGAAAAATGGGTTCCTTTTGACTTCTAAAATCACATGTAATACACTAGACATAACATGTACGATGTACTTTTGTATTTTGCTCATAACTTAGGCTAGGGTGTCTAATTTTGTTGATTTTAGTCTCAAAATTTTTGTAACTGAATTTACTAAAACTTCCACGAAGGCACTAAAAGCCACTTCCAAGCAAAACAGCCCTAAAGTTCAAAAATACGGTTGCAACCGGTGATGAAAATCAAGTCGGGACAATGTTTAGTGTTTGAGGCATAACTTTTGCTCTAGATGTCATATTTTGGCATTCTTTGGCTTGTCGAAAAGGGAAAATGGAGGGGAACAACTTTTCTGTTGAAAACTTTTCCTAAAATAGACTAGAGACCCCCCATATTTAGTAGTTAAAATTCTAACAAAATTAACAAAATTTTAGCATGCATAAAAATGGAATCCATGGCTTCTAGACCATATGTAAGGCCTTAAAACACAAGATGCAAGTGGTGACAAATGGAAATCAAGGAGAATAAGCCAAAGGGCCTCTCGGCCAAGCAAGAAAATTAATGGGATAAAGATTTCATTTCAAAACCTCACATGCATGACACCTTTAGATTATGATCAAGACATTCATGGTTCCCAAAATCACATGCAAGACATTAACTTAACATGCATGAAATCAATGAGTAAAAATAAAGAGGAAATGGCTAGGGGTCATTCGGCCAAGGGAAAGAAAATGGAGACCAAGGTTTTTACCTTACAAACTTTCCAGGCATGGCTTCCTAGAGCAAGGATCAAGACATGCATGACCTCGAGCTGGTGATTGTGAGCTTGATGGTGATGAAATAAAGGGTCTTTGGCTTGAGGGTTGCTTCGGTTTGCAAGGATGGTGATGGATAAGAACTTTTATGGGGGATCCTTTGCATGCACAAATGAGAAGGTGATGATGGCACCAAGGAGGTGGTGGTGGAGGTGTGGTGGTCTCAGTGGGAGAAGAAGAGGAAAAATGGTAGTGGAATGGTGAATTTGAAAGGAAAAGAAATAGCAATAGAGAGAGAGAGGGGGGGAGTCATGGCTAGATGAGGAGAGGAGAAATAAGAGAGAGTTGACTGAGAGAGAGTGGAAATGGCAAATAAAATGAAAAATGCAAAGAGAGGGTGATGTTAGAATGTTGAAGGAATGCAATTTGAGAAGGCAAGATGGAGAATGTTGGTGTTGACACGTGGGGGATTTAGGTGGCAACATTCTGGATGATTAGGGTGAGTGGAAGTTGAGGTGTCAAGCTGTGGTGCTACATGGAGCAAAGAAACATGCATGGTGACACATAGAGCTTGTCAAATTTGTATTCTTTTGGCACGAAATTATAATTAAGCTATGATGTGAACTGGGTAAAATGATAAATATAAAAGTTGTAGATATTTTTCTCCTCTTTCCAATGGACTAAATATCACCCAATTTCGATAACTGTAACAAAAGTTATGGCCAAAATATTAAACATTGCTCAAGCTGTGTACGAATCTAGGGATAACAAGAAGGAATTAAAATTGGGAATTATTGGTGTAGAATTCACTTTTAGTGTCTTCATAAGAGTTGTAGAGGATTTTATTATGAGAATTATGAGACAAGAATCACTTGATTCCAATAAGGGTAGAGAAAGTTATGATTAAAATATGAAAGGATGTTCAGTCATCACGTGAATTCTGGTAGCAGCGTAACAAATAAAACTGGGAATGGTTAGCTCAGAATTAGCCTTCAAATTCTTCATGAAAATTGTAGGAAATTTTGTTACAGAAATTTTGGGATAAGAATTGTTTGATTCCGACATCGGGAGACAAAGTTATGTTGAAAACAACGAAACATGCGTAGAATTTTCTACACATGAATGAACGGAACCAAGAGAACGGGACCAATAATTTGATGAATTTAGGTAGATTACTTAGACAACGGACTTTGGCCAAGAGGTTTGACCCTATAGCCTTCCCTGTTACCCAGGGTCAACCAAAATATTTGGCGCATAATTTCGAGCCCAAATACAAAGTATCGATACGACACGCTGACGTTTGGAAATAAATTTTTACATTTGTCGATGTAATCACGCTACTCCAATTTTATTTATAATTTATTATCACTAGTATTATCTTTATCCTCAACATAATTCTCAATACCAATTATTTTCCCATAATTTATAATCGTTTCTCTCGAAGTCATACTCATAAAACTATACCAAAAATTGGTCGAAGCCTCACATTTTCCACAGAAACACACAATGGAGCATACACAAAAGCAAGTTTAGGGTCTGGGGGTTTGTCCCAAAAATTCAGGATGTTACAAAGAGTGAAATCAATAGGTTTACTAAACCTGACAGGGACTTGCAAGGATAAGGTTGAGTTGCATAATTTCAAATCTACCTCTTTAAAACTTGTTCTCAAACCCGCCCTAACTTTTATGGGATTACAATCGAGAACCCTAAACCTGCCTCGTTGCCATCCTCAATGGAAAGGAAGTATTTGAGTTTCTTTTGACAGTGAATTTGGAAAAAGAAAAAAGGTTAAAAGGTTAAGGTTAAATAATATTTTATTTTGACAATGAATGACAAATGTCAAAAATTAATGGGTCAAAGGATCTTTTAGAGGATGTGATCTGAAGAAAATAACATTTCTCTTTTAATAATTTTAACCAATACTTTTCTACATCCAACCAAAAAAAAATAAATAGATTTTTTTCTTTTAGTTTCAATCCATTCAAATATATATTTTTCCATTTAATTTCAACTCTATTTCTTTTTCTTGAGTTTTTTTATCATCTAAATTCACCAAACCACTGAGGGATTTTCCTATCACCTATGTTGCGTTAATTTAATTGTAGGATAAATGAATGGAAATGGATAATCTTCCACAACATTTAACGATCAACATACTGAGCAGTATGAGATTGACTATGAGATTTTTTCAATAAGAGTTAGAGATTATCCTTGACCATTTTGCTTAAGGGATGAGATGCTTAACCACCGCAACAACTCAATGGTTATCCTTTATGTATTTTTCTAGTTCTTGGTTTGGTTCAACAATTTTATCATTTGATAGTTTTGAAAGCGGGCTTAATTACCTAAAACTATATTTTAACCATAAAAGTCATGTGTAAATGGTCAGTTGAACATGTCAAAACCATCTAAACAAGTTTATATGTAATTGAGTTAGTTATGTTAACCGTTAACAAACTCAGTTCACAACAGGAACTAAAAAAATAAAATATTCAATATAAATGTGATGTAAAAGGAAAAAATATTTTATGTGAACCAAAACCATGAACTCTTATTTTACATGGACCTAAAACATATTTAAATCTTTATATTATAATAAAAAGAATAATAACTAAAACATTTTAAAAAGATAACTTAAAAAAGAGGGGTCTAACTTAAAATTACTAAAAAAATAGAATTAAAATATTTATTTATCCTAATAAAAACTATGTTAAAATACATTTATATATGATATAAATAAATATAAATTATTAATAATATTGTAGTTGCTATTTGGGTTTGAGCGTAACTGTTTTTTTTTTTGGTCTGGAACATTACTTGGCTTTAACTCCAATTGCGATCTTATTATGATCTAGGGCCATGATGTGTGCTGGAGGGACTACTGTGGGAGAGGATCTGTATATCCTAAATGAAGTGGGCCTGGCAATTCGCTAGTCAGTAGGCCGAAGGGAATAATGGGCCTGTTTTGACAACGGAGCAAGTTTCGGCCGAAAACAAAGAGAAAGCTGCAAGTGAAACGAGCAACAAGAATCAGGAGAAAAACCGAAAATAAGAAGAAGAAGAAGCAGAAGGAGAGAAAATTCACCAAATCTCAAGAGTTTCGTTTCCATTTCACAGATCGGAGGAAGGGGCGAGTGAAGTCACCTCATCAAAAAAATGGGAGCAGATGAAGTTCCACTGGACGACAAAGCGAAGAGGATGCGAGATCTTCTCTCCAGTTTCTACTCTCCAGACCCTTCCATGTCAAACTCCGGCAACGCCTTTTCCAAACACGCCCTCGACGACATCAATTCCACCTCCTTCGATCCCGATCAGTACATGAATATCCTCGTAATTCCCTTTTCTTCTTCTCCCCCTCCGTTTTCTAACACAAAACTTCACTCCGTTTTATTCAATGATTTGATTATCTATCAAGGTTTATAAGTCCAATTTGGAAGGGCTACTTCAAAGACACGTTGAAATGGCCGCTGAAATCAAGAATCTCGACACCGACTTGCAAATGTTAGTCTACGAGAATTACAACAAATTCATCAGTGCTACCGATACTATCAAGAGGTTCGCATATATAACAACAGTTCTTCTCATTCTCACGCTCGTCTTCTTGTGTTGTGCAAATGAATCGTGATATTATTATATTGCTTGTTGATCAGGATGAAGAGTAACATTTCAGGGATGGAGTCAAATATGGAACAGCTTCTTGAGAAGGTAACTCTAGATTTTTGTTATTCAGTTTGTTTTCAGAATGTGAAGTTTATTTGAAAAGAGGCAAAATGAAATGAGGAAGGAAAGGTTGTTTCATAAGAATGTGTACCTTTTTCCTCCAATGCAGATAATGTCTGTGCAGTCTAGAAGTGACAGTGTTAACTCTTCTCTATTTGACAAAAGGGAGCATATTGAGAAACTGCATCGGACTTGCAATCTTCTTCGTAAAGTCCAGGTATTAAGGCAAAATTTATGTTTAGTGGTATTAAAGCAATCGTGCATGTATATTCTGGCTCTGGATCATTGTTCAAATGCAATATTTATGTCTCCAAGATATCACGAGTCTAGTCTTTTGTAAAATAGACTTACCTTGAAAGAACTTCTTGTTTAAGGATTTTTTTTGTACATTTTTTCTAAAAATGTTTTTGCAAGATGACTTACATGCGTTTCACCTGTGTCGAAGAGTAGTTCATATATGACCTACCTGATAGACTCGGCAAGTGCATCAAATCAGAGGCCTATGCAGATGCAGTTAGGTTTTACACTGGAGCAATGCCAATTTTTAAGGTTGTGTTTGGCTTATAGTTTTTCTGATTCAATCCCTTGATTAATTTTACACCAACATTTAATCTGGTTATAAGATGAAATATCTTGGTTTCCCCCCATTTATTAGGCATATGGAGATTCATCATTTGAGGACTGTAAGCAAGCATCTGAAGAAGCGATAACACTCATAATAAAAAACTTGCAGGTATATTTATTTCTCCTCTGTCAAGCTTTCTGGATGTGACTCACGTGAGTCTATAAGCCAAAATGTGGGTCACTCAGTCAACTACCACAGATTATTTTAGTTATTTTGCTGTATCCGCTCGTAGAATAGGAATATCAACTTATAATATGGTTTGAGTCTGTTGGTGGATAGCTAGATGCTATCTTTCATAGTTACTGAATTCATTGAATAATTGGACTGGGTTAGCTTATCCTATCCGGCTTTTCTAATCTGTTTTTCCAAACATTGGTAAAACTTCAAAATTAATAGATTACTATTGACATTAAATCTCCAATACTTTGCTGAATAAATAGCTGATACTCAATTATGTTTCAGTTTCATGCTAGTTTGTTATCATGGTTTTTAACATTTTTCTCTCTAACCAGGGGAAGCTATTTTCAGATTTGGAATCAATACAAGTGAGAGCTGAGGCTGCAGTGCTTCTTAAGCAGTTGGATTTTCCGGTTTGTACTTTTTTGAGTAGCAGAATGACATTTTGCGTTCTTGTTGTGATATGATGGGATTTATTTATCAGCCAGTTTTAAATTAAATAACTGTGTGTGTGTATGTATTGCATTGCATTTTGGGCATCCAAGATGCGCTCTTTACATCCCTTTTAGAGAGGAAAAACATTATGTTTTCTTGGGTGTTTTTAATAAAGGTTATATGATGCCATATTTTCAATTTATTGGCAGGTAAACAATTTGAAGGCAAAGTTATTTGAGAAGTTAGAACAATCTATTACGGGCATTCAACTGAACCCTGAAGAAATAAACAATGCTTCAGGAGACCATTCTTCTCATGAGGTAACTAGTGGCAGAGTAGTATCTTTTCTTTTAATGTCCTCCTCCCTCACCCCTTGATATCTGATATTACTACTTCGGTATCCTCTTTGGTAACTTAAGCTGTTGACAACAGACAACATTGAAGTTATGTCAATATCTTAGAACACTATTTCAAGCAATATATAGCATAGTAGTCAATCCCAAATAGCGGCGCGGAGCGGCCGCCCTTAAAACTGGGATAGCGGAATAGCGGAAAGCGGGATGACCGCTATTTTGAATAAACCTATATAAATATTTCCTATATTTTCTACACATATATATTCAAAAAAAAATCACACAAAAATTAAATAAAAAGAGCTGATTGGTAATATTAAAGAAACACCTACATAAAACATAAATATATCAAACCAAACACCTACATAAAACATGATGTGTAATATTAAAATTAAAGGAACATTAATAATAATAATAATAATAATAATAATAATAATAATAATAATAATAATAATAATAATAATAATAATAATCCTTGTATCTTATAGCCAAATAAAAAAGGTCCAGGCCCTGAAAGTCGTTTTTTTTTTGGTCTTATGAAGGAGAAAGTATGGGCTGAAGAAGTTGTCTTTTGGGCCATTTCAGTGCACTTCCATTCTATTGATCCAAAAAAAAAGGCATGGTACTCTTGTTGTGACCGTGACTGGTACCATATTTGTACCTCAGATTTAAATACTTGTATCCCACCACTAATTAAGTACCCAAAGTATAATGGGCCTTATAACTAAGAGAGGAAAAAAAACAGGCCCTAAAAATTCTAAAGCTAAACCTAAAATAAAAACAAAACACCTTCCACTTCCAAAAAAAAAATAAAACACCTTCCTCCCACTTCATGCGCCGGCCCTAGAGGAGAGAGCATAGAGAGAAGGCTTCAACATCATTTCAACAGCCCGCCGGAGAAGAAGAGAAGAAGAACTGAAGAAGAGAAAAAGAAGTGAAGAAGAAGAGAAGCAGAAACTCGCCGGAGAAGACACAGGCTCGCCGGAGAAGACAGAAGCTCGTCGGAAATGGGTGGGGCGGGCCGGAAATGGGTGGGGAATGCCGGAAATAGGGCGGGGAACGCCGGAACGTGGGTGGGTGTCGCGGAATGTGAGTAGTGAAGTGGGAAACAGCCGAACGTTTGAAGGGGAGGGAGAGTCGCGCGCGATTCTGGCCGCGATGGGCCGCGACCGCTCCCCCGCGATTCTCGCCGCGAAAGCCGCGATCGAATCCTTCCCGCTATTGTTGGGCGCGTCGCGCCCTTGCTCTGCTCCGCCCCGCTCCGCCGCTATAGCGGCCGCTCCGGCCGCTATTGACTACTATGATATATAGTTATAAATGTTACAATGAAGCAATGTACGAAACTGATCAGGAAAATCTGAGATGCCATAGGGTTACAGTCCTGTAGAAGATAGACACTATTTTGATGCATAGCTTAGAGCCATAGACACGATTTGAGAAGATGAATTTATAGTTGTCGAGGTTCATGTGATGGAAAGTTAAGATGTCTTTTGATTAAAATGCGAAAATCTAGAAGAAAGAAGTAAAGATTAGATTGATGGTTGTTTCAATATCTATGATTGAATAATGATTATACCAAATAATCTTTAGAGTGAAGGTTTCAACTTTCAATTTGTTCTGATTTACTTTCATTAGCACACATGTTTTCTTTGATAACTGAGGTTATGAAGCTGATGAGTTAGCATCTGTTTCTATTCCTGTTTCTTAACGTAGGCATCTATTCATGAATTTGTGGAGGCAGTTCGTGCTTTTCGAGTAATATTTCCGGATTCAGAAGAACAGTTGGTTAAACTTGCTCAAGACTTGGTTACCAAGTTTGTAACTTTTTCTATCACGTGAAGCTTTTTTAACTTATTGTTAATTAAATTTGTGTAACATACACACTTGTGTAATGTTTGCCAGGAACTTTGTAATCACTGATGCATATGTAAAGACACGGATTTTCCCAGAAGATCTACGTGGTGTTCTTCGTAAGTAGCATGACTTTGCTAATACGTCTGTATTTTTATTTTTATTTGCAATTTCTGGAGATGCATTTGATTTTTGAAGCCAGGTCTGGTTTTTTACTTTCATTACCACATTAAGTATATGGGGAAATGACTTTTAATTTGTATACCTATTATATGATAGTTCATTTTTATGTGAAAAATGCTGTCATCTTCTTTTGTCCATTTTCATTTTTTATATCCAAGGCTTTTTTTGAAAAACTACATGGAATTTTCTCTAATAAATCCAGTTCTGATCTCGTAGGCATGAGTATAATGAAAGGTCTATGCTTACCATGGATTTATCCTCTTTTTCTTCTATAAGTTATGCATCCGTGGGACTTTGCCTTCTCTTTTTGGATGTCTTTTATTGCAATGCGGTGTTATACTAATCATGTCGATTAGCTCACATTAGGACCATAAGGAGAAGCTCATGATTATTACCACTTGCATGCAGCTATATATGCATCTTACAGATTTTTACATGTATTAGGACCATAAGGAGAAACTCATGACACTTTACCTTCTTTTATCAATTAATCTTTTACTATATATCCATTTGCGATTTTTCAATATGTTTGTGTGTTCAAACCATTTCTTTTTAAAAACATATAACTTTTCTATCAGGCATCTTTGTTGTTGCTTGACTATGATTTCTTTAAATGCATAATTACAGGAGTTATATGGAATGATGTGCTCCTGATTGATGAAGTCTTACAAGAAGCAGATCTCTCTAACCATTCTCTTGAGGTTATCCATTAATCTTATTGGCACAAATTTGATTCTGACCAGAGCTGTAGCTTTTCGATTCTTCCTTCTCCTCCTTTTTCATAATATGATCACTAGGAAGTTCATGTTTTAAAAATGAGTTTCAATCAATTTTCAGGCTGCAAAGGTTGTTGTCATGTCGTATGTCAGAAGTGCATTTTCACATCTTTTGCAAGACATCTCAGGTTGGTTCTATTACTTTTATTCAGAAAGCTTCTGATATTAATTTTCAGCTTGAAGTTTAAAATATTTGCCCTACCAGTCAAGGAATTAAAATTTGTAGTTTGTTGGTTTGTACCGAGGTGATTGCTTGTTTTTCAAGAATGATCAAAAGCACCAAATGCCATATATTATGCTATGGATGATTATCATTTGTCAAAATATCTCTATGTTTATTATATACTCAAATGATTTTAGCTAGTGGAAAATTTTTACAAAATTGTCTTCATTCTGAGTTAGTGTTTTTTGGTAGCTTCCCTCTTGCAAGTCCTGAAGAAGGATGGAGGAGAGCAGCACTCTCTTGAGGTTGTTCTGGATGCCAGCTCAAAAGCAGTTCTCCAAGGGGGCATGAATGTCTTGCTGGTAAGCATGCTAGTATGGTAGGTTTTTTTACATAGTTATTTGCAATTATGTATGCATGTATTGACATTGTTTAGATTTTTTGCTATTTATGTCTTATATTGTTTCATTTACATCTCCCTCTCCTTCAGGACTTCCGCAAAATTTTAGATGATGACTCTGGGATCCTGGTTAGACTAAGGGAGTTAATCCTTGATTGGGTTCAGGAAGAACTTCAAGACTTTTTTAAACAACTTGAGGATCAGTTCCTTCTGTTTTCAGGAAGAAATAATTCAGCTATTCAAGCACACAGTTTGGCTGAGGGAGCTCAAAGTGACAAAGCTTTTGCTGGCCTTGTCCTAGTGCTGTCACAGTTGTCTGCTTTCATTGAACAAACTGTTATCCCAAAAATCACTGAGGCAACGGTCCACTTGATAGACTTTTATTTAGTTCCAGAAATATCAATTTCTATGGTTAGTGGTCCTTCCATATCCTCTGGGTATACCTTAAAATTTTCCTTGTATTTATCAGGAAATAGCTGCTTCATTTTCTGGTGGTAGTGTTAGAGGCTATGAATCTGGACCTGTCTTTGTTCCTGGAGAAATCTGTCGGAAATTTAGGTCAGCTGGTGAAAAATTCCTGCACCTGGTATGTTTTTAAGTTCATATTTTTTTTTCCAATGGAATTGCGGTTGGTATGACACACCGTCTTAGATTGTCCTTGTCAGCATGTCACTTCTTTATTCTTATCCTTCTGTTCCTTAGGCAATTCCTAAAGTTTACCTGGTGTTTTTCATCTTGATTTAATGTTTTCAAATAATATTTAGGTTTCCTTAAGAAAAGAGGTTTTCAATTTGGTTAGCCATTTTGGCCTTTAGGCAGTGCCTATTTGTGTGTGAAATACAATGCCATTCAAAACATGTGAATGACATTGGACAAAATTTCAGTCTTTAAATGGTGTCTGCTTTCTCTCATGAAGTGACTAGTTGAGCTGCCTGTTTATTTTTACACCATCTGTTTAGTCAAATCATCTGGAGTGATTTGTTGAATTTTTGGAGCATGTCAGCATGTTGTTAGTTTGGAGCAGTTCTTATTGATTTCATCAGTGGCTTTGATTGAAATAAGTGGTGGAAGACTTTATGATCTTATGAATGTGCTACTATATGGTGCTTGGTTGTAAAATGGTCATTTTTAGAATGTTTTGTTGTCCTTATAGTTCATATGATTTAATTGATGTCCTGGGATGGTTTCTTTTGTGAGAATCTTGTCTGATTTGCAACCGAACTAGCACGCTTTACTTCACTTATTTTGTGTTGCAGTACTTTTTCTTTAAGTGCATTGGTTTTGGAAGATATTTAATTTCCATTTTTCCTATACCTGTTCTGCCCTTAGCTCTCTATTTATGTTTTTGTTATTGAAAAAAAAACTTAAAATTAAGAAGCATTTACATATGGTGTTTGATTCTTTTCAGTACATAAATATGAGAACTCAGAGGGTGTCACTTCTCCTGAAGAAGAGGTTTACAACACCTAATTGGGTTAAGGTCAGTCTGTTGTATATGCCCTTTTTTCAAAACATAAAAGACTGGTTGCTGGTTATCTTTGGAAGACCTTGGATCTGAAGTTTATTACTTTGCTTCATACAGCATAAGGAGCCAAGAGAAGTTCATATGTTTGTTGATTTATTTCTTCAAGAGGTTAGTATATATGTATTTTAAAATCAATTGCTGTTTTCTCTGTCCTATTAAGTTCATTGAATTGTACTTAAATGTCTAACTAGATTTTACTTATTTGGAATATTATGAATGAGCATGAAGCTTTATAGTTCTATTCAATGAACATATGTGGTAATAGTTGAAGTAAAACTGGAGCAGAATTTCAATTTATCCTATTTTATTCTCTGTTCCAGCTTGAAGTTATATTTAAGGAAGTGAAGCAGATTTTGCCTCAAGGTAGACGTAAGCACCACAGGACTGATAGTAATGGAAGTAGTGTTTCATCAAGGAGCAACCCTTTACGGGATGAGAAATTGGGTAGGTCAAATACTCAAAGGGCTAGGAGCCAGCTTCTGGAAACACATCTAGCAAAATTATTCAAGCAAAAAGTTGAAATTTTCACCAAAGTGGAATATACACAGGTATTGAGTGATTTTTTTGTTGGTGTTTTAAATTTTAATCACTGGTTTTGACGATATCATTTGTTTATGAACTGCAGGAGTCTGTTGTTACCACTGTAGTTAAACTGTGCCTGAAAAGTTTACAAGAATTTGTCCGACTCCAGACTTTTAACCGAAGTGGATTCCAGCAAATTCAATTGGATATCCAATTCCTGAGGATTCCTTTAAGGGAAGTTGTTGAAGATGAAGCTGCGATCGACTTCTTGCTTGACGAGGTTGGTAACATAGTCTCTTTGGTTATCATTTTTCAGTGGTGTCATATATTTTTTCCTACTGGATATTACTTTTATTTTTACCGTTTAATTTTTCTTGTAAACTCAATCTGTTGGCGCTAGCTTCTTGTGTATCTCCTCTGCATATTAATATTTGTACATTTGTTCACAGGTGATTGTTGCTACTGCAGAGCGGTGTCTAGATCCAATTCCATTGGAGCCTCCCATATTGGACAAACTTATACAAGCAAAATTGGCTAAAACTAAGGAACAAAATACAATTTCTTAATAAACATTTTTGTGGAAATAGAGGCTATATACGTGCGATATATGATGTATTTGCTGTATTTGTCATCTCTCGTAGAATTAGTTAAGGTTTTGGCCGTTGAAAAGTATTTCGGTTCCTGTTCTGTACACTTTGTAAATCTCTTGTATTGTAACATATGCCGCGTTACCATGTAATTTGCGGAAATATTGAAACACGAGAAAGTAATGTCCATCATTCATGATATAACACAGCCTAATTCTATCTATTTGATGACTGCGTCTTTAAACTGCCACAACTTCAAAGTTAACATGGGGGGATATCGTGGCGATGGGTATACCGATACGCTGTTAATTAAGTTGGATCTTCTATATAAAAAAAAGAAAGAAGTTAAGTTGGATCTTTTTCTCTCTGTATTCGAAGTGCAAATTCTGAGTTTTTTTCACAAACAGGCTATGATGTCTCGTGACCTGAAAAATATGAATTTTCACTAGCAACATATTTTCAACTATCAATGTGCACGGTTTAATTGGTTATAGTGAATTCAAATTCATCAAAGATTAGCCTTTCTTCCAATTGGGGGATAAAAAAAGACAAACTTTTGAGAGAGTTTTTAGATTTATATAAAAAAATAACATATAAACCCTTAAATTAATCCTGGTGGTTGTATGGGTTGGACAGTTTAAAAAAAAAAGGATGACTTTTTATAAAGTTACAAATTAAATTAGTTATTTCTCTAACTTGTAGAATCTCAATGACTAACTTGCCAGTTTATTGAAAAACTAATTATTTGATAAAATTTTCCAAAAATATTTTAAAATAAAAAATATGACTTATTAAATCTATAAATAACAAGTTTCTTATTTAAAGTAGAATAATGGTTAAATTTAGTTAATAAATTCCCTCCCATATAATATTTAAAATTTAGTTGAAGTGAATCTAATGAGTGATGTAAAAAAAATATTAGAATACTCAATAAACTATATCTAAATATCTAAAAGTTGTTTTAAGGTTTCTTTTAAAAAACAAATGATAAAAAAAGTTATCAAACAATTTTTTTTCAAAAAATGAAAAACTATTTCCAAAACAGTTGTCAAACTAGGCCTATATTTTTTTAGTTTTTAAATTTTAAAACTATATTATTGTTAATGGATATACAAAAATCGATATGATGACAACATAAGCGTAGATGGTTCTATAATTTATTTGTTTTTATAAGAAGATAGCATGCTAATTGAAGATGAGTTGGGAGTTGAAATTGAGATGAAATACGTGGATGGTAAAAAAAAGATAATTAGCATGAAGATTCCCTGGGAGAGGCATCATGTGAGGTTTTTTTGTGCAATAAAATTATACAATGAAATTGTTATGATGTTACAATATGAAACATAGTTGAGCTGTACTCTTTCAACTGTACCTTATAAGTTAGTATGGATTGAGTGTCTAAAAATTAAGAGGAGGTGGATCATATGACTCATATACATTATTCTAATGCAGTTGATAGTCTTATATATGTCATTGTGTGTTCCAGACCAAATTTTTCACATGCACTAAATATAGTATGCGAGTTTCTTTTAGCAAACCAAAAAAGCTATACTCGAAAACAATGAGATACTTGAGAGGTGCCAATGATGTTTATTTGATGTATATTCGGGTTTTTGGTCAAAATGGGGTCTTTAATAAAAATATTTAGGTTAAAAAAAATTTTATTTTGTTGTCTGGGGTAGAATCTGTCACATCATATTTCAATTACGCATTTTAAGGGGTGTTTTTGCAATTTCTGCATGACATGCAAATATTAATAAAATTTACATACACCAGGGGTCAAACTTGAAACCTGTTAAACATAACCCACCATGGTAACCACTGAGGCAAGTGCTTGATTTATGCAATTAGGGAATGTTATAATATCTATATCATTTGCATATTAAATATATATAATATAAAAAATTGCATACAACAGAGGTTGAACCTGGAACTCTTTAAACACAACCAACACTGATAACTATAGAGACAACTATTTAATTAATGCAATTAAAAAATATTATAATATCTATATCATTTACATATTAAATATATAATTTAATTTATTAAATATAAATTAATGTATAAAATATAAATAATTTATATATTAAAAATTATAAAATATTTTAATGGTTTTAAAATATAAAGTATAAATTACTGTTAACGTTATAACGTTAACAAATTTATAATTTAACGTTAATAGTAATTTATAACTTATATTTTATACATTAATATATTTTGTATTTTATAATGTGGCATTAATAAATTAAATAGTTGTCTCTATGGTTATCAGTGTTTTTTGTGCTTAAAGAGTTTCAGGTTCAACCTCTGTTGTATGTAATTTTTTATATTATATATATTTAATATGCAAATGATATAGATATTATAACATTCCCTAATTGTATAAATCAAGCACTTGCCTCAGTGGTTACTATGGTGGGTTGTGTTTAACAGGTTCCAAGTTTGACCCTTGGTGCATGAAAATTTTATTAATATTTGCATGTCTGTGCATAGGCTGACGTGCCCAACAGAAAACACATGGTGGCAGTGCGTTTTTCAGAAAAGTCAACCAAATAAATTTTTTTCTAACCCAAAAGCCTAAATATTTTTATTAAAGACCCCGTTTTGGCCAAAAACCCATGTATGTTCAATACACCACATGAGTTATATGCTATGTAGATTCTAATTATGCAAGAAACATAGATAAAAGAATATTATTATTAGGTTATATCTTTTTAATCTCTGAATGTACTATTAGTTGGAAGACAATTTGTAACTTACAATGACATATCATATAAATCATATGATTGAACAAGCAAAAATAGCATTTAAGAAAAAACGACGTAAGACTTCTACACCTTAGGTGCATGCCTACCATGCATATGATTACCACATCTAACGACAAGTGCGAACATTTATCAAATACATACCTAAGCATACTCGAGAAGTAAAAGATTGTATAAATAGATCATTATAGTATGGGAAAAAGTATATTGTTTATTTTAAGCATATGATGCTACATATCTCAACATAATCTATTCACAAAATTCTCTATACCCTAAATTAGAATAGTATTCTTACATTATAATTTAATACCCAAGAGAACCATGTTACCAAACCCACAATTATATAGGTCCCATAAGGATGACTAGGGTTCATGCAATGACACCAAGGGCTATTAACTCTTGCATTGCCATCACCGGATTCCTTTCACATTAATTCATACTATCACACTCAAGATGCACAAGGACCTCTAAAGGGTGGTTGATCAGACCCAACAATAAAACACAAAATAACACACATGGTGAGACAATAGAATACATAACTATACATTGTAAAACATAGAATAAAATGTTTCACAAAGGAATAGTTAATACCTAAGGTATCATACGCATTAGTAAGTAGCCGCATAGACAATTATATGAAATATATGAATATGATTATTCTGTGATCCATCTAATGTTCTTATTTGCATGCCCAGAGTGCATTACTACTAACTCCCAACCATTGTGCCACGAGTCATGAATTCCACGTCTTTCTCTCAACCATTATGCCATGGGTCATGAATTCCATATATTTCTCTCAACCATTATGCCATGGCTCACGAGCACCCTCTAGCTCTCAACCACTATGTCATGTGTCATGACCTTATTGAAGCCTCCTTAACCCTCGTCACTTCAATGCCATGTGTCACCATGAGGATTTCCTAACCCTCATCACTCATTGCCATGTGTCGTGATTTATATCCTAACTGTTGCCACTCATCACCACGTGTCGTAATTTTTATCCTAACTCTTGTCACTTATCGTCATGTGTTATTATTTCCATCCTAACCCTTATCATTTCAAGGACATGTGTCAAGAGGAAAACCCCTCCACATCACCACCTCATTTTTCCCATCACCTAACCTTCAATTACCTATTTCATGTGTTCCATGGGTTGCCAAGATTCCTCCTAAGGCCATACCACCACCATAACCTTTTTCTTCCTCAACAAGAAATCACCATCCCTTTAAAAACCATTTAAAATTCAAACTTCACTCTTCCTTCACTCATTACCTCATTGACCTTACCACCCAACACCATAACCAACAACTATAAGTTTCTCCATTTATGAATACCTTCACCATATAACATTCTAGCATTTCTTATAACTTGGAAAGGCTTCACAACTTTTTGTTCCTTCCTCTCACCAAGCTGTGAACATCTTTTCCTTCTAATCCCTCTTGATCAAAAATCTTATACACTTCTAGTTATAAAAACTAAAGCCATCAACCTTTCATCTTTGTGTAAGCTTGGAGGCAGCAAGGAAACAAGGGCAAGCACCACTTCTCCTTTTCTACTCTCACGGCCAACACTCCATAAGGTGAAGGGGAGTTCTTCATGATCTTAGGGTTGCATATATGTCAAGGGGAATATGTACATCACCTTTAAGATCTTTAATTTTAAGCAAATGTGTTAAAATATAATTTTCTTAGTGGATCCATATTAAGAAAAAGGTCTTGAAACTTTTTTAGAAAATGGAAAAAATGGAAAGATTTTGATCCATGAGAAAAATCTATTTGGTGACACTTAAAGCTTAAAATCATACATCCATCTATTTGCTCTTTTTTCTTGAAAACCTATGTTTTCCTTGCTACACTAATAGATCTAAGGGAGTAAATGAAATAAAACTGATGTTGTTTGGATAATGGAAAATGCCTAGAACCAAGTGTTGATTGAAACATGCATACAAGTTTAAATAAAATTTATCGCATCTTACTACGTGCATGTTTGATTGTTGATTTGTGATGAGCTTTTGAGGTTTATGAAATGATGACTATATGTAACGTCCTCCCTAATTTACACTTATTTTTAATTTTAATTCCATCAAATTTACTAATTTTTTTCACATTTTTAGTTATAACAATCTTGATCCCACAATTATAACTATATTTAAACTCTAATTATTAAATATTAATCATCCATAGCATAAACGTCCTTTAAAAGCATTTTGGTTCCATAAAAATTAAGTTTTAAGCCATTATGATAGTGTTATAATCGATTACGTGATTCTTGTAATCGATTACACGCATAAAAAGACAAAATAGGCAAACTAACGAAACTTATAATCGATTATCAAAATATGGTAATTGATTACAACCAGAGAACAACAATAATTATGTAGAATTTTACATTTCGGCCAACTTTCGGCCTACCTAAATTGCTCGTTTTAGCTTTGATTGTCATGAATTTTATGGGCCCCATGTTTTCGCCATTCTGGAACCGTTGGCGTAATTTGTTCGCCAAAATTCCACCATATACTCAAAATATGTGGAAAAATGTGTTTAAACCAAAAGTAATACAAATGAATGCACAAAACCAATCAAATGAAATTCAAACTTGGTAAGGCCTATATGCACAAGTTATAAATGAGGTAGGGAACCTATTGGTTCCTTTCGGGGGTCCTAAAATCCATCGGATCACAAAATCACCAGTCCAGTTCCTTGAATTTCACTTAAATTTCACTAACTTCAACCAATCAATATACCAAGTCTTGATTTACTACCTAATTGAATTCACTTAACCATTTCTACACATTATGCAAACTCATCTCGCATGATCCTACCCTTCAAACTCATATTACAACTATAAAGATACTACCAATTTTACTTTCTGATGTCTTAAATCCTTAAAACTCAATTCTTCAATATTTCTAAATATTAATTTCCGATCAACTACATTCACAAATCCATTTCCATTCATCAATCACTTCAAATTATATCACCGTTAATATACATTAACAACATACATCATTACCAAGTATCAAATTGCATATAATTTACATCAATAAGGCAATTATATATCTTTTGCCCATCATCAAAATGGCTTTATGCCATATATCAATCACATAATCACAGAACCTGGACATTTTCACATCATATTCAACTAATGGCTCAGTGCCCTATACTACTTCATGACAACACACAAAAATGCATCACAACCACACAGATAACATCGATATGTTTCATAAATAAGTAACTATCCAAGTGGCTCCATGCTACTTAGTGCAAACACACCACACATACCATATAAATAGCACACACATATTTATCATCTACTTCACAATTAATCAATTTTACAGTAATCCTTTACATAGAAAATACGCATAATAAATCCAAATATGATCAAGACAACCGCAATTAGTAACTCAACTATAACTTATCACTCCACAACTCGTAATTGCATTCCTTGGCATTTCCCGCTTCACTTGGCAGTTCCTTCCGATGCATCCACCATTTCCCTGTCATTGGTTACTAAAAAGAAAAGCAAGGGTGAGTGTTTGGAAATCATAATTAATATAGAAATTAATGAAATGAAATAAATACCACGTTTCCCTCATTATGGGACTTTCTTACATAGTGTTTCTCTATCTCAACTCAATAAACCACAAAGCATGATCACCCAACATGCTATATCATCATTAATAGTACAAATCTATATCCAACCACTCAAATAACATATATTCAAATTCAAATACCGTAATTCATTTCCATTCTTCGAGTTATACATAAATTTTAATTTAATACATAATATTGACATAAATACATACAACATATCTGACTCCTAAGTAGACATCTTATGAGTTACTAGCATCTAATAATTCAAGTAACCAATAAATCAAATAACTACAGAAATACCAAATACAACATCACCAAAGGTCAAATCATGTAAAACATAAATAACTCTTAAGAAATTATCTTAACACCCTAGTATCCAGATACTAAAAGGATCAACCTTCAGCTAGGGGTCCTACTTGACACCCCATGAACCTGACTTGGTCCACCAAGCCTGACTTGGCTCCCTACCTCAACCACTGAGTCCTACTTGACCATTGGGTAGCTCAATTAGGTTCTGCTTGACTACAGAAGCCAAAAGCGAGGGGTAACATATACCATCGGTCGTTCTCAACAACAAAAATCACATAATGTCATTTCAATATCTCATTTCTCTTTAATAAATAGCATAGAGCCTCAATTTAATTAAACAAGGTGGCCATACAGATCCGACCTATGTTCTACCACCAGGGAGGGCACACAGACTGTGCCCCAAATATAACACCTCATTTTATCAAATAATCACCAAATTTAAATTATTATCATCACAGAAAAGGGGTTCACACAGTCCCGACCCATGATACAAAACAATGAAGTTTCACATAGCCACATGGTAATCAACATAAGTCTTATTCTTGCAATTTCATTATTCACAACATAGCATAAAATATAACCATCATAAACTTCTACACCCTTTCATTTTACTCACAATACATAATTACAAACATCATTTATAAAATTTAGTTACTATGCACCATATACTACTCCACCTAACTCATACACTTTCTAAAATCATCATTTCTTTACTTCTTCATTTAATATCATGTTTTGCACTACCGCTAAACTCGTAAACATAATCATGACAAAACTTATTTAGACCTTTAGTAACCTTAAGATTTCGTTAATATATCTAAAAAAAGAAGGAATGAACTTAAGGATATATTCTGGCCTCAATTAGCATATAGGGGTAAAATAGTAATTTTTGCTTAAGTAAAGTTAACTATTCTTTGACAACATTGTATGCAATATAAGGTGTAGTCTAAATGTAAAAGGAGAAGCCTTAGATGTTAAGATGCAAATAAGCTAGTTCTAGATATGTGAAATAACCTTATCAATTAAAGATAGAACTTTACACATACAACATCGAAATACTCTTAGGGAATCAGTTGATATATCAAACCGCATAAGAATAATGATGGTAAGGACATATATATGACTAAGGAGGAAGCAATAGTAATGAGCTATGAACCCTTCCACAAAAGTATGGAAATGAGTGTATGCGGTAATAACGTAGGCACTAAGGACAAGGGAGCGAACATAAAAAATAGGTTGGTACTTGGAGGGTCTTAATGAATGTTACGCATCATGCATGCATCATTAAATTTCAAGGATTATGGTGAAGGAAGCCGTAGTAGGGGTACACTGAGGAACGACGATGTTCGACCTCCCAGTTAGCTCTTAAGAACATGAACGGGGCGGTTCCCTCAAGGGTATAAAGTTGTGTCTAACACCAAGAAGAACTATGACTAACTTGGTGTGTTTAAACTAAAGCAATCATTACCAAGACCATGGAGAATTGGTCCTAAATTTGTTGATTGAGAAAGTCCTAAGCTTAGTTGTTTTGTAGAGACTGGGAGTCCCTGATTACCTCTGTAAGGATTAGCAGTTTTTAGTTACTTCCACTTTAAAGATAAAGATACCGAGCCTGTATACATCGAGCATCTTAAGATGAATTAGATGTGAACTAACCCATGCATTCATCTTTGGGTGGCTAATCTCAAATACATTCATGACATTGTATAGAATACTATTATGATATATCTATTAGATAATGAATGTTCATGATTGGTATAGTTCATGTTTTTATACCCTTGTCTATGTTGTATCCCTTAATATGGGAGTGGCAAACTCGTTCTTCTTGCTTGTATTTTCTATGTTTATGATGTATGTTTTAGATGTCAAATATCTGACTAAATAAGGGCAAGGCCCTGGCCATCCTTGAGACCAACAACTCACTCGAAGTCATCACCATCACAGCGGGTGATGGATGGGCTACCATCGAAAATGAAAACCCTATGCTAGGAGCATAGTTTGATGTAACTGCTGCTTTAGTTATATCGACTCCTCTAGAGTGAAAAGAAATTCACGTCATTAATAGTTTAATTCATGAAGACCCCTCAAGTGCCTTCCACTTCAAGGACTGCGAGGATAAACTAGAGCATGACCTCTTGCCCGCACTTAAAGGGTTGAGCATAACCTTAGAGCCAGAGCCATAAAGAGCATCACCATTTTCACTCTTCCTGGTCGGATTCCCGGACCCTTTGTCACAGTCTTTTTGGGTATACGGAGCTGATATCACTAGAGGCTTCCAGATAACTTGAGGAAGAACTAGCCCAAGAGGAAAAGATGTTCGGGAGGACCCTCTTATGCCTATGGAGAAAGAAAGACTCATTGAATCCAACCCCGGGGAAGGCCTGGATAAGGATGTAATAATGACAAATGGTGATCGGCTCACCTTGGAAGAATTAGTGCCAAAGGATGAAGCCATAATAGATATAGGACTAAACACCCAAGTAACCTACCTAAAGTTTCCAGAGACTGGAGGAGAGAAAGGTATATACCTGAAAGACGGAAGCTCTTCCTTGTTATCAACATAATTGATTTTGATGACTTCGACTGGCAATGCATCTATGTTGGATATTAAGAAGGATGACTGGGAACCTATAAGCTATAAGTCCGAACAACCAGTATTTAATTAATTGAGCTTACATGGTAGTGTGCTATAAGAGATGTCAGTCATTTCATGTTAGCGAAGGTTCATCTTTAGGAATGGACAAGGGAAACTATGATGAAACCGAGGAGTAGCAGTAGTGGGTTCAAACCAGTTGTGTGACCAATGAGGTGTGTTTTTTTATTTTTCTTTACTTGTACTTTTCCTTTGTGTATTTTGTTAAGAGAGACTTATAAGGCCTTATGGATGTAATCATGAACATGATGTATGGTCTTTATTATATCGTATTATTTGTTTATTTACCCCTTAATACATATCATTTTCTAAGTTACTTTTTTAAAAAAAGATTGCTTTTTCAAAATAGGTGATCATATATCATGATCATGATTACATCTATAAGGCTTGATAGGTCCCTCTTAACAAAATACATAGACAAGAAAAGTACAAGGAAAGGAAAACAACAAAACATATACGTCGGTCGCACAACTACTCTGAGCCCACTACTGCTACTCCTTGATGTCACTATAGTGTCCCTTGTTCGGTCCTGAAGACAAACCTTTTCTACCAGGAACTGACTGATGTCTCTTCCAGCACACCTCCATGTAAGTATGGTTAATTAAGTATTGGTTGTTAGGACCCAAACTCGTAGGTTCCCAACCGTCTCTCTTGATATGCTGCATAAATGCATTGCTAGTCGAAGTCATTGAAATCATCAGTGGTGATAGCGAGGGAAATCATCCTTCTTTTGGGTATGTAACCTTCCTCTCCTTCAGTCTTTAGAAACTCCTAGAGGGTCACTTGGGCATGTGGTCCTACATCTGTTACGAATTCATCCTCTAGCACTACTTCTTCCAAGATGGGTTGATCACCATCTGTCACCATTACATTCTACTCTAGGTCTTCCTCCGGGTCAGATTCAATGGGTTTTCCTTCCTCCATAGGCATATGAGGATCTTCCTAAAACTTCTCTTCTTCTTAGGCCATTTCTTCCTTAAGTTGTCTGTGGCCTCTAGTGATATTAGCACTATATACCCGAAAAAAGACTTTGATAAAGGGTCTAGGAATCTGACGGGTAAGAGTGAATATGATGATACTCTCTATGGCTCCAACTCTAGGGATATGCTTAACCCTTCAAGTGTAGGTGAGAGATTATGCTTTAGTTTATCCTCATAGTCCTTGAGGCGGAAGTCCCTTGAGGGGTCTCATAATGATGAATCAAACTCTTAGTGAAGCGAATGTCTTTTCATTTCAGGGGTGGTGGCATAGCTAAAGTAGTAGTCACATCAAAAAGTGCTCCTAGGATGAGCTTTTCATTTTTGGTGGTAGCCCATCCACTGGCTATTGTGATGGTGACAACTCCTAATGATTTTCAGTCTCAGGGATGGCCACGGCCTTGCACTTGTTCAGTCGGATATTTGAAATCTAAAACATATACCATAAACACAAAAAATACAAGCAAGAGGGGTGGGTTCATTACTCCTATTATAAAGGATATAACATAGACAAAGGGTATACAAACATGAACTACCAATCACCAAAATTCATTATCTAATAGGTACATCATGGTAGTATTCTATATAATGTCATGAATATATTCGATATTAGGCACCCAAAGATGAATAAATAGGCTAGTTCACATCTAATTCATCTCTAAGATGGTCGATGCATATGGGCCTGATATCTTTATCTTTAAAGTAGAAGCATTCAGAGACCGCCGATCCTTATGGGGGTAGCTAGGGACTCACAATCCTCACAAAACATCCAAGCTTAGGCCTTTCTCAATCAATAAATTCAAAATTATTTCTCTACGATCTTGGTAATGATTGCTCGAGTCGAAACATGCCAGGTTGGCCACGGTTCTGCTTAGCATCGAAGACAACTCCATACCCTTAAGGGAACTTCCTTGGTCATGTTCCCAAGACCTAACTAAGAGGTTAATCATTGTTGTTCCTTAGTGTATCCCTATCATGACTTTCTTTACCATAATCCTTGATATTTGATGATGCATGGATGATGTGTATCATTCATTAAGGAACTCTAAGTACTAACCCATTTCTAACATTCTCTCTGTTGTCCTTAGTACATATGTTTTTACTACATATGCTCATTTTTATGATTTCGTGGAAGGTTCCATAGCTCATTACTATCGTTGCCTCCTTATTCACACACACATACACACATATATCCTTGTTATCATTATTCTTATGTGGTTTGATATACGATTCATTTCCTAAGAGTATTCTAGTATCGTATACTTAAAGTTCTATCTTTAACTAATAAGATTGTTTCACGTGTCTAGGATTAACTCTTTTGCATCTTAACATCTAAGGGTTCTCCCTTTTCATTTTGAATCTTATTCCTTCCTTAGACTACACCCTACAATACTGCCCAAAAGTTTTCTAAGAACAATTAACTTTTACTCGAGCAGAAATTACCATTTTGCCTTTGTGTGTTAGTTAAGGCCCAAGATGCATTCTTAAGTTCATTCCTCCTCCTTTTAGCTATATTAACTAAATATTAAGGTTACTAAAGGTTTAATTAAGTTTTGAACAAGTTATGGTCTTACTTTAAAAATTTCGTTTATTCACACTTTGGTCCTTAAGTTTGGATTTTAGGAAAATTGACTATTTGACCGATTTTTATAACTAATCTTTTGTTGATATTATTTCTAAGGGCCATTTAAGGTATGTTTAAGTCGTAGGAAGTATCTACAAGTTTTGTGTATATTTTTCAAATTTACGATTTAGTCACTCTTTTACATATTTTATGAAAGTTGCACTTAAGTCCTCGGTTCTTAAAATTTACTACTAAGGACAAGGTTACTACATTCTCTCCTCTTTTCTAGCCCCATGCCCATGGTATGCATGTGGCCATAACCTCATCTACTTTCAAAAATATCATAAACATTCCAATTCATTTTAGTCGGTGGTAGCGATTCCAAGTGAAAACATAACTTTTCATTATTTTGGCATGGTAAAGACTTCATGCATCAACACATCATGATTTTATGAAATGAGGCAGAAGCAACATTATTTCAACCATGCAAACATATAATCATCAATTCATAAACCTTAAAATCTCATCACAAATCAACCACCAAGCATGTATATAGTAAGATACGATAAATTCCACTTAAACTTGCATGCATGTTTCAATCAACACTTGATTCTAGGCATTTTCCATTAACTAAACAACAACATCACTTTTATTTAATTTACTCACTTATATCCATAGTGTAGCAAGGAAAACATATATTTTCATGAAAAAAGAGCAAAGTACATGCATATATGATTTTAAGTTTTAAGTGTCACCAAATAGATTTTCTCATGGATCAAAATCTTTCCATTCTTTTTCCATTTTCCAAAACAGTTTCAAGACCTTGTTCATAACCGTAAAGCCACCAAGAACATTCTATTTTAACATACTTGCTTAAAAAGTAAAGATCTTAAGAGTGGTCTACATATTCCCTTTGGCATACATGCAACCTCAAGATCATGAAGAACTCTCCCTTACTTTATGGAGTGTTGATAAGAGTAGAAGAGGAGAAGTGGTGCTTACCCTTGTTTCCTTATTGCCTCCAAGCTTACACCAAAAAGAAAGGTTGATGGTTTTAGTTGTTACAACTAGAAGTGTGTGAGATTTTTTTATCAAGAGGGCTTAGAAAGAAAAGATGGTTATAACTTGGTGGAAGGAAGAAGAAAAGAGTTGTGAAGCTTTTCCAAGTTATCAGAAGTGCTAGAATGTTTTAAGGTGAATGAAATTTATAAGTAAAGAAAATTATAGTGGTTGGTTGTGGAATTGGGTCGGGAGGTCGTGAGATAGTAAGTGAGAGAAGAGTGGAATTTGAATTTTGAATGGTTTTGAAGGCATGGTGATTTCTTGACGAGGAATAAAATAGACATGATCAGTTAGAGAAAGCCGACTAGATTCTAAAGATGATTGACAACTTTCAGTTGGTAAGTTGTTTACAATTTTTGAAGAAAGAAAGAAAATGCAGGAGTATGAATACATAAATTTTGAACTAAGGAAAACATAAATAGGGTGTGATTATGTTCGGAGGGGGAGAGATAAAGAGATAGAGAGGGGTGAGTAGCAGTTAACAAAAAAGAAAAGAAATAGGCGAACGAGAAAGTAATCGCTTAGGATTGTAAACTGATTTTATATATTATATAGATGTTTTCTCTTTTATTTATCTGAATCAATTATTTGTTAATTTTTTTATACTTTTTTTATCATTTTTGTAATTATTTAACTTATTTTTTATAACTATATATAATCTACCTTGGAGTGTATGGATATATAAAAAGGAAATAGTTTATTCATAAAAAAAGAATGAAGATAGAACATCACTGTTGATAGATAAAAGAAAAAACGAGAATAAGTAATAAAAAATAATAACAAAATTGTTGTATGAATAGTAAAAAAGAATAGTAAATAGGACTTTCCTTTATTATAAGTATAGATTTATTCAATTTAATAATGATAATAATTATAATTTACTTTTGGTCCTGAATAAGTTAATATATTTTATAAAATTTTATTGATAGTATTTTTAAGGATTTAATTAGAATGGGTATTTTAAAACGATTAAATTGGTTTTTAAAGTTTAAGATATTATTTTTAGAGATTAGCACCTCTGTTTTTTATTATTTTTATTTTACATCTTTACTTTTCAATTCTTCTATTTTTATGTATTTATGATTAAATTGTTTTTTTTTGAAAATTTGAGTTATAATTTTGATAGAGTTGGACTATGATCATTTTGAACTTTTTGATTGTTATATTATTTGTGGCTTTATGAAATTTTCTAGATTTTTTGAAAATATTTATAAAATGACCAAAATACCTCTAGAATGGTACAAATAGCTAGAGAAGCTAGAAAATTATGGAAATACTATTTAGACTCACAAAAATATTTTAGGAATTATTTATATTTTTCTAGATTTTTAAGTAGTCCAAATTATTTTTAACATAATAATCAAAAGATCCTAAAATTTCAAAAACTATATAAAATATAAGACCACCTTAATAAATTTTGAATTTTTTTCTTGACTAAAAATTCTTATTTAAAGATGATTTGAGTTGATATTTTGAATTTTGTATATTTATATATTTTATTGAAAATTATATTATCAAAAAGTATTTTATTTTATTAAAATAATTTCAAATTTTTTTTTTATTGTAATTTTCCAAAGCTATATGGTCGGCCTATACTTACTTTTAACTCAACATACAGTGACTTTATGACAAAATCCAAGAAGAAATTGACTTATTTTTATTTATTTTATTATTACAAAAAAATTATTTAATTTTTAAAATAATTCAAAAAATCCCAAAAAAATATGTTGGCCCTATATGTTTTGAGTTGCCGTATTAGTGATAAGATTATGGTTATTACTATAAAAAATAGTAAAATTTATTATTATTATTATTTAAAATTAATTAAAATACCATATTTTCATCATATAAATACGTTAACCATTGAAGTAAATTTTCACAAACCATTCTTACCACTCTTTTGAGTTTTCTCTCAGCCTAAACTCTTGAGAAACCATCTCGAGATTTTCTTCTTAATCCAAAATTCTTGCAAAAATCTTAATTATTTTGGAAACATTACCAAGAAGCTCTCCTAAGCTTGTAAGTATATTTTTTTTGCCTTTTCTTTTATTATAGCTATGTTAATTTTGAGAAAACTTTTTGTAGAATTACCATAAACTTATAAATTCACCATCATGATTTTGTTTTATTTTCTTGCTAAAACTAGCTTAATAATTAATTTGTTGGAAGTTTTTAGAAAAATAGGTCTTGAAACTCATAACTGTAATACCCCCTTATATACACGAGATATATATAAAAAACTTTTAGAAAGATATACATATTTATCACTCTTTATCTCACGTATACAAGGACGTATATACATCTGATTTCCTTTGAATATTGAAAGTAAAAAAAACATTGTCTTTCAATATTTGTCCATAGTGATAAAACAATTTATAGAAATAATAAGTGATAAATCATTACAGTATTATATCCGAATGAGAAAGTTTATCAAAGTTTAACCTTTACCTTGTTACAATTATCTAACTTGATATTGTAATAAGGCAAGGTAAAACTAAATTATACCTCTACTACAAATGTGACCAATCATTTCCTAGTCCTTGAACCATCGAGTTTTGGAATCCTACTCTTGTCATATCTCTTCGCCTATCTGATTGAGGATGAGACCACTTTACCCTCTTGTAATTACATATCCTTATATCTTGAACTGCTAGCTATATATCACATAACATATATTTTGAACACAAAATTCAAACAAGAAGGAGTGAGAAATAGAATATAATACTTTACAGATAAGACATAAGCTTAATCTCATACACAATTAATTAGAATTGTAGGGTTTTTATACGCATAACAATCATACTTTCATTCACAACCATTCACACAGAATATCACAATCACATGTATGACATGTAATGCTTTTAATACTATCTCATTCAGTTTATGCATGCGGGCCCTTAAAGTTTTAGTTTGCACTGGGCCAACCAGTAGTTTACACTGTTCCATAATTCTGGATAATAACATAAATGCCTTCATAGCATATGAACAGCTCAACTGGCGTGGAAACACTTAGAGACTAGTCAGACTGAGAAAGTTTTTATTATGAAACTACCCAACACTAGGGAGCAACCCCAGGTCACCTGAAGCACCCTTTCATACCCTCTCATCCCAAGGCTCATAATTAAGCCTCCTCTAATGTATCCTCGGTTTCTATAATCCGTCCCCAGACAATATCACATCTCATTTCTCTTTAATGATTCATGATGCATGAACTACTCGCATATTTAGTTGGTTAAGACTTTTAGAAACTCAATTATTAAATACCATAAAGGTTCACAAAATTATCTCAATAAACTGTACATTTCCATAAGTTCTTCTTTGAACTTCTATTATAGAGAAATAAATTTAGTACAGTCTTCGAATTCATATCTCACCATAATTTAGTTTCCAAGCCTTAAATATCTCAAAACTTACTCTTAAAAACTTCACATATTTACATAATCTTTCCCAATTTGAATTTTAACTAAATTGAGTTTAGAAATTTTGACTATAACAAAATATCCTTTAGTTACTTCATTGGGGAAAACCAATTTAAATTTTTTATTTCTAAAAGAAAATAATTTTTAAAATTATTAACTAAGAATACTTAAAACTATAAAAATTTTCTTTAATTCAAGTATTAATTATCTCAACTTCTGATTTTCATAAAATAGCTTCTTTCTAATACTAGATTTTATTCTATAGATTAAAAATAAAGTTAATGAAAATTATTTCTAAGAAGAAATAAAAGACTAAAAAAATGATAAAATACTTTCTCTTTAAATAAAAATTTAAAGAGTAAGGTAAGAAAATTCTTACTGAGTTTTAACTTTCCGTCATGCTTGCTATATGCTCAAACTCCACATCACAAGGTCATCAATCATTCATCAATCACAATCAAGTATAATAATATCATCAATCACAATCAAATATCATCAAATCACAAATATTATTAATCATAGTCTAGTATTATAAATCACAATATCATTAATCAAAATCAAATATTATTAATTATAATCAAATCAAATCAACTAAATATCGCTCATAAATATAATTTAAATTTTAATAGTTATTTAAATTAGTAGAGTTGATTTTGAGTCCTTATACTCCATTCCTCGCACAGGTTTATATAAGTCCATATATATAATTCAGTCTTCACATAGGTATAGTTCAGTCCATACAGGTCATAATAGTCCAAGTCTTTGCATAGGTTTAGTCCAGTTCGCATAGGTTATCTAGGTATTCAGATCAAGTTACACAAGATACTTAATTTTAAAATTTATTATAAATTTTTAAGTTAAATAGTTATTATTTTAAAATAATAATATTATTAAATTTTAAAGGAGTAGGGGACTCCTCCCATTATTGTTATGTCTTTTCATATTATATTCTTATCTCACTCCCCCTTACCTCTTGTATACTGATTTGTTATTGAAAATTCGTGCGCGCCTCGTTTCTGAGTTCTAAAACATACCAATTTCATTTTAATATAGTTACAAGATGAAAATTAAAATTACTACTTAAAGCAGAAATGGTAAAATTTGAATAGTGAATAGTGAATAGTGAATAGTAAATCATAAACAGTAACAGTAAATAGTAAAACGTAAATAGTAACGGTAAATAGTAAATCGTGAATAGTAAATTATGAATAGTAACGGTAAATAGTAAAACATAAATAGTAAAGGTAAATAGTAACAGTAAATAGTAATTTACTATTGAAATAGTATTTTACTATTTAGAATAGTAACTTAAAATAATATTATTTTCAGTATAATAATAGATTTCTAAAAACGATATGAAAATAACCCTAAAAAATATAAAAAAAAGGTATTCTTACCTTAGGATTTTAGCAGAACCTTCTTCCAAAAAAAATTATTTCTCTCTCTTACTTCCACCACTATCTCACTAGCATTACTATATTAAGAAAACTTAATCTGAAATTGTGAATTCTAAAGAAGAATTCCTTCGGTATTTATAGGAAGGAAAATTACTATGCATTCCATTATTTTAATATAAAAGTACTGTGCATTTTTTGAAAATTCAATCCTGGTTACTGTAGACCTTTTAAAAATTTCGTACATGCACAGTATTTTGCATAGTAAATGTCAGCTGAATTATTAAGCCAAATAGTAACCTTTCACTTGGTATATTTTAAATATTCAAAATTAGTCCTTTTTGAAATTTAGTGATATTATATCAGTTTTCACTAATGTTATGATAAGTAATATAAAGTTTAAATTTTAAAAATCTAAAATTTTCTGTTAATAAAAATTTATTCGTATGTTTTCGATTTTTTTACGATTGGTAAAAATCAAGATTTTATTCAAACCAATAATTTTTAGATAAGTCTACTTGAAATGGATTTTAGAAAATTTTCTTATAATTTAAATTCACTTTCTTGTAAATATTTTTAATTTTAAGTAACTTTATATGAATTTAAAATTATGTAAAATATATTATTTTAATTAAAATATTTCAAATTTTTCAAAAAATTCCAGAAAATCATTAATATTATGTAGATCAAAAAGTTCTAAAGAACCATAGTTTAATTCCTTCAAAATTTTATTTTAAATTCTAATAAGAGTTAAATCACAAATATGTAAAAACATAAATATAAAAACATAAAATAAAAGTTGTGAATAATAAATATATTTAAAATTATTAATATAATTTCATTAATCAATGCATACTAATTAATTCATTTTAAAATTCTCATTCATAAACATTATTATTATTATTATTATTATTATTATATTTTAAAAAAACAAATAATTAAATATAAATACCAAAATTTCATAAAAAATGATAATAATAAACTAACTTATAGTAAGTATTTCTCATGAAAGATATATTAATATCTATTTTCTATTTGTGTTGAAAATGAGATGTTACAATAACAACCTTTAATTAATTTGTTAATAAGTCTATGTTTAGAGAAGAAAAATTTATGATGATCGTTAACAAGTTTCTATTTATTTATTGGTTATTTATATATGTATATGTATATATATACTAAAATATTAATGAACTTTCATAATTGACAAAGTTGCTTTGAATTTACTTAAACTTTAAGATTATTTTTTCTAGATCATGATTTGTTTCATAACATGAATTTTTAAGGAAAGCTTGGTTTAGCATACTAACAAAATAAATTTTCTTGTATGAATTTTTAGATAATTTGATTTCAAACAAAAACATGAAGAATCATTTTCAAAAATTTTATCAAGGTAAGAGGAGTGAGATAAAAATATAATATGGAAAGACATAAGAATAATAGGAAAAGTCATCTACTACTTTTAAACTTATAAATAATTATGGTATTTTAAAGTAATATTTATTATTAACTTAAATAATAATATGTTAATAAATTAAAAATTAAAATATGATATCTTGCATGATTTACCTTGATTGACATGATATGGACTATGATGAACCTATATGATGATTGGACCATTGAGACTTGATATGGATTATGATGGACCTATACGATGATTGGACCGTTAAGACTTGATATAAACTATAATAATTGAATCACTTTAAATTGAAATGGACTATGGTAATTATGTATGATGGTTGAACTATTTTCACTTGTTTGGATTGTGATTGATAATCTTGTATGAATGTGAAGAATAAGCATATAACAAACATGACGAAAAAGTAAAACTCAATGAGAATTTACTTATCTCTTACTCTTTAAATTTTTGCTTTAGAGGAAATTATATATATATATATATATATTCTACTTTTATGGCTTGATGTTTATTCATATTTCTCTTGAGGAATTATTTCTTAGTTTCTATAAAAGTATAATAATTTTTATAACTTTTTTTGTCAATCAAGAATAATTATTTAATTAAATTTTAAAATAATTTCTAGTCATTTTATCATAAAAAAGAGAAATTATTTTATGAAAATGATAATTTAAAATTTAAGATATTTGATTATCAAATGAAAAGAAGATTTTCACTAATGTTAAGAATTCATTTTAAATTCTTGAAAGTAAGAAAGTTTTAATTTTAAGGTGTTGAAAAATATTATTAAATTATTTTACACAAATTTTTAAGTATTATGGTTAATGATATAAAGAGATTTATAACTTAAACTCTAGTTTAAAATAAATTGATTTTGAGTTCTAATAGATTCACCAAAAAAGGTTTCAATATATTTAAGGTTTTGAAACTTAATATTAATCAGATTTGATCGATGAAAGATTATATGTAACATCCCTGATGTTAAACTAAAATTATTATGTCACATAAGAATTTATTAAGATTTTTTAGGTATTAAATTAAATTAGTTTGAGGTTAATCTGGAATAATCCTAATTTAATCAAATGTAATTGAGAATTGTTGACGATACGGTAAAATTATAAGAAATAAAAATGACTAATTTCAGTAATTAAATTATGAATTTGAAATTAAATCAAATGGTGATGGTAAAATATAAATTACCATGGGTTAAAAGTAAAAAGATTAAATTTTAATTAAAAATTAAAATTAAATTAAAATTAAAATTAAAACCTTTTTCTTCTCCATCATACTACTACCTCTTCTTCTCTATCACACCACTACATTTCTCTTCTCCACTCTCTCTTCCACCACCACACCACCCTTTGCCACCATATCATCGTGACATCTTTCTCCACCACAACCCATCTCTCTCCTTAACGTGTTCCATGTTTCTCCTCAGCGTGCTCTTTCTTGCTCCATGGCATTTTCCGGTTCCGTTTTCCTTCAATTTCACTACCAAACTATCAGTTGAGGTAAGGTTTAGAATATTGTGAAGTTAATTTTCTTTTCCCTCCTTATCTCTCTCTATCGTGGATGTATACATATGAGGGTTTTGGGTTTCCTTGAATTTTTACGATTTAAGCTTGTAAATGGAAGCCTTGTATGGTAGGTGTTGATATTTCATTAATGGGTTTTTATTTTGGTACCCGTAGGTTGCAAACCAAGTACCGACGAGACGTTAGTCGAAGTGGAGCTTGGAGCCAATAATGTAATAAGTCAAGGTAAGCTTCAAAAGCGTTAAAAGCATATTTGATGTTGTTTTGGTAAAGTGGGTTTTGGTTTTAGAGATCGAAATGTTAACCCCTTATGTAAATCCTTTAAATTTTAAATATTGAGCATACCCGACATTAAGAATAAGTAACATAAGCGTGGAATCAAGGTAAGGAGGTGTTCAGAGTACTAATTAATTTAGAGATATTATTAGATGTTATTTAGTGTTCGAAAAAAGGGATATACACAAGTGTATATATATATTCTGAACACCTCCTTACCTTATTATGAAAATATATGCTAGTATTTGAGTAGTTGTTGATTATATAATTAAGTGAATGTTATTTATACCTAAGTGGCTATAAGAGGATTGGGTATAATAATGCATGATATGTGTGAAAAATGGTGATTTAAAGTTATATATATATATATATATATATATATATGCTAGTATTTGAGTAGTTGTTGATAATTAATTAAATATTATGTGAGTGACCCATAACTAATTAACGAAGATAATATATGACGTGAAAGAGAATTGATGTGTGGTGTGTGCCTGAGTGGCCACCGTTTTATTTAAAATAGAATGCCTTAGTGGCTAGTTGTAAAATTAAATGCCTTTGATGGCTTGAATTATATTTATAGCCATTAGTGCTAAAATGTTAAAGAGAATTGATTAGTTAATCCAATGAAAGTGATTAAAAATAAATATATGTGATTCTGTGTGGTTTGGACGATTGTGCAATATATTCACCCCTCAGTTTTGGCTCCAATGGTCAAGAAATCGCATTGAGCTACCGAGTGGTCAAACAGGACCCAATGGTTGAGGTGGAGAGCCAATTACAGCTTGATGGACCAAGTAGGGTTCACGAGGTGTTAAGTAAGACCCCTAGCTGACGACCGATCTAGTTTTTGTATCTAAATACTAGATGTTCTAATTAAACCTAAGTGAGAGATAGTTATGCCATTGTATGCTTGATGAATGATAATTAGTGCATTGTGATGTTTTGTGAATATTCGATGAGATTGGAAATGAATTGATGTATATCTATATGTACATTACTATTTGCAGCCTGAGTGACTCATGATGTTTGAAAATGCACTTATATGCGATCAATGATTGAGTATATGTGTGGTGATGGGAATATGAGGATTTCGAAAGTGATAATAAGCATGATTTGAATTTGTGTAAGTACGCATTATAAGACTTATGTTATGTCTTTTTCATTATGACTGAGTTTCTATATTAATCAGTGATTTTGATGCTCACCCTTTCTGTTGTTATTTGTTTTAGTAATCGATGACAAAGATACCATAGATACCGTAGAGGCGAGCACCAAGTGAACTACGAATGTCAAGGAATAAAGGATGAATTTATTTTTTTTGTAATGATATTAAATTAGGAGTATGTTTATTTTAGTATTTATGTTTTGATACTTAGGTATGTTTGAGCTGGTATAATTAGTAAATGATACTTGACATGGGCATGTACTGCTTTATGTGTGTGCTAATGGATAATCTTGTTGTGCCTATACGCGTATAATGAAATCTGGCATGGAGCCACGAATTATTATAATCTAGGTAGCCAAATGACAATGGGCCCATTTGTTTAAGCTTATTTTTAAGTGCTTTTTAAAAAAAACTCTTCTTTTTGTAAGTGTTTTTTTAATAAGCAGATCAGAGTTACTTCTTAAAATAAGCTGAAATTAGCTTATTTTTAGCTTCTACTTATTTTTAAAATTTTAAACAAACACATCAAAATTTAAAATAAGTACTTTTTTTTAATTAAAAAAGCACTTATCTCTTAAAATAAGTTTAAACAAACGAGCCCAAAATGATGACATGCTAACAAGTTTTTGAATGTGGATAAATATATATATATATATATATATATATATATATATATACGTATGTATATTATGTTGTGTTGGGAATTTTTTGAGTGTAACATGTCAAGTTAAAATTTGGGAATATATCTAATTTATAGAGGAGACTCTGTTGAAATTTGATAGGTCATTTAAGGACTAATGGGAAATAAATGCATGCAAATGTATGTGGAGGAATTATACACACATACATATATATACACCGTGTACGAGAATGACCTTGAGTCAGGAGTAAGATGTATGCAAAGTGAAATTAGAAACTAGAAATTAAGAATATGGAATCGGAAATTATAGATGGTATTAGAGTGGTTTCATTTTAGATTGAATAATTTTTGTGAAATAGTATGATGACAAAGTGCATTAATTATATGTAGTGGTAAATTATATGCCATCTAAGTGAATTATTGGCTATACAGTAAATCATTTGAATCCTACATGGATATATTTGTGTGGTTATATGCATTACTGACAGGTTCCTTAGCATGGTGCTCCCTTGGTACTCCGACGGTGTGATATTTTACATATGAGATATTTTTCTATAACTTGAGTAGTTATTTGGTTACTAATTGTAGGGTGTTTTTCCTATTGTAGAAACTGATAAATAGAGGGTGAATCTAGTTCTTGTAATGAAGGAGACTTATTTTCTAAATTCTCCTAGCATATAGGATGTGAAAATTTTGACCCAACACTTGATAAGTTTCTGAAGAGAGCTTCGCCTATGTATAAAGGTGCGCATGATTATAATGGTGCTCACATCTGGATACGTGATGTTGAAGAGGTGTTTGAATACTTTGAGTGCTCAAAGAACAAAACCTGTTGTTTGCCACCTACCAATTGAGCGGTGAAGTAAAAGTATAACGGGCTAGGACCAAAGTTCAGATGAATGTTGTGAGTGAGGCCTTAACTTGAGCCAATTTTCAAAAGAGGTTTCTAGCCAAATACTTTTCGGATAACTATAAGATCCGAAAGAAGATACAAATCCTTAAATTAGAGTAGGGGAAAATGTTAGTTGCAAAATATACTGCTAAATTTAATGAATTATGTGATTTCTATCATCTATTCACCTTCGAGGACACATAAGGTAATAAATATGCAAAATATGAATCAAAACTACAGATTGAGCTCCATAATGTCATAATTCCCTTTGAAATTAAAGACTATGTTATGTTGGTGAATAAAGCACAATTAATTGAGGAATTTCAACTTCAGAGGGTTACTTAAAAGAAAGATAAAAACCAGATAAAGGTTAAGGGACCTAGTTTCAAGAAGCTGGGATAATTTTTCCATGGTGGCAAATCATTTACCGCATTCTCTTCTTCTAGTCGTAGTTCTGGTAATCGATCTTGCTATAGTTATGGCCGAGAAAGCCATCTTGCTAAAGACTGTAATGCAACTCAGCCAATTTGTTTCTAGTGTGGACAACGTAGGCATTTAAGGTCTGATTATAATTAGAGGCAACAATAGAGTGTTTAGATTAGTAGGGTCAATACTTTTATGGCTCGTGGTGGTAATGTTCAGTGAGGAGGCTGAAAGGGCGGTGGCGTGGAGGTCAATATTAGAGACAACATGATACTCAGGAGAGTGGAGTACAAAATGCTATTACTGGGTATATGTTTGCCTTTGATGTTTCAAAGGCTACAAAGAATGAGAACCTTGTCCATAGTAAGTGTGCTATCTTTGGTAACATTGTTAATGTGATATATGATTCGGGAGCCACACACTCTTTCATTTGAGAGTTGTGTCCGACGTCTCAGTTTATCTGTGGTATTGATGGAGGAAGCCATTATTGTTTCTACCCCGATCAACTCAATGGTCAGGGTGACCACTATGTGAGAAGCTGGCTATGGTTATTGAAACCCGATCTTTTATCATGAACTTGATTTGCTTGCTTTTGAAAAATCTCCATGTCATTCTGGGATTGGATTAGTTATCTGTTAATCATGTAATGGTGGATTATTATCGTAAGGTGGTGATTTTCCTGAAGAACATGTTTCTAAACTTGTTGTGAGTGAAGTTTCTGAGATGTATGTTATCTTATTTGTTGTTTAGGGGAAACGTGATTCAAACCCTATGGATATTCCTATTATGTGTAAGTTTCATGATGTGTTTCTAGAAGATATTCCGAAGTTACCTTCAAGTATAGTTGAACTAAGGCAAAACAGAATTAAGGGAGTTAAACTAAATATCCCATCACTTAGAGGAAAAGGAGGAGACCCTGAGGCATACTTGGAGTGGCAGATGAAAATTTAGTATGTGCTTTCTTGTAACAATTATATTGAGGAATAAAAAGTTAAGATGACAGCAACTAAAATTTCTAACTATGCTTTTGATGGTGGAACAAGAATTAAAGAGATAGGTTATGAAGTGAAGAACCATTAATGGATATTTGAGCTGAGATGAGAATCATCATGAGGAAGAGATATGTCCAACTAGTTTCAAAAGGGATTTGCAACTTAAGCTTTAGAAATTGACTCCAGGAAATTGAAGTGTTGAGGAGTACTTCAAAGACATGGAGATTACTATGATGAGGGCCAAAGTCAACGAAGACAATGAGATAACTGTGGCTTGATTTTTAAGTGGTTTGAATAGTGAGATTCGAGATATTGTGGAGTTATAAGAATTTGTTGAGTTTGAAAAATTGTTGTATAAAGCTATACAAGTAGAAAAATAGCTCAAAATAAAAGGGTCCATGAGAAGAAGTTCTTCCAATTTTAACAACATAAATTAGAGAGACCATGCCAAGAATGACGAAGGATCTTTTAATAGTCCAGCAACGACTTCCCCACAAAGGAAGTCACCAGTGAGGTCTCGTACATTACCTCCAAGAAATAAAACTGGAGAGATCAAATGTTTTTGGTGTTTGAGGAGAAAGCATCTTAAGTGTCCCACTAGGAGGAACATGATCCTAAAGGATAATGGGGAGGTAACTAATGAGTCTGAAAAAAAAAGAGAAGGAAAAAGTAGAAATTAATGCATTAGAAGGAGATTTATTGATGATTAGGAGATTTTGGGAAGTCAAATACAACCTCTAGAATAGTCCAATAGGGAGATATTTTCCACACTAGATGTTCCATCAATTGAAAGTTGTGCTCTTTGATAATTGATGAAGAAAGTTGTACCAATATGACTAACACTAGATTCGTGTCCAAATTAAAGTTAGAGACTAAGGCACATCCTAGGCCATACAAATTTCAATGGCTTAGTGAAGATGGGGAGATGACTGTGAGAAAACAGGTGGAGGTATGTATTTTCATTAGGGTATATAATGACAAGATGTTATGTGATGTAGTTTCCATAGAGGCAACTCATACTTTCTTAGGGAGACCATGGCAATATGATACTAAGGAAATTAATGATGGGTTCATAAACAAGATCGCTTTCATGTACAAGATGAAGAAAATTGTTCTCAAACCATTATCTCCCGGAGAAGTATGTGAGGATCAAATTAAATTGAGGGAAAATGGAGTGCAAGAGAAAAGAGAGATAAGTGAAACACCTAAAAAGAGTGGAAAAAAAAAGAGTGAAACACCTAAAGGGAACGAAAGTGAAACACTTGAGAGCAAAGTTGTTTAACAAAAGAGAGTGAGGTAAAGAAGATATTGCTTGCCAATAAGCCATTTTACTTGTTATATTACAAAAATCATGTCTTGATTACTAATAACTCTAATGGGCTTATTGTCCCTACTAGTTTTGATTCTCTTTTACAAGAATATAAAGATGTGTTTCCAAAAGAAGTTCTAAAAGGACTTCCACCTTTAAGGGGGATTGAGCATCACATTGATCTAATTTTGAGAGCTTCTTTACCTAATCGGTCAACATATAGAAGCAATCCTCAAGAGACTAAAGAAATTTAGAGACAAGTTGATGAATTGATGAGTTAAAAATACAATATATTAATAAAATTAATGAATATCCTTATAAAAAGAAAATGAATATAAACAAAATTCAGCATAATTGGTAAATAGTTAGCGTATTTAATGATGCTGTAAATGTTTAATTTACAATCATGCATATGGAAAATACTAATATTTACATTTTAAATGGGTTAGTCTTTAACTACACCACATAGTTTTGAAATAAAAGAATAGTAATGATTAATATATTAATAACATTATAATTATTGTTCACACACAGTATAATAAGGATTGCTCAAAAACCTTAGAGAATTCCCCAAGGGATTAGGTTTATTATCTCTCTATAATGTGTCACTTAGTTTACAAGTATATACACAAGTCTTATTTATATGAGGGTTGACCTTGGGAAAACCGGCTGAAGCCTACTAAGCTATGACTAAAATACACACGATCATTCCCTTAATCAATAGAGAACTTAATGGGCATCGTGAGACCCTCTTTCCCAATTCTTGGGGGAACAGGAGCCCCCTAGCCACGAGCTCTAGTCGTGAGGCTGAGTGAAGTGGCTAAGTATGGGCAATAAGTCACCTCACCGAGTGGAATTTTTCTAATGTTGACTTGATAGAGTACTGTTGATTTCAAGCGATCGACTTCAAGAAAGAGAGGTTCCGAGTGAGAGAAGTTCCGATTAAGACAAGTTATGGCCACTTCACGTGGAGAGTCCTATTACGTGGAACCCCCCTCATACCACTTGGCCAAAGATGACCAACCATCATTCGTGCTTTCAATGCATATGCGTGGGTGCTTAATGATTGTGATATTTGTGACGTTTTTGTGCCTTCCTATGCCATTAATGATGCCTTTTTGGGATATAGGGTGTTGCCTTGTCTTAATGGAGTTGTTGGTGCCATAGCCGTTTTATGCTCACGCCTAATGGCTCCCTAACCGTTAGATATTCTCGACTCTTCATCTGTCTCTTTATTGCATCCCTACGATTAAGTCTGGTGGGTTCTTAATCGTTGGATCCCTTCGACCCTTCATGTAGCCCTCCTACCTTTTACCAAGTATAAATATCTCCACTAGTAATCCAATTTGGGTTTTCCACTATTTCTGTTTACTCTTGCTTCAATTGTCTTCCTTTATTCTACTGCACTAAGAGACTCCTTTCTCATTTTCTTTTTCTCTGCTAAGGGTTTTTCTCCATTTCATACTATCCAGATTAGTGTCTTGTTCCTCTTCTTCTATTTTGCGAGTTAAAACTCCATAGCTTCTATTGTCAAGGCGTCATACTCCTAGGTGAGGGAGGAGGTTTTAGGTATTTCATATTCTTTCCAAAATGAGGAATCTATTGCTAAGTTGTGGGAGGGGGATAGTTTTAACCACTCTGAGTTTGCTTCCAATGCGGAATGCGTAGAGTGTTCACCGTTTGATCAGGTTTGTCATCGTCGTACGGACCTGAGTGAGGTAGACTTTACTTTCGTATACGAAACCTTATTTTCTCGTCTCCATTTATCATTCCCCTTTTCTAATTTCGAGATTGGTGTCTTAAACGTCCTCAATGTTGCTCTGACTTAGCTATACCAATGAGTAGGCCTTCATGAGGGCTTTTGAGCTTATCTGCAAGTATTTCGGTCGGGGTCTCTCTGTTCTTCTCTTTTTTTATTTTTTCAAGCCAAAGTTCCCAAAGCCGGGGTACCCTTGGGTGGAGGTAATTTAATCCCGGCTTTTGATCAGTCACACAAATATTTCAAGACTGATTTTTTAAGATCCGTGCGAGCCTGGATTTGCCTGGGGAGGATTTCCTACACGATTCCAACTCTTGCCCTTTATTTCCCTTGTACTAGACCCAAACCCCAGTCCAATTCTGAGTGTTATGTGATGACCTCTCTGTGTCCGAGCAATCAGACGCGAAGTTCTTGATTGAGGATGTAGGAATTTTTTTAGTTCACAGGCGCTGATTGCCTTGTCTCTCTTCCTAAAAGCCATGGACGCTTGGATTCATAAGTAGTAATTCTATGATCATTATTTAACTTGTGCGGGTATTTTTTGTCTTTGCTGACCTTTTTATGCTTGTTAAATACGACATGGCCCTGCACACTTGAGGAAACGGTACCAAGAAGCCAGTTCCCAGGATATCAGGAAGAAGGGTAGCGCTAAGAAAACAGGTATATCTTCCATTGCTGCTCTTGGGTTGACTCAAGTTGTTGTTTCGACCTCTGTTGTACCCTTTACCATTGTACCTGCCCGATCCAAGCTGGAAAGGGAGGTGGGCCGTGTGTAGAAGAAGTCACGTCAAGGGGAACCGGTGGTGTAAGCATCAGGAAACTCACTACCTTCTTTAATTTCTACTTCGACTAGGGATCTTAGCAGGTGAATAGCTAATGTGATTCAGGTTTCTGAGAGTCCTGAGCTAGAGGAAGAGACCCTGGTGACTCAGGAGAAATCATCTGGAGGGGCTGACAGCTCTCTTGCCTCTATCATTACTGAAAAGATTGTGGAGTCGGTGCCCAACGAGACAAAGGCTGTCGACCATCTTTGGGAGGCTTTTATGAATGGCTTTATGATCAATGACGAGAATTCTGTGTGGTCATTGTGGGATGCGCTTTTCCCAATTCTGTGTTTTATGGACCGCACGGTGTTGTTTAAGAAAAACGAGGATAAATGTGCTTCCTCCTCCCCCATTACGATGTGTCGGGCTCTTGAGATGTTTGGCATTCAGGTAACGTCAATGACTCGGTCCCTAGAGAAGCAACTAAGCGTTCAAGGAAGGGCCCTGGCCACTTTGACCCGTAAGAATGAGGTGCTGAAGAAGGAGAATGAGTGCCTTATGAATAAGAAAAGTGAGGGGGACACCCGATTGTCTGATGCGACAAAATTAATTATAAAGTTGAAAGAAGACTTGACCCAGTCGAAGAATGACTTAGAGATTGCTCGATCTGGGCGAGCGATGGCTGAGTCAAAGCCGTCGACGATTGAGGACAGATATGCTTTCTGGGACAGGCTGGTTAAAGAGGTGGAGAGGACCTATAACAAGTTGTCAAAAAAAAGGAGCTGGAGAAGGATCTTCAAAAGGATCGGAAGGATATGGAGTCCCTAAAGGAGGAGGCGAAGGCTCGCTTAGAAGAAGCCGAGAGGCATATGGTCATGAAGTACTATGACGCTTTTGAGCTATGCCAAAAGTAAATTGCTATTCTGAACCCCTCCGCTGAGCTGAATTTTAAGGGACTTAACCCATTTAAAATAATAACTAATGGTCAGATTATGGCTCTTCCAGACTTTGATGATGAAAGTGATGATGATGCTGAGGGGACTCCTATTCCAGAGTTGGGGCCTATAGTTGACTCTTCTACTTCTGAAACCCGTTTTGCTGGAGGTATCGAGCGGCCTGGAGGGCAAGAGGAATCTACTGGTGTTGGTCCCCAATAATCTTTATGCATCGTTTTTCTTTTACTTGTCTTTAACATAGAACAATATGTGTGTCTTTTAATTTAATGAAATCCAGTCATTTATCTTCACGTATTTTGAACGTATCTAAAATTTGCTAGGTTATGTTCCCGAGTGATCATTCACACCCGGGTTCTTCGGCTTTACAATAACTTCTCATAATTTTAATCTTTTCAAATAATCAAACTACCGAGGGGCATTCCTCATTTGGACTTTTCATACTTAAATGAAATTTTAAGTTTCAAATCGTATTGCCGAGGGGCGTTCCTCGCTCGGGTTTTTCGTACTTAAACGTAATTTTAAGTTTCAAATCATATTGCCGAGGGGCGTTCCTCCTCGGGCTTTTCGTACTTAAAAGTAATTTTAAGTTTCAAATTGTATTGCCAAGGGTGTTCCTCGCTCAAACTTTTCGTACATAAATGTAATTTTAAGTTTCAAATCATATTGTCGAGAGGCATTCCTCGCTCGGACTTTTTGTACTTAAACGTAATTTTAAGTTTCAAATTGTATTGCCGAGAGGCGTTCCTCGCTTGGACTTTTCTTACTTAAACGTAATTTTAAGTTTCAAATCATATTGCCTAGGGGTGTTCCTCGCTTGGACTTTTCATACTTAAACATAATTTTAAGTTTCAAATCATATTGACAAAGGGTGTTCCTCGCTTGGACTTTTGTACTAGTGGCTAATTCAGACTTGTTTAGCTGAATATGTGAAAGTTTTATTGGAAAATGAGGGCCTTGTTAAAACCTCCCGAGAGAAAAACCCTGTAGAAAAAAACCTCCTGGGAACAAAAAGAGTGTCTTTGTGTACATTGATCAACTGTAATAAAACTTCAAGTGAGTGACATTCCACGTCCCTGGAATTTTGTTTCCCAATATTTCTTCGAGTCGGTAAGCGTCTTTCCTGATGGCTTCCTTGACTTGGTATGGACCGTCCCATATGGCGGTGAATTTTCCCTCTTTTCGTGGTCTTTTTTTGTTGTCCGCGATGCGTAAGACTAAATGCCCTATTCGGAATGACCGGGGTCGGAGCAAGGAGTGTATTTGCATGTGATAACAGGTTTTGATAATGACAATGGAAACAAGCAATGGGAAGTCTTCAAAGAATCAAAAACAATTAGTGATTTCATATGAAAGAAGAAAATGGTCTCACAAAGGTTCAAGAGATGAAGAAACCAATGAATCAAACAAAAGGAAAGCAACCATGCATCATTAGATTCAAATGGATGACCAACAGGCATGAGAAAATGTCAAAATGAAGAGCCTGAATCGATTCAAGCACGAGTGAATCGATTCACAGCCCTGGAAGTCATAAAAATAAGAAACAGAATGGGTTGAATCGATTCACCATGACCCTGAATCGATTCACAGCCCTGGAAGTCATTAAAATTGCAAACAGTATGTCCTGAATCGATTCACAAGGACCCTGAATCGATTCACACGATGCTGACAGACCAGGAACCCAAAACAGAATGCTCTGAATCGATTCAAACAAGGCTCGAATCGATTCATTCGACTCTGGAACTCCAAAATGCATAAAATAGAATACTCTGAATCGATTCAAGGATCTATGAATCGATTCACATAGTGGGAAACACCACTAAACAGACAGACTTAAGTGGAAAACATACACTCAAATCCCACTATACGCAGAGACATGACTTGCAACGGCTAGAAGCTCAAGAATGGCTATAAATGAAGTATCAATTCAAGCAAGAAGAACATAGAGAGAAAGGCACAAAACAAGGCATCAATATTCTTCCTCTAAGAGTCTTTCTAATTCATTTTTCTCTTGTATATTCTGCAACTCTAGTTTCTAAACTTGCATACATCTAAGAGTTGTTAGATTGTGAGCTTAAATTTGCATATTCTCTCTTGTTGAGAGTTAGAAGTTGTGAGAGCTTTTCATTTGTATATCTACTCTATTAAGAGAGTATATTGATTGTAAACACAAACTCCAAACACAAGATATTCACTCTAGGTTGAGTGGTTGTTCACTCTAGGTTGAGTGGTTACAAAGGTTGTGGACTCAACCTTTGGGATATTGTGAGATTGAGAGATTGGGTGGGTTGCCCTTATACTTGTGAGGATTGGGTTCTTGAGTGTGGGACACTAGGAAGCCGCAATTGCTCAAAGTTGTATCTCTAGTCTACAATAGTGGAAAATCCTCTAAATGGGTTACTTAGAGGCGAGACGTACACCGGATTGGGTGGAACTCGTTACATCGGTTTGCAAGCTTCTCTTCCTTACTCTTTTACTTCCATACATTGCATATTTGTTGATTGGTATTGTTTGGTTGAGAAGAACATACTTGAACTTGCTTAATTTGCTATACTTTAGATATTGCACACCAAGTGTTTGCTAAATTGCCTCAACAATACTTACCTCTTGTAGTGCATTGCATATCATTGTTACTTGCTTTCACTTGCATAATCTCACAAACTTGGTTATAGAAATCAATTTCAAAGGTATTCCAAGCAAAAGTTTTATAACTCAATTCACCCCCCCTCTTAAGTATTGAGGCCACTTGAACAACAAGGAGCTCTAACGTTGGGCGGATTTTTGTTTAGCCACTTAGATCTTAACATATACAACATCACGCTCTTCTAAGCTGAGGTCCAAATCTTCGCGTCTTCCTTCGTTACTCGCATCTTCATTATAGGCAAGACGTTGAAGGGATGGTTCTCCTAGCTCAACCGGGATCATGGCGTCAGCCCCGTACGTGAGTTGGAACAGGGTTTCGTGGGTTGTCGAGTGTGAAGTCATGTGATATGCCCATAAAGCTCCGGGTAACTCTTTCCCCCACCTTCCTTTGGCTTGCCCAAGTTATTTTTTGAGCTCTTGGAAGATTACCTTGTTGGTTGCTTCGGCTTGGCCATTAGTTTATGGGTGATCCACAGAGGAGAACTTTCGTTTGATGCCCAGGTTCTTACAGAATTCAACAAAGCCTCTATCTATGAACTGTTGGCCATTATCTTAGATGATTGTGTAAGGGAGTCTGTATCGGCAGATTATGTGCTTCCAAGTAAAAGTTAGGACCTTAGCCGCGGTGATGGTTGAAAGGGGATCTGTCTCGATCCATTTGGTAAAGAAATCAATTGCTACAAGGAGGAACTTGACTTGTCCTTTCCCCGAGGGAAATGGCCCCAAAATATCAATCCCCTAAGTGTTGAAGGGCCAGGGGGCTAGGATTCCATGCAGAGGCTCAGGATGATTGTGGATCCGATTTGCATTTCTTTGACACGGGTCACACTTCTTAACAAACTTAGAGCAATCAGCCTATAAGTTTGGCTAGAAATATCCTGCCCGGAGGACCCAAGCTGTTAGTGGGAAGACTCCCCCATGAAGGCCATAGATCCCCGAGTGAAGCTCTCGTATCACATAGTCCGCTTAGTCCTCGTTAAGACATTTTAAAAGTGGCATGGTGAAACCTCTCTTGTAAAGCTATCCATCTAGTAAAGTATAATTGGCCATTTGCACCTGCAACTTTTTGGCTTGCTGATGGTCTTTTGGAAGGATCCTCTGACGGAGGAAATTAGTGATTGAGGTCATCCATGTGTTTCCAGATGGTGTTTCATTTACTTGGAGTATTTGTTGGGCCTTCTGTATCGTGGGCTCTTTTAAAATGATTTGAACAATTATTTTAAGATTTCCTGCTTTGACCGTGCTGACCAATTTGGAGAGCAGGTCGACACGCTCATTCATCGCCTGTGAAACATGGACTATTCAAAAATGTTTAAGTTCCCCTGCTAGCTCGTTTACCCGCGCCAAGTACTTTGCCAAAGTTGGGTCCTTCACCTGGTACGACCCTTCTACCTGCCTGGATACTAACTATGAGTTAGTTTTTGCTTACACACATCGGGCCCCTAAGTCTAGAGTTATTTGCAGTCTGACAATGAGAGCTTTATGTTTCTCTTGGTTGTTGCTGGCTTTGAACAAGAACCTAAGTGATTCTTTGACTACCAACCCCGTAGGATATTCTAGTATGACTCCTGCCCCACTACCTTTCATATTGGAGAACCCGTCCACAGAGAGGGTCCATAAGCCATGTGCAGGGTCGTAACCATCTTTATCCTCTCTGAGCTCTACCAAGAAATCTGCTAGCACCTGGGCTTTGATAGGACCCCTAGCCTCGTACTAGATGTCGTACTTAGATAATTTGACTGCCCAAGCAACCATCCTTTCTGTGAGATCGGGCTTCTGGAGGATCTTATCGAGTGGCTGGTCGGTTCTTACCACAACTTGGTGGCTGTAAAAGTAAGGTCAGAGTCGGCGCGTAGCCATGATAAGGCTGTATGCGAACTTTCTGACTTTCTGGTACTGCGGGTCTTCCCCCTACAATGTTTTACTAATAAAGTATATTGGCCTCTGGATCGGACCATCTTCTTGGACTAAGACTGAACTGACTACATCGACCCTGACAGAAAGGTAGAGGACTAATTTCGACCCCATGTCTAGTTGTGTCAGTATCGGGGGGGATGCCAAAGAGGCTTTCAACTCTTGGAGCGCCTTTCACATTCCAAATTCCATTCAAACAAGTTTGTTTTCTTCCACACCTTGTAGAAAGGCATGGATTTTTCTGCAAATTTTAAGAGGAAACGAGGGAGGGCTACGTCCGACCGATGAGGCGCTGTACCTCTTTAACATTTTGAGGACTTTGCATTTCTAATATGGCCCGACATTGATCTGGGTTGGCCTTAATGCCCTGATGGGTAAGCATATACCCCAGAAACTTCCCGCCTTGGACCCCAAAAGAGCACTTCTCAGGGTTAAGGTACATATTGTGCTTGTGTAGCTTGGTGAATGTCTTTTTTAGGTCCTGAACATGAAATTCCGCCTGCTTGGTCTTGACAACCATGTCATCCAGGTATACTTTCATGTTTCTATCAATCTGCTTGGCAAAGATTTTGTCGACCAACCTTTGATAGGTGGTCCTGTATTATTCAAGCTGAAAGGCATCACTCGGTAACAAAAATTTGCCCCGCCTATGATGAAGGTAGTTTTTTCCTCGTCTTTAGGATCCATGCGGATTTGGTTGTACCCCGAGTATCCATCCATGAAGCTCAGAAGTCTGTAACCTGAAGTACCATCTACCAAATGATTAATATTAGGTAAAGGATAGGGATCCTTAGGGCATACCTTATTTAAGTCGGTGAAGTCGACACACATCCGCCACTTGCCGCTCGACTTTTTCACTGTGACAACATTGGACAGCCAGATTGGATACTTGACTTCTCAGATGAAGTTTGTAGACATGAGTTTGTCTGTTTCCTCCTTGACTGCAGTTTTCTGATCGGGACCCATCTTCCTGGCTTGTGGGACACAGGCTTAGCATCCGGTTCGATGTTGAGTGAATAGAAGATTACAGAAGGATCGATGCTGGGCATGTCAGCAAGACTCCAAGCGAATAGATTTACATTGGTCCTCAATAGTTTGACGAGAGCTGCTTCGAGATCTGGGTCAAGTATCACATTGATCAGTGTAAATTGGCTCAGGTTGGGGCTAACTTGGACAAGCTTCAATGATTCCACCAGTTGGGGCCTCTCGTAACGTTTGTCCTCGTGAGGGTCAAACCCTGTCTTGATATCTTCATCAATTATGAAAGTCTTCTTAGGGCGGAGACTCTTGTAGTAGCAATCCTGCGCTACCTTCAGGTCCGCTCTGATGACTCCAATTCTTCCATCTCTGAGTGGGAACTTCATAGTCAGATGCATAGTGGAGACTACTGCACCCAAGGCATTAAGAGACGGTTCCCCAGGAATGCGTTGTAGGAGCTGGGAAAATCAACGACCAGGAACTTAACCATGATGGCTCGGAGTCGCTTCCAGTCCCGAAAGTGGTTCTCAACTCGATGAACCCTAAAACCTGCTTAGAATCACCAGAAAAACTGAGTAAAGTTCCATCATACCTTTTCAACCAGCGAGGGGAGAGACCCATTTTTTGGTATGTTTTCCAGTGTAGAATGTGTGCGGAGCTTCCTTGGTCCACAAGTACTCGCTCAACCACAAAGTCCACAACTCCCATGGTGACCACCATCGGCTCATCTCTGTTGGGACCACCCTCTGGGAAGTTTGACCTGTCAAAAGTTATTACTGTCGAGTTTGAGCCCTCCAGCAGTAGGTTTACCTGCCCTGCCTGATGTGGTTGGTGTGCCTATGCGCCTGGGAATCCTCCTGAAATTATATGAATGACTCGCCTTCTGTCCTCTCTACCATGTTCGGATCTCGGGGAGCGAGAGCGGGGTACCCGTGAGCGGTCCCGAGTTTGAAGTTTGACTTGATCAGGGCGCTCTTGTTCCCTCTTCTAGTTTCCCTCATTTGACCTATCATCCCTCTGGGTGACGAATCTAGCCAAGTGCCTCTGGTGGATTAAATGTTCTATCTGGTTTCGGAGAGAGCGACACTCCTTCGTCCCATGTCCTTGCACTCGATGGAACTCACAAAACTTAGATTTATCTGACCCCTTCGGCCCCTCTCCCGGGGGAGGAAGTGCAAGGAGGCCAGTGTTGTATACTGCATGCATAATCCGGTCATGGCGGTCGTTCAGCGGTGTGAAGTTAGTGTACATGGGAGTAGTGTAAGTGTCAGCACGCTTGTCCCGACTCTATTTAGGACTTCTTTTTCTTTGATCGGATCGATGATTGACTCGATCTAAGAGACTCACTCGGTTCTCTCGGTCCGCTTCCCGCTCTTCCATGCTGATGTACCGAGAGGCCCTTGTGCTAAAGTCGTCCATATCCAAGGGTGGCTTTTTAGCCAGGGAGTCAGAAAATTTACTCGGACGGAGACTAGTTTGTATGGCATGCAACGCTACCTCAAAGCTAAGGTCTCCGATCTGGATGGCCTACTAAAAAAATCGAGCCATGTATTGCTTTAGTGTCTTACTCAGGAGTTGGCGTAGGTTTACCAGGCTGTGTGAAGTTTGTTGTACCGCTCAGTTGGTGGCAAACTTGCTGAGGAATTTCTTGGTGAGATCTATAAAGTTGGTGACGCTCCTCCAGGGGGGTGAGAGAACCAGTAGAGTGTTGATTTAGTCATTGTAGTAGGGAAAGTTCTGCAGAAGAGGGAGTCTGACGCCCCGGTGATTAGCTTGGTGGTTGTGAACATGGTGAGGTGCTCTTCGGGGTTTCCCCTGTCATCGTACTTCTCTATGGATAGATGCTTGTAATTCAAGGGGTTTAGAGTCTCCATGATTTGTTCAACAAATGAGTGGGCGATAAAAGGGAGCTCGGGCTCATATCTCGTTGTTCCTTGTGTCTGATAGGAAGCGTGGCCATCAGTTTTACGCTGGGATTGGGTATCATTGTGGCTTGAGGCTTCACACTCTACCCCCTGTCGCCCCCGGAGTTCCGCATTCTCTTGCTGCAGGTTAGCCACAGTATGCTGTAGGGTTTTCGCCATGTTCTTGAGCTATTATATCTGATCATCGTAGTTAGGCTCCTGTCACTGTCTGACGTCTTCTTCCCTACAGGTATTGTGTGTGTTCACCATTATTGCCTCATAGGATTAGGGTTTGAAAGTTGAGGTGTAGGATCCGTTTTACTAGGCCCTACGGTGGGCGCCAAAATGTTCACACATAGAGTATAATAAGGATTGCTCAAAAACCCTAGAGAATTCCCCTAGGGATTAGGTTTATTATTTCTCTATAATGTGTCACTTAGTTTACAAGTACATACCCAAGTCTTATTTATATGAGGGTTAGCCCTGGGAAAATTGGCCCGACCCACTAAGCTATGACTAAAATACACGCGATCATTCTTTTAATCAACAAAGGACTTAGTGGGTATTGTGGGACCCCCTTCCCGGTTCCTGGGGGAACAATTACAGTTTAGGGTAAAATTAACCTTTTAGTCTCTCACTTTAAGGTTTAGTTTGATTTGATCCTTTGCCTTTTCTTTGACCTAAATTGGTCCCTTATATTTCTTAAACATTTTATGTTTTCACTTTGGAAAAGCATTATAAAGTGAGTTAATTAATGGAGTAATAAAAGGGCAAAATATAAGGTGTTTAAAACATATGAGTGACTAATTTGGATAAGAAAAGCATGATAAGATACTGAATTGAAACACGTTTTAAGGATATGAGATCAATTTTAGGTCAAAAAGGTATATAATGAACCAAATTGAATCACATTTTAAAGATAACATACTATTAAACTAAATTTCCCATTATTTTACTTATACTACATGATATTTTATAATCAAAATCAGCTTCTAGAAAGTCATTAAATAAATTTTTAAATAAGTTGAATTATTATTTTTGAAATATTTTATGATAAAGAATTTAATAATCTATTTTTACCATTTTTCAATTAAATGGTATGCTTTATCATTTATTTATTGATGTTGGTACTTTTTAGAAACATAATATATTTTTCTCTATTTAAAATTATTTTTATTATATACATTTAAAACATAGTTTAATTTAATAAAATGTCATTTTAATTTTTTTTCAATATTTACAAATTAAATATCACCTCAAATATTATTTTTAATGTAATTATTATAGTAAATAAATAATTTTAAATACATATGAATTTATGATTACATTATATTTTAGTTAGATAAATTATATAAACCCCACCAAGGTTTATGCAAATTACATAAAACTTAAAATTTGGACAAAATATCACCTTACCATTTTTTAACTTGTTAAACTAAATTAAAACATGTTTCAAAGTAACTGTTGGGGTTACTTTTTTGTTTCTTTTATGTTATGTTGTATCATCAGTCCATGAACTACTTATTCCTTGTTACGAGTCCATGCACAATTATGGCTTCAAGGTTTGGTAATAGGTTTTTTAGTGGGTTAAGTTTTTAAACAAGAGCTAATTATGTGGTAGAAAGGAAATTATCAAAATTTGAGTCTAACGAGGCTGCAGTAAGAGATGAGGGCCTTCTAAGAGGAGATAAAGGCCCCACTTAGCCATCAACAAGAGCCTACTACACTGAGGATGGGCTCATATGTTGGATTTGTTGTACATCATTTTATTTCGTTTGTTGTAATTTGGTTTCATTAATTGTTGAATAACTTTGTTTACTGTGTAAATATGCAGGTTAGGCGGGTCAGCATGAAAGGATCTTATGCTGCACCTGACGCTGAAGAGGATGAAGTTGACGTTGGGGAGTCCCATCAATATGACTTGTTCATAGATGGGTCAGAGGAGCCGGTTGTCTCTAACATGGTCTATGACTTAGGCCCTTTGATTCACCATCAGTCATTGTTTGATGGTATGTCAAGGGTCTATGTCATCAAGATCATTGAGGAGGCCGCTGTGCTAATGGCAACTATAGAGGTACAGACCGTCGGGCAGGCGTTTGGGCACTTCCTCATGTGGCCAACTAGACTCGTGTCAGATGCTGCTCCCCAGGTATGCTCCCGAAACCCTAAACATTAATTATATTATAAGTTTATAGTTCGTATCATAACATATTTAGTTTAATATGTTAACTATTCAAAAAGTTGTAGACCCAACATCAAAGAAGCCAGACCTCATCTTCGATCTGATCCAGAGGCTATGGACTGTCAGGGCTGAGTTGGGTGATGACATCGTCGGAGTCCCATAGTAGGCAGATATGTTCGGCCGCCTAAGTCAACTACCGCTTTACATCACACAGAGTGACTTGTGCGAGATAATAATAGGGCGGACGATGCTGAACATCTCCGTCATTCATTTATGGGAGTTGTAAGTATATCTTTTATATTTAATTATTTCATTTAACATGTCATTTGTCGCTAACCATGTCTGATTTTTTAGGTTTCTGTATAAACTTTGTGTGGAGTTGAGTTTCCAAGGAACTTATGGTTTCTTAGAGCCCTCTTTCATACAAAGGAGCGGGAACAACAAGGATGACACCTAGGCATACATCTAGAATATGAGTCCAAGAAGACTGTATATCTGGCCCAATATTAAAAGTAAAGGTCTCTTGTATAAATCTTGTCAATTATTTTAATCATTTTAGAATCTCACTTATCAATGTTCATTGCAGCGCTCATTGGCAGCTCATGATGATCTGTTCCAAGGATTCAATTGCTTTATGCTTTGATTCCTTAGATGGTACTGCTCTGCCGGATTTCAAAGCAATAGTAGAGGCGTAAGTTCATCTAAAAAAATTAAAGTTTTTCTATAAATTCAAGTTAAGTTGTTTTCTTCTTCTACAATTCTAACTATTCTCGTGTTTTATTCTTACATAGAGCTGTAATTTGATACACTAGACTACATGAAAGCATCAGTAGGAAAAAAGTCCTCTGAATCAACCCAAAAGTAAGTACTTCAAATATCATGCATTATTATTTATTAAGTTCTGAAAACTTGAAATAACGTTGTCCAAATGTTTATTTTGTGTACCTTGTAGTCTCATAGGCAGGGGAAAACTATAAGTGCAGGTGTTCCGTCATGCATACCATGATGACCATTAGTACATGGATGAACAAATGTAAGTTTTCACTTGCCTACTTTCTATAAATTTCTATTCACATAGTAATTAAGTTCTTATGCTAATTGTTTTGTGTTTTATTTGCAGCACTTTCAGGACCGGTCAAGCTTCCTAGAGGCACACATAGATCATATTAGAAAGCAATGAGCCGTATACTTCCATGAAGTCAAACAAAGACTTCGATAGTATAAGATTTTTATTTCTTATATTCATAGTACCTAGTGTATGTTAGAAATTAAACTTGGTCATTTGATTTGCTAAAAGCTTAGTGATTAAGATTAAGAAGCAAATTTCAACTTGAACTCTTCTACCTCAGGAAGCAAAATTCAATTAGAGCTCTTCTACCCTAGGAAGTAAAATTCAACTAGAACTCTTCTACTCTAGAAAGTAAAATTCAACTTGAACTCTTCTACCTTAGGAAGCAAAATCCAACTTGAATTTCGCTAACTTAGGAAGTAAGTTTCAACTTGAATTTTCCTTAGAAAAGTGACATAAAAATTTAGTATAAATAGGATACCTTGCCTTAGTTATTAGTATGCTTTGAGTAAAGAAGAAAGTGAGAAGAAAAGACTGAGAGAAAGCTTCAACAAGCTTTATTTGAGTGTTGTGTGTTTATGTATTAGCTTTTAATAAAGCTAAAGAAACTTGAGTGTACCTGTTCTACAAATATTATAGTGAAATTAAATTTTGCTTTTTGAGTGTTCATATTTTCTTCTCTTAGCATCTCAATATCAACTAGGCAATTTATTTCTAATTGCCAACATCTGGTATCAGAGCTTGTTGTATCAAAATGGCAGCAAGTTCAAGCACAGGAGCAAGTCAAGTTCAACAAGTACAAACAATTGTTTTCAAGTTTGATGGCAGATCAAATTTTGCCATGTGGAAACGCCTCATGGAGCTTTGCTTAAAAACCAATGGTTATGGTGAAATCATTAAAGATGGTTTTGCTGAACCAACTGAAGAAGACAAAGGAAAAGCTGATATGCAACAAGTAGAAAAAAATCGTCTACTTAATGAAAAAGTCTTATTTCTGATCTGTCAATCTGTGGAGCTGTCTATTCTTGAGAAAATTTTCCATGCTAAAACAACAAAGGAGGCTTGGAAAATTTTACTCAAAACATATGAAGGTGCTGATCCAGTCAAAAGAACGAGGTTACAAGGCTTGAAACGCCAGTTTGAGCTGATGGAACAAGGAAGAGAAGAAAGCATTCGTGATTATTTTTCACAAATGGACAAACTTGTCAACGAAATGAAAAACAATGGTGATGATATAAAGGAGAAAGAAATCATGGAGAAAGTTTTACGCACGCTGTCAACTCGTTTTGATTACATAGTAGCAGCTATTGAAGAAGAAAAAGATCTCAACACAATGACTCTAAATGACTTGCAAGCATCCTTAGAGTCACGTGAGATACAGATGAACGAAAGGTCAAGTGGGACAGTTGAGCAAGCATTAAAAGCTCAAACAAATGTCAGAAACGAGGGACCTGTGCAAAGAAGGGCCAACTACATCAAAGGGGTCAGAATTTCAAAGGAAGATGGAGGAATCCTCAACTTTATTCAAATCAAGCCACACGAGGTAATGGGTCATTTCCAAATAAATCTAATATTCAATGTCACAAATGCCAAAAGTACGAGACATTTCAAATCTGAATGCAAATCTCATATCCAGTGCCATAACTGTAATAGGTTTGGTCACTATAGTCGAGAATGTCGTGCTAAAGCATTGAATATTAGAGAAAGTCATGCCCGAGTTGCAGAAAGTGAGGAAAGTATGAAGGTGGTGCTTACAACAACTCATGCAGTAGCTAATAGAAATAACAACCAATGGTTGTTAGATACAGGATGCAGCAATCATCTAAGTGGGAAGAAAGAGCTATTTTCTGACTTAGATGAAAGTTATCACACCACAGTCAAGCTTGGCGATAACTCAAAACTTGAAGTCTTGGGAAAAGGAAATATTGCCATCAGATTGAAAGATGGATCTTTGAATTATATTTCTGATGTGTTCTACGTACCTGGTATATGCCAGAACCTTTTAAGTGTTGGTCAACTTGTTGAAAAAGGTTATGACTTAAAATTCAACAAGAAAGGTTACACCATAAATGATGTTGAGATGGGCTTGATAGCAATGACAAACATGTCAAGGAATCGTCTATTTCCTATGAACATCAAGTATGATGTTGGTTTATGCTGCAAAGCAATAACTATTGATGATAATTGGTTGTGGCATAGGCGGCTTGGACATTTCAACTTTGAAAGCATCAAGTTTCTTGCAAATAAAAAATGGGTCACTGGCTTGCCTGTCATCCAAGCTCCCAATTAACTGTGTGAAGCTTGTGTAGTTGGCAAGAAACATCGAGATCCTTTTCCTAAAGGACGTGCCTGGACAGCCACAAAACCACTTGAGCTGGTGCACTCTGATTTATGTTATGTTGAAGTTCCATCTAATAGAGGTAATAAATATTTTATTACTTTTATTGATGACTTTAGCAGGAAGACGTAGGTTTATTTTCTGAAAAATAAATCTGATGCTTGTGATACGCTCAAAAGTTTTATAGCGTATATTGAAAGATAAAGTGGTTATATTCTGAAAACCTTGAGAACTGATAGAGGGACAAAATATATTGTTTATGATGATTTCTTGAGGAAACATGGTGTTAAACATCAGATGACTGCTAGATACACTCCTCAACAAAATGGAGTAGCAGAAAGGAAGAACAAAACAATTATGGATATGGTGAGAAGCATGCTGTATTGCAAGAAATTACCAAAAGGTTTTTGGGCCGAAGCTGTGGCCTGTGTAGTATACCTATTAAATAGGTGTCCTGTAAAAAGTGTTCGTGATAAAACTCCACAGGAAGCTTGGAGTGGGAAAAAGCCAAATCTTAGTCACTTAAAGGTTTTTGGTTGTATTGCTTATGCACATGTTCCTGATCAACTAAGGAAGAAACTCGATGATAAAGTAGAAAAATGCATCTTTGTAGGATACAATGAAGATACAAAAGCCTACAAGTTGTATAATCCAGAAATCCAAAAGGTAATCATTAGTCGAGATGTTACTTTTGATGAAGATGAAACATGAGACTGGTCAGAAAAAGAAAAAGCACTATTTCCTGTACCAGTTACTATACACGGAGAAGTAGAAGACACAACTAAAGAACCATCAGCTGAATCAACACCAAATTCACCACCTCAAAGATATCCACAAAGGGAGCGGCGTCCGCCTCCACACTTGCAAGATTATGAAGTTGGTAGAGATGATGATCCAGAAGACACAGAAGAAGAAGTTACTTACTATGCCTTATTTGCAGACTGTGATCCAGTAGCACATGAGGAAGCAGCCAATGATGATTGTTGGATTAAAGTAATGGATGAAGAAATTCATGCAATTGAAAAGAATGACACATGGGAGTTAAAAACACTTCCAGAAGGAAAGAAGCCAATAGGTGTAAAGTGGGTGTACAAAACAAAATACAATCCAAGTGGAGAGGTTGATCGTTTCAAAGCACGATTAGTGGCAAAAAGGTACAAACAAAAACCAGGTATTGATTATTTTGAAGTATTTGCTTCAGTTGCTAGATTGGACACTGTGCGCATGATTCTTTCCCTTGCTGCTCAAAATAACTGGAAGATTTCTCAAATGGATGTCAAGTCTGCTTTCTTGAATGGTGTACTTGAAGAAGAAGTTTATGTTGAGCAACCACCAGGTTATCAACAACAAGGAGCTGAAGACAAGGTCTACAAATTAAAGAAAGCTCTATATGGATTAAAGCAAGCGCCTAGAGCTTGGTACACACGTATTGACACATACTTTGTGAGCAATGGATTTCATAGAAGTCCATATGAGCACGCGTTATATGTCAAAACAAACAAAGCTGGAGATATTATTATTGTGTGTTTATATGTGGATGATTTAATCTTCACTGGCAATAATTCAAAATTGCTAGCTGAATTTAGGGAGAATATGTCTTGTCAATTTGAGATGACAGATATGGGCCTAATGTCTTATTTTCTGGGCATTGAGGTAAAGCAAACAAATGAAGGGATTTTTATCTCTTAAAGAAAATATGCAACAGATGTTTTGAAGAAATTCAAGATGGAGGCATGTAAACCAATGTTGACACCAGCTGAAGAAAGATTAAAGCTTGGAAAATAAAGTGGAGGTGATCTTGTTAATTCAACAAATTTCAGAATGCTAGTAGGAAGCCTCAGGTACTTGACAGCAACAAGACCTGACATAGTTTATGGAGTTGGGGTCATAAGTAGATTCATGGAATCACCAAGACAATCTCACTGGCAAGCTGCAAAGAGAATTTTGAGATATGTTAAAGGCACAATTGATGAAGGTATCTTGTATTCAAGTTCTAACAAATCAGAGTTGATTGGATACACAGATAGTAATTGGGCTGGTGAAACTGAAACTCGAAAAAGCACTTCGGGTTATGCCTTTTATCTTGGAACAGGTGTATTTTCTTGGTCCTCCAAGAAACAACAAGTAGTTGCTCTGTCAACAGCAGAAGCAGAATACATCGCAGCAACAAATTGTCCTACTCAAGCAGTTTGGTTACGGAGAATATTAAGTGAGTTGCAACATCAACAAGATGAGCCAACAAAAATATTTTGTGACAACAAATCAACAATTGCTTTGACAAAAAATCCAGTCTTTCATGGTCGTAGCAAACATATTGATATCAAGCACCACTACATTCATGACTTGATCAGAGAAAAAGAGATTATGATGGAGTATTGTGCTTCAGAAAATCAAGTAGCAGATATTTTCACGAAGCCACTCAAAACAAATTTATTCTTGAAGCTGAAGAATACGCTTGGGATGATGAAGCCAAGTTTAAGGGAGGATGTTAGAAATTAAACTTGGTCATTTGATTTGCTAAAAGCTTAGTGATTAAGATTAAGAAGCAAATTTCAACTTGAACTCTTCTACCTCAATAAGTAAAATTTAATTAGAACTCTTCTACCATAGGAAGTAAAATTCAACTAGAACTCTTCTACCCTAGAAAGTAAAATTCAGCTTGAATTTTGCTAACTTAGGAAGTTTCAACTTGAATTTTCCTTAGAAAAGTGACATCAAAATTTAGTATAAATAAGATACCTTGCCTTAGTTATTAGTATGCTTTGAGTAAAGAAGAAAGTGAGAAGAAAAGACTGAGAGAAAGCTTCAACAAGCTTTATTTGAGTGTTGTGTGTTTATGTATTAGCTTTTAACAAAGTTAAAGAAACTTGAGCGTACCTATTATACAAATATTATAGTGAAATTAAATTTTACTTTTTGAGTGTTCATATTTTCTTCTCTTAGCATCTCAATATCAACTAGGCAATTTCTTTTTAATTGCCAACAGTGTAGGATTCCAATGTAACTCTAGGGTTTAGATTGTTTTATTTCAATCATGTAAATATTAGTCATTATATACAGATTCAGTTTCTTCATGTAAATATCATGTGTTTTCATTAATTTGTGCAATATACTATGTTAAGACATGATAATATACTATGTTAGAGATACTCTGTTGCTTGTGTAACATTGTAGGTTTGGGAAATCAATAAAACTAAACCTGTTTTTTTTTTATAAAAAAACCCTTATATTTAAACACGTTTATAGACATAATCGTGTTTAAATATCAATACTTTTAAACATAGTTCTGAACAACTATGGTTAAAAAACATTTTTAAACACTGTTGACAATCATGGTTAAAAATCCTTATCTATTACCATGACTGGAACAAACATGGTTTTGGAATCGTGTTTAAAGGTCTAGTTTAACCGTGTTTATATCTCCTATCTGCGCCAGTGTTAATTCATACTAGTTCAAACAACTTTATATTTACTGATTGTTTAATCTGAGTGAAAAATGTTAAAACGATAATAATTTTGAGATGGATGAAGATATAAATTTTTTTTTATACCAATTAACAAAACAATTAGTGTAAAAACATTAAAAAGAATAGAAACTGCTTCCTCCATATTGACAAAGATTTGAAGCATGTTGAATAATTATTGACTAACGTAGTGCTCTATGAGCGTGTAATATTTTCTTAGAAAAAATGGAACAAAGTGTCTATTTTGCTCAAATTTCGAGTTTTGTGTTATATGTATAAATTTACAACAACTAAAAATAAATTCATTAAAATTTTAAACAAAATACATTCAAACAGAAAGTATGTTGTGGCGACACGACAACACGAGAGAAACAAAATTTTTCTTCAGGACGTTGTGGGAACAATACCTACTTTAACTGTTTTAAAAGACAATTCTAGCCCATCATTGTATCTAACTACAACAACTACACAAGGCTTTAGATATTTTAAAATTTTTAATTAAACAAAATAAACGAGTTCCAAATATAAGTATGCAGTTCAGTTAATTCAAAATCTAAAAATGGAAATATTTTAAAAATTATACTTTTAAAAAAATAAAAACATATCACTTACAAATTACGACCAACAAAAGACAATTAGGGTTATGTTTGTCATTTCAGGTAAAAGATCCCGAGCATCTAATGTATATAGACCGACCCGTTTCGAAGCTTAACTATTTGCCCGAACGCCTGATTTTTTAACTTTGAAAACTTTTAAAAAATACATTTTAATTTTTTACCATAGTTGAATATATTTATTGAAATAATTTAATTCCATAAAATCTTTCCAGTTTGATATAAATCCCTTGAATTTGCCCCACCTCCTTCCCGGCTCCGACGCGGACACCGAACAAACACAGCAAAATTCCGTCCAGAGCCCCCAAGTTGCAAAAGGAAACTAATTTAGTTATTCTCTCTTTTTAATTTTTCTTATTTTGCATAAAACCTAATTAATCTCTTCCATATCCACTCCGAAACGAAAGAGGTTAGTAATGAAAACCGGATTTATTTCCTTGCAGTTTCGGATTCGTGTTTTTCGTCAACTGTATTTGCAATTGAATTTGATTCGATTTCACTTCTTGAAAGCAGTGCTCATTCCCTTCATATAACAGCTTTGGGCTTCGGATTCATGCGGCTTCTTGAAGGTTTTGAAGTGCAGAGCATCTTTGTAGTTGCAACCACTTCAACCGTTTGTCAGGTCTTTCCGTAATGCCTCATCTTCCTCTTTCGTTTTTTTTTTTCTGTTTCATTCACTTCGTACAAACTCCAAAGCTTCGTCGTTTTGCTTTTAGGCAGTTCCATTTTAAATCTTGATTGCGCTATTAGATGTTCAAATTGGGACAGAGTTAGCCACGTTTAGGTTTTGCGTCAATCAATTATTTATCCGTTGTCATGCATGAGGGAAAAGAGCGAGACTTGTTTCCAATTTCGTTCAATCGAGATTGGTAGTTGACGATAGTGATAATTCTAAGTTTGTTTCTAGTTGTATGATGCATTGATGTGGTGATGTCATAATCCGCACTGTGGTTTGTTCTATTAAATCCGAATTCCGAAGTTAGTTTCTACTTGTGTGATGTGGTAATCTCATGATGCGCGCTGTGGTTTTTGAATTTTTGGTATGACAAGGACGATTTATGTACTGTTGTTTGTTCTATTAATCCGAAGTTTGTTTGAAAATGTTTCTACATGTCTGATGGGGTGATGTCATACTGCGCACTGTTGTTTTTGAATTTGTAGCATGATAAGGACGATTTATGCACTGGTTTTTTCTGTTGTTGTAGGGCGTTTCCCAAGTATGGATTCGGGGAAATGCAAGGCCTCTCGAGGGAGTGTATCTTCTCTGGGTGTTGCACCGTTGAGTGTTCTGAATCAGGGGGATGAGATGGCTCCGTCTCTTGAGGATATGAGAGCTGTTGAGACTGAAGTGGATATAGACCTTAGGGAGGTTTACTTTTTAATCTTGCACTTATTGTCAGCCGGGCCATTTCAGAGGACTTTTCTACATTTCAAGGATGAACTTTTACAGCATCAGCTTCTGCCTAGAAGATATCATGCTTGGTTTTCTAGAAGTGGTGAATGCAGGGGGGATGATGTTGATGAGCAAGATGATGGCATCTCTTTACCTTTAAATTACAACATTTTAGCAGACAGGTATATTTGCTGTAGGAACAAGATTGATATGGGATACTTGATGGTTTCATTTGCTAGGCTCCACTTAATTAAAACACTCAAAACATTATCACTCCAATACTCCGTTAATGCCATCTCTCATTCTATTTAGTGGCATACATATCAGATAAAGTTGGAAAAACATCATTAACACTTCATTGATTTTTTGAAGTGATGGTGCACAGATTTATTTATTTTTATATTGGGAGGGTTCCTTCAAAATCTTATATGCTTTTATATCCTTGTGAATTTTCATCTTGCTTATGTTTGTGACATTAGGAATACGTATAATGACTTTTCGTTAAACATATTTTCATGGGTCAAATCAAAGTATTGGATTTCAACATTTAATGTTTTTTGATCTTTGATTGCGACTCTCGTCTCAATCAGTTGGGTTATCATCAGGCTTTAGCTTTAAGTGTCTATAAATGACTATCATTTTAAAAAAGGCGGCTGTGCCTGTATTTCATGGTCAATTCCAATATGCTTGAATGTTTATTGTTATTTAAGCATTTGGTGAGGATTCTTTTATATTATTTGGAGTTTAGTTTTGAAAAAAAAAATTGTATAAAATGGAAAGGAAGCTTATGATGGAAGTGTGTGATTGCTACTGGTAGAGGTATCTCCACATGATACTTATGATTAGGAGATGCTTCATATTTTAATTCAAATAGTTATTGTTAGTTTGTTTGAAAATATTCTCTATTAAGTTAGTTTTGGCTGCTTTTTGATGTTACATGTATAGGCTTAATTACTGTTCATTTAATGTAAATACAAGGTATCCTCACATAACTAAGGATCACTTGGTAAAGCTTCTGAAGCAATTGATGCTGAATGCAGCCCATCCTTTGCATGGAAAACATGGAGGATCTAGCCCTAATGCAGCTGATGTTCCTACTTTGCTTGGATATGGTTCATTTTCGCTTCTTGATAGTACGTGAATGACATGCTATTGTAGTAATCTTCTTTCTCTAGTTAATCATTCAAGTTGAGATCGAAAGTTTTTAAGACATACAGAGTAAAATGTCTGTAGCAAATTAGCAATTTATTATTTATATATATCTGTTAAAAATTTTCTTTTCTTTGTTCTGTGAAATATTCTCAAAATGTATTAATATCTTCAGGTTTGTTGTAAGTTACTAGGTTTGAGATGGACATATAAAAACCTTGTTTCAGTTCCCGCTTTTGCAGAATTGATAATGAATATATGAACATCCTAAATTTATGTTTGCTTCTAAAGTACCCTGGTCACGGGTTATCCTCTGCACCACCAAGACTGGTACATAGGTATATATATTGTCATCATTGTGTGGCACGTAGTTATGAGCATGTATGAAAAGGGAAAGGTCCAGTATTCTAAACATTTAAACACTTTATCAGATTTTTGCCTTTGGATTGGTTCTGCCTGGTCGTTCTTTTTTATTAATGTAGTACTGATCGGAAGCTTCTATCGACTAATCTGCATTTCAATATATCTGGCAGTTGCTAACTTGCTATTGTTGGGCATGTCCTCAGGACCTCAACATTAACGGATTAACCATAGAATATATATGGAAGAATGCGATATTTACTCTGTTTCAAATTCAATCCTTGTGTTTGTACAGTTGATAGAAAAATGGCTGACAAGCTGGTGAAGGCCCCTCCACTGTACTTGCGATGGCCACACATGAAGGCTAATCAAGTTCAGGGGCTAAGTTTACGGGAGATTGGAGGTGGTTTTACTAAGCACCATCGGGCTCCATCTATTCGCAGTGCATGCTATGCTATTGCCAAACCATCTACTTTGGTGCAAAGGATGCAGAATATTAAAAAGCTTAGGGGACACCGTGTGGCTGTCTATTGTGGTATGACTTGCTCTTCTTCTAAACTTGCTATTAATATTGGGCTTTTATGGCATGCTGATCTATGAGTTCATGGTAAGTTTTTTTCTGGAAAGCCATTACATAGATACGAGTCACTTGACAACAGTAAAAGTTTAATCCATTGGGTGCTTCTTTCTCTTCTTAGAGTTTCCTTTTGAAGTTAAATATTGATTGTTAATAATTTCCACTTAGATGCATTATATGAGTAATTATTACAATAGCTGAACTTATGGTTAATAAATTTTTATCTTTCAGCCATATTTGATGGATCGGGGCGATATGTTATTAGTGGTTCTGATGATCGTCTTGTCAAGATTTGGTCTATGGAAACTGCATTTTGTTTAGCTAGTTGCCGTGGACACGAAGTGAGTCATGAGTATGGTTTATTAAATTAATTCCGACAAGTTTGCTTTGCTTTCAATATCATTGAATCTTTTGTTGTCATTATTCATGAAGGGTGATATTACCGACTTGGCTGTAAGCTCAAACAATGCTTTGGTGGCATCTGCTTCAAATGATTTTGTAATTCGAGTTGTAAGTAGTATACCATAATTTAATGTTTTGTCCTGTAAACCTTGAGCAACTAAATTGACATTTACTCTGCACAGTGGCGCTTACCAGACGGGATGCCAATATCAGTTTTGCGGGGACATACTGGAGCTGTTAACACTATTGCATTTAGTCCCAGACCTACTGCTGTATACCAGTTGCTATCGTAAGTCTATTTAAGAGTTAGTTTTCCTGTTGCCTTTCTATATGTTGTTCTTGTGATTGTTGTGGCTCATTAACGAAGTCCCGATGCTAATCTATTTATTTCATTAATAAAATAATTGAATTGTAAAATTTTTGCTAGGGTCATGTCATGTATCATCTAAAATCTCAAGTAATTTTTATTTGTAAAACCAAGTTTTTTTTATATATTGGGGGCATACAGTAAAACAATTTTTTTTTATTGTAAATACTTCTATTGTAAAACATACTCCTTTGCATGCCACTGGATCACTTAACACTATTCCGATGGCTTATATGATCAAAGCAACTAACGGAAGTCATTTCAGTACGCATAATATTAATAGTCTAGTTGTGAGTTTCACTTCACACAGAACTCCAAGAAACTGAGTTGTACCAATGTACCTGTGCTGACCTATCCTTTGTTTTCTCTCTGATAATAAATTTAATATTAACACAAACATGACCTTTCCATTGCATTAACTAACCCTCCAGTTAATCCTTAATTACAACTTACAATAAAAAAATGATCACTTTCATTATTTTTATATTTGCTAGTAGTCCAAATGAATTGTCTGCTCTTTAATGAACTAGCTACTTTTCTGATCAACCCTGTACAATGACCTTAAATTAGCTAAAATTATATTAACTACCTGTAAAATTCATTGTGTGATGTGGCATAAGGTAGTATTCCAGAGAGGGTTGATAATCTATTGTGTTGTGACCATTCTTCTAATCACATTTGTGATCATAGGCATAGTGGCTATATTCCCCTGTCTAGTCATTATCAAATTGATATGGAGGTATTTGAACACCGGACGTTTATCAATAGAGCTGGTGCTAGCTTTGTTTGTATTGCTGTGTCTTTGCGCGAGTGAGAGAATGAAAATGAGGGTGTTTTCTATCTCATAGTTCATCGTAGTTCACATGTATGCACGCGTCCGATCATGCAGAAAGGATGTTGCTCGAAATAGAGGATTGAACCCATGGGAGAAGAAGCTGGTTTTGTTGCTCCCAAATTTGATACTCCTCTGTCTTGTGCAATTGTGAAGACGATCATCTTTGAGTGAAACCTAAATGGGATTTTAGGGTTTAAGAAAGGAATGGAATCGATGGACTTCCATTACAGGCTCGACTTGCCGTTTCCATGGTAGAAAATTCCGATCATTGAGCTTCTCAGTGATTGCGTGCAAAAAAGTGACCAGACCGGTCGCTGGAGAAACATGCAACAACAGCATTCCCGGAGGATACATGGTCTGGCGGAGGAGGCGGCAGAGGGCAAGACTTTGTGTTCATGGATCACCCAGTTCTTTGATACCATAACAGTATTCTGTTATTGAGGAGAAAAGAGAGAGAGAGAGGAAAGAGAGAGATACTGAAATGATGTTCTGTATTTTCTAATCTATATATTACATGATGACTTGGTACATTATATAGAGGATTAGTAGAGTACAGAGGAAGCTAGTGAGTAACAAACTCTAATTATCAGAATAAGAATATTCTGGTGTGGGCACACACACCCACATCGTATGCGATATAATAAGAATATAGGTATCCTAATGAGTTGAGTGTAATCTGTGTCCCAAAATAATATTTATTTCTTGATTATTTTACACACAGATCTTTCTGGTGTTCGTCATTTGACTGTCATGAATTGTGAAATATGTAGGTCATCTGATGATGGAACTTGTAGAATATGGGATGCAAGAAATTCACACAGTCCACGAATATATGTGCCTCGACCTTCGGATGCTATTAATGGTCAGATTATTGCTTCTATTTCTGTCAATAGATTTGACCTGGGGTTGGAAATTGGTCGAGTTTGGCCTTTGGCATTATTACCATAATAAATTTGATATGGTGATAAAATCTATTCAGTTTTGAGTTTGAACAAGTAGACTCTATTGATGTCTAAAACCAATATAGAAACAAAAACATGTTGCATGTAAAGATGTTTTTTTAAACAACTACTATATAGTGTTTGGCCTAAGAGGAGAAGCTAAGTCAATTTTTTTTTTGCAAAAAGTCTGTTTGAAAAAAGCTTTGTTTTATGAAGGAAAGTTTAAAAGTAGCTTTTAATGAGAAATATTAGGACTAGATTTTCGATAACTTATTTTTTTTCTAAGATTCTGTTCAATTTTCTAAGATTCTTTTCAACCAATTCACTTAATAACATTAAATCCTACAATTAGTTTTTCAGCTAAAAAATTTTGAAAAATGTCTAACAACTTTAACTTTATTTTAAACGTTATTATTTTTAGCTTTAGCTTAAAACTAGCTTTTTAGTGTAAAAAAAGCTGGGGCACACAAAGCCACACAAGGTTGGATATACAGATTGACCAATTGTTGCTTAAACCTTCCAGATCAGTAGTCTGACCTGTTGATTGCCAAATTGCTTTTTTTTGTTATTAGGCTATTCTTTTATCAATTATATGATTGTTTGAGGAATTGTGAACTTTTGCAGGGAAGAGCAATGCTCCACCAGCTAATTTGCCGTCCTCAAGCAATGGTCAACAAAGCTTTCAAGTACTTTGTTGTGCTTATAATGCAAATGGGACAGTTTTTGTTACTGGTAGCTCTGATACTTTTGCCAGAGTATGTAACACATTTCCTATTTTTCTTCTATGAATACTATTGGCTTTTTCTTGTTTAAACATCACATGTATTCTGATATGTTGAGAAATATGCTGCTATTTGTAGGTATGGAGTGCTTTGAAGCCCAATACTGAAGACACAGAACAACCAATACATGAGATGGATTTATTATCTGGTCACGAGAATGATGTTAATTATGTACAGTTTAGGTTAGCCATCCTGGTTAGATCCACACTTATTGGTTTATCTCTCCCACACATTTTTTTTTGCAAGGATTTTTATTGTCTTCTACCTTTCCATGCAGTGGTTGCTCTATGGCTTCAAAAGCTTGGACATCTGACACTTGGAAAGAAGAAAATACACTGAAGTTCCGAAATTTCTGGTAAATCTTAATGCTTAGTTCCTTTAGGCTTTGTTTGAAAGATAGTAGGGTGAGGGAAGGGAGGATTAAAGAGGAGAGGAAATGGAATGATGAAGAGAGATCATTCCCTCCTTTGTTTGGAAGTTACAATTTGAGAGGAGAGGGAAATGGAGTGCTAACAACTAAAATCTCCGCTAAACCCCCATTTTGGGGGAACTTTTAATAATAAAGGAGGGGTAGTGTTGGAGGGTTTTAAAAATCCCTGAAGTCTTCCCCTTAATTTTTTAAAACTCCCAAACAAGGGCAAAGCTTCTAGAAATCTTCCCCTCCCGTTGCCCCCTAAGTTTAACTCCTAAACAAAGCCTTAGCATATTTTGATTGACCTTTTAGTGTTTATTTAATATAAAGTGTATCTTGCTCTCATCACTGAATATGTTGTATTACTTGTGTTGAAAGCTTCACATTGACTAGAGATATGACTAATTAAAAGTATATGAGGGTAATCCTCATCCTATGAACTAGCTTTTAAGATTGAGTTAGGCACAATACCCAAATTTAAGATGGTATCAAAGTCAGGTTCCGATCCTGAGACCTGTGGGTTATGGGCCCACCACGCTTCTGCTGCGCCACTTTGATACCATGCTAAGGTTTTATTTCAAAATCAATTGGCAATGTGAGGAGTAGCCTAACAGACATTTAAACCATACCACATATTATGAGGCAGACAGACAATGTGGGACTTCCAACAAGTCCTGGGCCACCCGTATTCGTCCGTGCTCCATTCCTAAACGTGAGGGGGTATGTTGAAAGTCCTACATTGACTAGAAATATAGTTAATCTAAAGCATATTAGATAAGGGTAATCCGCATCCTATGAGCTAGCTTTTAGGATTGAGTTAGACCTAATATCCAAATTTAAAATCCTGCATGCTGATGTCATAACTTGTGTATTTCAGGTATTGCCATGATAACATAGTCACTTGCTCTCGTGATGGAAGTGCAATTATATGGGTTCCCAGATCACGTAGATCTCATGTGAGATGAGCTCCTTTAAATAAGATTACCATTGAACTTTGGTCTATTTTATTCGTGAAGACATGTTCTTCCATTTTTCTTTTTCCAGAATTATTTTGGGCTTCTTTGACTGTGACATGTGCAGTTTCATTTTCTTCCCCTTGCTTACTGCATAAATATGTTTTAAGTTTTCCTTTTTATGTCAGGGAAAAGTAGGGCGTTGGACTCGTGCATATCATCTAAAAGTGCCCCCACCGCCTCTGCCTCCTCAACCTCCACGAGGGGGTCCGAGGCAGAGATTTCTACCTACGCCTCGTGGTGTCAATATGATCGTATGGAGCCTGGACAATCGCTTTGTACTTGCAGCTATTATGGGTATTGCACTTACTGAAAGTAATAGCTATTATGTAGCTGGAAGATTATACGAACATAATATTATATATAAATTGATGGCACTTTATATCCAAATCAGTCAAGTTGGTATATGAAACTTATATTTTGATTATATTACAATTCGATTGTCTCATGCTTGTCTGACATTATTTGTTCCTTATCCTTTCTCTCTTGTAGTAAACACTCATAATGTTACAGACCTATTATGTTAATTACCAACTCTTCCATTTGATAACTAGTAGAAATGCATAATGAACAATGACTTATTCAAAGGATATAATATACTTTCAGATATAATATCTTCAACTTGTACTACTGATTGCTGGTGTTACTTATGTCACCAAGTGTTATTAGTTATTTTCCTTAACGTGCTTGATTATGCAATTCACATCTTATTATCCCTATATGAAGTAGAAAATACATTGGATATTTGTTGAAAATTATGAGCAAGCTCGATCAAGTCTTGCCTTGTAGGTAGAGTAGATGGCCTTTTTTGTTGTGAGATTTGGCATGAGGTTGCCACTCTTTCCAAATTGCCTATTTCCCTTAGATGTTGCTTGGAATCAGAGGCTTGTGCATCTGTTGCTTATATCCCCCTATTTTATTTTCAAGTGTTGTGGGGCTATTTTAATTTCCAACACTCATCCAGAAGTTCAACGGGCTTGGCTCAATTGCAACTTGCCTTCTTGGACTTGTACCTGAAGTTTGGGCTTAAAGGCCACAGTTCTCCATCATATACCTAGGTTTTCTTCACTTAGCTTCTAGCCTTTTTTTTTTTTGCTTTTTTGGGCTTTGGTCTTGGGCCACAGGTCATCTCATGGATCTTGCTACTGGGTTACATGGTCTTTTGATGCCTTGGTGAGAATGAGCAAGCCCATTCCAAGTCTTGTGAATGTAGGGAGTGTGGTTGGTAAATTTGTTGTGTGATTAAGCTTGGGGTTACTACTTCGTCCAAAATTCCTAAGGGAAGTTGGACTTCTGCACCTTTTTATAATGTTCCCTTCTCTCATTCAACCAATGTGGGACTTCTTTATTTTTCCAACAATATGTTGGCAACATTATATTGTTCTGAAAATTGTCATGATAATACATCTTTATTCATTTTTACCTGGCATTTATTCACAACTTTGTGTTCCTTCCTTTCTCTTCATTTGATAATCAATTTTAAGTTATTTCATAGTGGAGAGCAGGTTTTTGCATGCTTTAACTGAGGAGTTGTCTTTTCATCTTGAAGATTGCAGAATATGTGTTTGGAATGCAGTTGATGGCAGCTTAGTGCACTCTTTGACTGGTCATACTGCATCAGTAAGACCTATTCTCTGTCTTTCTCTCTTGTGCACCCTCCCCTTTCTTCTCATTTTCCATATTTTATGTGGTGCTAATTTGCTCCACTAGTAAAAATTCTCAATTTATTTTTATGTGCTAACAAAAATGTGAAACTTGGTCAATATTTTTCTTACAAGGTTCAATTCTAGGCATCTAGCCTCTTATTATATATTCTATCTTAGTTTGAACCTTTTTAGTTCTTTCATGACTAAATTCCGAGTTTTCAATGGTTGCAAGTCTTATGTTTTGGATGTTCATCCTTTCAACCCTCGGATAGCTATGAGTGCCGGGTATGATGGAAGAACAATTGTGTGGGATGTAAGTTTCTCTTCTTTTGGGCCCTTTAATGTTTACACATTCTTCTTGAAACAAATTAATTTATTTTTTCCTGGTATTATTTCTTTTTCCAGATATGGGAGGGCATACCTATTCAAACATATGAAATTGGACGTTTTAAGTTGGTCGATGGGAAGTTTTCTCCGTATGTATCTATAGAATAACTGTAATTAATAGATTTCTTTTTTTAATTTTTTTCTTATTATTTTTCATTTAATAATTTCCCATTCTTACATTATTATTGTTCCTTCTTTATGGATTTTGATTTGTTCCACACTTGGGTAATTCTTAGTGAATGTTTTCCGTATCCTTTCTTTTGCTTATTACAACATGTCCTTGGCAAAGAAACTACTATGCATAGAGAGATTAGGTCTCTAAACTTTAGAACTATGTATTCTCTTTTAATAGTTTTATTTTTATCTGAAACACTTTAATGTGTGCATCTTTTGAGCTTGGAGAAATGACAATGATGTATGGCATGAGTCTCCATTTGCAGCAAAGGAATGCTTGTTCATTAGTTACATGTTTGGTTACTTTTCTACTGCCATCGAAAAGAACTGATTTTTGGAAAAGAACAAATTTCTTTGTTTTTAGGTTATAAGAATTTATTCTTGGTATAGCATTCACATAATTTGTAGGCTAGGTATAAAGCCAAGCCTGGCCTGGGCCTGAGTTGAGTAGCCTGGCTTGTTTTCACCCCTGCCTACCTTGCTGATGATGAGTGTATCATCTACCATGTCATAGATATTAATCATGTGAACTTGTATTGAATCCAGCTTTGATGAATCAATATCTCTGATGTTGTTTAATTCATTAACATATTATTTTGTTTATTATAGGGATGGAACATCAATTGTGCTTTCAGATGATGTTGGCCAAATATATTTTCTGAATACAGGTCAAGGCGAGTCCCAGAAGGATGCGAAGTATGATCAGGTGGTCTAATATTACAATATTTCTTCTTCTACCTTTTTACTTAATTCTATTTTAGCTTCATAGCAAGTTAATTTATATGGATGTCTCTGATTTTTCTTGCAGTTTTTTCTTGGTGATTATCGACCCCTTATTCAGGACACTCAGGGAAATGTTCTTGATCAGGTTGAGAGTGATCATTGTGCCCCTGTACTTTGGTTATCATAATTGAATTGAAAAGTCCAACATTTATTTGTTGGACTTTCAATGCATTTGCTAACCTATGTCACATTGGTTGCAGGAGACTCAACTTCCACCACACCGAAGAAACATTCAGGAACCTCTATGTGATTCTAGTATGTTGTGTATCTTATTTTGAAATTCTTCTTGTCTTGTATGCAAATTTCTCTTATCATAATTATTTCATTACCAGGTATGGTGCCATATCCAGAACCTTATCAGAGTCAATTTCAACAACGTCGACTTGGTGCTCTTGGCATTGAATGGCGTCCTTCATTGATAAAATATGCCGTTGGTCCAGATTTTAGTGCTGGTCAAGACTACCCAGTGATACCCATGATAGATTTGGATGGAATGGTTGAGCCACAACCAGAGTTCATAGATGCCATGTTCTGGGAGCCAGAATATGACATTATTGTTAGTGATGATAACGACTCGGAATACAACGTGAATGATGATAATTCTAGTGCAGCTGAGCAAGGGAGTGTGAGTGCCATCTCTTCTAGTGATCTAGAATACAGTGAAGATGACTCTAGTAGTAAGGATGGCCTTCGAAGATCAAGAAGGAAAAAACATAACGTTGAAGTAAGTATCTTCTTTATTGTTTGATCAATTTTTAATTATAACTTGTTATCTAACCATAATGTTTCTCAGGCTGAGGTAACTACTTCCTCTGGAAGGCGTGTTAGGAAAAGGAATTTGAATGAGTGTAATGGTAGTACTTCTGCAAGTAACAGAACCAAGAAATCCAAAGGCAGCTTGAAATCATCAAAAAGGAAATCTTCAAAAGCTAAGACATCGAGACCCCAGAGAATTGCGGCACACAATGCTCGTAATATGTTCTCTCAAATTGATGAAACATCTACGGATGGGGAAGATAATGATTCTGATGATGAATCATCAGACAGTTTTAAAGGTTCAGATGATCTCGGTGAACCAGAGAGGAAAATGGATAATAAACATGATGAACTGAAAAAGCCCATTTTGGAAAAGTTTGCAGATGAGTCCAGGCCTCCTGGATTTTCTGAACCCCAGAAAAATGTTGAAAATAGACCAAGACTAGTTGTTAAGTTTTCACTTCGTGATTCTAAGAAGAGTGTGCCCTTGGAGGACACAAGAGTAGCATGTGATACCCAGGCTAATATGACATGTCAGTCTTCTGGACCTCAACCCCAAGAAAGTGATAAGAAAATTGTTCAAGACAAACATTCTGGGGACCTAGCATTATCTTCTACAGATGCAACTAATACTAAAGTTCCCCAAATCCACAACGAAAATGAAAATAATGATAAAACACAAGTTGAAACTGCCAGAAATAATCTGGATGCCTTTACATCTGCTGAGGCAAACACAGATCAGTACAAAAAGATGAAAAGCCACACCTATGAACTTTCAGGATCTGTGGACGCATTGATGACTGATGCTGAAGTTGATGACCAGCTTCTTGAACACAATGCCAATGGGTATGTAAAGCCTGAGATAAATGATAAAATGTTCATGATACTGCTTCCTTTTCTTTATTTAGTAGTCTTTTCAGAGTCCAATGTTTTTTCCTACCATGTTTTGCAGCATATCCGAACATATTACCAGCAAGTTAGAGATGGTTGGTGGTATGATTGAGACACAGCTGGCTGATTTTATTGATGCACCTAAATTTTTACCACTTGAACCCTCATTATTTGGCAATCATCAGCCAAATACTGATGGCTCCTTGACATCTGGTTATGATAAGTTCAATGGCGGTGATAAAGGCCAGTGTGGATCTGACAAATGTGCAAAAGACGCACCGGAAAATAAAGAAGTTACTCACTCAAGCCACTCTCGTGACCTCAAATTGAAAGCACCTGTGAAATCAACAAAGTTAGTTATTAAAAAGAAACAGATCTCAGCAGACAGCGAAGGTCCTTGCAAACTGAAATTTGTTAGTCCCAACAAAGATTCAACAGGTGCTAGAGGAGTCTCTGGAAATTCATCTTTCATGGGGTTGAATCTCTTGACAGAAGAAACAGAAGGTGATGACAGAAAATTTAGTTCTCCAGAGCTATTGCATTCATTTTCTGACAAGAAAAGTTATGATCATATCCATGAAAGGGACAAGTCATATAAAGGGGAAGTCAATCCAGATGGTTTTGATTGTGATCTGGGAGAAAGTACTTCAACTTTTAGCAATCGACATGGTTTTGGAATTGGTTTACCTGATGTTATAAGGGATGCTACACGTCGAACACGATCTGTCAGGATTAAAACAACTTCGGAAGAGCCAAGCGGTTTGAACAGAAGGATTAAAATTCGAGGGGGCCAAAGTTCCAGGGGCCCATCTGATTGGGAAGATTCTTCTATCAAATGGCCTGATCATCAAAGAACAAGGACTGCCAGAAATAAGCATGGTGAATATACTACCAATACCCCTGGTATTTTAACTCGAAGAGGATCAAATAACCATGTTAAAAAATTGTCATGGTTGATGCTATCAGAGCATGAAGAGGGTTATCGGTATATTCCTCAACTTGGTGATGAAGTTGTATACTTGAGACAGGTAGTTGTTATGAGTTATTTTCCTTATAGCTTGCATTGTGTTAGTTTGCTTTGGAATGCATGTTTCCCTAATTTGTTTCCTATTTTATGTTCTTAACCTAATAACCTTATTTGATTGGTTCTGTTATCTGTTTTCCAATTCATATTCTTAGTATTTTTGATTTCCAGGGCCATCAGGAGTACATAGAGTCATGTATGCTATCTGAATCAGGACCTTGGATATCATATTCAAGACTAGGCGCTGCTGAAATTTGCAAGGTTGAAGAGCTTGAGTATGCAGAGCTCCCGGGTTCTGGGGATAGCTGTTGTAAACTTAGACTTAAATTTGTGGATCCTTCTTCATATGTGCATGGAAAATCATTTAAATTAACTCTACCTGAATTGATTAACTTCTCTGATTTTGTTGTTGAGAAAACATGGTATGATACTGCCATGAAGAGAAATTGGTCTTCAAGAGATAAATGCATGGTCTGGTGGAGAAATGAAGATGGGAAAGGTGGAAGTTGGTGGGATGGTCGAATTATTTCAGTTCAGGCCAAATCTCAGGACTTCCCCTACAGTCCATGGGAGAGGTATCTGATCCAGTACAAGACTGATCCGACAGAAAATCATCTGCATAGTCCATGGGAACTATATGATCCTGATATCCTGTGGGAGCAACCCCACATTGATCATGCAATCAGAGAGATGCTGCTGTCTTATTTCAGAAAATTAGAGCACAGGGTATGCAGATATGGCATTTCATTTTCCTAACCTACTTGCTTTTCGCTGAACTAGGCTTATTGTTGATTACAAAGTTTCGAATTTTGATTTTAGGAATACTTAGTAGGAATAACAACATGCTATATCTCAAATTTGACACTCATTTCTCATTTCCCCCTTCAATCCAGGAGAAGTTTGACATCCAAGCACTGAACCACATAGCCGAGAAATTAGAGTTTTCAAACAGGTACTAAAAAATTTCTCTAGAAAAGCAGAGAACTGATCCCTGTTCTAGCAATTTCCAGGCCTTCAAATCAAGTAAACAAAATGTGAAAATCTTGTAGAGGAAGAGACAAATTCAATGACTTTTAATAGTTTGTCATCTTTGGATTTGTTACAGGTTTCCTGTCCCATTCTATCCTGAACTGATTCAATTAAGGTTGAAGAATGACTACTATCGGAGTGTAGAAGGTGTCAAGCATGATATAATGGTAATGTTATCTAATGCTGAGGACTACTTTAACATTACAAAAAATGTCCAGCTATTGGGCAAGGTCAGGAGGATATCAGAATGGTTTAGAAGGAAACTTGAAAGGATATAGAAAGCCCAAATTGGGTTTTAAAGGTTTCTTCTAACATTGTTTTTCATTCTTTAATCCAATTTTGGAGAATTAGTTGGTCTTAAAGCAGTGGTTTTATAGAATGGAGAAGGCCATAGGTGGTGGTAAATATTAGATGTCACGTGTGTATATATACAGATTCGTCCTTTTTAACGCCACACAAGTGTCGTTATGATGATATATCATTGGGCATCTTCGGCTTTATAACGTTGATATCGAATTTGAAAGCTTGGTGGTTTTGCCTTGGTCTCCACAGAAGTTGAGTTGAAGTTTCAATAGAAATTAAGTCTAAAAAGCAATAAATACTTCATTTCTGATGGAATCAAGAGAGATAAAGTAACGTATTATAATAGCGAACTGTATTATTTCATGATGTGAGATTAGACTGCTGTACACGCTGGAACCGCTAACAGATACTAAAGTAACGTAACTAATTCCGTTATCACTATTTCTAATCTAATACTACTCTATACCCCCCTAACAACAAACTCAGGGTAACCAAGAATTACTTTACAAGGAATATTGGAGATGGGCAAGGACTTGTTAAGTTTCTCTAACAAAGAAAATATGAAGTTTCCATATTGTGCAGGAGTGAAGAACATGATAGTGACACAGCGTTGTCACATAAGATGGCAAGTGTGGTGTAAGGAACCTAAGGGTCTGAATGATTTGATATATATTTTTTATTTTCAGGAAATGGTTATGTTTGGTTGGTTTTTGAAAATATTTTCAATGAAAACGTTTTATAAATGGAGCCAAAAACTAGAAATAAAAAAGTCTCATTTTTTCAATATTTCCATTTCCAAACTTGAAAACGTGGTGGCAGAAATGGTAATGTTAATCACATTGCCCTTTCGGTTTCTTATGTCCCATTCTTTTTTCTCTTTTACGTCTACGCCATTTCATTGTCGAAAAAGGAACGCACGGTGTTGCTCTCGTTTTTTGTCGTCAAGATGCAAGTTCCTTGTGACTAGCGCGGTTGCCATGTCGTCCCTTTCTCTTGTCCCACCTATTCCTTTGTTGGCTTTGACGGTGATGTCAAAGAATGAGGAATCGTAATTTTTGGTTTGGGGGTATTGAGCTTGAATTACTCTCATTGAGTTTTGATTGTCGTGGAAGGAGGAAGAATTTGTGATTTTGGTTTTAGGGTACTCAAAAACACGGTCGCTTTCTTTTGGTGGTGTTTTATGGAATTTTGGCAGGATTGGGGTCCTTTTTAAATTTTTTTTTTAAAATGGGGTATGTGCCAAAAAAATTGTTGGTCTGGGGTGCATCATGTCAAATCAAGCTTTATAAACCGCCTGGTCATCAGACCTTTTTTGTGAACCGTTGGATAAGGGGACGAGTTTCTGCATGTGTGACACGTGTCAACCATGCATGGAAATCGTCCCCTAAAGAGGCGGTTTTAGTTGCTTTTTAGGTGGACGTGAGTGCCCTGTAAACAGCATGGTGGAAGGGCGGTTTCAGTTGCGTTTCAGATGTGATGTGATCTGTCCCTGTGCTCCATGTAAACCGCCTGGTGGAAGGACGGTTTTACTGGCTTTTTAGGGTGACATGACCCCTTCTGAAACCGCTTGGTGGACTGGCAGTTTGCACAGTTATCGAGGCCAAAATTTGCCCATTTAAACGTGAAGTTCTCACGGTGGAAGTGTGCATTTGTGCATTTGTGCATTTGTGGTCCATTTCCAGCTTCTACTTCCATACCTTTGCTTATTTCAGCAGTTAAAGTTGTGGTCCATTTTCAGCTTCTACTTCCATTCCTTTCCTTATTTCAATAGTTGAAGTTGTGGTCCATTTCTAGAAAGTTGCATTGCATTTGTGGTTCCTTTGGGTTTATTTAAAAAGGTTAGTTGTATTTTTATTGTTAATGTTTAACTATTTGTATGTTTAATGTTAAGTAGTTAGTATTATATTAGTGTTTAATTATTTTAGGGATAATATTGTATTTAGTGAACCATGTTTAGTAAACTATGTATATAAATTCTTGTTAAACATATATTCTGTTTTATTTTGTTTGTTGTTTATATATTTATTCTTTATATATTTTGTTTGTAGAATTTAAAATCTTGTTAAATATATATTCTGTTTAATTTTGTTTGTTGTTTATATATTTATAGAATATATATTTTGTTAAGTATTATTTATTGTTTAGGGTTTATAGAATATATATTCTGTTAGAAGTTATTGTGTATATAATAATGATAATATATATTCTGTTAAAAGTTATTGTTTATACAATAATGATAACATATTCTATTAAATTTTTGCTAATCTTTATATTTTGTGTTTGTAGAATATATATTTGTTCTATGTAAAAGTAATCCAATAGTTTTTGTATGAGTAAATCAATTAGTGGTTGCTGGAATGACATCTCCGATAATAGTGATTCTATACACTAATGGGCGAAAATATGAAGGCGTAGAAGGGTACACATTTGGGGGTGATAAAACATTGATGCAGGTTAAGCGAGGTATTACCATGGAGCAGTTGAGGGAAAGAATCTCTGTTACTTTGGAACTAGGATCGACACAGGTCATTATGCAATTAACAATAGGTTGAATGTAGATAAAAAAAAGCAAAAAAAATTCAAGATTTGTGCTAAATGGTGATGAGGAGATTGAGGTTTTGTTAAGAATGTTTGAGTTACAGTTTAATATGGTTGCGGTTGAGATATATGTTGATGTTGATGTTGTGGGCCCTTTATTGGCCGACAACCAAATAGGTTCCGCACCATGCCTTACACAAATTGAAGGTAAGTTAAATGGAAAGCAATTTATATTTAGTTTTTTAAGTTTGAGTCTGAACCTTTGATTCTTGTTGTGTTATGAAGCTGAAAATAATATTAGTCTGTCGGATGATGACGATCCTAATTATAATGTGACTAAGGAATGTGAAAGTAGTAAGGATGATGGATATGATGAAGGAGAAATCCCAAATTATAGTGATATGGACACAGATGTTGAAGGCGAGTTTGAGTTAGCTGGGTCAATGTTAAGTATGGGAAATCCATAAAGTATTGCGACAATTTTACCTGGCCATGCTTCATCCGGGTCGACAAGTTAGTAATTCATAAAGTAAGGCGTCTGACTAGACGTGGGTTTTGTCTACTAAAACTTGACAAGGTTTAGAAAATGATACAGGAAGTTTACCATTTTGGAGCTCATCACCGTATTACACCAACATCAATTTGGCCTACTGAGATGAAGATCAACATTTGCAAGGGTTTAACAACAAACATGATTGGCGTGTGGATGATGATTTGTATGTAGGACTGTAGTTTACGTTAAAGTTTGAGGTCCAGATGGCACTTAAACAGTATTCCATGAAGAAACACCAAACCTACATTGTTGTTAAATCAAAACTGACCTTTTTATCTGTGAAATGTCCAAATCAAATTGACGGATGTGGGTGGAGGATGAGAGCAATGTTATCAAAGAAAACAAATAGCTGGGTGGTCAGCAAGTGGGCTGGGCCCCATACATGTGTGAATGTTGGGCTTACACAAGATCATCCAAAGCTAGATTTTGAATTCATCTGTTTATGCATACTAGGTTTGTTACGTTAATGCAGTTGTTGTCATTTGCTTTGGAGTTTAGGGTTCATCCTAATCATGTTTGTTACCAACTTATGTTACAAGGATGGTAAATCAGGATCTGTCTGTTGTGATTTCAATGATTCAAGAAAGGATATCAGCTAAATATGGGTTCACAGTCTCATACAGTAAGGCGTGGAAGGCAAAGCAGAAGGCTATTGTTAAGGTGTTTGGTGACTGGGATGAGTCGTACAGTTTATTGCCCCGCTGGTTGTCTAGAATGTGTCTGGTGGCACCAGGATCAGCGTTTGAACTTACTATCATCGAGTTCCACGTCAGAGGTCAGATAGATACAAGATTTCGTACTTTCAAACGAGTTTTCTGGACATTCAAACAATGTGCTACTGCGTTTGAGTTTTGTAAGCCGCTCCTTCAGGTTGACGGGACATTCCTTTATGGAAAATACCGACATACATTGTTAATTGCAATGACCCAAGATAGTAATAACTCTGTGCTTCCTGTTGCATATGCACTCGTGGAAGGGGAGACTCTACAAGCGTGGTCCTAGTTTTTGGCTCAAATTAGAATTCATGTGACAACCAAAACTAGAATCTGTCTTATCTCTGACTGACACTAGAGTATTAAGTCAGCTGTCTCTAATCCCCAAATCGGATGGCAACCCCCAAATGCGTACCATGTGTTCTGCATTAGGCACATTGCCAATAATTTTAATAACAAGTTCAAGAACAACACGTTAAAGTGGGAACTTCTGAAACTTGGTACTTTGACTCTACAATGTACACTTTGTTTTATTTATTGTACTTTATGCATCAAGTGTTAACCTAGTGGTGGTTGTATGTAGGTTATACTGCATCTAAACCCGTATTTGATTGAAAGTTGGCCAAATTTTGAGAGGTGAGTCCTGAGATTACAGCGTGGATTGATGGAATCCCTAAAGCGCAATGGAACTAAGCGTACGATGAAGAAGGTCAGAGATTTGCTCATATGACCACCAACCTGTCTGAGTGCGTCAATAAAGTTTTGAAGGGGACACGCAACATTGCCAGTCACCACGTTGGTAAAGTGTACATATGCACAGATGGTGGAGTACTTTGTTCGACATGGGGGAAGTGTGAGGGATGAGTTTGGGGAAGGACACCGATACACTAAAAACTTGATGAATGAACTTGGGAAAAATCAGGCAGCAGCTTACACCCATATGGTGCGGAGGTTTGACGTTCTGGGTAATCGCTTTGAGGTGAAGGAAAGGTTTGATCCGGTTACACAGAGAGGAGGTCAAAAATATGCAATGACAATATCTGGTGACCCTTCTTATGATTGTAGACGGTTTTAAGCGTTTAAGCTTCCGTGCTCACACGTTATTGTAGCGTGCCAGGTTGTTAGCGTTGACTACTTCCAATATATTCATATGGTTTACACACAAGAGAATGTGTTGAATGCATACTCTAGCCAATGGTTTCCCATTGGCAATGATGATGATATCCCTGATACCAACGTTGGATGGAAACTATTTCCTGACCCATCTCGTATTCGTCCAAAGGGCCAACCCAAATCATCACGCATTCGTAATGAAATGGATTCGACAGACTCCCAACCTAAACAATCAAAATGTCAGCGTTTGAAACAAACAGAACATAATCATCGTCAGTGCCCTCAATCAACAACAGGGTCAAGTTCATAGAGCAACGTCTAGTGATGAACTTAATGATTGTAATCACATAGTAAAGCTTATGTAATCACATCATGATTGTCTCACGAATGTAGTGGTTATACATGATATAAAATGACAACAATTGTTTTTTGAAGTATATTTGCTCATATCACACGTCATATTTTAAAAATACAATGACAACAACTCACTAATAAAGACTTTACAATATCCATTTGATAATTACATTACAACAAAAAACAAATACATTTATCACCTATTTTGGTGATCTTCAAGGGACAAAAAACATCTAAACCCTAAATCCCTTACATGGCGATTTGGGTTCCTGCGGAGCTCTAATGCTGGTATGTTGTCATCCTCGTTCTGATTAGCCCCCAAATCAACTGAACCACCAACTCTGAACAGGTTCATGCTAAGGTTTAGACACGCGTCAACACCATGAGTGTTGCCTCCCCCTGTGCGTCACTAACAGTGTGTTGGGGGTGGCCAAATCCCTTGCGAACATTGTGGGTGATTGAGGGGGCGACGGAGCGTACCCACTACCCATCCCACCCGTACCAACGTCCACATTACCGTAAAATGGGGTGTATATGAATCGGAACAAAATTCTTGGCCGGCGTCATACGGTTGGGATGGAAACTGATAGGTCGACCAAGGTGATGCCTGCCCAATTTGGGTAGGGACATAATACATTCCCTGCTCCCAAGGAAGAAGTTGCGGAAGACTGTAGGTTTGGTGGTCTTCATGAGTTCTCCCCCTGACAATGCCTTCACGCTTATTCCTCCCACCAGGCATGTTTATATGGAACAGTTCATTGGGCGCCTCGTTCTCATGCACCGGTGCAGGTCTCATTGATTGCAAAATACGATCCTCCTCACCCGCCATTTGCATGACATTGACAGACTGTTGATGGATTTGGTCAAACACCGATGTAGACGAGCGGAGTTGGGTTTGTGCGTCCTCGGTTGCCAAGTAATGTATTGTTTCTACCGTATCGACCTATAAAATAATAACAAATAAACCATTAAAACCATACACATTTTAATACACACCAACATGTTAGGAAATATTGTGTTATATGATCTTACCGAGCAACCGACCACTGCATTTTTACATGTGATCCATCTACGTGTATGTTGTGTATACCATCGCATATACTTTGAATTTGCTGACAATAAACCATCCTGTGGTGGGTTGGTATACACAAACTGTGCATGGTTCACCCACATTGTTATCAACGGTACATAGAGTTGCCCCCAATTTTCCCCTGACCTCTCTCTCTGCGTGATGCCATGCAGATCCTCAGGTTGGCATGGGGCGGACATGATATGTTGTTGCATGCCAAACTGCCTTATCACACGATCAAACTGATGCCATTCAACAATGTTGGTACACAAGAGTGGAACCACAGCTCGCCAGGCCTTGGAACCCTGCAAACAAATTGCAGGCAACGACGTCAACAAATCTACCCCATAGGGGGTCTAAACAATCTACATAGCATCAACAACGGAAACTATTAGTCATTAATGTATGAAGAAAAACTCAGACATATGGAAATTTTCTAAATATGCAAAGGGTTGACTTACGTCTGTGTGCTTCATCTGATCAAATGCACGTCAATAAAAGTTAATGTCTTGTCAGACAGCCTTAAATGTACAACTACCTAACCACATACAAAAGAGAATATACTAAATTTGTTATCCGATTACCAAAATTTTAAACAACACATCAACAAATATAAAGACATTGACATCACAAGGCCTACCTTGCAGCATAGGGAGTTCCTACAGGTCTATCATGAGGTGAGACCGTCAGAGTAATGCTCGGGAACCTATCCTATGCCCAGACCTGAACCAGTAGGTGGAGGCCAAAAATAGACGAACGATCATAGTCAGTTGATTTACATAATTCCCGATACAAATAGCTGAGGGCTGTAGAACCCCAGCTATACTCCCCATATCTGTCCAGGTCTTCCGACAGTGGAAAATATCTCAGTGGGACCCTGTTACTAGATTGATCAGAGAAGATAACACCACCGATTAACCGTAAAATATACGCCTTTGCGAACCGTAACAATTGAACCTCATCCCCAAGGTGGTCTTCATTGTTGTCAAATTGTTTTGAGATCCACTTCATCTTTAACGTCCCGCTATGCAATACGTCGTCGGGTGGATACACACCGAATAAATTTTACACACATGCACTCCAATTCCGATTAGAAGTATCGACCATTAAGGGGAGACCATCAACACGTAACCCTGTCTGAATCACCACATCCTGCAACGTAATGGTGTATTCTCCAGCTGGCATATGGAATGCGTGCGTCTCAGGTCTTCACCTCTCCACAAGTGCAGACACCAGAGCAGGCTCAACCTGAAAAAAATAAAGTTGGGCAATCCCAAGGAACCCAGCTCTTTATAAATGAGGTACAATTTAGTCTGGCACAGAGCCTCTAGCACCACAAAAAAGCAACGCATGCCTACATTTTGATATTCTGTCCAGTCTTCCATTCCATATTACTTCCGATACATGCACATTTTGAAATTTTAAAAGACTTAGATTTTCGGGACCGAGGTTCACTTCACGAGATTGACCAAGAGATGAAGATGATGCTTTCATCCTACATAAAATAAGTTATAATTAACATTAAGTTCCAATTTACATAAATATAAATCAACTAAATGTGTAGCATAAAATATAAATGAACTAAAGGTGCAACATAAAAATTGTCTCAACTAAATGTGCAACATAAAATTTAAATGAATTAAATGTGCAACATAAAATATAAATCAACTAAATGTACAACATAAAAAATAAATGTTGTAATTATAAAATATTTAAATATATTTCTTATTATATGTTTATTGAATATAATTGTCACCAAACCTACATTTACGTATTAAATTGAAATATATTTAATAACTAATACTAACATATTTATTAAATATTGATATGTTATCATTCTTAAATATATTAATTAAAAATGTAACTATCTTATATTTTCTAATATATTTATTATTAAATATATAACTATTTAATAAACATATAGTTACTACAAAATATAATAATAAATATTTACTCAAATATATCTTTAATAATGTTTATTATTAAATATAATAATCTGTCCAATTTTAATTACAATCTTATTTTTAAACCTAAACAATATTTAACTAAACACTAATATAATACTAAATATTTAACATTAACCATACCACTAATTAAACACCAGTAACAAAATACTACTAATCTTATTTAATGAAGACTAACATTTTTTACTAACCATAAAATAGTTTAACTACATTTACTTATAATATTATCCTTAAACCTAAACAACATCTAATTTAACAATAATATAATACTAAATATTTAAAATTAACCATACCACTAATTAAACACCAAACCAACAAAATACTACTAATCTTATTTAATGAAGACTAACATTTATTTACTAACCATAAAAATAGTTTAACATTTAGTATTATATTAGTTTAACATTTTTTTACTACTATATCATCCCTAAGCCCTACACAATATTTCCCTAAAACTAGTATAATACTAAATATTTAACATTAACCATACTACTCATTAAACACTAATATAATACTAACTCTTTAACATTAAACATACAAATAATTAAATATTAACAATAAAAATACAACTAACCTTTTTAAATAAACCAAAAGGGACCACAAATGCAATCAACCTTCACTGGAAATAGACCTACAACTTTGAAAATACCTAAGGAAAGGAGTGGAAGTAGAGAAACAACAAAGAAATGCAAATGGACCACAATTGCACATGGTGAGAACGGTGAAAACTTCACATTTTACAGGTGAAATTTTGCTCTGAAAAGCGCACAAACCGCAGGTCCACCAGGCGGTTTCAAAGAGCAGTCATGTCTAGTCTGAAAAGGTAATGAAACCACCGGTCCACCAGGCATTTTCTAGGTACTAGTGGCAGTCGCGTCAGTCTCACAAACCGCCTGTCCACGTTGCGGTTTCCAGGCCAGAGAGGTCACATCACGCAGTCTGAGAAAGTAACTAAAACCGCCTCTTTAGGGGACGGTTTCCATGCATGGTTGGCACGTGTCACACATGAAGAAACTTGTCCCCTTATCCAACGATTCACAAAAAACGTTTGATGACCAGGCAGTTTATAAAGCTTGATTTGACATGATGCATCCCAGACCATTAATTTTTTTGGCACATACCCCATTCTTATAAATTTTTTTAAAAAGGATCCCAATCCTACCAAAAATCCTGTGTTTTACATTCTTGATTGGAACAAGATCTATCTAAAACTGACCAATGAGAAAAGCTTTTGTTTGGTTAAATGAATGAGGTTATCATTACTCTCTTCTCTAGTTTTTTACGTGTGGCGTTTTACAAATTGTCTGCAATGCTTTGTATTAGACGAACCTTGTTGATCCAGTGGAATTGAAAAGAGTTTTGTAAGATATATAATGGAAAGTAGAAAATAGAAACCACCCCAGTAAATTCTATTTTTGTTTATTTATATTTTTTTATTTAAGGGAAAACATCCTAGTTTAATGACTTAAATAAACAAGTAGGATCCTTATAATAATAATAATAATAATAATAATAATAATAATAATAATAATAATAATAATAATAATAATAATAATAATAATAATAATAATAATAATCAAGTACGTTGTTATGGCTCAATTAAAATAATAAATGTAGGTTTACTAACATAAAAAAAGTGTTAGAGCATAATGTTAGTCTGCTATGTATGAGTTTGTTATGTTCTATTACAGTCTATTAGAATATGAATATGCATGTGTAATAAACTCTTAATAGAGTGGTTACACCTGACACCAAACCCACGAAACATAAGGCTTTATAAATACTCAGCTGTAAACTCTTGGTTATCAATGCAATTCAATACAAGTTTCAATTCTATCAATTACCAATTTTCTATGGTATCATGGCTTTACAAATCCAGGGAACCATGTCTTCCACAAACGCTGTGGGCTTTGAGGTTCACTTCTCTCCCAATAACACTCCGATGACCTTCTCATATACAATCACTATCAAACTCACAAAAGAACTTCTACTTATGGAAATAGCAAACTAATGGCGTCATTTGTGGGCATAAACTCCAGCGTTTTGTAGTGAACCCAACGATTTCATAAAAATTTCTCTTGACAGAGGATCAAGATGCAAACATCGTCAACCCTGCCTTCTTTGAGTGGGAGCAATGGGACCCTGCTGTTCACATGGCTTCTCTTGTCATTTTCCGATAGGGATGTCAATGGGTGGGGTAGATGTGGGTAATACAAAACTGGTGCCCATATATGTAGGTATAGAGTGGTTACGGGTATCAACAGATAAAGAAATCAGTAAACACAAATATTTTGATTTATTTTTATATTAAAAAACAATAATAATAAAGAATATATACTAAATATAATATCATTTTTTATAATAGATATAAATTAATATTGTATAATATAATTACAATTTTAGTCATTAAAAATATTATCATTGAATAATATTATTTTTTATCTCATTATAAAATAATAAAATGTCTTTATATTTAAATATATTTAATATAAATACTTATGCGGGTACCTACGACGCGGGTAGTACAATACCTTTACCTGCTTATTTAAAGCATTTACGGTTAACCGTTATTGGTATATTTATAAGTAGATGTGGGTGTAGATTATTTTATCATCCCTACTTTTAGAGTCAATTCTACCTAATGTAATAACATGCATTTACTCTCGATAGTTCTACAACGAGCTTCACAACTTCTATGCTCAAAACAAAATTCAAGTGTCTTAGCTACAATACCTCAAGATCACGAGCAAAGGAAACCTATCCATTGTTGAATATTTTTAGAAGATTAAGGCTACAGTCAACACGCTCTATTCAATAGGTGATACTATTCCCTTTCATGACCATCTTGAAGTTATTCATAATGGTCCCCCTGATGAATATCATCATATGATTATTTTGCCATCCTTACTTTTAGAGTCGATTCTACCTAATGTAATGACATGCATTCACTCTTGGCAGTTCTGAGATAAGCTTCATGACTCCTTCCATGCTTAAAACAAAATTCAAGTGTCTTAGCTACGATCTAACCTTAAGATTGTGAGCAAAGGAAACCTATCCATTTTTGAATATCTTCAGAAGATCAAGGGTACAATCAACATGCTCTATTCTATAGGTGATCTTATTCCCTTTCATGACCATCTTGAAGTTGTTATTAATGGTCTCCCTGATGAATATCATCCTATGATTGGTACTATACAGACCAGACTTGATCTTACCTCCATCATTGAAATTGAAGCAATGCTTTTTGAGCATAAGGTGCACCTTGAGAAATCCAAGAAAAAGATTCTAGGGGATACAACTAGGACTATGAATGTGGATCAAGTGTCTTCTACGATGCAATGTCAATACTTTCCCAGCTTCAATCTAAATTCATCCCAAACTAAGCATTCTCACAATGACTTCCGAAGGGATTATCGTGGTGAGTATTGTCCATGGGGCGGTCTCTTTGGTTGCTTCAAAAGCTGTGGTGGGGTGGTCATTCTTCAGTCCAATGCCATATCTATCTGTCATACATTTGGGCATGATGCTTCAATTTACTATTACCGAGCTTAAAACCTTAAGACACATTTTACACCTAATACTCAATATTCCACTCAATCGACTTCCAATATCCTTCATCGTATCCACCTCTAGCTCCACATCCTCAGTATCCTCCACCGTTTACTACGCCTTCTCAATGGATCTCCCATCATCCAACCTATTCTTATGGCCCTACTGATTTTCGTCAGCCTCATGCATCACCTTCTCCTAGCCAACCTTAGGCATATCTTACAGCCTCGCCTTCATCTAATACTCAGGCATATCTTGTAGCCTTGCCTTCACCTAATACTTAGGCATATCTTTACTAATAATAAAGATAACCTTACAAAAGTATTACCAGTTCATGGCAAAGAGCAAGTTTTGATGGGCAATGGACAAGGTTTATCCATTACTTCATTTGGAAATCATCATTTTACATCACTATTATCACTACACCAATCACTACACATGAAGAATCTTTTGCTAATACAGAATATCACTAAGAACCTTGTTAGTGCCAGTCAGTTTTCATATGAGAATTGAGTATACTTTGAATATCATCCTAGTTATCGAATGGTCAAGTGACATGCCAATTTTAAAGTGTTTCTCTAAGGACATGTGGATAATCAAGGTCTGTATTGGTTTGACCTCCTTCCTCCAGCTTCCATGAAGAAAACTTCCACAATTCTCTCCATAATAGTACATGTATATATTTAAGTTCTTAAAGTTTTTCAAGTGCTTTATGTTAGGGAATCCATGATGGTTAGACGATGAAAATATATGGATTCCTAAAGGTTCTTGCAAAAATCCATGTTTCAAAGCTACCAAATCAAGATATAGTCAAAGTAGACTCAACTCTATAAAAGTCCATACGAGCACTCCCATCAGATTCTACATGTACGAATGCTAGTTCATCAAAGTGAAACCTTTGTAAATTTTAAGAAATTTTGTGTATCACAAGAGTGCAACCTATGGACATCTCATGCTCTATTTATACACTCATGTACTGAGCACTCTTTATTGAAAAGGCTCTTAACTCATTTTAAATGAGTTAGGATAAATAGTTTTAATTTTAGTCTAACTAAAATAGAAACTATCTTTTGGTGGGCTTACACTACACGTGTGACTTATAGGAAAAATATTTAGTTTATATTAAATATGAACATTTTATATTTAGTATAATATAATGAGAGACATCTAGCAATACATAATTATCCAAATATAAATATCATAGGTCTTTGATCTAAACCGGAACATAAAGTTAATGTAGACTTGAAGACTTCCTTTGAAGTTTGTGAAGGAGTTAGGAGCAAGATGCGCTTTAGTGTGATTAAATATGTGTCTAGGACTTAGTATTTGTTTAAAATTGTTAGGATGGTTTAAGGACCATAAATTGAGCAAAGGAAAATAACAAAAGCCTTAAAAGGTTTTTTTTTAAAGACTAAAAATGGTTAAGGGACCAAAAAATGCATGCATTGGGCTAAGGAGTGTGTTTTAGGCCAAAAATGGCCTAGTTGGTTCGAACCTCTTGACTTATTTTTGGTAGGTATCTTATTTTGAGTAATTGGGCATATTTTGTTTCCATTTTTAGGCAAATGTTTTGCTATAAATTAAGTGCCCATTGCTCAGAAAAAGACACATAACACACCACTACTCTATACATTCTTACCCGAGTTATTCTCCTTCTTGTTCTCTTCTACGTTCTTTTTCTATCATAGGATTCATGTATAATCCTTGTTTTTATTTGCGCTCTTGGACTAGGGTGTTTGGGTGAGAAATAGAGATCTCTAGAGATACCTTGAGACCTCTTTGATCTTGTTAAGATTGGAAAATAGGTTGTGAGGAAGTTTTACTTAGGACAGGTAGTTCAAGAGTTGTAAACAGATACCCTTGTAACCATTTCAAATTATTACACAAAATTCTAGGCCTTTAGGCTAAGAGATTGGAGTAGATTACAGTAGTGGTGATCGAACCAGGATATATCACGATGTTGTATCTCTCTTCCCTTGTCTATTTATTTAAGCATTATTTATATATTGCTTATATCTTTTGCTTGTTAAATATTTGTATTGACCAGTTTTACTCTTTTTATTCCATTATCAAAAGGTTTTAATTTGTTTTATAAAGGTTTGTTCTTTTTCTCTATTTTACTTAGTTATGTTATTCAAATTGAACCTTTATCTCTTATCTTTCTCTACTCTGTTTATCTCTTATAAAAAGGTTTTGAACCTGTTCACACAAAGAGTAACTTAGGCATAAAACCCTAGAGAATTCCCCTAGGGATTAGGTCTAATAAATCTTAATAATATGTCACTTAACTTTTTCAAAATATACAGCAGGTGCTTTTATATCTAGGTTACAATGTGGGCTTGGCCCATTAGGGTGTGACCTATACTAACTAACTCTCTAGTGATGTGGAGGCGTTCCAGGAGGTGGTGGGGACTGCTTCCTAATCTCGTGGGGGGAACTGGAGCCCCCTAGCCACGAGCCTTGGGTGTGAAGCCGAACGAAGTGGCTTAAACATGAGCTAAAATTTTCTCTTCCCACAGGATTTACCTGATTGTTGAGGAGAGAGTTGTTGTTTACTGCGATGGATAGAGTGTAGAGAGTCTTGCTTTCGAGTGAGGAAAGTCTTGGTTTCGAGCAAGTGCTTCCGAGCAAGGCAAGACTTATTTCTGAGCAAGTGTTTTCGAGCGAAGCAAGTCTTGGTTCCGTGCAAGTGCTTCTGAGCGGCAAGACTTATTTCCGAGCAAGCGTTTTCGAGCGAAGCAAGTCTTGGTTTCGAGTAAGTGCTTCCGAGTGAGGCAAGACTTGGTTCCAAGAAAGCGTTTTCTTGCCACGTGACGAGGGGTTGATAACCGTCATTTAAAGCCACGAGGAGGTGGGAGCACGTACTTGTCATGATTGCGCCGTTTCTGTATCCTAAGGTAATTTAAGAGTGCGTCGTTTTACCCAAAAGTTATCTTGAAGTATCAGAACCGTAGATTTAGGGTTCTTATACCCCCAACTGTTGGATCATGGATTACGTGGCTTCCTTCAGAGGTGCCAGTTCTTGGATACATCGTGTTTATTGCTTCTTCATGCCCCTTTGTATTCTCACCTTAGATCAAAGGGGCTGGCCAAAGGGTGTCTCTCTACTGTAAATTTGTTTACCTTCTTCATTTCAAAATTTTTAGGCTTTCTTTGTTTTTCTACCCCTCTTGTCTAGTAACTGCATACTTCTCTGTGACCTCTGTTGCTGCGTCTGCTTCATCCCCTATATTCTCTTCTTGTTAGAATTTTTTCTCACTAGGTCAGTGCTTCTTCTTGCTTCAGGCTTTCTTTGCTTTTCAGGATTATTGAGTGTGCTTATGGAGGGGGCCTATGATTGGGTGAGAGACGAGGTATTACTCATCTCTTAGTCTCTCCAGAGTGAGGAAGCCATGGCTCAACTGTGGGAAGTGGGGACCTTCAACCATTCCACCGTTTCCCATAACATAGAGTGCGTTTGTTGCCCTGAGTCCGATAGGGTTTGCCATGAGTGTAGGGATCCTAGCGAGTTAGACTTCACTTTTGTGTATGAGACCCTTTGCTCCCGACTTCACATTTCTTTTCCCTTTTCTGAATTTCAAATTGGGGTTCTGTGCGCTCTGAATATTGCTCCTACCCAACTGCATCTGAACGGCTGGGTGTTTATACGAGCGTCTGAGATATTGTGCGAGCACTTTGGCCGCACTCCCTCCGTACCTTTATTCTTTTACTTTTTCATTGCCTAAATTCCCAAAGCGGGGACACTCGTAGGGTGGGTCTCCCTGAATGGCGTCGCTCACCGTAACCTAATTAGAGCCTTTAACCAACCCTACAAGAACTTTAAAATGGGTTTCTTCAAAATCCGAGATGGGCTGGATCCACCTGGGGAGGACTTTTTACACTACCCCAACGCTCAATCTCATTTCCCGCTTTATTGGACTCGCACCCGAGTCCAATTCTGAGTATCCTTGGATGATTTATCTTTATCCGAGAGGGCAGATGCTAAATTTTTGTTTGACGACTTAGGAATCTTCTTTAGCTCTTAGGCATTGATTGCCATGTCTCCTCATCCAAGTTCTCTTGATGCTTGGATAGATGAGAGTAGTTTCTGTTGTTGATGTGTGCGTTTTTATTTTTCTTGAATTTATAGTTTACGTTCTTTAACCGAGTATGTATTGTTTATGTAGCTGACATGGATCCCAAGAAGCTATCTCTGAAGGACCTGAAGAAATGCTACCCCGGGAAAGGCGCCCAAGCAGAAGGAAGGAAAAGGGCGGCCCAAAAAGAGGAGAGTTTGACTGTTCTCCCAACCGCTCCTTCGGGTTCTCCCCAAGTCATTACTACTGCCATTCCCATTTCTATGGTTTCCATAACCTCGCAGCTGGAGAGAGAGGCTGGGCGATCTTCTAAAAGATAGCGTTCCGAGGAGTTTATTCAGGGGAGCCAGACGAGGTCGGAAGCCCCTAGAGCAGGTGTTCCCGATTCTTCTCGGTACTCTTAGGGTCAGGCTGGGATTTCTCGCATCGTGATCTTTGACAGTCCTGCTAGGGAGGTTGGATCCCCTGAGCTTCACAGCCGGGTGAGCCGAAGGTTGGTGGAGGCTAACTCTGCTGGGGAGGTGTCAGCTGATCGGATTGCCGCGGCCCTCCCAAGTGAGATGCACATTGAGAATAGGCAGTGGGAGAGCTTTGCTAATGGGACATTGTGTGGCACCCACAACCCTGCTCATTCTTTGTGGGATGTCCGTTTTCCCATTCTGAGTTTTGTGGACCGGACGGTGGTCTTTAAGGAGGATGAGAGAAAGTTTGAAGGTTCGAACTCGACTTCGATGTGCCAAGTGATAGAGATGTTCAACCTCTGAGCTACCTCGATGACTCGATTCTTGGAGAAGAGGTTTTCTGAGCAAGAGAAGGAGCTGGCCACCCTGAAGGCAGAGAGGACCACCCTTCTGTAGGAGAAAGACCAGCTGTAGCAGTCTCGTGACTTTACTGTGATGTAGCTTGGCAATGCCCTGAAGGAGATCAGGGAAATGGCCAACGAACTGAAATAGGCTAAAGCTAAATTATGGGAAGCCCGGAAGGAGCAAGAGCTTGTTGAGGCAAAGCTGAGTACTACCACGGAGTAATATGCCAATCTTGGTAGGCGGCTAGGTTCTGCCGAGGAAGCTTATGGTCTGGCTTGCATGGGCAAGAAGGAGGCGGAGGATAAGCTGAAGGAGTCGGGGTCTACACTAGAGAAAGAGAGGGAGGAGAAGGAGACTTACCGGCTCTTTATGGAGGAGGAGCTGTCAAAAAAGTATGTGGCCGCGTTTGACCTTTTTCAGCAGTAGATACAGGTACTAATTCCTCTTTGGAGCTCAATCTGGAAGGTGCCCATCCGTTCCGAATTATCGTGGATGGCAAGATTGTGGACCTTTCAGATTCCGAAGGAGAAGAGGAGACTACTGCCGAAGCTGCTGTTGGGGTCGGGTCGAAGGCTCAGACGGGTGCCGAAGTTCCTCGGGATGATACTCTAGTTGCGGATACTCCTGCCCCTAATTTTTCAGCCACTGAGACTCCTGCTACAGACGCCTTAGCTGTAGATCCCGTAGTTACTGAAGTTTGAATGTAATCTGTTTTTATTTCTTCCTTGTTATTTCTGTTTGCAAATTAAATTTTATGAATGAGAATTTCGAATTTTGTTGTTGCTTCTCGTATGTAATTAGCTGTGAACTATTACTCGAATATTTTATGTTCCATTGATTTTGTATTCGGACCTAGGATACTTGAACGTTTTCCAGTTTCAAACATATTTGCCGAGGGGTCGACCCCGCGCTCGGACTTTAGTACTTGGATCATTTTCAAGTTTCAAATGTATTTGCGAGGGATCGACTCCGCGCTCGGACTTTAGTGCTTGAATGACTTTCAAGTTTCAAACGTATTCGCCGAGGGATCGACTCCGCACTCGGACTTTAGTACTTGAATGATTTTCAAGTTTCAAACGCATTCACCGAGGGATCGATTGCGCGCTCAAACTTTAGTACTTGAACGATTTCAAGTTTCAAATGTATTCGTTGAGGGATCGATTCCACGCTCGGACTTTAGTACTTGAACGACTTTCAAGTTTTAAACGCATTCGTCGAGGGATCGACTCCGCGCTCGAACTTTAGTACTTGAACGACTTTCAAGTTTCAAACGTATTCGCCAAGGGATCGACTCCGCGCTCGGGCTTTAGTACTTGAACGACTTTCAAGTTTCAAACATATTCGCCGAGGGATCGACTCCACGCCCGGACTTTAGTACTTGAATGACTTTCAAGTTTCAAACGTATTCGTTGAGGGATCGACTCTGCACTCGGACTTTAGTACTTGAACGACTTTCAAGTTTCAAACGTATTCGCCGAGGCATCGACTCCGCACTTGGACTTTAGTACTTGAATGACTTTCAAGTTTAAAACGTATTCACCAAGGGATCGACTCCGTGCTCGGACTTTAGTACTTGAACAATTTTCATATGTTTCATTTCTTGACTGGATAACATGGATAACTTTTATAGAGGGAGATGAGCGCCTCGTTAAAACCTCTTGAGAGAAAAACCCTATGGGAAAAACCTCTCAGGTAGGAAAAAGAGTTCCCTGGAGTACAATGATCAGCTAAAATAATACTTTAAGTGGGTCACGTTCCACGTTCTTGGTAGCTCCTTTCCTGACAATTCCTCTAACCGGTGTGCGCCTTTCCCTAGTGCTTCTCTGACTCGATATGGGCCTTCCCAAGAGGAGGTAAGTTTACCTTCTTCTCGAGGTCTTCTGTTGTTGTCTGTTGTGTGTAAGACAAGATCGCCCCTCCAAAAGGGTCGGGGTCAGAAAAGGAGTTCCATCGTTAGGTAGACTTTTGCTTGGCTGCTTTTATCTTCAGATATGCCACCTCTCTTTCCTCCATGCTAAGGTCTAAGTCTTCCCTTCTTCCCTGGTCATTTGATTCTCCATCATACGTGAGGCAGCGGAGAGTAGGTTTGCTCAATTCGACTGGTATCATAGCGTCAGCCCCATATGTAAGTCGAAACGGAGTCTCATGGGTCGATGAATCCGGGGTAGTGTGATAGGCCCACAGAGCCCCTTGTAATTCTTTCGCCCATCTGCCCTTGGCTTATCTGAGGTGTCTCTTGAGTTGCTGCAGGATGACTTTGTTCGCTGCTTCAGCCTGACTGTTGGTCTGCGGATGTTCCACAGAAGAGAATTTTGTTTTTATGCCCAGATTTTCATAGAATTCCATGAAGCCCTTATCTACGAATTGTCGTCCGTTATCGGAGATAATAATGTGGGGGAGTCCGTGTCGGCAAATAATGTGCTTCCAAGTAAAATTTTGTATTTTGGCTACCGTGATGGTGGCCAAGGCTTCAAAATCGATCCATTTAGTGAAGAAGTCTATTGCCACCAAGAGAAACTTGAGTTGTTTTTTTCTTGTGGGGAAGGGGCCCAGGATGTCCATTCCCCAGGTGTTAAAAGACCAAGGGGATAAAATTCTATGTAACGGTTCTGGGTAGCTATGGACCCGATTGGTGTTGCACTAACATGAGTCATATTTTTTGACAAGTTTTAAGCAGTCGGCGCACAGATTCGGCCAGAAGTAACCTGCTCAGAAGACTCGAGCTGCCAAGGGACAAACTCCTCCATGAAGGTCGCAGATTCCCGAATGTAATTCCCGCATGACATAATCGGCCTGTTCTTCATTTAGACATTTCAAGAGGGGCATTGTGAAGCCTCTTTTGTACAGCTGTCTGTCTAGTAAGGTGTAATTTGCTGCTTGAACTTTCAATTTCTTGGCTTGTTGGTGATCCTCTAGGAGGGTCCCCTATTTTAGAAAATCAACAATAGGGGTAATCGATGTATTTTTAATTTAAACCTCATTTACCTGATGAACCTGCTAGGTTTCTTGGATCGTGGGCTCTTCCAGGACAACTTGGATAATCGTCTTAAGGTTTCCTGCTTTGATCATGCTGCCAAGCTTGTAAAGGATATCCGCACGCTCATTCATTACTCACGGGACATGGACGATTTGGAAATGCTTGAGGTCCTTCACTATCTCGTTCACCCGGGCAGGTACTTTGCTAGGGTTGAGTCCTTGGCTTGGTATGATCCTTCAATCTGTCAGGCCACCATCTAGGAGTCGATTTTTGCTTGGACGCACCGAGGGCCCAGGTCAATGGCTGTTCATAGACCAGCGATAAGGGCCTCATACTCTGCTTGATTATTGCTAGCTTTAAACTGGAACTGTAGTGATTCTTTGACTACTAAGCCGGTCGGAGATTCTAACACAACACCTGTCACATTGCCTTTAGTGATGGAGGAGCCATCTACCGAGAGAGAGTCCATAATCCGTGCTCCGCGTCATATTCATCCTTGTCTTTCCCTAGCTTCACTAAAAAATCTACAAGTACTTGGGCCTTGATGGGCCCTCAGGGCTCATACCGAATACCGTACTCTGATAATTCCATAAACCAGGCTACCATTCACCCTGCAAGCTTTGGCTTCTAGAGAATTTTCTCGAGTGGTTGGTCAGTCCACACTACTACCTGGTGGCTATGGAAATAGGGGCGGAGTCGTCTTGCGGCTAGGACAAGACTGTATGCAAATTTTTTGACCCTTTGATATCGGGCTTCAGCTCCTTGCAATGTTTTGCTAGTGAAGTAAAATGGTCTCTGGACTGGACCATCTTCCTGGACTAGGACCGAGCTAACCGCCTCAGTTCCTGTGGAGAGGTATAGAACTAATTTTGACTCTGTTTCTGCCCGTGTCAAAATTGGTGGGGATGCAAGGTAAGTCTTCAAATCCTGGAATGCCTCTTCGCACTCGGGGGTCCACTCCAATGAATCTATCTTTTTCAGTACTTTGTAGAATGGCATAGATTTCTCAGCAAATTTTGAGAGAAATCAGGATAGAACTGCGATTCGCCTGGTGAGGCGCTGTACTTCCTTAACATTCTGGGGACTCCGCATTTCTAGTATTGCTCAGCATTGGTCTGAGTTGGCCTCAATACCTCTATAGGTAACCATATACCCCAACAACTTCCCTTCTTGGACCCCGAAAGAGCACTTCTCGGGGTTCAATCGCATGTTGTGCCTACACAGCTCAACGAACGTCTCCTTCAAGTCTTTTACATGTAAGTTTGTCTGCCTGGTTTTCACCACCATGTCGTCCACATACACTTCCATGTTTCTCCCGATCTGCTTGGTGAAAATTTTATCCACTAGCCTCTGGTAAGTGGCCCCTGTGTTTTTTAGGCCGAAAGACATTACTTGATAGCAGTAATTTAGCCCACCTATGATAAATGCTGTCTTTTCTTCGTCTTTGGGGTCTATTCGGATCTGATTGTACCCTGAGTAGCCATCCGTGAAACTCAATATTCTGTATCCTGACATTCCATCCACTAAATGGTCAATGCTAGGCAAAGGATAAGGGTCTTTAGGACATACCTTATTTAGATCGGTGAAATCCATGCACATCCGTCACTTTCTGCTTGATTTCCTGACTATGACAAGATTTGATAGCCAGGTCGAGTATTTGACTTCCCTAATGAAATTGGCGAACACTAGCTTATTCGTCTCTTCCTTGACTGTATGTTTCCTACCAGGGCCCATCTTTCGAGGCTTTTGAGACACGGGTCTAGCATCCGGCTCAATGTGAAGGGAGTGACAGATTATAGCAGGGTCAATTCCGGGCATGTCGACAGGGCTCCAAGAAAATAGGTCTGTGTTTGCCTCCAGCAAGCTGACCAGGGCCTCTTCCAAGTTTGGCTCAAGGATAACACTTATCCGCGTAAGTTGGTTGGGAGAGGATCCCACCTGGATAAGCTTGAATGACTCCACTGGTTGAAACTGGTCGTTAGGAGGTCGAAACTGGTCTCTACATCTTCTTTAATTATGAACGTTGATTTAAGGCAGAGGCTTTCATAGTAGCACTCTTGTGCCACCCCTGGATCTGCCCCGACAACTCCTACTCTGCCATCTCCAAGTGGAAACTTCATGGTTAGGTGCATGGTGGAGACAAAAACACCCAAGGCATTGAGCGAGGGTCGTCCCAATAGTGCGTTGTAGGAACTAGGGAAGTTTACCACTAGGAACTTGACCATAATCGCGCAGCTATCCTTTTCGACTCCAAAATTGGTCCTCAAATTGATGTATCCTAGAACCTACACAGAATCACTAGAAAAACTAAAAAGAGCTCCATCATACCTTTTCAAACAACGGGTCAGGAGGCCCATTTTTCGGTACGCCTTCCAATGCAGGATGTCGGCTGAACTTCTTTGGTCAATGAGCACTCGTTCTATTACAAAGTCTTTGACCCCCATAATGACTACCATCGTCTCGTCTTGGTTTGGCCTGCCATCGGGGAAATCTGACCTGTCGAATGTGATGACCGCTGAGTCCGAGTATTCCTGCAACAAATTTACCTGCCCCGCTTGGCGCAATTAGCGAGCACGGGTACCCAGGAAGCCTCCTGAGATGGTATGTATGACTTGCCACGTGTCGACTCTTTCCTCTACAGGTCTTGGAGATCGGGAACGGGGTTTGAGTTTGGAGCTTCACTTGATCGGGGTGTCGATTGTCTTTCCTCAAGAAGCCTTCTCGGGGTTCTTCATCCTTCTAGGTGACAAATCTTGCCAAATGTCCTTGTCGGATTAGGTGTTCTATTTGGTTGCGGAGGGATCGACAATTTTTAGTCCCGTGGTCATAGGCCCTACGGAATTCATAGAATTTAGATGTGTCTAACCCCTTGGAACCCTCTCCGGGGGCAGGAGTATGAGGAGTCCTGTGTTATAAACCTCGTGCAGGATCCGATCGCGGCAATCCTTTAAAGGTGTAAAGCTTGTGTAAATGGGCGTAGAATAGGCCTCAGCATGCATGTCTTGGTTTCTTCTAGGACTTCTTCTTTTTGGCTCGAGGCGACGATTAATCTGATCGGCGAGATTCGTCCAGTCGGCTTCGCACTCATCAACAGCAATATACCGAGAGGCTCTTGCTTGGAAGTCATCCATATCCAGTGGTGGTTTCTTGGTCAGGGTGTCGACAAATTTCCCTGGATATTAACCAGTTTGAATGGCATGCAACGATACCTTTGGGCTAAGGTCCTGAATTTGGATGGCTTGTTCAAAGAAATGGGCCATGTATTGTTATAGGGTTTCCCCCGGGAGCTGGCGCAGATTTACCAGGCTGTGGGATGTTTGTTGTACGGTGCTACTTGTGGAAAACTGACTGAGAAATTTCTTGCTCAGATTGGAAAAATTAGCAACGCTCTTCGGAGGAAGGTGAGAGAACCAACGGAGCGTCGACTTGGTTAACGTTGTGGGAAAGGTTCGATAGAAGAGGGAATCGGACGCCCCTGTCACCAACATGGTATTGGTGTATATCGTAAGGTGGTCTTCGGGGTCACCTCTACCGTCATACTTCTCGATGGACGGGGGTTTGTAATTGAGAGGGTGAAGGCCTCCATAATTGAATCGGTCCAAGGGTGTGCAGCAAATGGTAGATCAAGCTCATGCTTGGCTGTCTCCGTCTGGTACGAGGCTTGGCCAATGACTTTCTAACGAGTAGGTTGTTTAGTATTGCGTCTGGAGGCTTCACGCTCACCTCCCCTCTGGCCTCTAAGTTTTGCATTCTCCTGCTACAGGTTGGCAACTGTCTTCTACAAGGTTTCCACCAGGTTGGTGAGATGTTGCACCCGATCATCGTGACCAGATGAATCCTGGTGTTTGTTTCCTTCTTCAGGTCGGGTATTCTGCGTGTTCACCATTGCCAGAATAAGGATTAGGGTTGGGGAAAATGTGGTGTAGGATTCGTTTTACCGGGCCTCATGGTGGGCGCCAAAATGTTCACAAAAAGAGTAGCTTAGGCACAAAACCCTAGAGAATTCCCCTAGGGATTAGGTTTAATAAATCTCAATAATGCGTCACTTAACTTTTTCAAAATATACAACAGGTGCTTTTATATCTAGGTTACAACGTGGGCTTGACCCATTTGGGTGTGACCTATACTAACTAACTCTCTGGTGACGTGGAAGCGTTCCAGGAGGTGGTTTTATCTTGTTTATAAATTTTTTTCCTTCATCAAATATACTTGGATGAATTGTTTGAAACAATTCTTTTATCATTTTCTATTCAAAAGGTTTTGAATATTTTCTAAGAGATTTTAATCTTTTAAGTATATTTTCGCTATATAAAGACTCTACTTTTATCAAAGAGTAAAAATTGGTTAAATTTTTTATAAACTTGCATTACCCAATTCACCCCCTCTTGGGTAATGGTTGCCATGTCTAACACGTCCCAAAATTCTTTCCTTTTATGCCTTTAACAATTCCATGCCTTAGTTCCACCTACTGTTAGGATTCCTTTTTGTTTGTCATTATCAAACAACCTACCTACACACACAAGAATTATAGTATCCTTTTTTTTTATGATGGCAACCACCTCATATGGTGTTAGGTGAAAAACGCAATAACGGAAACCAAATATTTTATAATTATAAACTTTCCTTAGACATAAGATTTTTTAAAATTGAACTCCCAAGGCAAAAACAAGGAAGTAAAAACCTAAGAGAGCTACCCAATATTTAATCACATATTTCTCCCCCTTTTGACTTAAAAAATAATATAAGGAAAGAGAAATAAGAAAAACATCTTTTCTCAAAAGGAGAGTCCATTCTCAATGACAAGACATTCAACTTCCTTTGAATATCTGTGTGAAGATCCCATACCTCGGTCTAGACACTCCGAACATCCTCACACATAGATGCCATACAATCCTTTATAAGAGTGTTTGAGTTGTGTATCTCTTCACATATTCCTTACATCATAGCCAACATATTTTCTTCAAAAGTCATGTCTTGAGGTTGAGGTGGAGCTTGAGAAAATGTTCCAAACAAAGTAGTCCTTAAAAGGTCAAAATCATCCCAAGATATGCTCAATATCATCATTCTTTAAGTCTCCTCAAAGGCCAGGTTCGCTTCTAAAAGCTCCCCCTGTCTCTTTTCCTGAGTGCCCTTTTTTGTGTTAGTGATCTAAAGACCATCTTGATTCTTCATAATGCCATATTTGCTAATGACGAGAGGATTAATATAATTAATTTTAGAATAAGGAGCACAAACAGATAAATCAATATTGTTGCTCTCAAACAACAAAGTCACATGTATCCTATAAAGTAGGTAGGCGTCCTTCATCTCCACCATGTACCTCAAAATCAGCCTTCCCCAATTAATGGGCTTCATATGATTCATGGCCTATAGCAACAAAACATCATCATTAGTCACCTCTAAAAGGTGACTATTCCTTGGCAAACGAATCTCCACCAAGAAGTAGTGAAGCATGTGGTTTTAAATGGTGAGGGATCCTACGTTCCTTTTTTACTCTAGTAGCACTGTCATAACAGAGCTCAATCTTTGTTGTAATAGTACCAAAATCATCTTTGCACCTCTTCCATATTTTGAATTTTCTTGATAGATGCAGAGCAACATCCCAACTTGAAAGTTTAGTAATGTAGTCAGATTGGTTCTTAAGAAAGAGAGGTGGGTCTAACGTAATCGCTTAAGTCTCAAGTCTTTCCTAGCTAGAACTTCCCACTAATCGTCAATAGATCTATAAATTTAGTTAGAGCTTTAATCCACTATATAACTCAGTCATCATGAATAAAGTGATGCCTAATCTTTATGTGTTTAGTCCTAGAGTGCATGACTGTCGAAGACCAAAAATTTCCATAGAGCAACAAATGGCCACAGGATTAGAGTCCATATACTTCCTCCTATCATATTCGAAAAGAATGACTTTATCAACAAATTTTGGAATCGGGAAGCGGGCATCCCATAGAGACCTTGTGGGGTTTCAAGTAGACACAAAGCTTTGATTCATAAATTTCTCCAATTGTCAGGATACTTCCCCGTACTCATTACGCAACGGGGCAGTAATCTGTTCGGTAGATATAAGTCATTCAATCTCAAGTGGATAAAAACGCTTCTGGGGACTCAGGGTTCTCAGCAACTACAATCACATGAGGTTTGGGGGGCGTTTCATGAAGGGGTGTCACCTCACTAGAGAGGGCCCTGCCAGAAAAAGCTTGCACATTGTCTGCCCAAGGAGGAATGGGCTCTTTCTCAACATGTTATCTTTTCTCCTACCGAGTGGCCTTAGCACCTTTGGTAATCAGAGGAGGGACAAGAGGTTTTCTTGCATGTATAATAGTCATTAGAACACCAGACATTGTTCCCAAGGAGGATCCTTTTCCTTTCGATCTTGTAGTGTTTCTTCATCTCCTTAGTTAATATTTTGTTTGGAGCCATATCACCTAAAAGCAAGAAGACGAAATCACAAGTTAGAACCACGATACGGTTACATCATTCACCATAACCTAGCAACCCTATACTTACCGATCCAAGTATCTAGGGCACTTGGGTCAGGGGACAACGTAATAAGATGGTTGGGATTCCCCCAATATGTGCACACAATACCTAAAGTCACCATTAATACCCCTAAACCCAAGAGATGCTCCTGTGTCCTAAGGCCATTAAGTGCGTCCCATCATTGCAATACAGATTCATGTAAACACAACCTAGAGAAACGAAACGACAGTTAACTGGTAAACGACACGTGTCACATTTTAAGCAACTCTCTAAAGAAGACGAATCGTTCTCGGAGGAAGCCTCACTCAGGATAATTCGCTCTCTCGGAGGAAGCTCCACTCAACAACAACCCTTAAAAAAGCACTCTCAACTCAACACTTAGTCAGTGGGCTCAGCTCAAAGCCTGACACTCATGACTGTGGGGCCTATTCCCCCAGGTCGAAGGGGGGCCCATGACACCCTTTCTCTCTCCCATTTTATGCTAGAATTGGGGAGTGACCAAACCCTTATCTGAACCTAGTAGGATATGATTATCTCCTACATCATCGTGGACCTGGGCCTACCTCACTTTCTTCTTTGGCACATTGATTGTATAAATGGACTCGAAGCCCCCTATTGTAATTAAGTAACATATTTGACAGAGTAATAATAACTCTAATTTCCTAGAGTAATTTTTTAGGATTTTCTATACGATTATACTCTAATTATGAACATTTTATATTCTATTTTCTTTTAAAGAATATAAAGTTTTAAACCAATCAAGCGTTGATTAACTAGTGCCACATTTACTATAATCAATTATGTTGTTCAATTTTTGTGGGTTGGTTGGTACATATTAAATATATAGATTTCCCCCTTTTCCTCTAGGTTATAAACAATTTTATTAAATAACTTCAAACAACAATTTAGAACATTTGGAGTGAAGAAGAAAAAGAAAAAACAAATAAGGAGGAGAAACATGAGTATAAAAAGGAGGAAGAAAGGACAAGAAAATCCCAGCTCCCAAAAAGAATGAAAGCATGGGCGTTTCTTCAAATTTGAGGGGCATATGCGTAGGAGTAGATATTATTCAAATTTCAGAGGCATATGTATAATGTATAGCAGCACTATAGCCCAACTTTTACTTTGTACATATCATATACATTGTGTCACTTTTTACTGTGTATATATCTAATGGCTTCAAGTAAATGGTCTTTCTTAATGGGCTTCACCATATGAAAGTCTATTCCAGCCTCTGTTGTTATTTTGTCAGTGTGAGCAGTTAATGCAATGATTGGAATACGAACACCATAGGGCTTCTCCATCTTTCGTATCCATTTTGTTGCCTCAAGCCCATCCATTACTGGCATCTGTTGAATCAATTACATAAGTAATACACATGTTATTGTCACCAAACAATACATTATATTGACAACAGAAATAAAACATGTTATGAATTGTTAAGAGTCTCTCAACACAATAGAAAGATATAAAGAGTATATAAAAGATTGAGAGTATCACTCATATTATCTTAAAATTTTACGATTAAGTGTTTCTCATTTAATATAATTGATTTTAACTCTTCTCTTAAAATATAACAAACGTATTAACCAACCTAAATTGTAACATGAAAAATCAAATGTTACGTGGAATCAGTTTGATGGTGTCAATTGTCTTAATGAATAATCAGGCAACTGTACATAGTCATTACCTGACAGTCCATTAAGATGTAATCATAAGGATGATTAGAGAAATCCCGAGTTAGAGCCTCAGCAACTAGCCGCACAGCTTGTTCACCATTCTCACATTGCTCCACTGTTGCACCAAGAGAAATCAAAGTAGCCGAAGCTAGCTTGCGTAACAGTTGAGAGTCATCAACAACCAAAAATTTCTTACCATCCAAGGGTTTATGACGCCTTGAGTCCCCACATTCTTGTATTTCTCCTTGATGAACAGGACTTAGTTTTGCCCTGGATTGCTGGTTTTCCTTCACAATAATCTGTTCAACACTCTGAAATATGCATTCAACAGAAGGGGCGACTTGTGATTTATCTAGCAAAGAAGACTTGTATCTTGATAAGCTTGAATACTTACAAGCCTTCGATGCAGCTCTTTCATGAGTACTTTCTCTCATAGCTTTACTAGAACATCTTTGCCAAGCACCACCATACTCAGGAAGAAGCTTTATAACTTGGAACAAACGACTACCATGAAACGGTTTGGATAGTACTATGTCATTTTCCTCAAGGGTTTGTATGTTTATACTACGCATTAGTGGCTTATCCAACCAAACAACCTTACAAGGTCTGTGAAGGTCTATTTTAAAGTTGGACACAATCCTACAAAGCTCAGAAAAAGTTCCCGCGTTTGCATCAATGATAATAAGAATGAAACCGGGGGAAGATCCAATATTTGTCTTCTTGAAAACCGAAGAAATGTACTCAGTTTCATCAATAGCACTAAAAGCAACCCTTGTGGCTCTGGTAATAGAATTATAAGATGCGGACCGAGAACTCAAATCTGAAGACCCTGGAGAGCTATGGCCACTAGAATATTGGTGACCCTTTTGCTTTATCTTCTTGAGAGTATCAATCAAATGTTTACATCCTTTCACAACCTCAACTTTAATCCCTAAGCTCTCCATGAACTTCTGTGAAGCCCTTCGGCGCTCCTCATTAGCAACCAAAAGAACCACATGAGAAGGCTCAGGCTTAGGACTACTAGAGCTGCAAATGCGTAACCTTGGACTTATGGAACGAATGCTTGAACCAGAACTTGTGGCAGCAATGCTTCGATCCTTAACTGATTGGTTTCTGTCTCCTGATCCATAATCAACAACACCTTCCCTTGTGCTACTACCATCTGTCATTGTCTCACCTTCACATGAAGTGAGGAGCACATTGAATCTGAAGCATGTTCCTTTTTCAGCTCTATCCTTGTCTACAATTCCAATATCTCCATTCATCAAACGCACCTAAAGAAAATCAGGTAAGATTTTTCATGTTAAGAGAATAAGAAATTCTGTTTATACATCAAAGTGGGAGAATTGTGAAATAAGATAGGATGATTGACGTTAATAGAAAGTGACATGATAAAATTCCTAAATAGAATTTTTTTTATAATGTTATATAGAAAGTATTGTATAAATAATATTTTTAAGTGCAGTTATAATCAGAACATCTACTATCTATATCATGATGATTAACCCACTTACTAATTCATAAAAAGATATATTAAGGGTTGAGACAATTAATCTAATAACATATTTTTCACAATTATCTTGTAACAAGTAATACTTACCAATGACCGCACAATACCAAGTCCCAAGCCAGTTCCTCCTCGACCAAGAGCGGTTTCTTTGACTTGGACGTAATTCTCAAACACAGACTTGTGATTCTCTTTAGGAATTCCTTTTCCTGTATCATCCACTTCAAATATAAAATCCATAGAATCTGGATCTTGATGGGTTGAATTCATGGGTTCCAAGTCATCATGTGCTTCATTTTTCTTAAAAAATAAGCACGATGAGTATTTTCTGGAACAACATTGTGTAGTAGTAGCTATTGAGTCCTGCAATGTTTGCTTCTGAGTCCACGCCCGAACTACTATGTGCCCCTTATCAGTAAATTTAACAGCATTGTTCAGTAAATTACACAAAACTTGTTTTAGTTTTCCTCTGTCACCTTTCACCTGTGAGTATCTTATGATAGAACCATTACAAGAGTCCAATATAAGATCTACACCTTTCTTCATAGCCACCGGATGATACAAGTCAACCACATCTTCCAGGAGATTGAATACATCAAACTCTTCTTCCTCAAGTTGCATTTTTCCTGCCTCAATTTTGCTTGTATCCAGTATAGAATTCAACAGTCCTACGTGTATAAAAGAAAACAAGTTTGTAATGTCATGATAAATAAATTCATACACATATATATAGTGGAGCTAATTTTTATAAGTTGAGCCTAATCTGATCCCTAATTATAAGTCTGAGTTTGTGTCGTTACTTAATACAAACTATATTTTTAAGTATTGTTTACTATATTTAAAAGAAACGTTAACATATATTAAATATCAACGAGATTATATTAAATAATAAATAAGTTTTTAAAAAGTTAACCACTTATATAAATAAAATATTTATTTAATTTAAAGTTAGTTTTAACATAGTTTAATCTCATAATTTTATTTTCTATATATAAAATATAATGTGTATTAAGAAATTATAAAATATTATAAATTATGATTTATTTTATAAAATCATACAAAAATTTAAAAAACCTAACCTTACAACTAGAAAAGGTTTTCTTAAACATCTAAACTTAACTTCTTTATTTAAATAATTTTTTTAAAAAACATTAGTTTAATCTTATTATTAAATAAGCAGAGTTAAACTACATCTTAAATAAGACAAGTCTTAAGCCCCTGCCTAGCAATTTAGTCCATTCTTGAACCTACTGAATGTCATGGCCAATAAACATTATTTACACACCTTACGCGCTCTTAATTTGACAAAATTTTTAATTTTTTTTTGTTAAATATACCTAACAACTTCTAAAAGAAGACTTCCTTTAATTATGGGCCTAAATATTGCCCTGTCCCTGTATATGGTTTGAATTTGAAAAATGTTTGTTGTTAAACTTAGGTGACAATATTTTTCTTATTAATGATATTGTTACATAAATTTGTTATCCATTATTGATTATAGTAACCAATCTCTAGTTTGTAGGTACCTTGATAAATGAAATAACTTGTATGAAATTTTAAAAGAAGAATTTAGTTTTAAAAAAATTAAAAATAAAATTGTTTATTTTTTGATATTTTTACTTTATTATTTAATATTGTTTTACATTATAAAAAGGTTAAAATGAAGTTCTTTTATAAAATTAGATATATAATTAAGACTTTAAATCTTAAAAATGAAATTGTTTCACGCATACAACTTCAAAGGCTAAGACAAAAATTTAATCAATTTTTTACATTTTCTTTACAATACTTTTCTCTTGATCTCTTCCACATTACTCATCTAATTACACATTTTTACTTTTGTTCCCTCCGAGCCAAAAGGAGCCCCCAATTCTCCTGATGTAATGAATAGAGATTCGTTAAGACTAATGGGCCTCGGCTGAACCCCCATCGTATTTAATTATTGTATAAATACAATTTTATAGAATGATTGTAACCTAAATGATACAATTAAGAGAATAAACTCAATTTTTTTAAAGTAATTCTCTAAGGTTTCTGATAATCTTCGTTCCTGTTGTGAACAACTTTCTTCACTTTCTACCTCTCAAATCAATAAAAAAATGTTGTTGATGTGGGGAGCATCACTATCCCTTTTTTGAAGCTATACATATTTAAGATACATGCATGTAAAATAGACAAAAAAAAAACAACAGGAGGTGAGACATGGGAATAATTATGAAGTTTCTGTTGCTTAAATAATGATGTTTATGGGTAGCAAGAATGAATGATGTTAATTACCTAGTAAGTCTTGTGTACAAGTATCCATTTGTCTTAAATTTGTCTCCAATTCTGAACCAGGGGCAACAAACTCATAGGACATCTCTATCAAACCAGTAAGGCCAGCGAGAGAAGCACGAACATCATGGCTAGCACTTGCAAAACCCATTATCTTATTCATATTATTTTTCTCAGCTTGTCTTGTGGCTTCCATCTGTTTTATCAGCGACCCACACAAATGCATTTCTCTCTTTGCGCTTTTACAATTTATGAATAAAAAGCTCAACAAAGCAATCAATATCATCAACAATGTTACCACCAACAGTGCCAATCCTTTTTTCTTGTAACTGTGCCCAAAGCTCACCATTTCATTTTCTGGGACAGCCAAAACATACACCTGGAATGTAATCAAATGAGACAGGTAAGCTTGGAAATTAACCAAGGGAGGCCTAAGCTACACTCTTAAATCTTGATTACAATTTGATTACTTTAATAAAAAAAATTAATTGTATAGTAAGCATATTCTATATACTCCCCTAATGTCTTTTTTTATAAAGTCAGAATTTTGTATTTTTTTTTTATATTCATGTGAAGCATATTTATTATCGTTATCAACATGTTAATTAAGTTCGTATAAATAAACTTAGAATGTTACTGTTCTTTTACCAAATCAATAAAATTAACTATTAAATAATCTTTTTAATTTGTTTTTAATAATTCGATTAATTTTATCGAAAGACCGGATAGAGTAAATATTTTGGCTAGCATTATTATAGAGCATGTTAGCACTCCTTCGTCTCTATATTTGGCTCGAAATTTCAATAGTTATTTAATTGGACCTAAATTCGACCCAATCAAAATGGTAATATTTGGGATGGAGGGGTTGGATTAATCCAGCTTATTGACAAAATATATTATTCTTATCATTATTATTATTTATAACTAAACCAAAGTGTCTTCGAATGTATAAAAAACCCCATAAGGTTTTTTTTTTGGAGGGGAAAAAACCCATAAGTAAATAATATAAAATTGAGTGTTTTTTTTTATCATTCAGAATAATGATAAAGGGGGAGAATGACAAGGCATGTTTTATAATATATATAATTAATAACATGTTTCTCCAAGAAAAAATATTTTAAAAACATATAATATGAAAAATTATAAACTTATGATTAACTTTGGAGATTTGAAAATATTTCAAAAGAATTATGTAAGATGCAGATAAGTGGGATAACTCAAAACATAACGCGTCTTAGTCCTAAGGCAATTCAAATACAAAACTATAAATTTGGACGCATCCAAATTAGCTTTGGAGATTTGATAGTAGGCTACGTCATGAATATCCCAAACTGTTACTTTTAATTTTTATTATTGATATATAATTTGTTTTAGTAGTATTTTTATATACATTTTTTTCTTCATTATTCAAATTAATAAATTAGAAGAAATTTTACATAATTTAATTTAATTTAATTGAATAAGAGTATAAAGTGACATATTTGCACGATAACAGCCCCTCTCATTTTAAAAATTAAGTAAAATATCTGTGAAAATCTATGAATTTATGTGGGTCAAACTCTCCTTATTTAGGCAGACTCATAAAATAAAATTTAGTTTATAATGACAGCTAGGAAATATAAAAAAGATATATTAGTGTTATTAATTATTAATATTGTTCATTTATATTCATTATTATTCAAATCAGATTATGAAATCGATACATATATGGCAAATATAGCAGGAAATTACTACCAGGGATATGCTGCAAATCTTGCATGATTTTTAGGCGAAGACATATCACAATCAAAATTAATTTATTCAAAATAATTCAATCCTGTGATAAAGTAAATAGGTAAAAGTATGAAAACGTACCGATTCTATTCCCATTATATCAATGGTGTAGCAATGAATTAAATATTTCGTATCCCAAATATTCAAATTCGAAGCACCAGCTTCATCCTTGCACGAGACAGTGCCCTCATCATCATCAACATCATTTGTTGTATTCAGTGATTTAAAGGAAACTGTATCATTAGAAATCACCAAACGAATTTGTTTAATCCCTTCAACCAGAACATTTCCATCTTTGGTAGCCAAATATGACTTTATGCCTTGTTCGTCAAGACGAGCGAAAAAATTAGTTATTGCAGTAGCTGAAAACCCAACGAAGAGTATCCCATTTTTCGTTACTCTAGCCGAACTAAGAAACAAAAGATCACTATCATTGCTCCACTTGGTTCCCAATGTGACATGCCCAAATGACACATTAATTGTTTCCCCAATCAAACTTTGATTTATGAAGGGCTTAGATGTTACGGATATAGCTTCCCCATATACCTCTCCAGTTTCATTGTTTACGGGTTGAATATAGTTCAAGGTTTTATTTGAGGCACCCCATGTAGATAATGATGATGATGAGTTTGAGTACATTGCTAGAGGTTGATCATGGTCAGTGTAGTATGAGAAAAAAAGTCCTTCCATTCCTATGTAGGAGATTTGGTCTAAGTAAGGAACTGTCTCAAATGCTTGAAATAATAATGGAGCCACCTGAATAGACAAAACATAATGTCAAGTATATGAAGTAAAATTCACCAACCATGTGTTTAGAGAATTTTAAAATTTTACAAAATTTTGAAAATTAACAGTGTGTTTAATAAATTAATATTTTTTTAAGAATAAACAGTTACAATTAAAGGGAATTTTAGGGTAGGTATCCTTTCAAAAATTATTTTTTATTTTTATTCTTAATTACAAAACCATCATCTTAGATTTAATTGTAAAATAATCACATTTGTTTTTTATTTTTTAAAAACAATCCTATTTGCCCGCGTTACATACCTAAATATTACCATATATAAAGTCTTAGATTATATATATATAGATAAAACTTTACTTAAATGATACCAAATCATTTACCTTTTATACCAACTTTGTTCAATCTCGTTCATAATTTACAATTACTTTTATGCTTACTCTTCTTATAATCACCACCTATATATTATTAGTTTAATTAACCATCTTTAGAATTTTAAAATTCATCACCCAACCAAAGCATAGTAATTTTCGAAATTGTAGATGACATTATACATAAAATTTTGAGGTTCAACATTAAAAAGAAAAATGACAGTAAAAATAAAATAAAAAATATTTGAACTGAACAAATTTTATATAGATTAAATTGAAATTTAAAATTTAATATTTTTTATCTGAATTCGGGAAACTAGTACGAGATTTCCTCTATAATCACAAAGAAATAAGATATATTTATATACCGATATTGATAAACAAACCTTGGACTGAATATCAGAGAAGGTGATATTAGTAGTGTCGAGGGATGAACTCAGAAACTTTGCTAAATTGGTTGATGATGATTTCATGGGGCCTAAGAATTCAGCTGAGTACTCAATTTCTGATTTCAATTGGGAAACAATGTTTTTTGAGTTCAAATTCACATATTTCTCCACTCGAGTGACCATGACATACCAACATGGCGTCAACAAGAAGAGCACTAGAAGTGCACCATATGCCTATAACAAATATTCATTAATCAGATACCTAGCATGTCACACACAATAATAAGATCTTATTCCATTAAATAAAATCAACTACATTCGATAAAATTATGTTCTATCGTTCATCAATTCTTTAAGAATTCTATTCATCCATACACATATTTTATGAAAAAGATATATGTATATATATAGTGGAATAAATTATCACCTAATTTATTTGACAAAAAGAAAAATCAACTAATTTAACAATAAGATGAAACATGGTTAGTAATGTATCCTGGACCAATATTTAACAATGTTTCTTTTTGTTTCGGTGGCCATAAAATACAATAGAAGATGAAAAAAGTTGAAAAATGGCATGAAGTGATAATAATATTTATATACCAGTAGGATCATCAAAGATGAAGGCCTGAAGGCCAATGATGCAATTGATGAACGAAGATTCATTGAGTCTTGTGGATGTGTTCAAGCTTCTCCGTCGATGTCTGCATTGGAAATTCAATAAAATCATGTTGATGTTCATATACTAAATAGTAGTAAAAAATAATGCAAATGGTAAATTTTCGGCATAAAAAAAATACAGAGAAATGCATTATTGATTTATACATGCGATTACAATAGTATATTATCATTATTGCACAAGGCCATGACATGAGGAAAAAATATCTCTCCAGAATATTTGATACTCATTGCTCAATATATTCTATGTGATCCAAACAATCTTTTTCATTATTGGCATCCATCCAAAGAAGTGCAATTTACTTTCATTATACTGATGATCAAAAGCTTAGAATTGTCTAGCATCTAGACACAGCATTATGTGAACAGAATCAAGTAATTAAGTCGTGTTAGTGATCTTAAAATAAAAAGAAATTAACTATAAATTATATATGTGAACTTGAAATTGAAATAGGAATTTATCTATGTGTGACTTCATGCACATAATTAACTAATCACCTCTTCATATGGAGTCAATCATACTCCTTTGGTCATCACCACCAGAATGTTACAGAGAATTTTTGTCTGCTTTTGTTTTTTTTCAATGACAACAGTGTGGAGTCTGAACTTGTGTTTTCTTCCAATTTATTGAACTCTATCAAAATCTAAATTCATGTGGCTTTATTTTATTACCATTTTATGGTTTATATTACAGTATAATGTATATACTACAATATATAAAAAGTTAGTAATTTTCAATATTTTAATTGAGAAATGAAAATAATAATAATAATAAGTAATGTATATATGCATTCACATTAATCTTATACTCGTAATTTATTTCAAATCAATTGTAGATGCATTGTTTTTTCATATCTCCTCACTCAATTTAGAAAAGTTGAATCCCACTTTTTATACCTAAACCATTCATGGAAATATTCATGGACCTTATTTCTTATGCTGAAAAAGAGCAAATTTTCAACTCAAAATTTCCAAATCTTTGATTCAAACAGAAAATCTGGCAGCAATAAAGAATATTTGTCAATATTGTGTGTGTAATCTGGTTACATTTAAATATTGATCACATTAAGTTTAAAATATTATAGCTACTAACTAAATTAAATTAGACTCATTTACAATATACTTTTTAGTATTTTGTATTTTTTTCTTGGTGAAGTATTTTGTACTTTAAACACTGTAAGATGCACTGCATTGCAAATGTATTTTTAAGTTTAAGTTAGAAATTTTCAAACTTTTAAGAAATTTTGGAATATATAAAATATGTAAAATTTTTTATAAAAATATTATTTAAAAAAAGTAAATTTAATCACTAAATTTAAAATTCTCGAATAAGTCAAAAATTCCAAAAACCAGTTGGCATTCGTCACACCACTTTATTTCATAGATATCATGCTATTTAAACTACAAGAAATATTCATTAATTAGATATTTTTTTATTAAATATACCTAATTCATCATAAATATACTAATATAATCTAACTTTCACTCACTTATTAATAAAAGTTAAATTATTTAAGTATGTTATTTGTCATATGTTTAGCTCTTGTTATGTGTAAAGAAAAAAAATTTGAAAGAGATAAGATCATTTTAATGATCTTTTAAGTTATGGAGGAATTAAGGTTTGACTTTTAGTTAGAAAACAGTTTGAGTTAGAAAAAACCATTATATATATGAATTTAATTTAAATATATTATCTATATGAAGAAAGAATTCACATAAACATCCAATTATGTATTACGATATCAGCCATCAATCTTAATTTATATAATAATTAATTTAAATATCACACCATAATAAATTCTAATTAGTTATCTTTTCAATTTAAAACTTCTTATATAGGTAACATTAATGCTTTCTTCTTACAGAATTTAAGTATATTATCTAAAATTCCAACCTGAAATTATATCAAATGCTTGTAAATATTTAAATCATAAACAAATTATGTGTGAATTATCATTAGATAATATGTCATAGATAAATTAGATTGATGAAATATTATTAAAATAGTGTAGGGAGCAAGTGCGGTGTATGTGTATAACAAATTAGATGGCATAATGAAAGTTAAATATCAATAAAAGGTAACACAATCAAATTAGTCTTTTTCAACTTAATTTTTAACGGTTCTAAAAAAATATGTTTAGAAAAGATTTTTTTAGTAGTCAATTGAGCAACCACTAAGAAATATCCTACTATTATTAGCGGTTGGAAGAAAAAAACCCACTAAGAATGCCATTAAAAAAAATTATCGTGAAGGGAGAAAAGGATTAAACTTTTTCTTAGGGTTCTGGATAAGAATTGTTAAAAAAGATGTAAGTTTTCATAGTAATTTATTAGTGTGATCTGCAAAGAAAAGTAATTTATTATTTTATTAAAAAAGGCTAAATCTTTCTGAAACACTATTAGAAAAATTTAAAGCGGCCACCAAATTTAACAATCAAATACATTTTGTAGCTATTAGCCACCGAATTTAGCTACCAATAACTATTAGCCACCTTATCATTTTTTTCACATGAATAGCCAGTCACCAAATTTATTTTCCAAGGCTAAAGTTTTCATTTTCAAATTTGCCACTGACTTTAGCCACGGATACATATTGCAATTTTAGCCATGGAATTTAGCCACAGAAATATAAGAAAATATTAGCCTCGAATTTTAAAATCGGTAGCTAAATTTTTCAAAATTTATAAATTTGTGTAATTAGCCACTAAATATTATTTCCATGGCAAAAGATGTAATTTATTTGAAAATATTCTTTATGGTTAGCCACAGAAATAATATTTAGTGGCTAATTAGGAACACAAATAAAAGGTTCCATGACCATGCAGCTGTCAGTGAACATCTGATTGCCAAAATTCATTATGCCTATTCCGGGATTGGATATCAAGTCGAATTCAACAAATTAAGAAAGACTTAGTTGCTAAAAATTTGAGAACTTAATTTCAGTTTCTGATTTTTGACTAAGTTGCCATGGTTTTAGGTTTATCACTTGCCTGTTTGAATGCATACAATGACAGTACCTTGGAACCCACCAAACTCTCACACTTCTATCAAGGTTTCCATTATACAACAAAAAGCCACCACCAATTCTATTAGATGAGGCCTACAAACACTTCACCAGCCTTTATGGCCACTTATGACCCTTACTTTACAAAGCTTACCAAACTCCTTTCTTTTCCAAATACCAATGCTCTTATTAGTTTGAGTTTTGTTTAAGTGTTGTTTGAGTGCTGAAAATAGGAACTGATATGTTTGAGTTCTGTTTACATCCAAATCATGAGCCAATGTAAGGCTGAAAATTGAATATGCCTGCCTATGGCGCCCCTCAGTCTTATATAAATAAATATAATAGATGTGACATAATAAGTATAAAGGTAAATTGTTCGTGTTTTGATGTTCATCACCTTGCCTAAGAGACACCACGGATTAAAAGAAAAGATTCAACGTCGCGCCCCAGATCTTTGATTAGACATACTTCCTATATATGAAGATATGAGAAGCGATATGAGAAAAGTTCATTTTTAGTCTTAGAAATAGTGGGATATGTCATAAATATCACCTATTAGTCCCAAATTGAAAATAATAAAAAGTTGGATTCAAATCCCTCTTAAATTTGAGTTTTACAATGTAGCGGATCCAGTGTTTTACATCTAATGAGAGTTACAAAACTCCAATTAATATGATTCTAATTTTTACACCCCCAAAACATAATTATCTACAATTGAAGAAGTAATGTCATTAAGGTGCCCAAAAGAGCCAAAAACGGCAAAGGAAAAGTAGCAGTTGAAAAATTCTGACAATGGTCATTCCACTGGCCGTGGGAAATTCCCACTGCCCGTGGAACCTACTGTTTTGACCACCCAAAATTGCCAAATTTTCCATGTTTTGAGACAGAACGATCCACTGGTAGTGGCAAATTCCCACTGGCTGTGGATCTCACTACTATAGGTACAAATTCTGTAGCTTTTTACCTTTAAGTTTTCGCCAACTTTGGGTCCCATTTTCACTAGGCTATTCAACTCCAATTTACATGAAATTTTATACACAACTTACCTACCCTAATATCAATTATGTGGCCAAGTTCCAAACCCAAATTCCATCCCAATCAAAATCTAACCTATATCGTAGTTTTATGCATATTTTGGACATTTTACATGACACACCAAAATATAATCGACTAAGTTTTGGTCGAAAATCCCTATGGACCTACATTCACATGTGTAAATGTAACTTTCTCTAACAAGCCCATCCCATAATTCATTTCCTAGATCAAAGTATGTTCCAATAGCATTTCAAACCCTTTTTGGCTAAACCAAGCATGCCAAATTACAAACTAAGCCTATTTGGCCACAACCAACCATGCACACAAGTTTCATACATATATTATGGGTTGTACGTGACCTCTACATGAAGTTTTGTCCATTAAATAAAAATATGACCTATCCACTTCCTTGTCTTGTATTCAATTAAATATATCAATCATACACAAGTCACATATTCATTGCTAATCATTATAAATCTCATAATATCATCATTTATTCATCAATATAGCATAAAAATCATTGTATCATAATTGACACCAACTATTGTTGAGGTCATAACCAAAACTTATCCTTCCAAAACACTAAGGTCTAATTTTCACGCATGACCCCCAAAAATAAATATCCATCACTACCTAATTTTTCATATACAAAATATATATATGAATTATGCTTTTCATAAACATAATTACCGACCAAGGCACAAGGACTTCCTTCCAATATTTACCTCTTTCAAGCTCAACCTTTAAAAAAGTAGGATTTCTAACATACCTACATCAATTATGTGCCTCGTCACCAACTATGGACATCTTCGTGATTCCACTGAATCACTAGGAAACAACAATAACTTTTGCCCACGCATAAGGCCGACCTCCCATTAGACCCGCTTGTTGGAACCCCTAACATCCCCAAACAGACAGCGTATGATATGTCATGGATGCAAATATGGCTCAATGCATTCTCACTCTATGCATCCTAAAATGTCACTCCACAATCATCAACTTACCACAATCACTTAATGGATTTCAATATTACCATCATTCTCAATCACTACCAATTATCATTGGATTTCGTTCACACATTTAGTTAGTGGAAAATAATATCCACACACATTTTCATCAATTTCATATCATGGGATATTCTCACACATTCATATTTCATTTAATCATAACTATGGCATCAAACTCAAACAAGTCATAGCCGCACATCAAATTGACATCAAGATCATCATCCCAAATATCATTTACCACATAGCATCAATTACATTTCAAATCACATAGCTTATCAAACTATTCATCCAAATCAAGTCATGGAAACACATCCATTCATATAGATCAATAGTGGATGAAATCATACATTTAGAAGATGTTACCCCCTCCTACCTCAAGAAAAGTAGAAATCACTACGGTTCGAAGGTCCCGCTTCGTCAATGGGGTCATTTCCTACATCGCACAATATACCATACAATTATTTTCATCTAAACCACCAAGATTTTAAATGTTCTTAATTAACCACTTGGTGTTTATACCATTTTTAATCTCAAACAACTTTTATTTCATTTAATCTACCACAACCACTATGGGTTTAGTGCCAATAGTCATTTATTACACATTCATGACCATACCCATAAATGAGTTTCCACATTAATGACTATCTACCATTATCATTGGTACCTACCATCATTATTGTCACTCTCCCAACATTAATAACAACACCTTCACACTAAATATCATACATTTACACTTAAAATCAACTCATCCAAACACATTTCACATTTTCCCCAAAACCTAGGGTTAGGGTTTCATTAAAAACCCAACAATCACCATTAATATCCATATTCTCCCACCATATTTATTATTATTTTCATGTACCCCAATGTGCCCTCATAAAACCATACATTTATTACACCTCACCTTAGGGTAACATAACCCATTCATATAACACTCTTTCCAAGCATGATAACTCTTAATCTAGGCTTTAGCTCATGAAAAATGGTGAGGAAAACTTACCTCAAGCCAAAGTAGAGAGAGTCTCCATAAGAGAGGGGGAAAATGAAAATGCAAAAAGGAGATAAGAAGCCTCTAAGCACCACAATCTCTTCTTTGCTTAATAAAGGGAAGTGAAAATGGAGAGGAGCAAGGCACACACCCACACTTTATGGGTTTTAGAGAAGAAGAAGAAGAAGAAGAAGAAGAAGAAGAAGAAGAAGAAGAAGAAGAAGAAGAAGAAGAAGAAGAAGAAGAAGAAGAAGAAGAAGAAGAAGAAGAAGAAGAAGAAGAAGAAGAAAGAAGAAGAAGAAGAAGAAGAAGAAGAAGAAGAAGAAGAAGAAGAAGAAGAAGAAGGGAAATAAGGAAGAAGAGAAAAGAGTCTCTTGCCTTAAGAAAATGGAGCTAACGTGAGAGTGAAAGGGATAATAGGAGAATTAGAGTTTTTAATGAGTCCCTATTAAATTTTTCTCCATTTTATAATAAACAGGATCACCATATGGGCTCATACTTATCCAAAAATTATTCTGAATATATCTTCGGATTCACATTAATATTCTTGATAGCCCTAACAGACAGTACAACAATCGGAGATACTTGGTTCAACACCCATATTTTAATTTAAATTCAGCTCTTTAAGCAACAATAAATTATGAATAGTCAAGATAAATCCCAATTTAATTATTTCTAAATTTTTAGGGCATCAATCAATTCATATTTAATTATTTACTAATTATTTCACTCAATTAAGTATTTATTTAAATTTTTGGGATCTTACTGTCGGTCATTGTTGATTACCTTATAAAACCTGTAGATATTTTGATAGAGTTAGATATTTTGTGTACATCCAAAACCAGGTCATTATCTTTTGATTTCTCAATGAGAAAATTGAAACTATAAAGTTATCTCCTTATTAAAATTGTTTGATAGATTCATTAGTTAAATTGACATTTAGCATTGTATGGTATTCTTCTTTGTTCTAGGCTGTGTTTGTGTCCCTATTGATCCAAAGCAGTGTGAGAAGTTTGATCCTGCTACAATTCCCACCCTTTCACAGGTAAACTTATTCATATCCTGCTACATGTCATATTTTTCCTATTACTCTTGGTACCACTTTTTTGGGATGGAAAACTAGATTACTCATTTCATTAATTGATTAACAAAGCTTGTACAAAATACATTAAGTGAAAACATGGTTTTCTAACCTTACTTTGCACCAAATTAGCTTAAACCAGTCACAACCTAAACTTAGTTAATTTTATAAATACTAATAATAAAAAATGTCTAATATTAAGTAATAGATGAACGACTCATAAATTTTAACAAACCATCTTTATTTTAGATGATACAGTAGCATTAAAAAGGAAATAAACAGGTAATGTGTATTGCTAATAATCATAACGTTAAACAATAAAACTTGAATTGAGATAATAATAAAAAAATGTTTAATAAAATTAATCATAATAAATTAGTGAGTAATTTAAATTAGAATTTCAAAATTGTACTTATTGTGTTTGATTGTTGTTCCACAACAAAATAAATCCACACTTAAGTTTCAGTAAGTAATTCTTAGATTTTATGGTATATTTTAGTAATTTAAACTCAGGAAATTGATGTGTTTTTTATCTTAAGTATTTATAGTACTTTCTTTACATGTTATCGTTATAATCTTGCTGAAGTTTTTTCCATTATTCCAATTCCCCTTTTATTATACAATGTTAAATTGCCTTATTAATTACATTTCATATATAGGAATACATTTGTTATCTAATCACATGACCTTGTTATGTTTTTGTTGTGGACATGATATTAACCTAACCATTCATGTAGAAATGGAAGTCCATGAGATAAAAAATGGATGGATAACGAGCTTGACGGAAATAGGCGTGTGACTAGGAGTTTATGTTAGGGACATTGGAGTTCATTGAATTCACAATGAAATAAGAAAGCTTCCAACAATATCCCAAATTAAAGTGTCCATGTAAGAAGTGTGATTGTAAGAAATTTCAATGGCTAAACGATGTAATCGTACACTTGCATGAAAATGGATTTAGGGATAACTACTACTATTGGTCATGTCATAGTGAAACTTTTCCGCCTCCTTGACCCGTTGTTGTCTCTAACTTCTACTATGGTGTAAACCAATTCACCAAATAGTGATGGACCATGTTGGACCATCAGTTAGAAGAACATGTCTTTGAACATCAAGTTAACAATATGGAAGATCAAAATATCGAAGAAGACCCCAATCTAGAGACACAACAATTATATGATATGTTGGCTACAGTACAAGCACCATTATACGAGTATTGTGAAAGTTATTTATAGTTATCAGTCTCCCTAGTTGCTTTAAGCCAAAAGTCTAATTGCAATATGCCTTAAGGCTGCTTTAATTATATGGTGAGCTTCATGGGTGATGCACTACCAAAGAATAATAGAATGTCGGTTAACTTATACCATGCAAAGAAGTTCGTAGCCAAGTTGGGGTTAGGCTATGTTAAGATTGATTGTTGTGTTGATGGGTGCATGATATTTCATAATGAATATGCTGACAAGAGTTTCAGTCAATGTATCCACTATCAAAAGGATCAATTTAAACCATTAAGTCAACAAGGTGTTGTTAAGAAAGTTGCTATGAAAAAATATGGTACTTCTCAATTACTCCACGACTTCAAAGACTATATGCTTTAATGGCTACTGCCAAACATATACGCTGGCATTATCTCAACAAGAGGGAAGAAGGTGTGTTGTGTCATCCTTCTGATGGAGAAGATTGGAAGCATTTTGAAAAGTTATATCCCAATTTTTCCAAAGATCCACGTAATGTTAGACTTAGATTGTGTTCTGATGGTTTCAACCCTTTTTGGCAATATGGTAAGACATACTCATGTTGACCAATTATTCTTACTCCTTATAATTTGCCTCCCAAGATATGCATGAAAAAGAGGTAATGTTTCTCATGATTTTAGTCCCTGATCCTGGTAATCCAAAGGCTAAAATTGATGTTTACATGCAACCCCTAATTGAGGAGTTGAATACTCTATGGGATGTAGGGTGAATACTTATGATGTGTCTTGTAAGAATAACTTCATGATGAAGGCTGCGCTGATATGGACAATAAATGACTTTCAAACTTATGGGATGTTATCGGGATGGTCAACTGCAGATAGGCTCTTTTGTCCAATATGTATGGAATAGTCAAATGCAAACAAACTTCTTAATAGTGAAAAAGTTTCTTTCTTTTACTATCATTGCAACTTCTTGCCTGAAAACCATCCCTATAGGAGAAGCAAAACTACATTCATTAAGAATTGAGTTATTGTAGTTTCTCTTACACCTCGCTTGTTAGGTAATGACATTTGGTAGAGAATAGTAGATTTTCCTTTCATATGGTAGAAAAAGGAGAACAAGTTATTGAATTATGGGAAATAGTATGATTGGACCAAAAAGAGCATATTCTAGGAATTACCATATTGGAAATTGCATTTACTACGACACAATATTTATGTGATGCATACTGAAAGAAATATGTTCATGAACATTTTTTATACTGTCATGTGATAGTTCAAAGTTTCACTTAGAAGGGGGTTGAATAAGTCAAGGACTCTTTTTGTGGAATAATGAACCAGAGAAAACAATAACCAATCTTTGCAAAGCAGACTTTTAAAGAGTAAGAGAAAGAAATCAACATAGAGAATTTATACTGGTTCACTTCCAACATAGAAGTTACGTTTAGTCCCTTCTAACTTAAAGGATTTCCACTATTGTAAATTCTCCTTTACAATCACAGTACCAGACTAGTGCCACAAGTATTTTTGACTCAAGCCACTCCTAGCTTAAACCCAAGTATTCTTTCTAAAGCCTCTTCAGGCCAAGTGTTTCCCACACTCACAAATGCGGGTAACACACCAGACTTTACAGATTATTTGAAAGAAAAGGAAAGTATCTCATAAAACTTAGTGTATAATAGATATACAATTGAGAGATTGTACATTAAGTTATAAACAGCACGAGACTAAGGTCTATTAAAGGTAGAACGAGTAAGAAAGGGCTCTGACTAAAAGGATTAAATGAATTATAGAGAAGTATAATTTGACTTAAGAGATTTCTCAATAACTTCTTTTTTGTTTTTCTCTGCTGCTTGTAATTCAATCTTTTATAGTATAAATAAGTGCTGGAATATGACCATTGTTGATCCTTAAAAGAAGATATAAACGTTGAAAATCCTGTGAAAGTGTTTGCCTTGAGCTTTCACTACCAGACCTTTGGTAATTAGAGAGGGATTCAAGAGTCTGGTAGTAGGGTTTGATAGTTCTTACATGAAAATAGTCTCTTTTGTTTCTTCAACAAATAAAGTCATTTATTTTATTCATTTGATTGATACAAAGAGCAGAAGTCAATGTTGTAATCTTCTGAATTTGACCTGATACACATGCTGACTTTGGTTCAGCTTTTTCTGTTTATGCGTAGAGTTAGGTATGCTGACTTTGGCTGCTTAGCTTTATTTGTCTCTTTCCTTCTTTGATGATAAACACACATATTTGATAAGAGCATAGAACCCAATGCAGTACATAAATAGAATTAAGAACATTGTAATTGAATCCTTAGAGACAACATTTTTCTTTTAATGCTCTATAAGTCTGATTGTGTAAGATAAGCTTCTTCTATCAGACATTTGGACATCATCCAAATGCTGGAATTTAGATCTTGAGCACAATGGCTCCCCTTTTGTTTTATAGCATGTGCATTATTTATCTTGAAACACTTGAGTACACAAATTAGTTTCTTGATATACAGACTTCATTTTGATGAATGTTATTAACAAATCTAAGGTCTGAAGATAAAATAGAATTTGGGGTCTAGTTCAGTAAAGTTCCATACTTCCTTTTTCAACCAGACTTTTCTTCAATAATTTCCCCATATTTATTGATAGCAAACATCGAGTCCTTTTATAAATGAAGTCCATGGTTATATAAAAGAATTCCATAGTCAGGGCAACAAATAGAATGAGTTCTAAGAACAAGAGCAAATACCATACAGAGGCTGATTCAGATCAAATTTCATTAGACTAAAAAAAACTATTTTAGTCTTTTATTAATCGTTAATAGATTTTATATGATCAGACTTGTTTATTGTTAGAGAATTAGAGCAAATATTTAGAATCAAAGATCAAAGAAGGACATTATGCATATTAAAACATCAAAGCAAATTTTTAGAACAAAACATCATTTCATTAAGCAAGGAAAGTCATTACAAAAGGACTCAAGACATAAGACTTCTAGATAAAACTAAACTAAGACATGTTAACAACCTTGCACAAAAGACTTAACAACCCTGCACAAAAGACTGCTAAATATCTCCCTATTTTGATATCAACAAAATACGAGGCATCACAGAGAGGAAAGAGTACGAAGACCAGTGAGAACAGACCAAGCAAGAGATAAAGCAAAATTAGGATTGGAGTTAATGAGGAGAGAAATTGCTGAGGAAACAAGGATGATGTAACGAGTCTGATGGATAATGATAAAGGGAGAATTAAAAAATATGAAAGAAGAACGATAGGGAAAGAGTTACTAAGAGGCATGAGAACTAGAGCCTTCTTCTCTAATGGTCCAAAGATGGTGAGACCAAAGGGCATCAACATAAGCTTTAGTTGGATTGGGAGCAGTTAGGATGCTTTTCAAACTAGCTTTAGAAAGCTGATGAGGCCTGAGAGGACCTTTGTAGTGAGGCTTTGGTGTTGGTGGCATGGCTTTCTTTAATATGCCTAAATTAATCCAAATGGCAAATGAAGCCTGAATGTCAGGAACAATCAGGATTTTCTTCTTTGGAGTTGTAATAGCCAATCTCTTCATGGTAGAAAACTAGAGTTTGTTTATACCATGTTTCATTTCTCTTGCAACATAAACTTGCTCAGCCACTAGAACTTGATGCGTGGCAATGTCCTTAAGTGAGATAAAATGAGGATGAGATAAGAGTCTCTCTATGGGTAAGAGAGGTACACTTTTAGGGGTAGAGGGTCTGATACGAAGCCCGTGACTATCAAAGTTAGGGTTGCTCACAATGGCTAGGTTATAGGGGTTTCTTTAACCAGGGTCAGTAGGATCAAGGATAAGCTTGAAATATCTAACTAAAGGGAGATGAGGGTTAATGATATGAAATGGAGGATTTTGATAGGGAAGGCCAACAATATGAGGGTCGGGAAGATAATGGCAAGATTGTGTTCTGGAGGGGTCTGGGTGGAAGGTTTATGGTAAGGAATAACAGAAATAGGAATTGGTTGAGAGGATAAGGTTGGCTAAGAGATCTTTGAGAGAAGGGAAGATAGAGGATCTCGGTCATTTACAGATTCAGTTCTAGCTTTCTTTGAGGCTGGCCCAGACTCTAAGGCACTTCTCTACCTTTTCTTAGCAAGGGCAGTTCTGAACTGGGTTTTATCACTCTGAAATTCTCCAATGACTTCATAAAACCTATTTATCCAGTCCAGATGTGTCCACTTCAGTACATCATACTCAGGGAATTTCTTTAAATGACCTGAGATGAACTTTACAAAGTCAATAAAGCTTGGGTACCGTCCATATTTTATCAAGTCTTCACGATTGGCTTTCATCACTTTTAGATAGTCATCTTTCATTTCATTGACTTTGGCCTGCCATGTAGTTCTAGACCATCCATGTATAGAAATATCAGGATGTAGAGTACTGAAGGTGTTGATGAATTTCTGATAGATTTCAGCAGAGGTCTGTTGCTGCTGAGCAGTTTTTGCTGCTGCTGTTGAGACTTCTGTTGATGTGGAGCATGCTGGGAAGCTTGCTGTTGTTGTGGCTTGGATGATTATTGTAGTGCCTCTTGCTGAGGTGGCGGCTGATCTTATTGGGGAGGAGACTGTTACTGCTGCTCAGGTTCAGATTTCTTAGCCACTGACTTTCTTTAAAGCTAAGAGAGTGGAATCTCATCATCAGAGTCAAAAGACTATTTAGCAGCTTCTGGTTCAGATGTTATGGAATTATCCATGGAATTAGCCACAGAATAATTAGACCAATTTATCCACAAAATTAACCATTAAATGTTTAAAATTATTATATTAATAAATTCCTATTAGCCACTGAAATTACTCCTTATTGTTTGTCACGGAATTAGCCACGGAATTGTTTGGTCACAAGAATAGTATTTTGAGTTGAGATGACTGATTTTAGCCATGAATTATCTTAGTTTTTGTGACGAATGTTTTCGTTGGCTACATGGAAATTCAAAATTCACGGCTAACAATTTAGCCACCGGGGTTTTTCCGTGGCTAAAATGTTTAGTGACGGAATTTCATGTTTTAGCCATGGAAAATGTGGGTGGCTAAATTAGTTTTTTATAGTAGTGTAACAGTGTATAATAATTAATTACCAAACAAAATAGGCAAATAAATAATTATATACAATACATTTTAACATAAACCTAGAATGCACAAATAAATTCAGAATTTAATTTTATATGATTTTATGAAAGTCCAATTTTCATGCAAGTATGGAGGCCTCTCCACTTACTTACCACTCACATATTTGTTTTTTTAGCCAACATTGGCTTCACCCTCTAGGGGTAACCATCAACTTGATTTAGACATATCACAATAAAAAGAAAGTTAGTTTTGATTCAACCACAACATAAGTCGGATGTATCTTCATTGAATATTACTTCAAAGCTATTTAAACTTGACTTTTTTATGCAACTTCTAATTCGATAAAATGTTCATCTCCAATATGTTATTTAGACTGGTTATCCAACCTAGCAAAATTATCTTCTTCATCTAAATACTCCCAATTGATATTACCGTAAGGTTATAAAGAAGTCTAAAATACCCTTCATTTGTCTCTTACAATTCAAAATCATAAACTATCAACACACCCTTATTATTTAATCTAAATAATCAGTCACATTATAAATATTACTAACATGTTACCATTGTCATATTCCTTGATCCTGACTTCAACCACAAGGCTGACAACATCATGTGGATTTGCTAAACTTGAAGTCTTCGATATGGAACCAAAGTCACCTTCAACATTTGTGTCTAAATTATTATCTTTGGTAATACTACCTTCATCAAATCCTTCGTCGTCACTACTTCCACATTTTAAACCAACATTAAATTTAGATCATCGTCATCTGATATACTAATATTCATTTCATCTTCCACCAAAAAAATGAAAATTTTATTATCATAATCAACAAAAAATATTTCAATAAATTAATTATAATAAATTTTTAACTATACTTACTTCCTGCTTGCGTAAGACATTATGGAAGACCTATTTGTGTGTGACGCAACAAAGACCCTACAACATCAAGATCAACATATAACTAAAGTGCGGTCATATCCGATTATAAACTCAAAAATACTTAATAACAACTTAATCTCTTCATCATCATTTATTTGGAAACTTGATTTTTTTTAAATTTTGATTAATGATTAATCTACTAGTTAATGAGGTAATCACGTTATTAGCTCCAAGCTTCAGCTTAGCAGGAATCCTTTCTTTTAGTTGTTCGACTATAATATTATGTTTAACCTTCATCAATTTGGTGTCACCTTCAAATGTATAACCATCCAAAACTTTAAATTTTTGCCCATTAGTATAAAGAATGAAGGCAATTAAAAAAACCATGACCTAAGTTCCTAACTAGCACGGAAATAAGAAACTGGTAACAAGGAACGATTTTATACTGACAAAAAAACAATGGTTCAAAGCAACCGATATTAGGTGATTTTGTATTGTATATTTGTCTCTTTATAATGCAACACGTGTATTTCACCCTTATGACATGTGAAATGCATGTTTTACTGGCCAACAAGGTGAAATGGACCAATATTTACGACTTATTATATGTGGGACTGTTTCGCTCCCCAACAGGCGAAATCCACCATCTTCTACCACTTATCACACATGTGTATTTCTCATCCCCTTGTCATGTGAAATGGTGGTTTCACCTTGATGAGGACACAGTCAGAGGGGTTTTTTTAGCTAAATACATTTTTTTATTATTTTAGATTAGGGTTAGAGAGCCTTTGGGGGCTATAGGTTTGGGCCTTACATGATCATATTTGCTTTGTATGTCTTTGTGGGCCTTGTATTTTGGCCACCTTTCTTTGTTTTATTTAGTGTTAGTACTTTTGGGCTAAGGAGAGAGTGAAGTTTATTAGGTTAAGTGGTGTGCCCCCTTTTAGCCTATATAAGGCATGCTCTCCTTTGTATTACACACACCTTGAATTAGAGAATACATTTAAGTATTTGTGAAGTGAGTTAAATTTTCCTCCTTTATTTTAGCTAGGGTTTCTTAACCTTGGTAAGCTTTTATCATAGGGTTTCATCCCCTAGGTGGCGAGATTGAGGCTTATCCTCTCTAGGTGGCGCCGCCTCCTTTCCTTTTCCCTTATTTTCCCTTGGTAAAGCCTTAATACTTATTTTCCTTTATTAAAAGAGAAAGAAGAAGAAGAACTAGATCATCCTTTCTACATCATGTGGTATCTAGAGCCTAAGGTTCTTTTTTTATTCTTATTTTTAATTTACATTTTTTTTGGGTTATTTAGTTGCTGGAAATTCTAATTTTTTTATTCACATTTATATGTCTTCTTGTTAAGAAATCACGAAACGATAAAAAAAATGCATATTTCCTATATTCTTTCTTGTTTCCTTTGATTTTATTTATGCATATTGATTGAGTCCTTGTCAAATTGTAGTAATATACATTTTCTTATATGCTTTAGATTCTGAGTTTGTACACCATTAACATTCAGTTTATGTCATAAAAATTTGATCTTTAAAGCTTTAATTTTCTTTAGAATCAATATTAGGTCTTGGTGCATCTTTAGAGTCTTATCATTGTCTCTAAATTTTTTGTTTAAATCTATAAGTAATATGTTGAATTCTAGGCAATTAAAATTCATTTTTTTAATTAGCTTAAGACTTCAAATCTTTGGTTAAACCATCTTACTTTTAAGTGGTTATTTGTGCTCAAATTTTAGGCCTTGTTAGATTCTTTCCATAGCTTTCTTCTAGGGATTATTTTTCATTTTTTTTGTCTAGCATAATAGGTTCATTTAAATATGAATTTTGCATATTGTTTTCTTGCATTTTAAATGTAAAAATATACTTTCCTTCCATGCCTAATTCATATGAAAAAAGATCCATGCTTATGTGTAAGTAAAGAGTACTAAAACTGAATTTTGTGCTTTGTTTCTTGGTTTTGGTTTTGGTTTTGGGCTTTTGTGTTGATCATTTCAAGTGCTAAAAAAATTAGAATTTTAAAATGGAAAAACAAAGATTAAAAAGTAAGAAAAATAGTAAAAAGAAAAGTTTGAGCCCTTGTTCAAAAATTACAAAAGTTGTAACAGTATCTTGGCAAAATTGAAAATAAGAAAATGCACCCCTTAAAAAGAAAAAGTTTTGCATATTGTTTGAAAGCCTGATTCAATTTTTTTAAATTGTCTAAGAAACATCTTTTCGAAATTCAATTTATATAATTATCCTTTTCTGACACAAATTTTGCATTCTAGGTTTCTAGGTCTTATTTTGTGTGCTTGCTTCTTTTATGCATTTAACTTTTTGCTTGTCCAAGTTTTGTCCAAATTCTTTTTTAGTCTTGGAAATTCCATTTCCAAAGTATAATCTTCATTCATTTTCTCTTTTATTGCTTTGAGTCATTCCTCTTGTCACACAAAATCCAATTTGAGTTACCCTTTTCTAATTTCACTTTTGTTATTTGTCTTTATCTATTCTAAAGTTTTGTCTTAGAGTCTTCATACATTTGACATTCTTTTAGAATAAGTCTTAATTCAATATCTTGGGGGTAACATACTTGAAACATAGAGGTAAGAGTGACATTGCTTGAGGTTAAAGAACTTGAACCAATTTGGAGAAGTGGTGAGAGTGAAACACTAGAGTGGAGTGACCATTTTTTTTGCTTTCTTATATTAATTGTGCTAACCTTTGTTTTAAGTTTTCTTAAGCTTGTATCGTGGTGGTCTTGGATCTTGAAGACTTTACAACATTGGAAGAAAAGCCTTGTAAAAGAAAGAAGAAAAAAATATACAAAAATATTGTTAATTTTTTCTTTGAACTTTAGCCTTGTATTCTGTGGCATTTACTTTATGAATATTGGACATTTTTTATGGACTTTGGTTCATTTAGTTAATTAAGAATAGTTTGCTTAGGTATTAGTTTACTTGTATGCACCATGACTAGTTTTGCTTTATTTGCTTTTGCTTTTGCTTTTTTTTTTTCCTTTTGCTTACTTTGCTATTTGTCATTTTCATCTCTTGCAGTGTACCATGTCTTCTTCTAGGTAAGATAGAACACCTAACATGTTTGAGATTTTAATTGAACAACTAGGTGTCCTTAATTTTAAATTAGATTTTTATGAGGTTAAGAATAATTCTACCATAGAAAAAAATAATAAGATAAAAGAAAGGTTCTTGAGGAAGTTCACAAGAAGTAAAGAAATTTGGGATCATATTTTAGAATATGATACCAATGGAAATAAGAAAATAGGTTTGTGTCAAAATGAAAAAGAAATATCAAAGTTAAGGCAAAAACATAATACATCTATGGATGAGAACGTGAAACTTTATTAGAATGAGTATGATAGGTATAAGAAAAAGAAAAAAAGCCGTCAAAGGTGAAAATAAAAATAGAAAACATAAGGGTTTGTCTTTAAACAACCTTAATGTTTCAACAAAGAATCACCTTGATCATAGTTTGCCTACTCCTATGACTAATAATAGTTTGTCCATCCTAATCATTAGGGATAGTCTTCCTGTCATTAGTGATAGTTTGCATCTCTCAAACATTATTTCTAAACCTCAAAAATACCATAAAATGGTAGAAAAATCCTTTCACATTTCACTTATTCCTAGTAAAAAGAAGTGGTCAATTGTAGTTCATAGTTGTCTTAGAGTTAGTTATATAATCATAATAGGATCTTATAGGATTAGCATATGTCTTTACTCTTTTGAATTGTCATTCCCAAGAGTTATTTCATATGTTATCATGTTGCATAGTAGGATTTTTAGAGGATTAACATTTTGTCCATCTTATCATATGTCTATTTCATTGCATTTTCAACCACATCTTATCTATGATCATATTGATTTTATTTATTTTCATACAGGATTATATCATGAACTAGTTGCTTCTATACATGCATTGCCACAACTAGCTCCTAGTTTATATTCTATTACATACTATGATCCTTTGAGGACATCATTTTCATTTATGATTTACGATCTACCTTTGTTCCAAATAATATCATATGATCATACCTCCATATTATGTTCCACATCTCTCATGCATTGCATCAATAAACTCATTTTAGGATGCTTGACATACCCCATACTTTTGCATGTGTATTTTTATGGGATATTGCATTTTAAGATGATCATTTTGTTTTGACCATGTCTCAAATAAAAAGGTTAGTTTTTGACCCTGATTGAATACTTCCCAAAAATTCTTCATTTTTTTATTTTTTTATTTTTTAATTTTTTATATTTTTTTCTCGTTTTTATCATAAGTGGTCTCATTACTCTCTTTCTTTTTGTAGATTCTCATGTCTTGGATTTAAGGATAAATCATTTTTAAGAGGGAGAGCATGATGAGGACACAGCCAGGGGGACTTCTTTTGGCTAAAATAATTTTTTTGTTTCTTTTATACATTTTTTTATTATTTTAGATTAGGGTTGGAAAGCCTTTTTGGGCTATAGGTTTGAGCCTTACATGATCATCTTTGCTTTGTATGTCTTTTTGGGCCTTGTATTTTGGCTACATTTCTTTGTTTTATTTAGTTTTAGTACTTTTGGGCTTAAGAGAGAGTGAAGTCTATTAGTTTAAGTGGTGTGCCCGCTTTAGCCTATATAAGGCATGCTCTCCTTTGTATTACACACACCTTGAATTAGAGAATTTATTTGAGTATTTATGAAGTGAGTTGAATTTTCCTCCTTCATTTTAGCTAGGGTTTCTTAACCTTGGTAAGCTCTTATCCTAGGGTTTCATCCCCTAAGTAGCGAGATTAAGGTTTATCCTCTCTAGTTGGCGCCTCCCCATTTCCTTTTTTTACATAATCCTATTTTTGTCTTCCACCTTACATAACTCTTTCCCTTCTTTCCCACTTTCCTTTATTTTTCCTAAAACTAATCCTTATTTTCATTATTTCCACATTACTTCTACTTGCCATCCTTGAAAAAGAAAGAGAAACACATTATAAAAGAAAAAAGAATGAGAACTAGATCCCCCTTTCTACATCACACCTCTCCAAAATACAAAATGTAAATACGATATGACATTTTCTATCTCTGACAAGAAAATATTTCCCAAAACATCCTACTTTACAAAATATTTTTGAAAAGTAACCTACTTTGTCAAAAACTCAAAAAGCATTAGTCACTTAAATTTGTAACTAATTATTATATAACTTAAGAGATACCACAAGAAATATATACGGAAAGAGGGAGAAGTGAATGGAAAACTCAGGGAAATGGGAAAGTGTTCAAGAAAAAGTTTAAAATAAATAGGTATTTTAATCTTTCAAATTTTTTAAAAATGTAGAGGTATGATAGGAATAAAATATTTGGTGGATAGCTTTTTTTATGAACTTAAGATGAATAGCTATAAGTCTTATTTATTACCCTACAGGCGCAACATAAATTTTTAATATATTGCCCATGAAGTTCGTTTCTAGGCTGTAGAACTGCATTAATGATATTGAACATGTTAATTTTATAAATTCTTAAGATGAATTACATCTCTAAAATGCATTGTGTTTTCCATGCTTGTATCCTTAAGCTTTCTTAAGTCTATTATACTCGTGAATCTGATCTAAGCATTGTGTCTTTTTGAATACGTATTTGATGGTGAATGAATCATCACATCATGTATGCGTTATCAAAATTGCATTGGTGGTTCTGGATGAGTTTGTGATGAGATCTCAATATCTTAGGGACAAGTGTCTTCTGTGTTGAGGCATTAGATGGTTATGCGGTTATCTGATTTGTCTCCAACATTTTCATTATATGTCACGCCAAATGTGTGATAAAATTGAGAAATTATTTTAGGACAAAAATTAGGCTTTTTTTATTAATAGTGCCCTTCAAAAAAGTAAGTACGAATCTGGTGCTCTTTTTGAAAAATTCACGTAGGTGGACTCTTTTGTATGTTGCTGATGAGAAAAGTGACATGGGTGTCGCTTCTATAGTGTACGACGCATCCACATACAGCCACGTTGGTCTGTCGCATTTCAAAATTACAACAATGGTTTAGTGCATCTCCTAGGTGAAACACCCTTTTTCTATGGTGCATGGTGCATATGCGACACCCATGTTATGGTGCATGTTGCATAGGTACCACTGCTTTCTATGGTGGATCTCCAACAGGCACCACAGATTCTATAAATACTTCCCTTTCCAGATCCAAAATCGCTTAACTCAACTTCAAAGCTTCAAATACGCTCAACATAATTTAAAGATTTTTTTTAGCCTTTTTAAAATATTCAATATGTATTATATGTTAGATGCGGATTCTGATTATAATTTACCTTCTAAGATAGATAGTAGTGATTCATGCAAAGATGATGAATTATTAAGGGAAGATTTAGATACTGAGGATGATGCTGGTTGGGGAGCTCTATTACGTGTTGGTGGATCGTCTAATATGATCGCTTCTCTACCCTCTGGTAAATTATTTGAAAGTTCATATATACATTTTGAAATTAAATTTGATTTACATGTGTTTATTTTACTTAATGTAGGTACTATTGAGACGCCATTTTGGAATGCGATACCACATTATCAAGATCTTAATTTGGAGCATGTTGATGAAGAAATGGATTTTGATGATTACAGTAGTTGGAATGTTGAGGATGAGTTATCTGTAGGGTTAGAATTTGAAAGCAAAAGTGAAGTGCAGAATGTACAAAAACAATATACGATGAAAATGCATCAATCGTATATTGTTATGGAGTCAAAGCCAAATAAGTTCGTTGCGAAGTGTCCTAATCAAGCTACTGGATGTGGTTGGCGAATGCGTGCAATTCTGTCCAAAAAATCATTGAAGTGGGTTATTAGTCAATATGTTGACCCACATACCTACGTTAAATCCTTTCACAAGATCATGCAAAACTAGATGCTGATTTGATTTGTTCTGTGATAATAAGTAATGTGAAAATTGTTATTGTTATTTTATATTAATTTAATTTTGCTAATTCAATACTTTTTATATACAGGGATGACGAAGAAGGAACCATTGGTGTCGATTGATTTAATTCAAGAAAGAGTTAAAGTGGAATTTGGGTTCGTTGTTTCTTATAGAAGGCATGGAGGACAAAATAAAAAGCTCTTGTTAAAGTGTTTGGTGATTGGGAGGAGTCATATGTTTCTTTATCCCGTTGGCTAACCCTATGAAATAGGTTGCTGTAGGGTCGACATACGTTTTGCAAACCCATCCGTTCATTGTAAAGGGTGAGGTTAATCAAAGGTTTCGTAAATTTCGTCGTGTTTTTTGGACATTCAAGGCTTGTTGTGATGGTTTTGACTTTTACAAACCTGTGATCTAAGTAAATTGCACCCATTTGTATAGGAAATATAAGTGATGGTTTAGAGAACAAAATCCAAATGCTTATTGGCGTATGATGAGGATGCTTGATACGTGGTTTGTCAAATGAGGGCAGGGTTGGTGAAGCTGTCAAGATGTTAGATGAGATGACCCAGAGAGGCTTAGTTCCTGATGCTTACTGTTACAATGCAGTTATTCAAGGTCTATGTGATGTTGGTCTTTTGAACCGAGTACGATCTCTTCAACTTGAGATTTCTGAGCATAATCAGTTTCATAATACTTGCACGCATACAATTCTCATATGTAATATGTGTAAGAGAGGAATGGTTGGGGAGGCGCAGGAAATATTTAATGAGATGGAGAAGCTTGGATGTTTTCCTTCGGTTGTGACCTTCAATTCTGTTATAAATGGACTGTGCAAGGATGGCAAACTTGAGGAGGCACGCCTTTTGTTTTACAAGATGGAGATTGGGAGAAGTCCCTCATTATTCTTTCGGCTTTCTCAAGGTTCTGATCGGATTTTTGATAGTGTTAGTCTCCAGAAAAAGGTGGAGCAAATGTGTGAGGCTGGACAGGTTTTCAATGCCTACAAGCTTCTTGTACAACTTGCTGATAGTGGAGTTGTACCTGACATTATGACGTACAATATTCTAATCAATGGATTTTGCAAGAAACGGAACATTAATGGTGCTTTGAAGCTTTTCAAGGATTTGCAACTCAAGGGGCTCTCACCCAATTCTGTTACTTATGGGATACTTATTGATGGGCTATATAGGGTAGGCAGAGAAGAGGATGCCTTAAAGATTCATGAGCATATGTTGAAGCATGAGTGTGAACTTAGCTTTGCTGTTTATAAAGCACTTATGACTTGGTTGTGTAGAAACAGGAAGGTCGCACTGGCCTGTAGGCTTTATTTGGAATATTTGAAGAACCTTCGTGGCTGGGGAGATGATTCAATCAATCCTTTGGAGGAATATTTTGTCAAAGGAGAAGTGGAACAAGCAATTCAAGGTTTACTAGAACTGGACTTCAGGTTTAGAGAATTTAACTTAGCTCCATATACAATTTTACTTATTGGATTTTGTCAGGCACTAAAAGTAGATGAAGCATTAATTATATTTTCTGTTCTTGATGAGCGCAACATCATTATCAATCCTACAAGTTGTGTACATCTGATCAAATGTCTCTGTAAGGAAGGGAGGCTGGATGATGCAGTAGACATCTTCCTTTATGCAAAACAAAGGTTTTGGTTTATGGTCCCAAATTTATAACCTGCTCCTCAGAAGACTTCTTCTTTCCCAAGATAAAAAGGAGTATGCAATTGATCTTATTGGTAGGATGAAGTCTGCTGGATATAGTTTAAATGGCTCTCTTTATCACAAAACACTCTGCCTTTTACATGAAGTACAGAGCAGGACACTTGGTGGTGCAGTTAGTGGCTTGGTTTGGTTATTGAATACTTCTACTTAACACGCAAGCTGAAAAGAAAAAACAACCAACAACAACCATATGACACTTCGATGGCTACATGATTGGGGGAATTCTCTAACACTCAATACAAAAACTCAGCTGAAAAAACTATCAGAAGCTATCCTGCCACTACCTCTCTGAATTTTATAACCATTAAGAAATTGACAAACAATTTTGTCACTTTTTCCAGAAATAGAGTATATTCAATCATACATGAAAGTTATATAAATTAACGTGAAATACATAAAAGTGCAACTAATGGAATTGAACAAACGAGGCTAAGGAAATAAAAGACAACACTATATACACAAAGAATGCAGAATCAAACATTGTTCTAGTCTGCATACCTTCAATGCAGATAAGGGAGACGACGGCTACAGAGAGTGTGGAGGTGGAGGTAGAGGACGAAGCCTGAATACAGAGGGGCTCACGGAGGCGGGGGAGGTGTACCTTCAGTGGAGGTAGATCTTCGGTGGAGGTGGAGGTTTGGTGGAGGTGGAGGTTCGGTGGATGTGGAGGTGGAGGTGGAGGTTCGCTGGAGGTAGAGGTTTGGTGGAGGTGGAGGTTCGGTGGAGGTAGAGCTTCGGTGGAGGTGGAGGTAGAGCTTCGGTGGAGGTGGAGGTTCGGTGGAGGTTTTGGAGGTCGAGGTTCTGATCGGTGGAGGTTTTCGAACAGGGTGGAGATTGAACGCTGCAGGCTTTCGAAGAGAGAAAAGGGGTTAGGGATTCAGAGGAGGGAAGAAAGTGTTTGACAGAGAAGGTTATGATCGAGTAAGTTTTATACTTAGCGACGGCCCGACCCGTCGCTACTGTCGTCCCTACAACATCCGTCGCTACTACGGCCACAAATAAGGCCCTATAGCGACGGCAAATCAACCCGTCGCTACCTTAATGGAGGGAAGGCCAAAAATCATAGCGACGACCACCACTTCCGTCACTACTCCCCAATACTTAAACTAAAATAATGGAGGGAAGACCGAAAGCGTTAGCAACGGCATACAAACTCCGTCACTAATCTCCTGAATATTAGCCATGGGAGCACAATATTAGCGACGGTGTAACCCCACCGTCGCTACATTTATGAAAACATGGGACAATAGCGACGACACACTAATTCCGTCATTAATCTCCTGAATATTAGCGACGGTAGAACATCTCCGTCACTAATCTCTTGTATAGCGACGAAGGGTGGCCGTCGCTAATGTTTGGCGCCAACAACAACCATGGAGGGAAACCAAAAAAAAAGCGCTGAAAGTATAGCGACGGTTCTAGCGACGGTGTTTACAATTTCTAGCGACCGCATACACCTTTGGTCGCTAAATGTGTTCCCAACGTCCCTTTTTATATTGAACGGTCGCTAATTCGGTCACTATTTAGCGACGGGATTCTGTAGTCGCTAAATTGAGGTAGCTGTTTAGGGTTTTTTTAGTTGTGAAAGTGGAATTTGGGTTCGTTGTTTCTTATAGAAGGCATGGAGGACAAAACAAAAAGCTCTTGTTAAAGTGTTTGGCGATTGGGAGGAGTCATATGTTTCTTTACTCCGTTGGCTAACCCTATGAAATAGGTTGCTGTAGGGTCGACATACGTTTTGCAAACCCATCCGTTCATTGTAAAGGGTGAGGTTAATCAAAGGTTTCGTAAATTTCGTCGTGTTTTTTGGACATTCAAGGCTTGTTGTGATGGTTTTGACTTTTACAAACCTGTGATCTAAGTAAACGGCACCCATTTGTATAGGAAATATAAGTGATGGTTTAGAGAACAAACTTAGAAGGGGAGTTGAATAAGTTTGTTCACTTTCTCAAACCAAAAATGGGATTCTTGAGCGTAAATGCGTTAAGTACAGGGGACCATACTTTTACGAGATAGAGACCGTGATTCTTTGATTGAATGAGCGTTATTTACCAGACTTTTACTATCAAAGATATTAACGATAATGCACCAGACTTTTGATAGTTAAAGAGTCAGAGAGAAAGAGACATTACACAAGCAATTTATACTGGTTCACTCCCAATATGAAAGCTACATCCAGTACCTTCAAATCTAAAGGATTTCCACTATGTAAAAATCATTTACATTAGATGTTGAGTATTGTTGACTCCAGTCACTCCTAGCTTAAGCACAACCCATGCTTTTGAGTGTTCTTGATTCCAGCCACTCCTGGCTTGAGCACAACTCATGCTCTGAGTATTCTTGAATCCAGCCACTCTTGGCTTAAGCACATCCCGTGCTTTAACACCAGACCCCTTTGGATTTATATGAGTATTCTTTTGTAGCACCCACTCCTGGGGCAGACTCAAGTATTCTTTCACAAGCCACTCCTGGCTCAAACCCCTAGTATTCTTTCAAAAGTCTCTCCAGGCCAACGGTGTTTCCCACACTAACAGAGTCTGGCAACGCACCAGACCTGTACTACTAGAGGAGTAGAAGAATTATTTCAAATAAATAAGCCCTTTGACTTAGCATAGCTAACTGCTAAACCACGAAAATGGATTTGTGAAGAAAGAAAGGGCTTATTTTCCCATAGGACTCAGTACATTTGGAAAGTGAAAGATGCTTGGAAAATGTACTGAGCCAGAAAGCATGACTTGGGATAGAATGCTATTAAGCACACAAAGGCATATCCCAAGTTACTATAGCATCTAAGTAGGACGATGATTGCATATAGCGAGCTTTCTTTGTCTTCATGATCTTCTTGGTCTGGTTACTCGTTGTTGAGTATACTGTTTTTTCTTCATTTCTCATGAGCTTTTGTATATGAATGTTAGGTGTTCATTCATGATCTTTTCTTCTTCTTCCATCACACTTTGATTAGTGTTTCTAGCTTATCTTCTTCTTTTTTTCACAAGCTCTCTCTCTTTTTCAATCTTCTTTTTATACTCTCTTATGTTTCTTTTTCTGCTTCAGCTCTCCAAATTTGTTTTTGATCTCCTCTTATTTTCTTCTATTTCTCAGAGAGTATCTGATGAAGAGATTGATTTTGTTTATATAGAATCATCTTGTTGAGCTCAGGGAGAGATTGTCAATTATATAACTGTTGAGAGAGTTGTTGTACAAGGGACAAAAGTTTGTCTTGTTGGAGTTGCACAAAGGGCAAGAGTTTCTATTCTTAGAGAGAGATGTTTTGTGCAAGTAATATAGATTTGAGAGCTTTGAGATGTGTTTTGTCGTAGGTGGAGTAGAAGTAGCATAAGTTTCACTAAGTGGGAAAGCTTTGATTCAGGGAATCTCTGAATGCGTGTGATAGAGGTGAAACTTAGATGCTTTTTAGAATAGATCAGAATCCACCCTATTTAGTCAATTTTCCTTTCAAGAATCTTTTCTGTAAGCTTTGATGGAGATGACTTGTGACTGTTGATGTTTCATGTATCAGACCACTTCTGAAATGATTCAAGATGAGGAGACAGGGTCTGATGCTTTCATATATTCTAAAGTTTGAATGATGTTTTCAGGTCTAGGTCTAGTTAGTTATTTTGATGCAAGAGAATTCTTTTTTGAAGTGAATTACCAGACTTTTGATTCTTCTTTTGTCTTAGAATGTAGAGTCCATGTTGCGATTAAGCCTTTCATACTTTTGATGCATAGGCTCCCCATTTCTTTTGTAGCTTAAGCCTTATATTTTCTGAAACACTTAAACACCCACATCAAACAATAACATGTGACTTTATTTAAGTTAGAATACATAATGTTGGTTATCAACAAATCTCATGGAGTCTAGTTTATTAAAAATGGTTTTGGCTTTGACCAGACTTTTCTTCAACAATAAGGGTACTCTATTGATTACTATAGCCCAAGATGGCAACAGCTCTGTTCTGCCCTTAGCGTTCGCAATTATGGAGGGAGAAACATTGGAAGATTGGAGTTGTTTTTAAAGTTGCTGAGGATGCATGTTACCCAAAAGATTGGAATATGTATAATTTCTGATCGTCATAGAAACATTTTGGGTGCCATGTGTGACCTAGAATGCGGATTGACACCACCTATGAGGTATCATAGGTACTGCATTCGACATCTTGCTAGCAACTTTGATTTGAAATTGAAGAACCAAGAGCACAAGAAAACTCTGTTGAACTTAGGTATGACATTATATAATCTAATGTATTTATACGATAAGATTATATCATTTAGTGTTTGCTAACATTAATGTCATTATATGTGCAGGGTACAATCCAAGAAAATATTCGTTTGATCGGAATTTGGAAAAATTTTGTTCGTTGCGTCCTGAAATTGCAACATGGATTGATAACATCCCAAAATCCAAATGCTTATTGGCGTATGATGAGGATGGTCATAGGGTTTAGCGTTTAGGGACCACAATATCTGTGTTGGGACCACAAAACACAAAAGAAATGACAAATTTAAGGAACCTTTCTACTTCGTTGTTTCTACAGGATGGGATGAAGTGAAAGGAAAAAAATGGTGCTCAAGGATATTGTCTAGGCGAAAGGAAGAAGAGGGCTTGTTGTGCATGTACGTGGTGCACCATACATTTAAAAAGTGGTCCCCTGAGTGGACCCGTGACTGGAGTTGCATGTGGCTCCTGCACCATAAGTTGTGTCGTCCCATGCAGAGGCACCATAGGGGTTCCTTTCCATGTGGCGTGACCCTGGGCTGTCACCTGACAGCAAGACGACTATCGTGCCGTCCCTGCACTCGGCACCACAGCTCTGTCGTCCCCTCCATAGACGACTCCGCCACGTGTTTTCTTCCGCAAGTGTTGTCCCTATTACAAACGACTCCGTTGTCGTCCCAGGCTCATACGACTCGCAATAAACAGCTCTAAACACATAATATTTTACAAAAGTACCCCATTTTTGTAAAAATATTTTGGGACTATCTTACTAGTAAAAAAAAAACAAAAATTAATTTATATATCCAACAACATTAACAAATATCAAATAGTTCACATTAGATATATCATAGAAATGGTAACTCATTACTTTGAAAAGCAATAAATGCATTACAGCATAATTCACTAACATCCCATCATATATATTGTCATATAAACAATAAAGTGATTGAGAATTAATGGACAATATGAGCACTTCTATACACTGAATATCCCAATATATGAATTCTGACAAGATTTTCTCCATGTTGGTTATCCAACATCCCAGTTTCTTTGGTAGGGTGCTGCCTAGAAATACTTGTAGTGGAAGTGGTCATGTAACTTCAAGTTTCTACTAACAAATTGGAAGCTGTCCATTGTACATGTTTGGACGATTTTCTAGTGGATTTGGAGAGGTGACATGGTAAAAGTACAGCAAAGGTGTCCATATATTTGCATTTCCATCTAAATTCCATTTTTTATATAATAAATTTATGCCCCAAATGATTGAATTTGACAGAGCATCAGCATAATGCTCTGATGCAAATTAAAGAAAACGACAACCAATGCCTATGAATGTCTTAAAATTGCATCATCTGGGGTCTCATTTTCTTCATCATCTCCATCAGATATTGAAGAGTCATCATCAGAATCCTGATACACAGATGACAATCATCTTCATTAGTTGTGGTTGCATGTCACTCACAATCGGAGAATCAGCCAATACAAACAAAAAAAACTAATTAACCAATAAAAAGTACATGAAAAACTTTCAAACCTGATGATGGTGACGCTTAATATTTTTGTGAATGGCTCCAATTGTCCTAATAATTATGTACATGGGTATAATAATTCCACTGGCCCTTAGTATAAAGACCTACAAATAAAAATTGCCAAAAGTTAGTTTAATGATTCACAAAGTAGAATTTTTATTTCTTTTTTTTCCCCTTTAGCTGAAAAGTGGAATTGAAGAGCTTACCGTAAGAATTGTAAATGGATAATCTTCCATTCCTTCTGTAAGGAGGGCAAAAAGATGTCTTACAAGCAGGATGAGTGTAAACTGCAAAAACGAGGTTGAGACTAGTTATTTTTAAGATATCTCAACATCACAACTTGCATTTTGAACTAATCTACTTTAAGTTTAAGTTAATTTCAATATATATAAATCAACTGCATACCATAGGTATAAACATGATTCAAAATTAGAATAAACTCTTCCTTTTTGTCTAACTAGAATCACATTAAGGCGTGTGTATCTATCTATAAAATAAACTCTTCCTTCTTAATTTGAAGACAACATGTCCAAGGTTTAACGAATCCTACGTCTAGTATGTTTATTTTAAAAAACATTTTTAAGAAATTAAAATTCTTAGGAAAGTTTTTTAAATTATATGTTACTCATTTATTTCTATTTACAAGATAATTCAAAACCAAATATACTTATTAAGAAAATATATTAATGTATTAATTTATATAAAAAAATCATTATAACATTTCAATTTTATTCTTATTTAAATTTAAATTTTACTTATTATTAATAACAACATTATATTCTTATTTAAATTCAAAAATAATAGCATTTTTTTAAAACAAGGTTAAACATAAGAAAAGAAATTAAATATTTTTAGATAAATGAGTTTTATCTTATAAATAATACTGTTTTTTTTTATCTAAATAGAAACAGAAAAAAATAAAATTTAAAATTTCTCAACTACGGGAGAGTTCAAATTACATTTAAAGAATATTCCTAACACATTTTAATATTTTTAATAATTAAAATTTTTATGAAACAAAATTTCTTAAAAAAATAATTTCAGAAATTTAAAAACATTCCAAATGCTGAAAATTTTTGAAAAAAAAAAGAAGAAAGTATTGAGAAGGTCAGCAGAGGCGCCCATGAGCCAGAACTGGCGAATTCAATAGGCCATAATTGCAACCTATATTAGTTTTTGACTCTTACTTTTTCAAGTCAAGGAACGTTATTTTATTTGAAGTGACCAATTTCATACCTATTAATTATCATAATTATAATTTAACAAAAAAACAAAAAAGAAATGTATGTCCCCTAATGCCAGTTGCCACCCACACAGGCATTTAAAAAGATATGAATTTTGTTAAAATTTGGCCGTCATTCACGACGGAATTAAAAAAAAAAAAAAGTGTAGGAGCGTCTAATAACTAAGTGTAGGTATAATATGCTTACAGCAAAAGCCAGTGATCGAAAGCATGACGCGCTTCTATCTGCAGCATACGTGCATTCAGAGTAATTGTTTCCTTCAACTATACCCACTCTTCTTGTGTTTAAAGCTTCTTCCTCAATCCTTGAAATTTGCAGGCTATCCCTGTAATACACCTCAGATTTAGTGTTTGTCAAATTGTTTAAATAACTTTTGATTTTTGAACAATTGAACCCAAAAGACATAAAAATTATTTGACTCGGGAGAAAAACTATGCCAACTTAGCTTATGCAAATTAGGGGCCACATTTTCAGTTGTAAGATACATAAATTCACTTTAATTGAATTGCACGCGGGATTTGGGAAAGTTGAGTCACTTAGAGACACGTTGTAATCAAGATAATTAAAATTGTGTTGAATTCAACATAACCATGTGGTGTGTATTCAACTATAAGGAAAAATACATATGATGGGGGAATCACCTTATGGTCATTGCTGCATCAGCTATTTGAGATTTCTTTGGAATTGCTGTATATCCAGGTTCATATTGCTGCAAAAACAAGGAACAAATGAAAACTAAGGAAAATAAGTAAATTTACCCATCTCCATTGATATCAGAAGAGACACTGCATTCAATATATAAATATAAAAATCAAAGCTTTCCATATACCCAAAAAAGAAAAACGGATCACAAATAAATCCTTCTTCCTCATTATTAAGAAACGAGGATTACTGGTTGATTGAAACTTACCATCAAAACAAAATAAGAAACTTTGTGCATAGTACAAAATCACAAATAATTTTTCTTTTGTAAAAATAAACAGAAGCATTATACCTGGAGACATATTTCACAAGTTGTATTTCCTTTCTCATTGCACCATCTCTGAATGCAATCTCTGTGAGCAAACTGGAGAATAAACGTGTTAAAATGAGACGATTCTGAAAAGGAATGAAAAGCCAGAATAGATTAAGAAATTCTGGATTTACCTTAACTGTCCCTGAACAAGCACAAGGAGCTTCCAAGCTTTTCGGGGTCTCAAATTCTTCTTCATGACATATTCTACAGCGAGAAATCCCAGAAAGTGATCTCAAATCATCAACCAGCAATATAACTTCTTCCATGTGAATTTCTTGTAATCAATCACAGACTAGGGAGCTATATGTCTCTTAAAACTTTAACCTTGTTTTCAAATTCTGTCTAGTACTCGGTTTTCTTCTCTGTTCCCCTCCTCTCTCTCTAAAATCTGAACTATTTATATAAACAATAAACGACTATGGATTTCCAATACTACCCTTATATAATTGTTATAAAATAAGTAAGTAAATAAATCTGTCAATATTGACATGACCATTTCTTCCCCTTATGTTTTCAATGAATCCCTGTTTCTTTATTCTATTCATCTGTGTTTGATAATATAACTTAGAACATTATAACTGTTAAATAAACGAAAGATAAAAAACAAATATATATATATATATATATATAAATTTTCGAAAAGTTAAGAACACTCAATTTAAAATTACTTGATAAAGCTTATAATTTTTTTCAAAATTTATAACTTTTAAAACTATCTTCTTAATATTTTATTATAACTTTTTATTCTTATATTTTTTTAAACAACAATTTTTATCTCTCATAATTTTTATATTATATATTCTTTAAAACAAGTGAAGGTTGGCTATTACTTAAGAACGACAACACGATAGAACGACAATGAGTAGTATGTTATTGTTACTCGTACCTCTAGACAAAAAATAGATAATGAGTATTCATATATTAAATAGATATTTATCAATATTTAATATTTTTTTAAAAACAATTATAGAAAATATAATATTATTTTAGAATGATATAATATAAATTAATACCATATAAGTATACATCACAAATTTATATTATAAAAATTTATTAAACTTTATTTACCCACACTAATCAATTTAATAAATACACATTATTTATTTATTTATTTATTTTGCTACCGTTTGTTCTGCCTCCATAAATTGGGCAAAGAGAACTTGCAATGCAGGGTCAAACAAGACCTCTTTTCGGGTTCTAGTGTAGGCCAAAAGCATTTAAGATGGTCAAAATTAATTAAGAGAAACACAAATGAGTATTATATGTTCTAGAATTCTTTTCTTACATAGTGAGAATAAGTCACGGGCTATGGCGAATGGGGAGCAAGAGATAGAATGAAGAAAAAAGTGCTACTGCTGTTAATGTTCAATGTTATGGGCTTTTGTCAATATTGACTTCATTGATAAAGAAATATTCATTCTATTTTAAATCAAAGTGTAATAAACATATTATGTTTTATAAAATTTCAACACTTTTAACGGTCCTTTGGTTAATACCTTTTAATGTTGCAAAGAGAGGAATGCATCTAATCTAATTAACCTCCGATAATAAAAGCATCTGCATCCCAATTGTCCTACAGAAATTTTTCTATCCATTATCTTCACAATTATTTAAGGATATTTTTTTCATCTTAGAGATTGTTTTTTCCTATTTTCCTTATGTGCGGTTAACTAATAAATTCTTAAATATGTTTCTGCTGACCATACAATTAAATTCTTAGTGTGCATCGATTACCATTCGGGTTTAAATAATGTTATTCATTTCATAAGAAAAAAGTCCCATTTAAAGTTGTAAAATTCAACTTATACAATATTTAGAAATAAGATAATAATAAATAAATAAATAAAAATAAAATTTGTTTTATATAAAGTAGAATAAGTAAAACTATTCATTTTAAATAAAGTACATAGTGTAAGGATGACTCTTATTGAAATTTGTATATATACTTGATCTGTCCTGGACCGGGGTCAATAGATCCGATCTCAAGCCAGTCACGAATAGTATGTCAATACCGTCTAGTAGACCGGATGTATGTGTATCCGATGTATGTATCCGTTGTCCTTGGGAGAAGAAAGCGGATTGGGCGTCCTGGAGATCCTTTACACCGACCTAACGCGTTGAAGTGGGCGAATGGTGGTGTCACCTGCAAAGATTCTCCGACGCTCAAGTCAGTGATTATATTCCAAGTAAGGAATGTATTCAGAGAGGCATCAGTCGTAAAAGAGCTGAAGAAGAACCCCCCCCCCCCCCACCTACTTCAATCATGAAGTTAGTTCATATACCTGATTGGCTCGATTAACGAGGACTCGTTGGTGGGGAACCACCAACTCCCATTAGCATTATTATATTGCGCACTTACCTGCATGATTGGGTCAAGTGGCTATTTTATATTGAGCATAGAGAATGTAGGCTAGGATTAGGGAACAAGTTGACCATTCCCGTGAGCAGAATTTGGCTCGTAGTGCAGGGAATTATTGATCGATCCCTGTAGCAACAATCCTTGTCTTTTGCACAGTGACGTGTGTATTATCCGATGTCATGGTGTTATCCTGAACAACCGGTTTAGGGAGAACGCCTGATACGGAATTACAGTCCGGATGTATACCGATGACACCGGTTACACGTAGATGTCTTATCAAAGACGTTGAAATATGTATAGCAGATCGGATACCGGTATTGAGACCGGATCATATGTCCCCTAGCTTGTGTGAGGGACTGAATAGTTGTTCACATAAGCTACTCAACCTGCGAGAGGTCTTAATATCGGTAAGCTTACGTGTGTAACAGTTCCTTAGCATCTGTTGTCATTCGTAAAGAACCGCTCTGATTTTAATAGAAAAGACCTTTCGGTACTGTCACAACGGATTCAGACAAAGATTCGTTGTGTGAGAATTTCAAGAGTTTATTGGAATTGAAAGCTCTTGAAGTTCGTGTAACGGCTGTAAAGCGTAAATTGCGTTGCATGATTAGACATTAATGCTTTTAATCACGTGGGCAGGCAATTATTGTGTCTGAGATGAAAATCTCATTAACCGTCGTTTTGGGCTTAATGGGCCTGAAGTTTTCAAAACTTTTGGGCCCAGCGGATAGCCCTTTGCTGAGTTGCTATCGTTTTGGCGCCCAAGAATTTGGAACGGTTGTGTCGTTTCGCTTGTGAACAGGTACGTTTTATCGAGAACGACACAACTTCAAGAGGAGGTAACCGGTCCTCTTTGTTTCCTATAAAAGGAATACTTAGTGGATTCTGGGTTCCACTTGCTTTTGCTTTCTCAACGAAACTCTGCAGAAATTTTGCAAGGAAGTTTATCATCTACATTGCGAGGGTTTCTTCGTTCCTCAAATTCATCACTGTCATCTGAGGTAACTATCTTTTCCTTGTCGCTTTAGTTTCGCTTTGACTTGCTACTCGTAGTTATAGAAAGTAGGCTTCATCTAAAGGGGGGGGAATCAGTTTCCCTCAACCCTAATAGTCGTGGGGAAGAATCCTTGTGATTCTTCCTAAGACTGAACCGCGTCGCTCAGAAAGGGGATCTTACTCACTGCGGGAAGTGATCTTTCCCTTCTCAGAGTCGCCCTCTGATTGTAATTGCTTTCAAAATGCAGTGAGTAATGATTGCAACTTTCTGACGACATTTTATTTCTTATCGTAGATTAAGGAGTTCGGTCTAGATATTTCCAATGGCAACTGGAGAAGGATCTTCTGGAGATAGCGCCATTTCGAAAACAGCAGAAGGTCTCTACAGCGTAGTTGCTTCGAGGCTAAATTGGGAGGAGGTTCAGGCTAAATGGCCTTTCTGCTGGGTGTCTAGTGAGTTTAAGGAATTGGCCTCCCGACATGCGGATGAGGAGGGATCCCGGATCCAGCCGAGGTTTACTTTGAGTACGGATGAAGAGACAAAGAAGTGGTATAGGGTTTATGCACCACTTCCGACAGAGCGGATATGCCACGTCGTCCCTAATGACCGCTCTGTATACATGTATGACTTTATTTTCCATAATCTGGGAGTTCGTTTTCCTCTAACCGAACTCCAGATGGGCGTCCTGAAGTTCCTGAACTGTGCACCCTCTCAACTTCATCCCAATGGTTGGGGCCTCATCCGGGCTCTGGAGGTCCTTGGTGAACATTTCAATTTCACGCCAACTGTAGCGATGCTGTTCTACTACACTCAGGTAGTTCGGAGAGCAAACAAGCAGGGCGGAGTTGGTCTGGTGACTCTCCGGACTCTCTGTTCCTTTGTGAACTTTGAGTCTTATACAGATTCTGCCAAGGTTGACGGGAAGTCCTTCAAGATTTACTTCACCCGCATCTCCATTAAGAAGGGCAATCCAAAATTTTGGAAGGATGAAGAGGACGTTGACAAATTTCCCCTGAGTTGGACACACAAACATTTCCTCTTGAGCTCACACGCGTACTACACTGATCAATCTGATCTGTCACGTGAGACGTCGAGAGTGTTGTTCGCACTTGAATCGCACACTACAGGTCGTCACATCTTTTCGTGTAGGCGTCTGCTAAGTAGCTCAAGCGGAGTCCGGGAGGAATATTTACGTACTTCTCGTTTTATTCTATCTTTTCTCCTTTATCAAATATGTATAGAATATTTGTAGTTGCTGACATCTTGTGTTTGTTCATGTAGGTGAAATAGAACAGCAAACTCCAGAAATGGACAAATTGAAGAAATTCAAGGCGGCTGGTAAATCTGTTACTCATGAAAATGAGGTGAAGCCCAGGCCCTTAACTAAGGATCGTCCTGAGGTAATCATCTTGACCTCGGATGCTGAAGGGGACATCCCACTGGTTGAGGGCGGTACGTCCGATGTTGGCGCAGCCTCGGGTCAGCCTCCAGTTACTGAGAGGAGAAGAAAGATCCAGAATGATCCTTCGAAGCGTCAGTCCAAGAAGCAAAGGACTTCGGAGGATAAAGCCGTTGAAACCTCGGAAGGGATTGGTGCTTCCTCCGGTCTCAATAAAGGTACTGCTGCTGGGGTTTCTGGATCAGGGCCGACCTCCTTCCCAACGACCTCGTTTCTCACCCCCTTCCTCTCCTACGAAGGTTCTACTCCTGCCACTCTTCCACCACCGATGTATAAACTCCGGCCTACGCTTAGTGTTAAAGAAATTGAAGAAGCGTGTGAGGCCGGAAGGTGGCAGCTAGCCGAACTTGCTGGATTGCTATCTTCCGTCAATGAGTTGGCTAAGAACGTCGACAAGGTTGAGGAGCTAAGTGACAAATTAGAAGAGCTCAACCTTTCCTCAGACAAGGACAAAGCCGCATTGAAGTTAATGGAAGATCGTCTTAACAAGTCTAAGGAGTTTGGGGATCTCATAACTAAAGAGAATCTCAAGCTCAAAGGCGATCTTAAAAACTTGGAAGGCGAAGTGGCAGAGAAGGAGGAAGAACTCCGCAGCAGCCAGGATAAAAATAAGGCTGATGCTGAGGAGTGGTCTCAAAGGGAGAAGAAGCTCCTTCTTGAGATAGAGGGACTGAAGGCTAGGAAAGTGGAGCCCGAGATATCCAGTGAGGAGCTGTCTAAGTTGCGGGAAGAATTGGCTACAGTAAAAGCTGAGAGAGAAGAAGCTGTTGACATATGCAGCCGGGCTGTTGAAGAGTCCTTCGGCCTAGCCATACGCCAAGTCTTCTACCGCAATCCCACTGCGAAACTTAACCTTTATGGGATGGATCCGTACTATGAATTCCATGAGGGAAAGTTAGTCGCAGTGGTGGATGGTCGTCACGAAGATCCACCGACGTCCTTATATGGTTTGGCTCCTCTTCCTGAGGGTCAATCCATGGGACCTGACTACGTCTTTCCTGCGTCCGAGGTTCCCTCTTCTGAAGAAAGGGCTGAGGCTCCTGGAGGCGAGACTCCTGCGGAGGTTCTAAAGGAAGGAGCACAAGAGCCCAGTGCTGAAGAGGCACAAAAGACTGAAGAACAGATTCCTCCTCAGTAGTTTTGTTTTCATTTACATGTATAGTTGTGTACCGGGATCAACTCCGGATTTTAAACTATTGTATGTAATTTCATTTCAATGAATGAGTTTTGATTGAAGAAATTTGTCTTCGTCGTTTCATGTATATTTAAATCGTTTCTAATCCGTTCTGTATAATTAATCTTAAGGCCGGATTGAAATAATAGCCTCGGAAGATTAAACAACGAATAAAATTTAGAACGGATAAATATATACATGTCCCCAAGTGTGTATTAAGAAGAAGGTGCCTGTCTTTGGGGCGTGATCCTTAATTCTTTTGGGGAAAGATGGGTCGATCCGCTGTTTAGCAAAGTAGTGTAACAGGACGGATGACTGCTTCTAATCCGTAATATTCTTACAGGAGATGATAATATTGTTCCAAGTTTAGGGAACTGCAAGGAAGTGGTGTTTGAGTCCTTTATCATAAGGATGATGATGGGAGTTTTTTCTACACCAGGAGTTACGTCGTTGTATCACAGAATAGGTGATAAAGAGTATCCGTCCTGGGAGAATACCACTAGAAAGCGAAAGTGCGGACTGACTTTCGGAATTTTCCATCATAAAGATGATTATGAGTATTGATCATGCCAGGTGTTTTATCATTAAATCACTTCGTAAGTGATTGAGATCATCCGTCTTGGGGATGTGTACGATACCAGGAACTACATCATCAGGTCGCATATTAGGTGATTGAGATCATCCGTCCTTTGGGTGTGTATGGCGCCAGGAGTTACATCGTCAGATCACAGCATGGGTGATTGAGATCATCCGTCCTGGGCAGGTACACCGCGTTAGGATTTACATCATCATATCACATAATGGGTGACTGAGGTTATCCGTTCTGGAAAAGTACACATCGTCAAGAGTTACATCGTCAGATCACAGATTAAGTGATTTAGATAATCCATCCTGGAGACATTTTTCAATCGTAGGAATACGGATTGAGTGAATACTTTCAGAATGATGATGAGAATTGTTCATACCAGGAGTTACATCGTCGAATCACTGAATAGGTGATTGAGATCATCCGTCCTGGAATGATTATTGGAGTTCTTCATACCAGGAGTTACGTCACCGAATCACTGAATAAGTGATTGAGATCATCCGTCCTGGAATGATTATTGGAGTTCTTCGTACCAGGAGTTACATCATCGAATCACTGAATAAGTGATTGAGATCATCCGTCCTGGTGAATTTTTCCAATCAAGGGAGTGCGGATTCAATTGCCAATTTTCGCTCCATCCGAAATCCGAGTCTTACCTCTACTAGCCCCCTAGCTGATGTGAGGAAGCAGTTGACTTGCTCATATGAGCTATATTGATCATAGTACGTCTGGATTTCGGATTTGCACCGAAGTGTAAATATCCGTTCTGGGAACCATGTTCCGTAGTGATGAAATTTTAAGGGCGGATTCGACAATGGAAATATCAGAAGTTTATCAAATTTCGCAACCCTTGGTATTCGGGTAATGGTGGCCACGTTTCTAATGATTGGACATTTAATGCCTTAATTCACGTGGGCGCGCCATTATTGCATTAAGTGCGCATGTCTTAGTAACTGTCACGTATAGTCTTGTTGGGCCTAGTATTTGGTTTTAATAGGCCCATTTCGATGGCTTTGTGACGAAATGATGGCATCTTCACGCCTTGATGTACTAAACGACAATTTTGGTCCACTAAACGGGAAGTCGTTTGGGGGTAAACGACAGGTTATGTTTAATGGGTATTTGAAAAATTTTGGTGCCCTGATATAGGCATATTTGGCAATTCTCAGTTACCATTTCTTCTTGCTTCCTTGACGAATCTCTGCGAAAGTTCCAAGAAGTTCTTCGTATCCACCTCTGTGAATTTCAATTCACTATCTAAGGTAACCACTTTCCCTTCGTTCTCAGTTTCTCTTTTCAATATTTGAGAATGCCTAGGAAGGGTGTTAGCTTCAGTGGCGTTGGCCCTAGAGGAAGAGGAGGAAGGGCTTTGACTCAAAACCCTAGCGTTTATGGTGGGAGGATTCCAGTGATCCTTCAGTCGAGATCACGAAATACAGAGAGGGAGGGGTCGCAATATCAAAGGCGAAGGGTGATTATACCCTCTTCAGGGTCTTCCTCCTCTAGTGAGAGTGTCGAGAGTGGGGATTTATATGTCTCTGATGATGTGGAATTTTATCGCAGCATCAAGGCTTTCACAATGGTGACAAAGAAAGCTACTGGGAGGAAGTCGTCTGAAGGGGAATCCCCTTCCGAGAAGCATATCTTGAAGACCCAATCCGGCCTCTGCAATGTGGTTGCACACCGGATAGATTGGGTGAAATTCCAACAGAAACGCCCATTCAGCTGGGTGGCTGAGGAGTTTCGTGAAATAGCATCAGTTCATGCTCAAGAGGGGGGAGCGGAGTTGGAGCCGCGTTTCACGGTCTTCAAGAGGGATAAATACAAGAAGTGCTTCGTGGTGATAGCCCCGTTGCCATCCGATCGAATTTGTCATATCCTGGACGAAAGGTCCTTGTATATGTATGACTTTTTATTTTTGAACCTTGGTGTGCGGTTTCCCCTTTCGAAGTTTCAGATGGGGGTTCTGAGATTCCTGGACTGCGCTCCTTCACAGCTTCACCCCAACGGATGGGGATTAGTCCGCTCTCTTGAAGTGCTTGGGGAGCACTTCAACTTCAAGCCGACGGTGGCCATGCTCTTTTATTTTGCCCAAGTGGTCCGTCGTGCAAATAAAGAGAAGGGGGGAGTGAGCTTGATATCCCTCCGGACTCTCTCAAAGGTTATCAACTTTGAGGCGTACACTGACTCCGCCAAAGTTGATGGACATTCATTCAAGTCCTATTTCACGAAGATTAGCGTTCACCCTGACGAGTCAGTTTTTTGGTTAACTGAAGATGGGCTTCCGAAGTTCCCAGTGGCTTGGACGCATGAACACTTTTTGCTGACCTCCCAGGCGTACTACACTGAGGAGGATGAACTAAGCCCGTCTTCAGTTTCCGTTCTTTCCGCCCTTCAATCTTACACCGCCTCGCATCAATTTTTCTCTTGCAGGCGTTTGTTAGGATCGTGGTCTACCCGCGAGGAATATCTGCGTAATTTTCCTGCTAATATTCATATTTTATCGCATCATGCCTTGAAGTAGTTGATTTCTAACCGTGTTGCTTGGTTTTGCAGTTGAAATTGAAGCTGCGTCTCCAGAGATGGAAAAACTGAAAGGGCTCAAAGCTGGAGCGAATTCCGTGGCAGCTGAAAATGACATTCAGGCGAAACGGAATTCGAAGAAAGCCACAGCGGAGACCATCATTTTAACCTCATCTGCTGGTGACGATATTCCCTTACTGGAGGGCGGATCTGAGAAGGTTGTGGCTGAGAAGGTCGGAGAAAAGAAGAAAACTATAAAACGCGGTTCCTCAAGGACCTCGGATCGTCAACCCTCTCCGAAAAAACAAAAAATTTCAAGTGAGAGTGCTGATCCGGAGCCTTCAAAGGGAAAGAAAGTGGAAAGATCCGCTCTGGATGCAGGGTCCACTCCGGATGCTCCTGGCGACGGGATCACCTATGGTGCAAAGCCAATAACGACTTACTTTGCACCAAAAGTTACTCGCCCCCTTCAAAGTAGCTTCGGTCTTGCACAATATCTGGTATACGAGGGTTCTGTTCCTGAGGTCGTTCCTGAGACTCCGTACAAGCTGAAGCCCTCATTGATGAGCGATGAAGTAGCCAAAGCTTGCGATACCGGACAGAAGCACCTGGCAGAATTATCTGGGCTCCTAAGATCGGTTCGCAAGCTTCCAGAAGAGAATGAGAGGCTGAGCTCGTTGGTTGGCAAGGTTAATGACCTTAGCGTTGCTGCTGCTAAGGACAAGGCAACCATCCTTCGTTTAGAAAGTAAATTAGAAGCTTCCAAAGAGGAAGGATATAAGAAGGATGAAGAAATTGTCAGGCTAAAACATCTTGCCAAGGAGTTGGAGGCCCAAGTAGCTGATCAAAAGAAAATCAATTCCGACCTCCACTCCGGTTTTTGTGCGGAGAAGGAACGCTCTTCAAAGCTGGAAGAGGAGCTTAAGGAAGTCAAAGTTGTTTATGCTCGAGGAAACGAAGATTGGTCGCGTAAGGAGAAGGAGCTGCTCTCAAAGTTGGCGGACACAAAAGCGGAATTTGACGAGGCTGTGGATATGTGCGATCAGGCAGTCAAGGAATCCTTTGGGTTGGCTGTTCGTCAAATTCAATACCGGAATCCCAAGGTGAAACTTAATCTGAATGGTATTGACCCGTTCTATGAGTTTCATCAAGGGAAACTGGTGGCCATAGTTGATAAGCGTCATGAAAGTCCGCCCAACACTCCTTATAAGTTCGCTCCTTTACCTGCAGGCCAATCAATGGGACCTTCATTCCTGAAGTCCATAAGCACAGGAACGAGCTCTTGCACTGAAGATGGCAAGGTCGGAGGCAAAGGTAAAGGGAAAGAAGAAGATTCAAGCCAGAGAAAGTAGCGTCCTTCCCTGTTTCCTTTTTCATTTTACTGATTCAAATTCGCTGTGCTCCGGGATCAGCTCCGGATTATTACACGAATTATAATTCTCATTTAATCAATAAAAGAGTTTTTTACCTCCATTCTTGTTTAGTGAAAAACAACTTTAATAGAGGGATTGCATGTGTATTGTATCATTCCGGTTTTAAGTAATGAAGATCGGATTGTAAAACAAAATCTTCATACCGGACTTATACATGCAAGATGAATTTCATAATAAGGTCACCGCTGATGAGGGAACACATCATTGTTACAAGAACGGTTTAAGGGGAATGATTGTGAGATCGTTTAGACGAGAGTTCATTCCTCAAGATATTCATTAAACCGTTTATGTTGTCCCCCAGTATCATTGGGTGATTATCACTTTGAATAAACTCTGAGTGAGATTTTCTCGTGAGAGCTTTTAAGAGTGAGGTTTTAAAATAGAAATTCCTCTTCAAATATTTCCGACTGAGGAATTTCGGGTGAAAATGCCTTAGATTGTGGCGTACCCGAGTGAATTGTTTGTGTCGGAGTTTATGAGTCAAATCTCAATTGAAGAATTGATGACTCAGAATTATAAGCTATAAAACTCCCAAATAAAGAACTTCACGAGAGTATTAATTTGGAGTTCAGTATAACTTACTTGTTGTGTTTGGAGTTCGGTTTGATCCTACTGTCCATGTCATATTTGGTGTTCGGTTGAATCCTATTAGCCGTTCTTCAATTGGTCTTTGGTTTTACCCAATGACGATTCTTCACCGACGTTCGGTTAATCCTACTAGTCGTACTCAGAGTTCGGTTTAATCCTACAATCCGAGCCTTCGATACGGGGTTCAGATCAGGGCTAATCCTGAACCTACTGCGCCCGTCACTTGGGGTTCAGCGTGGTCTTGAAGAAAAACCAGCTTACTGCGCCCAAGCCTTCGCATGGGGTTCGGTTTGTGGCCTTGAATAAGGACCAGCCCTACAACCCATGTAGTCTTCGAATGGGGTTCAGTTTGTGGCCTTGAAGAAGGACCAGCCCTACAACCCATGCCCTGAGGTTTGGTTTAATCCTACAACTCAGGTCTTCATCGACGTTCGGTTTATCCTACTAGTCGTACTCAGAGTTCGGTTTAATCCTACAATCTGAGCCTTCACCGGTGTTCAGCCAAACTTACTAACCGTACCCAGAGTTCGGTTTAATCCTACAATCTGGGCCTTCAATATTTACACACTCGAGGAGTTACATCGTCAATTACAGAATGGGTAATTGAGATCATCCGTCCTGAGTATGTTCTTGTGCGTTGCGCATATTCGAAGAGTTACATCGTCAACTACAGAATAAGTAGCTGAGATCATCCGTCCTGAATATGCTTTTGTACACCGGATAAACTGAAAATCACAGCATAAGAAAAACTCGAAAGAGTTAAATTGTTATGAGAGATTCTTATTAAATCAAAAATAAGAATTACAAGGAGAGCGTAGCTGTGAAAATAAATTCTCCAGTATTCAATCCAAGATAAGGATAGGAGAGTGTAGAAACAGCTAGCTATAGTAGATGCGCAAGTTTTGGGTGTTCCATTTGTTTCGGATTGGAGTGCCATCAAGGTTTTCAAGGCGATAAGAGCCTTTACCAGTGACCTCGGATACCCTGTATGGGCCTTCCCAGTTTGGGGCTAATTTGCCTTGATGGGCGAATTTGTTCCCTATACTTGCTTTCCTCAAAACCAAATCTCCAACGTTGAAAGTCCTTGATTGGACTCGTTTGTTGTACCGGAGAGCAACTTTGGCTTTGATGGCTTGATCTCTGATGAAAGCGTCTTCTCTGAGTTCTTGTATGACATCCATTTCAGATGCCAAGTTAGCATTGTTGGTTTCTTCAGAGAAGTACTTAACTCTTGTGGAAGCAATTTGCAGTTCCACAGGTATCATTGCCTCGACCCCGTATGTTAGGCGATATGGGGATTCGTTGGTGGATGAATGAGGCGTTGTCCGATATGCCCATAGTACATGACACAGCTGGTCTGTCCATCCGCCCTTGGCTTCACCAAGGCGCTTCTTTAGTCCCTTAAGCACCTCCCTGTTGGCCACTTCAGCTTGACCATTAGTTTGGGGATGTTCGACGGATGAGAATATTTGGGTTATTCCTAACCCTTCAAGCAAATCTGTGAATTTTCTATCCGTGAACTGGGTGCCATTGTCTGTGACAATCCGTGCTGGGACCCCGAACCGTGTTATGATGTTTTCATACATGAAACGGCGAGTTCGGGCTGAAGTAATATGCACCACCGGCTCTGCTTCTATCCACTTAGTGAAATAATCGACCCCTACAATGAGATATTTGATGCCCCCAGGAGCAGTTGGAAAGGGGCCCAAAATATCCAATCCCCATTGGTAGAAAGGCCATGGAACAGCGGATGTGAAGAGTTCTTCCGCCGGTGTGTGGTGTAGGTTAGAGAATTTTTGGCAAGCGTCGCATTTTTTGACGAAGTCAATGGAGTCTTGCTTCATTGTGGGCCACCAGTATCCAGCTCTGAGGATTTTTCGCATTAAGCTTCTTCCTCCGGCGTGGTGTCCACTTTGTCCTCCATGCACTTCCTCCATTACACCTTGCACCTCATCCTCTTTGAGACAAATTAAATAGGGCACAGAGAGTGCCCTTCTGTAGAGATTACCATCAATCATAGTGAAATACGGTAATTCTCTCCTTAACCTCGTCTTTTCCTTCTCATCTGTGGGTAGCTGTCCATCAGCCAAATAACGGATGTAAGGAGCCATCCATGTATCTCCGTAAAGGGAGTCAGTCATTATGGCGTTTAGAGAAGGGAAAAGAGGGATGCTGGGCGACGTTAGCGTGCTTTGAACCAGAGTAGTGGTGCTACCCGGTCGTTTAGTGCTTGCTAACCTGGAGAGTATATCTGCTCTCGTATTTTCTTCACGTGGAACATGCTTGAACTCCACCTTTGAGAATTTCTCAGTCAACTCCTTGACACAGTTCAAGTATAATTGGAGTTGAGGTTCGCGAGCTTGATATTCTCCTAAGATCTGCGAAATCACCAGCTGTGAATCGCTACAGAGTGTCACCTCAGAAGCTCCGATGTCAATTGCAGCTCTTAGCCCGGCCAAGCAAGCTTCGTACTCAGCCTGGTTGTTGGATGTTTTGAAATTGAAATGAAGGGAGATCTCCAGGTGTACTCCGTCATCACTTTCGAGAACTACACCTGCTCCAGAGCCTCTTTGGTTTGATGAACCATCAACGTAAATGGTCCAATGGACTCGAGGGTAATCCGGATCAGTCCCTGTCATTTCCACAATAAAGTCAGCCAGGACTTGAGCTTTAATAGCGCTGCGGGGTTCGTAGGATATATCAAACTCAGAGAGTTCAATAGACCATTTGATCATCCTCCCAGCAAGATCGGGCTTGATTAAGACAGAACGGAGTGGCAAATCCGTTCTCACTATGATTGGATGGGCGTGAAAGTACGGACGCAACCGTCGTGAGGCCCAAACAACAGCGAGGGCGGCCTTTTCAATTTTTTGATACCGGATCTTAGCACCTTGCAAGGTCTTGCTAGTGAAATAGACCGGTCTTTGTCCATCAGGAGTTTCTTTTATCAAGGCAATGCCCAAAGCTTCATCTGAAATAGCCAAGTACAGAATGAGTGTGTCTTCGGGGTCAGGCTTTGTGAGAATGGGAGGTTTGGACAACACCTCCTTAAGCTCTTGGAAAGTTTTTTCTTGTTTCTGTCCCCACTCGAATTTCTTAGACTTTTTCAGTATTTTGTACAGGGGGAGCGACCTGTGAGCCATCTTCGACATGAATCGTGCCAAAGCTGCTACCTTGCCATTCAGGGATTGGACTTCTTTGAGATTCTTAGGACTTTGCATGTCTAGAATCGTTTGGCACTTCCCTGGATTGGCTTCTATACCACGTTGAGTTAACATGAAACCCAAAAATTTCCCAGCAGGGACAGCAAATGTGCACTTCATTGGGTTCAGCCTCATGTTAAATTGTCTCAAACGGGTGAATACTTGGCGCAGGTCTTCAATATGATCGCCACCAACCGGTGTCTTTGCTATTATGTCGTCAATGTATACTTCAACAAGTTTGGTGTGCATACCTTCGAAAACCTTGTTGATCATGCGCTGATATGTCGCCCCAGCGTTTTTCAGGCCAAAGGGCATGACTGTATAGCAAAAGACACCACGATCATTTATGAAAGCTGTCTTCTCTTGATCCTCTTCGCACATCGGAATTTGGTTGTAACCAGAATAAGCGTCCATGAAGCTCAGGTATTGGTAACCAGAGGAATCATCTACCATCCGATCTATATTAGGAAGAGGATAAGGATCTTTTGGACAGCAGCGGTTGAGGTCCACGTAGTCAATGCACATTCTCTATTTACCATTGGATTTAGGGACCATCACTACATTCGAAAGCCAAGAGGAATATCGGATTTCCTTGATAAATCCGGCCTTCAGCAATTCCTCAGTTTGCTGACAAGCTGCTTTCTGTTTCTCTGGGCCCAATCGTCTTTTCTTTTGGGCCACAGGTTTCGTCTCTGGATAGACAGAAAGTTTATGACAGCAGAATTCAGGGTCTATGCCTGGCATATCGGCTGCAGTCCATGCAAAGAGGTCTTTAAACTCTTGTAAGAGAGCCAGCAGTCGCTGCTCTATTTCAGTATCTAGCTTGTCATTGATATGGGTGATCTTTTCTGGAGAATCTCCCAAGACAATGTCCCTGGAATTTCCATCCGGTGTGGGCTTTGATGGGTTGAACGGATCAATGTTCAAATCCGCTCTAGGGTCCAGGTCGACAAGACTTACGGATTCAGCCGATGTTCCAGCATCATTAAGTTTCCTCTTTTTATTGGAGGCGTCCAGCTTTGTCATGTTGAGACTAAGGTTGTAGCAGTACCTAGCCATCTCTTGATCACCACGGATAGATGACACAGCATTATCCTTGTCAATGAACTTGATAAGGAGATGTGGGGTTGATACAACTGCCTCCATTGCATTCAGAGTAGGACGGCCTATGATGCCATTAAATGGTGATTTGACATCAATCACTAGCACCCGAGACCTAACCGTCCTGGCTCCTGGTTCGCCTTCAAACGAGATAAGGGTGTCAAGATACCCTTTAGTTAGTTGCTTTGCGCCATTGAAAGCTGTTAGTTCCTGCGTGTAAGGCTGTAAATCTGAGTCTTTAAAACCCATTCTTTCAAAGCAATTATAGAAAATAACATCGCAGGAACTTCCCTGGTCAACAAGGATTCTTCGGACGTCCTTGTTGGCGATCACAGCAGTGATGACTACAGCATCGTCACCACCAGGAACGGTTGGGCCAAAATCCTCGTCAGAGAAAGAGATTATGGGAGCCTCAATTCCTCCTCTGTAAGGGCGATTGTCTTTGACTTTCCCTTGCACAGATAGAATCATTCTGTGATGATTCTTACGGGCTGTAATTGAAGCTCCTCCTCCAGCGAACCCTCCAGCAATCATGTCAATGACTTCACGTCGGCCCTGACGTTGTTGCTGGGGCATGCTGTCTTTCTGTGCTGCATTATCGGTCATTACACCTTTTTGCTTCTCTACAGCAGAGAACTTTCGAACCGGACTGGGGTTGTTGTCATCCCCATCGTCGGGATCTCTTTCTCTTTTCTCATTCCGTTCTGCCCTGTCAAAGGATTTTTCTTTGAACAGGTATTGCTTCAATTTGCCTTCTCTAATTAGCGTCTCAACCGTGTTCTTTAGAGCTTGGCATTCATCAGTGGAATGACCATTTTGTTCATGAAAATCACAGTACTTTCGTGAATTTCCTGGTCTTTTCATAGGGGCTGGTCTCCTGATGCCATATGTGCTGAAAACTGGCCATCCGACCTCTCTCAAAATCTGAGATGGTCTGGCAGATAACTGTGCATAATGGCTGAAGGAATTGACATGCCTTTCTCGAGGTCGAGGAGGGTGGTTATCCACCTTAGGATTGGTGAATGGCCTCTCCATGCGTTCTGACCTCGTCTTTTCCTTACCCTTCTGGGTTTGGGGAGATGGTGTTGGTGGCTTTTTCTTTGCAGCCATTGCCTCCAAGTGCATCTCTATGCTCACATACTTTGAGGTTTTTTTCCTGAACTCCTCAAAAGTTGCTGGGGGGCTCTTTGCTAATGAAAGAGCGAAAGCTGATCCTGGCTGCAATGCCTCAATTACGATATGCAGCTTGATAGATTCTGTGAGGTTAGGAACCAGGGCTGCTTCCTTATAAAACCTCTTCAAAAAATCTTTTAAGCCCTCAGTTTCACTTTGCTTAATCTGAGCCAAGGTATGAGACGTCTTGGGTACGTCTCTGGAGATGACAAAGTGGGTTTCAAAGGCAGCTGCCATTTCCGTCCAAGAATCTATGGATCCAGAAGGCAGGCCTTTAAACCACCCGAGGGCTTCCTCAGACAATGTTCGAGGGAACATTCGGCACATCACGTCTTCATCAGCCCCCAAGTACATGGCTTCAAACACATAAGCATCAAGGTGCTTAGTTGGATCAGTTTCACCATTATACTTTCCGATGGAAAGTGGTTGAGTGGTTTGAAGGTGCTTGGGGATGCTGATGCCCATAAGTCTCCTTGAAAAAGGAACCTTCAGATTGTAAGACAATGGGGGTGCTGTTGTTGAATCTCTCTTCCTTCGGGAAGCTGCATCCTCAGAATCGCGAGTTTGTTCTCCCTCCTCAAACGTTGGGATCTTTGAGTACTGAAGAGTGGTGGACTTTTCACCATCAGTTGTGTGGAGAGTGTTTCGCGTGTGAGATGACTCTTTATCCTCGCTTTGCCTTTTTTCTCTTCGCAATTCAGCGAGTTCCCTCTGAAGTTGTTTGATCAACTCATCACGAGGATCAGGATCAGACACTGTTACTATCTTCTTTGAGCTGCCCCCATGAGAATCAAAGTTGAGTTTTCTGAAGGCGTTAGGATTGGTTCTGCCTTCAGCCTGATTTTCCATGAAGTCTTGTGCTTCGCCTTCCATTGTGGATTACCTGCTCTGTCAAAGGATATGGGAATAACTTTATCGGGTCCCACTGGGCGTGCCAATGATCTGTCCTGGACCGGGGTCAATAGATCCGATCTCAAGCCAGTCACGAATAGTATGTCAATACCGTCTAGTACACCGGATGTATGTGTATCCGATGTATGTATCCGTTGTCCTTGGGAGAAGAAAGCGGATTGGGCGTCCTGGAGATCCTTTACACCGACCTAACGCGTTGAAGTGGGCGAATGGTGGTGTCACCTGCAAAGATTCTCCGACGCTCAAGTCAGTGATTATATTCCAAGTAAGGAATGTATTCAGAGAGGCATCAGTCGTAAAAGAGCTGAAGAAGAACCCCCCCCCCCCCACCTACTTCAATCATGAAGTTAGTTCATATACCTGATTGGCTCGATTAACGAGGACTCGTTGGTGGGGAACCACCAACTCCCATTAGCATTATTATATTGCGCACTTACCTGCATGATTGGGTCAAGTGGCTATTTTATATTGAGCATAGAGAATGTAGGCTAGGATTAGGGAACAAGTTGACCATTCCCGTGAGCAGAATTTGGCTCGTAGTGCAGGGAATTATTGATCGATCCCTGTAGCAACAATCCTTGTCTTTTGCACAGTGACGTGTGTATTATCCGATGTCATGGTGTTATCCTGAACAACCGGTTTAGGGAGAACGCCTGATACGGAATTACAGTCCGGATGTATACCGATGACACCGGTTACACGTAGATGTCTTATCAAAGACGTTGAAATATGTATAGCAGATCGGATACCGGTATTGAGACCGGATCAATACTGAAGATGTATCATATAAGAAAGACTCTCTTATATAAAAATAGAGAACAAATTTGGGTCGTACAACTATACAATAGATGGTTGAGATTAATCATGTGAGTTTTTTAAAAAAGTCATGTGACCTTTTAAATGTTTGAAAGTTTTTAATCTCAACTATTCATTGTATGGTTATACGACCCATATTCACTCCTCTGACTCTCATATAAGAGAATATTTCTCATAAGATACATCATATATATATATATATATATATATATATATATATATATATAGCTTGTTACCAAAAATAAAACTATACCTTAGAATTATTAATTTTTTTTGCCAAACCATGGTAGTTTGGTGTTACTGTCAAATGAATAAATGTTATATAGATATTCTTATTGATCTTAATACCTCATAGGAGCATAGCGTGAGACGTTTTTTTTACACTCAAAATAGCATAAGACTTAATGTCAATAGCATGAGACATGAATATTAAAAAGATGCATATGTATAATTAACTTTGGGCATGAGATAAGCCTCTAATATCCTTTTCAAATTTCAAATTGGTGTGGGACTACATTCCATGTCATTTTGAATGGCCAAAAATCCTGACTCTTCAACGCCATTTTGGATCTTACTTACGCGCCATAGTCCTTTATCTCTTTCTTTCTTCACAAACTCAAAACTTTCTCTCAAATCTTCTAGAGATTCCAAAAATTCTTTGTATAGTTCTTTGCATAGTATATTATAGAAATGAACATTTTAATCGGGACGGAGTTTGAAATAACTCAAAGATTAGTAACTTATTGGGTTCTTTTACTTTTATGCTTTAAGTTTTTAAGTTAGTTTTAAGTTTATCATGTTTTATAAAATATTGATATTTGAACCCTAGGATACATGACATGCTTTAAATTTATGTATTATAGTATGTTACACACATCGAGTAGGATAGAAATTTACATGTATTTTACTAGTATTCATAAAATATTAAATTTTTTATTATAAATTATAAAATAAAAAATCAAACTTACAAATTAAATATGTACTTGGGTATTACATAATTAATTTAGGTTTGTTAATCATAAAATTTTTAATTTCTATTTAAAACTACAAAATAAATTAATTATAAATTCCGTATTAGAGTTTAAGGGTGTGAAATTTTGAATAATACATGTGTTGTAATTTAGTGGTGTGTTGATAATGTAGATTTTGATATGAATTGTGTATGGATGTATGATAGAGTGCGTACCTATAAGAGAGGTTTAAAAAAATGAGTTTATTATAGGGATTATGGAGTTTATTAATAAGGCTTTAGAGCAACTCGATTACTGTTTAAATGGTGGTTTAAGGTATGTCCATGTGAAATGTATGTGTTGTAAGATTTTGAGCAACCATGGCAAATTTGGTTTCAAACCCTAAACCCAACTACTGGGTTTGGACCAACCATGGCAAGATCAAAATTAGGAGAACCATCATATCTCGAGTCATTGATAACTTTGACATGTTTAATGTAAATATTGGGATACAACATGTTAATGTTGTGGAACCACATCACAAGCAAAACGAGGCAAATGTGCCCTCAAAATTAATTTATAATTATTTATATTTCTTTTTTAATGCTTAACAAATTTTTAGATGGCTGATGAAGGAAATGATCATCGGAAAAAGGAGCTACCGACACTTTATGGCCTCAAGAATAAGTTCAAGAAGATTATTAGACTAGGTCATTTACGTTAGCATGTAGATGTGCGTGTTACCATTAGAGATAGACAAGAGCCTATCATCTAGATGATAAGGACTCCTGGATGAAGGGGGATGCTGAGGATGCCTGAGACATCGATTATGTCCCAATTAAAAGCTTCAACTCAGATAATGATAAGGATTGAGAGCAATGGCAAGATTACCTCCAGTAATAGGATAAGGTTGTTGGGGAAATGGGTGTTGATACTTCACACCCTTAAATGTTTTGAGGGTCCATTCCTAAGGATGATATTGAATTATAGTGGAGGAAATGACATGCAAGTTACTTTTATTTGTCATTTGTTAATGTTAATAACATTTATAATGTTTTATATATTATTTGTCAACTATAAGAGGATGTGACTTTCGTGCCTAAGCACAAGGATGCGATGAATGCCACATTCATGAAGGTCAGGAGGACGCACATCAATGACATATTGGGGAAGGCCTGTGGAGGGGGCCTTGGTGGTTAGACCCTTACTTGCCCCTCATGGATCAAGGAGACTGCATGGGCTGTCCTACCCCCTAAGTGGGATAAGCTTCAATATACGATGGCTTGAAAGTGCAACAGGCACAACCAACGTAGCAATAAGGGTGGTATAACACACACCATGAATAGTTGGCTATATGCTGACATTGCCGAATTGATGGGAAGTTATTTATTCGTTTATTTGTTTTCTATAGTATAATTTAATAATATTTTAGTTGTTTAATGGGGATACATGGACGCCTTATCGACCTAGCTGAGTTGTTTCTACTGACTCACTGGAAGCAATTGGGCGAGAGGGACTTCGTTGATAAGCGTCCGCGCTAGACTATCGTAAGTTATAATAAATATTTAATTTTCATTTCATTTCAAATTTAATTAACTTTACATTATTCATGGTTTTTAATGTATTAATGAGCAAGAATAGCACAATAGGCGCCTAGCTGAGCTTAAGGTTAGAGGTAACCTTTTGAGTTGGGTGTGAGGATTCATCTATGAACAAAGATTATTGATAGGAGGCATTACGGTCGCTTTTATGACATCGCCTCCTTATCCTTAAATACTTATGGAGGGTTATCCTTGATGACACAATTCCTTTCCCTTCCACTAGTGTTGGGTTTGCACATGCAAATTCAAAGATGGCACGCTTTCGTAAAGAGCTGTAGGACGCCAAGGGTCAACTAGCACATATGCATGGGATGAGAATTACCAAGTGGGAGGTAAGTGGCTAGCCTAGCTCAAGCCCAACATGGTGAGTCGTCAAGTGGTATTCATCAACATGTTGATGCTACCCTGGATGATTAATCTGTCTAAGAGAATAGAGTGGAGGAGCTTTGCCGCCAGCGTTGGGCTAACCGCTCCCAACTCTGTTGTTGGGGGTCTCAACAACAAATGACCGTCCAAGCCCCTCAATTCCAGCAAGTCCCACCCCAGACCTAGCAGTGCCCCTTAAAGACCATTGGCGCTCTCGCCATGAACATTAATTGAGTTTATAGTCTGTAGATTTACTTGTTTTTTATTTTATTTAAACACTTTATATATGTATTTTTTATTTCTTTTCATTTAGTGTATTTTATTTTATTTATATTATTTTCATGTGTTAATGATGATGATGATAATAATAATAATGAAAGTAAGATGTAATAGGTTTGAAAAGAGGTATGAACGTGAAAAAAAACACTCACTTTCCAACCCAAAAGTTTATTCCTAACCTTGTCAACAATGAAACTAAAAGAGTGTTTAGTTACCTGACCTTATTAAATGGAAACTCCTAACTATCGACCAATTTCCATCGAGGAGTTGATCTCTATATGATCACAAATCTGGTTTCTAACATGGCAATGCATATTCCTAAGAAAAAACTAACTTGGACTTACTCTTATTTAATTTTTTCCCTGAGGCATCACGAAAAAATTGGACACTTATCATAAACATAGGTACACATATAAATATTGAAATATTGATGAGCAAACAAAACAAAAATAACAAACAAATTGAGTAGATGTGGTGATTTAGCACATCTTCTCATAAATAAGTGATTGGTAGTTTCATCCTTAATTTTTTTATAAATAAAAAAATCTTATTGTTAGTCCGAGATCTTCATCCATTAAATGCATATTTAATTCTTCTTATCATAAAACCCTAATCATATATCTCTGTCTCGTCTGAGAGTAAAAAATTGACAATTTTTTTATCATTTAATTTTTATCGAACACATTTGTATACAATTAGGTACCATCTTTGGTAAGGCACAGGATATTGTTTAACACAACAAAATTAAACTTTAGAATGCTGAAAAAAATTAAAAAGAAAAAGTTGCTATATTAATTACTTATGGCAAGAGATTTTTGTGAGGTTAAAAAGTAAAAAGTTCCTTTTGTAAAAACATGCAATGGTGTGTGTCCCAGCGCGCACAGATCGATATTGCCCTTTTGGGATTTAAATCTGGGACCTACGATTCTTCACTCTCAACGGTAACAAAACGATCAAGACAAGCTGAAAATTTGAAATCATGGGCTTCGCTATATCATTTGATTATTCCAAACGCGTTCACCGAAATACTACATCATTCGGCTGGCCCGCATTTCCATGCCACGCTGTCTCAGTTTCTTTTATTTTTCTGCTGATATTTATATTATAAAATGATTAATTTTCCTGCTGTGTGTCTTTTTTTTTCAAATTTATAAAACTTTAATCAAACATATATCTATTGAATTAACTATATATATATATATTTTATCTTTCTTTAATCATAAATAAACATAACCATAACCATTTCATAAAAAATAAACAAATTAAGCCATCAATACTCATCATTGGTTAATGGTTATGGTAAGATACAATTTTCGGTGTTCAAATTTCGCTCTTTAAGAGATAACTGTACCGAGACGTTGCATAACTTTGCTTATAAAAAATAAATGAAAGGTGAATGTTCCATGTATAAAATAAAATCACCAATAATTGTCACTTTTATCTCTTCACATATATACTAATGCGCACAATTATATTCTCATGGATTTGCTCACCTAATGAATTTGATTTCGAAGTTGTTTCCTATGTGGCTATGTAGAATAGAATACTGGTTCGGCATGCTATTTATTTCATATTATATGAGAGAAAACTGACTAATGTACTATGCCCTTCTAGGGCCTATCGTCCTCTCTCTGTAATATGGAACCTTCCCAATTTCAAAAAAATTGAACCTTTCTTGAGGTTAGGTTTTCTGCAAGCAAGTGGAGGGGACGGCACAAACTTGTATATGAGGAGGAAATAACTTTACTACATGATTAAAGTGGGACTCACTTATCTATAACTAAAAAATCTTTAATACTAAATAGTGCTTTATAATTATGTAATTCGGTAAAAAGGATTGGTGGTGAGAGTTTTTTTCTGTATATAAAAGAAGAAAATCCATGATATTTGAGAATGAAGTTATTGGGTAAGATGAAGGAAATGCTGTCAACAGTGACTTTGGTGATTATGTTTATATAGCAAATAAAAATAGTGTCCTGATGGCAGAGCATTCAGGCATTCTCCGCGTGTTTGTAAATTTTAACTGTTTTGATTTATGAGAATATTGACGTCTTACCTTAAAAGTTGATGCAAAAACATAAGTTTTCAGGTAAGGTAAAGCATAATGCTGGTTACAATAACACGTTGATAAAATTCCCATTTCGAAAGGAGCATATGGGCTAATACATCATAGTTTGATTTGCTTTCTCTCCCATTAGATGTCCATCCAATTGGCTGTTGTTTATTCCACCTCCATGTCCCATCCTTCAACTGTCTTGTACGGACTTCAACACACTCACGGTAATTATTAGGTAACATATTACTCTATTTATCTAATATTTTTTTGTTTCATTTCATTTCATCTCTTATTTTTTTTAACGCTTAAATTATGAGTACATAAAATACTTCATCTCTTATTTTCAAGTCATGGATTAGATCCTTTATTTTTTTTAAATATTTATGTTTGATTTTTTATATTAGTATTTTGTCTGACTAATAGGTTTGACTGTAGGTTTTTATGACAAATTCATTAATTTTAGTTTGTATGTCGAGTTATATAACAAATATTTTAAACATGTAAATGTCATACTAACTTCAAAACATATACAAGTTAACAAAAATTAGTTCCTCACATATTTAAAAAATTACTAATAAGTCTTTATAAACTTTAATATTACAACATAATAAATACATAACTTTTACCTTTTTCATATAAAAAATAAAGTTCCACCCCTTTTTTTTTGTTATCTCCAATATTTTGATGTAGGAGATCTATGAACCACTTCTAGTTATTTTTTTTCTCAATATAAACCATACTATAGGCTATAAACCATATGTGGTTGTTGGGATCCTCAGTGTGCTATGCCATCAGGCTATTAATTTCTATGACAAATGCACTCCCTTAAATTTTGCTTAGTTGTTTATTTTGAATGGTATAAAGTTAATATTAGAGCCAAGAAAAATTTGGGAGCAAAAAAGACTAACTTAGAGACTAGAGCTATAATTAGGCACATTGAAGGGAAGGTTGGATTCTACTATTGGAGAATATCAAAATGTTCTTTTACATATAGTTTTTAATTTAGTGTTGGATATGTGTTTTGAAATTAATAATTCTATTTAAGATATCAAACTCAATTGTCAAGTAATGTCATAATGTTTGACATCTGAATCTTTAAAGATGGGTGAAATCCATCTTTGGTGCTTTGAAGTTACGGGGCAAATGAGCAATATGTTGTTTAATTAGATTATGGAGGTCGCAATACACATATATTTTTACCTATTAATATGAGACTTCACCCAAAGTAGAAATTATATGAGAGTTGTAAAGTAAGTTATTACAAAATTAAATTGTAAATACTAAATTTTGTTTGTTAGTATACTGAACTTTGATGATGGTAATTGAAGCTGGTGTTTATTTTTATATTTGTTGATGTTGAAATTTAATAATGTTAGGTAACCAAACGTTTATGGATGTGAACAAGTTATTTCTTATATTAAGGAGAATGAAAAAGAAAAATACAAGGATAGTTTGTGTTTGGTATAGGATTCTGTGTGATGTATGCTATTATTTATAATTGTTTTAAGAGTTCTTTGATATTAAGAATAAGGATTTAAGTTGATTGTTGATGTCATACACTCATAGTCATAGTTGGAGCCAGTTTATAGTTCCCAATTAATAAAAATGGGTTCTAGATTTTAGTTACTTTATGGGAATTTCTTAAGATGTATAATAAGTAATAAAACCATGATGTTCTTAGTTTAAACTTAGAAATAAGGAAGTTAATATTTGTGTGTATGTGTTGTTCTCTAGGATGCCAATAACCACGTATAGCCCGTAACCTATAGTGTGGTTTATATTGAGAATGAGAATAACTAGATGTGGTTCTTAGATCTCCTACATAAAAATGGATTTCTCACCATAGTCATACTCTGGGTCAGCTTACAATTCTTAATTAATAAAAGTGGGTTTTGTTTTTTAGTTACTCTGTGGACAATTTTTAAGATCTTTATAATAAGTAATGAGAACCATGATGTTCTTAGTTTATCCTTAGAAATAAAGAAGTTAATCTTTCTCCCCCTCTTTTTTTTTTTGTCTCCATGGATGTGTGCATTGCTGCGTAAGATACCAACAACCACATATGACCTATAGCCTATGGTGTGGTTCATACTAAGAACAAGAATAATTGGAAGTGGTTAGATCTCTTACATGAAAAATGGGTTTCTCATCCATGTTTCAACTTAAAAGTTTTGATCATAAACATTATGGTAGAACTTGACTATTGAGTTTGAGAACTCAAACAATTATTATGCTTAAAATGCATTTTTGACACTAAATTAGAAACTATATGTAAAAGAACATTTTCTTGGCTTTAATAATAATTTTCTACCATTCAAAACAAGCAATTAATCAAAATTTAAGGGGGTGAATTGGTTAGAAAAATTAATAGGCTAATGGCATATCAAACTCAGGATGCCAACAATCACATATGACCTATAGCCTATGTTATGATTCATATTGAGAACAAGAATAACTAGAAGTGGTTCTTAGATCTCCTACATCAAGATATTGGAGAAATAAATATGGGACGCACCATTTGGCAAAAAGTCCATGTGTGGAGCTTTAATTTAATGACTAGCTTGCTCTTCAAGTATTGATGCATCTTTGAGTCTGGCCTTAGAATGTTCTGTTAAAATTATTAAGATGGTTAAGGACAAAATTAAGCAAAGGAAAATGGTTAAATTTTAAAATATTTTTAAAAGGGACCAAAAATAGGTCAAGGACAAAAAAATGAGTAAACTAATAGGACAAAAAAATGAGTAAACTAAGTTAAAAAAGAGGTAATCTGGCCAGAGGGGCCTACGTAGTTCAAACTAGGTGGTTTAAACTATTAATGGCTCGTTTAAACTAAATTCTACATTTTTTGATCATCTTCTAGCCTCCAGACTTATTTCTAGAAGTGATAAGTGGTTAAATTGCATTAGTTTTAGGGTCATTTCATTTTTAGTTTTTGGTTATGTTGTTTGTTTTTCCCTCTTTATCTCAAATATCTCATTTCATTCTGCATATGTTACTCGGGTATGTCAGTTTTGTAGGAATTATGATGTTACAGACCCATATGCTAGAGAATTAGAGACATTTATTGAACATCATGCAAATAAAAGGAGTTTAAGTCATTAAAAACTCAAAAGCAAGTCCATCCCAACCCTTGGAAAGAAGAAACAAGCGAGTGGAACCCTCCTGGCCTCAAAGGAATAAAAAATCACAATTTGGAGAACCTTTTTGAAACCCACGACCGTGGTTCCCACTGGTCTAGGCAAAAAGCAAAGGAAAGTGCACTAGAAGGAATCCACAGACGTGGGAAATTCCCACAGGCCGTGGAACATGCTAAGAAAAACCCACGACTATGGAAAATCCTACAGGCCGTGGTTCTTGCTGTCAGAACAGAGGAAATTACGCACTAAGGGACCCTGTCACGATCCACGGCCGTGGGAAATTTCCACAGGTCATGAATTTTTCGCGCTAAGATTAGAACCCTGAATTTTGGGGGCCATTTTTCTGCATAAAAAGAGAGGACAACACACAATTAAGACAGACAGACCTAAGCCAAGGATTTGAGGAGCCTTTCTAAGATAATTTCAAAGAGGATTCAAGGGTCAACAACGAAGAAACAACCAATTCATTGCTTTGGGGAAGATTGAGATCAATTGAGTGAGAGCTTATTTTTCTCCTTTTCTAAATCCAAGATTTGTAATTTGGGGAGTTATTCAATGTTGGGATTTGAATTGGGATTTTATGATTTTGTAATTAACATTATGATGAACTAAACCATTTTTCTTGGAATTGAGGGAGTAATATGTATTGATATTTGACTCAACTGCTCTGGAATCTTCTCCTTTTATTGAATTCATTTTCTCTATTCAATTTGATTGATTGTTTAATGCCTCTACAAGACTTCGAGAGAATCGTAGTTGATTCTAAATTATATAGGCTACGAGCGTGGGTATATGATTTGAAAGCACAAATTGAACCTAAGTTCTTTTAGCTATTGGATAGACAAAAGAACTTTTGAGGATTAAGGGATTTTCATAAATCAATAAAGGATCTAATTTACAAATCAAACACTGTTATTTGATAATTAGGTACTTTAGTAAGGCTTCGAGAGAAGGTTGCTAATATCATTAGGAAAATCTACCTTAGAAATTGAACTTCACAATTGGGGAATTGAAATTGCATAGATTCAATTATTAAGCATATGAACCCTTTAAATCCCAAGATTCATCCTTTGATTGACTCTTTGAAGTGATTGATTTCCAGTTTTGAGTATTTTGAGATTTCTTTTTTTTTTTGCATTTTAAATTCCGTTCATAGTAAACCTTCTTTTAATTCATATCATTTGTCTGGATAATTGAGTCATAGTAAACCAGTACTTGGGCACAATCCCTGTGGACACGGTAATCTTTTATATTACTTCAATAACCGTACGCTTGTGGAACGGACGTATCAAGAAGGTAGCTTGTTTTTGGTAACTTGTCACATTTCATTTTCGTACTAAGCGATTTATTTTCCTATAAATTAAGTGATCAGGCTTCATAAATATATACACCACTACTCTCTACTCTTTTTACACGAGTTAGTTTCTTCTTTTCTCATTAGTCCTTTTCTGTCAAAGGATTAAAGTTGTAATCCTTGTTTTTCTTTATCCTCTTGGACTAGAATGTTTTGGGTCTGTGGCAACAGATAGTGATTCTCTAGTGATACCTTGAGATCTCTTTGATCATGTTAGGATTTGGGAAACGGCTTGTGAGGAAGTTTTACATTGGACAGATAGTCCAAGAGTTGTAAATAGATACCCTTCTAATTGTTCAAATTATAGTGAGAAAATTCTAGGCTTTTTGGTTGAAAGATTGAAGTAAATCATAGTGGTAGTGATCGAACTAAGATACATAGCGATGTGCTCTTTCTTTTCCTTCATCTATTTATTTTATTATTTCTTTTTCTTTATCTCTTATCATATTTACCTAAGTTTTTCATTTCATTAGTCTTTTAAAGATCTTTTCTATTTTTTATTAAAGAGTTATTTAAAATAATTACTCACTTATTTGCTTCAAGAAAGGTGAAATTTTTCCAAAACTTAATTCACCCTCTCTCTTAAGTGTGAGACCACTTTCCAACAAGTAGTATCAAAGCATGGTATCTTATTTTAAAGCTTCACGACTTAAGAGAATGACCTTAAACAAAATGTTGGGAGAGAGTGTGGCTATTGATAGAACACCGATGGATAAAATGGAGTGTTATTTTAAATTGCTTTAATTTACCAATGCACATTGTTAATGGTAAAATGGTTGAAAATCTAAAGGATCTTTAGACAAATGAAGAGAAAAGAAGATGTAAGTTAGATTTGAAAGGTAAAAATATTATGTGCTCTACTCTTGGTCATGATGATTTTTTAGAGTTACGAATTGTAAATCTTTCAAAGAAATTTGGGATACTTTACTAGTTACTCATGAAGAAACTAGTGAAGTTAAAAGGTTTAGAATAAACACCCTTAACCATAAATTGGAATTATTTGAAATGCTTCTGATGAATCTATTCTAGACTTGCAAAAGTGATTAGTTCATATTGTTAACAATCTCTTGACATTGGGTAAATCCTTCTAGAATGAAAATTTAATCAGTCGTGTATTAACATGCTTGGGTAGGGAATGACAACCAATTTTCACCATTATTAAATAGTATTTAGCAACATTATTTGGAAAGCTTCAAGACAGAGTATGAGCAGCAATTGCAATTGCTTAAAAAATCTGAGGAGAATACAATAAAGAAGAAGAATTTAACATTCAAAGGCTCCGAGCAAAAGGAACCAACCAAGGAGAAGAGTGATGATGAGAATAATAAAACCTTTAACTTAATCATCAAGAAATTTTGTGAAGATCATGAACAACAAAAACTTCACCAAAAAGAGGCAAAGCTAAAAGACCACATAGACTACTAACATCACATGCTTCGAATGTGGCAAGGTGGAACACTTTAAATTGGATTGTCCTCAACTTGCTAACAAATTAAAAAATGACAAGAAAGTCAAAAGAAAAGCATATATAGCATGGGAAAACAATTCAATAAGCTCATTAGACAATGAAGAGGCAAGCCTATGCCCTATGGTAAATCATAAAGAAGAAGATAAAAATGAGGTAAGTGACTCTAACGAGATCATATATGATGAATTCTTTTATGCTTGTCATGAGTTGCAAAATAAATTTTTCAAAATGGGTAATAATTTGAAAAGGGATAATAATCATATATCTCTTCTTGAAAAACAAATGGATTCTGTTAATTCTACTAATAACAATTTGGTTAAAAAGAATTTCTCTCTTGAAACATCTTTGTTTAAAACCAAATTAAAACCCTTTGTATCCTCTTGTTCTAACTATAATCAATTAACATATGAGATTGAGGATTTGAAAAGTACTTTGGCCAAATTCACAAATGGCAAAAAGAACTTGGATATTTTACTTGGTAACCAAAGATGTGTGTTTGATAAAATAGGTATTGGTTATAAGCCTAGAAAGCAACAAAAGACTTTTGCAAACTTCTTTGGTAACCAACATAAAATAATATTTGTTTATCAAAACAAATCCAAAGTACAATCTGTTAAATGTTATTATTATGGAATGAAAGGACATAAAGCCTCTATGTGTAGTACTAGAAAAATAAATGTCTTTAAACAAAGTTTTTGGGACAAAGGTCCCTGAACAAATTCTCAAGGACCCAAGAGGAAATGAGTACCTAAAAATGATAATCAAGGATGTTCTTGTAAGCGAAAATCAACTTACTTAAGTGAGATTTTGGCTCAAGCTCTCGCTTGAGCGAGATTTCGATAAAACAACCCTTGTGAGGCTTGCTTAAGTGAAAATACTTTCGCTTAAGCGAAAATACTTTTGCTTGAACAAAAATTTGGTAGAAACTAACCATTTGACACTCGCTTGAGCGAGATTTGTCCAAAAAACAACCCCAAAATCATACATAGGCTCGCTTGAGCAAAAATATCAGTATTTTAACCTCTAAACCAACTTCTTTACACCCTATCTTGCCTGTTTAAACTTTGATTGCCACTAAACTTCATGGGCACTATGTTTCCCTTTCTGGAACAGTTGACGTAGTCCATTCGCCAAGATTCATAAATATGACCAAAATATGAGCTAAAATGCTTTCTAACAGTTTATCGGATAACACATGATACCAAATACATGAAATGCCATTCAAACTTCTATTCAAATGCACACAAACTCAATATGCATTTATGAACCTATAGAGACTATCCGGGAAGTCCAATTCCCATAGAAGCTCAAAATGATCTACCTAGATTCTTCAATAAATTTTAATTTTATACAAATGTCATTCCGCCATGGTTTAACTTATCACTAACATATGGCAATGCAATTCTAAACAATTCTCACCTGCCTATTACATTTATAGTTCAATTTCAACAATGGCTCAATGCCGCAAGCACAAATAAATCCAATCACATTCATCCACTTATCCATTTAATGCATTAAATCTACCTACTTTATTCATCAACACAATCATGAAACGGAATACACCATGCAATGCTATGAGAACAAAACCTATCAAGTCTACCCTAAAGCACTTAAACTCATATTCATACATAATAACAATATCATGGATACATCTAACTTCATTAGTATGGTTACACAATCATAACTCTCTTCCTTGGCATTGACTCCGTATGAACCCCATTTAGTACTCACCTCCGTAGTGTCCATTTGTAACCTGTCACCAGTCACTAAAAGAAAACCACAACAAGGGGGTGAGTGATTGGAATTAAGAATTAATACAAAATATCACTAGGATTAACATAATCTAGCTACCTTCCTAGTTAAATTGTTATCTTTAGTAACGTACTTCCACATACCATTCTAAATCTCACATCTCCCTCTCAATATAGTCTGTATTAGTTCAAATACATTCACCTCATCATCAGTGTGAATAATATCAAACTCCTCATTAATTCAATTAATATCAATCTCATCATTAGTTTAATTAACTTTAAATTAATCACATATTCTCATTACCAATTTAGTCAACATTATCTCATCATCAATATAATCAACATCACATCATAATCATATTAATCCACATAATCTCATCATTAAGTCAAACAACATCATTTCATTATCAATTTAATCAACATCAAGACAAGTATTATCACCATTGACTTTTAATTAATTATACTCATGTGACTCTAGTATCCAGATACTAAAAAGGATCAACCATCAGCTAGGAGTCCACCTGACATCTCGTGAACCCAGCTAGTCCACTAAGCCCACCTGACTCCCTACCTCAACCACTAGGGCCTACTTGACCACTAGGTAGCTTAACTGGGCCACTAACGACCACGAGAGCTAAAAACAAGGGGTGAAATATACTGAATGACTGTCCCCACTATACAATAAACATAAATAACATATAATCACTAAAAATCATCATCAAATCATCTCTGGCATAAAAGCCATCACCTTGGGATATAAAAATAAGCCACTTAGGCCATTAACTCATCAACAACGTCATTTACATTTCACCATTTATCATTATCGTTGACAACTTTAATTCATCAATCAAATGATTCATTCTCAAGCATCAATATTATAATCATTTTATCATATATGTTATCGTTATCAATTCAACTATATCGACCTCATTATCAACACAAATAAGACAAGCTATATATATGCATATATCACATCATCATTATTAATATGCCATGCACAACTATCCATCATCATTTTATTAATCATCAACACACATATGTATACAAGTAACTCATGCTATAAAACAATATCATTAACCACCACATAATCACATCTCAACTCTCAATATCTCTAAATTGATCCTATCATTACAATTCAACAGTATCTAATTCATTATCATACACCACATCATTATCATTATCCAACACCTTATTCATGATATCTTTAGTTTACACAACATTATCAACATCAAGAAAAGCATACTAATATCGTCCATTATCACATAACTACTTAATGTTATTATCGTTATCTCAATTTAATATTCATTTCATCCACTCACTTATTTAATTATCAATCGTACATTCCTTCATAATGTTATATCCAATGATTCATAAGTTTACATAATCTCTCTTAATTCACACAACTCATCATTTATCATTCTTATCATTTAAGTAAAATATTTCTCATCGCATATTATGATCATACAGATAGCATATATTCACATAATCGAGTTATATTTCATCCTCGCCCTTCTCATAGTTAATTTAAGCATTTTATAGTTCCTTATCAATTTACGCATTGTAACACCCCCTTATATACACGAGATAAAAAAACTTTTTAGAAAGATATACATATTTATCACTCTTTATCTCGTGTATACAAGGACGTATATACATCTGATTTCCTTTGAATATTGAAAGTAAAAAAAAAATTGTCTTTCAATATTTGTCCATAATGACAAAATAATTTATAGAAATCATAAGTGATAAATCATTACAATATTATATCCGAATGAAAGAGTTTATCAAAGTTTAACCTTTACCTTGTTACAATTATCTACTTGATATTGTAATAAGGAAAAATAAAATTAAACTATACCTCTACTACAAATGTGAACAAACATTTCCTAGTCCTTGAACCATCGAGTTTTTGAATCCTACTCTTGTCATATCTCTTCATCTAATCGATTGAGGATGAGACCACTTTATCCTCTTGTAATTACATATCCTTCCATCTTGGACTGCTAACTATATATCATATAACATATATTTTGGATACAAAAATTCAAACAAGAAGGAGTGAGAAACAAAATATAATTCATTACAGATAAGACATAAGCATAAGGGTTTTCACAAACTAATATAGTAATATCAGTCATATTCTCATATACAATCAATTATGAATATAGGGTTTCCACATACATAACACTTATATTTTCCTTCATAACCATCCATATAGAATGTCACAATCACATGAATGTTATGTAATGCTTATGCTACTATCTCATTCAGTTTATGCATGTGGGCCCTTAAAGTTTTAGTTTGCACTGGGCCAACCAGGAGTTTACACTGTTTCATAAATTCTGGATAATAATAACATAAATGCCTTCATGGCATATGAACAGCTCAACTGGCGTGGAAACACTTAGAGACTAGTCAGACTGAGAAAGTTTTTATTGTGAAAGTACCCGACACCAGGGAGCGACCCCAGGTCACCTGAAGCACCCTTTCACACTCTCTCATCCCAAGGCTCGCAATTAAGCCTCCTCTAATGTATCCTCGGTTTCTATAATCCGTCCCCAGGCAATATCACATCTCATTTCTCTTTAATGATTCATGATGCATGAACTACTCGCATATTTAGTTGGTTAAGGCTTTTAGAAACTCAATTATTAAATACCATAAAGGTTCACAAAATCATCACAATAAACTGTACATTTCCATAAGTTCTTCTTTGAACTTCTGTTATACTGAAATAATTTAGTACAGTCTTCAAATTCAGATCTTACCAAAATTGAGTTTCCAAGCCTTAAATATCTCAAAGCTTTCTCTTAAAAATCTTCACATATTTACATAATCTTTCTCAATTTGAATCTTAACTAGATTGAGTTTTTGAAATCTCCACAAAATATTCTTTAGTTATTTCGTTGGGGAAAACCAAAATAATTTACTTTAAACTTCTAATTTCTAAAGAAAATAATTTAAAATCATTAACTAAGAATACTTAAAACTATAAAAATTTTCTTTAATTCAAGAATTAATTATCTCAACCTCTGATTTTCATAAAATAGCTTCTTTCTAATACTAGATTTTATTATAGAGATTAAAAATAAAGTTAATAAAAATTATTTATAAGAAGAAATAAAAGACTAAAATAATTACAAAATACTTTCTCTTGGAATAAAAATTTAAAGAGTAAGGTAAGAAAATTCTTACTGAGTTTTAACTTTCCGTCATGCTTGCTATATGCTCAAACTTCATATCACAAGATCATCAATCATTCATCAACCACAATCAAGTATAGTAATCTCATCAATCACAATCAAATATCATCAATCATAATTGCATATTATTAATCACAGTCTAATATTATAAATCACAATATCATTAATCGAAATAAAATATAATTAATTATAATCAAGTCAAATCAACTAAATATCGCTTATAAATATAATTCAAATTTTTAATGGTTATTTAAATTAGTAGATTTGATTTTGAGTCCTTATAGTCCATTCCTCGCACAGGTCTATATAAGTCCATATATCCAGTCTTCGCATAGGTATAGTTCAGTCTAGACAGGTCATAATAGTCCAAGTCCTTGCATAGGTTTAGTTCGATCCATATAGGATATAAAAATCCAAGTCCTTGCATAGGTTTAGTTCAGTCCGTATAAGTTATAATAATTCAGATCTATGTATAGATATTTCAGAATAAGTTACACAATATATTAAATTTATTATAAATTTTAAGTTGAGAAGTTATTACTTTAAAATAATAATATTATTAAATTTAAAAGGAGTAGGGGACTCCTCCCATTATTCTTATGTCTTTCATATTATATTTTTATCTCACTCCCCCTTACCTCTTGTATACCGATTCGTTATTGAAAATCCATGCACGCCTCGTCTCCGAGTTCTAAAACATACCAATTTCATTTTAATATAATTACAAGATGAAAATTAAGATTACAACTTAAAATAAAAATGGTAAATTTTGAATAGTGAATAGTAAATAGTGAATAGTAAATAGTGAATAGTGAATAGTAAATCGTGAATAGTAACAGTAAATAGTAAAACGTGAATAGTAACAGTAAATAGTAAAACGTGAATAGTAACAGTAAATAGTAAATCGTGAATAGTAATGGTAAATAGTAACAGTAAATAGTAATTTACTATTTGAATAGTAATTTACTATTCAAATAGTAATTTACTATTGAAATAGTGTTTACTATGCAGAATAGTAACTTAAAATAATATTATTTCCAGTATAATAACAGATTTCTAAAAACGATATAAAAATAACCCAAAAAATATAAAAGAGAAGTATTCTTACCTTAGGATTTTGGCAGAACCTTCTCTCCAAAAACTTTTCTTCTCTCTCTCACTTCCACCACTATCTCACTAGCACTACTATATTAAGAAAACTTAATCTGAAATTGTGAATTCTAAAGAAGAAATCCTTCGGTATTTATAGGAAAAAAATTTACTATGCATTCCATTATTTTAATATAAAAGTACTATACATTTTTGAATTTTTTATTCCAGGTTACTGTGCATCTTTTGAAAATTTCATCATGCACAGTGATTTGCATAGTAATTGTCGACAAAATTATTAAGTCAAATAGTAACCCTTCACTCGGTATATTTTAAATATTCAAAATGAGTCCTTTTTGAAATTTAACGATATTATATCAGTCCTCACTAATTTTATAATAAGTAATATAAAGCTGAAATTTTAAAAATCTAAAATTTTCTGTTAATAAAAATTTATTGATACGTTTCTAATTTTTTAACGATTAGAAAAAATCAAGATTTTTCTCAAACCGATAATTTTTAGATAAGTCTACTTGAAATGGATTTTAGAAAATTTTCTTATAATTTAACTTTACATTCTTGTAAATATTTTTAATTTTAAGCAACTTTATATGAATTTAAAATTATTTAAAATATATTATTTTATTAAAATAATTCAAATTTTTCAAAAAATTCCAGAAAATCATAAATATTATGTAGATCAAAAAGTTCAAAAGAACCATAGTCTAATTCCTTCAAAATTTTATTTTAAAATTCTAATAAGAGTTAAATCTTAAATATGTAAAAAAAAAAACAAAAATATAACAACATAAAATAAAAATGGTGAATAATAAAGATATTAAAAATTCTTAATATAATTTTCTTAATTAGTGAATACTAATTAAGTCACTTTAAAATTCTCATTCAGAAATATTTTCATTTTGTTATTATTATTATTTTAAAAAAACAAATAATAAAAATATAAATACCAAAATTTCAAAAAAAATGATAATAATAAACTAACTTATAGTAAGTATTTCTCAAGAAATATATTAATATCTATTTCCTATTTGTGATGAAAATAGGATGTTACACGCATCATCATCATAATTACTTAAATTAGCCAACGACTGCTAGGATCTACCCTTTTCCTGTACATCATTAACCTTAACCCAACACACTCCCTTACCTCGATTCTATGCTTCCGAGGTCTCCGGTCTAACTCCACACACGTTGATTTCCTCAAAATACCATTTTCATTGCCGCTCCTTGATTCTAAGTTTCGCTATACTTGACGACGTTTTTACCTTCGCTTCGTCGCCTAATGACACCGAACAACGACCCATTAGCTAATCCTTGATACCCATAACATCATGAACCATTTTCAAGCTCCAAAATTGATATAAAAGAATGAAAAAGAAAACTCCTTATGAAACCCAAAATTTTAGCTATGAGAAGAAGAGAAGAATTGAGAAATTAACGGTATCCATTAAACCACCCCGTTCCGATCGCAGCACTGCTCTCAATTTTAAGTATTGGTAACGAATTGGATGTCGATTTGAGCCCGCAACCATACGACCCTGGCTTCTTTCCCTCTTGGCTTGATTTCTCTTTTCCTTCTTTCTTAGCACATATGAATGAAGAAGAAAGGAAGGGAATTTAGAGTTTAAAGCCTTAAGGGCAAATTGGTCAATTCCCCTTATTTCTTTTCCATTTTTATTTTCTTTTAATTAATTAAATTTCACTTTTAACCTCCGGTAATTATAATTCACCTATGTAATTTTAAAATAAATTTCTTAATTGTTCATCCTTAATTAATTTGTTAATCTTCTCTTCAACTCAAAAATCTCATTAATGAACATAATTTAATTCATAATATTTTAAAATAATTTATTTAATACTCTTCTACCACATGCTTAATTTAATTTAATATCCGAGATGCTACACCTAGTGGTAGGCAAATGGCTAGCCTAGCTCGGGCCCAACATGCACCATGTGGCATTCATCAGTATGTTGATGCTACCTTGGATGATTAGTTTGTCTAAGAGAATAGGGAGGAGGAGCTTCGCCACCAACGTTGGGCCAAACATTGCTGACTCTATTGTCAGGGGTCTCAACAGCAACTGACCGTCTAAGGCCCCTTACTCTAGTAAGGTCTACCCCAGACCTAGCAGTGCCCCCTAAAGACCACTACTGCTCTCGCCATGGACATTGATGGAGTTTATAGTTTTAGATTTACTTGTATTTTTATTTTATTTAAACATTTTATATATGTATTTTTATTTCTTTTTATTTAGTATATTTTATTTTATTTATATTATTCTCATGTTTTAATATAATAATAATAATAATAGAGGTAAGATGTAATAGGTTTGGAAAGAGACATGTGATTAGGCTTGGAAAATTAAGAGTGTTTGTGGTTCAAATTGGTTCAATTTTTCAAACAAAGTATTATCTAATTTGATCATATTATTAAGTTATGATTTGGCTGGAATGTATGATGACATCCGATTCAATCAAATGCGGTCCGGATTGGGTGCCATCATACATTCATGTTGAGCATCTTAATAAGCTTATTTTGAAACATCTAGTAGACAGTTTACCCCCTTTAAAATTTCTAAAATCGTTTTTGTGATACATGTCAAAAGGGAAGTAAAGGCCTCTTTTAAATTTAAAAATGTTTCAACAAACCGACACTTACAACTTTTACACATGGACATTTTTGGATTATCTAGGATTAAAAGCTTTGGTGGAAGTTATTATGCTCTCATGATTGTTGACGACTACTCTAGATTCACATGGACCCTTTTCATAACCATTAAAGATGAAAGTTTTAAAGCATTAAAAAGATTAACCAAGATTATCCAGAACTCAAAGGATTTGAAAATTGTATCCATTAGAAGTGCTCATGGGGGAGAGTTTGAAAATGCCGTTTTTGAAAACTATGGCAAAAAAGATGGAATTAAGCATAATTTCTTTGTCCTAAGAGTGTTGTAACAAAATGAAGTTGTTAAGAGGAAAATTCATTCTTTGCATGAATTGGCTTAAACCATGCTTAATGAAAATGATTTTCCTAAACATTTTTGGGCCGATGTAGTGAGTACTACGTCTTTTTTAAAGAATCAGGTTTTGATAAAACCCATTTTAAAGAAAATTCCCTATGAGTTTTATAAGGAAAGAAAACAAAACATCTTCATCTTTTATGTATTTGGATGCAAATTCTTTATTTTAAACAATGGGAAGAATAATCTTGGAAAATTTGATGCTAAATCTGATGAGACTATTTTCTTGGTTACTCAATAAATAGTAAGACATATAAGGTATATAATAAAAGAACTATGACCATTGAAGAGTCTATTCATGTATCCTTTGATGAATCTGACCCCAAAAGACCAAGAAAGGTAGTTGACTATCTTACAGATGAACTTGAGGAGCTAGACACAAAGGATCAAGAAGAGGAAGAACCTAATCCTATCCAACCACCTAAGGAGTGGAGGATCTTGAAGAATCATCCCTCGAAAATATGATCGGTGATGTTACTAAAGGAGTATTTACTTGAAGCTCTTTAAGAATTTTTTGTAATAATGTTACATTTGTTTCTAAAGTTGAAATCACATGCTTAAAGGAGGCTTTAGTAGATGAGTTATGGGGTTTAGCTATGCAAGATAAATTGAACCAATTCAAAAAGAACCAAGTATAAGAACTCATCCCTAGGCCCTTTAACCACTTGGTAATTGACAATAAGTGGGTTTTTAAAAATAAACTAGATAAATCAGGGGTAATCACTCGTAACAAAGTTAGGCTAGTGGCTAAGGGGTATAATCAAAAGGAAGGAATACATTATGATGAAACATTTGCACCCGTCACTAGGCTAGAAGCTATTCATCTTTTACTTGCTTTTGCATGCTCACTCACTTTTAAACTTTACCAAATGGGTATAAAGAACGCCTTCTTAAATGGTTTTATTCAAGAAGAGGTTTATGTGGAACAACCACCTAGTTTTGAAAAATCCGATCATGTTTTTAAATTTAAAAAGGCTTTTATGGGTTAAAACAACCTCCAAGAGCTTGGTATGATTGTTTAAGTTGTTTCTTTTTAGAAAATGGTTTTGTAAAAGAAAAGGTGGACACCATTCTTTTCATAAAAAAAATAACTATTGATAACCTTTTAGTACAATTTTAGGTCGATGACATAGTTTTTGGTTCTACTAATGAAAAACTCTATTAAAGAATTTGAGATGTCCATAATGGGTAAGTTGACTTGCCTATTAGGCTTGAAAATCAAGCAAAATAAGGAAGGAATCTTCCTCAGTTTATCTAAATATTGCAAAGAGCTCCTCAAAAAATTTGGAATGGACAAAGCAAAAGAGATAGCTATACCTATGAGCACTTTTTGCTACTTAGAGAAGAACGAATTAGGTAAAACCGTTGATGAGAAGAAGTATTGAGGTATGATCAATTCTCTTCTTGACCTCATTGTTGGCAGACTTAATATAACGTTTGTTGTATGCATATGTGGGGACTTTTAACATTGACTAATGAATCATATCTGTCTTGTAAAAAGAATCCTAAAATATGGAAACACAAAACATGGGTTTGTGGTATCCATAAGGTGTAGGATCCTACCTTGTTGGTTATTCCGATTCCAATTTTATAGGTTGCAAGGTCAATCAGAAGAGTACTAATGGAACTTGGCATTTTCTTGGAAGTTCAATTGTTTCTTGGCATTCCAAGAAGCAAGCTAGTGTGGCCTTGTCCATGGCTGAGGTAAAGCATGTTACTGCTGGGAGTTTTGTGCTTAAATTCTTTGGTTGAGGAAGTAACTAGCAAATAACGGTATTCATCTTGTCTATATTCCCATAAGGTGTGACAATATTAGTACTATTAACTTAGCAAAGAATCTACTCATGCACTATAGGACTAAACAGATAGATATTAGACATTACTTCATTCACGATCATGTTTAGAATGGAGATTGCATGCTTGAGTTTGTGGAATCATCTAAACAACTAGTTGATATTTTTGCTAAGCCTTTAGCTAAGGAAAACTTCTTTTTTCATAAGATTTGAGCTAGGATTCATGAAGTCATCTTGCATTGAGTGACTTCTTGTGTGTGTTAGTGATATCGTTCCATAAGTGTACGGAATATATCACATAATAAAGTAAATTCGTATCGAGGAGGATCGTGTTCCAAGTAACGATACTATCAAAATTTGTAGTTATCTAGACAATCCAATGAAGTTTTCAATATGTAGAAATGAATTAAAAGAAACTGGAATGAACAATTAAAATTTCTCTATGGGCATTTGGAAGGATTAGATAATCTTGTGATTCCAAAGGATCTAGACACAACTCATAATTCATTAATTTCCAATTTAATAAAAGTCAAATTAAGTTTTCCAAGGTGAATTTTCCTAAGCAAAGTAACACGTTCCTTTCAGGCTTATGTTAACGTATTTAGCCTATAGAGAATGATGCTTAATCCTAAAGTAAACTCATTATCGATTTGTGAAAATTCCTTTTATCAATTAATTTCTCAAAAGGTTAAGGTTACTCTTGTTATCTTGGCCTCAGGTTTAACTCAAAAGCTTTTGAACAATAATTGACTTCTCAGTCAATCCTAATTGTTTAAGATCACCTAGGTTCATCTCTAAATCATAGGCGCAATGAGCAACAATTGAAATTAAATGGAAAACATAGATTTATTAAATTTTCATATCAATTCAAACTATATAAACATTGTCACACCTTTTTCATCCCAAGAAAAAAAGGTTTTAGCTACTCATGGAACAAGAACACCCTAAACTTAAGTTCAAGACAAGAAGAAAAACAAATAACATTGCACTTGTTAAACAAATCTTGATCAAGAGTCTAATGCTTTCACAATTTCCCTTATGAATCCTTGCTAGTTCTTTGTTCTTCTCTCTCTCTCTCTTTAATTCTCTCTTTAACTGCTGCCTCTAAGTGTATTTCAAAAAAAAAATTTAGGATTCCCCTCAAAGTTGCTAGGGCTGCATAATTTAAAACTATTGTACAGCTCGAACATAGTCGTGGTAGGTTCCATGGCCAGGCTAAGGTTCTCTCTAGAATGGGGGAAAAATGGAGATGGTCATCAAGTAGTGCATACCACGACCTAGCAATGGTTCTTGCCATGACCGTGGTTCCTTCTGAGTGCTCATTTTTTATTCTTTTTGATCCTTGCCTTTGTTATGATTCTTGTCAAGTCTATTTGAATGCAGACTATGTCCTCTTATCGCTCTAAATGACAATAATCTCATGAAATAAAGAATATATCAACAACGACAGTGGAAGGAAACAGATATCTTGGGAACAAGGGAGATTGCAATGCATCATGACCCTAAATAGACTATGCTAAGACACTAATCAGTTAGCCTGTATGTCTTCTAACTTAAGCGAAAGGGAAACTCAAAAGCTATTTGTTTTAGGTTAAATAAGTTTAAGGATTGTGTTTTAAAGTGGTTAAAACCTTAATTAAAACTCTTGAGCTGTTAATGGTTAGTGGGAAGGGGAAACGAAGGTTAAAACCACTCATATGAAGGACTTTTATCCTATTAGCAGATGTAAACAAAGGTGTTAGTGAATAGGCTAAGACCCTTCCTATCTCATCTTATTCATCATTTTCATACCAAGAAGGGGAACAAAGGGAAGTATCTTGCTTGTGTAGGAGATGCTCTATACTATCCACAAGAATAAGGCTAAACAGGGGCTTGTGGCAATCAAAGTTGATCTGGAGAAGGCTTACAACATGGTGCATCAGGGGTTCCTTCGTGATACATATACTTCCATAATACTTTCATTGACCAACCCATCCATCGTTGTTTAGATGTGAACTTTAGAGCTTGTTTGGTTCACTCTCTAAACCTCTGTTTCCCTCCGCTCCGGTGACCCCAATGGCGGTTTCTCCGTCACCCATAACAGCCCCTCGTTTGGCTTGTCTCCAGTCCTCCGTTCCGTCAGTGGGAACGTCGTTCTGTTGGCCAGAAGCTGCGTTGAGGAGAAGCAACTCCGAGCCGCCTCCACTCAACACCGTTGGGTGAAAAGTCAGAGGTACCCCTCCTAACGGCCATAAAATACTGAGATCGGTGACCCCCGACATTCCCTTCCGCAGATCTGAAGGCACAACGCACGAAGCAGTGGCCAAAGATCCTCTTCCTCCGGCTTCCGATCTGAGCTCCAGCAACCCGTGACTGGCTTCTTGAGGTAAGAAACCCCCTATCTTTTTTCTCTTTTTGATTTCTCTGGCTAGTTGTATGGTTGTCTCCTTTTCCGTTATGGGTGGGATGGGGGTGGGTTCTGTTGGGGGGTGGGTTATGTTTGGGGTGGGTTTGGTTGTGGGTTCTGTTGGGGGGGTGGGTTTGGTTGTCGGGAGTGGGTTTGGTTGTGGGGTGGTTCTGTTGTGGGTTCTGTCGGGGGTGGGTTGTGTTGGGTTTTGGGTTGGGTGAGGTTTCGGGAAGGGGGTTGTTGGTGGTGGTGTGGTGGGTTGGGGACGTCATGGTGGTTTGGGGGTGAGGAAGGCTCGGGTTTGGGTTGGGCATGGGCTCGGGCTCGGGTTGGGGGATGGGTTTTGTTTGTTGGGGTGGTGAGGCATGGTCAGTGGTGGTGCAGGTGACCGGTGGGTGGCGGTGATGGTGGCTTCGGTGGACGGTGATGATGATGCTGAGGAGATGATGGATGGTGGATGTATTATGGTGCATGGGTGTGCTTCTTGTGGCTGGTGCACCATAACCTATTTCAGTTTATGATTTTGGTATTTTTTAGAAAATAATATGTATGGTTTTTGAGTTTATGTTGATTAAATGTAATATGTAAATTTTTAGATGTATTGAGTAAGTATTTGTTGAAGAAAAATTAGGTTAGGTTATTTAATTTAGTTTTGTATTTATTAAATTAAATATTTAAATTGAATTATACTTTAGCATTGAAAATATGGGTATGGAACAACTTTAGCTAGTCTGCGTAATGAACGATGAATAACGAGTGATAAGACGCTAGAAATTGTAAGCGTTTGCGTATATGTGATAATTTAAGTTACGTTGCGTAAATAAGAATGAGTAATTTACTCTTATATTTAAATTACATTGCGTAAATAACGAGTTCGTAACGAGTCGCTGTTACGTATAACAAACTGAAGTTGTGATTTATGTTTGACAACAATTTTTTAATACCGGTCAACATTGAAATTTTTGGACTATAAGTTAATTTAGTTATACAAGCAAAATTAATGTCATTTAATTTGTTATTATATTATATAAAATAAATATAGTATTAAGTTTTGTATAGAATTTTGTAAATAGATGTAACTTTTATTTTAATGGTTAAAGGGTTAGAATGTAAGTTGAATATTGTGTGTGGATAAACTAAACTTTTAGTTCAATGGTTAAGGGTTAGAATGTAACTTTAATCTTAAGGGTTAAGGATTAGAGTGTAAATTTTATATTAATGGTTTAGGGTTTAAAATGTAACTTTAATTTTAATGGTTAAGGGTTAGAATGTAACTTTTTTAAAGGGTTAAGGATTAGAATGTTTGAAAATTTCCTAATGGATGGCTAATAACTTTAATTAAATATATATTCTTATTTCATAATATATAAAATTAATCACATTAATTAATTGGTTTTATTATATATAAAAAATTTTACATTAATTATTGTTTAATATATTCATTCATTTATTAAATATGTATTATTAAATTTAATCCACTTTTTGGTTTTATATTATACATTTAATATTAATATAAACAAATATACACACAAATTATATATATTTAAATTATACCTTTTTTAGTAATTTCACCCTCAACTACCATTTCCCAAACCCAATTCTACTACAAACTAAATAAAATCACTACAACTCAACTCACTTTAACTCAACTGTTAACCAAACAAAACTTCGTTTACAAAACCCCAGTTTTCTAAACTCCATTTACAAAACCTCAGTTTTCTAAACTCCATCAACTCAACTTTATACCAAACAAACTCTGGTCTTATGCTGGTGCTTTTATATGCGAAGTATATATTTTGTGCATTTGAAGGCAAAACAGAAAACAACAATGTGGCCCTTATACTGGGGACCAACATTGAAAAGCCCAAAGTGACCAACATTCCTTTTTAATGTAAGTCGTAGTAGCATCAGAATCACGCAACCCACTATACATCGTATGTAATGTAAGATTTGTCCTTTATTGAATAGTCCAATATATAATATGGGCCCATAAAAGATTTTTTTTAACATTCTATTTCTATCCTACAAATTATCACAAAAATTAGACATGGCAGACAACCTTGGGTTGATACCACATAAAGTCCATGTATTTCCCGACTAGTGAAAATATTTTGCCATACATTACTAGTGTTGTTGCTTCACGCCAACGTGCTTACATTAAATTGATGTCAACATGTCTCCACATGATATCAAACGATGAATAGTTGTTCGTCTTTAACCCATTTTTTTTATAAAACCTTTTAATCTTGCATTTGCAAAATTAACATAATCTTTTTTGTATAATATACACCATTTCTTGTTGCATTCTTTAACATCTTGAATGAATGAAGAAAACAAAATTAGCAAATAAATTTCACAAAAACCAAAAGGTATATACCTTATGTTCTAGGCTTCAAACAAGGATATCTAAATAATTTGCTTAACAACAAATTAAATTCCGAATCCTATTCACCATAGCATTAGATAATATAACATGCATAACTTAAAACACATATGATTTACTACGTGACAATCCTAAACATAAACTAAAGGGATTTAAAATAATAACAATCCTAACATCAACTAAAGGGATTTAAAATAATAATTGCCAAATATAACTACATCATCATATTCGATCACAACAAAGACTCGCAACCTATATTCATTTTTTCTGCTTCGGGTTTTGTAGTTTACGGAGCTGATCGTTAAGCAAGTCATTCTCCATGGTCAGATCGAACAAGTCAGGCTCTATATTTTTAACATTCTTGGAGAGTTCACATGAAATACCATCATGTTTGATGTACCAGCCAAAAGAGTTAACATTTTCAGAGCAACGTCATCTTTTAAGTTGGTCTTTTTTAGCATAATGCCCAAAGATATGTGAAAAGGTTGGATTTTAGCGATACCATGGCATATACCTGTAAACCTTGGAATGTATATCGTGTCGTGTGTACATAGGCTCAAAGGTTCGTCGACGTCTACTTGCTTTTAGAAGCCACATTTGCATGGAATGGGATGCCCAAAAATCTTCTTCTTTATAATCAGGAACGAATTCCAAGTTCAATTATGAAGTACCCCCTTGTTTATCTGCTACATGAAACAAAGTTTACAGTTCACCATTTTCTTTAACAAAAAACTGACTAATCGAATACACAAGTAAAGGGATAAATAAGTAACTTAACCCAATTCAAATGACCTAACTATCATATGAGTACCCCCATTGTTGTGAACAACATTGTCAGCAATAAAGGATTGACTTGAAAAGGTAAAAATTTGATCTTGACCGCCCATATAGTTGAATGAGCCACTCATATCTGGATGTTGATCATCGGGCCCAGGATCTGGGTGACTTGAACCGTGTTCTTCGTTACTAGGGTCATCATCCTGTGAATTTTCTAAAAAATCTTTCAAACATTTTCTGCAAATTTCCTGCATGAATATGCATGATACATATTTCCTAGGGAACCATCTGTTTGCGCTTTACACTGATGCCATTCTTCATATATGCCTGGTCTCCTACCAATGAACACAACATAATGTCGCTGGTTGGACATCTTAAAGGGTTGTGTATTACAATTCTAGTGTTGTTAATTTTTGCGATTTAGAAAACTTTAATCACATAAAATGATGAGTTTAAGGAACCCATAATTAGTAATTGATCAATAAAAACTCAAACTTTACATGAAATAACCGTAACCTTAAACATAGGTCACAAATATAGTTGAGGTCTAGATCTCGGAGGATAACCAAATTCCAAAATTTCAATTTAGAAAATGTTAAAATAACAAGTTTAAGAACCTATGATTAGTATTTGGTAATTAAAAATTCAAAGTTTAATAACTCTAACCCTAGCTCTCAAATACAGTAGAGGTCTACAACATTAGCATTAGGAAGATTACCAACTTCAAAATTTTTAATTTAGAAAATGTCAATCACATAAAATAACGAGTTTTAAGGACTCATAATTAGTATTTGGTACTTAAAAATTCAAAGTTTACATGGAATAACCCTAACCTAGGCCCCATTAATAGTAGAGGTCAACAACACTACACTAGAAGGATAACCAAATTCAAAATTTACAATTCAGAAAATTTTAATCACACGCATAAAATAATGAGTTTAACCCAAAAGTAGTAATTGATCAATAAAAACTCAAAACTTTACCTGAAATAACACTGACTCTAGGTTTCAAATATAGTGAATGTCAACAACATTAAAACTAGACCAACTCCATTTTTTATAATTTAGAAAATTTTAATCACATAAAATAATGAGTTAAGAAACCCATAATTAGTAATTGATCAATAAAAATTCAAACTTTACATGAAATAACCTTAACCTTAACCTTAGGTTTCAAATATAGTAGATGTCAACAACATTAAAACTCAAGGATAACCAACTTCATTTTTTTATAAAAATTTTAATCACATAAAATAACGAGTTTAAGGAACTATAATTAGTATTTGGTAATTAAAATTTCACAAAAAAAAACTAGTTCAATGACGAACAAAATTCATCTTTAAATTAGAAAATCCATAATTAAACAGGCCAGCGACCTTCACTACGTCAATATTTTCTTCTCTAAAACTCATGTCACTAAACTATTTAGTGGCGTAAAACCTAATTCTTTACCAATAATCACAAAAAATATACATAACAGACATAACAAAGTCCATTGTTGACATACTCGTTCACACATCTTTTTTCAAAGGCGATAATGTGTAGTGATGACAGGAATACCTGTACCCGCGTTTGTCACTAAGTTTTTGGTTTACGTCCATTACTATCTTAGTGATAGGCCATCTGTTAGTTGTTGGTGGAAAACTTTTAGTGATGGAAACTACCCTTTGTTACAAGTTTTCATCCTGTAAGTAGTTGTAGGCATCCATGTCACCAAGTCCGTCAATGATGTGACTGGTCTGTACCACATTAATGATGAATAACACTGTCGTGACTAAAGATGTTTTCTTCCTTATTGTTGTCACTTTTGTCATTAATGTTTTTATGTCAGTACATTAGCAATAAGTTATATCTGTTACAACTGATTTATTTTTATTTTTATTTTTATTTTTGGTTTTTCTAGTTTTTTTGGCTTAGAATTATTAATAAAAATCTAAACTCAAAACATGATAAACAACAGTTAACCCTAAATTTAAATCTATGAATTAAATTAACTACTTTATAACGCTAAATGATAAAAATTTAACAATTAAATTAATGAAAACTTTATATATACAACGTAAATCGTCAAATCAAAATTTAGAATGATGTGTGTAAAAACTAAATACAATGTGAAAAAATGAAATACAATGTCAAGAAAGATGAGTGAGGCTGTTAGCGATGAGAAGAACCATTTTTCTGTTAGCTTGGGATGGAATTCGAGGGTAGGCCGAAGCAGGTCAACATTTGTGCAAACATCTCATGCCTTTATAGAGTATCCTTGGTCCTCTAATGCTCATCGTGCATAGATACATTCATCTGTTGGAGAGCTACAATCTAGGTAGTCTTTTGTGTAAACTTTTTCCTCAAGTCCTTATTGACTTGAACATGGTCTGGTGGTGGAGCAAAGGAGCTAGGGCGCTATGAAGATTACCCAAACTCTTTGCCAAGTTATCTAAGGTCGTACACATTCCATTTCTTGTTATTGCCTCTGAAAATCTCTATATAAAGAGCATTGTTGTCAATAAAAGAAAGGCTAGGTGTCTCCCCATCCACCTCACCCCTGTTTGTAAGGTGAGCTCTGCCTCCTTTTCAGCCCTCTTTGCCTAATAGTCCTCCTGCACAGTTCAGATAATAAAGATCACTAAACTATGTGATTAAAGTTAAAGATTTAGTAAAATTTTGATAGAGTTTCCCCTATAGTTAGATAAGTTCCTAGTACATTTTATATTTTCAATTACATTCAAAGTAATTATCCTAAGTTACCGACCACATAGCGTCACAATTCAGATAATAAATAGAAATCTATTGAAGTTTCATTTAAATTAATTATCCTAAGTTTAGCAATTAACTTACAACAATAACCCGCACCTTCTTGTTGACCCATTAATCGGTCTTATTTTTCTTCATCTGATCCTATTTAGGAAGAATTTTTATATCATCCATCACCCATCAACTTGTTTGTATGAAACTTGTATTTTGCAGTTCATTGAATTCTGGTTCATTTCGCTTTGGTCTCTAAGTACACAGACATGAGTATAGTATCAAACATCATACCCATACATGCACTTGAGGATAGTAAGATATGCTAATAACCAAATTTTAATTAAACTACAAAATTCAAGTTTCATACATGACATGTCTAACAAGTTACACATATTGATTACAAATTCTCCTAAATTGTCTAACCTAGACAATTCAAGATCCAATACAACATAGTTAGCCTCTATCCTGTATTAAATCTTGAACATAAAACTACTAGTTATACACATGTACTTAAACTACATACTAATTAATTCTTCTAACTTCAAAAATTAAGTCTGAATGATCAAAGCATAAGTCCATAGGATCTCAAAACAAGTTCCTATTATTAGTGTAGGTTTGAATAGTGAATTGCAAGATTCGATGTTAGAATTCTACTCACATTATATGAAGAAAGGTAGGTAAGTCACCTTTCCTTGCCCAATAATATAGGTATAACTCTATAGGGCATATTTACATAATGAACTTGTCTAAGTCGGGGTGCAGGATCCGACCTCGGGGCAGTCCTTAAAATATGATTTCAAGTATAAGTTTTACGACAGTCCAATAGGGATTCGGTATTATATCCTCTATTTTAGTGGGAAATAAAGGTCTTAAAGTAATTCCTCATATCAAACCACTAACCTTACGTGTTGTGGGGTGAAAGGGGATGTCACGTGCAAGGACACTCCGACGCTCAAGTTAGTGAGTATTCAAGGAAATACCAGAGCTTAAGCATTCGAGAGAGAATATTCTACCTTTTTATGTTGATGCATGAGAATTTATACTTGAAGGTAGTGGAAATGTCCCCTTGTTCACCAAGCTTTCCGAACATGGCATTAGTAATTTTCTGATCCCCTACAGAAAAGCTGACATATGAAAGGGATGTGACCAAACGGCTCTACCTACCAGTCAGTCACTTTGCAAGTTACTTGTTTACCACGTTGATGTATAGGTAAACCATGAATTTTCGCTGTTGAGAGAATGACTCACTCCGGGGTTAGTTTAAAGACCCTACGTGTGATTTTGGATATTCGGTGTTGAGAGAATAGCTCACACTGAGTTTTTAGTTAAATTACCATTAAGTTTAGGGGCCGGTGTTGGGATCAGATCATTTGCCCCTTAGTTTGTTGAAGTGGCCATGTCAGTTGCTTCAATGAGCTATAGTCTTATGGCCGAGGTACCTATTATGGATGTGGGTAACACCAAAACGCTTAGTAGCTTAGAAACATTTTCACTTGCTTGCCCTATCCTCGCAATTGTCACACATTTATTTTCCTTATAAAACATAATATTTCATGCGTGGGAGGCGGCTCCAATCATGTAGCCTTTATTTCTAATCATATGCGACAATTACCTTTTTCACTCAAATTTGGTGGTTACTTTTGGACAATGGATCTTGGAAATCAAAGAGACTCGGCCCAAAAATTCAAATGTGTAGATTGATGCAAAACGACGTCGTACTAGTTGCCCCCTAGCCACGTCTATAAGAGGTGACGCTGGGAGTACCAACGATACTTTGCAGTGGATGTCAAGTTTTACAAATCTGTAGGTGGACTTAAGCACATAGTGGGAACGATGGCCAATGAAGGAGAACAAGAAAGTATCGTGACCCAGCCAGGATGCTCCACCGTAATCACCCATGAAATAGACTGGACAGAGTTGTTGGGGAGCAACCTTTATCATGTGTTCCATGGTGGTAAGCTTTTTGCCGTGATGGGTAAGGAACGTCGAGATCCCGATAACATCCTCTATGAGCTGGTGTCCTTTCTCGAGTCTTAATCTATGGAAGCACAATCCGAGCCAGAGTACCGAAAAGAACACCAACCCCTCAGAAAATGAAGACGTCTTACCTTCTCCCTCTAACAACTGAGCTCAACCCTCTAGGGAAGAGGATGTTGTTACGACTTTATGACTTCCCTCGGGCTTAATGAATTCTATCCTTGGGCGTTTTCTTACCTGGATGTATAAATATCAATAGCCTTGTACCAGGACGGGCTCCGATTTTTATTTCTGACTTGATGAGATTCTCCTTTATGATAACTTTTTACTTTGCTTTTCTTCATCGTGTTTTGATTTTACCGCGCCTTATAATAAGACTTTCATGTAATTGACATAAGTAATATTTCGGTTAGGGCGGTAATACTTTAAATTTTTTGTAAAACGCCGTCATCGTGTAATGCATAAAACACCGGTCTATTTCTGTTAGACTGAGAAGTCCAGTCGAAAAACCTTATTTCCTTAGTCGTTCAGGATCTACTTAATTACACCGCTCGTTGGGGATCGGTATGGTTTCAATAGACACCAATCCTTGCCACTCATTGGGGCTAAATAGCCAATCATTGGTTGGGGTGCCACTCATTGAGGTCTGGTACGACCTTAGAGAGGATTGATCCTCGCCACTCATTGGGGCTAAGTTCTACTTGCATCGCTTATTAGGGTCCAATATAGTCTCAAAAGAGAGCCAATCCTCATCACTAGTTAGGGCTAAGTTTTACTTGCATCGCTTATTGGGGTCCGATATGGTTTAGAAAGAGAGCCAATCCTCGCCACCAGTCGGGACCAAGTTCTACTTGCACCACTCATCAGGGTTCGGTGTGGCCTCCAAAAAGAGCTAATCTTCACCACCAATTAGGGCCAAGTAGCTAACCATTGGTTGAGGTGCTGCTCGTCGGGGTTTGGTACTGCCTTAGAAAGGACCAATCCTTGCCACTCACTGGGGCTAAGTTCTTCTTGCACCGCTCATCAGAGTCTGGTATGGTCTCTAAAGAAAGCCAATCCTTACCACCAGTTGGGGCCAAGTAGTCAATCCTTGCTTAGGGGTCTGGGATGTCACTCGTCAGGGTCTGGTACGGCCTCAAGGAGGTCTGATTCTTGTTATGAGTTGGGGCTAGTCTTACTTGCACCGTTAATTGGGGTTATGTATGGTCTCAAAAGAGAGTCAATCCTCGACATCAGTTGGGGCTAGTAACTAATCCTTATTTAAAGTAATAGGGTGTCACTCGTCGGGGTCTGGTACAGCCTTAAAGAGGTCAGATCCTCGCATCAATTAGGGCTAGTTCTACTTGTACCGCTCATCAGGGTCTGGTATGGTCTCGAAAGAGAGCCAATCCTCATTACAAGTAGTCAATACTTGTTTAAGGGATTAGGGTGCCACTCGTCGAGGTTTGGTACAGCCTCAAAGAGGTCCAATCCTTGCCATCAGTTAGGGAAATTTTCCATACGTGTCGAAGATATGATAAAATACCTGAAATAATTGAACACGGTAAAAAGATATTTTATTAATAATGAAAATTTACATTAGGGGTTACCCTAGGATATGCCCCTTTTGACACCCTTATCTGCAATGGGATTTGATGGATTTGGTAGCAATTGATGATTTCTCGCCTACTCCGGGATAAGGGAAAGGTATTTTCTCTTCTTGCACTGGCTCAATGACTAAGTTCTATTTTTCCACAGCTATAAACTTCTTTTATCCTTGGCTTATGTCAGGTCGGGAGGTCGGTCCCGATATCTCTTTTCCAATTTCTCAGATTCACCTTGGGACCTGTCTTGGAGATAATATTGTTTTAGCTTCCTTTCGCGGATTAGGACCTTGATCGCGTCCTTAAGTTTCCTACATTTATAGGTTATGTGCCTTGTCTGCTCATGAATCTTGTAGTACTTCCATGAGCTACCATGTCGGGGTACAGGGGCTAGTTTTCACACCCTGTACATTGCACGTCTGTCAATCGATGTTTCTGAAGATTTAGGCAGGTGGGGTGTTAAGAGGGGTGTAATGACTGAAGGAAGCCACTCGCTTCTCTAACTGTTGAGATTTTCTCCCTCCCTCCTTCTCTTATTAGGGCATTTTATCATTCTTAGGCTTATCTTTCTCCTTCTCAAGTCGAGGTGATGATGGGCTTGTTCCTTACAGAGGTGACCTTAAAGTGCATTTTAATCCCCACGTACTTAGTGGTTTTATGCCTGAATTCTTTGAATGTGGTGGGTGGTCTCTTTGCTAGAGACAGGGTGAACGGGGACTTGGGCTGTAGGGTTTAGATCACTATATGTAGTTGGATGGCCTCTGTTAGATCTAGCAGCATAAGAGCTTCTTTGTAGAACCTCTTCAAGAAGTCCTTCAGAGATTCTGTCTCACCCTGCTTGATCTAAGCCAGGATATAGGATTTTTAGGTACATCATTGGAAATCACAAAGTGTTCTTCAAAAGCCTTGGCCATCTCCTCCAGGAGTCCATAGATCCAGAGAGAAGCTTTTTAAACCAACTTAGGGCCTCCCTTGTCAATGTGCGCAGGAACGTGTGATACATGACGTTAGCCCTAGCTCCCAGAAAGATGGCCCCATACACGTAAGCATCAAGATGCTTGCACGGATCTGTTTCTCCTGAATACTTTCATTTGAGAGTGGTTTGGTAGTTTAAAGATGTCACGGAATAGATATACTCCTGAGCCTTAACTTATACCTAGAGGAAGGAGTTCTAGAGGGGATACCCTTTCTTATAGGTTCTGCTACTTTGCTTGGGATTGAGCTTGTTACTCCTCATCATACGTAGTAATCTTCGAGTAATGAGGCGTACGTGACACCTCACCCTCTTTGTAGGCATTGAACGCTCATGCCTGGGCTTAGCAAGCTTTTCTCTTAACTACCTGATGATTCATCCCTTGGATCGGGAGTCATAATAGGAACGACTTATTTGGTGGATGCACTTGTATTTTCAAAAGCCAAACGCCTTGGCTCAAAGTATGTAAGATCCTCAACGTGCCCATTAGGAACTCTTTCCTCCATGATAACTTAACTTTTTTTACGAACGTGGGACTAAAAGTTTACAGGTCCCACCGACCGTGCCAATGAACTGGTCTGAGTCTGGGTGCAGGATCCAACCTCAGGACAGTCCTTAAAATATGATTTCAGATATAAGTTTTATGCCAGTCCAGTGGGATCTGGTATTATATCCTCTATTTTATTGGGAAATAAAGGTCTTGGAGTGATTCCTGGTATCAAACCACCAGCCTTACGCGTTGTAGGGAGAAATGGGGTGTCACCTACAAGGACACTCTGACGCTCAAGTCAGTAAGTATTTAAGGGAATATCAGAGCTTAAGCATAAGTTCGAGAGAGAATGTTCTACCTCTGTTATGTTGATGCATGGGAATTTATACCTAGAGGTGATGGAAACGTCCCCTTGTTCACCAAGCTTTCCGAACATGGCGTTAGTACTTTTCTAATCCCCTACAGAAAGGCTGACACATAAAAAGGATGTGACTAAACAACTCTACCTACCAGTCAGATACTTTGCAGGTTGCTTGTTTAACACGTTGATGCATAGGTCAACCATAACTTTCTGGAGTATCCTCACTTGGGTTTTTAGGACTTAACTTAATTTGAAGATAGTTGTCGTTACCCCTTAGTAGGCGTATCCTTGGGTTTTTCAGACTTAATTCAATTTGAAGATAATTGTCGTTACCCTTAAGTAGGCGTATCCTCACTCGAATTTTTAGGACTTAACACAATTTAAAGATAATTCCTGTTACCCCCAAGTAGGCATATCCTCACTCAGGTCATCAAGACTTAGCGTAATTCGAACATAGTTGTCGTTACCTCCTGAGTGGGTGTATCCTCACTCGGGGCATCAGGACTTAGCGTAATTTAAAGATAGTTTCCATTTCCCCCTGAATGGGTGTATTTTCACTCGGGTTTTTAAGACTGAACGTAATTTGATGATAGTTGTTGTTACCCCTGAGTGGGCGTATTGTCACTCTGGTTTTTAGGACTTAACGTAATTTAAAGATAGTTGTCGTTACCTCTGAGTAGGCGTATCCTCACTCGTGTTTTAGGACTTAATGTAATTTGAAGCAAGAGAGGTAAGACTGAATAATACTCTATTTTATTAAAATTTTATGTGTGTGGGCCTCATTAAAACCTCCGAGAGAAAAACCCTATGGGAAAAACCTCCTGGGTAGGAAAAAAATACCCATGGTTACATCAACTTTAGTACATTTTTAAATGCATGGCATTGTTTAGGGAATACTCCTACCCTCTAGTTCTTCTAATCAGTATGCACTCTTTCCAACCACTTTTCTTACCTTGTATAGGTCTTCCTAGTTGGCTGCTAGTTTACCATCTTCTCTCACCCTTCGGTTATTGTCAGTTATCTGCAAGACTAAGGCTCCGTTCTAAAAGGGTTGTGGCTTAAGCATGGTGTTTCACTTCTAGGTGGATCTGTGTTTGAAGGCTTGTATTTTTACAAAGGCTATGTCTCACTCCCCCAAGCTAAGATCAAGGTCTTTTCTTTGTCCTTCATCATTTTCAGTTTCATTATAGGTCAATCTTTAAAGAAAGGGTTCACCGAGTTCCATCGGGGAACATGGCATCTGATAGGCCCGCAAGTGCACGAGGTATCGCGTAATAAAAAGTTATCGTCCCACAGAGATTATGCCCAAGTACAAGTTTTCATAGTGCTTCAATTATCTAGAAAATTATGAATTTAGGCTTGTAATGTAGAAGATTAAGAAAAGAAAAATTTAAGAAGAAATGCTATCTGAAAGAACTAAATGAATTCTGAGATTGAAATAGAACAAATGATGGTGAAGCTCTTGGGATTTGGTATATGATTATGCTATGTATTTAATTTTCCTAAGACCTTCCTATTTATTAATTCACGCTCTAACATTGGATTTCCGAATTTAATTAAGCCCTCTTCTCAGAGTAACATTAATGTGCCCAAATAATAAAGAACGTTCGATTTATTATGTGAACTTGTTAAGAACGGTGAAATCCTATTAAACCTCGAATTGTCATACCCACTTTCGTGACCTATGATTCTAAGTTCAATTTCATGCGTTCAAACAACTAATTAACCTTTCAATTCTCTTAGAGTTTAATTTCAATTGATCCTATCTCTAGGTATTCAAAAGCATTACACGTTCATGGAAATTGAATAGAAGCAATGAATTAATAAGCAGAAAAATCCAAGAGAGGTTCAATACATAAGCATTGTCACACCCTAATCCCAAGATATGATTTAGCTACACATGCTCAATTCACTACAGCCCATTGATGGAATCAAATTCAGAAATTTCAAAGAAAGAGAAAACCTAAGAAGAAAGCAAAGAACACAAAGCAAAAGCTCTCACTGGTGCTTGTGAATCCTTCTGAAATCTGCCCAAGGAAGTTCTTCAACGCCTATGGTCTTGATTTCTTCAATAATCCCCAAGTAAAACTCTCTCTTTTTCTCTCCAAAAACGTCCCTAAATGTCTGTGTCTTTTGCCTCTCCAAAACTCTCCACTTAAACCTCAGAAACTGCTCCCTAAAATAACGAAACTGTTGTGCGTGCAAAAACCCACTGGCAGTGGGAAAAACCCACGGCCAGTAGATCGTACTGGAGGTCCAATTTTTACATTTTTGATCATTCAAACAGAGGAACCCACGGCCAGTGGGAAAAACCCATGGCCAGTGGGAAAAACCCACGGCCAGTGGGTTTTTCTGGACCCCAAGATATGCATTTTCTCTACATGGCAGCAAGATCCACTGGCAGTGGGAAAAACCCACGGCCAGTGGGTTTCTCTGGACCCCAATTTGTGCAAGTTTTTGTCATAGGGCAGCAGGATCCACTGGCAGTGGGAAAAACCCACTGGCAGTGGGTTTTTCTGGTCCTTGTAAAAATTATCCTTTGACAGCGTTTTAAGGTCCCAAACTATTCTTTTAGGTATATCCTTTCTCTATCTTGCATTCCAGGGGTCATATTGCTTCATTTTTGAACTTCAAATGGCTTGAACTCTTCTTCATTCATTCAATGCTTCATCAAATGCCACATTTTCAAGGTTTATAGACCTAAAATAGATTTATTCCTGCAAAATAGAGACACCCAAGTAACATGTGTGGAACAAAAGAAAACACTTGGAATTAAGGGGAAAACTAGCATGAACAACCTAAAAGCTTAAACAAAAATGACTCTAAAACTAGTGCAAACTAGACTCTTATCAATACCCCAAACTAGAACATTGCTTGTCCTCAAGCAATTATCATCACCACAAATATGAACAATAGAGAATGACAAACTCAGAACAACTTGAGGAACCCAATTAGAGAAAAGAAATTTAATAGATTATTGCAAGATTACCCAAACAGGAACCACACAATTATTCATACTATGCTCACAAGACTAGGCTATAGACACACATCCTTTCATTTCTCTCTAAGTATTTAAGCTTGTGTATAAGAATCACTCAAATCATAACATTTCAAGACACTACCATAGGCTTGGCAAGTGACCTTAATCTCCACAGTTATCTAGAAAACAAGTTATGGTCAAAAGGTCTTTCATCTGGTTGTAATGGGGCCATGGGTTCACAGATGCGGGAATGGATACCAAGAAAAAGGAAATTCAAAGGGCTATTATCCAATGAAATCTCTGAGAATAATTAAGTTTCAGAAGGCAAACCAGAAAGCATATTTTTTATTCCTTCAAAAACTTCTAAGGAATCCTTTTTGTTTTCATTTTTAAACTTAACTCCTTTCTCTACCTTGCTTTCATCCTTTTCTTTGTTTTTTCCCAACAATTTTTTTTCTTTAGTTGGAAACACAAAATCATTTTGTTTATTTTTGTTTCCTAACTAAAACTCACTTTTCTTTTAGCCATTTTCATTCTAGTTGCCATCCTTGAATTTATGTTATTTTCTCAAGAATTTATCAAACCAATTACCAAAGGGTTTCAAAAACAAAAACCAATAGTTTAGGTTTAAGAAAGGGCAACTAATGGTGTATTATAACTTTCAAAATTCAGAGGCTAAAGAACAAAACCTACGGTGCCTTTTTCATTCCATAACGAGTAATCACCAACCATTTTGAATTGGTCGCAAGCCAAGTTCTAGAGCGCTTTAAACGTATGACACACTCAATAGAAGAAAACAGGGGTTTTCTAAATGATTATGTTCAAAGGCTACCCCATTTTGGCTCAAAAGCTCTCAAAATACATGGTGGGTGAAATAGACCTAGTCAGAGAAAACACAGAATCATAAAGCATAGTACCTCCAGACAATCAAGCAATCATCATAACAAATTATTTGTTTTTATTTATTTATTTGGATTCCACATGGCCCTAAAATTACGTCAATCCAAACTGAAACAATTTACGGCAACAATGATCACTAGAAAACTAGCTATGTTGTCCTAAATGAAAACACATTAAAAATAGAATGCATGCAAACTACATCCTAACATGATAAAATGAAACCGAAAGGAAAATGCAACATGTAATCAAACAAAAACAAGTGAAATGACAAACTACAAAAGGCTCAGAATAAGTTTCATCGTACCTACCACCCCAAACTAAACTTGAGCAGTGTCCTCACTATTCAGAAGAGGGAGAGCGATGTATAGTGAAACTTATATAAACATGAACAAAGAAATCCATGAAACATGCATGCATTCAAAATAGAAAAAAAATAAAAATAAAAATAAAAAAAATACAAGAGAAACATGCAACAAAGACAATCAATCATGCAATTGAGATAGGATTACACATTATTATTCATCAAAGATAAATCAATATGTAATAACCCCAAAACGAATCACAGAAGGAAACCAAGAAATAATAAAGAGATTTTTTTTCTTAATTTTTTTTTTAAAACAGAACACATAAATTCAAATAAGAAAAAGAAATTTAAGATTACCATAGAACCATGGGGTTACCTCCCCATAAGTGCTAAGTTTAACGTCTTCAGCCGGACGCTATACCTAAATTACAACCAAAAACCTATTAGAGCCATGAAATTCATACCTCAGTGTAGAATTTAAAGGCTTAAGTTCCACATTTGGGTTCACCACTTTGTCACACATGACTTCAGTATCATTGTTCAATGGTGCATAACCCTTACTGCATTTGGATGTTCCTGTAGGCTCATTCAGAAAAACAAAATCAAGTGGATCCTTAGGAAGAATCTCTTCCTTCACCACTTGGTCAACTAATTCAATGTTACAGCAAACATTATCATGAAAAGGTTTTTTCAAAGCAGCTATCAATTTAAATTCAACCTTTTGATCCCCTACAGTCAGAGATAACTTACCATTTTTAACATCAATCACGGCACCTGCAGTTGCTAAAAATGGCCTGCCTAATATAATGGGGATCATAGAATCCCCATCCATTTCTAGCACAACAAAGTCAGCAGGGATAAAAAATTTTCCTACCCTAATAGGAACATCCTCTAAAATACCTACAGGATACTTAATAGATCTATCAGCCAATTGTAAGGTCATCCTAGTAGGTTTCAATTTATTCAATCCCAGTTTCTTAAAAATAGACAGAGGCATCAGGCTAACACTAGCTCCTAAATCACATAAAGCTCTATCTATTGGCATATCACCAATCATGCATGGGATGGAAAAACTACCTGGATCCTGAAGCTTGGGTGGTAGCTTTCTTTGGATCAGTGCACTACACTCTCTAGTAAGTGCTACAGTACCCTCCTCTTCCAACCTTCTTTTATTGGACAAGATATCCTTCAGAAACTTTACGTATGTAGGCATTTGCTGCAAAGCATCTGTGAAAGGAATATTAATGTATAGTTTTTTCAAAACTTCTAAAAACTTACCAAACTGTTTGTCCAACTTGGCCTTGGCCAAGCGCTGAGGAAATGGAATTGGAGGTTGATATGGCTTAACCTCCCCCTTCTTCTCTTGTTTCTCTTCTTCCATAGCAGGTGGAGGTGATACGGTCTCATCCTTCTTAAGGTCATTCTCAACTTGTTTTTCCTTTGGCGGCATTGGACCTTCACATTGTGTACCACTCCTAAGCATTACAGCCATGGCGTGGTTGGATGGACCTACTTCTGGTTTTCTGGGAAATGTCCCTGGAATTCTAGTAAAGCTGGAAGCTTGTTGAGCAATCTGAGTTTCCAATATCTTGTTGTGAGTGGCAAGCGAGTCCACCTTTGCAGCTAGGTTCTTGATGGCATTGGAGAACTCATCATTCTGCTTTAGTTGAGTAGCTACAAACGTCTCCATCAAGGACTCTAATTTTGATTTTTGAGGAATGAAGGGTCCTTGTGGTTATCCGTAGTTATTCTGGTTGCCTTGGAATAGTGGTGGTCTATTTTGGAAACCAGGTGCGCCTTGTTGTCTGTAGTTGTTCCCAAAATTTCCATCATAACTCCCAATAGCATCCACTTGTTGTATTTCAGCCTCGGGGCCTTGGGATACACCAAGCTGACAACCTGTTGTGCCATGACCTGTAACCCCACACAATTCACACACCACATTAGAAGCACCTGTTCCTAACTTATCAAATTTAACAGATAGTGCTTCTACCTTAGCAGTAAGAAGGGAAATAGCATCTAAAGAATACTTACCTGGAGTTTTTGTTGGTAGGCTCCATTCAGATGACCACTGGTATGTATTTTGGGCGACCTCCTCAATGAGGTTGTAACCTTCCTCCATGTTTTTGCTCATGAAGGCACCACCAGCTGCGGCATCCAAGGTCACCTTCTGGTTCGGAGACAACCCATGGTAAAAAATGTGAACGATCAACCAACGTTCAATGCCATGATGTGGGTATTCCCAGAGCATTTCCTTGTACCTTTCCCAGGCTTCGTACAAGGTCTCATCTTCCTTCTGGTTGAAGGTGATAATCAGCTTCCTCAACTGGTTAGTTTTGCTCCTAGGGTAATATTTGTTGAGGAAGGCGAGGGACATCTCCTCCCAAGTGGTGATTGACGCTTCTGGAAGAGCGTACAACCAAGCTCTAGCCTTATCCCTTAATGAGAATGGGAAAAGCCTAAGCCTGATTGCGTTGCTTGAGACCCCATTCACCTTGAGCGTGTCACAATACTCAAGGAATATCTGCAAGTGTAAGTTGGGATCCTCAGATGGTAATCCACCAAATTGATTCTGTTGAACCATCGAGAGCAAGGATGGCTTCAACTCAAAATTATTCGCCTCAATGTTGGGTCTTGTGATGCTAGACCTCCTACCCATTGCATTAGGCGCTGCAAAATCATGAAGCGCTCTGTTGTCCTGGTTTGCCATGTGTGTGTCGGTAGCTGAACTTGAAGCTTGGTGCTTTTCCTGTTCAAGATGCTTCCGAAGTGCTCTGATCTTACGGAGGGTCCTTTCAATCTCTGGATCGAAAATGTGCTCAAGGCTATGACTCCTTCGCATATATAAACCTGCAAAACCCTCTAACAACAAATACCAACACGTAATTCTGCAGAAAAAAAAATAAGAACTAAAGAAAAACAGAAAAATTATGCAGAAAAATAAAAATCTAGTCTAATCAAAACACCGTTTAACCAATATTGGGGGGACAATCCCCGGCAACGGCGCCAAAAACTTGATAGGCCCGCAAGTGCACGAGGTATCGCGTAATAAAAAGTTATCATCCCACAGAGATTGTGCCCAAGTACAAGTTTTCACAGTGGTTCAATTATCTAGAAAATTATGAATTTAGGCTTGTAATGTAGAAGATTAAGAAAAGAAAAATTTAAGAAGAAATGCTATCTGAAAGAACTAAATGAATTCTGAGATTGAAATAGAACAAATGATGGTGAAGCTCTTGGGATTTGGTATATGATTATGCTATGTATTTAATTTTCCTAAGACCTTCCTATTTATTAATTCACGCTCTAAGGTTGGATTTCTGAATTTAATTAAGCCCTCTTCTCAGAGTAACATTAATGTGCCCAAATAATAAAGAACCACGTTCGATTTATTATGTGAACTTGTTAAGAACGGTGAAATCCTATTAAACCTCGAATTGTCATACCCACTTTCGTGACCTATGATTCTAAGTTCAATTTCATGCGTTCAAACAACTAATTAACCTTTCGATTCTCTTAGAGTTTAATTTCAATTGATCCTATCTCTAGGTATTCAAAAGCATTACGCGTTCATGGAAATTGAATAGAAGCAATGAATTAATAAGCAGAAAAATCCAAGAGAGGTTCAATACATAAGCATTGTCACACCCTAATCCCAAGATATGATTTAGCTACACATGCTCAATTCACTACAGCCCATTGATGGAATCAAATTCAGAAATTTCAAAGAAAGAGAAAACCTAAGAAGAAAGCAAAGAACACAAAGCAAAAGCTCTCACTGGTGCTTGTGAATCCTTCTGAAATCTGCCCAAGGAAGTTCTTCAACGCCTATGGTCTTGATTTCTTCAATAATCCCCAAGTAAAACTCTCTCTTTTTCTCTCCAAAAACGTCCCCAAATGTCTGTGTCTTTTGCCTCTCCAAAACTCTCCACTTAAACCTTAGAAACTGCTCTCTAAAATAAGGAAACTGCTGTGCGTGCAAAAACCCACTGGCAGTGGGAAAAACCCACGGCCAGTGGATCGTACTGGAGGTCCAATTTTTACATTTTTGATCATTCAAACAGAGGAACCCACGGCCAGTGGGAAAAACCCACGGCCAGTGGGTTTTTCTGGACCCCAAGATATGCATTTCCTCTACATGGCAGCAAGATCCACTGGCAGTGGGAAAAACCCACGGCCAGTGGGTTTCTCTGGACCCCAATTTGTGCAAGTTTTTGTCATAGGGCAGCAGGATCCACTGGCAGTGGGAAAAACTCACTGGCAGTGGGTTTTTCTGGTCCTTGTAGAAATTATCCTTTGACAGCGTTTTGAGGTCCCAAACTATTCTTTTAGGTATATCCTTTCTCTATCTTGCATTCCAGGGGTCATATTGCTTCATTTTTGAACTTCAAATGGCTTGAACTCTTCTTCATTCATTCAATGCTTCATCAAATGCCATATTTTCAAGGTTTATAGACCTAAAATAGATTTATTCCTGCAAAATAGAGACACCCAAGTAACATGTGTGGAACAAAAGAAAACACTTGGAATTAAGGGGAAAACTAGCATGAACAACCTAAAAGCTTAAACAAAAATGACTCTAAAACTAGTGCAAACTAGACTCTTATCAGCATCTGCCCCATACGTGAGTCGGAATGGGGTTTCACGTGTTTCCAAATAAAGGAGTCATGTAATAGGCCCATAGGGCCCCGGGTAACTGTTCCTCCCATCTTCCTTTGGCTTTCCCCAACCTGTATTTCAACTCTTGTAGTATCACCTTGTTAGCTACCTTAGCTTGTCCATTTGTCTGGGGATGTTCAACTAATAGGAATTTTATTTTTATGCCCAGGTTTTTACAGAATGTCGTGAAGTGCTTATCTGTGAATTGCTGTCTGTTACATCTATTTTTTTTAAAATTAAGTAAATTAGAAAATACAATAGATATATTTGATTGGAGGGAAGTATTAGAAAATGATATTAGGATATATTGAATAATGAATTATAAATAGGTTCATATAATTAAATTCTGATTAATGAAAATAAAGTTACCTATTTTAAGTAATCAACTAAATTAATAAATCCTAAATCCTAATTCTATTATCAAAATTCATTTACCTAAAACTAAATTCTCTTCTCTTTTTCACATGACAATGTCCAACTCCCTTTCTCCTCTCTCGTTTTTCTTTATGTGAGCCACCACTATGCATCCTTCCTTTCTCATTCTCTTTATCCATGTTTTGAATCTCCACCATTCTCGCTTGCCATCTTATATTTGTGGTCAAGGTAAGACAATGGGAGGTTGAATTTCACTTTTCCTTTCATATTCTCCCGGATGCATGTGAGCAATTAACCTTCTTTCTTTTCCTAGGGTCAAACCCGTAGGTACCCATAACTGAAATTTGATGTTGTTGAGCTTAAGGGATGATTCTAGGAACTTAAATGGTAAGTGCATGGCTTCCCGTTCTTTCCTCACTCTCGGCCATGACATGGTCATTTAACCATGTTGTGGTTCTTTTCCTTCTTACTTATAGGTTCTTGTGACAGCATCTAAGATGATCGTTCAGAACCATTCCAGCTTAACTTAGAGATATCAAAAGTCGTTAGGTTCAAATCGGAAGGTGTATCAACATTTTGGTAATTTGTTCTTTGCCAAAATATTGGTTTCATTTCTAATCAAGCTTCATATCATGCTTAGAATCACCTAAAAATAATTATTTGTTATTTTAAGGAATTATCTTTTGGTTTGAGCATGCCCGAAAAATTAATTGCAAAGTCAAAAATACGTTGAGGTATGTTTTTACATACAGGGGGAATACTAATTCAAGCATTAAATGGAAATTCACTTGCTAGGGTCAATTCTTATAGATTCTTGGTGTATTTAGTATATTGTATTATGATAGTAAGCTGTCATTTAATTGGGAATGAAGATGTTTTGTTGTACAAATGCAATTTTGAATATTATAGTTAAATCCTATGACTATATTATGAGTATTAGGTAGTATATTAAGAAATTTTATAAGTGTCTTATGTTGATAAAATAATTAGAAACATAGTTTTCTCCACTTAATTAATTGTTACTTTTGGAAAATCTAAGTTATAGAAGAATGAGGTGACTTAGAATGCTTGACTATGTTGTAATAGAACTTTATAAATATATGGCTTTGAGAATTGTCCCTTATGGAATATTGATAATTATTATGTGAGACTATGTTTTAGTATAATTAGCGTTGAAACTCGGTAACTATCATTATGTGAATGTCTCCTATTAATTGTTTAATTGCTACTTTGATGACAAATGTGATTAGATAAATTGTAATGGCACAAGTGGAGCTAGGTTATGATGTAAGTATACATGTATGCACTAAGATTCGTATTTCTAGGCATGGACTGCTTGACATTACATCATATACATTTGTATGACGCTACGATTTACCTAGAACTTTGATTTGCTGAGGAGACTGTCGTTTATACGTCACGATTCATTATGTAGTTCTTGAGGTGCCACCCCTTCTGGCGCTATGAAAAAGGATGTGGAATATTAGGTTATGATTATTTAGATAAAACTTGGATGAAATTAAACATACCATGATGAGGTACTAGGTATATGTATGAATTTACTATGAATTAAGCATAATGCCTTATGTTGATTTATGAAAAATTATGAGACATATGTTTAGCAATGATGGGCAAGTTTTGGGTGGATACCATGATTCTAAATGATATTTATTTATTATTGCAATCATGTTTTAAGAGTAGGTAATAGGTGTATGTATGGTTATGTAATGAAGTAGATATATTGCTTACATTAGACAATGTGAAATTATGAAATGTATGCTTGGTAATGATGGGCAGGACTTATATAGCTCATTGTGATACTACCCTTGGCTAATTACTGTTTGTGATGGGTTTGATTCAAGTGAAAATTCATTTTTATGTATGTGAGTTTGAGATTTAAGTTGGTGGTATAATAGGTTCTTGCACAAATTGGGGATTTCATGGAACTTAGATGGCTATATTTTGTATTAGGAAGTTTTTGGACCTTTGGATGAGTGGTATAGGTCATATGGCATATTTGAAACATGTATGCACTGGTTGTTTCTCAAGGTAATGGAGTTTGATAGGTTTTGGATGACCATTTTGGCTTAAAATGCCCAAAATGTATTTCATCGCATAACTCTTTTATTTTATAGAGTTTTGAGTTGAAACCCTTAGATTAGTTCATAATTATGTTATAGATGTTGTGTTAAAGTTTGGATTCTATTTGGGAAAGTTAGGGGGTCTAGAAGTTCAATTTCAAGGCATTTTCTGCATATTTCTTCACTTTGTTCTACTGATAATCGATTATCAGCTATGCTGTAATTGATTACTAGAGAGCAGTTGTGTAGGAAATTACATTTGCTCTCGGGTGTAATCGATTACACCTATATGGTAATCGATTCCCTCAGACATAAATCTACATGTGTTGAATTATAAGGGTTGTAATCAATTACAGGGATCCTGTAATCGATTACGGAGCCTCCAGAACTTATGTTTTCATAATTTTACCTATGGTATCTCACTTAGTATCTATCACTTGCTTCTTAAGCTGCATATTTAACATGGAATGACTTCTTCTACATAGATACACATGTTAATAACTCATTGGTGTGATTTAAACATTGATATTTACTAAGTTAAGTTAATTTGAAAACCATATAAACATTAATTGTGAAGTATGTTAATCGTTCATTAATATGAAAGTGATTCTTGGGATATACCATAACATTATTGAAGTACTATCTAACTTATTATTTGTAATTTCTTGCATAGAAATAACTATGTCGAATATTACCAACCTTGAGTTCGTGGCTCTTGACATATCTGGAAAAAATTACTTATCATAGACACTAGATGCTGAGATCCATTTAGATGCAAAAGGTCTTGGAGATACATTAAAAATTGAAATAATGCATCTAGTCAAAACAAAGCTAAAGCCATGATTTTCTTACGTCACCATATCCATGAGGGGTTAAAAAATAAATATTTAATAGTTAAAGACCCCCTTATTCTGTGGAATAATTTAAAAGAGAGATACGACCATCAAAAGGATATAATTCTTCCAAAAGCCCGTTTTGAATGGATGCATTTGCGTTTACAAGATTTTAAATCTGTACATGAATATAATTCTACAATTTTTAGAATTACTTCAAGATTGAAGTTGTGTGGAGAAAAGGTCACCGAAAGTGATATGTTAGAAAAGACATTCTCCACTTTTCATGTATCTAATATGCTCCTGCAGCAGTAATATCGTCAAAAGGGCTTTACTAAATACTCAGAATTCATTACTTGTCTCCTTGTGGCTGAGCAAAATAATGAATTACTCATGCAAAATCATGAGTCTCGTCCAACTGGAACTGCTCCATTCCCAAAAGTGAATGTAGCAACACATGATCATTATACTTTTGGTCGAGGTCGTGGTCGTAGTCGCGGTCGCAGATGAGGTAATGCTCGGGGACATGGTATTAGTCATGGTCGGGGATATGGTCGTGGTCGTGGTCATGGTAGAAATGATAAGAAATCATCATTCACATGGAAAAATAGAGAACATATGGAAAAAGGAAAAGATGCTTAAAATAGCGAACAAACTAAAAATATCTGCTATCGTTGTGGTAGCAAGGGACACTGGTCTCGAGTTTGTCGCACACCAAAGCATCTCATAGATCTATACCAAAAATCCCTTAAAAATAAAGGGAAAATAATAGAGACAAATTTTACTAGTATAGATGATGATTTTTCTAATTTTAGTGTTGATGATTTTCTTACTCTTCCTGAAGAAGAGATTGACTACTCGATTGGAGAAGGAAGTGCCCCTAAATAAATTATTTTATGTTTTATGTAATTTATTTTTGTTATGAATTTAGTTTCTATCAATAAAATTTTATGTTGAATGTTTATTGTTGTTAAGTATATTTTACTTATGTTTATTTTATTTATTTAATGAAGAATGAATGCTCACGTCAATAACGAAGATATATGTCTGGCAGACAGTGCAATAACTCATACTATTCTCAAGAATGAGAAATATTTTTACCATATAGTAAAACAAGAAGCCAATGTTAATATTATATCTGGTAGTATAAATATAATTAAAGGTTCCGGCAAAGCCAATATTTTGTTACCTGGAGGAACAAAATTACACATTGAAAGTGCATTATATTCTATAAAGTCTCAAAGAAATTTATTGAGTTTCAAGGATATCCGCAGAAATGGATATCATATTGATACCACAAATGAAGGAAATGATAAATATCTTTACATCACAAAGTTAATTTCTGATAAGAAATGTATATTGGAAAAATTGCCTTCATTTTCCTCTAGTTTGTACTATACCTATATTAGTACGGTTGAAACAAATATTATTGTAAACCAGAAGTTTACAAATAAGAATAATTTTGTTATTTGGCATGAACGACTAGGCCATCCTGGAATAATAATGATGCAAAAAATAGTTGAGAATTCAAATGGTCATTGCTTGTCCAGCAGACAAATTCTCCAAACTAATAATTTCTCATGTGCTGCTTGTTCTCAAGGGAAATTAATTACTCGACCATCACCAATGAAAATTGGAAGTGAATCACTCATATTTTTAGAGCGTATACAAGGTGATATTTGTGGGCCAATACACCTTTCATATGGACCATTTAGATATTTTATGGTTTTAATTAATGCATCAACTAGATGGTCACATGTTTGCTTATTGTCAACTCGCAACCAGGCATTTGCGAGATTACTAGCTCAATTAATTCATTTAAGAGCTCATTTTCTTGATTATCCAATTAAGAAAATACGCCTTGATAACGCTGGTGAATTCACATCTCAATCATTTAATGATTATTGTATGTCCATTGGAATTGATGTTGAATATCCTGTAGCACATGTTCATACACAAAATGGACTTGCTGAATCATTGATTAAATGTTTGAAATTGATAGCAAGACCATTGTTAATGAGATCAAAACTTCCAATTTCAACTTGGGGACATGCAATCTTGCATGCAGCAGCACTTATTCACATCAGGCCTACAAGTTATCATTAATATTTCCATTTACAATTGGTTCATGGTAAAGAACCAAATATTTCCCATCTAAGAATTTTTAGAAGTGCGGTATATGTTCCTATTTCTCCTCCACAATGCACTAAGATGGACCTCAAAGAAGGTTGGGAATATATGTTGGATATGAAAGTCCATCTATAATAAAATATCTTGAACCTTTAACAGGTGATTTATTTACAGCTCATTTTGCTGATTGTCATTTTAATGAACCAGTTTTCTCACCATTAGGGGGAGAAAATAAATATTTGGATAAAATGATTAGTTGGAATGAGATATCTTTATCTCATCTTGATCCTCGAACAAAGCAATGTGAACTAGAAGTTCAGAAAATAATTAGTTTACAAAATTTAGCAAACCAATTCCCGAATGCATTTACTGATCCAAGAAAAGTGACTAAGTCACACATACCAGCTGTTAATACTCCAATAAAGATTGATATCCCTGAAGGACAATCTAAAATTACAAATGAGTCTGAAGCCAAAGTAAAACGTGGCAGACCTGTTGGTTCTAAAGATAAAAATCCTCAGAAAAGAAAAGTAAATAAAGAAGATGATAGAATCAGGGATATAAAGACTCCAGTAGAGTCTTCTGACATAATCAAGGTTTCAAATTCAGAAGAAACCAAGGTACATGATATTGATAAAAATAAAGAGATCTCAATAAGTTATGTCATGGATGGAATGCAATGGAATCAATAAAAGGTCGATGTTAATAAAATTTTTGCATTCAAAGTAGCTCTTGATATTATAAATGATGATAAGAATCGTGACCCAAAATCTGTTAAGGAATGTGCACAAAGAAATGATTAGCCAAAGTGGAAAAATGTAATGCAAGAAGAGTTAAACTCACTTGCAAAATGAAAAGTTTTTGGGCCTGTAGTCCAAACACCTGCAGGTGTAAAACTCGTTGGATATAAATGGGTTTTTACGAGAAAAAGAAATGAAAATGGTGAAATTGTGTGATATAAAGCAAGACTTATTGCACAAGGTTTCTCACAAAGACCTGGTATTGATTTTGAAGAAACATATTCACCAGTAATTGGTGCAACTACTTTTCGATACTTAATAAATTTGGCAATCCGTAAAAGACTTGACTTACGCCTTATGGATGTTGTTGCAGCATATTTATATGGCTCACTTGAAAATGACATCTATATGAAACTCCTTGAAGGATTTAATTTTCCTGAAGCATAAAAGACAAATCCTCGAGAAAATTATTCAATTAAATTGAATAAATCTCTTTATGGACTAAAGCAATCTGGACGAATGTGATACAATTGTCTTAGTGAATATTTGTTGAAAGAAGGGTACAAAAATGACCCAATTTGTCCATGTGTTTTTATGAAAAGACTCGGAAAAGAGTTTGTTATAATTGCTATTTATGTAGATGATTTAAATATCATCGGAACTCCTGAAGAGCTTTCAAGGCTGTAAATTGCTTGAAAAGGGAATTCAAGATGAAAGACTTGGGAAAAACAAAGTTTTGTCTCGGATTACAATTAGAATATTTAAAGGAAGGAATTTTGATGCACCAAAAGATTTATACAGAAAAGGTGCTAAAGAGGTTTTATATGGACAAATCACACCTATTGAGCAGTCCAATAGTTGTAAGGTCACTTGAAGTAAGTAAAGATCCTTTTTGACCTCAAGAGAAAAATAAAGAACTACTTGGTCCTGAAGTACCATATCTCAGTGCAATTGGCGCACTAATGTATCTTGCTAGTCATACACGACCTGATATATCATTTGTTGTCAATCTATTAGCAAGACATAGTTCTTCACCGACAAAAAGGCATTGGAATGGGATTAAGCACATATTTTGCTACCTTAGAGGTACAATGGACATGAGTTTATTTTTCCCATATGTATCTAAGGAAAACCTAATTGGTTATGCAGATGCGGGATATTTGTCTGATCCTCATAATGGTCGATCACAAACAGGATATTTGTTCACATGTGGTGGTACAACAATTTCATGGAGATCCATAAAATAAACGATCACAACAACATCATCTAATCATGTTGAAATTCTAGCATGACATGAAGCAAGCTGAGAATGTGTTTGGTTGAGGTCTATGATTCAGCATATTCAAGAAACTTATAGCTTACATGCTAGAAAATTACCACCAACAATTTTATGTGAAGATAATACAGCTTGTATCTCCCAGTTAAAGGAAGGTTATGTTAAAGGAGATAAGATAAAGCATATTTCACCAAAATTTTTCTTTACTCATGATCTTATAAAGAATGGTGAAATAAATGTCTAGAAAGTCCAATCATGTGAGAATCTAGCAGATACCTTTACAAAATCTTTACCAACCAAAGTCTTCAAGCAACTAGTACAGAAGATTGGTCTTCGATGCTTACATAAATGTTTTGATGAAGGGGAGAATTAAGCACCTGTACATTGAATTATTTATTTACTTTGTAAGGAATGTTGTACTCTTTTTCCTTCACTAGGTTTTTATCCCACTGGGTTTTCCTAGTAAGGTTTTAACGAGGCACATTCTTAAATATGGACATCCAAGAGGGAGTGTTATGAATATTTTAATATTTATGGATGTCAAAATTACTCTATAAATTAGACTCTTAAGCAAGCATAATGTGACACTTCTCAATTCCACTAAGCAACTTCATTTCCATTCTCTCATTTCTCTCTTCAAATTCCTCTTCATCTATAACTCTTCTTCCTTTATAATTTCTAACTTATTTTATAACAATATTTCATTTATAGACTTTTAAGCTTCTACAACATTTACCTAAACAAACTCTTAAAAGTTCTACTTTGACTTTTCAAAATTTCTAATAAAACTTATATCTTTAACATGCTGGCTAGCTAGCTTCATATTGGGAGCAATATTGCAACCTTAAATATTTCAATTGAAATGAAAGAAATTTTTCTCATAAATATTCAATTATCATTAGTTACATTTTTCTAACTTTATCTTTATAAAGTAATAATAATAAAAAGGGTTTCACTACTACAAAAAATGGATATGAGCACGGGATATAAGCACGGTTATTCAACAACCGTGTTTAAAAGTGCGCGGTGGCATTTTTGTAAATACGAGAAAACGCATTTTGAATTAAAAGAATTTTGAAACGGGTATATGAAGACGGTTAAAATTTAACCGTGGTTATAAAGTAATTTTTAGCACGGTTTTAAGGGACCCGTGGTTAAAAGTGATGTGATTTTATTTTTTTAAAAATTTTTAGGCACTTACGAACACAGTTGTAACTGAACCATGTTTAAAAGCTATCTGATTTAATTTTTTTTAATTTTTTAACGCACCTACAAACACGGTTGGCTGTAAACCGTGTTTAAAAGTTTACCTACGAGGACGGTTGGATTGTAACCGTGTTTAAAAGTATTAATTTTTTTAAATTTTTTAACGCACCTACGAAGACGGTTGGGTGGGAACCGTGTTTATATGTATGATTTAAACACGGTTTGGGAGGGAACCGTGCTCATAGACCCCATCATAAAGCATTTTTGCACGAAGCTCCATGCACTTTTTGTCTTCCCTCCATAAACTTTTCGTCTTCCCTCTTTCCTTTGCACGAAGCTCTATAGACTTTTCGTCTCCCTCCCTACGAACTCTATCGTTTTCCTTTTCTTCTTCCCTCCCTCACCAAACACATTTTCCCTCTTCCTTTCGTCTTCCCCCTCATCACAGTAAGTTTCCTACCTCCTTTCCTCCTTTACAAAGCTACATTGGCTCCATTGTTCCAACTCCATTTTTGTCTTCCTCTAACAAAGACCGTTTGTATCAGAGTCACCGCGTTCGTAACATGATCGACACTGTTACCTCCACCACTCACAAACTCGTATGCTTCTTTGCTTATTAGGTTTTTCTTCTTCACTCTAAAATCCTTACCTACCAACTGCGCTTTTCTCAGATTGAGATTTATGAAGATAACGACTATGCACGCAAGGACGAGATTGCTGCTCTCGGAGGACAAACCGCCACTGGAATCAACGTTTTTAGTGCCTTTTATGATAGACTCAAAGAGGTCATTTCCATTCTCTGTTTTTTTTTCATTTCGTTTTAATTCGGTCTTGTGTTTTTGAATTTTTAGGTTTTTTTTTCCTAAATAACAGATTGATTGGTTTTTTGGTATTGTAGATACGGGAGTATCATAGGAAGCACCCGGTTGCGCGTGTGGTTGACGCTAATAACGATTACGAAGCTCTTCTTAAAGAGGAACCTTAAATTGAGTTTAGTGGAGAGGTCTTTCTCTCACACACACAATTCCTGTATACATAAATTGTAATAACTAATCAGCAATGCTCCAGTGACCATGAAAATAGAGAAGACTGATGTTTAGTTTCTGTGAAATTTAACTTGACTTTGCATTTTGGTTCAACACTGTAGAACTGCAAATTTAGGGTCTCGTGATTTTAAAGATTAGCGATTACAATTCCTTAGGATATTTGGTTGCACAATCTGTTTTGAGTATGATTGAATAGTTATCAGTAGCAGTGTTGAGTGGCTTTGAGATGCCACAAGGTGCTATAGCAGTGTTGATTACAATCTGCATCTTTTTGTTTGTTTCTGATAGGGAGATACTAGCACGGTTCTAAGGAATCGTGCTTAAAAGTCCCCCACCTACGAGCACAGTTAATAGTAACCGTGCTTAAAACCCCCTTACAAGCACGGTTGAGAACCGTCCTTAAAAGCCCGTATCTATAAGCACAGTGGGAACAACCGTGCTTAAAGGGTCACCAGAACCGTGCTTAAAAGTCTTTTTTCCACTAGTGTTTTGTTAACCTTAACGAGCTAAGTTTTTTTAAAGGAATTAAGAGCTAAGTTTAAGCTACTAAGATTGGTAATATTTTAGTACGATGAAGATAATTATTTCATCACAAAAATAAAAATGCAATAAATATACTCTTTTCAGTAAAAATAAATTACCATTTTTTATAGTTTAAACTTACTCCTTATAGCTGAGGTTACCAAAAAAAAAAAATTGAGAGAAGATGATATATTATTATTTTGGTAAACAGAGAAGATATATTGCTTATATATATAGGGCTTGGCAATACAAATATCTTAAGATCAGTTACATTTTTTCTTTGTTTTCTTTTGGATGGATATTATCTTAATTCGGGGATGCTTAGTTTATTTTGAGGGGTTTAGATGCTGTCAATTCTCTGAAGGGATAAGAAAACGGGGTACCAATGAAATTGACACCGGCATCCCACTCAACTCACTAGACAGAATTGTGTACGTAGTCCCGTTATTCAGTTGGATAATATTTTCAAGAGAGAGAATAGTCGCCTACATAACTGTAATCAGTTATATTTTTTATATTAAAATATAGTTGTAAAATAAAAATATTTTATAATTAATATTAATCATCTGTTCGAGAACATTAAACTTTAATTTATTTGAATGATCAATCAAATAGATACACGAGCGAATGATGTGAAATAAGTTTGGGATTTATACAACTCTTTCTAATTTGAACAGTGAACCACTTCTCATTGGACTTTTCTGTTCCAAGATAATTTGTAAAGATATTTGTATTGCCCTGCCAAGACAAAATCAGCGGGTTATCCCACTCACTCTCCTCGTATATGTCATTTTTCCAAGGCAAAACTATTTTTTTTATTTTATCATTTATCTTTGTTTAAAGGAAGGAAAAGGACTCAAAAATATAGAGAAAGAAAATATAAATCATGATGTATTTTTCCTTTTTTTAAGAGAAAATAAAAAGAAAATTGATTTAACAGAGATAAAATTTTGAAAATTTATCTTCTTCAATTCAATTTTTTTTTCCTTTTCTCTTAATGTTTTTCCCTCCTATTTTCCTTCTTACCAACCAAGGGTTAATTTTAGTTTCATCCATTTTGCTCCTCCAAATTTTAGAAATCTCCTTTAGTCAATTTGTGTATTACATTTTGTTTATGGTCAAATAATGAAAAAAATAAAGGAGGTACAAATAAAAAAACTCAAATCTTGACTAATAAAATGATGAACATATAAAAGAATTAAAACGAGACATTTTGTAAATTTGATGGTTTTTTTTTCTACTCCCATGACTTTTCCTCATCCTCCTTAACTTTTTACTCTTTCTTTTCTGATGACTTTTTGTCCTTCTCCTTTTCATCGTTGTGAGCATTTTTTGTTGTCATGAAAACTCACACCATGGCCGAAATTATGTAAGAAGTGTTATATTCTTTATAATGACAGGCCCTAATTACTTTGAGTGCCATAATGGTGATCGAGGGTACCACTAAGTGATGTGACAATTTGTAGTTGATCGAATTTATTAGGGTGGCAAAGTGGCTGCTATATGAGAAAAACTATGGGATTAGACAAACAAGGAAAATAATGACTTTCATCGTATTAAAAAAATTTTATTTATAGAAATTATATGATAAGAGAAAAAAAAATTAAAAATATAAAATTTAAGATTTAAATCTATGTCCTTTTAATACTAAACAAGTGAGGTTATTATAATGTTATCCTTTCAATTTAAAACATTTGTGATTCTATGACTAATATTTTGCTTAAATAATATATTTGAAAATAAGTCTCACGTCAAGTAAATTATTGATGGGTATAAATGAAAGACTTTTTATAAGAGTGAAAAATTAGTATTTTTTAATTTCCACATCGAATATATTACTTATGTGGATAAAAGACTCTATATAAAGGTATGCACATTGTATTTATATATGGGTTGTTTAGACTAAAATGTCCAAGCCCATATATAATGGTCTTTCTTTTTTATAGTTAAGACTAGTTCAAGATTTTTAACTGAGATCAAGTCACATGAATTTGTTTTAATGGTTCGACTGGTCTGTACAAGTTAGTGTTTATATAAGAGTTGTTTAAACTAAAACGTTATAGTCCATATATGATGGATTTTCTTTTTTTAGTTAAAATTAGTACACGATTAACTTGTTTGTATAATTAACTGCAACGTGTTAATATAATTAACTACATACGAAAAATTTCCACTATTATATATATAAAAGACTCAACTAGAACTTATCTTAGATATGACATTTAAAGTAATTAGAATCTATAATTGGATTTCAGTATAAATTTACACCGATAGTATATTTAAGTTAAATTTTTTTATATAATGGTGTTAACTTTAAGTTAAGTATCAAATTAAAATAAAAATAAAGTATAAAATAAAAATTAGCAAAAATGAAAACTAAAATAGTAATATATTTGTTTAATAGAAATGTGCGAGAAAGAAAACTAAGACTCTGTTTGGTAAAACAAGCTTATAGCTTACAGCTTATGACTTGAAGCTTATAGCTTATAGCTCTTCGGGTAACTTATAACTTATAGTTTTTTATGTAGCTTTTTGAAATTGAGTTATTTGATAAAACTAGCTTAAATTATGTTAAATAACTTTAAATGAATATTTTAATTAGGTAAGAGATAAAAGTTGTCATTTAAAAATATACGAAAGTAAAAATGATTAATATGTAGTTAATGAGGGAGTTTATAACTTTTCATAAGTCATAAGCTACCCCAAGTAGCTTTTGCATTCATTAAACAATTCTAACAGTTTTTAAAAAGTCAAACTTTAAAACAACTCATAAGATACCTACATCAAATGAATACTAATAGTTCTCGTAGTTTTTTTTTCATGTTGGGTTATTTTGTATTTATAAGAAAACTTTAAAAATATATTTTTACATGTATTGTTCTGAAAAACTTAGATTAAAGAAGCATACCATATTAAAATGATGTTTTTGTATTTTAAATTTTTTAGCAAGCCTTTTAACATTTTCTTATAATGGTAAAAATTTAATTTTAATTTGTTTTAGAATTTTTCCTTTCCTTTCATGAACCAAACAAAAAACATTTTTTCATTATCTTTTAAACAACAAATTAAATTTGTTATCATATGGTAGGCCTATTTACATTTTTCTTTCCTTTTAAAAAAATAGACAAAGAACTATTAACAATATTCACATTTATAAAAGGAAATATAATTAAAAAAAGACTAAATTACAATAAGTTCTCTTGAGGTTTCTTGGAATTACAACTCTCTATATTTTTTTTGAAACTGCAATGACCCTTTCCAAGTATTAAACCTTATAATTGTAACACGCTAGTTTAAAATTTAATAATTAGTTGTATATAACTGAATAATAATTAGGTGTTAAATAGTTATAATTAAAAGGGGTAGATTAAATAAGATTTAAATCGGGCTCAATATAGAATAACTTAGAGTTACCTGATTAGTTTCAAAAGTTGATTGACTATGTAAAGTTACTAAACTACCTTTACCAACTTTAATTTTTATTTTTCCTTCTCCTCACAAAACAAGAAACAAAAGGAAAGGAAATTCTCATCTTCTCTCCTTCTTCCTAACTTGACCCCTCCTCCACCATCTTCTTTTTTTTCATCATGCTAAGGAAGCTTTTCTTCCACCTCTCATCTTCTCCTCCACACGTAGGTGAGCTTGGGTGCAAGCACCTAACTCAATTCTTCTTGACCTAGGTAAGGATCAAGACCCCCATTTAAGATTTTATTCAATTTCTTAATTGGTGGCTCAATTCCTTCAAGTTGTGCTTATAGGAAGTGTTTTAAGCTTACGGAGGTTACAAGGATTTTCAATTTCCTTCCCAAACCCTTGTTTGGTGTGTGTACGGTAAGTTAGAGATTTTGAACCTTTTCCATTTAGTTCGATCATTATAATTTTGGTGTCCTTAGGTTTCGGCTAGCTTAGGTTAAGTTAATTTGACAAAGCTTTACTGTCTAGTTGATAAATTAAGTGTATTTTGATATGTAGGTTTGATTCTGTTCGAGGACGAGAGGCCCTTGACACTTGTGAAATATTTGACTTGATGTAAGGAGATGAGTAGTATATTTTAAATGCATGAATTATGAATACCTGATGTTTGAATGTGTTGATTGAACATTAATGATGTGATGTGTAAAATGCTAAATGTGATGATGAATTTGTGATTATAATGATTTAGTGAAAAATGAATAATGTTGATAAAGGATAAATATGGTGATTGTTATGATGATGAGTCATGATGGTTTGATACTTGGTTCATTGATGATATCAATGTTGATGAAAGTTGCTATAATTGTTTGATGAACTGAATGATGAGAATTATTGAAATGCATAATTATGGTGAGAAAATAATGATGATGAAATAAATAGATGATAGTGTTGTTGATATTGGTGATGTGTGAAAGTACAATATATGCATTAAAAAGCTGCTCAAAGGATTTTAGGGAATCCTTTGAGGGGGACCTAGATGGGAGAACAGCTAGATGAATGAGCATAACCCTAAAGTGGTTGGAATGGGACCACAGCTGCTCTAGAACGATAGTCTAGAGGGGGCCTGCAACATAATTGAATTATGTTGACCGCGATCATGGTGAAAATAACTATTGCAATGATATAGATATATATATAGTGAATCTTTTAGTACTATAGTACATTCCCATCATTAGTTAGATCCACATGCATTTGCACCAGTGTAGTAGCATTTGAGGTTGGTGTGGTGTATTAAATTGATAAAAATATGTTGAATGACAATTGTTGAGATGATGAGACCTAATATGATATTGTAGATGAACATATGAAAATGAATAGTTTTATTGTGCTCAACATTTGTCATTTAATATATGATTGTTCATTCTCCTTAAATTATTGATTTTAGTGACCCCTACACATGATGGTGATTGGTGATGTACCAATGACGATAAATGGTGTAAGTTACTTTTTGATGTGTAAATAGAAATGTATGTAGGATATGTAGGTTTTGGTTAGATTGATGATGGGGATGCCTTGGCTGGAACTTTTTAAAAGGAAAGTGTGCATGTTTTTGTATATATGTCTTTGTCTAAAAAACATGGATAATGACCCTATGCATATGAATGATATTGAAATGTTATAACTATTTGTATGGTTGAAAATTAAAGGGTAGACTTGACTAATTGAAAGGCAAAGGTGTGATATTGGTAGCTTAATGAATTGAAATGCAATTATGTGCTAGAATGGTCGATTTGGTAAATTAATATGTAATTGAGCTATATTTTTGAACTCATAAGAATCTTATAGGCAATTGTTGTGATGAATTAATGAATTGATGCATTGACCAATTGGTGTTTGATGAATTGATAACTAAATGACATGAATTGATGGTTTGATGAGATGATGAATTGATAAAATCATTAAATGGAATGATATACAAGTCTCAATTAGGCATAGTGGTGCTTATGTGAAAGGTGTTTGATACCAACACTTCCCAAATTGAATTTCACATGATTGGCAAAATTATTGCTTTCTAACTTAAAACTTCATATGTGCATGAAATTTGATTGGGAAGGTATTTTGGCATGAGAGTTGGACTAGTAGCTAAATTATGATGTATTGGTGTTGTATGTCAAATTTGATAAGATTTGGTAAGGGCAAGATGAAAGTTTTAGATAAATGAGGTTTTGAAATTAGAAACTAGTTTCACCTAAAATTGATTCCTGTAGCTCAAGTTATGTGCAAAATACTCAAGCCTATTCCTGTTGAAACATTCATTGTGAGTCAGTCTACTATTTACTACATTGGGACTTATCTAGGAAAAATCAGTATTTCATGTCTTCATAAAAATTTTAGATAATTGAGTTGAAACTTAGAAACTAGATTCACCTAAAAATGATTTTTATAGCTCATGTTATGCATAAAATGCTTAAGTCTATTTATGTTATAAAACTCCCTTATGAGTTAGTGTGTTTCATTTTGAGTTTTCTCCATACAAAATTAGTGCTTCTTGTCTTTACAAAAGTTTTAGATAATTGAGTTATCGAAGTTTCAAAATTAGTCTCATGTTAAAACGAGGTCTGTAGCTCTAAATATACTCAAAATACCAAACCATGTACGATGCAAAAAAATGTATCCTATATTGTGTGATTCTTTTTGGTTTATAGGTGTCACAATACTCATTCCCTGACACTTACAACTTATTTTGTTTGTGCTAACCTTACCATTATGTGGTCCCCATAGCTGCTAGCCATGGTCAAGTAAACAAACCCCTACCAATCACCACACGACTAAGCTACAGGCGTTTGTTCCTCACTATAAAGATAGCAACAATCACTATCAAGAATGTGTAGGTTAGGCCTTCTCAAGGTGTTGGAGTTGGAACTTCTCAAGGTCTATCATTTACTTGTGTTTTCAAAGGAAGTTTGATTATTGTTGTTGTCTTGCTATTTTGTGTGTAAAAACCTATGTTAATAACATTTTGTGCTTTAGTTAAAGAGAATACGAGACCTACCCCTCAGGATCTACTACCATCCCTAACCAAGCTGAGCACCAGTGGTACTAGTACTGTGGTGCATTGAAGAGGCTCAAATGCAACATGGATCAGACTAAGAATAAAAAGGCTGAGATTGGAAGTATCAGATTTAGGACTGATGCAACAATAGATATAGATGTGGCTACCATAGAAATCTGAAATGGATGACAACATGTTTAGCAACTCATATCTGTGTATCACTTAATGGCATTATATTTTGAATTTAGTGTGATTTTTTGATTGACACATCATATGATGATTTGATGGATATTTTGAATTTAACCGACTACATTTATAATTGGGTATAAAAGGCTTAGTTTTTTTTATAATTCTTTATTTCTATTACATGAATTTAAAAGTTGTTGTGTTAAATTTATGATTAAGCATAGAGGAATTAGTTTGTTAATTCTTTAATTCAATCACACCATTTCATGTGTGCAAGTGATGGAATTAGTCTTACACTTAAACTAAGGCCAACATATCAATTCAGAGAGTGATTATGAATATCTCTTGCAATCAAATAGCTAAGTATACAACACTAAAATCTTTCATGATATACTTTAAATTTTACACACAATTTGTTATATAGACAAAATAATCTTGGACTTAACCAAACACATAAGAAGGTGACCTTAACCCAACCATAAGAAGCCCCAACATATACACATTATAGGCACTCATAACAACCCTCTTCTTGCATCTACACTCCTTGTTTAGCACACTAAGGCCCACCATACTCACAACATGAGCATTAGGACTAGCCATTTACTAAAGTTAATGAACTGATGAAGGAGGAAGAGTAATGCCAACTATAGAAAGACAAAACGAAACTTGTAAAAGTTATTTAAGCAAAAAAGTAAACCAAAACAAAGGTCTTCTCACTCATGATTAGATATTCTTTGATGATTAACCATAAGTATAGTAATGGAATATCTAAATAGAATATCACTTTAGTTTAGTAGGATATGGGGTGGAGTGTAAGGTTCAATACCTAGAAGAGGTCATTGTAATTTCATAAAAGAAATGGAGAGGATGTAATTTGAAAAAAACTTAAAGGGGCTCACTATAATTTACCAAAAGAAAAATAAAAAAACCGTTGTATATAGCTAACCCAGCTAATAACTTAAAAAAACCTAACTAACTAACCATACGTGTAACAAATTAACTGCATGAAAAATTATGTAACTAACTGATTGACTAATTAAATAAATTGACTGTTAAGAAAAGTAAATTTTATTAAAAACATATTTGTTAGAACCAAGAAGACTTATGAAGAAATCTTAAATTTTTTTATAACCAACATTAAGTACTCTAATTTAATCAAAGTCATAATTTGTTAATATTTGATAGCTTGTCTAAGTGTTTCAGAATAAGAAGCATAAGCTATAAAACAAAGGGGGAGTTTCTACACAACACAAGTCTGCAATACGAAGCAAAAAATAAATCGAGATCTGGAAATAATCTTCAACACTCGTACCAGACCCAGACCCAGACTCGTCAAGCCATACTGCAAGCCTCAAAAATACGAAAGAGTCTCCTAATAAAGGCAACTTTCATCAACCAAACTCTACTCTCAGAAGCTGTTACAGACATCTTGTAAATCCTCCAACAAGAATCTGATTGCTCTTTATGAGTCTCATCATCAACACCTTATGGACCACCAGACCTTGAATCACTTTCAAAGGATGTCCTCATACAAATCTGGTATAAATAACATTGTCGATCTGGATCAAGTCATAAAGAGGATTTACGAGAAGACTGATCAAGCAAGGCAGACCTCAATTCATCCTAAAAAGCATCAAGCTTTCATCTGTACCTTATACATTTGAAAGACCTTTGTACAAAAGCCTTCCTATTAAGTGAAAGCTTATGCTACTCCTACTCTGCCTATGATTACATAAGTCTCAAAGCTCTCTGACTTATATTACTTTTAGAACGTCTCTCTTTGACCAGAAAGCTTTTTGTCATCTGTGCAAACAACCCTCTCAATGGCTGTATCATCTCTCAACGGTCACTTAACTGCTATCCTCTCTCTCTGGGCTCAACAAGGAAATCTTATATATATATATATATATATATATATATATAATCATCCTCTCCATTCAGGATAACACATACGTAAGAAGAAGTGTGAACAAGGGTGAAGAAAAGAAGAAAAGTGATGGAGTAAGAAACACTAAGAATATGAGATAAAAGAAAGAGTAAGAAAAAGAGCTTGTAAGAGAGAAAAAGAAAAATGGAGATGGAAAAATCACACAAAAGATAGTGTGGTCAAGAAAAAAGAGAAATACAAACAAGCCTCAGACGTTTGTATACAAAAGCCCAAGAAAAAGAAGAAATGGAAATCTGCACAAGTAGAAGATTCAAGACCAAGGAATATTTCCATGAAGAAAATGAAAGCTCGCTATGTGCAATCCATTTTCATTTTATAAGCACTAGCAATTCTAGTTAGAAATATGCTCTGCACATTCCAGCACCTTCTATGAGCATATCATTTCTTATCAAGCTTTCAGGCTTAGTGCATTTAGTGCTTACATCTCATATTGTACATGCACTAAGCCCTAAACAAAAACAAGTCCTTCTCTTTCTTCACAAACCTGTTTATCAGGTTAACACTTAGCTCTGCTAAGTTAGAAGGCTTATTTTGTTTATTTTAATTCTTTTCTTTTTGTAAACACAAGTCTGGCAGACCTGTTGGGAAACACCATGACCTGAAGAGGCTTTTGAATGAATACTTAGGTTTAAGCTAGGAGTAACTTATGAAAGAATACTTGGGTCTGCCCCAGGAGTGGGTGCTGCTAAAGAATACTCAGTGAGCTTGGAGTGACTGGTGTAAAGAATACTCGGAAGTACAGTTTGTGCTTAAGCCAGGAGTGGTTGGACTCAATAATACTCAAGGGCACGGTCTGTGCTGATTATGTAAAAGAGAAATTTTACATAGTGAAAAACCCTTCAAGTCTGAAGGTACTGGATGTAGCTTCTGAGTTGGAAGTGAACCAATATAAATCTCTTATGTGTTATTTATCTCCCTATCTCTTACGCAAGTCTGTTACTCTCTCACGTACCGTTACTGACTCACAAAAATCTGTTCCGCAGTGCAAATCTCACTTTCATTTAAATATCATTTTTTGGTTTGAAAAGTGAAGAGACTTATTCAACCCCCTTCTATGTCTGTTCTCCGAACCATCAATATTTATAAAAGAAAAAATTTAATAGTCCTTTTTCTAATTTTCTTGAAAGACCCAATTTTTACAGTGACTCATTTTCTACAACGAACCATTTAGAAAAAAACTTGATAAAAAAATAAATTAAAAAATAATTAGAATCATTATTCAATTATTTAATCCTTCAATTATTTTGACGAAAATATGTTTCAATCTCGATAAACATATCCATTTTTTTAATTTTTGTCCCTATTTTTTATTTTGATCCTTATAAAATTTAAATATTTTGAATATACTTCATATTATCCTTTATTATTGATCTGTCACGCATTTAAATATATCATATCTCTTATCACCACATGATAATGGTTGATGTGATACATTTAAATGTATAATAGATCATTAATGAATTATAATAAGAAATATTTTTAAAATATTTAAATTTTATAAGAACCAAAATAAAATAAAAATAATTGTAGGGATTAAAACAGAAAATGAACATGTTTATGGGCCATAGAAATTTATTTATATCCTTCCTTTTCCATTTTGGATCCAATGCTTGATTTGTAATCTGTTTTGGGACAGGTAAAATAGGACATAGGATCTATTTAGTAATTAAATTTTCAACCGACTTTTTTGATACATTCTTCTAACCAGTGGCACGTACTATCCTAGCAGTTGGATCAGAGTCATATTGCCATCAATCCATAAGTGCCTATTTGGTTACCTTCCCCAACCGCATTCCATCGGCAAATCCTCTGTTACCAGAGACAGCGTTTTATTTGGCCACCACCGCCCTGTTCCGTTAGTCCAACCTCCGTCCTAGCCTTCGTTCCACATCCTATTTCTTCGTCCGTATGAAGGTGCCTCTCTCCTTCCTCCACTAAACGCGGTTTCATGAAAAGACCAGTGTACCCCTTCGTTTTTGGTTGAAAACTCTATCACCTATCCCAAAAGGCGCAACCTTTACACTGTTGGAGGGCAAATGTCGCACAAAGCCACAACCTTTGAACCCTATCTGTGACAGGTAACCTTTGATTCTCCACTTTTATTTTTGGGTCTGTTGGTTTTTTGTTTGGATTTTTGTTTTGCTACTGGTTTTTAGGGTGGGTGTGTGTTGCTGCTGGGAGAGGGTGTGGGTGATGGCGTTGAAGGTTGAGCCCGAGGGACAGTGGAGGATGTGGTAGAGCATGAGGGAGTTGTGTAGGTGGTATAGGCTGACAGGATCAAAGGTGTGGGAGGATGAGGGTTTCGGGTTGGGTGTGGGTGACCGTTGGGGGGGGGGGTATGAGTCCACGAGTGGTGGTGGAAGGGTGGGGGTAAGGGTTAAGGGTTAAGGGTCGTGGGCCGTGAGAGGTGTATAGGTTTCAGGTGGAGGCTAAGTGGGGTTGGTGTTGCAAGGATATAGGTTTCATGGTTGTGGGTTATGGCCGTGATGAGGGGTGTGGGTTTAAGGGTGGCTATTTGGGTTTGGAGGTGGTGGTGGTGGTGTGGTGGGTGGTAATCATGTTGGTGGTCAAGGATGGTGGTGATGGATGGATGGTGGTGATCATAGGGTACATGGGTGTACGTTGACAATTAGGGTGTATAGTAACTAAATTTTTGAATGGTGATGGGTGGAGGTGTATGAGTGTGCATTCTGGTGTAGGGTGAATGGTAATTTTTTCAATGCAAAATTAAGAAATTCTAATTAAATTAATTATGTATATTTTCATGTTATCTATAGTTTTTTCTTTACTTGTATGTATTTGTAGTTTTTTGTACTTGAATATATTTATGTTTTTTTGTTATACATTTATTAAATTTAATATACTCGATCTGTTTAGATTAAGTGGTCGTTTATTACGAAGTCAAGACTCAGGCGACTAGACGTAAGAACGAGTGATAACGATTAATCAAGGGTAATTATAGTTACAATGCGTAATTAACGAGCGATAATGATTGAATATACATTATTAAATTGTAATTTACGTACGGTAGGGTAATTAGTTGTTACAATGTGTAATCAACCATAGATAACAATTGACGATACGTTATTAAATTGTAATTTACATACGGTTAGGTAACTTTAGTTACAATGCGTAATTAACGAGGGATAATGATTCAAGATACGTTATTAAATTGTAATTTACGTTTGGTAGGGTAATTATAGTAACAATGCGTAATTAACGGGGGATAACGATGATATAATTATGAAAATAAATATAATCACATTTTTTTAAGTAACGTGAAAACAAATATAGTTACAATGCGTAAGTAACGTGAAAATATTAATCTATTTTTCAAATATGTATAATCACATTTAATGTATATAATTTTAATTTAAATGTATAACATTAATCTATTAATAAATTTTTTTTAATGTATAATCTTTTTTAACCTTAACTCTTATACTGGTTGTACTGTTCAAGCAGGCTGGTGACCCCTAACATGGACAAAGGAAAAACACCCGTGCAGTTGATGATGAAGTTGACATAATTTCATCGTCGGGCATGAATGTTGTTTGTGCTTCATTAGAGATTAAATAATAGCAGTTGAAGTTGTATAAATTTATATTTAATATTTTTATTATGCTTAAATTTAAACAAAAATACATTTCTTTTCCATTAAATATATATTTAATATTTTCATTTAAATAAATATATTCACTAAAATATATACAAGTTGTAGATTCTAATTATACATAATATAATCTAATTTTTTAAAATATATATTGTGTTATTTATCAATATATATATATATATATTCTGATATAATATATATTTATATTATTTATATAGTACATATCAATTATATTCTTCACTAATACTTATTTGGGTAATTTTCCATCAAATCATCATTTTCTCAACCCAATTTTACCCAACTCTTTCTCAAACCAAACACAATTACTACTTTCCAACTCACTTTTAAAATGTCAACATTCAAACACAATCACTTTAACAAAACCTTATTTTTCTAAACTCTATTTATAAAACCCAATTATATCAATTAAATTACACCAATAGTTAACCAAACAGACTCTAAAAATTTCAGTCTAAAACATACTCCTCATTGCTCTTGATTATAGTGAGAACGATATACTAACAATAAGTTTTACAAGTACTTTTTATCATTAGTAAAAATTTATAACAAAAAATTATTAAAAGTGAATAGAGTATTTACCAAAGAAATAATGAATAGAGAACTCATTATGAAAAAATTAAAAAAAAAATCTAATTTTTGCCACACTTTATATATATATATATATATATTTATGAGAATCGTTATCAGGCTGACATGACTGGTTGACACAGCTGTAATTTGAAAATGAAAACCATGACAGAAGAATCCACAGGTTCCTTTTTTGTAAGGTTCAGAGGAATCCACGGTTTAGAGCACAGAGTATTCTATCCATCTATCCTATGATATGATGCAGTGCAGCTTTCTATATAATCCCCCACTTACTACTACTTGTGTGTCATCTGTTAATACTTCAAAGCCAACAAAATTTGCAAGCAAAGCAATTCCCGATGGAAAAGAAAGAGCGAAAGATCATGGTGGCCGTGGATGAAAGCCAAGAGAGCATGTATGCCCTTTCCTGGTGCATCACCAACCTTATTTCCGACACCACCACCACCAACAACAACAACCCCACCTACAACAAGCTTGTGCTGCTTTATGTCAGGCCACCTTCTGCTTTCTACTCCTTGGATGCTGCAGGTATTGCTTTCACTTAATTTCTTTACCCACTTGTTCTTATTATATATATATATAAAGTCAAATGTTCAAAATAGAATTAACGATTTCATTTTCATAGGATTTGACCCTTAAATTTATTTATTTTGTTAGGATTGGATCTTTATCTAACGTTTAAAATACTTACTTTCGCTAAATGAATTTTTGTGATTATTCTAATTCAGATGTCTTTTAGGTTTTTTTCATTTATATTTAAGTTTTTATAAATTATAATATCTCTTGGTAATTATGATTATGATATTTTACAGGGTATGTTTTTTCCACTGACGTTATTGATGCTATGGAGAAGTACAGTATCCAGTTAGCTAATTCAGTAATGGAAAGAGCTGAAGCTACTTGTAGAAACTTGAACGCTACTAATGTATTCCACTATATCTCTAGAATCTTTTACTTTTGTTTATTAGTTCTTTCTATTTTTCACTCTTTGACTATGAATTTGGGATTTTGCAGATCAAAATGGAGAGGGTAGTTGGAATAGGAGATGCCAAGAATGTAATATGCAGCGCAGTGAAGAAACTACAGGCTGACACCTTGGTCATGGGAAGTCATGGCTATGGATTCTTTAAGAGGTAATTAACTTTTTTAATTTTCAGTGTTTTTTTTGGTGTGTTTGAAGATACTGTTACTTTATAACTAAATTGCTTTCTTAATTGGTTCCAACTTGCAGGGCACTCCTTGGAAGTGTGAGTGATCACTGTGCCAAGAATGCAAAGTGTCCTGTCGTAATCGTGAAGCAGCCTTAAGAGAAGCAGAAATTGACTTTGTTTCCTTTTCTCACTATCTTCATAGTAGTTGAATCTCTTCCACTAGGACACCGGAACCATGTTGTTGTTTGTATCTTGCATTTTGTAAATACTATAAAGCAAATATAAAGGGGAATCTTAGGAATCAGAGTCTTCTTAGCATAGAAGATAGAACAAGAAAAAGGGGCAGAGAATGTACAGCTGCTATCTATATGATGGATTGCAGTGCCATATTACTACTTAATTTAGATGATAAATTCTAAATCTTTAATTGAAACGCGTAAATATAAAAGGATTTTATTAAAAAGGACAAAACCTGTTTTGGTAATTTCTTTTTCGAAGGAATTATTTTTCTTCAATTGTCGACTAGAGGATACCTATAATTTCAAAAGAAAATGTTTAAACTTCTAGTAAAGTAAGCAATTGTAAACCAACAACTACTCAAGTTGTGTGCTATGAATTGAAATATAAGCACTTGTAAATCAGAAATGAGTCAAGTTAACGAAATTACTTTAGACTCCACCATATAGCTCAAGTGGTAAAAGAGCTTGTGGGTCAGTTTAAGAATCAGAGTTCAAACTCTGTTCCCCCTCCCCCTGACCAAAAAAAAAAACGAACTTGATTTCAATTCATTTCTTTTAATCAAATTCATTGAATTATTAATGAATTAAGTGTTAAACTTTTGTCAAATTGGTTTGATTCTTTGTGAATTTTAGTTCTAATGTTTGATATTATTAAGGCCCTTCTTTTGATGTATAAATAAGGTTTTAGAGTCTCATTTATATTTAAATGATATTTTGAGAAATAAACTTTATTTTTTAAAGTAATTCTTTAGGGTTTGATGGCTACATGCTCAAGGTGAACATTTTGGCACCCATTGTGGGGCCTGGTAAAATGGTTCCCACATCACACAAAGGAAGACTGGCTCCAAGAATGAAGAAGATGATGACCACACAAAACAATGCCAACCGGGGACAGGAATGAGACACCCAAGGGGATTAGAAAGAACACTAAGGTGGCGACAACCAATTGGAGGAGGTACCACCGATTGGAGGAGTTAAGAAAGGAGAATGAAGACCTGAGGAACCACCGATTGGAGGAGTGAGAGGCCTCCAATTATCAGAATACGCAGGCCACAAAACCAAGAGAAGACAGACCAGAATCTTTGGTTCCCTACTCGGCACATTCATTCACGGAGGCTATAATGAAAGCTCTTACACCACTACATTACAAGTCGTCTGTGATGGAAAAATATAATGGGAGAGGTAACCCAAAAGAACACTTCACCATGTTCACAACCAACCATCTCATTTGCCACCACCCTCACCAAATCTGCCCTACTATGGTTCTCACATATTCCCCCGAAAAGTGTATCATGTCTCATAGAGCTCACAGAGAAATTCCTTGCCTAGTTTGCCTCCAACCACGTAGTCCAACAGACTTCACACAGTTTGGTCAACCTGAAGCAGGGACAAATGGAGACACTTAAGCGTTTATGGCACGCTTTAATGGACAAGTCATACAAATTAAAGATCGTAGCTTGAAAATGGCCCTCCACGCAATCTAGACAGAATTACGCCCAAGTAAATTTTTTGACTCCTTAACTAAAAAAAAACCCCAACCAATATGGATGATTTCAGGAAAAATACAGCACGTTACATGAATGGAGGAACGTGAAACCGATCGGGTAGGGAATTTCAAGCATAAAGGAATGAGGACAGAACCACGAAGGAAGAGCCCTTGACGAAACAAGGAACCAAAGCTTGTTGCCTACCCTAACTTGGGATGTGATACATTTACCCAACTGAATAGTAGGAGAGACAAAATTATGCACGAAGTTTATAGCATAGAGCTGCTTAATCCCCACCCAGGGAGCAAGCGAAAGGCTTTGATAGGTCCAAATTTTACGAGTTCCATAGGATATTTGGCCACAACACCAAGGATTGTTGGTCACCTAAAAACCAAATTGAACACCTTATTCGACAAGGGTATTTGGAGAGGTTTGTTGACCAAGGAAAGGAAGCACCACAAGAAACAAGGAGAAAGTGAGAAAGAGGATCGCTAAGAAAAGTAGAATTGAAACCACGCAAACGCCCCTGGCAGGAGTGTGAGCATTCACGATCTCGAAGGCCAGAAGACATAAGAAGTGATGGAAAAAAAAGTCGTACACACCATTTTCAGTGTGTTCCCGGGAAACAAAGGTGGCACATCATGAGGAGAAGGACTGGTTAACTCTATACACTACCTCCCAGGGAATGAGGCTATCACATTCAACAACTCGGATCTCCCTATGGGAGTCCCAAACAAAGATGAACCGATAATGGTCATAATAGAGGTAGCAGAATGCATCATCAGGAGAGCTTTAGTTGATCAACGAAGCTCCGTATACATCCTTCATTGAAAGGTCATCAAGCGACACAACCTACCTCATACTTGGCTCAAAAGGTACAATGGAGCACTACTCAGCTTCACAGGAGACTCAATACAAGTCTTAGGGTACATAGAGATGAAAACGATCTTCAAATCAAGGAAAGACAATAAGGCATTCATGGTCAAATATTTGGTAGTGGATATCCATAGTTCCTACAATGCCATAATGGGACGTCCAACACTTAATGCACTTGGCGCAATCGTCTCCACTCTCAATCTAACAATAAAATTCCTACTTGGAGATGGGTGTATTGAGCTTGTTCAAATAGATCCAGAGATAGCTTAGGAATGCTACCATAAAAGCCTGCAGCCAAGAGAAACCTTTACATGGAAGAGGACATTGAGACTAGGTTTGACCCATGAGACAAAAAGGAACATGAGTGACCCTAACTAGTAGAGTCTTTGAAGTTGGTGTAAATTAGAACAAGCCCCAGTCAATGCACCTGACTCAACGTAATGCTGTACCAGAACCTAGAAGAAGCATTAATCAACCTCCTATGGTACAATGCCGACCTATTCACATAGACTCCTTCAGACGTGCCCAAAACTGACCCAAAAGTTATATGTCACTCGTTGAATGTAGATAGAGAGTCTAAACCAATGGCACAGAGGCAACACAAACTAGGACTTGATAGAAGGGCAGTTGTAAAAGAAGAAACGAATAAACTCCTCATAGCCTACATCATCCGAAAAGTCATATACCCAACATGGCTCTCAAACATAGTAATGGTAAAGAAAGTAAATGGAAAGTGAAGAATGTGCGTAGACTTCACCGACCTCAATAAGGTATGTCCAGAACACCCTTACCCTTTACCTAGTATTGATCGTTTGGTAGATGGAACCTTAGGATACTAGGTCCTAAGCTTTATGAATGGATACTCTGGGTATAATCAAATACGAATGGATCTGAGAGACAAAGAAAAATCACCTTTATCATGGGATGAGCATATTACTACTACCGGGTAATGCCCTTCGGGCTGAAGAGTACATGGGCCACATACAGCGGCTAGTAGATAAATATTTGTTAATTAGATTGGCAGGAACATGGAGGTATATATGGATGACATCGTAGTAAAGACCAAAGACACGGAAGACCCCACCAAAGACCTAGAAGAGACATTTGTAAAGCTAAGGAGACAAAACTTATGCCTCAACCCAGACAAGTGTTCCTTCGGGGTTCAAGGTAGTAAATTCCTAGGATATGTTAATTCATAGAGGTATGAAAGTCAACCCAGATCAATGCAGAGCCATCCTAGAAATAAGGAGCCCAAAAAACATTAAGAAGGTACAACGCCTCACTAAGAGGATCACAACCCTCTCCCAATTCCTCTCTAAGTTTGCAAAATGGTCCATGCCCTTCTACCGAGTGCTAAAAAATCAGACACTTTCTAGTAGACCAAAGAGTATGAAAAAGTCTTTGAAGATTTAAAAACGTATTTGGCTTGTCCCTTGATCTTGACAAGGCCAAACACGGGTGTAGAACTCATTGTTTATCTCTTAGTTAGGGAAAATGACATTAATGCAATATTAATACAAGAAGAAGACGCAATCTAAAGACTGGTATACTTTACTAGCAAAACCTTGCAAGGAGCCAAGATGAGATACCAAAAAGTAGAGAAGTTTGCATACATCCTTGTGGTTGCTGCTCGGAAGTTGAGACCCTACTTTCACAATTACTAGATCATTATTAAAACCGATCAACCCATCAGTAAAATCCTACAGAAGCCCAAACTAGCAGGAAGAATGGTCACGTGAATTGTAGAACTCTCTGAATATGGAATCCGGTATGAATCAATAGGAGCAATCAAAGGACAATTCTTAGCAGACTTCATGGTAGAATTGGGAAATGAAAAAGAATAATACGACGATGAGCACGCCCTATGGACCCTCTTAGTCGACGGGTTATCAAATAAGAAGGAAAGTGGAGTAGGAATAATACTCGATTCATCAATTGGAATTGTCATAGAAGAGTCACTAAGATTCCTATTCAAAGAAAGTAAAAATCAAGCAAAATATGATGCACTCATCTTCAGACTGCAAATGGCCTTGGACCTTGGGTCTAAATACATACAAGTAAAAACCAATTCACAGTTAGTCACCCGACAGGTGGAAATAACCTACCAAGCAAAAGATCTTATCCTTGCCAAACATCTCTCTAAGGTTAGGACAATGGTAGTAGGATTCAAGCTGTTCAAAATTGCACATGTTCTCCAGGCAAAAAATGGAAGAATGAATCTACTATCCAAGCTTACCAAATCTAAGAAAGCTTGGAATTTGAAGACACTCTTGCAAATAACTCTCAATGAGCCCACTATCAAAAATGAAGAACAACAAATAAACAAGATCGTTGTAGCACCCGGGGAGAAAACATGGATGACCCTAGTAACGGACTTCTTAACTAAGGGAATTCTTCCAACTGATCCTTTTGAGGCTAGAAGGGTACAGATGCACTCGGCCAACTACACTCTAATAGAAGGACAACTTTACAATGAGGCTCACGCTACCACTCCCCAAATGCCTCAACAAAGAACAAACATAGTATGTAATACAAGAATTCCAATCAAGATCGTCAATTCCCATCAAGTTTACTGTACACCCCACAACCTAAAGCACGCTCATGCTCCATCATCCAAACTAATCCATCATCAAATCACTCTGATTTTATCGTACACCACACACCCTCATCCATACCCATGCACCACCACCTAAACCAATCATCCACCATCAATTCCTCCGACATTATGGTACACCTTAAGCACTCATCTCCACCTGTACTCCACTATCCCCAACATCACCACACCCACGACCTCCATTTGAACCACCTCCCACGCCTTCCATCATCAACCATCCAATCACCTCCCATGGCCACCATCACCCTCCCCTCACCATTGAAACCCCTCCATCACCGAAACCCCTTGGCCACCACACCCCACAGTTCACCACCACGGAAACAACACAACAACCCAGCAAAGAAAAAAATTAAGAGAGAGAGATGGTACTTGGGGTGAAGGAGAACACGCACGGATACACGACAAAGACCAGTCTAATGCCTTTGGCTCACAAACACACAAAATAAGGGCAAAATCATAATACACAACCAATGGTGAGGCACAACAAACAGAGGTGAGTAGAGGGTACCTATGATGGCGCCATTCTTAAATACGGTTCACAGTGAATTGAAAAAGAAATTGAAAGAGAGGCTGAACGCATAGGCAAACAAACACTTAAATTAAGATTGTAACATCTTATTTTTAATAATAGTCCTATTTTGTAAATTATGAGGTATAGAAGGTCTATAAGTGTTAATCAATGAATAAAACACTCTATGGATGGTATATAATACTCCAAAAATTTTATTTTTGGGTATAATTATAGGATTTACATAGACCTTTAATGATAAGATTCATTTTCCGAGCGAAACATGCCTTAGAAAGGACTGTCCGAGTGAAAAAGGCACCCTGTTCCGAGTGAAAGAGGAAAATTCCGAGTGACAAAGAAGAATTCCGAGTGAAGGTTGTGTTTTCCGGGTGGAACATGGCTGAGAGGGTTTATTCCGAGTGAAACACCTTCAAATGACTCATTTCCGAGTCAAATACCCCAGAAAGACTCAATTCCAAGTCAAGTATTTTCCAATGACTCAATTCTGAGTCATACATTGTTAGGCGTTTCCATCTCTGAATAAAAGTTTCCCGAGTGCTTCATTTCCGAGAGGAGAGCAAAGGAAAATTCGTTTCTGAATGGAGCTTATGCATATGGCTTCTTTTCTGGTGAAAGCCTTAAAGGGTTCCGAGTGAAGAACAATTTAAGGAAGGTTAGTCTGTGATGCCAACAGATGAATAACCGAGTGAGTATCATGTATATAAGCCAAGTTCCGAGTGAGACTCGTATGTATGGGCCTTTTTCCGAGTGGTAATGGACCTGATGGACTCTGAGTGAAACATAGTTGAAGAAGTTAGTCTGATCTCAACTAAGTAATGATTAACCGAGTAAGAACCCGAGTGGGAAATACTTCTATATTCCTACGTGTTGATATCCGAGTGAAAGTTATTATACATATTCTGAGTGAACCATGTAAACCGTATTCTGAGTGACTATGTATGGTGTAAGTCCGAGTGGGACTTGACTTGGTGAATTTCTCCAAGTGATGAGGAGTGGGATAATTCCAAATGGAACCTGATTGGGGAGTTTATTCTGAAGAAGGATTAGTTAAGGCATTATCTGAGTGAAATGGAGGCATGAATACCGAGTGTGGAAAACCAATAGAGTGATGGTCAGTTTTAGAGTAATTGCCGAGTGAAAAGACGGTGAAGAATGACTAAGTTTGGATCAATTATGCCGAGTGAAAAACTGGGCAAAAGAAGAGTCGGATTTGTAATAATGCTACCGAGTGGAATACCAGTGGGAGATGAGTTGGTTTTGATTGATTTGACCGAGCAATATGAGTCGGTTTTGGAAACAATTAGTCGAGTGACAGACCAAACGATTGTGGAGTCGGTCTGGGAAAATTTAACCGAATAAAAAACTAATGGGAGGTATCAGTACTGAATGGTCCGACTGAGTCATCTAAAAGGGATGAAAATCCAACCGAGTGTTCAAGGAAAAGCATTTCCGAATGGTTTCCCTTCTGAGTGAAGTGGTTTTGAAAGAGGAGACTGATGAATTCTCGTCAGCTGGACTCAGAAGTAATTTCCAGTCGGCTTAGAGAATAACCGAGTAGAATTCCAGTCTGTTTAGAGGCTGACCGAGTGAATTCCAGTCGGTTTTCAGTGCCAGGAGTAACTTTTTGACTCCAATCTTGTCTCTTACGCATAGTTTAATATATCTAAACCCATTATGCACCCATAGTATGTAGGATGGCTAGAAGTGGACCATTATAAGCCCACTTTCTTATTTTTAATCCTCCATTATCTCCACTAACAACACTAAAAATCCACTTACGGGAAAGTTGTTCCCCACTTATCATTACATTATTAACACTACCTCTGTTCAGAACTCCTTAGAACAAAGTTAGTAAATATCTCTCTTTCAATTTCTTCCTCAATACACCTTCGAACAAGAGCAAGGACAGCAAGGGGACCATTTCCAGTCGGCAAACCAAGTAAGAGGGGACAGGGTTGTGAATATTTATGAAATGGGTAGAGTTGTATGCTGTTCTAGGATTCCAGTTTTAATTTCGTATCTTGTTGCTTAATTTTGAAGCTGAAAACGTATGAATTTGACTCTTACTTCTTCATGAAAGTTGTATATCTTTTTGTTATGTCAATTTTGAGACCTGATTCAACTTATTTGAATGCGTATAGCAAAAGTTATAGCCAAAATACTACTGCATGTCCGAGTGAAAGATTTATTCCATGTTTTGTGTATATATTGGTATTCTGGGAATTATACATGCATAATCAGCCTTTGATTTCTTCACGAAAGTTGTAGATATTTATGTTAAGAATCTATAGAAATTGGTTTCAAGTTAAAAGGATGCTTGTAGCTCTATATATGCTAAAAATACAGAAGTATGCTCATGATGAAAATCTGTTAACTATGAAATCTGAATCTTATTTTTAAAACTGGAAATTTTATGGTGAGAATTAGTAATTGGTGTCTTTATGAAAGTTGTAGATAATTGTGTTATGAGTAATTTAGGACTGTTCTCATATCAAAACTATTTTTGTAACTCCAGAAACATTGAAAATACTAATATATGTACGTTTTAAAAACTCACCTGGAGGCAGTGTTGTATTTTGTGGATAAATGGTATTTCTGCTTAGAATTTGAATTTATGATCTTCATGAAAGTTGTGGATATTTGTGTTAAGAGTAATTTAGAACTGGTTTCACGCAAAAGTCATTTTTGTAGCTCCAGAAATGTTCAAATTACTAATATATATACGTTTTGAAAACTCACCTTGAGGCAGTGTGGTATTTCGTGGATAAGTGATATTTCTGTTTGGAATTTGAAATTGTGTTCTTCATGAAAGTTGTAGACAATTATGTTATTGAACTACAGAAAGTGGAATCACCTGAAAAGGATTTGATTTGCCCATGTTATGGCTGTTTTACTAACGTATGTTACTGTTGGGAATGCTGAAACTTACTTATAAAGGCTATTATGAATGAAAATAATATTTTCTCTATGGGTAATAATTTATTATTGAATTCTTGAGTGATTATGAATTATTATGAATGCTGTTGAGTATCATACAGTTTGTATATTGTGGTGGTGAATAATTATGAATAACGAAATTAATTTATATGTACATGAATGCCTTGTGGTTATTGACATATGTGGTTGAAACAGTAAATCCATGATTTTGTGAATTATTATGTGTATTGTGTCCCTTGAGGACTTGTATTTTCCAAGAGGTTTTGGAAATGTGGATATCATGGTATGTTAAATGGTAATAAGAATTAAAGGCATTCATGCATCATAAGTATTTGGACGCACCATGGAATTTAGGGGTTCCATGATTGCCTACCCTGGTGGGGGGTTACTCTATGACGAGTTAAGCCCTATTTTGTTGTGCGCCATGGAGTGTAGGGATTCATGGTTTATGCAAAGCCCTACTTATGATACTTGTGTACTTCGGTACTTAAGCGCCATGAAGTGTAGGGATTCATGGTTTATGCAAAGCCCTACTTATGATACTTGTGTACTTCGGTACTTAAGCGCCATGAAGTGTAGGGATTCATGGTATATGCTAAAGCCCTATTTGTGTCTCTATGAGACTTTTACTTCAGTATTCCTACCAAACCAAATGGATCCAGCATGACATCATTGACGAACTCGTCTGGCATATCCATCATATCATTATGATTTGTTGATTGTGTTTGTGCAATTTTATCTATTTTATACTTATTCTATATTCTGTCTCACTCTTACATCAATTTTTACAGTGAATGGCACGCAGAACGAAGAGTGATGCCATGATTGATGACTATATGAATTATTACATGGACTTTGATTTTATAGGTTGTAATAAGTATAACGTATCATGTACCGTTATTTTCTAAATCGTTTCCGCTACTTAAATGTTTTCTTGAATTTAATTATTCACGACTAGTATGTATGATAATATTCCGCAATTATCAACTATTACGTGAAGCTCTGAATTTAATTTATGAATTTTAAAATGATCTTTTAAAAACGCGAAAAATTTATTCGGAAAATTACACGGGACGTCACAAAGATTCGTTAAAAATTAAAAGGAATTTTTGTGCTTCTAAGTATCTCATCACAAATTTAAATCTAAGCTTTTTTTTAGAAGATAGAATTGTTCATTGTTATTAAAATCGGATCAAACCGATCAAATTAAAAATTGGTTAAATAATCAGTAAAAATTAATAATTTATTTATACCGATTTAACAATAATTTAATCCTCAGTTTAACCGCAACTATAATTGAATCGCAACTCATTTAAAGTTGTACCTTATTATTTAATAAGCGGTTTTGTTCTTAAAAGCATTACTACTAGCTGTCGGGGTCATTTATTCCAAGTATACTTACTAAGTCACCATAGACAAATTCAGGAATTTAACAAGCAACTCCATACTACTATTAGCACTTTCATTTCAGTTTATCCCCTTCGATAACTTCAAAAATATGGCAAACTTTTACCCCTATAATTACTATATTCGATACGTAATGCAATATTGCATTTTGCCTTGATCGTGTGAACATTGTTAAAAAATTTACCTAGACCGCGGACGGAATAAAATATATTTACCATTAGTTGAGTACACCAAGGATATATAAAAAAGCATATGTTAAAATACATGTTTAGTTTTTTAGTATTTTGTTAGGCCCTAAATTAGTTTTATTTTTGTGAAGGGATTAACAGAGAAAGTGTAAATTGTTGTGAGTTGTCTTACACGTTTTTGGTTTATAGTGAAACTATAAAAAATTAGTCATTTTTCTTATTTCATCTTAATTTCAATTTTATTCTTGAAGAGTTTTTTTTTTCATAACTTCACACTTAGAATAATCAAACTAATACTAATACTAGTTTTTAACTACATTAAATTGGTGTGAGTTCGATCCATGACTCTTGTCATCCCTATATCACTTAATGTCTTGATCATCAAACGAAAGATTAATCTTATGATTTTTGGTTTTAGAAACACCCTAGGAATCTCTCTCCTAAAAAATAGATACCATTTTGAATCTTGTTTCTTCTTTTTCTTTTAATATATCGACTATCACAACATGGTCAATTATAACATACATGGTAGTTGTAAGAAAAAAGGTATTAATAGTCATGAGAAAAAAAAAAGAAGAAAAAAATATAAAGGGTTGAAGGTGTCTACAAAACTTATAAAAAATTTATAAAAATAAGTTAAGACTCTTATAAATTGTTTTTAACTTATTCCAAAAACTTTCTTAATGTAGCTTATGAAAATAAGTTATTTTTAAGGCTAAATCATCATTTCAATTTTCTATTATTTCAATAATGTTTAAAGTATACCCCTAACTTAGTTTTTAGTCAGTTAGATTCCGATCTTTTTAGAATGTTATAATTAGGTCCCTTCAGCCTATTTTTTACTAATAAAGATCTTATATGACATTGACTCTGCTAATGTGACGATTCCTTGTGATAGATGATTTTGACATGACTACTCTACATGTCAGTGTTGCTAACTTAGGCCTTATTGATGTGGCAAATCTATGTATGCACTCACCCTAACCAATGAACATTTGACATCATGACCCATATCAACAATATCTGACACATGTGACGATGTTATATTGTCAGTAAATGGAGACATGACTAGGTATGATGATCATCTGACACGTCATGATTTCGTTAGAGTTAGTGAAAATTAAACATATGATACCTAAATAAAACATTTTAAAAAGATAGGGAACTTGATTGACTAAAAAAAATTAAAAGTTTAACTTAAAATTTAATAAAAAAAAGGATATTGGAATAGTAATTTAGTCTCTTTTTAACTTAATCAACAAATTTTATGATAAAATTTATAATACAAACATTTATATAAAAATAACTTATTGTATAGGTTTTTAATTAAATTGAGTATTAAAACAAATTTGACGTAAATTGAAACTAAAATAAAATATGAAGATCAAATTTAAACTATAACTAAACATAAATTACTAACTTAAAGCATTAACTGTGTTATTTTTAAGTTGTCAGTAAGATGAATTTAAAACAAAAAGAAAATATAAAGAAGCAAATTAAAAAAAAAGAAATTCAAATAAGTCGATACCTTAAAAATAAAAAATAAAAAATAAAAAATAAAAAACTGAACATACATGTAGCCGAGAATATTAACATTAAATCCTGATTAAAATATTCGTGATCACCTGTTGTATGACTTTAAAATAAACAAATAGGATATAAACATGAAAATAAAAAGATAAAAAAAGAAAAACTAAATGGACAAGTTAGTTGAAGGGAAAAAAAAAAGAGAAAAGAGTAGAAAATAAATAAAGTTAGGTGCGCGTTTTTCACAGTAACTAGTTGTCCAAAGGCAAAATGGGGCAGACAACACAACCCACACAATCGCGTCTTTGGCAATTGGCATAGTCACTCAACTTTACTTTGCCTTATCCTATATATAAATAAGCCCTTTCACATACCACTTTCATTCGCACTATCTATTAGTTTTCTACTCATGGGGAACACTCTTGTTTCTCTCCTCAAACTGCCCTCAATCTGAAGAGAGGTAAGAAAACAGCGACGCTCTTGGACACACTTGGGAACGTTCGGGTGATCAGGGGAGCTTATGATCCAAGAACTCGGCCACGTCATCACGTCGGTGGATGATCTCCGCCGAACACGGCGGATTTCGGCCTTACCCGGTAGAGTTTACCTGCTGGTACCAGCAAGTAAGGTCCACCGCAAGGCTTCGGAGTTTGAGACAGGGATTGCGGAACAGTGGGGCGAAAGAAAGAAGAAAAGTGGGAACAAGGTTTTGCCGTTAAGTGGAAGTGACGGAGATATTGAGGTTTGCAGTTTCCAAGAGAAAGGAAAGATTGTCGGAATGTCCTGTCATCAATTGAGGATGCAGCGACGCTGGAACCCTGTTCTTCACCCTATTTTAGAATCCCCTGGAGATTGAGATTTTCCCAACCAGTTCTATTCCAATCATCACATTACACACTTTCAATTTTTATTTACACTCAAATTCCTTCACAGAGTAGATGTTCGTGTTCGGGAGCATTTGTAAACCCGCAATTCATTCATTCATTCATTCAATTGTAAAAAACCTTTGACAAATTTTGTTGTTCATAGCAGGAACTTGTTTCCTCCTTAGCTATTTTTTTTTTTAAAAATAATTTCCTCTCCATTTTGTGTTTCGATGAAATACTTGGTGGACGTATAAGTGCAAAACAATGCCCCTATTAAGTATTTAAGTTTACTCCGTCATTGTTTTCATTAATTGAGCTACTGATATTTTAATTATTGAATTATATATAAAATATAATCACAGACACAAAATAAAATATGTTCATTAATAATTTGCACACTAGATCGTTAAAGAATCACGTGCTCGAAATAAACCTAGGATATATATTTAATGCGGTTCTTTTGAGTTTAACAGCATATTTATTTAAAAACATACAAACTGAGATTTTGTAAAAGAATGAAATTTTTTTTATGGTTAAACAGACTTTTGATTGTTTCAAATGACGTCAAGAATCAATATAAACTTTTAGATTTTTCCATTTTCAAAATTATATTTCCCCAATTGCATACCAAACGAACATTAAAAGAGCTGAGAAAAAGTTATTTTTAGTCGGTAAAGTGGCACACATGTTTTACTAGTGAATAGGATAGCTAATAACATAACCCTTATGAGATAGTGACCTCTTAATGGAACTTGGTTTTTAATAACCCAACCCATCCCAGTTTATTAATATAATAATTCAAAATATTTATTTCCATTTAAATTAATTAGATGATAATTATAATTGATACATAGGTCATAATAATATTAATTAATTACATATCCTAAATAATTAATTAATGCCAATACACAATATTAATGTATATGATTAGATTAAAAAATGCATAACATTCTTCCACTTAGATGACATTAGTTAATTATTAGAAATATATAGTTTTTCATACTAAAATATAATACTACTAGAAAATTCATTTTTGCAGCACAATTTTGGTGACGACCTATATATTTGTCACTAATTGTCATAGAATTAGCAACGACAAGTGGGTAATGACTAAAATAGGTCTAGTATTGGAACTAATAACAGATTTAGCAACGAGAGAGATTAGCGAAGGTAAACCTGTCACTGATTCCATCACAAAACTCTTTCTATCAATGTTTGGTGATGAGAGGTAAACGATCATTGTGAGGTAAAACATGCATAGGGCATTGAAAACCTAGATGGTTTGCCATGTTTTATTGTGAAATCATGTATAAATGGGAACTGGGTAGGTTATATTTTGATCCGCGAGGTTTCAAAACCTTCAACAAGGTTGGATGACCTATATAATTGATTTGAAATGTGCTTGGTAGTTTTGATCATATTTGGTTAGGTTTGGTATGGTTTGAAGGGTCCATTTGACCCAAAATGTGTCTAATTTCATTTTATGCATATCTCACTCATTTGTGGGAATTTTGAGGCATGACTTGTGGCCGCAAGTCATAATTAATGTCAATAGGCTTGTGATGAAGTTTGGCGGTAATTGGAGGTCAATCGAATAAAATGGGGCATGAGGAAGTTGGTTGGAACTAAATTATACAAAAAAATCTGCATAATGGTTCCAATTTGGCCTAAATTAATAGGCATTGAGGTGTATGATTGATAGGGCATGACTAGATGAATTAGGGTTGAAACCCATGACAAAATACCAAGGTTTGAGTAATTAAAATATGCCCAAAATGTCCGAGGTACTGCATGGTTCCAAGGTCCCAAAATATGGAAAATTTGAAAAGGCAAAATGGGTATCAAGAGGTGATCCACGACTAGTGGGAATTTCCCACGGCTATGAATCACACTGCCTTTGATCCCTTGAATTTGTAGCAATTTCCCCTTTTCGGCAGAATGATTTTCTGCCTCCTTCTTCCTTCTTCCCCATCCCTCACTCCCAATGACTATGCCGCCACCAAACAACACTACCTTTTCACTTTATAATGACCACGCCACTGTTTCCCATCCTCTCTCTCCTTGTAAGTCTTTCATTCCCTCATTCCCCCTTCATTCTTTCTTTTATTTTGAATTTAAGTTATTTGTCTCATTGCCTCTTTCTCAGGTTGTCTATGAGAGTTTTCTAACAAGGCCAGAAGCTTCAACAAGGCCGTCGCAGCCAGGACATCCCCATCTTTATCTATCCGGTAAATGTTACTTATATTAAATTTATAAACATGTTTTTTTCAATAGCATATGAACTTGTTGTACACTTGTATTAAGTTGCATATGAAATCTTGTATCAAATAGTTGATAGTTGTAAATTGTTATTAAGACTTGATAGTTAATATATGGATAGTTGATAGTTGTAAATAGTAATTAAGACTTGATAATCAATAGTCAGATTTAAATTGTAATTGATAGTTGATAACTAAAAAGTTGGATTACGTTTGAATCATTTCTAAATTGTACTGGAGAGTTTTTGGTTGTTTTGTAGGGTTATAAAAATTTTGAACTATCTTATTTATAGGGGAGACTCTACCTATTGTTTTTAAAAAAATTAGGACTTAGAATTTTTTTATTGTCTATAAACCCAATTAAAGTGGTTGTACAAGCACCAACAAAGGATAGAGGCCATCTATACCCATAAAGCATTAAATAACATTAGGAATGCACTAAACAAGTATAGACACAACCTGACAGGGTCATTACATTCCACCTAAGGTCGTCCTAAAGAGGTTGAAAGCAAAGTGGGATGATGAAAAATGGAAATATGAGAGCGAGAAGGGAAAGAGAAACTGAGCATCAAATGATGATGTGACCTCTTTATACATTGGTGGCTTAGTTTCTCCTATGTGTCATAGGTAGAGATTGGTAATTTCACAACTACTACATTGTGTTTGTATACAAAATAATTAAATCTATTTAATACAAATAACAATTCTTTCATTTTTCTTTGTAGGTTGTTGAGTTTAACCAGACCCTACTGCCTTTGACATCATGCAAAGGACCAAGAAGACCAAGAGTAGTGCCTGGGTCAATGATCAAGCAAGGTAGATTGTTGTAAGTATTTATTTATTAGGAAACTAATGATTTAGTTAATTCATGTTTACTAATATTTTTAAATTCAGTTTGTAGGAAAAGTTTAAGTGCTAAAAAGCTGAGGTTGCCTTCAATATTGTGAATTTAAAGCAGGGAAGGGCAGGGTAAGGAGTTTATTGCCTCTGACATCACCTTGTTTGTCAAGGTTGTCGAAGGTATGAATAAGAAAAGGTGTGATAAGTCTTAAATAGACGTATTTGTTACGCTTATTTCAAGTTAATTTATGATTAATTATTAATTAATTTAATCTACTTTATTATTATATATTAAGAAAATATGAATTTTAAGAAAATCATTTGAAATACATTTTATTGTTAATTATGGGTTAATTATTGAATACTTAATTAATTTAAACTAAATTATTACAAAGATAACTTGAGGAGCAAGAAAGAGAAGGAAAATAGTTAAGGCCTCGACGTTGGTACTTTACATTAAGTGTAACTACGCTAGGAAAAGGAAAAAAGAAGCTTAGCCTCTGTTAGGTGGCGTTACCACACTAGAAACTAGTGTTGGTACGCTAACCTACACCTGATGAAGATCAAGGTTGTGCGTGCAAATGCTAATTTAGAAAGGGCTACGCCAGTTACACCAGTGGGTACCTTTCATCTTTAACTTATGATGTTGGTACGTCAGGGGAGCAATGTTGCCACGCTAGGATCATTCTTTTAGGCCTTAGAAGTTATGTACTGGTATGCCGTGCTGGGCATTGCCACGCCAAGCTATCTAGAAAACAACCTTTCTTTGAGACTTATGGCATTGGCATGTTGGGGAGAAACACTGCCACGCTTAATTAAAATATCCCTTGTTTAGTTTTTCGCATTGGAGTTCTAGTTATGGGTGTGCCTATATTGGTTTGCATGTTTTAACTTGTTCAAATTATAACTGTATGGCGTTAGTATGGCTGTAGCTACATTGTAACGTTAATGTTATACACGCTGCCTATAAATTAAGTTAATCATTGTAAGAATGTATCACCTAATTCATAATTCTAAATTCCAATATAATTCTCTTAGATTCTCGTACTTTTTCTCATTCCATTTGATGGCAACTTTATCTGTTTCTAATTATACTTCTTATTACTCCATGCTTTGCTAATTCTCCAAGGTTGGGAGAGGATGAACCCCATGTAATGCTAGAGGACTCGTGATCTATGATTGAGATGTAATAAATTCAATGATTGATTAGTATTCTATCTTCTTAATGTTGTTCTTGGTTTGATAATTCAAAGATTGTTCAAGGAATTAGTTTCATATTGAAGAATCATGCTCTCTAATTTTGAACTAAGAATTCTAACTTGCATTGGTGATGACCTAAGGAATTAGGCTCCTCCGATCTTGAGGTCTCTTTAATTCATGCAATTTGATTTGTTAGGTCATGTTCACCTAAGGGATTACAATTCATGATGTAACAAATTAAAGATTTGACTTTCAACCATGGAATTTACTTGCACTCAATCTAGATCTCACATTCTTTCAAGCAAGTTGGAGAGAGGTTCCACTCTTAACCTACTATTTGTATTTTTTTATCATCAAATTTATTTCAGCATTGGAAAATTCCAAAATTGCATAAATAAGTTTTAATTTTATGTTACAATATGATTCATTTGTCAATGGTTATTTAGATAGTATCACTCTAGGATTGTGGTACTTTGGAATCAACCTCTATGGGAATAATACTGAATATACTAAGTTAAATGATTGGTGCACTTGCTAAATGTCAGATATGAAAAATATGCATCGAGTTTATGGCGTTGTTGTTGGGGATTATTAATCCCAATATCAACAATCTCTTGGAGTACGCTAATCTGTACATTTGTTTTGTTGATAGTTAGATAATTTAATAGTTATGTTAATTGTAGTTAGTTAGTTTTTGTTAACCTTTTCTTGTTAGTTACTGGTGAGAAAGTATATGGGTGGAGATCTAATTTTCTATCCAAACATTAATATGTTTGAAAAGGAATTAAGAAAATATTCTAAAATAAAAAGTTAACAACAAGAAGAAGGAATCATGGATAAGATAAGAGTCTCTTGGAGACTACACAATGCCAACCAATGATAACGTTCAATCTAGCATTTTGAGCCCTCTAATACTAGCTAGCAATTTTGAATTGAAGCCTACACTTCTTCATTTAGTTTAGAATGAATAGTTTGGAGGGGGTGATGTTGAAGATTAAAATCTTCATCTCTCTAACTTCCTCTAGATTTATTCCCTTTTTATCTAAGGAACAAGGCTAAGAGCTAGTTGCAAGCCCAACTAAGAGGAAACATATCCACCCGGGAGAACTTGAATAGAAAATTCTTAAAGAAATACTTCCCACTTTCCAAATTTTCAAAGATGAGATGAGACATTTCTTGTTTCCATTAAAAGGAGGGTCAAACCGTATTTGAAGCATGGGAAAGATTAAAAGATCTCCTAAGAAGATGTTCACACCATGGCATGTCGAAAAAACAATAACTCTATATCTTCTATAAAGGAATGAAGCCTTCAATGAAGATGATAATTAATGCCTTAGATGGAGGTGCTTTATCAAAGAAGACTATGGAGGAAGCTAAAGAATTGATTGAGGTGATGACATATAATGAAGTGATGTATAATGATAAAGGTACATCAAGGAGAGTAGTGATGAAGCTTGATGTGCAAGATGCATTTTTAACTCAAAGCAAGCTTATCACTTAACAATTCAGGAAGCTGAGTGTGTAGATTAATGGTCTTAAAAAGGTAGTTCAAAGCACACAAACTTATGATTTTTGTAGAGCAAACCATGAAAATGACCAAGTTGTTGAGGAAGTTCAATATATGGGCCAATCAAATCAGAGGAGCAATTATAACTCTTTCTAATCTATTTCCTATAATCCAAATTATAGGAATCATCCTAACTTGTCATAGCAAAGAGGTCTTCATTTGAACCAAGTTGCTCCTCAACAAAATCAGTAACTAAACATTTCACAAGGAAAGACTTCTAACCTGGAAAATGTTTTTTCTTAGTTTATACAAGACACTCAAGTTACTTTCAAGAATTATGATGTTGCGATCAAGAACCTAGAGAACCAAGTGAATCAGATTACAAGGAAGGTGGCTAAGAAAAATAAAAAGCAACGTATGGTAGTAACTAGAGGTGGAAAATGGCTACACTTTAGTTATGCAGCAACAAGAATCTAAACTAAAGGATGCCAACGATGATAACAAACAATCTGAATGTACAAAGGGAAATGAGCAGAAGTAAGATACTGATAAAGAAGAAAAATTTAAGAGAAAACAAAAAAGGAAAAGTTTGAAGAAACATGTAGACCAAAAAGCCTGGGAGAACTAAAGCATGTACCTTTTCCTCAAAGATTGAAGAAACAAGATGAGAAAAAGTTCTCCAAGTTCCTAGATGTGTTTAAGAAGTTAGAGATTAACATCCCTTTTATTTAAGGTTTATAAGGAGTTATTTTCTATGAAGACAAAATAGAAAAGAGATGAAATTGTAGCATAGCTCTCATAGAAGAGTGTAATGTTGTCCTTCAAAGGAAACTACCATAGAAAAAAAGATTCGGGCTTTTTCATTGTTCCTTGTGATATTGGTAAAATGCATAATAGGCAAAGCTGTTTGTGATTAAGGAGCCAACATCAACCTCATGCCTTTATCCATTATGAAGAAGCTAGGAAATAAAGAGGCGAAACCAACATAAATGTCATTATAGTTGGCAGATAGGTCCATTAAATATCCTTATGGTACATTGGAAAAATTGTTGGTAAAAGTGGACAAATTCATCTTTTCCAGCTAATTTTGTGGTTTTAGACATGGAAGAAGATGAAGTGTCTCTAATTTTGAGAAAACCTTTCTTACTTACTGGAAGAGCTCCCATTGATGTGCAATAAGGAGAGTTAATGCCAAGGGTGTAAGATGAGCAAATGACCTTTAATATGTTAAAAGCTATGAAGTATCTTTAAGAGTTCTCAATGTTGGAGGGTGTAATTTTCAAATTTCATAAGGCCTAAAGAGATCCTCACCATAGATGACGATTGCATTTTGAAGGAAGTTTTGTGTGAGACTCAACCTACTAAACAGAATATGATGAGTGAAGAGGCAAGACAAGTATTACAACATCTTGAAGTCACTTCATTTATTAAACAATTTTTAGATAGTTTAGTTTTTAGTTTTTTTAGATCAATTTTATGATTTATATTGAATTGGATCGATTTATGAATACCCTTAACCAATATGTATAAAATATAAGCAATAAAAGTATCAATTAGATATATTACAATGATACATTATATGTTAAAATGTTCATATTAATCAGACTTCTTTAGGTCGACATGTGATCTTTGGTGCCCTACAAGTATCTCATGACCTTCTTTACTTACAAGTTTCCAATGAGCCAAACCTTGGATGCTCAAGTATCTTCTCAAAACATGAACAAAAATGAAATATTGAGATGAGTGAAAACTTGAGCATACATCAAACTACCAATAGTGAAAATATATGGAACTTTCTCCATTTCAACTATTTCATTATCATTTTAAGGATATAGAGCTTTAGAAAGCTTATTATCCTTTTGAACAAGTGCAAGACATGGGAGCAAGAATGCATGTTAATTCGTTTGAGGAAACTTTCAAGATACCCTCCTTGAGATAATCCAAGAATACCACATGGCTGATCATGATAGATTTCTATGCCTAGAACAAAATAGGCATCACCTAGATCTTTCATATCAAAGTGGCTAGTAAACATCACTTTTGTTCTCATCAAATTTTTAACATAACTACTACGTCTCTTTTAACTATAACCTTTTTGTTAAGTTTTTTCTCTCACACTTTGGGTATTTTTCTCTCAAACTCTATTATTCTCCTCCCACCGTATTTTAACTAAGTCGTTGCTACTCGCCACGATGTTGCGTCGTGTCTCTTTAGCCTTCCTTTCATGCCATTGATAGCCTTCCTTTCTTTGTAAAACATTTTTCAAGATTTTATTATTGCCAGGCTAGCCTGTAGTAAGTGGGGTGAGGCAGGCCATATTTTCATCTTGTTGATCCTGTCTCCAACTAGCAATGGACGTACTCAATCTCTTAATTCCCACATAAAATCTATTACTAAATTCTTCACCAAGGAATAAGAAACATGTGTCCTGCAGGAATCTTTAAGGATGGATAGTCCCACTGCTAAGGGCAAAACAATAACTAAATCCATCACTAGTGTTTTTGTATTATTCTTTTGAAACTCTACCTTTTGTGATTGGACATGTTATGTTGTTCTATCTAATTAACACAATAGTAATAAATTTTGATTCATTTGAGCACAATTGATAAAATTAATCATGAATGTTAATAATGCAAAATAATCAAACGTGATAGCCAAAGTATATAAATAAATTTGCCAATAATATATACAACAAATTTAATAACCATGTAGTGAAAAATCTAAAAAAATAAGCAGGAAATAAACAAAATCAACTACTGATAATTGTTGTGGTGTAGATTGGTCCTATGTAGGCCGGTGTCGTATAAGATGATCCAAGGAGGGACTGATGTCCTTATGCCTTCTCCGGCCACCACACCGATATAATGTGTTGATGGGCAAAATATGACGTCATCTGTAAAGATACTCCAATGCTCAAGTCAGTCCAAATACTTAATATCAGAGCATAAAAGTGTGGATTTAGTGAACGCGACACCTTACTTTTAAGGCATGAATGAGATGTATTTATAAGGAGTGATAGTGAGAACATCCTATGTGGCATATGTCAATACAAACTCTGTAAATCAGGGATAAAGTTGTCATACTTGTAGGCATTCCTGGCACCCTTTACAGGATTAAAGTCAGTATGCCTTGTACTTACTCATGGTAATCCTCTGACTTCGGTCACTGGCAACACCGATATAGACATATAGATTGCCATGCTGACTCCGGTCAGGGATGCATGACATGGAGTGTATATGAGAGACAAGACCGATGTAAGCATTTTACGACGTCACACTCTAGTGAGACTAATAAGGGTTCGATGATACTTCAAAGCACACTTTTGGGGTCTGTATCAGGCTCAGATCAACTTCCTTTATATTTGTGTAAAAGTTAAGTAATAATTTAAGTGAGTATACTAAGTCACCTAACTCATAATTCATTAATCTTGCACTTTAATTAGATAACTAAAAAGGTTAATTAAGTGAACCAAGTTTAAGTAAAATGTGTTAGAATTTGAAATATGTCTAGGAGTTGGAACCATTAAGTAGGAACGGTTTGAATCGTTGAGTTGAAGCGGTTGGAACCACTGAACAGGCATGGCTCAAACCATCATAGTGGTTCAAACCACTGCTTGACTAGTTCAAAACAATATTGTTGAATAAGTTGGTTTGAACTAATTCTTAGAATAGTTCGAACCACCGATCAAAAATGGTTTAAACCACTTATTGGAATAGTTCAAACCATTCCTTACCTGGTTCGAACCAATCCTTGCTTGGTTCGAACAACTAATATAAAAATAGGGCAATTCAAATTCCTGACTTATTTCAGGAAACTTGGTATATTTATTTCCATAACTAGTGATGTTTTTCCCTATAAATACAGTACTTTGCCAAAGGGGAAAATGCATCTTTTCTAAGTGAGAGAATATGAATGAGTTTTAGCCTTGCTTACTTATATTATTACTAAACTCAAGCTTTATTTGTAAGTAGTTACTCCAAGTTTTAGAGATAAAACTTCTCATTTTCCTGCTTTTAGATTGAAATTTTTAGGATTGAGGTGTGAGAATGTTAGGTAACCATTCTCTAGAGATACCTCAGACTAGTTGTTGAGAACCTGTGGGTTGTGTCAGGTTTTCAGGGGGGGTTAAGCTTTGGTTAGGTGATCCAAGAGTTGTAATCAAGCCTTGCAACTGACTTTGATATAGTGAAGAAATTATAGGCCTTTGTACTAAGAGACTGGACTAGATCATAGTTATGGTGATTGAACCAAGATATATTATGGTGTTTGTATCTCTCTTCCTTAAACTCTTTACTTATCTTTTTCTATATAACATTCATATTTATTGTGTGTAAAATATTTGTTTGGCATTATTTTAATCTTTATGTCTCTTTATTAAAGGTTTTAATTTGCTTATAAAGGTTTGTCCTTTACAAGATTATACTTGGTTTATTTATTTGAATCAAACGTTTATCTTCTTACTTATTTATCTTCCAATTTGTTTATACGTTATAAAAAAAGTATTTTCTTTTATACATATCTCCCCTTGATAATATTTTTGATTTTATAAAATAGCAAAATTGGTTAAAGTTTTCTAAAACAAGCATTATTCAATTCACCCCTCCTCTTGAGTAATGGTTGTCGTGTCTAACATCTTCTCCTTAATTGTTTGGGCCTACCATGACCTTTCTGGTGTACAGGGGAAACACTTCTAGACCTTCATTATTAGGAAACATAGCCTGCCTATTATTGAACTTAATAATTGGAGCATATGATTTGATGTAGGTGGATTTTTTTGTATCGGTCCTCAACAAAGTCAGTACGCTTAATCCCTTGTAGGCTATTGTAGAAATTGCATGCCTATAAGGTATTCCCACAAATTCCAAGAATTGCATGAATAATGATTTTTCTCTAAATAAAAAATAAATATTTCCATAAACATTGTGTGTTATTTCATGTTGCTGCTAAACATCCTATGTAGGCATCCATTATGGTTGAAATCTACTTCCTTCAACCTCCATTTAAGCCATGGCCTTAAATATCCTTTATTTTTTGCTACCCTACTCTTAAGTTTAGGAAATCTTCCTACCAGATACTACCTCATCCACTCTATCATGGTGACAATAGGTTTGTCCTTAACTTACAAAATGGTGGAATTAAAAACTTCACTCAAGTTATTCATAAATACATCACACCTAGGGTGAAAGAAGACTTTTTGCTTACATTATGTCTTCTTTGGTATAGCCATTAACCAATGCTAGGCTCTCTTGTCTAACTTCTTGAGTTGTTGCATCCTTGCTTCCTATAGCTGCAAGTAGGTAGCTTTTTTAGTTCTTCATCATAAAAGCTCGTTTAGTATGCCTCACCATCATACCTTCTCTTCAGGTTTGGGTAAAGATGGCTTACATAAGATTTATACTCCACTCCCTCTAGCAACTCATAAAAAACCTATAATAAACCATACACACAATAATTAAACAACAAGTATGAGAAAAATGTCCTCAAGTTTGTGTCCTCTAGTAAAAGTGTCAAAAACTAGTTCTACGATTCCTCATTCTTTATCTCAACAACTGCTACAGCCAATAGGTAATATTAGTCTAATGCATCTCTCCCATCAACCACTAACAATTGACCATCATACTTAAGATGGAAGCCATCTACCTTTATAAAGGGCTTGCACCTCTCCTTAAATCCTTGTTTACATGCCTCAAGGCATGCATAATAGCTTTCAAACCTTGGCAAGACCTTTATTTAAAGCCTTACAAAATCCAAGTTATATTTTGTTCCCTTATTTACCTTTTTTAGTTATGCATTATATCTCTAAAGTATCTTATACTATTTTGTTGTCTAATCTTCTGACTTTTCTAATGTACATTGTTTAGCTTAATAAGTTATCCAATTTTGGTCACCTCTAAAAAGCTTCACACAAGTTATTTGATGAATCATATTATATTGAAATTTAGTATCCTTAGCATGACATTTTGATACTTATTCTAGGATTACTTCACTGATTTACACTAGTTTTATTGGTTTGGGCCTATTTGAGCTTCTAGTTAATTGTTGCATTTTAGAGCTTTTGACCTTTGTTCACTAATTTAGTTATAACTTTTGATGTAGGTGGAGTTTTTTGGTGATCCTTATGGCGTTGGCAAGTTGACTCAAGCAACTTTAAGTGGACACCTCATTTTTAGAATTTGGAGTCCTAAGCTAAAAGTTACTAGCATTTGAAATTGGCCACTTGAAGTTGTTATGGTAATTATGAGAATAAGTGTCCATTAGTAGTTTTAAAGTAGGATTTGGGCTTAATTATGTTTTGTAGCCCATTAATCTTTTAAAATTTATTAGTTAGGTTAATAAATAAGTTTAACTTCCTTGCATTTATTTAAATACTTGGCATTAGAGGAATTTCGTACACTTTACATTATGCATTAATTACAGTTTTAATTTTATATTCAATTTTCCTTTTCTGTATTCTCTTTTGGGTTTCACGTTTAGTTTAGTTTAGGTTATGTCTTTAAACATGACGAAGAAGTAATTCCCTTGATTGATCCATGGTTTTGATCCCGTAAAGTAATGAGGTAATGTTTCTTTATTTCAATCTAATTCAATCTTTAATTGCTTACCTTCTTAATCTAGTCACTATCTTCAATTTGGACTTGGATCGCTTCGATATGATTCCAAGGAATTCACGCTTGTCGAATTTATCACTCATGCAATCTCAAAAATATGTTCACTTAGTTTGAACTTTTGGGATCAAATTGAGGAGAACCTTATCGAATCGATTGGAGTTCAACGATCATTCAAGGAATTCATATTAAAACACTTGTTCTTTAACTTGAATTCATGAATTGGATTGAGGCTAAAATCATTTTTTAACATTGTTTTGCAGAGTAGAAATGCATAGAGTGGGTCATTTTAATTAATTGAATTTCATTCGTTTAAATTGTTGTTTATGTTCTTTATAAATCTAAGAATCCCTAAAAATTCTATGAACCAAGGTCCTCGAGAGAACGACCTAGGTTTGCTTCCTAGTTTACCACATTTAAATTTTGTTTTTATTTGACCAATTACGACATCGATCATTATTCATAACCACATCACACTTGGGATAAAAAGAAAACTCAGGCTTACACCATGTCTTCTTTGGTGTAGCCATTAACCAATGATAGGCTCTCTTAACCAACTCCTTGATTCGTTGCATCCTTGCTTCCTGTAGACACAAGTAGGTAGCTCTTTTAGCTCTCATTGTAAGCCCATTTAGTAAGGCCTCACCATCATACCTTTTCTTCAAGTTTGTGTAAAGATTCCTTACACAATATCTATGTTCTACTCCCTCCAGCAGCTCATAAAAAATTTGTAATAAACCTATATACAACAATTAAACAACAAGTATAAGAAAATGTTATATTTAAAAATGGTTTCTCATAATTAAGAAGTGAGTTACTTGCTTTTGTCGATCCAATATGAACACATGTATATCAATTAAAAGTGTTAAAAATCACCTCCATGATTCATTCTTCTGTCTTAACAACTACTATAGCCAAGAGGTAGTATTAGTCATTAACATTTCTCCTAACAACCACCAATGATTAACCACCATACTTTGCCTTAAGATGACATCTATCCACCCTAATAAAGGCTTATACCCTTTTTTAAATCCTTGTTTACATGCCTTAAGGAATGCATAGAGTTGTTAAACCTTGGTTAGATCCCTATTTTAGGACTTACCAAGTCTAACTTACATGTTGTCCCCTTATTTACCCATTTTAGCTCTATATTATATCTCTAAAGTAGGCTATATTGTGTTGTTGCCTCACATTTTAATTTTTCTAATGTAAGTTGCCTAGCTTTATAAGCTATCCAATTTGAAATCTTTAAAGCATAAGTGACCTTCAAATCCTTGACAATCTTAGAAATTGACATTTTTTAATTCACTCTCAACTTGTTTGTTGGTTCTAATAGGATAACCTGATCACAAGAAACACAAAGAAAACACAAGAACAAGGAAATACCAGAAAAAGAAATTCTAGAATGTAAAATAGAGTAAAACAAAGTACTCTAAAATACCAATGTAGTGATAACAATTAAACATAAGAGATAAAAAGGGAAGAAGATGAACAAAAACAGTTTACGTGGTTCAACCATAATGAGCCTACATCCACGGGAAGGGCATCAATATTGAATTAGGATGAAGAGATTATACAGTTACAATAGAACGTATATTTTTTTCCAGTCCCTTATACAAGCACCCAAGGACCATATCTATAGAAAACAATGTCTGACAACCTCTATGAACCAAAGTAGCTACATAGAAACAAAAACAAAACTGAATCAAGCTAAGTCTGCTAACAGACTTAAGGGTCCAGACCTTGGGAAGCAACAGACCAGGATCCAGACTTTAGAGTCATAGATCTTCACATTGTTCAATATAACTTTGGCCACCATCTTACAATTGACATCTTATTGTCAAATACTCTCACATAAGTGTTCATTGAAAAATCTTTTCAACCTTATTATGTTAGTCCTTCCATCCTTGCTCTCAAAAGTCAACTAGTTACCCATCCTTTAATACACGACAACTATAACATCCTTAATTTTTAAAAATAAATTTCAATAAATCAAATATAAGTTTTGCAAATATTTTAAATTTCAAAACAGAATTTGAATTAAATTACAATATCAGTTTTTACAAAATCCGACCGGCTCTTTTAAATTTACAATAAACAAATAAAACACTCGGTATTCTCAGGAGCCGGCCAGGCTTCTACCAAAATGCACTCCGAGCAGCTGAGTGACTTCTCATATCATAGTTGGGCCCTAATCCACTGTAAAAATAACAACAGTAGGGGGTGAGCATAAACAAATCAAATAACAGTTATTGAATTAGATTAAAAGTCCAATTAATAACTATATTCATAAGACCAAAACCGAGACATATATACTTATCATAAATCATTCATTCTCAATAATCATATATATAAACATCAGTACATACACATGATCAACCAAATGGATCCATTAAGTCTTTTAAATTTGTGTTGCAACACTGGCTCCCCGAGCCATAACTCAGCTCCCAGCTGATCCGGCCGTTTTACAGGTACCAAACCGTTCTGCGCCCATAATGTAACACCGATCATCACTACCAGTGATAGTGGTAACTTAAATCAGTGTTACGGGCCAGCCTTGAGTCCCACTCAAAGGCGTCCGTGGTATAAAAATAAACCACCAGAGGGTCTATGCCTTTTCACCAGGCCGTCCTCATCTGGACCGGCATAACAGGCCCCCTGCAGTCCTGTGTGCGTCTGAATACAATTGATATATCAAATAAATATCAATCATCAATCACATAGCAACATCATCTCATATCATTCCACTCGGTTCAACAATAGGCATAGCACATGATAACCTCATGCATATAATTCATATCATCATTATCAGTCTCATACCAACATCCTCAATATCATGAACGACAATATCACATATAAACTCAATATGAATGGAAAGTAATTAACATAAAGTATGTTATTCAATTGGGGTCTCAATAATATTTCATACGTATATCATATATAACATATCAATAATACCCCAAATCCATTCATAAACCATCTATTTGAGATGTAACGCTCCCCCTACCTGGAATAAGAAGTTCCAGTAGCTTTTCAAATATTATTCTAGTCACTGCTTCCAAGTTCCGACTGGAATTGCAGTATTGTACCACTCCCAAGCTTTCTTCGTGAAGAGAAGAAATGGAGATTTGATATTCTTCTTCGTTCAATAGTTCCAGTAAAGATTGGAAATAAGAGAATTTTAGATGATAATTTCACTTTCAAAAGTTCTTCCATTAATCCAACAATGGAAGTATTTATATATAGTTCATGCAGAAGAGACGTGTTTGAATTGACGTATTCTGACACACGTCTTTTTGATAATAATGAAGGATTAAGATATTTAATGAAATGGGGACAGCACATCAAAAAGGGTCCCATACTTAGGAAATATCTGAGAAAGGATTTTGCTAGAACGTAGAAGAACAGGGTGACGTGGAAAGCATCCATGGTAAAATATTTATTAATTCCGAATCGGTTTCTGTGTATTCCGACTCGGTTTCAGCTTATTCCGACTCAGTTTCCTCTTTCTGGGCATCTCTTTTCGAGAGGACTTATCAGAGCCTCTTTCTGCTCAGAATTCCTTTATTCGGAAATGACCCACTCATAACTGTCTTATTAGGAAATATATCAATCAGACATCTCACTTGGTTATACCTCTTTCTGAGTCAGAGTCTTACTCTTTCATCATTCGGAAGTCTCTTAATTGAAAGATCACTCGAAGCTTTGAAATTCAATTCCTTTCTTGGAAATCATTCCACTTGAAAGGATTACTCAGGGTTGAAGAGTCTTGAAAACGAATCCGAGCACAAGCGTTCGGAAACTGAAGACCAATCCGAGCATGAATTAAATGGAGTTTATCACCCGGATATTTACTCTCCTCGGGATTATTCACTTAGAAAACATAATCGGAGTTGAAGTCTCTTTATCCAGAAGTACTCCTTTTGAAAAGACTCGCTCGGTGCCATTCCACTCAGAAGTGTCACTCTAAGAGACACTTTACTCGAAAAATTACTTAACTCGGATATAATCCACTCGAAAGTTCACCAATCAGAAATATCTTTCCGAGAAGTACCCATTTGAAATAACTTCTCTTATTCGAATAAGTACTTCTCTCGGAAACAACTCAGTCAGAATCGTTCCACTCGGAGATGTTTCCGTTTCACTCGGATTTTACCTCACTCGAACGTGTCTCATTCAGACACAACGTTACTTCGTTCAGGAATGATTTTCTTAATGATGTTTCACTCGGAAACATCTTAAATTCACTTGGAATTAGTCTTCTGTCTTATTTCACTCGGAGTCATATTCATTTCACTCGGAATCAGACTCATTTCACTAGAAAAATCTTTGATTTTGACATTTTGCACTCGAAAATTTATTCAAAATTTCTCCATTAATCCTTATTAAATTATTTTTCTAAAAATCATAAAAATTAGGATGTTACATTTCTCCCCCTCTATAAAAATTTCGTCCTCGAAATTTAATAAATTACTCAGGCATGAATTGCACATGAAACCCATAGGTATATATTTATATATAACTCACGTTTTACATAACAATGAGTATATACATTTTAGAAATAAAAAGACGTATGACACCCGGATTAAAAATTACCGAGAGCTCAGAACCCCGAATAATTCACTCATTCTATACCCGGTCACCAACTTGTTCAGCTTCTTCCGCGTGAATGGTAAACACTCGGCCAGCAACTTATGGATTAGCATTCCTATCCTGGTTGTTTCTTCCAATCATTAAATTACTTCGTGCACCATTTCCTCTTCCTCCTCTATTTCTGACTCCCTGGCCTCGTCTTCGAAAACCTTCTCGATTTATGCCAGTATTAAGCTCGGTCGTTTGCAAAAGAGGGCAATTAGGACGAATATGTCCTTCCTCATTGCATTCGAAACAAACAATTTTGTCTCGATTACAATTACTCGTAAAATGATCACCTCCACACCTGAAACATTTAATGTTTCTCGGAAAAATCATCGATCGGCCACCAGAATTCATTCGGCCTCTGGATTCAGAGGGTTCACCTCTAACAGACTTCCCATGCTTCTTAAAACTGATTGGTGATAACTTAGAAGAACTATCCGATCGGCTACTTGCTCCAGTGGAAGCTTTATCATCTTCCTCATATATTCGGCATTTATTGACAAGAATCGGAAAACTCCTAATTTCTTGGTATCAGAATGCCTTTTTGATCTTTGGATTCAAGCCACTTTCAAATTTGATGAACTTGGAACCTTTAGTACCCGGCATTTGAAAAGGAGGGTAAAACAAGCAAAGCTCCTCAAATTTTGCTGCGTACTCTTCAACAGTCTGATTGCCTTGTCTGAGTTCCATAAATTCCAACTCCTTCTGGCTTCTAACAGTATTCGGAAAATATTTTTCAAGGAAACATTCATTGAAATTTTCCCAATTCAACTCGGTTCCCATAGTCGTTAATCGGTTTTTGGCCATTTTCCACCAGTTTTCAGCTTCTTTCTGAAGCATGAATGCAACGTATTCAACCTTCTGTGCCTCAGTGCACTGCAGACTGCCAAAGATCCATTCAAGATTCTGGATCCAGGCATACGCTCGGTCGGGCTGAAATCCTCCATGGAATTCAGTCGGTTTTCGTTTGAGAAAACAATCAATACTATGATTGTCACTCGGTTGAGGGGTATTTTGCCTTTCTAAGATGTCAGCCACACGCTGGAAGGTAGCAACCATGGCATCCATACCATGAGGGTCCATTTCTTATCCTGAAATAATCATCACCCTTAGTACCTCTCATGGATATGAAAACAATGTATATATATAGTTGATTTCCTCAACTATAACACGTAACAATAATGATATGTTTTCACTCAACTCATAGCATTTAGTAGCTAAACCTTGGCCTTGGACTTTTCAAGTCTGCTCTGATACCAAAATATAACATCCTTAATTTTTAAAAATAAATTTCAATAAATCAAATATAATTTTTGCAAATATTTCAAATTTCAAAACAGAATTTGAATTAAATTACAATATCAGTTTTTACAAAAGCCGACCGGCTCTTTTAAATTTACAATAAATAAATAAAACACTCGGTATTCTCAGGAGCCGGCCAAGGCTTCTACCAAAATACACTCTGAGTAGCTGAGTGACTTCTCATTTTATGGTTGGGCCCTACATCTACTGTAAAAATAACAACAGTAGGGGGTGAGCATAAACATATCAAATAACAATTATTGAATTGGATTAAAAGTCCAATTAATAACTATATTCATAAGACCAAAACCCAGACATATATACTCATCATAAATCATTCATTCTCAATAATCATATATATAAACATCAGTACATACACATGATCAACCAAATGGATCCATTAAGTCTTTTAAATTTGTGTTGCAACACTGGCTCCCCGAGCCATAACTTAGCTCCCAGCTGATCCGGCCGTTTTACAGGTACCAAACCGCTCTGCGCCCATAATGTAACACCGATCATCACTCCCAGTGATAGCGGTAACTCAAATTAGTGTTACGGGCCAGCCTTGAGTCCCACTCAAAGGTGTCTGTGGTATAAAAATAAACCACCACAGGGTCTATGCCTTTTCACTAGGCCGTCCTTATCTGGACCGGCATCACAGGTCCCCTGCAGTCCTGTGTGCGTCTGAATACAATTGATATATCAAATAAATATCAATCATCAATCACATATCAACATCATCTCATATCATTCCACTCGGTTCAACAATAGGCATAGCACATGATAACCTCATGCATATAATTCATATCATCATTATCAATCTCATACCAACATCCTCAATATCATGAACGACAATATCACATATAAACTCAATATGAATGGAAAGTAATTAACATAAAGTATGTTATTCAATTGGGGTCTCAATAATATTTCATACGTATATCATATATAACATATCAATAATACCCCAAATCCATTCATAAACCATCTATTTGAGATGTAACGCTCCCCCTACCTGGAATAAGAAGTTCCAGTAGCTTTTCAAATGTTATTCTAGTCACTGCTTCCAAGTTCCGACTGGAATTGCAGTATTGTACCACTCCCAAGTTTTCTTCGTGAAGAGAAGAAATGGAGATTTGATATTCTTCTTCGTTTTATAGTTCCAGTAAAGATTGGAAATAAGAGAATTTTAGATGATAATTTCACTTTCAAAAGTTCTTCCATTAATCTAACAATGGAAGTATTTATATATAGTTCATGCAGAAGAGACGTGTTTGAATTGAAGTATTCTGACACACGTCTTTTTGATAATAATGAAGGATTAAGATATTTAATGAAATGGGGACAGCACATCAAAAAGGGTCTCATACTTAGGAAATATCTGAGAAAGGATTTTGCTAGAACGTAGAAGAACAGGGTGACATGGAAAACATCCATAGTAAAATATTTATTAATTCCAAATTGGTTTCTGTGTATTCCGACTCGGTTTCAGCTTATTCCGACTCGGTTTCCTCTTTCTGGGCATCTCTTTCCGAGAGGACTTATCAAAGCCTCTTTCTGCTCAGAATTCCTTTATTCGGAAATGGCCCACTCATAACTGTCTTATTAGGAAATATATCAATCAGACATCCCACTTGGTTATACCTCTTTCCGAGTCAGAGTCTTACTCTTTAATCATTCGGAAGTCTCTTAATTGAAAGATCACTCGAAGCTTTGAAATTCAATTCCTTTCTCAAAAATCATTCCACTTGAAAGGATTACTCAGGGTTGAAGAGTCTTGAAAACGAATCCGAGCACAAGCTTTTGGAAACTGAAGACCAATCCGAGCATGAATTAAATGGAGTTTATCACCCGGATATTTACTCTCCTCGGGATTATTCATTTAGAAAACATAATCGGAGTTGAAGTCTCTTTATCCAGAAGCACTCCTTTTAAAAAGACTCGCTCGGTGCCATTCCACTCAGAAGTGTCACTCTTAGAGACACTTTACTCGGAAAATTACTTAACTCGGATATAATCCACTCGGAAGTTCACCAATCAGAAATATCTTTCCGAGAAGTACCCATTTGAAATAACTTCTCTTATTCAAATAAGTACTTCTCTCGGAAACAACTCAGTCAGAATCGTTCCACTCGGAGATGTTTCCGTTTCACTCGGATTTTACCTTACTCGAACGTGTCTCATTCGGACACAACGTTACTTCGTTCAGGAATGATTTTCTTAATGATGTTTCACTCGGAAACATCTTAAATTCACTTGGAATTAGTCTTCTGTCTGATTTCACTCAGAGTCATATTCATTTTACTCGGAATCAGACTCATTTCACTCGGAAAATCTTTGATTTTGACATTTTTCACTCGAAAATTTATTCAAAATTTCTCTATTAATCCTTATTAAATTAGTTTTCTAAAAATCATAAAAATTGGGATGTTACAACAACGCCTTCAACAGACACCATGACCCCACCTACCCTATATGCAAGTATATCCTAACTAAAGCAAGATTAACAAATTAGGACTATGAAAAATATACATGCACAACAAACAAGTTCTTTGATGTGAATCCAAAAGAGCATTTTAGTTATTAATTTTTTCTAGTTTTAAATAATTTTTATATTTATTTTAAACATTATTTTAGATGTCTTTTAGTTTTTTTAATGAGTTTTTAATGATTATATGAGTTTTTAGACCATTACAATAATTAAAGAGAGTTTATTTCAAGTTTTAATATTTGAGAAGTTAAATAGTCACTAAACATTAGTGATAATTTATTTCCTTTAAAATTTTAACAGTTTATTGAAACTAATTATATAGATGAAAATTTTTATAAAAGTTTAAAACTAAAGTTTTTAAGGAGGTATCTCTAACCCTACCAATGATGTATTTAAACATGCCTTATATAATTATCTTTTTCTCGTCTAGCTGGTTTTTTCTTTGGTGAATTCTCATCTAGCTACTTAGGATTTTATGATTAACCCACTAGAATGAGCTTAGCTTGAAAGGTTTAAGCAATGTTACTTTTTTTTTTGTCTATCTTATTAGGATGATGACAATGTTAAGTTTGGAGAAAAATCCCCCTTGAATCATGGCACATAGGTCGTGCTTGTTTCCTCATAATTGACGTCGTTGATGGCTCATCAGATTAGCGTACGACATAGGCTACCCATTTAATTGCTGCCGTGAAGGCATGTTTGTTTCTGCTGACCACTCTCTTGACGGAGATTTCATTATAACGTTACAAAAACTCACTATTATACCACCCGCAACCAACAAAAACGTAATTTTAATCAAGTAGAATGTCACTACCAGTATTAGGAAACGCAAAACAGAAAGAGAGAGAAATTCGAGTCCTCAACAAAAATATAATTGTATTCTTCTTATAAAATAATATTTGTTTGGTGGCTATCATATACATTTTGATGGTCTAACTCTAACCATTAAATTACAGTTTTTAATGGTTAAAATTATTCTTAAAATTGTTAACAAAATAAATTTGTTGAGAATTTCAATCACTAGAATGTATATTTTTCTTGCAAGAGTCATGTTTTAGTAGTCAATTCAATCTATTAAAATCATATGGATGAGTCAATTGAATCTATTAAATTCATATGGATAAAATTATAAGTAAGTAATTTGGCAAATCAAGTAAGTATTTATCTTATATAAATTAATATCAAGGATTAGAAACAAAATATTTGTTATAAATTAAATGTAGAAGAATGAAAATCAAATTACCTTTATTTGATAGGGATTACAGGGGATTAGGTTGAAAAGCGTAAAGTAATAAAGAAAAGAGTTGATTGAGTTACAGTTGAAGGGTTCCGTCAATTAGTTTTCCTATTACGTAAAAAAGACTGGGCAAGAACAATGTAAATGTAATGGGAGTAATTTTAACTTAAACTTTTATCTCAATCGAAATCGCCATCCCCGGCTAGAAATAAAGATTGTAAAGAACACAACAAGTTAAGATTGGCATTGATTATTTTAATCGTCAAAGGGTGAAGTAACGTTGTAACTGACATAAAAGCTAAATCAAAACCAGCATTATGTGCGTCATAAGAATGGAGCGGTTTAACAAACACATAGATTCCTGTTACTCTGTCTTCCCAATCCCAATATAACCACACTCAAACCCAAATCTTTCTTTGTTAAAACTCAATGGGAAACCAAGTATCACTTCGTCCCTCGGATGCAGCAGGTAAAATTGTGTTATGGGATGGGTCGGTGCATGATTTGGAGCAAAGCGTAACAGTGGCAGAACTAATGTTGGAGCATCCAGAGCAAGTGGTGGTTGAGTTCAATGCAGCGTTGAAGCAGAAAAGACCAACACCGTTACCCGCTGACAAGAAACTAGAGATGAACAAGGTGTATCTCATGGTTCCCGTTAAGAGAGGCAAACCCGTTGGGTTGAGCGTTGAAGAGACCCAACGCATTCTCTTCCTTGTTAACTCTGCTTTCCATTCTAAATATCCTGTGTGTTCTTCTAGGTTCCTTCCTTGGATTACCCGTTTCTGCCAAACCACTACCATTGTGGAGCCTGGTCAGAAAAAAGATGGGGAAGTTGACAAGAACGAAGAAAGGTTCGATTTTTCCGAGTTTTTGACGGAAACGTTAGAAGGGAGGCCAGAGTATTTGAATAGACAGTTGTCGGGGAAAGGATGGAAGCCTAGTTTGGACACCATTAAAGAGAAGAATGTTGGAAGAAAACTCAATCACTGGTTGTTCATCAAGAGTTAGTGATTTTGATCTTTGTTATTAATTGATGGCTTTATGTGGGTATTCATTAGTTTTATGTGAGAATGTTAAAAACAGAGCTGGGGTATGTGCCTATTGTTGTATCATATGCATGTCATCTTATCCTTGTTTTAATGTATGAATGAACCTCTGTCACAGCTGGGGGATTAACACTCTCCAAATGAAACTGTAAAGCCCATTCTTCGGTTCGTCCTTTGTTTTATCATTGCAATTAGCAAAATCATTGTTTTATGACACTATACTGTATGAATGCGAGGTGTTGATGTAAATTTGAGGTTATGACACAGGTAAGATTTCGACAACAAAGAGACAAATAAATTGATAGATACCGAAATTGATGCTCTTATTAAAGGTCATTAAGTAACATGCTAGTACTAATCTAGGGAAGAGGAGACCATTTAATGTAAGCGTCTATATATATCATCATAGTCTCTGGCTAGAATAGTTCAGGCTCTCCTTGAGTTTGCCCTGAACATTTGTGGATAATCAAATTAGCCTTGTGATTTTCGTGCATGCACAAAAGCTGAGAAAAACAAATATCCAATCCAAAGGCCATGTATCTTACATAATTCAAAAATCAAGAAAGCGCACTAGGAGAGCCAATAACAAACAATGGAGGATTCGCAATGTTTTACGATTGCGGGATTGGGAACAATTCCACGTAATAATAGCACTAAAGCCCAATTGCACCTTTGGATTGATAGTTTCAGCAATTTAATTTAAGATATAGCACCCTTAGTCTTTTTCATATGATTTTTTATGACTATTTATAGTATCCTTTTATTTGTTTTTTGATATCAAATAAAGTTGATAAAATGAACTTGAGTCAACCAACAAAAGTGTAGTGTATGAGCTTTAAAACTAAAACCCAAATTAATAATTTAAAATTTTGGCCAAAACAATGGACTCACTTGTGTGATCTCAGGCACTCAATCAATTTTTTCTTTTTTCTTTTTTAAGAAAAAATAGTAGCAGAATGGTAAAGGTTGTGGTAGATTTTATTTTTTGGGTGTACAGTGTAGACTTAAGAGATATCAACCGTTGAATGTTCATCAACGATCCATATTAATTGATGGTTGCCTATTAAACAGGTTATTGGAATGCTTAATATTATACATTTCCCTCTCTATTATTTAAAAATCTGATTTTAACTTTATTCCCCTTTTGTTTTCCCTCTCTTCTTTCTGCCTCTAATAGGCACCTTTACCGGTCATCATTGCAAAGTGCCGTCCTCTATATAGCAAACGCCTGAGTTCCATCCTCCATATAGCAAACACCATTGCCAACCTCCTTTCTCTTTTCTCCATCCTTCATCCTCTGTCAAGATCGCTTGCCTCTCACCACTTCTGTCCCAATAAAGTTTCATCAGGGGGAGACATTCGAGATGGTGATAGATAATTAATTCTCAATCTCACAATTGTCATAATTAATTCCCTAGTAATGGTTACCCTCTATTTTTCTTCATAGTCTATATTTTACAATTGCCATAAATAATTAATTCCCTTTTTCACGCCTATTTTTCTTACTTTATTTCCACTTTCACGCCTTTCTGCCTCTTTGTCTCTCATCTCTATCACGCGATCTCTCTCTGTTTCACTTTCACGGGCTCGCATGCGGCATGAAAAGGCTCCCCACGCAGCCACGCCTCTATCCCTATCTCCCACCAAAAAACTCCACACACTCTCTTTCAATTCAGACCACACCACTTCATACGCTCCCCTTTTCCCATTTCCATTTTAAAAGAAAAAAAATTGACCTTACCTTAAAGGAGTCAAAGACGTCAAAGGAAACGGTAGCGACAGTGATCAAAGTTAGTTATGGTCGTTGAACTATCGAAGCTTCATCCCAGATCTGTGGAGATCGATGGTGATCGGAGTTGGCGATGAGGCAAATCGTAAATCTGTTTTTTTAAGGTGCAATGTGGCATAGACAAATACGAACCAAAGGCACCATAAAAACAAACATGTAAGCAATTTTTGGTTTATTGGAATTAAAATTGAAATTAATTGACTTTTTATATAACAAAAAAGTGAATCAGGATCTGTCATGTTCGTCATATCTGATTTCTTTGCTTTCTTTGTTCATGGTTGTGAAAATTACGAAAAAACATGTTGTAATGTTGACTACCGTCGTACCACTATTTTGTCACGGTTATAACATGTGATTTTTGTTCTCTTATGCGATGTGGGTTCATACGGTTTCAAGAGCTTTTGAAACTGTTTTGTAACGGCCATATTTTGCATTACAGACCGCAATTTAAAACCTTGATTGCCATAAATAATTAATTTCTCCTTTCACAATTGTCATAATTAATTCCCTAAAAATGGTTACCCTCTATTTTTCTTCAGAGTCTATATTTCACAATTGCCATAAATAATTAATTCCCTCTTTCACGTCTATTTTTCTTATTTTATTCCCACTTGCACGCCTCTCTACTTCTCTGTCTCTCATCTCTATCACACGAGTCTCTCTCTGTTTCACCTTCACAGGCTCATATGCAGCATGAAAGGCTCCCCATGCGGCCACGCCTCTGTCCCTATCTCCCACCACAAAACTTCACACGCTCCACTTTTCCCATTTCCATTTTGAAAGAAAATAAAACTGAACTTATCTTACCGGAGTTAGAGACGTCAGTGGAAACGGAAGCGGCGGTGATCAGAGTTGGTGATGGTCATTGACTTGTCGAAGCTTCGTCCCAGATTAGTGAAGATCGATGGTGATTGAAGTTGGTGATGAGGCAAATCACAAATATGCGTATTTTTAAGATGCAAGAGGGTTGAGGAAAATACGGAGTAGAGGCACTATAGAAAATAAACATGTAAGAAATTTTTGGTTTATTGGACTTAAAACTGAAATGTACTCAGTTTTTTAAAGCAAAAAATGAATCAGAATCTTTCGTGTTCATCATGTATGCTTTCTCAGTTCTCTCTGTTCATGGTTGCGGAAATTACTGATAAAACGTGTTGTAACGTTGATGCGATTTTGGAAGCTTTTGACACTGTTTTGTAGTGGCCGAATTTTTTATTGCGGACCACGATTTAAAACCTTGATTGCCATAAATAATTAATTCTCTCTTTTATAATTACCATAATTAATTCCCTGGAAATGGTTACCCTTTATTTTTCTTCAGAGTCTATATTTCATAATTTCCATAAGTAATTAATTCCCTCTTTCACGCTTATTTTTCTTATTTTATTCCTATTTTCATGCCTTTCTACTTCTCTGTCTCTTATCTCTATCACATGAGTCTCTCTCTGTTTCACATTCACATGCTCGCATGCGGCATGGAAAGGCTCCCCACACGGCCACATCTTTGTCCCAATCTCCCACCACAAAACTCCACACGCTCTCTCTCAATTTAGACCACACCACTTCATCCACTCCCCCTTTCCCATTTCCATTTTAAAAGAAAACAAAACTAGACTTACCTTACCAGAGTCGGAGACGTCAGTGGGAACGCAATGTCGGTGATCAGAGTTGGTGATGGTCGTCGAACTATCAAAGCTTCATCCCAGATCAGTAGAGACCGATGGTGATCAAAGTTGGTTATGAGGCAAATCACAAATCTGTTTTTTTAAGATGCAAGAGGGCAGAGGCAAATACGGAGTGAAGACACTATTGAAACAAACATGTAAACAATTTTTGGTTTGTTGGAATTAAAACTTAAATGTACTAAGTTTTTATAAAGCAAAAAAGGAATCAGAATCTGTCTTGTTCATCACGTTTGCTTTCTTTACTTTCTCTGTTCATGGTCACAGAAATTGCAAAAAAAGTGTTATAACCTTGACTACAACCGTAACACAATCTTGTCACGGCCGTAACGTGTGATTTTGGTTCTCTTATGCTATGCAGGTTGATGCGGTTTCAGAAACTTTTGAAATTGTTTTGCAGACCATAGTTTAAATCCTTAATTGCCATGAATAATTAATTCCATCTTTCACAATTGCCATAATTAATTCTGTGGTAATGGTTACCCTTTATTTTTCTTTAGAGTCTATATTTCATAATTGCCATAAATAATTAATTTCCTCTTTCACGCCTATTTTTCTTATTTTATTCCCACATTTACGCCTTTCTGCCTCTCATCTCTATCACGCGAGTCTCTCTCTGTTTCATTTTCACAGGCTCGCATACGGCATGGAAAGGCTCCCCACGTGGCCAGGCCTCTATCCTTATCTTCTACCATAAAACTCCACACACTCTTTATTTACTACAAATCTCCACACGCTCTTTCTCAATTCGAACCATACCACTTCACACGTTCCCATTTTCCCTTTTTTTCATTTTAAAAGAAAACAAAACTGAACTTACCTTACCGAAGTCAGAGATGTCAATGAGAACAACAGCAGTGTGATTGGAGTTGGTGATGGTCGTTGAACTATCAATGCTTCCTCCAAAATCAGTAGAGATCGATGGTGATGGGAGTTAGTGATAAAGCAAATCATAAATCTGTGTTTTTTTAAGATGCAAGATGGTAGAGGTTAATACAGATCAGAGACGCCATCGAAATATACATGTAAACAATTTTTGGTTTGTTGGAATTAAAACTTAAATGCATTTAGTTTTTAAAACGCAAAATATGAATCAGAATTTGTCATGTTCATCATGTCTTCTTTCTCTGCTTTCTCTGTTCTTGGTTGCCAAAATTGCAAAAAAAATGTGTTCTAAAGTTGACTGCGGCCGTAACACCGTTGTTCATAGCCGTAACGTGTGACTTTTGTTCCCTTATGTGAGGTGAGTTGAAGCGATTTTAGAAGCTTCTAAAATCATTTGTAGCAGTAGTATTTTGTATTGTGAACCCAATTTAAAACTTTGATTGCCATAAATAATTAATTCCCTCTTTCACAATTGAAATAATTAATTCCCTGATAATGATTACCCTCTATTTTTCTTCAGAGTCTATATTTCGCAATTGCCATAAACAATTAATTCCCTCTTTCACGCCTATTTTTCTTATTTTAATCCCACTTTAATGTCTCTCTACCTCTCCGTCTCTCATCTTTATCATGCGAGTCTCTCTCTGTTTCACTTTCATAGGCTCGCATGCAGCATGAAAAGGCTCCCCATGCGGCCACGCATTTGTCCTTATCTCCTACCACAAAACTCCACATGCTCTCTAACTCCCAAAAAACTCCATACACTCTCTCTCAATTTTGATGACACCACTTTATTCACTCCTTTTTTCCCATTTCCATTTAAAAAGAAAACAAAATTGAACTTACTTTACCAAAGTCAAAGACGATAATGAGAACGACAGCGGCGGTGATCGGAGTTGGTGATGGTCGTTGAACTATCGAAGCTTCATCCTACATCAGTGGAGATCGATGGTGATCGGAGTTGGTGATGAGGTAAATTATAAATTTGTGTCTTTTTAAGATGCAAAAGGGGAAAAGTAAATATAAAGTAAATGCACCATCGAAACAAACATGTAAGCAATTTTTCGTTTAGTGGAATTAAAACTTAAATGTATTGAGTTTTTAGAAAGCTAAAAAATGAACCAGAATCTGTCCTGTTCATCATGTCTGTTTTCTCTCCTTTCTCTATTCATGGTTGCGAAAATAACCAAAAAATTGTGTTGTAACATTGACTACGGTCGTAAAGAATATTTTCACGGCTGTAACGTGTGATTTTTGTGCTTTTATGTGATGCAGATTGATGCGGTTTCAGAAGCTTCTGAATTGTTTTGCAACAACCGTATTTTGTATCGCAGATCACAATTTAGAACCTTGATTGCGATAACTAATTAATTCCCTCTTTCATAATTGCCATAATTAATCCCTGGTAATGGTTACCCTTTATTTTTCTTCAGAGTCTATATTTCACAATTGCCATAAATAATTAATTCCCTCTTTCACGCCTATTTTTCTTATTTTATTTCCACTTTCACGCCTCTCTATCTCTCTGTCTCTCATCCCTATCATATGAGTCTCTCTCTATTTAACTTTCATAGGCTTGTATGCGGCCTGGAAAGGCTCCCCATACGGCCACGCCTCTATCCCTATCTTCCATCACAAAACTCCACACCACTTCACACATTCCCTTTTTCCCAATTTCATTTTAAAAGAAAACAAAACTGAACTTACCTTACCGTGGGGGAGACGTCAATTGGAACAACAGTGATGGTGATCTGAGTTGGTGATGGTCGTTGAACTGTCGAGCTTCGTCCCAGATCAGTGGAGATCGATGGTGGTCGAATTTTTTGATGAGGCAAATTGCAAATCTGTGTTTAGATGCAAGAGGGCAGAGGTAAATACGGAGTAGAGGCACCATCGAAACAAACATGTAAGCAATTTTTAGTTTATTGGAATTAAAATTGAAAAATAATGAGTTTTTATAAAAAAAAATGAATCAAAATCTGTCTTGTTCATCATGTCTACTTTCTCTGCATTCTCTCTTCATGGTTGTGGAAATTATGGAAAAAACGTGTTGTAACGTTGACTGTGGCCGTAGCACCATTTTGTCATGGTCGTAACGTGTGATTTTTGTTCTCTTATGTGATGCAGGTTGATGTGGTTTCAGAAGCTTTTGAAACCATTTTGTAGCAGCCTCATTTTGAATTGTGAACCGCAATTAAAAACCTTAATTGCCATCAATAATTAGTTTTCTCTTTCACAATTGCCATATTTAATTCCCTGGTTATGGTTACCCTTTATTTTTCTTTGGAGTTTATATTTCACAATTGCCAAAAATAAATAATTCCATCTTTCATATCTATTTCTCTTATTTTATTCCTATTTTAATGATTCTCCGCCTCTTTATCTCTCATCTCTATTACGCGAGTCTCTCTCTGTTTCACTTTCACCGGCTCGCGTACGGCTTGGAAAGACTCCCTATGTGGTTATGCCTTTACGCCTATCTCCCACATAACTCCACACCACTTCACATACTGTCATTTTTCCATTTCCATTTTAAAAGAAAAAAAATTATACATACCTTAATGGAGTCGGAGACGTCTGTGGAAATAGCAATGACAATGATCGTTGTTGGTGATGGTCGTTGAACTATCGAAGCTTCATCCTAGATGACTGGTGATCGATGGTGATCAAAGTTGGTGATAAGGTAAATCTTAAATCTATGTTTAATATACAAGACGGTAGAGGCAAATACAGATCAGAGGCACAATTGAAACAAACATGTAAGTAATTTTTGGTTTGTTGGAATTAAAACTTAAATGTATTGAGTTTTTATAAAGTAAAAAAAAGAATCAGAATTTGTCCTGTTCATAATGTCTGCTTTCTCTGCTTTCTTTGTTCGTGGTTGCCGAAATTGTGGAAAAAATATGTTGTAACGTTGACTGCGGTTGTAACGCCACTGTTCGCGATAATAATGTGTGATTTTTGTTCCCTTATGCGATGCAGGTTGATGTGGTTTTAGAAGCTTCTGAAATTGTTTTGTAGCGGTCGTATTTTGTACTGCATACCACAATTCAAAACCTTGATTGCCTTAAATAATTAATTCCCTCTTTCACAGTTAAAATAAGTAATTCCTTTGTAATGGTTACCCTTTATTTTCTTCAGAGTCTATGTTTCACAATTGTGATAAATAATTAATTCCCTCTTTCACGCCTATTTTTCCTATTTTTATCCCACTTTAACACCTCTCTGCCTCTCTGTCTCTCATCTTTATCATGTGAGTCTCTCTATGTTTCACTTTCATAGGCTCGCATACGACATGAAAAGGTTCCCTACATGACCACGTATCTATCCCTATCTCCCACCATAAAACTCCACCGCTCTCTATCTCCCATAATACTCCACATGTTCTCTCTCAATTCAGACTACACCACTTTACACACTCCCTTTTTCTTATTTCCATTTTAAAATAAAAAAACTAAACATACCTTACTGGAGTCAGAGACGTCCATGGAAATAGAAGCAGCGGTGATTAGAGTTAGTGATGGTCGTTAAACTATCGAAGTTTAAGCCGAGATCAGTTAAGATGGATGGTGATCGGAGTTGGTGATAAGGCAAATCATAAATATGTGTTTTTTTAAGATGTAAGACTGTAGATGCAAATACGGATCAGAGGCACCATTGAAACAAACATGTAAGCAATTTTTGGTTTGTTGGCATTAAAACTTAAATGTATTGAGTTTTTATAAAGCAAAAAAAATGAATAAGAAATTGTCCTGTTTATCATGTTTGCTTTTCTGCTTTCTCTGTTCATGGATACGAAAATTGTAGAAAAAACGTGTTGTAATGTTGACTTCGACTGTAAGACCGTTTTGTCGCGACCGTAACATATGATTTTTGTTCTCTTATGTGATTTAGGTTGATGCGATTTTAGAAGCTTATCAAACTGTTTTGTAGCGGCCACATTTTGTATAACGGACCATAATTTAAAACCTTGTTTTCCATAAATAATTAATTCACCCTCTTACAATTACCTTAATTAATTCCATGGTAATGGTTACCCTCTATATTTCTTCAGAGTCTATATTTCACAATTGTCATAAATAATTAATTCCCTCTTTCATGCCAAATTTTCTTATTTTATTCCCTCTTTAACGCATGTCTACCTCTCTTTCTCTCATCTTTATCATCTGAGTCTCTCCGTTTCACTTTTATAGGCTCGCATGCTGCATGAAAAGAATCCCAACACGGCGACACATTTGTCTTATCTCCCCCCACAAAAATCCACTGCTCTCTATCTCTCATAAAACTCGATCTCTCTCAATTCGGACCACACCACTTCATACACTCCCTCTTTCCCATTTCCATTTTAAAAGAAAAAAACTGAATATACCTCACTAAAGTCGGAGACATCCATGGAAACAACAACGGTGGTGATCGGAGTCAGTGATGGTCGTTGAACTATCGAAGCTTCATCCCAGATCTATAGAGATGGATGGTGATCAGAGTTAGTGATAAGGCAAATCGTAAATCTATGATAAGGCACCATCGAAACAAACATGTAAGCAATTTTTGGTTTGTTGGAATTAAAACTTAAATGTATTGAGTTTTTATAAAGCAAAAAAATGAATCAGAATTTGTCATATTCATCATGTTTGCTTTCTCTGTTCATGGTTGCCAAAATTGTGAAAAAAAATATGTTATATGGAAAGGTTTTCTTTACTCTAGTTTCTTTACTCTCTCTGTTTCACTTTCATTCCATGTCTGCTTTCTCTATTTCACTTTCAATTTGGACTACTCAATCAAAACAGAATGAATATAAGCAATTTTTGGTTTGTTGGAATTAAAACTTAAATGTATTGAGTTTTTATTAAGAAAAAAATGAATCAAAATTTGTCCTCTTTGTCATGTATGCTTTTTCTACTTTCTCTATTCATGATATCAGAAATTGTGGAAAAAATGTGCTTTACCATTGATTGTGGCTGTAACGTGTGATTTCTGTTCTCTTATGTGATGCGATTTTGGAAGCTTCTGAAGCTGTCTTGTAGTATGACAGGGCTCTACAAGCGCATGGGTTATGTCGAGTAATATAAAAGATATCGTATCCACAGGGACTATTTTCAAAGTACCAGCATATTAAAATTTAATTATCCACACAATTGATTTTTAATATTTTTGTAAAATAAAGCAGAAAATAAATTCAGAAACAAAATTTACTTGACACTTAAAAATAGAGTTGAGAGTATCTTGGGATTCTGGGGGATCAAGACATTATTTTATGCTAATAATTTTAACTTATCATAAATAAGAATCAAATTAAGTTTTCCAAGGTAGATTTTCCTTAAGCTGATTAATATGTTCCTCTTGGAATCCTATTAACGTACCTAACGTATGGAGAACCACGTTCAATCCTTAAGAAAGACCCATTATTGTTTTATGAAAATCCCTTATTTATTCCCCAAAAGATTTTTGATTACTTTCACAGTTTTACAGTGGTCACAAAAAGTATTTCAAAATCTTAGGCTTAGTTCAAAAGCTTTCTAGTAACAATAAATCTTTCAATTTTATTAATTACCCAAACTTACTAATATACCCGCAAGTACACAGTTTTATCACTTAGGTTCTTGTTAGGAATTACTAAGAGCATTGAGCATAATTTGAACTAAACGGAAAACAGAAATTTATTTAATTCAAAGTTAAAACAATATTAACATAAAATATTGTCACTCCCCCATCATCCCAAGATAATTAATTTAGTTACTCATGAAATAATTCAAATTCATATACATGATGGAAGGAAAATAAAACATATAACACATGGTAAAAATAAAGACTTACAGGTTTCTCCAAAAAGCCCAAAAATACTTTCACCACTGTATTACCTTGTTGCAATATTCTTCCACCATATACAAATTGGAACGCTCAATTTTACAATCCTCACAACTCTTATACAAGAAATAAAAGAAAGAAAAGAGAAAGAAATGGAACAGAGAGGAAAACGAAAGAAAAAGAAAAGAAAGGAACGAAGCTGATGAATGAAAATTGAATGTCTTCCCTGCTTCAATGCTTCTCCTTTTATAGGCGAGGGAAAGGAGACAGCGTGCTTAATTTAAGGAGCAAGTGGAAATTTTCGGTGAGAGAATCCCGTAATGCTGTTTCCACTTCATAATTTCTGTATTGCTGTTTCCACTATTTCCAATGATGAATCGATTCATATAGTTCATTTTTGCCTCTGATTTTGCGCAGGAATCGATTCATTTAAAGGAGGAATCGATTCATTGATGCAGGAATCAATTCATGAAGTGGGGAATCAATTCATTAAAGTGGGAATCGATTCATGGCATTGAGGAATCGATTCATGACATAAAAATAGCTTGGGGAATTGATTCATGGTGGCAGGAATCGATTCATGTAGTGGGGAATCGATTCCTGGGGCATCTTTTGCAATTCTTGACCAATTTTAACGTGGGAATCGATTCCCAGTATTGGTGAATCGATTCACACCCCTGTTCTTGCTAATTTTTGTGCTTTTGTTGCCCTTTTTCACCATGTAACCTTCAGGGCTTGTTCTTCTTGCTCTTTTGTCATTTGATGCTCATTTTTCTCTTGTTATTGACCCTTGGATTACCTTTGTACTTGTTCCTTAATTTTATTAATTTCTGCAAAATAAAATACCCAAGTAGAATATAGTGGAAAGAAAGCGAAAATCACAAAAATTAAGGAAATACAGTGTACAATGATTAAAATCCTTAATAAACTAAATCTAATTTATTGTGTTATAAAAACTTATCATAGTAGCCCTATTTTGTATCGTAGACCATAATTTAAAACCTTGATTGCCATAAATAATTAATTCCCTATTTTATAATTGCCTTAATTAATTCCCTGGTAATGGTTACCCTCTATTTTTCTTCAGAGTCTATATTTTATAATTTCTATAAATAATTAATTCCCTCTTTCACGCCTATTTTTCTTATTTCATTCCCACTTTCACGTTTTTTTACCTCTCTGGCTCTTATCTCTATCACGTAAGTCTCTCTCTATTTTACTTTCACAAGCTCGTATGCGGCATGGAAAGGCTCCCCATGCAGCTACGCGTCTATCCCTATCTCCCATCACAAAACTTCACACGCTCTCTATCTCCTAAAAAACTCCACACGCTCTCTCTAAATTTGGACCATATTACTTCATACACTCCCTTTTTCCCATTTTCATTTTAAAAGAAAACAAAATTGAACTTACCTTACCGAAGTAGGAAACGTCAATGGAAATGATAGAAATGTCTAGGTAGATGCTCAAATTTAGGCAGGAAGGTTATCATTTGGCAGAAGATTATCCTGTCCACTAGGAGCAACTTTTTTCATCTAAGAGAAAGCAATGTAGTAAGTAGATCAAGGAAAAAGATCCCCAAGGAGAATTGAAACAACTTCCACTGCATTTAAAGTATGAATTCTTGGCCCAGATTCTACATACCCAATAATAGTGAATGCTAATTTGAGTGAACCAAAAATTAAGAAGTTACTTATTGAGTTAAGAGAACATAGGAAAGTTATAGGGTATTCTCTTAGTGATATAAAAAGGGATTAGCCTTATAACTTGTATACATAGGAGGGAAAGCAAACCTTCTGTTGAACATCAAATAAGTTTGAATCCAATATTGAAATAGGTAGTGAAAAAAGAAGTGCTTAAGTTGTTTGAGGTTGGGGTCACATACTCCATCTCTAACAATAGGTGGGTTAGTCTCATCCAAGTTGTCCCAAAGAAAGAGGGAATTATCGTGGTGAAAAATGAAACTAAGGAACTTATCTTTACTAGGGTTGTAATGGGTTGGTGAATGCGTGTTAATTATAGGAAATTGAACACAACCACCAATAAAGACCATTTCCCTTTTCGTTTCATTCATTATATGCTTGAGAGGCTGGCTAAGCACTTTCACTATTGTTATTTAGATGGATACATGGGATTTCATTAAATCCCTATTTATTCAACTGACCAAGAGAAAATTACCTTCACTTGTCCTTTTGGTACTTTTGCTTACCACAGGATACCCTTCAGTTTGCGTAACGCACTTGCCACGTCTCAAAAGTGCATATAGGTTACTTTCTTTGAATTTATTGAAAATATAATGGAAGTTTTTATGGATGATTTTTCTATTTATGGATCTAACTTTGATGAATGTTTAGAGAATCTCTCTAAAGTGCTCTATAGGTGTGAAGAAGCAAATATGTTGCTCAACTAGAAAAATGTCATTTCATGCTAAAAGAGGGAATAATATTAGGAACAAGGTGTCTAAAAATGATATTGATGTGGAAGCTAAAATAAAGGTGATAGAGAAATTACTCTCCTATAAATGTATAGGGAACTAGAAGTTTTTAGGGGCATGTATATTTCTATAGGAGGTTCATCAAGGATTTCTCTCAAATCTCTAAGCCTTTGTCTAACCTCTTAATGAAAGATGTCCCTTTTGTCTTACTAATGAATGTTGAAGTGCTTTCAATAGACTGAAGAAGACATTGAAATTTGTACCAATTATGCAAGTTCCCAACTAAGAGCTAACATTTAAACTTATGTGTGATGCGAGTGACCATGCAATTAGAGTGGTTCTTAATAAGAGAAAGGATAAAAAATTACGCGTTATTTATTATGCAAGCAAGACATTGGATGAATCTCAAATAAACTATGCAATAACAAAAAAGAAGCTTTTTACTATGGTGTTTGCCTTTGACAAATTCTAGTCAAACTTGGTAGGAGCTAAAGTTATGGTGTACACCGGCTATGTCGCTATTAAATATTTGTTGTAGAAAGAGGATGCTAAGCCTTAACTCATCAAATGGATATTACTTCTCTAGGAATTTGATGTAGAGATTTGATATAAAAAGCGCTCAAAATCTAGTTTTAGATCACCTCTTTAGACTCTGTCTCCCTATTGATGTAAACTCAATAACAAAACCATTCAATTATGTTTTCATTGATGAGCAATTGATGACAACCATTGTGAATCATATCTCATGGTATGTAGACTTTGTGAACTTTAGAGCAGAGGGAATATTACCATCTGACCTCTCATACCAACAAAGCAAGAAATTTTACTCATATGTGAAGCATTATTTTTAGGATAAACCTATTCTTCATAGACTAAGTAATGATGGAATTTACAGGTGATGCATCCCCGAGGAAGAAATGAAAAAGATTTTATCCTTATGCCACTCTCCAGCTTCCAGTGGTCATGCTAGTTCTGACAAAATAGTAGCCAAAATCTTGCAATTGGGTTTTTACTAGCCTTCTATGTTTAAAGATGTAAGAAATTTTGTACTAGCATGTGATGCTTTCCAGAGAAGCGAAAATATATTCCGGCATCATGAAATATCTCTCAACAATATCTTAGAGGTAGAAATCTTTGATGTGTGGGGAATAGATTACACGGGACTCCCACTTTCTTTTGGAAACCAATACATTCTAAGTGGGTGGAAGCCCTGCCTTCTCCCAACTGTGATGCAAAGACTATCATGAAATTGTCAAGACAATTATACTTCCTCGATTCAGAGTTCTGAGAGTAGTCAGTAGTGACAGAAGCACTCATTTCAAAGAAAGATAATTTGAGAGTCTTCTTGTGAAACATGGAGTCAATCACAAAATTTCCTTCCTTTTCTTAGTTTGGCCAATTTCTTCTTAGTTTTTATGTTGTGTAGGTTTTTTAGGTGAAAGGACCCCTTTTTAGGCCCTCTTTGCTAGGCAAGCACAAAATAAAGTCAAAGGAAAGTCAAAAATGTAACAGCCCTTGTTTTGTGTGTTGGGCCCTCGTGGCCAATTGTATTAATTTCATGAATTAGTAACATGCACTGTTATTGGGGCTATGACCGATTGTCGTGTGTGTGATAACTAAATTGTGTTTTAGAAGATTTTATGAGTATGAGATGAATATCTATACTTTAATTATATGATAAATGGAGATGACTGAAATAATAACAATAATATAAGAGGCTCATAATAATAGAAATTTATCAATTGAAACGTTAGTAATCTAATAGAAATATTTAAGACGTTTTAATTATGTTATTTAAACTGTGTAACTCCCCCGGTTTTGACCAAGAAGTTGTCTGGGAAACTTGGGTCAATTATTTTTACCCTAAAACATCTCTCACGTCATTCTTAACAACTTTTGTGAAGGGCCCGATACCCATTTCCAACCACTCGAGCCTAAAAACGTTGATTTTAAGTTACCCAGGTGAGCCAAAATGCATATCTGTATGTATTTTGGGCATACGTTTCTCTCCCGATATTGGATTCGAGTCGTTATTGTCCTAAAATCTCTGTATCAAATTTATCTACAACTTGTATGTTGACCACAGAGGCCAATTCTCATCCCATAAATCCCAGAAAATTAAAATACTACATTCTAGCAATAGCTTGCACTAGGTGTAGTATTTTTCACATATCTCTCTCATATGACCATGAAATTGGATGATTCCTTCACCATTTTTTTCTTTAACTCAATTCTCCATAATTTTGATGAAGAACATGAAGCTCAAATCCTTACCAATTTGGCCCAGAAAAATAATCTATGCAAGGGACAAAAATCACGTCACAACCCAGCACCCCTTTTGTATTTGGGTCATAACTTTCTCATTTCTTAATGGAATTTTTTGTGTCATATATCAAATTAAATATAATAAAAATTTCTATAACTTTTGTGTTTGACCCATTTTCAAATTCGGCCCAAAAGAACCCGTAAACCTACGAGCAAGTTGCTGCCCCTGCACTTGACACCTCAGCTTGCATGCACCATTAACCAATTAAATCACTCCATCACCTTGCCACTTGTTTAAACCATGCAAAGCCTTCCACCACCTCACCATCAGCTGTATTGGACACCTTTCACTTGCATGGAACAATTGTGACACCTCTCCCACTCACTCTTGGCCGTGGGAACTCCTTGCCCACCAAGAGTTTCATGCAAACTTGACATTTTGGCCAAACCAATGCTTGTTCTCTTGTTTCTCCATTCTTATAACTTGAAAAAAAAATATCCAGCCACCTTCTCCTTCATTTTCTCATGTCTTCTTCCATCTAAACATCACCATCCACCTATCATCATCCATCCTAAATCACCACACCACCCTTCCTACACTACAAAATTCAAGATACCACCTTTTGATCATCAATTTTCTTCTTCTTCTCCACCAAAAATAGCAACATTTTCTTCACTATTCCACAACCACATTCACGTAAATCTATCATCCTTCAAGGTATTCATTTCCTTTTTCCTTGATGAAGCAATCCATGGTGATCTAGAAGCAAATATTGGAGTCTTTACCACCCTTTTTGAAGGATGAAAATTTTTGGTGGTAAGGGGGGAGTACTTGGCTTGCTTTACATCCTTAAAATCATGCATGCATGGGAGATATAAGTGTCCTTTAACATTTATATCTTAATGCTCCCTTGAAGATCTTGGTTTTTATAGTTCTAATCTTGAAAATTCTTTAAGAAAAATGAGATCTTTAAGGAGCATTATGGTTGCACCATGGTTTTTGTTAAGTCCTTTAAATCTTAAAATTTTAATTATAAAGATTACTAACTTGTGAATTTTGTTGCTGCAAAATTTTTTGGTTGTAACTATGTGCATGTGATAACTTGTTAAATTATGTGTTGCTTGGCTTAATTGGTAACTTGTGGTGTTAGTAATATTTTTAGAAAATATGAAATCTTTTAAAAGGAGGTTTGTAACAAATAATGAACTATTATTGTTGCTGGAAATTTTTCTTAGTTAGTGGAATGAATTGATGTAAATAGATCCCAACGTATAAACTAGTGAAAAATGAACTTAGTAATTGAGATTTAATTTCATGGCTTGAATTTTAAATTTATGAGTTAAAGATGAATTTTTAGAATATTTATTAAATTCTGGAAATTTTTTTAAAAATAAGAATAAGTGATTTTTAGTATAGAAATTAAATGATACGTTTACAACATTACAAAAATACGTTACAAGGATTTTGGAAAATATTTCTTGGCAAAAATTTGGGATGATTAGTGCTGCTGTATTTTGATATATTTGATTGTTGTACATGGTCATAAAAATGTTATGAATGTGATAATTAATAAAATAATTAAAGGGGACCCGAGTTTAGGCACAAATGGAACGTTAGGAACGATATAAAATGCATTTTTGTGGGCAAACAGAGGAAATTAGTAAAACTATTTTAGAGAAATATTTTGTGGCATGAGAAATGAATTTTGAGCATGATAAAAATACCCAAAGAAGAAAAATTGATTGGGAGAATTTTTGACACATAAATTGTCCTTAAAACGTATTTTTACGAACATTAGAACGACGAACTTTAGCATTAAACAAATTTTTGTGTAGGGGCTGTTTTCTAGATAGAACTCATTTTTAATTTTAATATATTTAATTAGTATTTTCAAAGTTACACACTTTTGGCTTTGGAATCACCCAAATCAAAATTTTCTAGATATAATACGACGAAAACAATGTTTTGGACAAAGAAATGAAAAAATTACTACTTCGTATCTCTACTTCAGAAAATAAGATTCTTTTATCTTCAAAATAAATTTAGGAGAATTACCTTATCATAATACTATATTTTATTTGAAGATTTATGAAAAATTTTAGAAAGTAAAAATACGTTCATGATAAGTAAATACGACGAAACAACTAGTAATCAAAAAATCAAGAAAAATTTTATACCTTATCCTTAATTTACTCTTGAAAGAAAAGTTTAGATTTTCTTAAGTTTATATTTCAAGAAACATAATTGAAAGTATGTTACTGCTTTTTACCTATTATAAACTTATAAATAAATTGGATATTTTAGAGAATTTTCTTTTAAGATTTGTTTAGGAAATAACCTTGACATTTCTAATGAAATGAATTTTTGGTAGTATTGAATCTTTGGGCCTCAGCACCTATTACAGGAAAAGTTTTATAGCTTAGATACTTTACACACTTTAAGGACAAATACGCCAAATGAGTAAGGTTCCGTCTAGAACTTGGGCACCCTAGTGATAAGATGAGCATATGGCATATTGCATTTGGAGTTGAGGAGGGATGATGGAATATTCCCCTAGAGCTTACAGTGATAGGGTACACTAGAGAAACAGCAGGCGCTTCGATCCCCTGAGGGCGGTCTTGGGAGTATATCGGGGACGGACCTCCAGTGGCTCGGATTCGCGCCCGACACCAGATAGCCCGTGACAACCGCTGATATACTTCGATGAGAGGTAGGGGTTTCTATGGCCGTTGAGTGCCCATTTCTTTGGTCGCTCTAGTTAGGCAGGGGAGATAAGGGTGGCAGGTTGTACACATGATTATTGGTATATGAGATTGATCAGTGGATGTTGGGCCCCATTACATATTGGTAAAGAATTATGACTTGCCGTAATTGAATCTAACACATGCATCGCATACCATCATTATATGACTAACCCTCTAATTGTCGTTGATATTTGTGTATGTGAAGTTTTATATGTTTATAGGTATGTTGTGTGTAATATTTTCTATAGTTTTAAATATTAAGCCACCCTTGTGTGCATATGTTATGGGTTGAGAGCTTTGTACTCACCCCTTCTGTTGTTGTGTGTTGTTTTCCCTTTCTTATGATCATCAACTAAAGGACAAGGCGAACGTGGGCAGGACTTGGACTACTTACAGTAGAGGACGCCGGTTGGAAGGGGCGACTATGTATATTTTCTGTTTGTGTCAAGATCATTGTAGATCTCGACGCTTTATTTCTGTTGTTATTTTCCAGTAGCTGTTGGGAGCCTGTGAGCCATGTACTCTTTCATGTACTCTCATGTTAAAAGAATCGATCTATGTAATATATTTATTTTAAATCGTATGCTGATGATTACCAATCAAAAAAATAATACTCCTATTTTTAGTGACTCCTTAATTAAGTAGGACGTTCCAGTATGGGAATTTGTCCTAGTTAATCGAGGGTGTCACACAAAAAAGTCAAAGTGGATCAACTTAAGCTCAATTAAGCTCTAGGAATGTTATTCAAGTGGCCTCTAATACTCAAGAGGGGACTAAATTGAGTTTGAAAAAATTTTCATTTCAAGACTTAAATTTTTAATTAAACTTGGAATGGAAGATAGAAGTAATAATGCAACTGAAATAAAAAATATAGTGATAGGGATAAAAAGATACAAACTCAATTTTTATACTAGTTCGGCTAACCACTTGCCTACGTCCAGTTTCTCAAGCAACCACTTAACAGTTCCACTATGATTGTAAGTTATTACAACAGCAGTACACTTCAACACCACAAGACACCTTTCCCTTATTTGAAGCATACAAACTTCCAAGTAAAACCTTACTCTTGTTTCAATAGACTTTAGGATTTTACACCCAAATATAATCTTAAACCAAGGATGAAATATAACTATAACAATTGAACAACTCTCAAAAGAGTAGATGAACATGTTAAAGAACTAATGACTTAATTATAAATATAGTATGGCTTTAAAGCTTTTGAATTTTTTTTATGATAGAAAGAATTGGTATATTAAAATATTTGCTTTCCATCTTATTTATAAATGTGAAAAGTCATGAAAAGATGTCATTTGAATAATGAAGAGATGCTTCTTCAAGAGGATGCAATGGTTCAAAAGTTTGAACAAAGAAACATGTCTTTTCATGCAAGAAATAATGAATGGACACATCTTTTTCACAATTTTGACTTTGCTATAATCGATTACCATAATTCTGTACTCGATTACATGGTTTTTTAAAATTTAAATAGTATTAATGTTTAAATGTATAATCGATTACACTTATGCAGTAATCGATTACTTAGTTTTTCAAAATTTAAAAATTGTAACGTTTAAAGGAGTAATCGATTACACTCATTTTGTAATCGACTACTTCAAGTAAGATTTCGTAAAATAGTTTTTTTAAAAGTGCATGTTTTGATGTTTTAAATTATTTCTAAGGCCATGCTACTTTGTGAGTGAGTCTTACATATTTTCTTAGGCCTTGTTGCATGATTCTTCATTAAGTCTTCATTTTGTCACTTGATGGTTTAACCCACGGCTATGCTTGCTTGCTTGTTTCTTTAAGTCTTTGTCATTGGGTTTTCAAGGAAAAGTCCATGGTTTGGAGAGTACTCCACGGCCAGGCTGTTGGCATATCTCTTGGCCATGAAGTTAGACTTGGCAGCTTTTTATTCCTTTTTTATCATTTTAGGTTGGGCCCAATTTGTAATTGGGTTTATGGGTTTCTTTTAGTAAGTCCAAACCTAATGAAAAATGGGAACTTAGTTTTGGAAATAAATTTTACTTTTAAGAGAGTTCTAATTTTTGGAGTCATCATAGAATACTCTTGAGAATCACGAAGAGGCCAACATGGGTTCTTATATCTTTTTCATCTAGGTATTGTTTTCCTTCTTAGTTTTGGTATTCATTTCATGATGGTGAATGGTTTAGGAATAGTTGTAGCCTTCACCACCATGAGTAAGTAGTCTTTCATACTCTTGGGGTTTTAGACTAGTTCCGATTGGTAAACAATTGTAATATTCTTATTGAATTGAGTTTATGATTTCATTATTTACTTATTTCCATATCTAGATTTCACTTGACTCTCTTAAGACTTGTGAGACCTTATTTGCATTGTTTTTCAAGGGGTTAATTCTGAGTATATGAATATTAGGGAGAGACACACCTAAGAACACTTAAGGGAACTTAAACCAATCGATTTCATAAAGCCAAAGTTTAACGATTAGGATGAAACTAAAATCATAGGATTATCTTTAATTAATTGTATTTCACATCATTTAATTATACCATTTTTTTTATCTCTCATGTGTATAAACTTTGAAACCTTCAATTACTATTTACTCAAACTAAAGTCTGATAAGCCAACTGATGCTTAGTGATGTGGTCCTTGTGGGATTGACAATCTTTTGTATTATCTGATAGACCTATGCACTTGTGGGCCCTAACAGCAAGGGGGGTCTGCTACCTCTGACAATACCTTATTTATCAAGGTTGTCATAAGTGTCAACAAGAAAGGGCGCATGTTCAGTTTAGGGTAGTTAGTTGTAGGGTTTGTGTCCCGACCATCACCATCCAACATATCATCTACGTTGGAGTATGTCCAAATCATTCAAGATTTAAACAAGGAATTGGCCCCTCGAGGTAGCATCATCCATAAGTTAAGGACCAAGTTGGTTAGGAAGAGTAAGGAGTTCCTTCCAAACTTTAAAGACTAGTTATGCTAATATGATAACTTCCTCTGAGTACTTATTAAACATCTTGGATCCTCCTTAACTGTCTTCGCCACCTAACTTCTACATAATAATAGCCACAACAACCACAACCACAACCACAACCTCAACAGCCATAACAGGCTCAAGATGACTATAGTGTGTTCAACCCTCCCTGACATGCCTAGTATGACTCTTGATATTTTTTTACAATATTTATCATATTCTTTTAAAATTATTTGAATAATTTATTTGTATATTTTATTATACTTTTATATATACATATATATATTATGATTAATTCCAGATATCAAATAATTTATTTGTAAGGTTCATTTTTCAAATTTATTAATTCTATCAAACATGTGACATAAAAAATAAACTATAATTAGGTAGAACAAAATATGAGTTAGATCATAAACTAATAAATAAGATGATAATTTAAAATAAATAACAAAAACACATTTATCGATGGAATTAGCCATGATAATGACTAAACTAACATTAGCAACAAACACAATCTGTCGCTGACTAAGACTTAAAAAATAAATGACATGGTGGGGTTTAGTGAGGGATTTAACCACAAAGTTATGTAGGTAGCCTTTAGCGACAAACACTTCACGTCGCTAATAGATGTCAAGGTGGTGACTAAATTTGACGATGGGGTACATGCGTCTTTTTTGAAAATTCCAAAATTTGAAATTCAAATAGAAATGGATATTATGTCATCATCAAAAGGAAATTAATGAGTTCTGTTTTGCATTTTAGCCACAGATATGTGTCGTCGCAAAGCTGTGACGGCTATAGATTTTCTTTTATCAATCAATTTAGAGACCAAGATGTTGGCAACAAAGAGAATCCACCATCGATTCTGTTGGCAAGAAGAAATGTTGGACTTAGAGAAGAAAATCTTTCCCCAAATACAAGGGGGCTAATGTTACATAGTGAATTTAAATGATAAATGATTAAGGAACAATGTCATGGCACAAGTGTTGAAGCGATAATGAAGGAACACCCCATGGCAGGTTGAGTGTCACGGATGACACTTAACCTTATCATGAGGTGGAGTTATAGGGAACTAAGAAAGTGGACCTTGGTTTGAGGGGCTTTGGGAGGTGAGTCCATTTCTTTGAGGAATTTCAGGCCTTAAGTAGAGATAGTGTGATTATTACAGGTGAAAACAAGTATAGCAAATTGAATACCTATAACAAGTAGATTACCAATAATGAGTAGAGTACCTATAACAATTAGAAAACCTATAGTGAGTAGAATACCTATAAGTAAAGTACCTATAGCATGTAGAGCACCTATAGCAAGGAGAGTGTCTAGTAAGTAGAGTGCTACAATAAAATGTTACAATGAAAACTGTTACAATAAGGATATGTGATAACTAGCTACAATTTGTGTTGTTTGGACCGTTACCTATTTTAGCTTTGACAGCTTGCACCAATTGCAATGAGTTTGCTGGTGATAAATGTGGTACAACTCACAAGACAAACTTGTTGCCCACTCCTTGGACTTCTATATATATACCAAGCATTTAGAAACCCCAAAGATATATCTCATTCCTTCATGTTCTGGCCATAAACAAACACATTTCTTCCATCTCAAGTATTAACTATGAGTCTCCCCCTAACAAGCTCACCTACAAAACAATCAAGATTAAGAACAAGAGAGAAAAATGAAACTTGCTTTTAACTAGTCACCCCTACAATGATGAATATGTTATGCTTGCTTATGTTCACCCTCCAAGTCAAGAGAAGTCCTTCTCTTCCATGAAAATCAAGCTTCACCTCATAAGTTTACTGTCTCGAAAAAAACTCACTAAAAACAGAGACTAACTAATCACTATAACTAGTAGTAACAACTCAATATATCTAGCAATAGATGTATACCAACATATTATTCATGATGTAACGAATAATGATATCTAAAGAATCAAAAGTAATTTAATGTAATATTTAACGTACAACTAATTTGATGTTAACTTGATTAAGAATTGAAAGTGGAAATTTTTTCAATAAATTTACCATAAATGTAATTTTTTCTATTTATAATTATTTAAATAGTGTGACGAAAGATCCTTCATCTTAAGCCAAAAACAAGAGGTCATATTTTATACTATTAAACATTTGATAAAAGAGTTGCGAAATTTGGTTTGTAGCAGAGATGAGAAGGAAGTAAAAAAGTGCAGACAAAACTTCTGCAACACATTATGGGCTCCTTCCCAACAGAGCTTCATCAAATGTTCTTTCTACACACAAACAAACTGCAGACTCAAGTGGATACTTTGCCCTCTGTCCACCCACGTGCTCACTAACCTATTGCCCCCATATCCAAATTCTAAAAATAAGACTATTTCATTCTTATTTTTATTCTTAAACTTTGGTGCTCCATCCCTTTCTTTTCCACATTCTTTCCCTTTCTTAAATTTGACATAACCTCACCACGCAAAAGTAAATTTAGTTATGATATGAATGTTGTAAAATGCTTTCATTTCATAGCGTGTACTACAATGAATACATGTAAGCAGTTTCTTGTTTTCTACCTAAAATTGATATCATTAATTCAGCATTGTACTCCTCTGTCTCTCCTTTCGTATCTACCATGATTCATATAATTAATTAAGGGAAAAAAGAAAGATTCAAAGAGTACTAGTGCCTATTTGTATTTGCAAATTGCAAATTGCAAACGCATAATGCTTCTCTTTATTGATTATTTTTTTTCAATCTATTAGTGATGCAATTATATTTCACCGTCCTTATATGAAATATCCACCACCATGGCTGGCTCTGGGTTTGAATTGAAATGAGTTATGATCCGAGAAAGAATCTGTGTCCTAGATCTGAACCTCACTTGCAAGTGAAGCTACTCTCTACTAACAAGCACTTATGTAAATATCTAAATTAAAATTGAAGAAGGATCAATATTTTATTGAAATTTAACCTATGATTTCTTGATATCCAATTTCCGTTGGACCAGACTCCACTTTACTTCGATGTCTCTGATTTTTCAATCACCTCCCATATAAGGTGTGTGATACACTCAACCTAGTTCAGTTTTACCCTGTTTTATAAAATAACAGCTCAACTAAGATTAAAATTCACTATAAAAATAATAAAGTGTCTTGAATTTAAAATATTGAATACAGTGAAAGTTTTTTTTAAGAAAAAACTACCCATTACCTATAGTAACAATACTCGAATCTAGATTAGTTAATTTTTAGAAAGAAAGAGAAGAACCGGATGGAAAAAAAAAAAAAACTCTAAAAAACTCATGCATGAATGATTAAATAGCTTAACAATAACTTTGCATTGTTAGCAAACTACCGATCTCGGCAATAATTGATTATGGTTTAACTAAAAACTGTTAAAATTAATAAATTCCAATTCAAGCATACACTTATTATGAAAGGAAAGTATTAACGGGCATTACAATGACTTTTCAAAGATTTAGAAATAATTTTTTTACTTAAAATTATTATTAATGTAATCCTTTCTCATTCAAATACAAATTTAATATAATTTTCAACAAAAAAATCATTAAATATTTTAAACATGAAGACACTCACTGACCAAACTCATCATGAAAATTGATATATTTAATTAGAGTTGTTAAAATAAACTATTTAATTCACATTGGTTCAACTAAAAACAAGTAAGATACAATAAAAGATCCAAAACTTAAAAAATCTGAATTTAATTTGAAATTAAAAAAGAATAAACAAAGCTTAAGCTACCTCAAACCTTATTCAACCACACTAAACGGACTCAAAATTTATTCAAACTTTTTAATATTAAATGTCCAAATCTACTTATTATATCCCATTAAAATGGACCAGTTTTAAAAGCTTTATATTTTTCGTAATATTAGAGATATTTGTCAAACAAGAAGAGAACAATAAAAATCAGTTAGTTAATAACGCTTATAAGGTGCCATAAGCATACACTCATTCGGTGATAAATGTTGTTTCTTTATTCTAGCCAAAGCTTCTTTAGCTTCTAAACAAGATAAAACGAGAAATTTTGGACCACCTAATCATTTTATTGGCCATGATAAGTTGTGCTTGCCAGATAAACATTTGAAAATGTTTGCATCAAAATAAAGAAAGTCAATCTCATGCACTCTATCTCTATCTAACATTACACATTTGTCTTAATTATTAATGTCTAACGTGTAGGACCAACCATACCTCAGGAATAGGATCATCACCAATATTGCCCATCCAAATGTTGGACCCATACCACTATGCCAAAGTATATATCGCCAATCCTTTGTAAGAAAAGTAACATACATTATCTTCTACTATATTTTTTTTTTCAAGTTTCACATGAAAATCTAGCATGTTTTTACAACACTAATTAATATCCATGATGAATAAGGTGACTAGTAACATACTTGGGTGGTTAATTTGATAAACGGGCTTGGTTATCTTTATTTGTTAGTCACCAACTTCTATTGAAATCTCACCAGCCAAGTTGCTTCATTTCCTAAAAGGCTAAATAATAATATTAATAATGATGGAAGGGCAAGCTAATGCCTTATAGTTAGCTCTATCTATTACAACATGGCATTGGAAATGTCCCCTCACCTACATGTGTATATATATAGTTCCCTCCATCTTCTCAAACCACCAAAGGCTACGGCTACATTCACACATTATTACAAAATGGCTTCTTCCATCTCACTACCCTTCATCACCATCTTTCTTTTTCTTCTCTTTTGGGGTGGTGAGGGACGAGACCCTTTTGCCTGTGACCCAAAGAACACAGGCACAAAGGACTTGCCATTTTGCAAGGCGTCGTTGGCAATAGAAGCAAGGGTGCAGGACCTAATTGGGAGATTGACATTGGAAGAAAAGGTAAATCTTTTGGTTAACAATGCTGCAGCGGTTCCAAGGCTGGGTGTAAAAGGGTATGAGTGGTGGTCTGAGGCACTACATGGGGTGTCAAATGTGGGTCCCGGGACCAAATTTGGTGGCCAATTCCCTGCCGCCACTAGCTTCCCTCAAGTCATCACTACCGCTGCTTCTTTCAACGCCTCCTTGTGGGAAGCCATTGGACGGGTAACGTTTTCTTTTCCCTGCATTTTTTACATCTGCAAATTTCAAATTAAGACAAACATTACTTCCAATTACTAATTTGTTTGGTTAGCTTTTGATTTGGACGACTCTTCATAGCACGGTTTAGTTGGGTTTTAAGAAAATGAATCCAATTATATGTCAAAAGTTTGATTTAATTTAGTTTCATTCAACTAAACCTGTACGGTTTGACTTGATTTGAATGATGTGATTTTTTTCAATTAATTTTATTTAAAAAATCATCAATTAATATCACAACTTATTGAATTAGCATGGCTCGGTAATAAATCGTAGTTATACATAAATAAAAATAACAATTATATAAAATTATAGTATTTGAAAAAAAATTCATACTAGCTTAGTTAGTTGAATAATGTGAGTTACTTTTGCTAACTATGTGATTTCACTTAATTGACAAGTGATATATACTTTGAATTGAGTGTTATCACAACCACGTTCCCAACAAACTCAAATTCAAAACCCTTATATTAGGTTAGAATAACCGCTTAGGAGGATCTACTTCATGTTACTTTTTAGTTAGTAATAATTGATTGTTCATAAATATGATAAAATATTACAAGCACATTTTTAACTGAAATTTATTGACGGTTTACTAATAACTTTTCTCACAATGTTTTTGATGGATTTTAATTATTTTTAGTTAATAAAGAAGAATATGTTGTTAACAAATCTCATATTTTAGCATCTATGAACTTGTTTTAAAATAAACTTATTCAGCATAATGTACTATATCGAGTTTTGCTTTTGTTCTCTTGCTATTTGCTATTTGCTGGGATTTTGTTCTGTTTTTGCTAACACTGCTTTAGTGCGTTGCGTATGTTTTCTGAGGTAAAAGGGGTAATCTACATTATAGTAGTAAACAATAGCAGTATTATCACTGTATATGTACAGTATACATACGAAAGTTTGTCAGACATTGATTTAATTCTCTATCTTGACTTTTATGCCGAAAAAGAATCTTACACAAACCAATGGCTCCAATAATAATCTTAAGAAAGAAATGTTCACGATAACCTGTGTAAAAAGGAACGCACTTTCTTAGTTAAGACCACTGCTTCCTTGCAAGTTGCAGTAAAAAGAATGTGTCTGAAAGGAATTTCAGATCAAAAAGAAAAAATATGGGTCCATTTTAATCAGTTAGTTTAAAATCAAAGTTAATTTTGCTAGACAGAAGAATAATGCAAAAAAATATTGTACTGGGAATTAATGTAAAACAGTTCCAACAATAAAACAGGGGAGACACACATGGCCTTATATTGGAAAAGGTTACTCTTATAAATTTTCCTAAAACAAAGAGAAGATATATAAAATTATTGATTATATACATATATCATATTGAACTAAAAAAACAGAATTATTATGGATCACAAACTCTTTCTATTAAGATTAAACATATTCATTATTCATTATGACTAAAAACTAAAATCACAAGTGTAAACTAAAATAGTTCATTGCCAAGCTAATTTACCATATAAAATTGGGTGATGTGGACTCACCAATGTTAAAACATGTCTTAAGGTTTAATGTGCTTACATAAGTTTTTATAAATAATTTATCAACAACATGTAAACTTATAACTACAATTCAATCCTTAATCAATTAAACCAACTTGTATTTAAATTTTAGCAATTTTATAATTTATTTTATATACATTCATCTATTTTATCATTGTAATTATGATCACAAGGTTTTAAATTAACAGGTAATAATATACATTTTTATCACATAATATGTGTTTCTATACTTATAATATACATTTAAGAAGTCAAATTCATTATTTTGATCAATTCAACTTTATAGAGTTTTAACAACTTTACTAATTTTATTTTATAGGTCAATTATTTGCATTCATTTTTTAAGAAAATATTAAACAATATATTTTGGGGATAATTATGCTAACTTCTCTTAAATTTAGTAATAATTACTAATTACACATAAACATTAGTTTTTTTTTGTTAGGAACATTTATCGGATCAATCGAACCACATGCTTCACCCAAAAGCCTTTGTTTAAAAAATATGGCTAATTGTAAGTTATTTTAAGGGTGTCAACTATGTAAAAAAAGAATATATGAATAATTTTTAGATTAAGATGTATCTGCGGTTAGCCTCAAATTATTCCAATTTTTGTTAATATGACCTTAGCCTTATGCTTTTCCATCTGAACAATTAAGTGATATTTTCAACCATGTAACAAAAAATTAAAAAAGGTGATATTTTCAACAAAATGTATGATTGCTTCGTCTTTTCTTTTTTAATTTTCTGTTAGGTTTAGTGATATTTCACTTCTCTAGTTGATCATCATTGTGACTGTGGCATGCCAGCTACCATGTTACCCAAATTTGTTCCCTTTTCCTAGCAACTTGCAAATATATATGCCCGTGACCATTTACCACCCATTTGCTTTTAGCGGCTGAGATAATCTAAATTCAACCGCACACAATCTTTTTAATCTATCACTCCCAACACATTAATCTTTATTTTAAAATAGTGTTGTCACCAAACGATACTTATATTAAAATGATATATAATGTTACAAATCAACCTATTATATAAAACGAGTTATATATAATGTATAAAACTTTAGAGAATTATTCTAGAAAAATTAGGGTTGTATTATAATGGGGATTTTAAGGTTGTACTTAAAGAAAAAAGATAAGGATCTTTGATCCAAACCCAAGATTAAATGGATATAACGAATCGGTCTAAGATCAAGAGAGAATCAGAATTCCCTTTATTATTGCCTAAAATGGAGGAAAGAGACGTGAGACCCATCGATCCGAGGGAATACATACAATTTTCATTTCTTAAACTAAAGTCAAACATACAACATTTAAAAAATAATATTTTATAGAAAAATTTTGGATAACTAGACTCTACCAAAACAATGTTTTGAATTTTTTTAAACATTCCTTTATCAATATTTTTAAAATGATATGGACTCTAGTTTAAAATTTGTAATGGAAGTGGATAATGGGCAGGTTGCCTCGGACGAAGCAAGGGCAATGTACAATGGAGGAATGGGTGGGCTTACATACTGGAGCCCAAACGTTAACATTTTTAGGGACCCACGGTGGGGTCGTGGACAGGAGACTCCCGGTGAGGACCCAATGCTAGCCGGTAAATACGCAGCAAGTTATGTCAGAGGACTACAGGGAACAGACGGTGACCGGTTGAAGGTGGCTGCATCTTGCAAACACTTCACGGCTTATGATCTTGATAATTGGAACGGTGTGGATCGCTTTCACTTTAATGCAAAGGTACCTCTTGTTTAATGGCTTTTTTGTACGCCAAATTCTCCACTTTACCACTTTTTATAATCCAACATGACGAGTCATTTCTGTATTTCCCTTTTCTTTAATTATTTAAAATGGCTATTATTAATATCTTAGAAGTTGATGGGCAGGTGAGCAAGCAGGAGATTGAGGACACGTTCAATGTGCCATTCAGAATGTGCGTGAAGGAAGGTAAAGTGGCGAGTGTTATGTGTTCTTACAATCAGGTTAACGGTGTCCCCACCTGTGCAGACCCTCACCTCCTCAAGACAACAGTGCGCGCCCAATGGGGTCTTAATGGGTAACCTCACAAACAAAGCCATTCTCCGAAAATTATTATTAAACTAAATCTTATCTTTTCATTTCATTTCCTATGCTTCAAGGTACATTGTATCAGACTGTGATTCCGTTGGGGTGTTTTACACTAGCCAACATTACACTTCTACCCCAGAAGAAGCTGCTGCTGATGCCATTAAAGCAGGTTACTTACTAACTTTGATCTTTCATTAGTAATCAATTGTAAAACTCAAGACCATATGATCATGAAACAGGTTTGGATTTGGATTGTGGGCCTTTTCTAGGACAGCACACAGAGGATGCGGTTAAAAAGGGCCTGTTAAGAGAAGTTGATGTGGATGGGGCTTTAGCAAACACACTGAGAGTCCAAATGAGGTTAGGAATGTATGATGGAGAACCATCATCTCATCCATATGGCAACCTTGGCCCAAACGATGTGTGCACCCCAAGTCACCAAGACCTTGCTCTTGAAGCTGCAAGACAAGGGATTGTTCTTCTTAAAAACACTGCTCCATCTTTGCCTCTTTCCACTACGCGCTACCGCAACGTCGCTGTTATTGGGCCCAATTCTAATGTCACTGTCACAATGATAGGCAACTATGCCGGTAAGGCCCTTCTTTTCATTCCCTTTCAGGTTTTTTACAAACCAAGTCTAAGCCCTCACTGTTTCTTTCTATTAGGTATTGCTTGTGGATACACAAGCCCATTACAAGGAATAGAGAGATATGCCAAGACCATTCATGAACTGGGTTGTGCAAATGTGGCTTGCACTGATGACAAGCAATTTGGGAGTGCTGTGAATGCAGCCCAGCAGGCAGATGCAACGGTTTTGGTGATGGGCCTGGACCAGTCCATTGAGGCTGAAACCGTGGACCGGGTTGGCCTGCTTCTTCCTGGGCGTCAACAAGACCTTGTTTCTAAAGTAGCAGCTACCTCGAAAGGCCCAACTATTTTGGTCATAATGTCTGGTGGGCCTGTGGATATCACTTTTGCAAAGAATGATCCTCAAATCAAAGGCATCTTGTGGGCTGGTTATCCAGGTCAAGCTGGTGGTGCTGCCATTGCAGATATCTTGTTTGGAACTGCAAATCCTGGTTTGTCCATAAATCCCCCTCTTTTGTTTTCATTCTTTATTTCATTTCTTAATGTCAAACTCGAGAGTTTAAGTAAATTTTGTGAGTTTTTGTAAACTCGACTTATAAATTCAAGGATTTACGTTGTATTGAAGTACTTTAGAAGAAAAAAATATACTGTTATGGTAAAAAATTATCAATGATATAATAGAAACGCATTAAAATGAATCCTTGTACACTAGTTTTCATAAACTTCAAAGTAAGATTCATCCACAAAATTAGTAAAGAATTTGTATAATACTTACATATTATATTTTTTTGTATAAGCAACCATGCCCAAAAAAAAACACGATAGGAGTTTGATTGATTTGTATTTTTCTTATAAACCTTACTAAAATGTATTTATGTTGGCCATGAAAACAAAGTGTGACTTGCATGAAATATTGGCTTTTGGCTCTACCCATGGTAAAACTTATATGTAATTTCAAACTTACTAAGTCGTTTATTGTCTAAAAGGATTATTGAGTCTATCCGAGTTTATAAAAAAATAAATAAATTATTATTTATTAGGGAGTTAACTTGATCTCTTTGTTGAGAATCGTAAAATCTTAAGAATTTAAGAATTAGCTCGAAATTTTGAAAACAATAAATGCAAAAAGTTATATGCACACTAGATAATTCATAAACACACTGGATAATTGAATAATAATAACCATATATTTTTGAGTTAAATATGTTTATTCATCCTGTATTTTTATCAATTTTTAGTTTTAGTTTTGATTATTTTTCTTATGAATTTTGGTTTTATATTATTGAATATGTTAAAATTGATCCTAAAAATGTTAAATAAGAAAGAGATATATAACATAATATTTTTTTCCTTTATTTAATTTTAAGAAACAATTTCAATATATTTAATAACATAAAAGTCAAAACCAATAAAAAAATAAATGAGTTGACGAAAATAAAAAAACGGTTAAAAATACATTTAACCCTACATATTTTTTAATATAAACAGCGAATTTGATATGTAAAAGGTCTGATTTTTATTATACTATATGAAGCAATGTTAACATTGGAGTGGACGGCGAGGGTGGAATCAACAATAATGAAGACTAAATTAGATGTATTAATCTTGTGGACCCAACTAATATGCAGATGCATGCATCACAAAATTATGTTATGTAAATGCAAACATACATTATAAGAATGTTATTATGTTAAAATTTCAGGAGGCAAGCTACCTATGACATGGTACCCACAAGGGTACCTTGAAAACTTGCCAATGACAAACATGGCAATGCGAGCAAGTGGATCCGAAGGGTACCCTGGAAGAACATACCGATTTTACAACGGCCCAGTGGTGTATCCCTTTGGTTACGGATTGTCTTACAGCCACTTTGTCCACACATTAGCCAGTGCCCCCAAAGTGGTGCCAGTTCCGGTGGATGGGCACCGCCACGGCAACATTTCCGACATTGGAAGCCAGGCAGTTAAAGTGACACATGCACGATGTGGGAAGCTCTCAATTAGCCTTCACGTGGACGTTAAAAATGTTGGCTCCAAAGATGGCACTCACACGTTGTTGGTGTTCTCAGCTCCACCCCCAGGTAATGGCAATTGGGCACCACATAAGCAACTTGTGGCCTTTGAGAAAGTGCATGTTCCTGCCAATGCTAAGCAGCGTGTGCGAGTCAACATTCATGTCTGCAAGCTCCTTAGCGTCGTTGATAGGTCTGGTACCAGGAGAATTCCAATGGGGGTACATAGTCTTCACATTGGTGATGTTAAACACTCTCTTTCCCTTCAGGCACAAACACTTGGAATTATCAAGTCTTAAGTCTTTGACCACATCACATATATATGTAGCTAATAAATAACCTCAACCCCTACGTACGTAAGTGTATGATATGGTAGATAACTACTTTAGTATGCCAGGGACGTGAAGTTTTGGTTCTAAGGAACCTTCGATTCAAACCGCAAATTCTTGACATGTCATGGTCTTCCAAAACAGGACATGTTAGATTGATTCATATCAATCACGGTTAAATAAAGTAAAACAGGATTTGGATGCAATTTTCGGAGAAGAGATTAAGGAAATGTGGTTTCTCTCTCTCTTCGATTCCTTTCTACTTTGTTTACCATTCATTTTTTCTGTATAATGTAAAATTACTTGTTAAAATATAGGACAGAAGGATATGTTTTTGATAATGTATTTGTAAGATTGGTAATAAGAATACCGTAATGTGCACGTCACACGGTTTCTCTGCTTCTTTACCATTACCTAGCTATCACTGTTATTGCAATGTACGATTTCACATTTTGCAAGGGGTCCAAAATTGGCCTTTCCCTTTCTCCCTGAACTTAACAACTGTTTCGCATGTGCATTCGGACATATACAAGTGATGAAAGAAAATGATACTGTGTATCCCAAAAAGTGGACTAGTCTTTTCAAACCAAAATAATCAAAATATACTGCATTAACCTTTACTTGTGAAAGCCCACAACTTACTAGTTCATTTCAAAATTACACATGTTTCTTATTAAGGGCCCGTTTGGATGTGTAGTTTGGTTGGTCAAACCTCGGTTTGACCAACCCCAAAAATAAATCCTACGGTCAAACGGAGTTTTGACTATCTCGAACGGCGTAAAGGATCAATATCAACCCTTAAATTTCTCCATTTTCCCAACTCTATTTCCCCAACTGGAAACCAAACAGACCCTAAAACTTCTAGCAATCACGTTTTCCCAAATATCAGTAAAATCCAATCGAACATATGCTTAAAAAAGGGTTGCAGTTCGTTCAGTTGAACTGAATATATAAATACCAAACCAAATAAAATCAACACGTTGTTGGAGACAATGGCCAGTGAGAAAAAATCTAGAAAGAAATACAACTAATTATGGAAAAAAATTAATCTTCAACTCTTATTGAAATATAACCCTGTATTGATTAAGGTTGAATTTGAAAGTGTTTATTACTAACTTATAAAATAATTTATGATTCTCATAAGTTATTTTTATAATTTTTTTATAAGTTATCTTTAATTTATTCTAACAATATGTATAAATTATTGCATATATTCTTAATTATGTTATGTATCCAAAATACCCTAGATAAGAAATAATATTTTAATGACATTATTTTTGCACTTGAGTATTTACCCGAATGTTCTTTCCTCATGCTAGATGTCAGTATAGTATAATTCTTTTTTTTTCTTTTGTCTTTTACAATGAATTCAGTAAAAATGTAAGCCTTTTACTATGAATGGAATGCTAGAAATCCTATTGGATTTTACTTATTCTAGACTGATCGATTTTAATATGATACTCCTACTATCTTTATTATCTTTCCAGATGAATTCTTAACTCTGTTAATTAGTGTTATTTATTTTATTAAAAGTGGAATCTTAATTTTAATACTTAGCAGAGTATAATTTGTATTGCTTTTGATGGCGAAAATCACAATAATGTCTTCCCTTTGCTATGGTTGGGATCATGGAATGCAAGAAAGCAGAAAAGCATATTTCTAGAGGGGAAAAAACATTTGGAATAGACAAAGTTAGGCACAAGGGAAATTACTTGTAAAAATTATTGAATGATAACTATTTTTTCCAAATGGGGAAAGTATAGCCAGAATGCAAAGTAGGGTGCCAGGGACATGACTTCGTATAAGGTGAGCCTTCTATGGAAAACAACTATTAAAGCAATCATGTGACATGCAAACCAATAATGATCCAAATGGATGACAAAAGCTGGCATGTGCTGGGCCAACAAAAAAGTCCAGTCCAAAAAATACAAGAAAATGGAAAAAAAATAATTAAAAAAAACTTTGATAATCGAAATGGTCTTGATGTTGACATATACATAGCATAAGAGATCAATACGACAGAGAAAATTTAAAGCATTTTTAATTCAAGGTCCCATGTTCAAAAAATAAGGAGTCACAAGTTCCCGTTTGTGGCTTTCAGCCCTAGTAAAAACTTTCATACCAATATATAGGTTAAAGTCAAAATGAGGTTTTGGGATTGTAGCTGTTAGAAAAAGCTTTGCTTGTTTCTATAGAACTACATGCCAAATTGCCAACTATACCATAACATATTACCACTAGGCAGCAATTTTTTCTTATTTTTACATTTTTTATGAAACAATTTTGATGTTTACCATGTTGCAATTAATGCAGGAATATATCATCGATCAGCCAGCAAAGTATTTACCTAATCACATACATCCTAAAATGGATGCTTGACTTTGAATTCAAGTTTCTACTTTAACATTTATGCTTAAAACTCCATCAAAGAAATATCGGTATATAGTAGACTATAGTGGTGACGGCTTTAACAGGGGAATATGTTTCTTCTAGTAAATAAAGGGGATAAAGAAGGAAAGAATAGAACAAGCAAACTAGCTTGTTGAGATGAGCTTCTTTTTTTCATCCAATAAATTGTTCATCATTGAAAGGACAAACTTTAGCAAAGGCTGACTTATGATATGGGACTTGAAACAATTAATGAACAGAAAGAAAAAAGAAAGTGGTACACACCACGAGGCATAGCAAATCTTCACGCCTACTTTTCTACTTTTATTCAATCTTAAAATGTTTCCAATTATTGGGGAGACCACTCTATGTAATGTACCAACCCCTGGGAAGTGGTAAGGCTATGACCAATATAACATGCATGGCTCTAGTAGTTCCTTTGAGTGAATTCAGTGGCCCCCTAACATACAAAGCCCACAAGGGTGGTTACATTTATGTTAGTACAATATGTTGAACTTTTTATTTGCTGAATCACTGGTGATGAGGACGAGGCCTAAGAATAGTCAAATGTCAATAGCTCGAAAAATGAGTTGAATCAGCCCACTTGGTTGGCCTGCCATTTGTCATCTTGATTTTGACTTTTGCTATGGCCATCTGTGTACAAAAATTTGATAGCATTCACATTTCACAGTGTGAAATTTGAATCCAAGGAATTGTATACTCATGTATTGTCTACCAGCATGTTCGATTTCACATTAAGAGTGTTTGGGAAAATTATTTTAGAGATTATTTTGTATGTTTTGATGTGATGGGTAAAAAGTGATTTTGAAATAATCTATTTTGTTTGGATTGTTTAAGATAGTTGATTATTTTATGTTAGTATAAAAAAATTGTATGGAATTATTTATAGTAGTTAGATATGCATTTAAATTAATTAATTAATGTGAATTAATCTGAACCTGATACCGACCTCAATATCTAAATGTTCATACCGATATCAAGGATATCAAGGAGCACACATCCAATATGGACCAAACCCATATCCACCCCATGAAAGGATACACTTGGCACCAGGATGGCCCACACAATATAGTTCCCATAGAACACCCACTGTAACTGATATCAACAACATCCGATATTAGATAAAGGTTGAGGAATATACTAGGGGCATATAGGTCCACACATGCAACTATGTCAACGATGTTTATATCTATATTGGCTTTCCTCGAGCTTTACGGAAAAGTACTAACGCATATGCTAAGGTATTCAACTATCACTTGACTTTTATAAATACTTCTCATTTACTAAAGTCAAGGTACGTTCCGTAACCCCTTAACACTTGAGCTTCAATATTGAATATCATATTGATTTACGCGTCAGAGTGTTTTTGTAGGTGATACCTTATTTCGCACCACAATGCAAGATACTAGTGTGTTGAACGGAGTAACATCAAGAATTTTAGATCACCATTAGACTTAGGGAGATAATACCACATAGAGAAATGATTGTGGTGGTGGTTTAATGGTGGAGGAAAGGGTGATTGTAGGGTTGTGATGGATAAAGAGAGGTTCGTAGGTTCGTAAAGGGAAAAGGTAAAGGGGGCCATGGTAGTGGTTGATGTGTGGTGTAATGGTTGGCCGCGATTGTTAGCGAGAAAGGTGGTAATTTGATGGTGATGATGTATAGAAAAATGATTGTGGTGGTGGCTTTTAGTGATGAAATGGTGATATAAATGTTGAAGACAATGGTTGCGAGAGTTTCTGGGATGGTGGTTGACCGTGGATGGTGAGGGGGTTGGTCGCGGGTAGTAGTGTGGTGACCGTGGGTGGTGGTCATCGTTGATGGTCATAGAGGAGTGGTCGTAAGGGAGAAAGTTGTCCCTTTTAAAAAAAATTTATTTATATTTTTTATTTTTCTTGAAACTTACTCTACGATAATTGAAACTTTGCTTCTTATCCTCAGTGTTGTACTCTTTCTATATCCTCTAATCTTTTTGTGTGTCTAGTCTCACAATTTTTTGTCTCCCTCTATCTTTGTCTTACGTTGCTAACTGATCTTTCCTTTCTCTCTATGTAAAATTCCCTTGTATGTATACTAGTTTCTATATTGTATATGGTTGATGATTTATGCATTATTCTCTATATTGAGTGGCATTTTAATCTATCAGAACCTTGTAGACAATTGGTGCCAAGTTCAATTGTGCAATGATATGTGCAGTTGGTATAAATTTATCATTAATCATGAAGAATAGTTTTACATGACAAATTAAGATTTGTATGTGTTGTGTGTATAGTTGTACATATAAGTTGTGACGTCCCATTACCGATTCCTAAGGTTTATCCCAGGGTCTGAAGAGAATCAGAGTAAATTTTTCAGTTTTGAAACACTCCTATGAATAGACAGTAGGAACCTCAAAACCCTTCATTTTGACTTTGATAATGGATTACACCAAACTGGTAATCGATTACCAAAATTACATAATGCCTATCATCAGCTACAGGGCCTGGTAATCGATTCCAGGGAAGGCTGTAATCGATTATCATCAACACAATCTAGAAATTCTAAAGAATTATGCAAAATTGGCACTTTTATCAACTTCCGCTCTACCTACTTTGCCCGTTTCAACTTCGATTGCCACGAAACTTCATGGGCACAATCTTTACCGTATTCCAAACCTACTGGCGTAGTTCGTACTAAAAAATTCCTTCATACGACCAAGATATACGTAAAAATACAATTTAACTATATTTAGACCAACGCAACACACAAAACTTTCCAAATGGATTTCAAATCACTCAACAATCATGCACACAATTCTAAATGGTCTTGGAAACCTATTGGCATCTTCTGGGGCTTTAAACTCCTACTGGATCATAAAAACACCTACTCAGTTCACTTAAATTGTCATTTTCACACAATAACATGCAATTCAAACATCAAAGGAATAATCCCTCTTAACTACAATCTATCCATATAATCCTTCAATTTCAATCTAATTAGCATAATGTTATCATAGTAGCACGCTTGTACCACCTCCGCATCTGCCCTGACGACTCCTATTCTGCCATCTCTAAGCGGAAACTTCATGGTTAGGTGCATGGTGGAGACGACAGCACCTAAGGCATTGAGCTAAGGCCGCCCCAACAGTGCATTGTAGGAGCTGGGGAAATCCACCACTAGGAATCTAACCATAATTGCATGGCTGTCCTTTCAGACTCCAAAATTGGTCCTCAAATTGATGCATCCTAGGACCTGCACAGAATCACCAGAAAAACTAAGAAGAGCTCCATCATACCTTTTCAACCGGCGGGTGGGGAGGCCCATATTTTGGTACGCTTTGCAGTGCAAGATGTCTGCTGAACTCCCCTAGTCTATGAGCACCTATTCTATCACAAAGTCTTCGACCCCCATGGTGACCACCATTGGCTCGTCTCGATTTGGTCCTCCTTTAGGGAAGTCTGACCTGTCAAATGTGATGACTGCCAAGTCTGAGTGTTCCTGCAAATAAGTTTACCTGTCCGGTTTTACGTGACCGACATGTGTGGGCACCCGGGAAACCTCCTGAGATGGTGTGTATGACTCGTCATATGTCTCATCTATCTCCTGCAGGCCTCGAAGACCGAGTGCGGGATGCTCGCGATCAGTTTCGAGTCTGGAGCTCCACTTGATCAGGACGTTCCTTTTCTCTCCTCTGAAACCCTTCTCGAGATACTTCGTCTTTCCGGGCGACGAATCTTGCCAGGTGCCCCTGTCGGATTAGGTACTCTATCTGATTGTGGAGGGATCGACAGTTTTCAGTTCCATGGTCGTAGGTACTGTGGAATTCGTAGAACTTGGATGTGTCTGACCCCATGGGGCCCTCCCTCGGGAGCGGGAGTGCAAGGAATCCCCTGTTGTAAACTTCATGTAGAATCCGATCACAGCGGTCCATCAGTGGTGTAAAGCTTGTGTAAATGGGCGGTGTAAGCCTCAATATGTTTGTCTCGGTTTCTTTTAGGGCTTCTTCTTTTTGGCTCGGGGTGACGGTTGACTCGATTGGTGGGGTTGGTCCGATCAGCTTCACACTCATCGACAACAATGTATTGGGAGGCTCTTGCTCGGAAGTCATCCATGTCCAGTGGTGGTTTCTTGGTTAGGGAGTTGGTAAATTTCCTGGAATGTAAACCAGTTTGTATAGCGTGCAGTGCTACCTCTGGGCTGAGGTTTCGGATTTGGATGGCTTGTTCAAAGAAACGGGCCATGTATTGTTTTAGGGTTTCTCCTAGGAGTTGGCGCAGATTCACCAAGCTATACGATGTTTGCTGTACATCCCTGCTGGTGGAAAACTAGCTGAGGAATTTCTTACTCAGGTCAGAAAAACTAGCAACGCTCTTCAGAGGGAGGTGAGAGAACCAACGGAGCGTCGACTTGGTCAACGTGGTGGGGAAAGTCTGACAAAAGAGGGAATTGGACGCCCCTATCACTAGCATAGTATTGGTGTATATGGTGAGGTGGTCTTCTGGGTCACCTCTACCATCATATTTCTCTATTGACAAGGGCTTGTAATTGAAGGGTGTGGGAGCCTCTATGATCGGGTCGGTCCAGGGATGTGCAGCGAAAGGTAGTTCAGGTTTATATTTGGCTGTCTCCGTCTGGTATGAATTCTGGCCAGCGGCCTTCTGACGAGTAGATCGCCCAGTATTGTGGCTGAAGGCCTCTCGTTCGCCTCCCCTCTGACTTCTAAGTTTTGCGTTCTCATGCTACAGGTTGGCGACTATCTTCTGTAAGGTTTCCACTATGTTAGTGAGATGCTGCACCCGATCATTATGACCGGACAAACCTTGGCGTCCGCTGCCCTCTTCACGTCGCGTGTTCCAAGTGTTCACCAATATCAGAATAAGGATTAGGGTTTGAGAAAGGGTAGTGTAGGATCCGTTTTACTGGGCCCCATGGTAGGCGCCAAAATGTTCACACAAAGAGTAGCTTAGGCACAAAACCCTTGAGAATTCCTCTAGAGAACAGGTCTATTGATTCTCAATATGCGTCACTTTCCCTCAATGTACGTATAGCAGATACCTTTATACTTAGGTTACAATGTGGGCTTGGCCCATTAGGCTATGACCTAAGCTAGTTAACTTCCTAGTGATGGGAGACATATCAGGAGGTGGTGGGGACCACTTCCCGATCTCATGGGGGAACACTATCAAATAAAGGTTTCAGATAAATTTTAGACAAAAAATATTTTAGACCGATTTCAAACGCAAAAGGTTTCAGACAAATTTCAAACGAAATAGATTTCAGACAGATTTTAGATGGAACAGATTTCAGACGGATATAGACAATAGTTTTTAGACGGAATTTTGAATTTACAATGAGCCATTTTCGAACGGAAAATATTCTGTCTAAAATTCATCTAAAACTTCTATTCATCTATAATCTGTGTGAAATGTGTTCTAATTTCGTCTCAAATTTTGTCCTAAAATGCCTATTTTCTACTAGTGTTTGGTACGGGCCAAACCTGCACTTGCACCATGAAAGGCTACACCTAGCATCGAGATGACCCGAATAGTATAGTTCCCATTGAGCACCCAGTAAAACTAATATCAACAACATTCGACATCTAGGAGAGGTCGAGGAACATAATGGGAGCATATTGGTCAACACTTATTACTATGTCAGACATCTATGCGTTTGTGTCAGCTTTCCCTGAACTTTACAGAAAAGTACCAGCACATATGTCATTCAATCATCACTTGATATCTATAAATACTACTTATTTACTACAATCAAAATACATTCCATAACCCTTAACACGTGAACTTTAATATTAAGTATCGTACTAACTTGAGCGTCAGAGTATTTTTTTTGCCTCACAACGTGAGATACTCGTGTGTTGAACAAAGTGACATTAAGATCCTTAGATACTCATTAGACTTAGGGAGATAATATCAAATCATCACTAAACCAACGCAAGAGATAAAATTACATGTTTGGTATCCATACCAAAAGTTTATCCCCCATACTAGACAGATCAATAATAAAATAGGAAAACAAAAGTTGAGTAGAAATTAACCCGTTAATTATAACCATAATGTTCAAGAATCTAATTATATAGATTATAATCTAATTTTTAAATTATAATTTGATTATGAAAAAAGTTACCAAACATGTCAAAATCAAATAATAATCTAAAATTTAATCTATATCAAACATATACTAATTAAGTATTTATTTGATTGAACTTAGTTAAAAGTAAATTTTTAATTAGTTGATCAAATAAAATTAAAAAACATTTTAATTAATGACATGTGAGATTAACATAAACAATTAAATAGTATTATTGATCAAATTTTATTTTTTATAACTAGGTTAATAAATAGGTAGTAATTAATGTGCAAGAGCAACCAAACATGGAATACGTGCATGGAGTGTTCTTTTGAGTACATTGTGTATGCCTAATTAATGTTCTAGCGAGTGGTTAGCTTCGGTTTTCAGTATGATTTGAAAGCAACTTTGAGATTATTGTTTGCCAACTTCTTTAATTGTTTTTTTTTTATTGCTTTTCTGAGGTCTTAACTTATGTATGAATTATTTTGTTGATACTAATTTAGTTTCAAGTGTCAAAAAAAAAAATATTGTATGATATGATAGAAGAATCCTCCTCTAGGAGCAGGCAGTGACCCTGAATCCTGATCTAACCTAGTATCTCTTCAAACTGCCATCTTTATTGTGGGAAACATGTGTTACCCATGTTGTTAATTAATCTATTGATTTATTTGATCATAAAGATTTTATTATTATTTACATGATCACATTGCCTGTGAAGAGGCTATAATTTAATCCATTATTAGAATTAATGGTAACAATGAACTTATTCACAAGTTACTTCTTTCTCAGTGGCAACCTTTTCCCACAAGCAAATGGCTGCTTTTCTTGTCAACGGTTTATTATTAGTACTTTTCAAAATCAAACAGATCTAGTTGGATATCTCTATAGTTGAGCAGACTGATACAGTTCAGAGATTAATCGATAGGCACTTATAGTACATAATTAAGGGTGCTGGTATTTATATAAAAAAGACCAAATGATTAGTTAGTAACAGATAAATACATAATTTACAATTAAACAAAGCCAAAAAGGATAAGAAGATTGAATTAAAATAGGAGGTGGAGGGAGCATGATGTGTGAGTGAAATGAATTTGGTGATAGTGCGATGCATTATTGTGAAAACTTTGGAGATAATGAGCAGAACACACCCTGATTAAGCTGGCCTTGTGTTTAGTGAATTATTACTGTTGGGTCGCTAAGCACATGGGTCACCATCTCCACGTGAAATTCCAAGACACGTGCATCCCACAGAGGTTCCCTGAGCTTTGCAGAGAAGCCTTTGGAAACATAACCACACATGCAGGGAATACGAGGCACACTTTTTGTGCAATTACCATTATAAATGTTTATAAAAACATAACCACCAATTTTAAAATGGGACGAATTATTGATAAACTAATACGAGAGGAAAGAAATTAAATAAAAATAAAAGTTCAAATTGGAATAAAATTATGAGTGTTTACATAAATTGAAAAATAACAAAAGAAGTTACATAATTAATTTTTATTTATTTAATAAAAAGAATAATTTTAAAAAGATAAAAATACCTATATTTATACGATTACATTGAGAGACATTTCTATCTATAAAAAAAATAAAATTCCATCCAAATAATAACTAAATCTTTGAATGGAAATTTATTCCATAAGACTCTTTATATCTTAATCAATCCTTCCTAATTCATTCCTTCCAAGGAAGAAAATTTTAAAAACCTTTTCGATTCTTTTGATTTAAAATCCACCCTCCTAACTACCCCATCCAATTCTTTCCATCTTATTTATTAAATAATACCCTTTAAAATATTATTTTTTTAAGAAAATATCAATTCCATTCTACCTCTGCATTTCATTTTAAACGTCAGATTTTTTTTAAAAAAAAATATTTCTATTATATTTCATTTTCAACCCTCACCTCAATTTTCAATGGTATAACATCACATGGTTAATTTAAGAGATACATATACTTGATTTTTTTAGATAAGTTTTTAGATTCAAACCTCTTGTATAAATCTTTGATAGAAAAATAGTCTTATCCATCATCTAGATATTCCCGGTGGACGGAGAAATTTTTATTTGGAAGAACTAGCTTGAGCCTATGATGTAGGTATTCGTAATTTTAATGTGATTGCTTTCAATGGTATTCAAGGATATAAAAAGAAAATTGATAAATAATTTCTATAAAAATAAAAATTTACTATTTTCCAATACGTAATCCTTACTTATGGAAAGACATTATCTAAAAAAAGATGATTTATTATTTATTAAGCTATATAACTTGGCCCCTTATCTTTTAAGTTTGTTTCATTATGGTCTTCTATTTTTTTTCGTTTCATTTAAGTCCTCTAACTTTTTAAAAAGGTGTCAAGTTAGTCATTCCGTTAAGTTGTGTTTTAAACTTAAGCTCTTTAGGCAAAATATTAATACCATCATCACTAGGCTACAACATGCCATCTTTATAAAAACGATAATATTAATATATAAAGATATCATTCACACAAGTTTATAATTTATTAATTAATACATATATGTATTGTTAATACATATATATAGTTAATAATATATATTAATTATATATTTTTAACAATATTATTTAAATAATAAATTTTATAATATAAATTTTGATCCGGAGTGGTGACCAAGACCCAAACAGGGGTCCAAGAGCACCATGCCATGTCATACAAAAGGCTGGCAAGTCTATAACCGAAGCCCGAAACTGTAGGATGACTACGGACTCATCCCTTAACCTCGGCTCGCAGTTGACAACCAGACAATGAGTCAGAGGAGGTATGGGTAACCTGACCCTGCAGATACTGTAACAATAGTAAGTTATGAGAATGGTTAAATCACTTCCTAAATTAAGGTAAACTCTATAAATACAACTCATTTATTACTGAAGAAGGATCTGATCTAACCTTGTAAGTTACCTTCGTAATATCATATTACTTTAGTGATCGTACTGACTTAAGCATCAGAGAATCTTCTGCAGGTGCACCTCCAGTGTGGTTCTTTGACTTCGGCACGGACAGAATATCAATAGCCACTAGTACTTGAACCTTGGATTCTCACTAAACCTAGGTGTAAAATACCGTACTCCACTGAGACAGTGTAAAACCGAGAGGTTGCGAGGTAACAGCGGTCAGGGTGTAACGTCCTAGGTTATTTTTGCATTTATTTTTATTCAAACGATTACATCCCATGATAAATTTTTCCTTTTCTTGAAAATTAATCGATATTTAGTGAAAAAGCATTTATTTTTACTGACTTATTCAAGTGACAGCAGTCACAGCTAGATTAATTAAATGAGGTCTAGAAAAGAAAAGCAAGTTAATTTAAGCACAACGGATGGGAGAAAGGGAATCAGGGCTTCTCACTTGAGCGAGGCCCCTACTCGTCTAAGCGAGATTCCGGACTCTCACTTAAACGAAGTTTCTATTCGCTTGAGCGAATACCTTTCACCCACCGGATTAGATAAGACATGCAGACGGACTCCCGCAAGTCTCACCCTAAAAATGATTCTGTTAATCAAAGGTTTGTCATAGCTACCACAACAACATATGTAAATAACAGTAATGTATTTTAAAATGTAGATTTGCATTCGTCCGGTCTTGATTAAACACAACTAATTAGTAATACTCGGAAGTTCTTATACACATATATAACTCTATAGAGAGTCACTCAAAGTCACTCGGACCTTGGCACCGTTCTCCCCCTTGGCGCGACTCCATGGCTCCTTCCCCCTCCCTGTCTCTGGTTACTAAAAAAAAGGGCAAGGGTGAGTGTTTGGCATTGTAATTAATATAGAATGGAACTTAACAAATATACATGCATATTTATACATACACATCAGACATCACTCGTAAGTAAGCATACCGAAACATAGTGTATTACATACAGTAACTATATTAAACCAACCACACAATTCCATCACATTCATCACGATCACAACTGACTCTCATACAATTTGACTCCTAGTATCTGGATACTAAAGGATTGGCCTTCAGCTGGGGGTCCTACTTGACACCCCGTGAACCCTGCTTGGTTCACCGAGTCCTGCTTGACTCTCCACCTCGACCACTGGGTCCTACTTGACCACTGGGTAGCTCAACTGGGCACGAAAACCACGGGAGCCGGAAATGAGGGGCTATCATATACCGTCGGCCATCCCACACCACATAATCATTCAACAGTTTACCTTTCACATAATAATATCAATTCCTCATCACTCGGGTAGCCTGCTTGCTAACCCGATGTCACATAACGCTGATCATTTCAACATTAGATATCACAAGATCATAACATGATAAACTCAACCACACCCGATCTTCCACTAATTAATGAACCCAGTCACACATGCATAAGCATAAACACACAACTACGTTTAGCAACATTTTCCTTAACCTGTTTACATTACCTCAATGACCTGAATAAGAAGCGAATCCTATTCTAATTAATTATAACCCGAACACCCCCCTTACTTTGGTTCCACGCTTCGATGATCTGCTCTCTGTGTCGATTCCTTCCTCTGAGCACTGGTTTCGCAGTCTCAACTCCGTCACTCAGTCTTCTGTTGCTTAACCTACTACCTACGGATCATAAAGTACAGCTCGTCACTTCAACGCCCTTAGTTCATGGACTGCATTTGGGCTCACACTCACCGGAGGAGTGGAGAACAGCCACGAATATAGCCATGCATGGCTTTAAACCGCCAAAGAATAAAAGGAATAAGGGAATCACAATTGGAACGGATCAGTAAACTCACCTTGAAGCCTCGATCACAGGAATGGGAATAAATTGAAGTTTGGACACAAATGGAGTCCCTCTCCAGCGCATGCAACTTAGCGTTAAGAGAGGAGAGAAAAACGAAAGAGAAGGAACAGACCAACAGCAAAGGTAACTTATAAATAATGAAGAGGGAAGGAAGAGAATCTCCTTATATATATATAGCTCATGGGCAAGATCGTCTTTTCCTTTATTTTATTTGTATTCTTACTAAATTTAATCAATTTCACTATATTAAACTATTGCATAGTTATCAAATCAATTACACTTATTTATTCCCTCAACGTTTAATTATTCACAATTCTCTAATACTTCGCAAGAGTATAGGCCTAATATAAATATCGGCCCCCCGGTGTCCTAGCTTAGTGTTCATACCTCGGAAATCCGAGCTACAACCTGAGAGGTCGGATATCTCATCCGTGCTCACCTCTTGGTTACCTACATCCGTTGTTTCAGTCATTATGAGGTTAATCCGGGCTATGACCCCGTGTGAGGCGCTCTCCTCACAACGGTTGGACCAGACCACCTAACTCTGTCCGCTCTTCTCCTACACTCCCGATCTTTAACTCCGCCTGCTCGCGCTTCTAAGACCGATCTCGACACCGGCTTTCTTATCTCTGGCTCAGACAGAACAAATATTAAATAAAACTTCTAAAACATTTACTAATCATTTCCCATTTCTTATAATTCTCATTAAAACATCAGGGATGTTACACAGGGTACATAACCTTTGACCTTGGTCAAGACATTCAACCCTTGACCACAGTTCTAGAATAGAAAAAATTTTAAAATCATATTTCTTATGAATATATTAATAACACATTTTAATTAAAGTTATTGAAAATATATAATAAAATATATTCTTAGATATATTATTATATAAATTATTATTATATATAGTTGAATTTTTAAATATATTAATATTAAAAATATATAAATATATTTAATTATATTATTAATAAAATATTTAATAATTATTTTAGTATAAATATTATTTATATAGTTTATTTTTATTAATAAAATATTTTTAATAAATATTTATTTATTAAATATGTTGTTAAATATTTTATTAATAACAATATAATTAAATATACTTTCAAATATTATTTTAATAATATAATCAAATATTTTAAAATATTTTATTATTAAATATATTCTTAAATATTTTATTAGTATAATAATATAATAAAATATATTTTTAAATATTTTATTATAATAACATTAAATATACTTTAAAATATTTTTAATAATATAATTAAATATTTATATATAAATATATATTTAATACTAATACATTTAAAATATTCAACTATATATAATAATAACTTATATTATTATATATATTTTTAATAACTTTATTATTAAATATATTCATAAGATATATGTTTTTAAAATATATAATTATATTATAAAATTTATTATTTAAATAATGTTGTCCAAAAATATGTTTAATCACTATGATATGACCAGAGTATGGGTCAAAAGTACGCTTGTACAACCGGTGTCAAAAGATACATCTCACTCTCTATTTTACACCATCTCAGTGGGAGTCCGGTATTGTCAACACAGGTTCAGTGTGGGAACTCTGCGCCCTTCATGTTAAGATAAGATTCTAAGTCAATTTCGTCCGAAGTGGTTAGGACACACCGGGGGTGTACCTACAAAAGGGGCTCTGATGCTTAAGTCAGTACGAGTATTACGGAAAGTAAAGAGATTACGGAGCTAGTTAAGTGTAGTAAATGTCATAAATTGTAAATTTGATGAATGAGTTGTATTTATAGAACTTCTCTAAATGCAAGTGGTGATTTAACCCTTAGTGGCTGTAGTCTTTGCAGGAGCAAGTGGCCCACTTGCGTCTAACTCATATTCAGGTGACAGTTTTTTTTGTCTAGGGTCATGTTCACAGATCCGTACTGGAATTCAATGATCACTTCGGTTTTGTTCACCTCACCCATTTTTCAATTTGATTTAACTATTTATTTGATTTCTGCCGTAACCGGTGTTACTTGCCTTTGGGGCCGGTGTGCACACCGGATCACAATATATATTATTAACAACATATATGTATTAATTAATAGTTAATAAACATGTGAGAATGGTATCCTTTATATTTTGATATTACCATAGTTATAATAATGTTGTATTGTAGCCTATTGGTAATGGTGTTGATGTTTTAATAGAGGATAACACATTTTCGAAAGTTAGGGGACTGAAATGAAACAAAAAAAATAACAAACTTAAGAAAGAATACTACAAAGTGAAGCATTTACAAGTTCATTTGGAAGATTTTTTTTCATAATTTAAAACAAAAAAGATGGATTTTGATTTAAAAAGTAGAAAATATGGAAGTCTTGAATGTATTTTGTAGCATTGAAACTCCGTTTTTCTAAGCTATCATATTTTGAACAATTTCTGTTTGAAAATTGAATCTAAATCATTTATTCCAAATTCGCATACTAAACTTTACGATTCATTATTTCAGCAGGTATAATTAACAGGAAAATTCAACCAAAACACGTGACATGGAATATGGTTAAATACGTTGTGTGAGAGTATACAATATTATGCAGTGTTCCAGAGGAATAGTATAGAGCATATGCTGACGTCGTTCCTGCAAATGAAAGTAATTAATATAGGAAAATCTTATCCAACAACGGTAGTTTTAAGAGAATCTTTAGTGGTGTGCGTCACACTTTGCCTCCTTCTACACAAACATGTCTTTGAGAATGGAAAGCGTTTACCATAAAATAAACCCTTAATTTTTAATCTCCAACTTATTTGTTTAATTGATATTAGAATTGCCACTTGAGGTGAGATTCCTTTAAATGATGATCTTATTGTATATATAAGGCTAAGCAGTAACCAATAAGTGGCCATCCACCTAATAACAGCAAGAACTTTGTGGGAATCCTAAGTTTCCACAAAGCTTTATATATAACAACCTATGTTCTCAAATTAAGTGGTTATAGAATATTGATTATTGGGTTTCAGATATTGGGCTGTTTCTCTGGTGCAGCTAAGCAATAATTAACTAGTTCAGTTTAGTGCCTTTTCTTTTTCGATAATTAGCAGGAAGAATGTTTGGCCAATGTTAGAACGACACCAAAATAAAATCTGTCCTCCTAAACTTCTAATTAGGTACATGACTATATAGTAGCATCACCTCCATCAATCACACAAATGGTCCCCAGTAACTAATTAACATTAACATAAATATACAATTACAAGTAATTTTTTTTCATTATTTATATATCTGGAAATTTTCTTTGAAAAAATCAATCATCTTTTATTTAATTTCATGTTTTCTGTGTTAGGTACGCAAGTGATAATTACTATAGGAATATGAATAATGATAGGAATGAATGACTAAGAGGAATCAGTAGTAACGTACACAAGAACCTAAATTTTTCCTTGTTTGCTGGAGCCCAACAATCATGTAATATAGGAAAAATTACTAGAATTCATTCAAGTTTGTGGTTCCTTTTTCCCATCTCATTCACATTTTATGTCCTTTCCAATTGAACAATGAAATGATACCATATGAGATTTTTTCTCATTCACATTTGCTGCTCTGTGATATTTATTTATATTAATTGTAGACATATTAGTGTTGACATATAGTTTGATTCGCAGTTATTGGCATAATGGTTCATCACTAGCTATAGCCTATTTTTGATCGTCTAAAGTCAACATATTATAAGCACGTGATATGCAGATCGGAGAAGAAACAAGGAGCGAGGGGGAAATTAAGAAAGGGAATTCGAAAAACTAATTATTGGTGGGTACTGAGACAGTTGCAACAGAAGGACCATGGACCTTACTTGTTGAATTGCGGATAGAAACAATAATTGGCAATAATAGGAGGAGAATGAAAACGAAACAAAGGTAGATCCAAAAGTAAAGGAAAGAAAAACGACCAATAATAGTATCACCCATCAAACAGTATAGCCAACATAGACTCTGCGATGGGTAGTCATAATGCCATCCTGTAAAACTTGTCATTTCGTTAATAGTAGGAAGCTCAGACACTGCATGTGTAATATGCAGAAGCAGAATTAAACTTAAATGGGCACTTCATACTTTATATACATTATATTGTTGGCTAGTGTTTATTTTTGTTTGCAAGGTTAGAATCAAACATCATTATCAGCAGTAAAGTTTTTTATTATTAAGATTTAACAACATTGTATCATTCTCTTTGATTCAAATCAAAACCATGTGTTAGAGTAGAACAATTTCCTATTAGCTGATCTATCACCCAATAGTTGTATACTGTCGAGTAGTTTTGTAAATATAAATTGGTACTCCAAATAACTATTCCTGGACCCCTTTTTCATAAAACAAACAAAGAATTAATTCATAACAGACCTACCAATGAAACTACATATAATATTCCCATTTGAAAACGTCTTCACTCTAACCATCTTAGGTGAGAAGAGAAAGCGAAGGGTGGAAGATCAGAATTTAATCTACACATATATAGGGGTTGAGTAGGGAGGGATACTAAAATTGAAATTTGGGAGATGGGCATGAGATAAAATTAAGAAGTGGACCAACCACTTGGCAATAGTTGTTCTATTTAACATGTAATCTCATGTCACCAAGTTTGAGTATAAAAAAATATATCACTGTAAATCTTAGTAGAAAACATTTTGTTTTATAATATCTCAAGTTTGAATATAATATATTAAATAAAAAATTAAAAAATATATTATCAAACACTTGACATAAAATAACAAGTACAAAGCATTTTGATTGAAATAATTTTAGGTGTTTTTTTGGAGACTAAATAGGTATATCAAACTAAAAATTAACAAGTGGAAGTGGACCCATAGCGTATTGATTATCACTACCAATAAAACGGAACATGCCATCACAATGATGGAGCCAATTCCTTAATTACAAGCTGGATAGCCTTAGCTAGCTGTTCCAGCGTAGCAGAGTAGCAGCCATGTGTATGGAAGATAACGAACCATGTCTGTCTAGATAGAGCCTCCAATGGTCCCAAACCTGCGGGAACAACTGCATTGTACAAATGCTACCTGCTTACGTTTGCAGATTCATGCGTAACATCTTCACCCAATTAAGTTTTACCAACATGTCTATTTTAATAAATAAAATTAATGTTTTTAGAATGAGATCAGATATTGACTCATCAAATATATCAGTTTAAATAAATTGTAATCAAATCAAAATCAAACTATAATTAACTTGATAATATTAAAAAATTAATTCAAATCGATTATCTAACCAATTTATAATTTAACCAATTAAATTGACAAAAACCCTTTTACTACAAATAGTAAGGCCCCTAGTGTTGATGGGACGGATGGTCCTAATTTACTGCTTCTGCTTCCCTCCTGTACATTATTCTTTTTCATTTCAACCTGCTCATTCTTATTACCGGAAAAAAGAAAATCTCTTAAATAACTTTTTAAGTAAAAGATTTGACTTAATGGAATGCTAACTCTGATGAAAATGCTAAAGCTAAAGTGTATGTATCCCCAAATTCCTTGTTAGGTCATGGTCAGCGTTTATTGTGTGTTAATCAAACATGTCAATATGACAATATGTTTATAATTAGATTAGATGAGTCCCGAATTAACGAATTGTCTTTTCTTGCGGAAAACCATGTCATCGTAATATACTGACATACGTGGCACTCCTCTCAATCAGCTAAATTTTGGACCTTACGTAAAATATATAAAAAAGATTAATGTATTAAGTTAAATATGTTTTTCCCCGTTGGATTTGGATTAATTTTTTTTTCATCTTGTGATTTTTTATTAGTTTCGGTCCTTATTTTTATAAAAAAAATAGAAAGAATAACAAGATGGAGAAATAAATTTTAAAAATGTGATTTTTAAATAATATTAAAAAATGTAATAAATAAGAATTATTATTAAAAATAGTAAATAAATTACTACTGTATAACATCAATTATAATTTATATATGATAATTAATATTTTAATTCTACTATTAGAAAATTGAGATAATATCAATATTTACGTTATGATTCTTTATGATTATATACTATTTGATTTGTCCGGTGTCCGGGTACAGACTAATGTCCCGTATAACCGGTGTCTAAAGTACCTCTCTCACTTTATTTTACACTGTCTTAGTGGAGTCCGATATTACACACACAAGTCCAGCGTCCAGTGGGGATTCTATGTTTTTCATGATAAGGTGATGATTTTAGTCTACTCCGAACCAAGGTTGATGGGACGCACCGAGGGTGTACCTGCAAAAGGTTCTCCGATGCTTAAGTTAGTACTGTGATTACTAAAGATAAAATGATTACGAAGGTTCTTAAGAAAGTATTCAAAATCTGTGTCGAGTTAATAAATGAATTGTATTTATAGAACTTTCCTGAGTATGAGAATTGATTTGACCTTCCTCCTAACACACTGTAGCCACAGTATTGGTAGAGACATGTTGCTCATACTTTCCTAACTCAGTCAGATGTCAACCTCCTGACCGGGGTCATTTTTAATCAATCCGTACTTGGACACGTTGATTATATTGGTCTTGGAGCACCTCATCCAGTATTTAAACCATGATTTACCTGTCCGGCTTTATACGTAGGCCGATGTTATACATGATTGTAGTGTCCGGTATGCCCTCTGGATCACTATTAGACGTGAAATATTTATATGATGATTCATTGATTTTATGTATACAATTAAGCACAAAAAAATTTTAAAAAATATATTAAATCTTAGTTAGCAAAAAAAAAAGGACCTAGTAACATTCGAAGACCTAAAGTATGGCCTTAATGGCCTAGTACTAGTCACAACCTTGTTCTCAATCTTATACTTACTTGTAATTACCCGATAGTCATATATATAAATATATATATATATATATATGACTATTTATAGAAATTATGTCAAGAAGATATAATTAAAATTTTAATTATTTATTGTATGTGTTTGAATGTATTATTAGGTAAAAATGGTTCCAATTGAAGTATTTGTGGTAATTGATTGTTTTATGATATAATTATTTTAAAAATGAAATTTATTTATGGTAATTAATTTAAATTAACTAATTCATAGAGCTAAAATAGAAAAATAAAGGCTAATTAACTACAAGATAACCTAATAGCTAACCGCTAATAGTATTATGATTTTCATATTATAATTTGATTTGAGAAAAGTTATTTAGAAATAATGATATTAAAATATAAAAAACCAAGGCTACTTAAGGATATTTTGAAGATATTTCAGTCCTAGCATTCATCAAGCAAGTCTACTTCCAACCTAGAATAGAAAAGAAGACAAGTTTGAAAATCAAGGCTTACATGAAGAGAAAATCAAGGAAGCTGCTATGCATAAACAATAAACTAACGAAGATCAGTTCCTGAGTCAAAGAACCTCAAAAGATCAATCAAGCTTATTTTGTGATAGTTCATGTTATATGCAAGATAACAAAAAGGACTTTCACACTGTTTTGTTTGAGGCACTCTTTTTTAGTGCAAAAATTGAATACCCTAAAACCAGACCTTTGTCCTCTTCTAAACTCTCAAGTCTGCATGCTCAAACAGCTATCTCTTCTCCATGAAACAGTAACGGCTATTCGCAATGGCCTATAAAATAGGAAGAGACCTCAAACCTTGAAGTAGTGAACCAAAAAAAAAGAAGAACGAAGTGTGAACAAAGTGTTTCAATTCAAAAACAAAGACACTCATTTTCATTATTTCATCTGCTTCTTGCAGACTTAGTCTTTGTTTTCCAACTTAATGTATATGTTCTTATGTTAAATTCTCTTGTACACTAAGTCATCAAATACAAACAACTTCAAATCATATCCTGTGTCAAAGTCTAGTATTACCAGTCTTAGTTTCAGTGGGAAACAGTTTTAGCCTAAAGAGGCTTTAGAAAGAATACTTGGGTTTGAGTTAGGAGTGACCTGTTGAAAGAATACTTAAGTATTAAGCCAAAAGTGGCTGAAGTCAACAATACTTGAGGCACGGGTAGTGTTATTTGTGTAAAAAGACGTTTTTACATAGTGAAAATCCTTCAAGTCTAAAGGTACTGGACATAACTTCATCGTTTAGAAATGAACCAGTATTAATCTATTATGTCATATCTCTTTATCCCTCATCTCTTTAAGTTAATCCTTGTTTGTTAAAGTCTGTTGTCATCTTTGTTTAAAAAGGTTATTTTCCATCAAAAGAGTTATAAACTTATTCAACTTCCTTCTAAGTCTGTCTCTGAACCATGACTTTCATTATTGTATCTAGACGTGGATTACTTGTTATTTATGTTAAGGCATTCATTTCTGCTTGTTATTTATTTATCGTGTTTCAAGGTTTTGTTTATCACGTAATTCATCCCGCTTAATACTTTTGCCCGATACATAGAAGTCAAATGTTTTTCCTAGGGAAGAGCATCAGATAAAGACGCATGAGAGCATTTACTCAAATAATTAGTGTCATTACAAAAAGACCCAAACGTTGCTTCTAATGTGAGGCTCTATAAAGAGAGGAAATGTAAATGTTTACTCGAGCAAGATAGATGACATGAATTATGAAAAGACCCAAACATCACCCCTAATGTGAGGATTATCAGGCAGAGAAGAAGTGAGAGTGTTTCCTTAAACAAGGTAGAGGCTCAAAAGTTACTCTTAAGGTGGATCACCGGGAAGAAAAGAAATGAGTGTTTCCTCACAAACCATAAGAAAAAATGACAAGAAGTTGGAATCAAGAGAATTCATAAGAATAACATATATACGATTGAAACTTTTATATAGAGGCGATAGATTTAAAGAAAACTTTGTCACCCTAAACACATCACTCGCACACTACCCATAGATTGTCTGCTCTTCAAGTCAATTTTAAAGCCTTACACGATCATATTTAAATGGTCCTCATCATAAATCTCTAGTTTAGCCCTTAAGACATCTTCTTCACCCAAACATACATGTTCTTGGTCGATGGGTGGGGATCAAAAGGAACCTTCTCAAAACTAGTTCCGCATTACCATTCCTCCCTATCTTCTCTTTCTCTCACTCTTACTGAGTTTCCTAAGAGAACCGTATGATTAGAGGCAATGACAAAACACACAGTTACCCTAAACACTAAGGATTGGATGCTTCTAGAATCCACATAGAAAAAAACAACATTAAGTAATTCATATACAGGTCGACTACAACAAAGTGGGAGAGAAGACTTCCAAAAATTAAGAAATAGTAGAAGCTTCTCTCTAAGCCAAAAATATCTTTTGGGCTATGCCCCGGCCTTGAACTCGACTGTACACACTATAAATAAATAATATAATATAATTTTCTAAATTAAAAACATACATGTAGCGTGATTTAATGGTAGAAATACAAAAGATTAGGAAAGGAATGATTCTAGTCTTACGAGTGTATGTGGTGTAGTCAACCATATATAACAACACCTTAATGAAGTTGATCACAGTTCTCGATCATGAAGCATGCATGCTAACAATTCAATGGGGGAAGTTTTGATTCTTTTGAATATAGCAGGAAAAAAATTAAAGTTGTTAAATTAATTCCATACCCAAACTAGCAGAACTTTCATCATTATTTGAAAGAAACAGAGCCGGCATGCGTTGTTGTCCTTGATAGTTTTCAATTGTATATGCTACCAACTGCTACACTTTATTGCATACAAACAAAACGTCACCTGTTCAATATTAATGACTTAAGGATCATCAAGAAAGGAAATATTTCATATTCTATATAAATCGCTATGGATTTTTTTAAAAAATATAACTTTAAGTTGTTACCTTTTATTTTCCGGATACCGAACCGGCCAGTTTGACCGTTTGATCACGAATCGGTCAGGGTATTAATCTAGCCAAGAAAAAAATCGAAACATCTCAAAACCAGTCAAACCGATTGAACCGGCCAGATTTTTATTTTTTTTTGTTTTTTTACTATTTTTTAAAAATTTCTATTAAAAATATTTTTAAATAAATAAAAAAATATATAATATTTACATATTAAATTTATTTATTATAATGTTTTAATCCTATAAAATATGTAATATGATCCTTATAGTTAACTTGTTTTAATATAATTTATTGTTAATATATAAATAATTATATTATACTATATTAAAAATATATATTTTATTATGATCGGTTCGACATAGTTTAATCATGGTTGAATCAATAAACCGTGAACCAGTATCTTAACCGGTTTGATCACTAGTCCAGTTTTTAAAACCTTGATGATAATTCTTGAGAAGATTACTATCTATACTCAATTTGATATATTTAAGTTTATAGACTATCATAGAATATATTAATTTTCTAATAATTATTTATATGGTTAAATATACTTTTTAAGTCCTTATAAATATACATTTTTTATCTTAATCCTTAAAAATGGTTTTACTCCTTATAAAATTTAAATATTTTAAAAATAATTTTTATCATCATTCTTTGATAATATATTATGTATTTAAACGTTTGATATCGCTTCTCATTTTATGATAATTACTGGTGTAAAAAAATTGGTAATCATATGATAATTACATCATTTGTCAATTTTTCTATATTATATTTGTATGTTTAATTAGCCGCCTCAAAATAATTAATCAAGATCCACATTGTCTAGATGCATCACACACTGATCATGAATGATAATAAAAATCATTTTTAAGATATTTAAATTTTATAAAAATAAAAAATATATTTTTTTTTGGATTTTTTTGGAAAGACTAAAACAAAAGGGGAGTATATTTACAGACACAAACAATTTCTCCTCAAGTGATCGAAAGTTCAAGCGAACAATTAAAGTAGTATATATCTAGGCCAAAAAAAAATGTTACAAAGATTAATTTATAATCACTTTCAACAAAAATGAGCTTATCCTCCATACATATTAGTACATTATAAGAGTGCATTTCTACTTTCTATATATATTTACATGAAAGGGGGAAAAAGAAAATACATAATTGAAAAATTCATTTTCATGATTGATAGGTATGTTAGAAAGTGTTGGGATGTAATGAATCCCTACAAGAATCTAATTATAGGGAGTGAGATTCTAAGGACAAAAAATTTATCTTATAGCTCTTAGACATTGGAGATCTCTCCAATGCTAATTCCTCTCATATAAAATTAGTGTGACCACAACTCTTATACTTTCTAGCATAAGACTAGCATCTCATGTCATTCCTCAATGTATATAGGGGGAGTGAGCACCCAAGTCTAGGTGTATTGAATCCCAACCTTTTTTATTTTTATTATTATAGTTCTTATAATTTATTATTATTTAATACTCCATCCGTTTTATTTTATAATCCCTTACAAAATAATTAGAGTATTTAGTATATATTTTTCTATTTTACATTTAAACATATTTAATGTTTCTAAATTTGTATAATTAATAAATGATAGTGGAATTTGACTTTAAACGAGGAGAAATTTGAAAAATGAAATTATCTTTTACAATATTAAGATAATAATTATTCTTTTAAAATTGTGTGCTCTTGTAAATAAAAGCTTGTAATATGAAACAAAGGGAGTATTCATTATTATTATATTTATTATTATTATTTATTTTATTATTATTATTACGCACATAATAATAATGTAGCACTCTTGGTTAACTAGGACAGATTCTCCCACCGGAACCTCCTCCTTAACTAAGGAGTTACTACTGTTTAAGAAAAAGTAGAAAGTTCTTTTTTTGTTCGATGATTATCAAATCATTAGTCAAATAACATAATCGTAACATGGTTTAATTCTCTAAGCCTATAGCATACTTAAAAGAAAAGGGGCACGCAGGCTCCCAACAAAGCATCATTACATAACTGTCATCAAAACACAAATAGTCTAAAGCATCGTTGCCCACACATTAGTCTCGTGGTCAGAAGCCAAGTCTAAGATCCCCGCACACGCAGCTTGATGCCCACTATTGTAAGTCCTCAAGATCCTGTCCACGTTCTTTTTATCCTTCAATTGATGCACACATAAAAGAAAACAAGCACACAACACTAGAGGGGTGAGTGAAAACACTCAACCCAAAAGATTCCCATGCAAGGGGCAAGTCATAATCAACACATATATTACTACCAGATATAGCACATTATTTATAAGCATTTTCATAAGGTAAATTAGAGGATACGTGTATATATATATATATATATATATATATATATATATATATATATATATGTCACGGTCAGGATCCGGTCGGGAGACCAACCATAAAAAGAAAATTTGGTTCCCAATATCCTTTCGGAAACCGTGGAGTCTCCACCAATATTTTTAAGGTAAAACATCGAAAAAACCCTAACATGAAGGTACTGGTCCTAAATTGAGATATTAAGTTTGGGAGTCTAATTACATATGGGGAAGGTATTAGCACCCCACATCATCCGTGTTAAACGGTTACCCTAAATTTTTTAAGTTTTTTGAATAGTCTTAATAAATTTGTAATCTTAACCTCTCAGAGATGTCCTATGGATTTATTGTCGATTAAATAATTGGGTTTATAATTTTAATGATTAATATGATGTCTCGTTCAAATTAATCGAGTCGTCATTAAAAGCGTGATGATTTTTATTTTTACAAGTTAAAGAGATATATATATATTTTTTAATTTGGGCCCGACATGATTAATTTTCCCGCTCTTACGTATTCCACAAACGTTAGGGGAAATCAGGGTTACCTAGTTCTTTAGTTTATTATTTTAAAAAACATAAAATAAGTTTAAAATGTTGAGATTTAGGAAAATATGAATCAACAGGACGTCTCATCTAAATTGATCATAAATATTGTATAAAAAAGGGATATTGGGTTTATTGATTTTATTATATTATTTTTTAGAGAAATAAAAAGAGTAAACAAAAATGAAATAAACTAAACTAAAATAAAAATGTCAAGTAAAAGAAGAGAAACAAGGAAAAAGATGGGTTTATGACATAAATGACGGAACAAGTAGAAGAAAAGAAAAGAAAACTAATAAATCAAAGCATAAAAATAATAAACAACAAAAAAGCTAATAAATTAACCACTAAAAAAACACCTGTTAGCGACGGAAGGAATTGGTCGCTAATCCATGCCACGACCGTCGCTAAAACCATTAGCGACGGCATCTCTGACGGGACAGAGGACGTCGCTAAAACCCTCGTCGAAAACACATCAGCGACCCCATACATGCCGTCGCTACCATATTGACGGTGTAAGGCCGTCGCTAAAATTGTCTCTGCCCCAATAACACCAGCCGTCGCTAAGTGTTGCCCTACAGCGACGTCAAAACCCCGTCGCTAATAGCAGCCACCAGCGACCACATACGCCGTCGCTATGGGTACTCATGTAGCGACCACTAAGGTCCGTCGCTGTTTTTAACAATACAGCGACCACGATATTCCGTCGCTGTTTCTGACAATACAACGACCACTTAGGTCCGTCGCTATTTTTAACAATACAACGACCACTATATTCCGTCGCTGTTGTAAACAATACAGCGACCACTGTATTCCGTCGTTGTTTCTTACAATACAGCGACCACTCTAATCCGTCGCTGTTTTTAACAATACAGCGACCATCCTTTTCCATCGCTAATTGGAAATTTTTTTTAAAAAAAATTGGTTTTAATATTTATATAGGTTTTGTTAAATATTTTGTATTTTGTATTAGCTGATAAAATTTTATAATTAAATTTAAATAATTTTTTTAAAATATTAAATTATTATTAAAAACAAAATAATAGATTAAATTAATTTATCAAATAGGTTGAATTATTAATGATAGGTACAATAAGGCTTTTTGATTTGAATGTAATTACCAATAAATATTGACATAATAAATAAAGAATGACAAAATAAATACTGAATGAAATATAACATAACTAAAAATCAAATATACAATGTGTATAAATAATAAAAATACAATCATGGTGGTGGGGGATCCTGGGGTGGTGGTGGGGGCGCCTGGGAAGTGGGGGGAGGTAGCCTCGCCATCAACTGCATCAGTAGCTCCTGCTGCTGAGCAAGTTGCCGACGAGTCTCGGCGTGCTGCTCCTCGGCCCGCTGTCGGTCCGCCTCGGCTTTCTGTCGGTCCGCCTCGGCCCGCTCCAACAACAACTGCCTCTGACGTCGCTCCTCCTGTAGCTCATCGTTCAGGTTTTGAATTACCTGAACGACCTCAGTCGGAAGACCAGAGGAAGATGAAGAGGAAGGGGTCTTCCCCTTTTTCGCCAGCTGCGTGCCGACGCCACCCAATCCAAATACCCTCCCTTTCTTGTTCACACCGCCAACAGCCTCCATATAGATGGCGTTGTCGTCAGAACAAGATAGGGTGGGAGGAACCTCCCCTTCAGGAGTGGAAGCCACCAGGTCCGCCTCCTTCTCGGCCCTCCTGGCCTGATACGCCTCCTGTAAATTCAAAAACAATGATAGGATTAGTAAGCTGATTTGTAAATTATAAGCATGTGTCAGTTAAAAGTAAATACCGCTAGATCCGTAGTCTTCTAGTTTACCCATGCACCAGCTTTGTTCTTCTTGGTCATTTGCATGACCTCAAACAAAGAAGGCTCCCGGTGCTCCCTCAGCTCCTGTGGTGGACAAAAAACATTGAGATTATTATTTGTAAACATGTCAAACGAATCATAATAGAAATGTTTAACATAAATATACTTACAAATATTTTCTTGTGCTCGAGGGTTGAGATGCTACCCCCAGTGTAAACCGAGGCTGCAGCATCGGCGGCTCTGTTGGCCCTGTTCCGAGCACTCGCCTGCTAGAACGGGACCCCGCCCCACTTCTGGACCATCCCGTCCCAATGGTCCTCCGGGATCCAACGAGGGCGCTCACACTTGTCCCTCACCTTCCAAAGGGTACTCTTGATGATTTTGGAGGTCTTTGTGGCAAAGACCTTCCTAATCTCATCAATCATACCCTCCGCCCACTGGTAATCACGCTGTAAAATGAAATGAGAAATCAAAATTAATAACAGGTCTATTTTACAAATCAAGTCACAACAAATGAGCTAGGAACTTACCGAGAAGGTGTCAAACCACCTATCTTGCACAACCTTCCCAGTATCTGTCCAAGATATATATGGACCATCCCACTGGGCCTTCAAAACCTTAGTAATCGCTTTGGTAGTGCGACTACTATCAACAAAGCTGTAATGACAACAATTATGTTAGGAGTAAAACAACACACAATCTAGGGAGACCCCCAAAATTTTGGCAGAGTCTCCCCTGTAAATGTAACATTTCCAAGTTTAAATAGTTACCCTGTTACAAACAGAAGAGTGCCCAGTACAATTCAATCTATACAAGTACTAATTAAAGTAACATCCAATAAACCAACAAGTCTTTCCACTAAAGTTTAATGTAAAGTATCATATAAATAACATAAAAGTATTTGAGGTTCAGTCACTTACTTGTCTCCGGCCGGCACGGGTACCAACATGAGCAGAGGGGATGCCGGAGGTGGGGTCGCCTGATGGCCATGGTCCTCCAAGCCACCAGCTCCAGGACTCTGCTCTGGGGTGGTCAGTCGGGGTGATGGGGTGGTCTGCAGTGGTGGTGGTGGTGGTGGAGTGGTCTGCTCTGGTGGTGGTGGTGGTGGTGATGGAGTGCTCTGCTGTAGTGGTGATGGAGTCGTCTGCTGTCCTGGGGTGGGAGTCCCCTGCCGGGATGTCGGGGTCCTGGACCCACCACCCCTACTGAAGGGCAGTCGACGTCCCGTCATCTGTGGATAAAATCATGAAAAGAAAGGTTAGTCTCAGGATATATATAAACCTATGTAACATTTTGTTTAACGACTACATACTCTGTGTCTGTTTTAGTTTCAAATTCCCCCTCAGTTTCAGTGTCACTGTAGTTATCTGTTTGAACAAGTTCATCAGTATCCAAATCAGCCCTAGACCGTTTTGATCGAGAGACAAGGTCTTTGTCAATGTGTTCACCCCCCGTAGTGGCGAGTGTCTCATCCATTATGACTGGATCAATGTTGAACAACAAATTGGCATCATTGAGCTCGTGTGGTGCAAGCTTATAAGCATCGACGACCTCCTCGGAGACATTGTCAGTGATCTGACTTCGGGCCTTGGCCTTGATTACTGCATACCAGTCCCGATGTCCTCCCGGGAAGTCGGTGTAATAAACCTGCTCAGCTTGTTGGGCAAAAATAAAGGGATCAAACCCTTTATATCTACCATTCTTCTTGACCTCAACTAAGCCGTAGTTGTTGTCAACCTTTGTTCCAACACCGATTGTGTTGTCGAACCAATCACATTTAAATAGAACAATATCTCTTCTTAGTCGTCCAGAGAACGAAACTTCAACAATATCCGTCAGCACTCCATAAAAGTCTTCTTCCAACTGTCCGGCGGTGCCTTTAACACAAACCCCGTAGTTATGGGTGCGCATCCCTTCACTCCATTGAAGAATATTAAACTTGTAGCCATTTACGTAGTAAATAGGCCATTTTTTAACAGTTTTCACCGGCCCCCAAGAAAGGGCTTGGAGTAAAGAATCTTCAATATGGTTGTTAGGGTCTTGTATCTATGTACAACATAAAAAGTAGGTCATCGTTAGATAACGGGAGTTAGAAGCAAATAGGCTTAAAAACACTTGGTATACGGGTCTTACGTGTTGCGCGAACCAACCAACGAACTTGGATGACACCTCACTATGAATTTGGTCATCAGTTAAATCATTTTGCTCAAGTTTTAGCATATCTGTGTATAAGCTATTCAAAGGAAACAAATTTAGATACTATAAAAGCTACGTTAAGAATGTATAATATAACTTCTATGACTTACTCAATAAAGGGTTCCACTTCTGGGCAATTTAGAAGAATGTACAAGTGAGCCGCCTTTCGATCCTTCTCATCAATGTAACATTTTGTGAGCCTGCCCCCCGGGTGACCAGGATAGTTGAAAATCGATGTTTGTTCATCAAACCCTGTGCGGTTGGCTACCCCAAGATTGCGGGGAATTCTACTCATTCTAGTTTCTATCTCTGTCGGAAAATAGAAAGAAGCAAAGGTTGTCATTTCTTCGACTAAGTATGCCTCACAAATTGATGCTTCAACGCAGGCTTTGTTCGACACTTTATCTTTTAAAGAGCGTAAGAATCTTCAACATCATTAACAAGATAGTGTTAAGTTAGAAAATACTATTATAAGAAGTGTTTGCAAGGAAATAAAAGAGTTCACCAAGCATTCACCTTTCGAATGGATACATCCAACGATACTGCACCGGGCCACCAACCAAGGCCTCGTACGGTAGATGGATAGGCAAATGCTCCATCGAGTCAAAAAAACTTGGTGGGAAAATCTGCTCCAACTTACAAATCAATACCGGGATAGTTTCTTCCATCTTCACAAGTTTCTCCACAGTCAACGAAGTAGCCATCAACTCCTTAAAGAAGTGACTCAACTCCACCAACGGTTTCCAAATAGGCTTCGGTAAGGCATGAAACGCATACTGGAGTAGTTGTTGCATAAACACATGGCAATCATGACTTTTCATGCCAAACACTCTGCCCTCCTTCATGTCGACACATCTACTCAAGTTAGAAGCGAATCCGTCAGGCAGGGTCAACCCATTCATCCAAATACACACAGTAATCTGTTGTGGTCTAGTTAAAGCATATTTTGCATGGGGTTTAAACATTCTACCACATCCCGCGTCCCTCAATTCCAACTCCTTCCTAGAACACCAAATCGGAAGGTCTAGACGACTCTTCTCGTTGTCCTTTGTTCTCCCCTTGATGTCCATAACAGTGTCAAAAATATTCATGAAAACATTACGTTCAGTGTGCATGACATCAATGTTGTGTCTTAACAACAAGTCTTTCCAATATGGCAAATCCCACAAGATGCTCTGCTTCACCCAGTGGTGTTCCTTACCATAACCCGTAAACTCCTTAACATTCTTGTCCCAGATGTAAGGATACTCTTCGACCCTCTGCCAAACCCGTGTACCAGATAACCTACAGGGTGGAGGTTCATTAAAAACCTTGTTCTTCTTAAAAGCAGTTTTGTTTCTCCTAAACGGGTGATCCAACGGTAGAAACTTTCTATGACAGTCAAAGAAAGTTGTCTTGCCACTAACAGGGAGTGATTCCCCCCCGGTATGTTCCATGCATATAGGGCAAGCAAGCTTCCCAGACGTGGACCATCCAGAAAGCATACCGTAGGCCAGGAAGTCGTTAATAGTCCACATCAAAACAGCACGCATCATAAAGTTGTTCTTCAAAGACGCATCGTATGTCATTACCCCGACATCCCAAAACTGTGATAACTCTTCAACCAACGGTTGCAAAAACACGTCTATGTTCGCCTTTGGATTTTTGGGTCCTGGAACCAATATAGATAGAAACATGACCTCCCTCTTCATACACATATCAGGAGGCAGATTGTATGGGGTCAGGATGACTGGCCAACAAGAGTAAGCTCTTCCGTATTGACCGAACGAGTTAAACCCATCAGTACATAAGCCAAGTCTTACATTGCGCGGCTCGCCTGAGAAGTCCGGATATAGTTCATCCAAACACTTCCATGCTTTCCCGTCGGAAGGATGGCAAAGAAACCCCTCTTGTGTTCGGTTCAGAGCATGCCAATGCATGTGTTTTGCCGTGGACAATGAGGCATACAGGCGTTGAAGACGCAGTGTTATAGGGAAGCCATATTTTCTTCCTGGCCGTCCGGGTTACCTTCCCTCTCCTTTTAACGGTCTTGTAGCGTTCCTCATTACAATGCAGACATTTTGTGACACTCTTGTCTGCAAACTCATTTCTGAACAACATACATCCACCAACACAACACTCTATCTTCACACAACCCAACCCCAAGTTTGCCACTTGTTTCTTAGCACCGTACAGGTTTGCTGGCATTCTATGATTACTAGGCATGGTGGAACCCATCAGATTGACCATCCTATCAAAACAACCTCCTGAAAGATTATAATCTGCCTTTAGGCTTAAAGCAGCTAGGGAGGCGGATAACTCAGTGTGACTGTTGCACCCGTCCCACAATGGAGTCTGAGCCGCCGCTAACAAATCATAAAATCTCTTCACCTCCGGATTAGGATCCTCCTCTACATTGTTAGAGTCTCCATGACCTGCTTGGTCATTATGTTCCAGCATACGCCCGGTGGAGGGTCCAACATGATCCATCACCATTTGTTCTATGTTGTTGTACGTATCCCTGTTTCCTCCAACCTCGTAGTAAAACTGTTACACGGTTACGTCTGATGGTCTACGCGGTAACTGCTCACCATGGTTGTACCAGCAGTGGTATGTTTCCATGAACCCTTTCTCAGTTAGGTGGCACATGACATCATCCGCGTATTCAAAACTCATGCATTTGCACCTTGAGCACGGACAACGAATCTTCTGAGTTGCTTCAAATCCAGGCGTGTTTGCCGTAGCGAACGGAATGAACTCCAATAGCCCCATCATAAACTCCTCAGTGACTCGCCGATTGCGATCTAGTCGGTTGTACATCCATCGCCGATTTGCCGGTACCTCCATTTATAATATCTAACAAGCACGATTTCTGTTACCTTACATAGTTAAATTTTTATTTAACTATCGGTTGTGAATCACTCTATCTCTTTGATGTTGCAAATTGGTGGGGCCCTATCCCATTCGGGATGAATATGCAACCATCCGTAACCCATCCCATAATTGTATGTGGTCTATCTTGAGTTGAACGAATGTTCATTTGAAATTTCGGCAGCATTTCGTATTGGTCCCCGAGTACACAGAGATACGTACGGTATGAAACACCACACGCACACATGCACCCTGGGGACAATACGAAACACCATAACCGAAATTTCTAATGCACATTCATTCAACTTCTCAAGATAGACCGCATACAACATTGATGGGTTACGCCCTACAGGTTACAAATTCATACCAAACTGTCCAACCGGGACAATTCAAGATCCAACACAACACGGTACATCGACCGGTTGTTTTGAAACTTGAACGGGAATCTAATGGGTACACACACGACTAAACCCTACATTATTAACGTTGTGTTTCATTTTTTAAGTTCCCTAACAAAGGGAGCCTGCCGAAATTTTGGCAGAGTCTCCCCTATAAACTAGACATTTCCCAAAATGATGAAACAGCCTGTTACATACATAAAACTTCCCAGTATTGATAATTATATATGCTACGTATGGTATGTGATATTGAGAGGTATTAAGTCCTAAATCACGTTATCAACACACAAAACCAATTCCTAATGAGCTCTGCTCTCCACTAACAAACAACATTACACATGCATAAAAAATCATGTTATCAGCACACAAAACCAATTCCTAATGAGCTCTGCTCTCCACTAACAAACAACATTACACATGCATAAAACATTATGTTATCAGCACACAAAACCAATTCCTAATGAGCTCTGCTCTCCACTAACAAACAACATTACACATGTATAAAACACATTATAAACACATCAAAACCAATTCCTAATGAGCTTTGCCCTCTACTAACAAACAATGATTGACGTGCATACATATATCGGGAAAGTCACCGTTAGGGGATTACCTAGGGAAAAAGTTAGCGATGAATACGAAGCTGAAGAGATACGATCAGAGACCACGCGTGATGTGTATTACTCTGCATGACAAACCAAGAAGTCGTTAGACAGTTACAAGTAGCAAGGAAACTAAACAAAGAGATACACACAAAGCAAACTATCTAGCAATATAGAATTTTCCATGTTTCAAAATAATTGAACTTCCAACTTTCATTCAGTTAAAAAAAACAATGAATCTTATCTAGCAATCGGTCCAGCTTCTTCCCCTCATTGCAACCCCATTTCTCTATGCCAAATTTTGATGTACAGCCCAAGGTACCATTACTATTTACTACTATCACTAAACAGCACACAACATGTTTCATAGCATATATACATATATGATTATGAAGTTGTAAAATGCATTGATAAAGTCGATGTATACATATATTTTAATTTACTATACTATGTTTTGACTTCAGCTCAAATGCTAAGATCAGTATGTTGTTAGGAAGACATAATACCTACTTTAATAATGTTTGCAAGAAATTTTTTGATTCGATATAACTTATTTAGACTTACACTGAACAAAATTACTGTAGGTGACAAACATAGTTTTAACTATGTCGAACAACATAACAAACCATAAACCCCCTTCCTCACCCAACCTATACCTGAAATCCAGAAATCTAGAGATCAGCAATAAAAACCCTAAACCCAGGACCCGTAGTCAAAAACCCACAAACCCAGATACCAAAAACAAAGGTCACAAACCCACAGAGCATAAAATCAGAGATGGCAAAGGTAGTGGAATGTTACATTTGTTTAAATATTGAATATTCTCGAGCGAAGTTTGGTAAATAAAGAGTTTTTATTCTACAGTCAAACCGGAATGTTGGTTAATGTTGGTTACCAGAGCCAGAGCCACCTAACAGTTTCGTTCAGTTCCATCACTTTTATTAGATAATGTTGGTTACCTCTAGTATTGTTGTGTGTATTTGGTAATATTACATTTTGTTTATAATTCATGTCTCTGAGCAAATGCCTTATTCCATGACAGCCAGAAAACTACGTCTATTAAGAGGTTCTCACTTGTTAATTTTAGGTCTTGGTGTTTGGTTTAATTTCTTTGTTTTCATTTCAGTGACAAGCTCCACAGTTTGGGTCAACTTGCCCGCTGCAGCCTCCTTAATTATTATTGTTCGCTATTTATCACTGGATTTTGAAATGAAGAGAAAATCTGCAGCATACAGCAATAAAGCAGGCTCTACCAGTGTTCAGTCTTCAAAGAAGCCTATTGAAAACCCTAAAGTTGATGCAAAGTTTGAGTGGAAAGCGAAAGTGAATTCTCCTATTGTTGAGGATGCAATTGATAATTTGACCAGACATTTAATTTCTGAGTGGGTGACAGATCTTTGGTACTCTCGCTTAACACCAGACAAGGAGGGTCCTGAGGAATTAGTGCAATTAATTAATAGTGTTCTTGGGGAAATTTCAGGACGCGTGAGAAACATAAATCTGATTGATTTTTTGACAAGGTTCTTAGTTAATCTGTTGTGGACATGATTTTAATTTATCAGATTGTATAATGATTGACTGGGTAATTAACTTTTTTGGTCAGGGATCTTATTAATCTCATTTACACACACTTGGATCTGTTTCGTGCTTCTCACTCAAAGATTGAAAAACAACATACAGGTTCATTAACAACTGAAGGTAGAGACATGGAACTAAAGATTGTCTTGGCTGCTGAGAACAAATTGCATCCCGCTTTATTTTCTGCTGAAGCTGAGCATAAGGTTTTTCCACTTCCTTGTTTTATCTGCATGCTTTTAGTTGAGTAATAGTGGAGTAACTTAGAAAAGGAGAAAGAGATAGAAAACGAAAACAGAGAGAGAGAGGCATTTTCTGTAGGCTGCAAATGAGTTATGATTTCTATTCTGATTTCAATCACTTGAGAGAGGGTTATATACACTTGGGTTACAACTGTCAATACAGCTAGCAAACAATTACAAGTGGGGCCCTATCTAACAGCCTGCTGACTCCGCATAACAAACTTAGTCGAGTCAGCATCCACACACAATAGACGTGCTGCATATGAGCTTTCTTAATTCAATACCTACATTACACTAACAGGGTATTCTGTCTTCATTTAATCCACCTTGTGAGTGACCATTAATTCCATCTTTATTCTATTTTCCACATAATTCCATTGATAAAACACTGATCCATTATGTGTTATTCCACTGTTTTGTCATGTTAGAGCATAATGGATCACATAATTTCAGTTCTTAACTTGCTGACTTGAGTTGATTAATAAAAAAACTCTAAATCCATAATCTGTTTGTCCAATGTTTTGGCATGTCAGAGCATACATAACTATTGAAGCTCTTAACTTGCTGACATATACTGCATTAAAATTGAAAACAGTATCTTTCACATTCAGTTTGTAAAAGGTGTTCTCAAGTTAGAGCATGGACTCTTCTAAATTCCTAGTCCATGAAAATTGAATAATTGAAAAACAAAATCAGACATGTGTATTCTTGCCTTGACGATGTGATTGGAGGATGCGATTAGGAGTGTCAAACTTGACGACACAATCAGAGGATTGAAGAAGACAACATTGCAAACAAATATTTTCGATGAAGACGATGGCTTATGTTTACTTAGTTTGACAAGGGTGGCATGAAAAGGAAAGGTGTGTGGTACTTCTAACTTCTATTGTAGGTATGAGCAGCGTGATGGCTTTGTGGACTTGCTGTGATGGCTTCAAAAGTGTAATAGTTGTGGTTTCATTGTAGAGATTGGAACTTCACTTGAGGTTGACTTCTAATTTTTGTTTCATCTTGTTTCCTTTTTTCATGAGGTGTGAGATTTAAGGGCTTTGATTAAGGACGTGTAGTTATGGTTATAGTTGATTGCTCATATATGGAATATATGGAATCAATTCGTGGATATGTAGTAAAGTACAATATAAAGTTGTGTTATCCATAGCTAGTTTAGAACTCACCCTTCTTATTTACATTTTATGTTGTCTGCAGCTTATGAGGGTGACTTTATTGGACAAATGTGAATTGATGCATATGAGAAGGAATAACTTCTTAGGGAAATTTAGAATCCAAGAAGCAAGCAGCAATTGTGTAGTGATGCATCAGTTAGAAAGTCCACTGAATGGCTGAGATCTTCTTTAGTGTCAAGATCCATTCAACTGTGAAAAAGCAGTGTATTTTCTCGAGATAATGGTAGAGATGAGTTAGAAAAAGAGTGACAAAGATAGACAGAGATGGAAAGTGAGTGGATTTGTCTTACTGATGAACTAAGACTTGACGTCGAGACCAACCGCAACTGATCAGACAGGGTGGAGATGGCATTGAGTTTAGAGAAAAAGTGACACTAGTATCTGAGTGACACTAGTATCACAAATATTTGGCTACCCTAGACTTTGACTTCTCTGGGGTGAATTATTAATAAAGCAGATATTAAAATTATCTTTCTATTTTCACCCATTGATGTTTCTACTAAAATATAGAACTTGTTTAAAATTCAAATTATAAAACTGTATAAATATTTCCTAGGAACCAGCTTTCATTTTGGGAGTGGATTATTTGACTGAAATTAAAATTTGTTTCAATACTACCATACATCATACATAAATAATTAGAGTTTCTCTCAATCGTTAAAACTCAATGTCTTTATCATGGTATTTAATTTTTGGCTCATATCCAATCAAAGTATACTAAAATTAAACTAATTACCTAGTCTACATTCCACAACAGCATTGCATCAATCATGAAAAGAACAGAACAAAACATGAACATGAAAAGAACATAAACATGAACATGAACATGAAAAGAACATGAACATGAACAGAACAGAACATGAACATCAATCCTCTCGCCTCCTAGGTCTGTGATTTCTAACCTAGACACAGAACAGAACATGAAAATTGAAACTAACCTACACACGGAACACAACAGAACATAACATTACAGAACATCAATAATTGAAACTAACCTAGACACAGAACAGAACAGAAATTGGAAAATTAATGAAAAACAATATTGAATCAACAAAATCAACAATATTGAAACAAACAATCATGAAAAAAACTAACCTACACACAGAACACAAACAAAACCCGCAAGTTACAGAGGGGTGTACGCGTGGTGGTGGTCTACTCTCTTCTGCTCAGAAAGGATCAAGGTGATGGAAGAAGAAAACTTCTTCTTAAAGACCTGCCAGCCAGCACAGTTTTTTTGTTACCCAACAAAGATGACAGCTCAGTTCACAAAGAAAAGAAAGAGAGACTGAGGGAGGAGGGAGGAGAAGAAAATAAAAAATCTCACCTGGGTTGTTCGGAGCTTAGGGGCTAACGGACACCACCGTCACAGGCTCGACGACGACACAGACGGGGGTTCACCGTGAGGGAGGTGAGACGATGATGACGTTAGATAGGGATGAAGATCAGGGAGGGGATGACGACAGCGAAGACACCAAATGCAGAGCCACAACACGACGGGATGAAGATCAGGGAGGGGAGACAGGTGGAGGGAAGGAGGGAGTCGGGCGGCTTCTTAGGGAACAGAGGGGGGAAGGATTGAGAGTTAGGTTGAATGACAGGGAAAAGGGTTGCTGTCGAGTTACATTAAAACCATAGTGACGGCTAAAGACGTCACTACAATTAAACAATTAGCGACGGCTGAACAAATCCGTCCCTAATCTCCTGAACACTAGCGACGGTGTCCAACCACCGTCACTAATATCAATTATTAAAAGAAAAATTTGGAGGGAAGCCAAATTAATAGCGACGGGTGAAGTAATCCGTCACTAATCTCCTGAATATTAGCGACGGTAGAGCATCGCCGTCACTAACAATTAGCGACGGCTGAACAAATCCGTCCCTAATCTCCTGAACAGTAGCAACGGTGTCTAACTACCGTCACTAATATCAATTATTAAAAGAAAAATTTGGAGGGAAGCCAAATTCATAATGACGGGCGAAGTAATCCGTCACTAATCTCCTGAATATTAGCGACAGTAGAGCGTAGCTGTCACTAACATCTTCACATATAGCGACGGTATAGCCCTACCGTCACAACCTTACGACGGTAGGCGACGGTAGTTTGCTCCGTCACTAGCATGGAGGGAAACAACATGGAGGGAAAGCCAAAAGGCAATGTTAGCGACGGCACTAGCGACGGTTACACTGTGGCCATAGTGACGTCATGGAGGACGTCACTGACGCATGAAGCGACATAGCGACCCTAGATTTCCCGTCGCGATCAGTTGGCGCCATAAATACATTGGAGGGAAACCAAAAAACTGGAGGGAATTAACTATAGCGACCGAGTCAGTGACGACGTATGAGATTGTGACGGAGGTAGCGACGGTACTTTACCAATTTTAGCGACGGTTATGTATCCGTCGCGGAAGTGGTCACTATGTTTCGTATTCCAGGTCGCTTTCATTTATAGTCGCTAACGCGGTCACTAATTAGCGACGGCATGTGGCGGTCGCTAACTGGTTGTAGCTATTAGTCATTTTTCTAGTAGTGGCTTAAGAAGAAAGAAAACAATAAACAAAAAAAACCTACCTTTTTTTCCGAGTCAAAGAGAAAATTTTAAAGCCGCCTCTAGATTCAGTGGTGTCTCTTGTTTCTTCTAAACTGAGACTTTCATGGAAGAAACTAAATCTTTTCTAATATGGAAAATCGGTCAAAGCCGCAACCATATTTTATATTAAGAAATGGGTTATCTCTACTGCTCCCTTTCGTCCCCTCTCTAAGTGTTACAAGGTGTTGCTTATATAGTAATATAACAAGCATAGCTCCCATAAGAGTATTCGATGTGGGACTAAATAAATCTAACAATTTAGATTTTAGCAACTCCTAATCTTAGAACTTTCAATGTGCGACTAAATCTAATTAATTTTCATTATCTCTTTCCTTTCTTTTCTTCCATCTTTTTTTTTTCCTTTTCTTTTTCTTTCTTTTCTTTCTTCTTTCTTTTTCTCTTCCTTTTTTTTCTTCTTATCCGTACAAATAGAGGTGTTCATACTTTTTTTCTTAAAAATTAAATCCTATGTTAGACTATTTTCTATTATTTTTATTTTGAAATTTTTTTTGTGTGCCCGAACAAAATTGGGTAACAACAGTATATATATATATATATATATATATATATATATATATATATATATTAAACTACAATGCAACACAGTTCACAAGGGTTAGTCACATAACTATGGCAATATGTTACATGTGTTAGGTTCATTATGGATTATCTTGATTAAGCTCAACATGCAATGGGGCCCAACATTTCATCATCATCATTATCACTATCATCATCATCATCAATACCTCTCCATGGTACGTCTACCAGGAGGAACACATCATCAGGCTAGAGCGACCCGAGCTCGCCAAGTTCTGACAACCAATACCAGGATAAGGACGCTTTCTTGTCCCAACCTCAATCATAGATCCATGTCATACTCATTGTGATCACACGTCACATAGAACTGGCACTCCACGGTCTCAGAAACACTCGTTCTGAGTCAAAGTACACCGGGTTTTCCACAGACTGTCCGGTTTCGAGTGTGACTCCAAACCATTGGATGCCTGCCCTAGTGGTACTCCCAAGATTCACCTTAAGAATTGAGACATCGGTGTTCTCCAGTGTACCCATCACTGTGTCTCTAGATCTAACTCAATTCATCATTAACATCAGATCATATATGTAATATGCTTCTACCTTGTTTTTAATTCTTTAATAGTCAAGTGTCCGACGGAACCTTCCACACCCAGTGGCTTTATCCTAAATGCGTCGAGAAATAATCACATAAGCTTTTAAGAAAACAAAACACTTCAGTCGTATATGTCGGTTCTCAAGTACTGCCTAAAATTCCACTAGGAATACCGAGAGTAAGACTTAGTTAAAACTAGATTCCCGACATTACCCCCGTTGGTACATTAAACTGATTTTCTAGTTTCAAAATCATAAGGGTTTAAACTGCTTAGCAGTTACTTGTATTAAATGAAATTTATTAGGCCACTTAACAGACGCCGCCCTGCCACATTGTAATAAAACTGCTTAGCGGTACCTCTTTTTTCCTGGAACTTTAAGGAAATTACTTCACATTAGAATTCATGTCACCACATAAGTATAAGTTTTAATTAAACTGAATTTACAAGTTTTGAAAAGGATTTAAATCATAGTGTAAAATTCTTTATTTCTCAATTTTAATGAAACACTTGTTTTCCATTAAAACTTTCACCAAAAAAATCCAATTTAATCGATTGTGAAGCCAAAATCAAATAACTTTTCAAGTACTATACTAATAAAGCAAAACCAAGCTCTCACTCTGCCCAAAAATTCAAATTCCACAATTTCTCAAAAACACCTTGTCTCATCAGCTTCAAAACCTAAGATTTCACAAGTAAGGACAAGTACCATAACAGACTACCAACATTCACTTCCTTAATTATGGGCAATAATGATACATCAATTTTTCTTACCAACTCGGTATTAAATCAACTAATCAACATCTTACCCAAATATCTCTCCTGAAATTTTCACAACTCACATATCATACATTTTCAACCAAAGATTCCTGTCGACACTTGGGCTTTCAAATTTTCTCTTCTTTTTAACAATCAATCACATATATTTCCTCATTACCAAATAGCCATAAAAAATTTTCAAACAGCCATGATTTGGCTCTCAAAAACGTATCAATCCATCAAGATTCATCTACATAATAAGGAATTTAACCTTTCACACCATCAAGATTCACTAACCATTAAATTAAGGCAAATACTCACAACATATGATTTACCCATTTCATGTATACCATTCAGCCAACCTTGGGTTTTTGCCATGCCATCACTCAAAATTTTATTGCTTCATAAAATTGTAAACAATTCAAGGGAAACATATGTACACACACACGGTCATCACATAACACATGCACAAACCTTTAGAATGAAAAACAAAAGTTTTAAGGCACACAAGCACATTATCGTCATTCAGTCAGCACGTCCACTCATCACCTAAAATTTCATTTTTAAAGCTCAAAATCACCAACATGATAAAGAAGACATGCATAAATATTCACATGGCTAAAGGGTAATTCATGAAACCACTCTTAGGATTAAAACCACTAATTTACAAAGCCTACCATATATTATCACCATTTGGCCATACCACCACAACACTAAATCATCATCTAAAAATTTATTCGTTGAACATAAAATTACAACACATCAAGGGGAACCACCATAGGTACTCATGGTCACACAACAACACACACACAAGGAAGTAATTAGCATGCAAGGCTTACTCTTGTAGACATAAAGCAAGTTCCTCAATCAAAATAATTCTAGCTCCGTCCTTAGGAGTCCACATGAGTATTCCCACTAGAAACTAAAATTCCGAATGCTAGTACGAAAATACAGAGTAATCCTAATTTTTTGAGCCACTACGCATAAGCATCTTATGCTCTATATATAGACTTGGGTCTTAACCTGATGAGCTCTCAGTAAACATTGAGCTCCTAGTTTTATTTTAGTCCAACTAAAATAAGTTATCCTTTGGTGGGCTTACTCTATGCGTGTGACCCTATAGGTAAAATATCAGTCATATTAATAATAAACTATTTTATTATTAATATAAAATAAGAGCGACATCTAGCAATACATAATTATGTCTGAATATTATTTTTTATCGACATAACTATAAGTAATAATTATTTTATATATTTTTTCTTTTTGTCATAATATCTAATTGGGCCCAAGGCATGGTCGTTGTCATCCTTATAAGGCCCATTTTATTTTACTTGATATCATAGTAGACTTTACTGAGTAAATATCTAATATCTATTCTTTCAAGCATGACCGTGTATTTCTTTAGTCTCACTCCATCAAGTGACCCATAGATATCACTCCTATCACATAGGAGAGACAAATCTCATCTACATCACTCACATCCCTCTGCATAATTTGTTTATTACCTAAGGCCCATTGTAATAAAATAACAAATTCCTCATGTAGGAATCCTAGTAACTTTAGGTCGAAGTACTACATATATCATTATCACATTGAGAACCATTTATGACACTTATGTAACGATCCATTTAACGTTCTCATGGTGGGTCTGCCCAGCACAACATTACTCTTAATGTGTACCCATGTCAAGACTTGATATCATCTATATCTATGTTCTATGAGATCAAATCATCAGTATATCCATACACTAGTCTTGATATGTAAATACTTGATTAAGGACATTTTAGGAACAATTCTCATATGATCTATTATTCCAAGGATAAATAATTTTAAAACAATCTTAAAACTAAAAATACTCATTTTATTAATAAGTTAAAATTGATACATTAATAGCTCGTAGTGCATACACCAACAATTGGTTGATCACATACTTAAGAATGGACGTCTAGTCTTTCCATGGTTCATGGTAGTAACTTCATTCTTTAGTTTTAAGTTACCACTTCAAAAAATAATTGTTAGTCTCAAAAGTAAAAAGAAATATTAAATTTAAATATAAAGTACTTATTTTAGAAGAGTATGAATGTTTTTCCTAAATGTGTCTTTCACTACAAGAGACCTGTTATAAAGCTTAACCTTCAAAATATCTAGAGCATTTGAAGGACAAGCACTCGGATCCCCAACAATCTCATCTAGCTACTGATCATGTCGCTGCTCCTAAGGGCGACCACTATCTGAGCTGGAGTTGGAGCCATTAACTAGGACGTCATCGGTGTCTCGAGCATCCCTAATGTCCGCGTCTTCATAAGCAGGGGTCTTCACCTAGGAGTCTGTATTATTTGGATGACAAGCTTAAGACGCCTATCTCTAATAGTAAAATGTTGATTTATGTGCGCACAAATTACTTAACCAGATCATTTTCTTCATCTTCTTCTACATGCCACTCATTATCGCTAGCTTCTCTAAACCCTTCTGACGATCATCTCCCTCATCATCTATACAAAAATATGTTAAGCATTGAAAAAGAAATAAAAATAATTGCAAATTCATTTTGAGACTCCTTTTCCTTATTTTGCTTGTGATATGTTCCATAACTTCAATAGGTCATTCCCAAACATTGGCGTTAAACAACTCAAAGTTATCCGTAACTTGGGATATGACGATTCTCCTAAATTTCACCTTACCATAGTCAGTCTAAACCCAATAGTTGGGTTTGAAACCAGACTTGTACAAGTGAAATGTTACCTCACGTTTGCTTAAAATCTTACAACACCTACATATCACACTGAGACACCTTATACCACCAGCTAAATAGTAATACGGTTGTTCTAAAATCTTATTAATAAACTCTCTAACCCTTATGATAAACCCACTCTTTAAACCTCTCTTATAGGGGACACACTGTATCATATATCCACAAACGGTCCATATCAAAATCTGAATTGTCAACACACCACTAAGTTATAAGTTACAACACATGTATTATTTAAAATTGTACAACCCTAAACTTTAATTAGGAATTTCTAATTTCTTTATTTCTTTATTTTTTAATTTATAATTAAAAGTTAAAAATTTTATGATTATCAAACCTAAATTAATTATGTAATAATTGAGTACATATTAAATTTGTAAGTTTCTATTTTTATTTTGTAATTTATAATTAGAAATGTAATAATTTTTTATTGAACATAAACTCCAATTAGGAATTTATATTTATTACTTTGTAATTTATAGTTAAAAATTAAAATAATTATAATTAAAAACCTAAATGAATATCTAATAATCGAGTAGATATTTAATTTGTAAGTTTCTATTTTTTTTAATATTTTATAATTTATAATTAGTAATTTAATGTTTTATGATTCCTAATAAAGAGGTGTAAATTTCTATTTTACCCAATGTGTATAATATATTGTAATACATGAACTTAAAACATATATTTATCTGAAGGTTCAAATGTCACTATTTTATAAAATATGATAAATCTAAATAACCTTTAAAAGTAAATGAACTCGATAGGTTACTAACATTTAAGTTGTTTAAAATTTTACTCTGATTAAAATATTCCTTTCTGTGTCGTAAAGATGACAAGACGAACAGGGAATGTAATAAATTCCTCTACATAAAGCACCACACAAAAGTATTATTGGGATCTTGAAAGGATTTAAGGGAAGCTTTTAGGTTTTTGAAGGATATGGGAGGAGGAAGAGCTGTTGTGCTCATATAAGCTTCAAAATGATGTATGGCATGTCCCACGCCCCCATCTAGGCTAGGATTTTGAAATTCTGGTTCCATGTGTCCAAAGCAAATCGTATAGACATAATGACGTGGTCTCACACCTAATTCAAATTTCAAATTGATATGAGAGACTTGTCCTATGTCCAAAACAATTTTTACATGACTTTTAATATTTCAATGATAGTGTAGGACAAGTCTCATATCATTAATATTAAGTCTCATGTTATCTTGAACGTGGGAAACATTACTCAGTCATGTTACAATGCTATAAAATCATTTTCTTTTAGTGATTTCAGAGACATTTTAAGTAAAAACTAGCTTTTTTTGTATAAGTATAGTTCATTCTCTCTACTTTGTGCTCGAGTTTTTTTGTTTGTCATATACTTTTCTTGATAAGCCTTACATTAATAACTAAACGTTACTCATTTGATTCTAAAACTATTGTTGTTTTAGTTTTGTTGGTCATAAAATTATTATCATTTCAAAAGTTTAAGGTGTTATCAATTTATATTTTTTTAATTGTATCATCTTGTAATTAATATATCTCTTTTATCATTTTTATTTGACCAATGAATAAGACTTAAGAAGTTAAAATATTATTTATTGCTAATAAAATAATAAAATTAAATAAGGGTATTTTAGTTTATATCAATTCAAATAATTAAACATTTAATAATTTTTTAATTTATATATAAAAAATAAAGTCACGATAGTTTTGGGATAAAAAGGTATTTTTTTATAATTAACAAAACCACGTTTTGATATGCCTAAGTTGGGTGTCCTTGTTGCTATTGAAATTGACAACTTTTAGTCTTCTACCTTTTTATTCCATTTTAATTACCGGTGTTAAATTAAACTGGTGGAAGGAATTTAATTGAAAAAGAAGGAACAAAAAAGATGTAGTAGTAGTAGTAGTAGAATTTAATTGAAAAAGAAGGAACAAAAAAGATGTAGTAGTAGTAGTAGTAGTAGTAGTAGTAGTAGTAGTAGTAGCAGTAGCAGTAGCAGTAGCAGTAGCAGTAGCAGTAGCAGTAGCAGTAGCAGTAGCAGTAGCAGTAGCAGTAGCAGTAGCAGTAGCAGTAGCAGTAGCAGCAGCAGCAGCAGCAGAAAGGAGTGAGTCCAAAAACTGGGGATTTTGACCCATTTGGGGTCCTTTTTTAGAAAAATTGCAGATTTGGGGTTGATTTTAAAAAATTAGTTGTTCGGGTGTGATTTTGTCATTTCATTATTCAATTTCGCCCAAGGATCAGACAAATTTACTTTATTCGTCAAGTTGGCAGGCGAATTGTCAGCGTCAGGACACGTGTCAGCGTAGCAGGAATTCGTCTCTCCAGAAGACGAATTTGACTTGTCAAAGTCGCCTTACACCAGACGAATTTATGACACATGGGCCCCATATTTCATCCTGTTGAAGGACGAATTTGCTGCTGACAGACGTGCCCCTTATTTCGTCTTGTTGAAAGACGAATTTGTTTCAAATTCGTCTATTTCCCATGCGAAGAAACCTGTTTAAAACCCCCCTCCACCGCTGCTCACATACACGAGAAGGAAAATGATTAACGGTTGCTTGTTGTTGCTTCTTGCTTTGGTGGTTTGTGCGTTTGTTGTTTATTGTTAAGGTATGAAATATTTTAAAATTATTTCAAGCATTTCTGATAACTATTATGTTAGTAATCTTTTAAATACTTGAAATAATTTTGGTATGTCTATATTTATGTAACTGTTTAATTAAATTTTTAATGGAAATTAATATGAAGACATTTCAAAGTTGGTGATTTAGAGGATTTTGAGGATGTCTTCTCCTGTGGTTTTGTACACTAATGGCCAAAAATACGAAGGACCTGAAGGATATACGTTTGATGGTGACAAGAAGTTAATGTATGTCCGGCGAGGTATAACTATTGACCAACTGGAAGAAAAAATAGTTGCTAAGTTAGAACTTGAAGATACTACAATGATTACCCATTTGACTAGTAGGTTGATAATTGATAAAAGAAAAAATAAATTTGTGGCTTTTCAATTAACTGATGATGAGGAGATTGATGTTGCATTGAGAATGGTTGAGTTACAAGCTGATATGGTTGCATTGGAGATATATGTTGATTTTGACCGAGTTGGATGTTCGTTGGTGGACACACAAGGTGCCCCCGTGACAATACTTTTACTTTTAATTAATAGTTAGTACTAAAATTTTTGTTTGTAATATTTTATTTTGTTTGTTGTGAAAGGTGATACTATTTCAGACGACGATGACCCTGATTTTAATGTTGATGATGAATATGAGAGTGTTGAGGATGATGGATCTGATGAGCAAAATGCTAGAATTCTTCAAATGCTGAAACGAGATCACTGAAAGCTGGAAGTAGTAAAATGCAAGAATGTAGTTTTTCACCGTGTGGACCACATTATAAAGGAACCTGGGGCCTCCAATTTCGTCCATTCATGGGATGAATTCTGTCCCATTTTCGTCCAACAATGGGACGAATTCTGGCCTATTTCCGCCAATCGATGGGACAAATTCTGGCAGCTGACGCATTCGCCTTCCAATGAGACGAATTCTGGTGAATTCGTCCTTCAACCCGGCGAAGTCTAGACCTGCTCCCCCGCAGCTGACACACCCTGGTCAATTTCGTCTTCCCCTCCAACGAATTTCAATTGTGATGCGACCTAAAACACACCTAGACAGCTAAATTATTTTAAAACAGACCCATTTTCATAATTATTTTTAAAAACAAGCTTAAATAGGAAAAAATCCTCCAAAAACTGAGCCTTATCTAGTATGTGGATAAAATTAAAATGGGTGGGACCCGAAATCCAGGAATGCCACGTGGAGACAGGCTAGCATTAAGGGGTGACGTGGCAAACGGGGGTGAGGGAGAGATGGCAAGGGCAATGCCCGAGATCGTAGGAACTGTACAATTTTATAATGGCTATCCATCCACATTCACGTGCATTCATTAATCAATGTGGGTGAAATATAAAGCAAAGCTAAAGAAAAAGCATGATTCTTGTGCCTCTCCTTCTCAATTACTATCACCATTTTGCCCCCTCCATCCCTTTCATTAATCTTCAACTTTCCCTTTAATCATCCAATTGGTTAATTACAAATTCAAAAACTACATCTCATCATGTCATAAATTTTATATTACAATCATTGATTTTATGAGACTAATGGTATGCTTCATTTTCTTCAAACGAACACGAGGAAACAAAGAACCATTTGAAAATTGGCCATGATCAATTAATTCTCCAAACATGACATGCACGCTTCAACCAATGTAAGTATAAAGTTAATTTAGACATACATTTTGATTATGCTAAACAATTTGATTCTCTCGTGTATGAATAATTAATATGCATGGCCACCCTCCCCGGTGACTACGGCAACTTGAAAAGTTGCATAATCAAAATATTAATCATTAACCAGCAAAGAAAATTAAGGTGAATCGTTAATTATTTATTCACCGGGTTTTATATCAGAAATCCCATGATCACGGCCTGATTTACTATGCGGGAGTGATAAATTTGCAGCGTTTAATTAACCTGCAAGTTCACATGTGGAGACACTATTCTCCACTTTAATTTTCTCTTATATCATCACCCCTTTTGAGTAATTTGAGTTAATGATGGTTGTTACGCAAAAAGAGACAAAAAATTCAAGAGTCAATGATCTTTAATCACCGATCACTTCATTGGATACAAAATATAAGTCAACCCACGGAAGGGTAAAACCGTAGTTTCGTAATTAGAAGTAAGTAACCGGTGTAGCTTCTTACCTCCTTTGCTTGACTTTTCTTTCCCTGGTGGTTGAACCCAATTCCCCGTGATGACTCACCGGCTATATCCAGTCACACTCTTCCACTAACCCACTGAATCAGGTCTCAAACGGTAGACTTATATTTCGGTTAGATTCTTTGAATACAAAGATGAAATATGATAAAAATATCAAAATAAGATGGAAAATATATTATTTAGATGAGAGGAAAGAGATAAAAAATGAGAATATTTTTTTATACGGATGAAATGAAAGTGCATCAAAATAAATTTTCAATTTCATAAATTTTAAAATATAAAAATATATTTTATTTTTTAAATAATTATAAACAATATTTATAAAATTATTAACAAATTTCCTTTCAATTCTTAGAATTAATTTCTATTGGATCCTATTTCTTTTTTTTTTCTTTCAAACAAATAAAACCAAGGACAGTTTTGACATTCTGTGAACTCATGGTATAAAATAATAGACACAGAACTTTATATATAGACAAATTTTACTTTTTTTTTATAAATTATACGAGTTTTAATTTTGATATGCAAACACATATTCTACAAAAAATACAAAATAATAAATATTATTACTTATTTAGAAAGAGAATTAAAAAAAACTAGAACCATGAAAACAACAATAACAAAGGAAAATATTATGGGAAAAGTAATAAATAACGTTAACATAAAAAAAATTAATTTTTTAAAGAAACTAGAACATCAAATTATACAAAATAACTTTAAAAAAATGAAAACCAACGATTTCATATATTGACCTAGGAGCTAAACACCTTCGTACAAGCTCCCGGATTGACCCTGATTTTTTACCTAAAAGCAAAGAAACCATTAAAAATGAAAAAAATTTAGGTTATAAAGCTAGAACATTGGTAGTGTCGTGGTGTGTAGCTGTTGCGTGACACATGCCAGCTATAAAGTTGAAGGATGAAAGCTTTTACACAAGGGTCAAAGTTGTCAATAACTCTTTGAAGTAGTTTTTTATTATTTCTTCCACTTACATATTTACATATTCCGTGAAATTCACACTGGATAATGCATATATGATATAAAAGAAAATGTCTGGTTTGTTCCACACTAGTCCCTCACCCTATTCTCTCTCTAGTTCAAACCCCGTTCCTCTTTCTCCCTATATATAATTTCTCTTCCTTTTCTCAGAGAGAGATTATTATGTGCCCACTTTAGCGGGTGGGAGAAGAAAGAAGAAAGAAGGGAGTGCCTGATATTTTGATGGTCCAAGGTTGAATCAATCTTCTGCTCCAACACCATCAATGGCCGTCACCTCTCCCTATCTCAACGCCACTGAAAAGAAGCACTGGTGGCTCACCAACCGAAAGGTAACACGCCATTTATTTCTTTCCACCTTTCAAAAAGATGCATTTCCCTCATCAGTGGGTGTGTTTGTTAATGTAGATTGTTGAGAAATATATCAAAGACGCTCGCAATCTGATTGCGACGCAAGAACCGAGCGAGGTGGCTTCGGCTCTGAATCTTCTAGACGCGGCTCTGGCAATCTCTCCGAAGGTGGAGGAAGCGCTTGAGCTGAGAGCGAGGTGTTTGCTTTATCTGAGAAGGTTCAAGGATGTGGCTGATATGCTTCAGGATTACATTCCGAGCCTGAGAATGGCGAAGGAAGAGTCGGTTTCTGATGGGTCATCTCTGCAGCTTTCGAGGGAGGGTGTGAAGCTGCTTTCATCCACCTCCTCGGATTCCCCTGGTTGTACGGATCAGAGTTTCAAGTGCTTCTCTGTCTCTGACTTGAAGAAGAAAGTCATGGCGGGGCTGTGTAAAAGTTGTGACAAGGAAGGGCATTGGAGGTAAGAAAAAATTCAATGCCATTATTAATGTTGCATCGATTTTGCTATCTGTCCTCTGTCTGTGTCCCTGGGTTTTCTTTTAATTCTTCGTTTTTGAGTTTCTCATTTTAATGACTTTATCTACAAGTTTTTAGATCAGATCCATGGGGCTTTGAGTAAATGCGCCTGCCAGCTATTCCCACTTTCATAAAATAAATCCATTTATATTCAATGCATCTTAAAAGCACAACGTGGAGAGCCAATCATAATATTAATTAATTAATTGTTAACATCCCCTCAACTTCCCTTGTAAGCCATCAAAAATAGGAAAAAATAATTATATTCAGTTATTAATTTATTATAAGTATTTTAAGCCATAAAAGCATGAAAATAATCAGTTGTTGCATTTTTATATTGTCTTAATACTTAATAATCAGTTTGTCTTTTATCACACCCCTTTTCCATATCCATTTTTTTGGTTGTACTTGTAACTTGTAAGGCGTACCAATAGGCAAGATAAAAATAAAAAGTTTCTACTGTGTTTAAAAATAGTAGTGTTTATTTTTTCAAGTACAAAATAAAAATTCTTATGAGACTGCTTGATGTCTTCCAATGTACTACTACTACCTGTAGATAAAAAAAGTTGATCTCTTTTTTGTGATGCTTTGTAACATGGTTTATCTGTTGTAAACGTGAATTACAGATACTTGGTTCTGGGGAAAGCATGTTGCCACCTAGGCCTAATGGAAGACGCAATGGTACTTCTCCAAACGGGTAAGCGCCTAGCCAGCGCCGCATTCCGCCGCGAGAGCGTGTGTTGGTCCGACGATAGCTTCTCCCTCCCCAACCCACCCTTCTCCGCCGCCGCGCCCTCCACTCCACCGCGCGCCCCTCTCTCGGAATCCGAATCCGTCACCCAACTCCTCGCCCACATCAAGCTCCTCCTCCGGCGCCGCGCTGCCGCACTCGCCGCCCTCGACGCCGGCCTCCACTCGGAAGCCATCCGCCACTTCTCAAAAATCGTGGACAGCCGCCGCGGCGCCCCGCAAGGGTTCCTGGCCGAATGCTACATGCACAGAGCCTCGGCGTTCCGCTCCGCCGGCCGCATCGCCGACTCAATCGCCGACTGCAACAGAACCCTCACGCTGGACCCCACATGCATCCAAGCGTTGGAAACCCGAGCGTCCCTCCTCGAAACCATTCGATGCTTCCCAGATTCCCTTCACGACCTCGAACACCTGAAACTCCTCTACAACACAATCCTCCGTGACCGGAAGCTCGCGGGCCCCGCCTGGAAACGCCACAACGTGCGGTACAGGGAAATCCCCGGAAAACTCTGCACCCTCACCGCCAAGATTCAGGAACTTAAGCAGAGGGTCGCGTCTGGGGACACGTGTAACGTGGACTACCATGCCTTAATCGGGTTGAGACGAGGGTGTGGTCGTTCGGAGTTGCAGAGGAATCATTTGTTGCTCTGTTTGAAGCACAAACCCGACAAGGCTACCGGCTTCATCGAACGCTGCGAACTCGCCGACGACCGCGACCTCGATTCGGTTAAGGAAAGGGCGAGGATGTCGGCGTTGTTGCTGTATAGGTTGCTCCAGAAGGGTTATAACAACGTGATGACGGCGATTATGGAGGAGGAGGCTGCTGAGAAACAGAGGAAGAAGGTTCTAGAAGTTCAAGTGGAGAAATTAGAGAAGAAGTGCACGGTGTCGTCTCCTTCGACGACGAATCCATCGGTTTATCAAGGGGTGTTTTGCAGGGACATTGCGGTGGTTGGGAACTTGCTTTCGCAGGTGGGGTTCAACCGTTCCATGCCGGTCAAGTACGAGGCGTTGAGTTGCTGATTGATTGATTAATTATTCATTTCTCTGGGTGGGCTCACTTGTCTTTGTACAAATTCATAAAGCTTTCACGCTGCCGGAAAATTTTGTCACCTTCACATTGCTCTCTTCTATGCTCATTTATTATTATTAGATGTACAGAGTATTGCTATTAATTCTCAACTCTATTATTTTTCCTATATTGTTTTCATCCACAGTGACTACTTAAAAGAAATTAAAGTGTGTTTTAATTAAGTTTATTTTCAACATTATAGTAGAAATATATACTCATGTGGTATGGGGTGCATTTTAAGAAACTATAACTACAGATTTTTACAGGAGTCATGTTTAATACACTGTCTACGTAATTTTCAACATTGGTTAAACACAATTCTTTATAAAGATTCTCCAATTTTGATTTCTTAAAATGTTTCATGAGCTATCCACTAAAAACCCCTATTTAAATTACTACTTTATCTTTTAATATAAGATTTTTTAAAAATTTTATATCATTAAGTGGTTTTTTACCAATCTTATTAACGTATAATGTTTCTTAGAATGAGACAAATTAATTAGAGCATTTATTTTCCCCATTCTAATTGGTTCTAATTGTGTGATAAGTGAATAAAGTACGGTATTCTTATATTTAATGATTGGGTAGTAATGTGTTTATGCCTATTCTATTGTCTTTTTTAACGTAGTGATTGTACTGTCAAATGTTTATGAAAAATAAAATTAAAAATTAAAAAAAAAAGATCACATAAAACTTGAACTAATAACCTACTACGTAATAAACCAAATACAAAACCATGGTTTTCACTAAGTATATAGACAAGAGTTGGTTTTAGTTTATATATAACATAAATAAATAATATGTATGATAAAATATAAATTCATAGCTAATAAATATAAAATAACGTAAAATGACATGTTTAATTGTTTAGATATAACTTGTAATATTATTTTTTTACACACTTTAATTTTTTAATTAACCTCAAATTTAACAAAATCTTTACGATTTTATTTTTTCTATAATTTTAAGTTTTATCTACAATAAGAATTATTATTAAAAATGTAATATATGGTACCTACTAGTAAAAGAATGCTATATGTCTTACCTTTTTAAAAAATATAAAATGAAAGGAAAGAATGGAAGAGAATAAGTAACACGTTTTACTTTTTTTTTAAATAAAATAAAGATTTTTTTAAAAAATAAAATAAATGATAATATTTGAAATTATTAAAATTATAAAGGAAAAATAAAGTAAAAGGATTTTAGTAAGTAGCTGAAGTCTAAAATCTCTACTCAAGTTTAAAATATGTTACCAACCGGTTAAAATGACTTACCCAACATACATTTAGAATTTTAAAGCACTAATAATTATTTTCTAATGGTGCAGAAAGTTTGTTAAATAAAAAGATTTAATGTTTTATAAATGATACCTCTTGATTTGTATATTTTCTTGCTCTAGACACGATTAAATAGGAACCTAACAACATTAATTATGGGGATGATATACATTAGTTATATTATTTAAATAAAAAATTCATTTACTTTTTTAAGTAGTACTCTAGAGCACTTATTAGCATTTGATCCGGTGTCGTTACCCGGCCCCAAAGTAGTGGATTATAGGCAGTCCATGGTCCTCACCTAGGCCGGTGAGGGCCTCCAAAGGATAGCACCTTGTCCTGTACCAAGTCACACCGGATGGGTTGCAACCCCTTATGACCGGAGTCAGAGCCCCACTGAGTGGCCTAATGACCGGAGTTAGGAGTACAATAACCTACCTCGGTCGTAGCCTGCAAGGAGCCCACGTGTATGAACCTAATTTGGCACATGAAACGAGGCACTACAGTGACACTCCCTCGCTATAAAAACCAAAAACACATTCATAAGTGGTAAGCTCTCTGGTACCCATCTTTTAGACCCGATATAGCTTCGATGTGAGAATCCGGACTGACTTGAGCGTCAGAGTGTCTTTGCAGGTACCACCTCCTTTCGCCCCTCAACGCGATAGGCCGATATGAGGAGCTCAAGGAACCACGGTACAGCCTAGAGACCGTTCAATCCAGCAACCCCGTCAAGCATATACTTTGGACCCCAGTTAGGGTCCCCTACTCTGGACCCCGGAACCTGTGCACCTCGGTTCTGGAGCAGAACAACATTTTTTGAGGAATTATTAAATCGTTCAATATGTGTCATCTAGTGCGAGTCAAAATTGGATTTAGATCTCATTTAGTCTTTATTTATTATCGTTAATTTATTATGAGAGATGAGATTGTTTTATTTTAGCATATTACTTTAATTAGTGTTTGAGTTAAAATTATTAATATAATTATATTCAAATTTTTATTTTAGCGGTATACTATTTTATTTTTTTAATTTAATTAAAATTTTCTTATAAAAAATAATAAGTTAATTGATTTTTATAATCCATAATCCATAATCCAACACCATACTTCTACTTCAAAATAACACATTTTTAGGTATTAGTTGTAATCAAAATTTACATTTCACTTATATAATGTTATTTCTGTTGATCTTGGTTGCTCGTATATACTGTTATTTCTGTTGCTGTTGTATGTGTGTGATTGTCATTCTTGTGAACTCGTAGGCTCATACTAGTTAACTAGTAACTAGTATGAAAGTTGTTGTGCATGAGTGAACCGTAGTTCCTTGTTTGATATTCGACACAAATGGTCATTAAATTAATTAATTTCATCGTTTGTGTTGAATCTTGAATTGTCCGTTTGGATAGTTTGGGATGAACAATTATTTTTTATACCTCATTAGTATGTACAAGTTAGGAGTTATTTTAAAATTTGATAAAGTTTCAGTAACTTGCATTTTGTGTTGTTCTCTGGGTGCATATTTGGTTGTGGTTGAATTTGATTTGACCATTCTCATTTTGTGTACTTAGAGACCAATGCGTAATGCTGCCTAAATTTGATCAAATTTTAAAATAACTCCTAACCTGTATATATCAGTGACGTATAACAACAATTGTCATCCTGAATGGGTATAGGACCACCACCTTTGTAAGAAAAGTGAGATTGATCATAACACCTTGTAAACAGTTGGTATGGATCGAAGTTGGATAACTCTATCACGCATAAGTCTAGAGTATAAGGGTGGAGATGAATCATTTATAGAATTCATAGTGAGGAATGCTGAGGAGGTGAATGGAAGGTATTTTTACCCTTGTGTTAAATGCTTGAACCTGTGTCGGCTAGACTTGGAAGAGGTGCGAGAACATCTATTGTGTGATGGATTTCTTCGTAGTTATACCCGTTGGATATGGCACGGTGAAGATGTGGTGGTGCCAAGTTCCAGCTCTCAAACTGAAAACCAAAGCTCGATGCATGACACCGATGTCGACATGGATGACCGACTTGAGGATATGATCCGTGATGTGGGGGTAGAAGGTTTTAAGAAAGCTCATGTATATACGACTCTGTGTGAGGATTCAGAGAAGCTGTTGTATCCAAACTGTGTCAATTTCACGAGATTATCAGTAGTTTTACGGTTGTTTAATTTGAAGGCCATAAACGGGTGGACGGATAAAAGTTTTACTGACTTACTGAAGTTGTTGAAAAAAATGCTCCCAGCTGGAAACACCTTGCCGAGTTGTAACTATGAGGCCAAAAAGATGTTGTGTCCTATGGGTTTAGAGTATGAGAAAATACATGCATGCCCAAATGATTGTGTATTATTCCGGGGTGAGTATAAAATGCTCAATCGATGTCCTAGGTGTGGGGTGTCACGGTATAAGAAGAAAGAGGCTGATTCTGATGAGGTCTGCACTAAAGGGTCTCCTGCAAAGGTGTTGTGGTATCTTCCCATAGTTCCAAGACTAAAACGTCTATTTGCCAATGCAGATGATGCAAAACTTATGAGATGGCATGCTGATGAAAGAGTTGTTGACAGACTACTTAGGCATCCAGCCGATGGATCGTAGTGGAAGAAAATGGATAGATTTTTTTAGATTTTGCCCATAAACCAAGAAATGTTAGGCTTGTACTAGCCATAGACGACATGAACCCGTATAGGAACCTAAGCACAAACCATAGTTCGTGGCCTGTTTTGTTGTTCGTTTACAACTTGCCGCCATGTCTATGCATGAAATGGAAATATGTTATGTTATCAATGACGATTTCTGATCCACGACAACCGGGGAATAATATTGATGTGTATCTGACTCCATTAATTGAAGACCTCAAAGTGTTATGGGAAGACGGGGTTGATGTGTTTGACGGGTTTGCGGGGCAATCATTCAAATTGTGTGTCATGCTATTTTGCACGATCAATGAGTTTCCAGCGTATGGTAACTTATCCGGGTACAGCGTGAAGGGTCATAAAGCTTGTCCTGTATGTGAGGAGGGAACTAGTTCTGTGCGGCTGCACCATGGTATGAAAAATGTTTATCATTGACATCGAAGGTTTCTTAAAGCGAATCATCCATTTCGTAGGTTAAAAAAGTCGTTCAACGGAGCACAAGATTTTGAAATGGCTCCTCCACCACTATCTGGTCGCCAGACATATGAAAAGGTGAAAGACGTCAAGATGGTGTTTGACAAGTGTGAAAGACAATCCACCGTATAGAACCACTGGGAGAAAAGTCAATATTTTTTGTCCTACCATATTGGAGGGAGCTTGATGTAAGACATTGCATGATGTAATGCATGTAGAGAAAAATGTGTGCGACAGTTTGGTTGGGACACTCTTAAACATACCCGGGAAGACTAAAGATGGCCTAAATTCGGGTATGGACTTGGAGTTGATGGGTATACGTCAGGATTTGCATCCACAATCAAAGGGAAAAAGAATATATTTGCCCCTAGCATGTCATACGTTGTCCAGAAATGAAAAGAAAAGTCTGTGTGAATCGTTACGTAGTGTGAAAGTTCTGTCTGGTTATGGGTCCAACATTAACTCTTGTGTTTCCATGAAAGATTTGAAGTTAGTTGGGTTGAAGTCTCACGATTGTCATATGTTGATGCAACAGTTTCTACCTATCGCCATTCATGACATTCTTCCTAAAAATGTGAGAAATGTCATAACAAGACAGTGTTTGTTTTTCAATGCCATATGCTGCAAAGTAATCATCCTCGACGAATTGGATATGTTGAAACAGGAAGCATAACTTATACTATGTCAGCTTAAAATGCATTTCCCGTTTTCTTTTTTTGACATAATGGTCCACTTAATCATTCATTTGGTGAAAGAGGTCCGTTTGTGTGGTCCAGTGTTCCTGTGGTGGATGTATCCCGTTGAGTGATATATGTTGATATTGAAAGAGTCCCCCTCCGCCGGTCAGGACCCTCCTCGACGCCGTTCGCTAACCAAGCCGCCGCTCGGCCTCCACGCCTACCGTTCTCCTTCTTCATCTTCCGGTCCTTCTCTCTCCTTCTCTCCATTGTTCTCCCCCTCTCCCTCTCACTCCCTATCCTTCATTTCTCCCTCTCCCTCACTCTCCGTCGATCTGTCCCTCTCCCTCTCACTCTCTACCCTTCGTCTCTCTCCTTCTCTCCGTCGTTCTCTCACTCTCCCCTCTCACGGTCACAGTCTCTCTCTCACTCCCCTGTTCCTTCTGCTTCCGCCCCCTCTCTATCTCTCACTCCTTCTTTTTTCTTTTTCTTTACTAGATTTTAGGCTTTATCTAGTTTGGGCCTCAAATAGTGAGGCCCATTACCATAACTCTCTCTCCTCTTCTATTTTGTTTATTTTGGTTCTAGGCCCTTAAGGCCCATTTTATTTCTCTTTATTATTATTTCCAAAGATTAAAAAAGGCAGTTTTTTCTTTAAATAAAAATGAATAATCTGAATGTTCTTTTTGGGCCATATTAAGTACATGTTGGTTTTCTTTTAAGAATAAAATATCAAAAATCTAAACATGCTTCTTAAAATAAAATACTAGATATTTTTTTTCTATTAATGTTGAATTTTTAAAAAAAAATCTAAAAATATTAATAAGTACCACAAAAACTTATAACCAAATGTCGTGCAAAATTACTTTTGTTTACATCAGCTTTATAAGACTTCAAAGGTTTATGCACGTGCGATCTTCTTCGCCTTGTATCTCTCCTTTTTCCATGAATTTTATTTCACTATTAAAGAATCAAATTTAAATATTTTCAAAATTAATTTCCCCAAAGAACTACGTAACCCTGATTTCTCGAAAGCTTGAGAATACGTAGGAGCGGGAATCAATTCCTGTCGGGCCCACTTTCTTTTATTTAATTTCTATGTCTCTCATTATCTCAATCAGTTTTATCTATTTAATATTTTATTTAAAATAGTAATTTGTTTATAATGAGGTTAATTTAGACGTGACGTCTTGTTAATCTCATGTTTTTAGTGCTTTATCTAAAATAGTAATTTGTTTAGAATGAGTTTAATTTAGACGCAACGTCTTGTTAATTTCATGTTTTTAGTGCTTTATCTAAAATAGTAGTTTAATCGAAGGTAAACCCCAATCCTTTCATTTCCCTTTAATCGAAGGTCAACCCCAATCCTTTTATTTCCAGTCAACCGAGGGGCAACACCCCCAATCCTTTCATTTCTCATTAACCGAGGGTCAACCACAATCCTTTTATTTCTAATAAATCGAGGGGCAACACCCCCAATCCTTTCATTTTCTGTTAACCGAGGGTCCACCCCAATCCTTTTATTTCCAGTCAACCGAGGGGCAACACCCTCAATCCTTTCATTTCCTGTTAACCGAGGATCAACCCTAATACTTTTATTTCTAGTCAACCGAGGGGAAACACCCCCAATCCTTTCATTTCCTGTTAACCGAGGGTCAACCCTAATCCTTTTATTTCTAGTCAACCAAGGGGCAACACCCTCAATCCTTTCATTTCCTATTAACCAAGGGTCAACCCCTAATCCTTTTATTTCCAGTCAACCGAGGGGCAACACCCCTAATCCTTTCATTCCTATTAACCAAGGGTCAACCCCCAATCCTTGTATTTTTAGTCAAGCGAGGGGCAACACCCCCAATCCCTTCATTCCCAGTCAACCGAGGGTCAACCCCTAATCCTTTTACTTCCTGTCAACCAAGGGGCAGCACCCTCAATCCTTTCAATTCTTGTTGAACTAGGGACATCGCCCCAAGTCTTTTATTTCCCAGTCAAAGCCTTAAAAATCATCGCCCCAAGTCTGTTATCTCCTTTAAACCAGGGGAATCACCCCCAAGTCATTTACTTTTCAGTCATGGCCTCAGGAATCCTTTGCCTAGGCTATTTTGTTTTGAACCAGGCCCATACCCCCAAGTCATTTATTTTCTGTCAAAGCCTCAGGAACCCATTCGTAGGCTATCCTATTTCTGAATTTGAGCCAGGGGCATCCCCCCAAACATTTATCTTTTGTCAAAAAGCCTCAGGAACCCGTGCCTAGGCTATTCCTTTCGAGCCAGGGGCATCCCCCCAAACATTTATCTTTTGTCAAAAAGCCTCAGGAACCCATGCCTAGGCTATTCCTTTTGAGTCAGGGAATCCCCCCAAACATTTATCTTTTATCAAAAAGCCTCAGGAACCCATGCCTAGGATATTCCTTTCGAGCCAGGGGCATCCCCCCAAACATTTATCTTTTGTCAAAGCCTCAAGAACCCATGCCTAGGCTATTCCTTTCGAGCCAGGGGCATCCCCCAAACATTTATTTTCTATCAAAGCCTCAGGAACCCATGCCTAGGCTATTCCTTTCGAGTCAGGGGCATCCCCTAAAACATTTATCTTTTGTCAAAGCCTCAAGAACCCATGCCTAGGCCATTTCATTTCCCAGTTGGAGCCAGAGGCATCCCCCCAAACATTTATTTTCTGTCGAAGCCTTAGGAACTCATGCCTAGGCTATTCCTTTTGAGTCAGGGGCATCCCTCCAAAACATTTATCTTTTGTCAAAGCCTCAGGTATCCCATGCCTAGGCCATTTCATTTCCTAGTTGGAGCTAGGGGTATCCCCCAGGTCATTTACTTTCCGTCAAAAAGCCCCAGGTACACCACCCTAGGATATTCTATTTCTCAATTTGAAACAAGGGCATTCCTCCCAAGTCATTTATTTTCTATCGAAAAAGCCTCAGGTACCCCTTCCTAGGCTATTCCATTCCCAACGCGAGCCAAGGGCATTCCCCCCAAGTCATTTATTTTCCATCGAAAAAGCCTCAGGTACCCCTTCCTAGGCTATTCCATTCCCCAATGCGAGCCAGGGGCATCCCCCAAGTCAAGTTACTTTCTGTCAAAAAGCCTCAGGAACCTACCCCTAGGCTATTCCATTTCTCAATTAGAGCTGAGGGCATCCCCCTGGTCATTTGTTTTCTATCGAAAAAATTCAGATACCAATTCCTAGGCTATGTCTTTCTACCAAAACATGTTAGGGCAATTCCCTATGTCACTTAATTTTCTTTGAAGCTTCAGGTATCCCTCTCTAGGCTATCCCATTTTCGATATCAAGGAAATATCCTTTGATTTGTTCATTTTTCGGGGGCAAAGCTCCAACTTTATTTGCCGAAGTTGGTACTCTTTGAGTCTTTCTTATTGTCGAAGCTGGCATTGTTTGAAGTTTTCCGTTTGCCAAAGTTGGCATCTCTCCAAGATATCATCACCGAATATGGCACTTTCAGACCTCTTTTGTTGCCAAAACAAGCATTGCTTAAGTCTGTTGTTTGCCACAGTTGGCACCACATCAAGTTCTCATTACTGAAGTAGGCACTCTTAAATCTTTCTTATTACTGAAAATATCACGGTCTGAGTCTTCTGTCTGTCACAGTTAACGCCATTTTAAGATTTCATCGATGAAGATGGCACTTTTAAGTCTTTCTTATTGCCAAAGGCGGCATTGTTTGACTCTCCTATTTATGAAAACTGTCACATTTTAAGATTGTTGATGTCAAGACGGTGTTCACGTCTTTACTTCCTTTCCGCGATATGAATGAATCATTCATATTTTCACGAAAAAAAGTAAAGAGGGGCAGCTGTGAACACAATCCTTTGTCCCCCACTCCCTGTTTATTTATTTATTTTAATAAAAAATAATAATAAAAATAACAGCCCATTATCCCTGGTTCCACCATCAGAACATGCGCACACACCAAGAGAGATGAGGTTCAATTAACCCCATCATCTTCATCAGCATCAAGAGGAATGAACAAAAAATAATTAGAAGCCCATCCTCTTCTCACTACAACAATCGAAAATAAAAGAAAACCAGCAGGAGGGGGCATCATTTTGGGGGGATAAAAATAGATACACAAAAATAAGAAGGGGGACCACCTCCAACAGCTCCTCTTAAGGATTTATCATCATCAACCCCACCTCCATCCTCTTCATCATCAACCTGTAAAACAATAACCCAATAATATCTACCATAATAAAACAGAACCGTCAACAATAGACCCCAAAAATCTCAATAAACAGTGAAAAAAAAGAGAGGAGGATCCCTTCACCGGAACCACCATCGCCGGTCCGCCCTCCCTGAACCACCCCACGCCGGCCGTTTTCTTCCTCTACACCGACCGAACTGGACCCCCTTCCCCGAGTAGAGGCCCCCCGAGATCGTCGACCCACAACACTAGATCCCGACCAGAACCTCCGGTTAGAGTCCCCCTCCGCCGGTCAGGACCCTCCTCGACGCCGTTCGCTGACCAAGCCGCCGCTCGGCCTCCACTCCCATCGCTCTCCTTCTTCATCTTCCGGTCCTTTCCTCTCCTTCTCTCCATCGTTCTCTCCCTCTCCCTCTCACTCCCTATCCTTCATTTCTCCCTCTCTCTCTCTCTCTCACTCTCTACCCTTCGTCTCTCTCCCTCTCTCCGTCGTTCTCCCGCTCTCCCCTCTCACGGTCATAGTCTCTCTCTCACTCCCCTGTTCCTTCTACTTCCGCCCCCCTCTATCTCTTACTCCCTCTCTTTTCTTTTTCTTTACTAGATTTTAGGCTTTATCTAGTTTGGGCCTCAAATAGTGAGACCCATTACCATAACTACCTCTCCTCTTCTATTTTTTTTTGGTTCTAAGCCCTGAAGGCCCATTTTATTTCTCTTTATTATTATTATTTCCAAAGATTAAAAAAGGCAGTTTTTTCTTTAAATAAAAATGAATAATCTGAATGTTCTTTTTGGGCCAAATTAAAAATGAGAATGTTAATTTTTTTAATAGATGATGGCTTTATTTAAAATGGATAAATCATATTAAGTACATATTAGTTTTCTTTTGAGAATAAAATATCAAAAATCTAAACATGCTTCTTAAAATAAAATACTAGATATTTTTTTTCTATTAATGTTGAATTTTTTTAAAAAAATCTAAAAATATTAATAAGTACCACAAAAACTTATAACCAAATGTCGTGCAAAATTACTTTTGTCTACATCAGCTTTATAAGACTTCAAAGGTTTATGCACGTGCGATCTTCTTCGCCTTGTATCTCTCCTTTTCCATGAATTTTATTTCACTATTAAAGAATCAAATTTAAATATTTTCAAAATTAATTTCCCCAAAGAACTACGTAACCCTGATTTCTCGAAAGCTTGAGAATATGTAGGAGCGGGAATCAATTCCTGTCGGGCCCACTTTCTTTAGTTTAATTTCTATGTCTCTCATTATCTCAATCAATTTTATCTATTTAATATTTTATTTAAAATAGTAATTTGTCTATAATGAGGTTAATTTAGACACGACGTCTTATTAATCTCATGTTTTTAGTTCTTTATCTGAAATAGTAATTTGTTTAGAATGAGGTTAATTTAGACGCGACGTCTTGTTAATCCCATGTTTTGTTTAAAATGGGGTTAATTTAGACGCGACGTCTTGTTAATCTCATGTTTTTAGTACTTTATCTAAAAATAGTAATTTGTTTAAAATGAGGTTAATTTAGACGCACGTCTTGTTAATCTCATGTTTTTAGTGTTCTATTTAAAATAGTAATTTGTTTCAAAATAAGGTTAATTTAGATGAGACGTCTTGTTAATATCATGTTTTCAGTATTTTTATTTGAAATAATATTTCTTACAAAACGAGGTCAATTTGGACGAGACGTCCTGTTAACCTCTTGTTTTAATTAATCAACTTATTTTATCTCATCTTATTTAATTGTATGTTAATATCTAATCTATGTTACAATTTAAGGTTAATTTGGATGAGACGTCCTGTTAATCCTTACTGTCACTGCTTGGTTTCTCCCTGTCATTGCTTGGTTCCCATTGTCACTGTTTAGTTCCTCGCTGTCATTATTTAATCTTCTACTATCATTGTTCATCCTTTATTGTCACCGTTCAGTCTTTCACTGTTACTGTTTGGGGTTCGTACTGTTAGCGTTTGGTTTCTTACTGTTATGTTTAGTCCCTTACTGTCACTATCTCGTACTTTACTGTCACTTTTTGGTCAAATTGTTCGATTTAAGATTAATTTGGACGAGACGTCTTGTTAGTCTTATTTTGAAACTTCCTTGCTGTTTTGCCTGTTCCTTTTCTAAAGAAGTTCAAAAAATAATTTCTAGGCTACTTATAATGCGCGCTATCAATTTGGGGTAACCGTTTTATAACGGATAATTGTGAGGTGCTAATACCTTCCTCACCTGTAATTTGACTCCCGAACTTAGAATTTTACTTTCATAACCAATGCTTTAACGAAAGGTTTTCCCGGTATTTTATCCTTAAAAATATTGGTGGCGACTCCCTGTTTTCTTTTTAAAAGGATTTTGAAACTCGTTTTATTTCTTGAGGGTCGGCCGTGTCGCCGCAATCCCGGTCGTGACATTGTGTTAGATGGTTAAGGTTTCAAGCTTGTGCATTTAGGAAATTTCACTGAGATGTTAAAACTTATAAGATCTTAAAATGATAATGTGCATAAAGTTATTTTAGAGAATGCTCCACGAGTTGCTAAATATACATCCAAGGATGTTCAAAAGGAGATTTTGCATATTTTGGCTAGCATGGTGAGAAATTTAATTAGAGAAGATGTGGCAAATGTTAAATTCTCAATCATAATTGATGAAGCCTGAGGTGAGTCCAAAAAGGAGCAAATGATTATTATTTTCAGATATATTAACTGTGATGGTTTCTTTCAAGAACATTTCTTCGATATTATTCATGTTGGTGATACTTGTACGATGACTTTGAAGAAAAACTTGGTGTTTGTTCTTTGAGATCAAGGATATGATAGTGCTATGCGCAGTGGATGAAATAGGTTGCAAGCTTTGATGCTTAATGATTGCTCATATGCATATTATGTGTATTGTTATGCTTATAGATTACAATTGGCACCTAGAGAAGTAGTTGATATTCATGAGTTTTTTACAAAGCTAACTTTCATTGTGAATAATGTTAGTGCTTTTTCTAAAAGACATGATCAATTACAATATGCTCAAGAAACTAACGATGCAAATATGATTGCCAATGATGAGCTTGAAACAGAAAAAAGAGCGAATCAAGTGGGTACTCTACAAAGGGCGGGAGATACTCGACGAAGTTCATATTTTCATTCTATTTGTAGCTTAATGAAAACGTTTGATGCAACTTGTACAATTATTGCTAAAACTATTGGTGAAGGGACTACTTTTTCTCAAAGAGATGATCCATCTAGTGCTAGTAAAATATCAGCATCATTTGAGTTAATTTTCATATTACGCTTGATGTTTGAGATAATGAGAATCACTAATATCCTTTGTCAAGCGTTGCAATTATACCCACAAGACATTTTAAATGCAATGTATCTTGTTTCTACGACAAAATCACTTCTTCAAGAGTTAAGAAATGATGAATGGTTAAATTTGTTGAAGAATAAGAAAACTTCTTGTCAAAAACATGATATAGATATTTCTAATTTGGGTGCATGTTACATCGTAGGAAGAGGTTGATCTCGTCAGCTTGAAATAATTGTGGAGCATCATTGTCGAGTTGGTATTTTCTTGGTGTCAATAGATTCTTAATTACAATAATTAAACTTAAAATTCAATGAGAAGACTTGAAACTTTTGACGTTGATTACAACTTTAGCCCCAACAATAATTAGAAGTCATTCATCATTGATGATATTTGCAGTTTAACATATAAATTTTTTAGTCTAATAATTTCATTTGGTATTAAAGATTTTATCTAATGCTATAATTATTGTTATTTGTAGGTTGGCAGATAGTTTTCATTTTCTTGACTTCATTGATCAAGAAAGAATTCATTTGAGGTTGTAGTTAAGACATTACATGTTTAATATAATCATAGTTTTCAAGATGTTAAAACATTCTTTGAATTGTACTGAAAGCTAGCGAAAATCAGAAAGTAAAAAAATGTACAACCTAATTGATAGATTGATTCAGCTTATTTTGACTATTCTTATATCTACATTAACTATTGAGAAGGCTTTCTCAACAATGAAACATGCTAAGACAAGACTTCATAGCAAAGTGGATGACGAATTTTTTTCCAAATAGCTTGGTGGTTTACATTGGGAAAGATATTGCTAATCTTTATAGTATTAAATCTATCATTGATGAATTTGATTCCAGGAAACATCATTGAGCTCAGCTTTCTTGAATGATGCTGGTAAGTTTTTCTTCTTTTTATTGCTTTGACATACTTTTTACATATATTGACATGATATGTATTTTGACTATTAATTTTGATGCTAATTTTAACTATTAGTTATATATGACATACTTAGACAATATAAAAGTATATTTAATGTTTAACCCCCTCAAATAAAATTAGCTAGCTCCATAACAATGTTCATTTTCTTTGTATGAAGATTATATGTATCATCACAAAAATATTACATGATTTATGAGGGATAATTTTTTTAATAGAAAATACTAAAATATAAGTTTATAAAATTTGATACAACATGAAGTAATGTAAACACGGGAACTTGGTAATGTGGATGGATGTGGGCTTGTATTTGACAAAGAAGGCTTTTATTACAGCGGTAACTTTGAGTGCCTCGGCTTTTCCCCATGTTTTGTATGACTGCATTCAATTTTTCTAGGTTGTCCACCCTACAAGAAACTCACCTCTCTCACATTCTATTACATTTTCTTCTCATTCTATCCTACTTGGTTGGTGTTTCAACTTTCAACCTATAATGCTCATTCTATCTATTTCACATTTCATTGCTTTTACCAAGGTTAATTAATCCGAAAAAGTAATTAATTACATAAATGTTTAAACATATTTTTGGTTACAGTAAGTAAACATTATACACATGGGCTTTTAAAAATTTTGACATTAATTTTATTTAGTTGAAAATAGTCTTCTACTTTTTTATATGTAAAACGAATCTAAAGGATAAAGCAGTACCCTTATATGCATAAAAAATCAAAAAATAGATTGGACCAACCACTAGTTGTATGTTAAACAAAAAGAATAATCACTATAGTTAACTCGTTAGACACATTGTAGTTGAATGTAATTTTCGTTTAAAATTGAGAAATAATGTGATTTTGATAATTTTCATAGATAATTTATGTAATTTATCCTTAGATTTTTTTAGTAAAAATATAATGCTTTTACTTGAATTGGAAATTACAATAAAAAGATTAGAACTGCCACTTTTATATGTTAAACAGAAATAAAACAGCCACTATACTTGACTTATTACCAATTCTCATTGTGTATTAGACAGGGCTAGAAAATAGTGGTCCAGAGTAGGAAATGTTTTCTTAATTAAAAAGCGATCTTATATTCTTGAAAATGTGGATTCAATTCTAAGATTTTAATAGATGATTGGTAAATATCTCTTTATATATCCGTGTGTTAAAATCATTGGTTAAGGAAATAAAAATAAAAATTTATCATTTAAAAACATTATTAAAACTTCCTTATCTTAACTTTTAGATAATATCTATATAATTTTTTATAATAAAGTTTTATTTTTACTTTTTTAAACAATGCTCATACGTCAATGATTAGTAAAGTACCACATGCTTTAGCTTTAAATAATTTCCTTGAGCTAGATGAATTTCTGATTACCAATTCACCTAAATTGTTTTGAAAAAATATAAAAGGTGTTAGTGTTTTTTTCCTTTGTGAATTATGCACACATATAGAACAAAAGAAAAGTGTTTATAATTCGATCTAAACTGAACAAAACATTTAATCAATCTAAAATAACAAAAAATTGAAGAACGATCAAATTAAAATCACAAAAAAACTATATTATGTTTGTTGTTCAGATCAAATTTTGGATCTACCTCTGAGAAATGAATTAAACTCAACTGAACTGTAATCTTTAATATTATACTCATGTAATTATATTATCTTACTAAAGTACATACATGTCTTAAACTTAAAGTGATGTATTTGATATAAAATCGAATAAATCGATCTAATTTAAATCGTATTTAATTAAATCAAATCGAATGTCATCATACAATCCAATACCCACTATAAGAATAATGAAATTTAACATGGGAGCTTAGTGTAGGCTCCTCTCCCGCGCTTGTCTTAACATGAGACATACTGATTTTGGCATGAGAAATGCTTAAAAATTGAAAATACGCAGGGATATTTAGTTCGTTTGGTTAGAGCGTAGGATAAATCCAGTAAAACATAAGTCTCACTTCCCTTATTCATCGCTCCCTCTCAAAACCCTAATCCCTCATTTTCACCCCATCTTTCTCTTTGATTATACAAACCCCAAATCCCCTATTAACTCTTCATCTCTAAAACCCTTAATGAATCCCTATCTCCTTAACTAATTCTACCCCCAAATGGCTCCCACCCCTTTCCAAATGCCTCTTTAAGAACCTCTCTTTCCTCAAACACACTCTTATCAAAGCTTCTAGCAAAGCCTCCTTAAATCCCTTAATCTCTCCCTCTTATCAAACCTTGACCTCATCCTTCTCTACAGTGGAGTGACCTCTCATGTGTAGATCTTTCCTCCTCAACCATCGATGCCACCATATCTGTCCTCAACCATTGACGCCACCCATTCATAAGTCTTTTTTGATCACAAAAGGTATGCTTTGACATAAACTCTAATCCTTTCTTTCCTTTGAGTCTAATTTATGTTTTTGAAGTTGAACCCTAAACCCCTGTTTGTGAAAATAATTTTTATTAATTACAAAAAATGGATTTGTAAGGAAAACATTTACAATTTGTGACAAAGGAATGATGAATGAAATAATTTGTCAAAAAATAACGATAAAAAGGAGATGCGAAATATATATTATAAAGTATGTCTAGAAAAAAAAAATAAGTATTAGAAGATTAGTACTTTGCATTATCCTGTTAGTATGAGAAAATAGTTGTAGTTCTTTTCTTTGTGAATGTTATGTGCTATAATTGCTTAATTCAGTTTTTGTGGATTTTCGTAAGTCATTAACATACGTTGTGTGCTGTGAAGTGTGTTGCAGAAGTGGAGATGGCAAGTCAACTGAAGGAAGATGAGAATGTTGTTAAAGAACGGCGTTGAGACTTTGGACAAAGGGTGCTTCTCCTCATCACTTTTGTATAGGCTTAGTGAATGTTGTTAAATAAGGACTTCATCCTTAGGCATACCTTGCAAGAGGGGAATTGATGTGTAGATACTTTGGCTAACCTTGGCCACTCTTACACTTTGGGTTTTCATATTTTAAATAGCTTTCTTTCATGTTTGGATGATATGCATGGGGTCCCTTCCCCAAGTTTGTTTCAGTTTAGTTTATTTGAGTGTTAGACTCTAGGGGTGTTCATCAACAGATCCGGACCGTGAAAAACCGCTCAACCGATCTAAAAAAAATCGAAACAGATTAAACCAAAAACCAAAAAACCATAATCGTAAAAAAACCGCATTTCATATGCGGTTCGGATCGGTTTTCGGTTCCACCTATGAGAACAAAACCAAACCGAACCGATTCGCAGGTTTTATATTTTAATGTTTTCATTTCATTTAGTCACAACCTCTTTCACTTATTGTTTTATTAGTTTGTTTAATTTGGTCTCTATATTTTATTTTGTAATTTTGTTTAAAGTGTATGATAACACTTATTTTTTAAAAATTTGTCCGAGTTAGAGTAAGAACAAGAAGACTAAAATCTTGACTTAAGACTTTTAATATTTCTATTGTTTTACATTGAATCTTATTTAAATAGTACTTTATTTGTTTTATGTTTAAATTTAAATTGTTGAAAACTTGTCTTATTTTACTTATTAATGATTCTTCCATAGTTGAGAACTTAAAATATTCTTTGCATTATTATAATTATAATATTCGTTTGATTTTATAAAAAATATAAAATGAGGAAAAAACCGCATAAACCGATCCAATCCGAACCGCATTTGATCGGATCGGATCGGATGGTGCTATTTATTTCAACCGAACTGAACCGAACCGAACCGCAATTTAATAAAGTGATCGGATCGGATGATATTTTGTCATAAAACCAAATCGATCCGGACCGCGAACACCCCTATTAGACTCCATCATTTATATAAAAAAAGTACATGTCCATCATCAAGTAATCTATCAACCATTCTCTAGTATAATCAGTACAATCAGTGTTATTAGAATTAGATTAGTGATTAAATTATATTAGTGACTAATCTAATCAAAACATTAGTTCAATCAATCAATGATTAAATCAGTAAGTACTAGTAAATCGGATAAATAAAATATATCTATTTAATATAAGTTATAAGATTTTCAAAAAAAATATATTTGGCTTCATATATCCTATTATCACTATTATGCAACCAGTTGAGATCAATTAATCTTCCTCTCCTCTCTTAACCGGATGATACGCTTCCTCTTTCAACCAATGTGACTAAAATTGTGATTCTTTTACTTAAGTTTTTGTGTATCCCAATCAATACTTCACCAATATTTTAATTTTATTAATATATTATATTGAATTATATACATGTATTATATATATATATATATATATTTAATTACTGTGTTTATTACTTAGATTTTTAATTAAAATAATAATGATAAATATTACTAAAGCATAAATAGTTTAAATATTTTTTATAATATATATAAAAAAGTAAACCATAAATAATTCTAAAGAACCCTTTTGTTTATCTTTTTATAATGGTGAATAAAACTAAGTTTTAGAATGGTTGAATGCAATTGCTCTTCTCCTTCTCAAGCGGGTAGGGTTCAATTCAGGACAACATTTTATGAAAAAAATTGAAAGGAGATAGATTGATCGGTTAATCTGGTTTCTTATTGATTTCTAATTTGACCATTTCATCCAATTTTCACCTAATTAGATAAAAAATCAAATCTATTAATTAGGTTAGACCGGTTATATATTTAATTATTAATCTTATTAATTCAATTCAATTTTAATAACATTTAATACAAGATCACTTACTAATGCAAATCCCAAAAACTTTCATTTGATTTTTTTGATATAAAAAGTTGGTTCAGCCAGACTTCTTTTCTTCAAGACGTACTAATGGAAATTCCAAGTAACTCTTATTTGATTTTGCATGCTTTCCCGTTCCGCTGATGATTTGAATGTTTGATTGATACAAAACTAGTTCAACTAAATTTATTCTTTTCAAGAAAATGTTAACAATTACTATAAAAATATATAGGTACGTCGTTCAAAGTTAAATGGCTAAAAATATGTGTTGCATTCAACATGGTTAAACATGGTTGGACATATGTTTAATAATAGTTAACAAATAATAACATTATTTATACTTACTTATCTATATGTACAACAATTTATTTTTTTTAACTAAGAATTTTTTTTTGATTGGTCATTAAAAAATAAGATAAACCTCAACTAGTCTCTCAAAAATGATAATAAACCTCAAATAAATTCTCATTAGAGATATTTAGGGTTTATCATCATTACGCGGCACTATATCTATAATCTTATGGGTGCTTGCAGATGCCTAACATATTTCTTTTTTATTAAATCGATATTTATCATAACTCCTAAGATTTCATAGATGATAGTTGATCCCTATCCATGACAAATTCAAAACTCAAGATGGGAAAGTGAAAATTCTAAAACCCTAAAAGGAACGGGAGAATCATGAAAAAATCACCATTTTTGTAGGTTTTTTAATGTTGTTAATTTCACTTAAAGATAACTGGCAAAGGGAGAGATGAAGACACATACTCATCGCCTCTCCATTCTGTTCTACTACCCATCATCACCCTTTATGGCAATAATGAGGCTGCAAAGTAGATTTTTTATATATCCTATTTGTATTTGAGTGAGAAAAAATTACTATAAATGATAATATTTTCTTAATTTAAACAATATGTTTTTTTTTGTATTTGAAACAATATATTTTAACACTTGAATTTAAAATCATAAATTAAATTAGAATAATATAACACCCGTCGATGAACATATATGGTTATAGATGTAATTTGAATAAGTGCATGATTTGTTGTCTTCTATATTAATTAACAATGGAACATATTGATAGATTAACAAGCACTATAAATAATACACTATGGTATGAGTATTAGGGTCGACCTTTGCCTTTGGCAAGTGATGCTTTGCCTTCGACACCCCAAAAAAGAAGGTCCTAAAAATATTTTTTTTACTAATAAATTGTTATAAAAAATATTAATTTAAAATAAATAAAAATTAATTATATAAATAATAAATTTTATTATTAAATGTTCTTAATTTTAATTTAAGATGATATAGTCAATGTTTATTTACTTATTTATTTGTTGAATTTTTTGGTACTTATCATTATATATTAAGAAAGATTTATTTAAAATAAATAATATTTAAACAAATGTTAAATGAAATTTTTTCATCAATTTTAAAATAATGTTTAAATAAAACTTCAATAATTTAAGACTATTTTAATAAACTTAAAGGGCTCCTTTTAAAATTTGTTTTAGGTTTCAATATAGGTATATGCCTATGGTGATATAATTAATTCAAAAGCATTGGTTATTTTTCACACATGTTCCTTGATCTGGAAGAGGACTCAAAGACACTAGCTACCATTTTGCAAAAACTTGACATAAAAACAACCCATGAGCTAATATTAGTTGTAAAGGAAGAGTGTTCACTGCAGCTCAGATCTCAATGAACCTATCACTTTTTCAAGAGTAATTTGAAATGAAATTCGATTCCCAGTGTCTCACATTCCCAGCTACTCAGAGAAAGACACAAATTCCTTTTTTTCTTTTCACTTTTTTCTTTTGGGCCTCTTTTTATTATATTATTATTATTATTATTAAGGAGAACGAGTAATTAAATTATATAATGTGAAAAGAATTTGTCAGATAATTCATATCCAGCTGAGCTCACACATTATCCATAACCATATGATTATTAATTTGGACAGAGAAGAAGGCACATGATCAAAGCACATGGTGCCTCTGGCATCAACTTCCCCTCTTTTCAATGTTCCCTTCATTCAAACATCACGTGCTATTAACACCTCTTTTCTGCTTTTCTCTAATGCAAAATTATGTATTATATATATCTCCTATATGTGTTATTACTTTGCCCCCGTTTACAAAAAAAATAATATGTATTTGCATTCCATAATTTATACGGTTACTTTTCAAATTTTGGGAGAAATATTGACACTATATTATTTGTCAATACTGTTGATTTTTAAAAGGAACATTGTCTTCCGATCTGTTTCACTATGAAATAAAGTACTCCATTATAACATAGTCTCATTTAAATAATTTTACGTTGCATCAATTTCTTGTGTTTGTTTTGTTAGAGGATATTGAATAAATTAAATTTATCAGTTTCACACATTTTTTATTGAAGCTTTTTATATTAATTTATTTGAAACATAAAAGTTTTGATTTTATATATATATTCAATTTAATTGTTTTGAATTGAAAGAGAATTTTATCAACGAGGGTAAAGATTAAACCTAACCCATATATATCTAGAATGTGATGTTAAAGTTTTTGTAATTTGTGAACATATTTTTGGATCTTTATCCCATTTATAAAAAGAGCAAATAAAACCATTTATATCTAACCTCAATGAAACCCAAGATCTAATTTTAACAAGCTGGAATATCCAATTACTGTACATCCTTCCACTTCTAACAAACTGTGCTATTTCTTTTAAGCAAAATAGTCCATAAGTAGTAAACCAAATAGCAGTGGATGCCCGTGGACCAAGTAGGAGTGTTGAAGGAAATGTGGTTTTGCATCTTTGTGGAATGGACCAAATCATAGCATGTACACCAAAGGTTGTATGAAACACTGCACGTAAAAGAACAAATGGTCAATGGATTCATCAGTTGATTCACACTTAATGTCAGCATTTTGATCTTAACAGGTATATGACAGATAGGCTTGAGTGGCACATTCATTAATGTTCCCATCCGAATAAAGGACGATTTTTTATATTGTTTTATTTTAGAAAGTTATTTTTACCTTTATTTTAGAAGATTATTATTATCTTATAAATATTAAGTTAAGACTTTTTTTTTAAGTGTATAAATAAGATCTTAGAGTCTATTTTATAATTTAAATAATATTTTAATAAATAAATCTTGTTTTCCTAAATAATTTTTTAAGATTTAATACTTATACGTTTCCAGTAAAGACCTTTCAAATGTTTCTAAAAAGTTGACACACTTAGTGAGCCTCTGGTCTGCTGCATTGAGCCTCAATCTTCATGTAGTTGATACCATACCTGCATCAATTCATCAACCAATCCCCATTCCCATTCAAAAGGTTCTCTCCTCCATGATAATTTCCAAACCCATGTAATAATTTAATATTAGGTATCATCCATAACTATAACAACTCTAGAAAAGGATATGGGTGTCATTCCAAGATATGGAACTCGTGGAACACACTGAATATATTTTTGGTATGTAGTTCTGATTTCTCAAAGTTGATTAGAAGTGAAAAAAAAAAATTCACGGCCTTAAACGTACATCAAATTTTGTGTTATATATATAAAGTTATCAAACATTAATCTTTTCAATAAAAGAAACATGGTTGGATCAATTCTACCAAATGGACACTCAATGTTGATGTGAACCTGGGGTACCCATTAGATGGACTTAATAAGACTAACCGATACATGCCCCAAACCCATCTAGAACTGGTGCCCTCGTGAGATGCACCTTTTCTTTCGGCACAAGATATTAAATTATGCTTTCAATGCGAATATTAATTGTATCATTTAATAATACACTGTCAAAGAAACATTTCAATAACCCTGATTAAAGTTTAGTGATTATAGTATAATCCATGATTTTGCAGAATTAGTAGCATTTTGTTCGTATATATTAAATGATTTTTTTATTAGTAGAAAACATCAGCATGGTATAAAGGGTACCCTAATTCATGTTGAGATTTGAGAATTAAATTCTCTGATAATCGATTACCATTGTGTGTAATCGATTATCAAAGAGTGAAAACTCTGATTGTGTAACTTTTCAAATTTTGAGACGCCAAATGGTATGACTTTTCAAAGGTGTAATGTCAAATGGTATGACTTTTCAAAAGGTATAATTGATTACCATTGTGTTGTAATCAATTACACACCTTTTCAGTAAATTTAAAGAGTCTCAACTTTTCATGAAGAGTTATAACAATTCATAAATTTGTGTCCCTTTGATTCAGAAGATGTCTGATCAACATCTATATAAAGGGATCCAAGTGCATTACTCAAACACACAGAAATAAAAACACAAATTAAATTTCTTTCATCCTTTGTTCTTGTTTTGCAACAATACAAGAGTGAGTATTGTTGTTGAATCTTCTTTGTATCTCAAAATCAGATTTCGTGATACCCACACTCTATAGGGACGAAATACTGATTTTAGGAAAGTGCTCTGCATGCCTAGAAAATCATATCAAGTCCTCTAAATTGTTGTTCATCTTTTGGTTCACCCTTACTTTGGAAAATTGTTCCAACATTCTAAAATCTGTATTTCTAAGAAAGATGGCAACAATCCGTGAAATGTCTACAAATTTCCACAAATTAGACAAATTTGAAGGCATTGGTTTTCGTAGATGGCAAAAGAAGATGCACTTCCTCCTCTCCGCCCTTAATGTGGCCTATGTTTTAAGCACTCCACAACCAAAGGAGAGAGAAGAGGAAACTTTGGAAGAACAAAGAAAGAGGCACAAGTGGGAGAATGATGATTACATATGCCGTGGTCACATTCTGAATGGCATGCCGATGCATTATTCGATGTGTATCAGTATGTAGAATCGGCCAAAGAATTGTGGGATCAACTTGAAGGCAAATACATTTCTGAAGATGCATCAAGTAAGAAATTCCTTGTTAGTAATTTTAATAATTATAAGATGAGTGATGCTAGACCTATAATGGAACAATTCCATGAAATCCAAAGAATCCTTGGAAGTTTTAGGCAACATAATATTGCTATGGATGAGACTTTTATTGTTTCTTCTATAATTGATAAATTACCACCCAATTGGAAAGATGTGAGAAATTCTTTAAAGCACAACAAGGATGATATAAGTGTTGAACAATTGGCAACACATCTTCGAATTGAAGAAGGAATCCGTCTACAAGATGGTAATAAGGATTCTAGCAATCCTAATTTGTCCACTGTTAATATAGTGGAAGATGAGAAATCAAAGGTAATACCAAAGTTCAAGAAAAGGCCCCTTAATTTCAATAAAGAAAGTAGGAACAAGAGGCCTAAATTTGGTAAGGCAAATCAACAAGCAACTTGTTGGGAATGTGGCAATTCCGGTCACATGAAAAGAGATTGTACAATCTGGAAAAGGAAAATGGGCAAGAATGGTGGAAAGCAAGGTCAAGGCAATTCTAGCCAAGACTAACCTAAGAAAGGTAATTTTGCACAAATTGCACATAACTCTAATTTGAATTATGTGGAAATGGTTTCTGAAATCTTCTGTGTGCAGACTGATGATTCTTGGTGGATCGATTCAGGAGCTTCAAGACACGTGTGTAAAGATCGGTCTCTATTCAAATCCTTGAAGGAAGGTGACACTGGAGAAGTTCTTTATATGGGAAATAATTCTATGGCTAAAGTCCAAGGTTGTGGACAAGTAGAATTATTACTTAGTTCTGGAAAATCACTTGTATTAAGAGATGTACTATATGCTCCAGAATTAAGGAGAAATTTAGTGTCTAGAGTAATCTTGAACCGATTAGGTTATAAATCGGTATTCGAAGCTGATAAGTTTGTACTATCTAAAGATGGTGTATTTATTGGTCTAGGATATCTCTATAACAATATGTTTAAATTAACACTACAACAGAAATTGCAAAAGGTAACGCTAATATTGTCTGCGGTTGGGCGGAACCGCAGACATTGATGCTCAAAAGGAAGTATTTTATGCGGGTAAGGAATTAAACGTAGACAATAATATTATCTGTGGTTATACATAATAACCGCAGACTATAGTGATCCAAAATTTCCAATCGCGCGCAGTTTGGCAACTTTCGCATATATAATATATATTTAATAACTAAAGTTGCTTTTTATCCTTTCTCTCTCCGAGCTTGACGTTTCATTTTCTTAAGAGAGGAAGAGCAACTAATAGTGACGCCATTGACTGCTTTACCCTACTTCGATGAAATCATCCCTTCCACCGTCGACGTCCTCCTCATCACTCACTTTCACCTTGACCACGCCGCTTCTTTGCCCTACTTCCTCGAAAAAACCACCTTCAGAGGCCGCGTCTTCATGACCTACGCCACCAAAGCCATTTACAAGTTGTTCTTGTTTGATTTCGTCAAAGTCAGTAAGGTCTCTGTCGAGGATATGCTCTATGACGAACACGACATCAACCGCTCTATAGACAAAATTGAGGTCTCATATTTAGGGTTTTGCTCAATTATTTGATTATTTTTTAATACACGAAACTTAGTTTGTTAGTATAAAGGGTTTGATTACATTGAATGGAATTGAAGTGCATTTTGGTGTGCTGATAGTTATTGTGATGTGGGTTTTTTTTCACCTGTTTTGTGGTGATGTGCTTGATATAAAGATTTTAACTTTGGTTCTCACGGTTGGTCCTATGTTTGCATACTGTGAGATTTCAGGTTAGATGTTTATATCCATGATTACTTAGTGAAGAGGGATTTGAAGGCTTCTGCTCAGGTATTTCAAGCTGAAGGGAAAGTGTCATCAGACCCTGTTGGTGAGTTTCATACCAATGAATTGGTTGGATACTTGGATTCAATGTTTCTGTTTTATCTGTTTTTCTAAATTGTAATGTGGGATTGTAACTATTGATGCTCTTGGTGGATTTCTGTTCGAGTGGTGGTTGGTTTTCTGGGACATATTTATTGCCAGAACCAACGAGAAACACTCAGAGATTGCTGCATCTTATATCGAGGTTGGTTTGAAAATTTTCATTTTTTTTGTTCGTTTGTTTAGAACATCATTCTTCTTGTGTGCTAAATGTAAGTAGGATGGTTATCCTAGAAGTTCAGTGAAGGAAAAGCAGTGTTGAGAAGATGAACTGTTAGTGAATTAACTTTTGGTGTATTCACTATTCACTATTTGATATGGAAGTATTTGTATTCTACTAGTTTTAACTTCCAAGTTCTCCTCCTAAGTTGTGGGTGATTTGGGCTACATTTTCTTGTTTAGGGTGTAGTTTAGTAGCTGTTATCTTCTCGGTAGTTTAGTCTACTAAGATTACAGCAAGATGTTTAATGTTTAATTCCAGGTTTCTAACTGGTTGGCTGGCAGTGTGATTTCTAAAAATAATAAGTTCAAACACTAAACCACAAAATTACAATGAAGCCTCCACTAATCCTAATTGGATTTAAGTCATGAATACTGACTAAGCTTGTTAATGTTAATGTCGATATCGTATATAATTTAATTATCAGAATTGTAGTTTGAAATTTTTAAGATATACTAGGATGTGTTCTGTTTTCTGATTAAGAGCTTCTTTGTTCTGTTGAGCAGGTCATTTTTGATTTCCTGTTCTTGGCACTACTTGCTATTGGAGGTTCCCTGGCTGGATCACTCTTGTGCTTTCTAAATGTATAGTTTCACTCTGGTGCTGTAAAGCTAGCTAGTGAATTGTTGAACTTAAACCAATAAACTATGAAGATTTTATATTAAGAAGCAAAAAAATATAATAATGATTTCAAATTTTAATTTATTTTCTTATAAGTATACAAGACTTTATATGATTTATTTATTTATGTCCACTATATCTTCTATCCATTTAAACAACACATATTTTCTATTATGTTTCCCTTCTATTTACATTCCTTTATTGGTATGAACCGTAAAATTATTTCTCTTATTCTTTTATTGATTCCCTGATTAACAATCCAATTTCCCCCTAGATGGTATTCTGATCCGTATGGGTGGAACAATAATTGGTGTCATGTTGATAATATACTTAATCCTGTCTTGAATATCAAGCTCCCATATATCTGACTATTTAGGATCATTTTAAGGTTGTATTTATATTATTGATGCATACAAAGTATATTAGTCAAGCTGTGTCAAAGGAGTTCACACTGGACAGATGGTTCTGTGGCTGGTCGAAGCAATAGGTAATTTATCAATTATTACTATTAGTGTGCATTGTAGTTTTCTGAATTGTCAAAACTTTCTTTTGTATTTAGTCTACTTAGACCATAGCAACAAAAGTTGGTTGACTAAACTTGTGACCATAAAATCATGAGTTCAAATCCCATCAAAAATCTTGTTGAGTAATATGTAAATACGTTTATAAATATTTATTGAGTCTTGAGGCATGTCCTTACCCAGTAAGTCTAAAGACCCAATACATCTAAACTTAATACTTTTTATATAACCATTTTCAATTTATGATTGTATTTATTGTTTTCTTTTACCCTATATACCCTTTATCAATGTAATTTTAAAAGTATAAGAAAAATAATTAATAAATTTAATACATTTAATTGAAATAATTAGATTTTTTAAATTGTGTAAATAGTTGGATCTTATAAAAGAATTAGATGTAGCCCATCTAAGTTACTCTAAGAAAGTAATTCTTTCTTTACTTCCCTTGGTCTCTATTTCTGCAAAGATTATGCTTACTTCCTGCATTTAGCCTGTTTTTCTTTTCCATCCAATAAAATTGATGAATCTCTCGCTGTTGCAGATGTTTATCTAGCTGGTACAGTTATGTTGATTTTTGGAATAGGCTTATATGGATTGTTTATAACCAATGTATCTCCTGATGTGCCACCTACTGGAGACCGTGCCCTTACAGGATCATCTTTGTTTGGAATGTTTGCTTTGAAGGTAATCACATACAACCTAAAACAACATTAGTTACCATGCTTTTTATATACATATTATGAGCATTAAACTGACATGTATCTATCAAAGAATTTTAGCAAATTCAATCTTTGGATAATGTCATAAAATAACTAGTAAATTCAAGTTAGGTACTAACCAGTGGTTATTTTTATCTGCTACTGATTATGACTTTTAATGACTTTTGATGTTGAGTTTACCGATATGAAATCATAAATTGCACATAGAAATTGTTTTTGCATTATTGTGTAAACTTTTGGTAGCAAGGCAACTTTGAATGTATAGTTATACAAATCTAAATCTAGGGGACAAAAACTTGAGAAGTTGATTACCAGGGTCTGATTTACCCAACCAAAAACCGGAGTTGAATCTTTCTCCATTGTCATGGAAATTTGTATATGTAGCTTTCTTTTACTGTGAGATAAATGGTAGTTCATTGTGTCTGCAATGTGATATGATTGTACATGTTGGTTGGTGGTAAAAGAACTCATGAAAGATATCTACTATTGAGGCAAAGAGTTGAGGTATGTGTTTTTTCTACTGTAAAAAATTTCAAGCTATCAAGCTTCTAAATAGTATGTTGAAGTTTATTCATCTTATTTGGGCATTATTTTTTTTCTGGCAGTTTCCAGGTGACAAACCTACCCAGATGGAAGAGTTAGGGTTGTAACCATTGGATCAAAATGAATCGAGGAAGGATGGAAGTCACTCACTCAAGCTAAAATCTAGAGATTACCAGCAGAATCAGAGTGTCTCACCTGTTCCAAGGCAGGAAAATTGCATAAATGGTCATGTAAAAATGGATAAAAAATTAATTGATCTTAATACTAGGCCACTACGGTTAAATGGATCAGCATCAACCAACCAGGTAATTGTGTCTCCATTAGCCATATTGACTTAAGTTTATCGATTGAGGGATGTTTTCTAAATTTTGCTTTCATAACCCTTAATTTATTTGGTTCAGCTGCATGAAGGTTCTGACAAAGGTCGCCACCAGAAAGTTAACCCTTCAAAGGGTAAGGATTCAGAAGATGAGTCCAGTGACTGGCTTGTTGCTGATGATTTTAATTAGATAGACTTTTCTTGTTTACCAAGTTGTAAAGGTTCAACATTTTCCCCTATTCGATGGTTCTGTGTTTAGGGAAATACAAAATCATATAAATTTATTGCAGTATTTTTGTTCATATGCGCGGGTACATATTTCTTGTTTGTACAAGGCTGATGTAGGGCAGTGGGTAAACATCGCTCATTTGTTGATAGTGTACGATGCAAACAAAATAAAGTATTTTAATATTGTAGTAATTTGAAAGTTTCTGTTACTGGGATCTGTAACATTGCATAGCTGTCAAAGTGATAATAACATAATTTACTCTTATGTTCAATATTTAAACTTCTGCCAAAAATAAAATAAAAAGGGTAAACTAAAACCTCCTCCCTGGAGGTTTCAAGAAATAATAATGATCCCTAAAGTTGCCCCAAACTATTGTCAGTAGTTCCACACTATAACTGCAGACATTGTTTGACTATTGTCAGCGGTTCTATACTACAACCGTAGACATTGTTTGACTATTGTCAGCGGTTCCGCATCTTAACCGCAGACATTGTTTGACTATTGTCAGCGGTTTCACGTTACAACCGCTGACAATACATAACTAATGTCAGCAGTTTAAGCGCTGACATTGTTTTTAGTGCTATTAATAGCGCCATTATTGTCTGCGCTTATACCGCTGACAATAGCTATGACGGAACCGCTGACAAAGGCCTTTTTTGTAGTAGTGTAAGTACAACAAATGGTGCTATTGATTCTGCTTATATTATTGATCATGATTCTTCTTTATGGCATTTTCGTCTTGGACATGTTAATTATCAAAAACTACATTCTATGTCTAAATTTGATCTGATTCCTCCATTTGACTTGAACATAGAAAAGTGTAGAACATGCATGCTAACAAAGATAACAAGAAAACCTTTTCCTAATATTGAAAGGAATTCAACTTTGCTTGAATTAGTACATAGTGATTTATGCGATTTTCATAGTACACCTTCATTAGGAAATAAGAAATATATGATAACATTCATTGATGATCATACACGCTTTTGCTATGTTTATCTTTTGTTTACTAAAAATGAAGCCTTAGAAAAGTTTAAGGTTTATAAAAATGAAGTAGAATTGCAACTTAATACTAAGATTAAAAAGTTGAGAACTGATAAAGGTGGTGAATATTATGATCCAATTTATTTTCAATCTGTGGGTATTATCCATGAAACAACTACTGCATATACACCACAACAAAATGGTATAGTAGAAAGAAAGAATAGGACTTTGGAAGAAATGGTTAATTCTATGTTGTCCTATTCTGGTCTAAGTGATGGATTTTGGGGTGAAGCCATGTTAACGGCTTGTTATATTCTAAACCAAGTTCCGATAAAAAGGAATGAGGTAACCCCGTATGAGCTTTGGTATAAAAGAAAGCCAAATTTGACTTATCTTAAAGTTTGGGGTTGTAGGGAAATTATAAAAATACTAGAACCCAAGCATAAGAAATTGGGTGAAAGAGGAATTGAATGCATTTTTATAGGTTATGTTGAACATAGCAAAGCCTATAGGTTCTATGTAATAGCATAAAATGATTATGTGTCACTACATTCAATCATAGAATCTAGAGATGCAATCTTTGATGAAAGGAGATTTTCTTCAATTCCTCATTCAAAGGATTTAACTCCTAATACCAATATTGAAGAATTGGATCAAAGCTTGATTGATCAAGGATCAAATGTTCAAACTCTAGATGAGAATGATGCTTCCACATCACAACCTAAAAGAAGTAAAAGGGCAAGAAAAGAAAAATCCTTTGGCCCAGATTTTCATGTGTACTTAGTTGAAGGTACAAGAGATTCTATCTTAACAAAGTTCTCATATTGTTATAATATAGAAGAAGATCCATTGACATATCAAGAGACTATGAGGTCTCAAGATGCTGCTTTTTGGAAAGAAGCAATTAATGATGAGATGGAATCCATCATGGGAAATAACACTTGGATTTTGGTTGACTTACCTCCTAAGTGTAAACCAATAGGATGTAAATGGATTTTCAAGAAGAAAATCAAATCTGATGGAACTATTGATAAGTTTAAAGCACGTTTAGTGGCACAAGGGTTTAGACAAAAACCTTGTATCGATATTTCGATACATATGCACCTGTGGCTAGAATCTCCAATATAAGGTTATTAATAGCACTTGCTGCTATTCATAAACTTGTGATACATCAAATGGATGTCAAGACTGCATTCTTAAATGGAGAACTAGAAGAAGAAGTGTATATGAAACAACCTGAAGGTTTTGTTATGGAAAACCAAGAACACAAGGTCTGTAAATTGATTAAATCCTTGTACAGATTGAAACAAGCGCTAAAACAATGGCACCAAAAGTTTGATGATGTTGTATTATCAAATGGTTTCAAAATAAACAATTCAAACAAGTGTGTGTATAGTAAATTTGATGACAAAGGTAATGGTGTCATAATTTGCTTGTATGTGGATGACATGCTGATTTTTGGAACAAATTTAGATCAAGTAAATTTGACCAAAACATTTCTATCATCATATTTCTCCATGAAAGATATGGGAGAAGTTGATGTCATCCTAGGTATAAAAATTAAGAGAGACAATGAGAAACTTATCTTGTCTCAATCACATTACATTGAGAAAGTTCTCAAGAAGTTCAATAACTTTGAATGCTCTCTTGTTTCAACTCCAATGGACCCAAGTTTAAAGATATTACCTAATGGTGGTAAGACTATTTCACAATTGGAATATGCAAGGGTAATAGGATGTTTGATGTATGCAATGACAAGTACAAGGCCTGATATCGCATTTGCGGTAGGTAAACTGAGTAGATATACTAGTAACTCTAGTTTATCACATTGGCAAGCTGTACATCGAGTACTTAAGTACTTAAAGAAAACTATTGATTATGGTTTGACATATAGTGGTTATCCTTCAGTTTTGGAAGGATATTCTGATGCAAGTTGGATTAAAAACCAAGAAGATCACTGTAACATCCTAAAAATTTTATTCTCATGTATAATCATTTTGATTTAGACCATCAATGATATTATCCATTTTATCTCAACTTTCTACATAAATTTTTGGTTAGGACAACATCTTCAATTTAACCTTTTACCATGGTAAATAATTTTAACTTTATACCTTAGGTAAAAGTTAATCAAGTAACTTATTACCTATTTCCTTAGTTATTAATTCCTTTGGTTTTTCCAATTACTCTCATCAAATTGCCACATACTCCACTCAAAATGCGTCATCTTGTACACATTTTAATTGTTAGTTAGAGTCCGAATTTGGAAATGTGTACAACTACAAAGTTGTTCCTCTTTTTCTTATCTTTCCAACAAGACCAAATTTGTTAAATTCCATTAAGATATGAGAGAGATATGTCCAAAATACCGAAACAGTGTCAGAATTGATATTTTATTTCAATCATATCATCTTGTACATATTTTAATACCTTGTTAGAGTCCGAATTTGAAAAAGTCGTAAACTACAAAGTTGTTCCTCGTTGTCTTAGCTTTCCAACAAGACCACATTTGTTAAAATCCATTAAGATATGAGAGAGATATGCCTAAAATACCAAAACAGTGTCAGAATTGATATTTACTTCAATCAAACAAACTACATTATGTAGGCTGCGGAAATGGTCAACAATCCAGCTCATTTTTCTCACCTAAAACCTCCATTATCACCATAATTCATGCACCTAACATCCCACTACAATCCCATTATGAAAATCTTGTCCCCCACTTGTCATTTACATCATTAAATCAACACTACATCTTGTTCCCAAGTCTGAATTCCTAGAACAAGCTAAAGTTAGTGAAGTCTCTCTCTTATTTTCTTTCATTTTCTCCATCAATTTCACTCTTGATCTGAAGCTAGGACAATAATACAACACTTTCAACCACTTTAGGAACCTCCATTAAGGTAAGAGGGGACAGGGTTGTGAATATTTGTGAAATGGGTAGAATTGTATGCTGATTCTAGGATTCCAGAATTTATTCGTAACTTGTTGCTCATTTTTGATATTGAAAACGTGTGAATTTGACTCTAACTTCTTCATGAAAGTTGTAGAGCTTTTTGATATCTGAATTTTGAGACCTGAATCAAGTAATTTGAATAAGTATAGCAAAAGTTATAGCCAAAATACTACAGCATGTTCGTGTGAAAGATTTATCCTTTGTTTTGTGTATATATTGATTTACTGGGAACTGTACGTGCATAATCAGCCTTGGATGTCTTCATAAAAGTTGTAGATAATTAAGTTTTGGATCTTTAGAAAGTGGTTTCACATTAAAATAATTTTTGTAGCTCAAGTTATGCTCATAATACTGAAGTATGTACAAACTGTAAATCTGTAAACTTGAAATGCGTAACTTATTGTTAAAATTAGACATTTTGTAGTAAGAATTAGTGATCAGTGTCTTCATGAAAGTTGTAAATCTTTTTGTTATGTGAATTTTGAGACCTGAACCAATTGATTTGAGTATGTGTAGCAAAAGTTATAGCCAAAATACTACTGTATGTCCGAGTGAAAGATTTGCTTCATGTTTAGTGTATATTTTGATATGCTGGGAATTATACATGCAAAATCAGCCTTGGATGTCTTCATGAAAGTTGTAGATAATTAAGTTTTGGATTTTTAGAAAGTGGTTTCACATCAAAATAATTTTTGTAGTTCAAGTTATGCTCAAATTACTGAAGTATGTGCAAGCTGAAATTCTGAAATTCTGGAATTTTGGAAATCCGAATCTTGTTTTCAATACTGGGAATTTTGTGGTATGAATTAGTTGTTTGAGTCTTCATGAAAGTTGTAGATAATTATGTTAAGAGTATTTTAGAACTGGTTTCATGCAAAAATCATTTTTGTAACTCCAGAAACACTGAAATTACTAATATATGTACGTTTTGAAAAACTCACCTTGAGGCAGTGTGGTATTTCGTGAATAAGTAATATTTCTGTTCGGAATTTGAAACTGTGTTCTGCATGAAAGTTGTAGATAATTGTATTATTGAGCTATAGAAAGTGGAATCACCTAAAAAGGAGTTGATTTGCCCATGTTATGACTGTTTTGCTAATGTATGTTGCTGTTGGGGATGCTGAAAGTCAACTAGAATGGCTATTTTGAAAGAAAATGATATTTTCTCTATGTATAAAAATTATTTATTAAATTATTGAGTGATTATGAATTATTATAAATGTTGTTGAGTATCACACAGTTTGTATATTGTGATGGTGAATAATTATGAATGACATAATTAATATATATGTACATGAATGCCTTGTGGTTATTGACATATGTGGTTGAAACAGTAAATCCATGATTTTGTGAATTATTATGTGTATTGTGTTCCTTGAGGACTTGTAGTATCCAAGAGGTTTTGGAAATGTGGATATCATGGTATGTTAAAAGAATTAAAGGCATTCATGCATCATAAGCATTCGGACGCACCATGGAATTTAGGGGTTCCATGATTGCCTACCCTGGTGGGGGGTTACTCTATGATGAGTTAAGCCCTATTATGTTGTGTGCCATGGAGTGTAGGGATTCATGGTTTATGCAGAAGTCCTACTTATGATATTGTGTACTTCGGTACTTAAGCGCCATGAAGTATAGGGATTCATGGTATATGCTAAAGCCCTATTTGTGTCTCTATGAGACTTTTACTGCAGTATTCCCACCAAGACCAAATGGATCCAGCATGACATCATTTGACTAATTAAAGATCTATTAATGGACTTGTTTGGCATATTCATCATATCATTATGAATTGTTGATTGTGTTTGTGCAATTTTATCTATTTTATATTTATTCTATATTCTGTCTCACTCTTACATTAATTTTTACAGTGAATGACACGCAGAATGCAGAGTGATGCCATGATGGATGTCTATTTATTTTATTACCTGAACTTTGAATTTATGGGTTGTAATAAATATAATATGTCATGTACCATTATCTTCACAATCGTTTCCGCTACTTAAATATTTTCTTGAATTTAATTATTCACGACTAGTATGTATGATAATTTTTCCGTTGTTATTAATTGTTATATAAACTCTGAATTAAATTTATAATTTTTAAAATGATCTTTCGAAAAAGCGAAAAATTTACTCGAAAATTTTAATCCACGTTTCGGGGCGTTACAATCACTCTTCTACTAGTGGTTGGGTTTTCCTCTTTGGAGGAGGAGTAATTTCTTGGTCATCCAAGAAACAAACTTGCATTACTGATTCCACTATGGCTTCAGAATTTATAGCTCTAGCTTCAGCAGGAAAGGAAGCTGAATGGCTAAGGAATCTCATGTTTGAGATACCACTGTTACAAAAACCAATATCACCTGTAGCAATACATTGTGACAATGTTGCAACTTTGGCTAAAGCTTATAGTCAAGTGTACAATGGAAAATCAAGACATATAGGTGTGAGACATAGTTATGTCCAAGGACTTATCAAGGATGGTATTATTACCGTTGATTTCGTTCGAACAAAGCTTAATTTGGCTGATGGTTTTACAAAGGCATTGGCTAAAGATTCCATCTCTAGAATGTCTATTGAAATTAGAATAGAGCCCACAATTAATCACTAGTAAGGGAATCTTAACTTGACGCTTAATATGACATTAAGTCTTAAGTTCAATAAGATTAAATCTCTTATTTGATAATTGAAAGCACAAGGGTGCTTTGGACCTGTGATGTAAGGAGGTTGAATAATTCTTAATTGATTTCTTGAATTTATGTTTTATCGCAGGAACATGTTTTACCTAAGAAATCAACCTATGTAAGTGCGAAGTTTGGCCGCTTCAAGAAGTCAAGGGGCAATGACTTTGATGCACTTATGAATAGATATGGATGCATGGCCCTATTGTGTCAAGTACAACAAGAACATGTAGTTTATTTTATATGTAGTTGTATCTTCAAGTTTTCATTATGTATTATATCGGTTCAATCGTTTCGATACCAATAAAATACGATTTCTTGGAATGTATACTCTACTAAGTGGAAGTTCAAGTCTATGTACACTTTCATTTACATGTAAGATTGTATATATTAAATTTAAATTTGTGTGTAGTAATTATTTAATACTCTCAAATGGGGGAGGATTGTTGAGATTTGAGAATTAAATTCTCTGATAATCGATTACCATTGTGTGTAATCGATTATCAAAGAGTGAAAACTCTGATTATGTAACTTTTCAAATTTTGAGACGCCAAATGGTATAACTTTTCAAAGGTGTAATGCCAAATGGTATGACTTTTCAAAAGGTGTAATTGATTACCATTGTGTTGTAATCAATTACACACCTTTTCAGTAAATTTAAAGAGTCTCAACCTTTCATGAAGAGTTATAACAATTCATAAATTTGTGTCCCTTTGATTCAGAAGATGTTTGATCAACATCTATATAAAGGGATCCAAGTGCATTACTCAAACACACAGAAATAAAAACACAAATTAAATTTCTTTCATCATTTGTTCTTGTTTTGCAACAATACAAGAGTGAGTATTGTTGTTGAATCTTCTTTGTATCTCAAAATCGGATTTCGTGATACCCACACTCTATAGGGACGAAATACTGATTTTAGGAAAGTGCTCTGCATGCCTAGAAGATCATATCAAGTCCTCTAAATTGTTGTTCATCTTTTGGTTCACCCTTACTTTGGAAAATTGTTCCAACAATTCATACATAATTTTTAATAAATCTCAAACTTAAAATGCATAAAAGAGTCTCTTTATATCATTTGACAGAACTTTTAGAGAATCATTTCATCTTAAACTTTAACCAAACTCAACTGTGATAGTGAACCAACTCAAACATTTTTTCAAAGTAAACAATGTCATCCTTAAAGATTATATCATTTCTTACACTGCAAATCAACTACATAGTAGCAAACCACAACACAACAAGATCATGCTTACTCTTGTTATCAAAACTCAAACCCAAATTACATTCAAAAATAACTTTTACAATCATGTATGCACAATTGAGCAAAAACCCAACCAAGCATAACACAATTGCCACAAGGAGTACGAGAGTTTAGAAGTAAAGAAAAGATGAAAACTACTCTCCACAAATTTCCTGCACATAGTACATATGAGTTAACAAGCATAATTATACATCTAAAGAAGTTTTCTTATGTTTAAAGTCGATCAAATAATAGCCTCCATCCTAGACACACCACTTTGAGAGGAAAAAGATTAGACCAAAAGAACCACACAAAAGAACAATCCTGCGTAACAACATGAAGGAGATCCCAACCATAGCCAAAAGTCTTGAACAGCCTCGCATATACCAGTAAAGCAATAAAGAGCATGATATATGTGACATTCTGCGTCAATTTATATTTATTTCTACCCTTTTTAATAATTTTTACAATAAATTTTTTACAATTAAATACTTAAATTAATCCATAATTAGAAAAATATATATTTTCTTTAAAAAGTCCCAAAATGGTAATTATGTGACTCTTTAAAGTCCCCAAACACCATTTAATTTGAAAGGAAGCCAAATTCTGGAACAGGGGTCAAACGCTACGCGTTAGCCCTACGCTACGCGTGAGCTTCCAATCGCAGCCCTGGCGCTACGCGTCAGAACACCAGTAGCAGTACCTGCTGCTGCTGCACATTTTAGGCCAATCGACCAACTTCTAACCGGTCCCATTGGCCCGTTTCAAGTCCGATTGCCACAAAACTTCACGGGCTATTTCCCCATTCCGGAACTGTTGGTGCTGTCCGTTCGCCAAAATTCCAACACCTGTGCAAGTTATGCGCTAAACGCAGTTTAAACCCTTTTTGTGTAAAACCCTTGCACACCCAAAACCCTTGCACACCCTAAACTATTGATACCTTCCGGGGGTCCCAAAACCGACCGGATCTCGAATTCACCTACTCAGTTCCTTAAACTTACAAAACCCACTATACGCGTAACTTTCTAATCCAATCAATTCATCAATCTATTACTATCCATGTCACACACAACATTCATGCATCATAACAAAACCTGCCCATATCAAGCATTCACACCTCATTGGCTCTGTGCCATAATTCATAATAATTCTCACACATTAACTACTAACATCATCATTACATCCATCATATCATCAAACCATATCCCAATTCTAAACTCATCATCATACAATCACGCCTCACATATCATTTAAGCATGCAAATATTACAAGACCTGTCCATGTCATGCAATCATGTAGTGGCTCTGTGCCTCATAACACACAACGTAATAAAATACCACCATACTACATCAATACATATTCCTGTCAGCAAATTGATATAATTTAACATCTCTATGAATCAACAATAGTACACATTTATAAATATCTATTCTTCTCATTTCCATGTCGCTCTGGCCTCATTTAGCTTTCGTCCATGTGGTATGCATCCATACGTGCCAATAATCACTAAACCACAATACAGGGGGTGAGTGACTGGAATTAAAAATTAATACAGAAATAAACATCAAAACTAGAAGAGGATAATCTTATAGCTACGTTCTATTTTCATCAATAGTGTTCATTGCTACCTTTTTATTACCATACTTTTCTTACACACAAATCAACATATTACATGCCTTAAGCTCCTAGGTTCATTCTCATCCGATAAATCAACGTCACGCATTACATACATTCCAATAACTCAATCACTATATAATATTACAAACGTCATTATAAGCATATAAATAAGCCAATGAGTGTAAAACACAACTGACTTTCACATAGATAACATGACACCCTAGTATCCGGATACTAAAAGGATCGACCTTCAGCTGGGGGTTCTACTTGACACCTCGTGAACCCTGCTTGGTTCACCGAGTCCTACTTGACTCCCCCTCAACCACTGGGTCCTACTTGACCACTAGGTAGCTCAATTGGGCATAAAAACCACGGGAGCCGGAAACGAGGGTAACATATACAGTCGGTCGTCCTCCACCACATAATCATCATAAACATAGTTAGACAATCCCTTTACTGGAAGCCTGTCAGGAGCCGCTCATTGATCGTGCAACCACTGGCAATCACTCCCCGTCCTCAATAGTATCCAGGGTATTTCATCCATAATATGTAACTCAATATAATTAAAACATCATCAATCACATACACGAATGTCAAAAACTGACATGTGATCACCACTCGGGCGACCTACTTACCAAGCCAATCACCACAAGCCATGTTATACCTTTTCATAGTCATTATTTCATTATTCTTATCATGTTACGCCTTACTAAAATAATACAGACCATGCTACACATAGCAAATACTTATCATAATTCATACTCATAAATTATCTCATCACACATACCATGCAATATCTCATTATCTCAATTACCGAATATGCCACACCATACAACACATATCACATGATCAACATACATGTCATTGCAATCATCAATTTAACATAGGAAACCACATTGTTTATTTCCATCGACCTTTACACGATTCTAATCATATAAATCATCAATATGAACCATCATTATCTTTAACTTTCCGACACATTACCTTATTAGTTCATTCTCGGCTCACACCAGGATCATTATCATGCTTTAACTCAACAATATATATATATATATATACACATATCTCTATAAGAATGATTATCAATCATAGTAATACTCATTATTCCCACATAACATATACATATACATACGCATATCATCCTTGTCTTTATTAGCAACATCCCATTTTATTATGACTTTTCATCGAAGCTATTCATTATGATTTTCAACTCTAGCCACATAATCCTTATATCATTCTACTATCATTCACGCATCAATACTACAACTTATCAGTCTCCCCTACTCACTTACCTCACCTTCTAGTTCATCAACTACCATATACATAATTCACAATTCACAATTCAGTTATTTTATATAGGCTATTCTAAAAGTTCCCTAATCATCATATATCAATATATTCAATTTCTTATTCATTCATTCGTTCATCCCTTACTTATTATTATCTAATTCTTCATTGATAAATTCCTAATTTAATTAATCATCTTAATTAATTTAGAATAATTACAAGCGGTTATGGTATACCCATCTTCTATACGTCAAACGCATAAATTTTATTTCTCTATTAATCTTAACCCAGCACACCTCTCTTACCTCGATTCCAAGCTTTCCATAGCTTCCAATCGACTGTCGGGTTCCTCCAAAGTTCATCAAAACTCTAAAATTAAATTTAAAGAATTCCCATAATATTATAATTGCCAAAATCATAACTCATAACCTAAAAGAAATTTCTAATCTCAATCCAAGGTCATCGAAGCTTACCATTTCTATTTCTGACCTTTGTTTCCAAGTTCCTCCGTATCAAACGACCTTCTAATCCTTAAATCCAAACCTACAAGTGTCGGAATACAAAACCCCTTAGCTTTTCATTATACCCCTCAATCTAGAAACAATAATTAAACTCTCTATCATTGCAAAACACAAAATCATGGCTTCCTGTTAGCATGCATGGTTTGGTTTCAAGAAGGGAAAAAAGAAAGAGAAGAAGAAACTTGAAATTAGAAGTTCCATGTGCCTTACCTCGTTTCCCCAAGTCCAAAAACGCAAGAAATTGAAGTTCCTACCAAGCCCAGAGCTCAAATCGCAAGGGAGGAAGAAAATGGAAGGGAAAGAAGCACGCGGGTTCTGTTTTGCATGTTTTTATTTTAATCTAATCGCGATGCTGACGTTACGCATCCCATTGACGCTACGTGTCAGCTCATTAATTCGCACCTGACGCTACACGCCACAGCCACGCTACGCGTCAGGGCCGCTAATTCTATTTTCCTTGAAATTCCATTTAAAATTCTATTTTCCACTTCCTTCCTTTATTTATTATTATTTTACACCCAAAACATATTTTATCTTATTTCCAATTTATCAAACAAAATATACAAATGCAAATAAATGGATAAAAAAGTGTCAAACAAAATCATAATTTTATTTTCAGTTAAATTGTATTTTTGTTTAGTGAATTCAATTAATACTTAATATCCACTATAATAGTTCAAAATCGAGTAATAGTTACAATCTTAATATGAACTTAAATTCTAAGTTAATTAAGAAATAAAATTAACATAAGTTTTTTTAATAGAAAATAAATGTTATAAATTTTAAAGAAATTTGTGTGCGAAAATCAACAATTGAATTTAAATAAATTTTCCTTCAATCTTATCATAATATATAATTAATTTGAAATTTTAAAGTCAAGAAATGGATTGAATTTATTTTTATTAAACATTACCATAAAAATATTCTAGTATTTTATATAGATAACTGTATCTATAATATATGCTCATGATTTGATAGTTTTTCAATACTAAAATTAAGAATTAAACTAAATATATAATAATGTACGTGATTTAGTTAATTATATATGATTAAGGTTGATTTTAAAGCGTTCTCTTGATTATATGCAATCATCTTATTACAAGTGGAGACCAAATCCAGGTTTTTCAACATATGTGGCTATGGAATGGAGTCAGATGCTTTCAAAATCAGAATAGCCAAATCAGTAAAGATATGTATCTCTCTTCTCTTATTAATCACTCATTTCATATATGGGATTTTTCTAAACTTTACACAGTGCTTCCCCAACAATTTTGGTTACCTACACTTTAAACTCCTATCAGACTTACAGAAGGAAAGGACATTTTGAAATGGCCTTTCACTAGGGATGAAGAATACATAGTTAAGTCAGGGTACAAAGTAATAAAACTCATGACTGATGCTGAAAATCAGGGACCCTCATCCTTATATATCCCTGACAAGTCTCTCTGGAAGGCAATTTGGGAAGCCAAAGTACCCAAGAAAATCCATACTTTTATATGGAAATCATGCAACTACATCTTACCAGTTAATGCTAATCTAAAGAGGAGGAAAATAATTAAGGATTCTTGTTGCCCTGTTTGTCTATAGGAAGAGGAAACAGTTGAATATACATTTTACCATTGTAACTGGACTACTCCAGTCTGGTTTGGCTCTAATCTATAGTATGAGCCCAAGGATGACAATATATCTTTGAATATTCAGTGGATCTCATCAAAGATTGAGCTATTTAATAGCAAAAAAGAGGATCTTAGTATCTAATCTCAAAATTGTTCTTTACTTTGTGGAATATTTGGCTTATCAGGAATAAAGTCATTTTTCACAATTACAAGCCTGACCTTAACCAGATTCTTATTGCTATTGAAAATTCACTAATTGAATATTACAAAGCCCATAATGTGAAGACTGATAAGAGAGAAGACCTACCCCAACAGAATACCCTGGCAACTTAGAGGCCACCCCCTAATGGCAAATTGAAGATTAATTCTGATGGCGCCTGGAAAGACCTATTGCACAAAGCCACATCTGGTTTGGTCATCAAGGATCACTTGGGCAACATCATATTCGGGCAATACTCTTCCATTTGGGCTCCATCTATCCTTCAAGCTAAAGCTTATGCACTAAGAGAGGCTATAGTCACTACACAGAATTTAGATTTGCAAGAAATAATTATAGAATCTGGCAATCTTGATTTGATTAAATCTTGTAGAAGGGAGTATCAAATTTGAGAGATTGAGCTGATTGTGCAAGACATTACCTTAATTCGATGGTTCTTTCATTCTTGTAGGGTTCACTTGGGTGAAGAGGGAGGCGAATGGTGCGGCTCACATGGTTGCCAAGCTAGCCTCTGCTAATGCCTTGGGAAGAAATTGGTGGCTCTCCCCCCGTAGGAATTGAGACGAGCTTTTTGTCCATGATAAGTGAAATATACCTTCGTCGTAAAAGCGGGCTCTTCTCCTTCGTATCATCGCATCTAGTTTAGGTTTGCTTCACTTCTGTGTTCTAATCATAGGTTGTTTCAAGCGAAGGCTTCCTTGGATGTTTCTGTTCTTGGTTCTCCTAAAAAGCAGACTAGTGTAATGTTATCTAATGTGTTAGGCCTTATGTATTGCTTTCCTTGGGCTCTAAGCCCAGTTATGGTTAATGCAAACATACTGTTCATAAAAAAAGAATAGTATAAATTGATTTTTCCCATTGTAATTTAGGGGAATGAAATCATTTGTGAGATTTTTAATGAGAAGTTTAGAATTTTCTCTCTCTAAAGCTTTAAGAGCTTAGACTCTCTCACGCTCTTATCCTTTGGACTTTTCCAAATGTGGTGAACTCTAAAGACTCATCTCTCATTCCTCTGAGAGTGGCGTCCAACCTTAGACCATAATTACTCTCCCCTCTTTCCATTCTAATCCACCTCACTTCCTTGTTAGCTTAAGAAATCTAAAAATTCATGCCTATTCCATGATTAGCACGATTCGGTCAAGACCTTAATTATGATGAGGAGAATTCACCTTCAAGTTTAATTATAATGGAGAAAAGCTTGTAGATCTACCATGAAGTGTAAGACTAGATCCATTTAATCTTTACCTACATCAAATAGTCAATATTTGATAACAATTAAAAATTTATCTTGATTGATCAATGTTATATTGTACTTATTTTTTTTTATTTTATTTTGGTACTGCATTTGAGTTGATCTTTTTTTAAAACTTAAATTACCCCCACCTTTTTCACTTAAAATACATATAGGTTTAAGAAAATATTAAAAATAAGGAATTAACTCGAATCAACTGTTTAATATAAGAGATCAAAATAATAATTTTTTCTTTCTTATTTATTATATCACATTTTCTCAACATTATCATTATTTGTTTTTTATTTAATTTTATCATTTTAATTCAATGTTATAGTTTCAATGTTGGAGTTAAAAAAAATAAATTTTTTTATTAATTGAGTGAAAAACTATCATTCACAAACATCTTTTATATGTAAATTATTGTTCATTTTTTATTAATAAAACTTAATCTATTTTATATGTTTTAATTTAATTACCATGATTATTATTTTTTCTAAACAAAATATGATCGTGCAAAGTACGAGTATCATTACTTGTTTAGATATGTAATTCATCAATAGTTATTAACAAATATTTTTAATATCTAAAATATTAAAAATATTTTATTAGAATTATATATATTTTTGTTATTATTTGTAAAATTTAATATGTTTTATATGTTTTAACCCAATTAATACAATCATACAAGGCACGAGTACCAATTATTATATATAACGTGTGTGGGTTTAGGGTTTTTTTTGGGGGATAACAAAATAAAGGGGGAGTCATATTTCAATATAACGTACTATTATTATTTTACATTTTTATCCTTGATACTCTTAATGAGGTTCCTTATTCCTATACCAACAAAAATTCCTTATTTACCTTTAACCTTATTATTTTATACTATTATTTTAATAAAAAAATCACTCTTAAGCTCCAAATATATAAGGCTTAATACTATCTTAAAAGGCCAAGTCTAAAAAAGCTTACAAGTAGACTAAGCCATACTTAAGTTTAAACAACTTTAAAATCATAATGCTTATACTGGTATAAGACTTGCACTATCCAGTGTCGTAATAGCACCAAGCTAAGAAGGCTTCAATCATATCGGAGGCACACTGGATAAAACCTTCAATGTCAATTATAGGTTTTCCTATACTTTACAGAAAAGCATTAACATATGTTATTACAAGGAACAACCACTTAACTCCTATAAATACCAAATATTCATTACGCATAAAGTACATTCATTTAGTCTTGTATGTTTAAGCTCTAGTGTATCAATATACTGACTTAAGCATCAAAGTGTCATTGCAAGTGACACCATATTTCATTAATCATTGCAAAGGACATTGGATTGGACATCGACGTGAAACCCTATTGTTTCCCAATAGACTAGTGTCATGCAATGCACACCTAGACCTAGAATCTCATACTAGCCAAATTAGATCCTAAATTCAAACATTAGGTTTTAAAACTTTCTTGGTAAGAAAAGGTACTTAATACACTAGAACTCTAGGATTTGTTAGGATGCACACATGAAATAAGATGAAAAGAAATAAAAAAGAAAGAATTAGGGTAAAAAAAAATCCCATGAAAATAAAATGTAAAAATATGTTGGTTTAATAGATAAAAATAAAAAATAATGGGAAAATGAATCTTTTATTTGAATGATGGAAATTACATATATGCAAATAAATTAATTATATGATAAATAAATTATATTTATATAAAAAATAAATTTCTATTATAATAAATTTAAATTTATATATATAATATTTAAAATTTTAATAATTTTTTGATAATATTTATAAAATTATTAATATTTATTTAAAAATCCTTTCTCTCTCATTTTCCACCCTCACCAATTATTTCACCTCAAAACAAAGGATAGGGCACGGGTGAAATTTTCTGAGAATAGTTGAAAGAGTAATAACCGTGAAAGCTAAATCCTCGCATGTTCTCTCTTAGATCCCTTTTGCGAGACATTTTGTTTCCATGAATTTAAATTAAGTTATTGTTTTAATTTTTTAAGATATGATGACTACCATTTTAAATTTACCTTATTAAAAATCAAATTCAAATATTATGTTAATTATAAATTAGAATATTTATTAACTATTAAAGACAAATATTTGAATTAATAATAAATGTTTCTCGATCTTATAAAGAATAATCATAAAAAAATATTTAAAAAATCAGAGGGAGTATAATAGTAGATCATGTATTTTATCTCACTATTTTCGTGACCGTGGAATAAATTATACCCATCTAACTTCTGTTAAGAAATTAATACACAGTTTCGACTTCATCCTACAATGTTTAAATTTGACAGGAGTAGATCTATTCCTGAGAAGTGTTTGCCATTTGCTGCTACGTCCAAAAATAACATTACCAAAACATGTCTGAAATCAACATTACTTGGTTAATCTCTAGGGATTATACATAATTATTTAAACTACAATCCAAAGACGAGGGGTCAATGGTTGATACAATTAAGGTAAGTTTCCTATGCGATGACTGGCTGAAAAGGGTGAGTATCACTTTTTTCTTCTCTTACCGGAATTGTTAGAGCAGTTCCGGGTGCTACTGCATTTTAAGCAAAACCAATCCTCCTCAGGAATATCTGTGAGTGGAGGATCGCAGCAATCGATATGGGTACCCACACCACAGCCCACGGAACCTCTTTCATCACCACAAATCAGCATTACCTCTCCTCTATCCCGTGATCCACATACTTGGCAAATTATGTCATCATTGGAATCCTCAGGGTGAATCAGCTCTTCAATAATCTCTTCTGCATTACTTTGAAGTTTGGCAAATGACCTCTCTGCCCAGGCATGAGTGCCGTATAATACATGTTTCTCAAGGGAGAACCCGGGCTTGCAAACATACTCGACCAAGTAGTCTGCTACAACGCAAGGTATCTCATGTTTCAAGAACTCCTGAACCCATATATCAACACGTGGCATGCCAGGGCTAACTATGGCATAGTCGATTCCGGTACCAAGCAAGCGGGTATAAGGAGGAGAAGTTGCTAGTATTGTTCCATCTCCAGCTTTGATCACACGCTTCAGAGTATCCTGAAACAATCCAGTTTCATCAGAAGCATTCGTCGGACTCAACAAAAATGCACTAGATGAAATGGTTTAAAACTTGTTATCATTGATGAATATGCAAGTAATGTTTGGATAAAAAGCCGCATCATAATAAATTTAAACAAAATAAAATGCAAAAGAAAACATACCAAAGGTGGGGCAATGCAATCACCATATACAACAATGCGTATTCCATATAAGGCACCATGACCTGTTTTTTCTTTCAGCAGCCGCCACTTCCTCGGAGCCTCCAGATTGATTGCACCATCCTCACTGAGACCATTCTTGTGCCACTCATAAGGCTCCTCTGGCAAGAGTTTTCCTGCCTGGCTACTGGCAGTTAAGAAATCAGTTTTAAGAATCCACCTGCATTCCACCAGAGATTAAAGATTGCGTTTAGTTACAGAAAATCATTTTAATTTCCTAAAAAAAGTTTTTTGGTTGTTTTTCAAAATTTTCATTTCCTGGAATAGTTAAAAAAAATTTTAAAAAACTTTTTCACTTTTTAATTTTCTTAGAAAACTTCTTTAAAGACTTCTATGTTTTTTTTAAAAAAATAGAAAACCTGGTTTTTAGTTTTCTATAAATTTTCTTTAAATATTTTGTATACAAATACCTTTTCTTTTTTCAAAACTTTTTCAAAAATAGTTTTTTATTTTTCTTAAAAAACTTGCCAACTAAACACGACCTAAGTATTTGTATACAAAATCAAAGAAAGCCAAACTAGCTGATAGCGGAAAGATCAGTTTTCTCCTCTAAAGTACAAACTGTAACTGGTAATTCTAAAGGATAGGGAAAGAGGCACACTGTCACTAACGGGAGGCATGCTATACAAATTTATTTTCTGTCTGATATTCCTTACCTTCCTGAGGCAGCAGCAGCAAAAAATTTCTCTGTCCTGCGTACAGGGTCTGGGGCTATGAAGTGCGTTGCCTGATATGACCACTGATGAGAATCCCGGCAAACCCTTCCTTTTAATCGCTTGATTACTTGTTGAAACTCCTTTCTTTGTAGACGATGCCCACTTACTATAAAGCACGCGGATTCACTTTTCACTCTTGCATTAGATTGAGATATAGATGCATTGAGCCCTGATTTACTTGAGTTGATCTTTGCTGGCTTTACCCTAGATTTAATAGTTGGATTGTCATTGCCTCTGCCTTCTTCTATATCCTGCTCCCCATCAATTGGTCTATTCTCCTTCTCCTCTTCAGTTAAATTTTCTGACTTATTTTTTGGTACTGTTGAGTTGTTCCTATTATCAGCAGGAAGGGATATTTCTTCCAGGGTTTCTTTCTCTGGCTCAAGTCCAGTCACATTAAGAATCTTCTCCTTAGATACTGCCTCTTCAGATTTGGTTAAATCCCTGGCAGCTGTGGTCTTTTTGGCTCTACCAGCAGGACGTTTTCTCGCTTGATTCTTTACTACTGGCTTTGAGTTTGAGTCTACCAGCGAAGGCAGCTTTTGTTTTTCAGTTTGATTTGTGCCTTTCTTAGGAGGCACTGCTTCTTCACATTTATCTACATGGCGAATTGCTTCTGACTTTTCTGCTGTCTTCGTATCTGTATTTTTTGAAAGATGAACCGATTCAACATCAAGTGCCATTCCTAACTCATATTCACATTTGTCATCAGGAGCCTCAGTTTCATCATCCAAAGACTCATTTTTGCAACCAGCATCTTCTGCATATTTACTGGCTGTTTCTCGCTCCATTGTTTTATCAATGTCAAGGATTTGGGGAGAGCCCTGGCCCTGATGCTGCTTGGCATCACAAGCAGCAATCTCTTTGCCTCCACCGGAAAGACTTGTGCCTTCACCTTGCGGGGTAGTTTTATTCAAGGAAACTGATCTTTTCTGTCTAGCAGTGGCACCTACTTTAGGTTTAGAACCCAAACATTTCTGGCCAACCAACTTCTTTTGGGTTGATCTTTTAATCAGTTTATTACTTTCTCCACTGTTAAAATCCAAATTAGCACAACCGGCAGATTCCTCTTTCCGTGACTTCTTGTTTCCTGGTGATGAAATATCAAGATTTTTGGAGACATCATGTTGCTCTGCTTCGTTATCAACAAATAGTCGCATACCAGAACCTGTGATATCAAGCTTGCCATTAATTTTGGACTCGCATAAACTATGGACAGCCGTTTGTGGCAAACTTTGATTTGCATTATCATGTAGAGCAGATTCTGAGCCTACATTTCTTGAGAAAGGCTCATCAAATGCCAGCAGATTGGGGGTAGAAGCTGCAGTTTTAGAAATTAAGCAAGTGTTTGAGTTATTTATAACATCTTTGCCAACGGAAAAATAGTTGCCAGCTTCAGATGACTCAACCACCGGAGATGCCACTTTTAAACCTTGAGATTTACCATCTGCTGATGAGACACGGGATTTCGCATCAGAAGTCATCCTTCTCGACTTTAATTTAGTAGAAGAAGCTTCATCTATCCTCTTTAGAGGCAATAAACTGTTTGGCTCATGTCCTTTAATAGAATGATTTCCTTTTCCAGAATCTTCTACGGAGGTAGGTTTGATTCCCTCGCTTGCCTTTTCTACCTTACTGGAAGAGTTTTCACAGGTGTTGCCTTCTTTGCCAGAGCAATCATCTAAGATCCTTGGAAGAATAAATCCCCTTGGCTTCTTCCTATAATAATTCGTACTTCCAAGCTTTTCATTTGAATGCCCAACTCCTGCAGCACTAGCAGAAGGTGATCTCAAATCACTGGCCAACTTCTTAGACTCAGAAGTGTTGTCATCCAGATTAGGCTGATGACCAGATGACTTAGTACTTCCAGTATTGCCAAGATCCTGGCAGCCTGGTGCTTTTGGAATATCAGCATTCTTAGACTCACTCTTCTTAACATATGTGTCACGTAACTGACATGATGTAGACAACCTAGGAACATCAGGAGCCTGATAGGTAATCTTTGGTTCATCAACATTATGAAAACTCAAGTCTTGATCAGTTCTGTTCTTATTTCCCAGAATGGTTGAACAGTCTTCAGCACTATTCACATCTGGCAAAACCTGTTGACTAGTAGAACCTGGGAAGGAGTGTGATGCCTCTCTTACTGATGTTAGCAATCCGTTAGTTGCAGCTATACCAAATTTTGAACTAAAGGGACTCTTTTTACTACTTATTCCACCTGATTGCCCCAGCTTGGAATCTTCAGCCTCATCTTCAGAATCCTTAGCCTCTTCCTCCATCATCTCAAGTTCAAGCCCACTTATTGAAAAGAAGAAAAGTTGAGTAATTAATTGAAATAGATAATAACTTTCAAAAACTAAAGGGAACTAAACATGTATTGATTATGTCATCCTAGGCAAAAGCAAAAAAAAGAAAAAGTGATTGCATCCAACACATCAAACAATAATCTAAAATGTCAATTAGAATTATCTACATGTTAAATTTCATAATGTATGCTTATCACAGCAATTCATCCAGATGCCTTTATGCCAGTCAGTTTAAACTGCAGCTTTATTAATTTCCCCTATTTTGCAACACAATAGTGAACGTACGTTGCAAATGCATAAGTGTAAATCACTTTCAAAACTCAAAGAATGCAAAAATGGATTTCACAAGGTGCATTATGCATAGATAATAACTAATGTTCTCCCTCTTTCAGCCTCTAAGAACTTAACACATCAAATTGAACATTTTCATCAGGTGCTAGGATGATGTGGATAAAAATGTATTGTAATTATATTATATTGTATTATAATATATTTGCAATTTTATGCAGTAGAATGCCTAACCTCTTGTCATATTTGTCTTCAGGAAGAAGCACCCATTCCTTCAAGCTGAAGAAATTAATTAAACAGAAAATCAGATTAAGAGAGCTTCATATTTTTGTTAGTCAAAGTCAAACAAGTAAAATGGAAAGGATTAAACAGATCAAATTCATTCATATCCATGTAAAGTTTACAGGAAAAAGACATACATACCAATCTTCCAACCAACGATGGTTAACTAGCTTTATTGTGCCCAATCTCCTGGCAAGCTCATACTTCTCCCCTGCACAACAAAAGTAAATAAATACTCTGATATTGAAAGTTAAATTTTTACAGATAATGAAATGAGATATATCATAAACATAAATAATATGTAATAGAAAGCATGTATGTCAAGAGATGTAGCATATACACGCACTTGATTGTGATTGTAGATTATGAAACACACCTTCAAATTTGTAGCATATGAGATGAGTAACCGAGTTAGCCACCAGTGGCTTAGAAAACTGTGCACCCATCAGGCCAACCATTGTCTAAAGAGGGAGAATAAGGTGAAATCAAAGCACCATCACATAACAATGTGCATAAACTCCTGGAACAATTCAAGTTACAACTGAACAAAGTATAACAAATTCTCACCATAATGTCATCCCGATCCTGGCGCAGATAACCAGTCAAGCACACTACCAAATTTTTGGCACCTGGTATTCCATTTAAGTCTTTAAGAGGTCTGTACATAACCTGCAAAATGGAAACACAATTTGCTCAATTAGAGTGTAAACTTAGGGATTTAGCTCCTCTAAAGTGCAAGTGCTATATTAGCAATTGATTTCGAAATCGATTGTCGTAACTGAAATAACATGCGTGCAAGTGCATCGTGATTCTCAATGGTTAATTTCTAAATCAATGACTAATATTGCACTTTAGATGAGCCGTTTCCTAAAATTAGTATTACTATTACTATAAACGCATTCCATAAAGAAGCACATGCATGAAATCAGCCACTAGTTCTCTAAATAATTAGTAAAAGTTGAAGAACTTTTTGCACACAGAATGTAAGCATAACCGGTTGACCTATTTCTCTAATGTTTTCATACATTAATCTCAATAATTCTGATCCGTTTTTAATGTGCAATGTAAAAAACTGTATAAAAGTATATGAATACTAGGTAAACTTGCTACATGGCACAAAGAAAAGGTAAAATACACAAGAAATACTTAAAGGGATTCCAACAAAACAGTTATTTTCAGATAATGAAAGCAGAAACTAACCGAGGCAGCATCCACAGGCACTCCAATGTCAGCGCTATGATCAACCCACAACGCAGTGACGAGCGTCTTCCGATCTTTTCTGGCAGCAACACACACGGGATCGTCCTACACAAAGTTCTATTCATTCAAGCAAACCCCAATGATAGGATTAAAGAAAGAGAAAATTTAAATTAAACTCACGTAAACAATCTTATCCACAATGACATGCGTGCAACTCCCACTGGACTGTCCTGCTTCAACTCCACCGCCATTCAAAAGCTTGAACCGGATCTAATACAACAACAACCACAAACACCAATTCATCAATTAAACAACCTTCAAAGTTACCAAATAAACACTATCACGAAACCGAATAGAGATAGACCTTGCTTTCAGTGGCAGGGTTAAATCCAAAGAGAACGAAATGAACACCGCGAAAAACTCGTGAAGAGTAATTCGTTTGCAACATTTGAAGAGGAGAAGAAGATACCAGTTGCAGACTTGTCGAGGAAGACTTGAGTTACACCGAAAAGAGGGAGAAGTTATTTATTTATTTATTTCTTGTTAAAAAAAAGCTAAAAAAAATAAAAAGGGAGGGAATTTAAAATGATTTGTGTGGCGGGACGACGAAATCAACGAAATCCAATGGAGATGGGCTCATCGGCCCATATATGATTGGGCTGGTCTATGAAATTAGGTAAGAGAAACCGACGAAGTGAATGCTTGATGTTTCCCCAAAAAAAAAATGCTTGGTTGCCAAACAAATTTTTTATTTTTATGCAAAACGCACGAAACCGGTTATTCATTTCAACGAGCGCCGTTGGATAGTTTTGGCGTTTGGTAGGTTGATAGAGAGAATTCAACAACCTCGCTTGAATTCTTCGACAACCTCGCTTACTGGTCCCTTGGTTGAAGCAGAGGAACCCTGAGTGTGAGTGTGATCTGTCATGGGTTGGCTTAGTCGGTTCATAACTGCGGTGGGTTTTTTAGCCGTGGGAGTGATATTCTCACCGGACTCATTTGGGTCAAAATCAAAGACTCTTTCCACCTACCTCAAGCTCGCTCACCTTCTCAGCTTCTCCACCGCGTTCGGCGCCGCTCTCTGGGTCACCTTCATCGGTGGCATCATTATGTTCAAGTATATTAATAATGATAATTCAATTTATTTTGTCGCATGCCCTAATTGTGTGTAATTGTTCGATTGTGTGTGGTTGTTGTAGGAATTTGCCGCGGCATCAGTTTGGGAACCTGCAAAGCAAGATGTTTCCGGCGTATTTCTCAATGGTGGGTGTGTGTTGCGCCGTATCGGTGGCTTCCTTTGGTTACCTTCATCCGTGGAAAACTTCTTCCACTACTGAAAGATACCAACTTGGCTTCTTGCTCTCTTCCTTTGCGTTTAACCTTACCAACTTGTTTGTCTTCACGCCAATGACCATCGAGGTAATTTACTTTTTTTCCTTATATTGGCTTTGGATTGGTAACCCAGTTATGAAAACAGAATTCCATTCAATGGTCAGTGTTGAGTTGTATACTGATCGGGACACCATCTAATTCTCTTTAGGCCAATTGATAACAAATTGACTTTAGCCAACCCGATTGCATAACCCTAACTAGAAACCAAACATGTCCGTATTCTTCCTTGCGAATCAAACATGGCCTTTAATGTTGCTCACGGCTAGAAACAAAGACACTTAAGACAGACAGAAGTAATTTGAAAATTTTGGAATTGGAGGGATAGAAATTGGTTTTCCGAGGAGTTGGATTTTTCCAATGTTTCACATTTTGTTGGAATTGAAAGTGGAAACATAAAGTTGCAGATTGATTGATATGACTGTCACTTGGCTTGTCTGATTCTAGTGATGACCAAAGTGATGATGTGTCTGTTTCCATTCACATGCTTAGAGATATAACTTTGCCAAAATCAAAATGGATTGTTTGTTTTTTTGGTCAACATTTATTGCACCAGCAACAATTTAGCTTTTCACTGAAAAGATCAAAAACTTAAATGGTTAAAGTATCTTAGAAGCTTGATTCAATTTTTGTTTTTGTCTCCATGATTCAATCAGTTGAACAAATTTGACTGGGGAACCCTTTTGCAAAACAAACTAAGCATTGCTCAGAATATTTAAGTGTACATATATTTCACTGGCTTAAATTAAAGCCAGCCTAATCATCCAAATCTATAACTTCTGTTCATCTTAAATTTGTTGATAAGTTGGCTGGGGATTCTTACCTTCAAATCTAGGAGTTCTTTCCCATTTACAGTGAAGACCTATACCCATGGTAGTTAGTCCTAGATAGCGGAGTATAGCGGCCAACCCGAAAACTGGGATTGTAGCATCATGAAGCAAATCACGGATGCTATTTGACCCTATCGTAGGGTAGAACACATAAACACAATTATATATGTAGAAAAATATAAAAAATACTGAGAAAAATAACTAAAACCACTCTAAATGCATAAATTCATAATCAAAAGTCGAAACACACTAAAAACCAGAATTCAAATCTCATAATAAATCACTAGGCAATAGCAAAAAACGTAAAAAAAAAAAAAAAACATAAGCCTTTTCAAGTTATCAACTAAGTTCTAGAAATCAATTATAGTCTTCATCTCCATCTTCAAGTTCCAACGGTTCTTCCCCTCCATTTGAACTCTCATAATCACTTCTATACTCTTCTCCTTCATCTTCTTTCGTCTCTTCATCATCACACTCTTCCTCCTCTTCTTCTTGAACAACAACTTGCTTCCCCTTTCTCTTATTGGTTAAAGAAGGCCTAGAAAATGTCAATGTGGTGGCTGTCTTTTGTCCCATCTTCTTCCTCCTAATGTAATGCCTTGGCTCACTAGCTCTGATAGCTAGTGCCACTTGCCTCCAAATCAAGCCATCATTTTCTTCATTATCAAACACCAGCTCATCCACCTCCTCATGATTTTCAAGACCACCCAATTGTCCTAACATCCACTCATTAGTGTGGTCATCATCAACTTCCTTTAGGACAATTGGATCAAGGATGTCCTTTGCATCAAACCGGTCCTTCAAAGTTTGGTTGTACTTGATGAAAACTAAGTCCTCTAACTTTTGATGCCTAAGCCAACATCTGTTTTTTAGAATGAACCTATTTTATTGTTTTAAAAAATGTTAAGAAACCAAACATATATTAAAAAAAACACTAATAATGTCTAGTAGAAAATTTAGGAATTAGGATGAATCCTACATGCTCAAATATGCTCCAGTTCCTCTCACATCCTGATGAGCTACATGTCAACGACAACACCTTGATGACAATGTTCTGCAAATGTGGAGTAAGTGTCCCATAGGTTATCCACCATTCAGATACAATGGGATTAATTAATTATATGTTGCTGATTTTCATGAAAAACAAACAACTATTGTTATGAAACAAAGAGGAAAACACTTAGCAGGGGCCAACATACTCCTGTCTTGTAGCCCCAGCTCCACCAAACAATCCATTAGTCATTCTATAACTTCCCAATTCTATTATAGTCATATCTTCTCTCTAGAAGTTTCAGACAACCTCTCTATAATTGTAATGTCATGAAGCCATGTTTCACCTCCCCATCCTTCTCAATAGCCGGATTTGAAAAGTAGAATTGGGGATTGAGATAATACCCCACAACATGCAAAGGATAGTGCAACTGACGATCCCATCTCCTATCAATTATCTCAAAGCTTTGAAAGCATTTTGAATGCTTTCTTTATCTCCATAGCATCATAAATGTAACCCATTGTAGGTTTCTTCTCATTGTCCACTAATCTCAACACTAGCACAATAGGCCCCATAGCCTTAAGGCTATAAACCCCATCAGCCAAAAATGTAGGAAGTAGGACCATATCCATTGCCCTCTTGGCCTTGGCTTCTTTGGCACCCTTGTTTTTCAACCATTCATCCGATGTGAACATCTTACGAAGTTTAATCTTGTAACTCCATGTCTCACCAACTCAATGCCATCGGTGAAGTTTCTCATGAGATTCAGTGCCAAGGAATGGTTGTAGATGTAACCAACAAGCTTGACTCCTGTGTCTATGGCCCTCTTGATCCTTGTAAGCTAGCCAATGTCTTCTAATATCAAATCTAGGCAATGCATAGCACATGGCATCCAAAATAAATGTGGCCTCTGGGCCATTAACAACTTGCCTAAAAAGATACATTATACATTACAAGACAATTAGTATAATTAGTCAATGCCTAAATTTTTAGTTGATGAAATTATATTAAAGTCAAATCAAATTACCGGTTAATTTATAATTGTTTCCGTTGTCCGTGATCACTTAGACAACTTTTGATTCTCGAATATCCTCCACAAACTTGTCCAGTAACTCATGCACCTTCTCCCGGGTCTTCATATAAGGAGAGGCATCAACACTCTTCACGAACATAGTTCTGGTGCATGCATTCACTAAAAAATTAATCAATGTCCTCCCCTTTCTATTGTCCAACCATCAGACATGATAGAGTATCCATGGTTGTCTCTCCAAACCTCATGGTTCTTTATCAACTCTTTGGTGTACTCCAACTCCTCCTTAAGAAGAGGAACTCTACACTCATGGTAGCTCAGGCTCGGGGGCTTCAGATTAAGACCATCTTGTCCCACAGCTTGCAACATTTGCTTGAAGCTCTTCGTACACATCACATTAAAAGCAATTCCATTTCCTCCTTAGCACAATGGTCCTTGATGTTTGCTTGTTTAGTATTCTTTGCCAATTTGGTTGTTGTTGCCGGATTCCCCATCATCATCCATAAATCTGTTGGCCCCTTGACATTTTTGGACTTCCCTACATTGGTTCTAAAGCTTCACTTGAAGCTGCAGGCTGCTGCCCTCTTTTGACGGCTGTTATTTCTTGAACCTCTTCCTCCTTCTTCTCCTCATCTTCATTTTTAAACTCATTCATGTAAACCATTTTGTCCGCCACCTTTTTGGCAGCTGCTGCCCTCAATTGTTCTTTCATATTTTCGGGCGTTTGGGGACACTTCCCAACATTCCCTACTGTCGGAGATGATTTTCAGCCTGAAAAAAAAGAAGAAACAGTAGGTGGTGTAACTGTGAGAGGTCGCCAGAGTCCTTGCAATGCTCGCCGGAGGGTGTAGTGCCTGTGAGGCTGTCGGCGGAGGCAGCAGTAGCTTGGATGACGTCCCCGGAGCTTGAAGTTGCAGTGCTCGAGGTCACCGGCGTCCTTGCAGTGCTCATCGGAGACAACAAAGCCAGAAAGTAGATATACAAGCCTCGCTAGAGAAGCTATTACTCGCCGGAGAAGAAGAAAGGGGCTGACGGGGAGAGAAACCGTGAAAAGAGAAGAGATAAGGGGTAGGAAAATAAAAACCAGATGTAGGAGAAGATAAAACAACGTGGGGAAGAAGCCCTAAATTAAAAGAAGAGGGAAAGGTGAAATTATATGTTTGCCCTCAAAAAATTGCAAAACGACATAGTTTTGCTCCCTGGAACGAATAGTGGCCGCAACGAGCCGCGATCCACCGCGACACATGATATTAGGATCGTAGATGTCGCGCCGCAACGTGAAGTAGAACCAGGATCAGGGAAGGATCACGGGAGGGGGCTGCAGCGCAATTGCGGCCGCACCTCTGTGATTTGACTACTATGCCTATGCCGAGGTGGAATTGATTATCTTTAATATTTTGATTCTGGATTTTATTATATTCTTATTAATTATATTTATATCTTATCATATCATCAACAGCAGATTCAGCACACTGTTTTCCAGCTCTGTCCACTCATTGCTGTGTGGAAACTTAAGGATTTTGGACTTTCATACTTATTATCGAATATTGCTTAAGTATATGTATATAATACTAATGGAAAGACGGGCTTTACCATGCTTGTCTTTCCACATTTTTTTTGTTTTTTGGAAATTTTAAATATAATATTATCATATACCTTTTAAAATACTAAACAATTTCCAACATATTATGCTAAAGAAGAATTATGAAGTATAATTTATCAAACTAAAACACTTCAGAAAGCCTCAAATTTATGGTTTTAATAATACCAAATAACCAGTAACAATAGTGAGGCAATACATATTGTCATCGTTCAACATTTTTATTTTGAAGCTACTATAGAAGGGGCATGGTGTGCCTAAATCCAATATCCAGAGAGATAGTAAGCATAGTTGTCAGACTCGCGTCTCAGGACGTGGATATGTACAAGTTTCCGTCCCACACTGGGTAGACCGTCCCTCGTCTTGCTCTGAGATGCATTTTCCTTGAGACGAAGTAGAGACATGACACAGGGTGTGGACTCGTGGAGACAAGGCCGTTTCTGCCGTGCTTAGACGCAGTGAAAAAACTGGGTTCTCCTTATCCTTTTCGCATCCTTTGTTTCATTGCCTCCCTCTCCATTGGTATCCTTTGTTTCATGGCCTCCCTCTCACAGCTTCTTTGATCTCTCTCAGTTCATCATCTTCTTTCTTTCTCTCATTTCTGCAAAGGTGGTCGTGGAGGCTACGAGGGTGGCGTACTAGGAGGCTCTCTCCCTTTCCTCTAGGGCCGGGGCATGAAATGATGGAGGGAGTAAGTGTTCTCTTTTTACTTTAGGTTTAGGTTTAGGTTTAGAATTTTTTGAACCATTAGATCATATGAGCATGGTAGTCAAAATCGTAATTTTAATCGGAAAAATCATGATTTTACAATTTTTCAAGGGATCCCTGATTCAAATCGCACAAAAAGTCGGTTTGTGTAGAATTGTACTTGAATCGCGATTTTGGGAGGGAAATTGTAAAAATTGGAATTTTTGGGATCTAAAACGATTTTTCTGGACCCGTTTTTTTAACCTACCTGGTTTTTGGAACCGGGTCAGACCTGTTTGGAAAGCCTTACCATGCTGTTTAGGAACCAACAAAAGCCATTGTCTTTGCTTGTCCTGGCCACGCGCATCCCCCCCTTCACTACACAACCTTCTTCGCCGTCGAACACCCACCATTGTGCTGAACAGCAGCCGCCATTGCCGAACAAGCTTCTATCTCTCTCGCGTTTCCACTTTCCAGGTCGGGGTTTCAGTTTTCAATGGGTGGCGGTGCTACTGGTACTGGTACTGTTTTATGGATGTTCATGTTTGTGTTTTATTGATGTTTTTATGTTTAATGGATGTTTATTGACAATATAAATTATGAGTTCACTTGCATTTATAGGAATTTTTACGATTTACGATTTTTGGGACCTTCTATGATTCAACCTAGAATCCCGATTTTAACTACCTTGCATATGAGTGTTATTAGGTCCCATTTGGTTGTTATAGTTTTTATCTTAGGTTTGATTTTTTTAGACTATTAGGGAAGAGGGTTTATATGGGCCGAATTTATTTTGCTTTGGTTACAAGAGGTTATTATTATTGTTGTTGTTGTTGTTGTTATTTATTTATTTATTTATTGAAGTTTCTTTAATTTTAATATTACACATCATGCTCTATGTAGGTGTTTAGTTTAATATATTTATGTTTATTATGATAGCATGGTTGGTTTTATGTTTCTAATATTATGAATTTATGTTTTAGCCTTTGAGTTTTATGTTTATGACTTTGGTTTAGTATTATGATTTTATGAGTTTAGTTTGGTATTTTTTATATTTATATATAATTTAGTATTTCTAGTAGATTCTTTCGTGTCGTCTTACGTTTCATGAATCTACATTTTGCGAATCTCTGCCGTCTCAACGTAGAGTCTACGTTTTAACAACCTTGATAGTAAGGTTATCCTAAAGAATATTGATTTAATTATGCCTTAATTATAATCTTCTTTGAGTGGCAAACCAAACACTGCATGCATATTTGGGTCCTTTTCTACTTCCCTGAAAGAGCATCAAATTATTCTTATTGATTCAAAATTATATAATATTAACTGCTGAAATGAAGTAGTTGATTCATTTGTACCGATTCATCTCAACGCCTCGAGGAATGCATTATCAATAAATTCTTGATGTTTGAAAATTGTAAAATGATTCAGATAATGTCAATAATTAAAGATCAAGATTTTGATAATAGTGGAAAAAATAATGTACATCTAATTTTTACATGAAATCAGGTTATACATGAGCATCGCCCTCTACTGTCCATAATTAAAAGTAACATTTTTACTTAATCAGCAGTAAATTTCGTGATTTGTATAGGCTTGTAATCTATCCTACCTGCTCCCCCATTCACTCCACTGCTCACATTTTCTGTTCTAACTTCTACTTTTCCATCTTGATTTTCTTTCTGTTTTACTTTTTGTTCATCTGTCACATTAATGGCAGCATTGAAATGAGGGCCTTAATCTATGAGTCTAGAAAACATTTTATACTGTTAAGCTGCCCACAGTTACTTCTGTATAGATAATTTATAATAATACTGCCATTATGTTGTTCTGATACAGATGATGAAGCAAAGGCATAAAGTGGAGAGAGAAAATAATATTGGGGAAGAAGTTGGGTGGTCCAAAAATGTGGAAGTTGCCAAGTCAAACCCAAAGCTAGCAGCCATGAATAAGAAGTTTGGTATGATTCATGGATTGTCTTCCCTTGCCAATATAATGTCATTTGGCAGTCTTGCAGTACACTCTTGGTATTTGGCAGGTAAAATTGACCTCTGATTCAGTTTCTACCGTTGGTTGAGCTGCTTGTGAAGTGTTGTTATAACTTATATTAAAGTCAGGACCTCAGTGTTTCTCTTAATCTCGGGGTTACGTGGTTTCTTGCCTCGTAAAAGAAGTCTAGAATATCTATGCAATTTATCAAATGTACAATCAAATTATATTGGTTGACCTGGAGAGTCCTATGGCTTGTCATGGAATGTATCATTCTCTCTTACATAAATAAAAGCAGTACTCTCTGCACCTATAAAAACATAATACTATTAGTCTTTAGCTGCCATAAGTTATCATTACCCGTTTTGCTTTTTCTTGATTCACTTTTTATCCGTTTTGCAACTTCATATTGGGAGCGATTACATTTGGGTAATTTCTTTCTTGGACTTGGTTCAATTCCATGAGTTAGTAGCGTCCATTAAATCTTGGTAGTAAAAATTTAGTGGTCCATATTAGTCTTGTTTGATTCAAACCCAAATAAAATATATCAAACACAAAAAATCCACAAGTTAGCATGGTAACTGACCATTGAGTGACAATGTTGGGGCTTTTTTTCCTGTCGTTTCAAATGTGGAGGGTTTTTTTATTTAGTGGAATAATACTTTGTTTTTGTTGTTTCAAATATGAAGGGTTTACCTTCTGTGTTCCCTGAAAAAGTGCTTGGCGTGTTCATTATATTGAAGTTGTGCACGTGTACATACTTGTGCAAATACAAATACAGTATATAATGCTAGCTTAACCACCATTGACTAAAAAACAGATAACTAAGCTTCTTAGCCACTTGGATGACTTGTTTCAAAATAATGGCCAGCAGAGCTTGGTTGTGATGTCTCGTAGGCCTATGATTATGGGCAAGCATATTCAATATTGTATGACCACTTGTTTGTGTTGGGCAGTTGATAGTTCTGTTTCAAACTCTAGAATTACCTAAACAAGTCAAGTATCTATTTCAAAAAATTGCATCTATTTTTTGTAAGATATAATTCGTATGTTTATACATTTTGTGTGAACATTCTCTCCAAAGTTGCACATTTTAAAGCCTAAAACAGGTCAGCTTTTAATGGTCCATATTTTAATTAAAAAAATTAAAGGGTTTTTTTTAATTATTTTCTTGAAGTTTATTCTTAACTCGTGCAAGCCTTGCAATGGAATAAGATTAATTGTACACAGGCCTTGGACTACAAACAACCCAATGGAATCATCAATATTTTGAAGCTTTGCAACTAATTGTTGGACGCTTACTACTAAAATATCCAACAGTGATTGATATTTTGCATCCTTAGAACTAATAACACAAGTGTAGTGACCCACCATCCGCATATATCAATCAAGAACAGGAAAAATGTCGCAAAATGCTGATATAGCATTATCCATCCACTTAAGCAGCGAGATAATTAATGTTAAATGATCATACTAGTTGGATCTGCTGATTGTACCTGCCCTTCCTTCTAGAGTCAGAATTGTGTTTCCCAAAGTAATTTAGTAACTTAGTTATAGAAAGAAATATATAGAAAGAAATAAGGTTTCAATCATTGGAGACATCATCAAAAGGGTCGTATATATTTACTACCAAACAAAAATGATGAGACGGAAAAGCGATTAGTTCTACCATATCCAAATCGACGTGTAGTCTAAGTAATGCAGCCAAAAGCGCGGAAACAGGAAAATTTGAGGTCCAGGGCTTTGCCTTGTTGGATGGATAGGCAATGGAGCAGGGCCACATGGACTAGGTGGTGGTGTGGACTACCCCTTTTTTGTTTCTCAGTGAAAACACCAGCCGTATAACGTAGACTAGAACTTGTTGAGTATACGATAGAATCTGGTTCCAATTTTGTCGCCTATTTTTGGTTTGGCATGTGCATATGATCAAATGAATCGTCGGGTAAAAACAACAGAATCTCCCTCGTTTTCTTGAATTGGCCACGTCCTTTCCTTTTCTACCTGTCGTGCAAATTGAAGATTTTATCTCCCACTTTCCCAAGTTACAACTACCAGCGCCTTTTTTAAACACGCAAGTAACACATGTCACATGACTAATATGTTCATTGATTGTTACGGGTCTCCATTAACGACGCGCTTAATATCTTTCTCCCTAGTGTATTCTCCCTAGTGTATTGTTACGGGTCTCCTCTTTCTCCATTAACCTAATTTTTGTTAAACCAAATGTTTCTTATTCCCACCAAACACTCAACCCAATTTATCATAGTATTGCACCAATATAAGTATAACTTGAACGCAACAAATTCAATTTGAATTGAATTTTAAAATAGTAATTCATATTTTCAGCAATATTCCTTCATGAATATGAAATCAATGAATAAAGAATCATCTAAATGTCTATTGTCCTACTGCCTCGCCCCTATACAACTGTCCCATGATAAATAATGAATCATCTTTATATTCATTTGAGGCCAATTATGCTGTATGTTCCCAAAAGTAACAACCGAGCAGGGAACAAGAGCAACACAAACAAATGCATATGTTGGGATGCAACTAGCCTGCTGAACCTTTTCAAGGACTCTCTCCCTGTTTGTATCATGCCAGAGAAAGGTGACTCACGTTGACCCAGATTCACCGATATAATGGACCTCCCAACAACAACGCCGGTGTCAATTCTAAGTGGTAACGCAATTGGCCACCATAACTTGCGCCGTTGCTCTCTCTTAGCTTTACGGATCTGGTTAAGTTCTTGGCGGATCACGGTTCTCACAGACCTTAAGTAAGAATTCATGTCATGATCTCTTTGTATGCAACCTCCAGATCCATAGGCAGACCGGTCGCTTAATATCTCGAGCGGATGAGGTGAGTTCAAGAACACCATCTGGGCAGCTCGGAGCAGGTTTTTTGTGTCTTTAGATTCTGACAAAGGACAACACAAGAGATACAGACCACTGCCTGATGGCAGGAGATGATGGCTTGGTGAAAATTTCTCATCTGGCTGTAGAATCAGGAGTTCACCCATTGGTGCATATAGTAGCTTCTGCAGTAAAAAATCACAAAGAAGTTATTCAGACATTTAAATGAAAAAAACTTCCTTATCTATTCAAAACAAGTGGATAAGTAAGGCTTTACTTGTTTATTGAGACAAGGATGGCTCCGGAAGTTCCCGTTGACAGCTTTCAATAGTTTTGCAACATGGTTAGGATAATTGCAAGAAAATGCTCGTGGTACAATGTCTCTGTGCATTGTAATTGCCTTAACATGACTCCGTGGCAAACCTAGCTTTTCTAGCAGAGTATCACCTCCGCACATGATGGATGGGGAACCAAATGTTATCACAGGAAGGAGGGAGGAGGCTGGCACTTCTTTCCTTATCAACAGCATAAGATTCACCAGTAATGCCAAGCTTCCACCAAGAGAATGGCCAGTGAATCGGAATGTTGCACGAGAACCATGAGATTTTAGGTGAGGAAGGACTTCAGGCAACATCTGTTGATATATACCTTTCGCTGCCTCGTATATACCTCTGTGCACAAGGACATCCAACCCCTGCAAAAAGAAAAATAAGCACATAATTATATCAATTTCGGGATTGATAGTTAGATACAAATGGAGAAAGATTAAAAATTATTTGTAACTATAAAAGAATGAAATTCCCCCTCAACAAGATTGCAAGAAGAATGACATGCGAGAAAACTACTTCGGTCTACATATTAACAATTACCTCAAACTTAATCGGCTCAAAAAGTAGGTTTGCTTGCCAGGAAGCGAATGACTCAGAACCCTACATATTTATTTGAAAAAAAAATAGTGAGATAGAGCATACTAGAAAATATGCATCCATAATTGGCAGTGAATTACATACACCCTAAAATATCATCAACTAAGTAACACAACTAAATATGGGTGACAAAAATAATGATTATATCATCATATTTATGTTCTGAAAATTTCTCACAAACTAGCAGCAACCAAGAAGTGCAATTTATAAGGCAGAAAGTAATAGCATGTCCTCAATTAATTTTCCATACCTGAATAACAAAATATCTTGTACCACTCTGGTCATCATCACAGACAAACCATTCGCAGGGTGATGACTGTGCAGAGTTTAGATCATCTGCAACAGCCTGCTTTACTTCCTCCTTTGCTGCAACCACTGCTGTCACCGAGTCAGTAGTGGCCATCAAAGATGCCACCTCTGTATCTATCATGTTAACACCGTTAAAGCTTTGGTTGCTTTCTTCAAGCGAACCTTCACCATCCACTGCATTTGAGGATTTGAACGGAAATATGTTCTTTGTTTGATAATGCAGATAAGAGGCAGCAGAAGCAGCAATATTATAAGCTGCTGATGCACGTATTTTGTATCCACCATTCTTTGACTCCTTTCCTTTTTCTTCTCCTTCCTCTTTCTCATCAGTTTCAACTTTCTCAGGATCTTTTTCAGCCGCCGCTGCCAAGTCCTTCTTCTCTATTGATGAAGTTACCAAACGCAGACCATATTGTTTAAAGAGTTTCGCTGGCTAAATTATCAAATCCAAATATAAATTAGTGCTTTTAGCATTTTGTGGAAAACCAGAATCCTAAATCCTAGACTTTTCAATCCATTTGAGAACATATCATTTGAGCAAAAAAACAAGGACAGAGCTTTACCAAAAATATGTTATACTAATAAAATGCAATTGAGCCCTTTGTAAAAGAAAAACAATCATGTTTATCCTTCCTGATTTCTAGACAAACCCAACAGACCTTTCAAATAGAAATTTCAACTTTCAATTCCTAAACAATGCCCTTTCGGCACTAGTAAACAGAACCCTTACCCTTAAACTTAAACCTTCCGTGGGTTTTTCAAAAGTTGGACAAATTATATAACACCATGAATCTCCAAGTAATCAATGTGTGTTGGGAAAAATCACAGAGATCAATTAACAAAACGGTAGATCTAAGGTCCCAAAAATCCATAAATCAAAAACTACAACTATGCCCGGCCGTAAAAGCCAGAGAAACAGAAAATAAAAGAATCAACTACCAGATTTAACGACAACCATAAAAGAGATTTATTATTATACCAAAATTAGAAGAATAGCCAAAAACAGAAAACACGTAAAAGATCTCAACCTTGATTTTGGGTATACAATAAGCCAAGTTCCCCAAGTGTGACATCTGCGCGTACAATCTAGCTTCGGGTAACGACACCCTCCGTAGCATTCTGGAAAACGAGTCTTTATCGAATTGAAACTCATCTTCATCACCTTCATCGACTCTACACGCATCACACGCGTCACACACCTCTTCTTCCTCCTCCTCATCAATTCGATCACTAACCACCTCACCCTCCCCTTCATTCCCCTGCTTCCCCTTCCACGCAGATTTCACGTCTAAAATCTTCAAAACCCAGTTTCCGCTTTGCCGCGCCGTTCCGTCGCCATCGCCGTCTTCTCTAACGGCCTTCCCTTCGCCGTTCTCCACCAAAACGGCGTCGTCAAGGGCCAACCCCTTGTACCTGCTACTCGCAGTTCCCCGAGGCCAGAGAGATTCCAAAGGATAACTGAAAGAAAACCTCGAAAACACCGACCTTTTCGGCGGTTTCTCTCGCCCCAACGTGCTCACCTGAGAAGGGTTGGCACGTGCTTCCAGCGACCCACCGATTGAGATCGTGGGAACCATTCCAGTTTTCAAACACATAGTTTCCATTCTTATTCCTAGTTTTCAGATCACAATCACAATGATGATGTTTTTGCGTGTTATAAGATTTTGGCTTTCAATCGTTTAAAAGTTAAAACAAGAAAAGAGAGACAGAGAAAGAAAGAGGAGGGAGCATTTAAAGAGAGGAGAAACCCAAAAACCCAATAAAAAAGAAAATAGGTGAACAAATTCTTCACTGTTGCGTTGCGTGATCGGGTTTTAGAGAGGAAACGACGGCGTTTGACGTGCGTTCAAATGATATTCCTTGGCGACGGCGTCGTTTGGATGAATGTGGTAGACATTTTTGCGTGTTTGGTTTGGGAATTGCGATTTGGGAGCGAGGGTTTTGAATTGGTAGTCCTTGCGATGTAAACCTGCATTATATAATACAATAATTAGTATTATATAATTTTAACAATAATTAGTATTTATATAATACAATTACAGTTTGATATATTAAAAATACTATCATAAATTAATATTAAATAAATTTAATCTCATTATAAAAGAATAAAAAAATTTAATATCTAAATATATTTAATAAAAATAAATATTTATAACTAAAAGAGTATCAAAAAATGAGTAACATTTAATAAATATGTACCCTAAATATCTGTAGACACATATTTTTGTCCTCACAAATCAAATATATTATAATCCAAATCCTAACAAATCAGAATAAATCAATTTTAAAATTTTAAAAAAATCAAATCTAATATATGTTTTCAAATTTCAAAAAAATAAAACATAATCTACCTAATCTGTGCTCTAATTCTAACAAACCAAAATAAAATCTAATCTAATTTTTTTAAAAATGGAAAGTAATGCTAATTACAAAATTAAGGGCAATATGTCGGGTAGTGTAGTGTTTTGGGAGAAACAGCGCGTGAGACATGAGAGCTGTTCTCTGACACTTATGGATGAAGTGCCACGTCATGAGATTAGATGAAGTACACGTGTACATCCAGTGACGTGTCGGTAAAAGCATAAAAAGTCTTGGCTTCCTATCTTTCGGCTACCCGTCACACCAAAACTACCCTTGTTCCCAATACACAATTTTAAATAATTTCCGCATGGATGAATGCAACAGGGTGTCATGTTTTGGACGAAGAATTTGAGATTTATGTACACAATTTTATGTCTTTTTCTTAGGAAATGAGACGAAAAAATGTAAGAAAACACATAATGTGAAAATAAAATTAAAAGTAAGTATGTTTTTTTAAATTATAAGAGTTCTTTTATATTATTACCAGTGTTTGGATAAAAAAAATTAATAGAGAAATTCATTTTAACAAAGGAGATTAAATACTAGTAATTACATTTTATTGTTTGAAAATCAAATTTTTAATAATTTTAAAATTTATAAAAATTTTAAGTGAATTCTAATATAATTAAAAATAAGAAATTTAAAATTCTTCAAAATAAAAGATAAATTTAAATTTTCTTTTCCACATCGTCACCCCACCACCACTCTTAGTTGCCACCATCTTAGCCAATATCATTACCTCCACCGCCACCTTCTTATCTTCAATGTCATTACCACTTCCACCATCCCCGTAACTAACACAGTCATTATGGTCGCCACTGCCATTATACCCCCTCGTTGTCGCCAATAAGTCAGCAACATTACCATCCCTGCCACAAGCACCCTTTCACCATCTTCATCACTACCACCATGATTACTACCACTGTAATCGCTAAAGCCACTGTCACCATCCCCTCCACCACCATAATTACTACCTACCCTGCCCCCAACCACCTCATTTTTGTTGTTGCCATTAACGTCCAACAAAGACCTACTATGTAACTCTAACCAAGTGCAGAACATATGGATTTATGCCTCCTTAGCTATGTGTTGGCTTGGGTAACTCCTCAACAAACCCTTATATATTTCCCAAACTCCCTTAAAGGCCTCATCTTCATGTTGGAAATATACACTAAGAGCCTATATAGGATGCATCATTTTGAATAAGGAAATTTTGTTAAATAGTTTAACAATCTTTATTAGTCCTTGGAATAGTAGGTCATCTGAGAATTATTCCTAAAACGTCCCTAGTCAAGTATTTATATGGTGACATGTAAATACATTAAGACTAATGTGTGAGTGTATTGATGATCTAATCTCATAAATCATGGATATGGACGATATCAAGCCTTTACACGGGTACATATTAAGAGTAACGGTGTACTGGATGGACCCACCATAAGAACGTTGCATGGATCGTTACATGAATGTCATAAACGCTTCTCAATGTGATAATGGTATATGTAGTCCTTTGACCTGAAGTCACTATGATTCCTACATGAGAAGTTTGTTGTTTTAATACAATCAAACGTCATCTATAACAAGGTAATCATAAAGGTTATAATTAGGCAGTGAACAAATCATGCAGAGAGATGTGGGTGATATAGATAGAATTTGTCTCTCCTATGTGACAGGAGTGATATCCATGGGCCACTTGATGGAGTAAAACTTAAGAAAATACATGACCATGCTGGGAAAATAAATATTGGATATTTATTTAATAAAAGATTACTTTGATATCAAGTAAAATAAATTGGGTCATGCAAGGATGATAATGACCATGCCTTGGGCCCAATTGGACATTTTGACAAAGGGACCAAACATATAAATTTTACCATTTATAGGTTATTTTAATAATTATATTCGGATAATGATGTATTGCTAGATCCTGCTTATTATATTATATTAAATATTAAATGTTTATATTTAATATCAACCAAATATATTTTCTATAGGGTCACATGCATAGAATAAGCCCACTAAAGGATAGTTTTATTTTTGTTGGATTAAAGTTAAAACTATTGGGCCTAACTCATTTAAAACAAGTAAAAGAGCCCATTTACTAAAGAGTTTTCATTAGGTCAGACCTAAGCTTATATATAGCGCATAAGATGTTCATCAGTCACACTCTTGTAATACATAAACATTTCGTAAATGTTGCAGAGGCCGCGCTCTAACAAACTAACATTCGAATGCGTGGAATCTAGTGGAAGTGCTTGCACAGACTCCTTAATAGCGAAGCTACTACTACTTCGAAGTCTTGATTCTGTGTATCAAGAGGTAATTAATTAACCATTTTAGTTGTTTGTTATTTCTTTAAAACATGTTATTTACAAAATCAATGAGAATCTTTGTATTTCCGCTGCCTATCCACTAAGGATTCCCTAAGAGTGGTATCAAAGTTTGGTTGTGAAAGTCGTGTTTGAGGTAAATGTTTGTTTAAAAACATATGAAATGTATTTGCTTTTGCTAAAAAAATTCAAAAGTTGAATCTTTTTTGCAAATGTTGCATCTTTTTATGATATATGATGCAAAGGTTGCATTTGTAAAGGTTGCATCTTTTTATGAGATATGTTGGAAAGGTTACATCTTTTTGAAAGCTAGTATCAATTTAATTTTGTTTTTTGTATATTGATTGTTTTTCTCAACATTTTAATTAAAGAACATGTTTTTGGATGTGCTTTATTATATGAACATGTTGTATGTTGCAATGGTGATTGTTTTGTATGTGTTCTAATTGTAAAACATATTTTTATGTTTGTTTAATTAAATTGAAACCAAAGGGTATGCAATCCATGTCTATATGCTTTCTTTTTCTAATATGAATTATTCATGTGAGATTGTGTTTTGAAGGTTTAAGAGTTAAACCCTAGCCGTAAAGAAAGTAGGATTCAAAAGTTGAAACCTAGTCATCATGGTATTTTATTTATTTGTAAATGTTACAAATAAAATATTTGATTTTAATATTATTCTTTAATTTGGTTTGTAAAAGTTACAAATTAAATTTTAAATGTTTGTAAATTTAAAGTTTGTAAGAGTTACAAATTTAAATAATTTATTCTTATTAATTTTAATAGGATTTGCATTGTATGTGATCTTTTTAAAATTATAGTGATTTGTAAAATATTTTATATTTTATATTCAATGAGATTTGTGGGGGTTACAGATTGATTCATATTTATTAAATTTAATATGATTTATAATTGTTACAAATAGAAGATAAGATTTTGATTAAATTTAATAATTGCAGAGTCAAATATTTAATCCTATTTAATAAATTTGATGGGATTTGCAAAAGTTACAAATTAAGGATAAGATCTCAATCAAATGTAATAGGATTCAAAAATGAAATATCCTTAACTCAAGAGATATCGTTCCTAAAAATAGGATGGTTGTTGAGACTCTAGAGATAAGGTTTAAAAAGTTAAACCTTGACTATTCTTATTTTAGGATAGTTGTTGGGGTCAAAAGATAAGGTTTAAAAGTTAAACCTTGGTCATTCCAAAATTTAGGATTCAAGAGTTGAAACTTAAAATTGGGATTTCAAATTGAAATCCTAACTGAATATTTTGAGTTGTTAATGGTTAGTGGGACATTCTGGCTAGGAAAGACTTGGTACATAAGCTGTCACATCAGACCCACCTCTCTTTCCTTGGAACTAAGTACTAAATTTTCAGGTTGGAACGCTACTCGACACTCTACAAAAGGTAGCCTCACCTTGACCCTGTCTGTTAAACGGTCAGCGAAACTGCCGAACTTCTTTGCGTAGTTTTCTTTTACGATCCTGTGTGTTTAATTATGTGTGTTTAAAATTTATTTTATTTTAAATACAATTGATCACTCTATTAATTAATTAACGTGCCACATGGTGAATTGTTATGGTCTTAGATATTGTTTAAAATTTATTTAAATACAGTCTGTGTGCTATGCCTCTCTCTCTATTCTGTTGTATTTCTCTTCTCAACATTTCACTCGTATGTAAAATAAGTTTCTATATATATTGTAATCATGATCGGGTTGAGGCAAGTTTCTATATATATAATTGTATTTCTTCTTCTTCTTCTTCTTCTTCTTCCAAATTTCTTCAAGCTAAGGCAAAGTTCAAGTTCAATTTTCCCTTCTCTTCACGTGGCAGCCATTATTGTTGAAGAAGGAAGCTTTAATTTCTTCATTTCTTGGAGGTAAGTGTTGATCCCATTTTGCTACTTACGAAATTCTTGAACCCCACCTTCAATTCCTTTCATTTTCTTGAATTTAGAAGCGTTTGGAGTTGTTTCTTGTGCATGGACAGTGAAAAATTGTTGGGGTTTTTGGGTTTTGCCATTATTGGTAAGTTTAAAGGTACCCATAGCTTCTAGTTTTTCAATTCTGCTAATTTGGGTATTAATGATGATGTTTCTATGAATTAAGGAGGTTTTAAATGAACTACAAATCATGGACAACTTTGGTACTTCAGGGTTCTTCAATTTCTTTCGTTCCGATAAGTTCTGGAACCACCATTTCACGTTATTGAATTTATTCCCATGGTTTCCATAATTTAGGAACCATTCTGAAGCTTGGGTGAATATTGGATAGCGTTAGGATCATTTTAAAATCAAGAAACAAAGGTTATTGGCATTGATCGGTAAGTTGGAATTTACCAGATATCATACAATTTGGTGATTTTAGCCTTCAAATGCATTTGTGATAGTGTTTGGGTTATTAAAAATAGATATTTATGGTTTTAGGAATTATCGAGGTTTCACGTTAGTGATCGGAAAGTGTTGGAAAGCTTTAAGAGTTTCTGGAATCGTCAATTCTAGGTAGGGGAAATATTTATATTTTAAATGTATAGTTTATGAACGGTTAAGGGTATATTTGCATGTTTATAATTGACTGGATACTGATATTTGTGAGAATTTGATACTATTATTGATAATGTGAATTGTTTGATTAATATTTGTTAGCATTATAGCCTTTTTGTTGTGTTATCATGAGATTTGATGAGTTTTTGATAAGTCTGATTCATTCATATGATGTTTTATTGTGTTGCGTGGTATTTGATTGCTATAATAAATCTAGAACTTTAGTTTGGTTGCTAATTAAGGAAATTACAACATTTGGTGTATTAGATTGCGCTAGTTAGGCTTTGGATAACTTAAATGGGGAATTGAAATGATAAAAGAATGTTTGAATTGCATAATATGGCATAAATTGAAAGGGTGACCCAGGAAAGGTCAGGAACTCTGTAATGATGATTTTAATCCTACAAATTCTTAGGCTAGGTTTTGTGAGAGCTTGTGATTACTGATAAAGCTAGAGTTAAGTCTCGAGACGTACTAGGTGACCGGTATCACATAGGAAGGGCTAAAGAATTGAGACCGGTATGGAATCTGTAGCTGAATCCTATTTGTTTTAGTCGGATCCACATGCATATGCATTGACATATATTATTTGTGTATCTTTAAGCTTTGGATAGCTTATGTGATATGTATGATATGTTGGATGTATTCTGGAAAGTGATTTATGTTAAATGGCAGTGAACTATGATTGAAAATATTGTATATTGATGTATGGTGTGGAATTAGATAGGTTGAAATTCGATTCAATAACTATCATTTAACATATTATATATTCACCCTTATATTGTGGTTATCTTTTCAGTGGGTTTGGACCGAGATGGTGATTGGTGAGGAGTCGCCAAGCATGAGCTAGAGTTTGTGTCTATACATGTATATAGATATTGTATAGCTTTCGATGGTATAACCTTGGCCGGCTCATTTTATGGATGGTTTTATTTTGATGATAATATATAATGTATAGTAAATCCTAGGTAGCTGATGACTTCACTGGAAGTCTAGATTATGTTTTGGATATTCCGTATATGATGATGATGTTGATTTATCTTGATACTTAATGTGGTTAACCATTGATGGTCCCATATAGATAGCATTTAATGCATTATGTTCAGGAATTGTGGAATTACATGTTTGGATGCATTGATTCATCATTATGGGTAGGAACTGTACATTGCATTTGCATTTGAATGGTATAAGCATTAGAAATGGTTTAATGTTGAGAAGTTTGAATTTAATGGATTTTAGTGGATTTTATGCATAAGCATGAACTGGATAGGCCATAATGCGTCTCGTAAGGTTTGGATACCTCTAAATGATTCCAATAGGTTGTATTCATGATTTAGGATTTATGTGAATTGGAATGGACCAATTCCATTGAGTATTGAGGCTTATGGTGCATGTTTTTGCTTGAAAATGGTTAAAACGTGTTTTGTGCATAAGTCATTCGATTTTAAGTATTTTTGAGTGTGGCTGGTTGCCACACGTCATAAATGGTGTATTTTAGGCAGTGTCAAAGTTTAGTGGAATTTCGATATCATTTGGAGAAGTTAGGGTGCTTAGAAGTTGGGTTTTTGGCCTTTTTCTACATAATTCTACACTATGTTCTGTTGTAATTGATTACTAGAGAGCAATTATGCAGGAAATGGCCTTTTTCTCACGGGTAATCAATTACACTCATTTTGGTAATCGATTATCACAAAGCAAATTGTGCAGGAAATGTTGTTTGCTCTCGGGTGTAATCGATTACTAGAGACATAAACTCATACCGGTTTAACTGATACATGGGTAATCGATTATAGTAATGTTGTAATCGATTACCGAGCACCCTGAACTCATTTTTTTCATGTTTTAACTTAAGGAAACCCGCCTAACTTCTACATAGCCTTACTAAATGATTGTTGTAAGGTTCTGAACAACCAATTCGGGGTTGAATTAAATCATAAAAAAATTTCTTTGGATTTTTATGATTCTTTTAAACATAAGGATGTTTTATTAACAACCTTTATTAGTCCCTGGAATAGTAGGTCATATAAGAATTGTTCCTAAAATGTCCCTAGTCAAGTATTTATATGAGGACATGTAAATACATTAAGACTAGTGTGTGAGTATACTGATGATCTGATCTCACAAATCATGGATATGAACGATATCAAGTCTTCAGACGGGTACACATAAGAGTAATTGTGTATTGGACAAACCCACTATAAGAATGTTACATGGATCGTTACATGAATGTCATAAACAGTTCTTAATGTGATAATGTTATATATAGTCCTTCGACCTAAAGTCACTACGATTCCTACATGAGGAGTTTCTTGTTTTAATACAATCAAATGTCATCTGTAACAAGGTGATCATAAAGGTTGTAATTAGGTAGTGAACAAATCATGTAGAGAGATGTGAGTGATGTAGATGAGATTTGTCTCTCTTATATGACAGGAGTGATATCTATAGGCTACTTGATGGAGTGAAACTTAAGAAAATGCATGGCCATGCTAGGAAAATAAATATTGAATATTTATTTAATAAAAGTTTACTCTAATATCAAGTAAAATGAATTGGGTCATACAAGGATGACGAGGACCATGCCTTGGGCCCAATTGGATATCTTGGCAAAGGGACCAAACATATAAATTTTATCACTTATAGGTTATTTTGATAATTATATTTAGATAATGATGTACTACTAGATGTCGTTCATTATATTATATTAAATATTAAATATTTATATTTAATATCAACCAAATATATTTCCTATAAGGTCACAACATAGAGTAAGCCCACCAGATGATAGTTTTATTTTAGTTTGACTAATATTAAAACTATTGGGCTTAACTCGTTTAAAACGAGTAAAAGAGCCCTTTCACTAAGGAGTTCTTATTAGGTCAGACCTAAGCTTATATATAGAGCATGAGATGCTCATCAACCATACTCGTGTGATACATAAACATTTCGTAAATGTTACAGAGTTCGTGCTCTGACGAACTAGCATTCGAATGCATGGAATCTAGTAGGAGTTCTTGTGTGGACTCCTTAAGGATGAAGCGACTACTACTTCAAAGTCTTGATTCTACGTATCAAGAGGTAATTAATTAATCATTTTAATTGTCTTTTATTTCTTTGAAACACATGATTTGCAAGACCAATGAGAATCTTTGTATTACCACTGCCTATCCACTAAGGATTTCCTAACAGTTGCCACTAACATTCAACAAAGACCTACTATATAACTTTAACCTAATGCATAACATATGGATCTATGCCTCTTTAGCTACATGGTGGCTTGGGTAACTCCTCAACAAACCTTTATATCTTTCCCAAGCTTCCTCAAAGGCCTCATATTCATGTTAAGAGAATGAGTTGATAATGGTCTTAGTCATCATATATTTGATTAGAGAGAAAAATCTCTCCAATAATTTAGACACCACGTTCTCTCTTGTATCAATGCTATAGGGGGTAGATTTTAAGCCAAACATTGGCCCTTGCCAACAGAATGAAAGGAAAGAGCTTTATGTAAATCAGTTTTTCTTGCTCAACAATGAATCCCATTGTGTCAGATAGTTCAGAGATATTGTGTAGGTAGGAGTAAGGATCTGCATTATCCAATCCAATAAATTAGATGAATTGAATAAGCTGGAACATATATGGCTAGCTTGATCTCAAAGGTCTATGCACCTTGTTAAGCTTGAAACATTTCTAACACATGGGCAAGCCCTTACATTTTGGCATACTTCAGTAGAGTACGCCATGGTCTATCACACATAGTTAGAGGTGGTGGATGATAAGATAGAAGAGATGAGAAGAAAAAATAAAATAAAAACCTACATAAACAAAGACTAACTAAAATGAGAATTGGTGTAGTAAGCCCCAAATGAATACAACAATAAATTGATTCAAAAAGGAAACTATAAATAAAGATACTGGACAAAACAAGAAAACGATTGTCTATTGCCAAATATCTGGATGTAATTCCCCAACAACAACGCTGGAATCTTGTTGGTCATTTGGAATGTGTACTAAATGGATCGTAGTTTCAATAAGTATTTAAAGGTTGTCAAATATGTGACATCCTAGCGCTGTTGAGAGCGGGGAGTGATCGTCGGTGCATGGGCACGGACATGGAGCGGCTCCTGGCAGGCTTCCAGCGGGGAATGTGGCATCCCGGGCATTGTTGAGGGCGGGGAGTGATTGCCGGTGCATAGGCACGGACAAGGAGCGGCTCCTGGCAGGCTTCCAGTGGGAGGGACACATGAACGAACCGAATACATACCAGAATAAGAGGGATCCAAAGACTGTATAGGTATGGGACTATACAGTCGAGGATAGCTTAAAGAAATGAATTCGTACTACCTATACCAACAAATGCATTAGCCTTTTCGGTAGCCTATCACTTAAGAACTCCAAAGTTAAGCGTGCTAAACTTGGAGTAATTCTGGGATGGGTGACCTCCTGAGAAGTTCTCAAGAAATGTGTGAGTGAGAACAAAAGCACATTGGAAAGGTCTCGTGTTGGTTTGTGGGGAGAGTTGTTCATTCCTGAAAAAGCGGCTGGGGTGTTACATTGGTATCAGAGCCTAGCCTCTCCTAGTACGGTATAGTTCGGGGACGAACCAGGCGGAAGCTAGTAGGCATATGACATCCTGGCGCTGTTGAGGGTGGGGAGTGATCGCCGGTGCATGGGCACGGACATGGAGCGGCTCCTGGCAGGCTTTCAGTGGAGAATGTGGCATCCCGGGCACTGTTGAGGGCGGGGAGTGATCGCCGGTGTATAGGCACGGACAAGGAGCGGCTCCTGGCAGGCTTCCAATGGGAGGGACACATGAACGAACCGAATACATACCAGAATGAGAAGGATCCAAAGACTATATAGGTATGGGACTATACAGTCGAGGATAGCTTAAAGAAATGAATTCGTACTACTTATACCAACAAATGCATTAGCCTTTTTGGTATCCTATCACTTAAGAACTCCAAAGTTAAGCGTGCTAAACTTGGAGTAATTCTGGGATGGGTGACCTCCTGGGAAGTTCTCAGGAAATGTGTGAGTGAGAACAAAAGCACATTGGAAAGGTCTCGTGTTGGTTTGTGGGGAGAGTCGTTCATTCCTGAAAAAGCAGCCGGGGCGTTACAAAATACATATGTACTTGCGAGATATTCAACAATAATACAATAATTGCTTGCAAACCACAAAGAAAGTATACATATTATGTTCAAAGATTTGTTCATTAGTTGTTGGATGAGAAAATGTTAAGTTTCACAAGCTAAAAGTAATTGAAGGTGAGATTAGCGATGAATAAATATGTTGGGATCAAACTCTCTACTTTATTTAATTCGTTGAGTTCCTACCATGTATAGTTATGCATTTAATTATATTAATGTAGCATAAATTTCATCAAATATCAATGCCCTGAGTATTCAATGCTAAGATTTTCATGAAGAAAAGGCTTTACCAACCATTATTATCAACCCTATTCCTAGGTGAGGAGAATAATGAGCATTTCATCCCTTAAACTCATTTGGAAACCCCAAACACATGAATAAATGTTCTCCTGTTCATAATACATATCAGACAAAGATAGAAGAAATGCTAACATTGATTTAAATGCATAAACATACACAAATATTCACTACAACGTCGTAAAATCAAGTGGGTTATGTCCAGTCCCTTTAATAAAAAGGTTTAACCATTCATAATCATGGTGACTAACCCTAGATACATCAAGGAACAAAGAAGAAAAAGAGATCAACCCTAGAATGAAGCTCCAAGATCTTGAAGAATGTAGGATATTTTCCAAATGTTTCAAGCTCCCTTCTCCCAAGTCCAAGATAAGCCAAAAATATGTTTTAGGGATTTTAAATAAGCCTTGCTATGAAGGATTTGCTTGAGTGATAAGTATGCCGCTCAAATGGTTAGGCCAAAATTTACATCATCCACTTAAGCCGTAAATGTGTCACTCGAGCGAATGAAGACATTTAAAAGTTGTTTCCAAATAACTAAAATGAAGACATTAAAATGCATCACTGAGTGTTTTAGTTCCAAATTAAATGTGAAATTTATTGAGAAAAGATCTTAAAGTTGACAAGTAACACCACCTTTTTATGATATGGGGTAAGAGATATTGTGTCAAGTTTTAGATACTCACTTACCATAATACTAGAACTTCCTTTTGTTGTAGGCTCTAACGCTAATAAGACTCCTTGAAATTATGTCCTTTTAAAGTCTTTCATTCCTTCTTTTTATGATTTTCCTAGTGTAGGCTCTTTCTCTAGGTTCTTTGAGCCTTATGCTAGGGTACCATGACCCATACTACTAGGGCCAACATTGTACACAGAGTTTTGTCCATTGATTTTTCTTAATGGGCTTCCTACCTTTTTCAATCATCCCGCGTTGCAATAAAGGCTAGGGGCTTCACCGATGGGACTGAGAAATAAAGGTTATATTTCCTTTCACATGCTTAAAAAGAGATTTTTCACATTTAATATGGTAGTTTTTGAAGTCCTGGCCAACTAGGCTACAATTGAACATATGCCTTGTAACTTTTCATACCTTAGGTATATGATAATGTATTCTTGATTTTTCCTTGGTAGAAGAAACCCTATGGGTAGTGGTTGGGCTATGCTGACCTTTACCTGGATCCTTATGAAGTTGTGCATCATTATGCCTTCTGCAATTGGATTTTCAACCTCCAGGACTCCTACAATGTGTTTACCTAACTTGACCGCATTTTAGGTCGCCATACACTTCAAGGGGAGATTATGTAGTTGTACCTAGTACGGAACCTTGGTGAAGTTAAACCGGGTAATGGCCTTCTAGGGTTTTCACTCCTACAAACTTAGGAAGTGGCTCATGATGACATGCTAGAGTCCTAAGCTCATCACTTCATGTATCATTTCCTTATCCGTCAAGGAAAACATGAATGTATTTTTACTTATTTTTTAAGATCTTGAACTTTTTAAATCTCCTACAATCAACCTCTATGTTTTTTGCATAAATATCTTATTGATAGGTTTTAGGGTAATAATCCTTCCTACAAGGATATTATGATACAAATTTTTTAGCTCTAGAAAGGTCCACCTTCAAGCTTTGCTACATCGTTTTTTAGCTAACTTAGAAGGTTATCATTTTGTAGGCTAGACTCTCCTACTGGTTTTGTAGGATTACACTACATAAGACCAGGTGGTGGAATCAAACAAAGCTAATAAGGACAATGAGGGATGTAAAAGGTGTAAACAACTAGATAGACAATCAGGGCAAGCATGGAGGGGAAGGCTCGAGTGAGAGGAGAAACATTGGGAGACACAAGTATAACAAATAGAGGGTAAAATGAGAATTAAATAGATGGTGAGAGGGGAGAGAGATATGACAAAAAATGAGACAAGGATAGTTTAGGCTAGGGTAACCATGTAAATGAAAAAGAGAGAAAAAAAAAAGAAAATTAGGGAACTCTAAACTCTAGAAAAAGATCTCCTACGAAGGAAGACTAAACCATTCTCACTTCCAAGACAATGGTAGAAAACAAAGCATTCAATAGGTATCAGAAATACCAGAGAACCTCCATAAAGGAGAAAACCTCTTCCTTATAATTTCTTCAAATGTCTTGAGAGAGACTTGTTCATATATAATGGATGAGGAGATATGAGGCTCATTCCCTTAGGAGAGAAAAAAACGTTGATGCATTATTACCCGCTTAAACCATTGTATCTCTAGACATCCAAAGATAATTTTTCTGATCAAACCACTTTTGATTGATGAAAAACCTTGTTTACCACATATCAACTTGGTTCCAAACATGCTTTTAAAATATTACATATAAAATAGACATGTTAGGATTTTCAACAATATTCAAATCATTTTAGATTTGTTAGATTGATCTAAGAATATTAAAAGGTAAATATATTGATAATAGTTGTTAAAATCAATATAAATGGTCCAATTATACGAGTTGTACTGTAAATTGATAATGCGATCAATCCAATTTTACTTAATATGATTATCGGATTAACCAGTGATCGAATTTAAAAACATTTGAGATTGGTAACAAATAATTTATTAAACCAACAATGAGACGTCATTTAACAAGGATGATTCTAAGTTAATGTATGATCTCGTACATGTGTTTTAAAAAATGTAGTTTTGTCACTGATAATATAATCTTATTCAATAAGATATATATATATATATATATATATATATATATATATATATATAATAAATTGAATTAAATTAAATGTAGTGATGATTCTTGAAATTAAATTGAATTGACCCACGGTCATCCTCAATTTATATTAGTTAATGTTATTAGATATAAACCTTTGCAGATGGCAACCCAAAGTCAAAGTCATTAGCCAATACTCAATAAAGAGGTTATTGTACGCATTCAGTGTGGGTAGGAATAAAAAATCACCTGAACCTTTTGCTTCACAACAATTTTCATATTTTTTTATTGAATAAATTTAAATAAGAGTAGGGTTTTATTATTACTACTACATTATATTATACAACCAAACTTAAGGAAAAAAACAATTATCAGAGCTACAGAAGCTTTCACAACCCTTCCTTAGCAGATCTGATACTTGATTAGCCTCACAGAGAATATGAATACAATGGCCATCTCAGCATCTACATATTATTCAATCTGTTATGGGCATACGTTTGCACTTTAAAAAAAACATGAAAAATATTATTTTTAAAATTGAATTTAAATACACTATCATCAAAGTTTTTTTAATATTGATATTCAATTATAAATTGACATGTAAATAATTAATATTGATTTCTCTAATAATTATTTTAAACATCATACCTAGGATGAATTATAATTGGTTGTCAGGGTAAAACTTTTTACAATGACAATGTATAATAATTAAACTCTTATTTTAAAAGAAAAATGTGAAATATGTTAATTAATGACCGGTAATTTAAATTATAGTTAAATACACTTATATGTAAAACATCCTTTTTACAATTATTCAGTTATAAATTGTTATGTAAGTAAAAATGTTGAAGTGTGTAAAAATTATTTTAAAACTCATATTTGAATGATTTAGAATCGGGCAATAATGTTTACTTTTATAATGCTATATTCTAATTAAATTTTTTAGGCTAAAATGTGTTTTACAATAAGATTACTCTACGTATTTACTTTTATAAAACACTTTAAACAGAATATTACAAACCAATTAATAAAAAAAATTTTAAAAAAAAATCACATGACAAATTTATCCACATTTTAGCACCGTTGAAGTTAATAACACTCGGTCACTCACCAAGTATATTTCCACCTTTCCAATTTAAGAAAATGCTAATCATCTTTAAGCCACTTAATAGTTTTTTTTTTGTTTGGAGAGAAATAAAAATAACTATTATTTGGGATTTGCAACGCAGAAAGGATAAAAAATGACAACAACGTAACATCAAAATTGATAAACAATTTCATTAAAAGAAAGTAATAGCTCAAGAAGTTTCGTTCGCTTCGGTTAGTGCAATAAGTCATTGAATACTCTTTTTCTCTTTTCTTTTTTGGTAAAACATTGAATATTCATTTGAAAAACAGAGACCGATATATATAAATATAATAACTCAAAGGTAAGCCAGGACTATAATTTTGTTGTCAACAGGTCTTTCTAATTCAGCATAAAGGTTAGTCAAACGGAGGCTAAATTAAATTATAAATTTATAACATATCAATACCGGTTCCTAAACTAACATATAGGGGTGTTTGGTTTACAGTTAGGGAAACATAGTTAAGGAAATAAAAAAATTTAAAAGTTGATATTGATCTTTCACACTGTTCGAGACAATCAAAACTCTATTTGATCGTAAGATGAATTTTTCACTTTTAGAAATCCTCGTTGCATTGAAAGCAACGGAGAAATCTCTTTGTGCCAAACATGTTGATAATAGATATATTGAAGGTAAAAGTAAAAATACAAATCCAATAAGTCCAAGCTACCTAACTTTTTTTCAATATGACCGATATAATTAAAGATGAATTGTATGGATACCGGTCAAAAGCTTGCAAACAGCTCAGAACCTCTGAACATAAGTTGCAACTTGACTACATAAGCAACTTAGTCATCTAACATACGTCAAATCATGAATTGGACCTCCACAAAAACTATAAATACCATTGTTTATGATGATAAAGGTAAGTCATTTATTACTTTGAATGCTTTGGCATTGATAACTGTACTAACTTAAGCTTCAAAGAATTTTTACAGGTACCACCACCACCTATTCCAAAACTAAGCGTAAAGGAGATATCGGACACCAAGGATTGAAGGCATTATGCTCCCATTGAGCCAGTATATTATAATACCGGATTTCTACTAGACCGACATAATAATAGAGTGACAAATAGATTCAATATTGGTTGTGCGTAGGTCTATTACACATTACATACTGAACATTTCATTGGCATATGCCAGTAGGACCTATAAATTAAGTCCCATGCCCTGCATTATTAAAACAATAAGTCAAGAATGGATCAATCTAGGCGACTTACCATGCTAGAGGGACACATGTAAGATTTAACACGTATAGAACCTCGGGTTTTGGATTACAATATTAACATTATAGAGAAGCAAAAATCAAATCCAACCCAAGGAAGAGCAGTAGTAATAGCGCAACCTGATTCAAGAGATGAGTTGATCAGATAACTACAAGTTAAGTTACAAGAGCTCAAACAGTCCAAAGCTAAGGAGGCAAAAGATACGGTTGTAGTAACATCCCGGAAGCAACCACTAGAAACCTCCATATCACCAGAATATTCAAAAATTTCAACATATAAGGATAATCAGGAATCTACCTTGAGAATGAAGCATCTTGATAACTAAAGAATGGCCCCACAGACAGCGGGAGGTCCTAGAGAATATCATTTCAATGTACCATTCTCTAGAAGATTAATGAATATTTCCATCCTAAGGCACCTTTAGACCTTATAAAGATTATCAATTGGAAAGTACACTGGGGAGACTAACCCCATAAGGCACTTGGACGCTTACGTAAATGAAGCCTTGCTTTAAGGGGTTGAAAAGGACATGATATGTCGTATGTTTCCAAGGAAGCTAGTTGTTAAAGCTTTGGGTGGTTCAAAGCTTTACCACTGAGGTCAATAAACTCTTGGGGGAGCTCGCCCAAGCTTTTCAAGAGCACTTTATTATATCCAAGATGTCGTAAAAACTTCTCATACCTTTACACAAATTGAGCAAAAGGAAAAGGAAATACTGAGGGATTTTTTGAAAAGATTTTATAAAGAAGCTGCCCAATTTCCAGGGATAACTGAGCAGATTCAGTTACACATTGCTATAGAGGCCTTGCTGTTAGGGAATCCATCAGGGTCAGGTAGCAGAAACACAAAGGATTCCCAAAAAAAAGGATTGCAAAAACAAATGTCTCAAGGCATTATGTAAAATTAAAATTTTTGATTTAGGGTTTACCTCTTGTAGACGCAAAGCGAGTTCCTCGATCGAAGCAATTGTAGCTTCGCCCTTACGAGTCCACACGAGCACTCCCACCAGAAAATCAAAATTCTGAATGCTAGTACGGAAATTCAAAAATAATCTAATTTTTGAGCAGCAGCCTATGAGCATCTCATGCTTTATATATAGGCTTAGGTCTTAACCTAAGCTCTCGTTAAACATTGGGCTCCTGACTCATTCTAAATGAGTCAGGCCCAAATAGTTTTATTTTAGTCCAACTAAAATAAAACTATCTTCTAGTGTGTTTACTCTATGTGTGTGACCCTATAGGTAAAATATTCAGTTATATTAATAATAAACTATTTTATTATTAAGATAACATAAGAGCAACATCTAGTAATACATCATTATATCCTAATATTATTTATCATCGACATGACCTATAAGTGATAATTATTTTATATATTTATTCCTTTTGTCACGATATCTAATTGGGCCTAAGGCATGGTCATCGTCATCCTTGTATGGCCCAATTCATTTTGCTTGATACCATAGTAGACTTTACAAAATAAATATCTAATATTTATTCATCCTAACATGGTCATGTATTTCGTTAGTCCCACTCCATCAAATGGCCCATAGATATCACTCCTGTCATATAGGAGAGACAAATCCAATACATCACTCATATCCCTCTTCATAATTTGTCCATTATCTAATCACAATCTTTATGGCCATCTTATTACAGATAACATTTGATTGTATTAAAACAACAAACTCCTTATGTAGGAATCGTAGTGACTTCAGGTCGAAGGAGTATATACCATTATCACATTGAGAACCGTTTATGACACTCATGTAATGATCCATGCAATGTTCTCATGGTGGGTCTGTGTAGTACAACATTACTCTTAATGTGTACCCGTGTAAAGACTTGATATCATATATCCATGATTTGTGAGATTAAATCATCAGTACATTCACACACTAATCTTAATGTATTTACATGTCCCCATGTAAATACTTGATTAGGGACGTTTTAGGAATAATTCTCATGACCTTTTATTCCAGGATAAATAGTTTTAAAAATAGTCTTAAAACTGAAAATACTAATTTTATTGATAAGTTAAAATTGATACATTAATAGCTCGTAGTGCATACACCAACACTTGCAACACAGTCTCCTTTGGCCCTGTCCTTGGCTAAAGAGGTACCCCAAACATTTGAAGAATTCAGGAAGAATGCCACAAAGTATGTCGAAAGGGAAATGCACCTCACCACAACACAAAGCAAGACTATGTCCATAGGGGGACCCTGTACCAAGGAAACTCCCAAGGGAGAATCATAAAACAAAAGCCGGGATACGCCGCCTCAAGCGAGGGACAAGAAGGTTGTCGATTTCTACCATTACGCCCCATTTACGGTATGACCAAGCTAGATCCTACTTAAGTTAGGGATCCCAGGTTTGATGGTTTAAAGGATTAAGAAACCAGCGCCTATGAAATAACCTAGAATACCGACAAGTATTGTGAATTCCACAAGTAAACCAGTCACAATATAAATAAGTATCGGTAACTAAAAGACACCATTGAAGTTCTTATCAGAGAAGGAAAGTTGAAGCAGTACATTTTAGGCCTAGGAGCAATGACAAACTGAACCAGGATAACCCATGACGTAGAGATCGATCCCTAGACGCTGACAAAGGAAGGAACCTAAAGAGGACACCTACGACAGATAAGGGAAAGGCCCTGGTTGACAACATTAATGATGGTGAGGAATTTGAAATGTCATCATCAAAAGGAAATAGAGAAGTCATAGATATGATTGCTGTAGGATTTGATGGGGCAGAGTCTCTAACTCTGCACGAAAAATCACCTCCGCATGATCTTGTCTTTATAAGTAAAACTAGACAATAAGTCATTTCGAGGTGGAATTCAAACTCCCCCATAACTTTTACTAATGATGATTTTAGCTCAATAGTTCCTGGGGGTGACGATCCAATGGTTATTGAAGTTATAATAGCAAATAAGACTGTATGACGATTACTCGTAGATCAAGGAAGCTCATATGATGTAACCTTTTATGAATGTTTTCAAAAAATGGGCTTGACTGATATTGTCCTTTAACCCTATACCGAGGACCTAACCACCTTTAATGGGGCAAAGCAACCCACTAAAGGGTACCTTGACACCTGTTTAACTTTTGAAGGAGAGCCAGGGTTAAGGATGGTGTGTACAAGGGTATTGGTCATTGACGTCAAGTCACCTTTCAATGGCATCCTGGGAAGACCGTCCTTAAATGCATTAGAAACAATAGTTTCTACCCCTTATTTGTTGATCAAGTTCGTTGATAAGGACAACCAAGTTTCTTCAGTTAGAGGGGGGGCAATAAATGGTCCAGTATTGTTACAATTTGAGCCTTTAGATGGTGAAAACTGAGGATGACATCAAAAAAGGAAGTTATAATAATGGAGGAGTTAGTTTTGAGATCAGTAAATCTTATAGATTTGGATCCTAGAGAAGAGTTAGCTTTTGATTCCCTAAATTCAGTTAGATCAACCCTAAAAGGTGGAAACAAAGACATTGTTTTGAGAGATGAACTAACCAAGACCACAAATATAAATGATAGGTTGGAAATTGATATGGAAAAATGGTTGATAGAATTATTAGTAGAATTTAAGCATCTCTATGCCTGGAGAGTAGCCGATATGCCAGGGATTGACCACAACTTCTGCTACCACAAGCTAGTAGTATACCTAGAGACCAAAGTCGTAGCCTAGAAGGAACGAAGACTGAGCCCATAAAAAAGCAGGCGGCTTATGAACAAATAGACAATCTGCTAAAAGTCGGATTCATTCAAGAAATAAGATATTCGTCCTGGGTGTCAAATGTTGTTATGGTAAAAAAGACTAATGGGAAATGGTGAATATGTATGGACTACACCAATCTTAACAAATGTTGTCCAAAGGAACCATATCTATCACCTAGTATTAACCAAATAATGGATGATTCCTTAGGATATCAATTACTATCATTTATGGATGCGTATTCTAGATATAATCAAATACCAATATGGAACGAGGATAAGGAAAAAACAACATTTGTGAATGACCGGGGTGTATTCTGTTACACGTTATGCCTTTCGGTTTAAAGAATGTTGGGGCAATGTATCAATGCATGATGAATAAAGTATTAGGGGAATATACTCTAAAATCGTTGAAGTTTATATTGACAATATTATTGCTAAAACCTCAGTTGAACGAGATTATGTGGATGACCTTAAGAGCATTTTCCATTGCTTATAGAAGTATAACATGCATTTGAATCCTTTAAAGTATACGTTTTCTATTCCAGCAGGGAGATTCTTAGGCTTCAATCTTACTTAAAGAATAATAGAGGCTAACCCGGATAAATGCCAGGTGATACAAGAGCTTCGAAGCCCGTCAAACCTAAGTGAGATGTAGTCTTTAAATGGGAAGATAGTTTCCTTATCTCATTTCATACCCAAAATGGCACATTAGTCACTTTCTTTGTACAAAATCTTGAAAAAAGACACGAAGTTTGACTAGGGAGAGGAACAAGATAAGGTTTTTCAGAGCTTGAAAGATGTTTTGGCTCACCTACCGGTGTTGGTAAAGCCAGATTTAGGGAAACAGTTGTACATGTACCTCTTAATGTCATATAAGGCTTTAGGAATGGTCCTAGTCAAAGAGACCTTTGAAGGACAACGTCCAATTTATTTCATAGGAAAGGCTCTTCAAAGAGCTGAGCTCCGATATCAGAAATTGGAGAAAGCATCAATTACATTAGTATAGGCCTGGTGAAGACTTCGATAGTATTTTCATGCACATCCTATCGTGGTCCATACCAACCTCTTCTTGTGAACAATTTTCCATAAGTTAGATTTGGCAGGACAAATGATCAAATAAGCCATCGAGTTGTCCGAATTGAGCATCTTATATAAGCCAAGAACCGCTATCAAGGCCTAAGTTCTAGCTAACTTTGTAGTAGAACTCACTAGAGAGCCCCCCAGCTCCATCTCGGACACATTGGGACATATATGTTGATGGGTCTTCCAATATAAAAGGTTATGGTGTAGGCATAGTAGTGGAAAGGAAGGACAAAATGCATATTGAAATTTCCTTGAGATTTGATTTTAAAGTATCAAATAATTAGGAAGAATATGAAGTATGCCTAGCTTATTTATGGACAGCTTTAGATATCGGAGCCAAAATGGATACACTTTATAATGATTCACAATTGGTTGTTTCTTAAATAAAAAGAGATTATCAGGCCAAGGATCCCTCGTTACAGCAATATCTGACCAAAGTAAAAAAGCTGGAGGCAAATAGAGTACAAACACATCCTAAGAAAAGAAAATACCCAAGGCAAAATACTATCAAGATTGGCCAGCATAAAAAAGGTTGAGTCTACGACTACTATTATTCAAAGCACCTTGGCCACCCCTGGTATTCCCACATTGGTTAAAGTGTGCACTATACAAGCTATACCTTTTAAGGACGATTTATCTGGTATATTATTAATGGGTAGCTCCTAACAGACCCGGTTGAAAGAAAGAAGTTAAAGAAGGAATTGCCAAACTACCACCTGGTTAATGGCTAACTTTTCTGTATGGGTTTATCAACCCTTTATCTCAAATGTCTTGATAAAGCAAAAATCACCAATGTCGGAACCTATGGACACCATTCCGATGAAAAAGTTTAGCAAGAAAAATCCTTTGAGTAGGATACTGGTGACCCACAATGACAAAAGACCCTATGGAGTATGTGAAGAAGTGTGACCCATGGACAAATCGAGGTCACAAACAGAGAAATTTTGAAAGGATTAAAAAAAGGTTGGGTAATGTGAAAGGGGAATGAACCAATCAACTTTATCATGTGTTATAGGTATACTGAACCACTCCGCACTCGTCAACAAGAGAATCCCTTTTCTGCTTAACATATGGAATCAAGGTTGTAATTCTAGTCGAGATAAACCATATATCTCCTAAGATTAAGCAGTTTGAAGAAGAGAATAATGAATTACAAATCAGAAATGAGTTGGACAACCTGCCAGAAGTATAAAAAGTGGCTTTCATCTGAGATCAAGCCATTAAGAACAAAGCCACTCTTAGATACAACAAGAAAGTGCAGAGTAAGCGATTTAATATCGAAGACCTAGTCCTTAGAAAGGTATTAATAGGAAATCAGTTTGCTCACCAAGGAACGTCAGGGCCTACATGGGAAAGACCATACCAGATCCACAATGTAAGAGGCATACTTATTAGAAGCTCTGCAAGGCAAAATCTTCAAAAAAAATGGAATGTTAAAAATTTACACATTTACTACAGCTAACCAGTACCATAAGTTATGTACTTTTTTTCCTACCAAAGATTTTAACAAGGCATGCAATTGGTATGGCTCGATGAACTTTAGTATAAAATTCTTTTTCTTATTTTTCTTGTTTAAAATTTTGACCCCAAAGAACGGTCGCTTGACCCTAGAGAGTGGTCTCTTAACCCTAAAGCGGTTAAGGTTATTAAAACTAAAACCCTGGAGCAGTAATTCATATAACTCCAGAGAGCGATGAGATTATCTAAAAACCTAGCCCCGGAGAGCGGTCACTTGACCCTGAAGAATGGTCACTTAACCCAAGTGGTTAAGGTTATTAAAATCAAAACCCCTGAGTGGTAATTCGTGTAACCCCAAAGAGAGGTGTGGTTATCATAACCAAACCCTAAAAAATGGTTATTGCAAGCAACCCTAGAAAGGTAGGGTCCTTAAATGACCAAACCCCAGAGTGGCATTTTGCCCAACATTAGAATAAAGGAGTTCTTAGAAGATCTCATCACGCAGAAAATCATAAAGGTGAAACAAAATTAATATTTTATAAATAGAAATAACACAAAACCGATATATAATATCAATAATAACATATAAGCAAAATAAAATGTTCATACTGATTCAGTGTGGATACCGGTCCCTAAACTAGCAACCCCGGATAATGAAAAAATAATAAAAATATGAATATTATTTATAAGGTATAGACAGAGCCGGACTGGACCCCCAGGCCTGCCAGAGTTAAAAGTCTCTTCAGTACTAAAAATATGACTGTGACCTCGACCAAAAGAGGCAAGTGGACAACTTGCACCTACAAAAGCTACAGACTCTGCCCCCTGACACAGGTCAAATCACCCACTTGTGTTTAAGGGTAGTGCTATATAAAGAACTCATTCATTAACACGTAACACACTCTTAAGCAAATCAGAGAATAATCTTACCCTTTCATTCTTACCCTGTAATACAAATTTCTCCATTATAGCCGTACTGATTCAAGCATCAGAGTCCCTTTTGTAGGTACACCTCCAGTGTGGTTTTAAGGACAACGGTTGGAATTGACTTTTCATTACCTTAACGTGAAGGGCTTGGAGTTTCCACTGAACCCAAGTTTATAATACCATACTCCCACTGAGACGGTGTAAAAGGTGAGAGAGGGAAAGATTCGATACTGGTGTGGAAGTCAACAACTTTGACCTCGTACCCTGGATAGATCAATTACTGTTATAAAGAAATTTGAGGAACTAAGGCTCGGGATACAAAATAAAACAAAAATGCCACATCAGTCAAAACCTAGATTTCTAAATAACAATATGAAAGACTCCGAACACTTAGTCATCATCCTTACCAGGCTTCCACTGCAGCTTAACCAAAGAGCCTCATATCAACTTGATACTTGCCATCTTTTTCTTAAAGATTTTCTTTTTCCCTACATAGCATGACGTTTTCCTTTTTCAGATCTTTAAGTTCATTTTTTATCCGCTCGGCTTTACTCCTGCACACCGTCTCTAACTTCTAAAGGTTCAAATTCCTTTCATTGAGGTGTTTCACACGATTATGAATTTAGCCATGATCTTATAGCAACCAAGCATTCTTTTCCTAGAGCAAGTCAATTTCAGCCGGAGGCCTTTCAATAGTGAATACATAAAGGACAGAAAAACCTTTTAGAGAAGACTAGACAACTCTTTAAAGCATAGTCCAATTCCTTGTTGTTAAGTCTGTCCTTAAGCTGGAACAGAAGAGTAAAGTCTGACTCTGAAGGGCCTACCCGCTCCAGAAGGTGTAAGTAATCCCCCCACTCGTCATGTCAGAGGGGATAATGATAGGTTCTTGATGACCAGTGGGAGCTCCGACGTTCGAGGTAGTGGAACCCTTACCCTTGGAAGGATCCTAGGCTATTCCCTTGTTGACCCATTGTTTTTTCCTCTGCCCTTTAACAGCAGCCTTCTTCTTTTTCTCCGTCTTTGGAAGGGGCAAATCGTCTTAGGGCAAAGATATCTGATTGGTTTTTCTAAGGAGGGGGTGACCCTATTCTCCTAATCCAGGTTGGTGTCAAGTATCAGCCATCACGCCTTAGAGTTGGTCAAGAGCGCTACCACTCATGCTCCCTACATCAAATAAGGACAAGTGTTAGTTAGAGTACAAAAGAAACTGGAATGAGCAAAAAGCTGATAGAAACATTCTATATACTCAGTGCAGTAAGGTATTCTTTCCTCGTTGCCTTAGAACCCATAAGTGACCAAGATTTTAATGGTGCTTATCTAGATATTTCATGAAGGGCATCCATAACTACCTAGGATCCCTCGCATAATTTCCCTTCCTCTACAACGTAGGCTGAACTTTCTAGTATAAAATGCTAATGCATCCAACCAGTATAAAATAGAAATGACCCTTCCCCATCTTTCCAAAATAGGGGATGGTCACCCTTCATAAAAACTTTAAAAATTGATTGTTTAAAAGACACATTGGCTATCTTTTCCAATTCAACATACGCTTCAAAATTAACAATGTCACTCTAACATCATAGGTTCACGAAACCCAACCCTCCACCGGGGTTCCCTCAAAGATGTACCCAGGCACACCGAAAAAATATAGTAATGATGGGAGTAAACTCGACGTGCTTGGCCAAAATCTCAAGCGACAAGACCAGATCCTACTCTCTGGGATGCAATTAACTAGAAGCGATGTCTAAAAACTTAACCACTCCTATCTCAAATTTATTGAAGGGGAACTGCAGTCCCACCTTGGTGAATAGAATCTCATACATGAAAAAGAACCGTTCTCTAGGCACATAGCAGACCAGGTCCTCACGCAATGGTGCAATCAAGGTGTAATGTTCCTTATGCTTGCTGGATTTCCAGATCCACCCAACATCTAATTCTACCCTGTCTACAACCTCAACATGTCAACTTTGAATATTTATAATTTCCCTTTGAACCCAAAAGTATAGTGAACTGGTCTGGACCGGGGTCTAGGATCCGGTGTGGGACCAGCCACAAGATTATAGGTGTTTTTAGGGTTTGCACACCGGAACAGTGTGTATCCGATGTATTAATCCGGTCTCTCAGTGGGAGAGGCCGGCCTTGTTGTCCTGGAGATCCTTCACACCAACGTTTCGCGTTGCAGGGGGGTGAAAGGTGGTGCCACCTGCGAAGATTCTCCGACGCTCAAGTTAGAAGAGTGTAAGAACTCAGTGAATACTCAAGCGAAGTAACAGTAAAAAATGTGAGATAGAACAACGATACCTTGCATGTGTATTGAAATGAGCTATTTATAGTTGTACGTGAGAAAATGAGTCGTTGGATACAGGTGGGTCCCCTAGCTCTGATAGCGTGTACATTATGTCAATCAGGGTGGCTCAGCACTCAGAATGTGTCAGGAGGGTAGGTCAATTATTAGAGTACGATCCTCTAGGAAGAGGAGAGGATAATCACCTTTTCCGCATAATCTGCTGACACATCCACTTGCTTCCTGAGGCCATTGACGTGACATATTTTGCTACATACAGTATCTTCGATGATAAGTTATTAGGGGCTCTTATCTTGCTGTGACTGAAAAGCCAAGAGTTATGTAAATGTTCTGCGAAAATGAACAAAGATCCGTTATAGAGAAAATAAGTGGGGCAGTCGTGAGATGAGGACGGACGGCCAGACATCGGATATCCGGTATGGTAAAGTTGAACCAGGACACCGGTTTTCCTTATATGAGGTCATTCTGATGTCCCAAGATTGGGGGCCGGTATCCAGACCGGATCATCTGTCCCCTAGCTTGTATGAGGGACTGTTAAGTTGCTCATATAAGCTACACAACTCTAGAGAAGTCTGGATGCCGGTGGTACATTCTGGGAGGTCTCTGGAAGCTCTGTGGCGTCTGCTCTAATAAACGAGTGACCGCTCTTCTCACGTTGCGTACAACGGATTCAGACAGCATAAAATAAATGATTGAAATCCCAAGGGTCTTTGAGAATCGAAACCCTTGGTATTCGAAAAGTGGTTGAAGGCATTAAATGCGCATGGCATGATTGGACAGTAAATACGTTTTTTACGCACGAGCCATCATTACCCAAGAGTGTAACCGCCGATTGGGCTTATTGGGCCTGGATTCAAACTGAAAAGGGGGGCCCATTTTGCCAAAATGTTTACTGAAACGTTACCATTTTCGCGCTCGTACGTGACGAAACGACGGAGTCGTTTCAATTTGAAAGAGGTTACGTTTTGATGCAAGCCTTGTGACCTTCGACGAAACACTATGCCTCTTCGTTACCTATAAAAGGGACTCTTAGCAGATTTTGGAATCCACTCTTGTTTTCAAGCTTAGTGAACCTCTGCTCAAATTTCTTGGAAATTTCTCTGCCGTCTTCAAACTTCTCAAAGATCTTCTTCCTTTAGGTAACCTCCCTTTCCTTCAACTCCTTGCAATTTTTATTCATTCTATTTCCACCATGCGCCCTAGAGCAGGCCACGCTGGTCCTTCAAACAGGGGGAGTTTTGGCTCTCGTGCCCCCCTTAGCCACCGTGGTGGGAGGATTCCAGCGAATCCTCTTGTGGCTGGGCCTCGTCGCTCAGAGAGAGCTGAAGCTTCTTCCTCACGAGTGTCCTCTTCCCAACGTCGCTCTGAGGTTCCCCTTGACTCGAGGGCTACCAGCCGCTCTGATGAAGGGTCAAGTGCTGAAGGTTACCTCTCTGACGATGTTGCTTTTTACCATAGTACGTACGCGTTCCACCGTGCCTGCACAACTATGGACCTTCCAGGACGTGGAAAAACACCAGTTCTCTGCTCTGCTAAGGGGTGTGTCAACGTTGTGGCACACCGGCTTGACTGGGAAAAGCTCAACAGGGAGAAACCCTACTGCTGGGTGGAGGAGGAATTCCTAGAGATCCCTTCGCACCATGCGAGTGAGGAGGAATGCACGGTCTCTTTCCGCTGTAAAATATATTCAGACAAAAAGTACAAGGTGCGATACGCTGCTCTGGCACCACGTCCCTCTGAGAGAGTATGCCACAGCGTCCCTGATGAGAGGTCGGTCTACATGTACGACTTCGTCTTCTTGAAGTTAGGAGTACGCTTCCCCATGACAGAATTCCAGATGGCCGTCCTGCGTTTCCTAGACTGCGCCCCCACACAACTGTATCCCAACGGTTGGGGTCTAGTCCGGGCTCTGGAGGTTCTGGGGGAGCATTTCAACTTCTCCGCCACTGTGGCCAAACTGTTTCACTATTGCCAAGTGGTCCGCCGTGCTAATAAGAAGGGCGGCCTTGGGTTCATTACTCTCCGTAGCGACTCAAGGGTGATAAATTTCAAATCTTATACGGAATCCGCTAAGGTGGATGGACGCTCCTTCAAGCACTACTACACGCGGGTCCGTATTCAACCAAATAAGTCGGTCTTCTGGCGAAACAAGGAGGGATTTACCAAGTTCCCTCTTAGCTGGACGCACGAGCATTTTTTCCTCATGAGCCGTGCTTATTACACAGATGAGAGTGAACTCTCCTCTCATTCTGTTGAGGTCTTGAGCGCCATGCAGACGGCCTCGAAAACCCTCAAAGGATTTTCCAGCAGGCTCCTCTTGGCCGAGGATGACATCCGAAACACCTACGTCCGTAATATCCGCTCTTACTCTATCTGTGTTGTATAATTATTCCGCTCTGATTATTTTTCTTCTTATGTGCTAATTCAACCTTTCTTGTTTTGCAGAACAAATCGAAAGAGCCTGCCCAGAGATATTGTCATTAAGGACCATGATGGCTGACGATGATTCCTCGTTTGAGGAGAATGAGATCCAGGCGAAGAGGAACGCCACCAAAACTCCCCTCATTCCCCTGACCTCTGTAGTAGGTGATGAGGTTCCTCTCTTTGATGAGGAAGAAACAGAAGAACCAGCTGAGGCCACTGGAGTGGGCGACGAGGAGGCCGTCCCAGAGAAGAAGAGGAAAAAAAGGCATCTTGTAAAAAAGGCAGATCAAGAAAAGCCCTCCTCTGATGACCCTGTGAAGAAGCGTCAGAAGACGGTCGAAGAAACTGAATTGAAGAAGGACAAGGGAAAGAAGCCCGTTCCTGAATCCTCTGCCCCTTCTTCACAGAATGCTTCAGAACCGAACTCTGGGAATGGTCCTCCTCCGGCGTTTGATCCTCCGCGTGACTCCTTCCTTTCTCCTTATTTATGGTTTCAGGGGTCCATGCCTCCCACTCTTCCAAAGGCAAGGTATTGCCTCCGCCCTTCCCTCGACGCTGCTGGGGTCCGAGGTGCTTGTAAAGCCGGGCGTTGGCAGCTGGATGAACTGTCCGACCTCCTCGATTCCCTGAGCGAGAAGGCAGATTACATGGACCAGGTTGAAAAACTTGAAGCCGAACTCGCGGTGAAGGAGACATGGGCGACCAAGCAAGCTGAAGTTCATAGGGGCGTGGAGTCAGAATTGAAGAAAACCAAGGAGACGCTCCAGAGGAAGACTGAGGAGGCAAGCCAAGTTCATTTTACGAACAAGGCTCTAGAGCGGGAAGTTGCCGACCTCCAGAAACAGAACAAAACCATACCCCTCCTTGAAGAAGAATTACAATTGGAGAAAAAGAGATCGGCTAAGCTTGCTGACGATCTCAAAATTATGGAGAACGGTCGCAACAAAGACCTTGGGGAGTGGGAAAGCCTTCGGAAGGAGATGCAAGCCCAAATTGAGGAACTCAAGAAGGGTGGTGCGAGTGCTGGGCCTTCAGAAGAGGATTTTGCCAAGGTTCAAAGAAGATTAGCTGCTGCGAAGGCCAAGGCTGCCAAAGCCTTGGAGATATGCAAAAATGTGGCGTATGAATCCTTCGTCCTGGCCCTTCGTCAAGTTTATTATCGTAACCCCGGAGTGCAGCTGAATTTGTACGGATTGGATCCGTTCTTCGAATTCCATGGGGGAAAACTTGTCGAAGTGCATAAGGACGGCTCGCATCATGAACCCCGTGCATCTCTGTACGAACTGCCTCCCCTTCCAGAAGGTCAAAGTATGGAGCCGACAACGTCCACCGCTGCCTCTGGAGCTGAAACGCAGGAAGGTGCCTGAACTGGAGCAGAGGATGAGATGGAGAAGACAGAAGTGCCCTCTGTGGAGGATCAGGCACCAGCCCCTTAATTTAAGCTTTATTCACAGCTGTGTACTGGGATCAACTCCAGCTTTAACTACTTTGTAACCTAGATAATTTCTTATTTTGGAAATAAAATTCACTGTTGCTTCTCTTTAACTTCTTGCGTCGAATGTATGATTGTTGGATAACTTAGTGCTATACAAAACACTTTATTGTTTTCAATGCTTTGTGAATCCGTTCTGTGTGGTTACCTAGCTACTTAAAGCGTACTTATCACATCGGATTAAGATAACAAATTGTAACAAAGGAGCGACAATTAAATTAAAGCATGCCCTGTCTCCAAGTGTAAGTACATTGGGAAGAGAAACTTTATCTCAAGAATTACCTTTTAACTTCTTAAAAAGATAGAAATGCTCATCTGTCCTCGAAGATGCAGAGCGGGTATGTTAGCGTTCAACCGCTCTGGGGTGGATATTCCACAATTGAGGACGGACATTGCCTTTTGAATTTTGGTATAACTTTGATAAGGGTAAGCTTCACGCCTTTCTCTTGAGGTTCGGTTTGGTCCTACACCTCAAGTCTTCACACGGTGTTCGGTTCGATCCTACTAACCGTACTTGGAGTTCGGTGCAATCCTACAATCCAAGCCTTCAACACGGGGTTCAGATCAGGGCTAATCCTGAACCTACTGCGCCCGTTACTCGGGGTTCAGCGTGGTTTTCTGTATGAACCGGCCTACTGCGCCCAAGCCTTCGCATGGGGTTCGGTTTGTGGCCTTGAGGAAGGACCAGCCCTACAACCCATGTTGTCTTTGAATGGGGTTCGATTTGTGGCCTTGAGGAAGGACCAGCCCTACAACCCATGTTGTCTTCGAATGGGGTTCGGTTTGTGGCCTTGAGGAAGGACCAGCCCTATAACACATGTTGTCTTCGAATGGGGTTCGGTTTGTGGCCTTGAAAAAGGACCAGCCCTACAACCCATGTTGTCTTCGAATGGGGTTCGGTTTGTGGCCTTGAAAAAGGACCAGCCCTACAACCCATGTTGTCTTCGAATGGGGTTCGGTTTGTGGCCTTGAAAAAGGACCAGCCCTACAACCCATGTTGTCTTCGAATGGGGTTCGGTTTGTGGCCTTGAAAAAGGACCAGCCCTACAACCCATTCCACCTCAAGGAGTTACATCGTCAAAACACACGATGTGTGATTGAGATCATCCGTCCTGAGGGGTCTTCATCAGTCCCTCGAGGAGTTACATCATCAACTACAGAATTGGTAGTTGAGTTCATCCGTCCTGAGGTGTATACGTATTAAACTACGACTATAGATCACAACACATAAGAAAAGTGAGAATGATAGGGCGGTTAAAATGTATTCTCATTAAAATTGAAAGTACATTACATGAAGAGCGTAGTTGGGGTCATGCCTCGTTAAAACCTTCTTGAGAAAACCCAAAGGGAAAAAACTCAAGTAAGGAAAAAGAGTACACGCCGTCTTACCAACTAGCTGTAATAAACACGTAAGTTCTGAGTGTTCCATTTGTTGCGGATTGGAGTTCCATCAAGTTCTTCCAACCGGTATGACCCTTTTCCAGTTACTTCAGAAACTCTATAAGGACCTTCCCACGTCGGTGCTAGCTTTCCTTGGTGAGTGAATTTATTCCCCACACTTGCCTTTCTCAAAACAAGATCTCCGGTGTTGAAAGCTCCGTACTGGACACGTTTATTATACCGGAGTGCTGCCTTTGCTTTTATAGCCTGATCTCTGACGAAAGCCTTTTCCCTTAACTCCTGGAGGACGTCCAGTTCTGATGCCAAATTGGCGTTGTTATCTTCAACTGAAAAATACTCCACACGAGCCGATCTTGTTTGTAGCTCCACCGGGATCATGGCCTCAACCCCGTACGTCAACCGGTATGGGAATTCGTTAGTTGAAGAATGAGGCATGGTGCGGTATGCCCATAAAACATGACATAGCTGGTCGGTCCATCCTCCTTTTGCTTCTCCCAGACGCTTTCTCAACCCCTTTAGCACTTCTCGATTGGCTACCTCCGCTTGTCCATTGGTTTGGGGGTGTTCAACAGACGAAAATATCTGGATTATCCCCAGTCCTTCCAGCAAATCTGTGAACTTTTTGTCTGTAAACTGGGTGCCGTTGTTAGTCACAATCCGCCCTGGCACCCCGAATCGAGCTATGATATTTTCATACACGAAACGTCTTGTTCGCGCAGAAGTAATATGCACTACGAGCTCAGCTTCGATCCATTTGGTGAAGTAGTCTACCCCCACGATCAAATATTTGATACCTCCTGGCGCAGTGGGGAATGGACCCAAAATATCAAGGCCCCACTGGTAGAACGGCCAAGGTACAACAGATGAGGACAGCTCTTGGGCCGGTGTATGGTGGAGGTTGAAGAATTTTTGACAAGCATCACACTTCCTAACAAAATCTACAGAATCCTGCTTCACAGTGGGCCACCAATATCCAGCCCTGAGGACCTTCCTCATTAAGCTTCGGCCCCCAGCATGGTGCCTACATTACCCCTCGTGCACTTCCTCCAAAACGCTTGAACCTGATCCTCTCTCAGACACAAAAGATATGGGACAGAGAATCCCCTTTTGTAGAGAACACCATCAACCATAGTAAAATATGGCAGCTCCCTCTTCACTCGTCTCCTCTCCTTCTCATCAGTGGGCAATTGACCATCAGCCAGATAGCGAATATAGTGGATGACCCAGGAATCCTTATATGGATAGCTCACCATGATAGCGTTCAGAGAAGGGTACAGAGGTATGCTAGGTGACGTCAAAGTGCTTTGAACCACCGTTGTTATGCTGTCGGGCTGCTTTGTACTTGCAAGTCTTGACAAGATGTCCGCTCTGGTGTTTTCCTCTCTGGGCACATGTTTGAACTCTAAAACTTCAAATCTTCCCTTCAATTCATTAACACAATTCAAGTACAATTGAAGTTGCGGCTCCTTCGCTTGGTACTCCCCCTGGATCTGCGAAATCACCAATTGAGAATCACTGCACAGTGTGACTGCTGATGCTCCGATGTCAATCGCCGTACGGAGACCGGCCAAGCATGCTTCGTATTCAGCCTGGTTGTTGGAGGTTTTGAAATTGAATCGGAGGGAAATTTCTAGGTGCACACCATCATCACTTTCTACCACCACACCTGCTCCACAACCTTTGCTGTTCGACGATCCATCAACGTAAATGGTCCAATGCGCTCGAGGGGTGGCAGGGTCCGCCCCAGTCATCTCCACAACAAAATCAGCCAACACTTGTGCCTTGATGGCTCCTCGAGGCTCATACGAAATTTCGAATTCAGACAACTCGATAGACCATTTTATCATCCTCCCGGCGAGGTCGGGCTTGCTAAGTACTGAACGGAGAGGCAAATCCGTTCTCACCAGTACTGGGTGCGCGTGGAAATAGGGTCTCAATCTTCTGGTACCTTCCTTCCGCCCCCTGAAACGTCTTACTGGTAAAGTATACCGGTCTCTTCCCTTCAGGGGTTTCTTTAACCAAAGCCACGCCTAGGGCTTCATCAGAGATTGCTAAATACAAGATCAAAATCTCACCAGGGTCAGGCTTAACCAGTATTGGTGGACTCGAGAGAACGACCTTGAGTTGCTGGAAGGCTTGTTCTTGCTCCTCTCCCCATTCAAAACTCTTGTGTTTCTTCAACGCCTTATACAAGGGGAGGGACCTGTGCACCATCTTGGGCATGAAGCGAGCTAGAGCGTCCACTTTCCCATTTAACGATTGGACCTCCCTCAGGCTCTTAGGGCTCTGCATGTCCAGGATTGCTTGGCATTTCCCAGGGTTGGCCTCGATGCCTCGTTGGGTCAACATGAATCCTAGGAATTTCCCAGCTGGAACGGCAAAGGTGCATTTTAAGGGGTTTAACCTCATGTTGTACTATTGAAGCCTAGTGAAAACTTGGCGCAGATCTTCAATGTGGTCTCCTCCAGCGGGCGTTTTGGCTATAATATCATCGATATAAACTTCGACCAGCCTGGTGTGCATTCCTTCAAAGACTTTGTTAATCATGCGCTGATAGGTAGCGCCGGCGTTCTTTAATCCAAAAAGGCATGACGGTGTAGCAGAAAACACCGCGGTCATTGATAAAGGCAGTTTTCTCTTGGTCTCCCTCCCACATCGGAATCTGGTTATACCCCGAATAAGCATCCATGAAACTGAGGTACTAGTAACCAGATGAATCATCCATCATGCGATCAATGTTGGGCAGGGGATATGGATCCTTGGGGCAGCAACGGTTAAGATCCACATAATCTGTGCACATTCTCCATTTGCCATTAGCCTTCTGCACCATGACCACATTAGAAAGCCAAGATGAGTAGCGTATTTCCCTTATAAAGCCTGCTTTCAACAACTCCTCTGTCTGCTCACAAGCCGCCCTCTGCTTCTCCGGTCCCAACCTCCTCTTCTTCTGGGCCACCGGTCTTGTTTCAGGATACACAGCAAGCTTGTGGCAACAGAAATCAGGGTCCATCCCAGGCATGTCTGCTGCTGTCCATGCGAAAAGATCTTTGAACTCCTGCAGAAGGGCTAATAAGCGCTGCTCCATAGCAAACTCCAACTTATCATTGATGTGCGTGACCTTCTCTGGGGAATCTCCTAAGACAACATCCCTGGAACCACCATCCGGTGTGGGCTTAGAGGGATTGAGTGGATCAATCTTCAATTCTGCTCTGGGGTCCAGATCAATTAGACTGACAGACCCTGCCGCTGTTCCTCCGTCGTTCAGCTTCCTCTTCTTGTTGAATGCCTCCAACTTGACCATGTTGAGGCTCAGGTTATAACAATATCGAGCCATCTCCTGATCACCACGGAGAGAGGACACACCATTGTCCTTGTCAATGAATTTGATCAAGAGGTGAGGAGTGGACACGATTGCTTCCATCGCATTCAATGTTGGACGGCCTATGATACCGTTGTATGGGGATTCCACATCAATCACCAGGATTCTTGACTTGACTGTTCTCGTACCAGGCTCTCCTTCAAAAGAAATCAGGGTGTCAAGATACCCCTTGGTGGGTTGCTTGGCTCCATTAAATGCTGTGAGTTCTTGCGTGTAGGGTTGTAAATCTGCATCATTGAAACCCATTCGTTTGAAACAATTATAAAAGATAACGTCACAAGAACTTCCCTGATCGACGAGGATCCTCTTGACATCCTTGTTGGCTATGACTGCCACGATAACTACTGCATCATCACCTCCTGGAATTGTTGGGCCAAAGTCATCGTCAGTAAATGACACCGTCGGAGCTGCCATACCGTCCCTGAAAGGACGGTTATCCCTTGGTTTGCCCTGGACAGATAGAATCATCCTGTGGTGATTCTTCCGTGCTGTGATTGATGCTCCTCCTCCCACAAATCCTCCAGCTATCATCTCAATCACTTCTCGTCTGCCCTGCCTCTGCTGTTGGGGCATGTTATTTTGCTGGGCATCTCCAGCAATCACTACTCCCTTCTGCTTTTTGGCTGCAGTGAACATCCTTGCTGGATTACGTGCATTGTCATCTTCGTTATCAGGCTCTCTACTCCTTTTTTCCATCCTTTGAGGCTCGTCTACAGATTTCTCCTTGAACAAATACTGCTTCAGCTTTCCTTCTCGGATGAGAGTTTCCACCGTATTCTTTAATGCCTTGCACTCATCAGTATTGTGTCCTGTCTGTTCATGGAAAGTGCAATACTTACGTGGGTTACCACCCCTCTTGACTGGGGTTGGCTTCCTTATACCAAAGACGTTCAACGTTGGCCAACCAACCTCCCTCATGATTTGTGAATGCCTGGTGTTCAACGGAGCATAGTTGTCGAACGATGATACACGCCTATCTCGTGGATGCGGGCGAGCGTTTACAAAGTCTTCTCTAAAGGCATGCTTCTCAGGCCTCACTCTCTCCTTTTCTCTCCGTGGCTGCTGAGTGGGTGCTGAAGGCTTCATTCTTGTTGCAGTTGCCTCTAGATGCATCTCTATGCCCACGTACTTGGAATCTTTCCTTCGAAACTCCTCGAAGGTTGTTGGGGGGCTCTTTGCCAAAGATAGGGCAAAGGCTGAACCAGGCTGAAGAGCTTCCACCACAATATGAAGTTGTATGGCCTCCGTGAGGTTGGGGACCAAAGCTGCCTCCTTATAAAACCTTTTCAAGAACTCCTTAAGAGTTTCAGTTTCTCCCTGCCTTATCTGGGCCAGGGTGTGAGAAGTTCTTGGGATATCCCTAGAGATGACGAAATGGCTTTCAAATGCAGCAGCCATTTCCTCCCAAGAGTCTATAGATCCTGAGGGTAAGCTCTTAAACCAGCCGAGAGCCTCCTCGGTTAGTGTTCTTGGGAACATCCTGCACATAACATCTTCATCTGCTCCCAAATACATAGCTTCATACACATAAGCATCCAAATGCTTAGTGGGATCAGTTTCTCCATTATACTTCCCTATCGACAGTGGCTGAGTTGTTTGCAAATGTTTCGGGATGGCAATGTTCATCAGCCTTCTCGAGAAAGGGACATTGAGCTTGTACGTCCCTGAAGTCACCACCGCCTGCTCCCTTCTCCTGGTACTGACTCTACCGCCAGAGTCTTGAGTCTGCTCTCTCTCTTCATATGTGGGGATCTTTGAATACTGAAGGGCTGTAGACCTGCCCCTCTCTGATGCGTGATGAGTCTCTTCTGCATGGGACGTTGCCCTGTCCCCAGCTCCTCCTCTCTCCCGCTTCAACTCCATCAGCTCCTCCCTGAGTTACCTAATAACCTCATCGCGAGGGTCAGGCGTTTGTACTTGCACCATCCTCCGGGTTTGAGTTACAGGGGACTCGAAAACGAGTCTCCTTCCAGTCTGTTAATGGGTCACATCCTCCACATGACCATCAATGAAATCTCTCCCATCACCTTCCATCGTGACAACCAAACTTCTACGAAAATGGGAATAACTCTAACGAGTCCCACTGGGCGTGCCAATGAACTGGTCTGGATCGGGTCTAGGATCCGGTGTGGGACCAGCCACAAGATTATAGGTGTTTTTAGGGTTTGCACACCGGAACAGTGTGTATCCGATGTATTAATCCGGTCTCTCAGTGGGAGAGGCCGGCCTTGTTGTCCTGGAGATCCTTCACACCAACGTTTCGCGTTGCAAGGGGCGAAAGGTGGTGCCACCTACGAAGATTCTCCGACGCTCAAGTTAGAAGAGTGTAAGAACTCAGTGAATACTCAAGCGAAGTAACAGTAAAAAATGTGAGATAGAACAACGATACCTTGCATGTGTATTGAAATGAGCTATTTATAGTTGTACGTGAGAAAATGAGTCGTTGGATACAGGTGGGTCCCCTAGCTCTGATAGCGTGTACATTATGTCAATCAGGGTGGCTCAACACTCAGAATGTGTCAGGAGGGTAGGTCAATTATCAGAGTACGATCCTCTAGGAAGAGGAGAGGATAATCACCTTTTCTGCATAATCTGCTGACACATCCACTTGCTTCCTGAGGCCATTGACGTGACATATTTTGCTACATACAGTATCTTCGCTGATAAGTTATTAGGGGCTCTTATCTTGCTGTGACTGAAAAGCCAAGAGTTATGTAAATGTTCTGCGAAAATGAACAAAGATCCGTTATAGAGAAAATAAGTGGGGCAGTCGTGAGATGAAGACGGACAGCTAGACATCGGATATCCGGTGTGGTAAAGTTGAACCAGGACACCGGTTTTCCTTATATGAGGTCATTCTGATGTCCCAAGATTGGGGGCCGGTATCCAGACTGGATCATATAGGTCTTGGGCCTTACGGGCCATCCAGTTGATCTTGTCCACCACCATCATGGTGTCTTCTGGGTCGGTCATCATATGTGAGATTCCAGCTACCATTTTCTTCAATATATGTTGAAGAAAGGGAACATTTTTGTAAAAATCTACATCGTCTTCATAGTAATGCACCACACTTGAATCTGTGTTGTGAGTGGGTGACGACTTTGGCAAATGGGAGTTGGCCAATGTAGGGTCAAAGGAGACGGATAATGATTCTGTCGAAGATGTTAAGGCCCCAAGCTTAGCCAACCTCAGAGCTTCTAAGGTGGCTTCCCTTGGACCTTTCCTAACCACCTATGTATATCCACTTGTGTAACCCATGACTCGCGCCAGGGTCTCACAAACGACAACAATGGTGGCTTGGAGAGGATCTCCACAGAATCATTCCTCGTGTTGTCGTCCCCTGAATCGTAGTTTGACATTTTATAAATGAATAAACAAGTACAAAAAGAAAGAGACTGAGATTGAGAGACTACATTCGGGGATTACACAAGCTATTTTTCTTGTACGGGCCAGGATCTTAATCGGGATATTAGCACAAATGGACACTAGAAAAGAATTTCTCTAAGAGCATGGATCACAAGTGCCAACCCTTTGGCCATCGTCTTCTATTTATAGAGGCTTCCGGGGCAAAAGGCCGGAAGGTGTATAGATACGACCCAAACAAATACAAATGACACAATGGAAGACGAAGCAACATGGCTCATAAATTTGAAAGGACAATGTCGTTTAGTCGTAAAACCACACAAACGCTCGGGCATCTTAGGAGATCAAATGTCACACCTATGAGAGGATGCCACGTGTCTTTACTTTTACCTTTAAAATTTTTTATTTTTCTAATTTTCTTTTATTTTTAAATTACTTCTTGTAAAGCCTTCCATAAATTGATACCTTGGCCAAACAAGCCACACAACGAACTTAGAACACACACGTTGACATTGGACATAGCCTATTACAGCAACACCATCATTGTAACAAGGTAGGGGTAAATGATTTGATATCAATACCGGTCCCCAAACCAAGGAATAATAAGCATGCTAAAGGTAAAAGTAAAAGCACAAATCTAACAAGTGTAAGCTACCTAACTGATTTTTAGTATGATTGGTATGGTTAAAGATGGATTGTATGGATATCGGCCTAAAGCCTACAAGCAGCTTACAGCCTTTGAACACAGGTTGTAACTTGACTGCATAAGCAGCTTAGTCATCTGACACACGTCAACTCATAAGTTGGACCCCCATAAAGGCTAAATACCATCATTTATGATGATAAAGGTAAGTTATTTATTACTCTGATGCTCTAGTTTTGATAACCATACTAAATTAAACTTCAAAGAATCTTTGTAGGTACCACTACCTATTCTAAAACTAAGAGTAAATGAGATACCAAACATCGAGGATTGAAGGCATTGTGGTCCCACTAAGCTAGTGTATTATAATATTGGATCCTGACTATACCGACATAATAAAGTGATAAGCAGATTTAATACCAATTATGTGCGGTCCTGCTACCCTAAACATACCAGACATTTCAAATGCTAATTATAACCAATATTGATTAGTGTGGTGATTCAACACCTTATCCCTTAAGCATGTGGCCCTTGATTTAATCATTAGCTTATGCGAATGAAGCAAACCATTTAGTCAATCCTCTATCACTTAGTGCATTGCCTAATTCCTTAGGTCAAAATCCTTAAATTGCTAGTTATGAACCCTATTTCTTTAAGTGAACATAATTAATAATCCAAAAGTGGAAGAATTTAAAGAATCTCATAACAGAGCAAGCCTAATCCCTTAGGTCATCCTCAATTCACGTTGAAGTCCTCATGTTAGATTTGGAAGCTATGATTCCTCAATGTGAATCCAAATTCACAATCAATTCTCAGGTGATCAATCAAGAACAACCTTAAGAGTTGAAGAAATCAATCAATTATTGAATTTTCACGTATACCAATCATAGATCAATTTGCCCAAGCATTGCCAAGAAGATCATCCTATCTTAATCTTAGAATTTTAGTTACTTATGCTAAGATAGGAGAAATGGAGTGAGATAGATAGGAATTCCATGATGGAGAATTAAAGAAAATTACAAGTAATAAATCTGGAACTTATATTAATGAGTATAAAATGAATTGTAAAATGACTTGATGTCATAAATTTACACACCAAACAACTATTTATAGATACATGTATTAAATATGGTGTGACCACGTAACTTCCTAACATGCCCACATAAAACTAGTTATAGTTTAAAAGTCAGTTAGTGCTAATCAATGTGCCAATGTGCCTCATCAGTGTACAACATCGCCACACACAAATAATTTCAAGTGAAGAGTTCTAATTGGTGTGTCAACGTGCCTCATCAATGTGGCCAACCCAGACTCTAAAGAGTGCAAGAAATTTTGGTCATAGTTGGCATGCTCACACTACCTTCCCTTATTCATACACGCATCATGAAGTTCAACAATCACTAACTTGCCATGGCCATGTCCAGTTCTGGCATATGCCAACACCATTCTCCAAAGATATTTAAGGTTTCAGATTTTGATCTAGCATGCCTACGCTCAGGTCTGGCATGCCCACGCTCAAGACTTGTTCCTCTTCTTTATTTTCATGTATCATTTCCCTACAAAATATTGAAACATTAGTTCAAAACCTATTTATCATCTATAATATTATGCATCATGCAATAATTATAAGAATCTTAAATATTGACAAATACATACAGGTACCTATCTCTCTACTTACAAATACTTGTTACTTGTTTCATACCCATGAGTACAGCTTGTTCCCTATCTCGTATCCGTAAGTAGGGTAATAGTAACATATTACTTACACCCACCCTAACTTGTTGTCATCCCTATGGGTATTACAAAAGTAACCTTCATTTAAAAACCTTAGAACTTTCAACAAAAAAAAAAACCTTAGAACTACCATCTTCCTCTAGTCTTTCTTATTCCACGCAACTTAAACCCCAATGTCATTTCCTTATTTAAAGCAAAATAAAAAAGGTAAAAGCTTTTGAATCTAAGTCTCAAGATGGTAGATTCGGAAGGACATTTAAAACGAAATAAATTTATAGGAAAAAAATGATATTTCATCTCAAATAAAATGAGACTTGATTTCAAAGAAAATGTTAATCTTCTCAAATTAATAAGTTCGAGGTCAGGGTCGGGGAAAGTGTGTAAAAGTTAGTTAACAAATAAAATTTCCAAGAATAAAGTGATGACATTATACATGATACAACTTACGCACAAAAAATTTCGATTTTCGGATTCATTATTTACTACTCTTCTCAAATTTAAAGGAACAGAAAGTGATAGTTATAATTCTTTAGTTTCTATGCCTCCAACCAATTTTTATAATAATTTTATAATAATTCTTTAATTCTTCTTAAACAAATGTCTCGATTTTACCCGCGTTAATGACTCATACTCCAAAAACTACACAAAGATTGTAAAGTGTGTTGCCTAAACTCATAAAGGAAGGGGAAATAAGTAGGGTATGAATTGAGGATTGTAAATGTAATTGAAGGGAAAATTTATGATATTCAAAAAATAAGAGGAAAGTGTTTAAAACAACACCCCAGTTCTATTAGCATGTTCTTGGAATCGGAGAGTATATTTCATCAGGAGAAATAAATTGGACTAAAAGAAAATTAATTTTTTTATATCATGTTAGAAGTATAATTAACGTGCTATTTTGCCACATTAAAACAATTAGTTATTAATAAAGTTTTTTAAAATGTGTTTCAGGACACACATAAAACTACTAAAAACAAGCATAAAATTATACTGGAAATCATGTTGAATTTCTCAATAAAATCATAGGGAATTACATTAATAATGTTAAATGGAAAACTTTTTATATATTTTATTTTTTATTGTTATTATTATTATTAATAATACTACTATTATCATTCTTACTATTATTATTAGTATTATTGCTATTTTCTATTGTTATTAATATTACTGTTGTTATTATTGTTAGGTTAATACCCTCCCTATTTATTAACGTTGTTAGGAAGTTAGGTTTTGCAACTACCAGATCGGTGGTCCCAACTGTATGGTATTTATATGCCAACTAAAACCTATAGCCAACCTAACAGTGACCTTCAATAATTATGATCATTTAAATTTTGTTGTATTTTAATTAAGTGGGTATCAACGGTATCATACGACCAAAAATCAATTTTTTATGCCATGCCATTGAACTACAAGCGTTAATTATTATATTGTGACTATCTAGTATAAATAATCAGCTCAAGCAATTCATTCATTTACCCATTTAACCAATAATCTAATAACTCATTATATGTCAATTGGGTATCGATTTAAGTTTTATAATATTAAAGCAACCCGAGTAAATAATAATAATAATAAAAGTTCGAACTGTTAAATAATATTTAATTAAAAATAAAATAATAAATGTTACATATAATTTCAAAAGATCTTAATAACAAGTGTGTTAAGGATATTGTTTGACAAATAAAAAAGTAAAAATTTCTTATTGAAAACTATATTAGAATTGTTTTGAAATTATTATAGATAGATAAATGATATTGTTATTTTTTCATCAAAAAACCTTATAATCATCTTCTAAAATATATAATAATAAATTGAATTAATATATAGGATCATCATGCAATCTAAAAAATCAATAACTTCTTCATTATTATTCTTTTAAAAAAATGAGAAATAAAAAAATCCTTTATTTAACTACATATATCCTCCATTAAAGGTAATTATATTTGAGTAATGAGTTTTTTTTTTTCATCCACAAGACTCAAACTCACAACCTTACCTAAAGATAATATCATCATCTACCACTTGAAGTAACCACCTACTGGTAAATAAAATATATTTTTAATTGAAAATAAACTAGTATCTTTTATTCAACACCTCCCATTTACTAAACAGGTGCTTTAATCATCCGGCCTACAAGAGCTATTTATTTTTAGATACATAGTTATATAATTAGCAAAATTAATTGAAGGGACTAAATCTAAACAATAAAATAAAGTTAGGGACTAAATCCTAACTAATTTTTTACCTCCCGCTTACTAAATGGGTGATTTAACCAACTAAGCTACAACAACTACTTATTATTTATATACAGAGTTACATAATTAGCAAAATTAGGGACTAAACCTATATAATAAAATAAAGTTAGGGATTAAATCTTAACCAATTTTTTATAGGGATTAAATCTAAATCTTGAAAATTATATGATGATCTAGTCTCGATATTAGCCTATGGGCAGAAAGGTTATTTGACCTAAAAGCCACCATGTAAGATCGACATCACACAAGCTTGGAAGCACGACATCGACTCTCAATACGCATGAGACTCATGACGTAACCTCGGTATAGGCTATTCTCTCAATACCAGATAATCAAAGCTGACTTATGCAATCATGTGTTGAGGAAGTAACCTACAAAGTGATTGATGAAAAGGTGCAATTGGTAAGTAGGGTCACTGTTGCATGTCAGCCTTTCTGTAATGATCAGAATCACGTTGGCACCTTGTACGGTAAGCCCACCTACTCAAAATGACTCTTTAGTTACCTCTAGGTATAAATACTCACATATCAACAATAAAAGGTAGAACATTCTCACTTGAACTTACATTTGAACTCTGATATTCCCCTTGAATATTCACTGACTTGAGTGTCAGAATGTCCTTGCAAATGATACCCCATTTTGCCCTACAACGTGTAAGATTGGTGCTTTAGGTACAAAGAATCACTGACCTTTATCTTCCCACTATAATAGAGGATATAATACCAGATCCGCACTAGACCAGTGTAAAATCTAAATATATAACATCTTTTAAGGACTGGTCATCAGGCTGGCCCTTGCACCCCGACCACGACTAGTTCATTGGCACGCCCAATGGGATTCTGTAATTTTGCACAGTGGATCACCTCACATACTTGGTCCAAGAGGAAGAGAGGATGTCATCCTCTTTTTCAACAGGGTAGGCACGAGGTGATCGATATGATCGCAAAAGGTTTTATAGGAGGTGGAGTATCAATCTAAAAATCACCATCAGATGATCTTTTTTGTCCTAGGAAAGAATCAAGATAATCATCCTTTCAGAGTCGGTGTGTAGAGCCCATCCATTTCCTTCTCTGATGATGACTTCGGACCCACAATCCTAGGAGGTGATGATGTAGTAGTGATAGTTACTGTCATTACCAATATGGACATTAAAAAGATCCTGATGAATCAAGGGAGCTTTTGTGATATTCTCTTTTATAACTACTTTAAGAGAATTGGCCTTACGAATACAAACTTGCACCCATACACGCAAGACTTAACTACCTTCAATGAGGCTAAGCAACCCACCAAGGGTTACTTGGACACTCGTATCACTTTTGATGGTGATCCCGAAGCCAAGATGGTCAAGTTAAGAATCCTGATGATTGATGTCCAGTCCCCATACAATAACATCATAAGTTGTCCCACCTTAAACGCCATAGATACCATTGTCTTGAACCCATACTTCCTCATCAAGTTTATTGACAAGGACAACAGCGTGTCCTCAGTTCGGCATGACCAAGAGAAGGCGAGGTATTGCTACAACCTTATTTTCGACATGGTGAAGTTGGAGACCATCAACACGAAGCGTAAGCTGAATGAAGGAAATGCTTCTGCAGGTTCTATTAAATTGGTGGATTTAGACCCCAGGGCGAAGTTGAAGATTGATTCGCTTAACCTATTTAACCTTACCCTAGATGAAGGGTCCAAGGCAATTGTGTTGGGAGATACCCCAGAGAAGATGACTCATATCAATGAGAAGCTTGATCTCGAGATAAAGCAACGATTAATGGTGCTTCTCAAGAAGTTCAGAGATCTTTTTTCCTGGATAGCAACTGATATGCCTGGTATAGATCCAGATTTTTATTGTCATAAACTCTCAGTATATCCAGAAACTAGACTCGTGGCCCTGAAGAAAAGACACTTGGGCCTGTAAAACCAAAAGGCTTCTTGTGAACAAATAGAGAAGTTGTTGAAAATGAGTTTTATTAAGAAAATCCAGTATTCCTCATGGCTCTCTAATGTGGTCATGGTCTAGAAATCCAATGACAAATGGTGCATGTGCATAGATTATGTTGATCTTAACCAATGCTACCCCAAAGACCTTACTCTTTTCCTAACTTTGACAAGATGGTTGATGATTTTTTAGGGTACTAGTTCTCGTCCTTTATGGATACGTACTCTGGTTACAATCAAATTTTGATGTGGGAAGGAGACCAAAAAAGATGGTGTTTATAAATGAAAAATGTGTGTTCTACTACACTAATATGTCGTTTGGGTTGAAGAACATTGGAGTCACGTACCAGCGCATAATCAATAAAGTTTTCAAAGGCATGCATACGAAACTAGTGAAGGTGTACATCGATGATGTCATTGCCAAGACCCCAACTAAAAGGGACCACGTCGAAGATCTTCAGAAGATTTTTCTACATCTTTGGCATTACAACATATGTCTTAACCCTCTGAAATGCACATTCACAGTACCTGGTGATAGATTCCTGGGTTTTATATTGACTCAACGAGTCTTCGAAGTTAATCCGGACAAGCGCAAAGTCATCCAGGAGCTCCAGAGCCCAAAAAATTGTGAGAGATGTAATCCTTCAATGGCAAGATTGTTAAGATTGCATGCTTGGCACACTTTATGCCAAAGATGGCATACCAATCTCTCCCCCTTTAAAAGATCCTTAAGAAGAGTGAGAAGTTTTAGTGGGGGCTAGAGCAAGAGGCATCATTTCAAAATTTTAAGGAAGTTTTATCTAAATCTCTTATTTTGGTAAGGCCTAACTTGGTGAATGTCTGATTCTTTACTTATCTATTTCAGATGAAGCATTAGGGGTCGTTCTGGTAAAGAAGACCTCGAAAGGACAAAGGCCAATATATTTCACTAGCAAGACGCTGTAGGGGGCAGAATATTGGTATCAGAAGATTAAAAATGTAGCCTTAGTAGTCATCTGGGAATCTCAACGCTTTAGGCCGTATTTTCATGCCCACCTCATCGTGGTTTAGATAGACCTCTCACTTCGTACCATTCTCTTTAAGCCTAACCTGTCAGGAAGAATAATTAAGTGGGAAATGAAGCTATCTGAATTTGAGATTACTTATGAACCACAAAGTGCTATCAAGGCTCAAGTATTGGTTGATTTCATCGTGGAGCTTTCTAGATCAAACCTCAAAGAGTCCTGTTCATATTGGACAGTGTATGTTGATGGTTCATCCAACAACAAAGGATGTGGAGCTGGTGTAGTTATTAAGAGCGATGATATAGTCCACCTTGAGACTTCACTACACTTCAATTTCACTACCTCCAATAACCAAGAAGAATATGAAGCTTGGCTCGCTGGTTTGAGAACAACTCTTGATATCGGTACCAGGACAGTGAACTTATGAAGTGACTCCCAGCTTGTCATCTCATAGATTCTTGGGGAGTACTAAGCTAAAAAGCCTTGTGTCAACGACCTGAAAGAGTGTTTTCAATCCATTACTTTCAAGCATGTCCTAAGGGAGGAAAACACATGAGCTGATGTCCTCTCAAGGTTAGCTAGCATGAAGAAAGCTGAGAGCATGACAACAGTAATTCAAAACACACTATTAGAGCCCAACATCTCTCACTCGTCTTCCCTGAATGGTATTCATACTCGTGGCTTTAGTAAGGATTCATGGGTCATTCCCTTTGTTCGATACTTAGTCAATAGCTAACTCTCTACAGATGATTTAGAGCAGAAATAAGTAAGAAGGGAGCTACCATTCTTCACTATGGTTGATAGGATACTTTTTTGACGTGGCTTCTTTATCCCTTATCTCTTATGCTTGAATAAAAATAAAATCTAATGGGTTATGGAGGAAGTCCATGAAAGGCTATGTAGACATCACTTCAGATGATGAAGTCTTATATGTAAGATCCTCCGGGCTAGATATCGGTGGCCAACAATAAAGAAGGATACTGCAGAGTATGTTCAGAAGTACGACCCCTGCCAGAAGTTTGCTAACTTGCTTTACACACCAGCAGAGGAATTGTCAACATCTGTAGTTCATTAGTTATTCTATTAGTAGGGACTGGATATCTTGGGTTCTTTCCCAATAATACTTGGGGGCATTAAGTATCTGATCATCGGAGCGGATTATTTAACCAAGTAGATTAAGGATGAGCCTGTAATGCATATAAGTTCTGCAAGGACCTGACATTTTGTTTACGAGAACATCATTGCTAGGTTTAGTATCCCTGGAAGAATAGTTATAGGTAACGAAACTTAATTCACTGATCACAAATTCATGGAGCTGTTAGAGGGGTTAAAGATCGTGTAGATTTTCTCTTCTATAGAGCGCCCCCAGACCAACAAGTAACCTAAGGTTTCTAATCATGAAACACTGAAGGGTTGAAGAAACGATTGAGTGAAGCTAAAAGAGACTAAACAAACTTTGTCTGCCATGTCTTATGGGCATACAAAAACATTCCCTATTTATCAACCAATGAGTCTCCATTCTGGTTTATATACGGGGTTGAAGCAATGATTCTAGTAGAGCTTCATACGTCATCCACCAAGGTACAACATTTCTTAGTCTCAGATAACAAAGCCAACCTCCGTAATGAGCTAGATGTGATTAGAGAGCTTAGAGAGGAGACTTTTGTTTGAGATCAAGCGGTTAAGACTAAGGATACATTGAGGTATAATAAGTGGGTTTCACAAAGGCGTTTTGAGGCTGGTGAGTTGTTGTTGTGGTATACCAGCATTGGAAATAAATTTGCTTACCAAGGGAAGCTCGTATCATCATGGAAAGGACCTTACCACGTCTCTAAAGTATTAGGCAAAGGCATATATCATCTTAAGATGCTAGATGGCACTCCCATAAAAAATAACTGGAACATCCATAATCTTTAAGTGTATTATAGTTAGCTGGGAAAAAGACATGTACTTTTTTTCCTAACTTGAGGTTTTGTCTCATAGGGTTTTCCTCAAGAAGGTTTTAATAAGGAATGTCCCAATTTAACTTAGATGTATATTTAGTATTTAATGAAAGATCCATTTCACTTGAAAGTTTTACTCCTTTTCTGACTATGTCTTTGTTTGCAGAAAACACAATTGCCTTGATGAGTGGTAAGGATTGGTTTTCTTTGAGACTATACAGGACCCCAATGAGTGACACCCCAGTCCTTACCAAAGGATTGGCTACTTGGCCCCAATAAGTGGCAAGGATTAGATCTCTTTGAGACCATACCAAGCCCTAATGAGCATGCAACTAGAAAGAATTATCCCTGATGAGTGGTGAGGATTGGACCTCGTATAAGGCCATAACAGACCCCAACGAGTGGCACCTTAATCTCAAAAATGATTGGCTACTTAGCCTTAATAAGTGGCGAGAATTAGTTCTCTTTCGAGATTATACCAGACCCCAACAAGCGATGCAAGTAGATTATCAATTATTCTAACAAAAATTTCTATAGCCTCATAAAGAAGGCAAGACTAATACACTTTACAAGAAGTTATACCTTAGATATTGGGAGAAGGATCAATAACTTTGCACCTAAGTTTCTACAATGAAACAAGAAAAATTAAAGTCCCCGACAGAGGCATTGTTTTAAGAATCTCTATGACTAAGTTTCAAGTAACTATGAAAAGAAAAATTTGATATACGCAATTTAGAAAGCACAATTTTTCATTAATCAGATAATAAGTCAAAAACCAGATCCTGTCCTGGTAGAAGGCACCTAAATATTCAGCAAAAAGAAAGATAAAATCTTCAAAATAGGAAAAACAAGTTAAGCAACTAAAGTCGTGTCATCTGAATGAGGAGTGACATTATCTTCCAGCATGGGCTCGATGTTTTCATTCAAAAGAGGGGTGGGTTGATCGATCATGGTTTGCAGTGAAGGCAGGTCCCCCAACTCATAAGGAACATAATGAGGTTCCCGGTATTCATTATCTACCATGACGAACAACTTCTCACCTTGGAATTCAAGGTGGGGGTTGATGTTGTTGAGGCTAAGACTAACACCAGGGCTCATGTACATTATTTTCCTAGCTACACTAAATGCCTTTTTTCCTATGGTCTAACACAGCTGGAGCGCCTTCACCACCCTTTTATGATTTATAATTTCCTCCTCCTATAGCTTCTTATGTGTTTCACCTCTATCTCTAGCTCTTGAACTTGGTTATAGAATAAGAATCTCTCCTTCGCATGATTCGCTATGTCATAGAAGAACAGAAGCATTCCATCCAGTTTAGACAATTGCCAGCTGGCAATTTTAATGGTGCCTTTCATTTTATCAGCCTCCAAATCAGAGCGAAGGCAGTATCAGGGAGACCTTAGTTTATTTTGCTCTACCTCTGCCCCCTGGTACATTATGAAAGGGCTTAGGTGAGAACCCAAGAAAAAACCACAATAGCGCTCGAGTGTTCTAGCGTTAGGCCCAGTGATTTCAATACCGACTAGGGCAGCTGTTGATTTATCTCGGGAAGATGACACATCAATCGACATCCCGTGTTGACTGGTCTCCTCCTAGACAACTTCCTTATGCTTTGATTTTTTAGAATAAAGAGACAGACTTCCCCCCGTCTCTGGCTCTTGCCTCTTTTTTTGGGCTTTCTCCCACTCTGGGTCATCCTTCTTCTTTTTCTTTTTTCGAAAGCCCCTTTTTCTTGTTCTTGCTCCAAGGTGTCCTTCAAAGGAATTTTTTCAGCATCTTCCTCCCGGAATGTGATGGTTTCTTGGTTGACCTTAGGAATATTCTGCTTGGCTTGAATTTGGTTCTCTACCGCCGCAACAGCCAACTCAGCTTGTAATTTCTTCAGAGTGTTCATTAGCTTGAAGCTTTCAATCTCTCCTGTAACAACAAAAGGAAAAAGGTTAGCAAGCAGAAATAATTGGCTTAATCAAAATAAATTTATTCTCAGGGTCATTATGTAAATAAATTTCTTTTTGAGGTTAGGAGCCAAGGAATCGCTTACAGGAAAACGTCTTATTTACTGAGCAGAACTTGTGCATCGCTCTAACTACTTTAATAGAGGTGGGGGACAAGTCATTCTCATCGGCCACATACGTCACCCCGATTAACAGAAAATGCTCATGGGTCCACAATATCAGGAATTTTTTGATCTCATCCTTGTTTTCCCAAAACACTAGCTTGTCTGCTTTTATTTGAACCTACATGAATCATTTTTTGAAAGAGCTGTCCTCAGACTTGGCTGACTTAGTGAAAGCCTCAAGTTCATAATTTTTGAGTCACACCGAAGAGACTACCATCTTTGTTGGCTCGATAATAGAAGAAGAGCGCCATGGTTGGAATGAAATTGAAGTGCTCACCCAACACATCAAGACTCTGGACCAGTCTCTACCAGTTTGGATGCAATTGAGTGGGGGTGCAGTCAAGAAAGTGAAGGACTCCTATTTCAAACTCCATCAGGAGGACCCTTACTCCAAGATGCGTGAATAAAATGTCATACATATAGATGACCCTCTCATCAACTGGGGTGTTGCAGACTCGACCCCCCAACCCTGTTGGAAGTATGTATTAAGAGCCTATATATGACGCATCATTTTAAATAAGGCATTTTTGTTAAATAGTTTAACAACCTTTATTTATCCTTGAAGTAATAGGTCATATGAGAGTTATTCCTAAAATGTCCTTAGTCAAGTATTTACGTGGGGACATATAAATACATTAAGACTAATGTGTGAGTATACTGATGATCTAATCTCATAGATCATGGATATAGATGATATCGAGTCTTTACATGGGTACATATTAAGAGTAATAATGTACTGGATAGACCCATCATGAAAAGTCCTTCGACCTGAAGTCACTACGATTCCTACATAAGAAGTTTGTTGTTTTAATACAATTAAATGTCTTCTGTAACAAGAGGACTATAAAGGTTGTGATTAGGCAATGAACAAATTATGTAGAGGGATATGAGTGATATAGATGAGATTTGTCTCTGCTATGTGATAGGAGTGATATCTATAGGCCACTTGATATAGTGAGACTAAGAAAATGCATAACTATGCTAGAAATAATAAATATTGGATATTTGTTTAGATAAAGTCTACTTTGGTATCAAGTAAAATAAATTGGGCTGTACAAGCATGACGCGACCATGCCTTGGGCCCAATTAGGATATTGTGACAAAAGGAACATACATATAAGATAATTATCACTTATAGGTTATGTTGATAATAAATAATATTCAAACATAATAATGCATTGCTAGATGCCGCTCTTATTTGATATTAATAATAAAATAATTTATTATTAATATGACCGAGTATTTTACCTATAGGGTCACACACATAAAGTAAGCCCATCGGAAAATAGCTTTTATTTTAGTTGGACTAAAATAAAGCTATTAGGCCTAACTCATTTAGAATAAGTAAGGGCCCACTCTTTAGAGAGAGCAAATTTGGTCAAACCTAAGCTTGTAAATAAAGCATAAGATGCTCATAGGTGGCTCACTAAAAAAAGACACAAAAGACACAAAATACACAAAAGTTGCAAAAGCTACACATCATCAAACTAGCATTTGGAAGGTGTAGCGTTTTAGTGGGAGTACTCATGTGGACTCCTAAAGGACGAGGCTAGGACTGCTTTGATTTTTTTCAAGAGGTAATCCTAAAACGCTTAAGAAATTTGATGTTTGTCTTATGCTTTGAAATACAAAGTTTTGCAAGTCCAATGAGAATCCTTGTATTTTCGTTGCTTATGCATTAGGGATTCCCTAACAAACCCTTGGATGTAGAACGATATACCTCTCCTTATACTCTTGGGATAAATTGGAAACTTAAAGTACATTACCCCCTCAGTGGCCCTTACATGTCGGGAGGAGGTCTCCATGATCTCCTTTTGTACCCATGCTTAGGGGTTTCCAGTTAAGAACTGCACACAATCAACATGGTATGCAATCATGGTGGAGCAATTCGGCATAGTCTTTACCACTTTTTTCTCTCCTTCTTCAGTAGTTATAGTTGTCACTACGTGCTTAAAACTTCCTATAGATTAGTAAAACTTTGCATCATCAAGCGTTTCAAAGTACCAATTTTATTCTTTCTTCCCCCCTCGTCCTCGTCCTTATGACCTAGGATCTTGGTTCCTCACAAAAATTCTCCCCCACGGTATCCCTAGGACCCTCCCCTAGTCCTCATTCTAACACTTCATAAAAGGGTAAAAACAAAGTAAAAAACTAAAACGAGTAAAAGTAAAAGGTAAGGGTTCACTACCTAAAAACACTAGTGGAATCCTAAAGGTCTTGAACAAGTAAGGTTCTCTTAAGACCTTCAAAGCACAGAGGGTTTAAGCAAGACGACGGGTTTCAGTTCAACTCTTTAAGTCACAAGGATTTCTCTCTGAATTTTCCCAGAATCTCAGTATGCAAACACAAGAAGTGTTTCAAAATGTTTCTAGAACCACCTCTTATAGATGTGGCTGGGGGGGCAAATAACACTGGTGTTTTAGATTCAAATTTTTTAGGCCGAGTTGTTTGAATTTCCCAGGCCTATTGTCCCAAAGTAACCATAAAAGTTATGATTGAAGTGTAACCACTACACATGATTGAAAGTAATTGTTTCATGATTTATGCGACCCACGATACGCGCAAAGCTGTGTTTTGAAAGAGAAGTAAATGTGAGATAGTTATGAACATCAATGAAGCCTATTAAAATTTTTTTATGTTAACAAAACATTCTTCTTACCCACGCCTATAACAAGAGCCTCAATAGAAGATATAGCTTATTCGAGCAATCGACATGGTCCCTCAAACAAACTAAGGGGAAAATGATTCGGTCTCGATACCGACCTATGGGTAAAAAGGTCATTTGACCTGAAAGCCATCATGCAAGATTGGTATAGGTTATTCTTTCAATACTGGATAGTCAGAGCTGACTTATGCAATCGCGTGTTGAGGAAGTAACCTATAAAGTAACTGATGGAAATGTGTAGTTTGTAGGTACGGTTACTGTTGTATGTCAGCCTTTCGGCAATGATCAAAATCATGCTAACACCTTGTACGGGAAGTACACCTACTCGAAACGAGTCTTTTATTACCTTCAGGTATAAATACACACATATCAACAATGAAAGGTAGAATATTCTCACTTAAACTTACGCTTGAGTCTAATATTCCCCTTGAATATTCAATGATTTGAGCGTTGAAGTGTCCTTATGATGTCCTCCCTAATTTACATTTATTTTTAACTTTAATTCCATCAAATTTATCAAAAAAATTTGCATTTTTAGATATAAAAATTTTAATCTTGTAATTAGCACCATATTTTAAACTCTAATTATCAAGTATCAATCATTCCTAGCATAAATGGCCCTTAAAAGCATTTTAGTTTCATAAAAATTAAGTTTTGGCATATTTTAACAGTGTTGTAATCGATTACATGATTCTTGTAATCAATTACATGCACAAAAGACAAAATACAGACCCTGACAAAACTTGTAATCGATTACCAAAATCTGGTAATCGATTACCAACATGACAGCAACAACAATTATGTAGAATTTTGTATTTTGGCCAACTTCTAGCCTACCCAAATGGCCCGTTTTAGCTCCGATTGCCACAAAACTTTACGGGCCATATGTTTTTACCATTCCCAAACTGTTGGCACAGTACGTTTGCCAAAATTCCATAATATGATCAAGATATATGGAAAAATGCATTTAAACCATAAGTAATGTAAACCAATGCGCTAAACCTATCAAATGGACTCCAAACTTGGTAAGACCTATATGCACAAGTCATAAATGAGGTAGAAAACCTATTGGTCCTTTCCGGGGTCTTAAACCCCATCGGATCATAAATTCACCTATCTAGTTCCTAATTTAACTTGTTTTCACCTAAAATCCAACATAACATTTCATAAGTCATCAATTCCTCAATTATATGTCATTACTTTCAAGAAACACAATCATAACATGTCCACACACAAATTTATACATTTATGCAATCATCACATTCAACACTCATAAGGGCTCAGTGTCCAAAAGAGATCTATAATACCTGTCCATAATATATATATATATATATATATATATACACATATATCTATTCCTCATCATGGCTTAGTGCCCAATCAACATATCAATTTCATCATCACTCATCATATACCACCATACTAATATCTACATATATACTACACACTTTCACAGATTCTTGCCAATATCAATTATCACCAAGCAAGCTTGACTCAATGTCAATCAACATATCACCTAGATAACCAACACACACATATATCAAATCTAACCTTATATCCTAATTCGTCATCATCATTCTTTCATGCACAAATGTTATTCACGCATCATCACAAGTCAATTCAATTTAAGTGCACAAATATTACCATACATCATTATCATTATCTTAACCCAATTACATAACAACTAATAACATCAACTTATCAAACTCATATCATCATAGTTACACCAATACACTTTCATTCATTTTTCAATTACTCAGTCTAAATTCAGAATCACTAAATACATCATATACACCAATATAGGTTTATTCTATTTCATCACATGAATTCAATATATCAATCAACATCAAAACCATGAAATTCATCATCGATACAGGTTAAATCATACAAGGCATAACTGACACTCAAATAATTATAGTGACACGCTAGTATTTGGATACTAAAGGATCGATCTTCAGCTGAGGGTTCTACTTGACACCCCGTGAACCTAACTTAGTCTACTGAGCCCGACTTGGCTCTCCACCTCAACCATTGGGTCCTACTTGACCACTATGTAGCTCAACTTAGTCCAATTTGACCATAGGAGCCAAAAACGAAGGGCAACATATACTGTCAGTCGTCCTTAACTACGCAAACCATATAAATTCATTTTAAATTCTCTTTCTCTTCATTGAATGGCATAAGCCTTATTTTAAAGTAAGAGGTGGCTACATAGATCCAACCCACGTTCTACCACCAGGGCGGCCACTCAGACTCGGCCTCACATATACTGCCTCATGTTATAAAATCATTTTTATACATCAATTCCAATAACACTAAGGGCAGCCACACAAACCAGGCCCACAATACAAAGTCTCAAACATACAGTCGTCATTAATAATCATCCTATTATCATAGTCATCAAGATACAATAGTCAAAATCATAATTCCATAAATAATTTGGTTCATCAGTTTCAACTCATCACAACATATCAACATTATATTTGTCATTTGTCAATCATTCATCCTATTAGCTCATAACAATTTATCGCATGTCATAATGATAACATCTTATCATATAAATATCTATGTGCATATAAATATATAAACATTAACATCATTATTAGCAACATGTCATTTACTCTATCATTGCTTATTAACCTAAAATCGTCATTGTTTTTAATTTAGCATCCACCCATGATAATTTATCATAAATTACATTGGTACATTACCGCGACTTAACTCTCTCAATCATTCTTCTTTTTGCACACTGCTCATGCATCAATCAACCATATATTAAATATCAAGAATTTATCTTCACTTAATTCCATGTCTCACATTAAGAACATCAACATAAACCATCAATGATGTAAATTACCAGATACATACTTTACACTATATCACTTTACTTCATAAATTATTTTATTCCATATAGACTACATTATAGTTCTCTGATCATCGCTCATCAATATAATTAGTTACATATTCATCCATTCATTTATTTTTTATTTATCATTTCCAAGATTTATAGTCTACCTTTACTTTCTCGTTCTCCAATCTTTCATCATTAAATTTCTAAATTTAATTAAATCATCTAGCAGTGGCTATGATCTACTCTTTTCCCATACGCCAAAGAGCGTAAATGATTTCTATATTAACCTTAAACCCAACGCACCCCCTTACCTCGATTCCAAGCTTTTACGAGTTGCTCTTTGTGCCGCTCATGACCCATTCCACCACCTATAATCGAAACACAAAACCCATCAACATTTTACCACACTTATTGTCCTAGAAGCAATTTTCGAGCTCCTCATTGGCATAAAACATAAAAATCAAGACCCAAAAAAATGTAGGTTTAGCCTAAGCAAGGGAAGAAGAAAGGAAGCATATTTTGGAATACCCATGGTCTTAAAAGGTACCACCAAGCTTTACATAACTATTAGAAAGAAAAAACAAGACCCCATACATGCAAGCTCAAATTTAGCCATGAGAGGGATAGATAGAGAAGAAAGTTGAAACCTAAAATTGAGGGGATATATGGATTCTTCTTAACATCCTGAGTTCAATTTGAAGTTACGACGAGAAACCGCCCTCCGATTTAAAGCTTTTACTCGCGGTAATGGTGGAAAGAAAAGAAACATGCGTGCAGAGGGAGAAGGGCTCGTTAGGAAGAAGAAGAAAGTGTTTTGTCTTATATTGTTAAGGGCAAATTAGTCATTTACCTTTTTCTTTTATAACTTAAATTAAAACTTACCTTTTAACTATATTGGTAATCTTTAAATTTACCACAACTTAATTAAACTTCATTTAAATTTTAATAATCAACCAATCAAATAAAATTATTTAATTTCATAATATCTTATTATTTAAATTTAAATTTATATTAATTAATAATAATTTCTAAAATCTAAAATTAATTTGAAGACAATTATTAATATGTTTCTAATAATCATAGATTTTTAAATTAATTAACTAGAATATTACAGTTCTTACAAATGACACCCCATTTTACCTCATAACGCGTAAAAACTAGTGCTTTGAGTACGAGGAATCACTCTAAGACCTTTATTTCCTCACTGGAACAAAGGATATAACACTAGATTCTCACTGGATCGGTGTAAAATCTGAATATATGACATCTTTTGATAACTAATCATTAAGCCGACCCTTGCACCCCAACCCCGACCAGTTCATATGGGAACTAAACACATAATTAAGTTTTTGGCGTAAGAAAACTACCATAGTTGACTAACTATACATGACTTGTTTGACTAGTAGCCTCTTCAAATCATATCTGAAAAATCAACGCTTTATACTTAACCAAATTAGTGGACCATTAATGGGTCTACACTACTTGTTATTTAGGTATATAGTTAGAAAAAAAAATACTTGTAGGGACTAAATCTAGAGAAAAATTAAGTTACAGACCAAATCCTAACTATGTTTTATAAGGACTAAATACAAATCTTGAAAATTATATGGGACTAATTAAACACATAGTTAAGATGAAAATTAAATATGTTAAACAATAAGGAACTTGAAATATGTTATTATTTAAATACATAGTTACATAATTAGTAAAATTAATTATAGAGACTAAACCTAGACAATAAAATAAAGTTAGGGATTAAATCTTAACCAATTGTTTTATAGGGATCAAATACAAATCTTGAAAATTATATGGGAACTAAAGACATAATTAAGTTTTGGCATAAGAAAAATACTATAGTTGATTAACTATGCATGACTTATTTGACTAGTAGCCCCTTCAAATCAGAACGGTATAAATCATATCCAAAAAATAAAATATTTATACTTAACCAAATTAGTGGACCATTAATGGATTTAAAGTGAATGGGTCCACACTGCTTGTTATTTATGTACATAGTTAGCAGAATTACTTGTAGGGACTAAATCTAGACAAGAAAATTAAGTTAAAGACCAAAATCAAACCATTTTTTATAAGGACTAAATCAAAATCTTAAAATTTATGTGGGAACTAATTAAACACATAATTAAATACCAAATAACTAAGACCTCTCACTTAATAAACAGGTACTCTAACCAACCGAGCTATAAGAACTACTTCTTATTTAGATATATAGTTAAATAGTTTCCAAAATTAATTGTTGGGCTAAATCTAGATAATAAAATAAAGTTAGGGACTAAACTCTAACTAATTTTTACCTCCTACTTACTAAATGGGTACTTTGACAAATTGAGCTACAAGAGCTACTTATTATTTAGATATATAGTTAAATAAATGCTAACCAAGTTTTTTTTGTAAGAATTAAATCCAAACTTTGAGAATTGCATGGGAATTAAACACATAATTAAGTTTTTAGCGTAAGAAAATTAACATAGTTGACTAACTATACATGACTTGTTTGACTAGTAACCCCTCCAAATTAGAATTGTATAAATCACATTTGAAAATCAAGGATTTATACTTAACCAAATTAGGGGACCATGAATGAACATAAAGTTAATGGGTCCACGCTAACTATGCATGACTTATTTAACTAGTAGTCCTTGCAAATCAGAATGGTATAAATCACATCCGAAAACTTAAACATTTATACTTAACCAAATTAGCAGACCACTAATGGACATAAAGTGAATGGGTCCACACTACTTGTTATTTATGTACATAGTTAGCAAACTTACTTGTAAGGACTAAATCTAGACAAGAAAATCAAACTATTTTTTTATAAGGACTAAATCAAAATCTTAAAATTTATATGGGAACTAATTAAACACATAATTAAATATCAAATAACTAAGACCTCCCACTTACTAAACAAGTACTCTAACCAACCGAGCTACAAGAACCTCCTAAAAAATTAACATAGTTAACTAACTATACATGACTTGTTACATCCAAAACGTGAAAATTGTATAAGAACTAATTACACACATAATTAAGTGTGTCAAATAACTATGCTCTTGTTGAGAGTTGAACTCAAGACCTCCCGCTTACTAAACGGGTGCTCTAACCAACTGAGCTACAAGAGCTACTTATTATTTAATTACATAGTTACCTAATTAGCCAATTTAATTATAGGGACTTAACCTAAACAAAAAAATTAAAATTATATGGGAACTAATTACACATATAATTAAGTGTGTCAAATAACTTAGGAACATGAAATATGCTCTTGTTGAGAGTTGAACTCAAGACCTCCCGCTTACTAAACGGGTGCTCTAACCAACTGAGCTACAAGAGCTACTTATTATTTAATTACATTGTTACCTAATTAGCCAAATTAATTATAGGGACTTAACCTAAACAAAAAAAAATAAAATTACATAGGAACTAATTACACATATAACTAAGTGTGCCAAATAACTAACAAATATTAAAATTGTATAAGAACTAATTACACACATAATTAAGTGTGTCAAATAACTTAGGAACATGAAATATGCTCTTGTTGAGAGTTGAACTCAAGACCTCCCGCTTACTAAACGGGTGCTCTAACCAACTGAGCTACAAGAGCTACTTATTATTTAATTACATAGTTACCTAATTAGCCAAATTAATTGTAGGGACTTAACCTAAACAAAAAAAAATAAAATTATATGGGAACTAATTACACATATAATTAAGTGTGTCAAATAACTAACAAACATTAAATTTATGCTCTTGTTGAGAGTTGAACTCAAGACCTCTCACTTACTAAATGGGGGCTCTAACCAACTAAGTTATAAGAGCTACTTATTATTTAATTACATAGTTACATAATTGGTAAAATTAATTGTAGGACTAAACCTAGACAACCAAATAAAGTTAGCGACTAAATCCTAAACAATTTTTTATGTAAGGATTAAATCTAAATCTTGAAAATTATACGAGAACTAAACACATAATTAAGTTTTTGGCGTAAGAAAATTACAACAGTTGACTAAATATACATGACTTGTTTGACTCATCGCCCTTTAAATCATAACTGTATAAACCACATATGAAAAATCAACGATTTATCCTCAACCAAATTAGCGGATCATTAATGGACACAAAGTTAATGGTTCCATGCTACTTGTTATTTAGGTACATAGTTATATAATCAGCCAAATTACTTGGACTAATCTAGACAATAAAATTAAGTTAGGAACTAAATCCTAACCATTTTTTATAGAGACTAAATCCAAATCTTAAAAATGATATGGGAACTAATTAAACACATAAATAAGACAAAAATTAATTATGTCAAATAACAAGGGGAACATGAAATATTTCTTGTCAGCAGTTGAACTTAAGACCTTCCACTTACTAAAGAGGCGCTCTAACCAACTGAAATACAAAAGCTTCTTATTATCTAGATACGTTGTTACATAATTAGCAAACTTAATTGTAGGGACTAAATCTAGACAATACAATAAAGTTAAGGACTAAATCCTTACTGATTTTTTACCTCTCGTTTACTAAACGGGTACTCTAACTAACTGAGCTAAGAGCTACTTATTATTTAAATACATAGTTACATAATTAGCAAAATTAATTGTAGGGACTAAACCTTGAAAATTATATGGAGCCTAAACACATAATTAAGTTTTTGGCATAAGAAAATTACCATAGTTTACTAACTATACATGACTTGTTTGACTAGTAGCCTCTTCAAATCACAACCGTATAAATCACATTTTAGAATCAAGGATTTGCGCTTAACCAAATTAGGGGAGCATAAATAGACATAAAGTTAATGGGTTTATGGTACCTCTTTTTTAGGTACATAGTTACATAATTAGCAAAATTACTTGTAGGGACTTACATAATTAGCAAAATTACTTGCAGGGACTAAATCTAGACAACAAAATTAAGTTAGAAACCAAATCCTAAGCATTTCTTATAATGATTACATCCAAAACATGAAATTTTTATAGGAATTAATTAAACATGTAACACCCCTTATTTTTAGGGCAAGCCTTTGAGGCCCTAAATCTGCCTCTATATGTTCTATTATATATTCTTTGTGAGAAATCTGGGCTTTGACCGATCCTGTAACACAATTTTATAGTTATGTCGAAAGACGTAAATTAACTTCCAATCATTTACGTATCGTACCAACATTCTGTATTTTGGGTTCGAGACTATGCAACAAGGATGTTAGAAGACCCTGAGGAGGAGAGAAGGTTATAGGGTTAAACCTATTAATTAAAATTCATTGTCTGATTAATCTCTATAAAACTTATCAAAATCCTTGCTCTATTTTCTTAGTCCTATATGTTCTAAATACAAAATTTATGCGCATGTCACACTATTTTTAGCGTAACTTAATCTACCGATGTCCAATTTGAGTGATCTTAGTCTTGAAATCTTTGTAACAAAATTTCCTATAATTTTTATGGAGACACCAAAAGCTAATTCTGAAACCATAAATCCTAATTTTTATTATAAGCCATCAGTTTATAATCTCACGTCCCACTTGAATTGCATTCGATATTTTGGGAATAACTTCTTCTATAGTTGTCAAAATTAGGCGTTCTTTAGCTCGTTGTAACAAGGAAAAAATAAGGAACAACTTTTATGTTCATTATTTTACAGGAACAACTTTTATGTTCATTATTTTACCTAACTCATGTTGAAACACGTCCTTACTGCCATGGTAATGTATCAGTGATAAGTGACACTCACCTAGCCTATGTGCCCTCTCATCTTTGTCCCTTTCTCCATGCATATCCTTAGTTTGACATCTAGTATTCCACTATCTTAAACCTATGCTAAATTATTGCCATCTTGCTGAAGTAATTCTGATTGCTTGCCACTAATTCATCTATGTTTGATTATATGTATTAATCGCTTGGTCTCTAAGTTAACTTAGGCAAGAAGTTTTACTAATCTTCATATATATTTTATTGTCATGGACATAAGGCCTTATTCCATTTCCACCTTTCAGTATTTCATTTCTTTATTTCTTCTTCACTTCATCTCATCATCACCCCATTGAGACCTTCTACTCCCTTATTTCACTTCACACTCTTTTTATCTCATTGTCATTTCACTGAACCATTCCACTATCTTGTTCTCTTTGTGCTTGAAGCCATTTCTACTCTCAAATCTTTTATCTACCACCATACATACACAACCGTGCTTCCACCACACCACTATAACCCTCTATTTCTACTTCTTCCCCATGTACACAAACCCTATAAGAAAAATAAGTTCACTACTTTATTTCTTCCTCCAAAACCATAACCTAACACTACCACCATGCATGGTCACATCTTAAAGCCTAGAGCCATGCATGTAAATGATCAAAGCTTAAAGAACTCTTCTCAGCTTTCTTTTTGTAACCCAAGAACATCATAAACCTTAGGCCAACCATGTTCACATCATCAATCTCATAATCATCATTTCTTCACTCCATGAATGTATGTTTTGAGAAGGCTAAAGATCTTATTTATGCACCACTTTGAGTCACAACCACCACCATTCTAGGAACTACCACCCTTCATTTTGGTTCTAGCCTCCTAGAATAATGTTTAATTGATTATACCAAGCTTAAACCTATTTAACTTCTTTTAACTTAGTTTCCATGATCACCCATAAAGAAAGGATTTCTACATCTATAGGCAAGACTACTTCCATATTGTACACCAAAGAGAATGGGGTAGGTCTGGTCAAGGTTTGAACTAAAATGTGATACCCATGCAAATCAAAAGGGAACATCTCACTCCAGTTCTTATAAGTTACAACTATCTTTTGCATGATCTTCTTAATATTCTTATTTATAGCCTCCACTGCCTCATTCATCTTTGGTCGGCATAGAGAATAGTTGAGGTCTTAGACTTTGAAGCTTTCACACAACTTTTTTATAATTTTATTACTTAGATTTGTTCCATTGTCAGTGATAATCTGGGTTGGCAGACCATATCGGCATATCAGTTCTCACTCGACAAATCTGATTATGAAACCCTTCATGAAATTAGTGTAGGAAGTAGCCTCAACCTATTTGGTGAAGTAATCAATGATGACCAACATGAAATAGTGCTCGTTTAATACTTTCAGTTTAAAAGGCTCAATGACGTCTGTTCCTATGTTGAAAAAAGCTAGGGTACCGATAAAACATTCAGGGATGGCAAGGGTGCATGGATATTTTTAGTAAAGGTCTGGCATTTGTGGCACTTCCTAACGTAGCCAAAATAGTCAACCTCTATAGTAATCTATTAATACCATGCCCTCAAGGTTTTCCTTGCCAAGGTGTGGCTATTTGCATGATTTCCAAAGGAGCCTTCATGAACGTCTCTTATAATCTTATTCACCTTAGAGGCGTCGACACAATGAAAAAGGATTTGGTTATAGTTCTCTTTGTAGAGTACATCACCATTTAGGAAGAAACCCATGGCCAGCCGCTTTAGGGTCCTCTTGTCATTCTCTGAAGCACCCAGAGGATATTCTTAATTTTGGATATAACCCTTGATGCCATGATACTAGGGTTCCCTATCTGACACTTCTTCTACTACCTAAAAATATAAGGGTTTATTATGCTTCTTAATCTTAATAAAGGGCATATTGTAATTAGTGCTCACCTTAAACATTGATGCTAGACTGGCCAAAGCATCAGCTAAATGATTGTTGTCATGGGGAATATGGTGAAAGGAAATGTCATGAAATTCCTTAATGAACTCTATGATTTGAGCATGATATGGATCAACTTACTATCTTTGGTCCCCCACTCTCCCTCCAACTGATGGATAACCAAAGTAGAGTCCTCATAGACCTCCAACAACTTCAACTTTACCTCTTAAGTTGTTATTCTATGTTGTTGGTGCAATCAAAACATAACCTTATGGTGATAGGGATAAACTTACCATCTGGTCAGATTAAGATGGCTCCAATCATGTGCCCTAACATATTTAAGGCCCTATCAAAAAGCAAGGTCTACTTATTTCACTAGGCATCTCCTCTGTCAAATAGTGCCATGATATCTCCATCAGGGAAATCAACTACATGGACTGGTAATCATCCATAGGTAAATGTGCCAAGTAATCTACCAGGACACTCCCCTTTTTGTCTTTCTAGGTGATATAGACAATGTCATATTCGATTAGCAAGATTTGCCATCAAGTGATTCTTCTAGTCAGAGCGAGATTCTCAAAAAATGTACTTGACTTGGTCCATTTAAGATATCAACCAAGTAGTGTGGCATAACATGTATTACCTATGGCGATGGGCCACCCATGCTAATGCACAATAGGTTCATTCCAACATGGAGTATTTTGCTTCACACTTAATAAACTTCTTGCTTAGGTAATAAATGGTATGCTTCTTCCTTCTAGATTTATAGGTATTGTTTTATCCTTTCAAAGGCTACTTGGAAGTCCTCACTCAATTGCCTTGGCTGATTTTTATGCAGCAATGTAAAAATTAGCTCATAAGTTATCGTTAATTGGGAAATGAACCAGGCTATGCAATTCAGTCTCCTAAAGAATTCCCAGACCTCATTCACCATACAAGGAGCAGGGATCTCAAGAATTTGCTTAACCTTGTTAGGATTCACCTTAATCTTTCTTTTGCTAACCACAAACCCTTGTGGCTTGCTTGATCTTGTGCCAAAATACATTTAACCATATTTAGCTTGAGCTTAAAATTCCTTGGTCATCTAAAAAGCTTTCATAAATTATTAATATAGCCCTCTTCAGACTTGGAGATGGCAATTATGTCATCCATGTACCTTTTATTTCTTTATGCATCATATCATAGAACAAGGTCACCATTGCTATTTGGTAGGTTACCCCAATATTTTTCAATTCAAAAGACATCACTTTGTAGTAGAAGATTCCCTATAAAGTGATGAATATGGTCTTTTCCATATCCTCGAGTGACATCAGGTAATTGTCAACATTAATGTACCCTACCATCTCTCCAAACTTGTAAAACAAGATATTGTATGTGACATAGGCTTCATTCAGAACTTTCATCAACATCTTCTAATGCATCTCTGAAATCATCAACTGATCCATGAGCTGGTATTCACTTTGTATGATAAACTTTAAAAACTCTCAAACCTTTTCATCTGTCATGACCTTTTTAAATCCATTCTTAATATTTCCTTTGCCAGCCCTGGCTTCCCCATGGCTACTACTTTCAGTCCCTCTCCCATTTTATTTCCTCAACTCCTCAAGAGCATAGACAAGACCACTTTAGGTCACCCCACCTACCCCAGATATGTTAGTAAGAGTTGATGTTGATTGGTTACCCTTTTCTGGATTCTCGACAACCATGTCCACACCATACTTCCATGGCACGACATGGGTGTCTTTGAACATGAAGAGGGTGTGCAATTGAATGGTAATAGATGGAGGGATAACAACAATACTAAGGGTCACACTCCTGGTATAGTAAACCACTAAAGGTGTTGGTATGATTCCATGTTTAGGGACTAACGAGGCAAAAGTTGATGTCAGAGAACGTTTGTTAGGCTAGCTGTAGACCATATTCATATCATCGTTGTGACGACGACAGACTTGTATAATGAACATATCCATTGAACCACAGAGGGTGCCATAAAAACTAAGATTGATAGCCTGTTAATCAATGTAAGCTATATCATGGTCTAGTGGTCTAGTTACCAGTCCTCTATTGAGGAGTTCTATATAAATCAATCCTAGGGAAGTCTTGATCTCTAAAACCTTCCTCACATAGTATTCCTCTATAACTCTCTTTATTGTGTTGACCCTAGAGCCTCTATGGTTGGGCAAGGGGTTACTGGCCATATTGAGGTTTCCTTCCTCAAAATTTAGCCATTTGGCCTTGATCATATCTTTCATTTCAAACTAGAAGGCCATGTAGTTCTCAATTAAGTGTATGAAGACCTCGACATTGTAATCATATTTAACATTTGGGTCATACCCTTTAAGGTAAGTGGTTCCATAGGTTTCAGAGGATATGGCACAACAAGTGGGTTACAAATAAGATGGGGTAAGAGCTTAGTATATGTTATGAAGATTAGATCAAATTAGACTGGAGTGCAATCTTTGTTGGGTTTTCTCTAGTTCTGATTGGGATTGGTGGTATGGGCCTATTGTTAAGTAGGATGAGGTTAATTGTTTTGGTGGCTCTAAATTGGAGGTGGTGGTCGATAAGGGGAAGGTTGAGGGAGTGGTATTGGAAAGGGATTATTAGAAGTAATATTCACATATAGATGTGGTACAAATAAAGCTAGGAAGTTGGTTGAAAGGTAGCAAAGACGAGATTAAATGCTTTCTGGTTGGGCCTTTCATGTCCATAGACAATATTGTTATTTTTTGTCTCTTTTTTACCTAATCTTGGTGCGGGTCTCTTTACAAAAGATGCTGTAAATGAGCCTCAGGCAATTTTCTTGATCTGCATTCCATTCTCAACCCTTTCTCTCTCATTACAACCATATGAGAGAAGTTTGATGACACACTTCCAATCATCCTGTCATGGAAAGATGATTAGAGAATGTCAATAAACATCACGGCTACCTTATTTTCTAAAAGCGAGGGATTAACTTGTGCTACCACCTCCCTCCAACGCTGGGCATACTCTTTGAGTGACTTGTCATCCCTTTAGGTCATATTCTAAAGTTGTAATCTATTTGGTGGCATGTTGATGTTATACTTATATTGCTTTAGGAATATGTCTGTTAGATCCTTCCAGCAATAGATATGAGCACGTTTAAGGTGCATGTACCAGCTCACTGCCACTCTAGCAAGGCTATGCTAGAAATAGTGAATCAAAAGCTTGTCATCATAGGCATAAGAGGCCATTTTCTAACAATACATGGTTAAATGGTTCTTGGGGTTGGTGGTTCCCCAATATTTGTCAAACTCGGGCATATTGAATTTGGGCCGAATCATTATGTTGAGCACTAGGCAAAGTTCAAAAATGACTACTAGGCCAAAACCACCTCATTCTTCCACAGTATATAGCCTCTCTTCCAAGATTTCCATCTTTTCCCTAGGTTGAAGGACCATGATCGTGTTGGGTTTTGATGATGTAGGACTTACAGTTGACACCCCACAAGCGTACGAGTTTGTCATGTAATATAAAAAATATGATCTCCATAGGGACCGTTTTCTCAAGTACTCAGAATAATGATCCTATTTATCTAGATAAACAAGAATGAAGATTTTATGCAAAGAAACTAAAAAAAAGTAATTAAAAATCATAAATTAGAAGTTCTCTGGGAATAAAATAAATTAAAGTGTATCTTGGGATTTTTAGGTAATGAATTGCTTTGTAATGGTGTGTAAAGATTTTACCTTAGCTTTTACTCTCAAGTTAACCAGGACCAACTTCCTAAGGTTCTAACTTTCCTTTTTTAGAGTTCTGTTAGATTACTTAAAAATCAAACAAATTGTCGTTTAATTTGAAAATAGAGTTCTAAAGAATAATGGAAATCTTAAGTCAACACAACAATCAAAAAGGTTCATTTTTCAGTCCATCCTAAGTTTAATTATTATGAAAAACTCTAGTCCTTAAAAGATTAAAGAAACTTCACTTTTCAGTCCTTCCTAGTATTCAATCTTAGGTTCAATTCTTGAATTAGATCAATTAGGTTCACTTTTTAGTCCTTCCCTAGAATTTATTTAAAATAACTCATGCCTATATCTAGATTAATGAGTGAATAAGGCCATCAAGAATTAAAGGTAAATATAGATTTCATTAATAAAGTAATAAGGATTACACTAATTACATCATAAATCACCCCCTAAATCCCAAGAATAAGAATTCTAGCCACTCATGGTAAACATGAAATCATAAAGGTTCATAGAATCCATACAACTCAAAAAATAAGGATTACAAGGATTCAAACAAAAGACAAAACCAAGAATCTAAAACCAACCACAAGATGTGCAGAGTCTTCAAATTCTTCATTCCCTTCGCGTTTTCCTCCTTGAAAATCCTTCAAAGAGTCCTCCCGGATCACCTTTTATGCATGTACAAGGTGCCTCTAGAGTCTAAAAGGCGAGCCCCCTAAAATGGTGTCTTTCCCTCCTTATATAGAGCAAGAAATGAAACATCCATGTGTTAGGAACGAACCACAAGCTGGCCGTGGTTCCCTCTGGCCTTTTCTCTTTGATTTTTCACCTTCTCACTCCATGGCCATGGCTCCAACCAGGGCTAGCCATGTAGTACTTTATTTTGAGCCCTGTTTTTCTTTGTTTTTCACTTATTTTGGCACGCGGTTGCTTTGTTATGTATTTCTTTCCATATTTGACCTAAAAATAGTTCTTAAACCTATAAATTCCTGTAAAAATAGCAAACCAAGAAGCAAATGAGGGAAGAACAAAATACAATAGGGATTTAAAGGGAATTTATTCAATTTATCTTAAAAATGCCTAGAAAATACAACCTAAATGATGTGCTTTAAAGACACATCAGCAATCTAGATGTGACTCTAGAGGTTGAAGGTGTACCATGTAACACCCTCGGTTAGATAAGACAAATCCTTTTTGTAGGTTCATCCTATTTAACTGAGTGTGTTAACAGTTTTCAGAAAAAGTGAATATTTTTTTTTTATAAATAAATACGTGGCAGATCAGCGGAAGTAATATTGTATATATCACATAGTCATTCACAAACTGTAAATAATTGTACTCTTAACAGAATGGGGCACGCAGGCACCCTTAAATATTATACAGTCATCCGGTGTCTGATTATAAATATTCTATCCCTAATGATTATTCTCAACGGTTTCAGCGCATTGCTGATCTTCACACTCGGGTTCTTGAGTTTCTAATTCCTCTGAAAAATGTTCAACAGTAAGGGTGAGTATAACCCAAGACCCTGATTGGTTCATCCGATACGAACATAATCCAGTTAACATACAATGTCACATAGATCATATATTTAATATATTTATCACAATCAAGCATGTTGTCATCACATAATCGTACATTTAGCATGTTCACAATTATAACAATCACTCATATTTTCATGAAATTAATCGTACATATAACATATTCACAATTATAACAATCAAGTATGCTGTAATGAATGCATGAGTTCAGATTTATTATGATTTATCTTTGGTTAAGTCTCATGATGCATGTGGGCCCAATAAATCAATCCATCATCATCCTTTCATTCTTTGGATTCCATCCTGCTCAAGTTATTTCTTGGGCACAACGTTTCCATTCTAGAGCGATCGGAGCTCACCAAGTCCCCTTTCTTTTATCATATGGTACGAATGAACTCACAGGTTCTCATCATTATATATATCATTTCATCTTGGGACTTGGCTCTTCACGATCATAGATACATCCCGTCATTTAGTCGAAGTACACCAGAATTACTCGTCTCACCCGGCTATCAGGGCGCGACTCTGATGCCATTGGGTTGCCGTTCCAGTTGTACTCCCAAGATTCTTCTACTGAGATCGAACGTGAATGTCCTCCAGCGTACCAGGTGTATGCTCTAGTTTTCTTCTTCAAAACATATTTTCATGATGCGAAATGCATTATTCTTATCATTAGATCCCTGGGTATCTTATGTGTTTCCAGTCTCATCATATTATTCTCAAGCTCTTTGAATTCCATCAGTTATTTAAACATTATAAGATATTCGTTTATTATTTTAGAAATATATCTATTATATCTTGGTTAAAATTATATTTTTTGTATAAAGGGTAAAATAATATATTCTTTATGTAATTAATCATAATTAAGATGTTAATAATGCGATTAACAATAAAACTAACAATAATAATAACAATATTAAGATTGATGATAATTATAATAATATTAATAGAATAAGAATAATAATAATAATTATATTTTCTTAATAATTTTAAAAGTATTAGAGATTGAATGAAAATCCAAGCGAAAAACATTAAGAACAGAGGTTTCCGAGTAAAATAAAACGGGGAAAATGCTGTTTGAGATAAATAGAGTGTTTTCCGAAATATAATGTAGAAACAGTTTTCTGAGTGAAGTTAATATATATTTTTCTAAGTAAAAGGTTCTGTCCAAATGTTCAGGTCAGTTTTTCATAAATTCCGAGCTTATTACTCACTGAATCCGACTTCTATTTTATAAATTCTTGCTGGAACTCACATAAACACCCAGGTTCCTTAATATTTTCACAGTCCAACAATCAGCATATATTTTTATCAATTTAGTTTCATATATATTCAATACAAAGCAATAACTATAACATTTAATCAAACAACTCTGAACTGATTATAAGCATTTAGTAACAGATACATATATATGTATATAATCAAAGCATGTAATTCACATAACATTGAATCTGTCCTCCACTCGGTTTTCCCACAGAGCACCCAAGAATATACCCCCTTACCTCAATGAAGTTCTTGGATGGAAGGAAAGAGGTTTCCCCTTCACTGTCCTACACCAATTCCGAGCGAGAGAGGAATGGAATTGAGAGAGAAAGCTTGTTTGTAGAAGAAAAAGAAGAAAGGGAAATGATAACAGAGGTGTGTCTGTTGCTAAGTCTTGTGTGTGTGTCCTCTAAGAGTCCTGGCGTTGGCTTAAATAAGAAGAGAGTGAGTGGAAATTAAATGGGGAACATCGGTTGGAGGATTAGGTGAGATAATGGAGCCTTTTGACTCCTTTCCCAGTCAGCTTTGCATTAAATAGAAATAAAATATATAAAGTTATTGTAATGGAGGCAACTTTCTCCTTCGATTGGTTTATTGTGCCAATCATTCTTGGCGTTATATGGTTAAGTGGGCTGACCACTATCTGATGTGGAATAAAAAAAATATTTAGTGCTGGCAAGGTCGTCATCTCATGTGAGGCGGTATTGGGTGAGTGAGGGCGGAGTGCAATGTGAGGACGGTATTAGGTGAGGCGGTATGGAGTATGAGGCGGTGTGGAGTGTGGGGCGGTGTGGAGTATGAAACGGTGTGCTGTGTGAGGGCGGTATGGAGTGTTAGAGCGTTATTGAATGTGAGGCGGTATGGAGTGTTAGGGCGGTGTGGAATGTGAGGCGGTATAGAGTGTTAGGGCGGTGTGGAATGTGAGGCGGTATAGAGTTAGGGCGGTGTTAAATTATGAGGGCGGAGTGTAGCATGAGGGCGGAGTGAAATGTTAGGCGGTGTGTAGTGGGCGGTGTTGAGTGTAAAGTAGGGAAAGACGGTGTGTTAAGGGGTTCAGGGACCCCGTCTGTGGAAAGGGGCGGTGTTGTGATGAACACCGGCTCAAAGCTATCCGGTGTGAACTCCTGCTCTAAGGACGACCTATTTTAGCTAACTGGTGTGGAGTGCTGACATCGGATCGCTTAAGCGAAATCCGATTCGCTTGAGCGAGTCCGCCCTTCATGGCTCGGGAATCTTCAAAAACTGATTCGTTTTTCTTGGTCCTCACTCTTGATTATTTCTTCTTAAAACATCTAGTCGGATTTCTCCTCTGTAGGTCAGATTTCTTCTGGATTCAATCGGATTCTTTTTACTCAGGATTTCCATTCGGTAAACAACCTGTTCTTATTTATTTCATACTTAACTAAATCATTCCTTAGCCAACTCAACATCAAATCACTTTTTACTCGGATTTCATAACACCTTAGGCTTACTCGGAAAAGGGTATCCATATTCATTCAGTTTCCACTCAGAATTATAACATCCTTTATTTGGAAATTAACTTGCAGGAGTATTAAAGTCTCTCTCTCCACTCCTTTCACTCGGTTTAGACCATCTTCAACTATATTTTCCAATCAAAAGCCTATTTAAGGCCATCACTTTTCGGAAAGACCCACACATAAGAGTGTCACTCGGATTTTGTTTATATACCTTAGATTCACTCGAAAATGGCTCTGTGCACACTATTATTTGCTTAGAATGGTTCCCACTACCATTTTCCACTCGGTATCAGTTCACTTAGTATCATTCATTTATCATCACTCATATTCAAACCAAGTAATTCCTTAACCTCACAATATTTATATATAACCACTCGGAATTCATAACTTAAATCACTATTTCTTCCATCAACATTTCTCAATAATTGTAATAGAAGGCATCAACTCTTCATATGCATTCATTCACTCAGAACTCCTCAGTATTCACTCGGGTTTCTCATTCAGACCTACTAAATTCTTGTCTACTTGGAACCATTCAAACTCTCCATCACTTAAAGGATTTCATTCACTCGGATTTTATTTCATACTTAACTACTCAAGCCTTTAAGTCCTTCATCAAAATACATTTCATTCAGAATCTTTTCAGGTCTTTCACCACTCGGAAAATGAGTAACAAACATAAACCTTACTTGGAAATATCTCTGTCCTACATATTCCACTCGGAATAAGCTTCCATTACTCTATATTTCACTCAGAATTGCATATTTGGGGTCATGCCCTTTAGAACAGGTTATACTGGATTCAAATATGCCCTTACTCGGAACTCTACTACCCAAAACACCACACTCGAAGATCTTTCTACTCGGAATACTATTCCCTTCCTCTCTAGGGAGATCTTGAGTTGGACAACTCACTCGGATTGCACTTGGTTATAATTCTGATTGAGTCTATTCACTCGGTATACTGTAATTATAACGATTGTCACTCGAAAAGGAGTAATTGGAAAGGTCTGACTCGGAAATGAGTCTCTCAAGGGTGTTTTCACTCGGAATATTCATCCAGAAGTGGTTCCCTTGAACCCACTTCACTCCAGCTGTCTCTGTGATCAAGGATCCACTCGGTAGTAACCTTCTTGGTTATATATTACTCGGATAACATAACCTTATACTCGGAATTTCATCCTTCAGTCGAAATTGCTAATCCTTAACTTGGAATTTCACTCTGTCACTCGGATCAGAGCCTATTTCACTCAGAATTTGCATATTTTCACTAATGGTCCGTATAAATTCCATTATTATGCACAAAAATGACATTTCTGAGATACTACAGACTATCAACGGGGTGTATATTCACTTCTTACCACTTACAGACCTTCTAAACTTCAATTTTTACTAAATAAGACTGCTACTAAAAACAGGGATGTTACATTCTCCCCCCTTTTAGGAATTTCGTCCCGAAATTCAAAAGGTGAAATTGTTTCGCATCATCGTCCTGAATACAATTCTTTCATAATCATACTTATATATACTATTAATATACCATCATAGGACATCGTCCCCCAAAACTTATCATCAAGTCCGAGACTTGTCTGAATCCAAGTTGTATGCTCATGTTATGCTTCGGAAATTTCTCTCTCAAGATCAAGATTCTCTTAAATCTTAAAGGGCTATCCGTACCTAACAAAACAATGCTATGATTTCCTTAGCCTTAAGACTTCCAAATCATCATATGAATCATTTAATCATTACTAAAATTTAGTCAAACTCATTATAAGCCTATTGGTTTCATCTAAGATCATCACTAATTCATCTTATTTCAAAATGACATGCCTATTTATCATTTCAAATATCTTAATTCACTATCAATTGTTTCCTTAATCTACTATCATAACATCAATAGTCTAAATTAATTACTCCAATTACATACTTACTTATATACACTCCTTTCCCAATCCTCAATAATCAACACCTAATGCCTCAGATATTCATTTCCTTATATGTAATCATTCTAGAGTATTTAAAGCCATCAAGATCATCAACTTAGTTAAAATCCTTAAATCACTACACTTAGGGTTTTTCACCAAAATTCAATGATCATTTCTAATAATCACCAATTTCCATTAACAACACCTACATACACATTATCGTGGGTTTTCGCTAAAAATCATCTCTCATGACATTATTATTTACTCCCTTTAAATCCTAAGTTAGGGTTCCACTACAACCATCATCTTCGGTCTCAAATCTTGAAATTTTTGTATACCACTTCACATCCATCCTAAAACACACATAAGTGTATTCTACCGTTGGGTTTTACATGAAAACGGTTTCTATTCCTAAAACCCATTCACAAGACATGCTCTTAATCACATAGAAATTCAAAACCTGGAAACAAAGATTAGAGAATTTTACCTTACGCTCCGAGCTATCCCAAGCTCTAGTATGCACACAAAAATAAAGAGAGAATAAGGAAATAGGTCATCTCTTGTTTCTCGAACAGGATCTCAGTTTGGGCTTAATACTAACTTCAAAAAATCCACTAATATCCTTAATAGTCTTAACCAATGGTATCTCAATCGGAGCTACTTAGTCCTATACTCAGATTTCTAATCGGTTCTTATTTTAACTCTTCAAGTTCCAATAATGTTTGACAGATTTCCTGTCGTAGCTCTCCTTCGAATTGTGTAAGATCATTCTGCTGAAAGTTAGCTAATCCTTGGCTCTGCTTAGTAGAGATATGGGGTAATTCTTGTTGTTCTATCATCTCCACAATTTGAGTAAGAAGTTTCTCCATATCATGATCATTGTTTCAGTGAGTCATTAGGAAATTGTTGATGGAATATCAACAAAGAGGTTCTGGGTATATGTTATGTGGAGAATTCCACATAGGAAATCTAGTCTTAGGTGTTTTATGGACTGTTTAATATTTCTATCAGAGTACATGGAAACCTAATGGTCCACTCCACAAGCTTAATGAATCGACTAGGCTCTGATACGACCTTTGTAACACCCTCGGTTAGATAAGACAAATCCTTTTTGTAGGTTCATCCTATTTAACTGAGTGTGTTAACAGTTTTCAGAAAAAGTGAATATTTTTTTTTATAAATAAATACGTGGCAGATCAGCGGAAGTAATATTGTATATATCACATAGTCATTCACAAACTGTAAATAATTGTACTCTTAACAGAATGGGGCACGCAGGCACCCTTAAATATTATACAGTCATCCGGTGTCTGATTATAAATATTCTATCCCTAATGATTATTCTCAACGGTTTCAGCGCATTGCTGATCTTCACACTCGGGTTCTTGAGTTTCTAATTCCTCTGAAAAATGTTCAACAGTAAGGGTGAGTATAACCCAAGACCCTGATTGGTTCATCCGATGCGGACATAATCCAGTTAACATACAATGTCACATAGATCATATATTTAATATATTTATCACAATCAAGCATGTTGTCATCACATAATCGTACATTTAGCATGTTCACAATTATAACAATCACTCATATTTTCATGAAATTAATCGTACATATAACATATTCACAATTATAACAATCAAGTATGCTGTAATGAATGCATGAGTTCAGATTTATTATGATTTATCTTTGGTTAAGTCTCATGATGCATGTGGGCCCAATAAATCAATCCATCATCATCCTTTCATTCTTTGGATTCCATCCTGCTCAAGTTATTTCTTGGGCACAACGTTTCCATTCTAGAGCGATCGGAGCTCACCAAGTCCCCTTTCTTTTATCATATGGTACGAATGAACTCACAGGTTCTCATCATTATATATATCATTTCATCTTGAGACTTGGCTCTTCACGATCATAGATACATCCCGTCATTTAGTCGAAGTACACCAGAATTACTCGTCTCACCCGGCTATCAGGGCGCGACTCCGATGCCATTGGGTTGCCGTTCCAGTTGTACTCCCAAGATTCTTCTACTGAGATCGAACGTGAATGTCCTCCAGCGTACCAGGTGTATGCTCTAGTTTTCTTCTTCAAAACATATTTTCATGATGCGAAATGCATTATTCTTATCATTAGATCCCTGGGTATCTTATGTGTTTCCAGTCTCATCATATTATTCTCAAGCTCTTTGAATTCCATCAGTTATTTAAACATTATAAGATATTCATTTATTATTTTAGAAATATATCTATTATATCTTGGTTAAAATTATATTTTTTGTATAAAGGGTAAAATAATATATTCTTTATGTAATTAATCATAATTAAGATGTTAATAATGCGATTAACAATAAAACTAACAATAATAATAACAATATTAAGATTGATGATAATTATAATAATATTAATAGAATAAGAATAATAATAATAATTATATTTTCTTAATAATTTTAAAAGTATTAGAGATTGAATGAAAATCCAAGCGAAAAACATTAAGAACAGAGGTTTCCGAGTAAAATAAAACGGGGAAAATGCTGTTTGAGATAAATAGAGTGTTTTCCGAAACATAATGTAGAAACAGTTTTCTGAGTGAAGTTAATATATATTTTTCCGAGTAAAAGGTTCTGTCCAAATGTTCAGGTCAGTTTTTCATAAATTCCGAGCTTATTACTCACTGAATCCGACTTCTATTTTATAAATTCTTGCTGGAACTCACATAAACACCCAGGTTCCTTAATATTTTCACAGTCCAACAATCAGCATATATTTTTATCAATTTAGTTTCACATATATTCAATACAAAGCAATAACCATAACATTTAATCAAACAACTCTGAACTGATTATAAGCATTTAGTAACAGATACATATATATGTATATAATCAAAGCATGTAATTCACATAACATTGAATCTGTCCTCCACTCGGTTTTCCCACAGAGTACCCAAGAATATACCCCCTTACCTCAATGAAGTTCTTGGATGGAAGGAAAGAGGTTTCCCCTTCACTGTCCTACACCAATTCCGAGCGAGAGAGGAATGGAATTGAGAGAGAAAGCTTGTTTGTAGAAGAAAAAGAAGAAAAAGAAATGATAACAGAGGTGTGTCTGTTGCTAAGTCTTGTGTGTGTGTGTCCTCTAAGAGTCCTGGCGTTGGCTTAAATAAGAAGAGAGTGAGTGGAAATTAAATGGGGAACATCGGTTGGAGGATTAGGTGAGATAATGGAGCCTTTTGACTCCTTTCCCAGTCAGCTTTGCATTAAATAGAAATAAAATATATAAAGTTATTGTAATGGAGGCAACTTTCTCCTTCGATTGGTTTATTGTGCCAATCATTCTTGGCGTTATATGGTTAAGTGGGCTGACCACTATCTGATGTGGAATAAAAAAAATATTTAGTGCTGGCAAGGTCGTCATCTCATGTGAGGCGGTATTGGGTGAGTGAGGGCGGAGTGCAATGTGAGGACGGTATTAGGTGAGGCGGTATGGAGTATGAGGCGGTGTGGAGTGTGGGGCGGTGTGGAGTATGAAACGGTGTGCTGTGTGAGGGCGGTATGGAGTGTTAGAGCGTTATTGAATGTGAGGCGGTATGGAGTGTTAGGGCGGTGTGGAATGTGAGGCGGTATAGAGTGTTAGGGCGGTGTGGAATGTGAGGCGGTATAGAGTTAGGGCGGTGTTAAATTATGAGGGCGGAGTGTAGCATGAGGGCGGAGTGAAATGTTAGGCGGTGTGTAGTGGGCGGTGTTGAGTGTAAAGTAGGGAAAGACGGTGTGTTAAGGGGTTCAGGGACCCCGTCTGTGGAAAGGGGCGGTGTTGTGATGAACACCGGCTCAAAGCTATCCGGTGTGAACTCCTGCTCTAAGGACGACCTATTTTAGCTAACTGGTGTGGAGTGCTGACATCGGATCGCTTAAGCGAAATCCGATTCGCTTGAGCGAGTCCGCCCTTCATGGCTCAGGAATCTTCAAAAACTGATTCGTTTTTCTTGGTCCTCACTCTTGATTATTTCTTCTTAAAACATCTAGTCGGATTTCTCCTCTGTAGGTCAGATTTCTTCTGGATTCAATCGGATTCTTTTTACTCAGGATTTCCATTCGGTAAACAACCTGTTCTTATTTATTTCATACTTAACTAAATCATTCCTTAGCCAACTCAACATCAAATCACTTTTTACTCGGATTTCATAACACCTTAGGCTTACTCGGAAAAGGGTATCCATATTCATTCAGTTTCCACTCAGAATTATAACATCCTTTATTTGGAAATTAACTTGCAGGAGTATTAAAGTCTCTCTCTCCACTCCTTTCACTCGGTTTAGACCATCTTCAACTATATTTTCCAATCAAAAGCCTATTTAAGGCCATCAGCTTTCGGAAAGACCCACACATAAGAGTGTCACTCAGATTTTGTTTATATACCTTAGATTCACTCGGAAATGGCTCTGTGCACACTATTATTTGCTTAGAATGGTTCCCACTACCATTTTTCACTCGGTATCAGTTCACTTAGTATCATTCATTTATCATCACTCATATTCAAACCAAGTAATTCCTTAACCTCACAATATTTATATATAACCACTCGGAATTCATAACTTAAATCACTATTTTTTCCATCAACATTTCTCAATAATTTTAATAGAAGGCATCAACTCTTCATATGCATTCATTCACTCAGAACACCTCAGTATTCACTCAGGTTTCTCATTCAGACCTACTAAATTCTTGTCTACTTGGAACCATTCAAACTCTCCATCACTTAAAGGATTTCATTCACTCGGATTTTATTTCATACTTAACTACTCAAGCCTTTAAGTCCTTCATCAAAATACATTTCATTCAGAATCTTTTCAGGTCTTTCACCACTCGGAAAATGAGTAACAGACATAAACCTTACTTGGAAATATCTCTGTCCTACATATTCCACTCGGAATAAGCTTCCATTACTCTATATTTCACTCGGAATTGCATATTTGGGGTCATGCCCTTTAGAACAGGTTATACTGGATTCAAATATGCCCTTACTCGGAACTCTACTACCCAAAACACCACACTCGAAGATCTTTCTACTCGGAATACTATTCCCTTCCTCTCTAGGGAGATCTTGAGTTGGACAACTCACTCGGATTGCACTTGGTTATAATTCTGATTGAGTCTATTCACTCGGTATACTGTAATTATAACGATTGTCACTCGAAAAGGAGTAATTGGAAAGGTCTGACTCAGAAATGAGTCTCTCAAGGGTGTTTTCACTCGGAATATTCATCCAGAAGTGGTTCCGTTGAACCCACTTCACTCCAGCTGTCTCTGTGATCAAGGATCCACTCGGTAGTAACCTTCTTGGTTATATATTACTCGGATAACATAACCTTATACTCGGAATTTCATCCTTCAGTCGGAATTGCTAATCCTTCACTCGGAATTTCACTCTGTCACTCAGATCAGAGCCTATTTCACTCAGAATTTGTATATTTTCACTAATGGTCCGTATAAATTCCATTATTATGCACAAAAATGACATTTCTGAGATACTACAGACTATCAACGGGGTGTATATTCACTTCTTACCACTTACAGACCTTCTAAACTTCAATTTTTACTAAATAAGACTGCTACTAAAAACAGGGATGTTACATACCACATCATGTTGCCTTATGAGAAATTATAGAATGGGTAAAAAGGATGGTGGGAGAAACTTGTTGGGCACCGCTAGTGTTAGGTAGGGTTGGAAAGAGCCATGTGGATCCAGATTTTGTTGGGTGGTTTGAGGATTTGGTGTTTGGGTATTCCAATAGCTTAGTGTTTAAGTGGAAACTTGAGGGTTTGGGATCTGGGTGCCTTTGTGGTTGGGAAGAACTACCACTCTTTGGTGTTGGTGATCAGGGGAGGGAAGTATCTAGGAGGTAAACCATATGGGGGATAGGAAAGTGTTTAGGCGAAACTCCTATCTTGGGAGATGAAGGTTGATTAGGGCGTATAGCCAAAAGGCATATCATAATGCCATAATGATAGTGTGGGCATATATATAGTCTGAGTGGGATTATTGAGGTACACAGTGAGAGGTACCATTTAGGAATTCATACCTTATGCTTGCATATATATGAAATCAGGTGGATGCAGAGAAGTGGATGGTTGTTCATCATTACCCACAGAAAAGCCCCTTACTAAGACCTTTTTTCTCTAGGAGCTTCGTTATTTCTGCTAGCTTCTCTCTTAGCTGTTTAACCTCATTCCTCATATCCTAAGGGGTATATTTCGCTTCCTTCATGAGTTTAGTTTAAAGCTGAGTCTTGTAAGGGTCCTTTAAAATTTGTTTCCCTATAATGTTTTTCAGGAAAACAAAACATTTTAAAGTGAAAATGATAATAAAGATACAAATGTAAGAATTTTAAAATGCACAAGGTGGCCGTAAGTCTTAGCTAGTATCTCATGATAGTTCCTCAGAACATCTTGTTCAAAAGTACTAAGTCAAGCAAAATGGAAATTAATATGAGATTATCATGGAAATGGAAAGAATCCTTCATTCCAAAATATCATAAAGTTCATAGTACATCATTTGTTTCATTACATCAAACAAAAAAGGGAAACATTAGCCACTCCTAGCTTAGACAATCATGGCCCTTAGTTTTCTCATATGATATTTGTAGCAGTCAATGAAGACTATGATTTCCTTAGGTGTGCTGAGGGGATTCACCATTTTTTTAGCTTTCTTCAGTAGATATGGGGTGTCTTCCAAGAGGCAAGTTTGGCGAAGGGACACATCCAAGAATGGATGATGTCGTCTTGCTCCATTGTTTCTTCTTTCATTCTTTGTGTTGCCTCTCGACATTCTTTCTCAGCCTTTATCATTTGCCATATCTTTACATTTATCTCCCACTTGCAGGCTTCTATCACTTTATTGACTTGTTATTCCATGCTCTCAATTTACAATTGCATGAGTTTCCTTCATGTTAGGGTATTCTTATCATTTTTTTTTGCTTTTGCTAGTATATCCTTCAACAGTTGTTTCTCAGCCATCATCACATCCCTTTATCTGCCTTTCATTCTTAATCATGTGTTGGTTTCCAAACACATTGATTAAGTTTTTTCATATAGCCCCTTTCGAACTCTCAATTTTTGCTAACCTCTTTTAGGGTATGTTCCTTCTCATAGTTTTTTCTCCTCAGAAGGGCACAGTCTTGACGAGATTTTATCAGGCCATCCTCTAACATTTTAAAAGGTAGTTTGATGATGACAACACTATTTTAGATCTACTAATGATAGCTCTCTTTCACAACATGGCTCCTAACACCCAATTCTTTTCCATTCTTATGAATTTTCTTCAAAGCATCCCCAATGTATGAAACGGTGGTGGTATAGTCTCCCTTTATGTAGTAGAGGATAAAGGGAGTTAATGACTTTTCGTCAGGTGGCTCTACCGAAGGATAGGAAAACTAATGTTTGGCTATGACTGGGTTGTAATCAATCTAGCCCTAGGTACCTATGAGAGGAACATATAAATGATTAGCCTATAAATACCATTTTACTTTCTCTACGATCATTCTAGCTAAATAATGGTGAATGATGGTGTTAATTCTCAGGCACTATAAATACCATTTTACTTTCTCTACGATCATTCTAGCTAAATGATTAGCCTATTCATAACTATTCTTCATTACCAACTAGCATAACTTTAAGTCAGGGATGGGGCACTCAACTTTTCCTATTTGGTTAAAAATGTGTGATGTAAGCATAAGTATAAAACCAACAAGAAATAGATGATTCTTTTTTGTCGTGTGTGCAGTAAAAGTCCATAGTGTAGTAATCATCTGCCAAGATAGTGGTAACAAAATTTTCAAACTTGAGCTTGTGAGAGAGGAAAACATCAATGACATTATAGTCCATGTAGTTGTCAATGTTAGGAAATAGGGCAACACCATAGATGGTGAATACCAATGTACCCATGAAAGTTTCCTATTCCTTTTTTTCTTTCAAGCTATGCATGTGCCCCTCAAAGTATTCTTGGGCAAACCCTTAGTTTTATTTTTATTTAACTGCATACACTTTTCAACATTTTCGTGTTTATTTTGAAATGTGAGCAATGGAGGAGATAGTTACATGATGCTCAATGTGACGGTATGGTCTCTGGTCCTTTAATTGAAAACCTAGTGTTTGTCATCGGTCCCTGTTGTTAATATTTTTATTAACTGATGATGTGACAAATGAAAATGTCATGTCATTATTGACATGTCATCCATTAGCAAAGTATTAAAAGCAGGGACCTATGACAAACATATAAATCTTTTTAAGGACTAATACTAAACAAAAATTTTTATAAGCACTAATGACATAATTAGATTACTTTTAAGGGACCAAAAACATAATTAAGCCAAATTTTATATAATTATGAAAGGAAAAGTTCTACTGTATTTGTCCTTTAATATAAGACTCATCTATCTAATTCATAAATATTAAAAAACTTGATTTATTTAGTTTAATTCATTAAATTTGTTTTGTAATTTTTCAAAATTACTTTAAGTTTATTAGGATTCACAATTCTACTCTCCCCACCTATTCTCTCTTGTTAATCTCTCCACTTATTATCCAATTATTATAAGAGAAAAAATTATCTAATTGATATATTTCATAAGAGAGATAAATTATTCAATAAAGTTATCTTGATTCTAATAATAGCTATACATTAATAGAAATATTTTTGTCAAAAATAATTAATGACATGAAAATTTAAAAGAAGATTTTATATTAAGACAAAGATTGTTATATTTAGGGACAAATGTAGTATTTATAATTATTTATAAAAAATTATATTTTTATTTTTAATTAATAATTTAATACTATCTATGATCTTGAATAGTATGAGACAGGATAAAAACACAATACCAATATTTGTAATGACTATGTGAGAGAATAAAGTTTATTTTCAAGAATACCCTAAATTAAATGGTTAAATAAGGTAACATGACTAGGTAATTTTTACACTTTTTTCATAATAATTAAGGGGTATGAATGAAAATATCATTAACTTACCTAAAAACATGTAATTGTATTATACTTAGAGCAAAAAAAAAATGTCTAATTTGTCTTTTATATTTAAGATCAAAGAGAATAGTTTGTTACTGCAAGATAACAGATATTATTTTAATGACTTGATTATGTTTTTGATACTTAAAAAAGTTGTCCAGTTTTTAGTCCCTATAATTTTTTTTTATTTATAATATTTTGTTAACTGATGACATGTAAATAAGGACATGACATTTTTGTTTGTCATGTTATCAGTTAATAAAAAATATTAACAAAATATATGACAAATACTTAAATTTTTTCAAGGTATTGATCATTCATACCATTCTAAATAGTTAAAATTCTATTTAACCATAAATTTTTTTTTTAAAGTCAGAGAGATTTAACTAATCAGCCCCTAAGCACTTTTTAATTATCCTTTTAGCCAGCACGTGAAACATGTGCCATCAGCATCAAAGATACCCCTGGGTGATGATATTCCTAGCTTTCAATAGAAATGAAAACGCGGTGGCATACCGGTAATAATAACCACATTCGATATTTTCGACCCACTCACTTCTCTTTTACGTTTTTTCACTTACCCTTTCTCTTTTACTTCTTGCAAAGGAACGCCCACCCCCTCCGTTTCTCTCGATTCTGGTCTGCACGTCGTTGGCGCCGCTGCTTCCCTTGCCTACTGCTCCCGTCGCCGCGCGTCTCATCCCGATTCTGTAGCTCCTTCTCTCCATTATCTCCGTGAGTTCTTCTCCTCTGCTCATCTACGGAACTTTTTTTTATTCATTTTGTAGGATAGGTTTAGTTTTGGGTTTTCTGGTAGGCTGGTAACACAGCTAGTTGATTTTTGATTCCATTGCAATTTTTTTTAGAGGAGAAAAAAGATCTCTAGAAAGAGAACGCCATAGTAGAGGAATTCATAGCATCTCTATGTAAGTTCATTTAAAGAACATTCAAATATATGAAAAATAAGGCATTTTGTTTTTGAACTTACTTACCTTTGATTTTCCATGAATTTGCTTATGCTTCTGGTTGGTAATCTGGTTAGGAATGCTTGATGAGTTTTTTCCCTTACACGTGAACTGTTTGTTAAATGCCCAAACCGTTGAACCCTTGTGTTAGCGATGCATCTAAGAATTGGAAGTTGCTTCAGTTAGATGGAAACAATTGATTCTCTCTCAAAGAGCCATCAGCAAATGTGTAACATATGCTGGATGCTCAATGATGAACGATTAGGGAATGGTGCTTCGTGAACTTTTCCTAGATGTATATGCAAGGATATTTACCATCCGCCTGTAAAGGATTTTAGTTGCAGAGCCAATTCTTTTTTCCTTGGATGAGACACTAAATTGAAGTTTATGTTTTAATGGAAATTGAAGTTTTGTAGGCTTGTAACTTTACTGGAGCATCATTGGTGCTCTTGTTTTAACTTTATATCTTTAATTTATTGTGCATTGCAATTAGTAGTATTAAATCAAACATATTTTTTCTATTTTAATTTTGTTTACATTTTTTTAGAATTTACATATCAACATATGAACTTGAATTGAAAATGGTCAAATCAAATATATTTTCATTTTTGGAAACTGGAAACAGTCAGGCAAAACAAACATGTTTTCAGAATTTCAAGATTTTGAAAATGGAAACAATTTTCAGAAAATGAAAACTGGGAGTTAAAACAAGAAACGAAAACTTAAACTAAACAGCCCCTTGTATTCTTAGTATTTAGTATTGCTATTTATTATAGTTCTGTGATTAGATTAGTAGCTACAGGGGACGATGGTGGGTAACAATGTCAAGGTTGCTGATCATAGAAGTAAGAACCAAATTGATGAATTTTTAGCTTGATGCAAAATTTTGAAATTATCTACCAGAAGTAAGATATACTACATACACTTAGTGGCTAGTACCAGTCATTTTATAATAAAATACTTATTTTGCATAGGCTTCTTCTATTCAGCAAAAATTGAACACCATCAGTCATAACAATTTTGTAACAGTTCTGTTTTTTTCCCTAATGGTCTCAACATTTGAAAGGATAAACACTTCAATTCTTAATCATTGTATGCAGACTTTTGATAATAAAAAATCATTGGAAAGAAACTTATCTGGCCTTTGATTATTTTGAATGCATAGTATATGATGGGGTTTAGGGATATTTATGTTTGCAGAAAAATTAGAATGGAAATGGAACCCACAGCATTTTTTGCTGACACTTGCAAGTTGGAACTATGTATTTATTAGGTGTCACAACTATCAAATTTGAAATCTGCACTATCTTGTATACATTGGTTGAGTTAGTGTTTGGTTGGAACTTGGAATAATTCTGCAGGATTGAATTGTCATGTCAATTCCATTTGATTATTGTATTTGGTTTTTTAAATAACAATTTCAGATCATAAGGTTAGCAATTGGGTGTATAAAGAGAACTGGAATACATTCTTGATTTTAGGTTGAAGTTACGATTTTAGAAGGGGAAAAAAGTACTATGAATGGTACTACTAGGTAGCTATTTGATATTTATTATATATTTTTTTAATGTTTTAAATTTAAATTTAATTTAATGGCCAGTACAGTTATTCAATTCACGTGTCATGCTTTTTGTTACACTAGGTATAGCACTCTGAAAGTTTCTGATATATCGTAACTATTCAAGGATTTTTTATGAACATAAGGCCCTAAATATGTAGGTAAGAGACTTACAATTATAAATTATAATTAGACATTCCCATGTAGCTATTATACTTTAAAACTTAAGCATGGTTTTGCAAAAAAATTTAAATGACTTTTTTATATATGCAATGCACTTACAATGCAAAAGCTAAAACTTTTACTTTTAGTCTTTGCAGTTTGTCGGATTACATTTAAAATTTGTTTTAGAAATTGTATGATGTTTCACTAGTAAAAAATTTACAGTGAATATACTGAATTTTGAGAATATACTGAATTCACTAGTAAAATGTAGGCAACCTGCTGCCACCCCAGTGAAGAGGTTTTTACCAATTTATTCTATTTTTGGTTTACCTTAACGTTAATGGCTGCAGCTTATGCTAGATTGTACTCTAAATTTCCATTTTGTACTTTATCTAGTCTTATTCATGATAGGAGTCATATAGTTGAAATGTATCGGTTCTGATAGGTGTTATATTGATAAGTGTGATTCTTGGGGAAAAAATGACCACTTCTGTGTAGGGCAGGATGGGTGTGGGCTGTGGAGTTTTATCCCCAAACCAAGAGGTGTTTGGGGGCAGGTTGAAAGTTCATTTTAGGGGTGGCAGGTGTCCAGACATAGTGTCTTTAGCATTCTTTGCTTAATTGAAACATGTCATCACTCCAGTTTTCACTCTGGCATTCTGTGTGCAAAGCAGAATCCTAGCATACTGCGGTTGAAGATCCAAGAATAACTTCAGTTTCTCCTTTTCATTAACTCCAGTTACTCACTGAAGCTAACAGTGGAAGCATTGGGCAAAACAATGAGCAATTCTTCTGCCGGAACCTCATCAAAACCAAGAGCTGCTTCCTCACAACCTTCAGAAACTTCATCCAAGCGTAAAAGAGGAGTTTTCCAAAAAGAATGTAAGAGTTTTTATTCCTATTTTTTCAGACTTTAGTCTATTTATCTCTCATTCTTACTAATCTTTTTGACTTTTTCTTGGGTTTCTATAGTGCAGCACATGATGTATGGCTTTGGAGATGATCCTAATGTAAGTTTTATTCTGTTTTTTCCCCCATGTGTATACATAATTTCTATTTTATTGTTTATTTAATTATTAACTGTATTTTTTTTAAATGTATTAAATGTCTATTAAGTATTAACTTAAACTTCTATTCTTGTGTGTCACTGCAATTAGCCACTTCCTGAAAGTGTGGCTCTTATGGAGGACATTGTTGTGGAATATGTCACAGAACTGGTAAGACTTTTATGTCTGAATGCCCTGGAGTCGTTAGCTTTGTTGTCCTTATGCATTTTTTTTTCTGTCTAAGGTGCATAAAGCCCAAGATATTGGATCTCAGAGGGGGAAGCTGTCAGTTGAGGATTTCCTCTATTTGATCCGCAAGGTACTCTATTGTCATTAAAATTTGCAAATAGTTATTGTGGAGATTAAACATTATTGGGAAACCTTGAAATCTTGAATTGTATGTAGATGCTCTTTACAAATGCTGTGATAAATTAAAGATTACATCCCTGATGTTATTATTCTCAAGTGAAACATGTACAAATTAGATGAGAAGCGCAAAACTGAATGAATGAATTTGACAGTAATCCTGCACTAACTGATGAAAAAATCCTCTATCTCTATTAACACATATACACTTAGAATACCCTACTGGAATGACCCATTATTAGTTTATAAGTACTTATTTCCCAAGTTATTCAGCATCAGAATTTTACCGCACACTGTAATTGAACACTTCTACTAGCCAGAAACTGCTCTTTCTGATCCACCTTTGCCAACATATTGACTTCAATTGGTTATAAGCACGCTAACAGTGAATATTAGCACTATTGGCATTCTATTAACTTGACAACCAAAGGAATCCAGCATTTTCAGTGACTATATGTTACCAACACCCTCATTTTGAAAGATAGACCAAAGTGCTAGTTTTTGACCCTACCAATCTGCAGGGAACCACTCATGCATGATGCTTAATTATGTTTTATATGTACCTCCATTTCTGATTCCACTCTCGTGAGACTTCCTTCTCTTAGGGTTTTGTAGCAATGGGACCATTAGCATGAGATCTCTGCCTATTGGTCAAACTTTAGGTTGAGTAAACTAGTCTTAAGGGTTTTTATGTATTACCAACAAATCTAAATGGCTGTACCATAGATTATAGAAGTTGCAACATACTGGCAGAGGATAGTTTTCTGATTCTTTAAAGGCTTAAACACGTTGGCTGAAACTGTTTGGATGGGGCAGAGAATTGCGAGTTATGTTTCCGGAGAGAATTATATAATGTATAAAAAAAGAAAATGGCAGGCCATAAAAATTTTATTTGAAGGATAATAGGCATAATTAAATCTACCAGGCCTGAAATTTAGTATTTGTGAAGCAATTGTGACCTTAGACCTTTATTTAGGCAGTTATTTATCTGGGTTATCATTTTTATGTAGTGTTTCTATATGAAGTTATTTTGGTAGTTATTGAATAGGGTGACATTTTTACCTGATGCTTTATGGGGTTTTGGGGTGGTTATTCGTTGAGTGGTTTCATTATTGAATTCTTAAGGAGACTCCCTAAACATATAATTCAGTGTGCAACATAAAAAAATCACAATATTAAGTTTAATCTATTTATCATTTTGTCTCTTATTTAAAACTTATTAAAATAGATAATATTTATTAGAAATAAAATTTTTCTTTTACCTTCTCTTTCTTTTTTCTTTAAAATTCCATTCTGAAACATAATCTAATAGGAAGGTTACCTTGCCAATCACCACTGTTCACTAACGCAGTGGCGGGGCCTGACCAAAAAATTTGGGGGGCGGGTGGGGGATAATTAAGTGATATATTCAAATTTTATTTGTAATAACTCTATTCAAAGCTTTCGTAGAGAAGAGTCTTTGCTTACATGGCATTAGGCTCATAAACTTCAAAACAAAAGGATTACACAATCATCAAATTTGTTTACGGTTCACCATAACTTTTTTTTTTTTTTTTATTTGTAAGATCCATCAGAAATTTGGACTTGTTTTACAAGCCTAGAGATGTAGCTCATGAAAAAAACATGAGATGTCCATGTTATGGCATTCATAAGATTTTGAGAGTAAGCTGTCGTAAGTTCGTGACGTCTACCATTCTACCTTAAAACAACTGGATCACAGTGCCATAATATTTGCTTAACACTTTGTGATAGTCTTTTGTTGTTTTTCTAAGACCCACTGTTATATACTGCAGGATTTGCCAAAACTTAACCGCTCTACAGAACTGTTGTCTATGAATGAAGAGCTGAAACAAGCAAGAAAGGTTTTTGAATCAGATGAAGAAAAACTGAGGAAGGTTTTTGAGGTGGATGACTCAGTTGAAGGATGAATGAGTGGTGGAGAGTATTGACATGTACTACTGCTGTATTCCAGATTGGTGCTTACCTATTCTTACTTATATAATGTTTTATCTTTTTTGAAGATGTTCTAAATATAAACTTATATGCTGTGTCTTTAAAGGAATTGAAATTTAGTTACATCTTCGTACTCAAATATAAATATGATGTGTACATAACAATTTGATAGAAGTTTGATGAGAAAACTAACATACAGGTATTTAAGACACACTGTGCTGCCTTCATGATGCTCAGACCAGAGCAAGGGAAGTGATTTTTATCAATCTTTAACAGAAATTGAGGTTTTTAAAAGATTAAGAAATAGAAACATCCGGTTTCATTCGTTCTCAATAGCCATAAGATGATCATTTTAGGGTGATTCTTCTGTTGACGGATGTTTCTCTTACACTTGTAGTCTTTGAAGGATGAAATCAATTATGTAGCATATATATGGAGAATTCAAGTATTATGTCATTAGTTTGATTCTATCTCAAATGTCAATCTGTCCTTAAAATGCATAATTTAGTTTAATGTTAGAAAAATTTAGTTCTCTCAAGTTGTAGAAAAAGTAATTACTCTTTTAGAATAACTAGATTAAACACAAAGGAAAATAGGTGATGTTTTTAAAGTAGTGAGAGGAGTTAACTTTAAAGGAATCATCTAAAGTTAGGTGTTCAATAATACCAGGAATCGGCACTAGATGTCAACTTATTTTCTTTGCCAACACATATTAGGTGATCCTGATTAGTTTTCCCATTCAATGGTTAGCTTAAATTTAACCATTTATTTAATGAATAAAAAAGCAAATAGTAAAGACTGTGGGTAAGCTATCAATCTAGGAGGTGTCCAAATGGTTTTTTTAACAATTTGCGTCTTGCTCCACCGGGTTGTCCAGTGCCATCCCAAGATGGAAAAGCTAACACTATCGCACAAAGATCTAACACCTCCTTGGGTCCACTTCAAATCCATAGATTCAATAGAAAAAAGGTCCTTTGTTATGACAATTTTATTTGATGAAGAATACAATTTTACAAACATTTCTATTATATGAAATTTGCTATGATAATTTTATTTAATTATCAATTTTGTTAAAGTATAATGGTTAAAAGATGAAAAAAAAAGTATTGAATATTTAATGTCACAAAAGCAAGTGCTTTTCAGCAATTTTTAAAAAAATTTAAATTATCTTTACAACAATGAATATTAGAACCATTTTATTTTATTCATACATATAAATGTTGAAAGAAAAAGAAGAATCTCTCAATTGCCTAAAGGAGTACTGTGGTTTAGCATTGGCCTTCGATCAACGCAATAGTAAAAAATAAACATTGGGGTGTTTGGTTTGCAATTGGGGAAACAGAGTTGAGTTGGAATAAAAAATTTAAAGATTGATATTAATTCTTCACGTTGTTCGAGACAAACAAAACTCTGTTGAACCGTAGGATCAAAAACTTCCCCCAACTCAACGGAGTTTTCTCTGTTGGAGGAAGACCACCAAACATGTAGATTATAAAAGATTTAGCTTTGGCCTCATGCTGAACGCTACATCAATTCATGCAAAATGTAAGCTTGATTGTGCTAGCCGATACTAGATAGTGTTGGCTTTAAGGAGACGCTACTTAGAATCAGCTAGGTGACACAAAAGGGACAAAACCAAACCACCACCACCACCACCAACCATTAAAATCTCCACCCTCACCATATCACCCTTCACCCATTTCCTCAACCATCATCAAACCAAAATCTCCACTATCACTATACCACTCTTCACCCATTCCTTTAACCATTATCAAGCAAACAATTAAAACACCATAAACTCACAAAAAAAAGAGGGAGAAATCACCAGTGAACTCTATCAGTTTCACTAACATTGTCTTTATCGCACTGCTGTGTGTAAAATCCATACCTAGTCAAAAATAAATTTTCACTAAATTTTCCTTCGCGATTTAAGTTTGCATCGCGGTTATGGAATCCTCTTTATAGCAATAGACCACAACATACGCTTTTCAACTAATGCCAAGATCGATTGTAAAACGCTTTACTACTTTAAAATCTAACAATTGTTCTATGCCTAATCTAACTACTTATGTCGTTATGTAAATTAAAAGAATCTAGTCCATAATAGACAACATCTTAAGTGCACACAATAATTGAAGATGACAAGACACTAAAACTTACATAGATTTGAGCATATTTTATGCAAACAGAAACATAACACATACCAAAGAATACCGAAAAAAAACTCAAGGAAAAGGATGATGAAACCCTAGGCATAGAGGACCATAAGGAGCAAGACCATGACACAAAACACGAAACAAATCACATTTGGCCATTCCACTAGTCGTGGAAAAATTCCACAGGTCGTGGAATGTACTCCACTGGCCATGGATTTATTCCACAAGCCGTTGAATGCTCTGACCTTATGCGTAATTTTGTTCAACCCAAAACAACAGCCCATGGATTGACCCTTGTTGCCCCAAACTCATTTTCTATACATTATGCCTTGTGACCATGGACCATGCTATGCCTACACCTTCTAGGACACCATTTCATCACTCAACCCTTTGCTTCTTTACATGGTTCCTAACCCAATGCCTCATGGTTACGTTCTAGCAAGTGTACCTCACATAGCCTATTGGTTTGGACTCTAATGCATCAATAATGTAGAAATTTTCTGCATAATTTCTTACCCAAACAACAACCTCACACCTTATTTTACTCAAATGGACTCCAATTGCCATAGAACTTGGTCACCACCACATTGGCACTGAATTGGACTTGTAATAATAATTGTTACCTCAATTTTCTTAAATATAAGTGAGTTATAAAGTAAAATGCGTTGTGGCAATTCTAGACCAAATGGCCTTCACAAACCCATCGAACTCATTTACCTAGGACCTAAACCATTGCACACAAGTTCTAAATATGGTATATGACCTATAGTGCCAACCTAAGGGTCCAAAAGCTCCCCAAATCAAAATATGACCATATGAGTTCCTTAAATCACATGTTTACACCTAAAAACTTGGTAAGACTCAATTTAACTTCAACATATTTATATAGGCAGTCATCACCTTAATTCAGATGGGATACTACCAGTACATAGGCATCCTTTAAAATCACAAAAAAATGCACAAGACCTGCCCATCATCATCAATACACATATTATGCTTATTTGATGACGGATACATACATAGCCACAATATTACCACTTTGCTTATGGTTGCATGCTAACATTCATATAGACTTTACCTCCACATACACACAACATTTCCATCTTTCCAACTCACGTATCAAGTTATATCCACATATGCAAATACCTATCTAAGATCAACAAGCACTAATTCCAATTCCATCTCAAGTTGTCCACTCATATTCTTATACACACACACACACACATGCACATATATATATATATATATATAGTAAATCATTAAAACCAACTATCCATACCACACATGTTTCACATTTACAATCTCAAAATTATAACTTGACCTTAATTCCTCAAAACATTATACTATATACAAAAGCACAACACATATGCAAGTAGGCATCCATATGGCACCTTCACTCCCTTCCTCTTTGAATACTTTGATCTGCACCACCACACTCTTGCTCATTCACTAGAACCACAATTAAAGGGTGAGGACAATTCAAAGAAATAAATAGAAATCTAAATCTAGAATTCTTACACAAAACCCTTCACATAATCAACGTTTCATAGTATCATTTGCACATTTCTAACAAGGCACACTTCAATAAATTCTTTATTCATGTTTAAACTAACAATATGACTCTCAATCCTAATTTATTGAATCAAACATCATGGACTCTTGAATTACTCAATTACATGACATGAAAAATGCATATGCAGATCTGACTTAATTACAAGGCAAATTGTAGTGCCATGGTAACCCAACCAGTGAATCGTAGCACTATAGTGGCGAGTACCAGGTGACCACCAGCGAATCGTAGCTCTATAAAGGGTGGCACCTCGAGAACTGCACAACAAATCGTAGTATATACACTACAGTCTCATCAGTAATTGTAGAGCTGGGCGAATTGTAGTGCCATACAAGTGCATATGATGGAATGATATGCAATTCTTACTTAAAATGTGAATCATAGTGCATACACACACACACACCATATAATCACACCATGCGTCGTTCCATACACATCATCATCATAACTCAATCAAGCAAAGTTATCATCAAATGAATGTCAAGCAAGCAGGATAGCTATTCATCAATACCAACAAAATAGTTACCACCATCAATTGTCATATAAACACCAATAACCATCTCATAAATATACTAAAGTATACCAAACACATTCAAACTATAAAAATTCATTCTAGAATAAGGATTCTCATCCAACGCTTTGAATTGAGACTCCCAATCGTACGTAAGAACATACCTCAACGTGTTTTCGACTTTCAAATTAATTTTCGAGCAAAGATCGATTTAAATAACAATTCCTAAAACATCAAATAGTTATTTTTAGGTATTTATAAGTTATCTTAAGCATACAACAAAGTTGATTTAGAGAGTTTGATAATGTTGGGGCGAAAAGAAATTTATCGGAACGTAGGTACGCTCTCCGATTTAAACCCAACCACCTTTGATACTCGGAAATCAAATCGTGTCGACACCAAATAGTATTACAAGGTGCTGCCACAACACCTACAAGCCAAAAAGGAAGAATCAACACCATGGTTAATGGCTAAGCCATAACTAAACATGAAAGAGGAAAGGGGAAAGCATGCACTCACCATTTAAGCCTTCAAGAATCAGCACCCAAGCTCAACACACTCCAACAATGGCCATGGGTACGCACGAGTTCCACCCTAGGAGGGTAAGAACCCATTCATTCAGATGTATCAAAAGAACTTAAAGGGGAAAGTGAAAATTAGAGTTCCCATTGGCTTACCCTTGTTGTGAATTTGGTAATGGTAAGTGACGGTGGTGGTGGAATCAGAACGAAGAGGAAAAAGATAAAGAGGAAAGGTGTATTGGTGGTGGCTTACGTAAGAGGGGAAAAGACAGCAGACTTGCACGAGAGCACTAGTGCAAAAAATGGCTACCACAACGGGATATGATCACGGTCCAAGGGAAAACCGTGTTTGAAAAATACGCGGTGGTATTTTTGTAAATATGAGGAAGTTTTTTAATCACGGTTATGACGTAACCGTGGTCGTAGGAACAATTTTATTTTTTTTATTTTTATATTTTTAAAAAATGTACCTATAATCACGGTTGAGAGGAAACCGTGATTGTAGGGTATATATAATCACGGCTTTATGGGAAGCCGTGATTATATCTACAACCAGGTTTTTTTATTTTAATTTTTATATTTTTAAAAAATGCACCTACAATCACGGTTGAGAGAAAACCGTGATTATATAGCATCTATAATCACGGCTTTATGGGAAACCGTGATTATATCTACAACCAGATTTTTTTTGTTTTAATTTTTTTATTTTTAAAAAAATGTACCTACATTCACGGTTGAGAGGAAAACCGTGATTATAGATACCCTACAATCACGGGTATTTAGGAACCGTGGTCATAGGTGTTTTCAAAATATAAATTTTGAACGTCGCACGCTCCTTCTCTTTCTCTGTTAGCTTTCTCCTATCTTTCTCTGTTAGCTTTCTCTCTAAGATTTCTCCTTTCTGTTTTCTCATTACCATTGACGTTTGCATTTGTTTATGTTCTAGATCTAACATGGTTCTATGTATATATTTTGTAGGTTTTCTTTTGCTATTCTCGTTGCGCACCATTTACGACCACCACGCGACCCTTCTCTTATTTTCTCGTTCAACCATGTAAGGCTTCTATTTTGTACATCTCTTCTTTTCTATTTCTTTCAATTATAATGAAGGCTTTACATGTTTCTTAGTTATTCTGTTTGTTTTTGTTCTCTATGTTTTGCTTCTGTTTGTTCCTATAATGGAGGTTTTCTGTTTTGAAGGTCAACGTTGGGGTTATTTTGAGGAGGATGTTGGTGGCAACTGTGGAGATATGCATAGAACTTTTAATCATGTTCTCTGATTGAAAGGAACGGTGGTGGTGATGGTGAGTTGGGTATGGATTGTGGCGTGGAAGATTATAGAAGGTTGGTTTTTAATCACGGTTGTGGTTGGCAACCGTGATTAAATGTGATCTATAACCACGATTGTGAACCGTGATTAAAAGCCCTGATCTATTACCATGGCTGAAACAACCACGGTTCATGAACCGTGATTAAAGGCTAATTTTAACCGTGATTAAATCCCTTTTTTGCACTAGTGGAGAGAGATGCTGGTCTAGGATAGAGAAAGAATTTAGATTTTAAAAAATATGAAAAACTAATTTTTAAAATTTATGACATAGGAATTAATCAATTTGTTTTAATTAGATAACAAAACCTTGGTTGGTTACAATTTAATTTAATTACTCTTATTTTGATTAACTATAACTTATATCCCAATATTATTTTATAATATTCCATAAAATTTGAATTTGTCAATTATATTAATTAAATTTCTCAATTTAAAATTTTAAGATGTTACACTCTGAGCTCTGACATGCATAGCCAGGATCTCTGTTGAGCCTTGTAGTTTAGAGATAGAAAAATCTACACGGGAGGGGTAGAGAAATCAAAATCAGAAAGGGATAGAAAAGAGAGACTATGTTTAAACATGGTAGTTGGCTGGCCCGGGAAAGGCATTACCACACCCACCACCTCCACATGGTTTTGGTTATTTACGCGTTAACACATTGGCTAGAGCATTACCACACCCAATTTATTTGAAATCTAGTTATTAGAGCATGGTGACATTGATGTTCTGCCTCTTTATAGGTCTTAGCTTTGTAAATATGTATCACTTGTATCATAATTTCAAATTCTAAATAAAATTCCTTAGTTCTCTCTCACTTCTCTCATTTTCACCATGGAATATTCATTCATTGTTGTTTATCTCTTTTCCTCAACCATGGGTGACAATCTAAACTAACCCATGCGATGAAGTTATTTGCTAACTCCAAGTGGAGTTTCAAGAGCTAAGGCAGGGTTGGAGTCAAGCCTAGGAGAATCAAATGATTGTCCACTAAAAGATCTCACATGCCAGGCCTTTCCCTTTAGCCTTTCACCATGAGGTCTTGACAGTGCCAAATTACTCCAAGATCCTAACATACAAAGGAGATTACCAAGAATCTATTCATACTACGCTTGACTTACCTTGATATCAATCTCTACAAGCCCCTAATAGTTCTCCAAGTTACTAGTTTAAATTCCTTTCATCTGATGCCTCATGCAGGTCTAAATTCCCAAACATCTCCAAAACACCTCAGGCCTTACCTATAACGAGGTACGTAGGTGAAGTTGACCCAAGTAAGCATCTGAATACTTACATAAATGAATTAATATTCCCAGGAAGGGACAACGATGTGATGTGTAGGATATTCCTAAAGCTTTAAGTTGGTTTAAATGCTTATCGAAGGAATCAATTAACTCTTGGTTCGATCTAGTAAAGGCCTTTGATAGACATTTTGTCATTTCTAGAGGCAATCCCAGGATATCCCACACCCTGGCTTAGATCAAGCAGGGGAAGACAGAAAAGTAGAAAGATTTCTTGAAGAGGTTTTAAAATGAATCATCAATGGTTCTAAGGTTAATGAAACTCATTCAACTTTATATCACTGTGGAAGCTTTATAATTGAAGTCAGCTTTTTCTATGTCTTTGGCAAAATGTGCACCATGAACTCTATAAGAGTTTAGGATAAAAATTGCGAAGAAAGTGTTTAACTTTGATCACTATGCACCACTTAACTCAAGACTAAGTCAAATCTTCAAAGAGCTTGGCTTTTTGAGGTTAGGTGTATATAAAGTAAGGAAATATTCACCTATTAAGAGACTTGGCAACCCAAAAAGGTATTGTGAATTTCATCAGTAGACATGTTACAACACAAATGATGTAGGTAGTTGAAGGATGTTACTGAAGTTCTAATCAGAAAAAGGAAAACTAAAGCAATAACCTATTCATAAATAAATCCTATGATGAGCCAGACTAGAATGATAAGAGACGTTGGGATAGGTCCCTAGAAGATGATGTGGGATGAGGTCCCAATAATGCTACATTGGTTGAAAAGGCCAAAACAAAAATTATAAAAGCCATTAAAGAGGAGTTTCCAGACCCACCTCCCAAGCAAAAGATCATAGACTTGATAGCCGGAGGATTCATCGAAGGTGGTGTATCCAATACTGCTAGGAAAAATCATTACAAAATGGTAATGTCCATGCAAGTGAAACTTAATAACAGACCTTTTTGGAGTGGAGTTCAAACTCCCTGCATCACTTTCTCTGATGATGATTGCAGTCCTAACATTCCAGATGGTGATAACATAGTAGTAATTGAGCCTGTTACAACCATCAAGGGGAATCAAAGGCTCTTGGTAGATCAAGTTGTGGTGTGAATTTCTCAAGATTGACCCTTTAATTATATCTAAACCTATGTCGGATTAAGGATAAAAAACCATCATACATGGAGATACCATCGAGAAGGTGATGAATATCAATGATAAGCTTGGGACCAATATGAAGAAGAAACTGGTTGAACTTCTTTAAGAATACAAACAATTGTTTGCATGGACTATAATCAATATGATGGGTACTAACCTAAAATTTTGTTGTCACAAGCTAGCAGTCTAGAAACTAGACTTTTTGCTATAAGAAAAGGCGTTTAGGTCCTGAAAAGTAGATGGCATGTGAGCAAACAAAGTTTCCGAAGGCCGGATTCATTCATGAGATTTGATATTCCACATGGGTCTCAAATGTTGTTATGGTTAAGAAAGCCAAATAGAAGTAGAGAATTTACACATATTACACAAACCTAAACTGATGTTTTCCAAAAAGACCCATTCCTAGTTGTACTCCCAAGATCTTCCCCGGGATCGAACGAACATGTTCTACAATGCACCCATCATTGAGGCTCTAGTATAAAACTCAATCTTATGCATATGATGTGCATGTGATGCAACATTTTACTTTTCTCCTTTTAGCCTTTTTGTCAAGCGGGGTTCCTACGCGCAATACCCTTTGTCCTTAACGCCTTGGGTAAATACATACCATAATTATACTCATTACTCATACCTAAATATCAATCCACAGGGGTCTCAAATAGTCTTATACTATATAGCATGGATACGGAAACAAAAACGGAAACGGAAATGGGGACGGGGACTAGGAAATGTCAATCCCAAAAAATCAAGAAATGGGTATGGCGTTTCCACGCCGTAAAAATTATAAAACTTTTACATATAATATTAATACTGAATAAATTTGTTCATATTAAAATACATAAAAACGACAACATCCATACAAAAACCTAAAAAAGTAAAATAACTAACAAATTAGGGTCACTAATCAACAATATAGTCAGAATCACTAATTAGCAACTAAAATCAACAATGTTACTCAGAATTAGTCCATCTAAAACTTTCTAAGACATGTTATGGCATGCATTTGAACTACATAGAACTTTAAGAAGATAATAGGGAAGAAAAAATATTTATTTCTACTACAAATATAATTCTATCAAGCAAAGGACCGAAACAGATCTGTTTAAATTATTAATTCAAAAATATGGAAGAAGAGTGACAAGGATTGTTAATTCAAAATCAGTTTAAAGAAGACGAGAATCAGATACCAGAGTCCAAAGAAGACTAGAGTGGTGGGAGAAGATGAAGAAGAATCACCATGACCACTGGTCAGAGAAGATGAAGAAGAAGGTGGATGAGTGCCACTAGTCAAAGAAGATAAAGACACACGTAACTCGGAGGTCACTCACTGCCACTTGGTCGAAGAAGATACTTGACGTTGTTGACGAAGGTTGAAGCTGAAAACCACCACTTATCGAAGAAGATGAAGGCTTGGAGTTATCGAAGACGATGAAGATATCGTGGAAGATGAAGTTCTAGTGCCGCTAGAGTCACAAAACGATTGGCGACGGTGAAATGGTGGAGACGCGATGGGGGAAACACAAAGAGGGAGGCTCGGGGATAGAAAGCAAAACTGAGGGAAACCGTAAACAGACACGGGAAAGGGTTTTTTAAGAAGGGAAACGCCTGGGAAATGTGGGCCTGACGTTTCAAGATCATTTCCTCGTAGGCTCAAAATAGAGAACCTGTTAAAAATGTTTCCTTGCCATTTCTGGCCGTTTCCCATTTTCGGTACGGGGTATGGAAACTGCTTGGCGTTTTCGTGCTTAATAGGTCTTATATAGAAAGGCCTTAAATGATTCACTAGTTATCTCAAAATACTAAACTTAGATTCTAGAAAATATACTTATACCTTATAAGAATATGGCGAAAGCATTAATGAAAGTAAAAGTATTTAATAAGGATAACTTAAGTGGTCCAAAATAATTAAAGAAGTAAAGGCTTTACTATAATTGAGAAATAGGCATGAAAGTAGTTTTTTGTTAATATAACATTTTTCGACTTGGTTTAAAGAAGAAATCTTGATATACAATTTGAACACTAAACTTGGTTAAATAGCTTATTCAAAATATTATCCAGATTTATTTTGGAAGCTCGGATAGTATATTCATGGTCACAAAACCCTTATCCTCTTATCGATTCATCAGAAACGTCACTTCGTCGTGTGTGTGGCTACGAGCTTCGCTTCCTTCAGTACCCAAAACCAAAATCCTTTTAAGATTTATATTTAAAACATAAGAAGTTATTCAAATCCTTAAAATAAGTGGTAGCACCAGTTTTAGACAAAATTTGAAGTCTCAAAACCATTTTCTCGTTGATTTACCGAAAACGTAGTTTAAGCCTTATTTTCTTTAGAAAATTATGATTGAGTCAAATCAAAGGTCCAAAATTGAATAACTTTTGAAGTTATACATTTTTAACATCAAACCATTTCATAATTTTAACTCATAAATCTAGTTTTCCCCTTGACCAAATTCTTTTACTGGAAACCCCTATTTTTTTACCCTTAAACTGTTACTGATCATGATTAAGGACAAAGTCACTCATTCTTTTGTCTATTCATCTCTATTTCCAAGACGAGGCAGTAGCCCTACTCTAGAACATCAGTATGCATTCTATCAACCATTTTTAGGATCCAAAGGTCTTAATATCACCCATCCTTATATCATTCACAAATCGTAATTTCTTTTCACATTTTGGGTAAGAACCCGCACCGACACTTAGGGATTTCCTTTCAACATCTAAATAGCGACAACATTTTCATTTATGAGCTCAATATATTCATGATTTCACAGACAAGAAGAAAGATTTCATCACTTTCATAGTTCATTATACATGCATCACATAATATACTAGAAAGCACACACTTTTTAAGGTTTTTCAAGCAAGCTTTTTATCAAAGTTGGAACTTAATGAAATCTTTTCCAAACATAATTTTCCAACAACATTTAAAACATCAATTCATCCTCAAAATTCCAAATTTCATGCATGCACACAAGGATCTCAAGCATAGGCACCAAATATTTCACATGCAAGGTAAAAAGAGAACATTTTCACCATGGATTTTGACATGTAATGTAATCAAAAGCAATGTTTCATGACTAGCTTCAAAGTGAAGAAATATCATGTTTTTAAACATATATTTTCATACATGTAATCCAACCAAACATCATAGAAACAAAATGCAAAGTATTTTTCTCCATCAAGGGTAAAAAATAAAGCATTTACTCAAAGTGTGTCTCAAGAATCTTGCTAGTTTTCTTGTTCCAAAACAAATTTTTCAGAATTGAAATCTAGTTAAACATATAAGGAAAAGACTTATTTTTAACCCTTAATTCAAAGATGGAACCCATAGGGTGATTTACATCACCTATGCATGCACAAAATCCCAAAAGGAAAAGTAAAAGTCCCCTCTTGGTGTTTCACGCTGAAATGGAGGAAGATGAAGGGGACTTTGAGCTTCCTTGTTCCAAGAGTATGGGTCTTGAGGTGACTTGAGGTGGTGGCTGGATTGGTGGATAGTGGAGAGGAGAAGAATCTTGGTGATGAGAGAAAATGGGAGAAATGGCTCACAACCAAGGGGAAAGAAAATAACAGCTTTATTTATTCTTTTCTCATGGATAGCACACACGCGCGCGCACACACACACACACACACATATATATATATATAAGTAATTACATTCATATTGTAAGTGACTTGGCGGGCTAAGTTAGTGGCTGAATTGGTGGGGAAACATTGTGCTTGAATTAAGGAAAAGGTGATTTGAAAAACAATTACGTGTGATGATGCGAGGTGATTTGGTGTGTAACCTTAAGAAGACACTTGGCCATGCAAGTTGATCATATTTTGTGCAAATTAATGGGATATAAAGTGGTAATTTGTGTGGAATTTATATAAGAAAAAAATAGTTTTCAATCACAATTAAATTACTAAAGGTATTCAGTCTCGCTCACAAAGTTTTAGAACTTTCTGAGTGAAAAATCACCGAGAAATTTTAATTGATTTTTGGCGTAGAATTTTTTTATTATTGGCAAGGTTATTTATTTCATTTGGCTCAGTCCCTATCACTCTCTACTCTCCACAGAAATATCAAAAACTTGATATTTATTCCAAAGCTCAAAGCGTAAAGTACGATACTTCGCGCGATCGGGTAACCGATTTACCACACCAATATAATTTAATACTAATACTTTTACCATCACAATTACTACCAGAAAATCATTTAACAATTAATAATCTCTTCCGGAGTTATTAATCCATCTTAATCACCAAAAGATGAGTGCACAGAATATTACACACATAACGGTTGAAGCCCAAACTTCATTCATTTCACATAAACAGGAAAAACAACGTATCTTCGCCTATGGGTCATTACCGAAAATTAAGGGATGTTACAAATTAGCTTGTTGGTTAAGAATAGCGACAACTTCAGTCGGGATGCTGATCATCTTGGCCTTTACTTTGTATTAAGTTAGTTTTCTCTGTTTATTACCTCTATATTTGAAGCTTCATCTTCCCCACGCATCTTATGGAGAATGTTGTCCTTTTCCATCTTAGTTGAAATGACAAAGTAGAAAAGAATAACATATCAATTCATAATAGATAATACCTAACCAAAAATAAGAGGTTGAAACATAATAGGTAAAAGTATTAACCAATGTGTTCATCCTAAATGTCAACATCACACAAGAGGGTCATACGTTGGATTTTATTGGACTTCAACACTGCTCCCAGACCATTAATCACATTCTTTGACTTTTTAGATAGGTCAATGACAGTTAATGGCATAAGCAGTCCTGCTTAACAATAAGTGCCCATGAGTCCATCTAGTATACAATTTTTATAAATACTTGGTGGTTTCCCATAACATCAGCCTTCCTTCCTTTATTACTATATGCACATATGCATGTTTAAAACTCCCACCATTTGTTTTGGTAGAGTCAACACATAATTCAAAATTTACAACATTGCTTAGACAACGTAAATTGACAAAACTCCTACCATATTGGAAGAATATTGTCACTATTAGAGTAAACTTGAAGTATTCCCTAACAATTTAAGGGACGACACCAATCCACACTTGTTGGGATGCAATTGACTACGGGAAACGTCCAAAAAGTTGAGCATCATCATCTCAAAGTTGTTTAAAGAAAACTTTATCCCAATCTTGAAGCACATCTTATACATGTATAAAAACTAAGATCACAACACATGACAGATCCGATATGTTATTTAGGGCAATATGAAAGCAAAGTCATCTTTATTCTCTTCTTTAGCATGAATATAAACATTTAGCACTTCCACCTCGTCCACATTTACGACATACTTTAAGGGAAATCAGTTTAGAATGAACCCAAAAATACCAATTATATACTTTCTTCGTTGTCTACTTTATTTTGTGAGCCACAACGTTAGTTTTTACAACATCCATGGATACTTTACGAGAGTCAATTCTGGAGTGGCCTTTGGACACCATTAGAACTATGGTATATTGGAAAAATGATATGCAACTGTAGAACAATACATCATCAGCATGGTAAAACTCAGCACTGGAATCACTATCTCAAAAAAGGAGAATGATGTCAGTGAAGAAGGTTTTGGCTCATTTGATGAGTTAAAGCAAAGTCCTATATGAAAGATGAACTCGTTTAGCTCTTCCCTACTTAGCCTCCCTAAGGAACAAAGTGGCTTACACATGGCGGCTAAAATAGTTTATGAATCATTTTTCATGAACTGGTGTATATCCACTTGTGACATTTGAGGCTTACGCCAAGATGGCACAAACGACCACGATAATGGCTTAGGTAGTATTTCCACTTATTCATCGCTCGCGTGGTTGTTCCCTATATCCTAATTTTATAAATAAATTGCAAGCAATGGAATTTGTAAGAAAGGGCGGGAAAACAGGATACTTGCGGTGACAATGTGAACGGTTTGCCTTATATAAGCCAGGGAAACTTGTGAGTGATTTTGGATTCTTGATATTAGAGCACTTGGATAATTAAGAGAGCAAGATAATTAAAATAGCAGTGAAAAATGAATAAGAGTGGCTCTATTTTTATAGCTAAACCCTAAGGGTGAAAAAGCAAGAACAGGTAGACGCAATGATGATAACGTGCAGGCGTGTCGTTTCATATATTGATTGATGACTGCATAAAAAGTGAGTGCCACACTCATTCACCAATCGACACGTATTATATTAGAATTCAACCTCCAAAAATTTAGCATTCTGGTATAAAAATTAACATACTGACAAAATTTTTAAAGCAAATTCATCATATTGGTTCCCATATTGGCACAAGTAAAATGAATCAAAAAGCACACGTACCATCTCATTAAAACAACTCTCAAGTCACTTTAATAGGCTAGGAAGTAAATGATATGAGTCTGATACTAATCCAAAAACCTTAAGGGCTATACCGACACTAAAAGAGCAATATCTTGTATGACTCAGCTCCATACTAGCATACATGTCCCCACACTGATATCTCAATGACCTATACAACAGCATTCCTGTACAAACCCCCAATAACCGATATCAATATGATTTGGTATGTACTAAAGGTTGAGGAACACGCTAAGGGCATACCGGATAATACCCTCAATCTATAGATATGTCAAGAATGTCTGTACTTGTATCAGTTTTCTCTATATTTTACATAAAAGTATTAACACGGGACATGTAGGACAGAATTATCATTCAATTCTTATAAATACCATGAGTTTATGTATAAGGTACGTTCAAGTAACCCAAACGCTTGAGCTTCAATATTGACACCCTATTTCATCTAACAACGCGAGATACTGATATTTATTAGATGAAATACATCAAACTCTTAAGATTTTCACTGGATTCGAGGATATAATACTAGATCCTCCATACCAGAAGTCTATCCCTCCATACCAAACAGATCAATTTTCATTTTCTGTTTTTAGTTTCAGTTACAAAATTATCATCATATTTCCTGTTTATAAATTTTTGTATAGGAAATACTGAAAATATTTTTTTATTTTTCTTGTAAAAATTTTTAAAAATAAAAAAGAATGACTCTTAAAAACAAAAACCAAACCCTAATTCTAAAAAAATATAATTTCACTTGTATGTGAGATTTTTTATTTTAAAAATTGCTTATATCCTAGAGGAAGTAATACCAATTTAAGCTTTCACAATCTCAACATGTAGAACCTAACTTTATTATTCCAAGTTACCACCATAAGAGGTAGCAATTCTAGTGAAATAACCGTTAAGCACTTTAGAGGCCCTACGTAAAATGGTCCTCTTGTTTGGGATCGTGACTAATCCTTTAATATGAAAGTCTAACAAGGAACACCGATTTAATATTAAAAAATAAAGGATGGTTTAGATTTTGCAAGTTAAAAAACTAGTAAAACTATTTTCAATTCTTAAAGAAACACGCAGTGGATTACGTGCTAAAAAGTTGGTGGTTTTGACCGGTTAGTTGAATATCACCATCAGTTTAATACCAAGAAATATGGTTCTTTCTCGGGTTGGACTGCCAAAGGCGCGTAGTGAGTAAAATTAACACTTGTTTGCTCTTTTTGTCGTGGTGTTGAATCTCTATTATGGCTTCTTGAGTCATGTTTCGAGCTCCTCCTCCCTTGGACCGATGTTTTCTCCTCTGTAGGCGTAGTTTTATTTTTAGCAGCAGTAAGGTGTATTTCTCTCCTGACGTATTTCGCTGTCTTCTTAAATTTCTCAAAGGTTTAGGGGGCTCATTTGGCTAAAGATAGAGTAAAAGGTGACTATGGTTGTAAAGCTTCAATAGCTATATGCAATTGGATAGGCTCTGTCAACCTCAGAACTTGAGTTGCTTCCTTATAAAATCTCTTTAAGCTTTCGTCCCTCTTACTTAATTTGAACTAGGGTATAAGACGTCCTTGGTATATCTCGTGATATGACGAAGTGCTCCATGAACGCCTAAGTCATATCTTCCCACAAATCGATTGACCCCGGTGAGAGCCCCTTAAACCAACCCAGGGCTTCTACTGACAAAGTCCGATGAAGCATTCTACACATCATGTTATCCTCTGCTCCTAGAAACAGGGACTTATTCGTGTAAACATCAAGGTGTCGTCCTAGATCTATTTCACTGGTATACTTTTCAATTGAAAGCAGTCTGCAAGTGCCTTGGTACTGGTACATTCATTAGTCTTCTGGTAAACAAAATATTAAACTGATATTCTCTGCTACCTCATCCCTACTGAAAACCTCTCCTTTGTCCTCCGGGGCTTCCCATCCTTAACGTTGACTCTTGCTCTTCAAAGGTCGGGATGCGTGAATGCTTTGAAGTTGGTGACGGCTCCACTTGCTGTCTAGGATTAACAACCGCGGTCTCTTTAGCTTCCTTAGTCCTCCTGAGTTCTTGCAATTCCATTTAAAGTTTCCTAATTAACTCGTCTCTGGGATCAGGGCGTGCTACTACTGCCATCCTTCCTTGGTTCAAATCGGTCTTGGGGGTCTTGACAATTCCTGAAGGGTACTCCAAAACTCATGGTTCCACTCTTTAGGGCAAGCTTTGCACATGACCTTCCGGAGTGGTATTCCTTCTGGGTTACTCCATTACTCGATATTTTCTTAAGGATGTAGGACTTAATTCATGGGTCCTACTGGGCGTGCTAATGATCTGCCCGGTGTGCAGGGTAAAGATGTCCCCTCCCAACCGTTGTCAAACCTGACTATCACTCTAGTATTATGATGGCTCAGTAGGAGTCTGGTATTATAAAACACAGGTTCAATGAGAACCTTATGCCCTTCAACTCTCAATGCCTGGATAGCTCAAGGTGGAGCAGATTGGACGGACTAGGGTTGTACCTGCAAAAAACACTCTGATGCTTAAGTCAGTGTTTTGTATAACAGAGTAATAAAGAGTGATCAAACTAGAATTAATGAGAATAGCCAATATGTCTTGCTAATGAATGCTCATTATTTATAGCTCTCATTGTGGTACAACTTGTGATTTGACCCCTGTCAGGACCGCAGACTTTGCTCGGAAGCAAGTTGGCCACTTGCCTTTGACTCGGTGTTAACTTTTTAGACCGAGGTATAATCTCAGAAGATACAAGTCGTTATAGCGACCTGACTCTTATTTCCTCATACTCGTTCCCTTTTGTTCTGTTTGGTATCACTTGCTTGTGGGGGCCAATATTGACACCAGATCAAAAAGCAAATAAAAATCTTCGGAAAATAATTGAGACAAAATGATTGCATTTTTTGATTTATGTAATTTTTTCCTAGATAGTTAAATAAAAACAGTTTTTTAAAAAAGTTGGTCTAGCTTTTTTTCTAAAATAACACTTTTTCTCCTTTTGTAGAAATTTGAAAAGACTATCTAATTGTAACAACATAATAATTAATATCGTTATTAAAATAGCAATGAATTCTAATATGAAAACATGAATATAATTTCGTATAAATGCTATCCGTGTTTAAAGATTTAAATATTCCTTGATAATCTGCATCATCCATCCGTACATATTTATTATTATTTTTTTTGGACATAGTACATATTTATTATTTAAATCATGGTTATAGAACCGAGGAGCAGCAGTGGTTCCCACATAAAAGGGACCATTTTAAAAGCCACTTAAGATTCACCAAAAAAAAAAACCACTTAAGTTATTATCAGAGAGCAAACATACTCGCCCAACTTTTTTAGTTTTTACCAAGACCTAAGGTTAAAGCTAGCATGAAAAAAAGGTACTTGTAATGAGCAGCACTAAATGAATAAGTAACCCCTCTAGCGCACTCAAGTAATAACGATTTAAATGCACAAAGCCAATGAAAGCGTGTCTTCACAGTTCGTGTTATAATTTGATTGTATGTTGACCAAAAAATTAGCATGCCAAGAAGGCACTGGAGTCCACAGGAGGGAAAGGAACAGCATGCTCAACGTTGTGTAGGAAAAAAATTACCTATTTAATTAACTAACAAAATTTTCGGGTGGGGGGGTTGGAAACTCAAGATCATTTTTACTATGACCACCTAATCATGCTACATTGAGGATATACAATGGGAAAAATAACACGTATCCTGTATTCTAACCAAAAATTGCTTTTATATTTGTTTTCTGCTCCTCGGATAGTGAGGTGGGGAATAGAACCTCAAATGTGACATAAAGATCACCTTTCTTTGTGCTCATATGCAGTGGCATGCCCTCTCCTTTGAACTTCCTCACTTGCTTTGGATTTGTCATTCCCTAATGGTCAAAAGAAGTCTGTCAAATATGTGCCTTTTCTTATACATATCAATTGCAATTGTGGCCTGCAACAAGGATACTCACCTTCGTGCTTATGTCCACCAGACGCCCATCTAGGTGTTCAATAGTCTTCTCAAAGCCGACAAGAGCTTGAACCTGAAGATATAATTAAAAAAGTTATTCACATGGAGTTTTAAGGACACCAATAACATACTAGTTACAATTACAAAATCTATTGAAATTCTCAGTTGGAACAAAAGAGGATAAATTTAACATCCCTGATTTTTAAGAAGAACCCCTTAGGGTGTCAAACTGAGGATTTCTGTAGAAGAAGGATTGGGCATGAGGAAGGTGATAGGAACAGAATTAGAGTTTTCATCCCCTTAGTACTTGTATAGGTTATGTGTTAGCGAGTTGTATCTCCGGGAGCCTGCGTGCCCCTCTTATTCAAAGTATGTAAAAACATTGTTGAACTATGTATGAACAAATGTTATGTATGTGAAGATACACCACTCTTTTGTCAAAAAAAAAAAACAGTTCTTAATTTTACAAACTTTGAGTAACACTCTTGGTTAAATGGGATGACCTTCTATGAGAGGATTGTCCTAATTAACCGAAGGATGCTACAATAAAGACTCAAACATAATATTGTGTAAATTTATTATTAAAAGATGATCCATACAAGAGGGTATCATCATTATTTATAGGTGTATGACTCACTAACAAACTCACTCAACCACAATAACTAATTAACCAACCAATTACTAGCTAACTCAACTAATCAACAATCAATTCTAATAACCAACTAACAACTCACCCTAATAAAATCACAAGATGTTCTAACTCCCTGAATTGAAGTATACTAATAATCCATTATTACATGCTTGAACCTGTCCAATATAGCTAAGGAACAAAGTACAAATCAAGTAATTGATAAGCATACTAAGTTATGAATTATTTCAATATTTACCAGGGTTATAGTGATGGTGGTATGCAAGTCGTTGCCTTCCCTTCTGAAAAGGTAATGAGGTGCTGTACGGATACGGAACTGCTCAAAATACCATATATAGTCAGAAAATTACATGCTATGCATACAAAACTGTTGTTAAATAAACATTGAAAGACAAAATTACTAACCTTTAAATCTCCAGGCTCTCCATCAATTATGGGCTCACCATCCTCATAAAATAGCACATCCTGTGAAAGGACAAGAACTGGTAAGAACTGCATCACAATGAAATTGAAATTTGAAAAAAAAATAAAAATATGTTTTTAGCAAGCCTCCCAAAATCACAATTGACACACCGTTTACTCATAATACAACACTTAGCGAAAAAGTAGAAAGGGTGTGAAAGATTTTGATTTTTGCTCAGCTAGTCATTGTTGATTTGGAGAGGATGGAGAATAATTCTCAGCATACTTTATCTAAATTTTTGGGCTGAAATGAAAAATAATTACACTCCTTTTTCAACAAGCCAATATTCGCTGCACCAAGTGTAAAAGGAAATAATGAAAACAACACTTCGGCACTTTCACTATTTCCTTCAAAGGCCACCTTAATTTACATATGTTCTGCTCATTCTAGCACACCCCTCAAATTGAAACAGACCTTCTACATCTAATGCTTGATTATTTCTTCTACAAATAGAACTTGACATACTTAAAACAATGCCTTAACTTCTCGTCAGTTCTTCTCTAATTCCATGAATTCTTTCTCTCTATTTTAAGAACATGCAAAAACCCCTTTTTTGGACAACCACCATCCCCAGCTCAAACAATTTTGTTAAACTTCTACTATAGCTTGAGTTCATTGATAGATAGGATTTAAAAGAATAGCAAGAGCTCCTCTAATTCATTTAGAATGAAAAATGCCAACATTTGGTCAGATTTGATACTTTGTAAACAGATGCACCAATATTACTCGAGTGAAATCCAAAATTACTTGAATTTACTTGTGCTAGCCTAAATCGACCCACTGACATGTTTTTGCTCTTATGATCATTGACTTCAAAAAGAAATGTGTTTGGTCTATTTCCCCTAATGTCTAACGCTGATAATGATATAAATGTATAAACTTGTACAGTCAGTAGTTCTTACAGAAACTTATCAGTTGAAGTGAAATGTAGGATGGAATTATTTATTTATATTTAATAATGTACAATTCAAACATACCATGGTATGATAGTGATTATGAATCAATTCCAACTCTACTGGAATTAAAATCACACTCACTAATTATATCTTCATTCCAAATTTATTATCCAAATGGAGCCTGATGATAGGAACCTAAACTGGCCCTTAACCAACTGAGTTAACTAACTAACCCAATGGCTATGCTAGTGTTTATTCAATTATTCCTTCATGTAAACACCTTTCAAAACTTATTTTGTTGCTGGGACCTATGCCTAACACCTTATAGAGCCGAGCTTACATAAAAAAGGTGTAAAACATATTATTTTTCTTAATCTTTTATATATGAACCTTGAAATCTTACCTGCCCGTCTTGCATGCCTTTCTCGATATCAACAGTTATGAAATAACCCTCTCTTTCATATTTAACATTTGGACATTGTTCACAGACCTGAACAGGTAAATTAAGAAATAGGAGTTAAATTTTGCAGATATGTTAACAATAGGAATAAATAATATAACCCTGCCTCGACTCCTCTCCCAAATAAAAGAGAAGAAAATTCGTCAAGGCTTGAAAGTTGAGAAAAAGTTTGAGATACAAAATTTTCCATCAAGGAAGAAATTGTATGTTCGCAGTACACATATTCCCAATGAAGAGAACAAAAATCTAGAGAAAAAGATCTATTCTTTCAACATTCTTAAAGATGTTTTACCTGCTCTGTCATCTGTTGAAACATCCCAGGACCTATTTGCCTGTGATAAACCTCATTTCTACAGTTACAGCGTCTCTTCCCAGGTGCTGGCTTCAAAACATTTTTCTCCCTCCAAACCTATATGTAAGAGCCAAGGGTCAGATTGAGAATCAATCATCTAATGCTCTAGAAGTTTTGTATGGCTAACACACTAGAGTGCTTTATGAATAGATAATAACTACGATACTTTACAACTTTGCCTTACTATTAATGAAATACAGGACATTGTCCAGGAAAAATGATCTGGCATATAAATGTGAAACATGTGTAAGACATGACTAAGGCTGAGTTTGATGAACACACGAGTTCTTCTTAGCACCTTAGAAATCAATTCTGTTCTGTAGATAATAATTTATTCTTAATTTTTCAAACCAGTTGTCCTAACCTGATAAGTACTTCACTGTTATCAATTTATCATTTAAACAAACCACACAACTGTCAAATTTCACTCATTTCATTTCCACTTATATTCCAAGCATAAAATGTTACTTGGGCGAAAAGATTACATGACAAGCATATCTGCACCGAATGTATTACATTAACAGATACGCAACTTTAATGCATGGAAATGCAATCAGACCACACTAGCTAGACATAAACTCACCTTCAAGGAACCTCCCATGTACAAATCTTCCAGCATTACATCCAATTCAACAACCACATCATCCCCTTTCACAATTCTCTCTTCCTCCTCCACTGGTCCTCCTCCTCCACCAAAGAAGCTGAAACAAGCATTCCCATGTTACCCCAAAACAAAGAAAACACAAATTCAATAGTCAATCTCTCTCTCTCTCTCTCTCTCTCTCTCACACACACACACACACTCACGGCAGAATATTTTTATTTAAAATTAACAATTTGTGATTTCCAATACAATTTCAATAGTGCAATTTTTAATTCCTTATCTCATGCAACCGGTCAAATAAATAATATTATTATTATATTGAATAAGTCAAAGTTAACGGTTAACTATTGTTAGTTTTTGTTAGTACATAAAAGTCGAACACACAATCTTCTACCTACTTCTTCCCTGGATCGTTACCACTAAAACACCCTGTCACTCCAAATGAATGATCGTAATAATAATAATAATAATAATAATAATAATAATAATAATAATAAACTCAAAATGAATTAACGTTAATGCAACTCACGAGCTGAAAATGTCTTCGAAATCCATTCCCATTCCACCGCCTCTGCCTCCTCCGCCGGCAGCATGCTGTTTCAAACCCTCTTCTCCATACCTATCGTAAATGCTTCTCTTCTCGGTGTCGGAGAGTATTTCATAGGCTAATAATAATGACAATGAATTGATTAATAAAATAATAATAGGAAAAAATGAATGGTTGAAATAGGTATACCATTGTTAATCTCGGCAAATCTCTTGTTAGCTTCTTGGTTGTTAGGGTTCTTATCGGGGTGATACTTCAACGCGAGTTTCCTGTACGCCCTCTTTATCTGCTCCTCCGATGCGCCTTTAGACAATTGAAGTATGTCGTAATAGCTCTTTCTGTCGAATAATTGAAGTAAATAAACTATTCGCGTGCCTTAGAGAGAATTTAAAATAAAGAATGGTGGAGCATGGAGAAAGGATGAATACCCTGCAAAGGCGTTGAGGGAATAACAAAGAAGACATGATAGAAGAAAGAATAGGTTGGCTCTTGGATGAGCCATGATGGATCAGGAATTGCAAGGAGAATTAATGAATGAAATGTGTTGTTGTTTCCTGGGAGTCCTCAGACTGAAAGTGATTTTTCGCACCGTGCTCCTGTCCAATCTTAAACGTCGTATGTTCCAACTATTCCCACATTCAAACCATCGTTTCTCTCAACAACAACACGTCGGGAACAGTATATGCGAGTGAAAGGTTCCTAACGTATGTTAATCTGTCGACATTATTTTAATATGCCATCAAATGTCCATAAGCTTAGCATTCTTATCAAAATTAAATTATGATCTGGTTAAATCATTCACGCATAGTAATTTTTTTTTACAGCAAATGATTTATTTATGGTTTGACCCTCATTTTATCATGGAACTGATATTTTAATTTTAATGATGGATCCGGTTTTAAAAACATTAAAGCTTAATTTAAATTTAGTTTCAAATAAGTCTTAATTTGGTATTTTATGTTTTAAAATGATCATTTTCATTATAAAGGTCGTGAGAAACTTTCCTTTAATCAATTTTTCAAGAACTGATTAAAAAAACACTTTTCAAATTGAGAATTGTTTTGAAAGATATATTTTTAAATTGATTTTGTTATTAATCAATGTAAAATGCTAGATTTAAAATGCACTTTTTAAATATGTTCTCAATGAAAACCGATTTAAAAAGCATATTTTAAATCGGTTCTATGATAACCATTTTAAAATGATAATTTTCTGTTAGCTTTTTTAGCGGAATGACCATTCTGAAACCGTTTTAAAATGTAGGAACCAAGTTGGGGAAAAGAGATTTAGGATCAAATTGAAACCTAAAATAAACGTAAAATATATATTTTAGCCATTTTATAACTCCTAACGTATGTAATTATCAATTAGATTGGTCTTTCTCGTTAACAATTGCTGGATTACATTGGTAAGAATGTCATGTGTCATGTTAAGTACTGTGTAAATTGTCATGTGGCAGTCATGTAGTCACGTTTTAGGTTGACATAAACATTTCAAATCTTCAATGATAAAATATGTAAATTTGGTTTCTAATGTATAGAATATTACATCAATTTGATCCTTAACATATACAGCGACGGAGCTAGCAATTATTGATCCGGACTCAATACCGGTATCCGATCTGCTATACATATTTCAACGTCTTTGATAAGACATCTACGTGTAACCGGTGTCATCGGTATACATCCGGACTGTAATTCCGTATCAGGCGTTCTCCCTATACCGGTTGTTCAGGATAACACCATGACACCGGACCACACACACGACACTGTGCAAAAGACAAGGATTGTTGCTACAGGGATCGATCAATAATTCCCTGCACTACGAGCCAAATTCTGCTCACGGGAATGGTCAACTTGTTCCCTAATCCTAGTCTACATTCTCTATGCTCAATATAAAATAGCCACTTGACCCAATCATGCAGGTAAGTGCGCAATATAATAATGCTAATGGGAGTTGGTGGTTCCCCACCAACGAGTCCTCGTTAATCGAGCCAATCAGGTATATGAACTAACTTCATGATTGAAGTTGAGGGGCTTCTTCTTCAGCTCTTTTACGACTGATTCCTCTCTGAATACATTCCTTACTTGGAATATAATCACTGACTTGAGCGTCGGAGAATCTTTGCAGGTGATACCACCATTCGCCCACTTCAACGCGTTAGGTCGGTGTGAAGGATCTCCAGAACGCCCAATCCGCTCTCCTCATTCAAGGACAACGGATACCTACACCGGATACACATACATCCGGTCTACTAGACGGTATTGACATACTATTCGTGACTGGCTTGAGATCGGATCTCTTGACCCCGGTCCAGGACAGATCATTGGCACGCCCGGTGGGACTCGATAAAGTTATTCCCATATCCTTTGACAGAGCAGGTAATCCACAATGGAAGGCGAAGCACAAGACTTCATGGAGAATCAGGCTGAAGGCAGAACCAATCCTAACGTCTTCAGAAAACTCAACTTTGATTCTCATGGGGGCAGCTCAAAGAAGATAGTAACAGTGTCTGATCCTGATCCTCGTGATGAGTTGATCAAACAACTTCAGAGGGAACTCGCTGAATTGCGAAGAGAAAAAAGGCAAAGCGAGGATAAAGAGTCATCTCGCACGCGAAACACTCCCCACACCACTGATGGTGAAAAGTCCACCACTCTTCAGTACTCAAAGATCCCAACGTTTGAGGAGGGAGAACAAACTCGCGATTCTGAGGATGCAGCTTCCCGAAGGAAGAGAGATTCAACAACAGCACCCCCATTGTCTTACAATCTGAAGGTTCCTTTTTCAAGGAGACTTATGGGCATCAGCATCCCCAAGCACCTTCAAACCACTCAACCACTTTCCATCGGAAAGTATAATGGTGAAACTGATCCAACTAAGCACCTTGATGCTTATGTGTTTGAAGCCATGTACTTGGGGGCTGATGAAGACGTGATGTGCCGAATGTTCCCTCGAACATTGTCTGAGGAAGCCCTCGGATGGTTTAAAGGCCTGCCTTCTGGATCCATAGATTCTTGGACGGAAATAGCAGCTGCCTTTGAAACCCACTTTGTCATCTCCAGAGACGTACCCAAGACGTCTCATACCTTGGCTCAGATTAAGCAAGGTGAAACTGAGGGCTTAAAAGATTTTTTGAAGAGGTTTTATAAGGAAGCAGCCCTGATTCCTAACCTCACAGAATCTATCAAGCTGCATATCGTAATTGAGGCATTGCAGCCAGGATCAGCTTTCGCTCTTTCATTAGCGAAGAGCCCCCCAGCAACTTTTGAGGAGTTCAGGAAAAAAGCCTCAAAGTATGTGAGCATAGAGATGCACTTGGAGGCAATGGCTGCAAAGAAAAAGCCACCAACACCATCTCCCCAAACCCAGAAGGGTAAGGAAAAGACGAGGTCAGAACGCATGGAGAGGCCATTCACCAATCCTAAGGTGGATAACCACCCTCCTCGACCTCGAGAAAGGCATGTCAATTCCTTCAGCCATTATGCACAGTTATCTGCCAGACCATCTCAGATTTTGAGAGAGGTCGGATGGCCAGTTTTCAGCACATATGGCATCAGGAGACCAGCCCCTATGAAGAGACCAGGAAATTCACGAAAGTACTGTGATTTTCATGAACAAAATGGTCATTCCACTGATGAATGCCAAGCTCTAAAGAACGCGGTTGAGACGCTAATTAGAGAAGGCAAATTGAAGCAATACCTTTTCAAAGAAAAATCCTTTGACAGGGCAGAACGGAATGAGAAAAGAGAAAGAGATCCCGACGATGGGGATGACAACAACCCCGGTCCGATTCGAAAGTTCTCTGCTGCAGAGAAGCAAAAAGGTGTAATGACCGATAATGCAGCACAGAAAGACAGCATGCCCCAGCAACAACGTCAGGGCCGACGTGAAGTCATTGACATGATTGCTGGAGGGTTTGCTGGAGGAGGAGCTTCAATTACAGCCCGTAAGAATCATCACAGAATGATTCTATCTGTGCAAGGGAAAGTCAAAGACAATCGCCCTTACAGAGGAGGAATTGAGGCTCCCATAATCTCTTTCTCTGACGAGGATTTTGGCCCAACCGTTCCTGGTGGTGATGATGCTGTAGTCATCACTGCTGTGATCGCCAACAAGGACGTCCGAAGAATCCTTGTTGACCAGGGAAGTTCCTGCGATGTTATTTTTTATAATTACTTTGAAAGAATGGGTTTTAAAGACTCAGACTTACAGCCTTACACGCAGGAACTAACAGCTTTCAATGGCGCAAAACAACTAACTAGAGGGTATCTTGATACCCTTATCTCGTTTGAAGGCGAGCCAGGAGCCAGGACGGTTAGATCTCGGGTGCTAGTGATTGATGTCAAATCACCATTTAATGGCATCATAGGCCGTCCTACTCTGAATGCAATGGAGGCAGTTGTATCAACCCCACATCTCCTTATCAAGTTCATTGACAAGGATAATGCTGTGTCATCTATCCGGGGTGATCAGGAGATGGCTAGGTACTGCTACAACCTTAGCCTCAACATGACAAAGCTGGACGCCTCCAATAAAAAGAGGAAACTTAATGATGCTGGAACATCGGCTGGATCTGTAAGTCTTGTCGACCTGGATCCTAGAGCGGATTTGAACATTGATCCGTTCAACCCATCAAAGCCCACACCGGATGGAAGTTCCAGGGACATTGTCTTGGGAGATTCTCCAGAAAAGATCACCCATATCAATGACAAGCTAGATGCTGAAATAGAGCAGCGACTGCTGGCTCTCTTACAAGAGTTTAAAGACCTCTTTGCATGGACTGCAGCCGATATGCCAGGCATAGACCCTGAATTCTGCTGTCATAAACTTTCTGTCTATCCAGAGACGAAACCTGTGGCCCAAAAGAAAAGACGATTAGGCCCAGAGAAACAGAAAGCAGCTTGTCAGCAAACTGAGGAATTGCTGAAGGCCAGATTTATCAAGGAAATCCGATATTCTTCTTGGCTTTCGAATGTAGTGATGGTCCCTAAATCCAATGGTAAATGGAGAATGTGCATTGACTACGTGGACCTCAACCGCTGCTGTCCAAAAGATCCTTATCCTCTTCCTAATATAGATCGGATGGTAGATGATTCCTCTGGTTATCAATACCTGAGCTTCATGGACGCTTATTCTGGTTACAACCAAATTCCGATGTGCGAAGAGGATCAAGAGAAGACAGCTTTCATAAATGATCGTGGTGTCTTTTGCTATACAGTCATGCCCTTTGGCCTGAAAAACGCTGGGGCGACATATCAGCGCGTGATCAACAAGGTTTTCGAAGGTATGCACACCAAACTTGTTGAAGTATACATTGACGACATAATAGCAAAGACACCGGTTGGTGGCGATCATATTGAAGACCTGCGCCAAGTATTCACCCGTTTGAGACAATTTAACATGAGGCTGAACCCAATGAAGTGCACATTTGCTGTCCCTGCTGGGAAATTTTTGGGTTTCATGTTAACTCAACGTGGTATAGAAGCCAATCCAGGGAAGTGCCAAACGATTCTAGACATGCGAAGTCCTAAGAATCTCAAAGAAGTCCAATCCCTGAATGGCAAGGTAGCAGCTTTGGCACGGTTCATGCCGAAGATGGCTCACAGGTCGCTCCCCCTGTACAAAATACTGAAAAAGTCCAAGAAATTCGAGTGGGGACAGGAACAAGAAAAAGCTTTCCAAGAGCTTAAGGAGGTGTTGTCCAAACCACCCATTCTCACAAAGCCTGACCCCGAAGACACACTCATTCTGTACTTGGCTATTTCAGATGAAGCTTTGGGCGTTGCCTTGATAAAAGAAACTCCTGATGGACAAAGACCGGTCTATTTCACTAGCAAGACCTTGCAAGGTGCTGAGATCCGGTATCAAAAAATTGAAAAGGCCGCCCTCGCTGTTGTTTGGGCCTCACGACGGTTGCGTCCGTACTTTCACGCCCATCCAATCATAGTGAGAACGGATTTGCCACTCCGTTCTGTCTTAATCAAGCCCGATCTCGCTGGGAGGATGATCAAATGGTCTATTGAACTCTCTGAGTTTGATATATCCTACGAACCCCGCAGCGCTATTAAAGCTCAAGTCCTGGCTGACTTTATTGTGGAAATGACAGGGACTGATCCGGATTACCCTCGAGTCCATTGGACCATTTACGTTGATGGTTCATCAAACCAAAGAGGCTCTGGAGCAGGTGTGGTTCTCGAAAGTGATGACGGAGTACACCTAGAGATCTCCCTTCGTTTCAATTTCAAAACATCCAACAACCAGGCTGAGTACGAAGCTTGCTTGGCCGGGCTAAGAGCTGCAATTGACATCGGAGCTTCTGAGGCGACACTCTGTAGCGATTCACAGCTGGTGATTTCGCAGATCTTAGGAGATTATCAAGCTCGCGAACCTCAACTCCAATTATACTTGAACTGTGTCAAGGAGTTGACTGAGAAATTCTCAAAGGTGGAGTTCAAGCATGTTCCACGTGAAGAGAATACGAGAGCGGATACACTCTCCAGGTTAGCAAGCACTAAACGACCGGGTAGCACCACTACTCTGGTTCAAAGCACGCTAACGTCGCCCAGCATCCCTCTTTTCCCTTCTCTAAACGCCATAATGACTGACTCCCTTTACGGAGATACATGGATGGCTCCTTACATCCGTTATTTGGCTGATGGACAGCTACCCACAGATGAGAAGGAAAAGACGAGGTTAAGGAGAGAATTACCGTATTTCACCATGATTGATGGTAATCTCTACAGAAGGGCACTCTCTGTGCCCTATTTAATTTGTCTCAAAGAGGATGAGGTGCAAGGTGTAATGGAGGAAGTGCATGGAGGACAAAGTGGACACCACGCCGGAGGAAGGAGCTTAATGCGAAAAATCCTCAGAGCTGGATACTGGTGGCCCACAATGAAGCAAGACTCCATTAACTTCGTCAAAAAATGCGACGCTTGCCAAAAATTCTCTAACCTACACCACACACCGGCAGAAGAACTCTTCACATCCGCTGTTCCATGGCCCTTCTATCAATGGGGATTGGATATTCTGGGCCCCTTTCCAACTGCTCCTGGGGGCATCAAATATCTCATTGTAGGGGTCGATTATTTCACTAAGTGGATAGAAGCAGAGCCGGTGGTGCATATTACTTCAGCCCGAACTCGCCGTTTCATGTATGAAAACATCATAACACGGTTCGGGGTCCCAGCACGGATTGTCACAGACAATGGAACCCAGTTCACGGATAGAAAATTCACAGATTTGCTTGAAGGGTTAGGAATAACCCAAATATTCTCATCCGTCGAACATCCCCAAACTAATGGTCAAGCTGAAGTGGCCAACAGGGAGGTGCTTAAGGGACTAAAGAAGCGCCTTGGTGAAGCCAAGGGCGGATGGACAGACCAGCTGTGTCATGTCCTATGGGCATATCGGACAACGCCTCATTCATCCACCAATGAATCCCCATATCGCCTAATATACGGGGTCGAGGCAATGATACCTGTGGAACTGCAAATTGCTTCCACAAGAGTTAAGTACTTCTCTGAAGAAACCAACAATGCTAACTTGGCATCTGAAATGGATGTCATACAAGAACTCAGAGAAGACGCTTTCATCAGAGATCAAGCCATCAAAGCCAAAGTTGCTCTCCGGTACAACAAACGAGTCCAATCAAGGACTTTCAACGTTGGAGATTTGGTTTTGAGGAAAGCAAGTATAGGGAACAAATTCGCCCATCAAGGCAAACTAGCCCCAAACTGGGAAGGCCCATACAGGGTATCCGAGGTCACTGGCAAAGGCTCTTATCGCCTTGAAAACCTTGATGGCACTCCAATCCGAAACAAATGGAACACCCAAAACTTGCGCATCTACTATAGCTAGCTGTTTCTACACCCTCCTATCCTTATCTTCGATTGAATACTGGAGAATTTATTTTCACAGCTACGCTCTCCTTGTAATTCTTATTTTTGATTTAATAAGAATCTCTCATAACGATTTAACTCTTTCGAGTTTTTCTTATGCTGTGATTTTCAGTTTATCCGGTGTACAAAAGCATATTCAGGACGGATGATCTCAGCTACTTATTCTGTAGTTGACGATGTAACTCTTCGAATATGCGCAACGCACAAGAACATACTCAGGACGGATGATCTCAATTACCCATTCTGTAGTTGACGATGTAACTCCTCGAGTGTGTAAATATTGAAGGCCCAGATTGTAGGATTAAACCGAACTCTGGGTACGGTTAGTAAGTTTGGCTGAACACCGGTGAAGGCTCAGATTGTAGGATTAAACCGAACTCTGAGTACGACTAGTAGGATAAACCGAACGTCGGTGAAGACTTGAGTTGTAGGATTAAACCGAACCTCAGGACATGGGTTGTAGGGCTGGCACTTTTTTAAGGCCACAAACCGAACCCCATTCAGAGATTACATGGGTTGTAGGGCTGGTCCTTCTTCAAGGCCACAAACCGAACCCCATTCGAAGACTACATGGGTTGTAGGGCTGGTTCTCTTTCGAGGCCACAAACCGAACCCCATGCGAAGGCTTGGGCGCAGTAAGCTGGTTCTTCTTCAAGACCACGCTGAACCCCAAGTGACGGGCGCAGTAGGTTTAGGATTAACCCTGATCTGAACCCCGTATCGAAGGCTCGGATTGTAGGATTAAACCGAACTCTGAGTACGACTAGTAGGATAAACCGAACGTCGGTGAAGAATCGTCATTAGGTAAAACCAAAGACCAATTGAAGAACGGCTAGTAGGATTCAACCGAACACCAAATATGACATGGACAGTAGGATCAAACCGAACTCCAAACACAACAAGTAAGTTATACTGAACTCCAGATTAATACTCTCTTATGAAGCTCTTTATTTGGAAGTTTTATAACTAACTCGTGAACTCCGACACAAACAATTCACTTGGGTACGCCACAATCTAAGGCATATTCACCTGAAATCCCTCAGTCGGAAATATTTGAAGAGGAATTTCTATTTTAAATCCTCATTCTCAAGATCTCTCACGTGAAAATCTCACTCAGAGTTTATTCGAAGTGATAATCACCAAATGATACTGGGGGACAACATCAACGGTTTAACGAATAATTTGAGGAATGAACTCTCGTCTAAACGATCTCACAATCATTCCCCTTAAGCCGTTCTTGAGGCAATGATGTGTTCCCTCACAAGCGGTGGTTTTATTATGGAATTCATTTCGCATGTATATGTCCGGTATGGAGATTTTGTTTTACAATCCGATCTTCATTACTTAAATCCGGAATAATACAATACACATGCAGTCCCTCTATTAAAGTTGTTTTTCACTAAACAAGAATGGAGGTAAAAAACTCTTTTATTGATTCAATAAGAATTACAATTCGTGTAATAATCCGGAGCTGATCCCGGAACACAGCGGATTCGAATCAATAAAACGAAAAAGGAAATAAGGAAGGCGCTACTCTTTTTGGCTTGAGTCTCCCTCCTTCCCTTTGCCTTTGTCTCCGGTCTTGCCTCCTTCAGTGCGAGAGCTTGATCCTGTACTTTTGGGCTTCAGGAGGGAAGGTCCCATTGATTGACCTTTAGGTAAAGGAGCAAACTTATAAGGACTGTTAGGCGGACTCTCATGACGATTCTCAACGACAGCCACCAGTTTCCCTTGGTGAAACTCATAGAACGGATCAATACCGTTCAAATTAATGGACACCTTGGGATTCCGGTATAGCACTTGACGAACTGCCAACCCGAAAGCCTCCTTGACTGCTTGGTCACACATGTTTACAGCATCGTCCAAGTCTGCTTTCAGGGTCTTGACCTCGCCATTCGAATCCGCCAGCTTTAATAGCAGCTCCTTTTCCTTACGTGTCCAATCATCCACTCCTAGAGAATGGATGACCTTAGCCTCCTTCAACCCCTCTTCCAGCTTTGAAGAGCGTTCCTTCTCCGTGCAGAGATGAGCATTGAGGTCAGCATTGATTTTCTTCTGATCAGAAACTTGACCCTCTAGCTCCTTGGCAAGATTTTTCAGTTTGGCAATTTCTTCATCCTTCTTCTGAGTTTCTTCTTTGGAAGTTTTTAATTTTCCTTCTAATTGGAGGATGATTGCCTTGTCCTTGCCAACCACTGAGGTGAGCCTCTCGTTTTCTTCTGTGAGCTCGCGAACCGACTTGAGGAGCTCGGATAACTCAGCCAAGTGCTTCTGTCCGTCGTCGCAAGCTCTGATCATTTCTTCACTCTTCAACGAGGGTTTCACCTTGGGTGAGGATTCGGGAACGCCCTCAGGAACGGAGCTCTCATACACCGGATGTTGAACAAGACCGGAACTATCTTCAAGAGGGCAAGAGGCTTTGGGCGCGAAATAAGTCGTTATTGGCTTCGCCCCATATGTTATAACACCACTTGGAGTATCCGGAATAGACCCTTCCGCTCTCTTTTCCTTAGCAGGCCCTGGCTCAGCAGCCCCTCTTGAAGTTTTTGGCTTTTTGGGCGAGGATTGACGGTCTGAGGTCTTCGAAGGATCACGCTTTGTCCTCTTCTTTTTCTCGACCACCTTCTCAGATCCGCCCTCGATCAGAGGAATATCGTCACCAGCAGATGAAGTTAATATTATTGTCTCAGCAGTGGCCTTCTTAGAATTCCGCTTTGCCTGAATGTCATTTTCAGCCGCAACGGAAGTCTCTCTGGCCTTGAGTCCTTTTAGCCCTGAATTTCACCTGCACAATCAAAAGACACAATCAGAGACGTAAAATTTTCAAGGCAAATGACATAATAACGCATGAAGAATGGCAGGGAAATTACGTAAATACTCCTCGCGAGTAGACTTTGGTCCTAACAAACGCCTGCAGGAGAAAAATTGGTGTGAGGCTGTGTAGGACTGCAGAGCCGAAAGAACAGAGATCAAAGTTGGGCTCAGTTCGTCCTCCTCGGTATAGTACGCTTGGGAGGTCAACAAAAAATGTTCGTGCGTCCAAGTCACTGGGAATTTTGGAATCCCATCTTCAGTTAACCAAAAAATTGGTTCATTCGGATGGACGCTAATCTTCGTGAAATAGGACTTGAATGAACGCCCATCAACTTTGGCGGAGTCAGTGTACGCCTCGAAGTTGATGATCTTGGAGATAGTCCGGAGAGATATCAAGCTCACTCCTCCTTTCTCCTTATTCGCACGACGGACCACTTGAGTGAAGTAGAAAAGCATGGCCACCGTCGGTTTAAAGTTGAAGTGCTCCCCAAGCACTTCAAGAGAGCGGACCAATCCCCACCCATTAGGGTGAAGTTGCGAGGGGGCGCAGTCCAAGAATCTCAGGACTCCCATCTCAAACTTCGTCAAGGGGAAACGCACACCCAAGTTCAGAAATAGAAAATCATACATGAACAAGGACCTCTCGTCCGGTGTGTGGCATATCCGTACCGATGGAAGGGGAGCGAATACATTAAAACACCATTTGTATTTGTCCTTCTTCCAAACGGTAAACCGCGGCTCCAGCTCCCCTTCATCCTCCCGAGCGTGGACGGACGGTGTCTCACGAAATTCCTCAGCCACCCAGCTGAATGGGCGTTTCTGTTGGAATTTCACCCAGTCTATCCGGTGTGCAACCACATTGCAGAGGCCGGATTGGGTCTTCAAGATATACTTCTCGGAAGGGGATTCCCCTTCAGACGATTTTCTCCCAGTGGCTTTCTTTGTCACCATTGTGAAAGCTTTGATGCTGCGATAAAATTTCACATCATCAGAGAGATACAAATCCCCACTTTCGACACTCTCACTGGAGGAGGAAGACTCTGAAGAGGGTATAATCACCCTTCGCCTTTGATATTGCGACTCCTCCCCCCCTGTATACTGTGGCCTCGATTGGAAGATCACTGGGATCCTCCCACCACGAACATTAGGGTTTTGAGCCAAAGCCCTTCCTCCTCTTCCTCTAGGGCTAACGCCACTGAAGCTAACACCCTTCCTAGCCATTCTCAAATATTGAAAAGAGATGCAAAAAACGAAGGGAAAGTGGTTACCTAAGGATAGTGAATGGAAATTCACAGAGGCGGACACGAAGAACTTCTTGGGACTTTTGCAGAGGTTCGTCGAGGAAGCAAGAAGAAATGGTAACTGAGATTGCCAAATATGCCTGTATCAGGGCACAAAAATTTTTCAAATACCCGCTAAACACAATCTGTCGTTTACCCCCAAACGACTTCCCGTTTAGTGGACCAAAATTGTCATCTAGTACATCAAGGCGCGAAGATGCCATCATTTCGTCACAAAGCCATCGAAATGGGCCTATTAAAACCAAATACTAGGCCCAACAAGACTATACGTGACAGTTACTAAGGCATGCGCACTTAATGCAATAATGGCGCGCCCACGTGAATTAAGGCATTAAATGTCCAATCATTAGAAACGTGGCCACCATTACCCGAATACCAAGGGTTGCGAAATTCAATAAACTTCTGATATTTCCATTGTCGAATCCGCCCTTAAAATTTCATCACTACGGATCATGGTTCCTAGAACGGATATTTACACTTCGGTGCAAATCCGAAATTCAGACGTACAATGATCAATATAGCTCATATGAGCAAGACAAATGCTTCCTCACATCAGCTAGGGGGCTAGTAGAGGGATGTAACTCCTGGTACGAAGAACTCCAATAATCATTCCAGGACGGATGATCTCAATCACTTATTCAGTGATTCGGTGATGTAACTCCTGGTATGAAGAACTCCAATAATCATTCCAGGACGGATGATCTCAATCACCTATTCAGTGATTCGACGATGTAACTCCTGGTATGAACAATTCTCATCATCATTCTTACGATGAAAGTATTCACTCAATCCGTACTCCTACGATTGAAAAATGTCTCCAGGATGGATTATCTAAATCACTTAATCTGTGATCTGACGATGTAACTCTTGACGATGTGTACTTTTCCAGAACGGATAACCTCAGTCACCCATTATGTGATATGACGATGTAACTCCTAACGCGGTGTACCTGCCCAGGACGGATGATCTCAATCACCCATGCTGTGATCTGACGATGTAACTCCTGGCGCCATACACACCCAAAGGACGGATGATCTCAATCACCTAATATGCGACCTGATGATGTAGTTGCTGGTATCGTACACATCCCCAAGACGGATGATCTCAATCACTTATGAAGTGATTTAATGATAAAACACCTGGCATGATCAATACTCATAATCATCTTTATGATGGAAAATTCCGAAAGTCAGTCCGCACTTTCGCTTTCTAGTGGTATTCTCCCAGGACGGATACTCTTTATCACCTATTCTGTGATACAACGAACTCCTGGCGTAGAAAAAACTCCCATCATCATCCTTATGATAAAGGACTCAAACACCACTTCCTTGCAGTTCCCTAAACTTGGAACAATATTATCATTTCCTGTAAGAATATTACGGGTTAGAAGCAGTCATCCGTCCTGTTACACTACTTTGCTAAACAGCGGATCGACCCATCTTTCCCCAAAAGAATTAAGGATCATGCCCCAGAGACAGGCACCTTCTTCTTGATACGCACTTGGGGACATGTATATATTTCTCCGTTCTAAATTTTATTTGTTATTTAATCTTCCGAGGCTATTATTTCAATCCGGCCTTAAGATTAATTACACTGAACGGATTAGTAACGATTTATATATACATGAAACAATGAAGACAAATTTCTTCAACCAAAATTCATTCATTGAAATGAAATTACATACAATAGTTCAAAATCCGGAGTTGATCCCGGTACACAACTATACATGCAAATGAAAACAAAATTACGGAGGAGGAATCTGTTCTTCAGTTTTTTGCGCCTCCTCAGCACAAGGCTCTTGTCCCCCTTCCTTTGGAACCTCCGCAGGAGTCTCACCTCCAGGAGCCTCAGCCCTTTCTTCAGAAGAGGGAACCTCGGACACAGGAAAGACGTAATCAGGTCCCATAGATTGACCCTCAGGAAGAGGAGCCAAACCATACAAGGACGTCGGTGGATCCTCGTGACGACCATCCACCACTGCGACTAACTTTCCCCCATGGAATTCATAGTACGGATCCATTCCATAAAGGTTAAGTTTCGCAGTGGGGTTGCGGTAGAAGACTTGGCGTATGGCTAGGCCGAAGGACTCTTCAACAGCCCGGCTGCATATGTCAACAGCTTCTTCTCTCTCAGCTTTCGCTGTAGCCAATTCTCCCCGCAACTTGGACAGTTCCTCACTAGACACCTCGAACTCCGCTTTCCTAGCCTTCAGTCCCTCTATCTCAAGAAGGAGCTTCTTCTCCCTTTGAGACCACTCTTCAGCATCAGCCTTATTTTTATCCTGGCTGCTGCGGAGTTCTTCCTCCTTCTCTGCCACTTTGCCTTCCAAGTTTTTAAGATCGCCTTTGAGCTTGAGATTCTCTTTAGTTACGAGATCCCCAAATTCCTTAGACTTGTTAAGACGATCTTCCATTAACTTCATGGCGGCTTTGTCCTTGTCTGAGGAAAGGTTGAGCTCTTCTAATTTTTCACTTAGCTCCTCAACCTTGTCGACGTTCTTAGCCAACTCGCTGACGGAAGATAGCAATCCAGCAAGTTCGGCTAGCTGCCACCTTCCGGCCTCACACGCTTCTTCAATTTCTTTAACACTAAGCGTAGGCCGGAGTTTGTACATCGGTGGTGGAAGAGTGGCAGGAGTAGAACCTTCGTAGGAGAGGAAGGGGGTGAGAAACGAGGTCGTTGGGAAGGAGGTCGGATTTGACCCAGAAGCCCCAGCAACAGTTTCTTTATTAAGACTAGAGGGAGCACCAGCTGCTTCTGAGGTTTCAATAAGCTTACCCTCCGAAGTTTTGCGCTTTTTGGACGGGCCTCCCACTGAGTCATTCTTGATTTTTCTTCTCCTCTCAGAAACTGGAGGATGACCCGTGGATTCATCAGCGGCAGAAGAACCGCCCTCAACCAACGGAACGTCCCCTTCAGCATCCGAGGTCAGTATTATTAACTCAGGACGATCCTTGGTTGAGGGCCTGGGCTTCACTTCATTCTCACGGGAAACGGATTTACCAGCCGCCTTGAATTTCTTCAATTTGTCCATTTCTGGAGTTTCCTGTTCTATTTCACCTACATGAACAAACACAAGATGTCAGCAACTAAAAATATTCTATATATATTTGGTAAAGGAGGAAAGATGAAATAAAACGAGAAGTACGCAAATATTCCTCCCGGACTCCGCTTGAGCTACTTAGCAAACGCCTACACGAGAAGACGTGACGACCTGTAGTGTGCGATTCAAGTGCGAACAACACTCTCGATGTCTCTCGAGACAGATCGGATTGATCAGTGTAGTACGCGTGTGAGCTCAAGAGGAAATGTTTGTGTGTCCAACTCAGGGGAAATTTGTCAACATCCCCTTCGTCCTTCCAAAATTTCGGTTTGCCCTTCTTAATGGAGATGCGAGTGAAGTAGGTCTTAAACGACTTCCCATCAACCTTGGCCGAATCAGTATAAGACTCAAAGTTCACAAAAGAACAGAGAGTCCGGAGTGTCACCAAACCAACTCCGCCCTGCTTATTCGCCCTTCGAACTACCTGAGTGTAGTAGAACAGCATCGCTACAGTTGGCGTGAAATTGAAGTGCTCCCCAAGCACTCCGAGAGCTCGGATGAGGCCCCAACCGTTGGGATGAAGTTGGGAGGGTGCACAGTTCAAAAACCTCAAAACACCCATCTGGAGTTCGGTTAATGGGAAGCGGACACCCAAATAATGAAAGATGAAGTCGTACATGTACACTGAACGATCGTTGGGGACGACATGACATATCCGCTCTGTCGGAAGTGGTGCGTAAACCCTATACCACTTTTTTGTCTCTTCATCCGTACTCAGCGTGAACCTCGGTTGAATTCGAGATCCCTCCTCATCCGCATGACGAGAGGCCAAGTCCTTAAATTCGCTGGACACCCAACAGAAAGGCCATTTAGCCTGAACCTCCTCCCAATTCAGCCTCGAAGCAACTACGCTGAAGAGACCTTCAGCTGTCTTCGAAATGGCACTATCTCCAGAAGATCCTTCTCCAGTTGCCATTGGAAATATCTAGACCGAACTCCTTAATCTATGATAAGAAATAAAATGTCGTCAGAAAGTTGCAATCATTACTCACTGCATTTTAAAAGCAATTACAATCAGAGGGCGACTCTGAGAAGGGAAAGGTCACTTCCCGCAGTGAGTAAGATCCCCTTTCTGAGCGACGCGGTTCAGTCTTAGGAAGAATCACAAGGATTCTTCCCCACGACTATTAGGGTTGAGGGAAAGTGATTTCCCCCCTTTTTGATGAAGCCTACTTTCTATAACTACGAGTAGCAAGTCAAAGCGAAACTAAAGCGACAAGGAAAAGATAGTTACCTCAGATGACAGTGATGAATTTGAGGAACGAAGAAACCCTCGCAATGTAGGTGATAAACTTCCTTGCAAAATTTCTGCAGAGTTTCGTTGAGAAAGCAAAAGCAAGTGGAACCCAGAATCCACTAAGTATTCCTTTTATAGGAAACAAAGAGGACCGATTACCTCCTCTTGAAGTTGTGTCGTTCTCGATAAAACGCACCTGTTCACAAGCGAAACGACACAACCGTTCCAAATTCTTGGGCGCCAAAACGATAACAACTCAGCAAAGGGCTATCCACTGGGCCCAAAAGTTTTGAAAACTTCAGGCCCATTAAGCCCAAAACAACGGTTAATGAGATTTTCATCTCAGACGCAATAATTGCCTGCCCACGTGATTAAAAGCATTAATGTCTAATCATGCAACGCAATTTACGCTTTACAGCCGTTACACGAACTTCGAGAGCTTTCAATTCCAATAAACTCTTGAAATTCTCACACAACGAATCTTTGTCTGAATCCGTTGTGACAGTACCGAAAGGTCTTTTCTATTAAATTCAGAGCGGTTCTTTACGAATGACAACAGATGCTAAGGAACTGTTACACACGTAAGCTTACCGATATTAAGACCTCTCGCAGGTTGAGTAGCTTATGTGAACAACTATTCAGTCCCTCACACAAGCTAGAGGACATATGATCCGGACTCAATACCGGTATCCGATCTGCTATACATATTTCAACGTCTTTGATAAGACATCTACGTGTAACCGGTGTCATCGGTATACATCCGGACTGTAATTCCGTATCAGGCGTTCTCCCTATACCGGTTGTTCAGGATAACACCATGACACCGGACCACACACACGACACTGTGCAAAAGACAAGGATTGTTGCTACAGGGATCGATCAATAATTCCCTGCACTACGAGCCAAATTCTGCTCACGGGAATGGTCAACTTGTTCCCTAATCCTAGTCTACATTCTCTATGCTCAATATAAAATAGCCACTTGACCCAATCATGCAGGTAAGTGCGCAATATAATAATGCTAATGGGAGTTGGTGGTTCCCCACCAACGAGTCCTCGTTAATCGAGCCAATCAGGTATATGAACTAACTTCATGATTGAAGTTGAGGGGCTTCTTCTTCAGCTCTTTTACGACTGATTCCTCTCTGAATACATTCCTTACTTGGAATATAATCACTGACTTGAGCGTCGGAGAATCTTTGCAGGTGATACCACCATTCGCCCACTTCAACGCGTTAGGTCGGTGTGAAGGATCTCCAGAACGCCCAATCCGCTCTCCTCATTCAAGGACAACGGATACCTACACCGGATACACATACATCCGGTCTACTAGACGGTATTGACATACTATTCGTGACTGGCTTGAGATCGGATCTCTTGACCCCGGTCCAGGACAGATCAATTATATTTAAGGAGCGGAACTCATTGATAAAAAGCTATAAATTGATTAATTAACAAATTATAAATTAATTAAATTATATTTTTGATACACTAGAATCTAACTTTAATTTTAACTTATTTCTCAAGTTGAAAATGAAATTGAAAGTATTAAGAAAAATAAATTGATCCTACAACTAACTTGGAGAACTAATTAAGTTGAAAAAAATTAAAGAAGCATGAAGTGAAAAAAACTGAATTGAAAAAACAAATGAAAGTTAGAACACTTAATATATAAGTTTACCTTGTTTCTTAGTTTAGGTGTAACTCAATATATCCTTTCACTAACTTATAGCCATATTGGTATATGTGAATACTAGTTTAGGGTTTTAAAGTTACTTTAGACTCGAGACTAAACTCTCATCAACTTTTTGTTAAGGAGATTTATGCGAATTAATTTGATGAATACTCTTGGAAAGTGCAGCAATCGTTTAAAAGTAGTAATTTGTATAATTCCCACGAGGATTGTGTTAAGTACCACAACCTTGGAAAGACACCAATTGGACCTTATAGAGTAAGCAATACATTCTATTTTTTGGTTTTCTGGATTATGTTGTGTTTTTGTGATTTTCAGCAAAATTAAAGCAAACGAGTAATGGAATAAATTAAGAAATATTGTAACAGTAGATTGGAATTAATTTCAGCATATAATTTCACATAAATTTGTAAAAATATCACACTAGACTCAGTTAAGGCAATGTTCAAACTTTCACACATGAATAATTCCTAATTCTTTAGGCAATTATAATTAATTCAACACAAACTAATCCTAATCCTAATCCTAATCCTAATCCCTTAGGTATCAATTTATACTGGATTTAATTACGAAAATTAAAGGAACCTAGCCATTCACTTAATTCTTTAGGCCTAAAGTAATTAGGTTAGTAAATCCAAACCTGAAGCATTCACCATGATTCCTCTCTAATAAATACCTCTGATAGGCCCTGGATTTCCCGAAATCAGAATTTGTCATGTTCAAAACTTGCCTTGATTGAATCTACTGCTTCTAATTAATTAAATTCAAGATCCATAGTAGCTTCAATCAATCCCAGCCTTAAGGATTTAGCCACTCATGGAAGAAGAGAGAAGGAAACCATAAAGATGCATATTTAGAGAAATGAGAGAATTTAGAAAAAGAAAAATTTAAAAGAGAAAGTGTAATCTAAAAAATGAGAATCTAAAATTAAAACTTAGTTCCCCTTTTAATAATAAATTAAAGTCTTCATACATTTATATAGTAATAATAAAACTAACAATTAAATAAATTTAAAAATTACAAAAATGCCCTTGATGTACAAATAAATAATTAACTTTAAGTTAACCAAGTTACAAAAGTACAAGCTCTAACAATAATCGAAGTTCTCGCACACGGGCATACCTACATTGGCCTGGGTGTAAGAGTACGCTGACTGTGCATCACAACTCAGTATCATGGCGTACGTATGTTGGGAACTAACGTAGGCACGTTGGGCTATTGGCTTAGATTTTTGGTCCAAAAATATGCCTAGTGTATGCCTACGCTGGCTGGGCATACTTACACCTAGTCACTGTCTCTAAATATGCCCAAAATGTTAGTCTGGGCATGCTTATACGTTGTTGGGCATAACCACACACACACATTCTGATGTTCCTATTATGCTCTTTAGCGTACCAATGCTGGGTCTAGCATACCCACGCTTAAGAATGTGTAGCAAGTGCTTCTAAGCGTACTCCTATACCCACGGGTGTACTCACATGCATATTCTAATGTTCCAATTTTGATGTTGGGTGTACCTACGCAAGCATCTGGCCTATTATGATGCTTCACTAAAATTCTAGCAGCATAATTTATTTTTGGCTTAAGAATAAATTTAGCCCCTAACAAATTCTGGATTTTGGTACAACCCCCTGGAATAATTTTTTCCTGTTTAAGATCCCTACAATAATTTTTTTGTTAGTATTAAACATCTGCTGCTGAGGTGTAACCCTTGATTCTGCCACTAGGTGCACATGTGGCATATGACTCAGATTTTTTAATGTTGAGTAAGATTGAATGAGTAATTAATTAAGATTAAGTGAGATTAATTAAAATATTAAATAATTAAGCATTTTGCTTCCTCTTCCTCCATCACATCTTTTATTTCTTCCTCTTCATTCTATTTTTCATTATTTCTGAAGTTTCTTTTCCCATCGTTCATGATTTCATGCCCTACCATTAATGCTCTGTTTTGATTGTCCTGTTGTGCACGGCTTCTCCTTTTGAGCTCGAGCCTCACCTCTCTTTTCTCACGACTCGCGTTTTTGTTTGAGGCTCCCCCTCCTGTGTTATGATAGGACTTGTCAACAAGTTCTAAAGCTTGTTTATTGAGACTAGCGCAACATAACCCGCAAACCAAAATCCTGAGAGTGAACTCGTTAGGGTGGCATCCCTTCTCAGACATTTTATCGAACAATTGTAGGGCGTGGTCGAAAGCGCGTGAGTCACAAAAGGATTGGATCAAGAGGTTGAAGGTGTATATTTAAGGGGTGACATCGGCGGTCATATTGAAGGGAAGAGCGGAGGAGAAGGTTATAGAAGGGAGGGGAAAGAATGAGGGATAGGAAATAGGTTCTGAGGGATTTGAAGTGAGAGAAAATGGTGTGGATGTGGGGCCCTCCTGATTGGGCTAAGGTTTAAAGCATGGAAAGGATGAAAAGAATGGGCAATGTGGTTTGGTTAAGAGGATATGATGAGGTTGTGGGGGTTGTCGAGTTCGCTATGAAGGTTGGCATTGACGAGGATGCGCGTGGTGATGGAAACAAGATGCTGTGTGGAAGTGGAAGTGGAAGTGGAAGAAGAAGATGAAAGGGAAGATAGATGTGCTTGAGGAGAATATGTAGAGGTGGTGAATGTGGGAAACGGAAGACGGTGATAGATGTAACATTCCTGGTATTTTAATAAAATAAATAAATAAATTATGAGAGTGGAAAATATTAGTAAATGTTTTAGAGACTTATTTAGTATTTGATCTGCTTAGACCGAGGTTAAGGAATCCAGTGTTGGACCGGTCTCAATCGTGAGGGCCAAACGGTGTTGGAGATTGGTTATGCTGGGAAGAACGACCAAAGATGTGTTATCCTGTGACTGACGCTCATCCGGTGTGTCTGGAGTGGTCGTGGATTAACCGGTGTGAGGAGAACGCCTAGCTCGGAATCATAATCCGGATCGACCTCTTGGATGGTTGAGGCAAACGGATGTGCATAACAAAGAAGTGAGGACGGATGAAGTGTCCGACCTCACGAGGGATAGCTCAGAGTATTAAGGTGTGGACACTACGCCTGGACACCGGTTGGTCGGTGTCCAACTCGGATTAATGCTCTTACGAAGTAACAGACAGTAACGAATAATTAAACATTAAGAAAGCAAATAAGCATAGTGGGTCAGAAATTATAAAGAAATCCAATGAGATGAAATTGATTAAAAACTTTTAAAGAAAATGCAAATGAAATAAGAGAAAAGGACCATCTTTCCACTGAGCTTTATATAAAAAGGAAATCCTCTCTCTCTCCTCTTCATTATTCACAAATCACTTCTTCTTCTTGGCCTGTTCTCCTCCTCCTTCGTTTTCTCTTCTCGTACTGCGGAATTGCATGTACCCAAGGAGGACTCCGTTCGTGTGAAAGCTTCATTCGAACCTCATTTCTGTGATCGTGGCCTCAAGGTGAGTCCACTGATCCGTTTTACTTGTGACTCCTTATCCCTTTCGTTTCTCTGGTAGCCAAGGGCCATGCATGGCTGTATTCGAGCCTGTTCTCCACTCCTTAGGTGAGTATGAGCTCCAATGAGGTCTAAGAACTGAGGGGTTGAGTTAATGGGTTCTGCATTCTGAACCGTAGGTGGTAGATTAGACAGTGAAAGGCTGAGTGGCGGAGCTGAGACTGCGAATCCAGTACTCAGAGGAAGGGACCGACACCGAGAGCAGATCATCGACGCGTGGAATCGAGGCAAGGGGGTGTTCGGGTTATGACTAATTAGAATAGGATCTGTTTCCTGTCCGAGTCATTGAACAGTACGAGTAAAGTAAGAAAGTGTTCTCGAATATTGTGGTGTACCTATGTTGTGCATGTGTGACCATATATGTATGTATTGATCAGCTGAAGATTGGGTGTGTGGTGAAGTTAACCTTGTCATGAGCTTGATATATTTGATGCTGAGAGAATGTGGATCATTTATGTGTGGATGTATGTGTGTGTACCTTGCAATGGCATGAAATACGTAATGCTTGAAATAATCAGTATGTTATATTGAAGGGCTTGACGAGTCGGTCGCCCTACGCTGTAAGCACTGGTCAGTTTCTGACAGTTGCAAGTGATAATCAGAATGATATGCTTATGTTTATGTGATAGAATGTGATTATATGGTGGAGGACGACCAACGGTATGAATTACCTTGTTTTGGCTTCAGTGGTCGAGTCGGACCCAGTTAAGCTACCCAGAGGTCTTTGACCCAGTGGTTGAAAAGGGATCCAAGTCGGGCTCGGTGAACCAAGTCGGGTTCACAGGATGTCAAGTCGGACTCCCAGCTGAAGGTCGATCCTTTTAGTATCCGGATACTAGGTGTCAAATCTTATATGAGAGTCAGTTGTGACGATTGATGAATTATTGGTTGTGATGTGCATAAATGTTGAGTGACATTTGTTACATTTGCCGAGTAAAATTATTGATATTGTCGGGTGACTTATGTTATGTTTCCGAGTGGAGTTGGTCATAATGGCCGAGTGTGATTTGTAAAGTCGTGAGAATGCAGCTGGACAAAGTTTATTTATATTTATAACTTGTTGATTTTGTTCTATATTAATTATGATGCTAAACACTCACCCTTGCTGCTGTTTTCAATTTAGTAACCAGTGACAGGGAGGAAGCCGGAGCCATGGAGCCGCGCCAAGGGGGAGATCGATGCCAAGGTCCGAATGATTTTGAGTAGCTGTCGAATATAACCATGTATAAGGGATTTTCCGAGTGTGTAATGTTACCTGTATGCTGACTTAAATTAAATCTGGTGTAAATGACATTGTGTTGTGCTTGGTTTATGTTTTCATATGTTTTCCGTGACAGAATTTTACCGAGCGGGACTTGCCCGAGTCGATTCATCCATGGTTGAGCGAGGGCCCGTCCGCTTAATGTTTGTTTCACCACTAGGTGTAGTTTCCACTCATGTCCGAGTGGGATTGGAGAGCGTTCCGAGTGATGAGGATTTGGGGGTGCCCGAGTGAAAATTTGAGTTCCTTCCGAGGGAAGTAAGAGTAGGGTATTCACCGAGTGAAGGCATTCAGAGAGGCTAAATTATCGCCGAGAGAGTTGCGACCGAGCGAAGTTTTCTGAGTGAAGATTATTAGAGAGCCAAGTGAGGAATGTCCGAGTGAGGGGAAGTTGAGCGTTCTTCGAGTGAAACCCTTGAGCCGAGTGAAACATTTTGCCGGGTGAAACCCCAGGTGGGTCCGTGTGTGCGTTTTGTTCGTCCAGTCTCTAAATGTGGCTTTCGCTCAAGCGTTTTGCTGCCTCGTTTAGGAAAGAAATGTGTCTCTCGCTCAAGCGGATTTGGCTTCGCTTCAGCGAAGACTTCTGATCTCGCTCAAGCGAATCCGGCTTCGCTCAAGCGAGTGGGCTTTGGCTTCATATTTCTCTTCCTACTTACTTTAACTAAGATTGCTTTTCTTATTTTATCTAATTAATTAAATTGTTACTGTTTATTACTTTAAATACGTGTATTGAAAAATAAATAGCACTTTAAAACGAGACTTGATTAATTGTTTGTAAACGTGAAAATTTATCAAATGAATATAAATATATGTAAAATGACCTAGGATGTTACAATAGAGGATATGGAGGCAGAAGATAGAGATGGAGGAAGAGGAAGCAAAAGAGTTTTTTATTTTTTATTAAAAAATAACCCTTAATTCTTTAATATTTTAATTAACCTCATTTAATCTTAAATAATCTTAATTAATTATTCATTCAATCTTACTCAACATTAAAAAATCTGAGTCATATGCCACATGTGCATCTAGTGGCAGAATCAAGGGTTACACCTCAACAGAAGGTGTTTAATACCAATAAAAAAATTATTACAGGGATCTTAAATAGGAAAAAATTATTCAAGGGGGTTGTACCAAAATCTAGAATTTGTTAGGGGCTAAATTTACCCTTAAGCCTTTATTTTTTATCCTTTTTCCCTTTATTCCCTTTTACAATTTCCTACATAAAACATGCTTAATTTATCAATAATTCAATAATAATTCCCTACCCTTACTAAGTATAACTAACACCTTATTTTATGAATAATATCATTAGAAATGTAATTATTTTACACAAATTTTCTTTAAATTGTCATTAAATAAATACTAAACAACGAGTCTTTTAGAGACTCATCAAAGATTAGCCTCTTCTACTCAACCAAACTCTCTAGGTTATATAAATTTGCTTATTAAATATATTGAAGACTCTATGAAAAACAACTAATATATGTTGATTTGGTCTCAATACTGGCCTATAGGTAAGAAGGTAATTTGACCTAAACTGTTATGTATGACTGACATCTCATATACGATTATGACCTAACACCAGCTTTCGGCATCGCGTATAAGAACCATGGTCTAATACCAATACGAGCCATTTTCTCGATACCAGTGGATTAGAGTTGACTTATGCAACTGTATGTTGTAAAGCAACCTACAAAGTGATTGATAAAAATGTACAACCGTTAAGGGGCGTCTTTGTCGCGTATCAGCTTTTCTACAAAGATCAGAATCATACTGACACTATGTATGAAATTTTCTCCAAGACAAACTCACTCGTCCATTACTCCTAGGTATAAATACCCATGAATCAACAATGAAAATGTATATGATTCTTGGCTATAACTTATGCTTGAGCTCTGATATTCTATTTGGATATTCTACTAACTTTAGCGTTTGAGTGTCCTTGCAGGTAATACCTCTCTTCGCCCCACAACACGTAGGGTTAATTAGATTTCTCAAATGAACACTCCAAGACTTCTATCTCCCCACTGGAATAGAAGGTATAATACTGGATCCCCACTAGACCAATATAAGACTAACATAAAAACATAATCTGGGGGCTGGTCACCATACCAAACTACACACCCTGACCCAGACTAGTTCATTGGCACACCTAGTGGGTGTGGGACCCTGTAAATTAATTCCCACTTTCGTATTAATAAACATGGAGGATAATGTTAGAATCCCTGAAGGACATGTAGAGGATTTGACGTAGTTGGAGCCAAGGTGTCTAGTTTTTAAAAGTCTAAGTGCATCCACAAAATTAGTAGTTATAATGGTAACTCCTGACCCGAGAGATAAGATTATCAGGCTACTCTGATAGGTGATAGCTGAGTTGAGGTGTAAGAATTAAATGCCAACTGAGAAGGTGAGTCCTTATGGACATCACCAGCCTGAAGCATCCAAGCAAGATATGTCTTATATGCCTCACTATTCAAAGATCGTTACCTATGATGAGGAGCAACAGTCACAGTCTCATGTAGAACAACAAACTCCTCAATGGAAGAACCCTTCCATGGGTACTCCTTCTTTAGGATATAGGCTTTGCATCCCCTTCTTCAAATGACTCATGAATGTCCTCATCCCAAGACATTTACAGACCACGTGATCTCTTTCCATTGGCAGATACACAGGAGAGATTGACCCAAGCAAACACCTTGACACCTATGACTACGGGGCCATATTTCTAGCCCCCGCACACTGACGGGGGAAGCTTTAAGTTGGTTTAAGCGACTTCTATTTGGGTTTATCGACTCTTGGGAAGAAATGGCTGAAGCTTTTGGGAAGCACTTTGTGATTTCTAAAGATGTACCTAAGATATCTCACACCTTGGCTTAGATTAAGTAGGGTGAATCAGAGTCTCTAAAAGATTTCTTGAAGAGATTTTACAAAAAGCAGTGATGGTTTCTAATCGTAGGCCATCCAACTGCTCATTGTGATCGAGGCTTTGTAGCCTAAGTCTCCCTTTGCCCTATTTCTTGAAAAGGGACCTCCTACCACCTTTAAGGAGTTTAAGCAGAAGGCTTCTAACTATGTAGGGATAGAGATGCATCTAAAGGCCATAGCTACAAAGGGCAAGTCATCTTCCTCTTCACCTCGGGTTGAGAAAGAGAAGGACAAGCCGAAGGACGATAAGACACCCTAGAATGAATAGGGTAGAGAGCAGCACCCCCAACAACAAGACAAACATGTCGTAGCATTCAATCACTATGCTCCGCTCAACACAAAACCTTCCTAGATCCTCAAGGAGGTTGGTTAGGCATTGTTCAGTATACACGGGGTCAGAAAGCCTATCCCAATAAAGATACCTGATAACCAACAGAAGTATTGTGACTTCCATGAACAAAGTGTCCACTTGATTGATGAGTGTAGGAAATTGAAGGACGTCATCAAAGTCTTAATAAGATAGGGAAAGTTGAAGTAGTACTTCTTCAAGAATAAGTCCCAAGATGAGCCCGAGAGGTTTAAGAAGACACATCAGGATAAATCCCTAGATACTAATGATAATTGATATCCAAAAATGTACATTCTCATTAAGAAACAGAAGGGGTTGCTCATGGATTCAATGCAAGAAAAGGAGATACCTTCCCCTCCACACTAGAGCAAGTGGGAGGTAATATATATGATTGTTGGAGGTTTCGTTGGGGGCGATGTGTAAATCACAGCACAAAGAAACCATCACCACATGATCTTATCTGTCCAAGGAAAGAAGTAGGACAATCACCCTTTCCGGGTAGAGTGCAGAGCCCGCTTGTCTTCTTATCTAATGATGATTTTGAGCCAACAATCCCTAAAGGAGATGACATCGTCATGATAATGGTTGTTATCGCCAATATGGACGTCAAGAGGATCTTGGTAGATCAAGGGAGTTCCTGCGATATCCTATTCTATGGTTGCTTCAAGAGGATGGGTCTAACTAATGCATTCTTGCAACCGTATACGTAAGATCTCAAAGCTTTCAATCGAGCTAAGCAACCCACTAAGGGTTATCTAGATATGCGTATTATGTTTGATTACGAGTCTGGGGCCAGGACGGTCAAGTCAAGGATCCTGGTCATTGATGTCCAGTCCCCTTACAATGGCATCATAGGCTGCCCCACCCTAGATAAAAGTAATAGTCTCAACTCCGCACCTCCTTATCAAGTTTATTGATAAGGATAATAAAGTATCTTCAGTACGGGGTGACAAGAGATGGTTAGGTATTGCTATAACCTTAGCTTGAACATGGTGAAGTTGGAGGCCATCAGTAAAAAACACAAGTTGAATGATAGAGGAGCCGTTTCTAGCTCAGTTAACCTTGTTGACTTAGACCCGTGGGCAAAGCTGAAGATTGACTCGCTCAACCTATCTAAGCTGACACCGGATGGAGGGTCTAAAGAAATTTTCTTGGGATATACCCCAGAAAAAGTGAGTCATATTAATGAGAAACTTGAGCCTAGGATAGAGCAACTGGCGTTTCTCAAAGAATACAGAGACTTGTTCACCTGGACAGCTGCCGATATGCCAGGCATGGACCCAGACTTTTGTTGCCATATATTATCTATGTATCCGAAAACTAGATCCGTGGCACAGAAGAAAAGGAATTTCGGTCTAGAAAAGCAAAAAGCCACATGTGAATAAATAGAAGAGCTCCTAAAAGTCGGCTTTATTAGGGAGATTCGGTATTCCTCGTGGCTTTCAAATGTTGTCATGGTCCAGAAGTCAAATAGGAAGTGGCTCATATGCATAGATTATGTCAATCTGAATAAATGTTGCCCTAAAGATCTGTATTATTTACCAACATTGATAGGATGGTTGATGATTCTTTGGGTTATTAGTTTCTATCCTTTATGGATGCTTACTCCGACTATAACTAGATTCTGATGTATGAAGAAGATCAAGAGAAGATGACATTCATAAACGATAGAGAGGTGTTCTGTTACACCGTTATTTCGTTCGGTCTGAAGAATGTCGGAGTCATATACCAACGAATAATCAATAAAGACTTTGAGGGTATACACTCAAATTTGGTGGAGTCTATATCGATGACATCACCGCAAAGACCCCAGTTGGGGAGATCATGTCGAGGACCTCCGCAAGATTTTTCAACGGCTTCAATAGTACAACATACATCTCAACCCTTTGAAATATACCTTTGTGGTCCCTGGAGGAAGGTTCTTGGGATTCATGCTTACGCAAAGAGGTATTGAGGCTAACCCAGATAAATGTTAGATCATCCAAAAGCCTTAAAGTCCAAGGCACCTACGTGAAGTGCAGTCTCTGAATGGAAAGATTGTGGCCTCGACGCATTTCATGCTCAAGATGGCTTATTGATCCCTCTCTCTTTATAAGGTGTTAAAGAAAAATAAAAAAAGTACAAGTATGGACCTGAGCAAGAGGCTGTTTTCCAAAGTCTCAAGGAAGTGATTTCCAAGCCTCTTATTCTGGTAAGACCTAACCCTAGCGAACATTTGATCCTTTATTTGTCTATTTCGGATGAAGCTTTAGATGTTGCTCTGGTGAAAGAGACCCAGATGGTCAAAAATCGGTATACTTCACTGGAAAAATGTTACAATGGGTAGAGAGCCAATATCAGAAAATCAAGAATGCAACATTGGCAATTATTTAGGGGTCCCATAAGTTGAGACTCTATTTCTATGCCCATCTGATAGTGGTTAGCATTGATCTTTTACTACGGATTATCTTGTTCAAGCCAGACCTCGCTAGGAGGATGAATAAATGGGTAGTGGAATTGTCTGAGTTCGACATCACGTATGAGCCCTGGAGTATGATTAAAGCACACGTCTTTGTAAATTTCATTGTAGAGCTCACCAGAGCGGATCCTGAGGAATCTCATTCTCACTGGGTCCTCAATGCAGGATACTTCTGGCCAACACTACAAACAAATTGCTCCGAGTTCATCAAGAAGTTTGAGTCATGTCAAAGGAAAGCTAATCAGATAAACAACCATCTAGAACCACTACACGGAATCCTCTCCCCTTAGCCGTTCAACACTTGGGGCATGGACATTGAGACGCCCCAAACCCCAAATAAAATAGGAGAAAATTTTTTGTGTCTTTGAAAATATTAATAATAATAAATCGAATAATTAGAGTGGTGACGTATTTTTCACCAAACCCCTGGATCTATAATGAACCACTCCCATATATGAAGATATGAGAGGGTGAAATTTAAAAGATAATTTTTCGATCAGAGTCAGCGGAAGATTCATTTAATTTAATTTTTGATTGATTGATTTTCAAGATGAAGAGTTTCATAAAAATGTGGGATATAGTTTATATAGCCCAAGAGCTAAAATACACTCCTCAATACTCTTAAAATAATATTTGAGAAAGAAATAGTGCATAGGATTTAAAAATTCATTTAAAATAATAAATATAAGTACCAGGTGCCACTCGCTCAAGCGAGCATCAATTCGCTTGAGCGAGCCCGCGTTCTCACGCTTGGGCGAACGCTGAGGAGTGCTGGGCGAAAGGAAGGAAATAAGCATCAGGGCTCATCTCGCTTGAGCGAGCCCTGTCGAGAAGCAAAAGAATACGTTGAGCGAGGCAGCGAGACGCTTGAGCGAAGGAAGGAGTTTGTATCAGGGGTCAATCTCGCTTGAGCGGAACTCCCTTCGCTTGAGCGAGATTGGTCCAGAAACGTTGGGAACTCACTGGCCAATTTTCGCTTGGGCAAGGCACCACTCGCCTGGGTGAAAATCGTCCAGTATCTAAATCCTTCCCCTTCGCTTGAGCGTTCCCTCCTCCACCTGGGCGAAAATTGTCCAGAATCGAAACTCTGATTCTGTGGTAATCTAGCTTGGGCGACATACACTCCCGCTTGAGCGAAAATGGGGTAGAAACGAATTCCCCATTTCACAATAATCTCGCTCGAGCGAGACTCTCACTCGCTTGAGCGAGTTCTGCAGGACTTAGGCAGAAACGAGGATTTCACTTGGACTTAACATATGCAACATCAATTCCTTCTAATTTGACCTTACCTAAGACCTTACCTTACTTCATTATGCATGTACCACTTCTTATAATGCTACAATCCAAAACTACATGATTCTTTCATGTAATTAAACACCAACAACATCATCATGCTAATAGGAATTCATGCATATAATCCCAATTCAACATCATGCCACATACACACCCTACATATTTCTGGGTTCACCATCATTTTACAAGCTCCATACTATATCATAAAACACAGCATCTATTCATTGATCAAAGTCAAGTTTCATAATCCATTCTTTACATCATTTGGGTCATGTAGGAAAATTGGCCTTACACAAACATGTCCAATTTTCTCCCATGACCTCCAAAATTATCAACATTACAAAAATTGAGTATATAAACCTCATATACTCTACCAAAACAGATTTTCATGCTGGCCAAGGCTTACACATTCCTATCCATATTTACCTCCTTCCAAACTCGGCCTCCAAAAGCTGTAGGATTTAAATCATACCTACAACAACTTTAAAAATGGCAACGGGGAGGTGAGTAACATAATCCAAATGAATTAAAGTCATACATTATGATGAAATACATGTATACTTGCTCACATATCAATCGTTACAACACATCATACATTATACACAATACATCTCATAATCTCAAGTATACATTCACAATTTCATTCATTCGGATTGCCTAAAACACACATAGGGTTAGTATCTAACTCTTTCCCCTTTTCAATTCTCATTCATCCGTTGCCACCATGGGCTTTCACCTAGGCATATTTCCAGCTATATGCAAATGCTCTTAAAGCTAATGCATATGCACAAGAATTTCTCATCAAAACAATGCGGATCCGACTGTGGGAAAAATACCATATTAATTCAATTGTGGGACAAGCATAGGTGTGCTACTATGCCCCTACTGCAGTAGAAAAATTTGTGCACACATATATCTCAATTTTATGCATGTTTACATCCTCATAATTTTTACTGGTACCAAACCGCTATTGCCCATCTGTAGCACTAGTCACCCCGTGACTTGCGGATCAACATCGTGGCCTCAATTACCACAAGTGCTACGGGCCCCTCCCGAACACACATCGAGAGAGCCGTGTCCCGTCGGACACTAAGGTAAACTTGCTCACCATAGAACCGCCCGCCCACTGGGCCCGCCACATAGGGTGCCTCGTCACCAACTATGGATAGCTTCGTGACTCATACACCGAGTCACAGGGGAAAATCACAATACGCTCGTGCACTGAGCCGCCCTCCCACTGGGCCCGCCTAGTGGAACCCCCTAATATTCCACATAGACAGCTATGATATGCTATGGATATAATGCAAATGCAAATCAAGTGCATCCTCCCATTATGCATCCTAGATGCCACTCCACATTCAACCATTCATCACCACCACTTGGTGGATTTCAATATTCTCATCATTCTCATCCAATCCCAATTCTCTTTGAGACTTATTCAAATCAATAGTTAGTGGCATACACGTTCAATAAATCATACACACATTTTTGGGATATTCACATCACAATTCCAATTCTCACATGGTTTCAAACCATCATCATACTTCATTAACATAGTATCATCACCACATCATAATATTATCCCAAATATAATGCCACACAATAATTATCATTCTAAATGCATTCCACTCATAACATTATCACATCATCCATTCAATAATCATCAAAATAGTCACATATACATATTTTCACATCATCAATGGATGAAATCATGCATTTAGAAAAGTTACCCCCTCCTACCTCAAGTGAAGTAGTGATCAACGCGGTTTGATAGTTCCGCCTCGTCAATGGGGTCACTTCCTACATCACAACACATTACACAATCAACTTTCTATTTACCCATTAAGACTTAAATACTTATATATATATATATCAATAACTTGATGTTTATATTATTTTAACTCTTAAAACTCCTTTATTCCATTTTATCCACCATAACCACCATGGGTTAGGTGCTACCCATTATTATTATGCACTCTAGAACCAAACCCTTTCATGGGTTTCTCCATTATTAACCTCCATCAACAAAATACCATCACCAATGACCCTTATACATCATAACTCATATTTATTACCAACAATAAATGCTCATCAACCTCCATATACATTTCCCCCCCCCCCCCCAAATTTAAGAAGTTAAGGTTTTCATAAAATTCCAACAACCATCATAAATATTCTTCTCCTTCCACCCATAAATGTATCCACTTTATTACTCTCCCAAAGAAACCTTATTCTCATAAAAACCCACATTAAACTCTTGTATTAAATGCTCTCCTCAAAACATCTATTCACATGCATGGCTTCAAAACACATATATGCCATATACCCATAACCAAAACCTTAGCAAAAATGGGTATACTTACCTCAAAACCCAAAAATGAAAATGGGTTCTAGGAGGGAGGAGAACACCAACGAAATGAGGAAGAGAAGGAGGAAAAACAACAGTCCCACAAGCCTCCTTCAAGCTCTCTTCAAACGAAAATGAGGAGATATGGAAGATGAGCTCAGTTGCTATGGTTTTGGGAGAAATGAGAGAATGGAGAAGATGATGATGGAAAGAAGAAGAAGAAAGTGAAGTGTAATGTCCACTTTCAGCACGCCTACGTGAATAGAGAAAGGAAAATTTGGGTTTTTGATTTATTTTGAATTCCCATTCATTAAAACTCCATCGTTTTATAACTAACAGGTTCTCCGTTCAGGCTCAATACATCATCTGAAAATTATTCCGAATACATATTCGGATTCCCGATAATTTTCTCAACAACCCTGACCAATATCATCTCATTCCGAGATACTTGGTCTGACACCCATATCTCAACCAGGCTTAATTTCAGCTTAACCGGTCTCCATAATTTTCTAACAGTCCCCAAAATTATCAATTTAATTATTCTCAATAGTTTGGGACATTAAATACTCCATATACCAATTTCTAATATTTATTCCGGTAATTAATTCTCTCATTTTAAAATTCGGGATGTTACAGACATACTCGTCCCCTTTCCCTCAGAAAAGGGAAAGTCAAATATCTCTTGGTAGCGATAGACCTCTTTACAAAGTGGATTGAAACAGAAGCCCTCGCCACTATCTCATCAACAAAAGTATAAAATTTCACTTAGAGAAACATGATATGTAGACATGGGCTTCCACACACCATCATCTTGGACAACGGATGGCAGTTCACGGATAAGCACTTCATGGAATTCTATAAAAATCTGGGCGTAAAAATAAATTTCTCATTAGTTGAACATCCCCAGACAAATAAACAAGCTGAGGCAGCTAACAAAGTGATACTACAAGAATTAAAACATGAGTTGGGGCAAGCAAAAGGAAGATAAAAAGAAGAGTTACCTGGGGCCCTATTGGCCTGTCATACGACTTCTCATTCGGTAACACACAAAATCCTATTGCGACTCACGTATGGGGCAGATGCCATAATCCTGATGGAACTCAGCGAATGCCCTCTTCGAAGATTGGCCTATAATGAAACTGAAAATGATGAAGGACAAAAACAAGACCTTGATCTCAGCTTGGGGGAGCGAGACATAACCTTCGTAAAAATACAAGCCTTTAAACACAGATCCACCTAGAAGTGGAACACCATGCTTAAGCCATGACTATTCTAGAGCAGAAACTTCTTTGTGCGGATAACTGACAATAATTAAAGGGCGAGAGAAGATGGAAAATTCATAGCCAACTAGGAAGGCCCATATAGGGTAAGAGAAGTGGTTAGAAAAGGTGTATACCGACTAGAAGAACTAGAGGGTTGGAGTATTCTCTGAACATGGCACATTTGAAAATGTACTGTAGTTGATGTAACCATAGGTACTCTTTTTCCTACTCGGGAGGTTTTTCCTACAAGGTTTTTTTCTAGGGAGGTTTTAATGAGGCCTACACAAATAAAAATTTAATAAAATGCAGTATTATTCAGTCTTACCTCTCTGGCTTCAAATTACGTCAAGTCCTAAAAACCTAAGTGAGGATATGCCCACTCAGGGGTAATGACAACTCTCTTCAAATTATGTTACATTCTAAAAACCTGAGTAAGGATACGCCCACTCGAGGGTAAAAATAACTATCTTTAAATTTCCTAAAAACCCGGGTTGGGGGACAATGAAATGAGTCCCTGGGAGATGAAAAAGATCCCTATATCTTTAACCAAAAATTTCACGTCGTCGTGCTTGGCGAGTGATAAATCCTCCCAATTGACGTGGTACTGAATAGGTCCCCGTGTCCAATATAACGAGAAGGCGAAACGACCATTAGGATCATTAAGGGAATCCACCCCGGTCACATTTAGACTTGGTCGAATTTTGAAGAAAAGACCCTTAAAATTCTTGTACGACTGGTCAAAAGTCTATATCGGCGATGACCAGTGACCCCGCTCAATGAAACCCAACCAACTGGGACCCCGACTTTGAAAATCTTGGCTTGAAAGAAGTAGAAAGAAAAGGAATAAAGGTCTCCAACTAAAATACTCGTATAAGACCTCAAAGGCTTTGACGAAGGCTCAACTATTCGAATGAATTTGGGTAAGAGCAACATTTAGGGCGTTTAAAACTCCTACTTGAAAATCGAAGAACAGGAATGATAGTTAAGGACACAAAAATGGAGTTTCATATGCATAAATGAAATCTACATCGCTAGGGTTTGTCCGAGAGTGACAAATTCTCCCTTTGGGGGAACAACATAGACATTGTACGTTGGGTGTTGAAAATGGACTACTAAATGCCTCCTCCTCTCATAGACGCGTGATTGCCTCAACACTCTGAAGGGAGAAGGGCTTAGACAACACTTCATCCCTAACCCATAAGTAAGAATCCACAGAAGAGGTTATTTCCCAAAGGTAACAGAGGTGAGATGAAAGACACTAACCTTTCTAAGGAAGGGAACTCAAAGGAGAATAAAGCAAGGGCAAAAGATGAAGACATTTTGAGAATGTAAAAAGCAAAAATGAAATCAAGTAAGGCTATATATTGGCTTTCTATGAACATTTTAAACCACATATCTGACGGTTAGAAACCTTTAAGACACCCCCAACAACCACGATCTCATGATGACTCTCTAGGAGTAGTTAGCCTTAACATGTTACAGTAAAGTTTGTCATTTTCAAAGTCTCCCCCCCAAAACCAAGAGGCGCATTTGATAGCCCAGAGATACAAAAATGTCTCATCATTACAATACAGACAGGCGCAAGCATTTAGGGAAAAGAAACGACAGTTAACACTCACCAGACATATGTTATGCTGGGATGGGTAGAGTCATTTCCCTTAGAAAACCATTACACTCGGAATGACATTCGCTCGGATGAGCCCTCATACCTAGAGCGGTTCTCTTCCAGATGAGCCACCATACTCGGCTTAGTTCTTACTTAAATATCCTTCGCACTCAAACTAACACTCCCGGAGTTAGGGAATTGTCTCACTCGAATCGAAATCACCCTTAAATCCCATGGATTTACCCCCTCGCTTAGAATAATTTCTTCGCCTGAGAGCCTCTTAACAACAATCCACCTAAGAAGATTTCAAGATGACACCCGTTCACTCAGAAGAAGGTTATTTACTAAGACAATGTGTGCCTTCTACAGGAATCCTCTTTCCCGATTATAACCACTCAGAAAACTCCACTCAGAGTACTTCTCTACGATCACTTGAAGAATCAGCTCACCCAGTTTCACATTCCTAAAAAAGGTCACTTGACAACAACCCACATAGGAAATATTTTCAACTCGATATTTAGTCCCTTGGGCCGGCTCTACGCTTGAGGCTCGTGACTGAGGGGATCTTGTTCCCCTCGAACCGAGAGGGGCCCATGTTATCCTATCTCTCCTCCTCTTTTAGACAAAGATAAAGGATAATCAGAATCCCTTTAGTCTTGGCAAGATACAGTTATCTTCATGTCACCTTAGGTATAACATCCTTAATTTTTAAAATAATTTCTAATAAATCAGATAAATTTCCAAAAAACAGGAGTCGAATTCGGTGAATAACATGCTCGGTTTTTCATCAATCCGACCGGGTATTTAAAATGCAATTAATTTACTTAAATTTCAAACAGATTTTAAATTAAATAAAATTTCAATATCTGTTTTACATAAGCCGACCAGCTCTTTAAAAATATTCAAATACATAATTTTCACTCGGTATTATCGTGAGCCGGCCAAGGCTTTCACTAAAATGAACTCTGAGCTGCTGAGTGTCTTCACATATCATGGTCGGCCCTTCATTCACTGAAAAATAATTGTAGAGGGTGAGCATAACATATCAAATAACAGTTATTGAATTGGAATAAAAGTCCAATTAATAACTATAAAATCAAAACTGATCACACTCAGCAATTCTAATTCACTCGGTGATTACATCCAATCACTCGGTAAATATTTAAATTTCCATTCGGCAATTACAGCCATGTTACCACTCGGTAAATAAAACATCACTCGGCAGATACAGTACATCATACTCGGAACATAACAATCCACTCAGCAATTATAAATTATTCATTCTCAACACTGAGACATATACATATACTCATCATAACAGCATGTTCTCACAATAACACATAAAATAGTGTATGCACATACTCAACCAAATGGATCCATTAAGTCACATACTTAATCAATGACAAACCAAAACGGGATCATTATTAAGTCTTTCAAGTTTTGTGTTGCAACACTGGCTCCCCGAGCCATAACCAGCTCCTCGCTGATTCGGCCGTTTTACAGGTACCAAACCGCTCTGCGCCCATGATGTAACACTGAGTACCACTCCCAGAGTGATAGCGGTCCTCTACCCAGTGCTACGGGCCGGCCTTGAGTCACACTCAAAGGCGTCCGTGGTATATAGGAACCACTCCATCATAATTCATATTCAAACACCACACATGCATCTCATGCATATAAATATCATGAAAAGTTCATGAATCATCATTTATAACATCATCAACTCATATCATTCCACTCGACATAATAACAATATATATAAGCTCAATATGAATGGAGAATATGAAACATAAATCGTTATATAGTTGTGGTCTCATAACAATTCATACATATATCATATATAGCATATCAACAACACCCCAAATCCATTCATAAACCATGTATTTGAGATGTACGCTCCCCTACCTGAAAATAAAATCTTCCAGCAGCTTTAAAAGCTTAACCAAGTCACTGCTCCCGAATTCCGACTGGAACTGCAGTGTTGTTCTTCTCCAAGTTTTCCTTCGCAAAGAGAAGAGAATGGAGATTTGGTTTCCTTCTTCGTTTATTGGTTCCAGTGAAGATGAGAAGTATAAGAATGATTTCACTTTCAATAACTTCTCTATTAATTCAATAGCAGAAGTATTTATATACCTCCCACATGAAAGAGACGTGAATAATTTGAAGTACTCTGCCACACGTTTCTTTGGTAATTAATGAAAAGGGTACAACACATCAAAATGGGTCCCAACTTAGAAAATATCCAAGAAAGGAATTTGCTAGAAGGTAGAAGAATATAATGATGTGGACAGCTTCCATCAGACCTGATTCCTCGCTTGAGCGAACTACTCTCGCTTGAGCGAGAATTACCCAGTAACCAATTTCCATGCTTTCGCTCGAGCGAGACTCCCTCCTACTTGCCACTCATTCAAGCGAGAATTGTCCAGTAACGAATTCCATTGGTATTCGCTTGAGCGAGGCACCTACTCGCTTAGGCGAAATCCAACCAGAGGCAGTCCTTCGATTCTGCACTCGCCCACTCGGCAAGGCTTCCTAGCACTCGGGTTTTCACTCGGTAGTTTAATCAGAACCGATTCATCTCGCTCGATTTTTACCTCTTTCCAAGTCAGAATCTTATTCCTTTCTTTATTCGGAAATTTCCTCGGAATTACTTACTCAGTAAACTCAATCAGAGTTGAAGTCTTTGTCCAGTAGCACTCTTTCTGGAAAGACTTACTCGAAATATTTTACTCGGAAGTATCTCTGTGACACTTCACCCGGAAAATCACTTCACTTAGCAACTTAATCGGAAACGTTCCTTTCGGAGACGTTTCACTCGGATTTGTTTTACTTAAACGTGTCTCAATCGGACACAGTGTCACTTCATTTGGAAATGATTCTCTTAATGATGTTTCACTCGGAAACATCTTAACTTCTCTTAGAATTAATCTTCTATTTTATTTCACTCGGAGTCAGATTCATTTCACTCGGAATCTGATCTTTTTCACTCGGAAAATCTTATTTCTTTCATTTTTCACTCGGAATTTCATTCAAAAATTCTTCTTTAATGATTTTTTTAAAGTTATTTTTATAAAAATTATAAAAATCAGGATGTTACATTAGGCCTAAATCGAAGGCTTTTTTCCCCCTTTTTTACCCATTGTATAAAAGGCTTGATGACCCCTTTTTGTAACTCAAGTGTCACATTCTGAGGGTGTTTGGTTTGCAGTTGGGAAAACAGAGTTGAGTTGAAGTGAAAATATTAAGGGTTGATATTAATTCTTCACGCCGTTCAAGACAATCAAAACTCCGTTGACCCGTAGGATCATTTTTCTTCTTCTACAAAATGTCGTTCCGTTGCCTACAATCCTCAACCAAACCACGCCTCTGATAGAAATATAAACCTAATTCTCCTAGAGGCTTTTTGAGGTTTTCGTGCTTTACATTCTTGTTGTGAACAAGAGTATTTTAAAAATATAACACTAAATATTTGATAACAATAATATAAATAATTAATTTTAACTATTATTTTTAATATGTATAAAATTAGTTATTTTTACTTGTATTTAAAACAATTTTACCAATCAATTGTTGTTTAATTGATACCATTAAACAATTTTATTAAAAAATAACTAAATTCCAAACAAAGATTACTTTAAAAACCATGTATCTCCTTGACTCAACAAAAATAAAATTAAAACGACGTCACCTACATTGTCCGAAACTTTAATGTACAGATGTAAATAGATGTGTTTAAACACATGTCGTAAAATTTAAGAAGATTGAAGGGTAACAATTAAGAAATTCCATGTGTAATCGAGGAAGTTCATAATTAGAGTACAGTAGCATCTAACGTGGGGGATGGGAGCCCCGTGAGAAGGGTGTTGACGGTGGGTGAGCCACGACTGTAGCATTCATACACAGCCTACGTGGCACAATCTGCCACCGCAGATATGTCCAAATCACCGGCCCACCTCTGTGCCTCCCTTTTGCAGTTCTATAAATCCCCTCCAACTCCTTTTCAACATAAAGCCCACCAAAATTTACACACCACGAGTAGCCCGCTATCAAGTTGTTGCAATTTGCAATACCCCAGCACTAAAACATGCACTTCCTCTCCTCTGTCACACTCCCTCCTAGCACATAGTCACTCAGGTATATACCCATCCATCTCCACCATTATAACTAATCTTTTTTACGTCAAGATAACTAGTATTATGCGTAACTTGTTGTCTATAATTTAACACTACTTTGATTTTTTATGAAAAAATAAGCAAACCTCCTTTTTCATTTTCTTCATCTTGCTTAGACATTTTTCTACATAAAATCTTGTGCATTTTTTTTTATGTGTAGTTTCCGAGTGGGCATTATAAACGTTTTTTAAAAAGCTCAGCCATGGGAAGGGCTCCTTGTTGTGAGAAAGTGGGGATGAAGAAGGGGAGATGGACAGCAGAAGAGGATGAGCTCCTGGCAAAGTACATTCAGGCGCATGGAGAAGGTTCTTGGAGGTCATTGCCCAAGAATGCAGGTATCATTTATTATTAATGAAACTTTTTTTGGAAGAAGGACAGTCTTTCCCATCAATTAATACACAATGACAAGTCACAGGAAGAGAGAGAAAAGTAAACAAATTTTTAGATTTCATATTCTCTAAACACTTTCATCAAGAGAATGAATTATCTCTAAATAAACATACTGTGATTAACATTAAAAGAAAAATATAATATAATGTGACGCCATTTGTTAACACTTTGCAGATTTACTTGTTTTTCGTTTTTTTAATAAGCAAGTTAGATGTTAATTATTTGGTAGAATTAGTTAAAGGGTATTCAAACTCATGACTCCATCTTCCTTCCTTCTTCCGTCATTTTTTTTCAATCATTGAATCTTCTTATACTCCATTTTGCTTATTTTTTAAGAAGCATTTTCTGTTTTGTTAAAATAGGACAATCCTTTCCTCCTCCTTCTTTTAACCAGTAGAGCAATTTTATATCTAAAAAGGAATTTGTGTTATTAATTAATTGGGTTTTGTTTCTACTGGCATTTTGGGATATGGAAGGATTATTAAGATGCGGGAAGAGTTGCAGACTAAGGTGGATTAATTATTTGAGAGGTGATCTTAAAAGAGGAAATATATCAACTGAAGAGGAGAATACCATAGTAAAGTTGCACGCTTCTTTTGGCAACAGGTAAGTACTTGCATTTATAAATATATATTTAGAGTCTATTTGGTACAGGTAATTTATGATTTTTTTATAAATTTATGTCTTTTCAAAGATTATTGAACTGTTAAATGATAAATAAGGAGGAATAAAAGATAAGTTTCCACTTTTTAAAACATTCTTTGAGCATGATACAATTTATAATAAATAATATATTGAATATAATATTGTTGTAACATAACATAATATAAATTAATATTTCACTACTTATTACTATTCTATATAACTATGGACCAGGAATATTAATACTTGTATCCATCTACTAAGTTCATTTTAAGAAGTTTTTTTTTAATATAATTTTTTTTTAAAAAATTATGTTATTAATTATTTTTATATTAAAATAGCCCTATCAAATGAATAGCTTTTATTAGAGGTTAAAAAAATAATAAATAATTTATATTATTTAGAATATTTTTCTCTTTTAGTATGATTGACTAACATAAAGATTAAGTTTTCCCCTTATTAACTTTGAAAGAGAACTAATAGAAAAAGAATAAGTGGGAAAGAAAAATTATATTCCTAATAATTTTAATGATAATTTAAAAAATATTCCTAATTTTAAATAAAATTAAAATATACGCTGGATACAGTTTTTTAACACGTTGCCAAATAATTAAGCTCAGCCGTGTGGTGTTTTCAATCGTAATTATAGAGATTGAGACCTCTCCTGAAACCTGTGTACGATGTGGAGGACACTTTTTTTGCTGAAAGGTTATCATAGTTATCATTCACCCTAAAAAAAATTTAAAAATATATTTATGGATTTAATAAAAAGAAGTTACCTGGGTTAAAGTGGATGAATTTTATATTAAATATTTTTAAAAAATATTTGAGATAATTTTTTTATTAAAAGCATTAAAATTTTACAGTATTTCAATATTTTTCAGATCAATAATATATGAAAATTAAATGTATACATGTCTTAAAATTTAATATCTTATCATATTACATTTTATATTTTGTTACCCTCTCCTTATACACCTCCCCGAGTTATATATGGAAAATAGTTGCTAAAAGTAACTGAAAATTAAAAATTAATAAACTAATTAATTGTATTGTAAGTGTTCAGTAAAATTAATGTTTATTAGTTGAAAATTTTGTTCACTCAAACACTTCTAATTTATTTAAAGTGATATTTTAATCATTGATTATGATATTTTAACTGTTAATTTTAAATTTTAACTGGTTAGAATATTTTACTTTACATGGACATGGATTGATTGTTACATTAATTAACGACCTCTTACTTTTGAAGTGACCATTACTATGTAAATGCTCCGTGTGCACATAAGAAATGTAGTTCGAAGATTTGTGTTGTGGGAAGCAGGATAAACTATCGCCCATGACACGTTTTATTTGTTTCGTTCGAATACGTCAAACATAAGGATTGACAAAAACAAAAAGGAATGGGTAAAGTGGACTGTAGCAGTAAAACTATTTATTTAAGTGAATTATAATGAAATTCATTATTAAGTAATAATAAAAAATTAATCTATATCATTCATCTACCTAATTCACGATGAATTAATTTCATTCGATCTGCGTAGCAATAGTGCTCACAGCAAACCTATCCATCATCGTCAGAAATAACGGGTGTTTAGTTTGCAGTTAGAGAAACGGAGTTGAGTCGTAGTGAAAAATTTAAAGATTGATATTAATTTTTTACGTCGTTCAAAACAATCAAAACTCTTTGACTCATAGTATCAAATAACTCCCATAAATTAACGGAGATTTTCTCCGTTCAACTAGTGCTCCAAAGGTGCTCATGGAAGGTCCTTTCAAAGGAAGTAGACTTTAATTTATAGTTCGTCTTGCACATTATGGGTTGATTTGGTTGGTTCATCAAATTTAATAATTAAGAAAAATGTTTCAAAAATAAAGGAATAAAAGAAGTTATATATGAGAGACGAGTGGTGTACCTAGTTGACTTTTTATTTCCTAAGGAAAAAAGGTTAGTTTATCCTCCCATGCCTTTGGATTGTGTACACCTAACCCAATGTTCCAATTTTGGTAGACCTCACCAGCACTTTGCATGTATATATTAATCACAACAAATACTATAACCTACTAACCTGGATTTTAAAAGATAATAGGTTTGATTTTATTTAAATAAAGTCTCAATTTTATATACATGAAAAAATCCCTTTTGAAAACTGAAAACTCTCATTTAAGGAATTACTCCTAAAAGGATATCTAAGAGACAAAAAAATAATACTATCACCTAACACTAATTTTTATTTTTTTAATCTATTATCCCTTTTCACATCTTTCTTTTTCCCTTTCTATCTCTTTCCTCAAATATTATGAAACACCGTTACAAACGGTGTTGTATTCTTACCATTTTTCAATATGCAAATTCCTCTTTTAAACATTGTTTTATTGAAATTAATTTAAATGTATTGTCCACATAAATATTTTTGTATATCTTATTTAATTCAATTATGTTTTTTTCTGATAAAAAAATTACATGGAGGATTGTGTGTAGCATTCGAATATTGGTTTCTACATTTCTCTCTTCTTCCTTCTATTGTTATTTTAAAAAATGAGAAAATATAAATATTTTTTATACTATTAGTCATTCATAAGATGTTAAGTAAAAATCATAAACTGAAATAATTGTATTTAAAGGTATACATACAATAACTTCTATTTGATAGATGGTGTTGAGTTTTTTACATTGAAAATACGTTATAATTAAACTCTTGTAGAGTATAGTAAGTTGTAATTGAATTATAATGTAAAACACCTCTATCTTTGTAGGGTTATATCTCAATTAAACTACAAATTAATTATATGAAAATGACAAATAATAATTACTTCATTTATTTAAGAATTATTTTAAATCGAATTATCAAAGCCAATAAATAATATCATAAAATTTGTGTTAAAATATAATTATTTTTCAACTATACGTTTGTAAACCTAACAAACTTCACTAATATTTTAATAAATATATATTTTTTATTTGTTACACTTTCTCTCTTATTATTAACAAAATAATCAAAAAGTTTACTAAAGATAAATAGAAATTTTTAATAAGATTAAAGAGACGATAAAAATATTAGACTTTTTGATAAAAGCAAAAGACTCGTATGATTTTCTCCACTTTTAATAAAAGTATTCTTATATAATAAATAACTTAGGAATTTGTTCAACGTTATATACTTTTAATTTCTAAGAGAATATTCTCTTTTAGTTGTTTGGGATATTCACTTTTGGGTCTGTTTAGCTTTTAGTTGGGAAAACGAAATTATAAAAATAAAAAAATCTAAAGGTTAATATTAATCTTTTACACCGTTTAAGATAATTAAAATTTGTTTGATAATAAAATTTATTTTTAAATTGGTTAAATCCTGGTTTTAATTATGGCTGGACAGTAATCCCGTGGATACCGTAAGGATTATGGTTTTATTTTTTTAAGCAACTACAATGATTATGGTTTGTGGTCCTATTTTCTGACTTTTCCCTTTCTTGCAATAGCGAGATTTTGTCGCTGGATGTGCTGTGCCATTTAAAGCAAATATTAGTAAAACACATCATCACCGGACATTTATTTCACATGTGAGATTAAGTATTACCACATTTAAATTTTGACATGTAAAATAATTTTGATATGTAAAATATTTTAATAAATTAACTATTTATAAGTGATTAATTATCAAACACAGTTATATTTATCTATTCTAGTTGTTAAAATCACATATGATTTTGATATTATAACATAACTAAGGACATTCAAACTTTCAATTTGCTAAGCATGAAAAAATCTTTTATAATTGATGTGTGTGTAGTATCTTATTGCTCTTTATGTAAGAAATATATAACTAAAATAAGCAAGAGAAGAATTGAAACAGTCATCTTAATTATTAATACCATTAATTTAATTTTTATTTTATAAATATTCATAATATTAAATAATTAAAATAATTAAATAATAGTAATATCTCCGGTTCTAAATATAAACAAATTTTAGTGGAATTTTTTGGTCCCTTAATATAAGCAAAATTAGACTTTCTCAATATCATTAAATGTTTGTTTACTAAATATGTCCTCATCATATATATTTTTAAGGCCACACTATTTCTTTATGTAATAAATGATACTAAGGGTATTTTAGAAAATTAAATCAAATATGTGGTAACATTAATGCAAATAACTACGTCCAACTACTATTCTTAATATGTGTAAAGTTAGGTATATTTGTTTATATTTGGAACCGAGGTAGTAATAATTATATCATTAATATGAATCACATTATTCATAAAACATTTATTAGTTATCCTTATTAATGAATTTTCATGTTCTAGCTAACATTGAATATACTCTTAATTATTAATTAAATTTAATTAATCTTATAAGAATAAAATTATAATGTCATGTTATATTTTAAAGAAATCAATACATTTAATTACCTTTTAACTTCTTTAATTAGCTTTGTTGATAACTGCATCTTATATATATATCAGTGGGAGTAATTTATTTTACTGAACATTTGATAGTGGTTATTATGAGATTAATCCACCAAACAAAAATGTTAATAAATGTTTTAAAAGTATTGATCAAAAAGTTAATAATGAAATTTTTTAATTCAAAATTTTTAACTAATGCTAAACGTAAATAATTTATCAAAAATAAAATTAAAGTTATTTTGACATTTTTAATTCTTCAATTTAAAATTAATTTTAAATGCTATTAATTGAAAGAATCGGTTGAAGAAAAAAATTGTAAGAAAAACTGATTTTTCTAATTTTTCATTAAATTTATTTTTTATTTTTATATAAAATAAAAAAATAATATGAATATAGTCATTTTTGAATAATTGTTATTCTTCTTTCTTGGTTTGATAGTAACACACGTAAGCTTTGTTTGAATAAATACATACAAACAAAAAACAGTTGAGAGGAATAAATTAGTTAATGTTGTGTAACACGCGTAAATCAGCCAAGACCAATTTTATTTTAACGATTAGGCTTACATTTAAATATTTTAAAATGTAGTTTCGTTAAATCTAAAAAAATTCAACTAAATCTTCAGGTAAAATTTAATATTCATCTGACTTAATTAAAGAAAAAACTAGAGAAGAAAGTTCCAAAAATAATTCAATATGAACTATGAAAGCTCGAACACCTCATTCTTTTTTCCTTGTCATGAAAGATAGAATTAGTGAAATATGGGGAAAAATATTTCATATTTACTTAATGAATTTTTCCTGAACCCATCAACCCATAAGGGTGGGTAATAGTAGATTGGTGGGAGTTTAAGGAGCCACTTTAACTTATAAATTGAAATTTTAGGTTTTATAGTTATTATTGTAACAATTTTTCTACATATATTTTAAATAATATAAAAGTAAAAAAAATATTAAAAATTATGTTAGACTTATACTAAAAATAAAAAAATAACATTATGCAGAATTTTTAATAAAATATTTTTTATATTATTTAAAATATACAATGAGACATACATTAGGAAAGGCATTAGTATAAATAGAAATTTTTTCTTTATCTAGAATGTGCAAGCTTGTAAAGAATAAAAAATTAAATATATAATTATTATATTAAAAATCGTGTAAGGTTTTTAAAACAGATTTATATAACCTTGTAATTTTATATAAAATAAAAATAAAAAATAAGAAATATTTTCATTTAGGAAGATTATTAATACTACTCACTTGTTTTAGAAATGGGAGTGGTATTTAGATATTTTTGGATGCAAACTTTCACACGTATTAAATAAATAGATGAAGAAAAGTTAGTGGGTTTGGTGATTTTCAGGTGGTCGTTGATAGCAAGTCACTTACCAGGAAGAACCGACAACGAGATAAAAAACTACTGGAATTCTCACTTGAGCAGGAAAATCTACAGTTTCCCCAAAGTAGCTTGTACAGAAGAGACCCTACCACCCAAGGTAGCACCACCGGTACCCATCAAGCGCAAAGGTGGTAGGACAAGTCGTTGGGCCATGAAGAAGAACAAAACTTACACCCAGAAAACCAAACAGACCATTCAAGTTCCAGTTCCAGTTCCAGTTCCAGTTCCAGCACCACTGACTCCTTCTTTGGGCAGTGAAATCACGTCTCACCCAATTGAAGAAGAGGTGGTTACAAGAACAGTGAGTGAAGCCGATGATGATGACGACATGTTGTTAGGACTGTGTGATGAATTGGAAGGTGGTGGCATTAACAGCGGGTCGTTGAGTTTGAGTGACATGTTAGACAGTTATTGCTTGGCGGAAACATGTGGGGCTTCGACGTTAAGTGAGGAGAGAGAAGATGACGTAGTAGTGGGGAGTGCTGTTCGGGGGGAAAATGAGTGCCCACAACAAACATTGCCTTTAAATGAGGACCCAGAGAATAGTGTCGACGTCACCTCCTCTTCCATGAGCTTCGATTTCGATGATAATAATAATTGGGACTGGGAGAGCGTCATCGAGTTCAACAACATTTTTGAGTCCGAATGGGAACACAATGAAAACCAGCTCCTAACTTGGCTTTGGGAAGATGATGATTGGGAAAGCGATTGCAAGAAATTGGAAGAGACGAATTCTCAGATACAAAACGATATGCTTGTCGCTTGGTTTCTGTCTTGAATGAACCATAGTTTTGGTTTATTGAATTGATTAGTTAGGTACTAGTTAGTGTATGTTTCTTTCCATGTCACTTTGCTTTCTAGGATTTGGATTTTTGTTTGACATTTGGGGTTCGTTTCATGAAACGTGGTAAGGTTTGTTAAAAATTATGTTATATTTTAAAAGTTTTAAATAATATTTTATTTTATTTTAATTAAAAGGGAGTAATAAATTATTTTATAAAATATTATTTATACTCTGTAAATAAACTTTGATTAAGTCAAATTTTATCTCTAGACTTAGTCAAAGGTTATCTTTAAGTTAGTTAGATATTATCTCTGACTTAGTCAGATATTATCTAACTGACTTCTACTCCTATTTAATTAATAGTTTCTCTCCCCTAAATAGATAACAGAGACAATTCCTCAACTCTTGGGTTATCAATTTTTTTTATTTTCTACTAGTTTTGTTCCTAGGTCTATCCTAGAAGGAGCTGTTATATCCTTAAATATACGCCTTAGGCATACGTCTTAGGCGAATAAATCTTTAAGCACAGTGCTATCACACATCTCAGCATATTATCAAAAATCGAGATATCCCAACAATCTTAAGAATTTATCTCGATTTCCTTTTCCCTCGTCTTGATTTTTGTTTTCCCTTTAAGATTGGAGAAACCGCAAATTTGATTAGAAACTTTCTTTTCCTTTCCCAAGTTCTAAACTCACATAAACCTTTTCCCCAAAATGAATTTTTTCCCAAATCACTGTTGTACCCCCCCCCCCCCAATTTTTTTCCTCTGTTCTTTGACATGTAAGGTGTTTTCAACTTCTTTATTTCTCACACGAGGTTCTACCAATACGCAAGGTGTCCTCTTCTTCTCTTAGCAATTCTCTTGTATGCACAGTCCCACAAGGCGCAAAGCATGGTAGCACCCAGCACGTACATTTTCGCTGTCATATCATTGTTCCATTGATGAACACATGGGTATGTTAATACTTATTTTTGGTTGGTTTCATGTGATCTGCAATTGATGTTTGAATGTGCCTACAAGTTGTTTGTTAAATTGTAATTTAATTCCATGATTATAAATTTTTTTTAATCCATGAAATTGTTGTGGAAGTGCACGTTGTTATGTGATTATGTAATTAATATGATGAGATTCACATAGGTATGTTATGTTGCTATAAATTGTGTTTCCTTATATTTAATGTACAACAAATTTCAATTGCTTACATTGTTATAAGATTTAGAAATTATGAAGTACAAAATAATAATATTGAAAATTGTTGTGATTGTTAAATTTTGAGTGAAAAAAGAATTATTAATGTGGCTACTGGAAAACATATGCGTGATGATGATTTCATGGTCTTTGTTGCTATAACCGTGAATGTGTGTTGAATTAGAAAAGTATGAAATTAGCTTCTATGAAATCAAACATGACAATTATCTTTATGCTATTAAGAAGGTGTGACCAAAATAGTGAAATATGTACGTGCAAAATTATTTGTTGATTGTAGGATGTTTAGTTGCTATAAACATGAATTATGTGTGATTGTGCTAATGACGTGCATGATTAGTTGACCATAATCTAAAATTTAATTATTTGGAGATAAATTTTAAAGTGGAATAGTGCTTCTTTGTGTGGATGAAAATTTGAGAAAAATATTTTTTTAATGATGTTTTGGTAGAGTCCAAACTTGAACAATTAAAAAAAATTGATATGAAGTGAAATGTGAAGGTGGATGTTTTGAGAACTACACTGTGTTGCCAGACACAATAGCCTGATGATGTGAATATATAAGGACCCGAATTATAGATGATCCGGTCTCAATACCGGTATCCGATCTGCTATACATATTTCAACGTCTTTGATAAGACATCTACGTGTAACCGGTGTCATCGGTATACATCCGGACTGTAATTCCGTATCAGGCATTCTCCCTATACCGGTTGTTCAGGATAACACCATGACATCGGATAATACACACGACACTGTGCAAAAGACAAGGATTGTTGCTACAGGGATCGATCAATAATTCCCTGCACTACGAGCCAAATTCTGCTCACGGGAATGGTCAACTTGATCCCTAATCCTAGTCTACATTCTCTATGCTCAATATAAAATAGCCACTTGACCCAATCATGCAGGTAAGTGCGCAATATAATAATGCTAATGGGAGTTGGTGGTTCCCCACCAACGAGTCCTCGTTAATCGAGCCAATCAGGTATATGAACTAACTTCATGATTGAAGTTAGGGGGCTTCTTCTTCAGCTCTTTACGACTGATTCCTCTCTGAATACATTCCTTACTTGGAATATAATCACTGACTTGAGCATCGGAGAATCTTTGCAGGTGACACCACCATTCGCCCACTTCAACGCGATTAGGTCGGTGTGAAGGATCTCCAGGACGCCCAATCCGCTCTCCTCATTCAAGGACAACGGATACATACATCGGATACACATACATCCGGACTACTAGACGGTATTGACATACTATTCGTGACTGGCTTGAGATCGGATCTCTTGACCCCGGTCCAGGACAGATCATTGGCACGCCCAGTGGGACTCGATAAAGTTATTCCCATATCCTTTGACAGAGCAGGTAATCCACAATGGAAGGCGAAGCTCATGACTTCATGGAGAATCAAGCTGAAGGCAGAACCAATCCTAATGCCTTCAGAAAACTCAACTTTGATTCTCATGGGGGCAGCTCAAAGAAGATAGTAACAGTGTCTGATCCTGATCCTCGCGATGAGTTGATCAAACAACTTCAGAGGGAACTCGCTGAATAGCGAAGAGAAAAAAGGCAAAGCGAGGATAAAGAGTCATCTCGCACGCGAAACACTCCCCACACAACTGATGGTGAAAAGTCCACCACTCTTCAGTACTCAAAGATCCCAACATTTGAGGAGGGAGAACAAACTCGCGATTCTGAGGATGCAGCTTCCCGAAGGAAGAGAGATTCAACAACAGCACCCCCATTGTCTTACAATCTGAAGGTTCCTTTTTCAAGGAGACTTATGGGCATCAGCATCCCCAAGCACCTTCAAACTACTCAACCACTTTCCATCGGAAAGTATAATGGTGAAACTGATCCAACTAAGCACCTTGATGCTTATGTGTTCGAAGCCATGTACTTGGGGGCTGATGAAGACGTGATGTGCCGAATGTTCCCTCGAACATTGTCTGAGGAGGCCCTCGGGTGGTTTAAAGGCTTGCCTTCTGGATCCATAGATTCTTGGACAGAAATGGCAGCTGCCTTTGAAACCCACTTTGTCATCTCCAGAGACGTACCCAAGACGTCTCATACCTTGGCTCAGATTAAGCAAGGTGAAACAGAGGGCCTAAAAGATTTTTTGAAAAGGTTTTATAAGGAAGCAGCTCTGGTTCCTAACCTCACAGAATCTATCAAGCTGCATATCGTTATTGAGGCATTGCAGCCAGGATCAGCTTTCGCTCTTTCATTAGCAAAGAGCCCCCCAGCAACTTTTGAGGAGTTCAGGAAAAAAGCCTCAAAGTATGTGAGCATAGAGATGCACTTGGAGGCAATGGCTGCAAAGAAAAAGCCACCAACACCATCTCCCCAAACCCAGAAGGGTAAGGAGAAGACGAGGTCAGAACGCATGGAGAGGCCATTCACCAATCCTAAGATGGATAACCACCCTCCTCGACCTCGAGAAAGGCATGTCAACTCCTTCAGCCATTATGCACAGTTATCTGCCAAACCATCTCAGATTTTGAGAGAGGTCGGATGGCCAGTTTTCAGCACATATGGCATCAGGAGACCAGCCCCTATGAAAAGACCAGGAAATTCACGTAAGTACTGTGATTTTCATGAACAAAATGGTCATTCAACTGATGAATGCCAAGCTCTAAAGAACGCAGTTGAGACGCTAATTAGAGAAGGCAAGTTGAAGCAATACCTGTTCAAAGAAAAATCCTTTGACAGGGCAGAACGAAATGAGAAAAGAGAAAGAGATCCAGACGATGGGGATGACAATAATCCCAGTCCGGTTCGAAAGTTCTCCGCTGCAGAGAAGCAAAAAGGTGTGATGACCGATAATGCAGCACAGAAGGACAGCATGCCCCAGCAACAACGTCAGGGCCGACGTGAAGTTATTGACATGATTGCTGGAGGGTTCGCTGGAGGAGGAGCTTCAATTACAGCCCGTAAGAATCATCATAGAATGATTCTATCTGTGCAAGGGAAAGTCAAAGACAATCGCCCTTATAGAGGTGGGTTGGAAGCTCCCACAATCTCATTCTCTGACGAGGATTTTGGCCCAACCATTCCTGGTGGTGACGATGCTGTAGTCATCACTGCTGTGATTGCCAACAAGGACGTCCGAAGAATCCTTGTTGACCAGGGAAGTTCCTGCGATGTTATTTTTTATAATTGCTTTGAAAGAATGGGTTTTAAAGACTCAAACTTACAGCCTTACACGCAGGAACTAACAGCTTTCAATGGCGCAAAACAACTAACTAAAGGGTATCTTGACACCCTTATCTCGTTTGAAGGCGAGCCAGGGGCCAGGACGGTTAGGTCTCGGGTGCTAGTGATTGATGTCAAATCACCATTTAATGGCATCATAGGCCGTCCTACTCTGAATGCAATGGAGGCAGTTGTATCAACCCCACATCTCCTTGTCAAGTTCATCGACAAGGATAATGCTGTGTCATCTATCCGGGGTGATCAAGAGATGGCTAGGTACTGCTACAACCTTAGTCTCAACATGACAAAGCTGGACGCCTCCAATAAAAAGAGAAAACTTAATGATGCTGGAACATTGGCTGGATCTGTAAGCCTTGTCGACCTGGATCCTAGAGCGGATTTGAACATTGATCCGTTCAACCCATCAAAGCCCACACCGGATGGAAGTTCCAGGGACATTGTCTTGGGAGATTCTCCAGAAAAGATCACCCATATCAATGATAAGCTAGATACTGAAATGGAGCAACGACTGTTGGCTCTCTTGCAAGAGTTTAAAGACCTCTTTGCATGGACCGCAGCCGATATGCCAGGCATAGACCCTGAATTTTGCTGTCATAAACTTTCCGTCTATCCAGAGACGAAACCTGTGGCCCAAAAGAAAAGACGATTGGGCCCAGAGAAACAGAAGGCAGCTTGCCAGCAAACTGAGGAGTTGCTGAAGGCCGGATTTATCAGGGAAATCCGATATTCCTCTTGGCTTTCGAATGTGGTGATGGTCCCTAAATCCAATGTTAAATGGAGAATGTGCATCGACTACGTGGACCTCAACCGCTGCTGTCCAAAAGACCCTTATCCTCTTCCTAATATAGATCGGATGGTGGATGATTCTTCTGGTTATCAATACCTGAGCTTCATGGACGCTTATTCTGGTTACAACCAAATTCCGATGTGCGAAGAGGATCAAGAGAAGACAGCCTTCATAAATGATCGTGGTGTCTTTTGCTATACAGTCATGCCCTTTGGCCTGAAAAACGCTGGGGCGACATATCAGCGCATGATCAACAAGGTTTTTGAAGGTATGCACACCAAACTTGTTGAAGTATACATTGACGACATAATAGCAAAGACACCGGTTGGTGGCGATCATATTGACGACCTGCGCCAAGTATTCACCCGTTTAAGACAATTTAACATGAGGCTGAACCCAATGAAGTGCACATTTGCTGTCCCTGCTGGGAAATTTTTGGGTTTCATGTTAACTCAACGTGGTATCGAAGCCAATCCAGGGAAGTGCCAAACGATTCTAGACATGCAGAGTCCTAAGAATCTCAAAGAAGTCCAGTCCCTGAATGGCAAAGTAGCAGCTTTGGCACGATTCATGCCGAAGATGGCTCATAGGTCACTCCCCCTGTACAAAATACTGAAAAAGTCCAAGAAATTCGAGTGGGGACAGGAACAAGAAAAAGCTTTCCAAGAGCTTAAGGAGGTGTTGTCCAAACCTCCCATTCTCACAAAGCCTGACCCCGAAGACACACTCATTCTGTACTTGGCTATTTCAGATGAAGCTTTGGGCGTTGCCTTGATAAAAGAAACTCCTGATGGACAAAGACCGGTCTATTTCACTAGCAAGACCTTGCAAGGTGTTGAGATCCGGTATCAGAAAATTGAAAAGGCCGCCCTCGCTGTTGTTTGGGCTTCACGACGGTTGCGTCCGTACTTTCACGCCCATCCAATCATAGTGAGAACGGATTTGCCACTCCGTTCCGTCTTAATCAAGCCCGATCTCGCTGGGAGGATGATCAAATGGTCTATTGAACTCTCTGAGTTTGATATATCCTATGAACCCCGCAGCGCTATTAAAGCTCAAGTCCTGGCTGACTTTATTGTGGAAATGACAGGGACTGATCCAGATTACCCTCGAGTCCATTGGACCATTTACGTTGATGGTTCATCAAACCAAAGAGGCTCTGGAGCAGGTGTAGTCCTCGAAAGTGACGATGGAGTACACCTGGAAATCTCCCTCCGTTTCAATTTCAAAACATCCAACAACCAAGCTGAGTACGAAGCTTGCTTGGCCGGACTAAGAGCTGCGATTGACATCGGAGCTTCTGAGGCAACACTTTGTAGCGATTCACAGCTGGTGATTTCGCAGATCTTAGGAGATTATCAAGCTCGCGAACCTCAACTCCAATTATACTTGAACTGTGTCAAGGAGTTGACTGAGAATTTCTCAAAGGTGGAATTCAAGCATGTTCCACGTGAAGAGAATACGAGAGCGGATATACTCTCCAGGTTAGCGAGCACTAAACGACCAGGTAGCACCACTACGCTGGTTCAAAGCACGCTAACGTCGCCCAGCATCCCTCTTTTCCCTTCTCTAAACGCCATAATGACTGACTCCCTTTACGGAGATACATGGATGGCTCCTTACATCCGATATTTGGCCGATGGACAGCTACCCACAGATGAGAAGGAAAAGACGAGGTTAAGGAGAGAATTACCGTATTTCACTATGATTGATGGTAATCTCTACAGAAGGGCACTCTCTGTGCCATATTTGATTTGTCTCAAAGAGGATGAGGTGCAAGGTGTAATGGAGGAAGTGCATGGAGGACAAAATGGACACCACGCCGGAGGAAGAAGCTTAATGCGAAAAATCCTCAGAGCTGGATACTGGTGGCCCACAATGAAGCAAGACTCCATTGACTTCGTCAAAAAATGCGACGCTTGCCAAAAATTCTCTAACCTACACCACACACCGGCGGAAGAACTCTTCACATCCGCTGTCCCATGGCCCTTCTATCAATGGGGATTGGATATTCTGGGCCCCTTTCCAACTGCTCCTGGGGGCATCAAATATCTCATTGTAGGGGTCGATTATTTCACTAAGTGGATAGAAGCAGAGCCGGTGGTGCATATTACTTCAGCCCGAACTCGTCGTTTCATGTATGAAAACATCATAACACGGTTCGGGGTCCCAGCACGGATTGTCACAGATAATGGCACCCAGTTCACGGATAGAAAATTCACAGATTTATTGGAAGGGTTAGGAATAACTCAAATATTCTCATCCGTCGAACATCCCCAAACTAATGGTCAAGCTGAAGTGGCCAACAGGGAGGTGCTGAAGGGACTAAAGAAACGCCTTGGTGAAGCCAAGGGCGGATGGACAGACCAGCTGTGTCATGTCCTATGGGCATATCGGACAACGCCTCATTCATCCACCAATGAATCCCCATATCGCCTAACATACGGGGTCGAGGCAATGATACCTGTGGAACTGCAAATTGCTTCCACAAGAGTTAAGTACTTCTCTGAAGAAACCAACAATGCTAATTTGGCATCCGAAATAGATGTCATACAAGAACTCAGAGAAGACGCTTTCATCAGAGATCAAGCCATCAAAGCCAAAGTTGCTCTCCGGTACAACAAACGAGTCCAATCAAGGACTTTCAACGTTGGAGATTTGGTTTTGAGGAAAGCAAGTATAGGGAATAAATTCGCTCATCAAGGCAAATTAGCCCCAAACTGGGAAGGCCCATACAGGATATCCGAAGTTACTGGCAAAGGCTCTTACCGCCTTGAAAACCTTGATGGCACTCCTATCCGAAATAAATGGAACACCCAAAACTTGCGCATCTACTATAGCTAGCTGTTGGAACCATCTACACTCTCCTATCCTTATCTTGGAACGAATACTGGAGAATTTATTTTCACAGCTACGCTCTCATTGTAATTCTTATTTTTGATTTAATAAGAATCTCTCATAACAATTTAACTCTTTCGAGTTTTTCTTATGCTGTGATTTTCAGTTTATCCGGTGTACAGAAGCATATTCAGGACGGATGATCTCAGCTACTTATTTTGTAGTTGACGATGTAACTCCTCGAATATGCGCAACGCACAAGAACATACTCAGGACGGATGATCTCAATTACCCAATCTGTAATTGACGATGTAACTCCTCAAGTATGTCTAAGTATTGAAGGCCCAGATTGTAGGATTAAACTGAACTCTGGGTACGGTTAGTAAGTTTGGCTGAACACCGGTGAAGGCTCGGATTGTAGGATTAAACCGAACTTCGAGTACGACTAGTAGGATTAACCGAACGTCGGTGAAGACCTGAGTTGTAGGATTAAACCGAACCTCAGGGCATGGGTTGTAGGGCTGGTCCTTTTTCAAGGCCACAAACCGAACCCCATTCGAAGAATACATGGGTTGTAGGGCTGGTCCTCTTTCAAGGCCACAAACCGAACCCCATGCGAAGGCTTGGGCGCAGTAAGCTGGTTCTTCTTCAAGACCACGCTGAACCCCAAGTAACGGGCGCAGTAGGTTCAGGATTAGCCCTGATCTGAACCCCGTGTTGAAGGCTCGGATTGTAGGATTAAACCGAACTTCGAGTACGACTAGTAGGATTAACCGAACGTCGGTGAAGACCTGAGTTGTAGGATTAAACCGAACCTCAGGGCATGGGTTGTAGGGCTGGTCCTTTTTCAAGGCCACAAACCGAACCCCATTCGAAGAATACATGGGTTGTAGGGCTGGTCCTCTTTCAAGGCCACAAACCGAACCCCATGCGAAGGCTTGGGCGCAGTAAGCTGGTTCTTCTTCAAGACCACGCTGAACCCCAAGTAACGGGCGCAGTAGGTTCAGGATTAGCCCTGATCTGAACCCCGTGTTGAAGGCTCGGATTGTAGGATTAAACCGAACTTCGAGTACGACTAGTAGGATTAACCGAACGTCGGTGAAGACCTGAGTTGTAGGATTAAACCGAACCTCAGGGCATGGGTTGTAGGGCTGGTCCTTTTTCAAGGCCACAAACCGAACCCCATTCGAAGAATACATGGGTTGTAGGGCTGGTCCTCTTTCAAGGCCACAAACCGAACCCCATGCGAAGGCTTGGGCGCAGTAAGCTGGTTCTTCTTCAAGACCACGCTGAACCCCAAGTAACGGGCGCAGTAGGTTCAGGATTAGCCCTGATCTGAACCCCGTGTTGAAGGCTCAGATTGTAGGATTAAACCGAACTCTGAGTACGACTAGTAGGATTAACCGAACGTCGGTGAAGAAGAACGGCTGGTAGGATTAAACCGAACGCCAAATATGACATGGATAGTAGGATCAAACCGAACTCCAAGCACAACAAGTAAGTTATACTGAACTCCAGATTAATACTCTCTTATGAAGTTCTTTATTTGGAAGTTTTATAACTGACTCATGAACTCCGACACAAACAATTCACTCGGGTACGCCACAATCTAAGGCATATTCACCTGAAATCTCTCAGTCGGAAATATTTGAAGAAATCCTCCCTCTCAAGAACTCTCACGTGAAAGTCTCACTCAGAGTTTGTTCAAAGGTCACCCAATGATACTAGGGGACAACATCAACGGTTTAACGAATACCTTGAGGAATGAACTCTCGTCTAAACGACTTCACAATCATTCCCCTTAAGCCGTCCTTGTGGCGATGACATGTTCCCTCATCAGCGGTGATCTTATTATGAAATTCATCTCGCATGTATAAGTCCGGTATGGAGACTTTGTTTTACAATCCGATCTTCTATTAAAGTCATCCGGAATGATACAATACATATGCAATTCCTCTATTAAAGTCGTTTTTTTTTTCACTAAACAAGAATGGAGGTAAAAAACTCTTTTATTGATTCAATAAGAATTACAATTTGTGTAATAATCCGGAGCTGATCCCGGAACACAGCGAATTCGAATCAATAAAGCGAAAAAGAAAACAAGGAAGGCGCTACTCTTTTTGGCTTGAGTCTCCCTCCTTCCCTTTGCCTTTGTCTCCGGTCTTGCCTCCTTCAATGCGAGAGCTTGATCCTATACTTTTGGGCTTCAGGAGGGAAGGTCCCATTGATTGACCTTTAGGTAAAGGAGCAAACTTATAAGGACTGTTAGGCGGACTCTCATGACGGTTGTCAACGATGGCCACCAGTTTCCCTTGGTGAAACTCATAGAACGGATCAATACCGTTCAAATTGATTGACACCTTGGGATTCCGGTATAACACCTGACGAACTGCCAACCCGAAAGCCTCCTTGACTGCTTGGTCGCACATGTTTACAGCATCGTCCAAGTCTGCTTTCAGGGTCTTGACCTCGCCATTCGAGTCCGCCAGCTTTAATAGCAGCTCCTTTTCCTTACGAGTCCAATCATCCACTCCTTGGGAATGGACGACCTTAGCCTCCCTCAACCCCTCTTCCAGCTTTGAAGAGCGTTCCTTCTCCGTGCAGAGATGAGCATTGAGGTCAGCATTGATTTTCCTCTGATCAGAAACTTGATCCTCCAGCTCCTTGGCAAGATTCATCAGTTTGGCAATTTCTTCATCTTTCTTCTGAATGACTGCCTTGTCCTTGCCAACCATTGAGGTGAGCCTCTCGTTTTCTTCTGTGAGCTCGCGAACCGACTTGAGGAGCTCGGATAACTCAGCCAAGTGCTTCTGTCCGTCGTTGCAAGCTCTGATCATTTCTTCACTCTTCAACGAGGGCTTCACCTTGGGTGAGGATTCAGGAACGCCCTCAGGGACGGAGCTCTCATACACCGGATGTTGAACAAGACCGGAACTACCTTCAAGAGGGCAAGAGGCTTGGGGCGCGAAATAAGTCGTTATTGGCTTCGCCCCATATGTGATAACACCACTTGGAGTATCCGGGATAGAACCTTCCGCTCTCTTTCCCTTGGAAGGCCCTGGCTCAGCAGCCCCTCTTGAAGTTTTTGGCTTTTTGGGCGAGGACTGACGGTCTGAGGTCTTCGAAGGATCACGCTTTGTCCTTTTCTTTTTCTCGACCACCTTTTCAGATCCGCCCTCGATCAGAGGAATATCGTCACCAGCAGATGAAGTTAATATTATTGTCTCAGCAGTGGCCTTCTTTGAATTCCGCTTTGCCTGAATCTCATTTTCAGCCACAACGGAAACCTCTCCGGCCTTGAGTCCTTTCAGCCTATTCATCTCTGGTGACTCGCCCTGAATTTCACCTGCACAATCAAAAGACACAATCAGAGACGTAAAATTTTCAAGGCGAATGATATAATAACGCATGAAGAATGGCAGGGAAATTACGTAAATACTCCTCGCGAGTAGACTTTGATCCTAACAAACGCCTACAGGAGAAAAATTGATGTGAGGCCGTGTAGGACTGCAGAGCTGAAAGAACGGAGATTGAGGTTGGGCTCAGTTCGTCCTCCTCGGTATAGTACGCTTGGGAGGTCAGCAAAAAATGTTCATGCGTCCAAGTCACTGGGAATTTTGGAATCCCATCTTCGGTTAACCAAAAAATTGGTTCATTCGGATGGACGCTAATCCTCGTGAAATAGGACTTGAATGAACGCCCATCAACTTTGGCGGAGTCAGTGTACGCCTCGAAGTTGATGATCTTGGAGATAGTCCGGAGGGATATCAAGCTCACTCCTCCTTTCTCCTTATTCGCACGGCGGACCACTTGAGTGAAGTAGAAAAGCATGGCCACCGTCGGTTTAAAGTTGAAGTGCTCCCCAAGCACTTCAAGAGAGCGGACCAATCCCCATCCATTAGGGTGAAGTTGTGAGGGGGCGCAGTCCAAGAATCTCAGGACTCCCATCTCAAACTTCGTCAAGGGGAAACGCACACCCAAGTTCAGAAATAGAAAATCATACATGAACAAGGACCTCTCGTCCGGTGTGTGGCATATCCGTACTGATGGAAGGGGAGCGAATACATTAAAACACCATTTGTATTTGTCCTTCTTCCAAACGGTAAACCGCGGCTCCAGCTCCCCTTCATCCTCCCGAGCGTGGACGGACGGTGTCTCACAAAATTCCTCAGCCACCCAGCTGAATGGGCGTTTCTGTTGGAATTTCACCCAATCTATCCGGTGTGCAACCACATTGCAGAGGCCGGATTGAGTCTTCAAGATATACTTCTCGGAAGGGGATTCCCCTTCAGACGACTTCCTCCCAGTAGCTTTCTTTGTCACCATTGTGAAAGCCTTGATGCTGCGATAAAATTTCACATCATCAGAGAGATACAAATCCCCACTTTCGACACTCTCACTGGAGGAGGAAGACTCTGAAGAGGGTATAATCACCCTTCGCCTTGGATATTGCGACTCCTCCCCCCCGTATACTGTGGTCTCGATTGGAAGATCACTGGGATCCTCCCACCACGAACATTAGGGTTTTGAACCAAAGCCCTTCCTCCTCTTCCTCTAGGGCTAACGCCACTGAAGCTAACACCCTTCCTAGCCATTCTCAAATATTGAAAAGAGAAACTGAAGACGAAGGGAAAGTGGTTACCTAAGGATAGTGAATTGAAATTCACAGAGGTGGACACGAAGAACTTCTTGCAACTTTCGCAGAGGTTCGTCAAGGAAGCAAGAAGAAATGGTAACTGAGATTGCCAAATATGCCTATATCAGGGCACCAAAATTTTTCAAATACCCACTAAACATAACCTGTCGTTTACCCCCAAACGACTCCCCGTTTAGTGGACCAAAATTGTCGTTTAGTACATCAAGGCGCGAAAATGCCATCATTTTGTTACAGAGTCATCGAAATGGGCCTATTAAAACCAAATACTAGGCCCAACAAGACTATGCGTGACAGTTACTAAAGACATGCGCACTTAATGCAATAATGGCGCGCCCACGTGAATTAAGGCATTAAATGTCCAATCATTAGAAACGTGGCCACCATTGCTCGAATGCCAAGGGTTGCGAAATTCGATAAACTTCTGATATTCCCATTGTCGAATCCGCCCTTAAAATTTCAGCACTACGGAACATGGTTCCCAGAGCGGATATTTACACTTCGGTGCAAGTCCGAAATCCAGACGTACTATGATCAATATAGCTCATATGAGCAAGTCAACTGCTTCCTCACATCAGCTAGGGGGCTAGTAGAGGTAAGACTCGGATTACGGATGGAGCGAAAATTGCCAATTGAATCCGCACTCCCTTGATTGGAAAAATTCACCAGGACGGATGATCTCAATCACTTGTTCAGTGATTCGATGATGTAACTCCTGGTACAAAGAACTCCAATAATCATTCCGGGACGGATGATCTCAATCACTTGTTCAGTGATTCGATGATGTAACTCCTGGTACGAAGAGCTCCAATAATCATTCCAGGACGGATGATCTCAATCACCTATAAAATGATTCGACGATGTAACTCCTGGTATGAACAATTCCCATCATCATTCTTACGATGAAAGTATTCACTCAATCCGTACTCCTACGATTGAAAAATGTCTCCAGGGTGGATTATCTAAATCACTTAATCTGTGATCTGACGATGTAACTCTTGACGATGTGTACTTTTCCAGAACGGATAACCTCAGTCACCCATTATGTGATATGACGATGTAACTCCTAACGTGGTGTACCTGCCTATGACGGATGATCTCAATCACCCATGTTGTGATCTGACGATGTAACTCCTGGCGCCATACACACCCAAAGGACGGAGGATCTCAATCACCTAATATGTGACCTGATGATGTAGTTCCTGGTATCGTACACATCCCCAAGACGGATGATCTCAATCACCTATGAAGTGATTTAATGATAAAACACCTGGCATGATTAATACTCGATCATCTTTATGATGGAAAACTCCAAAAGTCAGTCCGTACTTTCGCTTTCTAGTGGTATTCTCCCAGGACGGATACTCTTTATCACCTATTCTGTGATACGACGACGTAACTCCTGGCGTAGAAAAAACTCCCATCATCATCCTTATGATAAAGGACTCAAACACCACTTCCTTGCAGTTCCCTAAACTTGGAACAATATTATCATCTCCTGTAAGAGTATTACGGATTAGAAGCAGTCATCCGTCCTGTTACACTACTTTGTTAAACAGCGGATCGACCCATCTTTCCCTAAAAGAATTAAGATCACGCTCCAAAGACAGGCACCTTCTTCTTAATACGCACTTGGGGACATGTATATATTTATCCGTTCTAAATATTATTTGTTATTTAATCTTCCGAGGCTATTGTTTAAATCCGGCCTTAAGATTAATTATACAGAGCGAATTAGAAACGGTTTATATATACATGAAACGACGAAAACAAATCTCTTCAATCAAAACTCATTCATTGAAATGAAATTACATACAATAGTTTAAAATCCGGAGTTGATCCCGGTACACAACTATACATGTAAATGAAAACAAAACTACTGAGGAGGAATCTGTTCTTCAGTTTTTTGTGCCTCCTCAGCACCAGGCTCTTGTCCCCCTTCCTTGGGAACCTCATCAGGAATCTCCCCTCCAGGAGCTTCAACCCTTTCTTCAGTAGAGGGAACCTCGGACATAGGAAAGACATAATCAGGTCCCATGGATTGACCCTCAGGAAGAGGAGCCAAACCATATAAGGACGTCGGTGGATCTTCGTGACGACCATCCACCACTGCGACTAACTTTCCCCCATGGAATTCATAGTACGGATCCATTCCATAAAGGTTAAGTTTCGCAGTGGGGTTGCGGTAGAAGACTTGGCGTATGGCTAGGCCGAAGGACTCTTCAACAGCTCGGCTGCATATGTCAACAGCTTCTTCTCTCTCAGCTTTCGCTGTAGCCAATTCTCCCCACAACTTGGACAGCTCCTCACTGGATATCTCGGGCTCCACTTTCCTAGCCTTCAGTTCCTCTATCTCAAGAAGGAGCTTCTTCTCCCTTTGAGACCATTCCTCAGCATCAGCCTTATTTTTATCCTGGCTGCTACGGAGTTCTTCCTCCTGCTCAGCCACTTTGCCTTCCAAGTTTTTAAGATCGCCTTTGAGTTTGAGATTCTCTTTACTTATAAGATCCCCAAACTCCTTAGACTTGTTAAGACGATCTTCCATTAACTTCATGGCGGCTTTGTCCTTGTCTGAGGAAAGGTTGAGCTCTTCTAATTTGTCACTCAGCTCCTCAACCTTGTCGACGTTCTTAGCCAACTCGCTGACAGAAGATAGCAATCCAGCAAGTTCGGCTAGCTGCCACCTTCCGGCCTCACACGCTTCTTCAATTTCTTTAACACTAAGCGTAGGCCGGAGTTTGTACATCGGTGGTGGAAGAGTAGCAGGAGTAGAACCTTCATAGGAGAGGAAGGGGGTGAGAAACGAGGTCGTTGGGAAGGAGGTCGGCCCTGATCCAGAAACCCCAGCAGCAGTGCCTTTATTGAGATCGGAGGAAGCACCAATCCCTTCCGAGGCTTCAACAGCTTTATCCTCCAAAGTCCTTTGTTTCTTAGACTGACGCCTTGCAGGATCGTTATGGATCTTTCTTCTCCTCTCAGTAACTGGAGGCTGACCTGAGGCTGCGCCAGCATCGGATGAACCGCCCTCAACCAGTGGGATGTCCCCTTCAGCATCCGAGGTCAAGATGATTACCTCAGGACGATCCTTGGTTGAGGGCCTGGGCTTCACTTCATTCTCACGGGTAACGGATTTACCAGCTGCCTTGAATCTCTTCAATTTGTCCATTTCTGGAGTTTGCTGTTCTATTTCACCTACATGAACAAACACAAGATGTCAGCAACTGCAAATATTCTATATATTTGATAAAGGAGGAAAGATGAAATAAAACGAGAAGTACGCAAATATTCCTCCCGGACTCCGCTTGAGCTACTTAGCAGACGCCTACACGAAAAGACGTGACGACCTGTAGTGTGCGATTCAAGCACGAACAACACTCTCGATGTCTCACGAGACAGATCGGATTGATCAGTGTAGTACGCGTGTGAGCTCAAGAGGAAATGCTTGTGTGTCCAGCTCAGGGGAAATTTGTCAACGTCCTCTTCATCCTTCCAAAATTTTGGTTTGCCCTTCTTAATGGAGATGCGAGTGAAGTAAGTCTTGAAGGACTTCCCGTGAACCTTGGCAGAATCTGTGTAAGACTCAAAGTTCACAAAGGAACAGAGAGTCCGGAGTGTCACCAGACCAACTCCGCCTTGTTTATTCGCCCTACGAACTACCTGAGTGTAGTAGAACAGCATCGCTACTGTGGGCGTGAAATTGAAGTGCTCCCCAAGCACTTCGAGAGCTCGGATGAGGCCCCAACCGTTGGGATGAAGTTGGGAGGGTGCACAGTTCAGAAACCTCAAAACACCCATCTGGAGTTCGGTTAAAGGAAAACGAACTCCCAGATTATGAAAGATAAAGTCATACATGTATACAGAGCGGTCGTTGGGGACGACGTGGCATATCCGCTCTGTCGGAAGTGGTGCGTAAACCCTATACCACTTTTTTGCCTCTTCATCCGTACTCAAAGTAAACCTCGGTTGGATCCGGGATCCCTCCTCATCCGCATGACGGGAGGCCAAGTCCTTAAACTCACTGGACACCCAGCAGAAAGGCCATTTAGCCTGAACCTCCTCCCAATTCAATCTCGAAGCAACTACGCTGTAGAGACCTTCAGCTGTCTTCGAAATGGCGTTATCTCCAGAAGATCCTTCTCCAGTTGCCATTGGAAATATATAGACCGAACTCCTTAATCTACGATAAGAAATAAAGTGTCGTCAGAAAGTTGCAATCATTACTCACTGCATTTTTAAAGCAATTACAATCAGAGGGCGACTCTGAGAAGGGAAAGGTCACTTCCCGCAGTGAATAAGATCCCCTTTCTGAGCGACGCGGTTCAGTCTTAGGAAGAATCACAAGGATTCTTCCCCACGACTATTAGGGATTGAGGGAAACTGATTCCCCCCCCCCCCCCCTTTGATGAAGCCTATTTTCTATTACTAAGAGTAGCAAATCAAAGCGAAACTAAAGCGACAAGGAAGGGATAGTTACCTCAGATGACAGTGATGAATTTGAGGAACGAAGAAACCCTCGCAATGTAGGCAATGAACTTCCTTGCGAAATTTCTGCAGAGTTTCGTTGAGAAAGCAAAAGCAAGTGGAACTCAGAATCCACTAAGTATTCCTTTTATAGGAAACAAAGAGGATCGGTTACCTTCTCTTGAAGTTGTGTCGTTCTCGATAAAACGCACCCGTTCACAAGCGAAACGACACAACCGTTCCAAATTCTTGGGCGCCAAAACGATAGCGACTCAGCAAAGGGCTATCCACTAGGCCCAAAAGTTTCAAAAACTTCAGGCCCATTAAGCCCAAAACGACGGTTAATGAGATTTTCGTCTCAGGCGCAATAATTGCTTGCCCACGCGATTAAAAGCATTAATGTCTAATCATGCAACGCAATTTACGCTTTATAGCCGTTACACGAACTTCAAGAGCTTTCAATTCCAATAAACTCTTGAAATTCTCACATAACGAATCTTTGTCTGAATCCGTTGTGACAGTACCGAAAGGTCTTTTCTATTAAATTCAGAACGGTTCTTTACGAATGACAACAGATGCTAAGGAACTGTTACACACGTAAGCTTACCGATATTAAGACCTCTCGCAGGTTGAGTAGCTTATGTGAACAACTATTCAGTCCCTCACACAAGCTAGGGGACATATGATCCGGTCTCAATACCGGTATCCGATCTGCTATACATATTTCAACGTCTTTGATAAGACATCTACGTGTAACCGGTGTCATCGGTATACATCCGGACTGTAATTCCGTATCAGGCATTCTCCCTATACCGGTTGTTCAGGATAACACCATGACATCGGATAATACACACGACACTGTGCAAAAGACAAGGATTGTTGCTACAGGGATCGATCAATAATTCCCTGCACTACAAGCCAAATTCTGCTCACGGGAATGGTCAACTTGATCCCTAATCCTAGTCTACATTCTCTATGCTCAATATAAAATAGCCACTTGACCCAATCATGCAGGTAAGTGCGCAATATAATAATGCTAATGGGAGTTGGTGGTTCCCCACCAACGAGTCCTCGTTAATCGAGCCAATCAGGTATATGAACTAACTTCATGATTGAAGTTAGGGGGCTTCTTCTTCAGCTCTTTACGACTGATTCCTCTCTGAATACATTCCTTACTTGGAATATAATCACTGACTTGAGCATCGGAGAATCTTTGCAGGTGACACCACCATTCGCCCACTTCAACGCGATTAGGTCGGTGTGAAGGATCTCCAGGACGCCCAATCCGCTCTCCTCATTCAAGGACAACGGATACATACATCGGATACACATACATCCGGACTACTAGACGGTATTGACATACTATTCGTGACTGGCTTGAGATCGGATCTCTTGACCCCGGTCCAGGACAGATCAATAGAAATGTACCTAACTTATAGCAAAAGGCTTGTCTTTTATGCATATAAATGATGACATAAAAAAAAAGGATGTGATATTTGTGGGTACTTTCATAAAGGAAACAGAGTTTGAACTAACTTATTATACTATTGGAGAGCTTAACTCAATAAATTTGGATGGCAACAAACATGTTTAAGGTATAATTATAAGGAAGTGTGATAGTGTAAAGTTATCATAAAATATGATTTTGAGAAACTTTTTAAGAAGTTTGAGTTATGAAGTACAATATCAATGAGGATCCCTTATAATGATACCATTCAATTAAAAAATATTTGTGGATTTATTGTCTAGTATGTGTACATCTAAATTGTTGAGAGCTTGTTGAGCTCTATGAACTCATGATTTTATTGTTAATAGCAATATGCTATTAATTAAGGTGTCAATAATTTTTGATATGGTATTTGGATTTTAATAATTGTAAGTATAATATTTTAATCATATATAAACAATAATTAAATGACTAAAATCTTATAATATATTAAGTTGAGAAAGAGTGTTTATCTTTATTATTATTTTTAATTATTTTACTCTAGAGAATGGCTATTTATATATTTGGTTAAGGTGTTATAAACATAAAGAAATCTGCATTTCATATTAAATATTTTTGTGAAATTTCTTGAGATATGCTATATATTACTTGGTGAAATTTTGTAATTGGTGTCAGTAACATGTCATAAATATATGTTTTCACATAGTTGACTTTAAAATGTATTGATGAAATGTGAAGTAAGTATTATAGAAAGATAGTAAGCACTCATCGGTATTTTTTTAATAACTTAATTTTGTTTATTGATATAATCTTATATCATAGTAAATAACTTTATCATATTATAATTGTGTAAAATGCAAATGTTTTTATGTAATGGCTTTACTAAAGTCATACAGTTGTATCAATTGATTGGTAAATAAAAGGATCGGCAATGACTTATACTCATATGTTGATTTGAGTATGCTTTAAATTTTTTAACATATGACATAAATGAGTCAGTCAATTTTAATTCGTTATGGTTCAATTATGAATTATAATTATGCATAATATGTGACATAGAGTTGCATTATAATTTAAATATTGAATTTTGAACATAAACATATGTATATGAAAAAATATTTTAAGTAATTAGATACTTGAAAATGTGTACACTATCCTTGTGAAAGAAACTAATATGTTTTTGAATGTTTGATCATAAGGAAGCGGGTTGCATAATGCTTGTCATATATATTGTTTTGAAAAATTGTTGTGAAAATTGAAATATTAATCAATCAACATCCCTTACGAATATATCAATAAAAGAAAAAATATAGTGGATGTTTTATTGCTTAGATACAAGTATGTCATTTATTGAATTAAGTGTACCTATGAGTTGGTATGAAATTTTACTATTTATGTAGAACTCATAAAGTAAGAGAACTTATAAAGTACTTGAGAGGTACTAAAAAACTTTGATATTATTTATAATAGGAGTTTATTAATTTTTATGAAACCATAAATTTTTATGTGTTGTGTTTATTGGATTCGTGAAGTGTTTGAGAGATACTATAAATTATAGTGTCATGACAGTGTATGTTTGAGAAATAGCATAAACTATGGTGTTATCATATTGTGTGTTGAGAATTTCCATCATACTAATGTTATGATGATGACACTTGAATCCAATATTAAACGAGAATAAATTCAAATTGAATTTATTTTACTCTTGAAAGAGATGAGGAATGATATTCCTTAATTTAGAATTTTCCACTATGTTATTGACATAGTGATATTGACTAGCTAATTTAATTTAGTCGATTTAGAGTTCTCCACTATGTTATTAACATAGTGATGTTTGACTAATTTAATTTAGTTTATTTGGAGTTTCCACTATGTTATGGACATGGTGATGTTAACTAATTTAATTTAGTCGAGACTAAATTTTATTTCATGTAATTTAGTTTACTCTCAAGAAAATCATCACTTGAAATTTATCAATTAGACCTGTGTAGCCTAAATTGAATTAAAGGCCAAGTTTATCACTTGGTAAAATTTAAGACTAATTAGCTAAGAAATTTTCTTAGCATGTATATGGAAGAAATATGTCTTCCAAAGTTATATATTGTGATTGCCAATAGGCAAAAATGAATAATAATATTTATATTGAGATATCGAGTTATGTATATGTATATTATAATCAAGTAATGTAATTATAAATCATGGATCAAAATTGTTTTGGTCCTGAGTCTCACAAAGTGAAAAACTAGTGAGTCAAACACCGAAGAGAATGAACGAGCCATTTGTAACTAACGGTGATGGTAACCCAACCTTTGTGATTGGAGATCCCATGAAGAAGGTTGATATGGGTAATAACAAGTCACTTAGTTAGTCTTGCTAGCACTCTTTCCTTTTCTCTCCCTATGGTGTATGTGAGAAGTGCTAGACTACGCTGAATGATGGTTAAGCTTAAAAGCTTTTAATGAGTTTCATATCCCTTATGGGTGGTGTATAAAAGTGCATTATACACTTGATGAAAACACCTATGTGAGTGTGGAGTGGGCCGCTCCTATGAAATTAAATGGCGAAATTTCTAGAGCACTCATGAATTACCCGGCGCTTTCACGACCTATTAGCGCAAAACCGCGATAATAGTAGAAATTGTGGGGGTGTGATGTGATTAATAAACCTCTATCATACACTAGAGTGTCATTGGTTCATAGAAGCATTGCTTCACCAATGCACTGTATGTTAAGTTTATTAGTCTAGAGTATGATTCATAGTCCAAAAGACACCAGACTTGATGCATCAACATCTATTTTTGTTAACCCAAGTAAATTGTTTTTATTTTAAAGACTAAATATATTTAAAGCTTTTGAAATATGTGGGGGATTGTTGAAAATTATGTTATATTTCAAAAGTTTTAAATAATGTTTTATCTTATTTTAATTAAAAAGGAGTAATAAATTATTTTATAAAATATTATTTATACCTTGTAGATAAACTTTGATTAAGTCAAATCTTATCTCTAGACTTAGTCAAAGGTTATCTCTAAGTTGGTGACTTAGTCAGATATTATCTAACTGACTTCTATTCCTATTTAATTAATAGTTTCTCTCCCCTAAATAGACAACAAAGACAATTCCTCAACTCTTGGGTTAACATTTTTTTTATTATTTTCTACTAGTTTTGTTGCTAGGTCTATCTTAGAAGGAGCTGTTATATCCTGGAGGATACGCCTTAGGTGAATAAATCCTTAAGTATAGTGCTATCACACGTCTCAGCTCATTATCAAAAATCGAGATATCCCAACAAGGTTTGCATCTCGAGCGGACATGTAAATTAATTACTACTCGTTATTATTTTAGCAACTTTTAATCTAGAATAAAATTGTTTTATTGAAATTGTGTGTGAATTAATTAAAAATTAATGTAAGTATTAAGGATGTTTTTAAATTATTTTTTTATTTTTTATCTTTTAACATGTGTAAATTTATGTAGGTTAAATAAACTTCTATTATATACTTCCTTCATTTTAGAATTATTCTCGTTTTAGTTTTTTTTCTTATAGATTAAAAAATCATTAAACGTGTAGTTATTTAAATTGATATAGACTAAAATACTCTTATTTAATTATATTGTTTTATTAGTAATTCAGCACATGACCATTACTTTAAGGATCTACTGAAAATGACTCAACATTAAACTATTATATTCATATAATGTATATGATTTGATAAAATCTACTTTTATAGAAAATGTTCCACCCTTTTCACTTATGAATTTAATTATTTTAAAATTCTCTTACACTCTAAGGACCCGTTTGGTGGATAGGATAAAGGTATAAAATAGGATAAACCAGTTTATCCGGTTATTATCTCATGTTTGGTGCGCCAACAAGATAGGACAAAGGCTATCCTATTTCTCCTTTGTAATTTCTATCCTAAGATGATAGGTGGGTTATGAATATACATTATATAGGATAAAGAGTTTGTTTTCATAATAATAATAATAATATCATTATTGTTTTATTATTATTATTATTATTATTATTATTATTATTATTATTATTATCGTCGTCGTTGTCGTCGTCGTCATCATCATCATTTTTATTATTATTTTTATAATCGTCATTGTTATCGTTGTTGTTGTTACTATTGTTATTGTTGTTGTTGTTGTTGTTGTTGTTGTTGTTATTATTATTATCATCATCATCATCATCATCATCATCATCATCATCATCATTATTACCTAACACTAGATAGGATAAGAGTTATCATGCTCATATCCTATCATGCTCTTATTTATCTTATCGAGTTTGCTTATCATATCATGTCTATTTTTATCTCATCCACTAAACGGGTCCTAATAACTTAACTCAATGGTTTGCATAAATATTCCATATTGAGTGTCAAAATTTCGTATCAACCTCGCGGCAATTGCAGAACACTTGAGCAAGTTCGTGACCAGGATCATTCTAATATCATTTACTTCTTCAAGATATTTCCTCCTTTATTAATTTAAATTTTAACTGGTGAACATAACTTGATCCCTAAAAATGATATTCCTATTTTTCCCTTAAGTTTTGCCTGCATCATAATAATAATAATAATAATAATAATAATAATAATAATAATAATAATAATAATAATAATAATAATAATAATATACTAGCAATAATACTTGAATATAATAATAATGTAAAATATTTTACATCGATAGTATAGACTAATGGAACTTATTATAATTATTATTTTAGTTTTTAAAATTATTATATTCCTCATTATAATATTTTATCATCTCATTAATAATGTTTAACATTATAATCTAGTTTTAACCTTTGGATTAAGGATCATGATTTGTCTTTGACATTATAAAATCTAAAAGTAACCGTTCTGGACTTTTTTGTCTCTCACTCTCATAATTTCAGTTATTATTTTTAATCAATCTCCTTCACTTTTTAGCATTCATATTTATATTTTTCTTTATAAAATAACATTAATATAACATCATATAACATTTTTGTTAAGGTCCTGTCGAAAGTTTAGAAATATGAACAAAAACAAAATGTGTGAAGGGAAGGGAAACTTTTATGCCTCATTCCATCCTTCCATATGTCTCATTTTTTTCCCTTCCCTTCTCATTCTCTTCCACACCTCCTTCTCGTCATACATTTTACTTTTGTTTATATTTCTAGACTTTCAAGAAGACCTTATAGAATGATATGTGATTTACATTAATAGTATTTTAAAAAATATGAATATAACGATAAAAGAGTGAGAAAGATTGATTAAAAAATAATTGAAATCATTAGAGTGGGAGATTAGAAAAGTCAAGAACAATTACCCCTAAATTTATAGGGGGCCCGTTTGGTGGATAAGATATGATAAGTAAACTCAATAGGATAAGATAAGAACATGATATGATATGAACATGATGTTAGGAAATCCCTAAGCATGAGCAGCGGAAAAATAAAAGGGATTCCATAGGATTTGCAAGGTTCCGTGTTTCAAAGCACAAAACAATTTCGAAATTATTTTAGGTTACCTCTTGAAGAACTCCAAAGCAGTCGTAGCCTCGTCCTTTAGGAGTCCACACGAGCACTCCCACCAGAATCGCAACACTTGCCAACTGCTAGTTTGACGGCGTGTAGCTCTTGCAACTTTTTGCGAATTTGTGTCTCACTTGAGTGAACGGCCTATGAGCATCTTATGCTCTATTTATAGGCTTAGGTTTGACCTAATTTGTTCTCTCTAAAAGTGGGCTCCTTACTCATTCCAAATGAGTTAGGCCCAATAGCTTTATTTTAGTCCAACTAAAATAAGACAACATTTTCTGATGGGCTTACTCTATGTGTGTGACCCTATAGGTAAAATACCCGGTCATATTAATAATAAACTATTTTATTATTAATATAAAATAAGAGCGGCATCTAGCAATGCATCATTATGTCCAAATATTATTATCAACATAACCTATAAGTGATAATTATTTAATACGTTTATTCCTTTTGTCACGATATCCTAATTGGGCTCAAGGCATGGTCGCGTCATCCTTGTACGGCCCAATTTATTTTACTTGATACCGGAGTAGACTGGATCCGAATAAATATCTAATATTTATTCTTTCTAGCATGGCCATGCGTTTTCTTAGTCTTACTCCATCAAGTGGCCTATGGATATCACTCCTGTCACATAGGAGAGACAAATCCCATCTACATCACTCACATCCCTCTGCATAATTTGTTCATTGCCTAATCACAACCTTTATAGTCCTCTTGTTACAGAAGACGTTTAATTGTATTAAAACAATAAACTCCTCATGTAGGAATCGTAGTGACTTCAGGTCGAAGGACTACATATACCATTATCACATTGAGAATCGTTTATGACAATCATGTAACGATCCATGCAACATTCTCATGGTGGGTCTGTCCAGTACATCATTACTCTTAATGTGTACCCGTGTGAAGACTCGATATCATCTATATCTATGATCTGTGAGATCAGGTCATCAGTACACTCACACACTAGTCTCAGTGTATTTACATGTCCCCATGTAAATACTTAACTAGGGATATTTTAGGAATAATTTTTATATGACCTATTACTCCAAGGATAAATATGTTTAAAACAATTTTAAACTGAAATATTTATTCTATTGATAAGTAGAAAAATGATACAAATGAAAAAGCATAAAAGCTCATAGTGCATACACCAACACATGATAACTCTTATCCTATCTAGTATTTGGTTTGCACCATGATAAAGTATAAAGATATATAACAATGATATCAATATAATAAAGAAAATAATAATAATAATAATAATAATAATAATAATGAAAATAATAATAATAATAGTAAAAATAACAACAACAACAATAATAATATTGATAATGACAATGATAATCATACTAATAACGTTGATGATAATAATAATAATGATAATAATAAAATTAATAAAAATAATAATGATGATGAAAATAATAAAAATAATATCAATAATAAAGAAGAAATATATTTTCCATTTATGACCATTTGGTAGTCTAAAAAAATAAAAATATTGGATTTGACAGTTCCGAACTATATCTCTTCACACTTTTCATCTTGTCATTTCAATAATAGAAGGTAAGCATCATGGGTCAGGCAACACCCCAGTGTACACACGTTGGGGCTAGCGTCCTCACACACACACAGTGATATAAACCCCAAGTCCAGCAGTGTTGAAACGCCGCCATGGGCATGGGTACACCCATATCAGAGACAGATTTCCTAACTTTTTGCAAAATGGTCCCTCCACAGGATTGGCCCACAACTGGGACCCTTAAAACACTTGTTTCAAGTCCGATTGGTACCAAATTCTGTAGACTTCATGTTTTCATCATTTTGGATCTATTGGTGAAGTTATTTTGTCATAATTCCAACTTGTTAGCAAGATAAGTGATAAAATATGGTTGGTTACTATATGCATAACTTAAGGTACTAACTTGATAAAATGTAATGCAAACCTCTAAATGGACATGTAGACAAGCTTATAATGCATATTTTGGCATATCTTGGTGGCTTGGGGGTTCAATTCCCTCAAACGATAATTTTGACCCATTAAGTTTCACCAAGCACCATGTACCTAGCTAACCTCACATTCACATGAGTCCAAATAGGGACCTATCCAAAACTGGCCCACATTATTTTCATATATGTATGCAGCAGCAACCCACATGGCTGAGTGCCAATTCACTCAAGTCACAGTTCATATAAATAATACATCACAACACCATTATAATATCTAGTCCATTGTCACTTCAAACAAATTCAAGCCACATACCAGACCTGCCCACAAATATAGAATTTTAACAATATGCATATGGTTTAATGCCAACTTTTTAGAATCATAACACATGACACCCACTCAATCATACATCATTCCATGATTCATCCACCAAGTATATACTTCCTAACAAGGAACATCAACCTGTCCATGATATTCATAATTTAAATATATATGAGCGACTTCGTGCCAAGTTCAATAACGACACAAAGTATATGTATATAAACTTTATCCCATTTCACCTAGTTACATCAGACCATAATCACATCATAACATCAAATCAAGTTATCATTTAACTATATAGCTACCAAGTTCAGAATTTCAACAAAGTACCATATAGAAAAATTTCTAAAGCCAAAAGGCATATACCATATCCAAATTCATCAAAACATCAAGAACTACTCCATGTATAACTATATAGGAATATGCCCATATATACATAAACTCAAATGCATCCATTATGGCTGTACAACATGATTCCACATCCGGATTATTTAGCCAAATCATCCTTTTGTAATCTCTCTGTAAAATCCACAAATTAAGAGGGTGAGTGCTAATCAAGGCAATAAACGACAATTAAATTTAACGGTTCCCATATATTTCTTCACAATCCTGCAAACACATGTATTTATATGGAATATGATTATCCAATTACTTAATTACACAGCTGGTAAGAAACTAAATCATCAATTATCTAATTTTATAAATATCTCAATGCACATCAATGCAACAATGTTATGCCATGGTCTTTTAAAATGATTTCTTTTAAATGTGCACAAGAACAATGAAATGAAAATCTGACTTAATAATACAAGGCAAGTGCCAAGACAACTTACTCGTTGAACCAAAGCGCTATAATTGAAGGGCGTCTGGGTAACTACACAGTGAATCTCAACACTATAAACGGTGGTTCCCGAGGTCTACCAGTGAATCTTAGTACTATTAGTGATAACCTCAAAAGCAACGAGCCATAAATTGTATAATGAATCTCAGCACTATATTGTAATAGTCCCTTTAAAAAATCTCAATGGTAGAAATGCATATGATGTCATGAATTGTAATCGATGTATGGAATGCGAATCACAACACAATAAACTCAATTGACATCATCACTATTTAATTTGCTAAACCATAATTCCATTCAATCATCATCCATCATATGGTGGGTAAAATTTTATCACCTACCAGAACCAATATACATTACTCAATATCCTAAATAGAGATGTTTACCATATAATTCAATTAAGCATTATGTCATATCAAACCACAAGGTCAATTCACTCGATTCATTCTCCATCATATTACACATACTACAAGATAATATAATATAGAAAATTTACCATATAACACATACTTAAAAATTTTCCTTTCCATCACAATTCAAATTTCTAATTACATAAAGCCTAACCTAACATCTAATTCCCATTTATCCCTAGAATAATAAACCCCTTGTACGTTTAGAATGTACCTTACGTCGCTCCTGTTTTATAGTTTTAAGCTTCTGTCCACAATTCGCCTTCCGATTATAATCTTTTGCTATTCCAAAAATTCAAAAACACCAATTAATTATTTTAATTGTTTGTAAATTATTTTCAATGTGTTTTGAAACTTAATTCTAGAATTTGACACAATTACAAAGGGTGTCTACATACCAGAATGTTGATATGCTTATCGACAACTTTCGATATATCACCGATATGCTGAGCGCCAACTAATCACTTCTTGAAGCAATTTCCAAAATGTTTCCCTTCAACAAACGCACGGATATTTCTGGTATTTACGGGGAATGGGCATAACCCAATTGCTAAAATTTAAAAGAATTAGCAGTCTCTTTGCCTCATGACCTTCAAAAGGCTTTAACACACAAAGACCGACTTCGATTTACTCCGAGAAAAATATGTAATTTCTACCCAATAACAATTATGTGAGTAGTCAACAATTTCACAAAATGGGTATGTACGACGATGCTGAAACTTGAAGAAATCTGAAACCCCTTTTTACCTTACCAACTTTAGAGCATGTACAACTCGGTTCCAAGCCTCCTAGCTCTACCCATGGCTGATTCAGTCCATGCTAAACAGAGAAGGGAAGGAAACTAATTTTTAATTACATACACAAGAAGAAAAAGGAAGGGAAGAATTCATATGCATTTACCTTATGATGAAGTCTGAATTTAATGGGTGAGAAGAGAAGTGAATGACATGGTGGGGGAGATGTTGACAAGAAGAAGAAAGGAGTGACACGGTGGCAAAACTGAGGAGGAGAAAAAGAAGATCAACTTTGTTAAGGGGAAAAGGTAGTGCATGTGGGAGAGGGAGTGTGGGAAAATAAAATTAGAATTTAGTGAAATGGGATATTAGGAAATTTAGAATTTTATTTAGGATATAAGTAGTAATTATTTAAATTAGTATTCAACTAAAGTAATTATTGTTAGAAATTTTATTTATATTTCAAAATTTTTTAATCATTTATTAAAATCAGAAGTTACGATTTGCGTTTTAAATGGGAAATAATATCTGATGCGGTTACTATAATTAAATGTGTCAATTAATTCCCGTTTAAATTAATTATTCTGTAATGTCTTTATCATTAAAGGGATTTAATTGACCAATTTATTTCCGCTATATTTATTTTCCTTTATTAGAAAAATAATATCTGACTTGCCTATTTTAAGAGATACTTTCCGTTCTAGGTTTACATCGAAAAATCTACCTTTTGTGAGTTCTGCTTCCTGTATTGCACAGAAGGACTGCTGTATCCTGGGGGGTCACGCCTTAGGCGCATAAACCCTTAAGGACAGTGTGATTCCACACGCCCCAGTCAACCAATTTCCGAACAATCTTAAGGGTTTATACATTCTACAGGTTAATATTTCTCACCTTTCTCATGAATTTGGATTTTCGAGTGCTTTTGTTTATTATGTTATCATTGTTATTTTAATCCTTTAAAAAAAAATTCTTCATTGTGCGGTACTAGTTTATGCAGTATGTCTATGTTCTGTATGTGATATAATATATCCTTGTCCTGTCTTAAAATTATGATTCTACAAAAGAAAATTCAATGGATTCCCATGTAATACTAATTTTTTTAAAAAAAATTGAGACATATACGTGCTTGATATGAGTTATACATAGAAAGATCATTGAATTTTGTTTCAACTAAATAAATTTCCTGTTTCAAAAGAAAAAAGGTTGCTATAAGATTTCATTTAAATTTAATATAATAGTATATTATAACTTTCCAAACTTACTTATCATTGGTTTTGATCAATACTGAAAATTCAACATGAGATTGTGTATTAGTAAAATGGAATGTTACTTTATATTTTAATGTATATTCTAGCATAATTACAATTATTTTGAGTTGATTGAGTTTATGAAATTAAGTTTTTAATTTGTGTGATATCTTATTAGCATGTGAAAATACATCTAAAGTTTTGTCATTTAATTTAGATTTGGAATTTGATGGTTTTAAAAAAAATGGATAATTGGTCTGTTGAGTTTGTTTTAGCATACTGTTACTTGTCCTAATCTAATTAAAAAGTGTAGAAAAATATTTTTATGCAATTGTATGCCATTTTGTGAAAGCTATATTAATGATTAAAATAGAATGCTATATTTGAAAAAAAATGGAAAAGTCCACTAGTTGTTATATATACTTGCGCTATTTGAATGGATGAAATGTTATATCAATGATATTTGATGATTTACATAATTACATTCAAAGCAAATAATTTTGAAAAATTATGATGCATTATATTTGTTAAAATTTATATCTTAGTATTCTTGTTGATAAAGATAAAGATGCGCTTGTCGTCTTGAAATAATTAAAAAAATGTATTAAACTCAAAATTTGAGCTTTGGTATATTAAATACTAAGAGTGGTATATTGGTTAGTTTTATGGTTGTGATGTTATGTTGGTCTTGTCTCTATTTCTTTCATTGTGACCATTAACGTGGTGGTGATATATTGCATAAGGCTTATTGAAATTTGTATACCTGGTGAAAATTCTTTAAATTTGTGTGCCTGTCGTCGTGAGTAACAGGGATGAATACATTTTCTTTAAATCCTAATAACTTTTTATTACAATTTAATATGCATAACTTGTTACATTTGTGTAACTTTCTAGTCATAGTAATGTTAATATTGATGAGTGTTTTCTACACTAATTATTATTGTTATGAACCGAATATAAAAAAAATGTATTATTCCTTTTTAAGATGATGATGAAATCTATTTTTGTTTTCCTTGTTATATTTAATAATTGTATTATTAATTGTTAAAAAAAATGGGTGAACTACTTGATATATGAATATCATGATGTTGAAACTATGGTTGAAACTTAATTTGAATATATTATGTGTGATCCATGACATATATGTATATGCTAAATATTGAGTTATTGTTTTTGCTAAAAATTTGTGCTCAAATTTATAAGAGACTTGTTTTTTTTTTTAAGTCTCATCTTGCTATAGAGTTTGATTCTAAATATGTCTAGGATGCCATTTCATTTTGTTGTCTCTAAGGTGTTGAATTCTCTTTACCTTAGCACTCAATTAGCAAAAAAAAAAAAACATGATGATGAATGTTAATTTGCCATTTATGTATTTATTTGTTTGAAATGCTAAATGGATGTTTATAAGCACATGAATTTATGACTATTCAAATGAAATAAATTCTATTTTGGTGACATAACTTTGAGTTATTTTATAGTATTGCGTATGATGTTGTAAATATGAGAAGACTTTGGATATCACATGAAAAAAAATGAGATTAATAATATATGGTATATTTGGATATATTGGACTACATGTATATGTTATGGTGTGTATTTCCTAAGAAAGAGAATAGAAACTATTTTGTTCAAGATGTATGGGTGGTGCCTTGTCATATATTCTTTATGATAAAGTTGTGCACATATTTGTAAATGTCAAGTTAATTATATTCTTTATAACTCCTGCGTTAATGAAAATAAAAAATTATAATAATTTTTGTTGAAGTAAAGAATAGTGGTGTTGTTCATACTTACTACTATTAATTTGTAATATAAATGTAATGAAATTATTGCATTTTAACCGTTGAAAATTGATAGCCAAAAATGTTTTGTTATGGGAGTTTTTGTAATTTGTGATATGCATGCATTTAATGTGTTTAATTAAAAAAAGGGACAAAGATGATGATGAGTCTATCTATGATGATTTGTGAAATTAAACTTGATGATGTGTAACACATGACATGATTATGATATTATTTGTGTTTCAAATATTATTTTGATGCCTACATGATAGGCTACGATAAGTTATGTTATTTAATATGATTTAATAAGTAGCTTAAATATGTGATTGTTATGAAACAAATGTGATTTTAAGCTCAAATATGATTGTAAGGAAGTGTGATAATATATTTTAAAAATATATTATTATTTTGGAGAAAATTCTCATCAAGGTTATATAAGATCCCTTATGATAAGTGGTGTTCTTCTAAAAAAATGATTTTGTTGTGTAATAGAAGTGTTCAAATTATTGGAAGATTATTGAATCTAATTTTAATGAGATTTTTATGCAATGATTTCCACCATACCAATGATATGGTAATGCAAATATGATGTTGATAGAATCCAATAATTTAAACGAGAATAAATTCATAAATGAATTTATTTTATTCTTGACGGAGTTATCATGAATAAATTTTGATATTATGTGTTCCATTGTATTTTAATGACACAATGATGAATAATTTTTCCGAGAATAAATTCCTACGTGAATTTATTTTATCCTCAAAAGAGGAGTTGTCACTTAGAATTCATTTAAGTAGACTTGAGTCATCTAAATTAAAAAAATGGAGACCAAGTTATTGTTTTACTTGGTAAATTTTAAGGCTAATAAGCGTATATTGTGATTGCCAATAGGCAAAAACAAATAACAATATTTATATTAAGACATGTACATGTATATTATAATTAAGTAACGTAGCTACAAATCATGGATCAAAGATTATTTTGATCTTGAGACTCACAAAGTGAAAAACTAGTGAGTCAAACACCGAGGGGAATGAGACTTAGCCATTTGTAACTAACAGTGATGGGAACCCAACCTTTGTGATTGGAGATCCCATGAAGAAGGTTCATATGGGTAATAACAAGTCACTTAGTTAGTCTTGCTAGCACTCTTTTATTTTTCTCTTCCTATGGTGTATGTGAGAAGTGCTAGACTGCACTGAATGATGGTTAAGCTTAAAAGCTTTTAATGATTTCCATATCCCTTATGGGTGGTGTATAAAAGTGCATTATACACTTGATGGAAACACCTATGTGAGTGTGGAGTGGGGCCGCTCCTATGAAATTAAATGGCGAAATTTCTAGAGCACTCATGAATCACCAGGCACGCGCAAGGCCTATTCGCGCAAAACGGCGAAAACAGCAAAAATAGTCAGGAAGTGTAATGTGATAAGTAGACCGCTATCTTACATTAAAGTGATTTTGGTTCATAGAAGCTTTACTTCACCAATTCACTGTAAGTTAAGTTTATCTGTCTAAGGTCTGGTTCATAGTCTAGAAGACACCAGATCTGATGCATTTGCACTATGATGTAAACCTAATTATTTTTTTTAAAAAAAAAACTTTTGAAATATGTGGAGGATTGTTAGAAATTTTATTTATATTTCAAAAGTTTTTAATCATTTATTAAAATCAGAAGTTACGATTTGCGTTTTAAATGGGAAATAATATCTGATGCGATTACTATAATTAAATGTGTCAATTAATTCCCGTTTAAATTAATTATTCTGTAACGTCTTTATCATTAAAGGGATTTAATTGACCAATTTATTTCCGCTATATTTATTTTCCTTTATTAGAAAAATAATATCTGACTTGCCTATTTTAAGAGATACTTTCCGTTCTAGGTTTACATCGAAAAATCTACCTTTTGTGAGTTCTGCTTCCTGTATTGCACAGAAGGACTGCTGTATCCTGGGGGGTCACGCCTTAGGTGCATAAACCCTTAAGGACAGTGTGATTCCACACGCCCCAGTCAACCAATTTCCCAACAATTATGTAATTATAAAGATTTATTTATTACTAATTAATAAGAATTAGATTTTATCTGAAATTTTTTTAAATGTAGGATGTTAGATTTTTGACTTTGCTTTTTAAGAGATCGATGACATGAGAAGTGAAAGATGTGTTCATTTCTTACCATTAAAAGATACGTCCATCTTTTAACATATGCATATTTGATTTATTAATTTAATTGTATTTATCTTATTTATGCAAGTCTGTATGGGTGCAGGGTCTTTTATAAGTTTTTGATAAGTTGTTGGAGAGTGTGGAGCATAAATATTGTGTCAAGAAAAATCTTAAAAAGAGGTATGGTGAAGAAGGAGCTATACTAAAACAACTTATGATGAGTGGAAGAAATACAACATATGTGCAAACTTGGGGGCTAATGCAACAAATCAAGGACTAGGATGAAAGGACATATGATTGGCTTATGACAATTCTAAAGAAGACTTAGTGTAAGCATGAATTCTCTTTTTATTCTATGTTGACATTGATTTTTGTCCAATCACTAACTGTTTTGTTTATTTATTTATTTATTTATTTATTTATTTATTATTTTCCTTTTGGATTTTGTTAAATTATATTTTTATTTTTTCTTTTCTTTTCTTTCTTCCATCTTCTTTTTTGGTTTTTCTATTTTTTAATTGTTATTTTGTCATCATTTGAATGAGTCAAAATGGCTATATTTAAGGAAGAGTGAATTAGTTACTTTTTAATGGAAGAATAGGACAATGTTGTTATTTTCATAGGAGAATAGGTCAAAGGTAGACTAAGTCAAATTCTATTAGGTTTAGGGTTAGAGATTCCCCTATAAATACCACATTGATTGAGAGACGTGGAAGCTAGTCATCATTAAATTTAGAGAGTCCATTTGTCATTAAATTTTAGAGAGTGTTTAGTCGCCATTAAAAATTAAGAGAGCATCTTATAACCATTAAAATTAAGAAAACATCTGTAAAATCAAGAAGGTTGAACCATTACTAAAGAACTTGAAACATGTAAGTTCTTTTTCTTTTCTTTAAGTTTTGTCTTTTTCTTCTTTTCTTTTTTATTGTTTGTTTTGTTTTTGTTATTTGCTTTGGTTCCCTCTTCATCATCACCAACTAACAACAACCTAAAATACCATCACCAAAAAATATCACCACCAACAGCCACCTCTCATCACCACCAACAACTCAAAACACTAACCCATTAATAAACACTATCACCATTAACCACAACCATCCACTATCATCACATTAACAACCACCCCGTCACCATGGCCTCACCATCAACATTAACAACCATCACCCAAAAATACCTACTAAGAAACATCATCACCATAGCCTTACTACTCACCTAACAACCCTCATCACCACCACAAACTAACCTTTATTATTATTTTTTATCTTTATTTTATTTATTTATTTATTTATTTATTATTTATTCATTTATTTACTATTAATTTTTGTCCAAATGTAAAAATAAAAATAATAATAATAAATTTTAATTTTATTATCTATTTTTGTCTCAAGAAATTAAGAAATATAAAGAATGTGTATGGTGCTTCAAATCAAATTTGGATGAATAACATTTGTTTAAGATCCACCTTTGTAAAAAAATATTTTTTATGAATAAGATTAACAAAATATATTTTCAAGCATTTAAAGATAAATTTGGTTTAAGAATATTTATTCGAGAACTATTTCTGTTAAATAAAGAAATTTCTTTGTTAACTAAAATTATGCAATAAATTTATAGTCGTGTGGTATGATATACTTCATCTGCACAAATACTATAAAATTATGAAGGAAATTAAGTGTATATATTAGAGTTGGGTATACAAGTTGGCCCGTCCCGCAACAAGTTAATCCGTCAAAGCCCGTCCCATAATTGGTCGTATGAGCCTGTGTTTTAAATTGGCTGTTTTTTAGGACCGTATAAGGATGCAAGCCCGCAGGTTGGCCCACAGGCTAGCCTGCATATATTTATATTTTTTACTTTTTACTTTTTATTTTTACTTTTTGTTGTTTTAAAATCATTAGGCTTTGGTCCAAAACACATATTTTTTTTATGAAACCCAAGTCATATATAATTTAAAACATTTAATAATCCAAAAATGGCAACCTTCATAACCAATTTTCAACAAATTAGCAACCAATGAAATTTAAATATCAACTTTCTCATATTTCAATGTAAGAAACAATGATATAACGTCATCTTAGGTTGGGAGTTCTTCCTTTTTTTTTAAAAAATGTATTATAAAAGTGAAATAATATGAAGAAAAGATTAAGTTTATAAGTATAATAAAAAAATTTAAATATAGTCTGGCTCGCGGGTTGGTCCGCGAGCCCACGGGTTGGACTCATTTAACCTGTGGGTTAAACAAGCTGAGTTTATGAGCCCGTAGTTTAAATAGTCTTTTTTCAACCCACAATCCGCGTAAGAATAGGTTAACGAGCTAGCCCATGGGCCCGGGATCGTATACTTAACTCTAGTATAGATTACTTTATCTCATACTTTTCTTCAACATTGAAGTTTTTTTTTAAATATTGATAAGTGTCCAATTGTGTATAAATTTCCATGTGAATTGGGCAGATGTTTTGAGAATTCTTGAATTTTAATGTAAATCATGTGTCAAAATGATAAGAAATTGAAATCTCTTTTCCCAACTTTGTTTTGTATATCATAATAGCCTTATATATATATATATATTTTGCTTTTTGTAGGAAGAAATTGAGGAATGGGATAAAGAATCAGCAAGAGAGACAAAAAATCAAGCCATCTTGAAGAAAGTCGCTTGACCAAGATCCATTGTGGCTTGAGCGAGTCCTTCACTTAAGCGTGGGTTTTCTCACTTAAGCGATGAAGGAAACAGAAAGATATTGAAGAAATTCGCTTGAGCGAGAAGGTTTCGCTCAAGCTAAAATAGTCCAAAGGATTAAGGAATTATAGTCACTCAAGCAAAGCAGTTATCACTTGATTTTGGTATATGGTAACTATTCCATTGATTTTGGTATTTCATTCCATGTTATTTATTAGATTCTATTGCACAAATAGTATCTTGATTCAGTTCTCTTAAGTTATTAGAAAGTAGTTTATGAAAATTAATCTGAATGAGGTACTCAATATGCTCCAATGTAAGGAATAACTTCCGACATATTGAACGCTACTAACAGACATTTTGAATGTTGGAAAACCTTTTAAAATGATTAAGGAATCAAGGTTTTAAAAGTTTTCTTAGGATTTCAGAGTCGAGGGATCAAAATGAATGATTTATGATTTGTTGCGTAAAATTTGGTAGAATAGAAACCATTTATATCAATGTATCCAAGGTTATAAAGGGTAAGATGAATGAGATCCAGTCCCATTTTGTCCATATTTGAACTCTACTTTCGTTTATTACTGTCTATGCATGCTTATGTTAATCATTCTTACTTAATTTCAACATGAAAACAAATTTTTATCTTGCCTAAGTTATTTGAACTAAACTTTCAATTTTCAAGTCCCTCAGTGGAACGACACTCGAATATACTACTGCTGACATGGTTAAACTTGCCATATAAACTCCATTGAGAAAACCCTTATCAAATATATATTCAAAAAACAAGATTATTTCATTTAATAAATTATGCAAAATAATTTTATAGCAGTGTCGTATGATGTACTTCATCTACACTAATGCTATAAAATTATAAAGGAAAGTCAGTGTATAGATTACTCCATCTCATACTTTTCTTCAACATTGAAGTTTATTTTTAAATATATATTTTAAAAAAGATTATTTCATTTAATAAATTATGCAATAATTTTATCGCGGTGTCGTCTGATGTACTTCATCTGCACTAATGCTATAAAATTATGAAGAAAAGTAAATGTATAGATTGCTCTATCTCGTACTTTTCTTCGATATGAAGTCCTTTCCTATAATTAAAAAATATCCAAAAATATTTTCAATCTTCTAAAAAATAAAATTTTCAAATCTCATTCAAGAACTATGTAACCCTGATTTCTCGATGTACCCAAGAATACGTAGAAGCATGATCAATTCTTGTCGATTCCATTTTTCCTTTCAATATTTTTTCCACTATTATTTCCAAAAATTTCATGATTTAGTAACTTCCCTATTTGTAACCAACTCTAGAACTCAAAACTCTAAAGGGTTTTTGTCATTATTTTACCCTTTAAAAAATAAAACAAAATTTTGGTTGTGACTCAATATTTTTTGAATGTTTAACCTATATAATTTTTTCAAGATCATTACGTGTCGTGCTGAAACCCACATTGTGATGGATAGCAACTCCACCGGGGACACCAGAGAGTTAGGCATTATTTGAATTAAATCGAGTAATTTTTGTGATAACCTTACTTTGACCCTGTCTTGTGTTTTTTATGTTGAGATATACTTGGCTTTGTCATTTAATATTGAATTGGTTGTTTGTTGTTATATGAAATATTTGTTCACCTTAGGATAAATGACAATAACTATAATGTACTAGTTTTATATTGATTCGTGATATAGATAAGTTTGCTCAAATTAACAGGTTTGTGTGTCCCCTATCACACACTACACTAACACTTGTCACACATACTTTAAGAGTGGCTCTATACACGAGCTTGATTTTACTATAGGTAAAAGGGTGATTAGTGGTGTCATTGGGATGTATTTCATGTCAGCTCCCTAAAAACTCTAGCTAGAGTTTAACTTTTCTAAGGCATCCCACAATTTGTAGTTCACCTATTGTTGTGGTAAATGTTGAAGTTAGGTTGTGAACTATAATGGCTTTGCTTAGGATTAGTACCTATCGAAGTGAGATGGACAAATGATAAGAAACCTTAGGACAAGTACCCCATATGTAACCTTACTGTAACACGAATGGGACATACTTTGCCTTTATATTTTTCTTTTACCTATCATCATACAAGTTATTAGCCTTTCAAGTTGGATCTTGCTAAATTTTATAAAGAAGTAAAATAAAAGTTGATAATTTACATGATTCTGTAGATACACGTGTTAGTTTGAGCAAGTTATTGATTCTTTAAGTGCCCAATCAAATCGTAAAAAATGAAAACGATAAGGTGTACTTAGGGAATTAATAGCCGCATCCATGAAACATGAAAAAAAGTTTCTTACATTTCATAAAAAAATCACATCAAATTTTTTTTTACATCCATATTTTCTCATCCCAAAAATTATAAACAAAAAATGTCTCATGTGCATTTTCATCAAACCAATAAAATTACGTTTTTCTTTTTTCTCTACCTGCATCATATACTTTTAGGTATTTCTTTATGCATCCTCATGAATTTTTTCCTTTTTTCAAATAAAATGTGATGTTTGCTCATCCAAAGTTTTCAAAATAATGATTCTCATGACATAAAATGGTGGTATATGTCACACTTGTTTTCCACTTGGCTTTGAAAAATCATGTTTTCTTCACTGATAAATAGTTTGAGAATAGGACATTCTAGTAATTTTTTAGAAGAGATATTAATGAAATGACCAAAGCATCTATCTTCATGTGTTTCATCTCCTCTCTTTCATTGGAAAAATTTTAAAAAAGAATAAACTTTCATGTGGTTTCCCTATTTCATATTTACTAATTTATTTGGTTTTCTTTCCTCATACTAAAAATATGATCACATCGGGTGCCACATAATTTTTGGTTTTGAGTAGTGTCAGCAGGATAATGTCTGAAGAATGATAACAAGTTTTTTTTAATAAAGCAAATAATAAATGAAAGCGTTTACGCAAGCAAATTTTACCAATGATAAAGACATTGTTTAACTATCCAACCAGTAAGGAGTTATCTCTTTTCCTCATTGAGCTTGAGATTAACAATGTTTCTTGAATTCACCCTCAATCAAATTTAACCTAAGGAAGGGTATGATTTCAATAAGTTTTGTTTTGCAATCAAATATCAAAAAGGATTATTTTTTTCATTTTATCCCAACCATTTTTTTCCTTATAAGTCCCTTTGAGAAAAAAAATAAAAGTTTTTCTTTATTTTACCCCATAAAATAATACCTGAGTTTCAATGAGAATTTCAAAATAAAAGAAGGGATTATTGTTTCCTAATCATTATTAGATGCAAATCAAAGTTTAAGTTGAAAAATAGAATACAAGAGTAAAAAAACAATTTTCCTACAAAGAGAAAAAAGGAAAGAAAAGTAAAAAAAAATACAATGAAATTTCCAAAGGAAATATGGAACGAATTGATAAAACTTTGATTGCAAATCTATTGAACTTCAGAAACACTAACCCACAAAAATCAAATCAAAATTTCCCATTGAAACTCGACATAGTTTTTGGACCTTTTATATCCCTTTTTTCATGAGCCACAATTTTCACCTTATGGCCATGTTACAACCCTTAGAATCCTATTGATGACTTGACTATGAAACAAGACTTATTATAAATAGGAATAAAGGAGAACTGAAGTAAGATGGAGAGAGATGATAATTAATTTTGAGCCTTTTTACCATTTTGTTAAAAAAACCTTAAACTTAGCCACATTATAAACTTTAAAAGACCTTATTGAGACTTAAGTTGCTTGAGGTATGCTTTCATTTGAAAAAAAAACAAAATAATAGGGCAAATGATTTTTAAGCTCCGTATTGATCTTGCTGCACCACTAGAACAAAAAATATTTATCATTTTCCAAATAAAAGCCAAATAATTCATCTGTGAATTCAACCGAAGCCCTTTTCCCTTTCTATAAAGTTCTCAAAATTGCATGATTATTACATTGATATTTTCTATATATAAAAAATGAATTAAACATTTATCTATAAAAGTTTGAGCTTAAAAGCTACATGACCTGTAACATCCTAGTTTTTAGATATCTGTTGTTTTGGTAACATATGCGGTACGAGATGGATACCGGCCTTCTAAGGATGGAGGATAACAACCGATATGGCTATGCCGTAATGTATCCACGTACGTGTATAGTTGGAGCATGATGTTAGTCGAGCTTGACTAGCCTACAACCTCAATTAAGTAAAGTTAGAGTTGGTATGACAAATTCAAATGCATTGAGGGATTGAGCTTTAACTAATGGCTTTGCTCCACCTTCCGTTTTCTCTTTAGGCGTGTCAAGAGAACCAGGAGGCAATTATCCAACTTCAATTTTAGTTTTATGCCACGTACAATGGGATAGTGAGGAATATATATATAAAGTCATTTCCCATTTCCACTCTTTATCTTGCATGCAAGTGGAAGGAAAAATAGATTGCATTCTTCTTTTTCTGCAAAGGCAAGCTCTGTACCGTCCCAATCCCACCATTGACAAAATTGCATGCAAGTTAATCCTTAGTTATGAGTTGCACAAGAAGGACACAAAGCTTTAGTAATCAAGTTCAGAAACATGTTGACGTCGTTCGGTTTATTGTTGGGACGCAACGCCTAAGCATGATCAGAAAGTGTGGCCTAAAAGTTAGAGACATTAGCTTAGGATCTTAGGTTCCAGGTAGGGGGAGTATTATATTTTAAATGTATGAGTTATACATGTTGTTCAAGTAGCCTCAATACTCAAGAGGGGGGGGGTGAATTAAGTGTTAAAAACTTTTCTTTAGAATGCCTTTAAAATTGATTCCTCTTTCACAAAATATACTTGTATGCAATAGATAGCAAGTGTAGTGCAAGAATCAACGTAAAACAATGTACAAATGTCACTTAGGCAATATATCAAACACTTGGTGTGCAACACTTTAACACAAGTTGTTCAAGCAAATATAAAAGGGGCTTTCACAATCAACAACAATAATCAAGCCAAAAGCAATATGTAAATGTAAGAGAGTAGGGAAGAGAAGCTTGCAAACCAATTTAACGAGTTCTACCAACCCGGTGTACGTCTCGCCTTCAAGCAACCCACTTGAAGGATTTCTACTATTGAAGTTTAGAGATACAAGCTATAAGCAATTGCAGCTTCCTAGTGTCTCACACTCAAGAACTCAATCCTCACTAGCACAAGGGCAACCCACCCAATCTCTCAAACTCTCAATACCCAAAGGTTGAACCCCAACCTTTGTGACCACTCAACCTAGAGTGAATAACCTTGGTGTTTTGGGGTTTGGTTATACAATCAATAAACTCTCTCAATAGAGTAGATAAACAAATGAAAGCTCTCACAATTTCTAAACTCTCATAAGAGAGGATTTATAAATATAAGCTCTAAGTTTCAGAAATTGAAACTACACAAAGAAATAGAACTCATAAGACTCAAGATTTGATTTCCCTTTGATGGATTTGGATACATGGAGTAGCTTGAATGAGTCTTACATTTATAGGCCTTGGAGAGGTGCCCTAAAGTCTTCAGAGCCGTTGCACAGTATGGGCATTAGAGTAACAATGGAGAAAGAGCTGGTTTCCCACTTAAAAACGCTTTCCCCAAACTCTGGCACTAGTGTAATCGATTAGGCCTCGAGCTATAATCGATTACACTTTGAATTCTTCAGTGTAATTTGTCAGGTAATCGATTAGCCTTTCCCATGTAATCGATTAGCTAAGAGACAGAACCTTGCTAATCGATTGTTCTTTACCTTGTAATCGATTGTGAGTGGCACCTGATGCATTTAATTGTGTTACGCAACATGGTAATCGATTATGACTCATGTGCAATCGATTATTGGACAAACAGAAACTCTGTAGTCGATTAGTTCTTTAATTGTAATCGATTAGTGGCCTTACAGAACATTGGTAATCGATTGTGTCATCCTTGTAGTTGATTAGCAGATGCACCTGATGCTTTTAATTCATTTTCTCAGCTTGGTAATCAATTGGCCTCCTTGGTGCAATTGATTAGGTGACAAACAAAAGCTTCATAATCGATTAGTGTTGATGAGGTAATCGATTAGGTGTTTGATAGAACTTCAGTAATCGATTATATGAGGTCCTGTAATCGATTAGGCTTCGTGTTTTTGTAGGTCTGATGTTGTCTTCTCTATTTTTCTCTTTGTATATGTTCTTTTTATGAATACTTGAACTCTTTGCCATGATTCTTCAATTGCTTTTTGACCTCTTTGTCATTATCAAAACTATACAACCTGAAACACATATTCAAACACAACATACGGATAGGGGGATTAGTTTACATTTATTGTTAACAGTTTGGTTGATATGTGTGATGAAGTGATAATTATGTACTTGTGTTAGAAACTATACCCTTGTTGTTGTATTGTATAAAAATTGATGATTTGATTGTGATTCCATTCATATGATAGAATTGGAATATGGCCTGAGATGGAAATAGATGAATGTATATGATATTTGATAAATGATTGATGAATTACCACTAGATTGGTTTCTTGTGTTTAATTGATTATTATGATGTTATTGCATTAGATTGCAATTGAACTGGTGATGTTGATTGATGATTATGTTGGAATAATGCATAGGGTTGCATTAAGTAAGCGTGGGATAACTTAAATAATGATGAGAATTGATTATAATGGATGGTTGTGCATAACATTTACATAAGGACATACATAATGCTGCAAGGGGCTTATGATGTCGGCCTAGATAGAAAGGTAACCTTTGGATAGGCATAGACCTGGCGGTGGCTTCTTCAGATTTCACAGACACTTTTGAGTGGGACTCAAGGCCGGCTCATAACACCGTTGTTGAATTACCCCTGTCACTGAGAGTGACTAGTGTTGCAAGTGGGTGAGCGGTTTGGTACCTGTAAAATGATTGAATAAGATGAGAAAATGTTTATATACTACAGTATAAATCTCATTATTAGAGTCGCATCTACGTGCATGTGCATTGGTGTTGCGAGGCAGGCATTGATGAGATTATAAGTTATGGGACAGCTATTGATGATGAATTGAGTGCTGTGAGGCAGCCATGGATGTTTGACATTGTGTGATATACATCCAAGGTGATGTAAATGTATGAATATATGTTAAATGGGAATTGGAATGTTTATGATAATAAATTATGATAAATTAATAAATGAATGAAATGTGATGATTATGATGATTATAAATTGAATTGTACTTGAACTATATAGATTTCGGTATATTATGGTGAATCTGATTCAGTATCTGTCATTTAACAAATATATGCTTACCCCTTCACCAATTGTTGTAATGTAGTGAATCTAGAACGTAGAGAGGATTGGTGAAGGCTTGAGACGCCGAGGATGAATCCTATGACAGATTCCAATGTATATTAGATAAATATTGTATATCTTTTAAGTTTGTAGCCTTGATCGGCTTGTTTTTTAAAAATTGTATTTGTACATGTATGAGTATAGTGACCCTGACTGGCATGCACTCGTATGTGATGCTAGATATTAAGATTAATACTGGTAGATATTTAAATGAATACGTATATATTTATTTATGTATATGCTTATGATGAATGACGTTTAGTTTATTCTTGTCATGATATAGATAGTCTGGTCTCAATACTGGCCCATGGGTAAGAGGGTAGTTTACACCTTGATCCCCTATGTAGTACCAATATCTTTTATAAAGTTGAGATCTAGCATCATCTACCGACATTGTGTTTGGGGCCCATGATTTAACATTGGTATGAGGTAGCCTTTTCGTACTGCAGGGCTAGGTTAACTTATGTAACCTGCATATGTAATGCAATCTGGGGGCTGCTTTCCATACTGGATTCCTCATATCGGTATAGGCCATCCTAGGTCGGATGGAATTTTTCTTTGGAAAAATTATCCCCTGTTTTTCTTAAATGAGTTTTACATTTTTAATGGTATCAGAGTATAGAATTGCTCTGGTACATTGTCGTAATAAATTCTAATGGTATTAAAGAACGGGATTACTTTGATACCTTGTTATATGACCATAGTTGATGAATCAAGTAATCAAAGCAAAAGTCGAGACAAAATCTTAAAGTGAAAATCAGTAAGAAAAAGGCCCTTTAGGAATTAGAAATTTTCAATTGAAGATGTAAGTTTTGCTACCATTCAACAAAAACTGGGGAAAATTCCGAATCAAAAACCACTGAAAAATAACCCCTAGTGTTCAAATTAAAAATTTTCAATTGAATATGCAAAATTTATGCCACAAATTCCATAGAATCCAAGTAATCTTTTTTAATGAAAACATTTTCAGGGAATCAAATGAAATCTTTAGATGAACACTTACACTTCATTTCCTCAAAACCTCATCTCATATAATACATAATTGTATTTTAAAAAAATCTTTTTCAACCAATATGCATTACACCATTTTAAAACAAAAAAAACAAAAATGCATCACCAACTACATCAATGAAAATACATTTTTTTAATTTTATTTTGCCTGATTTGCACCTCTTTTCCTTAAAAAACAAAAGAAAACAAAAAATAAAAAAGAGTGAAAAGAAAAATAAAACTTATTGACACCCCAACAACATATGCGAGCAATGGACGTGGCAGAAAAGACAAATAAATAGCTAAAAAAAGATTTGTCGATTAAAAGAGCAACACAAAGGGATCAATTGGCTATTGTTATAAGAAATACTATTACCTCTAATCATGAAGTAAATCTTATGTGCAATGTTATCCAAAACATTTGGGAAGCCATTGAGTTATTTGCCTTATCATTCAAAGTCTAAAAGCAATATTTTTGAGGATAACTATATGTGTTCCGCGGCTCATGACTTTGATGACCCTGTAAATCAAGCTAATGAGGAAGAAGAAATTGAATAAGAAATCTCCTTCAGAATTAATCATCCCTCAATCAAGAAATGACTGAACTAATAAATTTAGGGACAGAGAACGATGAGAAAAAAGTAAGAGTCGATACCATGATAGGAAAGGAAAAATGTTTGATACTGATTCAACTTTTGAAAAACTGTGCAGAGGTTTTTGCATGATCCTATTAGGATATTTCATTTGCTTTACATAGATATCACACTTCCATTCGTACCTCAATAGGGGAAACCCATGTCTCATTAGTATATGGTCTGGAGGCGGTCTTACCTTTTGAAGTTGAGATCCCTTCCTTATGAGTCCTAACAAGTTGATTTAGATGAAGTTAAATGGGTATAGGCTCGATTCGACCAGATCAACTTGATTGAATTCAAGAGATTGATGGCTTTATGCTTAGATCAATTATATTAAAAAAAGGATGAAAAGAGCCTATGAAAAGAAAATTCCCCATAAAGAGTTTCATGAGAGGGATCTAGTGTTCAAAAATATTCCGCCCATATAAAAGGACCATTAGGGAAAATGGCCCTGAAGTATAAGGACCTTATGTTGTTAAGAAAGCCTTCTTAGGAGAAACCTTGATTCTTACAAACATGCATGGCCAAGAGTTACTTCATCCCATAAACTCAAATGTTGTCAGGAAGCATTGTGTTTAAGGCAAGTTTGCTAGACTAAAAACCTGAAAGGGTAATCTAGGAAAAGGTTAGGACTAAGAAGGGCAAAAGAAAATCAAGCTTGTTAGGTTGAAAACCTGAAAGAGAAGCCCAAGCAAAAGTTAAAGCCAAAACCAAAAAATAAAAAGAAAAAAGAAAAAAGAAAAAAGAAAAAAGAAAAAAGAAAAAAGAAAAAAGAAAAAAGAAATAAAGAAATAAAGAAAAAAGAGAAAACTTGCTAAGCAAATACCAAAATGGGTGGCCTGGGAAAAAATTAAGGCACAAAATAACCATTAATAAAACTAGTGCCAAATTTGGAATGATCTCATTAGACGACTAGGAGTTGTGGCAACCTCAATTCTGAAAACATGTAAAATTTATTCAAATAAGCCAATTTGGTCCCAAACAAGGTAAGTCACTCTTCGCTCATATGCATGATGTTAAATTTTTGTACGGATGTTAAATTTTTGCATATGATGTTAAATTTTTACACCTTTTGTTAAACTTTAGCATCTGATGTTAAATTTCCACATAATGTTAAATTTTTGCATAATGTTAAATTTCTACACGATGTTAAATTTTCACATAATGTTAAATTTCTGCACTGATGTTAAATTTCTACACTACCATTAAATTTCTGCGCTAATGTTAAATTTTCACAATGATGTTAAATTTCTGTAATATGTTAAATTTCTACAATGATGTTAAATTTCCGCACTGATGTTAAATTTCTACAATGATGTTAAATTCTCGCACCTCATGTTAAAATTTTATAATGATGTTAAATTTTTGTATTGATATTAAATTTCTACAATGATGTTAAATTTCTACACTGATGTTAAATTTTTACAATGATATTAAATTTTACAATGATGTTAAATTTCTACAATGATGTTAAATTCTCGCAATGATGTTAATTGTTCGCACCTTATGTTAAATTTCTACACCAATGTTAAATTTATGTATTAATATTAAATTTCTATACGATGTTAAAATTCTACACCTCATATTAAATTTCAGCAATAATGTTAAAATTTTGCACTCATGTGAAATTTTTAAACTAATGTTAAATTTTCACACCAATGTTAAATTTCTACACCGATGTTAAATTTCTACACCGATGTTAAATTTCTACACTGATGTTAAATTTTTACACTCCCCATGCTAAACTTCTGCGTATTGACAGGGCCCGCAACTGCACACGTTATGTCGCGTAATATAAAAGATTATCGTCTCCACAGGGACTGTGTTCAAAGTACCAGCATATTGAAATTTAATTATCCACACAATTGATTTTTAATGTTTTTGTAAAATAAAACACAAATTAAAAACAAATTTAGAAACAAAATTTACTTGACACTTAAAAATTAGAGTTGAGAGTATCTTGGGATTTCGGGGGATCAAGACTCTATTTTATGTTAATGAATTTTAACTTTTCATAAATAAGAATCAAATTAAGTTTTCCAAGGCGGATTTTCCTTCAGCTAATTAATATGTTCCTCTCGGAATCCTATTAATATACCTAACCTATGGAAAGCGCTGCTTAATCCTTAGAAAAGGCCCATTATCGTTTTGTGAAAATCCCTTATTTATTCCCCAAAAGATTTTGATTACTTTCACGGTTTTACCGAGGTCACAAAAAGTATTTCAAAACCTTAGGCATAGTTCAAAAACTTTCCAGTAACAATAAATCTCTCGATTCTATTAATTACTTAAACTTACTAATATACTCACAAGTATACAGTTTTATCACATAGGTTCTTGTTAGGAATCACTAAGAGCATTGAGCATTTTCTGAACTAAATGGAAAATAGAAATTTATTTAATTCAAAGTCAAAATAACATTATCATAAAATATTATCACACCCCCTTCATCCCAAGATAATTAATTTAGTTACTCATGAAATAATTCAAATTCATATACATGATGGAAAAATAAAACATACAAGACATGGTAAAAATAAAGACTTACGGGTTTCTCCAAAAGCTCAAAATAATTTTTACCACTGTATTTCCTTGTTGCAATATTCCTCCACCAATTACAAATTGGAACACTCAATTTTACAACCCTCACAACTCTTACAAAACAGAAAGAAAAAGAGAAAGAAACGGGACAGAGAAAGAAAACGAAAGAGAAAGAAAAGAAAGGAACAAAGTGAATGAATGAGAACTCGATCTCAAAAGCAACGCTGTAATGGCTTCAGACCTCCCCCCTATTTATAGAAATCTGGACATCAATAATCATGGGCAACGGCGGCTAGTGGGACTTCTTTATTATTTTCTCTTTTGTTTTGTTGTTAGCCGCCCCACAAGATCAACAAATCAACTTAGATGGTGCGTTGGTGTGTGATGGAGAAACAGCCTGGACCTCGACAACCATAGGGAATAGCGGCTAGTGGGATTTTCTCTTTTGTCTTGTTGTCAGCCGCCCCCTCATAATTCAAGGGTCCACTTGGATAGTGGGAATCCAAGTCAGCATGGGCAAATGGTGGAAATATGGAACCGGCTTTCTCCTTATGACTCGGATTAGTGCCTCAGCCAGTATCCATCCTCAGTGGGAATTAATCCGAGCGGAACAGGTGCTCTCATATATAAAAGACCGAGTGAAAGCTTGAATTTATTGACTCGGAAATTTCTTTCTGAGGAGCATTCATCAGGACCTCTGTTTATTCAGAATTGCTTCACTCGGTGTTACTTTGCTCAGAACTTGTTTCTGTTTGAAGCACTCGACCGGAATTGCTTCACTGATTGAAATATTCATTCGAAATTGTTTCAAAAGTGACTCACTCAGAGATCATTTGCTCGGAGGTGCTTCTGCTTGAAGCACTCATTCAGACCCTTTTCTCTCACATGTGACCCACTCAGGAATATCTCATTCAGGAAGTCTTCATTTAAAATTTATTCAATCGGCACCTCTAAAATATTTCACTTGGCTGTCTCTGGCCGACAAGTCAGAACCATTTTTTTGACTTAAAATTGATTCAATCGGGAACTCTTCATTCAAATGCCTCAGCCCGAGGGGTATTCCTTCAAAATCAAGGTCTTTCTTTCCCTGGAAGCACATCACTGGAATTGAACCACTCAGAGAAAGCTTGCTCGAATATATTGCTTGGGAGTAATTCAGTCGAGAATGACCCTTTCTTTGCTCCTTGAAATGATCCACTCGGACACATTCATCTGAAGTCTGGCTTGCTTTTCACTCAGAATGGCCTCAATCGTCAATCAACCCATTCGGACGTATTCACTCGGGAGTCAGCCTTGCTTTTCACTCAAAAATTTGGAACTTGAGAGAATCTGGCCGATAAAAGCTCTTTCCAGGTCAGAGCTCTGCTTTGCTTGGAAATACATCTCTCGGCCCCAAACCACTCGGAAGTGCCTTCCTCAGAGACATCTTACTCGGGGTTAGTTTGAAACTTGAGAGAGTCTGCCCAAAAGAGATTCATTCCCGGTCAGACCTTTTCCTTGCTTGAAACGATATTTTCTCCGAAACACACTACTCGGAAAGGCCTTTTCTTTGCTCAAAATGCCATCTTTTCTGAAACATACCACCCGGAGACATCCTTGCCTGACAAGTATTCTTCTGAAGTTCAGAGTTTTTTCATTCAGAATCAACTCACTCGGGAATCCTTCACTCGGAAACAATTTTTCCCAGAAAAAGCACTTGTCCCCAAATTAAACTTGCTTCAATCAGTAATCTTCACTCGAACGAATATCTTTAGGCGGTATTTATTCAAAGTCAGTCCCTTTTTCACTCAGAGTGGCTGCAGTCGGGAATCTTCCACTCGGATTTATCTCGAACCAGGAAGTATTCCTTCAAGGTCAGCCATTTTTCACTCAGAATGGCTTTGATCGGGAATCTTCCACTAGGATTTACCTCCAACCGGGAGATAATCCACTCGGCAACACTTCATTCGGAGACTCCCTGCTCGGAAATGATCATTCCTACTCGGAAATGATCATTCCGAGTCGGAATTCAGTCCTCTTAGAATTCTTTCCACTTGGCCTTTGTTCTTCTTGTTTCTTTATCATTTGATGGTCGTTTTTCTCTTGTTATTGACCCTTGGATTATCTTTGTACTTGTTCCTTAATTTTATTAATTTTTACAAAATAATATACCCAAGTAGAATATAGTGGAAAGAAAGCGAAAATCACAAAAATTAAGGAAATACAGTGCATAATGATTAAAATCCTAAGCAAACTAATTCTAATTTATTGTGTTATAAAATACTTATCAAAATACCCCAAAACAAAACATTGCTTGTCCTCAAGCAATTACCATATTCATATGATAAGATACAGAAAACACTAAGCTCAGGAAACTAAGGAATCCAAAATAGAGAAAAAGATTCATTCAAATGTCAATATTAATTTTCTTATGTGAATCAATTTTCATTATCAAGACAGAGGATACTCTTCTCTCAATTTTCACTCAAAGTGTTTCATGGTTTGTGTATCACTCAGATCATCATAGTCAAAAAAATATTACCATAAGCTTGTTAATAAACCAGAAACTCCACAGTTTAGATAGAAAATATGTCAAAGTCTAAAGGTCTTTCAAAGGTTGTAACGTGGCCTTGGGTTGTATTGTCAAGGTAGGAATTTCAAGAAAAATGAAATACAAAAGGGCTTTAATAGTCATGAATGATTCAAATTACCATCATAAATTTAACAGAGCAAATTTTTGAACTTTTATGGACTTTTTGGAATTCATTCAATATCATCCTTTTGATTTTCCTTTTCTTTTTTCTTGCTTTTCTTTGCATCCTATACATATTTTTCTTAAGTCTTTTTTTATTTCTTTGCTCCACTAAATTTCCAACTTTTTCACCATTAAAAGAATATCAGTCAACGAAAGGTTTCAAAGAAAAATTTTCACTTGTAGGCTTAAAAGGGGCAAATAGGGGTCAAATTATGCAAAAATTCTGAGGCTTAAGAATAAGGCCTAATTGTGTTTTTATCATCCTAAGACATATAATCAAAAACCATTTTGAATCGGTTGAAAAACAAGTTCTAGAATATTAATGACTATGAGATTCACTCAATCAAAAAGATATGGGTTTTGAAAATTTGTTTGATAAATAACCCATTTTGACTCAAGTCTCACTATGGAAAGTCTTTTCAAAGAAAATTTAATCACATAAAGTTCATTTAGACATTGATTTGGCATTTAAACAATCAAATTTTGAAAATTTTACTCAAAATTTTAGGGTCCTTAGATACTTTAGCCTTGTGTTCAAAGTAAATTTATCATATAATCATGGTAAATTACAAGATTTCAAACAAAACAAGAAAAACACACATGCATGAAAAATATAACAATCACACAACGTAAACAAAATAGTTAAGTTTTCTTATCTACCACCCCAAACTAGAATTTGACATTGTCCTCAATGTTAAAATGGATGATAAAAGGATAAGAAAACTTACCTGTAGTAACCCCAAAACAGGATTTGACATAGTTGGTTTTTTATTTATTTATTATTTTTTATTATTTTTTTTATTTTTAATTTATTAAAGACACGGGGTTACCTCCCTACAAGTGCTAAGTTTTAAGTCTTCAGCCAGACTTTTCTGAACCAGCTTCAACTATATAATTCATACCTGAACACAGGTTTTAGTGGTCTGAATTCTACCTTAGGGATCAGTTCTCTTTTAGCCAAAAAATCACAGAAGTGTGTTTTTGAAATGCCTGAAAAGTCATAAGATAAAACAGATTCAAGTGGATCAAGAGGGAGGTTTTGGATTGCCTCTTTCTCTACCACTTGGTCAATAAAATCTATTTCAAGCACAACAAAGTTAACAGGTATGTAAAATTTTCCTACCTTGATAGGAATAACCTCTAGAATAACTGGATCCTGAAGCTTGGGCAGTACCTTCTTTTGGATCAATGTACTGCTTTCCTCAATTATCACATGAGATAGAGACTCATCAAATTTCTTCTCTTCCTTAGCTTCTTCTTTAGTTATGCTAACCAGATCATCATAATGAGTACCACTCTTAAGAGTGATATCCATGGTGTGGTTAGATGGTCCCACCTCAGGTTTTACAGGAAATGTTTCTGGTGTTCTCATAGAAAAAGAGGTTTGTTGGACAATTTGATTCTCTAAAATTTTGTTATGGGTGGCTAGAGAGTCCACCTTTGAAGCTAAGGTTTTATGGCATTTGAGAACTCTTCATTTTGTTTTTCTTGGGTGCTCACAAAATTTTCCATCAGTATTTCAAGTTTGGATTTTTGTGGGGGGTAGTTTTGGAATACTGGTAAGCTTCCAAAATCACTGTTATGGTTATAGTTCCCAATAGCATCCAACTGATGAAATTCTTATTCATGGTGGTTTAAGGATATTGCAAAATAGCAATTTGTAGCAGCATGTCCTGAATCACCACAAATCCAACAATAAAAGTCAGTAGCACCTGTTAAGAATTCCATAACAGACAAAGATCAAGTGTGATCTTTGAAAATAAAAATAAAAATAAATAACTAGAAATAAAACAAACGGAAAAAATATTAACAAGTATGACCTAACTGCATTTCAATATTGCCGATATTTAAGGGACAACAGTCGCCGGCAACGGCGCCAAAAACTTGATAGGGCCCGCAAGTGCACAGGTTATGTCGCGTAATATAAAAGATTATCATCTCCACAGGGACTGTGTTCAAACACTAGTGCAAAAAAGGGATTTAATCACGGTTAAAATCGGCCTTTAATCACGGTTCATGAACCGTGGTTGTTCCAGCCGTGGTAATAGATCAGGGCTTTTAATCACGGTTCACAACCGTGGTTATAGATCACATTTAATCACGGTTGCCAACCACAACCGTGATTAAAAGCCAACCTTCTATAATCTTCCACGCCATAATCCATACCCAACTCACCATCACCACCACCGTTCCTTTCGATCAGAGAACATGATTAAAAGTTCTGTGCACATCTCTACAGTTGCCACCAACATCCTCCTCAAAATAACCCCAATGGACCTTCAAAACAGAAAACCTCCATTATAGGAACAAACAGAAGCAAAACGTAGAGAACAAAAACAAACAGAATAACTAAGAAACATGTAAAGCCTTCATTATAATCGAAAGAAATAGAAAAGAAGAGATGTATAAAAGAGAAGCCTTACATGGTTGAACGAGAAAATAAGAGAAGGGTCGCGTGGTGGTCGTCAATGGCGCGCAACGAGAATAACAAAAGAAACCTGCAAAATATATACATAGAACCACGTTAGATCTAGAACATAAAAAAATGCAAACGTCAATGGTAATGAGAAAACAAAAAGGAGAAATCTTTAGAGAGAAAGATAAGAGAAAGCTAACAGAGAAAGATGGGAGAAAGCTAACAGAGAAAGAGAAGGAGCGCGCAACGTTCAAAATTTATATTTTGAAAACACCTATGACCACGGTTCCCAAACACCCGTGATTGTAGGGTATCTATAATTACGGTTTTCCTCTCAATCGTGAATGTAGGTATATTTTTTTAAAAATAAAAGAATTAAAATAAAAAAATCTAGTTGTAGATATAATCACGGTTTCTCATAAAGCCGTGATTATAGATGCCCTATAATCACGGTTTCCTCTCAATCGTGATTGTAGGTGCATTTTTTAAAAATATAAAAATTAAAATAAAAAAACTTGGTTGTAGATATAATCACGGTTTCCCATAAAGCCGTGATTATATATACCCTACAATCACGGTTTCCTCTCAACCGTGATTATAGGTACATTTTTAAAAATATAAAAATAAAAATAAAAAAACCTTGTTCCTACGACCACGGTTACTTCATAACCGTGATTAAAAAACTTCCTTATATTTACAAAAAAGCCACCGCGTATTTTTCAAACACGGTTTTCCCCTGGACCGTGATTATATCTCGTTGTTATAGCCATTTTTTGGACTAGTAAAAGTACCAGCATATTGAAATTTAATTAACCACACAATTGATTTTTAATGTTTTTGTAAAATAAAACACAAATTAAAAATAAATTTAGAAGCAAAATTTACTTGACACTTAAAAATCAGAGTTGAGAGTATCTTGGGATTTTGGGGGATCAAGACTCTATTTTATGTTAATGAATTTTAACTTTTCATAAATAAGAATCAAATTAAGTTTTCCAAGGCGGATTTTCCTTCAGCTAATTAATATGTTCCTCTCAGAATCCTATTAATGTACCTAACCTATGGAAAGCGCTGCTTAATCCTTAGAAAAGACCTATTATCATTTTGTGAAAATCCCTTATTTATTCCCCAAAAGATTTTGATTACTTTCACGGTTTTACCGAGGTCACAAAAAGTATTTCAAAACCTTAGGCTTAGTTCAAAAACTTTCCAGTAACAATAAATCTCTCGATTCTATTAATTACTTAAACTTACTAATATACTCGCAAGTATACAGTTTTATCACTTAGGTTCTTGTTAGGAATCACTAAGAGCATTGAGCATTTTTTGAACTAAATGGAAAGCAGAAATTTATTTAATTCAAAGTCAAAATAACATTATCGTAAAATATTATCACATCCCCTTCATCCCAAGATAATTAATTTAGTTACTCATGAAATAATTCAAATTCATATACATGATGGAAAAATAAAACATACAAGACATGGTAAAAATAAAGACTTACGGGTTTCTCCAAAAGCTCAAAATAATTTTTACCACTGTATTTCCTTGTTGCAATATTCCTCCACCAATTACAAATTGGAACACTCAATTTTACAACCCTCACAACTCTTACAAAACAGAAAGAAAAAGAAAAGAAAAAGAGAAAGAAACAAGACAGAGAAAGAAAACGAAAGAGAAAGAAAAGAAAGGAACAAAGTGAATGAATGAGAACTCGATCTCAAAAGCAACGCTGTAATGGCTTCAGACCTCCCCCCTATTTATAGAAATCTGGACATCAATAATCATGGGCAACGGCGGCTAGTGGGACTTCTTTATTATTTTCTCTTTTGTTTTGTTGTTAGCCGCCCCACAAGATCAACAAATCAACTTGGATGGTGCGTTGGTGTGTGATGGAGAAACAGCCTAGACCTCGACAACCATAGGGAACGGCGGCTAGTGGGATTTTCTCTTTTGTCTTATTGTCAGCCGCCCCCTCATAATTTAAGGGTCCACTTGGATAGTGGGAATCTAAGTCAGCATGGGCAAACAGTGGAAATATGGAACTGGCTTTCTCCTTATGACTCGGATTAGTGCCTTAGCCAGTATGCATCCTCAGTGGGAATTAATCCGAGCGGAATAGGTGCTCTCATATATAAAAGACCGAGTGAAAGCTTGAATTTATTGACTCAGAAATTTCTTTCCGAGGAGCATTCATCAGGACCTTTGTTTATTCGGAATTGCTTCACTCGGTGTTGCTTTGCTCGGAACTTGTTTCTCTTTGAAGCACTCGACCGGAATTGCTTCACTGATTGAAACATTCATTCAGAATTGTTTCAAAAGTGACTCACTCGGAGATCATTTGCTTGGAGGTGCTTCTACTTGAAGCACTCGTTCAGACCCTTTTCTCTCATATGTGACCCACTCAGGAATGTCTCATTCAGGAAGTCTTCATTTAACATTGATTCAATCGGCACCTCCAAAATGTTTCACTTGGCTATGTCTCTGGCCGACAAGTTAGAACCATTTTTTTGACTTAAAATTGATTCAATCGGGAACTCTTCATTCAAATGCCTCAGCCCGAGGGGTATTCCTTTGAAATCAAGGTCTTTCTTCACCCGGAAGCACATCACTGGAATTGAACCACTCGGAGAAAGCTTGCTCGGATATATTGCTTGGGAGTAATTCAGTCGAGAACGACCCTTTCTTTGCTCCTTGAAATGATCCACTCGGACACATTCATCCGAAGTCCGAATTGTTTTTCACTCAGAATGGCCTCAATCGTCAATCAACCCATTCGGACGTATTCACTCGGGAGTCGGCCTTGCTTTTCACTCAGAAATTTGGAACTTGAGAGAATCTGGTTGATAGAAGCTCTTTCCAGGTCAGAGCTCTGCTTTGCTCGGAAATACATCTCTCGGCTCCAAACCACTCGGAAGTGCCTTCCTCGGAGAGATCTCACTCGGGGTTAGTTTGAAACTTGAGAGAGTCTGCCCAAAAGAGATTCATTCCCGGTCGGACCTTTTCCTTGCTTGAAAAGACATTTTCTTCGAAACACACTACTCGGAAAGGCCTTTTTTTTGCTCAAAATGCCATCTTTTCTGAAACATACCACCCGGAGACATCCTTGTCTGACAAGTGTTCTTCCGAAGTTCAGAGTTTTTTCATTCAGAATCAACTCACTCGGGAATCCTTCACTCGGAAACAATTTTGCCCAGAAAAAGCACTTGTCCCCAAATCAGACTTGCTTCAATCAGTAATCTTTCACTCAGACGAATATCTTTGGGCGGTATTTATTCAAAGTCAGTCCCTTTTTCACTCAGAGTGGCTGCAATCGGGAATCTTCCACTCGAATTTATCTCGAACCGGGAAGTATTCCTTCAAGGTCGGCCATTTTTCACTCGGAATGGCTTTGATCGGGAATCTTCTACTCGGATTTACCTCCAACTGGGAGATAATCCACTCGACAACGCTTCATTCGGAGACTCCCTGCTCGGAAATGATCATTCCTACTCGGAAATGATCATTCCTACTCGGAAATGATCATTCCGAGTCGGAATTCAGTCCTCTTAGAATTCTTTCCACTTGGGCTTTGTTCTTCTTGTTTCTTTATCATTTGATGGTCGTTTTTCTCTTGTTATTGACCCTTTGATTATCTTTGTACTTGTTCTTTAATTTTATTAATTTCTGCAAAATAAGATACCCAAGTAGAATATAGTGGAAAGAAAGCGAAAATCATAAAAATTAAGGAAATACAGTGCATAATGATTAAAATCCTAAGCAAACTAATTCTAATTTATTGTGTTATAAAACACTTATCACGTACTCATGTTAAATTCTTATTGTTAGACACTCGTTGTGTTTGCCTTTTCAGTCCTTTAGCGCCCCAGACAAAAATATGTTTATTTCTTTACTTATTTCTTTATAAGATAATGCAAAAGTTATTGTTTTCACGTTATCTAATAAAAAACAAGTAAAAATCACAAATTGTTGACAGTGATTTTTGTTTGGTCACCAACTTTTGTGTTTGTTTTTTAGTTATTATTTATTTTCCTTTTGGATTTTGTTTAATTATTTTTTTCTTTTATTTTATTTTCTTTCTTCCATATCCTTTTTTGTTTAAATTTTGTTATGGTTCCTACTAGAGTTTGAGATTCCCCTATAAATACAACATTGATTGATATAAAAGGAGGCTAGCCACTATTAAATTTAAAGAGTCCAGTCACTATTAAATTTAAGAGAGCGTCTGTAGAATTAAAAAGGCAGAGCCACCACTAAAGAACTAGAAACAAACAAGTTCTTTTTCTTTTCTTTAAGTTTTATTTCTTTCTTCCTATTTTGGTTGTTATTTGTTTTGTTTTTATTGTTTGGTTTTGTTCCTTCTTCACCATCACCAACCAACAATAACCTAAAACACTATTACCAAAAAATATCACCACCATAACCACCCCTCATCACCCCCAACAACCAATAACCCAAAACATCAACCCATCAATAAACACTATCATCATTAACCATAACCATCCACCATCACCACATTAACAATCACCCCGTCACCATGGCCTCACCACTAACATCAACAACCATCACCCAAAAAATCACCTACCAAAAAACACCATCACCATGGCCTCACCACTCACCTAATAACCCTCATCACTACCATAAACCAACCTTTTATCATTATTTTTTAATATGTTTATCTTTATTTTATTTATTTATTGACTATTCATTTTTTCTTGTCTTAATATAAAAAGGCAAATAATAATAATAATACCTAATTATTTTAATTTTATTGTCTATTTTCATCTTAAGAAATCAAGAAATATAAAAAATGTTTATGGTGTTTCAAATCAAATTTGGATCAACAACATTTGTTTGATATCTACCTTTATAAAAAATATTTTTTGAATAAGATTAATAAAATATATTTTCAAGCATTTAAAAATAATTTGGTTTAAGAATATGTATTCGAGAACTATTCATGTTAAATACAGAAATTTTTTTGTTAAATAAAATTATGCAATAATTTCATAGTGGTTTTGTATGATGTATTTTATTTGCACAAATGCTATAAAATTATGAAGAAAAGTAAGTGTACATATTACTTTATGTTGTATTTTTCTTCAGCATTGATGGTGATGACATCACCTACATTAAAGCTATACAAAGACTAGAGGATGTCTTAGATTGTGTTAGTGGTCCTTTGACTAAACCAAGGGCTAAGAGGACCAAAGAGACACTATCGAGAACATTATACCTCTGTCTTACATCATTATATGGTCCCAAGCCCAAGGAGGAATTTTTGAAGACTCTTTCCTACTTCTCATGCACTGTTTTGGAGGATAGGGCTTTATAGGTAGTTTTGGGCCACTTTTAGGCCATATTTTTTGTACATATCATGGGCTTAGCCTAATGGGCCTCTTACTTTTTTATTTTAGTATTTGGTTTAAATTTTAGATTATTTTTCATTTTTAGAAGCATATTAGTACTCTTGGATAAAGATTTAGGCCTTGTATGACCATGTATTTGTTTTGGGTCATTTTTGGGTCATGTATCTTTAGGTTTTAGGTCTTGGGTGAAGCTTTAAAAAGCTCAGCCAAGCTAGGTCCAAAAATAATGCTTAGGGGGAGTATATATTGCTCTTCTCCTTTATAATTTGGATCCAAGAATTCATTTGTTGAAATTTTAATGAGATAGAGTGAATTTCATCTCTTTAGGAACCTAGAAGTGTTTAGCCTCTTACCTTATTCTTATCCAATTAGAACCTCTACAACGGTGGTGAACTTCCTCGAACTTATCTCTCTAGAATCCTAAAGAGTGGCGTTTCCATCTCCTCCCTCCCTTGTCTCTCCATTACTTCCATCTTCATAACATTTCTTTTTCTAATTTTTAGAGATTAGGAACCATAAACCATGCCTATACATGACTCAGTCAACGCCTAGAGTAAAAGGGAATTGTTTTTGTAATTGCAAATGAGCTTGGAATTGCTTGAAGATCTAAGGAGGAACAAGATCTAGATCCATCCTACACAAATCCTACATCAATTAAAGTTTTCTTAAAATATATTTAAGAAATAAAATTATTTCATATTTCATTTAATAAATTATGAAATAATTGTATAGTAGTGTTTTATGATGTACTTCATCTACACTAATCCTATAAAATTATAAAGGAAAATAAGTGTATAGATTACTCAATCTCGTACTTTTCTTTAGCATTGAATTTTTTAAAATATATATTTAAAAAACAAAATTATTTTATTTAATAAATTATGGAATAATTTTATAGTAGTGTTGTATAATGTACTTCATCTACACTGATGCTATAAAATTATGATATCTCATACTTTTCTTCAACATAAAATCCTCTTTTGCAATTAAAAAATCCAAAATATTTTTAATATCTTAAAGAAAATCAAAGTTTTACAAATCTCATGAAAGAACTACGTAACCCTGATTTTTCAGTGTACCTGAGAATACGGGAGCATGATCAATTCCTGTTGAGCCCACTTTTCCTTTAAATAATTTTTCCATTGTTATTTTTTTTGTTAGGTCAACTTTAAAGTTATCATTAAAATTACGTGATTTAGTTTAAGATACTATTCTCCAAAACAGAAGAATAGCAGTGCAAATACTTTCCCTCTTCGTAACCAACTTTTAAACTCAAAACTCTAAAGGGCTTTTTCCAATATTTTACTCTTTTAAAAACAAAACAAAATTTTGGTGACGAGTCCATATTTTTTAACATTTACCTTATATAATTTCTTCAAGATCGCTATGCGTTGCGCTAAAACTCACATTGTGACATCCTAAATGTGATGTTGTTAAGAACAACTTTGAAGCTTTTGACACAATTATATTGCAAGCCAGAGACAAACATATAGTTACAATACTGGAATGGATTAGACAATATTTGTTAGAAAGGTTTTCCAAAATAAGGGATAAGGTGTGGAAGCTAGATAAGAATCTTATGCCAAGACCAAATAGAAGGTTGTTGATAGAGGTAAAATTTAGTGTAAATTAGTATCCAAATTATGTTGGGGCCTAGGAGTTTAAGATAATACATAATTTATTTGATGAAAGATTTGTTGTTGATCTAGGGAAATAACAATGTAGTTGTAATTGATGGAGCTAAATAACATTCCTTGTAGGCATGTCATTTGTGTTATGTCATACAGAGGGGATAAACTAGAAAAGTTTGTGCTGAATAATACTTAAAATCTACATATGCAAAATGTTATTATAAAATCATTCACCTAATTAATGCCAAACAATGTGGGTTGTTGTTACTGAGCCAGAGGTTCTCCCTTTAATACAAAAGAGACAATGTAGAAAAAGATGAGAAAAAAAGTTGTTAAATGGGATAACCTAAACAAATATAGAAGATTTCATGGGCAACATCACTATATGAATTGGAGAGAAAATAGACATAACAGGGTAACATATTCACACCTCCTTGTTAAAATGATATTTTCACATCATAACAGATTCATTTTTTTATTGAAGTCCTCATTATGTTACTTCTAATGTATGTTATGTTTGGTTGGTATTTTAGGAAAATGGTTCTGATATAAGTGAGACTAGTTAGGTATAACCTGTGAAAGCAATTATAGTAAACATGGAACCATAACCAGGCCATCCAACAATCGATATGGAACCACACTTGTTGCACTTACTGTTGTTACACCAACTAGGTAAAGGAACAAAGGAAGAGGAAGAAGTCTCACTACTACACTTGCTACAAAAAGAGTCTCTATTAGGGGAAAGGGTACCAATGGACTCCAAAAGAGGAAGAGAAGGAGTTTAGATACTCATCTAGTAAGACACAGTGATTGTGTCAAAGTAACTACTACACTTGCTATAAAAGGAGTCTTCATTAAAGGGAAAGGGTAGGGTCAAACCAATGGGCTCTAGAAGAGGAAAAGGAAGATTTCAAATACCTATACAGTAAGACACCAGGACCGGTCTTGAAATTTTATGGGCCCTAGGCGACACAAAGATGAAGGTCCCTTAGTAATTTTTTTGTCAAAAAATAAAATTTACTAAATAATCAAACTAACATTAGCAAAGTCATTGTAAATTCTAAACATATAAATTTTATATTTCATCCTAGTGAAAAGCATAATAATAAGCCAAAAAATAATAAACAATACTTCAATGTTTTCCTTCAAAAATAATATAGAAAATAAAAAGAGTTAAACAATTAACAATGATCCATAATAAATTAAAAATTATAATCCTATAAATATAAAAATTAACAAACTATTAATATCAATGTTAATAAAGTTAACAAAGACTTGAAAGGAAAATAATGAATTGTTTATATAACAAAAGTTAGTAAACAAGTGATTTTCCAATGTAATAGTGGCGTGATTGAAAGTGTGTCAAAATGCAAAAAATTATAGAAACCAAAAAAAGAATAGTGGAATAAGAAAATTTCATGCGGTGTGGATCTCTTTCAATTTTTATCCTTCTATATAGATACTTTTTTATATCGATAATTTTTTTGGTTTTTAATTAATGTCGTGTAAATGTGTAATGCATATAATTAAAACTTCAAAACAAAATTATTATGCCCGGAAGGGGTTGAACCCTCATCTATTAAGTTAAAATACAAACACCTACCCATAAAGCTATTGTTATTTTATTTAAATTATTAATTTCCCCCTCTACATAACCTAAATATTATTTATTTTTTGCCCCTATCAATAATGGGCCCTACAAGACACAATGACTATGTCAGAGAATGAGACTTCCTAAACACTTAGCAAAAAGTTTCCATGGCTAGCAGCAATTGGTGATACACAAAGGCAGGCATGCTAGTTTAATCATATTTTTTTGGGTATATGGTTGAATAATTACTTGGTTATGTAAATTGAGTGGAGCCTGGTAAAACATGTAACTATTTTTTATGAATCTTTAAGGTTGTGTAACCTTGGTTATTTGGTTAACTCTTAAACTTTGACCTTTTACATGTTTTGGATGAATAGTTATTTCTCATATTTGCAAGCTAATATATGTGTATAGCCTATGTTCAATGTACTTAATTGAGAAGCTAATGAATTGCCAAATTTATGGAATAAAAGCCACTGAATCAAAGCATTTAGTCATTGGTTGGCATAATGCCTGATTACATCGCAGATCCAAACCTTAAGCAATAATAACTTAAAATGGTAAAACATAAAACTAATTAAAGAAGGGGCTAAATCCTAATGCCATAATACTCCAGGGATATTAAAAAATAAAACAACTTAAACCCTAACTCCAAAAAAACTTTAACCCAACAACTCTTCTACTATTCAGTGCTTGGTAGCTACAAAAACCAGCAGGATGAATGTCATGGCCCAAGAAGCAATGGTAGCCATAACCAACATGAAAGACTTATTCTCTTAGCCCCTAACTTGGTTTTAACTTTTGTGTTCTTCATCTGAAAAATCCTCATGCAACTTCTCAATCTATAAGTACAAGCATGGTTCCCTTTCATAATAGCATCACGAGCTCACTTAAAATTCAAAACTATCACTAGTTTGAAAATGATATAATGACCCTATCAAAAAGCTAGAAACACGTAAATAATAAAGGGAAAATGAAGATAAATCAACACTTCCAGAATGGACACCTTTAAAAGGCCCTTTCTAAGGCTGTTCTAGCTTTTTTTAAATAATCAGGACAAACTTCCCATGTAGCAGGAGATGGAGAACTAACTTCTCTCAAGTGACAATTATGCAACAAACCATAAAAATGAAAAAAAAAAAGACACATAAGCAAAGGGAGAATGAATTCATAAGGCTTTTAACATCCCAGAGAAATGCCTAACACATATATCATTGTAATTATTAGCAATCATAAGGATTTATGAGTGACAATTTATATCTTAATTTTACTTTTCCACATTTTACTTATTTTTTGCACTGTGGTATGAGCCTCATTTTTATAGTTTTTTTGCATTATGTTTATATGTTTTCTTACATTTTGAATTCAGATATGTATTCCATCTTTGTTTAAGTCTTTTACTTGTATTGCAATATATTTGATCTCTTTAACTTGAAGATTATAAACAATCTCGAGTGTAATATGTGATGTGTTTTCTATTTTATTCCATTTTGTCATGATTTCCTCATCGTTTTGTGTTCATTTTGTGTTATTCATCTATCGTTTACATCTTATTTTCTACTTAATTTATTTTTCCATTTTAATTTTTATTTTTACTTGAAATAGTTTAACACCATAAACCTACCAATTTAAGAGTCCAAAGAGAACTCCGATTCATATCCCTGATTGAACTTATGAATCAAAGGTTGGATACCATAAACACATTGATATTTATGTGAAAGCATTCAAACCCAAGCCTTATTCTCACCATTCAATGTACTTCCCACCAACTTCGACCATAAAAGCAATATTGGATTCTCTATCACTTCTCAACCCTAGTCCACTATATTCCTTAGGGTTTGTTAACATCTCTCGATTTATAAGATACAAACCCTTCTCTCATTTCCCATTTGCCCCTGACAAAGTTCCTTACCACCCTATCAATTTCATCACATGTCATGTCATTTGTGGGAGAGCCAAGAAATTTGCATGTGATATAAAGGCATTGAGGTTAAGAATGACTTAGCAAGACTTAACCCACCAACCTTTTTGAGAAGCCTTGCCTTCCATGAAGCCACCCTTGATTGAACAAGCTTCACCAGTGATGGAAAGATAAAATGTTTCTTCTTCCCATTGACTAAAGGAAAACCCAAGTAGCCTCCAAGATAATTCACTATTCGGGCAAACGACACACCCATGAGTATAGATTTTTTTTGAGACAAAATTCTACTAAGACCTGTAGCACGAGACTTTTGTAAATTTACACAAAGCCCCTAAGTACTAGGAAAATGATCAAGAACACCTATAAGTAAATCCACTTGATTTCTCGTAGCATGGCAAAAATAGAATAATATCGTCGAAATAAAAAGAAGAGATAAGGAAGGACCTCCTTTCACTAAATGAATAAGATAAAGAACCTCTAAATCAATTTAGCTATGAATATGAATATCAAAATGCTCCATACAAAATACAAAAAGTAATATCATTACTTATTACTAAAATCAAATAAACGCAAGAGAATATGATTAAAAAAACCTTAAATAAATTTGATAAATTGTATCTTATATTACGAAATGAAGATAACATTAATTAGCATTTTAATTTTATTTCTATATTTTGTAAAGAGAAAAATATGTTATATTTTTTTCTTATCATATTCTTTACTCAATTTTTTTTATTTTAATCAAATTATAAATTTGTAATTATAAAATTTAATATGTGAAAATTTAAAAATTAAAATAAAAGAGGAAAAATAGAGAATGATTAAACATGTTAAAATCTATAATCCTATTCTACGTGTCTGAACTTTCCACGTGGCTGGGATACTCTGAACCTTGACACTGTGTTCGTATGAGCGGTCGCCACGTCATCATCAAGACGTCATATTGAGAAACAAACATGATGTGCTGGTAACCGCGAGAAACCCACAGGCAAACAATGACTTTATTGAGAAGCGAAGCAATGAAACGTTGCCACGTGACCGAAACGGTGGAACGAAACCTTGCGCGTTACACTTGATTTCCTATAAAACCCCGCACGTGCCGTCGCAGTTGAGCTGAAAGCGAAAAGAAAGAACAGAAGAAGATGGAGAAGTACCAGATCTGGAGCAGAAGAATCGCGTTGGGAGCATTTGCGTTTGCTCTGCTGTTCCTATCGGCCTCAGCAGACGACGTGGTTGTGCTCTCCGAAGATAACTTCGAGAAGGAAGTTGGTCAGGACAAAGGAGCTCTCGTTGAGTTCTACGCCCCTTGGTAATTTTTCAATCTTCTCGATCCATTCCTCTCACTTTTTTTTAATCTATTTCTTCTTCCTTTGATTACTTTGAAATCGTTAGGCTAGGATTCTATATTGGCTGATTCCGATTTTTTTTTTTTACGTTTCGTTTGATCGAGTGTGTTCTTTGGATTCAACTTGTGATTTTGTTAATGACTTGTGGATGATACGATGCGATGAATATGCTGCTTTCGCTTTTGGTGCAATTTAGTTCCTCTTGAATGAATTTGGAGCAGCGTCATCTAGTTTGTTTATTAGAGCAATTTAGTGTTATTGGATTAGTTTATCCATCTCGTATTTTTTATACACAGAAATTAAATGAAAACTATTAGTATTTTTTATTTATCTTATAGCTTATTATGGGCTGACTACAATCTTTCATTCCACTAATCAAATAATTAGAGGATAATATTTCACTGATTAAAAAATGGGGATCAAAGATGAAATTAAGCATACTTAATCCACGATATTTGAAATGTCGTCCTTTTTAACATTGAGAGAGAAAAAGGAAACTCCCAAGACATGACAAATCGACAACAGAAACTTTTAGGATCCTTTTGGAACTTCAAATTGGAATTAGTTCACGATCATGAATCATGATTCTTATGTTTAGATTGAATTGTAATTCTATTCGCCTTCTCAAATTAGGATTAGTCATTATTGGGGTTAAGTATAATGAAAATAGATCCATAGGTATAGGTGACACAGGCAGTGACGGGGGAGGTGATAACACTGAGGTGAGGTGGAGGCGGAAGCTGCATCGATAAGGTAGGGGCAGTGGATGTAGCGGTGATGGTAACCAGAGCAGTTAATGTTGGGGAGGTGGGGGGAAGGGGTAAGAATTTGGGATTTAGAGGGTAAGGATTAGGAATTGGTAATTGTAGTTGTGTTATAATTCTGTGGAATTTAGCCTTTGAATTATTCAAATTCTTGAGAAAAATTCTAAGTTCCAGTCCCAATTCCATGACCCAATTTGGTGGGTCAAACAAACACTTGCCCGTTGAACACTCTTGGAACCAGCATTTTTTGGACAAAAAAATATTTCATTGTCTCCAAACCTTAGTTGGAAGGCCTTAAACACTCTGCAATGGGAAAGCAACGGTACAATCTGCAGACTTTTATAGAAGTTGTAAACAATAGTAGCATTGTAAGCCTCTGTAATTTTGTATAACTAAATAATAGCTATCACTGATTTCTTTTACAGCGAAAATTTTGTCTCAGTATCAATTATTTTTGGGTTCAATAAAGACTTTAATTTTTATTCTTTTGATTGAACAAAAAGATTATTGTGTAGACTTAGGGGGAAATAGACAGGGAATAGAAGGTATCTTCCGCAAAGAAAGAAGGGGGTAAAAATAAAATAGAAAACCCAACTACTTACCACTGTGCCAAATAAGTCAAACATCAATGCTCTCAAACAACCATATCCAATGGAAACTTCACGAGTAGAAAAACCTGCCCAAAACTCCAAAACCGAAGTTTTAATCAATCATTCTATGTTCAAAAGCTTCATGATCATGCCTTATTCACTGTACCATCCCCTAAGTAATTTCCTTATGTGATTTACTGCAAGTGTTATTTCACAATGGAGTTTTTTAAACCCTTTTCTGCTATATTCTCATTGGTTATCCCTAAAATAAAGTGAGTTTCACACTAATAAGTTGTTATGCCTATGATTACTCCCCTTCTTGTCATTATAGGTGTGGACACTGCAAGAAGCTTGCTCCAGAATATGAACAGCTTGGTAGCAGCTTCAAGAAAGCGAAATCTGTTTTAATTGGCAAGGTCAGCATTCTGGTGTTCCTGTCATACTGTGTTCAAACCTTTGAATATTGTTTTTGCAATTTTCTCTATTAACCAAGTAATTTGTTTTGCCGTATTTTCTAAACCTTCAGGCCATTTATGTATTTATGATTGTGTGTACTTTTTTCAATGGTAATCCCACCCTTTGGGGGGAACATGTTAATGTTATATACTTGTCTTCATAACCAACAAGTCTAAGCTACAACAACTTTAACATTGGTTATGTAATCACTTGGATGTTCTCTCCACTGTTGAACTCTTAGTATTCTGACATCTCCTTCCATGTTCCTGTACTCTCTCTTTTAGTAGGTGACAGTGTTGTTGATACCAGAAGTGAGAGTATGCATATTATGTGAGTGTGAGGAATAAATCTCATTCTTAGCCATACAGTCAAAATGGATGATGAAGATTAGATTAAAGTAAAGCAATATTGACAATCTATGTATGGTTGTATAGCTAAGATTAGCTTCACTCACACTCTTATCCCCAGCACTCTCACGGCCAGATATGCTAATTCTTTATAAATGTCATCATTTTTCTTGTGCTTGTATCATGTATTTAAGGTTTCTTTTTGGCCATTCTCACAGATAATTCAATAATTTCATCACCATCAAATCGACAAAGCTTACTGTATAATGTGATGTAGGTTGACTGTGATGAGCACAAGAGTTTGTGCAGCAAATATGGAGTTTCTGGTTACCCTACAATTCAGTGGTTTCCAAAAGGATCTTTGGAACCCAAAAAGTGAGGAAATCTTGGTTATATTTTATGCCATTTTATATCTCAATCATAGTTAGTTATTCTTCATTTTTGCATATATCATTCCTTCCTTCTTGAATGTAATACTTGATTTTGGAAAATTACCATAGGTATGAAGGGCCCCGAACCGCTGAATCACTTGCCGAGTTTGTAAATACAGAAGGAGGTACTGATTGAGCTTTTGAAACCATGTGCTTTTATACCTCTGATGGAAAAAGGGCATTGAGATATTAACATCTAAAAATTAGCATGTTTGTGTACCTTCTCTAAGTAAATGTCATATCTATATTCATGCATATAATTAGCCATTTGCACAAGCATTTAAAAAAATAAGGAAGTTCTTTGTTTTGTAGGATAGACTTTACCAAGCTACTAAAATTTAGGTTTTCTATTTTACAATGCTGTCTGTCTACACTTCTTTTCTAGATATTTTAGCTTTTATGGTGAAGGCTTTCAAATCAGTTATAATGGACTTCCTAACCAGGGGCTTTGCATGCAGGAACGAATGTGAAGATTGCTACAGCTCCTTCAAATGTAGTGGTGCTAACACCTGAAAATTTTAACGAGGTTGTCTTGGATGAAACCAAAGATGTCTTGGTCGAGTTTTATGCACCATGGTACTCACATTTAACTTTCATATAGTTGCTATTTTTATCTTTAATTCACACTTTTTGTTTAGGACTAAGATTCAGTAAAACTTGGTTTTTGTTAGTTACTGATAGAATGTTGTGAGAACTCTCATATTGCTTGATCTAATAAGCCTATGTGATTTTGCCAGGTGTGGACATTGCAAAAATCTTGCTCCTGTACGTGCATGATCTCTTTTGAGGATTTCTTATTATCAATTTAAGTTCATGGCGTATGGTTTATGTAAAACCAACAATGTCAGACCTGACTATGCTATTTTTCCCTTCAGACTTATGAGAAAGTTGCTACTGCATTTAAATCGGAGGAAGATGTAGTTATTGCAAATCTGGATGCTGATAAATACAGGGATTTGGCTGAAAAGTGAGTTTTATTTGCCCCATCTATTTTGCTTGTTTATATTTCTAATGAATCAAACTTTAAGGTGAAGGCCAATAGAAGTAATTGTAAATCTGTTGCTAAAAGTAAATGAGGGGTGTCCATGACAACAAGGAGGTACTGAGGAGAGTAAGTACATAAGTGTTGAATGTCACAATATAACCCAAAACCTTAACACATTGGGTGTATGGTTTCTTGCACTTATAAACCACTTAACTTGTTCACATTTGGAATTTTTAGTACTCTCCCTCAAGTGTGACTTCACTTGTGATGTTGCCCCTTAAACGAGTTGCTACCGCAATGAAGGCGGTCAGAAGTAAGTAGAGTCCCATAATAGATTGAGAAACTCTAATACCATGTTAAAAGTCCCATAGTAGATTGAGAGACTCTAATACCATGTTAAAAGCAAATGAGGGATGTCTGTGACAATGAAAAGACATTGAGGAGAGTTGGCACATAAATGCTGGATGCCACAACATAATTTAAAAAATTGCTCAACTCGTTTGCATTTATTCGATGTGCGACTAAGTCCCTCTTGCATAGCACTCCCACCTGTCTTCTCAACACTAGTCATCATGTGATGGAATATGTTGTATATGCTGCTTCTTTACCAGTACATGGATTATGTTTCAGTGGATTAATATAATATAGCAAGACGGAAAAAAATATTGGAACTGAATTTGATGTACATGTTAATACTGCTAATAAAATATACATAACTAATCGGGTTACAGCGATTAAGAAAACAAAAGCATTCAGAGAATATTCTGGTGGTGTAAGAGTAGTACAATATGATAAATAATTGAAGTTTGCTGGAATAATATTTATGCAGGTATGATGTGAGCGGATTTCCTACCTTGAAGTTCTTCCCAAAGGGCAACAAAGCTGGTGAAGAGTATGGGGGTGGAAGAGACTTGGATGACTTTGTGGCTTTTATCAATGAGAAAGCTGGAACAAGCCGAGATGTAAAGGGACATCTTACTTCCAAAGTCAGTGATTCACATCACATTTTTTATTTTATTTTATTGTTGCATTTGGTATCTTGCTCATACATTTGTGTTACTTCTGTATAGGCTGGTATAGTAGAAAGCTTGGATGTCTTGGTAAAGGAGTTTGTAGCTGCCGGTGATGAAGAGAAGAAGGCCGTGTTTGCCCGCATCGAAGAGGAAGTTGGAAAGCTCAAGGGTTCTGCCTCAAGGTAGCTTAAACATCATCCTTCTAGAATATTGATAGAGGGGCAATACCTTTTTCTGTCACTTGATAATAATTGAATTTGGACTTCTGTTCCGTATATTCTATAATGTTTTCCCAAAGTAAGAAGCTAGACGCGTTAATGGGACTATTTCTTTTGATCATTAGGCACGGGAAGGTTTACTTGAAAGCTGCCAAGAATTCTATAGAGAAGGGTTCTGATTATGCTAAGAACGAAATCCAACGCCTACAGCGCATACTTGACAAGGTAATATTCTCTCTGATCATGTTCGGGAAATAATTTATTATGACTTTTCGCCCATGTAAATGTAATTAATTTTGACTTTAGATATTCAGAAAAAAAAAATTGTTGGTTTTAGTTTTCATATTTTTAACAATAATTCTCAAGTCAGATATTGGTCATATGACATGTATTTAAATGTCATGTTTAACCATCATGCTAAAGTAACTTGTGAGGTGACATGTCCGGGTATATGGCGTGTTATTATTATAAGTAGCTATAGAAATTATAAGTAGCTATAGAAACTATCCTAAACTAAAATGTGTGAATTCTAGTTAATTCGAATGACTAAAATTAAATTTGTTTATATTAAGATGGACTTTGAAAATATATTTTAGTTGAATAGTATTATGGTTTCATGTCGCATGTAAGATTCACTTCGATTTCTTTGAGATTGAGAAAAATATTATGGCTGTAAAGTAAGTTTAAGAATTGAATGCATTGTTGCTTACTAACTTGCCTTTGTTGACCGATGCAGTCTGTTAGTCCCGCGAAGGCCGACGAGTTAACTCTAAAGAAAAATATACTGTCTACATATGTATAACTTGTCGGAGTAATCATTAACCATCTCTTACGGAAGCTAGTGATTCACTCCGCAGCTCCTTCTGACGGAGTCCGACGTGGAGACTTATAATGTTGATTGAGTCTGTATCAATGTCCCTATCTTTCGTGCCGATTTTGGGTAAAGGATAGTACCATTTTTCTACCCATAGTAGTACCTATGCGATTTTGGGAAGACGATAAATTTTATCTGATGTTTCTTTCGTGGGTCCATGGTGGCCATGAATCTGTTACGCGACATTAGATTGTTACATGACAATTATCTATTGGATACTTGTTAGTTGCTATTCTGTATCTTAATATGAAAATTTCTTTTAAGATTCATAAGTTCTTAATATAAGATTTCTTTTAAAAGTTAATAAAATTAATTAAATTTTTATAAGTAATTTTTATAAGTTATTAATGAAATAAATATTGTCTAATATAAAAAGTATTTTTAAACACTAATATAATTAATAGATGAATTAAATAATTTCAACTATATTAACTAATTTTTAAAAAAATTAAAATTCATTGAAAAGTTCTTATATTAAAAGAGTATTTTTTTAAAACTTATATAACTAGTAAATATGTTAAATAATATTAATTATATTAAGTGATTTAAAAAAATAAAAATTAATTAAAAAAGTTCTTATATTACAAAACATGAAGATCCAATAAATGAATTCAGAAGTAAAATTCCTGTGCCATAAGTAAGGAATATTTACTAGAGAACAGCCGGGTTTAAGTGGGAGAACATTCCCACTAATACCATGAACACTTACATTTTTAGGTCACAAAACTAACCAAGCTGTAGCGTAACAAATCAGCTGCATTCACGTCCACATTAAAGACCCTGTATGCCTTAACACCATCCAAGGCTTCAAAAATACCAGTTGACGATCTCTCAGTAGTCCCTCTCGTCAACCAGAGATTTCATATATGAACATGATCTATCATCATGATCTATGTTAGAAGCGGGCTCTTGATCTATGTTTGGAGCAGGCTCTTGGCTCGAACCAAATGGCAAGTCCGGAGATGCAGAGCCAGAAGGCTGCGTTCTCATCTGCACGGATCTAAGAAGCGCAGCTCTTCTCAGGTCAGCCGAGTGGCAAATGTCACTTGGGGAAGATGGGAAGCGACCTTCAGAATCTGATCCTCGCTGACGAGGCTGAGGGCAAGAAACAGTTGAGACGGTGGAGCCATGAGAAGCATTTGAACTTGAGGAAGGTGCTGAAGATAATGCATTCTGTGGTCTTTGGTATCTGTAGGGAGAAACTGGACTACTTGGATGACTGTCAGGCTGCGATGAGCAGCTGTGCACAGGGGTCTCACAAAACCTTGAGTCATCTGAGTCTTCTGACATAGGTGAATATTGTAAAGACATATCATCCCTGAAAATAAAATCGACAAAATACATTGTTGGAGAAGATAGATTTGCCAATCATGGGAGAATATAAAGGATTTATTTAAACCAAACATTGCTGGTAGTTAGTTCATTGTTGGTCCTTGCAAATTATCATTATTTATATCTCATGGAGCACTTGGAACAAAAATATACACAACGGGGACAGTAGAGTAAGACAGGAATAGAAGCATACTAGCATCAGGAAGTCGATTACTTAAAAGCTGCTCACAGCTTATCATGTTCACTATAAAATTTGAATAGATCCTTAAACCTAGACACTCACACAACTTATGGAATATAACAATTTTCTAAATATGAAACATCAAGTAAGTAGAGTTAACAAGAAGAATATTTTTTTATCCTATTTTTACATCTGGATACTTAAAGCTTCTTTTATAATAGATTTTGAACTATCTCGAGACAGATTTAAAATGCTTATGACATATTATAACATGACTGCAATAGAAATCAAGCAGCATGTCCATGAACCAAAGCCACTTAACAGTTGAGTTAGCACTTGACACGACTAGACTTTCACCAAATTGCCAAAGAATTCTAGCAAAGATTCTTAATTTTGGATCTGCTTGCTTGTTTGATCTTTGTTCCCCCCTTGCTCACAAAATAAAAATAGTCTTGCATCATTCCCAGACCTAAAATGTAGTTAAGCATGGAAAGATGCAAATCTGTTAGGATTAAGATTTAAGAGGTATAAAAGAAATAAAAACATACACATATATCCAAGAGCTATGGCTAGAATGTAGTTGGTTGTGAATTCTAGTCCTACCACTTATTAAATTGTATTTCACATTTCATAAGCACACACTTGGCGGGTGTTCAACCATGTAAATGATGGAATTCCAATGGTGTACAAGGTTGAGTGTCTAGTGATCAATATTAGCAAACAAAACCCAAAAGATAAAGGTTGAGTTATTTGGGTTCTAGGGCATATAAAACTTTATCAACTGATGAATGCATGTGTCCGTGGGAAAATATGGCTTATACACACAAATAAAGGCTGTCTACCTAAAGTCTTTTTGCAAGCAAAACTAATCAGGAGAATTTTAGTCATCCTCATTTGTTCTGAAATAGCAAAGGGATCAGCATTCTTAACCCTTGTGGACATCAAAACCATGATGCCATGCAGATGCAGTAATAAGCCAAACATAGTTTTCAGACTGCAGCTGTAATTAGGGAAACCACATAACTATTGGTAAAATCTTTCAACAGTTAGAAAGATGTTTTAAGGAAATTCAACTAAACTCTCAAGTATGAAGAGAAGAATCATCAAAAGAAATTTACACAGGGGTAAGATGAAAAAGTATAATTTACACAAGATACCCAAAGCTAGCATACATTGTCACCTTTGTTCCTATTCATCTATCTAGAGAGAAAATGAATTATGTTCCTTTTGATCTGTTCATGCAGTGATTTAAGACAATATTAAATACTACTTTTCACGAATATCCCCTTTTATCAATATTAAAAAATAAAGAATGAGTCTAATTAAATAAATGAAGGAAATATTTGAAAATTTATCTAATAATTATCACACAATGGTTAGATTTATAGGTCTATATAACTTCTTTCTCTAGAAAGATAAATAAAAATAGAGGCATTGAATGTAAGTAATAATGCAACTGGCAATAACTGATTCCATGGACATGAGTTTCATTTAATGTCCAGTAGTCACTACTGCCCATGGAAATAACTGTTTATAAACTTCTAAACAGGGAATAATGCTTACACAAGTGGCCATGATGATTGTACCTGAAAGAGAACATGCTTTCAGACCTTGCTGGAGATTCCATAAGATTATCAGGAAGTGAGTCTCCAACTGTCAATCCATTGAGACTGGATGCCATTATCTGGGGAGGGAAACAGGATATTAAGTCACTCTAATTTAATCTCACTTCATTTTTTCATTCAATTGCAACAAAATGCACCACTAAGTACCAATTCAAACAAAGATAAACATCACTAAAGCAAACATACGGTTCAAACTTCTAACAGAAAGCAGCTCTTGAAATTGTGTTTCAGCTAAGTTATTATCTAAACAAGCAATGTGAAAATTATAAAAAGGCACCCAAGCCAAGTCTCTCAAATTCGAAGAATACACTGCTTAAGACAAGCCAATCAATAACAAACTAATATCAAGACTCACAAAAATATATTACTTCAGGAAAAATAAATTTAAAAAAGAAAGAAATACTACAAAAGCTAGAAACGCCAAAACATGGAAACCCCATGACATGCCAATCGACAATAAATACTGCAAAAGGATTAAAAAATCAAACTTTGTAACGATATAGTTAAAACATTAAAATAAAGAAAACAATGGTAATAATAAAACGACAAAAAAAAGAGGATTTAGAAATTAGATAATGATGTGGGTAACCTCGCTTAGGTAACGCTTGTGGGAGCGAAGGTTGTCGAGGTAAACTTCCTCTTCGGGATCTCTGGTGCGTTTGGCACTGGGCGAAGAAGCTGAGGATGGCCCTCCCAAATTGGAATCGGAACCCATTGTTAGGTCCAACTCATCTAAACAAGAAACCTTCTTTGGGGCTATTCAATGTTGAACACTAATTTAACGTGCAGAGCGAACAGAGAAGGTTTAGGCTTCTCCTTCTTTCTTTCGCCATGAACGACACTGTGAAACATAGCAGTATCAGAATCTTTTTTTGGCCTTTTGGCCTCGAAAAAAGAATCGATCGGAGAGAAATATAACATGTTTCCCCAGCTGTAACTTTATGATCGTGGACGCGCACCTCCTTCTTGACACGTGTTGTCTACTGTGTTATTCACCAAAATCTGTCAAGTTTTTTTTTTTTTGGAAAAAGTTAAGTATGAAAGATTTTCAATATTATTTATTAAGATAAGGGTAGATTACCAACAATACCCTCCAAAGTATGATTTTATTACATTTCGCCCCATTAGTTTTGAAATCACACCATGGAAAGGAATATCCTATCAGCATTTAAGGTTGCACTAATCATGACACTATATAGTATTTTTATAAATGTATAAACAATATTTATTATTCAACTATTGTATTCATGACTTTTCCTTGTCTTCCTCAACTATCATTTACATCTTCTATCTTTTGAGCTTTCTCCCTTTATAAGAATGAAAAAAATGTGGACGTGGCATTAGGGACATTATTCATTCACAGGAGTCACAAAGGCATTAACATTGTTCATTCTTTAAATGAGCAAGATTAATTGATGAAGGCAATCATGGTCCTATGTCGGCGGAAGAGTCAACTGAAAATCTTGCAGGTGCTAGTGTTGAAGACTTCAAAAAAGAGATGTTAGACATATAGAATGAGATTGCTCGATTGAATCACAAACTAGATTTCTTGAAGGTCGGTGTAGCTTTTATTGGCTTGGGCATTTAGGTAGGTTTCTAGGAGTGATGGTGGGGGGATGGTTGTTGTTATGAAACTTGGTATGTACGAGGGGTTTTCGGGTTAGGAAACTTTTAGGGATATGGTCTTTATGTTAGATACGGTGTGTGTTCGCAAGGTGTTTGTTAAAATTTCATTGTGAAATGAAAACTTGGAATCTCTTTTATGGGTTTAATTCTAGCATTGTAATTCGACATACATAGTTTAACATGAATGTTACACATACTTAACACCCTAGGTGTTATATATTAGTGATTGTATCACCCAAAAAAAAGATTTGCATCAACCAATGCCTTCCTATCAACATATGGTCAACAACAAACATGCATGATGTAAGTGTTTGCTACACTTATATTGAGACATCTAAATATGGAATTCAATTTTTACCACATAGAATATCACTACACCAAAGATCTAAATTACTTTACTATTATATACATTACACATAAAATATCCAAAAAAAAAGAGTGGTGATTGGCTTGATGATTCAAAGTCAGACTTAAAAGAGGGGTTGGATAAGTTTCAGACTCTTTTTACGTAAATATGAACCTTTAATACGCAGGTAATCAGACTTACAAAAACAAACTTGAATAGAGCAAGGAAAGGAGAAGAGAGAACACCAAGAATTTACACCAGTTTACTTTCAACACAGAAGTTACGTCCAGTCTCTTCTAACTTGAAGGATTTCCACTATTGTAAAATTTCCTTTATAGTAACAGCACTAGACTAGTGCCACAAGTATTCTTGACTTCAGCCACTCTTGGCTTAAACCCAAGTATTCTTTCAAAAAGTCACTTCTGACTCAACAACCCAAGTATTCTTTTGAAAGCCTCTTCAAGCCACAACTGTTTCCCATTGAAACTGAGATTGGTAACTCACCAGACTTTTACACAGTAACTAACTTAATGACAATGTGTAAAGTTTGTCACAGAACCTAGTGTATAAAGGATATACAATGAAGAATGAATACACTAAGTTAAGAAAGACAAAAGACCAAAGTCTGCTAGAAGCAGAACAACAAAGAAGGTCTTTGTCTTTGAAAAACTAAGAAGAGATTGGAGAAAGTTTGATCACAAAGAATAAGTATGCTAGCAAGGCCTCTCTTTTATGTTGTTATCTTCGAAAAAATCTTTTCCAAGAATATATAGGTGTCAAGATATGACCGTTGTTGATCTTGAAAGGAGATATAAATGTTGGAAATCCCTTGAAGGAGTTTGCTTTGTGCGCAGGTACCATATTTTTAATGATCTGAAGGGATGTCCAAGAGTTTGGTAGCTAGAAACATCAAAACTTGTATGAATAAGGTGTTCCTTGATATCTTCATATAATAAAGCTAATTGTTGGCTTTATTTCTTCTAGTAACCACGTAGAGATTAATGTTGTAATTCTTCTGATTGTATCTGACATATAAGGTGACTTGGTTCAGCTTTTCTGACTTGCGCAAAGTGGTTACGTTGAGGTCTTTGAAAACTGTATTGGCTACTCTACTGATTTGTCTCTTATCCTTTTTGATGATAAGCATATTCTTCTTGATAAGAGCTTGACTTCAAATGCATCATCAATTTGTTTGTAGAACGTTGTGATTTATTCTTTGAAGTAGCGTTCTTATTGACAATTTTGGATGCCCAAAAGTTTGAGGTCTGATTCTATTGATTCATAGGATTGAGAATTCTTAAACTAGACTTTTTGGTTAAGGTATAAGTTTTATCTTTTGAAGGATCAGACTTTTGATTTTATGAACCCCCTATCAATTATAGCTTGTGTACTTAGTATATAAAACCTGAAACACTTAAATAAATAGATTATATCACACACAAATAGACTTTATTTTGTTTAAGTATCTTGATGTATGTTATTAACAAATCTTGGGGTCTAGAAAATAATAACGTAGTCTGGGGTCTGGTCTAGTAATATCATTGATTTCTTTTTCAACCAGACTTGTTCTCCATAGGGCTTTTAGTCATGTGTTGTTGGGGTGGTCTGAGACCTTTGTTTGCTAATATGGTCATGAAATGTCATAATAATAGGTTAACGCCCCTGACTTCTTAGTGTAGAACTTGGCCTTGTAACATTAGGAACAAGACTAGCTAGTCGTTTCCTTATCCCCATGACTTGCATTGGTGACTGTTGGGCATCAAGCACATGTGTGATTTGGCCCCTACCCATGCCTTTGGCATTTCCCTGCCCTCGTTTTTGTATGGCTTTAAACCACCCACTTCTAATGGGTCCCCTTTAACAAGTTTATTTATTATCGTCAAATGCATTACAATTTTTGTATTTTACAAATACAAATCTTTTGTAGTGCTTGGCCTTATTGGCCCTTCATCATTCACCTTTTTCTATTAACCTTGGGCTTCTTAGTTAGCCTTCTTAAAGGTAGTGGTAAGATCAAACTCGTTGGGTCTTCTTGCATTTCAACCATGGTTGTTAGAATCAAGTTTGAACTTACAACTGAGTAGTCTGAACCTCTTGTGATTTGTTAATAATATACATCATGTCTCTCAGCTAAAATAAAGTATGTACTCTTAGTGTATCTAACTATTCTATTCAAGTGTGACAGGGAGCCTGTAGAAGTCCATTTATAAAGAATTGGGGGAGTCCGTAAAATTCAAATCACTCCTAAAATGAAGAAGTCTGTACTCACTTAAAGTTTCTCTAAATCAAGCTAGTGTGAAGCTACAGACCACGAGAAATTTTCTCTCATTCTTTTAAGTATTTGAAAAAGGATCCTTTTTTTTCAAATAAGAAGCTGCATGTACTTTCTCTTATCATCTCTGAAGCTATCATCAAAAAGGAAATTAACGAAAAAATTAAAAGACACGTTCACATATATCAAGAAAACTGCCTCACACATCTTAAGGTGTCAGAAAAACTAAACCTATTTAGAACGGATAGCCTAAGGTCAACTGCTTTAGAGTGTACTTGCTTTCTCAAAGTGCATAAGCAAAAAGGATCTTTTGTTAAAGACTTTCGAAGCAATCCGGTTAAGGAAACTTCTCTGAAGCATGTCACTATACTCATTGACAGCACATTCCTCGAAGAGACCAACATCTTTTAAACTGAACCAACAGTTATTTTTCAAGAAGGACTATAAATACAAGAAGCTTTCGAATTCAAAAGTGTCTTGCTGCCCATTCTTATTCTTGAACACTCCCTGATTTCTCTCAAGAAACCGAAGTCTGAAAGATTTTTCTTTAAAAGTTTCTAAGTTCTTGTATTCACTACTTAAGTCTTCTTTGCAGTTCTACCTCCAGCAGACCTTGACTTATAGTAGTTTGTAGCTCAGTGTACTTATGTAATCATTTTATATATATGCACGCTAAGTTATTTGTTGTAACACCAAAAACTCTTTATTACTCTTTCTATAAGATTTGTGTGTTTGCCAAAGTCTGTTAGTGTTGGGAAACACTTGTGGCCCGAAGAGGCTTTCGAAAGAATACTTGGGTCTATAGCCAGGAGTGGCTCCTTAAAACAATACTTGGGTTTTAAGCTAGAAGTGACCGGAGTCAAGAATACTTGTTGCATTGGGCTGGTGTAATATTCTAAAGGTGTTTTCTTTACAATAGTGAAAATCTGTCGATCTGAAGGGACTGGACGTAACTTCTACGTTGGAAGTGAACCAGGATAATTCCGCTGTGTGATTCTCAATTCCTTTCTCTAGTCTGTTGAACTATTTTATCACTTAAGTAGTCTCTACGCTTATGAAAAAGAGTTTAAGACTTATTCAACCCCCTTCTAAATCTGATTTTGTACTATAATTGGTGATATTAGAAATTGGGAGAATCACACCTTGGTAGGCCAACTAGAAAGCCACCTTGGTGTATTGTGTTGATAGATCATCATCTACATCTAACCTAATATTAGTGATACATGTAATTTCATGCTTGTAGGGAATGCATGCAACAAAATCAAACATAAGAATACAATCATTTAACCATAAAACAAAAAATCTAAACCATATCATCATTACCTGGTATCCCAAGGTATTTGCATGCACATGTATGAGATCTAAGATCAACGAGTAGTTGTAACCATTTTCACTTACGAGAAACTCTATTTGACTTGAAGGAATAAGTCCATAGCTATTTGTCTTGCTTTTAAGAAGACTTATTTTTTTTCAGAATATTTGGAGATATATTGCCATCTCAGTTAGTTGAGTTCATGAACCTCTTATGCAACCTGCTTGTTAGTCTCACAGTTAAAGTCTTAATCAATATGAGGATTGGTTTGTCCCTTATCTCTCTAAGCCAATGATTGAATGAGTCATTCATGTTGTTCGTGATGTGATTTGACTTGTATCTTAGATCAAGATGTGTCGAGTCCATGTCTCATTTGGCATATTCCTTGACTAGTATGGGTTTACTTTGATGATATCTACCATTACTTCATCAAATTCCTAAATGTATGACTCTTTTGCCTTCCAAAAAAATAATCTAAGCATCACCTTTGGATACTTGACTTTGAAGTTTGCATAAAGATGTTTGTAGCATAACCTATGTTAGAAGTGTGACACAATTACTACAATGGCTTGCTCTAAACCTTGGCCAAGAAATAAATAGGTATGCTCAAAAACCAAGTTTGTAACAACAAAACTCAAAACTTAAAAGCTTGTAATTAGAATTCACCATCTTCCATAAAGAAAAAGGAGAAATGGAAAAATATAAGAAGAAGAGCTAGTTTGAATTTATAAATCCATGCACAGAGAAGGTGAAAAGGATTTCAAAATCCGTGTATAAAGAAAAATAAAAAATAAAGGAAAAGGACAAAAGAAGAGAAAAAGAAGAAGAGTAAGAGCTAGTTTGAATTTCAATATACATGCATGAAGAAGAATGAGAAGAAAAGTATAATTATAAGAAGAAGAGAAAAATATGAAGAAGACTAAAGGACGAGAAGAAGAAAAGAGTAAAAAGAGGAAGATGGGGATGAGGAATGTTGCTTTTTTATAGTGTAAAGAATAATATATTTCAAAAAGGATTTAGCAGTGACAAGTCTTCACACCTATGAGCAAGTGCACCCGTTAGTGTAGTACAAGAGGTATTTTAGACCTCAAGTGTTGAACTCACATAAAGTATAATTTGCAATCACCAACTACACAAGCTCTTTGAATGTCAAATAGTTGACAAATAATTGTTTAATGAATTAAATAGTAAGTTGTATTAAAAGTATAAAAAGGAATTAGTGTAATAGAAAAATATTGTGTATGAGTGCAATCTAAGATTTCTAAGTCAGAGGCTTTGGATCCTCGTAGGATTTTCTTATTGTTCCCTGGTTACGTTCTCCTTAAAGGTTTTCAACTCAAATATGTTAAGGAGATTATCGATCACTCATGTTAATACTATTAATCCCTGTGTACCATCCATTACTCATCATAAATCTACCTTAGATATCAGAACAAAGTCATGTCCTAAAATGCATAATGATCTAACCGAGTTTTTAATCAATTCACTGATCGAAAGTGTAAGTGATATGACCAAGTATCTATGATTATCCCTTCAACACCCATTCTAATTCTGCGTGTTCACTAATTAATAGTAGAATAAGGGTGATCAAATCCTAAAATAAAAGTAACACAAAGAATTAGATAATTAACCCATAAACGAAAGATAAAATAGAAGAACTTTTTTATGGCTTAAAAGGTACACATCATAGAATTCACCTTAACCCCATGGCCAAAGATTTAATTCAACACAAATTTAATAAACAAACACATTAAATAAACTCTAGAATTCTTAAATCCTATTTTAAGACAAGCAAAGTAAAACACCTATAATCGACTGCTTGGAATGTCACACCACTCTCACAACAATAGAGTTGGAGAAAGATGAAGGTAGAAGAAGGCTTGATGCCTTGACTCTGTGTCGTCACATTCTTTCTTCCGCTCTCGTTCGTTCATATTTATTCTATCTTGTTATTTTCTTTGCTTATGTGTTTAGGGTTTAGGGTTTAGGGTTTAGGGTACAGATGAACACAGGTCATGCTTAGCTTACGTGTAACTTTCACTTATCGAACATGGTCATGCTTAGATAAACACAAGTTGTGCTTGGTGTCCACCTCTTTGCGTGTAACTTTTCCTCATGAAAACTTTCTACAATTATTCAACACAAATTAGTTTAGACGTAAAAAAGTACAATTGATTGAGCACTTTAGCTAAGTGTTAGTTTGATAACTAATTATGTAAATGGAGTTGTACGAACAAAATCATATAATGGTTAATATTAACTTTACCCTTCCTTCAAGGTTTGTCAAGCTTTATTTGACCAATAAATTAAAAAGTTGTTTTTTGTCAATCCTGGTTAGAAAACTTCAATTGGGAACCAAACAAACCCAAAAATCATTGCCATTAAAAAATAACAATCCTAACTTAACCTAAAAGTTAGCTCATAAGTTAAGGGCTGCCTCAAACCATATAAGTTGGATAGTTGTCATCTTCATAGCTAATGTGAGACTTGTCATCTTAACACACACCCCTCACACTCACAATTAGACACCTGGTGCATGAAGTTTTACAAGACTGGACATTTATAGGTGACCCAACATGCAAGGTGGGTTAGACTCTAATATCATATTAAAAAACTAAGGGGCTTGACTCAAGTCAAAAGCTAACTAAAAGTTAAGGGTTACCTCAAGCCTTATAAATTAGATACTGGTCATATTTCTAGCCGATGTGAGACTTATCTCAACATCTTAACAATTACAAAATATTTGGTATTACTTGGTTGCCCCTAACTGGGGTGTCTTTCTTTGTTGATTTACATTGAATTAATTTTATTTTTTAGGTGAAATATAACTATGATAAAGTTTTGGGGCTACTTGTATTTTGTCCAACCATGGAGGGTGGACTTTGTATTTTACCCTTTTAAATATCACAACGTGTAGGGGTATTATTGTCTTCTTAAAAATTTATTGCCACATGTAAATACTTACTCCCTTAGTCCTCTAATATAAGCAACAAAAAAACTCAATTTTTTGTCCTCTAATATAAGGATTAAACACACCTGATTTAATATTGTCATCCCAAAACTACCCTTCATTTAATTTTACTGATTGATGACCCTTTCACACTGGAAACTAGAACGATTATGCTTTTTAAATTTTTGGGTGACTTTGAATATGAAGCTACAACGAGAGGTCACTTTCAGTTCTACTATTAAAGACCCATTTCTTTTAACCATACAATTTCTTTCTCTATCACCCACTGTACACTAGAAAAATGACCAATAGACTTGAAGGTTCAAAGACAGACTTAGAATGAGGGTTGAATAAGTTTGTAAACTATTTTTTGAATAAGAACCTTATTGAAAGAAATTATGGCAACAGACTTAACATATATAGATTCAGACCTTAGACAAGAGAAGGGAAAAAAGAAATTACACAGTGGATTTTATATTGTAATGGTTCAGAGAACACACTTAGAAGGGGGGTTGAATAAGTTTGTTCATATTTTTCAAACAAAAAATGATATTTAAACGTTAATGCGATTAGCACAGTGGAGCAAACTTTTACGAAATGGAAAGTGTTCGAGAAAGAGAGCAATAGACTTGAGTAAAAGATAGGGAAGAGAAAAGTACACAAGAGATTTATACTGGTTCACTCCCAACGCGGAAGCTACATCTAGTACCTTCAAACTTGAAGGATTTTCACTATGTAAAAGACCATTTACATAATCAGCATAGACCGTGCCTTTGAGTATTATTGAATCCAGCTACTCCTGACTTAAGCACAGACCGTGCTTTGAGTATTTTTGACACCAGCCACTTCTGGCTCACTGAGTATTCTTTTGCAACATCCACTCCTGGGGCAGACCCAAGTATTCTTTCACAAGCCACTCCTGGTTTAAACCCTGGTTTTTTTTCAAAAGCTTCTCCTGGCTATAGTGTTTCCTGACAGGTCTACTAGACCTATGTTTATAAAAAAGAGAAAGAATTGAAACAAACAAAATAAGCCTTCTAACTTAGCAAAGCTAAGTGTTAACCTGATAAACAGGTTTATAAAGAAAGAGAAGGTCTTATTTTGGAATGAGGCTTAGTACGTGTACAAGATAAGAGATACAACTTACATGTATTAAGCCCAAAAACTTGATCAGAAATAATACGCCCATTAAAGGTGCTGAGATGTGAAAAACATATTTCTGATTTAGATTACTAGTGCTTTTGAAATAAGAAAGGATTGCACATAGTGAGCTTTCTTTTTCTTCATGGCAATATTCCTTGGCCTTGAGTCTTCTTCTTGAGCAGATTGTTATTTTTTTTCTTGGGCTCTTGTATGCAACAGTCTGAGACTTGTTTGCATTTCTCTCTATCTTGATCATATTATCTTTTATATTATTTGCCTATCTCTATTTTTCTTTTCCTTTTTCTTTTTCTCACAAACTCTCTTTCTTTCTCTTTTATCTCATAACATCTATGTTTCTTGCTCTCTCATTTTTCTTCACTTTTGTTCATACTTCTTCTTATGTGTCTACTTCTTTTTTTCAGTGAGAATGAATCTATATATATGTAAGATTTCCTTGTTGAGTCCTGAGAGAGAAAAGATGTTAGTTAAATAACCGTTGAGAGAAAATACAACTGTTGAGAGGGTTGTTTGCACAAAGGACAACTTTCTGGTCAGAAAGAGACGTTTTAAACAAGCAATATAGGACAGAGAACTTTGAGACTCGTGAAATCATAGACAGAGTAGGAGTAGCATGAGCTTTCACGTAATAGGAAGGTTTTTATACAGTGGTCCTTCGAATAGATGAAGGCTTAGTGCTACTTAGAGTGAAATGAGGTCTGCCTTGCTTGGTCAGTCTTCTCGTAAGTCTTTTTGGTTGCATGATCCAGACCAGTAATATTCTTCATACCAAAGTAGTGTGAAAACGTCCTTTAAAGGTGGGTCAGGGTCTGGTGATTCATAAGGTGTTGATAAAGAGACTCAAAAGGAGCGGAATGATTGTAGCAGCTTCTGAGATTGGAGTCTGGTTGATGAAGGTTGCCTTTAGTGAGATATTCTTCCATATTCTTGAAGCTTGCAGAGGACTTGACAAGTCTGGGTCTGGTGTGAGTCCAGAACTTGATTTTTTCTTTGCTTTGTCTTACAGACTTGTGTTGTGCTGAAAACTCCCCTTTTGTTTTATAACCTATACTTCATATTCTGAAATATTTATACAAGCTATCAAATAATAATGAATCATGACTTGGATTAAATTAGAATACTTAATGTTGGTTATCAACAAATCTATGATTTCTTTAAGAACCTTCTTGGTTCTAACATATTACTTCCAAACGTGAAGCTACGTCCAGTCCCTTTAGTCTGAAGGATTTTTACTATGTAAAATTCCTTTTACACAAACAGACACTTGTGCCACAATTATTCTTGACTCCAACCATTTTTGGCTTATCCCCAATATTCTTTCAAAAGCCACTCCTGACTTTGACCCAAGTATTCTTTCAAAAGCCTCTTTAGACTAAAATTATTTCCCACAAAAACTTGAGACTGATTTACACAATCAGCTTTGAACTGTTATAAGAGATATTGTTTTTGATAACTTAGATATAATGTACAAAGATTTTAAAAATGAAACAAAGGTACACACCAAGTTGAGCTAAAAAAAAGACTAAGACTACGAGTAGCAGAGTTGATAAAATTTGAGATGGAGTCTCTGTTTTTTGGTTTCTTCATTCATATATTTTTTCATGGTCTGAGGTCTCTTCTTTTTAAAGTCTTCTCCATATAGTCGTTACTATTCCATTAGAGAAGAGTAGCCGTTTGAGCATGGGAACACGAGAAGAGAGGAAAGGACAATGTCTGGTTTAGAGGATAGACTGGTATTGCATGAAAATAGGAGGGTGCCTTGAATATTGCAGAGAGAACATGCCTTTTTGTTGTTTTCCATCTAACATGGAATATTGTAAAAGGGTAATTTTGACCTTTAGAAGGCTTCTAACTTAGACATTGCATGTTGTCAGCTTTTTGAAGTGCTTAGATGGCTTCCTTGTTTTTTCCCATGTGAACGTTTGTTTTCCTAGGAGGCTTGTCTCTTTGTGCATTTATGAACAAGAGCAGACTTGGCTTAAAGAAGTTAAAACTAGGGAAGCTTTACATATTTTAATCCAGAATCAGATAGTCGTTCTTCGAATAGGAGGGTCTGAGTTTGGTGTCTTTTAAAGCTTGGATAAAAGGTCTTGTGTGAGAGAGAGATGCTGAGTCTGAAGGGTGATTTGATTGAAGAATATAGCTCAACAGACCTAAGTTTGGGATAGACATACTTAAAGAATTTTATTTTGAAAGTTGTCCTCAACATAGACTTAAAGTTAGGTCAGACTTGAAATATTTTGAGTGAGTCCTACACAGACTTTGGTTGCTTTGAAAATGATGGACTCCCCTTTTAAATTATGGCTCTTGCACCACATACTTTTGCATTCTAAAACATTCAAGTAAATGGTTAAATAACCCTTAAACATACTTTATTTAATTAAAAGTCTTGATGCGTGTTAATAACAAATCTTGGGGTTTCTAAAATAAATTTTAGGTTCTCCAAAGTCTTTTAAAAACAAACTTGGTTATAACAGGACCTTCCCACGAGTTTGGGGATTTATCACTTTGTATTAAGACTCATTGGATACAGATGAAGATGCCAATGACATTAGTTCATCACTTGAATTTGATGGTTTATCTCTTCTCATTGTTGAAGACTCATTGGATAAGGATGAAGATGCTAGAAATGTTAAACATGGCTTAATTTCAAGTGAAGAGTCATAGTATCACAATAAGAGTCATCAATTGGGGTTAAAAGGTTAACATAAAAAAATAATACCACCCATCATTTTGATATAAATGAATTTCCTAATGAAGCTTTTTCTTTGCATAAAAAATAGCCAAATGTGAGTGTATTTTGAGTCAAACAAAAGTTCTCTTAATCTAAATAAATTACCAAATGATGAGGTGATTACAAGGTTCAGAATAAGGAATTGAAGAAAGGGGTTCATAATATGGTAAAGACTTATATGGGTGATTTGATTTAGGTAGTTTGAAGTAGCCTTGAAAATTGTATGGCAATGGGGACATTGTAACCAAATGTAACATGGACTCCTGTAAAGAGTGCCAGGGTTATAAAAGCTACATTTTATATATTCTCACAATTGCATTTTTTATTTTTTATATAACGTCCCTCTCATGTGCAAATGTTCCAACAAATAAACTTAAATGACCATACAAATAAAAATAAAAATAAAAATAAGTCATGAAAATTAAGCCATGTAGACACTTGTGTCAAATGGTAATCAAATTATGTCCATTGATGTAAACTGAGGTACATATATATACAGACAGGGGAAGTTTTAGGCACTAAATAAGGGATATACAATATTGACAGTAAATATTATGCAAATAATATCCCTTAATTAGAGGGGTTCCTATAATTACATATCTCTGTAAAAATAGAAAAAATATCAAAGAATCTGTAATTCTATTTACTCACGCCAACACTCCTCCTCAAGTTGGTGCGAAGATATCACTAACACTTAACTTGCCAAGTCAGTCATGAAAATTTTTATTGGAGATAGCCTTTGTGAATATATCAGCTAGTTAGTCTTCAGACTTGACAAAAGGAAATCGGATGATCTTCTCCTGTAGATTTTGTTTAATGAAGTGTCTATCAACTTCAACATGTTTTGTACGGTCATGCTGGACAGGATTATGGGACAAGTCAATTGCAACTTTATTATCACAAAACAGATTCATTTCTGAATTGGGCTGAAAACCAAATTCTGTCATCAACCTTCGCAGCCATAGAAGCTCACAAAGCCCTTTAGCTATACCTCTAAATTCAGCCTCAGCACTGGATAATGCCACCACCTTTTGCTTCTTGCTCCTCCATATAACCAAGGTTTTAAAAAACGTTCCGCTACACATATTGCGGCCACAACAAAACGGTAGCACAGAGCTCCGAAACCGAATCAGAACGCTACAATGTTCAGATGGTGAATCACACATAACGGCCGCAACGTAACGGTGTTGCGGCCGCTGCACCCGTGACAACCCTGTGACAACTGCAACACTCTTTAAAAAAAAGTCAGAACTATTTTTTTTCTTCACTCCATGAATCAAACCAAAAGCAAGGGAGATCTATTTTTTTTCTTCACTCCATGAATCAAACCAAAAGCAAGGGAACTTATCTCTCTGTTTTCTATAAGTAAACAATCAAAAAAATAAATAAATCTGAACCATGGTGGCGTGGTGTTGTGCTCTATGCATCCCGTTCCTCTCCGGCAGTGCAATCGCCCTTGCTGTCCTTGTTTTAGTTAGAGCCTTTTTTACCTCTCCCGTGAGTGCTTCTCTAGTGGTCTAACCATTCTCTTCCCATGCCATATCATGAACTTTAACATTTAAAACTGACAGTGTGTAGAACGGCAAAAATATAGGAGAAAGAAATAAAAAAAGAGTGGGTGAGTGGGTAGTAAAAAAAGAGTGGATCATGGAATAGAGAAACAGAGTAGAAGAAGAAGAGTCTAGAGAGTACAGAGAAAGAAATCAGAAAAAAAAGGGTGAGTGGGTGTGGGTCACGTGGGGTAGTGGGTGATTTTTTTTAATTTTTCATTACCTTGACAGTTGCTATAGCTAAAGAAAGTAGAAGAGTCTAAGAAATTATTAGTAGTCCTTTTTTGATTTTCTTTTTTATCGGGCACCCCACTTGTTTTTAGTTGCAATTAATTATTTTTTTATGTCATCAAAGGATGGCAAGTAAAAGACATAAATTATGATAAAAGACAAACAATGTATACCTTAATAAAACACGTGACATTATTTGATTGTTTAAGAATCAAATAATAATAAAGACAAACAATGTATAACTTGTTTCATAATAAAATAATGATAAAAACAAAAAGCATATAAAAATAAATATTATAAGGTTTTGCAATGTGAAATTTTACACAAAGAATATAATATTAAAAATAGATTTATTTGTATTTAATGTTGTCTAATATTTTTATTAGGAAACTTATTTTTTTCTAAAAAATATATGTAATATAAATCTTATAAAATATATAATGTTACAAATAATTTTATTATAATTTGACTAAAAATGTGAGCAATTCACGCCGCAGCAACCGCATTCCGCATCGCAGCATCCGCAACACCCGCAATCGCGAAATCCGCAGCGCGACCGAAATCGCGACCGCGACCGCAATTTGAAACCTTGCATATAACTAAGTTCCCTCCTACAAAGGTGAAGTAGCTAGATGTGGACTTTCTATCTACCACATTCCCTGCCCAATCTGCATCTGTATAGCCTTCAATATTCAGGTTACCATTCTTATAGAACATCAACCCTTTCCTTGGTGAAGATTTTAGGTAGCAGAGAATTTGAATAACTGCATCCATATGTTCTTCACTAGAGCTATGCATAAATTGGCTAACCACACTTACAGCATAAGCAGTATCTAGACGAGTGTGAGATAGATAAATAAGCTTACCCACTAGTCTTTGATACCTCCATTTATCGGTGAGTACTTGGTCCGAACGTTCCCTAAGATTATGTTTCTGAACAATAGGAGTATCTAAAGGTTTTCAATCCAATAAACCCACCTCTGTCAATAAATGCAACACATATTTCCTTTGGGAAAGGAATATGCCTCTCTTAGATCTTGCCACCTCTATTCCCAAAAAAATAATTAAGGCCACCTAGGTTTTTCATTTCAAATTCATTTGACAGTTTCCTTTGTAACCTTGAAATTTCCTCTGCACCATTCCCTGTAATTATCATGTCATCCACATAGATAATCAAGCTGTCACATTTCCATGTTGGTGCCTTAAGAAAAGGGTGTGATCTGCATTACTTTAATGATAACTGTATTTTTTCATGGCCAAGCTGAACCGACCAAACCATGCCTGTGGTGACTGTTTCAATCCATATAGAGCTCGTTCTAGTTTACATACAACTTTAGTTCTGGATGAAGTTATGTAACCTGGAGGAATATCCATGTAGATTTCTTCTTCGAGATTGCCATGGAGGAAGGCATTTTTCACATCAAGTTGGAGTAGGGGCCAATCTAAATTTGTTGCTAGAGGCAATAAAACTCTAACAGTATTTAGTTTTGCTACAGGTGAAAAAGTTTCTAGAAAGTCCATGCCTTGTGTTTGTGTAAATCCCTTCGCCACAAGCCTTGCCTTGTATCTCTCAATTGATCCATCGACCTTGTATTTTATTAAGAACACCCATTTGCACCCTACCGTTTTTTTCCCTTCGGAAGCGGAGTCAACTTCCAAGTATTATTTTTATTTAACACCTTGGATCAGCTAAAGCTTTTTCAATATTATTTAGGATATAGCAAGATGACAGGATCTGTGTGAATGACTTCAGAGGCTCAGATAAGTTTTGAGTGGACACATAATTAGCAATTAGGTATCTAGACCTCCTATCTTCTTCTTCTTCCGGAGAATACTTATTGGGTGGTATCCCGTGGTTGTGCCTGAAAGGTAGAGTATATCTAACAGGGGCATCCAAGGGGTTAGCATATGGGGAAACATTAGAAGAGCTTACCTCAGGGAAGTTCTCAATAGGAGAGGATTGTTTAGGTACTGAAGTGAGAGGGGGTCTATATTTATGCCTTTCTCATTTGTATACTCCTCAATGGCTAGCTCTTTATTACCAAGGTGGTTACTATCAAGACAATCCTCAATCTCTGTGTCAGAATGAATGTGGTTTCGTTCAATATCTCCATGGGTAATTTTACTTCTTGTTCCATCCCCTACCATTGAAATCATATTCTCATTATCGCAAATGGAAATATCATGTTGTGGCGTGCATCATGTTGTGGTGCCAACATTATCTCTCTCTGTGATGACATTAACCAATTTGGCTCTTCATTCTTAGCCTCCTCCTCCTGACGAGCTGAATGGGTCACCATGGATTGATAGAATGGTTCAGACTCCAAAAAAGTTATATCCATGGTAATATAGGTTTAGTTTGTAGTAGGGTCAAAGCATTTGTAGCCCTTTTTATGTAGTCAATATCCCAGAAAAATGCAACATACTGCACAAGGATCGAGTTTAGTGCATTGGTTCTTATAAAGGTGAACAATCGTAACACATCCAAAGATTCGAGGAGGAACCAAAAGGACGGTAGGCAAAGCAACAAAAAAAGATAAAGCCTGCAAGGGAGTTTTGAAATTTAAGACTTTAGAAGGAAATCGATTAAGTAAGTACACTGCTGTAGCAACTACACTATCCCAATGTCGATTAGGAACATGTGTACCAAGGAGCAAAGCTCGACCAATCTCCAAAATATGTTGATTTTTTCACTCGTCAACACCATTCTGTTGTAGAGTTTGGGAGCATGAGGTTTCGTGTAGGAGTCCATGATGTTGAAAATAAACCTGAAAACGATTGTTGATAAACCCCCCACCGTTGTCAGACTGAAGAATTTATATTTTGGTTGAGAATTGAGTCTGTATCATCGTATAAAATACTTGAAAAATAGGGAACACTTCATCCTTGGTTTTCATCTGATACAGCCATGTAATACGGGTACAGTCATCAACAAAAGTTACAAACCAACAATACCCAGAAGAAGCGGTAACTGGGGAAGGACCCTATACATCAGCGTGTATTAATGAAAAAGGGGTAGTAATTTTATTCATACTTGTTGGATAAGAGACTCTATGGCTTTTGGCCATAATACATGTATCATATTTGAAGTCTACGTTTTTAACATGAGAGAATAAATCTGGAAATAGGTGTTGTAGGTAGCTAAAGGATGAGTGTCCCAAGCGATGGTGCAATAACCAAATCTACTTTCTTTGTTGCTGATTGAGCGTTGTATATGATTTGCTCATCCTGAACTAAAGTCATCCAAGTAGTATAACCCTTCTCTCCTAGTACCACGCCTTATGATCTCCTTGTTGAGAATATCCTGGATACGACAAAAAGTAGGGTATAATATGACAGCACAATTTAGATTTTTAGTGACTTGACTTACTGGAAACAATTTATTAGATAGTGATGGAACAAGAAGAGTATGGGATAAATAAAGAGAAGGTGTAAAGGGCACAGTTCCCGCTCCGATAACAGGATAAGCTACTCCATTGGCGTTTGTAATGCAAGTTCTCCGAGGTTGTGTTATGTGTAAGAAATCACCGGGGTCAAAAGTCATGTGGTCACTTGCCCCTGAGTCAATAATCCAAGCACCATCATTTATGGCTAAAGAGTTATAGAGAGCTTGTCCATAGTTATCTTGATCAGAGTTTGCAATAGTAGAATCTTCCATTTGGACAAGTGACATATATGTTCAGTGACAGCCATAGCAGCACGACCTATGCTTGTGGTGGAAGTGGTAGTGTCCCATTTTTCCCGAGCTTGTAATTCATGCCAGCAATCTGGATAACCATGTAACTTGAAGCAGGTATCTCGTGTAAGGTTTTAAAAAACGTTCCGCTACACATATTGCGGCTGCAACAAAACGGTAGCACAGAGCTCCGAAACCGAATCAAAACGCTACAATGTTCAGATGGTGAATCACACATAACAGCCGCAACGTAACGGTGTTGCGGCCGCTGCACCCATGACAACCTCGTGACAACCGCAACACTCTTTAAAAAAAAGTCAGATCTATTTTTTTTTCTTCACTCCATGAATCAAGCCAAAAGCAAGGAAACTTATCTCTCTGTTTTCTATAAGTAAACAATCAAAAAAATAAATAAATCTGAACCATGGTGGCGTGGTGTTGTGCTCTATGCATCTCGTTCCTCTCCGGCAGTGCAATCGCCCCTGCTGTCCTTGTTTTAGTTAGAGCCTTTTCTACCTCTCCCGTGAGTGCTTCTCTAGTGGTCTAACTATTCTCTTCCCATGCCATATCATGAACTTTAACATTTAAAACTTACAGTGTGTAGAACGGCAAAAATATAGGAGAAAGAAATAAAAAAAGAGTGGGTGAGTGGGTAGTAAAAAAAGAGTGGATCATGGAATAGAGAAACAGAGTAGAAGAAGAAGAGTCTAGAGAGTACAGAGAAAGAAATCAGAAAAAAAAGGGTGAGTGGGTGTGGGTCACGTGGGGTAGTGGGTGATTTTTTTTTAATTTTTCATTACCTTGACAGTTGCTATAGCTAAAGAAAGTAGAAGAGTCTAAGAAATTATTAGTAGTCCTTTTTTGATTTTCTTTTTTATCGGGCACCCCACTTGTTTTTAGTTGCAATTAATTATTTTTTTATGTCATCAAAGGATGGCAAGTAAAAGACATAAATTATGATAAAAGACAAACAATGTATACCTTAATAAAACACGTGACATTATTTGATTGTTTAAGAATCAAATAATAATAAAGACAAACAATGTATAACTTGTTTCATAATAAAATAATGATAAAAACAAAAAGCATATAAAAATAAATATTATAAGGTTTTGCAATGTGAAATTTTACACAAAGAATATAATATTAAAAATAGATTTATCTGTATTTAATGTTGTCTAATATTTTTATTAGGAAACTTATTTTTTTCTAAAAAATATATGTAATATAAATCTTATAAAATATATAATGTTACAAATAATTTTATTATAATTTGACTAAAAATGTGAGCAATTCACGCCGCAGCAACCGCATTCCGCATCGCAGCATCCGCAACACCCGCAATCGCGAAATCCGCAGCGCGACCGAAATCGCGACCGCGACCGCAATTTGAAACCTTGATCTCGTGTATGCTTTGTCTTTCCACAGTGAGTGCACTTTCCTCCATCCACTTGGCCTTTTGCTCCTATGATTCCTTACAGATTATGGTTGGCCTGATTTGATTCCTTTAGTGATCATAACAGCACCAGTAGGGAGATTCTTTGTCGCAGATGCCATTATAGCTTGGCGTGTATCCTTCCTCCGAACATGTGTGTACGTTTGTTCAATAGTGGGGAATGGCTTTATTTGAAGTACATCACTTCGAATATTATCCAATCGGTTATCTAACCCATCTAAAAAAATGTAAACCCTTTCCTCTTGTAAGAGAGAGTTGTATTTATGTACATCTATTCCACAAATCATTGGGTTGGGCCGATGAAAATCAATCTCGTGCCATAACCCCTGTAAGTCATTATAGTATTTCTCAATTGATCCTCCTCCTTGTCACATTCGAGATACACGTCGTCGGAGATCATACACTTGTGAAGTGTCTGATCCGTCAAAGTACGTTGTTGCAATAGAATCCCACACCTCCTTCGCTGTTGTAAAACAGATGAAATTCCCCACCAAGGAGGATTTCATAGAGTTAATCAACTATCCTTTCACAATGGCATTCTCAGTTCGCCATTTTCGAAAACACGGGTCTGTGTCTTATGGTTTGGGGAGGTCTCCATTGATGTATCCTAGTTTGTCTTTGCTTGAAATATACATCTCAGCAACCTGTGACCATAAGGCATAGTTAGAGCCATCTAACTTGATGCTTATTGGCACTGTTGAGGAATCGATAATGGATGATTATTGTGACGAGGTTTGAACTTGTGTCAACATCTCCGCCATATTGGTCGTCAAACTGTCTAGTATGGAATTTGTTGAGGTTTGCGATGTCTATTCCATTGCTCTGATACCATGTCAAATGGTAATCAAATTATGTCCATTGATGTAAACTGATGTACATATATATATATATATATATATAAAGGCAGAGGAAGTTTTAGGCACTAAATAAGGGATATATAATATTGATAGTAAATATTATGCAAATAATATCCCTTAATTAAAAGGGTTCCTATAATTACATATTTCTGTAAAAATAGAAAAAATATCAAAGAATCTGTAATTGTATTTACTCACGCCAACAACTTGGTTTTGTAGCAAAATTAAGCCATGAAAGCTAAGCTTAACCCATTGTAATAAATAGACCATACAAAAAAAGCCTAGTTAAACTTATCATCTTTTCATTTCTCGCACTTATATGTGTTTGACCTCCCTACAAATCTGATATTCCTTGTTATAAAATCAATATGTATAGAAGAAAAAAATAAATAATTCCATACCTCAATTACCACCGTGTAAGTATTCAAAAACTTGTTGGTATAATTCTTCATCACATTTAAGTTGAGCGGGTTGTTCATCTTGGTTAAGCGTCACATCTTTCTTCATATGAGGAATTTTATGGTTATTGGATCCTTTAACCCTCATGATTTCAATCATACAAGATTGAAGTGCGAGAAAAATCTTATCTGAATCTCTACTAGGAAAAGAATGATTTTTACACAGCCTTAACAAGTTCATTAACTGATTTCGTCACTTCTTTTTGTTGCAATGATTGAATGATCCTGAAAAATCCTAAATCCAAAACATTATGAGGTTGACAAGTTAAAGGCATGTCAAGCCTATCTTCAAAAGCTGCTGTACAACATTCTTCATCATTTACAAGAACATGGCCCGATGCATTATCTTGTTGTACATAAATTATTTCAGATGCATGTGGCCATTTTTCCTTAATGGCTCGTAAAACTTTGTTAATTAAGAACATCTGACTAATATCTTTAGTGATAGAAGTAATTAGTTTTGTTTCTATTGTTGTCACTACTCTATTAACACTAGACCTTGTTAACAAACGGAAACAGACCAGTTTTTCTAGAGAATGTCTCATCACCTTCATTAACAAACGTAGGCCAAGCAATTGCAACTAAAAACATTACCTTCACAATGAAATTTTTATTTTTGCATGTACTGCATGACACATCTTCATCTGCAAAAATAGTTCATGGATTTTTGAAACATGTAGACCCATTTTTCATCTATGTGGACAACATTATACATGCTCTTAAACTTTGGATGATGGGGAATGGTACTTTCATCAAGCATGGACAAGTAAAATTCAAGACGAGCTTTCATATTATCATCCTTCAAATATGGCTTTAGCTCATTTGAATGCCCAAAGCCCAAAACACATGCCCAAAGCAAGAGCCTAAAGCATATGCCAACCCTCTAATAGTGCATTTCCAAAAAAAAAACCCTTTAATAGTGCTACGTTTATTTAGTGAAATTTCACGCACTTTTTCAATATATATAGTTTTTTCTTTCATAAATTATTGTCTTTTTATGACAAACATCACCCGTATTTTTCATTTACCTCCAAATCCAATGAACAACATGTGTAGACACTGAATAGGAAAAAGCCACACATTTAATTGTATTTTTTAAGCATCTCACCATAACTTGAATTCAACAACAGCTAAGTAATTACTTTTCATTCATAATTGTTCAAAAAGTAAAGTTTCTTCTGAGATGGTTGTGCCCCATATTGAATCTTGTCTCCCATTGCATGAAGCATAAAAGTCTAATTTAAACAACTCACTCCCATTGTAATGTTACGTGTACTTTGGGTATAATCCCATTTAATTTGTTTGTGTAATGTTTTATCCTTTTTAGATGCAAAGTAAAGTATTATATGTAAATAATAATAAAGAAGTTACAATAATTAGAATTATAAATATTGCAACACCTTCATTCACTGTGTCCTAAACCTCCTCATCACTCTCATTGTTGGCATCATGGATGGTTCCTAAAAAAATTATATAAAAAAGAAAAATGAGAGCTCATTTGAGGATGAAATAGCTAAATAAATTAGTAGCTAAAAAATAGTTATTGTAACTAGAATTATAAACATTGCAACACCTTTACTTAGTGTATCTTAAACCTCTTCATCACTCTCATTATTTGTATAATGGATGGTTCCTTGAAAATATTATATATAAAAAAAAAACTGATAACTCATTTAAGGATCAAATAACTAAATAAGTTAGTAGCTAAAAAAAGTTATTGTAACTAGAAGTATAAACATTGCAGCACCTTTACTTAGTGTGTCTTGAACTTTTTCATCACTCTCATTGATTGTATCATGAATGGTTCCTACAAATATTATATAAAAAAATAAAAAATGAGAACTCTTTTGGGAATCAAATAACTAAATAAATTAGTAATTAAAATTTTAAAAGTGACAATACCTTCATCTATAGTATTGTGGTGGGTATTTTCATTAAAAGGTGCATCTTCAAACATATTTTTAGAAACATCTTTCTCTTCATAGGCTAAACACACAATAAAGTCGATGGGTAATAAAGTGGGGGGTGCTTGCAGAAGAACCACTCATTGTTGCACTCTCAACAACATCAAAATCATTATAAAGAGCATTCGAATAAATATCCATTGGCATGTTGAACAACTTTTTACTTTTTCTTGTAAGTTTTGAGTTGAGGTTTTTTTTTTACATTTTAAAAAGGTATTTGAAGGGAGCTGAACCTTCAATTTCCAAACAAGTTTTGAAGGTTAATTTTTTAGTGAGTTAATTTTGTTGGATTTTCATTTTTGAAATTTAATAAACGCAATCAACTTTGCATTAGAACAACATGTTTGGTACCTCTGTTGAGTTGAAAGCAACAGGGGTCGGATGAAACAAAAAATTCATCTTACGGTCCAACGGAGTTTCGACTATCTCGAATGGCATGAATAATCAATATCAATCTTTAGATTTTTTCCATTTCCCAACTGCAAACCAAACACCCTTAAGGAGGTGTAGTTGTAATGTTTTTGACGCTTAGAGTTGTTTTTGGCATTATCAGCATTTATTTGCAATTAATGCTCTCCAATTCCCTTTTTTCTCTTTCATGGGGTGCTTACAGAAGAACCACTTATTGTTGCACTCTCAACAACATCAAAATTATTATAAAGAGCATTCGAATCAATATCCATAGACATGTTGAACAACTTTTTATTTTCTTTTGCAAGTTTTGAATTTTGTTTTTTTTTTACACTTTAAAAAGGTATTTAAAGGGAGCTGAACCTTCAATTTCCAAACAAGTTTTTAGGTAAATTTTTTAGTGGGTTAGTTTTGTTGAATTTTTATCTTTGAAATTTAATAAACGTAGCTATGATCAACTTTGCATTATAAGGAGGTGTCGCTGTAACGTTTTTAGCGCTTGTAGTTGTTTTTGGCATTCTCAGCATTTGACTTTTGCAATTAATGCTCTCCAATTCCCTTTTTTCTTTTTCATGCAGTAAATGTTAGGGGAGGGTGATATAGGCAATCAACCTCCTTTTTTTTTTATAAGATTAAGAAAATAAAAAGAGGTTAACTAATATTAAGTGTGTAATTTTTGTTGTTGTTACTTACATTGGAGGATGAAGAGAGTATGGAGTTTTGAAATGCTTATAAAATGCCCACTTGGTTGTTAGTTATAAAAATAAAATTGTAAAAATGGAAAAATTTAATGTAAGTCAAATTTTTATTGAGTTAATAATTTTTTTTGTTAACCTAATTTCAGTTTGGTTGGCACAAAGAAACTTAACAAAACTACAAAAGATTAATCCTCCTGGAGTTTGTTTTGGTTATCTTCATAATAACTATTTTGATAACTCAAATCATTAAAAGAATATCCTGAAAAGACTTTTTTTTAGTTATAGTATCTTCAAAGAAAATTATCTGAGATTTGAATAAGGATTAAAGAGGGAAAAACATGTTAGAGTTAATAATTGAATAGATTTTTGTGAAGACAAGTAAAGAAAAGAAAAAAAAAAGGAGGAAGCACCTTTTAAAATTTATAACGGGGATAAAAATAATGTACAAATAAATATACTAGCATATGTGAAGGCCAAAGAATTGTAAGGTTTGAACATATTGATATTATATTTAATCATTTATTTTTCTCTTTTTTATACATACACAATTTTTTAAAAAAGGACAAAAGAATAAAAAAAGCAACTACTTAAAATTATTCAAAAGATTTTCAATAAACATTTCCCATGTGTGAAATACTGTAATGAACAGTGTTAAATCTTTGATTGTCTCGTTAATGTTTTTTTTTTTTTTGTAGGAAGATGCCTTTTCCTTCTATACGTAGTCGAAGATCACAGGTATAAAAATAAACTATGAGAAAACTATTTTCAAAGGAAGTAAATTCTCAAAGTATTCACATTAAGTCATTAACGCTTTGTCTGAATTGAAAGATAAAATAGGAAAAAAAAATGAAGATAAGTAAGTGTGACAAAATGAATGAATCTGCTAGCTAACAAAATCCTTATATTAGTATTAGAAAAAAAAAATTCTCATCTTAGTTAAATTTGAACCCACCCATTACGTTAGGTCATGGTGGAGGCTAGGGATGTTGTACTTTTAATTAATTCGTTGAAAATAACAAAATTTCATTTTCTAGGGGACCAAAAAATAAAACAATAAAAACAACATTCTTATCCTTTTACGAAAGGATGATCCATTAAACCTCTAACGGTCAATCTTATTACTATATTTATTTTAAAAGAAAATACAAAACCATGTTTTTTTGGCAATACTTAAATTAAAGAAACAAGTGAATAATTTAATGTATTTCTCATTTTAATAAAATTTTTGATTATGAAAGGGTTAAATGAAATGAAATCAATCAATGGTTTAAGTGGCAAATGTTTAATTCCCCTTAAATAATATTTTGGGTTCAAGTCAAAATTCCTACTGGCTAAGAGAGTTAGCTTGCCACCATATGAATGTTCCATGTTTGATAAGATTACCTTAAGAGACTCAAAAGAAGCTACTTCTGATAAAAAAAACATGAGATTTAATAAGCTATTTGAGATGCTATATAAGTTGTTGCATTCATTCTAATAAATTATTACCATATATTTTTTAAAAATAAATTTTAAATAAGAATTGTATCTGAAGATTTAACTAATCAAATATTTAAATATTTTTATTTTTAAATATGTTTTTAAGAATAAATTCATCAAACATTTTTTTGCTTTTTATTTTTAAAAACTGTTTTTTAAAGTTATATTGTCAAACAAGTTTTTTTTTCCTTTTACAATTTGTTTTTAAAATATGTTTTGAAAACAAGGTTTTAAAAACAAAAAAGCCAAAAACCGTTTCAAACAAGCCCTTAGTCATTCACTTTATCACTACTTTCCACTTAATCTTTTTTAGTATAAAATAAAATAAGATAAAAAGAATAAACTAAATGAGCTTTTGTCATATAATAAAGTAATTTGAGGTTTTCGAAAATTTAAAAACTAAAATATAAAATCTATATTATTTCGATAAATAAATTGATAGTTTACTTATTTTCAAACTGTTATGTGTGGGAAGTCCCACATTGAAATTTTAGAAGGAGGGGGGGGGCCTTCCTAGCTTATATAAGGAAACCCCCTCCTTTAGTTTTAATTCATCCCACCAAGAGCCTAATTAATTATAAGGGTTTTTGTGTATTCTTTCTCTCTCTTTTGTAATATTTATAGAGTGAAATATTAATTGAGTGGTGTCCGAGGACGTAGGCAAAATTAGCCGAACCTCGTTAAATTCTGGTGTTTTTTATTAGTTATTTAATAGCTTTATTTTTAGTAGCTGTTGTGAGTTATTGTGCTATTAATTGCATAGAAAATTCTGTCTAAGGAGATTGGGTATTAAGTGGGACCATTTGTGACCCCTCCAGTCTTTCCTGGGAATTAGTAAGTACAATTTTTAGTACAATTATTTATGCACTACAATTGGAGATGGGTGGAATAATATTTCAGTTCCACAACAATTAGTATCAGAGCCAATTGGTTTCGAAGTATGCTCTGTGATTGCAATATAGACTGATCTGTCATATCAGAAAAGATTCCATTAGGCTCCAGGCGTTCCGCATATTGATAGCTATTAATTACCAAAATGAGTGAGCAAAAGAAAACCAATGGAGAGGGATCATCCACATCAAAAGTAGAGCCTTCCTCATCTATCTTGACGAGAGTGGGGAACACAAAATTGTCCGTTGAAATTTTTTACGGTACTGGCCATTTTGGCATGTGGCAATGTGAGGTGTTGAATGCCCTTTTTCAACAAGGGCTAGATATTGCTATTGAAGAGAAGAAACCAGAAGGAGTTGATGAGAAAGAATGGAAGACGGCCAATCGATTAGCATGTGGTACTATCCGGTCGTGCCTTTCAAGAGAGCAGAAGTATGCGTTTTGCAAGGAGACTTCTGCAAATAAATTGTGGAAGGAACTGGAGGAGAAATTCTTGAAGAAAAGCAGTCAGAATAAGCTGTATATGAAGAAAAAATTATTCCGATTCACATATACTGCAGGTACTATTTAAATGATCATATCACCTGTTTTAATCAGCTTGTGTCTGATTTGGTGAATATGGATGAGACATTTAAAGACGAAGATTTGGCCCTGATGCTGTTGGGATCTCTTCCTGAGGAGTTTGAGTTTCTTGAAACTACTCTACTCCATGGGAAAGTTACTGTCTCCCTAAGTGAAGTTTATGTTGTTTTATATAGTTATGAACTAAGAAGGAAGGACAGGAGAAGCAGTATACATGAAACAACAGAAGCTCAGGTTGTTAGGGGAAGAACACAATCCCAAACCAGAGGGAAGAAGGGGAGATCTAAGTCACGGTCCAAGATAGCAAAAGATGAATGTGCATTTTGCCGAGAGAAGGGACATTGGAAGAAAGATTGCCCGAAGTTAAAAAACAAAAAGTAAGTTAGAAAAGGGGAAAGCTATCTCTAATTCAAATGTTACAGAATGTGATGAAGATTCAGACTTCTCACTAGTTATTACGCCGTCTAATAATCCTTCTAGTGCATGGCTATTAGATTCTGCTTGTAGCCATCATATGTGTCCCAATCGGGATTGGTTTGTTGATTTTAAAGAACTAGAAGGCGGAGATGTTTATACGGCAAATAATGAACCATGTGCCACCACTGGGATTGGTTCAATACGCTTGAAGAACCATGATGGATCAGTTAGAACTTTAACTGATGTTTGGTATGTACCGAGCTTAACAAAAAAAATCTCATTTCTGTGGGAACTCTTGAATCAAAGGGTTTCACAGTTATTGCAAGAGAAGGAGTAATGAAGGTCATCTCTGGTGCATTGGTGGTGATGAAAGGAATTCGAAAGAACAATAATTTGTATTACTATCATGGTAGTTCAATTACCGGGATTGCTGCAACAGCTTCTAGTGAGGACAGTGAGATGGAAGCTACCAGATTATGGCATAGACGTTTGGGGCATGCTGGAGAAAAATCCTTGAGCTTACTTGCAAAGCAAGGATTATTAAAAGGAGTACGTGCTTACAAATTAGACTTTTGTGAGCACTGTGTCAAGGGGAAACAGACAAGAGTGAGATTTGTGACTGCAATCTATAATACACAAGGGATTTTGGATTATGTTCACTCTGATGTATGGGGGCCTTCCAAAACGGCTTCTTTGGGAAGAAAACATTACTTTGTTACTTTTGTGGATGATTTCTCTCGGAAGGTGTGGGTGTATACTATGAAGATTAAAGATGAAGTGTTGAAAATTTTCCTTACTTGGAAAAAGATGATTGAAACTCAAACAGGCAGGAAGATCAAACGACTTCGCACAGATAATGACGGAGAATACAAGAATGATCCTTTCCAAAAGGTCTGTGATGATGAAGGTATTGTTTGACACTTTACAGTCAAGGAAACACCGCAGCAGAATAGACTGGCAGAACGTATGAATCAGACACTGTTGGAGAAAGTTCGATGCATGTTGTCCAATGCTGGTTTGGGCAAACAATTTTGGGCTGAAGCTTTGACGTATACACGTCATTTGGTGAATCGTTTGCCATCAACTGGAATTAATAGCCTGACGCTGTTTGAAAAATGGTGTGGGAAACCTGCTACAGACTACAATTCCTTACATGTGTTTGGATCTACTGTTTTCTACCATGTTAAGGAATCCAAGCTAGATCCAAGAGCTAAAAGGGCTCTATTTATGGGGATCACATCTGGAGTAAAAGGATATCGTCTCTGGTGCTTGGAAACAAAGAAGATAATTCATAGCAGGGATGTTACTTTTGATGAGTCTACCATGTTGAAGAATGTGAAGCTGATAGAGGAAACTCCAAAACAGGTAGAGTTTGATAGAAAAATTGTTATCCCAGCTATAAATACAGAGACAGATGAAAATACTCCTATGGTAGTAGAGGAGTCTAGTGAAGAAGAGGTTACAACTCAAGAACCTCCCCAGCAACTCTCATCATTGACAGAGCCAATTGCAAAACGTAAAGGAAAAATGAGTAGTAAAGTTCCTCTGCGTTATACAAATACAGTGGCTTATGCATCTCCAATTTCAATTGAAGATATTCCTGGCACTTATCATGAAGCAGTCCAAAATTCAGAAGAAGATAAGTGGAAAATTGCAATGAATGATGAAATGCAATCCCTTCATAAGAATCAAACATGGAGACTAGTCAATCTTCCGAAGGGAAAGAAGGCAATTGGATGCAAATGGGTGTATGCAAAGAAAGATGGATTTCCTGGGCAAAGTGATGTTCGCTACAAAGCAAGATTGGTGGCTAAAGGCTATGCTCAAACAGAAGGAGTTGATTATAATGAAGTATTTTCCCTAGTTGTAAAGCACTCTTCTGTCCGAATATTGCTTGCTTTGGTAACACAAATGGATCTGGAACTTGCTCAATTAGATGTAAAAACTGCATTTTTACATGGAGACTTGGAGGAGGAAATCTATATGACCCAACCTGAGGGGTTTAAAGTTGCTGGAAAAGAGAAAATGGTTTGCAGACTTGAAAAATCGTTGTATGGTTTGAAGCAATCTCCAAGGCAGTGGTACAGACGACTTGACAAGTTTATGATGGAGCAGAAATACACACGAAGTCAGTATGATCAATGTGTATATTTACGTAAATTACAAGATGGATCCTACATTTATCTCCTTCTGTATGTTGATGATATGTTGATAGCATCCAGAAGTCATAAGGAGATTGAGCACTTAAAAGCTCAAATGAAGAAGGAATTTGAAATGAAGGATCTAGGAGAAGCTAAGAAGATTCTTGGCATGGAGATAAGCAGAGATAGGAAATTAGGGAGGCTTTGTTTGACACAAAAAGAATATCTGAAAAAGGTATTGAAGCGCTTTGGGGTTAATGAGAAATCAAAACCAGTTAGTACCCCACTTGCTCCTCATTTCAAGCTCAGTTTATCATTGTCTCCGAAGACTGATACAGAACGGGAATACATGGAAAGAGTACCTTATGTTAATGTTGTGGGCAGTTTAATGTATGCTATGGTGTGCACAAGACCAGACATTTCACAAGCAGTTGGAGTTGTCAGCAGATATATGCATGATCCTGGCAAGGAGCATTGGCAAGCTGTAAAATGGATTCTGCGGTATATTCTGAACACTATAGACGTTGGATTAGTGTTTGAGAAGACCCAGCAAGATGGCAAATGTGTAGTTGGATACTGTGATTCTGACTATGCAAGTGATTTAGATAAGCGTTGATCAACTACTGGTTATGTCTTTACTCTTGCTAAAGCACCAGTAAGTTGGAAGTCTACCTTACAGCCAACAGGGGCTTTGTCTACCACAGAGGCAGAGTATATGGCAGTTACAGAGGCTGTTAAGGAAGCAATTTGGCTTCAAGGTCTACTTGATGAACTTGGAATTGGGCAAAAACAGATGGAGATACATTGTTATAGTCAGAGTGCCATTCATTTAGCAAAGAACCAAGTTTATCATGCAAGGACGAAGCACATTGATGTTCGTCATCACTTTGTACGGGAAATTCTGGAAGAAGGTGGAGTTCTACTTCAGAAGATTCCGACAGCAGAGAATCTTGTAGATATGTTGACAAAGGTGGTGACAGCGATCAAGTTCCAACACTGCTTGGACTTGATCAATATTGTTAGAAGTTGAAGATCAACAATGAAGACACCACTATTGTTTGAGAAAAGATCTTGAAGATGCAAAATGTGGAAACTTCCCAAGGTGGAGATTTGTTATGTGTGGGAAGTCCCACATTGAAATTTTAGAAGGGAGGGGGGGGGGGGCCTTCCTAGCTTATATAAGGAAACCCCCTCCTTTAGTTTTAATCCATCCCACCAAGAGCCTAATTAATTATAAGGGCTTTTGTGTATTCTTTCTTTCTCTTTTGTAATATTTCTAGAGTGAAATATTAATTGAGTGGTGTCCGAGGACGTAGGCAAAATTAGCCGAACCTCGTTAAATTCTGGTGCTCTTTATTGGTTATTTAATAGCTTTATTTTTAGTAGCTGTTGTGAGTTATTGTGCTATTAATTGCATTGAAAATTCTGTCTAAGGAGATTGGGTATTAAGTGGGACCATTTGTGACCCCTCCAGTTTTTCCTGGAAATTAGTAAATGTAATTTTTAGTACAATTATTTACGCACTACAATTGGAGATGAGTGGAATAATATTTCAGTTCCACAACACAAACTAATCATAATTGGTTCAATAATATATCTTTGAGTTCCTTTAAATAAGATATATTAAGTAAATAGAAAAAGAAATCAAGTTTAAACATCATGAATCAATATATTATTGATTTAAGTTATATATATTTGATTTCTTTTAAGTAATATCTTAAATTTGAATCTAGTGAAGAGAAAAAAAAATCTTTTTATAAAAGTTAACCCACTATTTTTTTAATAAACAAAACAATTTATTAAGACAAATATAAACGTACATAACTCATACACAATTCAATCCAATATAATCCTTACCATGTTCGTAAACAAGAGCTCAATTCATATTCCCAATCATGAAAAGAATACCCAAATTCCTCCTAGTTGGCATTTACTCGATTCCATAATCTGATTTTTATTAAATCAATCATAGGTTCAACACTTGGCTTCGAACGTAAATATAAATGACTAAAGCATCAAGTTGGAGAATATAAGTAGTAAACTTTAGTTCCGCACATCTTTACATTAAAAATATTCAATTCAGTCATTGTTAAGTTAAAATAACAATAAAATATTATATTAAAAACTACAAGGAATGATATTTTTTTAAAATTAATTCTTAAGAATTTAAAATTTTAGAAATTAAATTGTATGATTCATAATTTTAATGACTAACTAGCTAGAATTGGGGGTTTATTCATTAATAAATTGCTGAAGGCTCTACTTCGAGCTTAAACAAAAATTCAAAAACACATAAAGGGTCGTACATAAATTATAATCTTACAAAATTGTGCAATACTACATTACATCGGAAAAAAAGTCAAAAATAAAACTTTTGTATTGAAAGTTGTATAAAAAATACTTAAAAATTAAGATAAGTGAAAATTAATAAAATTTTAAAATAAAATACTTTTTAAAATTTCTTAACATGTATAATATATTATCCTGATTAGATAAAGTCTGGTTAGGTTAAAAAGCTTATTTTGTTTTTATATAATAATAATAATAATAATATAATATTGTTACTATAAAAGGACAACATGTGTATCATGTTAAAAGTAGCGAGTTAGACAGTTGGATTGTAGGCGCTAGGCGCTAGGCGCTAGCAAGAACCAAAATCAAAGAGGTTGAGAAGTTGAGACCCTTTTTCTCTTTTCCCCTTTCTTAGGTTTTTAAATTTGCATTTGGAAAAGGACGTACCATATTCCATACTCTCCCTGGTTAACCATATCAACTTTCCTTCCCGCTCGGATATAAACCCAAACACTTGGCCTACAAACTCATTTCCCCAAAATCACAGAAATGAAGTACGTACTCATCAGCGGTGGTGTCGTCAGTGGCCTCGGCAAAGGCGTCACTGCCAGCAGCATCGGCGTCGTCCTCAAAGCCTGTGGCCTGCGCGTCACTTCCATCAAAATCGGTTCTCCTCTTCCCCTCAATTTTCTCTCCTCTTCTCTTCTCTTCTGTTACTGTTACTCACTTGCAACTGCCTCATGCAGATCCCTACTTGAACATCGACGCTGGTACCATGTCTCCCTTCGAGCATGGGGAGGTTTTCGTTCTCGACGACGGTGGAGAGGTTTTCCATCTTCATTCCTTTGCATGCTTTAATTTTGACGTATTGTGGTCTCCGAGGTGGTGAATTGATTTTTTTGTTTGATTTTCGTGTTTTGACTCGGTCAAAGGTTGATTTGGATTTGGGAAACTACGAACGCTTCCTCGATGTCACACTTACTAAGGATAACAACATCACCACTGGAAAAATATACCAGGTGCATGTTTGTCTTTTGCTCCTCTTTTTTTTAATTGAATGGTTATGGAATTAACAGTGTCCTGGAAAGTGATTTTGCTCCCGTGGCTTAATGGCGTTTGGTTTGGTTCCGTTTTGTGTGATCAGTCTGTTCTTGAGAAGGAGCGCAAAGGTGATTATCTTGGGAAAACTGTTCAGGTGATTCACCACACGTATGCGGTTTTGCCTCTTGTTTTTGGTTTGGTGATTACTTGTGTTGTATGGAGACGTGGATGATGAAGACTATTTTTCTGAGTTGCTGGTATTTTGAAATAGGTGGTTCCTCACATTACTGATGCCATTAAAGATTGGATTGAGACGGTTGCGGTGATTCCTGTGGATGGGAAAGAGGGCCCTGCAGATGTTTGCGTGATTGAGCTGGGGGGCACTGTCGGTAAGATTTTCTTGAAAATGATGCCTCTTTTGGAGATGCATTTTTCGCTTCAATCAATGATGTGGGAGCATACTTGTCGTTCTGCAGGTGACATTGAATCTATGCCATTTATTGAGGCCCTACGGCAATTGTCCTTTCAAGTGGGTATGGCAATAGCGTATTTTACTTTTGAACAAACAGTACTCAATATAGTTTTTTCCCCTTCTTATTTTTGGCCATACTGCTCAGTATAGTTATTACCCAGTCATGATTGTTTTGTCAAAATTATTTAGTACTCCAGAATTTCTGCTTGTTGCTCTAGTGTTTGATGAGGAATTCTTTTTACATATTTTTGATAGTTCTGTTAATCACCCTAATATCAAAGTTAAGGTACTTCTCAATCCTCATCTAACTACAAAAAATTAGTGTAAATCTTGATGGTTGCCTCTTGCACAATACATAACAATCCAAGTGTACACAAGTAGGTTAGATCTTGGCTGTGCTTGATAATCCAATGTGAAATTCGTTTCAGATACATCTGCTGTATAATTTATTTATTTATCATTACTCATTAGTGCTGTATCATATCTGCATAATTCAAAAATGTTTTTGTGGTAATATTCTGATTTGTAGATTGCTGCCACATGGTTCAATGAAGTTGCTAATTGATATTTTTTTGTAATTTTTGTTTCTGTATGGCAATCAAATGTTATCTTGATACATTATACTATTTTTACATTTTCATTCTCACAATTCCTTCTCAGGGCCCGATAACTTCTGTCTCATCCATGTTAGCCTGATACCAGTGTTGGGTGTAGTGGGAGAGCAAGTACTACTTAATTACTTGTGCATTACTGTTGCAGCATTTAGTTTGAATTGATCTATTTTATTTTTCTTATGTTGAATGCAACACTATGCTTGCAGAAAACAAAGCCTACACAACACAGTGTCAGGGAACTGCGGGCATTGGGCTTGACACCTCATCTTTTAGCAAGCCGCTCTGCTGAGGTATGTCATTCTACTATTTGGCATCTGGATGTACTTTTCAAAAAATGCTATTTTTTTGTAGCAATGCTTTCTCTAGAGTCTTTAGGCTATACATAAAAGATCGGCCACTTAGCCAGGGGAATTGTTAATTTGAACTTAGGTTAGAAAATTAAGGTTCCACTTTTAGTAATGATTATGAAAATTAATTTGCATCTAGTAATTGATTAAATTTGCTATATGTTTCCCCTTAATAACAAGATATTTGACCTTTAAAATTGGTTCTTCAATTCTGTAGTACATGTTTGGGTACATGACTACATGTTATTTGATACATTCGTTTTACCTAACTGTCTCCTGATAACTTTTGATAATCCATCTAATTAATGACAATGTTTACCGTGTTGTTGAATATGGTTGACCCTTTTATCCCTTTTATGTCATGTGTTTAGACATACTGAAAGTGTTCATATTACTTTGTTCTTTTTTATCAAACCATTATTCTATTCAGTGGATGAAAAACTGTAATGACGTTACCATTTCAGATAGACCTCTAATGCTGTCTTTATGGAGGCCTACAAAAGCACACAGGTGTACATACACACACAAACACAAACTTTTTACCATAATTTTTAAAATTGTTGTTCATGAATGCTTTAGATATTTACAAGAAGGTAGTATAAGTGTATAACATTGGACCTCATTAGAATTTTGTGCTCAAGTATGTTTTAGTGAGGGTAATATATGATGAGTATTGTGAGAGTAAGTATCTGGGATATTGGGCTTGACCATATATATACTTGCAACCCACAGTTTGCACGTAAAAATAAAGATACATGAAGCCTAAACTTGAACTCAAGCCTCAATTTATGATCTCTCTCTCTCACTCCTCTTCCCTTTATTTTACCAGTTGGTACTGTGTATTTGTTTGAGGCAATCTGTTTTCTTGGTAAAGCAAGAAACAAAGTATGGTTGGTGAAATCAAGTGCTGATACTGATTGCCATGCACAAGCTACTTATAATAAGCTTATGTGGATTTGGTATTAATGTGGTATTTGATTTATTTGGCCTTTACCATGTGACATTGGTTTTGCCCTTGCTTTCGGAATTAAAAACTGCCGTTACAATCAGATGGCCGTGTTAAAAAGTATTGTTGCCTTATAATAATTATGTATTTAGGAGAATGCAGTGATTACCTGAATTTCCTTATGTTCATCATCTCTTCTAACCGAAGTCAACTGGAAATTCAGTTTTTCAAAATTTTCCATCTCTTTTGACTTTTAGATGTTTCCTCTCCCCTGCAAGTTTGGTTATATTAGTAGTTGAAATACTTCTGATTGAATATGGCAGCCTCTTCTGGAAAGTACCAAGGAAAAACTTTCACAGTTTTGCCATGTTCCAGTAAGTTGTTAGTGAACTGAGCTTGGTTATTTTCTGAGAAAAATCTGTATTAATAGTTACTAATCTGTATTTTCTTTCACAGGTTGATAATATTCTAAATATCCATGATGTACCAAACATTTGGCACATTCCCTTGTTACTTAGAGTAGGTCTCTAATAAGTAATTTATTTCATGGATGCTTGGCTGCTTTGTTTATATTTTGAGTAATTTTTTTGTTTTATGATTGGCTGCTATTTTCAGAATCAAAATGCTCACCATTCAATATTGCAGCAACTTAACTTACTTAGGTGAGTTTTTAATTTCTCCTGTATTTTTATCACCGCCCAAAGTTAAGCACCAGTACTCGTAAATTTTTTCATGGACATGGATTGATGTAGAATAAAATCCCTAGCACAAAATCTGTAGCACTCCAGGTTTATTGGCATAAGATGGCCTAAAGACATTTGAAACACATCCTAGAAATGGTTTTCTTCCTGTTAACAACTAAAAAATAGAAGAAAACTTATGTTTATCATATACTTGATGATTTGTTTCTATTGCACTCTTCAAATCTGTCTGGGATGCATCCTAATTAAAAAATATCTTAGCCCCATTACTATTTTATTTTTAAAAAAACATTGCCCTTAGTAAGTTATAACTTAGAGTCTAATCCTTGCTGTTGAGGGTCCTTTGAATCAAAAGAAACTAAAGGACATATATGGATTTTAAACTGTTGCTTCAACAGTATCACATACAGTACCTGAACAGTACTCACTAGTTATCATAACATGGGCACACAAATATTATTAGTTATGTCCCCTACATAGCTTTGAAATTGTCTCCTTTTAAATTATTGCATGATGTGTCCTGATAATGGATTGTTGAAAAGAATGTTGGAAAGAACATGTTGGCAATGTTCCTCAACAGTAATGCAACAAAGAATTGTGACTACCACATTTTCCCTCCTTCTGTTCCCCGTGGCTTGAAAAACACTTGCTATGGTTTTCAGGTTGATCTTAAAATTGTCCACCACTTATAAGAAGATACTTTGAATATTTGAAGATCTTGAAATTGTTTTTCTAATTTTTTACCCAAGTTTCTGAGAAAATACATATTGTTGGAAAGTTTTGAACAAGCAATTAAAATTTGAACAAAATGTCAATGAAACAGATCAAACCCATGTAATCAATATAATGAAAGATTTGCAGTGTTCAAAGTAATTGCTTCGCTTGGAAAGCATCCAGTGAAGAGATCTTCTGCAATCTATCAGTCACACTTCTATGTTGATCTAACATAGTTAGTTCTGGCAATTACTTAATGTCTTGAGTGACCAAATGAGGGTAACTGTCTTTACTATATACTCTTCAACTAGGAAAGATGAATCAACAGCTTACCTATCTTCATGAATCTCATCTGGTTGCCTATCAGGGATTGGAGGATAATTCCAATCTTCAATGGTTTACATATCCTCTATGTCTAGACCTTCACCATTGGCTATAGAATTGGAATCTTCATGTGACCTCTGAATTGATCTCTATAAGTTTTTACCTCATGTGCAAGTTGTTCCATCATTCTCTATATCTAAGCTACCTCTTGAGCTTGGGTAAGTTGAACAAATCTTGCACATAACTTCTTCCATAACCGATGAATTGAATGATGCTCTGGCCCAATGGATATTGGACAAAAGCTCCATGATAAAACCTGTCGCACTCAATATACCAAGAGAGAAAGCATGAACAGAAGAGATGGGAAATGTAGCAAAAGGGGGTTATCTCTTTGGTTATGCAAACAGGGGAAAGAGAATAAATCTTCTCTTCAGCAGCTTGCAATATCAAACCCATTTATAAAGTAATGCTGCGATGGTAATGTTAAGTGTCAAAAGCAGTGTGGTTGTGTGAGGCAGTGAGCATTGCACTGTAACTTTGCATTTTACATATGATTAAATGATCCATCCTTCATCCACAGTGACTGGAGTGAGAGAACATACTTATTATTCTGAATATAGTTGTTCATACTTCTGCTTGCTGGACATGTTATACTTTTTATTTTTTTCAGTCGTGCTACCCGTCCTGATTTACAGCAATGGACAGAGATGGCAGAGAGTTATGATAATCTTACTGAATCTGTTAGTACCATATGTTTGGTTTGCAATGCTCTTTCTAAATTTATCATAATATATTGTGCTTGAGAATCTGAATGAGAATGTTTTGAAATTTACAGGTGAGGATTGCTATGGTAGGAAAGTATGTTGGTCTAACAGATTCATATTTATCTGTTGTAAAGGTGTGATTATCATCCATCTAATGTTTATCACTAGAATAGTAGGATGCTTGTATATTTTATGAACATTTTGAGAAATGATTGGTATATTTACTATGTTGCAATCAACTTGGTTTTGAAGGAGAGGAATCTATGTACAACTTGATAATGGCATTGAATTTTTTCTTTATTATTTCTGCTTTAGGTCTGGTTCTTTCCATAAATTTGTCATTTCACTAGCAAGCATATGTATTTAATTTCATTCTATATTTTCAAAAATGCTTTCTATTGGTTTATTCTTACTTTATTGTCTTGTATAATCTGAAGTGTAAGTAACAATATGGAGCATCAACTCACTTGGTTGTAGGGTGGTGGTTTTTTTAACAAATGAAATTTAGGTTTTTTAGGTCATGTGCTATAAGTGAAAGAAATTCAATTCAAGTGATTGACTTGCTTCTATTATATCATTGAAATGCAGTGAATATCCTATTATTTATTTATTTTTAACACCTGATTGTTTACAGGCCCTTCTTCATGCTTGTGTTGCACGTTCTTTGAAGCCATCAATTGACTGGATTGCAGCTTCTGACCTTGAAGATGACAGTCTAAAATCTGTAATGTTTTTTTTTCAAATGCATCTGAAGAAATTTGGTTATTTGTTACTGTAGAAAGAGGAAAGTGAGAGAACATGTTATGAATTTTGTGTTGAGAGATTATACATAATTATAGAATATACAAATATCTTAATCATGACTAATTACATAAAAATAAATCAATCTAATTAATTACAAAATAATTTTAACACTTCCCCTCAAGTTGGAGCATATAGGTCATATGCATTAAGCTTGAAACATATGTAGTCAATCACCCCTTAGTGATATAGTGAATATATTTGCTAACTAATCATTAGAGCTAACAAAACTAGTGGATATTTTACTAGACATGACTTTCTCTTTAACAAAATGTCAGTCAACTTCAATAGGCTCCGTCCTCATATAGAATACTGGATTTGAGGCAATATGTATAGTAGCTTGATTATCACAGATAAGTGACATCTGTGTAACCTCTCCAAACTTGAGTTCCTGAAGCAATTATTTAAGCCATATGAGCTCCTGAATGCTATAGTCATAGCATGGTACTCCGCCTTCGCACTGGTCCTGACTTTTATTTCTTGCTTTTCTAAGAGACTAGATTACCCCTGGAAAATATACAACACCTAGAAGTAAATCTTCTATCAATGGGAGAACTAGTCAAATCAGCATCAGAATATCTCATAACTTAAGTATGTCCGTTGTCTTTATACAACAAACCCTTTCTTGGAGCTCCTTTGACATATCGAACAATGCGAGTCACTGCATCTCAATGTTCCTTACAAGGAGAGTTGAGGAATTGACTTACGACACTCACTGTAAATGAGATATCTGGCCGAGTGACAATGAGGTAGTTTAACTTGCCAACTAGGCGTTTGTATCTTTTAGGATCTAGGCTCCCTCTGATTTGCCAGGAGCTTGACATTTGAATCTATAAAAGTGTCGACTAACTTGGAATTCAACATTCCTGTTTCTTCCATAATGTCCATTCTTTTAAGATATAATGATCCCATTTTTGGACTGTGCTACTTCTATCCCTAAGAAATATTTGAGTCTACTAAGATCCTTCGCTTTAGAGTGTTTGAAGAGATGTTGCTTCACCTGTGCAATGTTGAGATGATCACTGCCTATGATGACAATGTTATCCACATACACAACCAGGTAGATGCAACTAACAGTTGAGTGGTGAAAGAAGACAGAACGATCAACCTTGCTTTGAGTCATATCAAACTCCTGAATCTTAGTATTGAATCTGTCGAATCATGCCCTAGGGGACTGCTTGAGGCCATATAGAGATTTTCACAGTTGACAAACTAATCCAGAAGACTCTTTTAAGCAATAAGCAGAGAGGTTGCTCTATGTAAACTTCCTCGAGTAGATCACTCTGTAAAAAGACATTTTTGATGTCCAACTGATATAGAGGCCAATGATGAATAATAACAATGGATAAGAGTCGTTGCATAGAAGGCATTTTGACAACAAGAGAAAAAATGTCCCTATAATCTAGGTCAAAGATTTGAGTATAGCCTTTTGCAACAAGATGAGGCTTAAGGTGGTCAACCTTTCTATCAGGGCCAACCTTAATTGTATACTCCTATTGGCAACCAACAACAGACGTCCATGATGGTAGAGGAACATGGTCCCAAGTCCCATTGTTCTGTAATGTCACATATCAACTATCATAGCTTGTTTTAATCTTGGATGGGCAATGACATCTCTTGCATTCTTAGAATAAAAACAGTGAACAAAGAAGAAATGCAAGAATAATAGGAAGGAAGAGAGATGTGATGATAACTCAAAACAGTATAGTGAAAAGAAGGATTACGAGTAGAACATATACCTTATCGAAGAGCAAGGAATATCATACATAGGTGGGACCGGAGAATGTGACGGAGGAGTTGGCTTTGAAGCTGAGTCTGTGGCGTTGGTGGTGGGAGGTAGCAACAGTACTAAACGAGGATGACATTGATAGACCTGGAAAGGGTAAGGAGAAGGGTTTGGAAGAGATGGAGACTCCTCTGGATGATAAAAGAGGACTGAAGTAGGTGTAGTCACGGGAGGAGAAGTCTCAGATGGTGATGCTCTAGACCATAAAAATGGAATAGTTTCAAAGAATTGACATCAACAGAGATAAAATACTTGCGAAGAAGAGAGTAACACTTGTACCCTTTTTGAGATCGCGGTACCCAACAAAAACAGACTTATGAGACCGATCAAAGAGTTTGTTAATGTCGAGACCAAGGGCATGAGCAAAACATGTAGAATTGAAGACCTGAAGAGGTAATGGATGAAGAGAGTGATGAGGATATATAAAACTTGATGAGAGATTTTACCTTTTAGAGTGGAGGAAGACATGCAATTGATCAGATAACTTGTAGTAAGTACTGCATCACCACAGAATTGATGAGGAGATAATGGAGAAGGGTCCAAGTTGTCTCAAGATGTCTATTCTTACGTTTAACAACCTGATTTTGTTGAGGGGTATGAGGGTAAGATGTTTGATGCAACACGCCATGAGAGGCCATAAAAGTTTGAAATTGAGTAGACAAATATTTGCATGCATTATCACTTTGCAAAGTGCGAATAGGAACACTGAATTGATTTTTTATTTCATGAAAAAAGGATTGAAAAATAGAAAATAATTCTAAACGATCTTTCATGAGATATAACCAAGTACACCGGGAAAATCGTCTCTAAACGTAACAAAATACCTTGACCCTAATTTAGATGAAATAAGACTTAGACCCCAAACATCTGAATGAACTAAGGCAAAAGGAGACGAAACCCAATAGTGTGACTAGAAAAAAGAGGTATGAGTATGTTTACCTAATTGACACGACTCACAAGGCAAAGATTCCAACTTAGAAAGACTAGAAACCAACAGTTTTAACGTATGAAGATTTGGATGTCCTAATTGAGCATGAACTAGAAGTAAAAACCTTGCTGCGCATCCAACATGAGAGGGCTTGTTGAGTTGATGGAGGTTATAAGACTCACGTCCTAAACCAATTGCCTGCCTCGTGCTTTGATCCTGCAAAGAAACATAATCCTTAGTAAAAGAGATTATACAATCAAGAGATCGTGTAGGCTTATTGATGGACAATAAATTAAAAGGAGCACCAGAGACATAAAGGAAGTTATGGATAGAAAGACAGGAAGAGGATGACCTATACCAATGTCTCGAGACTTTGTTTGAGAATCATTTGCCATGGTGACAGAAGGTTACCAAAAGTAGACAAAGAAGCAAAAGGATTTATTACTAGTGATATGATCGGTGACTCCAAAATCAAGGACCTAAGGGCTCAAAGAGTGAAAGATGCCAATAAAGGAATTACCAGTGTGCAACAATAGCAATGGAATTTGAAACCTGACAGTCTTGATACCATTTCAAGAAGTCATCAAAGGAAGGCAATGGAGTCGGATCTAGAGGCAACCATGAAGCGGAAGCCAAGGAGGAGTAATACTTGCTCTAAAGAGAGCGGTGCAATGACATGGTTGGTAAAAGTCGAAATATCAGGCTTCAGAGAGTTGTGGGCAGCCATGAGTTAGAGAGAGAAGAGAGAAAATACTCACGGTGGGATGAAAAGGGCTAAAATTGGGACAAATAGATGGCCAAGTAGCAAACCAAGGGCGGATATGGGTAGAGGGCCTGAAAGGCGAGCAAAACCCGAGAAACGGTGGCTGGAACGGCCACCGGAGTGCCGCCACGCGTGGTTGGAAGGGGCGGCGTGTCGGAAAAAGTGCGCTGAAAACAGGAGGCGTGTGGGGTGTGTAGCAGCGCCAATTGGGATCGGCCAATCTAGGGACAACACACCCGACAGTGCGGTCGCTGGTCGGAAAGGACTGGCAGCCGCAGTGGGCAGCAGCAACAAGCTGGAGGAAAACTGACTGGAGAGGACTAGGGTTTTGAATTATTATTTTTTTTTTACATAGTGAGCAGTGGCCCCCAGAGAGTTACTAAAAAGAATGCTTCTCGTTAGGCTCTAGATACCATGTTGAAAGAGAGGAATGAGAGAGAACATGTTATGAATTCCGTGTGTTGAAACCATAGTAGGGCTATTGCATTTATAGGAGATTGTGCATAATTACAAAATATAGAAATATCCTAATCACTGCTAATTATATAAAAATAAAATCAATCTAATCATTCTAATTAATTACATAATAATTCTAACAGTTACTATGAAGGTTGTCACTAGTCAGACTTATTTTATTGGTTTACTCTTTCAGACCCCAGAAGCACATGCTGCTGCATGGAAGACTCTGAAGGTAAGGGCATCAGCAGCAACACATTCAATTTATGGAAATGTTGTTCATTATACCTGGGAAGTATGGTGGGCAAATACTGAGGCATTCATGTTCTAGATTATGTGATCCTGCTCAAGTTTTCTCTATTGTACAGTCTCTGAAATGAAATTGGATTATAGTTGTTTTACCTTTGAATCTGTGATCAGACATTTGTGAGAAATTACACTTGCAGAGTGCAGCTTGTGTCTTGGTTCCAGGGGGATTTGGAGATCGTGGTGTGAGGGGTATGATGCTAGCTGCCAAATATGCCAGAGAAAACAATGTTCCTTACCTGGGGATTTGCTTGGGAATGCAAATTTCTGTAATTGAGTTTGCTAGATCAGTAAGTAACATCTGTGTTTATGTCATGTTTGGTTCTTTATGACTATATGCTTTTAATGTTGCATATTAGCATTCATTTTTAGGTTTTGGGTTGGGAAAGAGCAAACAGTGTAGAATTTGATGCTCAGACACCAAATCCGGTTGTGGTTTTCATGCCTGAGGTATACTTGTCTAACCTACCCCACCTCCTTTCCCCCCTACTTTTATTTATTTATTTAGGGGGGTTTGTAATGTCTACTTGTCACAAACAGGGGTCACGAACACATATGGGTAGTACTATGAGGCTTGGATCTCGAAGAACACTCTTACAGACACCTGATTGTATCACTTCTAAGCTGTATGTGACATTGCTATTTCACTAGGTAGTATATGTGATAAATGAAATAATGAAAAAAAAGGTCCTATATCTTCAAATAGTTCATCAATTTTTTCCCTATCCGTTATATAGTTTTCTTGGGGCAGTACCAGCTTATATAAAATCTCAAGCTCATGGTTTCTGGGCTGCTGATAGTTTTGAAAGACATGCATCACTAAGGAGGTCTGGTTTTTTGATCTAGCATTCAAGTGCTTGATCATTAGGGGGAGGTGGTTTGACGTCGATGAATATTAGGACTGGTTCAGAGTTTTCTCTGTGATACTCTACTTTCGCTTGGGATTGAACTCTATGATTCTTTGTTTGATGTAGGTGGGGTTTGCAGGGAAGAGTAAGCGTAGCTCATACTCATTGCATAGCCTAATGTTCAAAACCTGCAGTCCCCTTTTCCAATTTAAGTATAACTTGTTTTAAATATCTAGCAGCAGGGTTATTCATTGCTTTAGCCAATAATAAGTATCTATATAGATATGAATAACGACCTGTGTTGATCTAATTTATTCTTACGTCCAAATCTTTTTTGATTTGTTGATCCTTCTGTGTGCTGAGTTATGCTGTTCAGTTGGATCGACTGTGATATAAAGCTGGTTTAAATGATTAGAGTATGCTCTCGGCAGTCGGCACTCATTTTGCATGTTCCTGATTGTTAGGTATGGTAATTCAGAGTATGTGGATGAACGCCATCGACATAGATACGAGGTTTGGCTATGAACCTTCTTTATAGTGACTGCATGATCTCTTAGGATACAGCTGTAATTTATGTTCTGTAATTTGGCATTGACAATTGTGCAGGTTAATCCAGATGTTATTGGAACATTAGAAGAAGCTGGGCTAAAATTTGTTGGGAAGGATGAAACTAAAAAACGAATGGAGGTAAGTTTTGTACTTGGGTAATGTTTTATGTTTTTGATGCGTGGCAATTAACTAGAACCAAAATTGAGAATCTGTCAATTTTAATTGGATATGGTTGCATTTGTTATCCTGCTTTCATGTCTCAATGTTTTGTTGTTATGCAGAATTCACTTCTTTCATCACTTGTTTTTCTGCATAGAGACTGCTACTATTTTCTGGATTTTGAGAAATTTTATCTTGTGCAGATCTTAGAACTTCCAAGTCATCCATTCTATGTAGGTGTGCAATTTCATCCAGAATTCAAATCACGGCCAGGGAGACCATCTGCTTTGTTTTTAGGTACTTGCAACTTACAAATTCACGTTTCATTAGGTGCCATATAAAAGGTGAACCGTACCATCCGTGTGAAATATGGATGGTCTGTTTGGACTTATGCAGCACGCATGTTACTAGTGCTTTAAATACCCATTGCAATTCCCATTTGAATTGATACTTGAAATTTCTAAGTAGAATGTCATTTTGAATGTTTATGATCTTCAATTCCTGTTTTGATTACATCTACACTCAACATTTTATGATGCTCAATCTGTAGGTTTCATACTGGCGGCAACAAGGAAGTTGGAAGCGTATATTGGTAGGCATCAGAATGGAAATTGATATGCGATTGTTACTTGAGGACTCACCCCTATAATATTTTTCGAAGGTAAATTGGTTCTTCAAAGGGAAAATAATTGGGAGGAGTGGGAACTAAAGGAGATAAGGGAAACCCCTGACCCGGAAATATTGTATTTGCGCAGTTGCCTCATGCTTTTCTATGTTGGTTCTCGTTCAGAATCATAGCCGAGTAATATTACGTGCAGCCCACAACATACACTGTTCTATCATCAAACACTGAACATTGAAATTTTTTATATTACATTAACTTAATGGTAAGACGATGCTTAAAGGAGGTTGCAAAACATTAGTAAATCTGCGCAGCAGTGACTTAAATGAAATAAAAAATAGCAGCTAGAATAGTAATTTCGTAGGGCGAGAAGGTTTTTCCTTTCTTTTGCTGATATCAGCGAGTGTTAAATGAATTTGGGGTATGGCCAACCATTCTGTGGCTGGTGTAGCATGCGTTAGATGTGAAGACCATGTCTTCTAACATTTTATTCTTGTTATCTTTTTGGACCTTCATTGCAGAACCAAAACGTATAGATGATTATTCAATATGCATAGACGTCTGCAGGGAGCTCAATCTTCGCTATACTATAAGGAGTTACTTCCCATTTCAAAGCTGACCCCTAAGCTGGCCAAACAAGCTTCTGTATTACTGTCTGACATAATGTTCCCTTTTTGAGTTCACCCTCCCCAAATATACTTGATGCTTTTCGTTTTATGTTATTCTGTTATTCAACAACTGTAAGTAGCACCAAGGGGTGGTATCTACACGAGTTTTTTCCCCTCTTGGAATTACGTCGTCCACATGTTATTTTTATTACAAAAAAAAAAGTATTGTTCTTTAGGTTTGTTAATGATGACTTAAGGTTAAATAAAAATCATGAGTTGTGACTTGAGATTGTTAATCTGTGTATAATATTTAAATTCTGTTGCAAATTTTGGTCGAATTTCAATCTACCAATATGGTTCTGACTGAATCTGTTATATAAATGTTCCGCTATTTATAAATTTATTTTTATTTATAATCTTGCATAAAAACATAACAAAAAAGTTGAAAGAAATCTAATCTATTAAATGAAAAATTTTAGATTAGCTCTAGAGAACAATACGTGTACTTTTAAAAATGTTTCCAATCTTAAGCTGTTCAATTGTACTGCCGTTCTTATTCTTACTAATCTATTAGATGGGAAAAAATTGATCTACTGTCGTGTTTCCAACCCTCTACGATATTCGGCGTTTTTTTTAATTTTTTTTAAGTAGTACCTTCGATTTATTTTAAATATAAGTAAAAATAATTATTTTTATATATATTAAGAATAATAGTTGAGTAATTATTTATATTAATGTTATTAAATTTTTAATGTAATATCTTAAAGTGCTCCTCGACCTTCTGCTGCTCCTCCAACATCCTTTGTTGCTTCTCGTGCATCCTTTGCTCCAGATTAATCTACATCTCTTGAAGTGTTGCTATTTGGGTAGTCTTCTCTACAAGCTTCTTGTTCAAGTCCTCAATGACTTGAACATAATCTTGTGGGGGAGTTGATGAGGACTAGTAGACTCCTTGGCGGATGAAACGAACTCCTTGGTGAGTTCTTTGAGGCTAAACACATGCCTTTCTTGTTTCTACCTGTGACAACTTTTTGTAAAACTTTTTGAAAACAGCTCTTCAGACATCTGCCTAAGTTTTCTCAAAGCCTTAAATGAAAACATAAAACTATTCATCAAAATAGATCGGACACCCATCTGAGTCTTCAGACGTCTAAGTCTTCAAACTCCCATTTGAGTCCTTAGACACCCGTTTGAGTTTTTGTAAACTTAGTTTAAAAGGGCTTAACACAATGTTTAGGCATTTGTCTGAGTTTTCATAAGCTTTTTTAAGGCAGTCCAAATTTTAAGCTTAATGTAGTTTTTAAAAAAGAAGATCAACACACCGAAAATATTATATTGGTTCACCTCAAAGAAAAAGGCTACATCCAGTCCTTGTCCATCCCAACGGAAGTTTTATAGAGCAGATTCACTCAATAATGCCCATAATACTATAATACACGTATTCTTTCTTCACTTAGTCTCTTTATGCTAATTTTCAATAGTAAGTATTCTTTTTTAGACTTAGCCTTTCTGGGCTAAAAAATAACACAAGTTATTCTTTATTAGACCCAACTACTCCATGCTAACAAACAATAGTAAGTATTCTTTCAATAAACCTTTACAGCAAGTCTTACAAGCAAAACTCTAAGGAACTGAGCTCATGGATAACTGAATAATAGGTCCAGGATATGAAAAAAAGATGTAGCATCCCAAATTTTAGAGAAATAAATTTATTAGATGATGATAATTAATTATTTATGGTCCAGTATACGTGGGAAAATTAATTAGACACTAATTTTGATTTATCGGTAAATTAAAGTTTACTGAAAACAGATAATTTAACGGAAGGTATGAGACCCATTTAATAATTTTGGGTATTTGATAGGTCTAGAATGATAAGATAAATATTATGGTTGTGATGGTATGTTCAAAATATTTTTTTGGTGTTGAGGAGATAATTACCTGAACACAACGTATATTAATAAACGGCGTAATTACGAATGAAATAGAATTTAGGAAAAATGAAAATTTCATTCTTTTCCCTCTTAATTGCCGTATGCACCTTTCTCTCTTCCATTCATTCACTTTTGTCCATTGGGTAATGGGAATTTGTTGACCCATGGTAAAAGTAAAAAGGTAAATTATTGTCCATTGGGTAATAACTTAAAATTTTGTCATTCCCTCCCCCAATTGGCATTTCGGTGGTTCACTTCTCCACCACCATTCCTCTTCCTTTTTTATTCTTCTTCTTCCCTCTTCCATGTGCAAAACCGTCCACCACCTCACCATAGCCATTTCTTACAAAAATCAAACACAAACTCACGATTCATGAAGCTCTAATGGGACATTGAAGCAAATCTTTGGGTGTTTCCTCTTTTCCCACTATATTTCATTTTTCATATAAGCTTGGAGTTAAAGGCATGTGTTCTTGGCAATTGTTGATTTTTCTTGGTAGTTTTAAGGTTGTTGAAGCATTAAAATGGAAAATTATGTGTTGTTTTGATGAATAAATACATGTGGAATCAAACCCTAGGTTAGGAGACCATTGAGATTTGTTGTTTGTTGTTAGAATATTGTTAGAGACTTGAATTTGATTGGAATTGGTTGTTGGAATTGAATTAAATTTTGTTAAATGGAAGTTGGTTGATGTTGAAAATGCATTAATTGCAAAAATTGAAATTGGAAGCTTACTTTGAGATAAGGAAAAAAAATTCTATTTAAGACTTTGAATGGTTTATTAGTAGCTTTAAAATAATTATGAGATTTAGATTAGTGTTTTAAATTGATTTGGTGTTTTGACATGAAAAATGAAATTCTTAATAAGCTTTAATTGCTTCTTGAAGTATGAAATGATGACATAAATGGTTTCATAAATATATTGACCTTGTTAGTGTACTTAGAAATTATTGTTGGATGTGGTTTAGTATTTGTGATGGTTGTTGGATAATTATTGGTTGAAAAATTATAGTACTGATGATGAATTAAATGAAGAACATGGATGATTTATAAGAAATAAATGTGTTTCTAATTTGGAAAACCTTGTTGGAGCATATTAAAACCTAAAAGAATAATTTATTGAGTTTAAGAAATGCTTTTGGAAGTGGTTAGAAATTTTAGTATGATGATTTGTTAGAGAACCTAAGTTATAATTTTAGAGCTAAAGGTGCCCTTTACCTTAGGCATGATGTTAGTGACTAAAAATGAGTTATTTGAAGAAGAATAACAATTATATGTAGTTGGAAATAATTATGATTGAAGGAATAGGAAGCTAATAACAATTCAGTGAAAGGAACATACTATTGGAAACCATAAGGTAAGTTATAACAAGTATACAAATTATTCTTAGTAATGGAACAACATTTAGAGGATTTAATTATCATTTTAGTGATGATTGAATAATTGTTTTGAAGGAACAATTTAGTGCTCATGATGATGTTGAGTAAAAACTAAGTGTTGGTTGAATGATAATTTCTTCTAATGACTTAGGAGAAGTCAATATAACACTAGGATAATTATTAAAGAGGTTGAATAATTTTAGTTATTAAGGAATGAAGTTTGTGAGGTTTAAGACTTGTTAGTTTCTTGGATAAAAATACTATAAACAAATTATAAAGATGTGGAAAACTATTTAAAAAGCTTAGTGAAGCTTAATGGATAATTGTTGAACCTTTGGCAAATTATAGACCATGTTATAGGCCTTTAAAGTGTTGGAAAAGATTAAAAGTGGGAACAGAGTTCCAAAACCTTAAAGATAGTAATGGTATAAGCCTAATGTAACATTGTGTATGTGTAGACATAATTGTTAACATCAAAATAATTTTAGTTACTGTTGATGTAGTTCTACATTCATTTAATGTAGGAATTGATCACTTAAACAAGGTGAGGCCATTTAACTCTATGGAATACTTCTCTTAAGGTAGGAGAGAAATGTATTTTCTAAATGCATGTGCAATGTTTATTGATGATATATATATTTATGTTGGGGTGTAATTGTATAATTACCTTAAGTGGATGTTCTACCTCTTATGTGTGAAATTAAATAGGATTGATTCTTGTTGTTGGTTGGATGTTGGATCGGCAAATATGATGATGATATACATTGGAATATACTTGTGTGATATGCTCTCTTGACTTCCATGTATGGATTGATATTGATATGATTCCTTGGTTAATATGTTGTGGATGATGTGAAAGGATGCCTTAGAGAATTTTTGTGATAGATTGTATGCCTTGGAGGATAGTATAATTAGTTGCATGCCTTGACTATAAATCTTAAAATGTAATGAAATCTCTAAATAAGAGGATATGAGATTCTTATGAAGCCGAGGCTAGCGTATGCATTCTTGTATTTCATGGCATGCATAGCATATCATATTATAATGTAGGGGTGGCAAAACGGGCCTATGGACCGGGCCGGGACAGAATAGGAAAACGGGCCAAAAACATTGGCCCGACCTGTTTTCTATGTGGCCTACGGGCCAACCCCTTTTTTTAAGAAAATCATACAAGCTATTTTTTATTTTAAATTTAAACTATTTTTAAATATTTTTTAAGAAAAATTAGAAATAAAAATTATATTTCACCTTTCTAAAGCAAAGTTTTTATAATTTATCCAATTTATTTCATTAAATGGAAACAATAAATAGTCATCAAAATTAATTCCTTATCAAATAATCAAAATTACAACTAACCAAATATTAATATTATATATATAACATATTAATATATATTTTAATAAAGGCCCGCTGGGCACGGCCTATTCGGGAAAACGAGCGGGCCAGCCCGCAGGCCCAGCCCATATTGCCATCCCTATTATAATGTATTGGGATCTTGTGAAAAGGACCCTTGCACGAGGGATAAATATTTAAATGACTATGTGTGGTTACGATCACTTGACATGTTAAAATATTTAAGGTCTTGCGGGATCTTGTGAAAAGGACCCTTGCGCGGGGGACAAATATATGCGTGGTTGCGATCACGTGATGAATTATGTACACATGTCTTATAAATAATTTCTTGAAAATTTGATCCGTTGCATATGCATTATTATATTAGCTTATGCATTAGCCATAGGGGTATGACATATGACCTTGAGGTACCTAAGAATGGTTGAAATCTATTAATGATAAGAATTGAGAAATGAAATTGGAATTTATGGACACTAACTATTGATTTTGTTGTTGTTAGTGTTACCTTGGACTATATATGTGTTGGTATGGAATGTGGTGTGAAATATGATGAGAATTTGAATTAATGAATGAATTCCATAATGTGATATGGATATTGAAATTGTTTATGTTTGTGCTTGATGATAAGTGTTATGGATTATGTCTTTAATTATTGAGTTGAGTCCTTGATGTGAGAATATGTTTAGTTGCACTTATATAATTATATTAACATATTTTGTTTAATTGTTTATCATTGAGAAAGTATGCTCACTTTCCATGTTGTCTACTTTTTAGCTTTTGTGATGTAGGGCATGGTTATGGAGTTGATGCTTTTTTTTGAAGAGATGAGGTATAATGTGAAGGAGGAAATGCCTAAATGCCTTAGCCGATGTAACACCCCTATTTTTATTTTTATATTAAAATTTTGAAGGAATTAAATTATGGTTCTTTAGAACTTTTTAATCTACGTATTATTTATGATTTTTTGGAATTTTTTGGAATTTTGGAATTTTTTAATAAAAATAATATTTTTTAAATAATTTTAAATTCATATAAGTGACTTAAATTAAAAATATTTACAAGAAAGTGAATTGAAATTATAAGAAAATTTTCTAAAATCCATTTCAAGTAGACTTATCTAAAAATTATCGGTTTGAGAAAAATCTTGATTTTTTCCAATCGTTAAAAAATTTGAAACGTATCAATAAATTTTTATTAACAGAAAATTTTAGATTTTTAAAATTTCAGCTTTATATTACTTATTATAAAATTAGTAGGGACTGATATAATATCGCTAAATTTCAAAAAGGACTCATTTTGAATATTTAAAATATACCGAGTGAAGGGTTACTATTTGACTTAATAATTTTGCCGACAATTACTATGCAAATCACTGTGCATGTATGAAATTTTCAAAAGATGTACAGTAACCTGGAATAAAAAATTCAAAAATGCATAGTACTTTTATATTAAAATAATGGAATGCATAGTAAATTTTTTTCCTATAAATACCGAAGGATTTCTTCTTTAGAATTCACAATTTCAGATTAAGTTTTCTTAATATAGTAGTGCTAGTGAGATAGTGGTGGAAGTGAGAGAGAGAAGAAAAGTTTTTGGAGAGAAGGTTCTGCCAAAATCCTAAGGTAAGAATACTTCTCTTTTATATTTTTTGGGTTATTTTCATATCGTTTTTAGAAATCTATTATTATACTAAAAATAATATTATTTTAAGTTACTATTCTGTATAGTAAACACTATTTCAATAGTAAATTACTATTTTAATAGTAAATTACTATTCAAATAGTAAATTACTATTTACTGTTACTATTTACCGTTACTATTCACGATTTACTATTTACCGTTACTATTCACGTTTTACTATTTACTGTTACTATTCACGTTTTACTATTTACTGTTACTATTCACGATTTACTATTCACTATTCACTATTCACTATTCACTATTCAAAATTTACCATTTCTGTTTTAAGTAGTAATCTTAATCTTCGTCTTATGCTTATACTGAAATAAGATTGGTATTAATATTTTTAGAAATCGGAGGCGCAAAGCAAATCCATTTTGGGTAACAATTCAAGGTAAGGGGGAGTGAGATAAGAGTATAATATGAAAAGACATAAGAATAATGGGAGGAGTCCCCTACTCCTTTTAAATCTGATAATATTATTATTTTAAAATATTAACTTTTTAACTTAAAATTTATAATAAATTTTAAATTAAATATCCGGTTTAACTAACTCTAACATACCTATGCAAAGACTTGGACCATTATGACCTATATGGACTGGAGTATACCTATGCAAGGACTTGGACCATTATGACCCATATGGACTGAACTATACCTATGCAAGGACTGGATTATATGGACTTACATATACCTATGCGAGGAATTGACCAAAAGGACTAAAATTGACTATATTAATAATCATTAAATTTTGTATTATGATATGTATTAATGATATTTAATTGATTTGATTATGATTTGATTATGATTGATTGATTGATGATATTTAGTTATGATTGATATTGTTTAATTTTGATTGATGATATTGTAATGTGGAGTTTGAGCATATAGCGAGCATGACGGAAAGCTAAAATTCAGTAAGAATTTCTTACCTTACTCTTTAAATTTTATTATCTTTTAATTCTTCTTAGAAATTATTTTTATTAACTTTATTTTCAATATTTAGAATAAAAAAATTAGTATTTATTTTAGAAAGAAAATATTTTATGAGAATTTATTTAATTAAATCTTGAGTTAAAGAAAAATTTTGTAATTTTAAGTATTTTTGGTTAATAATTATTCTCTTTTAATAAAACAAAATTTTTTGAAAGAAAATTATTTTACTTTTTTCCAACTTAATAACTAAATATATTTGGAAATAATTGAGATTCCTAAATTTGATTTTGTTAAGATTTAAATTGAGAAAGATTATGTAAAGTTTTTAGATATTTAAGGCTTAGAAACTCAATTTCAGTGAGATTCGAAAATTGTACCAAATTTATTTCTGTGGGACAGAAATTCAGAGAAAATGTACAGTTTATTGAAATGATGTTGTAAACCTTTAAGGGATTTAATAAATTGAGTTTCTAAAAGCCTTAACCAACTCAATACGCGAGTAGTTCATGCATCATGGATAATGAAAGTGAAATGAAATAATATTGTCTGGGGACGGATTATAGAAACCGAGGATACATTAGAGGAGGCTTAATTACGAGCCTTGGGATGAGAGAGTGTGAAAGGGTGCTTCAGGGGACCTGGGGTAGCTCCCTAGTGTCGGGTACTTTCGCAATAAAAACTTTCTCAATCTGACTAGTCTCTAAGTGTTTCCATGCCAGTTGAGCTGTTCATATTATTATTATCCGGACTTATGAAACAGTGTAAACTCCTGGTTGGCCCAGTGCAAATTAAAATTTAAGGGCCCACATATATAGATAAGTTATGATGAAGATATTGCATAACATTCATGCATTCATAATTGATTGTGTATGTGATTGTGATTGATATTATTATGTATTGGTTGTGAAAACCCTTTGTTGCTTATGTCTTATTCGGAAATATTATATTCTGTTTCTCACTCCTTTCTCCGTGTTTTTGTTTCATATATTCTAAATTGATGGTTCAGAGGGAAGGATCGAAGAATTTCAGCAGTAGATATAGCACGTTCTAGAAAGGGAGCTCGGTATGAATACCGTGGTCCAATGAATAAATAATGTTAATAAGTAACTGCTTCTGGGCCATGGAGTTTCCTCTCTTTCTTATAATGTTTAATGTTTATTTTCTTCGGATGAATGTACAAATACTTTATAAAGTTTTAATAATATTTGTGAGGTATTTCAGAAATAATGTATATAATTTATTCCGATAGTTTCTTTTTAACAATCATATCTTTAGTAAAAAAAAAAAATACGAATTTTTCTAGAATTTATAAAGGTGTAACAGAGGGTGTTACAAAGTGGTATCAGAGCAGTTAATCCAATAGGCCTAGGGAAAAGGTCTATCTTGCTTTGTCTGTAAACTCTGTATAGGTAGAATATCTGACTTGGTAGTAACTGTGATTGATGTGACAAATCTCAGTTACTGTGAAACAGGAAACTAATGGCTGGAAACGATCTTGCTGGAGTTGTAAAACGCTTAATCAATGCAATGGGAGCACGTGAAGGTCAAGGTAATGATGCCTTGAGAAGATTGGACCTATTCGAAAAACGCAATCCACCTCGTTTCAAGGGAGGATATAACCCTGATGGAGCACAAATCTGGATTCGAGAGATAGAGAAGATCTTTCGAGCATTGCAATGTAATGAAGCTGATAAGGTAGTCTTCGCTACTTATGCCTTATCTGAGGATGCCGAACATTGGTGGGATAGCATGCGTAAATAATTCAAAGTCAACGACGTGGAGATCACTTGGGACTATTTCAAGGATATGTTTCTGGAAAAATACTTTCCAGCTGATGTTAAAGAGAAAAGACAATTCGAATTCCTGTCGCTGACCCAAGGAAATATGACCGTTGGAGAGTACGCATCCAGGTTTGAAGAGCTATCTCGTTTTCATTCTCATTATAATGATGCTACTAATGAAAGAGATTGGTGTGCAAAGTTTGTAAATAGACTGCGGCCAGAAATTAAGGAAGCTATACGAATGCAGGAAATCCGTGAATTTTCTGTATTGGTAAATCGCTGCAGGATCTTTGAAGAAGACCATAAGGATAGAATGACCAAAAGTCGTGAGCCCATTCACAAGGCAGGAGAAATAAGAAGTGGAGGACCTCACCATCACCAAAGAAGAGATTTCAGAAGGAATAAGCCTTACTAAGCACCATTTCGTCGGTTTGGAGCAGCATCTATTCCTAACAGACCCCAAGCTTCAACTGGAAGCTATTACCCAACATCTGCACCAAATTTTAAATGTTTTATCTGTGGAGGACCCCATTTGAAAAGGGATTGTCCTAAAAACACTTATGTTTGCTTTAAGTGTAACAAACCAGGTCATCACATCAAGGATTACCCAGAGATGAAGAGAGAAAACCCTGAAGGTGCAAGTACAAGCATAAATACTCAAGGAGGCGCGTACAGTGCAGTCGGAAGGCCAAAAGTAAAAGGAAAGGTTTTTGCAATCACTGGAGAAGAAGCATCTCATGCTGATTCCATGGTAGAAGGTAAGTGTATCATTAATAAGATTTCTTTAACTGTTATGTATGACTCAGGTGCATCACATTCCTTTATTGCCAATGACTGTGTAGAAAAACTAAAATTACCTGTGATAGAACTTCCATTTGACTTATCTGTACATACTCCTGGAAACAATCCCATTGTCACTTCTAAAGCTTGTTGGAAATGCCCTATTGTCATAGATGGTAGGGACTTTAAGGCTAATTGTAACACCCCCTTATATACACGAGATATATATGTATTCTTCTTACTTTTAAAAAAAAACTTTTAGAAAGATATACATATTTATCACTCTTTATCTCGTGTATACAAGGACGTATATACATCTGATTTCCTTTGAATATTGAAAGTAAAAAAAAATTGTCTTTCAATATTTGTCCATAATGACAAAATAATTTATAGAAATCATAAGTGATAAATCATTACAATATTATATCCGAATGAAAGAGTTTATCAAAGTTTAACCTTTACCTTGTTACAATTATCTACTTGATATTGTAATAAGGCAAAATAAAACTAAACTATACCTCTACTACAAATGTGAACAATCATTTCCTAGTCCTTGAACCATCGAGTTTTGAATCCTACTCTTGTCATATCTCTTCATCTAATCGATTGAGAATGAGACCACTTTATCCTCTTGTAATTATATATCCTTCCATCTTGGACTGCTAGCTATATATCATATAACATATATTTTGGACACAAAAATTCAAACAAGAAGGAGTGAGAAACAAAATATAATATATTACAGATAAGACATAAGCATAAGGGTTTTCACAAACTAATATAGTAATATCAGTCATAATCTCATATACAATCAATTATGAATATAGGGTTTCCACATACATAACACTTATATTTTCATTCATAACTATCCATATAGAATGTCACAATCACATGAATGTTATGTAATGCTTATGCTACTGTCTCATTCAGTTTATGCATGTGGGCCCTTAAAGTTTTAGTTTGCACTGGGCCAACCAGGAGTTTACACTGTTTCATAAATTCTTGATAATAATAACATAAATGCCTTCATGGCATATGAACAGCTCAACTGGCGTGGAAACACTTAGAGACTAGTCAGACTGAGAAAGTTTTTATTGTGAAAGTACCCGACACTAGGGAGCGACCCCAGGTCACCTGAAGCACCCTTTCACACTCTCTCATCCCAAGGCTCGCAATTAAGCCTCCTCTAATGTATCCTCGGTTTCTATAATCCGTCCCCAGGCAATATCACATCTCAATTCTCTTTAATGATTCATGATGCATGAACTACTCGCATATTTAGTTGGTTAAGGCTTTTAGAAACTCAATTATTAAATACCATAAAGGTTCACAAAATCATCACAATAAACTGTACATTTCCATAAGTTCTTCTTTGAACTTCTGTTATACTGAAATAATTTAGTACAGTCTTCAAATTCAGATCTTACCAAAATTGAGTTTCCAAGCCTTAAATATCTCAAAGCTTTCTCTTAAAAACCTTCATATATTTACATAATCTTTCTCAATTTAAATCTTAACTAGATTGAGTTTTTGAAATCTCCACAAAATATTCTTTAGTTATTTCGTTGGGGAAAACCAAAATAATTTACTTTAAACTTCTAATTTCTAAAGAAAATAATTTAAAATCATTAACTAAGAATACTTAAAACTATAAAAATTTTCTTTAATTCAAGAATTAATTATCTCAACCTCTGATTTTCATAAAATAGCTTCTTTCTAATACTAGATTTTATTATTGAGATTAAAAATAAAGTTAATAAAAATTATTTATAAGAAGAAATAAAAAACTAAAATAATTACAAAATACTTTCTCTTGGAATAAAAATTTAAAGAGTAAGGTAAGAAAATTCTTACTGAGTTTTAACTTTCCGTCATGCTTGCTATATGCTCAAACTTCATATCACAAGATCATCAATCATTCATCAACCACAATCAAGTATAGTAATCTCATCAATCACAATCAAATATCATCAATCATAATTGAATATTATTAATCACAGTCTAATATTATAAATCACAATATCATTAATCGAAATCAAATATAATTAATTATAATCAAGTCAAATCAACTAAATATCGCTTATAAATATAATTCAAATTTTTAATGGTTATTTAAATTAGTAGATTTGATTTTGAGTCCTTATAGTCCATTCCTCGCACAGGTCTATATAAGTCCATATATCCAGTCTTCGCATAGGTATAGTTCAGTCTAGACAGGTCATAATATTCCAAGTCCTTGCATAGGTTTAGTTCGATCCATATAGGATATAAAAATCCAAGTCCTTGCATAGGTTTAGTTCAGTCCGTATAAGTTATAATAATTCAGATCTATGTATAGATATTTCAGAATAAGTTACACAGTATATTAAATTTATTATAAATTTTAAGTTGAGAAGTTATTACTTTATAATAATATTATTAAATTTAAAAGGAGTAAGGGACTCCTCCCTTTATTCTTATGTCTTTCATATTATATTTTTATCTCACTCCCCCTTACCTCTTGTATACCGATTCGTTATTGAAAATCCATGCGCGCCTCATCTCCGAGTTCTAAAACATACCAATTTCATTTTAATATAATTACAAGATGAAAATTAAGATTACAACTTAAAATAAAAAATGGTAAATTTTGAATAGTGAATAGTGAATAGTGAATAGTGAATAGTAAATCGTAAATAGTAACAGTAAATAGTAAAACGTGAATAGTAACAGTAAATAGTAAAACGTGAATAGTAACAGTAAATAGTAAATCGTGAATAGTAATGGTAAATAGTAACAGTAAATAGTAATTTACTATTTGAATAGTAATTTACTATTGAAATAGTAATTTACTATTGAAATAGTGTTTACTATGCAGAATAGTAACTTAAAATAATATTATTTCCAGTATAATAACAGATTTCTAAAAACGATATAAAAATAACCCAAAAAATATAAAAGAGAAGTATTCTTACCTTAGGATTTTGGCAGAACCTTCTCTCCAAAAACTTTTCTTCTCTCTCTCACTTCCACCACTATCTCACTAGCACTACTATATTAAGAAAACTTAATCTGAAATTGTGAATTCTAAAGAAGAAATCCTTCGGTATTTATAGGAAAAAAATTTACTATGCATTCCATTATTTTAATATAAAAGTACTATGCATTTTTGAATTTTTTATTCCAGGTTACTGTGCATCTTTTGAAAATTTCATACATGCACAGTGATTTGCATAGTAATTGTCGGCAAAATTATTAAGTCAAATAGTAACCCTTCACTCGGTATATTTTAAATATTCAAAATGAGTCCTTTTTGAAATTTAGCGATATTATATCAGTCCTCACTAATTTTATAATAAGTAATATAAAGCTGAAATTTTAAAAATCTAAAATTTTCTGTTAATAAAAATTTATTGATACGTTTCTAATTTTTTAACGATTAGAAAAAATCAAGATTTTTCTCAAACCGATAATTTTTAGATAAGTCTACTTGAAATGGATTTTAGAAAATTTTCTTATAATTTAACTTTACATTCTTGTAAATATTTTTAATTTTAAGTAACTTTATATGAATTTAAAATTATTTAAAATATATTATTTTATTAAAATAATTCAAAATTTTCAAAAAATTCCAGAAAATCATAAATATTTTGTAGATCAAAAAGTTTAAAAGAACCATAGTCTAATTCCTTCAAAATTTTATTTTAAAATTCTAATAAGAGTTAAATCTTAAATATGTAAAAAAAATAAAAATATAACAACATAAAATAAAAATGGTGAATAACAAAGATATTAAAAATTCTTAATATAATTTTCTTAATTAGTGAATACTAATTAAGTCACTTTAAAATTCTCATTCAAAAATATTTTCATTTTATTATTATTATTATTAAAAAAAACAAATAATAAAAATATAAATACCAAAATTTTAAAAAAATGATAATAATAAACTAACTTATAGTAAGTATTTCTCAAGAAATATATATTAATATCTATTTCCTATTTGTGATGAAAATAGGATGTTACAACTCTACTCCCCTAAAAGAAATTTCGTCCTCGAAATTTAATATTGTTAATAAATCTTACCATAGCTAAACTAACTGAACTGTTCTAAAATATATTTCTAGTTTCCTTGGCAATTGTGTACATTTTCCTTAACATTGCCATTTATCTCTCTTTTTTTAATCTTATCTGTATTTTTTTCCTTAATTCAAAAATATTACTCGTCTTAATTTTGTCAACCATGCTCATCATAAATTGATGGTTAACTCTAAACACCTCAATAATTACGTTTCTCAATCTATTAAAATCTTACTTAACATAATCCATAACATCTATTAATTAAAATTCCTACTCGTAATATAGTAAAATGGACTGCTAAGAATTAATTACTGGACAACTAGCCGTTAGCAACTAGCCGTTGGACTAGCCGTTGGACTAGCCGTTTATGACCGTTGCAACTCTCCCTCCCTTGCTTGCTTATAAATTCTCATTCCATTCTCACTTCCTATCACAACTTCAAGGTTTCTTAGTTTCTCTCTTCTTTCTAATTTCTTCAATCTTTTTTTTTTCAAGTACTATCATACTATTCGATGGCTAACCTTCCTAGAAGTAAGGAAGAACGAAGTCGGGATGGACTACAAGTTGTGGTAACAAGTGCTTCACTTCTTATAATCGTTATGATTATTTCTCTAGTTTGGATAATTTTTGTATTGCCAAGACTCTTAGACCTCTATCTATGATATACTAGATGTTCTATTTTATTTTCCTTAATGTAATCGTGTATAATAAATTATCCTAGTGAGAAAGGATAAATATGTCTTAGTCCATGTTGTACTAGTTAAATCCTTGTGGTCTTTGCTTCATGATAATCCAGGGTATGTAATCATTTCTTATTGTCTTCTATAATGAATCAAATATTCCTTAACTAAGTGATTACACATTCCATTATAATTGACTACAATCATTACATATATTTGATAAATTCTCCAATCTTAAATGATCACAAATCACTACGTTGACTTAGAAATATTCACTTGAATATTTTTTTATAGGTAACTAAGACTTATGTAATCAATAAGTAAAGGTTCATATCTACTTCCTCATGGTTTACTAACACATTTCTTTATTTTAAATCTACAATGGTCATTACATAACAATGATTTATATCATGTATATATATTCGTCGAACAAAATCGATGACTAAAAGAAAATAACTTGATAAACATGTATCATATTGTTAGGAATCACAAAAATATTTTATGTCACAATTTCTAAATATTAAACCAATATCGATGTCTTCCAAAGATCTATAATGCTTATTTTAGGTCATTCATTGATATATTTATCACAATAAATCAATTTAAAAAAATTCAAAAATATATGGTTAATTACATTCGATGTCACAATCATAAAAGTTTCATTAATTCATATATTTACACACATAACCATCATATATATTATTCAATCGTACACATCATAAATGAAAACTTCATCAAATCAAACAATAATTAACATATTTTATATGTCATACAAAAGAAGAATCAATACAAATAGCCAGAGATACAATTCCTAATATGATTATTTGTTATATCAAACAAGTTATAAATTATCATATTTTTTCATAAAGTATACATCCACACATTTTTCTTTTCAAAATATATCACCAAAGGAAAAACTATGATTCTATCTTAAAGAATTTGTTATACTAGTTTGGGATTACAACAGTTATTTACCCATTGGAATTCTAATTCACACAAGTATCTCTTACAACTTCAAGGACATGGTAAGGAATATCCTAATAGAATTTATTGAGTTTATCTCCATTTCTCCATATACTACATTAACCCAAGGTTAAATTCGTTGATCTTAACATCCTTCTTTTGACATGTCTTTCACTACTTAGTGCAAATCATTCGGGGTGATCAGTCCCGATAGTTTATAACTAAGTAGTCAAAGTCACGACAGCTCCAGTCTAGAATTCATACCAAAATATTTCTAAGAATTTTCTATTGTCTTATCTCCCTTGTTGTCTCATACCATATTGTAAAACAGGAAAATGTTAGAATATTTCACTATCACATATTAATCAGAGAATCAAACATCATACAATACATTTGGAATAAAAGGAAATAACTGCATTAGTTAATTTACCTTATCATTCCACCATACATTAAGGCCTGTACTTAAACAATGTCAAGAAAGACTTCAGAATGGCCAGTTTCTGATAATCCCTGCAATAACATTTTTCAAGTAACAGGCTATAAAGTTTTAACTTATACTTCTTATGAACTTAAAATTAGTTCCTTCTTTCTATACTCCTAATTTTTCTTCACTTACTTCTTACCATTTACTCTAATAAAATTTCCTCTTTTCTCAACCATAAAATCTCTTGTCAAACTCAACCATCAGAGTACACTAACACGCTAGTAAGACCATACCACAAGCCGGTTTGGATTGAACTGCTCTGATACCACTTTGTAACACCCCCTTATATACACGAGATATATATGTATTCTTCTTACTTTTAAAAAAAAACTTTTAGAAAGATATACATATTTATCACTCTTTATCTCGTGTATACAAGGACGTATATACATCTGATTTCCTTTGAATATTGAAAGTAAAAAAAAATTGTCTTTCAATATTTGTCCATAATGACAAAATAATTTATAGAAATCATAAGTGATAAATCATTACAATATTATATCCGAATGAAAGAGTTTATCAAAGTTTAACCTTTACCTTGTTACAATTATCTACTTGATATTGTAATAAGGCAAAATAAAACTAAACTATACCTCTACTACAAATGTGAACAATCATTTCCTAGTCCTTGAACCATCGAGTTTTGAATCCTACTCTTGTCATATCTCTTCATCTAATCGATTGAGAATGAGACCACTTTATCCTCTTGTAATTATATATCCTTCCATCTTGGACTGCTAGCTATATATCATATAACATATATTTTGGACACAAAAATTCAAACAAGAAGGAGTGAGAAACAAAATATAATATATTACAGATAAGACATAAGCATAAGGGTTTTCACAAACTAATATAGTAATATCAGTCATAATCTCATATACAATCAATTATGAATATAGGGTTTCCACATACATAACACTTATATTTTCATTCATAACCATCCATATAGAATGTCACAATCACATGAATGTTATGTAATGCTTATGCTACTGTCTCATTCAGTTTATGCATGTGGGCCCTTAAAGTTTTAGTTTGCACTGGGCCAACCAGGAGTTTACACTGTTTCATAAATTCTGGATAATAATAACATAAATGCCTTCATGGCATATGAACAGCTCAACTGGCGTAGAAACACTTAGAGACTAGTCAGACTGAGAAAGTTTTTATTGTGAAAGTACCCGACACTAGGGAGCGACCCCAGGTCACCTGAAGCACCCTTTCACACTCTCTCATCCCAAGGCTCGCAATTAAGCCTCCTCTAATGTATCCTCGGTTTCTATAATCCGTCCCCAGGCAATATCACATCTCAATTCTCTTTAATGATTCATGATGCATGAACTACTCGCATATTTAGTTGGTTAAGGCTTTTAGAAACTCAATTATTAAATACCATAAAGGTTCACAAAATCATCACAATAAACTGTACATTTCCATAAGTTCTTCTTTGAACTTCTGTTATACTGAAATAATTTAGTACAGTCTTCAAATTCAGATCTTACCAAAATTGAGTTTCCAAGCCTTAAATATCTCAAAGCTTTCTCTTAAAAACCTTCATATATTTACATAATCTTTCTCAATTTAAATCTTAACTAGATTGAGTTTTTGAAATCTCCACAAAATATTCTTTAGTTATTTCGTTGGGGAAAACCAAAATAATTTACTTTAAACTTCTAATTTCTAAAGAAAATAATTTAAAATCATTAACTAAGAATACTTAAAACTATAAAAATTTTCTTTAATTCAAGAATTAATTATCTCAACCTCTGATTTTCATAAAATAGCTTCTTTCTAATACTAGATTTTATTATTGAGATTAAAAATAAAGTTAATAAAAATTATTTATAAGAAGAAATAAAAAACTAAAATAATTACAAAATACTTTCTCTTGGAATAAAAATTTAAAGAGTAAGGTAAGAAAATTCTTACTGAGTTTTAACTTTCCGTCATGCTTGCTATATGCTCAAACTTCATATCACAAGATCATCAATCATTCATCAACCACAATCAAGTATAGTAATCTCATCAATCACAATCAAATATCATCAATCATAATTGAATATTATTAATCACAGTCTAATATTATAAATCACAATATCATTAATCGAAATCAAATATAATTAATTATAATCAAGTCAAATCAACTAAATATCGCTTATAAATATAATTCAAATTTTTAATGGTTATTTAAATTAGTAGATTTGATTTTGAGTCCTTATAGTCCATTCCTCGCACAGGTCTATATAAGTCCATATATCCAGTCTTCGCATAGGTATAGTTCAGTCTAGACAGGTCATAATATTCCAAGTCCTTGCATAGGTTTAGTTCGATCCATATAGGATATAAAAATCCAAGTCCTTGCATAGGTTTAGTTCAGTCCGTATAAGTTATAATAATTCAGATCTATGTATAGATATTTCAGAATAAGTTACACAGTATATTAAATTTATTATAAATTTTAAGTTGAGAAGTTATTACTTTATAATAATATTATTAAATTTAAAAGGAGTAAGGGACTCCTCCCTTTATTCTTATGTCTTTCATATTATATTTTTATCTCACTCCCCCTTACCTCTTGTATACCGATTCGTTATTGAAAATCCATGCGCGCCTCATCTCCGAGTTCTAAAACATACCAATTTCATTTTAATATAATTACAAGATGAAAATTAAGATTACAACTTAAAATAAAAAAATGGTAAATTTTGAATAGTGAATAGTGAATAGTGAATAGTGAATAGTAAATCGTAAATAGTAACAGTAAATAGTAAAACGTGAATAGTAACAGTAAATAGTAAAACGTGAATAGTAACAGTAAATAGTAAATCGTGAATAGTAATGGTAAATAGTAACAGTAAATAGTAATTTACTATTTGAATAGTAATTTACTATTGAAATAGTAATTTACTATTGAAATAGTGTTTACTATGCAGAATAGTAACTTAAAATAATATTATTTCCAGTATAATAACAGATTTCTAAAAACGATATAAAAATAACCCAAAAAATATAAAAGAGAAGTATTCTTACCTTAGGATTTTGGCAGAACCTTCTCTCCAAAAACTTTTCTTCTCTCTCTCACTTCCACCACTATCTCACTAGCACTACTATATTAAGAAAACTTAATCTGAAATTGTGAATTCTAAAGAAGAAATCCTTCGGTATTTATAGGAAAAAAATTTACTATGCATTCCATTATTTTAATATAAAAGTACTATGCATTTTTGAATTTTTTATTCCAGGTTACTGTGCATCTTTTGAAAATTTCATACATGCACAGTGATTTGCATAGTAATTGTCGGCAAAATTATTAAGTCAAATAGTAACCCTTCACTCGGTATATTTTAAATATTCAAAATGAGTCCTTTTTGAAATTTAGCGATATTATATCAGTCCTCACTAATTTTATAATAAGTAATATAAAGCTGAAATTTTAAAAATCTAAAATTTTCTGTTAATAAAAATTTATTGATACGTTTCTAATTTTTTAACGATTAGAAAAAATCAAGATTTTTCTCAAACCGATAATTTTTAGATAAGTCTACTTGAAATGGATTTTAGAAAATTTTCTTATAATTTAACTTTACATTCTTGTAAATATTTTTAATTTTAAGTAACTTTATATGAATTTAAAATTATTTAAAATATATTATTTTATTAAAATAATTCAAAATTTTCAAAAAATTCCAGAAAATCATAAATATTATGTAGATCAAAAAGTTTAAAAGAACCATAGTCTAATTCCTTCAAAATTTTATTTTAAAATTCTAATAAGAGTTAAATCTTAAATATGTAAAAAAAATAAAAATATAACAACATAAAATAAAAATGGTGAATAACAAAGATATTAAAAATTCTTAATATAATTTTCTTAATTAGTGAATACTAATTAAGTCACTTTAAAATTCTCATTCAAAAATATTTTCATTTTATTATTATTATTATTAAAAAAAACAAATAATAAAAATATAAATACCAAAATTTTAAAAAAATGATAATAATAAACTAACTTATAGTAAGTATTTCTCAAGAAATATATATTAATATCTATTTCCTATTTGTGATGAAAATAGGATGTTACACTAATCTTTTCTGTTTACCCCTTTCTGGCTTAGAAGTTATTATTGGGCTAGATTGGTTGTCTGACAATCATGTTCTAATAGATTGTCATAATAAAACCATAATGTTTAAAGAACCAGTGAATTTGAATCCTGAGGATTCGAGATTTCTAACCGTCAACCAAGTGAGTGCCTCTTTAAAAGGAGGGGCTCAAGGATTCATGCTATTGCTTTCAACGAAAGGAGAGCAAGAATCAAAAATCAAAAATCGGCCGGTTGTGTGTGAATTTCCTGACGTTTTTCCTGAAGATATCCCTGGTTTACCCCCAGAAAGAGATGTGGAATTTTCCATTGATCTAGTACCTGGAGTTGGACTCATTTCAATTGCACCATACCGAATGTCACCTCTAGAATTAGCAGAGTTGAAGAAACAACTTGAAGAGATGATAGAGAAGCAGTTTATACGACCCAGTGTATCCCCCTGGGGTGCACCAGTGTTGTTGGTTAAGAAGAAGGATGGTAGCATGAGGTTGTGTGTAGATTATCGACAACTGAACAAGGTGACGATCAAGAACAGATACCCTCTGCCAAGGATTGACGACTTGATGGATCAGCTGCGTGGTGCCACGGTGTTCTCCAAAATTGATTTGAGGTCTGGATACCATCAAATAAGGGTGAAGAAAGAAGATGTATCGAAAACTGCTTTTAGAACACGCTATGGCCATTACGAATATCTAGTAATGCCTTTTGGTGTAACTAATGCACCAGCCGTATTCATGGATTACATGAATAGGATTTTTCATCCATATCTAGATAAATTTGTAGTGGTGTTCATTGATGATATATTAGTGTACTCTAAAAGCAGAGAAGAACATGTTGAACATTTGAAGGTCGTGTTGGAAATCCTGAAAAAGAAACAACTATATGCAAAGCTGTCGAAGTGTGAATTCTGGTTGGAAGAAGTGAACTTTTTAGGACATGTAATTAGTCAAGGAGGAATAGCTGTAGACCCTTCCAAGGTGGAGGCGGTTTTAAAATGGGAGAGACCAACCACGATCACTGAGATTAGAAGTTTCTTGGGCTTGGCTGGATACTATAGGAGATTCATTGAAGGATTTTCAAAGCTAGGATACCCATTGACCAAGCTAACACGGAAAGGACAACCTTTTGTGTGGACGACACAATGCGAGAATAGTTTTCAAGAGCTGAAAGATCGACTTACTTCTGCGCCGGTGTTAGTACTCCCCGATCCACATCGAAGTTTTGAAGTTTACTGTGATGCGTCTAAACAAGGACTAGGAAGTGTACTTATGCAAGACAAGAAGGTTGTAGCCTATGCATCACGACAATTAAGGCAACATGAGATCAACTACCCTACCCATGACTTAGAGTTAGCCGCTGTAGTTTTTGCCTTAAAGATTTGGAGGCACTATCTATACGGTGCAACATTCGATGTGTTTAGCGATCATAAAAGTCTCAAGTATTTATTCGACCAAAAGGAGTTAAACATGAGGCAACGAAGATGGATGGAGTTCTTAAAGGACTACGATTTTGAGTTGCAATACCATCCTGGAAAAGCGAACGTAGTAGCTGATGCTTTAAGTCGAAAGTCTCTACATGCGTCCACGATGATGATAAAAGAGCTGGAATTGATAGAGAACTTCAGAGATCTTAACCTAGCAGTAAAGGTTAATGCTAACAGCTACAGATTAGGAGCGTTGCAAGTGACAAATGAATTCCTGAGGCAAGTTTTAGAGGCTCAACGAGAGGATGAATTCCTGTAAGAGAAGAAAGAACTCTTGAAACAAGGAAAAGAAGTCGAGTTCAATGTGGGAAACGACTAATTATTGAGATATAAGGATCGAGTGTGTATCCCTGACAAAGACGAGTTGAGGAAAGCAATTCTAGAAGAAGGCCATAAAAGTTATATGAGCATTCATCCCGGAGCTACTAAAATGTATCAAGATTTGAAGAAGTTATTTTGGTGGCCTGGAATGAAGAAAGCGGTGGCAGAGTATGTGGCTGCATGTCTAATTTGCCAGAAGGTTAAAGTGGAACACCAAAAACCCCCTGGAATGCTACAATCAATGGAAATACCGGAATGGAAATGGGATAGCATTACCATGGATTTTGTGACTTCTCTACCTAAAACTCCATTAGGACATGATTCGATATGGGTAATAGTTGATAGACTAACAAAGTCTGCCCACTTTATTCCCATCAATATTCGTTACTCTATGGAGAAGCTGGCAAAATTATACATCGAGGAGATTGTGAGATTGCATGGAATTCCTTCAAGTATCATTTCTGATCGGGACCCTCGTTTTACATCACAATTCTGGAAGAGCTTGCACAAGGCTTTGGGAACAAGACTGCGTCTGAGTTCAGCATATCATCCTCAGACGGATGGACAATCAGAAAGAACAATCCAATCTCTAGAAGACTTGTTACGAGCTTGTGTGTTAGAGCATAAAGGAAGTTGGAATCAATTCTTACCATATGTGGAGTTTACCTACAACAACATTTTCCATGCTAGCATTGGCATGGCACCTTTTGAAGCATTATATGGAAGAAAATGTAGGACCCCGCTATGTTGGTTTGAGACTGGTGAAAACTTGATGCTAGGACCAGAGTTGGTACAACAAACCACGGATAAAATCAAAATAGTTCAGGAAAAGATGAAGGCAACACAGAGTAGGCAGAAAAGTTACTATGACAAAAGAAGAAAGCCGCTCGAATTTCAAGAAGGCGATCATGTATTCTTGAAAGTCACACCTATGACTGGGGTCGGTCGGGCAATGAAATCTCGAAAACTAACTCCTAGATTTATCGGTCCATACCAAATAATTCATAAAGTTAGTCCCCTTGCCTACCAAATAGCATTACCACCTTTTCTTTCTAATATCCATAATGTTTTTCATGTGTCAAACTTGCGAAAGTATATATCTGATCCTACACATGTTATTGAACCTGATGTCATACAAGTTAAAGATAATCTTACATATGATGCACCACCTGTTAGAATAAGTGACAGAAGAATAAAACAATTAAGAGACAAGACAATTCCGCTTGTAAAGGTTATTTGGAGTGAAACGTGTAACACCCCTATTTTTATTTTTATATTAAAATTTTGAAGGAATTAAATTATGGTTCTTTAGAACTTTTTAATCTACGTATTATTTATGATTTTTTTGGAATTTTTTGGAATTTTGGAATTTTTTAATAAAAATAATATTTTTTAAATAATTTTAAATTCATATAAGTGACTTAAATTAAAAATATTTATAAGAAAGTGAATTTAAATTATAAGAAAATTTTCTAAAATCCATTTCAAGTAGACTTATCTAAAAATTATCGGTTTGAGAAAAATCTTGATTTTTTCCAATCGTTAAAAAATTTGAAACGTATCAATAAATTTTTATTAATAGAAAATTTTAGATTTTTAAAATTTCATCTTTATATTACTTATTATAAAATTAGTAGGGACTGATATAATATCGCTAAATTTCAAAAAGGACTCATTTTGAATATTTAAAATATACCGAGTGAAGGGTTACTATTTGACTTAATAATTTTGCCGACAATTACTATGCAAATCACTGTGCATGTATGAAATTTTCAAAACATGCACAGTAACCTGGAATAAAAAATTCAAAAATGCATAGTACTTTTATATTAAAATAATGGAATGCATAGTAAATTTTTTTCCTATAAATACCGAAGGATTTCTTCTTTAGAATTCACAATTTCAGATTAAGTTTTCTTAATATAGTAGTGCTAGTGAGATAGTGATGGAAGTGAGAGAGAGAAGAAAAGTTTTTGGAGAGAAGGTTCTGCCAAAATCCTAAGGTAAGAATACTTCTCTTTTATATTTTTTGGGTTATTTTCATATCGTTTTTAGAAATCTGTTATTATACTGAAAATAATATTATTTTAAGTTACTATTCTGCATAGTAAACACTATTTCAATAGTAAATTACTATTTCAATAGTAAATTACTATTCAAATAGTAAATTACTATTTAATGTTACTATTTACCGTTACTATTCACGTTTTACTATTTACCGTTACTATTCACGTTTTACTATTTACTGTTACTATTCACGTTTTACTATTTACTGTTACTATTCACGATTTACTATTCACTATTCACTATTCACTATTCACTATTCAAAATTTACCATTTCTGTTTTAAGTAGTAATCTTAATCTTCGTCTTATGCTTATACTGAAATAAAATTGATATTAATATTTCTAGAAATCGGAGGCGCAAAGCAAATCTCTTTTTGGTAACGACTCAAGGTAAGGGGGAGTGAGATAAGAGTATAATATGAAAAGACATAAGAATAATGGGAGGAGTCCCCTACTCCTTTTAAATCTGATAATATTATTATTTTAAAATATTAACTTTTTAACTTAAAATTTATAATAAATTTTAAATTAAATATCCGGTTTAACTAACTCTAACATACCTATGCAAAGACTTGGACCATTATGACCTATATGGACTGGACAATACCTATGCAAGGACTTGGACCATTATGACCCATATGGACTGAACTATACCTATGCAAGGACTGGATTATATGGACTTACATATACCTATGCGAGGAATTGACCAAAAGGACTAAAATTGACTATATTAATAATCATTAAATTTTGTATTATGATATGTATTAATGATATTTAATTGATTTGATTATGATTGATTGATTGATGATATATAGTTATGATTGATATTGTTTAATTTTGATTGATGATATTGTAATGTGGAGTTTGAGCATATAGCGAGCATGACGGAAAGCTAAAATTCAGTAAGAATTTCTTACCTTACTCTTTAAATTTTATTATCTTTTAATTCTTCTTAGAAATTATTTTTATTAACTTTATTTTCAATATTTAGAATAAAAAAATTAGTATTTATTTTAGAAAGAAAATATTTTATTAGAATTTATTTAATTAAATCTTGAGTTAAAGAAAAATTTTGTAATTTTAAGTATTTTTGGTTAATAATTATTCTCTTTTAATAAAACAAAATTTTTTGAAAGAAAATTATTTTATTTTTTCCAAATTAATAACTAAATATATTTGGAAATAATTGAGATTCCTAAATTTGATTTTGTTAAGATTTAATTTGAGAAAGATTATGTAAAGTTTTATATGATAAAGTTTTTAGATATTTAAGGCTTAGAAACTCAATTTCAGTGAGATTCGAAAACTGTACCAAATTTATTTCTGTGGGACAGAAATTTAGAGAAAATGTACAGTTTATTGAAATAATGTTGTAAACCTTTAAGGGATTTAATAATTGAGTTTCTAAAAGCCTTAACCAACTCAATACGCGAGTAGTTCATGCATCATGAATCATTAAAGTGAAATGAAATAATATTGTCTGGGGACGGATTATAGAAACCGAGGATACATTAGAGGAGGCTTAATTACGAGCCTTGGGATGAGAGGGTGTGAAAGGGTGCTTCAGGGGACCTGGGGTAGCTCCCTAGTGTCGGGTACTTTCACAATAAAAACTTTCTCAATCTGACTAGTCTCTAAGTGTTTCCATGCCAGTTGAGCTGTTCATATTATTATTATCCGGACTTATGGAACAGTGTAAACTCCTGGTTGGCCCAGTGCAAATTAAAATTTAAGGGCCCACATATATAGATAAGTTATGATGAAGATATTGCATAACATTCATGCATTCATAATTGATTGTGTATGTGATTGTGATTGATATTATTATGTATTGGTTGTGAAAACCCTTTGTTGCTTATGTCTTATTCGGAAATATTATATTCTGTTTCTCACTCCTTTCTCCGTGTTTTTGTTTCATATATTCTAAATTGATGGTTCAGAGGGAAGAATCGAAGAATTTCAGCTGTAGATATAACACGTTCTAGAAAGGGAGCTCGGTATGAATACCGTGGTCCAATGAATAAATAATGTTAATAAGTAACTGCTTCTGGGCCATGGAGTTTCCTCTCTTTCTTATAATGTTTAATGTTTATTTTCTTCGGATGAATGTACAAATACTTTATAAAGTTTTAATAATATTTGTGAGGTATTTCAGAAATAATGTATATAATTTATTCCGATAGTTTCTTTTTAACAATCATATCTTTAGTAAAAAAAAAAAAAATTACGAATTTTTCTAGAATTTATTAAGGTGTAACAGAGGGTGTTACAAAACGAGAGGAGAAGATGCTACATGGGAACTAGAAACTGAGATGAAAGAGTCTCATCCTCATTTGTTTTACTGATTATGTAAATTTCGAGGACGAAATTTTCTAAGGGGAGTAGAGTTGTAACACCCCTATTTTTATTTTTATATTAAAATTTTGAAGGAATTAAATTATGGTTCTTTAGAACTTTTTAATCTACGTATTATTTATGATTTTTTGGAATTTTTTGGAATTTTGGAATTTTTTAATAAAAATAATATTTTTTAAATAATTTTAAATTCATATAAGTGACTTAAATTAAAAATATTTACAAGAAAGTGAATTGAAATTATAAGAAAATTTTCTAAAATCCATTTCAAGTAGACTTATCTAAAAATTATCGGTTTGAGAAAAATCTTGATTTTTTCCAATCGTTAAAAAATTTGAAACGTATCAATAAATTTTTATTAACAGAAAATTTTAGATTTTTAAAATTTCAGCTTTATATTACTTATTATAAAATTAGTAGGGACTGATATAATATCGCTAAATTTCAAAAAGGACTCATTTTGAATATTTAAAATATACCGAGTGAAGGGTTACTATTTGACTTAATAATTTTGCCGACAATTACTATGCAAATCACTGTGCATGTATGAAATTTTCAAAAGATGTACAGTAACCTGGAATAAAAAATTTAAAAATGCATAGTACTTTTATATTAAAATAATGGAATGCATAGTAAATTTTTTTCCTATAAATACCGAAGGATTTCTTCTTTAGAATTCACAATTTCAGATTAAGTTTTCTTAATATAGTAGTGCTAGTGAGATAGTGGTGGAAGTGAGAGAGAGAAGAAAAGTTTTTGGAGAGAAGGTTCTGCCAAAATCCTAAGGTAAGAATACTTCTCTTTTATATTTTTTGGGTTATTTTCATATCGTTTTTAGAAATCTATTATTATACTAAAAATAATATTATTTTAAGTTACTATTCTGTATAGTAAACACTATTTCAATAGTAAATTACTATTTCAATAGTAAATTACTATTCAAATAGTAAATTACTATTTACTGTTACTATTTACCGTTACTATTCACGATTTACTATTTACCGTTACTATTCACGTTTTACTATTTACTGTTACTATTCACGTTTTACTATTTACTGTTACTATTCACGATTTACTATTCACTATTCACTATTCACTATTCACTATTCACTATTCAAAATTTACCATTTCTGTTTTAAGTAGTAATCTTAATCTTCGTCTTATGCTTATACTGAAATAAGATTGGTATTAATATTTTTAGAAATCGGAGGCGCAAAGCAAATCCATTTTGGGTAACAATTCAAGGTAAGGGGGAGTGAGATAAGAGTATAATATGAAAAGACATAAGAATAATGGGAGGAGTCCCCTACTCCTTTTAAATCTGATAATATTATTATTTTAAAATATTAACTTTTTAACTTAAAATTTATAATAAATTTTAAATTAAATATCCGGTTTAACTAACTCTAACATACCTATGCAAAGACTTGGACCATTATGACCTATATGGACTGGACTATACCTATGCAAGGACTTGGACCATTATGACCCATATGGACTGAACTATACCTATGCAAGGACTGGATTATATGGACTTACATATACCTATGCGAGGAATTGACCAAAAGGACTAAAATTGACTATATTAATAATCATTAAATTTTGTATTATGATATGTATTAATGATATTTAATTGATTTGATTATGATTTGATTATGATTGATTGATTGATGATATTTAGTTATGATTGATATTGTTTAATTTTGATTGATGATATTGTAATGTGGAGTTTGAGCATATAGCGAGCATGACGGAAAGCTAAAATTCAGTAAGAATTTCTTACCTTACTCTTTAAATTTTATTATCTTTTAATTCTTCTTAGAAATTATTTTTATTAACTTTATTTTCAATATTTAGAATAAAAAAATTAGTATTTATTTTAGAAAGAAAATATTTTATGAGAATTTATTTAATTAAATCTTGAGTTAAAGAAAAATTTTGTAATTTTAAGTATTTTTGGTTAATAATTATTCTCTTTTAATAAAACAAAATTTTTTGAAAGAAAATTATTTTACTTTTTTCCAACTTAATAACTAAATATATTTGGAAATAATTGAGATTCCTAAATTTGATTTTGTTAAGATTTAAATTGAGAAAGATTATGTAAAATTTTTAGATATTTAAGGCTTAGAAACTCAATTTCAGTGAGATTCGAAAATTGTACCAAATTTATTTCTGTGGGACAGAAATTCAGAGAAAATGTACAGTTTATTGAAATGATGTTGTAAACCTTTAAGGGATTTAATAAATTGAGTTTCTAAAAGCCTTAACCAACTCAATACGCGAGTAGTTCATGCATCATGGATAATGAAAGTGAAATGAAATAATATTGTCTGGGGACGGATTATAGAAACCGAGGATACATTAGAGGAGGCTTAATTACGAGCCTTGGGATGAGAGAGTGTGAAAGGGTGCTTCAGGGGACCTGGGGTAGCTCCCTAGTGTCGGGTACTTTCGCAATAAAAACTTTCTCAATCTGACTAGTCTCTAAGTGTTTCCATGCCAGTTGAGTTGTTCATATTATTATTATCCGGACTTATGGAACAGTGTAAACTCCTGGTTGGCCCAGTGCAAATTAAAATTTAAGGGCCCACATATATAGATAAGTTATGATGAAGATATTGCATAACATTCATGTATTCATAATTGATTGTGTATGTGATTGTGATTGATATTATTATGTATTGGTTGTGAAAACCCTTTGTTGCTTATGTCTTATTCGGAAATATTATATTCTGTTTCTCACTCCTTTCTCCGTGTTTTTGTTTCATATATTCTAAATTGATGGTTCAGAGGGAAGGATCGAAGAATTTCAGCAGTAGATATAGCACGTTCTAGAAAGGGAGCTCGGTATGAATACCGTGGTCTAATGAATAAATAATGTTAATAAGTAACTGCTTCTGGGCCATGGAGTTTCCTCTCTTTCTTATAATGTTTAATGTTTATTTTCTTCGGATGAATGTACAAATACTTTATAAAGTTTTAATAATATTTGTGAGGTATTTCAGAAATAATGTATATAATTTATTCCGATAGTTTCTTTTTAACAATCATATCTTTAGTAAAAAAAAAATACGAATTTTTCTAGAATTTATTAAGGTGTAACAGAGGGTGTTACAGCCGACATGTTTTAAATTTTATTGACTGTGACATTTTTTTTGGAAATCACTAGTACATGGCAACTGTTTTGTATAGACTTATTATTATGTGTTGCCTTATGTTTATGATGATGGTCGAGATATTTGAGACATTGTTGATATACTAGGATCGTTGGGATAGACTTGTGATCTTTTTGTATCACAAATGGTAATGGATATCACATGGCATTAAATTGGAATTATTAATGAATATTGTGAAGAATGAGTTGTAGAAAGATTATTAATCTTGGTTAGTGACATATGGTGACACCTTGATGTTGGGAATTAAATTATAGAAATTATTGACATGAATATATGAAATCGTTCTATAAGTATTAGGATGATGGTTAGCAAGTTATAGGTGCATTTAGATTACTATGCTTGAAGTTAGGTACATGTAAAACACACATACACACATGTGATTGTGTAATTAAAACATAAGGTTATTGATAATGGACCTAGGGATATCCTAAAATGATTTTAAATTGTACTTTAAAAATGACATGGTAGTATTGAACCTAAATGTATACTTATGAATGTGACGAGGCGTGATTATGTAATTTAAAATCCTTGAAGTGTCATGCAAATTTAGAAAATTAAGCAAGTGTTACTAATGTGACCCTTTTGGAACCCATTCTTAAAAAAAATTTCAAACTTGCCTTTGGACTAATTTTAAATATTCCGTAAATAAGTGATTTGTAATTATGTGAATGATTTCCCTAAGTAGGAATTTACTTAAATAACATACCTTATCATATCATCATATATAAGAGAAGTCTTTATATAGATTCAGGGTGATTATTAAAATTTTAATTATGGTGTTCTTCTTTCAACAGTTGTTTTTTATCGTGAAAAATTTATCTTAACTTTTATTATCTAAATATTAATATCTTTAATAGTATTTAGCTGATTAAGGGCGCCACAAAAGAAAGCTCTTTAAAATTGTTGTTTACAACATATTATCAAAGTATGAAAAACATCTTGTTAAGCTATTTGAAATTGCTTACAATTGCAGTAGGAAGATATATGTTTCTTGTAGATTTCTCAGTTTCAACAAGCAACAATAGAAGGGCAACTTTTCTTTATATAAGCCTTTGAAAAGAGCCATTGAGATAAAAAGAGAAGAGAATTGATCTACTTGAAAAGCACGCAAGACCACTCAGGATAACTTGAACTAAGTAATGGGAGATGTAACATGGTGATCGTCTAATCGTCTAAAGTTGTGATACTTTTGTATTTTTTTTAATTTTGGTGAAAGCAGACTGTAAGAGATTTCAAACTTAGCCAACTTTCTTGAAAGCTTCAAGAAGACATTGTCTTCATAGACATGTTGCAACAACTAGAAATTTCATTTGACATTTAGAACATCTCTTTCACATGATCATCTTCAAATAGTTATTATTTAGTTTGTTTCTTTGGCTTTAGATAGTCATCCGTCAACTTGTTTCTTTGGTTTCAAAAAGTTTTTCTGTAAACAAAACTTAAATAGCCATGAAACATTAGAACTTTTAATAGTTTAGTGTTTGCATTATAAATCAAAACAATTGAAGGGGTTCATGGAGCCTTGTATGTTCTTTCATGGACTTAACATTCTCCCTCTTTTTGATTATTGACAAACATTATATTATTTGACTTTTAAAAATGAATAATAAATGTTAAAAAGAAGTGAAAGAGCTAAAGTATACTCCCCCTAAAGATATGCATCTGAGATAGATTTGACTTGCTCCCCCTAACTCTAATGTCTGTTCTTTTATAAGAACCAGAGCTTGATTAATGTATTAGAGCATTTTCAGACAATAACATGAATTTGAGTTAAATACCTATAATAACTTTGATAGAGTACTTCTTTATAGATTAGATCAAAGCATCATATTAGTTATAAATCACATATATCAAAGCATAACAAAAATCTTTATTAGAGTAAATACATGTATTAAAGCAATACACTTCAGCTAATCAAGATAATAACAGACTTTGAATTGGAAACAAAAGAAATTTAAGTTTAGATAGACAAATTCATTTTAAGGAAAAACTTTAAACAAACAAATACAACTTTAAATTTTAAAAGCTAATAAAGCAATAATTGTTCTCTCTTTTTTGTCATTAAACAAAAAGGTCTTCATGGCCACTAGCTAATCCTAGTCATGCCTCTGAAGAAGATTGGCCAAGGAAGCTAGCAAATCATCCTTCCGACTTGAGACTGATGCCTGAATAATGCTTCTCGTTTCCTGCCTTAGTGATGTTAGGTTTTCTTCAAGGATTATATCTAGATCCTGAGTTTCTACATTCATAAGTCATCTTTAAGCTTGCATCAACTTCAAAATGAATTCTCAATCACTTCATGCCTTGGCTGAAATGCATATGGAGAGGTATAAAGAAGGTTACATGAAAAATTGAAAGTAGAAATGGATTTTGTGGAGAGATTTAGGAGAGAAAAGGTGAAAGGTGCCACTCTTTTATATAACTCTTGTGTGTAGGCATGTTGTTTTGATAATGACAAACCAAAAAGAGGATCTTAAGACTAAGTAGAACTAAGGCATAGTTATGCTTAAAGTAAGAAAATAATTTTGGGATGCACCCTTTGGCATGAAGTCTGTGTGTAGAGCTTTAGCTTTAAGAACTAGTAGTGCTTCAGTGTGGGTGCATCTTTGGGTATGGCCTTAGAGTCTTTTTTTTGTTAAGATGATTAAAGACCAAAGAATGAGCAAAGGAAAATAAGCTAAGTCTTAAAACATTTTTTAAAAGGATAAAAAATGGGTCAAGGAACAAAAAATGAGCAAATTGGGCTAAAAAGGCATATTTTATGTTAGATGGGCCTGTATGGTTCAAACCATTCAAATTAGGTGGTTCAAACTACTCTGGTACTTGGTTCAAACCAATTTCTCTGTTTTGGGCTCATTTTTGGGCTTTTGACTTATTTCTAGAAGGTATCATATTTTAGGAAACCTGACATATTTTATTTCCATTTTTGACTAATTCTTTTTCTACAAATTAAGTGCCCAGACTTCAATAATAAACACACCACTACTCTGTACTCTCTCTTTGCTCTTTTTAAAGTTCTTTCTGTCATAAGATTAAAGTTGTAATCCTTGTCTTTCTTTGTGCTCTTGGACTAGAGTGTATTAAGTCTGGGGTGAGAGAAAGTATTCTCTAGGATACACTTGAGACTAGTGAATCCTTGTTGGGTTTGGCAAACAGGTTATAAAGAAGTTTTACATTTGAGCTAGGTATTCCAAGAGTTGTAAACAGATACCCTTATAACCATGTCATATTATAGTGAGAAAATTTGAGGCCTTTTTGCTGGGTAGACCATAATGGTAGTGATCAAACCATGATAAATAGTGATGTATTCTTTCTTTTCCCTACTCTATTTATTTTATTATTTGTTGTCTTTTATCTCTTATCATATTTACTTAAGTTTTTCATTTCATAAGTCTTTTAAAGATCCTCTATAAAATAAATGAGTTATTCAAAATAATTATTTCTTAAGTGCTTCTACTAAAAAGCAAGAAATTTCCAAGACTTAATTCACCCCTTATTAAGTCTGAGGCCATTTTCCAACAAGTGGTATCAGAGCTTGGTCTCTTATTTTAAAGCTTCATAGCTTAAGAGAATGGTCTCAAACTGAATGTTGGGAAGGGGTACGGTTATTAATAGACCACTGGCCTTTAATGGCCTTGGATATACGTTTTGGAAAGCTCACATGCAAATATATATCGAGTAATTCGATGAAGATATATGGAGTGTTATTTTATATAGCCTTAAATTATTAATGCACATTATTAATGGTAAAATAGTTGAAAAACTAAAGGATCTTTGGATGGATGAAGAGAAAAGAAGAGGTAAATTAGATTTGAAAGGTAAAAATATTATTAGCTCCTCTTGGCCATGATGAATGTTTTAGAGTTACAAATTGTAAATCTTCTAAAGAAATTTTAAAAGGTCTACAATAAACACCTTTAACCATGAATTGGAATTATTTGAAATGCTTTCGAGTGAATTTATTTTGGACTTGCAACATATTGTTAACCATCTCTTGACATTGGGAAGATTATTTCCCAATGAAAATTTAATCATTCATGTGCTAAGATGTTTAGGCATGGAATGACAGCCAATTGCCACTGCTATGAAGGACTCCAAAGATTTATAAAACATGTCATTGGCAACTCATTTTGGAAAACTTCAAGAGTATGAGCAGCAATTGCAAATGCTAAAAAAAATTGAGAATGCAAAAAAATAAAGAACATAGCATTCAAAGCCTCTGAGGAAAAGGAACCTATCATGGATGAAAGCGATAATGATAACAAAGCTATTAGCTTGTTCATCAAGAAGTTTGGGAGGTTCATGAGCAACAATAACTTTGTGAAAAAATGGCAAAACAAAAAGCCAACAAAGATGGCAACATTACATGCTTCAAATGTGGCAAGGTGGGGCACTTCAAATCTAAATTCCTACACCTCACCAACAAGCCCTAGAATTAAAAGGTCAAAAGAAAAGTCTATATAGCATGAGATAACAATTCAACTAACTCATCAGACTCATTGGACGATGAAGAGGCAAACTTTTTCCTTATAGTAAATCATCCAGAAGAAAATAAAAAAAACGAGGTAAGTGAGTCTAACGAGACCACTTATAATGAATTATTTGATGCAAAATGAATTTTTTAAAATGGGTAGAAAATCAAAAAAGGCTAATGATCATATCTCTTTTTTTGAAAATTAACTTGATTCCATTAATGGTGTTAACAATGATTTGGTTAAAAACAATTTTTCACTTGAAACATCTATTTCAAAAACCAAATTTGAATCTTTTATTTCCTCTTGTTCTAATTATAATTATTTAAAAAATGAAATTGAGGATTTGAATAATACTTTGGCCAAGTTCACAAATGATAAAAAGAACTTGGACATTTTACTTGGTAAGCAAAGATATGTGTTTGACAAAACGAGTATTGGTTATAAGGTCGACAAATAACAAAAGACTTTCAAAAACTTCTTTGATGACCAACGTAAAACAAATTTTTTTCATAAAAAATCCAAAATTCCATTTATTAAATGCTATTACTTTAGAATAAAAGGATGTAAGGCTTGTGTGTAATACTAGGAAAAGAGATGCCTTTAAACAAAGTTTTTAGGACAAAGGTCCCTCAACTAACTCTCAAGGACCCAAGAGGAAATGGGTACCTAAAAATGATAATCAAGGATGTTCTTGTAGGTCTGTTTCAAGTCAAGAAACTCGAGGTGGTACCTAGATAATGGGTACTCAAAGCACATGATCAATGACAAACAAGTTTGACGAATTCACCCCTTGCAACCAAGGTCATGTGTCCTATGGGGACAACACTAAAGGAAGAATCCTTAGAGTTGGAAGGGTAGGTAATCCTCAATCAACTGTAATCTTCGATGTTCTCCTAGTTGAAGGGCTTAAGCATAATCTCCTAAGCACAAGCCAATATTGTGATAAAGGTAACCATGTCATTTTTTATTCTAGATGCTGCATAATCGAGGTTGAAATGGAAAACAAGATAAAGTATATTGGGCATAAAAGCGATAATGTTTACATGATTAACCTTGATGTTTTACCCTCAAATAATGAGAAAATCCTTCTTTCAAAAAGAGAAGAATCATGGTTATGGCATAAAAGAATTGCTCACATTTAATAAGCTCATTTCAAAATATCTAGTAGATGGTTTACCCCTTTTAAATTCCAAAATCATTTTTGTGATGCATGCCAAAAAAGGAAACAAATAAGGACCTTTTTTGAATCTAAAAACATTATTTCAAAAAATTGGCCCTTGTAGCTTTTACACATGGACCTTTTTGGACTATCCAGGATTAAGAGCTTTGGTAAAAATTACTATGCTCTCGTGATTGTTGATAATTACTCTAGATTCATGTGGATCCTTTTCATAATCACTAAAGATGAAGATTTTAAAGCATTCAAAAGATTAGCCAAGATTACTCCAAATGAAAAGGATTTGAAAATTGCATCCATTAGAAATGATCACAGGGGAGACTTTAAAAATGTCATTTTTGAAAACTATTACAAAAATAAGCACAATTTCTTTATTCCAATAATGCCTCAACAAAATGGAGTTATTGAGAGGAAATATTGTTCTTTGTAAGAATTGGCTCGAACCATGCTTAATGATAGTGATCTTCCTAAACATTTTTGGGCCGATGTAGTGAGTACTTCTTGTTTTATAATGAATCGGGTTTTGATAAGACCTATTTTGAAGAAAACACTCTACGAGCTTTATAAGGGAAGAAAATAAAACATCTTCTTCTTTTATGTCTTTGGATGTAAATGCTTTGTTTTAAACAATGGGAAGGGTAATCTTGGAAAATTCAATGCTAAGTCTGATGAGGCTGTTTTTCTTGGTTACTTATTAAATAGTAAGACATTTAGGGTATATAAAAAAGAACTATAACCCTTAAAGTGTCTATTCATGCATCCTTTGATGAATCTAACCTTAAAAGACTGGGAAAGGTAGTTAATTATCTTATAAATGAACTCAAGAAACTAGACACAATGGACCAATAAGATAAAAAGCTTAGTCCTATCCAAGCACTCAAGGAATGAAGGACCTCAAAGAATCATCCCCTTGATAATATAATTGGTAATGTCACTAAAAGAGTATTTACTCAAAGCTTATTAGGAAATTTTTGTAATAATGTTGCTTTTGTTTCTAAAATGGAACTGCATGCATAGAAGAGGTTCTAGTAGATGAGTTTTGGGGTTTAGCTATGCAAGATAAATTGAACTAATTTAAAAGGAACTAAGTATAAGAGCTTGTCCCTAGGCCCTCTAACCATTAAGTAATTGTCACTAAGTGGATTTTTAAAAACAAACTAGACGAATTAGGGGTAATAACATGTAATAAATCTAGGCTAGTGGCTAAGGAGTATAATAAAGAGGAATGAATAAATTATGATGAAACATTTGCACCTATTACTAGGCTAGAAGCCATTCATATTTTGCTTGCTTTTGCATGTTCCCTTAATTTTAAACTTTACCAAATGGATGTCAAGAGCACCTTCTTGAATGATTTTATTCAAGAAGAAGTTTATGTGGAACAACTACCCAGTTTTGAAAGTTTTGAAAAAGGAACATTATGGATTAAAACAAGCTCCAAGAGCTTCATATGATCGGTTGAGATCTTTTCTTTTAGAAAATAGTTTTGAAAAAGGAAAAATTAACACCACCTTCTTTATAAAGAAAAGCATTAATGATATCCTTTTAGTATAAGTCCATGTCGATGACATAGTTTTAGGTACTACTAATGAAAAACTTTGTAAAGAGTTCTCAAGTGTCTCGCAAGAAGAATTCAAGATGTCCTTGATGGGAGAGTTGACCTACTTCTTAGGCTTACAAATCAAGCAAACTAAGGAAGAGATATTCCTAAGCAAACTAAGGAAGAGATATTCCTAAGTCAATTTAAATACTGCAAGGAACTCCTTGAGAAGTTTAGAATGGACAAAGTAAAGGAGGCGGTTATACTAATGAGCACTTCTTGCTACTTAGAGAAGAACAAATTAGGAAAATACATTAACAAGAAGAAGTATCAAGCTATGATTGGCTCTTTACTCTATCTCACCGCTCGTAGGCTTGATATAATGTTTGCGGTATGCATATATGCTTGCTTTCAATCTTGCCCTAACAAATCACATCTGTTTGTTATAAAAAGAATCCTAAAATATTTAGTGGGAACACAACACATGGGTTTATGGTATCCTAAAGGTGTAGAATCCTACATTGTTGGTTATTCCGATTCTAATTTTATAGGTTGCAAGGTTGATCGGAAGAGTACTAATGGAACTTGTCATTTCCTTAAAGTTCACTTGTTTCTTCACACTCCAAGAAGCAAGCCAGCGTGGCCCTGTCCACTGCTAAGGCAAAGTATGTTGCTGTTGGGAGTTATTATGCTTAAATTCTTTGGTTGAGGTAGCAACTAGCAAATTACGATATTAATCTCAAGCACATACCTATAATATATGACAACACTAGTGTTATTAACTTAGCAAAGAACCCAGCCATGCACTCTAGGACTAAATACATAAAGATTAGGTATCATTTCATTCGTGATCATGTTCAAAATGAAGATTACTTGCTTGAGTTTACTGAATCATCTAAACAACTAGCTGATATCTTTACTAAGCCTTTAGCTAAGGAAAACTTTTTTTCATTAGATGTGAGCTAGGGTAATAAACTCATCTTGTATCAAGTGATTGCCTATGTGTGTTAGCCTGTGCTATTTTAACTTGAGCGAAAAGAAAACTCATAAGCTACTTGTTTCAGGTTAAACAGGTTTGATGACTATGATTAATGCAGACCTAGCCCATTAGGCCTCATTTAGGCCTCTATTGGGCCTCAACTTTGCTTCTATAAATATTTTAGAATTTCTTAACTTTGTTTAGAAATATTTAGGTTTAAGATTTCATGTTTTTAGGTTTTAGGCCTTGCATGACTATAATTTTCATTTTCGGCCACTTTTGGGTCTTGTATAGGTATATACTTGCTTTGAACCACTTTTGGGCCATGTACCTTTAGTTTTCGGGCCTTGGATGAAACTTTAACAAGCCCACCCAAGTCAAGTCCAAATTTCCATTTTTCAAGTAGGCAAAAAAGCCTTCATTCCTTTGTAAAATACATTTAATGAACCATTTTGTGAAATTTTAGTGAGATAAGTGAGATTTCTCTTTCTAGCTCCTCCCAAGTGCTTAGCACTTTCTCTTATTCTCATCCCTTGGGTCTCTTCCCCCTAGGGTGGTGAATTTATGGCTTATCTCCCTCGTTGGAGTGGTGCCACCACCTAGCAATACCACAATTCTCAAATTCTCTTTCATCTCTCACATTCCTTTCTTGTTTCCTTCTTTTTTTGTTTGAGTTTTTCTTCATCTTTCCCTAACCTACATCATTTGGCCAACATGTCCTTCCTCCATTAAAGTTCATAAAAAATGCAAAAAATCTCAAAAAGAATAAAGATTATGGAAGAAAAGAGCTAGATTCACCCCTTTCTTGAAGGCCATCCTACAACAAATGGTATCATTGAGCCTCTTGCCTCTCTTTTTCATATTCTTTTAGATCTTTTAAATCAAGTACAAAATTCTGGAATTATGTCATAATATTCTTGTTCTACATGTTCTTAGTTTCATTTCCTAAACTTATATGTGAAATTGCATGAAAATCCTAAAATATTGTAAATTCTTAAATTGTAGGTTCTTGCATTTTTGGCTTTGATTTTTACAAAGTGTCTTCACAATATTTGCTACTGCATATGAAGGAAATATAACCCTTGATTTTGGTGTGGTTTTGGTGTAAAATTTTTTGATGTCAATTCCTTGACCATTGGTTGCTTGTTGTGCAAGATTCCTTCACTTTGATGGCATGTTATAGTGTTTCTTGGAATTTTTCTTTTGGATATTGTCTTTTTCATTTTTAGAAGTAATTTTCCAGCATTGTTCCTTTCTAATTTCGTGTCTAATTAGGTGTTTGTTAGGAGAAAGTTACATGTATCTTGGAACTTATTTCTTGTGTATCTTCTAGGTTTTTGTTCATAACTTTGCTTGGGTCTAGTTGCTGGATTTCTAGAAATTTTATTCACATTTGATAAAGTGTCTAACAAACTCCATTAAATGTCTTGATCTACCAAACTTTTAGGTGGAAATTATAGCTCAAATTTTATAGGATTGTTAGTTGATTTCATAGACTTTTATCTAATGTTTGATTTTAATTTTCTAGCACCATTAGGGAATCTTTTTTCATACTGTTTTTCATCTTAAATAATTATTTTTAATGTCATAAATCATGCCTTCTATCCTTCTCTTTGATTGGAAGTTGATGCAAGCCTAAATGCTAGTTGTTAGTCATGATTGTTGTGGTTTTTGTGCCTTGTTGTGAGGTAAGCCCACCCAAGTCAAGTCTGAATTCCCATTTTTCCAAAGAGGTATAAAAGCCTTTATTCCATTGTAAAATACACTTAATGAAATATTTTGTGAAATTTTAGTGAAATAAGTGAGATTTTCTCTCTTTAGCTCCTCCCAAGTGCTTAACACTTTCTCTCATTCTCGTCCCTTAGGTCTCCTCCCCTAGGGTGGTGAATTTATGGCTTATCTCCCTCCTTGGAGTGGCAACACCACTTATCACCACCACACCTCTCATATTCTCTTCCATTTCCCACCTTCCTTTCTTGTTTCCTTCTTTTTTATTTGAGTTTTTCTCCATCTTTCCCTTACCTATACCTTTTGGCCAACATGTCCTTCCTCTATTAAAGTTCATCAAAAATGTAAGAAATCTAAAAAAGAATAAAGATTATGGAAGAATAGAGGAAGATCCATGCCTTTCTTCAAGGACATCCTATATCAGTTATAAAGTTTTAAAAATCCTAATTGAAATTATAGAGCTATTAGTGGTTAATGGGAAGTTATTGGTGGTCTAGACAGAGGTTAGAGATACTCCTTGCAGCCTAAATACCGCATTTCTAAACAGATCAGTTGGTACTATAACTTCAGCAATAGGGTGGGAAAGGTTATTGTTTAGTAGAGAAAGAGTGGAGTCATGTAAGTTTGAAGGAGAAGGTATATAATCAAATGTTAAGGGTGGAATGAGGGTAGGTGAGGGTGGATCTATTTGGGCAGGTGTATGGTCTTATGTATAGTCTTGTGTTTGAGGAGGAGAAAAAGTTAGTGAATCATTAGACGATTCATCAGAGGGAAGAACTAAATTTCTTCTGATTTTCTTGGTAGGCTTAGCTGCTTATTGTTCTTCAGATCTGGGCCTTTTCAGTTTATTAGCCATAGTTTTCTTTTTTAGTTTCTTAAGGATAGGCTAAACATCTTTAGCATACTTTACAAGAGAGGTAGGATCTTTTCTCTTTGCAGCAGATAAAACCTCCCTCAGAGGAATTATGTCTTCCTCATCATTTGAACTAAGAACAATTGAGCAATAACAGCTTGCTCCACTTTAACTACACCATCTTTATCATTCACATATGGAGCTTTAACTTGTTTACCTTCAGACACATCTTTAGATGTTTATTTTTACATCAGAGGACACTTGAGGCTTCTCAAAGTGGATCCTTATTCTTGCCATATTCCTAATAGTGAACTTAATTACTAAATTCTTTCCTTTCCATGGATCCAATCCAGTTTGGATAGTCCATCATGAATAACTTCTCTAGAATTTGACAAATAAGGGGGCATAGGGTAGAGATACTCTTGAATCTACCCACCTTTTTCATGTGCTTAAAGATCAGCATAAGAAGATTAATCTTGTGATTCTACAAGAAGTTGAACAAACAGAACCTGTCTAACTGAGAGACGTGGTCTCTTGTGTTAGGAAATTCCTAGTGCATAGGCAGCATTAATACAAGGATTCCTATTAGTCTTGCAAATCACGTGTTTCAAAGCAATAACAAACAATTAAAACAATAAATTGTTACCTCTTGATGCATAGAATCATGACTTCAAAGTAGTAGTAGCTTGGCCCTTAAGGAGTCCATGCAAGTACTCCTATTAGATTCCACGCATTTGAATGCTAGTTCGTCGAAGCGTGGCCTTCGTAACATTTACGAAATGTATATGTATCACAAGAGTACAACTGATGAGTATCTCATGCTATATATATAAGCTCAGGTCTGACCTAATGATAACTCTTTAGTGAATGGGCTCTTTTACTCATTTTAAATGAGTTAGGCCCAATAGTTTTAATTTTAGTCAAACTAAAATAAAACTATCCTCTGGTGGGCTTACTATATGCATGTGACCCTATAGGAAATATATTTAGTTGATATAAATATTTTATATTTAATATAATGTAATGAACGACATCTAGCAATACATCATTATCCAAATATAATTATCAAAACAACCTATAAGTGATGAAATTTATATGTTTGGTCCATTTGTTAAGATATCTAATTGGGCCCAAGGCATGGTCGTCGTCGTTCTTGTATGACCTAATTCATTTTACTCAATAGAAGAGTAAACTTTCATTAAATAAATATCCAATGTTTATTTTCCTAGCTTGGCCATGCATTTTCTTAAGTTTCACTGTATCAAGTGGCCCATAGATATCACTCATGTCATATAGGAGAGACAAATCTCATCTACATCGCTCATATACCTCTGCATGATTTTTTCATTACCTAATTAAAACCTTTATGATTACCTTGTTATAGATGACATTTGATTGTATCAAAACAACAAACTCTTCATGTAGGAATCATAGTGACTTCAGGTCAAAGGGCTACATATATCATTATCACATTGAGAACCATTTATGACATTTGTGTAATGATCCATACAACGTTCTCATGATGTGTCCATCTAGTACACCATTACTCTTAATGTGTACTCGTGTGAAACTTAATATCATCTATATTCAGGATCTGTGAGATCAGATCATTAGTATACTCACACGCTAGTCTTAATGTATTTACATGTCCCTATATAAATACTTGACTAGGGACATTTTAGGAATAATTCTCATATGACCTACTATTTCAAGGACTAATAAAGGTTGTTAAACTATTTAATAAAAAATGCCTTATTTAAAATGAATAGGCTCTTAGTGCATATTTCCAACATGATCCTTCACGTTGGATTACCACCTTCTTCAAGATAGCTAGGAAAACCCTAGGGATGGGTTTCATTTTAGCACTTGCTCTGCTTGCCAGTTGTGGGTTGACATACAGAGCTTCATCCATAACATTTGTGTCCAGTTTGGATTCCTAACCTTTGGTGAACACACAACATCTTCAAGCTTATATCCAATATCATTTGCTATAGAGTCAACATTAATGACAAAGGGCTTGTTCTAAACCTTTAAGTTGATCACTTTCTCATGACATAGAGTGAACTTCTAGAAATCCCTTATAAGCTTCTTAGAGTAGAATCAAAGAAGTTGCTCCACCCAATAGTGGTGAATAAGATATCAACTAGTATGCCTTCTTCAAATAGGTCAGATACACATACACAGATAATGATGGGAGAGTTCTTCTTCTTGACTATGTTACCAGAGCGACTTGCAAACTTAGGTATCATTGCTTATGGGAAGAAAGGTTTTGAGAGGTTTAGGGTTTTTGTATGAAAAAAAAGTTTAAAAGAGAGAAGGTCTTCGAAGGTTATTTTAGAAAGTTTGAGAGCCAATAGAGGTTTGAAGCCAAAACGTTGGTATTTTTATAGGCTTGCCTCATTAATGCTAATTTAGAGGTTGGTGAAGAGAGAGAAAGAGGTGGGATGGTTATGTTCTCAACATGCTCCACACGCATTAAATATGTTACTCTGTTTTGTAATTGCCAAGTGTTAGGTTAACTATGGTCAAGAGGAATCAGAGCTTTTCATTTAACTCTATGTCATCATAGGACCAAGGTCAGAATTTGATCTTGTTTAAACATATCTTGACATTATTAGACAATCATATAACTTTAGACAATTAAGCACACATCAGACATATAACATATTTTTACAGTTCAAAAACATGTATAGGCATCTTAGACAAAAGATTAACACTTAGTGACAGAGGAAATAACTTTTCCACGATAAAGAGATATTTTAGACAAACATAATTTTTCCCTTAGAAAAACAAAATGAAATTTTTCCCTTAGAAAAACAAAATGATCTCTAGTGTAGTAGATTAGATTTTAGGGTGATGCCCCAGACCCTCAGGAACACCTGAGTGTGTCTTATCGAGCTTTCTATGGAAAACATGAGGCTTCAGTGCACCCTATGAATTGTCTTCATTAGACAATGATGGGGAATGAGCTTCAACTAAGATGTTAAGCTAGTTTAGTGTGAAATATAATGATAGTGACTCTGAGAGTGTAAACAATGAGGAGAAGAGTAAAGAAACACATGGAGTAGTGAAATGGGATACTAATGTATAAGAGTGAGTATGAGTACGTGATAATAATAATGCTGGCAGTGTTAATAATAAGTATTTGATAGAATACTTATTAGTAATATTTAATAATGTTTAGTAATAATATTTAATTGATAAAAATATATAATAATAACATATTGTTGGGTCCTCATGTATGACTTCGGGACCCTATGACTGGTCATACAATTGATGATTTGACCTGAGACTAGTAAATCTATAGCAAAACTAGTATAGTTAGTACAAACCGTGTAGTAAGTCGAGGAAAACTGGTTGTAGGCCCGACCTGTTAATTTACGAGATACTAGTATAGTTATCCCATTAAATTTCATATAGTTTATGAGAAAATTTATAACTCCCTCTAACGATGTCCGTTTTGCATGATTTTGGTTCCATAATTCCCATAACAAAATCCTCTACAACTTTTATGCAGACTTTGGGAGCTAGTTCCCATCATACAAGTGTAGAAATATACACCTTTTAGTAGCTTTAATAAAAAATGTCATAGCCAAACTAGACTTCAATAAATTACACGTAACTCTCTTTATCGGTGTCAAAATTAGTTCGTTCTTATTTCTATGGAATCGTATCTAAATTACCTACAACTCTTATGAAGAGCTCGAAAGCCAACTCTAAATAGATCCTTCCCACCAACTGCATCTTTTTAGCCCTTGAAAATTCGGTAACTTGGGAGCACCTTTCATTGGTTCCGCCATAACTTTTGCTACCAATATCGGAATTCCCCATTCTTTATATCGTCTCTCTGAATTCTCACCATAGAATAAATTAGGAATTTATCAAAACCTACTATGATTTCCGCTGATAACTTAATACACACCCGGTTTCTTACGCCCTAAGTTATCTTTTCTGGCCACCATTTTCCCTCACCACCGCCGTGTGCCACCGCGTGATACCTCACCTCCTAGGTGTCACCGCCTCGTCACTTTTTCCTCCCTATATAACACCATGTCACCATTTCTTCATTCACTCTCTCTCGGCATTCCCTCTCTTTTCTCTTATGTCACAGCCACGATAAGCCTTCTCATACCACCACAAAAAAACCACACTAGCCCCATCTCCATTGTATCACACCACCACGGCACCATCCATCTTATTCCTTCAAAATCTACTCTATCTCTCTCAGTTTCTCTAGCATCTCTCGACCTCCACCAAACTGCCACCAACCACCATGACTAACCACTATCCTTAACCACTGTGAGCTGTCTTCACCACCGCGAGCCACCACCACGCAACGATGTCCTCCACCCGCGGCCATTATCTCTCGATTTGGTAAGCGTTTCTTTGATTTTTCTTCTTGATTTCTTGTCTGATTTTATTTTAGTGCCTATTTTTACCTCGTTTCTCCTATGGCAGCCACCACCACCTTATTGGCAGCTCTTCCTCCCTTCGTTTGGCTTTACATGCAACCTCTGCCAAGCCCAAACCACGATCGAGTGTGATCAAAGTGAAGAAACTAACGATCGGAGCCCCGGATCACCCTCCTCCTTTTGGACAGCGACAAAATCATTAGGTAAAGGGGATTCCTTCACTCAAACTCATTTTTATTAACTTTAAATTGTATTTGTGGCCTCGGTTAACCTTCCTGTGAAGTTCTATGAAAATCTATGATTTTTACCAGTGGTTTTGGGAGTTTTTGCCACCTTCAGTAAGCTTCGCCGATGATTTTGTAAGTTTCTGCCACTTTCTGTAAGTCCCTCCTTGTTGCATACAAGCTTTACTTGTGTCTCAGAGGTCCTGCCATCATTTTCATAGGTTGTGCCAAAAGTCTGCCACTAAACTATGCGTTACAGGGATTTTGTCGATATTTCCGCCAAAGAACATTTTATTTAAATTTTATCACAATGACGATCGAAAAACCTTTACCCGCGCGACGACGATCGAATATAATAATTGTAATAATTAAAGTTAAAAAGGATCAGAAGATAATAATAATAATAATAATAATAATAATAATGACATTATGTTTTATTTGATTTTTATGTGGATAAATAATAGTAATAAACAAAAAGAAAATTATTAAATTTATTGGTAGGTAGAGATAATAATAATCATAATAATAATAAGGATGGTATTATAGATTTATAGATTTTTTGGGATAAATATTGACAATAACAAAATGGGAAAATTAAGGTTTTATTGGTTTTCATAAATAAATAGAAAATAATAATAATATTGATTATAGTTATATTTATTATTGACAAAAATAATAATGGTCAGTTTTACTATATGTTATAATCATACTAATAATAATAAAGAAGTAAAATAGTGATTTTACTGGTTTGTGAATAATAAGGTTAATAATAAAGGTTTAGTTAAAAATAGGTAAAGATAATAATTGTAATCATGATTCTAGTTGTCGGTAAATAACGATAATAATAATAATATAATTATAGTTTCTTGCTTTACGAATCAAGATGCAATGTGGAGTTAGTGATAAAAAGAAATGTTTTATAACTAATAACTATAATAATGGTCCAAGGTAAATAAAGGATAACAAGTAGGATCTATAACGAGTTGGAAAATAAGGGACACGCTATATACGTTTTTCGAGGAATATATATTAGCCTGATAAACGCTTGAATTTTCTTAGCTAAAAGGAATAAATAATAATATGTAGAACCAAACTGACAAAAAGAATAAATTGCATGTAATTTATAAAGCCAAAATAAATTATTTTAGGGAATAAAAGTTATTGATTATATAAAGATTACCTTTAGTAATAAGGATAAAAGGTGGAGTTGGAACTAAATTGATAAGCAAATACCTTTATAATAATAGTAGAGATTAGATAGGTAATTTTATATGTGATAACAAAGGAAATAAGATAGGTTAAAATAAAATAATATAGGAAATTAATATGTTAATAATTATATGTGTGATTGATGATTGATATGATGAATAACATGTTGAGTGGATATGGGTGTGCATGAATCTATTGAGTGAAATTGCATAGTTATATGTGCAATGGAATGACTAGAGTAGATGTGGTGTGATTCTGTGGAATTATGGTATGCGAAGAATTGTACATATGTTGTGGTAAATCATGTTGCAAAATATGAAATTAAGATTAAGTCTCAGTAGGGTCCCGACGTGATGTGATGATGATGTGGGAAGGCATGATGAAACATAATCCGAAAAAACATGATGAGATGACATGACAATGTGATGGATGGTGAAGTGTGACCACTTTGTCCTTAATCACCAACTAATATAAGATAACTCACACGTTATACCTTGGATTTATAATAAAAGCGCTAGTTAAGAAAGGAATAAGAGTACCATTCGATCTAATTAAGAAATGAACCTTAATCAAAATAATCAGTACTAAAAGAAACCTACTAGACGTTGAGCTGAGGGGATGTTCCATAAGCCATAGGTTAAGGGGAAAGCCCAAAAAATTAGCCTAATCCAAGAAAGATAAAACACATCTACCTCAACGCATAAGTTATTCCTCTACTAAATGGGTGAAACCCCATAGGGATACAAAACACGGCCAAATAGAAATCAATAAAGGTAATAATTTAATAACAATCAAGTACACACATAAATAAATCATAATAATTAGAAGAGTGTTCAAAGGAAGCCTCTGAGAATAACACAACTCACACCTTAGTAAATAAGAACAATCCAATATAACTTAATTAGTTCCACCCCGTACGTGTGAACAATGTCATAAGGAATTTAGGATAATACCCGATAAATACCAATCCCTTAAACCTAAAAGGGGAAATAGTGAGAATATAAGCAGTATAACCTGAGTAAATAATTAGGATGCTTAGGCATAAGCAAGTAAGAAATGAAACTTCCTCTGGCATTAAGGATAAAGGTGGGCTGACGGGAGGATCCTACATAATGAAAAATATATTAAGAGAATGAAAGATAAATGAATTAAACATTGACCATGCATCATATGCATATGATTTTGGCGGAAAGTCATGATGAAAACAAGAACATACAGCGAGGGGTACGCTGGAGTACATCGTCGTCTGATCCCCATAAAGGACCTTTGGAGTATAACTGGGCTGTAAACCCAATGGCTTGAGGGTAGCGCCCCGAGACCAGGCATAGCAATGCAAACCGGGTGTACTTTGACTAAAGACGAACCATAACTATGGTCGTCGAGAACCGGTTCCTTTATTGAATAATGATGAATTATGCATGAGGAAGGATCCCTCTTATTTGTGGACATACATGTCTAGGTTACCCGTGTGGTTGCAGGAACTCGGTGGTCTCCAGTCACTCTAATATGGAAACGTTATGCCCAGTATGAGACTGAGGCAAGACGACTCTGATGAATTGAGAATGATATGATTTTGGGCCCATATGGATCGCATTAAATAACATTAAAGGATGAAAGAATAATGGAACACATACATATATGCATAACATTATGTCTGATGGATTCCTTGGTTGATGTGTTTTGTGTGTGTGATAATATATCTGAAATATTGATAATTGATACACATATCTTGATGTGGTGGTAAATCTGGATCCTTACAGATAATGTTATGATCATAATTATGTTAGACCCTAGATCTTATAAAAAGAATATATGAAACCTTCTTGGAATTAGCTAACTATAAACGAGGAGTGAGGTAACACCGAGTGAGATGAGTTTGAGTCAGGAGTGGGAGAATGGTAATTAACGAATATGAAAGTAAGGCCCAAACCTCACTAACAACCTAGTTGTGATGGATGTATGTTGAATGAGAGAGAGATATCAGAAATGATAATTCTCCGTTGTTTGTGAGTGAGGGGACATTCATCACCTTTACAACTATTTTTCAGACTTGAGAAGAGACTCTACGCAGATGATAAGGTACATCAAAGGAGGCTACCCATGAGGAATGAAGCAGGCCCTGGTATACTAGGAGTCAACAGGAAAGATTCAGATGACAAGTCTCGTTTGGGAGCCTGCATGCCCCTGATATTCAGAGCATGTACAGTTCTGTTGAGACCATGTATTGTATAAAATGTTATAAATAAAGTTTCTATTCTACCAAGATTTCATGTACAAAAAATCTTCCATGTTTTTTCTAAAACCTGTAACCTCTCAGTTAAGTAGGTTGATCTAGTGGAATGGATTGTCCTAGTTAACCAAGGATGTTACATCCATCAAAAAGTTTTGTGAAAATATCAACCCATTGATTTTTTAGTATCAATAAATTTGATATCAACAATACCTTTCTGAACATATTCTCTAACAAAATGATGTTTGATTTCAATATGTTTGGCATGAGAATACTGAATAAAATTTAGATAGGTAATTACAAAGGTATTATAACATAGCACAGGTATGAAATTCTCAAAGTTATAATCTTCGAATTAATATTTTACCTATAGTAGCTGTTGATAGCAGGTTGTGGCTCAAATGTATTCTACTTCTACTGTTGAAAGAGCTATGGTGCTTTGTCTCTTGCTTGACCAAGAGACCATGTTTACTCTAATGAAGTGAAATCCTCCATTGGTGCTTTTTCTTTCAATTCAATCCTTAGCAAAGCAAACATCATAATAGCCTACTAATCTAAAATCCTTGAGATTAAAAACAAACCAAGATTAATGGTTCCAATTAAGTATTTAAAAATCCTCTTTACAATAAATAAGTGTAATTCTCTAGAATCACCCTAAAAATATGCATACAAATACACACTAAACATAATGTGTATTCTACTTACAGTAAGATAAAGAAGGAAGTGAATCATAGCTCTGTAAAGAGTCTAATTGGCCTTCTTACCTTTTTCATCCTTTCCAATGATGGAGGATGGATGCATTGGTATACACATGAACTTTACTTCTGACACGTTGAATTTTTACAGTAGCTCTTTGGTGTACTTCTGTTGATGTATAAATATGCCATTGTCCTTCTATTGGATTTGCAGTCCCAAGAAAAACTTTAGTTTTTCCATATACTCATCTCAAACTCACTCGACATCAGCTCAAAGAAGTCCTTGCACAAATACTCATTTGTGGCTCTAAAGATGATATCATCTACATAGACCTATACAATGACAAAATTGTCTTTGTTGGCTCGTCTGAACAAGGTTGCGTTTACCTTTCTGATCCGGTCTAGATACCGGCCCCCATACTTGTGACGTCAGACTGATCTCATATAAGGAGAACCGGTGTCCAGGTTCAACGTTACCACACCGGATATCCGTTGTCTGGTCATCCGCCCTCACTCCATGACAGAATCATTCATTTTCACTGTAACGGTTCTATGTTCATTGATACAGGATATTTATATAATTGTTAGCTTTTCCCTCATAGCAAGAGAAGAGCCTTTTGATAACTTATCAACGAAGACACTGTTTGTAGCAAAATACGTCACATCAATGGCTTCAGAAAGTAAGGGGGCGTGTCAGCAGATTATGCGGAAAAGGTGATTATCCTCTCCTCTCTCTAGAGGATTGTACTCTGATAATTGACCTACCCTCCTGACACATTCTGAAAGTCGAGCCACCTTGATTGACACAATATACACGCAATCAGAGATAAGGGACCCACCTGCATCCAACGTATCATTTTTTCTCTTACGTTCAACTATAAGAAGCCATATCAACACACATGCATGGTATCGTGATTCTATCTCACATTTTACTGTTATCACGCTTGAGTATTCATTCAGTTCATACACTCTTCTAACTTGAGCGTCGGAGAATCTTCGCAGGTGGCACCACCTTTCGCCCTCCTACAACGCGAATCGTTGGTGTGAAGGATCTCCAGGACAACAAGACCGGCCTCTCTCACTGAGAGACCGGATTAGTACATCGGACATACACAGTTCCGGGGTGTAAACCCTAAAAACACCTGCATCCTTGTGGCTGGTCCCATACCGGATCCTAGACCCCGGTCCAGACCAGTTCATTGGCACGCCCAGTGGGACTCGATAGAGTTATTCCCATTTTCGCAGAAGTTAGGTTGGCACAATGGAAGGTGACGGGAGAGATTTCGTGGAAGGTCACGTGGAGGATGTGACCCATCAACAGGCTGGGAGGAGACTCGTCTTCGAATCTCCTGCAACTCAAACCCGGAGGATGGTGCAAGTGCAGACACCTGACCCTCGCGATGAGGTTATCAGGCAACTGAAGGAGGAGCTGATGGAGCTGAGGCGAGAGAGAGGAGGAGCTGGGGACAGAGTAGTGTCCCATGCAGAGGATGCTCACCATGCATCAGCGAGGGATAGATCCACCACCCTCCAGTATTCGAAGATCCCCACATATGAAGAGAGGGAGCAGACGCAGGACTCTGGTGATAGAGTCAGTATCAGGAGAAGGGAGCAGGCGGTGTTAACTCCAGGGACATACAAGCTTAATGTCCCTTTCTCACGGAGGTTGATGAGTATTGTCATTCCAAAACATTTGCAAACAACTCAGCCATTGTCGATTGGGAAGTATAATGGAGAGTCCGACCCCACTAAGCATTTGGATGCTTATGTTTATGAAGCTATGTATCTGGGAGCAGACGAAGATGTCATGTGCAGAATGTTCCCAAGGACGTTGACGGAGGAAGCTCTCAGCTGGTTTAAAAGTTTGCCTTCAGGATCTATAGACTCTTGGGAGGAAATGGCTGCTGCATTCGAAAGCCATTTCGTTATTTCCAGGGATATCCCAAGAACTTCTCACACCCTGGCCCAGATAAGACAGGGAGAAACTGAGACTCTTAAGGAGTTCCTGAAAAGGTTTTACAAGGAGGCTACGTTGGTCCCTAACCTCACGGAGGCCATACAACTCCATATTGTAGTGGAAGCTCTTCAGCCAAGTTCAGCCTTTGCCCTATCTTTGGCAAAGAGCCCACCTACAACCTTCGAGGAGTTTCGAAGGAAAGCTTCCAAATATGTGGGCATAGAGATGCATCTAGAGGCAACTGCAGCAAGAGTAAAGCCTTCTGCACCCGCTCAGCAGCCACGGAGAGAAAAGGAGAGAGCGAGGCCCGAGAAGCATGCCTTTAGAGAAGACTTTGTGAATGCTCGTCAGCATCCACGAGATAGGCGCGTATCGTCGTTCGATCACTATGCCCCGTTGAACACCAGGCACTCACAGATCATGAGGGAGGTTGGTTGGCCAACTCTGAACGTCTTTGGTATAAGGAAGCCAGCCCCGGCCAAGAGGGGTGGTAACCCACGTAAATACTGCACTTTCCATGAGCAGACAGGGCACAACACCGATGAGTGTAAGGCGTTAAAGAATACGGTGGAAACTCTCATTCGGGAAGGAAAGTTGAAGCAGTATTTGTTTAAGGAGAAATCTATGGATGAGCCTCATAGAATGGAGAAAAGGAATAGAGATCCTGATGATGAAGATGATAATACGCGCAACCCAGCAAGGAAGTTCACTGCGGCTGAGAAGCAGAAAGGGGTAGTGATTGCTGAAGGTGCCCAACAAAGTAATATGCCCCAGCAGCAGAGACAGGGCAGACGAGAAGTGATTGAGATGATAGCTGGAGGATTCGCGGGAGGAGGAACATCAATCACAGCACGAAAGAACCACCATAGGATGATTCTGTCAGTCCAGGGTAAACCGAGGAATAACCGCCCTTTCAGGGACGGAGTGACAGCCCCGACGGTGTCGTTTACAGATGATGACTTTGGCCCAACAATTCCAGGAGGTGATGATGCAGTAGTGATCGTGGCCGTCATAGCCAATAAGGACGTCAAGAGGATCCTCGTCGATCAGGGAAGTTCTTGTGATGTTATCTTTTATAATTGTTTCAAACGAATGGGTTTCAGTGATGCAGATTTACAACCATACACACAAGAACTCACAGCGTTTAACGGAGCCAAGAAACCTACTAAGGGATACCTCGACACTTTGATTTCTTTTGAAGGGGAGCCCGGTGCAAGAACAGTCAAGTCGAGAATTCTGGTGATCGATGTGGAATCCCCGTACAACGGTATCATAGGCCGTCCAACTTTAAACGCTATGGAAGCAATTGTATCCACCCCTCATCTCTTGATCAAATTTATCGACAAAGACAACGCTGTGTCCTCACTCCGCGGAGATCAGGAGATGGCTCGATATTGTTATAATCTGAGCCTCAACATGGTTAAGTTAGATGCATTTAACAAGAAGAGGAAGTTGAACGACGGAGGAACAGCGGCAGGATCTGTCAGTCTTATTGACCTAGACCCCAGAGCGGAATTGAAGATTGATCCACTCAATCCATCTAAGCCCACACCTGATGGTGGCTCCAGGGATGTCATATTGGGAGATTCCCCAGAGAAGGTCACGCACATCAATGATAAGCTGGAGTCTGCTATGGAGCAACGCTTATTAGCCCTCTTGCAGGAATTCAAAGACCTTTTCGCATGGACAGCAGCAGACATGCCGGGGATGGATCCTGATTTCTGTTGTCACAAACTTGCAGTGTATCCTGAAACCAGACCGGTGGCTCAGAAGAAGAGGAGGTTGGGACCGGAGAAGCAGAGGGCGGCTTGTGAGCAAACAGAGGAGTTGTTGAAGGCAGGTTTTATAAGGGAGATACGCTATTCATCTTGGCTTTCTAATGTGGTCATGGTGCAGAAGGCTAACGGCAAATGGAGAATGTGTACTGATTATGTGGATCTTAATCGTTGCTGCCCTAAAGATCCATATCCCCTGCCCAACATCGATCGCATGGTGGATGATTCATCTGGTTACCAATATCTCAGTTTCATGGATGCTTATTCGGGGTACAACCAGATTCCGATGTGGGAGGGAGACCAGGAGAAGACTGCATTTATCAACGACCGCGGTGTTTTCTGCTACACCGTCATGCCTTTTGGACTGAAGAACGCCGGCGCTACCTATCAGCGCATGATTAACAAAGTCTTTGAAGGGATGCATACAAAGCTGGTCGAAGTTTATATCGATGATATCATAGCCAAAACACCCGCTGGAGGAGACCACATTGAAGATCTACGCCAAGTTTTCACTAGGCTTCGGCAGTACAACATGAGGTTAAATCCTTTAAAGTGCACTTTCGCCGTTCCAGCAGGAAAATTCTTGGGATTCATGTTGACTCAACGAGGCATTGAAGCTAACCCCGGGAAATGTCAAGCAATCCTGGACATGCAGAGTCCTAAATGTTTGAGGGAGGTCCAGTCATTGAATGGGAAAGTGGCCGCTTTAGCTCGTTTCATGCCTAAGATGGCGCACAGGTCCCTCCCCTTGTATAAGGCGTTGAAGAAACACAAGAGTTTTGAATGGGGAGAGGAACAAGAGCAAGCCTTCCAGCAGCTCAAAGCCGTTCTCTCGAGCCCACCAATTCTTGTTAAGCCTGATCCAGGCGAAACGTTAATCTTATACTTGGCAATATCTGATGAAGCTCTAGGTGTAGCCCTGGTGAAAGAAACCCCTGAAGGGCAGAGACCGGTGTACTTTACTAGTAAAACGTTTCAGGGGGCTGAAGGAAGGTATCAGAAGATTGAGAAAGCCGCCCTGGCAGTTGTGTGGGCGTCACGACGGCTGAGGCCTTATTTCCATGCGCACCCAGTATTGGTGAGAACGGATTTGCCACTCCGTTCAGTGCTCAGCAAACCAGACCTCGCTGGAAGGATGATAAAATGGTCCATTGAGCTATCTGAATTTGAGATTTCATATGAGCCTCGAGGAGCCATCAAGGCACAAGTGTTGGCCGATTTTGTAGTGGAAATGACTGGGGCAGACCCGGCTACCCCTCGAACGCATTGGACCATCTACGTCGACGGTTCGTCAAACAGCAAAGGATGTGGAGCAGGTGTGGTGGTAGAAAGTGATGACGGCGTACACTTAGAAATTTCCCTCCGATTCAATTTCAAGACCTCCAACAATCAAGCTGAATACGAAGCATGCTTGGCCGGTCTCTGTGCGGCAATTGATATCGGAGCATCAGCAGTTACCCTCTGCAGTGATTCTCAGCTGGTGATTTCGCAAATCCAGGGAGAGTACCAGGCGAAGGAACCACAACTTCAATTGTACTTGAATTGTGTTAATGAGCTGAAGGGAAGATTTGAAGTTTTAGAGTTCAAGCATGTGCCCAGGGAAGAAAATACTAGAGCAGATATCTTGTCAAGATTGGCAAGTACAAAGCAACCTGGTAGCATAACAACGGTGGTTCAGAGCACTTTGACATCACCCAGTATACCTATGTATCCTTCTCTGAATGCCGTCATGGTGAGTTATCCATACGAGGATTCTTGGGTCATCCCCTATATTCGTTATCTGGCTGATGGTCAACTTCCCACTGACGAGAAGGAAAGGAGACGAGTAAAGAGGGAGTTGCCATATTTTACTATGGTCGATGGTGTTCTCTACAGAAGGGGATTCTCTGTCCCATATCTTTCATGTTTAAGAGAAGACGAAGTTCAAGCGGTCTTGACTGAGGTACACGAGGGGCAATGTGGGCACCACGCTGGAGGCCGAAGCCTAATGAGAAAAGTCCTCAGGGCTGGATACTGGTGGCCCACTGTGAAGCAGGATTCCGCAGACTTCGTGAGGAAATGTGACGCTTGCCAAAAATTCTCCAATCTCCACCATACACCGGCCCAAGAGTTATCTTCATCTGCTGTGCCTTGGCCGTTCTATCAATGGGGCCTTGATATTCTGGGTCCGTTTCCCACTGCGCCAGGAGGTATCAAATACTTGATTGTGGGGGTAGATTACTTCACCAAATGGATCGAGGCAGAACCAGTAGTGCATATCACTTCTGCACGTACAAGACGTTTCATGTACGAAAATATCATTGCTCGGTTCGGGGTGCCAGGGCGGATCGTGACTGACAACGGCACCCAGTTTACAGATAAAAAGTTCACGGATTTACTTGAAGGACTGGGGATAATCCAGATATTCTCATCCGTTGAACACCCCCAGACCAATGGGCAAGCAGAGGTAGCTAATCGAGAGGTGCTAAAGGGGTTAAAGAAGCGTCTGGGAGAAGCGAAGGGAGGATGGACTGACCAGTTATGTCATGTTCTATGGGCATACCGCACTACGCCTCATTCTTCAACTAACGAATCCCCATACCGGTTGGTGTACGGGGTTGAGGCGATGATCCCAGTTGAGTTACAAACAAGATCGGCTCGTGTTGAATATTTTTCAGCAGAAGATAACAACGCCAACTTAGCATCAGAGCTGGACGTCCTCCAAGAGTTGAGGGAAAAGGCTTTCGTCAGAGATCAGGCAATAAAAGCAAAGGCTGCAGTCCGGTACAATAAACGTGTCCAGTACAGAGCTTTTAACACCGGAGACCTTGTTCTGAGAAAGGCCAGTGTGGGGAATAAGTTCGCTCACCAAGGAAAGCTAGCACCAACGTGGGAAGGACCTTATAGAGTTTCGGAGGTGACTGGAAAGGGATCATACCGATTGGAAGAACTTGATGGAACCCCAATCCGCAACAAATGGAACACTCAGAATTTACGAGTGTATTACAGCTAGTTGGTAAGACAGCGTGTACTCTTTTTCCTTACTTGAGTTTTTTCCCATTGGGTTTTCTCAAGAAGGTTTTAACGAGGCATGACCCCAGCTACGCTTTTCATGTAATGTACTTTCAATTTTAATGAGAATACATTTTAACCGCCCTATCATTCTCACGTTTCTTATGTGTTGTGATTTATAGCCGTAGTTTAATACGCATACACCTCAGGACGGATGAACTCAACTACCAATTCTGTAGTTGATGATATAACTCCTCGAGGAACTGATGAAGACCCCTCAGGATGGATGATCTCAGTCACACATCGTGTGTTTTGACGATGTAACTCCTTGAGGTAGAATGGGTTGTAGGGATGGTCCTTTCTCAAGGCCACAAACCGAACCCCATTCGAAGACTACATGGGTTGTAGGGCTGGTCCTTTCTCAAGGCCACAAACCGAACCCCATTCGAAGACTACATGGGTTGTAGGGCTGGTCCTTTCTCAAGGCCACAAACCGAACCCCATTCGAAGACAACATGGGTTGTAGGGCTGGTCCTTTCTCAAGGCCACAAACCGAACCCCATTCGAAGACAACATGGGTTGTAGGGCTGGTCCTTTCTCAAGGCCACAAACCGAACCCCATTCGAAGACAACATGGGTTGTAGGGCTGGTCCTTTCTCAAGGCCACAAACCGAACCCCATTCGAAGACAACATGGGTTGTAGGGCTGGTCCTTTCTCAAGGCCACAAACCGAACCCCATTCGAAGAATACATGGGTTGTAGGGCTGGTCCTTTTTCAAGGCCACAAACCGAACCCCATGCGAAGGCTTGGGCGCAGTAGGCCGGTTCACAGAGAAAACCGCGCTGAACCCCGAGTAACGGGCGCAGTAGGTTCAGGATTAGCCCTGATCCGAACCCCGTGTTGAAGGCTTGGATTGTAGGATTGCACCGAACTCCAAGTACGGTTAGTAGGATCGAACCGAACACCGTGTGAAGACTTGAGGTGTAGGACCAAACCGAATCTCAAGAAAAAGGCATAAAGCTTACCCTTGCCAAAGCTATACAAAATTCAAAGGCAATATCCGTCCTCAATCGTGGAATATCCATCCCAGAGCGGTTGAAAGCTAATGTACCCGCTCTACATCTTCGAGGACAGATAAGCATTTCTATCTTTTGAGAATTTAAAAGGTAATCTTTGAGATAAACTCTCCCTTCCCAATGAACTTACACTTGGGGACAGGGCGTGCTTTAACTTGATTGTTATTTATTCATTACTATTTGTTGCTTTAATCCGGTGTGATAAGTACGCATTAAGCAGCTAGGTAACCACACAGAACGGATTCGTAAAGCATTAAAAACAATAAAGTGTTTGGTACAACACTAAGTTATCCAACAATCATACAGTCGACGCAAGCAGTTGAAGAAAAGTAACAGTGAATTTTATTTCCAAGAATAAAGAAATTATTCAGATTACAAGGTAGTTGAAACTGGAGCTGATCCCAGAACACAGCTATGAATAAAGCATAAATTTAAGAGGCTGGCGTTTAATCCTCCACAGTGGGCACTCCTCCCTTCTCCGCTTTGTCCTCCATTCCAATTTGGGCACCTTCTTGTGCTTCAGCTCCAGAGGCAGCAGTGGACGTTGTAGGCTCCATACTTTGGCCTTCTGGGAGGGGAGGCAGTTCGTACAGAGATGCACGGGGCTCGTGGTGCGATCCGTCCTTGCGAACTTCTACAAGTCTTCCCCCATGGAACTCAAAGAACGGATCTAATCCGTACAAATTCAGCTTTATTCCAGGGTTACGATAGTAGACTTGACGAAGGGCCAGGCCGAAAGATTCATACGCCACATTTTTGCATATATCCAAGGCTTTGGCAGCCTTGGCCTTTGCAGCAGCTAGCCTTCTTTGAACTTTGGCGTAATCCTCTTCTGAAGGCCCAGCACTCGCACCACCCTTTTTGAGTTCATCAATTTGGGCTTGCATCTCCTTCCGAATAGACTCCCACTCCCCCAGGTCCTTGTTGCGACCATCCTCCATAACTTTGAGATCGTCAGCAAGCTTAGCCGATCTCTTCTTTTCCAATTGTAATTCTTCTTCAAGGAGGGGTATGGATTTGTTCTTATTTTGGAGGTCGGCAACTTCCCGTTCTAGGGCCTTATTCACAAAGTGAACTTTGCTTGCCTCTTCCGTTTTCCTCTGGAGTGTTTCTTTAGTTTTTTCCAATTCCGATTCCACGCCCCTGCGAGCTTCAGCTTGTTTGGCTGCCCATTTCTCCTTCACTGCGAGTTCGGTCTCAAGTTTTTCAACCTGATCCATATAATCAGCTTTCTCGCTCAGGGACTCAAGCAGGCCAGACAGTTCATCAAGTTGCCAACGCCAGCCTTGCAAGCACCTCGGACCCCAGCAGCGTCGAGGGAAGGGCGGAGGCAATATCGTGCCTTTGGGAGAGTAGGAGGCATAGATCCTTGAAACCACAAATAATGAGAAAGGAAGGAGTCACGCGGAGGATCAAACGCCGGAGGAGGACCGTTCCCAGAATCCGGCTCTGAAGCATTTTGAGAAGAAGGTGCAGAGAACTCAGGAGCGGGTTCCTTTCCCTTGTTCTTCTTTAATTCGGCTTCTTCGGCCGTCTTCTGACGCTTCTTTACAGGGTCATCAGAGGAGGGCTTCTCTTGATCGGCCTTCTTTACAAGATGCCTCTTCTTTTTCTTTCTCTCTGGGACGGCCTCCTCGCCACCCGCTCCAGCGGCTTTAGTTGCTTCTTCGGCTTCCTCCTCATCGAAGAGAGGAACCTCATCTTCTACTGCAGAAGTCAGAGGAATGAGGGGAGTTTTGGTGGCGTTCCTCTTCGCCTGGATTTCATTTTCTTCAGAAGAAGAGTCATCGTCAGCCAGCATGGACCTTAGCGACAACATTTCTGGGCAGGCCTTTTCAATTTGTTCTGCAAAACAAAAAGAGTTGAATAAGCATACAAGAAGGAAAATAACCAGAACGGTATAACCATACAACACAAGGAGATTAAGAGCGAATATTACGGAGGTAGGTGTTTTTGATGTCTTCCTCGGCCAAGAGAAGACGGCTGGAAAACCCTTTGAGGGTCTTTGAGGCCGTCTGCAGGGCGCTCAAGACTTCAACAGAATGAGGGGAAAGTTCACTCTCATCTGTATAATAAGCACGGCTCATAAGGAGAAAATGCTCGTGCGTCCAGCTAAGGGGAAACTTGGTAAACCCCTCTTTATTTCGCCAGAAGACCGGCTTATTTGGTTGAATCCGGACCCGCGTGTAGTAGTGCTTGAAGGAGCGCCCATCTACCTTTGCGGACTCCGTATAAGACTTGAAATTTACAACCCTTGAGTCACTACGGAGTGTAATGAACCCAAGGCCGCCCTTCTTACTAGCTCGGCGGACCACTTGGCAATAGTAAAATAGCTTGGCCACAGTGGCGGAGAAGCCAAAATGCTCCCCCAAGACTTCCAGAGCCCGAACAAGACTCCAACCGTTGGGATGTAATTGTGAGGGGGCACAGTCCAAGAAACGCAGGACGGCCATCTGGAAATCCGTCAGTGGAAAGCGCACCCCCAGCTTTAAGAAAACGTAGTCGTACATATAGACCGACCTCGCATCAGGGACGCTGTGGCATATTCTTTCAGAGGGATGCGGTGCCATCACAGCGTATCGCGCTTTGTACTTCTTATCCGAATATATCTTGCAGCGGAAAGAGACCGTGCGCTCCTCCTCACTGGCATGGTGCGAAGGGATCTCTAGGAACTCCTCTTCCACCCAGCAATAAGGTTTCTCCCTGTTGAGTTTCTCCCAGTCAAGCCGGTGTGCCACAACATTGACACACCCTTCAGCAGAGCGGAGAAACGGCGTTTTTCCACGTCCTGGAAGATCCATTGTTGTGCAGGCGCGGTGGAATGCGTAGGTGCTGTGATAAAAAGCAACATCGTCAGAGAGATAACCCTCAGCACTTGACCCCTCATCAGAGCGGCTGGTAGCCCTCGAACTAAGGGGAACCTCAGAGCGACGAGATGAAGAAGACGCTCGTGAGGAAGAAGCTTCGGCTCTCTCTGAGCGATGGCGCCCAGCCACAGGAGGATTCGCCGGAATCCTCCCACCACGGTGGCTAAGGGGGGCACGAGAGCCAAACCTCCCTCTATTTGAAGGACCAGCGTGTCCAGCTCTAGGGCGCATGATGGAAATAGAATGATTAAAATTGCAAGGAGTTGAAGGGAAGGAAGGTTACCTAAAGGAAGAGGATCTTTGAGAAGTTGAAGACGACAAGGAAATTCCAAGGAAATTTGAGCAGAGTTTCACTAAGTTTGAGAGTTCAAGTGGATTCCAAAATCTGCTAAGAGTCCCTTTTATAGGTAACGAAGAAACACAGTGTTCCGTCGAAGGTCACAATGCTTGCCTCAAAACACAACCTTTCAAATCAAAACGACTCCGTCGTTTCGTCACGAATAAGCGCGAAAATGGTAACGTTTCAGTAAACGTTTTGGCAAAATGGGCCCCCCTTTCAGTTTGAATCCAGGCCCAATAAGCCCAATTGACGGTTACACTCTTGAGTAATGATGTCTCGTGCGTAAAAAATGCATTTAATGTCCAATCATGCCATGCGCATTTAATGCCTCCCAGCCACTTTTCGAATACCAAGGGTTTCGATTTTCGAAGACTCTTAGGATTTCCATTACTTATTTTATATTGTCTGAATCCGTTGTATGCAACGCGAAGAGGGCGGTTACTTGTTTAGTAGAACGGACGCCACCGAGTTCCTAGAGACTTACAAGAATGTACTACCGGCATCTAGACTTCTCTCGAGAATTGTGTAGCTCATATGAGCAACTTAACAGTCCCTCATACAAGCTAGGGGACAGATGATCCGGTCTAGATACCGGCCCCCATACTTGTGACGTCAGACTGATCTCATATAAGGAGAACCGGTGTCCAGGTTCAACGTTACCACACCGGATATCCGTTGTCTGGTCATCCGCCCTCACTCCATGACAGAATCATTCATTTTCACTGTAACGGTTCTATGTTCATTGATACAGGATATTTATATAATTGTTAGCTTTTCCCTCATAGCAAGAGAAGAGCCTTTTGATAACTTATCAACGAAGACACTGTTTGTAGCAAAATACGTCACATCAATGGCTTCAGAAAGTAAGGGGGCGTGTCAGCAGATTATACGGAAAAGGTGATTATCCTCTCCTCTCTCTAGAGGATTGTACTCTGATAATTGACCTACCCTCCTGACACATTCTGAAAGTCGAGCCACCTTGATTGACACAATATACACGCAATCAGAGATAAGGGACCCACCTGCATCCAACGTATCATTTTTTCTCTTACGTTCAACTATAAGAAGCCATATCAACACACATGCATGGTATCGTGATTCTATCTCACATTTTACTGTTATCACGCTTGAGTATTCATTCAGTTCATACACTCTTCTAACTTGAGCGTCGGAGAATCTTCGCAGGTGGCACCACCTTTCGCCCTCCTACAACGCGAATCGTTGGTGTGAAGGATCTCCAGGACAACAAGACCGGCCTCTCTCACTGAGAGACCGGATTAGTACATCGGACATACACAGTTCCGGGGTGTAAACCCTAAAAACACCTGCATCCTTGTGGCTGGTCCCATACCGGATCCTAGACCCCGGTCCAGACCAGTTCACTTTCCTCTTGAGAACTCATTCTTTATGAGGAAGAAGTTTAACTTGTCATGCCAAGCTCTAGGAGCTTGTTTTAGACCATATAAAGCCTTCTTCAACTTATGCACATGTTTAGACAGTTTTGAACCTTTAATACCAAGGGATTGTCTGACATAGACTTCTCCTTTAATTATGCTATTTAGGAAGGCACTCTTGATATTCATATGATACAACTTGATGTTGTGTTGAGCAGTATAAGCCAATAGAATTCTGATTACTTCAAGCCTTGCTACTAGAGCAAAAGTTTCTATGAAGTCAATTCCTTCTTGTTGCTTGTAGCCTTAATCTATGAGCCTTTCCTTGTTTCTTACTCTAGTTCTATCTTCATTAAGCTTGTTTTTGTACACCCATCTTATTCCAATGATGGACTTGTTCATAGGCCTAGTGATAAGTTCCCATACATCATTTCTTATGAATTAATTTAGCTCTTCTTGCATAGCCAGAATCTAGAATTCATCAGACAGTTCTAGGCTCAATCTAAAAGATAATAGCAAATTCTAGTTCTTTGAAGCTGGATTTCATTCTCACTTTCTTGGATAGTTCTCCTAATAGGGTGATGTGATCTGAATCTCCATTCTTCGGGGGGTGCTAAACCTCATATAGTTTTTCGGAGGATTTCTAACCTTTAGATGAAGGGATATGTTTAGACAAAGTTTTTACGTTGGAAGACTTTTCTTCAGATTTAACCTCTTGATTCTTATTAAGATCAAAACCTGTAAAATGATCATTTAGGTTTGATAGTTCCTTGTCAACCTAATGGTTATCATTCAACTTAACTTGTATGGATTATTCAACCACTTAAGTCCTAGTATTGAAAATCTTATATGCTTTTGAGGTTTCTGAATACTCTAGAAGTATATACCTTTATCAACCTTGGAATCAAACATTCCAAGTTGATCTTTTGTGTTTAACCGAAAGCATTCATATCCAAATGAATGGAAATATGAAATGTTGGGTTTTCCATAATTCATAAGGAGTCTTGTTAAGCCTTCGTCTTATTAAGGTACAGTTCTGTATGTAGCAAGCAATATTGACTGCTTCAGCTTATAAGTATTTAGGGAGAAATCCTTCACACGGAAGGGTTCTAGCTATTTCTTGTAATGTTTGTTCTTCCTTTCTATAACCATTTTGTTGTGGTGTTCTAGGAGTAGAGAAATTATGAAAAATGTCATTCTTTCCACAAAAGGTACTAAAATTTTCATTTTGGAATTCTACACCATGATCACTTCTTATGGTTGAGATCAAAATTCTTTCTCATTTTGTATCCTTTTACAAAATATCTTAAATACATGGTAAGACTCATCCTTATGGGTTAGGAAAGTAAAGTCATCAACAATGACATGGCAACCACCTAAGTACATTACAAAATTAATTTGAAACATAATAAGGCTTTATTACATACGCCACTTGTTCCAATATATGCAAGAACATGACCGCTTGTTCTGATATGCCAATATATGTAAGAACATGGCCACTTGTTCCAACACTAAATAAAATTTTAGTGACAACTCTTAGAATGATGTGCCAATACATGCAATAACATGAGCACTTATTCGTCAATACTAACCAATCCATCATGTTTTAATTTACCTTCATTACATAAGAGACTACGTAATTTATGAAAAACTAGTGTACATACGAAGTTGATCAACACATGTAGCATTATCCCAGTTGATCAAACTTCCTAAATATTCCCCCTTTAGACCTTCATCAATCATTGGATGTTTCCTAACATTTTGATTTTGATAATACCATTACGCAACATTACTAACTCTAATAAAAATAGCGAAATAAAGGCCAATCATCTCTATAAACTGTTCTTTAGAAATTAAATACATAATGATTTCAAGAACCTCATTTGGACTCATGCTTATCCCATGTTATAAAGACATCAATTTTCTTATTTTAGTATCTTTGTTATTTTAAAAAATAGTAAATAACATAGATCAATAGTTATCACTATATAATTATGAGAAAAAATTATAACATGAACAAACGAACATAGAGAAAAAAGATTGAAATAGAGAAAAATAACAAATTATTAATCAGGAACTAATGCAAAAATGGGATTGAAATAAAAAAATAACACAATTTGAAATAGATTATTAATAGCATCATTGTTTATGTAAAAGCAAAAGTCAAACCAACAACAAATTATAATCAGGAACAAATACAAAAAAAGGGATTGAAATAGAAAAAAATAACACAATTTGAAACAAATTATTAATAGGATCATTGTTTATGTAAAAAGCAAAACTCAAACCAACAAATTATTAATTAGGAACTAATGCAAAAAATGATTGAAATAGAAAAATAACACAATTTGAAAAAAAATTATTAATAACATCATTGTTTATGTAAGCAACACTCGAACAAACAACAAATTATTAATCAAGAACTAATAGAAAAAAAGAATTGAAATAAAGAAAAATATGGGTTTAAAAAAGGGGGTTAGAACATAGAGTAACACTTACGAAGAAAAGATGACGGAAAATGATAGACGAAAACATAGGTTTGAAAAAGGAATCAAAATTAAAGGAAACACCAACAAAAAAGTTAGAGGAAAACATAAAAACCAACAAAAATACATACAAGAAAAATGAGTTTGAAAAAGGAATAGAAATTAAAAAAGCAAAACCTAGAGATAGGTAGAGATAGAACCTGTGAAGGAGATGACGGAAAAGCTTGAGACTCAATGAGAGAAGCAACACAAATAGAAAATGATAACGAAAACTCGACACGATGACATTAAGAATGACAATAACAAAAATTGTGAAAGATAGGGAAGAGCAAAGAGTTTTGTGCTAGGGCACAAGGGTTCTATCTGGTAGAGAAAGGAAAAAGAAAGAATGCATGGATGTTAGGGCAAGGGTGAATGGGGAAATAAAATTTCTATCCTATCCTATAAATTTGTAACTCAACCTTTCTCTTAAGATAAAAAAAAAATACACTAAGCAATATGATATAATAGGTGGACATGATAATACTTGTGTCTTATGTGTGTGACAGGTTTTAGTAATGACAAACTTAAGATAAACTGGATTGAGGTCGTGTTTCTATTATAAAGGAATAATTAAGATGCACTTAAAAGTGAGAAGTCTATGCGTGGATCTTTGGATATGAGGGCTAACAAGATCTTAAAGTGGTTGATGTTTTTAGAGCTAGCACTTTATGGTTTGAATGATGTTAAGATAGTAAAGTCCTAAAGTGAGCATAAGGTTAACTAAGCCCACGAAATAAAAAATATTTCTTTGGGGACCAAAATTAGACAAAGTCATAAAACAATTATTTTGGGCCAATTTAGCATAGCATGATTCGAACCACAAAGGTGACTAGTTCAAACCAAGTGCATATGGGCTTCATTTTTTGAACCTGTCTTATTTCTTGTAACTTGTCTTATTTCTAGTAACCATGCATGTTCTATTTCCTTATTTGGCGACAATTTTTCTTATAAATTAGTGCCCGGGTTTTAGAAAGAATCATCCTACTACTTAGTTGTCTAGTATACGAGTTAGTTTTCTCTCTTGCTCACTATAGTCTTTTTGTCACAAGATCCAAGTTGTAATGTTTCTTTGTTATACTCTTGAACTAAGAGTGTTTAGGTCTGAGGTGAGAGAAAGCATTTTCTAGAGATACCTTGAGATTATATTGATCCTGTTAGAATTAGAATCTGGTTTGAGAAAGCTTTAAGCTTTGGATATGTAGTCCAAGAGTTGTAAACAGATATCCTTATAACTGATTTGATTATAGTGAAAACTTCTAGGCCTTTGTGTTAGGAGACTGGGCTAAGACCACAATGGTGGCCATTAAATCAAGATACATTATGATCATTTCCTTCTTTCTTTTTTGTAAATAGTTACTTTAAGCTTTGGACAGGTAGTTTAAGAGTTATAAACAAATATCCTTATAACTGATTTGATTATAGTGAAAAATTTTAAGTCTTTGTGCTAGAATACTGGAATATATCACAATGGTAGTGATCGAACCAGGATACATCATGATCCTTTCCTTCTTTCTTTTGGGTAAAGAGTCATTTAAAATAAACATTTCTTAAAAATGCTTCCAAAAAATACAAGTATTTTTCATACTTAATTCACCTTCTTCTTAAGTTTCAGGTCAGTTTCAACAGTACTTATCATATCAGGTTGACCCAACAAACTCATTTAATTTTCTTAAATTCATTCAAAAAGTAAGTATAATTCTCAAAATTACTCTTATTATATTTAATGAAGATGAATGTAAAGGAATTGAATTGTCATATTAAATGGCGGTACTTTAGATATGCTAGTATTTAATATGGTAAAATTAGTTAAAACTTACTTATATTAAAAACAAAAAGAGTTAAGTTTTTTTATTTACATTAAAGACTAAAGGAATAAAGAGAAAGATGACAATTTCATGATAATTTTAAAAAAATCACCCAAATTATAGATAGATTTAATGACTTTGAATAAATTAACTAACTTTCTTAATATTGGTGAATTAAGTAAAAAGATCTTATATAGAAGGATAGGGCAATATATATAACATCCCCTTAGCGATTCTTAGAATTTATCACGGGGCCTGATAAAATCAAAAGAAATTTTTCATATTTTAAACTTCCCCGATGATAAACTATAGGTACCTAAGGGTCACATCACATAAAACACCCAAAAACTTCGTTCTAGGGCCTTGGTAATCAATAACACAAACCTTGTAATTGATTACCTGCAAGCTAACTATGCAGGAAATTTCACACCCCTGGTAATCGATTACCAGATACCCTGTTCTGCAGAATTATGTAGGATTTGGGCTCTAGGGCAACTTCCACCCTACCTATTTTGCGTGTTTCAACTTTGATTTCCACCAAACTTCATGGGCACTATATTTTCCCCATTTCGGACCCACTGTCACAGCCTATACTAAAAAATTCCCACATATGACAAAGATATGCACAAAAATGCATTTTAAATAAACTTAGGGACAATACCTTACATAAAACTTAATAAATGGACTCCAATTTGAGCAATGATCTGCACACAAGTTCTAAATGACTATAGGAACCTATTGGTTCTTCTGAGGTTCTAATTCCCATTGGATCTTCATTTCACCTATCTAGTTGTATACTTCACCTAGGATGCAATGTGCATTCCATTAAATACCAAATCATCAATTCAATCATCATTCTCAAATCATCCACATAATGGACCAATGCCATACATGTATGCAATTACAGTTCACCTACCCATAACAATTATGCATCAATCACATATGGCTCAATGCCAAACACATAATCACAACTAATTACCATATGGCTCAATGCCAAACTAATTGATCAATTTACATATAGCTTGATAAGTCACTAGTTTTTCCCTTAAATTTATACCATATTTATTTATTCTATGACAATTAACATTATAATTAATCATCTATAAACATAAAAATATCATTTCACATTCATAATCAAACTCATAATTTATGCAAATTCAATTCCACAAGTACCACATACAAACTATCATAATTCATATATTCTTAAACTATCATTCTTTTATTTCACCAATCGAAACTCATTTCCTATTCATAATTCATACCATACTATCATCCACTAGTTCCCTTAATTCTTTATATCATTTTATATTGCATAAACATAATCATTTCCTAATCTCCTTTGATTACGTCATTTTCCTTTCGAACCCCAATTAGGATCGTTACCTGATTCTAATTAATTACAACTCCGACCATCCCCCTACCTCGATTCCACGCTGCGGTTAATTGTTCTTGGTGCCGACTACGCCCAATGACTTGCTGACTCACCGCCCCGACTCCGACTTCAACTCCCACCTTGCTTAACGACTTTCCAGGGGTCGGTCCGCTCATACGTTGTTAGCAACACCCAACGCTCAAAGGCCTAATACCAAGCTCCAATTTGCTAAGAAATGCAACAATGGAACCCTCCATGCATGCACCCATACACGGCCAACAGAGAGAAAGGGAAAGGGAGAAAAAAGCACAAAATTGAACTTGCATATACGCTTACCTTATTGCCACGATCATAGTGGTGCTCTTAATTTTGAATTTCAGGGACAAAATGACCTTTGATTTTTCCCTAGAAGCTCACGGCCATCTTGTGAGAGTAAGAAAGGGAAGAAGAACTCGCGTGATGAGGAAGAAGAAAGGAGGAAATTGATTTTTATGCCACCAAAGGTAATTTCATCATTTCTCCTTTTCTATTTTCTTTTCCATTTTCTTGTTATAACATCTTTAATTAAAATTTACTTTTACCATTTGGTAAGTTAAAATTTTACCATCATCTCTTTATTCTAATTTAATTTTACTAATCAATTATTTAAAATTAATTTAATTAAAATTCCATTTACTTCAAACAATTTTTAATTAATTTATAATAATTTAGAAAAATCCAAATTAAATTCAAATAAATTTATTTATTAATTTGTATATATATTTTGTCAATAATTACTTTAAATACTAGGGATGTTCCAATATAATATTATTAAAATAAAAATATTTTAAAATAATTTACTTATATATTAAAATTTATTTTAAAAACAAGATTTTAATTATGAAATTCAAACCATTAAATCATTTTTATTCACTCTTTTTATCTATCTAAATATTTTTTTTCTATTCCTTCTTCTTAAATTTGTATTCATTCAAATAATATTATATGATTTTCACTTTATTTTTTACTCTCTTATTTCTTTCATTGTGGTCATTTCTTCTCCCCCTTTCATTAATTTAATCGAAATAAAGCGTGAAGTTATTTTTATAAGAAGGGGAGTAATATTTTTAAATTTTATCCTTCTTTTATTTCTCATCTCATTTCTTCTTTCCTTTTTCTTTCTCTATCTTTCAGCTGAAACATAAATGGACATCACTTTCTGTAATGTTTAATGATATTTTTCCTCTTGAAATTCAAAACCTCTTGTTTTTTCCCTAGAAATTAAATCCATTATAACAGCAAAATAAAATAATGTGTTGTTGCCTCAACTAAAAGGTTAAATATGTTTTTTATCATGTAGTTTGATTAATTTTTAGTTTCGGTCTATTAGTTTTTTTTATGTTATTTAATATGTTAAAATTAGTTCTTAAAAATATCTATGAAGAAGAATATATGATTGCGTTTGATAAGTTAAATAGTCAAATTAGTTGGAAAGACTCATCACGAGATGAATGTCGTATTATTTCCATTTTGAGTTAGTAATTATATTAAGTGTCCATTAAATAGTCAAATTAGTTTTTTAAGAAATTTATGAATTTTTAAAAGTTATTAAAGCTGTTTGGTAAACACAAAGGATAAGGAATATAGCTTTGAAAAACTATAAGCTCCTAGGTTTTGAAAAGCTACTTGAGGAAGCTTATGACTTTTCAAAAGTTACAAGCTCCCTCATTAATTATTTAGTTATCATTTTTATTTTTTTTGTGACAATTTTTATCTCTCACATAAATAAAATATTATATATTTTTTAAAGTTATTTAACACAATTTAAGTTAGTTCTCTGTTTCAATAAGTTCCCTAAAAAATTATAAGCTATAAACTACTTACAAAGTCATAAGTCATAAGCAATAAGCTATAAGTTCGTTTTGTCAAATGGATCCTAAGAATGATTTGTTTAAAAAACTAATACTACCTCCGTTTCTATATATAAAACCATTTTACCTAATTCACGCTATTAAAAAAGTTGGTTAATTTAATTAAAATTATTAAATTTATTTAAAATTTATTGTAGTTTTAAAAAATTATCCTTAAAGTGACTGTAACTCATCATTCAATTTTCTCAACTTATTTTTTTTTAATTTAATCTCTTTTCATTTGCTACCCAATCATTTATATAGGAGAGAAAATTATGTAATTAATGTATCTTGTTTATTATTATATTGATTCTAAGAAAAAGTTATACATTAATATAATATTTTGGTAAAAAAATAATTAGTAACATAAAAAATAATTTATTTTTAAAAATCTTATATTTAAAAACGGGTAATATAATATTTTTGAACAAAATATATTTAACCAAAAAGGAAAGAAGTGGTTCGTAGTGTTTATTAAAATTATAACTACTCAAGGTAGCGCCCCGCATTTACAACATCCCGCATAACGTACAGATCTCTCGATTTCACCACCTAAAAAGTTCTACCATTGACCATAGCATCAAAACTCGTAACAGAAAGTAGAGAAAAAATGAAGTTTATCGCAGAAAAAAAATGAAAGCAAATCCGCAGTGTACATATATATAATTTTAAAATAATATGCTCAAGAACTAGTGTCTGTGTTGGGCGTTTCATTGTATTGTAGAAGAGAAATCTGGCGCTGCAACTTCATTTGCTGATAGAAGTTAGCAATGAACGCGTCGGCTCGTTTATCTATTCCATTCCCATTCCCATTTGCATCTTCTTCTTCTCCTTCATCATCATCTTCATCATCATCACAAGCCATCTCTTGGTATCCTTCATAACAATGATAAAATTCTCGGCCCCCTTCCTCTGCATCCACAATAAGGGCACTCTTTCTTCCGGTATCATATTCAACATTGTCTTCGACATCATCATGGTTAAAATCATAGTCAAAATCAACATGTGGGTTTATGCAGGGAATGTGAGGCAAGTGAAATCGCAAGGAAGAAGGACGGTACATCTTGACGTGGAAAATGGGTGTCTTGTCAAAGGAAAGCTCGCGCTCAAAGTAGTGAATTTGGTGGGTGGGTTGTTGCGTAGTGTGGCCAAGGCGCTTCAAGTACTTTGGAACCAAACGAAGCTCCATCGCCACCCTTCGCCTCAACACGCCACCTTTACGTGCCCACAGCAATGACAGCCGCAGAAGGTTCCATGCTCTGTTACCGACGCCATTACGGTTCTTCAAAGACATATCGATCTCTAATGCCAAGTATATGCTTCGATTAGTGCTGGTGTGAAGATATACGTATACTATTTAGAATAGTAGGTGTTGCAGTTGGAAGTAATGTGTGTAGAAAGTGTTTTGAAGGTGACGAGGAAGATGGACATTGGTTATTTATGTGTATGATTTGGGAATTTAGGACGCGTAGCGTGGTTGGAGAAAGAGACAGATAACATGATGAAATGTGAATTGTTGTGGGGTGCCACACGGCTGTACTGTACGCGGTTGGAACCAGCTGGACAAATATGATTATAATTTGTTTTCTTATTACAATTCTGCCCTTAAAATTGTACTACCTTTAAAAGGATTGGTAATCGACAGCTAACGATAAGATACTTAGCAAAACGAATTTAACCTCCATATAATGATCATTTCAATATTCATTTTAACGATATAATACACAACTAAATTAGTCTTTGTTTGGTTTCTAGTTAGGAAAATAAAGTTAGAGAAATAGAGAAATTTAAAGGTTGATATTAATCCTTTACGTCGTTCGAGACAATCAAAACTCTGTTTGACCGTAAGATGTATTTTTGGGGGTGATTTGACCAACGGGGTCTGTATCCAAGCATACCCTTAAAAGACTCATGTACAACAATTTGCTACTCGAAATTAATGGTTACTTGAAACAGAGAGTTGATTATTATAATACTTTTTTTAATACAAGTTAATCACGGAAATGATGTGTTAAGTTTTAAATCTTATTACATTATAAGTAAAGTCTGTATTCGGTTTAATACATTATTGTCACTGAAAGTAAGTGCTGTTAGATTAAATATTAATATTACTATGATTGTTTCAAGGGGAGCAAAAATGAATCAGTAAAACTGATTTGCTAGGGGTGTTGGGAGGCCAAAAGTAGCCAACCATTTACATAAAACTATGTAATAATTTCTCAAACGGTCATTCATGATATGAAAACATAGAGAGAAGGGACCCACGGCACATGAAATGAAGGCTGCTTTTAGTTGGATTTTGTTGGAGCATGCTTTAACGCCGGCTGTGATTGCTTTCAAATCTAAGTCACAGGAAACGACAGATATTTATATTTTACACGCGAAGTTTAGACACTTTGTGCAAGTAAGCGTTTCCTTAATATGGTTTTTTTTATTCACTATTATGTTCCTATACCAACCCAGACCCAGTATTTCATTTATTCTACTATATATTGCTTATTTTTCGCTTGTGATATTAAATCACTTATTAAATTGTTCACTTTCTGTCTCTTCTCTTTTCACCCAATTACGTCAAAAATTGAGGTACATGACATCCATTTTCTTACCCGTTTAGTTTAGAATTGAAGTAACATTATATAAATTGTATAGTTATAATTTATTATTATACAAAATTTCATATCATTAAAAAGAAATGATAATATTTTTACATTGCCTTAATCCACTGCAAGAATATTCAAATTTAGTTTGGAGGTTTAATGTGGGATGGTTCCCCATCGGACATAGTGTGAAACTTAATAATTTTAATGTGAGATATGTTTCACGTAATGTCTAAAATTTGAAAAGATTTTGGTGTGGGAGTCCTCCTGTCACACTCACACTCTATGTTTGGACGTACCAGATTTTTTTTATTTTTTTGACATTATGGGGAGCCATGATTTTAAAATTCTGGCCTCAAAATCCCACACTAAAACCAAATAGTATATGTGCGCAACATGCCTCTTTGTATTTTAAATATTTCTCTCAGATTCTCTTAAAGTTTCAATCTCTCAAATTTTCTTTCATGTGTTTTGAAGCATTGAGGAAACCATTTTGTTTCCCATGGGTGTCACTGTGCTCATGATGTCAAAAAGGAGTCTTATAAGAAACGAAATCTCAACGATTGATATTTTAAACAAGTGAAAGGTTAATAACTTATTTAGTTTCTTAAATTTATGCTTTAAGATTTTTTAGGATAGTCGTAGGAATTATAAGATAAATAACTTAGATTTATATGTTTTTGAAAATGTTCACATTTGAACCTCAAGGCATATATGATTAAGTATAAAGTTTGTTTATTAGATTATATTTCACACATGTTTTGGAAAATATTAGATGATTTACATGTTTTAGATGATTTAGAGAATAATAACTCTCTAAATTTTAAATTATAATTTTAAAAATAAATAAAGTAGAAATTTCTGAGTTTGGGAAAATAAAATATTTAGAAATTTCAAATTAAAAATTTAGAAAATAAAAAAATAGAAATATACAAATCAAATATATACTCAATTTTTACATAATTAATTGGTATGCACTTTTAAATAATACATGGGTTATAACACAACCCTTCATTTATAACAATCATAAAATTTTAAATTATAATTTTAAAAAATAAATAAATCAGGAATTTCTAATTAGAGCTAAAGAAAATAAAAAATTTAGAAATTTCAAATTAGAATGTAAAAAATAAAAATATATAAATTAAATATTTACTCAATTTTTACATAATTAATTTAAGTTTGGTATGACATTTTGAACAATACATGTGTTATAACACAACCTCTCATTTAAAATAAATCATAAAATCATAAAATTTTAAATTTTAAATTATAATTTAGAAAATAAATAAATTAGAATTTTATAATTAGAGTTAGGAAAATAAAAATTTAGAAATTTAAAATTAGAACTTTAGAAAATAAAAAAAATAAAATATACATATTAAATATGTACTTAATTTTTACATATTTAGTTTAGGTTTGGTTGCAATTTTTAACAATACATGTGTTATAAAACAATCCCTCATTTATAACAATCATAAAATTTTAAATTATAATTTAAAAATATATAAAGTAAAAATTTCTAACCAAAGTTTAGGAAAATAAAAAAAAATTAAATTAGAACTTTAGAAAATAAAAATAATTATACACCAAAAGAAAATGAAAATCGTGTTACTAGTAGGTTAAAAAGTCCTAAACAAAAATTATACTACAAAAGTAGCAAAATAGAATTGGGGAAAGGGGAAAGGAATGGATACTTGCTTCAAACCTGAAATTACTAGTTTATAACTAATATGCAAGCAATCAAGGCAAGACACTAGTTGTTAGTAAAGTAATTAAACTAACCCTAAGCAAAATTATCCTAAGTAATTTCTAAAAACAAGAGTCTAAAAGTCAAAAGTCCAAAGCCCCAAAGTCCTAAAATACAAGGATAAAGAAGCTACTACAAATGACTTTACTTAACAACCCTAATACAAGGAGGAGAAATACAAATACAAAAATAAATATGAAATTATTTATGTGTGACAAGGTTTTCCTCTATAAAGTACAAGGTCTTCAATTTGAAACTCCACCAAGTAAACACTAAATTTCAAGAGCTTAATGAGATAATGAGTTAGTGATAACAAGTAAGAAGAGATTGGGAGTCTCACCACACTAAGTGTTAACACTCAAGACACTCGTATACCACTCAATCAATGACTTTTTTTCTATAATGTGTACAGTTACCTCTTGCTTTTTTCCACTCAAACTTCCTCCGTTACAAGTAGTCACTTAGGACACCTCATTGTTATCTTTATTCTTTCACACCAACTATGCTACCAAAGTAAATGATCAACCAATGCTATATCAAGAGTCTAGAGGAAGGTTTAAAATTCAAATGACAAAATCAAGAGGTCAATCAAAACAAATAAGAAAAGAAATAATTAGGTAGCTAAACTAAAATGGAGTAAAGATGAGACAAACCAAGAGTATATGAGACAAAACTAAAAAGGGACTACACAAGATAAGCTAAACTCAAATTGAATTGATATATGACAAACAAAAATTAACAAAGACAAGCAAGTAATTAATGTCACATAAAGAAGATAACATTTAAAAGGTTTCCTATCAACTCTATAATGCAAATCAATGTACCCAAACAACAAGCAAGCTAAGTGATATGTTTTTATTTTATTTTTATCACTTATAAAAAAATCAAACACTATTCTACATCTGCATAAACAAAATTGCCATTGCAATAATTTTTCTTTTTTTTATACATTTTCCAATTTTTAAGTATTGCAAAGTAAAGGCCTAGAATAAAATATATGCTACTAGGTCCTTTTGAGATCTTCCCCCATTCCTTTTCCTTTACCTTTCAACACTTTTTACTTTGTTTTGGTGCAAGGGAAGCAAGGACACAGTCCCTAAATCAACAAATCTGCACTAGCACACCATTTGCATCATCTTCCAACATGATTAAGGCATGGAACAAGATATGTATATGGAATCAAATGAGGTGACTAAGAACACTAAAAAGTTCTAAAAAATAAAAACAAACACTAGAACACACTAAAATTAAGAAATTTAACAACCTATAATAGAAGACTTTACCACCAAAAGTTGTAATGGCTTTCAAGGAGACTTTGGAACTTGAATTAAACTTAATAAAAAATGAGTAAGTGCAGTGATTCCAACACCTTAACAAGACTCCTAAGAGAGGATTTAATACTACTAAACCCAAGAATTAAACTTCAACACAAAGAAGACACACACTACTATTAAAAACAAACATCAAACACAAAATGAGAAACACTAATGTGGCACCAAACTAAGTGAATTTAGATCTGTAATTTTATTTTTAAAACACAAAAAGACAAATTTAAAAGCTACTAAAAGAATCAACTACAAAAGAAAATAAGAAAGGATCAAGTACACTTGAACTTTACTCTAAATTTGATGATGAACGAATTTTGCTCCAAGAACAAAGTTGCTCCAATTCTAACCAAACTCTTAGGTTTTGGATTAGTCCACAAGCAACACGAATATGAAGTTTGATTTTAAAATTTCCAAACCAAACTCTCTATATAAATATTTTTAAGGTTTCTTACATTTTTGGAGGGCAAATGACGATGATCATGAAAATGAACAAATGAGGTATCAAATTAAAAAAGAGATTGAGAGGATCACAAATCTATAATTAAAATTAAAAAATGATCAAAGGTGCACAAAAGATCAAGAAATGGACCTTTAAGAGTCATAGCTCATGATATCACTTGATGTAGCTCTCCTTTCAATAAAAGGGTGAGAGAATCTATCTTAAGACCTTTCTTGAGTCTTACATCAAACTCCATCAAATTGAATCATCTCCTTCATAGAAGTGTGTTGGCCAAATCATACATATGTAGCAATGGAAGTTGATTTTAGTTTTCAAAGGCACAAAACTAGAAGAAGAATTGAAAATATGGATTAGGCAAAGAATGAGAGGGTGTAGTGCCCCTCTTAGAAGAGATAAGTCATAGGAAATCACCACTTTGGATCTGCTTCAAAGATAAGATCAGAGTAAGCTCTAAGAGTTTCTTGGTTCTAGAGAGAGGAAATCTTCTCACTAAAAACTCTAAAATTGAACAAAATGAATTATGTGTATAAATATGAAAGGATAAGCCATTATATAGGATATTATTCACAAGAATAAATGTCAATAACAATCATTATAATAAAATTATTCAACACAGTACCCTATTTTATTCTTTGAATCAAGTGACAATGGCATCCATTAACAAAAAAGAGAAAAATCAATTAACATATCATATATATGTACATTCAAGAAATGGAATCAAATGTAGTGAAACTTCAAAGTTTGAGATAATGCATTGAAGTTATCACATCATATAAATAAAATCCGATTTTAAATTACATGGTTTCTGAAACCAATTCATATTTTGCAATATAATTTAAAACACAAAAACTAGGCTCTGATACCAATTAAAGTTTCAAAAGTGTTTAAAACATGCATAATGGAAATAAACAGGATCCATTATGTTGAAAAAAGTCTGGTTGAAAAAGAAGTAAATGACTATTATTGGACCAGAGCCTAGATTACGATGTTATCTTTAGACCCTGGATTTGTTAATGACATATATCAAGAGACTAAAACTAAATGAAGTCTGCAAATGTGTGATCTAATTTTTGTATTTAAGTGTTTCAGAATTTATAGTGCACAGGTTATAAGACAAAAGGGGAGTCTATAAAATCAAAGTTTGATCTTTTAACGTTTGGTATGTAACCAAAAGTGTATGTGAATAAGTCTCAGTCTCATGATCAGACTTTAGACTTTTAGGCATCCAAAATTGCAAAATTAGAATATTATTCTAGAAGTACAAAGTACGACATTCTAAAATCTATTTTGGTGATGCTTTGGAACTCATGTTCTTATCAAGATATATGTGCTTATCACTAAACAAAACAAGAGACAAATAAGTAGAGCGGCCAAATTCAGTGTTTCGATTTCCTCAACATATTAACTCTGCGCAAGTCAAGAAAAGCTGAACCAAGTCATCATGTGTGTGTTAGTTATAATAAGAGGGATTACAACATTGACTTCTGCATAATTGCTTGAACAAATAAAGCCATCAAATAGCTTTATTTTTCTATAGATGTAAAGGTTACATGATTCATGCAAGAGCTGAAGTCCCCAGCTACTAGACTCTTAAACATTCTTCAAATTATCAAGGTCTGGTTCATGAACTCGAAGCAAACTTCTTCATTTTCCAACGTCTAGATCTTCTTTCAAGAATCAGCAACAGTTATATTCCAGCACCTATTTATTCTGAAAAAAGATTGATTCGAAGACATAGAGAACACACTCAAGAGAAGTCTAATATACTCTATTTTATGATTAATTTTTTCTCAGTTTTTCAAAGACAAAAACCTTCTTTGATGTTCTGCTTCTAGCAGACCTTGGTCTCTTATCTTTCATAACTTAATGTATTCATTCTTTATTGTGAGATACCTTACACACTCTTATTCAAATCCTTATTATGTAAAGTATGGTGTGTTGTCAACCTTAGTTTCTGTGGGAAACAATGTTGGCCTGAAGAGGCTTTAGAAAGAATACTTGGGTTGTTAAGCTAAGAGTGACTTATTGAAAAAAGAATACTTGGGTTTAATCCAGGAGTGGCTGGAGTCAAGAATACTTGTGGCACTGGTCTGGTGTTGTTATTGTAAAGGAGATTTTACAATAGTGAAAATCCTTCAAGTTAGAAGGGACTGGACGTAACTTGTGTTGCCAGTGAACCAGTATAAATTCTTGGTGTTTCTTTCTCTCCTTGCTCTTTTCAAGTCTACTTTTCAAAGTTTGATTACTTGCTTTCAAAGGTTCATAATTCCGCAAAAAGAGTTTGAGACTTATTCAACCTCCTTTCTAAGTCTAACTCTGAACCATCAATTGGTGTTAGAGCTTGTCCTTTGGGTTGATCACTCCCTCGAGTGAAAAGGATAAAGATTTATGGCAGCTTCTCAAAGTAATCAGCTCATTGCAGAAGAATCATTAATCAACAGGCCTTCAGCTTTTTTTGGAGAAGACTACTTATACTAGAAGGATAGAATGGAAATATTCATAAAATCTACCCAGTACAATCTATGGGCAGTTATCATAAATGGTGATTATGTAGCCCCTGGTAATGAGGATGGAAAGCTTAAGTCTGAAGATGAATGGAACTCTATGGAAATAAAGAAAATAGAGATAAATGCCAAGGCCATATTCTTGCTTACTTGTGCTCTCAGCAAATCAGAGTACAATAAAGTATTAAGCTACAAATCTTCTAAAGAAGTCTGGGATGCTCTTCAGCGCAACTATGAAGGCACCTTCAATGTCAAAAGGTCTAAGAAGATACTGTTAACCAAACAGTATGACACCTTCAAATTGGAGGAACATGAGACCGTGGATCAAATGTTTGGAAGATTCCAAACTCTGTTAAATGAACTCAAAGCTCTTGGAACCATATACCTTCCATAGAAGACATCAATGTAAAGCTTCTTGGGAGTTTTCCAAAGAGGTTTGATGCCAAATGTTCAACCCTAGACGAAGCAAAGGACCTGAGTACATTCTCCCTAGATGAACTGTTTGGAGTACTCAGAGTGCATGAATTGAAGCTAAAACAAAAGGAAGTCAACAAGCCTTCCTTCTCCAAGAGTATTACCTTAAAGTCTGATGAACCAGGTAAGAAATCATACGCATTGAAAGCTGAAGAATCCACAAGCTTTGACCCAGACTTTGATGAATTAGAAGTTGATACAGATGAAGAGTTGGCCCTTATAACCAAAAGATTTCACAGGCTGTTAAAAAAGAAAGAATTTAGACTTCAGAAATTTCAGAAGAAGGACCAAAATGGTAAAAGTCAGTTCAAGTTTAAAACTGACAAGTCTATTCTAGAATGTTTTAACCGTAGTAAATCAGGACATATGAAGGCAGAATGTCCTTGATAATGCAAAATTTACCATTATTTTCTTACCTTCTTGCATCAATTTTATTGGAAATTAATTCCTAATTAATTACCTCTTAGCATGTTTTACCAATTTGAGTTTTATTTGGTGTCTAATCCTAAATTGAGTTAATTAACTTAGCTTGATTAAATTTATGTGCAGGCTATTGAGGATTGAACAATAGCATTAAAGAATGGGTACAAAATAAATGGAAGAAGGGAAATTAATATAGTGTATATATATAATTATACTATATATTATATTAATATAATATATATACTATATATATATTATGCGTATGGCTTTTAATATATATATATATATATATATATATATATATATATATATATATGCCACTTTATGTAATTATTAAAGATGTCTTCATGGTGCGTGCAATGAAATATATAATTGGTATATATAAATATTATACATGGTTCCATAATTAGCCAATATATACATTATAATATATAATTCCCTGTGGCATATAATGAAGGGCACGGGACGTCCAGAATTCTTTTTGTTCTTTTGGTGAATGATACATATATTTGATACTTGGGCCGCACGGAAGTATTTTTTTCTTTTGGAAGAAATAGCCATTGAAAAGAAGAACGTCTTGTGCTGCGAGAAGAAAATTTGGGACGAGAGAAAAAAAAAAAGAAAAGATTGCAGACGCATAAAAAAAAAAAGGAATTAAAGATGCAGAAAGTTGAGCAGAACTGAGGACGTGAAACAATTGGAAGGTGCACGCGAATCAGAGAAGATTGAAGACGCAATCAGAGACGCAAGAGAGAAGAGACGTAACAGCTGCAGGACTCCATTTTTCTCAATTTTGTTAATTCCTGGTTTGATGATTCTTAATTTATTTTTTTAAAATTTGTTGAATCTTCAATTTATGGAAGGCTAAATTTTTAGATTGATTTTTTTAGAAAATATTATAATTTGATTGTTGAGGTTTCTATTCTTATTGTATCATTTTCTTTTTTATTAATTTCTTCATGATAATAGCTCTTACTTGTTTAATTCCATTTTGTTTAATTGAGTTATATGCTTAATCAATTGAATTATGCAATTGGGATTAAATAGGATTTAACTAGGATTTGTTATGATAATGTGCATGCTTAATGAATATTTTTAGGATTAATCCTATGATTTGTTTGTGGTTTGCTTAATTCCATATTCTAAAGCTAGGTCATGTATGTAGACGTTTGATCTTTTATAAATTCAATAATTCTTAATTTTTATAATATTGATTTATGATGTTTAATTGGACTCTTGATTAATATGTTCGGTATATCTTTTGTAACCAATGATATGATCAATTACAATTACTCCAAGGAAATTAGTCGTTTGTCATTTATTTGTTTTAATCTATTTTTTAATATTTCTTGTTTCATTGTGACAACCAATATCAAATCTCTCCCCCCAAATTTCCTTTGTTTATGAATCGTAATTTTATTTTGAACCTCCTAATTTTGTTGGTCCTTGAGAAACCACCTAGGCTCCCACCCTAATACTACATTTGTTTTAATTGTTTTAATTTGACCGACCGCGACAGTCAACATCAGTCCTCTCCTGAACAAAGACAAAAAGGACAGAAGAGAAAAGAGGAAATTCCCCAAGAAACAAAAAGGTTGATCACATGGGATGATGAGAGATCATCTAGTTAAGTCTGATGAAGAAACAGAGTCTTCTCAAATCTGTCTCATGGCAAATAAAGAACCAGACTTTAAAGCAAGCTCAAGTGACTCAGAATCTGAGGATGCAAGTTACTCTCAGCTCAAGCAAAACTATGATTTGTTGTTTAGTGACTTTTCAAAACTTCTGAAAAATTTCAAAACGTTGAAAGTAAAACATGTTGACATGGTTACTGGTTTTGAAAGTCAAATTTCAAAATGAAAAGAAGAAAATTTTAACAAAAACATTCTGAAAGAAATGGAAGAGAATGAAAAGATGCACTTAGAAAAGTTAAGCAGACTCAAAAGAAAATGTTGTTTTGAAAACAAATTTTGAAAATTTCAAAGTCTGCTGCAACTCTTAGGGTGATGAAATCATTAAGTTCCAAAAGCAAGTAAACTCTCTTGGCTCAAACCTAAGCAAGTTTGTCAATGGTATTGAAAATTTGAACATACTTTTAGGAAAATCTCATGGTAACCATAACATACCAAGTTTGGGATATGTAGAGGAAAATAATTTCAAGCAACTTTCACCTCCTACATTTGTTTCAAAGAAACATAAGCATGTCAAATGTAATTACTACAAGAAGCATGATCATTTAATAAATGATTGTAGAAAAAGAAAAAGAAGAAATGAAAGAATTGCTAACAATGCTGGACCCAAGATGATATGGGTACCTAGGTCATTAATTATTCTGATTGTAGATGTGCTTAAAGACAAAGACAAAGCCTCAACACTAGTATCTGGACAGTGGATGCTCACACTATATGACAGGAAGAAGGTCTATGTTCCTAGACCTGGAGCAGTTTAAAGGTGGAACTGTCACCTTTGGAGGAAACCAGACTGGAAGAATCATTGGGTATGGTACAGTGGGTAAAATTCCTTCACCTGTTATTGAAAATGTGTTTCTGGTTAAAGGTCTGAGACATAACCTACTGAGCATTAGTTAATTTTGTGACAGTGGGTACAAGGTCTCTTTTGATAAAGAAAAGTGTACTATTAACCATGATTGATTCACACTCTTCAATGCAAACAGACATCACAACCTGTACAAGGTTAACTTGAATGAATTGAATGATTAGAATGTAACATGTTTCTTTTCAAACTCTGAAAAGAGATGGATCTGACATAAAAAGCTTGGGCATGTGAGCTTAAAGTATATTTAAAAACTTTACAAAAAAGGCCTTGTTAAGGGACTGCCAAAAATTTCCTTCAATAGTTCCCTTCCTTGTGAAGCATGCCAAACAGGGAAACAACATAAAACCTCATTTGAAACCAAAAATGTTGTTTCCACTGCGAGACCTTTAGAACTGTTACATTTAGATATGTTTGGTTCATCTTAAGTTCAGAGTCTGACAGGGAAAAAGTATGGATTTGTCATTGTTGATGATTACACAAGAATGACATGGGTATACTTCCTAACACACAAGGAAGAGTCTGTGAAAGTATTTAAGATTTTCTATAAGAAAATCTAGAATGAGAAAGGTTTCTGCATTGGCAATAAGAAGTGATCATGGAAGAGAATTTGAAAATGAAGTTTTTGAAAAATTCTACAATGAGTCTGGTATAACTTATAATTTTTCTTCTCTAAGAACACCCCAACAAAATGGTGTTGTGGAAAGGAAAAATATGTCTCTGCAGGAAATGGCCAGAACAATGCTTTGTGAAAACAACCTTCCAAAATATTTCTATGCAGGGGCTGTGAGAATTTCTTGTTATATTCAAAACATAATTCTTATCAGACCAATACTGAATAAGACTCTTTATGAATTATGGAAAGGAAGAAGACCTAACATCTCATATTTTCACCTGTTTGGTTGTACCTGTTATATTCTTAATACCAAGGATCATCTTAGAAAATTTGATTTCTAAGTGTGATAAAGGAATATTCATGGGATATTCAACCATATCAAAATCTTATAGAGTTTTCAATACAAGAACTCGGACCATTAAGGAATCAATCCATGTAAGATTTGATGACATTCAAGAGACTGACAGGAGACTGACAGATCTAGATCTTGATGATGCCGGTGTACAGTAGAAGGAAGCTGAACAAGAATAGCAAGGAATATACTCTATTCAACTAAAACCAATTGAACATAAAGATAAAGAATCTGAAGAGTGCAACGCCCTCGGTTAACTAGGATAAACCCTCATTACTGAGTCATCTTATTAGACTGAGAGGTTACAAGTTCTTGAGAAAAAGTGGAACATTTTTTTGTACAAGTAAAACAATGGCGAATCAGTGGAAGCAAGCATTAAATAATTTACATAGCCATTCATAAATTGTAAGTAATTGTACTCTCAATAGAATAGGGCATGCAGGCACCCTTAAATATATACAGTCATCCCTAGTCTTGTTATTTAATTAACTATATATAACTGTATACATCCTACTTTTATTAAGCGTTCCCAGTTGGTCCGACTTATTGTTGTTCCTTGAATTCTGGTTCCTAGTTTCTTGGCTCTTCTATTATCATTAAGAAGAAATGGGTGAGTATATACTCCAGACTTCAAGGGTTCTTGATATGAGCATACCTAGTCAATAGGTAACATAATATAAATAATCCAAACAATATATTTTCAACCTATAGCAATCAATAATGTTGTCATAGAATGCATGAGTTAGATTCATTATGAATTCATCATCATCATCTCATTCACTGAAAGTCGTCCTGCTCAAGTTATCCCTGGGCACAATGTTTCCATACTAGAGCGATCAGAGCCCATAAAGTCCTCCACACATCATATCACATTACTGAGTACCGATGACTCACAGGTCCTACACATAAATATGGATATATCTCATGTCATGATTCATATCACATTATAATGGGGCTTGGCTTTACACAATTGTAGTTACACTCCGTCTTTAGTCGAAGTACATTAGGTTTGCCATGGACCATCCGACAACAGTGTGAATCTGAGCCATTAGATGCCTGACCCAATTATACTCCTAAGATCCTACCTGGGGATCTAACACGAATGTTCTCCAGCGTACCCCAGTGTATGCTTTAGTTTTTGAAAGAATTATTTTCATGATGCAACATGCATTTTTTGCTCTCTTTATTACTTTTGACCCTTGAGTATCTATGTGTTTCCTGTTTCGTAATATTTGTCCTCAAGTTGTTAGGTCCCACCTATTTTTCAAACATTGTAGGTTATTTTTATCTTTATTTAGAAAATATATCGACTATATTTTGGCTTGACATAATGTCTAGTTTGAAAACTAAATACTGTATTTCTATTTTATCACTAAAAATTGAAATGGTAGTAATTTGAAATTTAATAATTTCTTATATAGAAGAGCGAGGTGATAGAGCCGACCATTATATTCAATAGTATAGATAAAAGAAAAATAAAATTATTGAATAAGGTGACAAGGCCGACCATTATGATATAGATATCAAAGGAAACGACTAAAATTGAAACTGTTCATTGTAGAAAACAAAGGAAACGACGATTGTAGGTCGTCAGAAGGAAGAATGGTGGAAATAGAGGTCATGGAGGTTGTTAATGGAGGTTGAATGCCACGTGTGTGGTGGCTGTTTGGAGACTTTGAAGGGTGGTGGAAATGATGGTGGATGGTGAGGACGGTGAAGGATTGAAGAAAAATGAAGAAAATGGTGCACGGTGGTGGTTTTAGGTGATGGAACCGGTGGAGAAGGTGGTGGCCATGGAGTTTGTCGTGAGGGAGAAAGAGTTTTTAGAGAGAGAGAGAGAGAGAGAGAGAAAGAGAGAATATGTAGGTTCTAAATAGAGAAGATGAAGAAGTGAGGGTGATACGCGAGAAGTAGAAAAACTTGTACGGCAAGTCAAGAATTAATTGGTACCGGATGGAACCCTTATTACAATTTTTCACCCTTAACATTGAGTAAGATATAAGAAATAGTTACGATTAGAATTAGAAAAAGTGATCAACATGAAAATTGTAGATCTCATTTGTCTCTTCGAAACGGTATATGGCATGTGAAAATCGGGCAAACAAAGCAAGAGTTATGCCTAAAACAAGGAAAAGTGCTCCCTCGGTATCCAAAATTATTTTAACTTGAAAAGATAGGTCCACTGTGCAAAATCCTTTGAGAATAAGCTCTTGGGCTCTTCATAAAAGTTGTATGGTTTTTTGATACAAAACCATGAAAAAAAGAATGGAGTGGTTTTAACATCATATGAGAGAGATATCTGTGATTTTCCTCGGTTAGGTTGTTAAATGCGAAAATGGCTTTTTCCCTGAAAAGTTTGGCTTTTCGAGGAGGATCGAGTAGGAACTAGCTTTTGAGTTCTTCATGAGAATTGTAGAGGGGTTCGATATGAGAATAAAGAAATTGCAACAAACTGATTCTAAGCTTGTATGAAAAAGTTATGATTTTTCTCATAAATTAACTCTATTTAACGGGATTAAATAACGGGTTTTCGGAGTACAAATTCTTAGTTCTTCAAGTTAGTGATGATAGGTCATGAATCGGAGCCCGAGGCTAGAAATAAAGATTGTTAGGTTTTTTATAACGAAGAAAGCAAAATGAGAATTGCTTTATTTTGATATCATATGAGAAGGTTAGGCTTAAAAAACTAAAAGTGCTTAGGTCAGACTTAGGGGTTTCAATTTAACTGAATGGTTTTTACAAGAAATGGGGTTGATGGGATCTGAATTAGAGTTGGGGCTCTTCAGGAGAAGTATTTGAATTGTTAAAATGGCTCATCAGGGACTGTCCATGCTGGGACGATATCTCGAAGTGTATAAACGAACAATTGTTGGCCTCTTTTTGGTATAAAACAGGTGTGCAGAAATTGACCTGATTCTTCCTTGTTTTACATGAACGATGATACTAGTCTAACTAGTTTATTATCTAGGTACTAGATATAGCATCGGATAGTCAATTCTCAACTACCCGTGGGGTCCTTTGTTTACTCTTTCTATTATTATATTATTATTTATTGTTGAATATAACTCTTTATTATTATTATTATTAATTGTTGAATATAACTCTTTATTATTATTATTATTATTATTATTATTATTATTATTATTATTATTATTATTATTATTATTATTATTATTATTATTATATACGCTTGTTATTTCTTTTAGCGAGTTTTCTCAACCTAATCATATTATTCTTCTTATGGAATGATCCCTACCCTAATTATCACTTACAAAACTCTCATGATTGAAAACCTACTATGTTTAAGAATGCTAATGAAAATAGGGATGTTACAAACAACATTAGAGGGTGACTAGACCAGAAAGACTAAGAGACTAGAAGTTCAAGGCTTATCACCATTCAGACCTCATAATTGAAGATCAGGCAGCTGGAGTTAGGACCAGATCCAGACTTCTCAACCAATCCACTATTGCTCTGGTTTTAGAATTTGAACCATATTCTGTTGTAGAAGCACTAGAAGACACTGATTGGATCATTGCCATACAAGAGGAACTAAATCAGTTCAAAAGAAATAAAGTATGGAGCCTTGTCCCAAGACCCAAGAATAAAAGCATTATTGGAACTAAATAGGTCTATAGAAACAAGCTTGATGAAGATAGGAAAGTCATCAGAAACAAAGCCAGACTTGTAGCTCAAGGCTATAATCAACAAGAAGGTATAAATTTCACTGAAACCTTTTCCCCTGTAGCCAGACTTAAGGCTATTAGGATACTTCTTGCATTTGTTGCATTTAAATGTATCACACTATATCAGATGGATGTTAAGAGTGCTTTTTTGAATAGGTTTATAGAAGAAGAAGTTTATGTAAAGCAATTCCCTGATTTTGAAGATGTATCTTTTCCAAATCATGTTTTCAAACTTAGTAAAGCACTATATGGTCTGAAACAAGCTCCAAGAGCTTGGTATGACAGACTCAGTATATTTCTGATTTCAAAAGGCTTTACTAGAGGCAAAGTAGATACAACTTTGTTCAGAAAAAGCTCTCAGAAAAACTTTATTATTGTGTAGATTTATGTGGATGATATTGGTTTTGGTGCTACTGATGTAAGTCTGTGTAAAGACTTTTCTGAAATGATGCAAGTAGAATTTGAAATAAGTATGATGGGAGAACTTAAATTCTTACTAAGCTTGCATATTAAACAAACTAATGATGGTATTTTTATCCATCAACAAAAGTATACCAAGGAGTTACTTAAAAAGTTTAAAATGGTTGATGTTAAACCCATGATCACTCTATGCATCCAAACTGCATAATTAATAAAGATAAGTCTGGTACACCACTGGATCGGACCTTGTGTAGAGGTATGATAGGTTTACTTTTGTGCCTCACATCCAGCAGATCAGATATAATGTTTAGTGTCTGTATGTGTGCAAGATATCAATCAGACCCCCAAGGAATCACATCCATCTATAGTGAAGAGGATTCTAAGATATCTTGTTGGCATAACTAACCTTAGGTTGTTCTACAAGAGAACAGACTCTTTCTCTCTATCTGGATATTGTGATGCAAATTTTACAAGTGATAGAGTGGACAGAAAAAGCACAAGTGGTGGATGTCACTTCCTAGGCAAAAGTATGATATCACGGGGAAGCAAAACACAGAATTCAATTGCACTATCAACAACTGAAGATGAGTATATGTCTGAAGCAGACTGTTTCTCTCAACTTTTTTGGATACAATATCAACTTGAAGAATATTCAATTAAAGAAGAAAAGATCCCTATGTTTTGTGATAACATAAGTGCAATAAATCTGTCAAAGAACCTCATTCAACATTCCAAAGCAAAGCTTATAGAAGTGAAGTATCATTTCATCAAAGATAATGTACAAAAAAGGATTTTGGACATGAAGTTTATAGACACAAACCATCAGTAGGCAGATATTTTTACAAAGCCTCTGGCTGACACCTTGTTTGCTTTTATCAAGCATAATTTAAATTTGAAAATATTGTTTGAATTTATCTGTTATATATATATATATATATATATATATATATATATATATATATTGCTTTAAGATTCTGAATGCATGGTATCTTTGATGAGTCTAAGTCCAATGATATATATTTATTGCTTTATAAGTTTGAACCCATTTATATGCTTCTAACATTTTTGAGAGGGAAAAGGTTAAGTCTTTTGGGATTCATGTTAACTATTAAACGTTTCACGTTTTATTAGCGTGGCAATAGTTAATACCTTTTTGTATAACTGTCACATGAGACGTGTCTTCTCTCTCCTCACTAGTGGACAGTTATTACCTTTTAAATATGTGTCTTTTCATTGTATTTCATTTCCCACCTTTTGCTTAAACCCTTTGACTTTCTTGTTCAAAAAACTCTTCACCTCCTAAAGCCCTAAACCCTTCCTTCTTCTTCCTTGAGCAACAGTAATGGCTTTCTAGGTCTTTGACATTATGGAATCCTCCTACTTCCACCCTGGGCAACACAAGATGGATGAGAGAGATATCACAGCTAAAATTGACGAGATAGGCTAGACAAAGTTTTGCTTAGATAGGGAGCCTTACTCTCCTTCCCATGTTCTGGACTTCTGGAAGACTATGTCTGTGGACAAGTCTAAGTTCATCATTTTGGGTAAGCTGAAACGAAAAGTCATTGAAATCTCTAAAGATGTGTTGGCTACTGTAATTGGGTGCCCTGTTGTTCGAGAAGTCTTTGTTGAAGACTTTGAGTATGAAATAGTTTCAAGCTTGGAGATTAATAAGATGCTCTTTGGAAAGACTTACCCTGCTAAGATGGTTTTTGGGAACCTCTTTCCTAAGGTGAAGATGCTGCATTTGGTCATGAAGTAAGTCTTCTGCCCTAGAAAAAATGCAAAGGACACTATCCCCACACTGGACAGGTTCTGCATGTACCACATACTGGTCAAGGAGAAGGTCAGTCTTCCCAACATCATCATGACCTATCTCATCTCCTCAATGGGTATGAAGCAGAGCAAGATTCCCTACCCTGCAGTCTTGATGAAGGTGTTTGCACTTAAGAATATGCAGAGATAGACTGTAAATGGCTTGGTACAGTCCATATCCTTGGTGAGCAAACTCTCTCCCTTCTCACCCATGCTTGATCAAACCTTGGAAAGGTCTCTTCCCAAACCAACTCAGAAGAAGAGGTCTGCCCTTGTAGATACTAAGAAGTTTGAGACTAAGTCATCCAAACCGACCCCCAAGAGAAAAGGTGGCAGAGCGAAGTATCCTGCCAAGAAATCAAGGAATATGATACTAGATATGTCTGATGAATTTGACAGCTCAAATTTAGCCCTTGATGTGATACATCAGTCAGTTGTTCCTCCTCAACTATTATTTGCTAAAGAGTTTATGCCTAAAGGGACAAAAAATGGAAAAAAGTCTTTAGACTCTGATGATGGTATTCCTCTAAGTCAACTTCAGAGGAAGTCTATGGCCAAGCAGGGTCAAGCCTCCCAACAGCAACAACAGTCTCAACCACAACAACCTCAACAACCATAACAGAAACAACAGAACCCTTTCTCTTTTACCGCAGAATCTTGTAAGCAATTTATCAATGTTTTTGCTGCTCTTCATCCTTCTGCATCTGTTCATGGATAGACTGGTACAAAATGGCAGGCTAAGTACAATGACTTGAGGTCTGACTATTTGAAAATCATGAGGGAAAATAAGAAAGTACTATTGAAGTGTGGTGGATATCCAAGCTTTGCCAAGTACATAAAGTTTATATCAGCACACCTCAAAAGTTTTCCTAATTATGATGTGCTGAAGTGGAACCACATTGACTAGATAAACTGGTTCTATAAAGTACTTGGAGAGTTTCAAAGTGATGAGACCTGTTTTAGAGCCACACTTATTGGAAAAAGGAAAAGAAGAGCCTCTGAGTTTGAGTCTAGTGCCAAGAAAGCTAAATCTGACTCTGTGAGTACCCCAAACCTTCTCTCTTCACTTCTCTCTGAACCCTCTCAACCTGACCCATCCTCTCAGCTAAGCCAAATTACTATCATTCCTTAAACAAACCAGTTGACCCAGACCCACCTGATAATAACCTTGCCCTTGTTCTTCTTCCAGACCCTCACATTGTATCCCTACCTAAATTCCCCTCATTTCATTTTATCACCTCTAGTGTCCCTGTGTTCACATATTTTAAACCTACCCTTAATGTCACTAACCCAGGTTATAATAGCCCCCATAACCTAGCCATTATTGCCAATCCCAACTTTGACAGAAAATGAGTTCGTATCTTTTCCACTGCCCCCAGATATGTACCACTCATGACCTTAGAGAAACTTTTGCCTCTCCCCCACCTACTCTCACCAGAGGATATAACTATATATCATGCACTAAAAGCTGAAGAGACTAGTGTCATGAGAGATATGAAGTTTGGTCTATAATATCATAAGTTCCATACATTGATGTCACATGGAAAGAAGATATTAATTGCCTCAAACATATTGCAGAATCCAGCAATATGGATTAACTTAGGCAGACTGAAGAAGCTCATGCCTCCAAAGCATAAGCCACATTACAAAGGTCCCCTCAAACCTTGTCAGCTCCCTCCAGCTAACTTGAAAAGCATTTTGTCTACTTCTAAGTCCATAGAAGAGCATATTGATGCTCTCTAGTGCCATTATTTGTGGACTATTCGAGAAGAAGGCTTATGTTTTACCTCTTCTTCTCTAAATTTACCTCTATTTTAGTATCAAACCTTCATTATTTATTTTCACTCCTTTACCATTTTTGTTCATTAGACTAGATACTTCATACTTGTTTCCACTACAGCCTCCATTCTCATTGTCTCTACCCTAGCCCGTGGATTAACTCTTGACCCTTTGTGATGTCCTGCCTTTTGTTGATATCAAAAGGGGGATAATTTTTAGAAGTCTTTTTAAGTGGGTACAAACTTAGGAGTCTGAAGTCTTATGTTCTATTCTGTTAAGTTTTTTTGTAGTAGTTCATTTTTGGTATAATCAATTTATTCTAACTCAAATCTTTTGTACTGATTATTAGTTGATAATGAAATTTTTTCTTACTCTGATATATGATGCTCTCATATATATCTGATTATTATTTTTGCTCTATAATGCAATGATATAACAAGACTGATTCTTAATGTTTTAAAATGGTCTAATGCTCTAATAAGTGAATAAAGAACTTACATGAAAAATAAGTCAATTACTAGTTAAGAGCTCTGATTGTTATGAAAAATTGAAGATTATTTAAAGCTCTAGTGTATATATATATATATATATATATATATATATATACACTTTAATAACTGAAGCAATCTTTACTTGGGTATATGCTCATGCTCTAAAATCTCTTTACAAACATTGCTCTGTTTTGAAATTTTAATCAAATACCTTATAAGGTTGATTTATCCTTCTTTTATCATGGACTTTATTTATAAAAAAGACTTGATGTTTGCTATCAACAAAAATGGGGAAATTATTGAAGAAAAGTCTGGTTGAAAAAGAAGTAAATGATTATTATTGGACTAGACCCCAGATTACGTTGTTATCTTTAGACCCTGGATTTGTTAATAACATGTATTAAGAGACTAAAACTAAATAAAGTCTTCAAATGTGTGATCTAATTTGTGTATTTAAGTGTTTCAAAATTTATAGTGCACAAGTTATAGACAAAAGGGGAGTCCATAAAATCAAAGTCTGATCTTTTAACGTTTGGTATGTACCCAAAAGTCTGTGTGAAGAAGCCTCAGTCTCATGATCAGACTTCAAATTTTTAGGCATCTAAAATTGCAAAATTAGAACGTTATTCCATAAGTAAAAAGTACAACGTTCTAAAATCTATTTTTGTGATGCTTTGGAACTTATGCTCTTATCAAGATATATGTGTTTATCACTAAAAAGAACAAGAAATAAATGAGCAGAGCAGCCAAACTCAGTGTTTCAATTTCCTTAACATATCAACTCTGCGCAAGTCAGGAAAAGCTAAACCAAGTCAACATATGTGTGTCAGTTACAATTAGAGGGATTATAACATTGACTTCTACACAATTGCTTGAACAAATAAAGCCATCAAATAGCTTTATTTTTCTAAAGATGCAAAGGTTACCTGATTCATGCAAGAGATGAAGTGCCCAGCTACCAGACTCTTGAACATCCTTTAGATTATCAAGGTCTGGTACATGAACTCGAAGCAAACTCCTTCACAAGGTTTCCGCCGTCTATATCTACTTTCAAAAATCAACAACGGTCATATTCCAGGGCTTGTTTATTCTGAAGAAGATTAATTCGAAGACATAGAGAACACACTCTAGAGAAGTCCAGTATACTCTGTTCTGTGATCAATCTTTTCTCAATTTTTCAAAGACAAAGACCTTTTTTGATGTTCTGCTTCTAGCAGACCTTGGTCTCTTATCTTTTATAACTTAGTGTATTCATTCTTCATTGTATATCATTATACACTAGGTTTTGTGAGATACCTTACACACTCTTATTCAAATCCGTATTATGTAAAGTATGGTGTGTTGTCAACCTTAGTTTCTGTGGGAAACAATGTTGGCCCGAGGCTTTAGAAATAATACTTGGGTTGTTAAGCTAGGAGTGGCTTGTTGAAAAAGAATACTTAGGTCTAATCCAGGAGTGGCTAGAGTCAAGAATACTTGTGGCACAGGTTTGGTGCTGTTATTTTAAAAGAGATTTTACAATAGTGAAAATCCTTCAAGTTAGAAGGGACTGGACGTAGCTTCTGTATTAGAATTGAACCAGTACAAATTCTTGGTGTTCTTTCTTTCCTTGCTCTTTTCAACTATGCTTTTCAAAGTCTGATTACTTGCTTTTAAAGGTTCATAATTCCGTGAAAAGAGTCTGAGACTTATTCAACCCCCCTTCTAAGTCTGACTCTGAACCATCACATTGTGTTTAAATTATACATGCAAAAGTAACATATTTATATATTGCAATAGAAAAAACCGATCCGGTGGTAGTTTCTTGATCTTTAACATTCTTTTTCCTTCAAATGGATGGAGATTCTACGTGTATCCACATCGAGACTGATCTTTGTTTGCAACACTTTGAATGTGAAATTTTCTACCAATAGAACGTATCGACAGAGAGAAAAACTATTTTCTTCTTATTTTAGATAGTGCTCTGAAATTGACCTTTTTCTTTCATAAAAGGAATGTATTAAACTCTGAAGGGTCAAACATATATTTATACATTAAATTGCAATGTTTAAATTTTGAAATGATATGAAAATTTTCAAACATTTGAAAAATCTTTCAAACTATTTTTCACCGTTGCAATTAAATATATATATATATATATATATATATATATTCTATAAGTATATAATATATATTATTTATGTTATTGGTGTTAGCAAACAATACAATAACATTTCACTCTTAAGAAAAATAATTTATTTGTTAAAATTAAATTCTTTAATTTAATCATCAAATAAAATATATATTCCTTTAACAAAGTTCAAAACACTCATTAGTGTGTGACCCCATAGGTTCAATACTAAACTGGTAGTAAATTAATCAAAATATTTTACCAATCAAGGTTAACATCTAGCAACAGTCCTTAAAGGCTAGATAGTATAAAGTAATGTATTTTATTTTTAAGAACCACACCAGAAGATTTAATTAATATTTCTCTCCATCTTTACAACTCTAAATTAACTCTAGAGTATGTTTTTTTTCAATAAGTTAACTTATATGTGATGACTTAAGAAATTCTTTTCTTTATTCATTCAATTATGTTGGTCAAGGTCTCTATTTTGTCACAAAGCTTAAATTCATTACAAAGAGTTGATAGATTTCTTCTTGACTTATCATTAATTCTATAAGTATTTAATTATACTCAATAACCATTTGACTAATATCTTTAGACATTAGGTGTCCAAACTCAAAGTATAATAAATAACTTGTTAATTACTATGACAATCTCAGGTCAAAAGAAATTATCATATTTCTTCACAAGAATTTTCCTATTGATAATTTAGAAGGTAATGTTAACCATTAGGAATTCTGAGTCATTTCAATGATCATATCCCCATATGTATGATTTATATATGTAATTAACAAATCAAATCTATCAATCTTTATCTCAATAAAGATCATTACATATATATTAATCTATCTAGATTACCGATGTCTTATTTTAATATTCATAAGACAAGTACAATTTAAATTAAAATTATAAAATACTTGTTTCTCATTATTATATTCTCTAATATAATAACAAGTCTCTAATTTTAATTAAGGACATTACCATATTAAATTAAATAATTAATAAATATGATAATAAAATTATAAATAATATCTTATTTATACTAACATGATGGATTGGATGTTGGGCATACATTAATTATTCCCAACAGCACCACCATCCAAAAAAATAGCATGAGTTTCACCTTCAACCATTCTCTTACAATCCTGCACACAATATAATTAAAAGAGACATCCAGAAATACAATTTTAATAAAAGCCTACTAAATACAACCAACATATAAAGCGTATGAATATCATGTATTTCCAACATAAGCAACATAACAACTTTAAAATGTTAGATTTTTTATAATTAATAGTTTTAGAGTTTATGGATTAGCATTATTAAATAAATAAGATAATATCACATTATTAATTATATAATATATAACATTATATTAATAATTTTAAAATTAAACAGTTTATATGGTTGGGTTTTTGATCTGAATGGACTATGATGGGTTAGCCCATTTGTTTAGTGTCTAATGAGCAGTTCCTACTCTCATCTGATCAAACTTTGAGAACCGTTGACCCATTAAGATAGTTTTCCAATGAGTGGAAAAAACAAGCCATTAGATAAGAGAATAATGTGTTCATCCCGTGAAAATTAAGATCAAGACATGGATCATAGACTCTAATCAAATACACATTTAATACGTATGAATGATGTTAAATTTGTTAGAATCATTCGATGATGTTATGATATATATTATGTATGCATAAAAACTACATGTATTAAATTCTTCAATTAGTATCAGAATACGGATTAACACGTACAATGATTTCCAAATTAAGTGAAATCAAAACTTTATTACTTTATGTGTGAATTCAAAATATTCTCAAGGGTTTTTGTTCCTGATCACAAATATCATATTAAAAATTGAATAAATTTCGTTGGATACTTTGTGAGAATTATATTGTTTTCATTTTGTTTTCCTTGGAACCCTAACTTTGTATTCTCTCAAATGGTTAATGTTTTCAAAAATTGATTATGGCATATGATTACACTCTTGATTGCGAACAAAACCATGTAATCAATTTAAAATTCTAGGTTATTTCCATCAATGTTCCTTCTCGTAGTTTTTTATATATATTTCGAATAAACCCTAGGTTTGTTTTTTCACCAAATTATCCAAAAATGAAAACCGTTATCATCAAATTTGCATAAGGCTATTGTTTCTCAGTTCACAATGAGTCAGTGAACCTTTAATCGTTCTTAGCCATGATCCACAGTGACTAAAATTATGCTTTCAAGTTTCAACTTTATGTGCGTCAATGGAAAAACTTTGTTCAAAAAATTTTCCTTTTCTTTGGTTTTCAATAGAAATTGAACAGGTCCTTTTTCTCCTCATTAAAGGACAACCAAAAGCCCTATGTTGTCATTATTCATGGTGGCCTGAATCGTGTGAATTGGTCGGGTCGGGATTACCACATGCGTCACCTAGTTTTAGGTATTTTGGGTTGTTAGATCCTACTCGCCCACACCCACTCGCGGGCCTCAACACATGGGACGTGTGTGGGCCTATTTTTTCATTATGATTAGAATTAAATTTTTAATTTTTTGAGACCTGTTTCATAATTTTTATTGCATTTGTAATTTTTAATAATTAATTTATGTTTAAGTTAATTCATTAATTACTAATTTGTTAAAATTTCTTAACCAAAACTTTTGTGGATGAGATTAATATTATTTATGACGCTTCTATATTATTCATTCTCTCCTAATTGAATATCATATGTATGAGGCCATTTTTTGGTCCTTTATGTTAATTATTTAATATAATTGTGATATAATCTTTATTTTCATGCATTTTATACATTTTACTTTTAGTTCTGTAACATATGTTAATATGTATGCATGATTATTTTGTACAAATTCCATCTCACCTATTATGGGACCATTTAAACATAATTTTTATGGATTATTTGTTTGTTTGTTTTTTATTTATTATGTTGGTGATAATTACACCCTATCGGTGTGTTATTGTCAATGTGATTTGTAAAACATAATGTACTTATGTTTCTTACTTATGTCAAATTTGTACTAGTACCCTATTGATGTTAGGATTTTTGTGGCATAAATTTTTTGTACATTGTATTAGCATATATACATTTTTTATTTTATGTGATCTAGGACCCTTAGGCGGGATTATAGTAAATAGGAAAATTTTCCATGAGCATATTATCTCTACACTTGAATTTTAAATTCTTGTTTTCCCATTCAGTGTCTATGCCTAATTCTATGAAAACTTTGAACGAGACAAATTAGGAGGACTAGAAGGAATCTCTGAATTTGTATTTGGCTATGGCCAATATTGACTTCACTTTAAGGGAAAAAAGCCTCCAACTCTTACTGATAAATCTATTGTTGATCAAAAGACTTTTTATGAGAAATGACAACACTCAAACTGAGTGTGTTTGATGGTGATAAAGTTCACCATGGAGAAGTCTATCAGAAAAAGTATTCCTGCTAATGAAAATGCCTTAGCTCTTAAATCTGTTGGGGAGAAGTTTAAGACTTTTTACAAAGCTGAAAAAAGTCATTATTCCTTACTTTTTGATAGAGGCAGATATGATAGTGTAAGTGGGGTTTGTGTGCACATGATGAAAATGGTGAATTATCAAAACAAGCCCAGGGAAATGCAACTCAGATTGATGATGCTTTTTTGTTTAGAAGATTCTGGAGTCGCTTCCTCCTTAGTTTGATGTTTTGAGGACCTATTATAATACTTAAAATGGTCAAAAGTGGACTGTTAAAGATACTATTGCCATTATTACCTTGGAGGAGGAGTCTATGAAGCAAGGAAAGTCACATGTTGTTCAGTTTACTACAAAGTCCTATAAGGATATGTTTGCTCCCTCTTCTTCTAGAACTAAAAATTTTCATAAGGGTGGACTGGAACGTTCAAGAATGGTAATAAGAAGATAGGAAAGAGGTATTTGCATGTCGGTCCTAACAAAACTTTTTCTAAAGGTAAATGCAAGTATAGTAAGAAGTTCGATCATAAGTTGAAGGACTATTATATCCTTAAGAAGAAGAACGAGAAGGAAGGTACACTCCTCGTTCTAGCTTGTTTTGAATCAAATTTTGTTGATGTTCTTCCTAACACTTAGTGGTTTGATTCAGGAGCAATAATTCATGTAGTGAATTCTTTGTAGGGGTTCATAAGCTTGAGGAAACCAAGTGATCTTGAATCAAAGATCGTGGTTTGGGATGGCAATTTGGGATTAGCCCGCAGGATAACCCATTTGGCCTACTAAAAATAAGCAGTCCAGGTCAAGAATTCAAACTTATTTTTCTAAATAAGACTAACCTGTTTTAGCTCATCAAAAAATAGGCCCTGACAAGCTGAGTTGGGCTACTAAAAAATATTTATATTAATATATATTATATATTATAATAATATAGTATTATAAAATGTAAATAATAAAATTTTGTTCCCATTAATGCAAATATAATTTATTTAAACTTTTAAAGAAATAAATTGGGTTGATTATAAAAAAACTAGTTTTAAAAATGGTGAAATATGGTTTTCATATCTAAAGTTTTTTCAAAAAAGGCTTAAAAACATTGCAAATTTAGAATAAAAAATGGCATGCATAAGACAAAAAAATGGGCTAGCCCGCGGACCACATAGAATATAAGTTGGGCCAGTATTTCTAGCGCGTTTTTCTTTTTGGCCCGGCCAGAGACCCGTATTGCCACCCTAATCATGGTAGAAGATGAAGCTAGAGTACCCGCTAAAGACATGGGAGTAGTTTCTTAATATTTGCCTTCTGGTCATGTTTTGCTTTTGAAAGATGTTGTTTATGTTCCTTCTATAAGGAGAAACTTAATCTTTATTTCTGCTTTGGATAAATTGGGTTACTCTTTTGTTTTTCGAAATGGAAAATTAGACATTTGCTTTGACTCATTAATTGTTGGATTTAGAGTTTTATGTCACAATTTATACATGTGACTTTAGGTGATATTTTTGCTAATTCTGTGGTTGGACATAAATGTAGCAAGATTGATGAGAATTTTTCATGTTATGGCATAGACATTTGGGCACATCTTTAGGTCCCGTATTGCAAAGCTCATCAAACATGAAGTCTCATGGTTGGCACTTGAAAGTTTGTTACCTAGCATGATTTGGCTTTTGTCATTCATCAATTGAATTTTGTCATTACCCCCGAGTCGTTGCTCAGGTTTTTTAGGACTTAACGTAGTGCTAAGTTTGTCGAGTGATGAGTTGCCATTACCCCCGAGTGAGCGCTCGGGTTTTAGGACTTACCGCATTGTTGGATTTATCGGGTGATGAGTTATCATTACCCCTGAGCAGGCCCTCGGGTTTTTAGGACTTAAGTACTAATGAATTTGTCACGGGTGATGAGTTGTCATTACCCTCGAGCAGATGCTCGAGTTTTTAGGACTTAACATACTGCTGAATTTGTCGTTACCCCTGGGTCATTTATTCAGAGCTTTAGGACTTGTTTGTCGTTACCCCCGACCTGTTTACTTAGAGTTTTAGCACTTTATTTATCGTTACCCCTAAGCTGTTTACTCAAAGTTTTAGGACTTTATTTGTCGTTACCCCCAAGCTGTTTACTCAAAGTTTTAGGACTTATTTTCTGTTACCCTAGAGTCGTTTACTCATAATTTTAGGACTTATTTGTCGTTACCCCTGAGTCATTTACACAATGTTTTAAGACTTTATTTGTCGTTACCCTCGAGCTTACTCGGAGTTTTAGGACTTGTTTATCATTACCCTTAAGTCGTTCACTCATAGTTTTAGGAATTTATTGTTGTTACCCCTAAGCCGTATAATTGGAGTTTTAGGACTTGTTTGTCGTTACCCCAAGCCGTTTACTCGGAGTTTTAGGACTTGTTTGTCCCTCCAAGTCATTTACTCAAAGTTTTAGGACTTTATTGTCGTTACCCCCGAGTCGTTTACTTGGAGTTTTTAGGACTTTATTGTCGTTATCCCTCAAGTAGGAGTGCCTTCGTCAATGATTACATGATGTTACTTTGTGATTCTGCTCTTGCCTCGCTATCTTTGAAACTCCCGACCTGATCAGCTTAGACTAGTAGCTAGATTATGGTATGTATATGTTGTGTATGAAATTTGATGAGATTTGGACAAGGACAAAATAGGAAAGGGCATGAGGAGTCTGACAGAATTTTATCATCTGGTGTGTGCTCCTAGGCGTGCAACCATTTTCCTCAAAATACTTAAGTCTGCTCCTATTGAACATTTCCTGTGAGTTAGTTTGTTGTTTACTAAACTGAGACTTATCTATGTAAAATTAATGTTTTTTGTCTTCATGAAAGTTTTAAATAATTGTGTTATTAAAATTTAGAAACTGATTTTACCTAAAAATGATCTCTAAAGGTAATTTTTTTTGGTTCCCCATACCAATTATGCTTAGCATTGAGGAGAATGTGTATTCACCTTATCAATATCTCAAATCAATGAGGGATTCTATTTTACGTCTAAATCCTTTGTCAGGCTATTGTTCTCTTGATTTTGTTCCTAAAAATGGAGTAAGACATTGATTTCTTAATAAGATAAACTCTTTTGATTACAATATAGACTCCTCTGAAAATTATGTACAAAATACTCAAGTCTGTTCTTGTCAAAACATTTCCTGTGAGTTAGTTTGTTGTTAGCTAAACTGAGACTTATCTATGTAAAATTAGTGTTCTTGCCTTTATAAAAGTTTTAGATAATTAAGTTGTTGAAATTTAGAAGTTGGTTTCACCTAAAATGATTTTTGTAGCTCAAGTTATGCTCAAAATGCTAAGTAGATCATTTTGAAAGTCTTTAATGCGCATGACAAAAAAAAGTATCATAAATTGTATAATTCTTTTTTATTTATTCACTAAATTTAAGGTGTCACAGATTCAAAAAAGATTTAAAATCATAGTCAAAACATGACTTAGTATGATTTTAATAAATTTAAAATTTATTGTAAAAATATACTATAATTTGGATTATTCTATATTAAAGAATACACCTGTCATGTTTAGATTAATAATCATTATATATTTATCAAAATTTATTAATGTAATAGCCATTTTATCTTTATTGTTAAATGCTAATATATTTTTAGAAAACTTTAAAATATTTCAAATAATTATTTTAATTTATAAATTTACAATTAACATGTTTTATTCAAAAATATCTTTAAATTTGCTATAATGTATGAAATTTAGATTTAAAATCGATATACTTATTACAAATTAGAAAATATTAACTTTGGTCATACTTTCTTCTTAAATACTATACATTTTTAAAAAATATATTAAATATATTTTGAAAAATATATTCCGTTTCTGAATTGGTAGATAATCTTAAATATGATTAAGAAAGTTCAAAATAGTTTTTTGAAAATAGAAAATATATCACGAATTTCATTTTGACTTCCTTTTAAATTGGTTTGATTTCATAATATTTGTTTATTGAAAAATAATTTGTGTTTCTTAATTTATATATATATATATATATATATATATGAACGAATATAACAATGCCTTGATTATATATGATTACTTTAAATATAAAATATTATTTTAATAATAAAAATATTTTACTTATTTAAAACTATATAAATTTATATTAACATAAATAGTTTTCATAATAACATAATCAAGATAATTGATTAATTTGTATTGTGTTTCCATTATATTTTTACATATATACTTATTTGATTTTATTCAACAATATGTATCAACAAATATTGTTAATATCTAAAATATTTCTTATCAAAATTCATACTCAATGGCAAACATTTTTTATTCAAATTATTTTGGCTTCTGTTATTATTTGTAAAGTGAAATAAATATACATTTTATTTAAAAAAACAATAACAACCCCTAGTGGTTGCCAACTGTATATAATATAAAAATAGATATAGATTAATTACTATTAGTAATCTATATATAATAATTGTATATTATTAATTAAATGATGTTAATTACTATTAATTTATTATTATCGTTTCTAAGGAAATATTAAACAATACTTATAATCTATCATTATCTTCTTCTTTTTCTCTTTTTTTAATTTATCAATTTTGTTAATAATGTAATAATAACTTACCGTTAATTAAATATCTAATTCAATCATAAATTTTATAAAATATTAGAACTAAAATTAATATAAAAACATAATGTTGTACTAAAAACAAAAAGAGCATTAATTCCTTTTTTTATGTGTCTGATTTCAATATCGAAAGTAAGGGATGAGAATTAGGGGTGTCCAATTTCGCTGTTATCCGTGTGAACCCGAGCTACCCGATTTTAAAGGTAAGAACGGGTCGGTTTGTAACGAGTTTTCGGGTAAAAAAGGTCATTTAAACGGTTTATTATGACTAAAAACGGGCGGGTTCAGGTTAAAAAAATTAAACCCGATGATACCCATACTCAACCGACTGCTACTAGAAATATCATGCAGTTATTTCTCTTTATTAATTTCTAGATATATTGACGATACTTTCTTTAAGATTAGTCTTTGTGTAGTCAACCTGAAGTCATACATGAGTTTATCATCAAATTATCATATTCTAAATGCATGTGTTAGATTTGAATACTTAATAACTTTTAAGCTTTTTTTTGGTACTAGTACAATCTATGATTAGAAAAAAAAACAATCTAATAGAATTACTTCCTACTGTTTTAATGTTATGTCACTTTCATATTCCATAAGGCTTTGGTTCTAAAACGTGAAATACATCATTTTTATATGCAAGTTTTTGCTAACATTATTTTATACGTAAAAAGTGGCAAAAAATAAAAAATTAAATTTTCCTAAGAAACTTAACCGAAAAATCCGACCGAAAAAACCGAGAACCGCACTTAACCGAACCCGACCAAACCGATCATAGTATTGGGTGAAAATGAGTTATTATTTATGTTTCATGGATAACAACAGGTGGACTCAAAAATAACTTAATCCGACCGAACCCGACCGATGGACACCCCTAATGAGAATAGATTGAATCGAGTTAGGTTTTACAAGACATAAGTCTGACTTGGTACTTAAGTTTGAGGTCTGAACCTGACCTATAGCTTAACATATGTCATATTTATAGGTCTGACCTTATTTATTTAATACCCTAGTTTAACATAATAACTTATATAAAAGTTTGATTTAAGTTATTATCAATTAAAATGAAAATAAATATATATTAAATAAATCAATGAGTCTATCTTAAACAAATCAATTTATTTCTTAAAGCCAAACAATTTAAGTATAATATACATTTAATTATTAATTTTTCATATTAAAGGTGATTTTAACAAAATTTAATTTTATAAATTATGATTCATAGAAAATATCATATGAATTTATAAATTATAAAATATTGCAAATTATATTTTTTATAAAATTATATACAATAGCTTTAAAAGACATACTCGACAAGTTTAGAAAGATTTTTTTAAAAGCCCAAACCTAACTTGTTTAATTAAATTGGCTTTTCGAAAAACTTTGGTTTGATCTTTATATAAAACAAGTTGGACCAAACTAAGTCTTAAATAGGCTAGGTCATAGACCCCTAACGAGCAGCCTAACCTAGCCTATTCCCATCTCTAGTAGGAATGATAATAGGGCTACTTTAGGCTTCTCTGGCTCTAACCTCATATAAGTCAGAATGGGTTCAGAGGCGGATCTTAAAACACTAGTGCAAAAATTGGATATAACAACGGGATATTATTCACGGGTAGAAGAGGATCAGTGATAAAAACATGCGCGGTGGCATTTTTGAAATTATAAGGTGAACGTTTTAATCAGAGAAAACTATATATCCACGGTTAACATCATAACCGTGAACGTACCCATCAATATATATTCACGGTTGAGGAGTCAACCGTGGATATATAGTACCTGAAATATATATCGACGGTTGTGTTCACAACAGTGAATATATATTCCTGGGTACGATGACGGTTATGTTGTGAACCGTGGATATATATAGAAGTCAATATTCACGGTTGTATTTCCAACCGTGGATATATAGTTCAGGTTTTAGGGTTTAATCACTGGGTACTGTATGTCCACGGTTGTTTCTTTAACTGTGATTATAGATTTCAATATATATCCACGGTTGGGATCATAACCGTGGATATATAGTTAACATTTATCCACGGTTGTTTGTTAAACCGTGAATATATGTGTAATATATTCACGGTTTCAAGGGGAACCGTGAATATACATCCTTTCTGAAACTTCAAAAGCCGCGCCTTTCACTCTTTTTTCACTTTCTCTTCTTCTGCGCGTTGGTTGTCGTCTTCTCCATTCTCTCTGAGCTTCGTGCCCTTCTCTCTGTTCAGCATCTTCTTCCTTTCTTCATTCAGGTAGGTTCCCTGAACCCCCATTGTCATGCGTGTTTGTCATTCGGTCACTTGCTACTGAGAACCCTCTGTTCCCTGAACCCCCCATTAAAATGCGTATGTAGTAGAAGCTGAACCAATGTTGCCTCTGTGTGTGTCTTTTCATTGTTAATGTTACCTCTGTATCTATATTTGTTGGATGGCCTGCACGGAGGTCACCTGGCGTAGGAGCAGCGACGAACACTTCTTCTTCCTCTGTTTGTTATTTTGTGTTGTTTATGAATGGTCCTGTTTTGTTAGGTCGTAAGTACATAATAATTTCATTGTTCAATTATTGATTCTTTCTCTGTTGGTACATAATAATTTGATTCCTTGTTTCCTGTGACACGATAGTTATTGGTTCAAAAGCTTAAGTTATAGAGAAAATTACCAGGTTTAAACTCTGTTTATATATCACAGATAATCGATTTTGCAACAGTGAAAATTTATCACCTATATATTCTAGAAAATTAAGATGGAAGCCTTATATTCATAGGATAACTAGTTACATTAACAATCTTTGGATGAACCAACCTATTGATTTGTAGTTGTAAGTTTAAATTGGGTGTATGAACTTTAGAAATATTATAAGATACCTCTTTTGGTTAAAATGTACTCCCTAAATTGAAAAGTTCTAAATGGTTGAGATTACTGTTCTCCTAGAACTTATATTGTTCTTCTTAAGTAGAATTTAACCAAATTCAACACCATGTCCATAAGCCGTAATCCATAAAATAAAAGTACAAATCTCAATTCTCATAATCCATAATCCATCATCTAACACCATAGTTCTACTTGAAAATAATAGAATTTAAAAATATCATATTAATTACTAAATAAAAGTCTAAAGTTTGAACCTGCATTATAAACCAACATCATAATCCATAATCCATAATCCATACTCCAACACCATACTTCTACTTCAAAATAACACAAATTAAAAACATCATACTAATTTAGGAAAAAAGTTAACTAAATTATTATCCATTTTATTTCTGTTATTGTTGGTTGCTCTTATATGTTATGTTTATTGTTGTTGTATGTGTGTGGTTGTTAACTAGTATGAAAGTTGTTGTGCATATGAGTGAACCGTAGTTCCCCGTTTGAGATTCGACATAAATGGTCATTAAATCAATTAATGTCATCGTTTGTGTTGAACAATTATTTTTTATACGTTTGTTAGTATGTACAAGTTAGGAGTTATTTTAAAATTTGATAAAATTTTGGTAACTTGCATTTTGTGTTGTTCTCTGGGTGCATATTTGGTTGTGATTGAATTTGATTTGACCACTCTCATTTTGTGTACTTAGAGACCAATGCGAAATGCTTCCGAAATTTCATCAAATTTTAAAATAAGTCCTAACCTGTATATATGAATGACGTATAAAAACAATTGTCATGCTGAATGGGTATAGGACCACCACCTTTGTATAAAAAGTGAGGTTGATCATAGCACCTTGTAAATAGTTGGTATGGATCGGAGTTGGATAACTGCATCACGCCTAAGTCTGGAGTACGAGGGGGGAGTTGAATCATTTATAGAATTCGTAGCGAGGAATGCAGTGGGGGTGAATGGAAAGTATTTTTGCCCTTGTGTTAAATGCTTCAACCTGCGTCGGGTAGACTTGGAAGAGGTGCGAGAACATCTACTGTGTGACGGTTTTCTACGTAGCTAACCATGTCTTAACTTGTTTAGGTTTCTGGAAAAACTCTGTGTGGACTTGGGTTTCCAAGGAACTTACGGTTTCTTAGAGCCCTCTCTCATACAGAGGCAAGGAAACACCTCGCAGAACACCCAGACATACATCCAGAATTGGATGTTTGAGTCTGGGAAGCCTGTATACATGGGCCCCTATCATAAAGGGTAATATTCTATTCCATAATTATTGTCATGAATTTTTGCATTTTGAAGTCTCACTTATCACTGGTAACTGCAGGGCTCACTGGACGCTTCTGGTGATCTGTCCGAAGGACTATCTTGCTCTGTACTTTGATAGTTTGCATCGGACAGCTCCACAAGACCTGAAAGATATAGTAGACCGGTAAGTTCATCCCTAAAAAATAACCACAAATTCGATTACATCATTTTTAGAACTATACAATTCTAACTTATCTTGTGTTTTGTTTGACGTAGGGCGGTGGTTGGATACAATCTACTAATTGGAAACAAGCCCAAAGGAAAAACAGTTGTATGGGTGTACCCAAAAGTAAGTCAATCGTATTCATTCAAATCTTCAGTACATATTTTTTAAGTTGCGAATTCACTTATTATATACTATATGTCCATTGTAGTCTTACAGGCAGAAGGGTACCTACGAGTGTGGCTATTTCGTCATGCACACTATGCTGACCATTGTCCAACATCATTTAGTAGATGGATGGACAGAGGTAAGTCTCATCATTTGGACTACTTTTCTACCAATTTCATCAATTTCATGTAATAAATAAAGCTTTTGTTCTAATTGTTTTGTGCATTGTTTGCAGTACTTTAATGACCGGTCATTTTTCCCAAAGGAACTTGTAGATGATGTTAGAAGGCAATGGGCCTCACACTTCATTGAAGTTAGGCAAAGCTAGATATAGGATCTTTATTCTTTTATATATGTATCTAGTAGGATTTAGGGTTTACTTTTATTAGATTACATTCAACTTAATTGTATATACTTTCATTTTTTAGGTTGTTATGAATTGATATAGAAAATAAATTGTTATATATATACATACCATTCTTTTGATATAGTGTTGCTGTGGCATACTGTATACTGTACCGGTTGTCTGAATGCAGGGTTGGGAAACGATAAAACAGAATCCATTTTAAAAAAAAAACCTCAGTATTTATTCACGGTTATGGCAACAACCGTGAATATAGACTATATTTATCCACGGTTACTACCACAACCGTGGATATAGATATATTTTATCCACGGTTGTCCATCATAACCGTGAATATAAGTATTAAAAGGTTTCAGTTACAAACTACTTATATTCACGATTATGATGGACAACCGTGGATAAAATATATCTATATCCACGGTTGTCCATCATAACCGTGAATATAAGTGGATGTAACTGACACCTTTCAGTTCTTATATTCACGGTTGTGCTCGATAACCGTGAATATAACTTAACCGTGAATATAAATAGTAAGTTATATTCACAGTTGTTCTTAACCGTGGTTAGATGTGATTTATTACCACGGTTGTTAACCGTGGTTAAAAACCATCATCAACTACCACGGATGCAACAACCACGGTTCTTTAACCGTGAATAAAGGCCTTTTTTAACCGTGATTATATCCATTTTTTCCACTAGTGAAGGAAACGAGTTTGAAATATGCAATCCAACTTCATTTTCGTGGGTCCTTATCAAGTTTGAAAAAAAGTCCTAAGTTTTATATTTTATTATATTTTTTATTTTTCATTAATTTTAATAACCTAAATATTTAAATTTTATAGTACATGTCATATATATCTATTATATTCTAATTATTAAAAAAATATTTAAAAATAGACCTTAAAAATATATAAAATAATAATAAATTTAAAAATTATACCATATTTTAAAAAATATATTAACTTATTATTATTATTTAACTATTATTATAATTAAAATTACTTAATTATTATAACAGATGAGATTGGGTATAAGTTCGGGATAGATACTTAAATTTTCAAACTTGTTACCATTATTCTCAATCGGAGTTAAAGTTGGATTTTTCTTAAATTTAGTCAAAGCATATTCCCTCATCAGAGTTAAGATAGATGTGTGCAACCTGAAACTAGAAAAAGTGCAAATAACAAAATCTAGTCCATTAATTAAAATCCTCAAAAAAGTCAGGGGTACGTGATGTTTCCCACCACAACGTGAGAGATCCGATCTCGTTGTGGATGGTCGTAAAGAGCGAGGTGAATAGTGTCTTTTTCTGGTCAGCAAGAGGAGACCTTTTCAAATAGGAGGTAAGAGAAACCAACATGTCCCAAACCAGAAACCTTCCCTCCGAATCATCTGCCTCAGAAGCCGCACAAACACATTCCCTTCTCACTTCTAATATTAGAATTTGATAATTTCTCCAAGTTCCAAACAAGAATGCCCAAATATTTGTTAATTAGAAGGGGCTATTTTCGTCACATACTTCCCTTTCTTATTTTTTATACTATTTATTAGAACCTGTATGTTTCCTGAATTTCCCTCATCACTACCCCTTATTTCCCCTGCTCGTATAGCAGGTGGTTGCAAGGTGTGGTGACAATTATACATAAAAGAAAAAGAAAATATCAATCTCACTTCTCACATTAATTCATTTCCTTCTTAAAAGCTCGCTTCCAATTCGTACTGATGGATCCAAAGGCCGAAAATTCTATGATCGTTGTCTCTAATCATCATGATAATGAACTTAATAAAACCATTCAACCACAACTTAAGAAGAAGGGTTCGAAGAACTTCTTTACGGTGGCGCTTTACATGATGCGAGGGCGTTCTCGGAAAACAAAAGTTCTCCCTGCGGATGAAGAATCCAAGAGCGTATGGAGGAAGCTTGTGGGGTCCATGAGACCATTGCACTTACAAAGCAACGTATCTCCACCGCCAAAAACTATCGTTAATCATCAACAACATATGATGATAACCTCGTCGCCGTTATCAAACGGCTATGAGGGGTTTGAATCTGCTACCGATGTTACATACTCGCCATCGCTGGCGACAAGTAGCCGTTATGCTTCGGCCGTTGGCTTAAACGAAATGGTGGAAGAGGAGGAGGAGGAGAGCGGAAAGGAGGAAGTGGTTGTGAAGGAGAATTGTTACATTGATGACGATGGTGATGAGATGATTGATGCCAAGGCTGAAGAGTTCATTGCTCAATTTTACCAGCAAATGAGGATGCAGGACTTGGATGCCACCAATCTTCATTACAGAGAGTTAAGTTTGAGGTCATTAGGCTTATGATTTGCTCAAAACTGTGATGGTTCCTTCACGTCAAATTGCCCTGCATGCATGCATGCATGGAGTAGACGAGAGATTGACTTTTTAGTTATTGTTTCCCGTTTAGTTCGTTCTCTTTTGTAGAACTATATGGGGATTTAAATTACCCATATGATAAGTATAAGTATGCACTTATAAAATTAAAAATATGTAATGTGGTATATTCACACGACCTTGACGTTGTGGATTGGATACCCTTATACCCTTCTTTTAATAAAATTGTTTTGCTGACAAAAAAAAGGTTAAAGGTTGTACTTTTACGAAAACTATTGTTGATTATGAGAAAGGTTGAATTGTACGACGAAGAAAATGAATTTATGGCTAGCTAAGGAGAACATCAGAAGGCAGAAGTACAAATGAGAAATACTGAAAAATTTAAGTATACGTCTATCAGTAAATGTTGATGTATACCTCTTCCTACATCTTGAGAGATGAAGTTATCTTGGAGAGGTTTCTTAATCTTTAAGTTTCATCTTCAATCAAATTTATCATTTCCTACATGAGATATGACATAACCGAACTACACATGAAAAACTTTATGTAAAATTTCTAATTGAAACTAAGAGAAGAAGATGCCAAATGGGATAGGAAAGGGAAAGGAATGTGATGCCACTTACAAGGAAAGACAGGTCGAGAATTGATCACCACTTTGAAAATATTTCAAAAATAAAAACATGTCACAATGCTATAGGATTCGGAAGTTCTAGAGAGAACTTCTTAATATAAGAATCATAAAATAATCAAAGTTGTTTATAATTTAAAACCCTAGACTATTTATAGATCAAACCCTAACTTGTTCAACAAATTAACTAGACCTAATCCTAGTTAAGTAAGTTTAACTAAACTATAACCCTATGATGGTCAAAAGTAGTGCGTAGAAGGAGGCTCAATAGGAGGCCCAAACTCATCAAAACTCTAAGTAAGACACTAATGAACATTTAAATGAGATACAATTAAAAACTCAAGCCCAATTAGCTAAGCCTAATCCTATATAATGATGATATAAAACTCAAATCATCAATGAGATACTAATTTATAAATAAGTTTTTATTGAAAACTGATTTTAAAAGTGTATTTTAAATTGAGTTTTTTATTCCGATTAATAGCAAAAGCGATTTAAAGGTTATATTTTAAATTTCTTTTTCAATTGCCAATTTTAAAAAATAAACTTCCGTTAATTTTTTAAAACAAAAATGACTATTTTAAAACTGTTTTAAAGTATAAAAGAGAAAATTAAGAAAAATAAAAACACTTGAGACTAAATCTAAACCTAAAATAAATGTAACATACTAAACATATATTTTAATCAATTTAGTTTCATTCTTTAATTCCACATTAATTAATAAAAAATTTCACTAAGAATCTAATACATAATATGGTTAACCACTCATATAATTTGCTAAAGTAACTGGGCTAGGCTAATTGAAATTAATAGTTTTAACCCGACATCAATAATTTGAGTCCTAATCCAGTAATTTCTAACCTGGCCTCCATGCGTTCGAGTATAAATTAATAATTAAATTAAATTTTAAGTTTGAGCATTAATAACAATAGTTGCATTAAAAATTTGTAACAAATTTTATCATCTGTAATGATTCGTCAAATCGAATCTCAATAGGTATATAAAAAATAAAAATAATAAATATAACGTGCGTACTTCTCTATCAATATAAATTCGTAATTCATATTCCAAATATATTTTTCATATTAGAACTTGTTTAGAAATATCACGTTACAAATAATTAAGTTTATCTCGTGTTTGGCGAATTTTAAATTACTACTCATCTAGATATTCAATACACACGCAATTTGTGAGTGTAATTTAAAACTTCTCACTGTTATTTATCAGAATTTAATTTTAATATACACATTTACACCCTTATAATTTTAACAATTTGTTACACTGTTTGATAACTTTTTACATTAAAAGAAATCTATTTATTTATTTCAAGAGATTATGTGGACTGGATGTCATTCCATAGAAAAAGATAATGTAAGATTAAGTATTTGTTTAGTAAACAATTATGAAAATTGAGTTATGAAAATAAAAAAAAATTAATAGTTATTGATTTTGTATATTGTTTAATAAAATTAAAATTTCAATAAGCCAACAGATTTTTTTTTCTGTTGGTTTAACGGCCAACCAAACAAGCACTGACGATAGTGTAAAACACTCTCCCACGCAACAAATAAAATTCAATAGGTGCACATTTGTTTGGTCGTTGGTGGGAGGGGGCGTCCCATGCAACAACCTAATACCATAAATTTATTCATGGTTCACAGATGGAAGGCTAAAACTTGAAAATTTGTGTGGGGCTTTATGTGGGAGGGTGTCCCTCACCAAAATCAAGTATATATGTGCGCACACCTCCTTATCTCTCACCCATTTTAAATCTTTTCCTAAATTTTCTTTGAATCTCTCTCAATTTAATTTGGTTGATTTGGAATGTAACAGAGGGAATTGTTTGATGCCCCGTTGGTTTCTATGTGTTCCTAACATAAAAATTTTCAACGTATTGGAATTTGCTTTAAGTTGAAGCTTAGTAACGTATTTGGTTCCTTTAGTTTATTTTTTAAGGTTCCTTTAGATTTATGCTCTTAGGTTATGTTAGTAACTTATTTGCTTATAAGAACTTATAAGATAATGATTTAGAGCCAGAAGTTCCTATGCTATTTTCTTTAATGCAAAAGTCATGTAGGACACTAATGTCTAATGCTAAACTTGGCATATTAAAGCACAAAGTGAGGCGTAAGACATGATGTCTCGTACCCATTCCTTAACCAAATATGCCTATTTATTTATTTATTTATTTATTATTGTTGTTATTTATTTTTATTATTATTATTATTATTATTATTATTATTATTTATTAATAACATGAGAAATAAAAAGTCACTGAATCATACAAGCAAAACAAATACATATGTTGTTTAAATAAAATAAAATAAAAACAAAAAATATGAAATAATTATGTTCATGGCGAGAGTTATGATGGGGTTCATTGCTAGGTATGGGGGGTCATAGACAGTCAATTATCGTTGATACTAAGCCTTATGATGACGTCGACGATGGTGATAGTGATGACGCTAATGGGGTGCTCTTTCTTGTAACATCCTAAAAATTTTATTCTCATGTATAATCATTTTGATTTAGACTATCAATGATATTATCCATTTTATCTCAACTTTCTACATAAATTTTTGGTTAGGACAACATCTTCAATTTAACCTTTTACCATGGTAAATAATTTTAACTTTATACCTTTGGTAAAAGTTAATCAAATAATTTATTACCTATTTCCTTAGTTATTAATTTCCTTGGCTTTTCCAATTACTCTCATCAAATTGCCACATACTCCACTCAAAATGCGTCATCTTGTACACATTTTAATTGTTAGTTAGAGTCCGAATTTGGAAATGTGTCCAACTACAAAGTTGTTCCTCTTTTTCTTATCTTTCCAACAAGACCAAATTTGTTAAATTCCATTAAGCTATGAGAGAGATATGTCCAAAATACCGAAACAGTGTCAGAATTGATATTTTATTTCAATCATATCATCTTGTACATATTTTAATACCTTGTTAGAGTCCGAATTTGAAAAAGTCGTAAACTACAAAGTTGTTCCTCGTTGTCTTAGCTTTCCAACAAGACCACATTTGTTAAAATCCATTAAGATATGAGAGAGATATGCCTAAAATACCAAAACAGTGTCAGAATTGATATTTACTTCAATCAAACAAACTACATTATGTAGGCTGCGGAAATGGTCAACAATCCAGCTCATTTTTCTCACCTAAAACCTCCATTATCACCATAATTCATGCACCTAACATCCCACTACAATCCCATTATGAAAATCTTGTCCCCCACTTGTCATTTACATCATTAAATCAACACTATATCTTGTTCCCAAGTCTGAATTCTTAGAACAAGCTAAAGTTAGTGAAGTCTCTCTCTTATTTTCTTTCACTTTCTCCATCAATTTCACTCTTGATCTGAAGCTAGGACAATAATACAACACTTTCAACCACTTTAGGAACCTCCATTAAGGTAAGAGGGGACAGGGTTGTGAATATTTGTGAAATGGGTAGAATTGTATGCTGATTCTAGGATTCCAGAATTTATTCGTAACTTGTTGCTCATTTTTGATATTGAAAACGTGTGAATTTGACTCTGACTTCTTCATGAAAGTTGTAGATCTTTTTGATATCTGAATTTTGAGACCTGAATCTAGTAATTTGAATAAGTATAGCAAAAGTTATAGCCAAAATACTACAGCATGTTTGTGTGAAAGATTTATCCTTTGTTTTGTGTATATATTGATTTACTGGGAACTGTACGTGCATAATCAGCCTTGGATGTCTTCATGAAAGTTGTAGATAATTAAGTTGTGGATCTTTAGAAAGTGGTTTCACATTAAAATAATTTTTGTAGCCCAAGTTATGCTCATAATACTGAAGTATGTACAAGCTGTAAATCTGTGAACTTGAAATCCGTATCTTATTGTTAAAATTGGGCATTTTGTAATAAGAATTAGTGATCAGTGTCTTCATGAAAGTTGTAAATCTTTTTGTTATGTGAATTTTGAGACCTGAACCGATTGATTTGAGTATGTGTAGAAAAAGTTATAGCCAAAATACTACTGTATGTCCGAGTGAAAGATTTGCTTCATGTTTAGTGTATATTTTGATATTCTGGGAATTATACATGCATAATCAGCCTTGGATGTCTTCATGAAAGTTGTAGATAATTAAGTTGTGGATTTTTAGAAAGTGGTTTCACATCAAAATAATTTTTATAGTTCAAGTTATGCTCAAATTACTGAAGTATGTGCAAGCTGAAATTCTGAAATTTTGGAATTTTGAAAATCCGAATCTTGTTTTCAATACTGGGAATTTTGTGGTATGAATTAGTTGTTTGAGTCTTCATGAAAGTTGTAGATAATTATGTTAAGAGTATTTTAGAAGTGGTTTCATGCAAAAATCATTTTTGTAACTCCAGAAACACTGAAATTACTAATATATGTACGTTTTGAAAAACTCACCTTGAGGCAGTGTGGTATTTCATGAATAAGTAATATTTCTGTTCGGAATTTGAAACTGTGTTCTTCATGAAAGTTGTAGATAATTGTATTATTGAGCTATAGAAAGTGGAATCACCTAAAAAGGAGTTGATTTTCCCATGTTATGACTGTTTTGCTAATGTATGTTGCTGTTGGGGATGCTGAAAGTCACTTAGAATGGCTATTTTGAAAGAAAATAATATTTTCTCTATGTATAAAAATTATTTATTAAATTATTGAGTGATTATGAATTATTATAAATGTTGTTGAGTATCACACAGTTTGTATATTGTGATGGTGAATAATTATGAATGACATAATTAATATATATGTGCATGAATGCCTTGTGGTTATTGACATATGTGGTTAAAACAGTAAATCCATGATTTTGTGAATTATTATGTGTATTGTGTTCCTTGAGGACTTGTAGCATCCAAGAGGTTTTGGAAATGTGGATATCATGGTATGTTAAAAGAATTAAAGGCATTCATGCATCATAAGCATTCGGACGCACCATGGAATTTAGGGGTTCCATGATTGCCTACCCTGGTGGGGGGGTTACTCTATGATGAGTTAAGCCCTATTATGTTGTGTGCCATGGAGTGTAGGGATTCATGGTTTATGCAGAAGTCCTACTTATGATATTGTGTACTTCGGTACTTAAGCGCCATGAAGTATAGGGATTCATGGTATATGCTAAAGCCCTATTTGTGTCTCTATGAGACTTTTACTGCAGTATTCCCACCAAGACCAAATGGATCCAGCATGACATCATTTGACTAATTAAAGATCTATTAATGGACTTGTTTGGCATATTCATCATATTATTATGAATTGTTGATTGTGTTTGTGTAATTTTATCTATTTTATATTTATTCTATATTCTGTCTCACTCTTACATTAATTTTTACAGTGAATGACACGCAGAATGCAGAGTGATGCCATGATGGATGTCTATTTGTTTTATTACCTGAACTTTGAATTTATGGGTTGTAATAAATATAATATGTCATGTACCATTATCTTCACAATCGTTTCCGCTACTTAAATATTTTCTTGAATTTAATTATTCACGACTAGTATGTATGATAATTTTTCCGCTGTTATTAATTGTTATATAAACTCTGAATTAAATTTATAATTTTTAAAATGATCTTTCGAAAAAGCGAAAATTTTACTCGAAAATTTTAATCCACGTTTCGGGGCGTTACATGTTGGTATCAGAGCATTTTCAAAAATTCAGGACCAATTGCTATGACATGTACTGTTTCTCGACATAATATGTAAAATGTTTGATTTATTGCTTGATAACATGCTAAATGTATACTATATGACTTATGCCTGACTGATTAATTGCAAAAAGATTTGTTTTGATTACCGCTTGATGATATGATAAATGTGTGATATGATTGATTGCTTAACTGATAAACTGTAGAATAATGATAGTTATATAGTATTTATATATGATATATTATCCCTTAGAATTGGTATAAACCAAACTACGAATATAGGATGGCAAGAAACAACAACAACAACAACCACGATATGGCAGCAGCTTTCAACCGTTTAGCTGAAGCCATAGAACGACAAAATCAACCAAGGAGCACTGGAGGACTCCATGGGTTAGACCACTTCCTGAAGAGAAAGCCTTCACAATTCAAAGGAGGTTATAATCCAGAAGGAGCATATCTTTGGGCCAAGGAAATGGAGCGCATCTTTCGAGCATTGCCCTGCACAGAATACGAAAAGGTGGAGTATGCCACCTATATGTTGGTGGAAGAGGCAGAGAACTGGTGGATTCATGCTAGAATCCGTATGATCGAGACTGACAGACCCTTGATCTGGGCCAACTTCAAAGACTGTTTCTTGGAGAAATATTTTCCAGCAAGTGTGAAAAGTCGCAAGGAGCTGGAATTTATGGAGTTGAAACAAGGCTCGATGTCCGTTGGAGAATATGCTGCAAAGTTTGAAGAACTATCTCTCTTTTACCCTCCTTTTCAACAAGCTGGTGCCGAAGAATCGAAATGTGTTAAATTTGAGAACGGACTGAATCTGGAAATCAAAGAAGCGATAGGGTACCAAGAAATTCGGAGTTTTCCCATTTTGATCAACAAATGCAGAATTTTTGAAGAGAATCATCAAGCCAGACTGGCACATGAAAAGGCCAATAGACAACTGAAACCTCAGTCAGTTGATTTCAAAAGAAGAGGATCGTTCTATCCAAATCGCTCCAGAGGCGGATCATCATCATCGTCATCTTTTGATAGACGCAATAACATGAGGTGTCTTAAGTGTGGAGGTAATCATCATGTACGTGATTGTAACAGACGTCTTGAAGAGGTCACTTGCTTCCGATGTAACCAAAAAGGACACATCAGTCCAAATTGTCCGCAGAACAATCAAAACAACAACAGGAACACTATGAGTGAACCAAGAGGCTCTAATTATCAGAGAGGCCGAGGAGAAGACACACGTACTGCCCAACCTCCAAGACAGAACAGGGAGTCCACAGATCAGAGGTTGCAACAAACAGCTGGGAGAGTCTATGCCATCAGCGGTTCAGAGGCAGACCAAGCTGATGACCTCGTACAAAGTAAGTGTGACATTAATGGTACAATCCTATCTGTGTTATTTGATTCTGGTGCTACGCATTCTTTCATTTCTGATGAGTGTGTTAGACGCCTTCAATTACCTGTGAAGCCTATGACATATGATCTGATTGTTTCTACTCCCACCGGTACACAACTTAGAACTGCTAAGGTGTGTAACGAATGTTCTATACTCATAGAAGGTAGACGCTTTCTTATCGATCTTGTTTGTTTACCTTTGAAGGATCTGGACGTGATTCTGGGGATGGACTGGTTATCGACAAATCGAGTCTTGGTGGACTGTCACAACAAGACCGTGATATTTCCATCAGAAAATCTAAATTCTGACAACCTCAAGACCTATGTATTACAAGGTGAAAGTCAATTGTTTGCTTTATTCACTCTTTACAAAGAAGATGGTGAACCTAAAGCAATCGAGATGCCGGTTGTTTCTGAATTTCCTGAAGTATTTCCTGAAGATGTCTCAAGTTTACCTCCAGAACGTGAGGTAGAATTCTCCATTGATTTAATTCCAGGAGCAGAACCAGTGTCTAAAGCTCCATACCGTATGGCACCAATTGAACTGGCGGAACTGAAGAAACAAATTGAAGAGTTGCTGGAGAAGCATTTCATCAGACCGAGTGTGTCACCATGGGGAGCGCCAGTATTGCTCGTCAAGAAGAAAGATGGAAGCATGAGGTTATGCGTAGATTATCGTCAACTGAATAAATTGACAGTGAAGAATAGATATCCTTTGCCCAGAATTGATGATCTGATAGATCAATTGAGAGGTGCTGCAGTGTTTTCCAAGATTGATCTACGATCGGGGTATCATCAGATTCGTGTCAAGTCTGAGGATATTCCAAAGACAGCCTTTAGAACACGATATGGTCATTACGAGTACCTTGTGATGCCCTTCGGAGTGACCAATGCCCCAGCCGTATTCATGGATTACATGAATCGAGTATTTCATCCCTACTTGGATCAATTTGTCATCATTTTCATTGATGATATTCTGATCTATTCAAAAACTGCAGAGGAACATGAAAAGCATCTTCGAGTGGTATTGCAGATTTTGAAGGAGAAGCAGTTGTATGCAAAGTTATCAAAATGTGAATTCTGGTTGAAAGAGGTAAAATTCCTAGGCCATGTAATCTCAAACGAAGGAGTATCTGTGGATCCTTCTAAAATAGAAGCTGTGGTAAACTGGGAGAGACCTACTTCAGTCACTGAGATACGAAGTTTCCTGGGATTGGCTGGTTATTATCGGAGATTCATTGAAGGGTTTTCTCAAATTGCCCTACCAATGACTCGGCTAACCCGGGAGAATCAACCTTTTTCTTGGACGCCAGAATGTGAGAAAAGTTTCCAAGAACTGAAGTTGAAGCTTACATCTGCTCCAGTCTTAACCTTACCTAACCCACAAGAAGATTTCGTGGTTTATTGTGATGCTTCCAAAATGGGCTTAGGATGTGTTTTGATGCAGCAACGAAAGGTGGTTGCCTATGCTTCTAGACAGTTGAGACCACATGAGATGAACTATCCGACGCATGATCTAGAATTGGCAGCAGTGGTATTTGCTCTGAAAATCTGGAGACACTATTTGTATGGAGTCAGGTTTGAAGTGTTCAGTGACCACAAGAGCTTGAAGTATTTGTTCGATCAAAAAGAATTAAACATGAGGCAGCGAAGGTGGATGGAATTTCTTAAAGATTATGAATTTGATTTGAAATACCATCCAGGAAAAGCAAATGTGGTGGCAGATGCACTAAGCCGAAAGTCCATTCATATGGCATCTTTGATGATAAAAGAAATAGAGATGATAGAACAGTTCAGAGACATGAACTTTGGTGTAGAGATAAAATCTTCAAGGAGTATGACTTTGGGGACTTTGAAAATAACCAATGATTTCCTGAAACTGTTAGGTGAAAGACAGAAAGAAGATTTGCCATTACAGGAGTTGAGAGAATTACAGGCGAATGGAAAAGATATGGGACTACAAGAAGAATCAGATGGAATTTGGAGGATCAGGAATAGAATTTGTGTACCAGATGATGTTGATCTGAGAAGGACGATTCTAGAAGAAGCGCATAAAAGTATGTTGAGCATTCATCCTGGATCAACTAAGATGTATCAAGATCTGAGGAAAAGCTTTTGGTGGCCAAGGATGAAGAAAGAGATAGTTGAATATGTGGCTTCATGTCTGGTGTGTCAAAAAGCCAAGGTAGAACACCAGAAGCCATCTGGTGAACTGCAACCATTAGAGATTCCTGTCTGGAAATGGGATGACATCTCAATGGACTTTGTGTCGGGGTTACCAAGAACACGTTCAGGGAATGATGCAATCTGGGTTATTGTAGACAGATTGACAAAGTCTGCTCACTTTCTCCCAATGAATATGAAGAACTCTTTACAAAAGTTGGCACAGTTATATGTGAAGGAGATCGTAAGACTACATGGTGTACCATCAAGTATTGTGTCAGATAGAGATCCAAGATTCACTTCCCGATTCTGGGGAAGCTTGCATCAGGAATTGGGTTCAAAGCTTCGATTGAGTTCAGCTTATCATCCCCAAACAGATGGACAGTCAGAACGTACCATACAAAGTTTGGAAGACTTACTGCGATCTTGTGTGGTTGAACATGGTGGTAGTTAGGAGAAGTTTCTTCCATTGATTGAATTCACGTATAATAATAGCTACCACAGCAGTATTGGTATGGCTCCATTCGAAGCATTGTATGGTAGGAAGTGTCGAACGCCACTTTGTTGGTTAGAAACTGGTGAAAGTTTGGCGTTAGGACCTGAAATTGTGCAGCAGACTACTGAACAGATAGAAATGATCAGAGAAAAGATGAAGGCATCTCAGGACAGACAGAAGCAGTATTATGATAAGAGGAGGAAACCACTTGAATTCCAAGTTGGTGAACATGTATTTTTGAAGGTTTCACCTCACAAGGGGATTGGTCGAGCATTGAAGAGTAAGAAATTGAGTCCGAGATTCATTGGACCATATGAGATCCTAAAGAGGGTTGGTACAGTGGCATATCAGATTGCACTTCCCCCTCACCTGGCAAATCTGCACAATGTATTTCATGTATCACAGCTAAGGAAGTACGTACAAGATCCCAACCATGTGATTGCTGCCGATGATATTGAAGTTAGAGAAAATCTGACCATCTCCACAGAACCTACACAGATTCTAGAAAGATCGAATAAACGCTTGAGGAACAAGAATGTACCACTGGTAAAAGTTGCATGGAAACAAGGAACTGATGTAACTCTGACTTGGGAGCGTGAAGATGCTATGAGGACACAGTATCCAGAATTGTTTCACTGAGGAGTGCGTAATGATTAAATTTCGAGGACGAAATTTTTATTAGGGTGGGAGAATTGTAACATCCTAAAAATTTTATTCTCATGTATAATCATTTTGATTTAGACTATCAATGATATTATCCATTTTATCTCAACTTTCTACATAAATTTTTGGTTAGGACAACATCTTCAATTTAACCTTTTACCATGGTAAATAATTTTAACTTTATACCTTTGGTAAAAGTTAATCAAATAATTTATTACCTATTTCCTTAGTTATTAATTTCCTTGGCTTTTCCAATTACTCTCATCAAATTGCCACATACTCCACTCAAAATGCGTCATCTTGTACACATTTTAATTGTTAGTTAGAGTCCGAATTTGGAAATGTGTCCAACTACAAAGTTGTTCCTCTTTTTCTTATCTTTCCAACAAGACCAAATTTGTTAAATTCCATTAAGCTATGAGAGAGATATGTCCAAAATACCGAAACAGTGTCAGAATTGATATTTTATTTCAATCATATCATCTTGTACATATTTTAATACCTTGTTAGAGTCCGAATTTGAAAAAGTCGTAAACTACAAAAGTTGTTCCTCGTTGTCTTAGCTTTTCAACAAGACCACATTTGTTAAAATCCATTAAGATATGAGAGAGATATGCCTAAAATACCAAAACAGTGTCAGAATTGATATTTACTTCAATCAAACAAACTACATTATGTAGGCTGCGGAAATGGTCAACAATCCAGCTCATTTTTCTCACCTAAAACCTCCATTATCACCATAATTCATGCACCTAACATCCCACTACAATCCCATTATGAAAATCTTGTCCCCCACTTGTCATTTACATCATTAAATCAACACTATATCTTGTTCCCAAGTCTGAATTCTTAGAACAAGCTAAAGTTAGTGAAGTCTCTCTCTTATTTTCTTTCACTTTCTCCATCAATTTCACTCTTGATCTGAAGCTAGGACAATAATACAACACTTTCAACCACTTTAGGAACCTCCATTAAGGTAAGAGGGGACAGGGTTGTGAATATTTGTGAAATGGGTAGAATTGTATGCTGATTCTAGGATTCCAGAATTTATTCGTAACTTGTTGCTCATTTTTGATATTGAAAACGTGTGAATTTGACTCTGACTTCTTCATGAAAGTTGTAGATCTTTTTGATATCTGAATTTTGAGACCTGAATCTAGTAATTTGAATAAGTATAGCAAAAGTTATAGCCAAAATACTACAGCATGTTTGTGTGAAAGATTTATCCTTTGTTTTGTGTATATATTGATTTACTGGGAACTGTACGTGCATAATCAGCCTTGGATGTCTTCATGAAAGTTGTAGATAATTAAGTTGTGGATCTTTAGAAAGTGGTTTCACATTAAAATAATTTTTGTAGCCCAAGTTATGCTCATAATACTGAAGTATGTACAAGCTGTAAATCTGTGAACTTGAAATCCGTATCTTATTGTTAAAATTGGGCATTTTGTAATAAGAATTAGTGATCAGTGTCTTCATGAAAGTTGTAAATCTTTTTGTTATGTGAATTTTGAGACCTGAACCGATTGATTTGAGTATGTGTAGAAAAAGTTATAGCCAAAATACTACTGTATGTCCGAGTGAAAGATTTGCTTCATGTTTAGTGTATATTTTGATATTCTGGGAATTATACATGCATAATCAGCCTTGGATGTCTTCATGAAAGTTGTAGATAATTAAGTTGTGGATTTTTAGAAAGTGGTTTCACATCAAAATAATTTTTATAGTTCAAGTTATGCTCAAATTACTGAAGTATGTGCAAGCTGAAATTCTGAAATTTTGGAATTTTGAAAATCCGAATCTTGTTTTCAATACTGGGAATTTTGTGGTATGAATTAGTTGTTTGAGTCTTCATGAAAGTTGTAGATAATTATGTTAAGAGTATTTTAGAAGTGGTTTCATGCAAAAATCATTTTTGTAACTCCAGAAACACTGAAATTACTAATATATGTACGTTTTGAAAAACTCACCTTGAGGCAGTGTGGTATTTCATGAATAAGTAATATTTCTGTTCGGAATTTGAAACTGTGTTCTTCATGAAAGTTGTAGATAATTGTATTATTGAGCTATAGAAAGTGGAATCACCTAAAAAGGAGTTGATTTGCCCATGTTATGACTGTTTTGCTAATGTATGTTGCTGTTGGGGATGCTGAAAGTCACTTAGAATGGCTATTTTGAAAGAAAATAATATTTTCTCTATGTATAAAAATTATTTATTAAATTATTGAGTGATTATGAATTATTATAAATGTTGTTGAGTATCACACAGTTTGTATATTGTGATGGTGAATAATTATGAATGACATAATTAATATATATGTGCATGAATGCCTTGTGGTTATTGACATATGTGGTTGAAACAGTAAATCCATGATTTTGTGAATTATTATGTGTATTGTGTTCCTTGAGGACTTGTAGCATCCAAGAGGTTTTGGAAATGTGGATATCATGGTATGTTAAAAGAATTAAAGGCATTCATGCATCATAAGCATTCGGACGCACCATGGAATTTAGGGGTTCCATGATTGCCTACCCTGGTGGGGGGGTTACTCTATGATGAGTTAAGCCCTATTATGTTGTGTGCCATGGAGTGTAGGGATTCATGGTTTATGCAGAAGTCCTACTTATGATATTGTGTACTTCGGTACTTAAGCGCCATGAAGTATAGGGATTCATGGTATATGCTAAAGCCCTATTTGTGTCTCTATGAGACTTTTACTGCAGTATTCCCACCAAGACCAAATGGATCCAGCATGACATCATTTGACTAATTAAAGATCTATTAATGGACTTGTTTGGCATATTCATCATATTATTATGAATTGTTGATTGTGTTTGTGTAATTTTATCTATTTTATATTTATTCTATATTCTGTCTCACTCTTACATTAATTTTTACAGTGAATGACACGCAGAATGCAGAGTGATGCCATGATGGATGTCTATTTGTTTTATTACCTGAACTTTGAATTTATGGGTTGTAATAAATATAATATGTCATGTACCATTATCTTCACAATCGTTTCCGCTACTTAAATATTTTCTTGAATTTAATTATTCACGACTAGTATGTATGATAATTTTTCCGCTGTTATTAATTGTTATATAAACTCTGAATTAAATTTATAATTTTTAAAATGATCTTTTGAAAAAGCGAAAATTTTACTCGAAAATTTTAATCCACATCTCGGGGCGTTACATTTCTCATTAGACACAAACTGGTCATCCAATATAGTATCAAAATGTTAATGACTACTCTTGGACGGTCCTTCATGTTGTGCTCGAGCTTGGGTCTAAGCCTGTATATGACCGTACTGCTTCAGTTGACCTCTGACCTCCTACAACTTATCCCAAATAGTTGTGCCACCTATGCATGTTGAGAAAGCATCAGTGGTAGAGGAACGAGGTTGCATCATCAACAAAGACCCTAGATGAATGTTGGAGGCGAAGGAAGCAGTTCTATAAAGGCGACCATGATGCCTCCACCAACAATGTCGTAGTAAAGGTTCAACTGAGTAGTCACCTCAAGAAGGTCGCATGCAGCCTGGAGCTCTCTCAGATACCTGTTGTACTTATCCTACTCATTAATTATTAAATTAAAAAGCATGAATAATTAATACATAATTTGAAGACTTAATTATGCTTAAAAATGAATTAATGTTGACTACAACTTACCATCGTCTCACCTGAGTATTCATCGACAAAGTCCCCCAGCCTAATTGTTTCCGATGAGTCACCAGAAGCAACTCGTCTAGGTTGACGGGATACCCATATATGCGTTTGCTTCTGCTTTTTTTGATTTGAACATTTATTTACTTTTACTTTTTTTTGCTAAGTTTGTTTGCTTCTGCTATGAGCTGAAATTATTTGGCATGAATTGTTCATCCTCCTTCCTTCTAATTGAGATTGTACTAAAATTATCTGCTATGAATTGATTTTTTTTTTAAAGAAGCTATTCATACTAAAATTATCCGACACAAGTAACACCCTTTGACTCCAATTATCAGGTTGTTGGTGTCCGCTTTTGAGCTATGCTAACTTCGTTGTAGTCTTGTAGTATAATGTGTTACCTTAAAGGAATTTATTTTTTTCAAAATTTATTATATATAATTAAAGTGTGGGGAGCAGTGACTAGGTTACATGTGATGTGAGGTGGTGAAAGAGGTTATGAGTTGTCCTTTTCGTATTTAATTGGGGAAACGAAGTTATAAAAATAAAAAATTAAAAGTTAAAATTATTATAATGTTCGAGATAATTAAAACTCTATTTGATCATAAAAAAAATTTTGGATTGGTTAAAACTCGGGGAACCAAACAGCCACTGATTCTAAAAAGAAAAGATTTTGAGAGAGAAATGATATTGATGAACAAAAAGTAGATGGTTAAATTTTTATTTCATTATGTACCAGTTGTTTTTTTTATAATTAAGCTTGTATTTATAACACCGGTTATGCTAGTAACCGTTGTTGATGAGACTGTTAACGGTGTAATGTGACATTTTATTTACAAAATTCTCATTTTATTTATTTTTAACACCAAATATTGTACACCGATGTTAAGATTAATGTGTTAAAAGAGTGTTTTTTTTTTCCTACTAGTGGTGGTTTGTGCTGAAGTTCAAAATGGAAGATTCTATTCTAGAACAATAAATATGCTTTGTATTATGATCATTTTCTGGTGTTCATGGATTATGCCATATGAAGGAACACATAGTTGTTTTTGTAATAACATCTCTTATTATATGATTTAATTAATTTGAATTCACCTAATTTTTTATATTTTGTGTTGTTAATATCTCATAGTTTATAACAACTTTATTCAGCAATAAACTTTAAATATGACTCTAATCTTCTCAATCAAAATATCTTCACCCTTGCTTGAACTGATTTCCATTTTACGTCATACTTATTTTAGTAGTAAATCTCCTACTTGTTATTAGTAATTTTTAAGAGTTCACATAAAGAAAGTCTGGGTCAATCTCAACTACTCCCTCGGTTACTTTTAATATGGAGTCACTTTGAATAATTTTTTTCTTTTTTAAATGTATGACAAGTTTAAGAAAATATTTATTTTTATTACTATTAGACCTTTACTGTATAAATAAATGACTCACTTAAGCTGTATAATAATTAAGAGAGAGAAGTGCAAAAATAAACTAAAATATTAGATAATAAAATTATATATTCCAACTTCTAAAATCATTTAATAATTTTTTAAATTTGTATATATTTTTTAAATTATGCCATATAAAAAAATGAAAAACTATTAATTAAGTGTGGTTCCACTTCCATTCCCTAATACACGGTTAGTCGGTTATATACACAACAATATTGTCGATCACTATCTATTCTTTTTTCTTTTACGAGAGCTCTAGCTAAATCAATGATAAACCCATTCTTATTTAATCACTTTGTCCTTTAAATAATCAAATACATACAGTAAATTAAATTAAAAATGAGATTTCATGAATTCAAATTATAGAAATGTCTAAAAGATAACACTTTAACACCAATTCTTACATTATTATTAACATAAATTTTGAACTTTTAGTCGCATTATGTCTCACAACTATGATGAATTTCTGGTTGAAAAAAACACATCTAGTGATGTTGATGAGTAGTGAAAAGAAAAAGGGGAAATAAAAAGAGAAAAATCAAAATATTTTTTATTCAACAGAAAGCAATCAAATCGAAACACTGTAAAGTATGATAATTTCCCCCTGGATACAAGCAAAGAAGTGCATATATTCGAACCAAATAATAATACAATGCAGAGAAAAACAAACCACAAAATAAAAAATTACCGGAAGAAAAAGGTAGACAAAAGAAAGAAAAGAAACGAGTTGATGGTGCTGTATTGATCAGTGTTGCATATGTTGAATACATAACATAATGATTAAAGAAGGTGGTTGGGTCAAAAGAGTGAAAGAGTGAGATTGATAATAGGAAACTAGTAGCCATGGAGAATCCGAGAACACGAGTGTTTGATCCATCGGATCCCATTTCGGAGCGTAGCCTTAACCTTCCCCTCAACGGCGTAAACCTTATACTTTGCAATCCTCTTTCTCCGTTTTGAGTCCGGGTTCCCGAAACTCCAAGGCTTCGACACCGTCGCTGCACCACTGCGACTCGCCCGAGTCACCTCACTCGGAATCGCCGCCTCGTACCTCTCACCGCAACCGTAGCTTTTGCCGCTCACTATCTCCACCCTCCTCTCGGCGCCGCACCAACCCGACGCGTAACCGTAGCCGTCCATGGATTTGCACCCTCTCTAAAAGAAGCTTTTTGAAGATGTTGAGGTTAGGGTTTGGAGAACGAATTGAAGTGTGAAAGTGTAGGTGTGGTCTTATATATATGCAGTTAAGCACGGAAACGTGTCTTCGGCGAGGAATGTGCAATGTTTTGATCTCCGCAGGGAATCTGGGTTGGGCTTTTCCCCTTCATTAAACAAATAAATATATGTAATTAATTTGCCGCTATTTTTTAATGTTGCAGTTAGGAATCATTACATTGACTTTCAAGAACTCACTGACATACTTTTTATACGGCGCACTTTGATATTCTTAACAGGGTCGGGTTTCGGCAGTTACTTGTGATAAATAACTATATTAATTGAAAGTAATTTATTTTTAATTAAAATCAATCGAATAATCTTATGGTTTTTTTAGTTTTGGATGAACGGTTTCAGTTAAGTTTGAACGGATAATTTCAGTTTAAACTTGTAAAAAAATATTACTTTTTTGCCAAAATCTATTTTTAAAACTTTTTTTACTCATTTTTCTTATTAATTCTATAAAAAAATGATTTAATGCATATGGTATACTATATATATATCTAATCATCTAATAAAAGACTTAATTAAAATAAACATATAAATTTTACATAACATCAATGCATAAATTTATATTAATTAAAACTTAATTAAAATAAACATATAGATTTATAATGAGTTCCGTCGAGTATGGTTAATTCAGTTGGTAGAAATTAAAATTACCTTCCAAACTTATGTTAATGATATAATTTACCAAATTGTGATGGTCACTAACGTAATAGGCATTTAGTTGTTACAGCCCATAGGAACCATTTTTAAATTTAACAACGATTGCAACGAACAATTTTTACTTTATAGAAGATTAAAGTCAAGTTCAACTTTATTTCATAAAAACTAAAAGTATATTTAATTCAGAGAAAAATATAACTCTCGTCATTTATGTAACTTTTAATGTTTTTTCTTCCTAATTTAATATTTTATTTTTTTAATTTTTACAATATTATCATTTTACATTAAATACTTTATCACCATTATTTTTTTTCTTCTCATTTGTTTGGTTAAATATTCATTTTCTCATGTAAAGACAAATCACTTCTAGCTATCAAGTTTAAAATACAATTTATATTATTTCAAACATGCCTCAGTCTCAATAGGGTCTTATTATGTTAGTATTGAAATCTATTTAAGTGTTTGGATCATACTCCAAAAAATTTGAATTTGTTGATGAAGAAGGCATAAAAAGTATCAAAAAGGTCGCATTACTTCATCAACGATCATTAACAAAATTGTGTTAACTTAGGACTTCTAATCTTTAAAAAAAGGTTAGTGATATTGGTGGTCAAAATTAATTTGTTAGAAAGGAAAATTTTATTATATATTTTGTATTTTAGATGTAGATTTCACCAATATAATCTTTCACCTTTTTAATTGTTTAAAATAACCTTAAAATTAAATTTAATAGAAACGTATTCTTTTCGATAAACCATTTATATTTATTATTTTATAGTATACTATTTTTATAGCATTAGTTAGTTAATTTAAATGGTATATACTTATTTCCTTTAAATAATATCTTAAATTTGAATCATGTAAATTAAAAAAATTCCTGCAAGAGTTAACCTTACCATGAATATGATATAGATGTTTTCATCTCATGAGGTGTTCCTCTAGTAGATGATACATGTAGATAAATTATATATATATATATATATATATATATATATATATATATATATATACTATTTTCAATTGTTAAAAAAAATATTAACTAGCTACTACTTAACCATGATTTGAAAAATGAAAAATTTTCCATTCTGAATTGTCATCTCAATGCAGTTAGTTTTTAACTATTAAAACGTTTATATTTTATTTTAATAAAAAAATTATTTTCGAATCGTAATAATAATTAACAAATTAAAGCCATACAAACATATCATTTGGTTTACAATATAAAAATGATAAAACTTGAAGATTAACTTAGATCTCTTATGAATACCCAAACCTTCCAGCCGATCCTATATTGGGTTTTTTCTTCATATCTTATATTTATTGTAGAATTATATACATGACAACTTTAACTTTAAAAATAATAACTAAAGACGGGAAGGACATAAACAACTAAAAATAATTTCCCTTTTGTAAAGATAATAAAGTTTGTTAGTTTAGGTTATTGTGTACCGAATATTTTTTATTTTAGTATTTTGATAAAGATAGTTTTTAAAATCGGATCAGACCGGTTGGAATCAAATCGGACTGCAGCATCACGCCTAAATTCTCAGAATTAATCTTTAAGGTTTACTAAACTTAGGCGATACGCGACTTTAAAAATATTCACAGTGGAAGACACAAACTAGAAGCTCGACACATCTTAAATGGACCATTCTAAAGTATAGGTCCTTAACAATGGACAAAGTATCATTCCCTTCTCATACATGACGATATGAGTTGGGAACCAAGGGATACCGACCTCAAGGCATCATTACATAACTCAATCAAACTTTAATTCGCACTCACACCAATCTAAAATAATCCCTAGACATATGGAGGATCCAACCTCCAACACAAAACACAACACCATTACAAGGCTCACGCTAAACCTCCAGTGAGGTGTAGCTACATATCCATTAACAATCATATAATTATATCTTATATATTATCACACATACTAAAAGATGGCCTCAAACCTCATATGCATAAATACTTGGCAACTTAAGCCAACTATATATATATATATATATATATATATATATATATATATATATATATATATATATATATATATATCAAAGCTTAATATTTGGCATCATATACATGTGTTCGCCAATTTGTGCCAACCAAGGACTATATAATACATCGGATATTAAACCATTCTAGGCTAAGCAAAGGGCCATACAATCTTTTCATATATTAACCAAACAAACAACACAACAAACCAGTTAAATACCAAATCTATCTTCAACGTTGTATTGCTCCCGCCTCTAAGCTCACCAAGCGGCGTCATCACCTTGAAGACTCACTAAATTGAAAGTTAAGGGGTAAGTACCACTCAAAGCAATAAATAACAATTTACAGATAAAAATACTCATCAGGTCACATGATTCATTATACCACAATCACAACACAATGGCATATTATTTGACAAACCATATATCATCAATTTAATTTCATACATCCCTATATATTTACTAATCATCAATTCATCAATTCAATATCAAATATCACCAAACCAATCATCATTTCAATATTAAACATCACCAGACCAATCATCATTTCAATTTAAAATTAAGAGAACATATATCAATAAATAATCATAGATGTTAGATCATTTCTCTCACTTTTTCATCAATACCCATTCACCACACAGGGGCATCTCTCTCTTATTAATACTTATTCGCCACACATGGGCATCTCTTACTCATTAATATTCATTTGCCACACATGAACATCTCTTTCTCCATAATATTCATTCACCACACACAGATATCTCTTTCTCCTTAATACTGATTCGCCACCCATAAACATATCTTGCTCATTGGCATATCATTGAACCATATACAAAACCATATATCAACGCATATGTTCATCACAACAATATCAACAACAATAATGTTAGTGCGGGTCTGATTGTGGGAATATAACAAAGTGTGGTAATTATATGTAAATGTGCTATTTTATATATACTACAGTATCATCAATAATAATGTGTACAAATATCAATACCAATGTATATTTTTTTATCGGTACTAAACTGCCTCGTCTATATGCAACACTAATAGTCACCCAAGGTGACATGCAATATAAACATGGCAATAATTGTCAACATGTTGCGGACCTTCCTTGAACATATATCAAGGAAGACGTGATCCATAAAGGAATCACCGGGGGTACGCTTACTCATCGAGCCACCCTACCACTGGGCCTTCTCATAAGATTCCCCTCCAGTCACTATTGTGAGAAGCTCCATGATTCGACTACTGAACTATTAGGGTAAATAATAACAATACCCATGCACAGGGTCGCCCTCTCACTGGGCCTCCTCGCGGAACCCCTAACAATCCAGATCAAGAAGCAACTGTGATATGCCTTCCAACTTTAATATCTCAATTACTTAATAACCATTAACTTTCAGGGTCTTACCCACACTCAACACCACCAATCCACGATAGGTTTCTAAGTTCATGCTTATTGGTTAGTGGCACACAGTCATCAAGTAATTCACATTCATTATAAAATAACAATTAACAAGGCATCATCAAGCCTATCAACATATTTTACATGGTCTGCGTAGGAATTCAACACCTAATTCAGAATTAACATCATCTATCAATCAGTTCGTGGTGGTCAAGCAATGGTTCTTTCACACATAAACTCATATCAATTAATGTATATAATTTATAGCTTCATCAATGCCACCATATCATCACATATGTGTATATATACACACAAACACACATATAACACACTACACATATTCTAAATGCATTCAATCACATATTTGCCATCACAAATCGATCATCAACAATCCACATATACAAACAAGGGAAACATATTAACCATACAACCAATGGAATCAACATCATCAATAATATATAAACAATACATTAGATTTCAACATACATTTAGCACCACCACATTGCGTAACCAATAACATTACCGTAGACTTAATATCAAATAATCATCAGCAATATCAAGCACTGAGCTTTATTCGAATATTAATTCATGGCACAAAATCCATTTTTCATAATATCATCAATATTAGCGTAACTTATTACCAGTAACACATGCCAACCATATATGGTCATCATTAATACATGTCTGTCAGCAACACTAATGGAAATTCACAACATATTCATAACATATCATCAATACCCTTAATGGGTCATTGCCAACAACAGAATGGATAATAATATTCAATGGCACTCAACCAATTATATTCATATAATATTATCATCAATAATTGTCAAGCAATAGGCTTCCACTCATAAACCATACTTTATAACACAGTTAGAAAAAGTACATATTTTTGTTTTAGTAAAATAATTGAAATGATTCTCGTAACCCATAAACTTCTGAAACACTAAGATTGAGATTCGAACACAAAATTAATGGGGTTTCGATAAGAATCAAACTTACCAAGGGTTACAAAACTAGTCGTTAGGGTGTCAAAACTACCCCGGAGCTCTAAAATCCAATCGACGTCTTTTAGATCGTACACGACCAAGCTCTAATGTGCATGCATGGCCTTGCTAGTCACTAAACGAGACATGCATGGCTAAAAGATGGTGGTCGTATAGTTGATGATGAAAAATTGGTGGTGGTTTCGGTTAGCCAAGGAAATTATGGAAGAGATCCCTCAAGCTATTGCATGCATGGCTTTAAGGTTCCAAAACACGACCATGCATGGTGGAAGGAGACAGTGATGACACAAGGAGAAAGATGATGGAACTTGGAGAAGGCACGATGGTGAGGTAGGGTTACGGTAGTGAAGAAGAAATAAGGTGGTGTTTGGTGGTATATGGTGATGCTCGGGTTGATGAGAAAATGAACAAAACAAGACAAGAAAAGAGAGAATGAGGGTAGAAAGGTGTGTGTAAAATGAGAAGAGGAAAGGATGAAGTAAAGAGGGAAGTGCAAACGAAGGAAACAAAGAGAAAATGAAAGCATGAGAGATATGAAAAAATATGGGCGGAATTATGGCTTTGGTTGAGATGATGAGAATGAAGATAATTGAAAAATGTAATGGGATTAGGAGAGTGAGAGAACCCAAGAGTGGAATAGCTTCAATGGTGTGTAGATGAATGAAGAAAACATGAAGTGACTTTGCCTAAGTTAACTTTCCTTACATGCATGTATAGATAAGTGGCAATAGTTCAGATTATTAGGAGACTAGGTGTCAATTAATTAGCTAAATCTTAGATTAGTGGAGAGTTAAGTGTCTAGTCTAGAATTTACATGAAACCAAAACTGATAAGGCATGGACACATAGGCTAGGTGAGTGGCAATTTCACTATCACCTTTCTTGGAGAATAAGGTGATGATTCAACGTGAATTTGAAGAAATGGTAAACATGAAAGTTATTCCTTATTCTTTCCTCATTACAACAAGCTAAATAACACCTAGTTCCGACAATTATAGCAAAAGTCATGCCTAAAATACCAAATGCAGTTTAGGCAGGATGTGAAGCTGCGAATCAATGACTTGTTATGTAACTTGGGATTTTTGGGCTTAGAACTAACTTTTGGTGTCTCCATAAAACTTGTAGAAAATTTTGTTATGGAGATTTCAAGACCAAGAGCACTCACCATCGGACATCGGTAGATTAAGTTACGCTAAAACTAGTGAAACATGTGTAAAGTTACTGTATTTAGGACAAATAGGACAAAGGACACAAAGCTAGGGTTTTGAAATTTTTTAAGGAAATTACTTAGACAATGGATTTTGATCAATAGGTTTAACCCTATAACCTTCTCTTCTCCTTAGGGTCTTCTAAAATCCTTAGTGTACAGTTTCAAGCCTAAAATACAGAACGTTGGTACGATATGCGAATGACCGAAAGTTAATTTATGTCTCTCGATGTAACTACATTATTTTAAATCTGTTTATTATTTATTAATGCTACTACCATCGTTATTCTCATCGTTCATCCTATTTCTCAATATCATATATTTTTCCAAAAATTCTAATTGTTTCCCCTACATATACATGAAATCAAAGTATAGAGTCAGCCGAAGCTTGGTGTTTTCACAGAAACACATGGCATGACCTGTCTTCATAGGTTTAGGCCTTGGAGACTTGTCCTGAAAATCAAGGGTGTTACACGGATCAATTGGTTCAATTGGAAAATTGGTAAATCGACTATCAATTCAGTTTGTTTAAACTAATGAAGCGGTCTATGATCAAACCAATATTTAATTGGTAAAATCAGTCAAATCAGTGAATCATTGATTTTGAGTGGTTCAATAAAAAAACGTGTTAGGCTTTTTGTGTGCTTGAGTAATGTTTTGAGTGTTTTGTATAATTTTAAAGGTTAAAAACTTATAAATATGTATTATATTTAGCTTTTAGTGTTTCAAAGTAATTGTAATATACTTCTATATTAATATTATTTTATATAAGATATAATTTTTAATAAAAATATATTATTTTATTAATATTATTCATATATAATATAACTTTTATTAATATTATTTCATATATGATGTAATTTTTCTTTTTAAAATAAATAAAATTATTTCATAAATGATGTGATTTTTTATTAAATATTATTTTATTAATACGGGTTCAATTAATAAACTTTAAACTGATATTTTAACTGGTTGAATAATCACTCATCTGATTCTCATTGTTATAAAATGTAAAAAATATATATATAAGAGAGAGAAAGTTATCTTATAGCCATGTAAACAGAGGCAAAGAGTGTGTTTGGAATAGCTATTGGAGGTAGGCCAAGTTCTGTGTAGACAGCCAAGAGGCACTGGAAAGTAGAAAGCTATGATCATGAGATGCAATGATATGTTCAAATTGCCGGGTTGATATGAAGGGAAAAAGTAGCGACAACTAAAAGCTACAAATTTGTTAGTATTCTATATATGTATAAAGAAGGAGTAATTATTTGCTTCACTTAGTGATTAAATATAAAAATAGATTAAATTTCTTTTAAAAAAATGTGCATGACAAGCTAGCTAAAAAATTTGTTCAACTAAATTAATCTTTTTTAGTTAAACGAATTTAGTTCACTAACTTTTAGTGTTTTTTTTCTTAAACATTGCTTTCTGTTCGGAAATTTATTAATTTCTCTTTTTTTTGTCTCTTTATTTTTTGGCTAATTAATATATAATTTGGTCCTTCATTTTTTATCTTTGTTTCAATATAGTTTTTTAATTTTTTATTCTAATTAGTTCTTTATTATTTAAAGAGTTTTAATTGAGTCATTCTGTTAGTGATGTGTTGAACCTAAGACATAAACTTGCTTATAAATTAAAAACATACATGCTCAATAATGTAGAAAGAGATCAAACTACGTGCACTAAACCAATGTGGAGAAATGATACATAAATGATAACATTTGTATATATAGATAACATTCAATTAAATGTATTTTTGATATTTATTATTTAAATAAAATATTTCATACTACAATTATATATTTAAAAAACATATTTCTCATAATTATAGTTAATAATATTATAATATGTCAAATAATCTATGAAATATATTAAATAGTATTTATAATAAATTAGATATATATTAAATAAGATATTAGATAATATTTAAAGAATATTAAATTTATTAAATAATATTATTCAATATATCATTAAATTTATTAAGTAAACTAAATAATATCTCATTTAATATATATATATATAGATAATGTTATTTTTTAATTTATAATATTATAGATATTAAATAATATTTATATTATAAAAATATTTATACTATATTAAATTTATTAAATACATTAAATAATATAATCTAATATATTATTAAATATAATTATTTGAAATATGTTTTTAAAATATATAATTATGTTAAATTTAAAAATTTATTAAATAATATTGTTTGATATGTTTAATAAATTAAATTATTTATTAAACATATCAAACAATATTAATATATTTTAGAAATTTAATTTATTATAAATATTATTTAATAATATTAAATAGTACATTAATTGTTATGGTATATATACAAATGTTACAATTTATACATTAGTTGTCTATATTTTTCTAGTGGCATAGGCTCGTGCAATACAGTCTTTCATCATAGGAAAAAATCCTCGATGAGTCGTTATTTTGATAAGTGTATCAAAAAAAACAATTGTATTATAATGATGAGTAAGGTTATAGTTCCTTAAAGAACACATAAATTTCTATTAATTCCTTAATTTTGAAGCTCGTTAAATACATGTACAATGAAGTGATTAATAGTCATAATGATAACTTTTCATGTAAAAAACCATAAAAATGGTTTCCAGTATAAACTAAATATAATGAAAAAGATGATTAAAAACCAATAGATTAAAACTAAGATTGGATTTCCTTATTTATTCTCATTCATATTCTAGTAGTTAATATATAGAAGTTTACTCTATAGATGCAGTTACAATGCATTAACTTCCCTATATTGATTCCTCAAACATAAGGCCCTAAGACTACTCATTAAATAATGATTCCTCAATTATATAATAAGCATTCTAGCATAATGATTAAGTGTAAAAAATAATTGATATATTGAAATCTATTCCTAGAATCACAACATATCAAATGATCTCTATCAGTTCAGGTTTTAAGAATTACTTCCCAATCAAAACTTATAAAGATCATAAATAAATAAACTATCAATTAAGATAGAGTTAAACATCAAAGACCGATGAAATCAACAACATCATATAGAAATGAACAACTACATATACATATATCACCAGAATATTTTAGAGGTGAAGATTACATCTAATCCCACAAGAAGGTTTAACTGCTCATAGAAGCCATTATATAAGCAAAGATGGAACTATAAAGCTAAATACATTTTTTGACCTCTTATCTTTTATCTTAGTTTCAATGTGGCCTCTTATTTTTTTTATTTCAAACCAGCCCCCTATATGTTTAAAAAGTTTCAATTTCATCCTTATGTTTTAAACCTTAAACACAAGGAGAGTCATTTTTAACCACTAAACCAAAGAATCTTTAATAAATAAAGTGAATATATATAACCTGAAATAAATATACTTAATAACACCAACATATTATTAGAAATATATTTAATAAATATATTTCCAATAATAAATTTATTACATATATTCTTCTTCTTCATCAAGCTCACTACCGGATTCTTCTTCATTGATAGAAGTGGCCTTGAGAGCTAGGCCTTTCTTCTTGGAAGATTTTTCTTCCTCTTCCGCCATCCTTAATTCTTTCAACTCTTGTTCCTGTTCTTGTAACTTATCGAATAGTGTAGCAAGTGACATTTCATTGATGCTAGGAGATTGTTTGATGGCGGTGACTAGAGGTTGCCATTCCCTAGTGAGACTTTTTAACACTTTATGAATAAGTTCTTTGTTAGTGTAAGTCTTCCTAAGAGTAATAAGATGATTTATAATAAGTATGAACCTCTTTTGCATATCAACAATTATTTCTCCAGAATTTAATCTAAAGCTTTCATATTGACTAGTTAAGGTACTAATCTTAGAGTCTTTGACATCACTTGTACCTTCATAGGTTATTTGTAAGGTATCCCACATATCCTTGGCGGATTTACATGTAACTACTCTAAAGAATTCATCAGGGCCTAAAGCTAAAGTGATTAGATTTTTGGCTTTATAGTTATATTGGACTTTCTTTTCTTCTTCGCTAGTCCAATCATCCATCAATTTTTCTACTTGCTTACCATCTACAGTATGCATAGGTATGAAAGGACCATTTTCAATTACATTCCAAACTTTAAAATCAATAGATTGTACAAAAATTTTCATCCTTTCTTTCCAAAAAGCATAGCCTTCCCCATTGAAAGCAGAAGGTCTATTTGTGGCACCACCCTTAGGAAAAAGATTTAGAGAATTTGAGGCCATTGTTCTCTTGAAGCTGTTAAGCTTGATCTACCAAGAGTCAAGCTTTGATATCACTTGTTAATCAAATGGCCTCAATACTCAAGAGGGGGGTGAATTGAGTTTTAAAACTTTTCTTGGAATGCCTTTGAAATTTGTTCCTTTTTCACAAGTTGAGTATTGGTGCAAGAGATAGTGAGTATAATGCAAGAAACAATGCAAAACAAAGGGTAAATGTTATTAAGGCAATTTATCAAACACTTGGTATACAGTACTTCAAAACTAGTTATTCAAGCAAGTTTAAGAGTGAAACCACAATCAATATTAACAATCCATCCAGATGCAATATGTAAATGCAAGAGGATAAGGGAGAGAAGCTTGCAAACCAATTTAACAAGTTCCACCAACCCGGTGTACGTCTCGCCTTCAAGCAACCCACTTGAAGGATTCCACTATTGAAGATTTAAGATACAAGCTTTGAGCAATTGTCTCCTAGTGTCCCACACTCAAGAACCCAATTCTCATAGGCACAAGGGTAACCCACCCAATCTCACAATCTCTCAATACCCAAAGGTTGAACCCCAACCTTTGTAACCACTCAACCTAGAGTGAACTCTGATGTTTGGTGTTTGTGTTTTCAAGCAATATACTCTCTTAATAGAGTTGATGTATAATTGAAAGCTCTCACAATTTCTAACTCTCACAAGAGAGGATTTACAAATATAAGCTCTAAGTTTCAGAAAATGAAACTAAACAAAGAAATAGAACTCACAAGACTCAAGATTTGATTTCCCTTTGATGGATTGGATTGTTGCATGGAGTAGCTTGAAGGAGTCTTGCATTTATAGGCCTTGGAGAAGAGCCCTAGAGTCTTTAGAGCCGTTGCACAGCATGAGTGCTTGAGTTGGAGTGGAGAAATGAGCTGGTTTTCCACTTAAAACGCTTTTCCCCAATTTTTGGCATGATGGTAATCGATTACGCCTCGAGCTGTAATCGATTACACTTTGAAATCTTCAGTGTAATTCCGTTGGTAATCGATTAGACCTTATTGTGTAATCGATTAGATTGGAAACAGAGACTTGCTAATCGATTATGCAGTGCCTTGTAATCGATTGGGAGTGGCACCTGATGCATTTAATTGTGTATCGTAGCATTGTAATCGATTATGACTTCATGCAATCGATTAGGGTGCAAACAGAACTTCCATAATCGATTAGTCCTTACTTGGTAATTGATTAGTGACTTTTACAGAACCTTGGTAATCGGTTATGGAGACCTTGCAATCGATTAGGAGATGTACCTGATACTTTTAATTCAGTATTTCACTTGGTAATCGATTATGTCCATTGGTGCAATCGATTAGCTTACAAACAGAACTTATGTAATTGATTAGACTTGTTGATGTAATCGATTATGTCTTGGACAGAACTCTTGTAATCGATTATGTTGGATGCTGTAATCGATTAGTATACACGTTTTTGCAGGTCTGATACTATTTTCTCTGTTTTTCATTGTAACTTAAGCCTTTTTTTTAGTCTTCAAAAACCTTTTTCATTATCAAAATAATTCAACCTGAAAGCATATTCAAACACAAGTTATTCTATCGAGGCCAATCATTACTGTATATACCCATCGATAATCAACAACAGACTTCCTTGGTGGTAGAGGAGCGAGGTCCCTAGTCCTACTACTCTATAATGCACACATTTCATCTATCATAGCTTGTTTCTATCCTGGATGGGTAAAGGCATTTCTTGTATTCTTGGGAATAAAAATAGAGGACAAAAAGGAAAGACAAGAGTAATATGATGAAGATATGAGAGAATAACTTAAAGTAGTATAGAAGAAGGATTACAAGTATAATAGGTATATTTGCTTAGTGCAATGAGAAATTTGACTCAAGGGCGGGACTAGAGAAAAGGTTGGATAAGTGAGTCCTGGAAATGAGTCTACAATTGTGTCAATGACAAGTGTCAGCAGCACAGGACGATGTTGATAAACCTATAAATAGGGGGTCTAGAGGGGAAAAAGACTCCTTGGGAAGAGAAAAAATGATTGTAGTGTAGTCACTAGAAGAGGAGGCTTTGGTGGAGGTACTCTAAATCCAAAGAATGGAACATCTTCAAAGCAGCTGACCTACAAAGATAAAATACTTGTAAAGAGTAGGAGTGTAGCATTTGTGCTCTTTCTAGGAGCGGGGATACTAGAAAAAAACATTTATGAGATCGAGTAGATAATTTATCAATCTAAGGACCAAAGAGATAATAGGAACAAGTAGAACTAAAGACTCGAAGAGGTAAAGGATGAAATGGACGATGTGGATACAAGACCTGGCGAGGAATCTTACCTTTCAAAACAGAGGAAGGCATACGATTGATGAGATAACACGCGGTAAGAACCACATCACCTCAAAACTAAAGAGGGACACGAGAATGAAAAAGAAGAGTCTAAAGTTGTGTCTAGAAGATGTCTATTTTTATGCCCAACAACCTAATTCTATAGGGGGTATAAGGGCAAGAAGTCTAAGACAACATGCCATGAGATGCCATAAGAGATTGAAATTGGTTAGACAAGTATTCACATGTATTGTTACTTTGTAAAGTACAAATGAAGATCCTAAAATGAGTTTTTATTTCATGGAAAAAGATTAAAAAATAGAAAATAACTCAGAACGATCTTTCATTAAATATGACTAAGAATAATGGAAAAAATCATCTATAAAAGTAACAAAATACTTAGATCCTAAAGAAGATAAAATATAACTCAGACCTCAAACATCTGAATAAACCAAAATAAAATGGGACGAAGCCTGTTATTAATGTGGTTTGGAAAGGAAGTATGAGTATGCTTACCTAACCAACATGACTCACTCAACAAAGACTCTAATTTAGAAAAACTAGGAACTAATTTCCTTAGCATATCTAGACTTGGATGTCTTAACTGAGCATGAATGAGAAGAGGGGATATTGATGGCGAACCAACAAGAGATGACTTGTTGAGTTGATATAGGTTGTGAGACTCACATTTGAAGCCAATCATCTTCCTTGTTTTTTGATCCTGTGGGGAAATAGAATCTTTAGTAAAAGAGATGACACAATTAAGATTACAGGTAAGCTGGACAATAAATAATAAATTAAAGGGGGCACTAGGGACAAATAACACATTATTAACAGAGAGAAAAGGAAGATGATGGATAATACCAATACCTCAAGAATGTGTTTAGAAACCATTACCATAGTAACAAAAGGTATGTAACTAGTGATAGAAAGAGAAGAAAAAAGAGACTTATTACTAGTTATGGTGAGTGACCCTTGAATCAAGGACCTAAGGACCTAAAAAATAGGAAATGTCATCAAAGGAGTTACTAGTGTATGTAATAATGGTGGAACCCGAGGCCTGGTGTTCTTCATACCACTTCAGGAAGTCATTGTATGAAGGCGATAGAGTCAGATTCGGTAGTAGCGGCAGAAGGGAAGACGATGCGAGGGGACAAATGTGTGAGCAACCTGAGCAGTGCAAAGAGGGTGACCATGAAGTTTCCAGTACTTACGAATAGTGTGACTAGTTTGTGACAATGGTCGCAATAAGGACGTCCCTTGCCTGTTTTAAGAGGGGTATTATCATTGTTGTAGGAAAGCAAAATAAAAGAATTAAGAGGAGAAACAAATGAAGTAGCCAAAGGAGGCATGGGGAAAGAGGTAGGTTCATGAACATTAACCCAAAGAATATTGGTCAAGACACTTTCTAAAGTAACCTTTATGGGACAACCCATGATTTGACCATGAATAGAGGAATACTCATCGGGTAGGCCATACAAGGCAAAGGACAAGATCAATTTCTTATGCTTTTCAAGCTCAGCATTAAGAGTAGTAGCAGGAGGAAGCATCTCATTGAGTTCACAAATGAGATTGGTCACCATACCCACATAGGCAGATACGAGGCCCTTAAAATGATGAAAGCCAAAGGTGGTGATAAGGTCTTCACTAATTTGGTAGGCGCTAAATATTGTTGGTAAAGAGTTGCTTGGCATGGTCCCAGACACCCTTGTAGGATTTCTAACCATGAAAGCAATCACGATGGGATAGGGAAATGGTGTTCCTCATAATAGCATATAGATAACCTTATATATATATATATATATATATATATATATTCACCTTATGCATTAAAGATTAGCCTTGGTTTAGTGATTAAAATGAGTTCCTTTTGTGTCTAAAGTACTAGGTTTGACTCTTGGCATTGCCACTTATTTTAATTTCTAAGTTTATAAATATCAACCAATCAAATGATAACGCATGTCATAAGTTTCCACGTTAGTAACGGTGTTAGTCTAAACTGATTTGAAACTTTTTAAACATATAAAAGACTAATTTGAAACATACAAAACATAGGGGACCATAATAAAACCAACATAAAATGGTGAAGAGTGATTCCTCACATTAGGTATCCTCTACTTTTCTTTATTTTAGCTATTTACATCTAGGGGGATTAATGAATTCTCGCTCAAGCGAGAACCCTTTGGCCAAATACTTCATGTTGAAGACGTTTTCACTCAAGCGAGAATTTGTTGCCCAAGTGAAAATGGTACTAAACCCTTGCTTTTTTTTTGTTACTCCCTTTTTTTCTTTGACCATCCTTCCACCCAATAGTCTTATTTTGATGAGGAATTTACTAATTGGGATGCAAATACACTCTATTTTTAGAGTTGAGTCGTATACAAGAATTAAATCTAAATTATTCTAAATCCAGAGAAATTGTATTTGAGATTTTAAACATCCAAGCTATAAGTGCCTAAATATATGTTATGTTTTTAGTGAAATTTGGCACTTATCACAGTGCTAGTCTTTTCTTTTAAAATTTTTAAGTAAACCATCAATTAATCATACGTGGACACATGTTGGAGTTTGTTTTGTGACATGTGTGCCAAGGAAAATATGACACATGTCTTGGGCTTACCATATCACTAATAACATCAACTTAAAACTAGTTGAAGAACCAAATTGAAACTCTTTAAAATGATAAGGGACCAATTTGAATAAAAAAAGTCAAGGATCATGTTGAAACGAACATAAAAGATAAAAGACCAAAATATATATTTAGCCTTGTTTTTTCAACTTAAACTTTGAGTTGCACTTTTTTAATTCTTTCAAAATAAGAATCACTTTTACGATTTGAATTCTCATATTAACTCGGGGTATTGTTTTTATGAGGTGAAAAGAAAGAAAACATTTTTATGTTTTTGGTTCAAAGGGCTTAACAAAGCATAAAAAATGCTTTTGGATAAAGAAAAGAGAAAATAATCTTTTCACTACAATAATATATAGATTTAGTGTGATAAACTATAAACAAAATATCCCACACCATGCCACTTTGTGTGGGATGCGACTTCCCATGTTAAATCTGCCCATGCAAACACCGTGTGGGACATGAAGTCTCATGTAAAACCTAGCATGTTAATGTTTCACGCCAATCTAGACGTTTTTTCATCATCATCATCAGTACATGAGAAATAAGACACCATACTAAATAAAACATAAGGTATCAAACAAAAATACATTTAGTGTTTGATAAAAAATGTATAACAATAACTAAAAAGAACAATAAATCAACAACCAGGAGAAAGTGATGGGGGTCGCTGCTAGATCTGGGGGGTTGCTAGCTGTTGAGTCTAGGGGGACGTCATTGTTGGGTATGGGTGGCCCTTATTGGCTCTATTGTTGCTAAGCTTGGGGTTGACAGTGATGGTGATAATAATGACGGTGGCATTGCTCCTTCTTGTAAGAGATGACTAGTCCTCCAGTTTAGCATCACATTAAGGATGATGGCTAGCTTTAGATGATCCTTCTTGTTGTGCTTGCTGAAGTTGAACCAATTAGGCCTGCATCTGGTTGTAATTCATCATCTGACCTTTCACAGCCTCTAACTCTAGCCTAAAGTCATGCCCCGTCTTGACATATAAACAATGATGAAGGGCTGATGATGGAGGAAGGTTACATCATTGACATAGATCCCTGACAAACATTAAAGGTCAAGGAGACGACTATGGTGCCTTCCACCAATAACGTCCATCCCGAGGTCTATCCTTACAGCAATGTCAAGAGGCCCGCCTTTAACCTCAAGCTCATCTAGATGTCGTTGGTATTTTCTTGCTCAATAAAACATTAAAAATCATTATAAATATATATAATTATAAATTTAATTACATTTGAAATCAAATAAAAGTTGACTACAACTTACTATCGTCTGATGAGATCGTCCATTGACGTAGTTCCCCTTGCCTAAATTGCGTCGATAAGTCATAAAAAAATAAGTCTGCAAGGCTGATGGGGTGTTAATATATCTCCTTTTATAAAAAAATAATTAAACAACTTTTAATTGTTAAATTCATACTATAAAACATATAAACAACTTGTACAATGAATTATTTGTTACCTACCAGCTGTTAGGCATTCTCATATGGTCAACTACCGGTGGCGTGCAGGCTCCACCTCTAGGGGCACTCAGATTGAAACTATTGAGCTCTCAAACTGTCTCATACTCAGCCTTATCTCACTTAGCTAGCAGGCCAGCTCATGCATTTCTCGATCCATTAAGGAAGGGTAGGGTCCAATAGTCCAGGCCCCCTCTATATGCCTTCCCGTGGAGGTCACTCAAGCGTGTCCTTGCCACCTTCACGAATGCAAGCTTCATCTCTTCCTGATACTCTAGTGCGAATGTGACAGACTCTCGTAGTTGAAAAATAATATATAAAACATTAAAAAGACTATATAAACATTAACTGACAATTAAAAGTAACTTACCAACCACTTATCCCATCGAAACTCTAGGGTTGTGTCCAGAATGGGCTTCTAGTTCTTCGATGGTCCATGGAAGTGAGATTGAATTGCCTTTGTGAGCTACACAATGCCCTAATTTTTCAAAGTGAAGGTACGTAATTCAAAATACATATTTGTCAGTCTCTTAAATCATAAAATATACATTATTAAATTAAATATAGTTACCATAGTAGGGGTAAGAATGATTTTCTCAGAAGCATTCTTTTATGCAGAAAGTGCATCACAAGCACAAACCCCCAAAAGTGCTAAAGGGTCAGAATGACAAATGCTTTCCTCCTAAGGGGTGAAAGGATTAATGTCCTTAACTATATCCTGAATCATATAATCCCAGATATACTCGTACCACTGATCATCGTTTAAGCTGGACCTGGAGGATGGGTCGTAATCAGCATCCTTGGGGCGTCTACTTCGTCTAGGTGTCAGGATCATCTGGATGATCGGCTAAGCATGCCTATCTCTAATTGTGACAAGTCAGTTAAAGCACAAACATAAATCATCTAGTTGGATCACCCTATTCACCCCACCACCCCTATTAATCGACAGTTTCCCCCTCCTAGTCTCCTTTTGACAACCATCCCTTCCTTCACAATCTGCCATCTAAAAAATATGTTAAACATTAATAAATAAATAAAAATAGTTATAAATTAATTTTAAGGCTACATTTGCCTTATTTTACTTTTGATGTGGTTCCACAATATTACCAGGTTACTCAATATTGGTCAATAAAGGTCAAAGTTATTAGTGACTTGAGATCTGATGATTCTCCCAAATTTCACCTAGTCATACTTGGCCTAAACATAGTAATTGGGTTTGAAGTCTCACTGCTACTCAAAATCTTATAACATATACATCTCACACAAAGACACATTTTACCACTATCTGAATAGTAATAGGGTTGCTCTCTGGCCTTATTAATAAACTCTCTAAACCTTCTAATTAAGTCACTTTTTAAAATTCTTCTAAAGGGTACACCCTATTATATATCCACAAATGACTTATCAGAAAATCTGCATTGCTAACACACAACTAAGTTATAATATTAAAAAATACATACCAAAGCTAAATTAATTATGTAAAAACTGTGTACATATTTAATCTGTATATTTCTAAACTTTTTATTTTCTAAATTCTAAATTTTATGATTATTATAAATTACAATTTAAAATTTATAAATTTATTATTGTCTAAAACTAAAATTCTAATTTCAAAGTTTAATTTTTAAACTTGTAAAGTCCTAAATTTCTGAAACTCTATAACTCTAAATTTTATGATTGTTCTAAATTATAATGTGAAATTTGTAATCTTATTATTGTCTAAAACTCTAAAATTCTAATTTCAAAGTTTAATTTTTAAAGTCCTGGATTTCTAAAACTCTAAAATTCTAAATCTAATGATTGTTCTAAATTATAAGGTGAAATTTATAAATTTATTATTGTCTAAGACTCTAAAATTCTATCCTAACATACTTATGTGTGAAATATACTCTAATAAATAAACTTTACAGTAAATCATCTATCCTAAGGTTCAAATGTCAATATTTTTGAAAACATGTAATTTTAAGTCATCTATCTTAAAGTTCCTACAACTATCTTGAAGAAGCTTAATTAAAACATAAAACTAAAGGAACTAAATGGTTACTGACCTTTAATTTGTTTGAAATTTTGATCAGCTCAAAAGAATCCTTTTTGTGTCACAAACACAATGATATTGACAATCAAAATGGTTTCTATGCTTTGAATCACACTATAAAAAATTTGGGAAATTACTTGAATTTAGGAGAAAGATTTGAAATGGGGAAGAAATGAGAGGGAAAATGGCATTTTACATGCATATACTAGTTGGTTTTGGCATTAGACATGCCCCATGTCTCCTCCCAGTCTTAGCCTTCCATCTATAAAAAAATGAAAGAATTCAAAACATTAAAACATGGCGTGGGACACGACTCCTACACCCTGAACCAACTTTCAAAATTTGTATGGGACGCCACCTCCCACACTAAAATCAAGCAACATGCGCTTTCCAAATTTTTGGCATGGTGTGGGACTTGTCCCACGTTAAAGCCATAAATTCCTACACCAAGACAAAACCCTCATGGTAAATCAAAGTATTCTTAACCTGTTGAAATTTTATTCTCTCCTGGTTTGAATTGAGGGTGAATATAGAAAAGTACTATTACTTTTGGGCTCAATAATATATCGGGGGATAAAACTCATTACTATTTGCTTAGTTAAATAATATCTTTATCATTTACAAAATTTGTTCGAGAGTATACTTTTATGTTGTTTGAATAATTCATTAAAGGTTGTGATACCAAGAGTCACAAAGCATTTTATTTCCCCTCTTGGTATTTTTAAAATATATGTGGGAAAAAATGAAACAAAGATGAAGTGATGAAGATAGGACAAAGAAAGTGAGATATGAAGGAGACAAGCAAACCACATAAATGTGTTGCTCTATAGTTTTAGATTCTTGACAAAAGAAAGGAATGAGGAACAAGATGAGAAAGAAAAAATACAATCATTATTTTATTAATATTTTCTATTGAAAAGGATTTTGAAACATGTTATTATTTAGAAAAAAGAATTTATCAAGTGGAAAGCATGAGGCATTTGCCTTTAGTACAATGAAAAGAAAGTACGGGTAAATACCAAGAAGATTCAACACCAAACAACATTAACAATCTAACTTAAAGTTTTCATAAATAATCAAAGTTAACGCCTGTATGAGTTACTTATACATTTTAAGAAAATTTCACAGCATAATGACTATAATATGAAAATTTCTAAAATTTTAATATTACATATATAACTAGCTACCAAGTAATCTCAACACCAAATAATAGTCATCTACTCTAAGGTTGTCCTAAGTCATTGAATTTAACTTTTACATGAGCTACCTAACACCTATACACTAATGATTACAATATCAAATTCTCCAAATTTTTAACATTACCCTACAGTCAGCTACCAACTAGTGTCAACATCTAGTTAGGGAAAGAAAAAAGAGTAAATGAAGGATTAAAAGCTTTAAAGTGAAAAAGGTGGTGAAGAGGGAAACCTTTGTTACATAAATACGAGTATGGTACCGATACCTTATATGAATATGGGTACGAGGTATGACAGTTTTCCAAAATCAAAGGTACATATACGACTATATACATATACATACATACATATACATATACATAAAATCACAAATAAACACAAAATGGATGTTAATAATATATAAAATAAATGCATATTGCTCAATATTTTAATCAAATACATAAACTACTAAAGTTTTATAACCAACAACTAAAATCTAAAAATAATTGATCCGGTCTAGATACCGGCCCCCATACTTGTGACGTCAGACTGACCTCATATAAGGAAAACCGGTGTCCAGGGGTTCAACGTTACCACACCGGATATCCGTTGTCTGGTCATCCGCCCTCACTCCATGACAGCATCATTCATTTTCGCGGCAACGGTTCTATGTTCATTGATACGGGATATTTATATAATTGATAGCTTTTCCCTCATAGCAAGAGAAGAGCCTTTTGATAACTTATCAACGAAGACACTGTTTGTAGCAAAATACGTCACATCAATGGCTTCAGAAAGTAAGGGGGCGTGTCAGCAGATTATGCGGAAAAGGTGATTATCCTCCCCTCTCTCTAGAGGATTGTACTCTGATAATTGACCTACCCTCCTGACACATTCTGAAAGTCGAGCCACCTTGATTGACAAAATATACACGCAATCAGAGATAAGGGACCCACCTGTATCCAACGTCTCACTTTTTCTCCTACGTTCAACTATAAGAGGCCATATCAACACACATGCATGGTATCGTGATTCTATCTCACATTTTACTGTTATCACGCTTGAGTATTCATTCAGTTCATACACTCTTCTAACTTGAGCGTCGGAGAATCTTCGCAGGTGGCACCACCTTTCGCCCTCCTACAACGCGAATCGTTGGTGTGAAGGATCTCCAGGACAACAAGACCGGCCTCTCCCACTGAGAGACCGGATTAGTACATCGGACATACACAGTTCCGGGGTGTAAACCCTAAAAACACCTGCATCCTTGTGGCTGGTCCCATACCGGATCCTAGACCCCGGTCCAGACCAGTTCATTGGCACGCCCGGTGGGATTCGATAGAGTTATTCCCATTTTCGCAGAAGTTAGGTTGGCACAATGGAAGGTAACGGGAGAGATTTCGTGGAAGGTCACGTGGAGGATGTGACCCATCAACAGGCTGGGAGGAGACTCGTCTTCGAATCTCCTGCAACTCAAAACCGGAGGATGGTGCAAGTGCAGACGCCTGACCCTCGCGATGAGGTTATCAGGCAACTGAAGGAGGAGTTGATGGAGCTGAGGCGAGAGAGAGGAGGAGCTGGGGACAGAGTAGTATCCCATGCAGAGGATGCTCACCATGCATCAGCGAGGGATAGATCTACCACCCTCCAGTATTCGAAGATCCCCACATATGAAGAGAGGGAGCAGACGCAGGACTCTGGTGATAGAGTCAGTATCAGGAGAAGGGAGCAGGCGGTGGTAACTTCAGGGACATACAAGCTCAATGTCCCTTTCTCAAGGAGGTTGATGAGTATTGTCATTCCAAAACATTTGCAAACAACTCAGCCATTGTCGATTGGGAAGTATAATGGAGAGACCGACCCCACTAAGCATTTGGATGCTTACGTTTATGAAGCTATGTATCTGGGAGCAGACGAAGATGTCATGTGCAGAATGTTCCCAAGGACGTTGACGGAGGAAGCTCTCAGCTGGTTTAAAAGTTTGCCTTCAGGATCTATAGACTCTTGGGAGGAAATGGCTGCTGCATTCGAAAGCCATTTCGTCATCTCCAGGGATATCCCAAGAACTTCTCACACCCTGGCCCAGATAAGACAGGGAGAGACTGAGACTCTTAAGGAGTTCCTGAAAAGGTTTTACAAGGAGGCTGCGTTGGTCCCTAACCTTACGGAGGCCATACAACTCCATATTGTAGTGGAAGCTCTTCAGCCAGGTTCAGCCTTTGCTCTATCTTTGGCAAAGAGCCCACCTACAACCTTCGAGGAGTTTCAAAGGAAAGCTTCCAAATATGTGGGCATAGAGATGCATCTAGAGGCAACTGCAGCAAGAGTAAAGCCTTCTGCACCCGCTCAGCAGCCACGGAGAGAAAAGGAGAGAGCGAGGCTCGAGAAGCATGCCTTTAGAGAAGACTTTGTGAATGCTCGTCAGCATCCACGAGACAGGCGCGTATCATCGTTCGATCACTATGCTCCATTGAACACCAGGCACTCACAAATCATGAGGGAGGTTGGTTGGCCAACTCTGAACGTCTTTGGTATAAGGAAGCCAGCCCCAGCCAAGAGGGGTGGTAACTCACGTAAATACTGCACTTTCCATGAGCAGACAGGGCACAACACTGATGAGTGTAAGGCGTTAAAGAATACGGTGGAAACTCTCATTCGGGAAGGAAAGTTGAAGCAGTATTTGTTTAAGGAGAAATCTATGGATGAGCCTCATAGGATGGAGAAAAGGAATAGAGATCCTGATGATGAAGATGATAATACGCGCAACCCAGCAAGGAAGTTCACAGCGGCTGAGAAGCAGAAAGGGGTAATGATTGCTGAAGGTGCCCAACAAAGTAATATGCCCCAGCAGCAGAGACAGGGCAGAAGAGAAGTGATTGAGATGATAGCTGGAGGATTTGCGGGAGGAGGAACATCAATCACAGCACGAAAGAACCACCATAGGATGATTCTGTCAGTCCAGGGTAAACCAAGGAATAACCGCCCTTTCAGGGACGGGGTGACAGCCCCGACGGTGTCGTTTACAGATGATGACTTTGGCCCAACAATTCCAGGAGGTGATGATGCAGTAGTGATCGTGGCCGTCATAGCCAATAAGGACGTCAAGAGGATCCTCGTCGATCAGGGAAGTTCTTGTGATGTTATCTTTTATAATTGTTTCAAACGAATGGGTTTCAGTGATGCAGATTTACAACCATACACACAAGAACTCACAGCGTTTAACGGAGCCAAGCAACCTACTAAGGGATACCTCGACACTTTGATTTCTTTTGAAGGGGAGCCCGGTGCAAGAACAGTCAAGTCGAGAATTCTGGTGATCGATGTGGAATCCCCGTACAACGGTATCATAGGCCGTCCAACTTTAAACGCTATGGAAGCAATTGTATCCACCCCTCATCTCTTGATCAAATTTATCGACAAAGACAACGCTGTGTCCTCACTCCGCGGAGATCAGGAGATGGCTCGATATTGTTATAATCTGAGCCTCAACATGGTTAAGTTAGATGCATTTAACAAGAAGAGGAAGTTGAACGACGGAGGAACAGCGGCAGGATCTGTCAGTCTTATTGACCTAGACCCCAGAGCGGAATTGAAGATTGATCCACTCAATCCATCTAAGCCCACACCTGATGGTGGCTCCAGGGATGTCATATTGGGAGATTCCCCAGAGAAGGTCACGCACATCAATGATAAGCTGGAGTCTGCTATGGAGCAACGCTTATTAGCCCTCTTGCAGGAATTCAAAGACCTTTTCGCATGGACAGCAGCAGACATGCCGGGGATGGATCCTGATTTCTGTTGTCACAAACTTGCAGTGTATCCTGAAACCAGACCGGTGGCTCAGAAGAAGAGGAGGTTGGGACCGGAGAAGCAGAGGGCGGCTTGTGAGCAAACAGAGGAGTTGTTGAAGGCAGGTTTTATAAGGGAGATACGCTATTCATCTTGGCTTTCTAATGTGGTCATGGTGCAGAAGGCTAACGGCAAATGGAGAATGTGTACTGATTATGTGGATCTTAATCGTTGCTGCCCTAAAGATCCATATCCCCTGCTCAACATCGATCGCATGGTGGATGATTCATCTGGTTACCAATATCTCAGTTTCATGGATGCTTATTCGGGGTACAACCAGATTCCGATGTGGGAGGGAGACCAGGAGAAGACTGCATTTATCAACGACCGCGGTGTTTTCTGCTACACCGTCATGCCTTTTGGACTGAAGAACGCCGGCGCTACCTATCAGCGCATGATTAACAAAGTCTTTGAAGGGATGCATACAAAGCTGGTCGAAGTTTATATCGATGATATCATAGCCAAAACACCCGCTGGAGGAGACCACATTGAAGATCTACGCCAAGTTTTCACTAGGCTTCGGCAGTACAACATGAGGTTAAATCCTTTAAAGTGCACTTTCGCCGTTCCAGCAGGAAAATTCTTGGGATTCATGTTGACTCAACGAGGCATTGAAGCTAACCCCGGGAAATGTCAAGCAATCCTGGACATGCAGAGTCCTAAATGTTTGAGGGAGGTCCAGTCATTGAATGGGAAAGTGGCCGCTTTAGCTCGTTTCATGCCTAAGATGGCGCACAGGTCCCTCCCCTTGTATAAGGCGTTGAAGAAACATAAGAGTTTTGAATGGGGAGAGGAACAAGAGCAAGCCTTCCAGCAGCTCAAAGCCGTTCTCTCGAGCCCACCAATTCTTGTTAAGCCTGATCCAGGCGAAACGTTAATCTTATACTTGGCAATATCTGATGAAGCTCTAGGTGTAGCCCTGGTGAAAGAAACCCCTGAAGGGCAGAGACCGGTGTACTTTACTAGTAAAACGTTTCAGGGGGCTGAAGGAAGGTATCAGAAGATTGAGAAAGCCGCCCTGGCAGTTGTGTGGGCGTCACGACGGCTGAGGCCTTATTTCCATGCGCACCCAGTATTGGTGAGAACGGATTTGCCACTCCGTTCAGTGCTCAGCAAACCAGACCTCGCTGGAAGGATGATAAAATGGTCCATTGAGCTATCTGAATTTGAGATTTCATATGAGCCTCGAGGAGCCATCAAGGCACAAGTGTTGGCCGATTTTGTAGTGGAAATGACTGGGGCAGACCCGGCTACCCCTCGAACGCATTGGACCATCTACGTCGACGGTTCGTCAAACAGCAAAGGATGTGGAGCAGGTGTGGTGGTAGAAAGTGATGACGGCGTACACTTAGAAATTTCCCTCCGATTCAATTTCAAGACCTCCAACAATCAAGCTGAATACGAAGCATGCTTGGCCGGTCTCCGTGCGGCAATTGATATCGGAGCATCAGCAGTTACCCTCTGCAGTGATTCTCAGCTGGTGATTTCGCAAATCCAGGGAGAGTACCAGGCGAAGGAACCACAACTTTAATTGTACTTGAATTGTGTTAATGAGCTGAAGGGAAGATTTGAAGTTTTAGAGTTCAAGCATGTGCCCAGGGAAGAAAATACTAGAGCAGATATCTTGTCAAGATTGGCAAGTACAAAGCAACCTGGTAGCACAACAACGGTGGTTCAGAGCACTTTGACATCACCCAGTATACCTATGTATCCTTCTCTGAATGCCGTCATGGTGAGTTATCCATACGAGGATTCTTGGGTCATCCCCTATATTCGTTATCTGGCTGATGGTCAACTTCCCACTGATGAGAAGGAAAGGAGACGAGTAAAGAGGGAGTTGCCATATTTTACTATGGTCGATGGTGTTCTCTACAGAAGGGGATTCTCTGTCCCATATCTTTCATGTTTAAGAGAAGACGAAGTTCAAGCGGTCTTGACTGAGGTACACGAGGGGCAATGTGGGCACCACGCTGGAGGCCGAAGCCTAATGAGAAAAGTCCTCAGGGCTGGATACTGGTGGCCCACTGTGAAGCAGGATTCCGCAGACTTCGTGAGGAAATGTGACGCTTGCCAAAAATTCTCCAATCTCCACCATACACCGGCCCAAGAGTTATCTTCATCTGCTGTGCCTTGGCCGTTCTATCAATGGGGCCTTGATATTCTGGGTCCGTTTCCCACTGCGCCAGGAGGTATCAAATACTTGATTGTGGGGGTAGATTACTTCACCAAATGGATCGAGGCAGAACCAGTAGTGCATATCACTTCTGCACGTACAAGACGTTTCATGTACGAAAATATCATTGCTCGGTTCGGGGTGCCAGGGCGGATCGTGACTGATAACGGCACCCAGTTTACAGACAAAAAGTTCACGGATTTACTTGAAGGACTGGGGATAATCCAGATATTCTCATCCGTTGAACACCCCCAGACCAATGGGCAAGCAGAGGTAGCTAATCGAGAGGTGCTAAAGGGGTTAAAGAAGCGTCTGGGAGAAGCGAAGGGAGGATGGACTGACCAGTTATGTCATGTTCTATGGGCATACCGTACTACGCCTTATTCTTCAACTAACGAATCCCCATACCGGTTGGTGTACGGGGTTGAGGCGATGATCCCAGTTGAGTTACAAACAAGATCGGCTCGTGTTGAATATTTTTCAGCAGAAGATAACAACGCCAACTTAGCATCAGAGCTGGACGTCCTCCAAGAGTTGAGGGAAAAGGCTTTCGTCAGAGATCAGGCAATAAAAGCAAAGGCTGCACTCCGGTACAATAAACGTGTCCAGTACAGAGCTTTTAACACCGGAGACCTTGTTCTGAGAAAGGCCAGTGTGGGGAATAAGTTCGCTCACCAAGGAAAGCTAGCACCAACGTGGGAAGGACCTTATAGAGTTTCGGAGGTGACTGGAAAGGGATCATACCGATTGGAAGAACTTGATGGAACCCCAATCCGCAACAAATGGAACACTCAGAATTTACGAGTGTATTACAGCTAGTTGGTAAGACAGCGTGTACTCTTTTTCCTTACTTGAGTTTTTTCCCATTGGGTTTTCTCAAGAAGGTTTTAACGAGGCATGACCCCAGCTACGCTTTTCATGTAATGTACTTTCAATTTTAATGAGAATACATTTTAACCGCCCTATCATTCTCACGTTTCTTATGTGTAGTGATTTATAGCCGTAGTTTAATACGCATACACCTCAGGACGGATGAACTCAACTACCAATTCTGTAGTTGATGATATAACTCCTCGAGGAACTGATGAAGACCCCTCAAGATGGATGATCTCAGTCACACATCGTGTGTTTTGACGATGTAACTCCTTGAGGTAGAATGGGTTGTAGGGCTGGTCCTTTCTCAAGGCCACAAACCGAACCCCATTCGAAGACTACATGGGTTGTAGGGCTGGTCCTTTCTCAAGGCCACAAACCGAACCCCATTCGAAGACTACATGGGTTGTAGGGCTGGTCCTTTCTCAAGGCCACAAACCGAACCCCATTCGAAGACAACATGGGTTGTAGGGCTGGTCCTTTCTCAAGGCCACAAACCGAACCCCATTCGAAGACAACATGGGTTGTAGGGCTGGTCCTTTCTCAAGGCCACAAACCGAACCCCATTCGAAGAATACATGGGTTGTAGGGCTGGTCCTTTTTCAAGGCCACAAACCGAACCCCATGCGAAGGCTTGGGCGCAGTAGGCCGGTTCACAGAGAAAACCGCGCTGAACCCCGAGTAACGGGCGCAGTAGGTTCAGGATTAGCCCTGATCCGAACCCCGTGTTGAAGGCTTGGATTGTAGGATTGCACCGAACTCCAAGTACGGTTAGTAGGATCGAACCGAACACCGTGTGAAGACTTGAGGTGTAGGACCAAACCGAATCTCAAGAAAAAGGCATAAAGCTTACCCTTGCCAAAGCTATACAAAATTCAAAGGCAATATCCGTCCTCAATCGTGGAATATCCATCCCAGAGCGGTTGAAAGCTAATGTACCCGCTCTACATCTTCGAGGACAGATAAGCATTTCTATCTTTTGAGAATTTAAAAGGTAATCTTTGAGATAAACTCTCCCTTCCCAATGAACTTACACTTGGGGACAGGGCGTGCTTTAACTTGATTGTTATTTATTCATTACTATTTGTTGCTTTAATCCGGTGTGATAAGTACGCATTAAGCAGCTAGGTAACCACACAGAACGGATTCGTAAAGCATTAAAAACAATAAAGTGTTTGGTACAACACTAAGTTATCCAACAATCATACAGTCGACGCAAGCAGTTGAAGAAAAGTAACAGTGAATTTTATTTCCAAGAATAAAGAAATTATTCAGATTACAAGGTAGTTGAAACTGGAGCTGATCCCAGAACACAGCTATGAATAAAGCATAAATTTAAGAGGCTGGCGTTTAATCCTCCACAGTGGGCACTCCTCCCTTCTCCGCTTTGTCCTCCATTCCAGTTGGGGCACCTTCTTGTGCTTCAGCTCCAGAGGCAGCAATGGACGTTGTAGGCTCCATACTTTGTCCTTCTGGAAGGGGAGGCAGTTCGTACAGAGATGCACGGGGCTCGTGGTGCGATCCGTCCTTGCGAACTTCTACAAGTCTTCCCCCATGGAACTCAAAGAACGGATCTAATCCGTACAAATTCAGCTTTATTCCAGGGTTCCGATAGTAGACTTGACGAAGGGCCAGGCCGAAAGATTCATACGCCACATTTTTGCATATATCCAAGGCTTTGGCAGCCTTGGCCTTTGCAGCAGCTAGCCTTCTTTGAACTTTGGCGTAATCCTCTTCTGAAGGCCCAGCACTCGCACCACCCTTTTTGAGTTCATCAATTTGGGCTTGCATCTCCTTCCGAATAGACTCCCACTCCCCAAGGTCCTTGTTGCGACCATCCTCCATAACTCTGAGATCGTCAGCAAGCTTAGCCGATCTCTTCTTCTCCAGTTGTAATTCTTCTTCAAGGAGGGGTATGGATTTGTTCTTATTTTGGAGGTCGGCAACTTCCCGTTCTAGGGCCTTATTCGCAAAATGAACTTTGCTTGCCTCTTCCGTTTTCCTCTGGAGTGTTTCTTTAGTTTTTTCCAATTCTGATTCCACTCCCCTGCGAGCCTCAGCTTGCTTGGCTGCCCATTTCTCCTTCACTGCGAGTTCGGTCTCAAGTTTTTCAACTTGATCCATATAGTCAGCTTTCTCGCTCAGGGACTCCAGCAGGCCAGACAGTTCATCAAGTTGCCAACGCCCAGCCTTGCAAGCACCTCGGACCCCAGCAGCGTCGAGGGAAGGGCGGAGGCAATACCGTGCTTTTGGGAGAGTAGGAGGCATAGATCCTTGAAACCACAAATAAGGAGAAAAGGAGGAGTCACGCGGAGGATCGAACGCCGGAGGAGGACCGTTCCCAGAATCCGGCTCTGAAGCATTTTGAGAAGAAGGTGCAGAGAACTCAGGAGCGGGTTCCTTTCCCTTGTTCTTCTTTAATTCGGTTTCTTCGGCCGTCCTCTGACGCTTCTTCACAGGGTCATCAGAGGAGGGCTTCTCTTGATCGGCCTTCTTTACAAGATACCTCTTCTTTTTCTTTCTCTCTGGGACGGCCTCCTCGCCACCCGCTCCAGCGGCCCCAGTTGCTTCTTCGGCTTCCTCCTCGTCGAAGAGAGGAACCTCATCTCCTACTGCAGAAGTCAGAGGAATGAGGGGAGTTTTGGTGGCGTTCCTCTTCGCCTGGATTTCATTTTCCTCAGAAGAGGAGTCATCGTCAGCCAGCATGGACCTTAGCGACAACATTTCTGGGCAGGCCTTTTCAATTTGTTCTGCAAAACAAAAAGAGTTGAATAAGCATACAAGAAGGAAAATAACTAGAACGGTATAACCATACAACACAAGGAGAATAAGAGCGAATATTACGGAGGTAGGTGTTTTTGATGTCTTCCTCGGCCAGGAGAAGACGGCTGGAGAACCCTTTGAGGGTCTTTGAGGCCGTCTGCAGGGCGCTCAAGACCTCAACAGAATGAGGGGAAAGTTCACTCTCATCTGTATAGTAAGCACGGCTCATAAGGAGAAAATGCTCGTGCGTCCAGCTAAGGGGAAACTTGGTAAACCCCTCTTTATTTCGCCAGAAGACCGGCTTATTTGGTTGAATCCGGACTCGCGTGTAGTAGTGCTTGAAGGAGCGCCCATCTACCTTTGCGGATTCCGTATAGGACTTGAAATTTACAACCCTTGAGTCACTACGGAGTGTAATGAACCCAAGGCCGCCCTTCTTATTAGCTCGGCGGACCACTTGGCAATAATAAAATAGCTTGGCCACAGTGGCGGAGAAGCCAAAATGCTCCCCCAAGACTTCCAGAGCCCGGACAAGACTCCAACCGTTGGGATGTAATTGTGAGGGGGCACAGTCCAAGAAACGCAGGACGGCCATCTGGAAATCCGTCAGTGGAAAGCGCACCCCCAGCTTTAAGAAAACGTAGTCGTACATGTAGACCGACCTCGCATCAGGGACGCTGTGGCATATTCTTTCATTGGGATGCGGTGCCATCACAGCGTATCGCGCTTTGTACTTCTTATCCGAATATATCTTACAGCGGAAAGAAACCGTGCGCTCCTCCACACTTGCATGGTGCGAAGGGATCTCTAGGAACTCCTCTTCCACCCAGCAATAAGGTTTCTCCCTGTTGAGTTTCTCCCAGTCAAGCCGATGTGCCACAACATTGACACACCCATCAGCAGATCGGAGAAACGGCGTTTTTCCACGTCCTGGAAGATCCATGGTTGTGCAGGCGCGGTGGAATGCGTAGGTGCTGTGATAAAAAGCAACATCGTCAGAGAGATAACCCTCAGCACTTGACCCCTCATCAGAGCGGCTGGTAGCCCTCGAACCAAGGGGAACCTCAGAGCGACGAGATGAAGAAGACGCTCGTGAGGAAGAAGCTTCGGCTCTCTCTGAGCGATGGCGCCCAGCCACAGGAGGATTCGCTGGAATCCTCCCACCACGGTGGCTAAGGGGGGCACGAGAGCCAAACCTCCCTCTATTTGAAGGACCAGCGTGTCCAGCTCTAGGGCGCATGATGGAAATAGAATGATTAAAATTGCAAGGAGTTGAAGGGAAGGAAGGTTACCTAAAGGAAGAGGATCTTTGAGAAGTTGAAGACGACAAGGAAATTCCAAGGAAATTTGAGCAGAGTTTCACTAAGTTTGAGAGCAAGGATGGATTCCTAAATCTGCTAAGAGTTCCTTTTATAGGTAACGAAGAGGTAGAGTGTTTCGTCGAAGGTCACAATGCTTGCCTCAAAACGCAACCTTTCAAATCAAAACGACTCCGTCGTTTCGTCACGAATAAGCGCGAAAATGGTAACGTTTCAGTAAACGTTTTGGCAAAATGGGCCCCCCTTTCAGTTTGAATCCAGGCCCAATAAGCCCAATCGACGGTTACACTCTTGGGTAATGATGTCTCGTGCGTAAAAAATGCATTTAATGTCCAATCATGCCATGCGCATTTAATGCCTACCAACCACTTTTCGAATACCAAGAGTTTCAATTTTCAGAAACTCTTGGGATTTCCGCTGCTTATTTTTATGCTGTCTGAATCCGTTGTACACAACGCGAAGAGGGCGGTTACTTGTTTAGTAGAACGGACGCCACCGAGTTCCTAGAGACTTACAAGAATGTACTACCGGCATCTAGACTTCTCTCGAGAATTGAGTAGCTCATATGAGCAACTTAACAGTCCCTCATACAAGCTAGGGGACAGATGATCCGGTCTAGATACCGGCCCCCATACTTGTGACGTCAGACTGACCTCATATAAGGAAAACCGGTGTCCAGGGGTTCAACGTTACCACACCGGATATCCGTTGTCTGGTCATCCGCCCTCACTCCATGACAGCATCATTCATTTTCGCGGCAACGGTTCTATGTTCATTGATACGGGATATTTATATAATTGATAGCTTTTCCCTCATAGCAAGAGAAGAGCCTTTTGATAACTTATCAACGAAGACACTGTTTGTAGCAAAATACGTCACATCAATGGCTTCAGAAAGTAAGGGGGCGTGTCAGCAGATTATGCGGAAAAGGTGATTATCCTCCCCTCTCTCTAGAGGATTGTACTCTGATAATTGACCTACCCTCCTGACACATTCTGAAAGTCGAGCCACCTTGATTGACAAAATATACACGCAATCAGAGATAAGGGACCCACCTGTATCCAACGTCTCACTTTTTCTCCTACGTTCAACTATAAGAGGCCATATCAACACACATGCATGGTATCGTGATTCTATCTCACATTTTACTGTTATCACGCTTGAGTATTCATTCAGTTCATACACTCTTCTAACTTGAGCGTCGGAGAATCTTCGCAGGTGGCACCACCTTTCGCCCTCCTACAACGCGAATCGTTGGTGTGAAGGATCTCCAGGACAACAAGACCGGCCTCTCCCACTGAGAGACCGGATTAGTACATCGGACATACACAGTTCCGGGGTGTAAACCCTAAAAACACCTGCATCCTTGTGGCTGGTCCCATACCGGATCCTAGACCCCGGTCCAGACCAGTTCAATAATCATTCTAACAGTTTCAATGTCATCATTCCTTTATTCTTCATTAGTGAAAAGAACAATAACAAGCTAACAACTATATATTAAACAACTATGATCAATAACATATAATAACAGAAATACAACACAATAACTTATAACAGAATGTATTTTTTAATATATATTATTTAATTAATTTATACGAGTAGAATAGCAAATGCCATACTCATTGCTTGTTAACACCGACTAGGGAAGAGAAATATCTTTCTACTTATAGCATCAAGTTCCCTTGAAAAAGAAAACCATAAACATTTCATATGCAAAACATTAGATTATACATAAAAGATTATAAATTGACAGAATCGGTACATCAAAACATAAGATTTATTTCTAGATTACAAAATCACTATACATTTGATTAAAAAAATTCACATTGAAACATAACATTTTTTTCTAGAATTACAAAATAACAGCAGTTCAACAATGAATAATGAATAGTACGGTACCTATTCAAAGCAACAACTATGGAAGAGTGTGTGAGGGAGTAACAAAGTGGCAAAGTGGAAGGAGCAAGATGATGATGGTGATACAAATGTTTTGGTACGTGATGGAGCCACTGCCAGTGACAAAGCAAGACAAGTTTTAGATGGAGGGAAGAGAACTAATGAAGTAAGGTTGAGAAACAGATAACAAAATGAATAATCTATTCCTTCATTTATGTTTTCAAATTTAAGTTTTGATTTTTTTTCTTGTTTTTTAAAAGGTGGCCAAAATAATGTAGTTTTATGAGTACTAATACCTAAAGAGTACCCACAAAGTACCTAACAAGTACTCATCACATAACCAAGTATTTTTAGTAAAGGCTTTAGGTACATACCTAATACATATTATCGTGCACCGGACGTACACTCATACTTGTCACGTACCCAGTATAAGTATGCGTCCAAAACTATGGTACCCATGAATCAGAAAGGGAAAATTGAAATGAAAAATTAGGGGAGATGACTGGCACATAAGTGTATATAGGGGTTTAGCCAACCTAAATCTAACTTATAGTCGATGTAAATATACAATGCCACTTTGCGTTGACTATAGGATGACACAAACACAAATAGGACTGAGTAACAGTCGGAGTAGGTCGTATTCAAGCCAAAAATGGTCAATCCAACCAAAACTGAAACTTTAGTAAAATGGCCCATTTTCGACTGTTTCAAAGCTTAGATTTAGTGGATCTCAGTTCTGTTGGTTTCGAATATACAGCCAGATTATTTAGTTATATTTTACAATTTTTAAAATATTTTTTCAAACAAAGATTTGAAGCTAGAAACAAATATGGAGCAGGCAAGAAAGAGATGCACATTGATACTATATAGATCTAGAAAGTAAAGAAGGAAAAATAGATTTTGAAGCCAGGAACATGCAAATGCATAGGTCCATACAATAGATTGATACAAAAAGTAGACGAAAAATAAGAACTTAGATCTGAAAACATATTCAACATTTACAAGCCAAAGTTATAGAAGGAAAGAAACGAAAAAAACAAAACTTCAAACTAAGATAGATGGCAATGGACACAACGGTTAGTCGTGTGAGAATGATCATGGAGACGGTCGTGGTTAGTGGACGGTGCTGACAAAAATGCACGGTAAGTGGTCAGAAGAGACGACCTAATAAGGAAGTTAGTGGCAAGAAAGAGACGTAAAGGGAGGCAAGGGAAAAAGGAGAAAAGGGAGAAGGGATGGGTTAGGGAGAGTCTGAGAGAAGGAGCCACCAGAGAAGAAAGAGAGAACCATTAGTGAAGGAAGAGAGAATGATTGAATAATGTTAAAGAGGGAAAAGATATTTTAGGGTTTGTTTATTAATTAATGGGCCATGACCACTTATGGGCCTTTAAGAGGGATGCATTTTAGGTTTAACACAGTTATCGTTAGGTTTAATTTTGCCCATCTAATTTCAACCGAACTTAACTATTTTAGACTGAATTTTTCATTTTTAAACCAGAAATCTGAACCACCTGTGACCATTATTCAATTTTCATTTTTGGACTTAATAGGCTAGACTGGTTTGATTGGTTCTGCTTAGTCCTAAACACAAATGCAACTTTATGATTTATGTCGACCTACACCATTATAAAATATGTGCTTTTTTCATACTGGATAACTGTTACTACTCAGGTACATTGAATTATAAAATTATAATATCCACAGTTAGATCCTCATAGTACTTTGAAGTACCAAAATAATAGGGGAATCACTGAAGAAAGATCCATTCAAAACTATGGCGTTTACTATAATTGGTTGGGATACCAAATAATACTGCCCTTTCAAGGACGACTTCACTTTTCCAAAATGTTTCTAATTCTAGTAACAATACAATGAAACAAGTCTGGGGTGTGATTCAGTTAGCTATTATTGTGCATTTGGGAGGAAACAAAAATCCATTTTTCGGGGCTTGCCCACCCATACCATAATCCTAGTTTTTTTGTACAAATTGTTTTAACTTTGTAATGGGTCAAATACCCTTACACTCCTTTAATTTAAATACTTTTCTTTCTTGGTAGTTTAAATATAGTTTTGGTCTTTATAAAATAAGAGTCTTTTGACTTTTATAATAGGAAAACTTTTTTTCATCTAACTTATATAGGATATTATATAATTAGTGTTTGTTGTTATGTTGACACATTTGATTAAGTAATGACATGATTAAAAAAATTACATAGGCATGTCCATATGACCTCCAACTAGATTCGTGTCATTATATATGAACTAAAACCAAAATACTCTTATTTAATAGGGGCCTTACAATAAATTTAAGATTTTTATAACCACTGTCAATGCCTTCACCAACACCACCACCACCAGTACAATCACTATCATTGTATTATCGTTGCCACCATAATTGTCATTGTCAATCTTACACCACTGCTATGTCATCGTCACCATTACTGTTGCCCCACCAATATCATTGTTTCCACCACCGTCACTAATACCCATTACCATGGTTACTACTAAGATCACCACTGATGAGAATCCATCGTATAGCTTAAGGCTTAGGACCCTTTTGTTTGGGCCATCTTTAGGCCATTTGAGTTGTATTTGTTTTTAGGGTTTAAGAGCTATCATTAAGTTTAAAAACCATTTTTTATTGTAATTTTAGTAGGTCCTAATATGGACTTTAAGGTTTTGGACCTTATTTTTATGTTTGGGTCACTTTGGGCCTTAAAGCCTAGGCTCCTTCTCTTGTACAAAAATCTCTTCACCTTAGTTAGGAGTTAGGTTAGTTTAGCTTAACTAGCATTAGGTTTAGTTAGCTTGTTAGGGAAGTTAGTGGATTGTGTTTATATAGAGGTATGGTTTTATTTGTAGACAACTTTAGTTATTTGAATAAATTTTGAGAATTTTAGTAAGAAGATTTTCTCTCTAGATTTAAAAGTTGATTAGAACTCTCAATCATGTTCTTATCTTGGAAACATCTCCAAAGTGGTGAAAATTCCTTAGCTTATTCTCCTTGAAGTGGCATCACTTTTCCCCTTCTCTACTCTTCCAATTTACACTTTCTTCTTTTAGTTTTCATTTAGGACTTCACATTTCCATACATGTAAAATTTGGCCTACACCTATATCCTTGAGGAGATGATGAAATTGCTTGAAGTCAAAGCTTATAGATCAAGGAACCTATACAAGATAGATCCATTTCTCAAAGTGCAAGAAAAGACTACATTTAGTATCATAACCTTAGGCTCTAAAAGATCAAATTTATAGATCCACACTTCAATTCTTTGAGTTTTTGAATTATAACAGCAAATCCATACTCCTCTTCATCTCCTCTTTATATGGATGTATCACATGTTTAATTCCATGTTCATTTGCATTTTCCTTCCAAAAAATGAAGACAACCTAAAAGTCTAGATCTACATTATTTTGATTTGAATTTTTAAAATCTAATTTGATTTTTGATAAGTCTTGAAAAGACTTATTTATTTATTTTCCATATATTATTTTCCTAATTTGTATTAATTAATTATAAACTAAGCATGAAAACACTTTTTATTCAATAGGTTATATAAAATTTGAATTATATTAAGTTTGCCAAGTTTTGCATGTATTTCATCAAAAAAATGGTACCATTTGAAAGCATAAGTTTTGGGTGCCATTGACCCCACCGTAACTATGCCCAAGCCTGGCGTAGGTATGTTGGGATGTGTGTTGTTGTGCATGTGCAGGGACCAGGAACCCAACGTAGGAACTCTCTATGAGCGTGGCCCTATATGAGAGAGCTCAGGTGACAGGAGTGATTCCAGGAAGCCAACGTACCTACGCCCATTCCATCTTAGGTATGCACAAACAAGAAGTGCTATTAGTCAAGTACCCAGGTTAAACCCCAGCGTGGCTATACATGCCCAGTGTAGTTTCATGCCCAATAGCATAAGTACTAGGGGACCAACAGAGGTTGAGAGTGCCTATGCTCAACCCAACGTAAAGAAGGATCAAGCACATCAGAGAGTTAGGCACCATCCACGCGTAGGTACGCTACCTAGCATACATCTACATTGGGTAGAGATCCAAACATCAGGACCTGTCCAAAAGAGAAGCATACCTACGCCCATACACGTATATCATACGCTGGTACACAGAAGCCACACTCAGGGAAGCAAGTTTATACATTAGTGGTGCCATGTATCAGACCTAACCACATAGTGCTTCAGTACATACGCTCATATTCATCATGCCCATACCAAGTTACTATAATGCGACTATTATGCCAGCATACCCATACGTAATTCCAGCGTGGGTACGTGCGTATGTGTGAGGCATGAGTTGCCAATTAGGTCCTATATACTTACAATTTAGATAATTTAAGTCACCTATTTATTAATTTATTAAGGAAATTTTTGTAATCTTAGCTTAGGTTAGTTAGTTAGTTCATTTAGTATATACATGTAAGATGATTCTAACTAAAGGGAGTGTAGATACACTTAATCCATAAATTCTAGTTCAGATTTCATTTTCTAGATTTCACACACTCTCTAGTATTTTTCTCTTTCTAAATTCTCGTCTTCTGAACATGAAACAAATTGTATTCCATCTCTTTTCTTCCATGAGTGGCTAAATTCCCTAGGGTTGGGATTGATGAAAGATACAATGGAACTTTTCTCTAAGTAATTGGAAGCATTGGAATAAGTTGAAGCAAGTTCTGAACATTAGTAAATTTTGAGTTTACCTAGTTGGATTGGGAAATCCAAGAGCTAATTCAGAGGTGTTCATTACAGAGGAACATGGTAAATACTTCAGGTTTAAATTTGCTGACCTAGTTACTTTAGGCCTAAGGAATTAGGTGAATAGCTAGGGTTCCTTTAATTTACGCAATTAAATTCAATAGAAAATGATACCTAAGGGATTAAGATTGATTTATGTTGAATTAGTGATAATTTCCTAAGGAATTATGAACTATCCATCTGTGAGAATTGAACATTGCCTTAACTAAATCTAATGCCATAATTATACAAAATTAAGGGAAATTGCATATGAGATCAATTCCAGTCTGTTGTTAGTATACTTCTTATCCCTTTCTATTACTTGTTTTGCCATATTACTGTTAAAAAAACAAAATATAAATGTATTTCAGAAAACCTAAAAACAAATGAATTGCTTGCTTGTGAAGGTTCAGCTAGTGTATCTTCTAGGTTGTGGTACTTAACACAATCCCTATAGGATGATAAAAATTAGGGTAAAATATACACATGGTCCCCCACGTTTTATAAAAGTCACAATATGGTCCTATAAGTTTATTTAGTAACAGTCTGGTCCCTAACGTTGTTAACTTGTGTCAACGTTTTCCTTTTTTGTAACGCAGTTAAAAGGGTGTGGTTAGTCATTGACCTGGCATGAGTTGTAGGTGACATGGCATTTTTTTTTGCAATAGATCCGTTGGAGGGTTTCTTTTTAAGAGAAAGGAAACTAGGGCATTTGGATTAAAGTTGATCTTCTTCTCCATCTGTATCTCCATCGTGTTCTTCATTTGGTTTATTATCATCTTCTCCATCTGCTTCTGAGGCTTCGTTGTGCATCTTCGTCCTCCATCTGAACCTGCAAGTGGCATTTTTTTTGCTTGTCCATCTCTTTTGGTATGGATTCCCAAGGTTCATTCTCGAGGAGTGGAACGAGTAGGACGAGTTGGATCAATCGAAGGACAGTGAGTGGGTTTGAAGTTCCAATTTGTGGATGTCTCGAGGAAGCTATGTTATGCACTGCAAAGATAAGTGAGAATTTTAGTAGACGTTTTTGGGGCTGCAAAAAATACAAGGTATAAACAAAAAAAAGTGTTAGAAAATGAGGTTTTTTTTTATGGTTTAAGGTTTTGGTTAATTATACATTTGATTTGCAAGATGGTGAAGGTTGCAGTTTTTTTGAATGGAAAGAATTGGGAGATGTGGCTATGGTTGACAAAGAGTTGTTGATACTAAGATTGAGGAGGAAACTAGTGTCCATGCAAGGAGCATTGAAGAAGCTAAATAAGATGAATAAATTACTGCTTGTGATCCTAGGTGTTAGCTTTGCTGTGAATTGTTGGTTTGTATTTATGGTTTTTTTCATGGTTGGGGGTAAAAAGGACAGAGAATTGTACTGAGTAGTTGGTGTGTTAGTGGGGTTGAGGTTGTACTACAAATGTATCTGCCTTTGCTTAAATTAATGAAAGTAACTTTGGTGGTTATTTATTGTGCAAATTTGATTTTACTGGTGTATTTGTTGTGCAAATATGCCAATAAAGGGGAACCTTTTCATTACAATTAGCATGAATAAGAATAGAAAATAAGAAGTCAATATATGATACCTATGCAAATGTCAATCAGTTCCAACATTGTCAAGCAAAATGAAGTTCCAGAAATGTAAATCAGAACCAAAAACAACAAATGTGAAGCAACCCAACATTGTCAATTACGAGGAACTGTCAATTACAAATGTAAATCAGAACCAAAAACAGCAATTGTCAAGTAATCCAACGTTGTAAATTACAACCAAATAAAAACATCAATGGCATGAATCTAAATTAGTTCCAACAAAAGCCTCCTAAATACAAGTTCTGTTGTCTATTTTTTTCTCCTAACCACAAGCTTCAGTCTAATGGCAGCTTGGATGGGTGGTGCTTTCACAGCCCTTGCTTGTGACCTGGTTGTAATTCCCCGTGAGCTCCTGGCCTGTGACCTTGTGAAACGACCTGGTCCAGAAATGACACCACCAGTACACGATGCAGTTGTGATTTTGGGCCTTTTGGATAATGGTGCCTCTGCTAACTGTTGAGTCTCACACTGTCTTGGTGGTTTAAAAGGTGCATTAAATGTCCTATTCCTTTTGAGGTTTGCTAGGTTATGACCGTTGGATGGGCCCGTGGTGCTGTTCTGAGTCTGGGCAGGAGTGCTGGTCTGAGATTGAGATGGGCCTGTTGTGGTTTGAGACTGGGATGGGCCTGGTGGAATAGTGGTCTGAGTCTGGGTTGGGCCTGCAGGAGTTGTGGACTCAGGTATATTCTGGGGTGCAGCAGTTGGTGGCCTTGGAAACTTGCATGTCTTCTTGTTGTGGCCAAACTGACCACAATTGCTACATTTCGGAGCCAGTCCCTTCTTTGTCAACTGGGAAGAATTCTTCATTATCTCCTCAGGACCCTTTCTTCTTGTTTTCTTTGGCCTTCCTGGCATTGTTCTGATTGATGGAGGGATGACATCAGGATATGGGGTCTTCTCCCACAAGTCTTGACCATTGCAAGGGTATATGACTGGGGTATAAACCTGGGCATATAGATCTCTTCTGAAATATGGAGGTATATAGGTTTCAGGCCTGTTATTGCCCACATTCATTCCAGCAATGGCATGACAACAAGGTATGCCAGTCAGTTGCCACCTCCTGCAAGAGCACTCCTTTGTTCTGAGATTCACAACCAACTGCTCACCTGCCCTACTGGTGTGCCTAACCTCATAAATATCCTTCCTTGACCACCTGTAAACAAAAAAGAACACATAGGACCAGATTAAAGAACATGTGGGACTACTTAAAAACTTATTGAAAACAAAGGGGACCTAATTGAGACTTACTAAACATGGTACTAACCTTGCCATCCAGTTGTTTGTGTATGTTTTCTCTTTTTGTAACCTTTTCATGACTTTAGGCAGAATATCCCCCTCCCATGACAGCACTTTTGTTCTGTTACGGGCCCATCTCTCCATGAAGTATGTCTTTATATCATTCAACATAGTGATGATGGGTTTCTCTCTCGTTGCAACAATGGCTGCATTAAATGTCTCAGACATATTATTGGTAAGTGTGTCACACTTGCTATTGAAGGAAAATCTCGAACGGCTCCAAAATCGTGGAGGTAGCTTCATTAAGTGCTTGTATGCTTCCTCGTTGACTTCTCAAATCTCCCACATATGCCTCTCCCATTGGTTACTGTATGTTGTAGTTGCAGCCCTCCACATCATCTCCTTTAATTGTTTGCCAGGGAACTTCTTCCTAAAATTACTATACAGGTGGCGCATACAAAATCTATGATCTACTCTTGGGATGAGCTCCTCAATTGCTGGTAACAATCCCTGCAAAAATTAGCAAGTCAGTAATAAGGAGGTTTGAATTGACAAGTTATGCAAAAAGCTAAAAAAATGTTGCAGTCATATGCACCTTTTGTTGGTCTGAAACAAATGTGATAGACTGACATGCTCTTTGCCCACCAAGGTCAGCAATAAGGAGGTCCAGAAACCATGTCCAGGACTCTTTATTTTCACTTTCAACAACTGCAATGGCTACTGGAAGCATCTGATCATTGGGATCACGTCCTATTGCTGCCAACAATTGTCCCCCATAAGTCCCCTTCAAGAAACAACCATCCAAATGAAGAATGGGCCTGCACAACTGGAATGAGTCCTTACAAGCCTTAAGGCACATGTATAACCTCTGAAAGGTTACTGCATTTGAGACCTCTATGTCATCAACTTGACCTTGATATGCATCAACTTTTAATTGAACAGTTAAACCTGGGTTTGTCCTTAACACCTCGTGGCACCAGTCATATAGTCGCCTATATTGCTCCTTGAATGAACCTTCAACAACATTTTTAGCCACCTTTCTTGCTCTTGAAGCCTTCTGCTTGCTTACACCAGCATTCCACTTTCTACAAGCCCTGTTCATAATGTCACCTAATTTAATATTTGGATTTTCTCTCACACAATTCTCTATATTCTGGCTCAACCACTTTGTACTCAACATTTGCACCCGAAACTCCTTACAACATGAATGTTCATCCAACACCTTCCTCAATTGCCATGTGTCTTCATGAGGTAGTTTAGCAGCATAAGCCATCCAAGAACACTCACTCTTGCATCGCACCCTCACTCTTAATTTATCATTCTTAATAAACTTCAAATCTCTGCCATCATGAACAGAATAAGTAACAATGGCATTTTTAAACTCTTCCTTATTTGAAAATAACAACCCTACCTCCCACTTGTAGTTATTCATACTTGCAGGCATTTTAAAAGAGGGAAACATTAAACAGAATGACTGACCACCCTCATCACCTTCACATCCGCTATGCAACTCCTCTGATATATACTCTGAATCAGACAAGCCACCCCCACCCTGCATAGAAGTTACATTAGGTGCAGAACTCTTCTCTTTATCAATTCCATCTGATTGAGCTTTATCAACCTGCCCATGCACATGCGACTTCCTTGCTCTCCTCTTCTTTTTCCCTTTAACATTAACCCTTTTCCCTTTAGCCTTACCCCTTCCATCATCAGCATTATCCAAACCTTTATTCACATTACCAAAGAGATCAACATCATCTCTTTCCTCAGCACTGTCCTCAAATGTAATATCTAAGACACTGTCATCCTCACTTTCAACTCCCCCTTGCATTTGAATATCATCACTGGCACCCTCCTCAACTCCTTCCTGCACCATTTCATCATAACCAGCAACCTTATCACGTCCCCCCTGCACTTGCACATTATCCCCAGCACCCTCCTCAACTCCCTCCTGTACCTGCACATTATCACCAGCACCCTCTTCAACTCCCCCTTGGACCTGATCCTCAATGTCCTGAACCAGATCATCACCATGCACATGATTATCATCCTGCACTTGATCTCCACCCTGCACTTGTTCATCATAACTAGCACCCTCATAACCTATACCCTCAACAACCACTGCCTCCGAAATGGCATGCACTACATATATCTCTACCATCCTCATTTGCTTTGACAATTTACATATCTCCATAGCCCCATTATCATCTTTCAGTTCCTTTAAACCATGTTCACACCCTTCCGCAGGGGCTTTATACCACAAACCACTAACATCAATATACCCCATCTCCTTAACGAGTCCTAATGCTTCAAAATAGCTCCACCTATCAGCATCAATGTCCCAAATAGAACTCTTTCCACCCTCGTATTTACACTTAAAAACCATGCCTAACAAAGTTACCCCCATGAATAAACTCTACTTGAAACAAATCCATGCCCTAATTCAAAAAACACAAATGCAAATTACAATGGGCAAATTATAAAACCTATTATTACACAGTACACAATACACAGTCCAGTCATGCATATAAACCCAACGAAGAACTTTTGTTTAGACGCGTACCTTCTTTTGCGATGAAGACAGTCCACACGACTTGAAATGCTAATCGCTGATGACGTAATGTCTTCTGATACCTCCGACAACCACAATCGTTCCTCCGTTCTCCGCAACTTCCTTCGACCACAAGTTTTGAAACACCTTTGGAGAGAGAGGGAATTCCAGCAGTCTCCTTAATTTTCCCTCTTCCTAACCGTCTATCCACGTTGATGACACGTATGCAAGACGTTGGTGACACGTAGGCCTGCTCTGTCTTGCATACTAACGGCGTTACAAAAAAGGAAAACGTTGACACAAGTTAACAACGTTAGGGACCAGACTGTTACTAAATAAACTCATAGGACCATATTGTGACTTTTATAAAACGTGGGGGACCATGTGTATATTTTACCCTACAAATTACTACTAACGATTAGTGCACTTGCCAAAAGTATTTATCCGATGAACATGCATCAAGTTTATGGCGTCGTTGTTAGGGTTTGTTGATTAATATCAACAATCCTTGGTGAGCCACTGGACTGAACCACTTTTCTTTTTAGTAATTTCAGTTTGCACTAATAGTAGCAGTAGGAATTATTATTGGTTAAATTAGTTCACAATTATTGTTGGTTAGTTTTTTTATAGAAGTTGCCAGTGGTGGAATCTAAATTAGAAAGTACACTTGCTTAATTTCTTCATTATACATAAAATGTATGCATGAAAAATGAGGAAATTGTACAACCAATTGAGGAGGAATAATTCGATTTGGAAAACACACTTGCTCAATTCATCAAATTTACACAAAACAGCCTCAGGAACGTTGATGTTTCCATTAGGAACAATCAAAACCAAGTAGAGAAAATTACAATGCAAATGGCTTAACAAAATATAGAGCAATATGATGATACAGTTATGCAACAAGAAGAACCTGAAACTGAAAGTATGATTGGAGAAAAGCACAAAGAGAAGATGAAAATGAGAAAATTCATAAAAATATTACTAATGGAAAAATAAGTTTAAGGAGAAAATCATAGAAGGAGTTATTTGAAGAGGCTTTTTGTTCACCAATCATTGAGGAACTGAAATATCTTCCATTTCCTCAGAGGTTCTTAATGAAAAAGACTCATGAAATTAAGAATGAAGTGCAACTTAATCCTTCATTTGAAGAACACAAGGAAGAATACTTATTAGTGGAGGAAAACAAAGAAGTTGAGACTTAAACCTGTGTTTGTTATGTAAAACAAGAAGAATTCTCATCTTATATGGAAATCATAGCTTGGCCATTGAATGATGATTATGAGATTTTAATAGTTATAAGTATAGATGCAGTTAAGGCACTTGAGACTCAAGAGCAATGCAATAATTTCTTCTCTATTGTTGTTGGAGAAAAGGTAAGTGAGCTACCTGTATGTTTTCTGTTGACAGAAAGTGAAGCAAGAGAATCCACCATGAAGAAACAACAATCATATCAAGGAAATGTTCATCACTTATTGTAGAAAAAAAAGAAAAAGAAAAAGAAAATGAAAAGAAAAAGAAAGTAGAAGTTGTTATTTGGAGCCTAAGCCTACAACAAAGGAATGAGAAGGTCCATGCAAGAATACCAAGACTGTATGGTTGTAGGCAATGGGATCCAGGAGGTTGATGTTAATATAGTTTCCAATGTGTATAAATAAAAATAAAGAAATGAATAGAAAAGAAAATAGAAAAAAGTTAAAAATATATAAAAAATGAAAAAAAAGAAACAAAAAACTATATGAAAAAAAGGGGAATAAAAGTTGCTTGCTAAAAAAAGTGAGTTAAAAGCTTGTTAAAAGAAAAAGAGAGTGAGAGAGAAAGCATTTAAGGACTAATATTTAATTGTGATGCAGGTGTTTGGCATACCTACTCCCAAAACCAACGTGTCTACGCTGGTGGTCACTTCACAAAGTTTAGAGGCATGGTGTGCTCCTGCTGACCCAGCATAAGGATACGTCTAAGGAAGGTTTCAGAAAAAGGTTGCTTAGTAGCCCAACATAGTGATATTGCACCTGGCGTAACTATGCTGGTTCCTAATGCATGAGGAATTCACAACCCAAGGCACACGCGTACCCATGCTTACTGGCTTAGGGGTACGCTACTGAGGAGACAAAGACCAAACTGTTGCCCAGAGGCCTAGTGTACTGACATTGATCCTAGTACCGACATGTAATGTACCAAGGCAAGGTAAGGCTCAGGCACAGAAGATCAACGTTCCTACGTGTTGGCCCGGTAATAATGGTTGTTTTTGTTTACTACTGGGTCATTAATTGACAAGCGCACCAATCGTTTGTAGTTTTCAAAATTTAGATATCGTTCCACTGGGATTGAAAGTCCAATAACAACAGTAATTTCCTAGTCACTATGGTAAATGTAAAGAAACTTATAGACAAAAGAATGATTCATATACAATTTATACAGTATTCACAGGATAACATGGTTGAATTGTTCATGAAATAAAAAGAAAATAAAAATCTATCTAAAAAGTTGAGTTGCAATCTAGAATAGGTAAGATACTTGAGGATAAAACATAGATAGACAAATTATGTTGGAAATTGGATCCCTAATCTAGAATAACAATGAGGAACTCAAGACATGCATATTTAATCATCAAGTTTCATGTTATTGCAGCTTAAATTCATTATAACCGATCCCTCGTGATATAAATTCTAAGAATTCACCGTAAAGTCCGATCCCTCGTGAGCTTTCTCAGTAAAAACTTGCATTAAGACCTGGTCTTATGGCAACAATGGTTAACAACCCCTATAGAATTGAGATACCAAGGGTATTCCAACTTTTACTTTCGTCAAAACAAGTTTCAATACGGCATGAATAATCATTCTCCTGTTTGACATTCACACTAATAAAACAAGTTTCAATACACATGAAAATCATTCTCTCGTTTGACGTTCATATTAATAAAAGATTGAAATACTAACATGGACTTGAATCATAAACATGCAGAGGTCGAATTCATAACATTATACTCAATAGATTAGTTCACCAATTCCAACATAAACAGATTAGTTACACATGGTGAAAGTAAAAATAACACTTATAGAGGTTGACATTACGAAGACGATGGAAACTTCACGATACAACGATCACAATACACCACAACACTCTCAAGTATCTAGAAAACTATTCTAGAACTACAACTCACAAAGAAATACTCAAAACTCGAGTATAAAAGAGAGAAAAGAACTCTGAATGTAGAGAATTGGATGCTTAGAATGGTGTTGGATGGCCCTATTTATAGGGCTGAGGAAGGGTGTTGACGCTACGCGACAGACCCCTGACTCAGCTTCCATTAACGCAGCTGATAATGGCCACTTTGGATTATTTTATTCAATCATGCAGTGCCATATGGCTCTGTCTCCACTGTGTTTTGGCCATTTATGCTGAGTGGAGTGGCCAATTATGGGTCAAAAAGTGAGTGCTTGGCCAACTTGGCTGTGGAGTCCACGCAGCTCTGACGTTACGTGTGGCTGTGACGCGTAGCGTTAGCATCAAAAGTACCCACGCTACGCGTGGTGTTGATGTTATGCGTCAGCCTCTCCAGATCTTTAATTTTCTCTTAAATTCTTTTCTTTTTCACTGTAAAACTAGAGAAAATTGATCAAGGGCAGATTATTTCCAACAACATATATTTATTGAATTAAAAACCTAATTTTCTAATAAATTAAGCTAATTTTTATTATTTTTATGTAATTTTTATTAAAGGATTTATTGTAAATTTGAGGACTAATAAATACCCCCAACTTGAGACATTGCTCGTCCTCGAGCAAGAGAGAAAAATAAGAAAAAAATAAAAATTTGAAATCAAATTTTTAAGTTAGTCCGAGAATTTACAACAAAAAGTAATTTCACAATTTAACTATTTTGTAATAATCAAAAATTGATATCTAATGTAACAAAGGTTTAATGATAAAATTCTTTACAATATTTTATTAACAAATCAAGCAAAAGTTCAGGCTTACCTCATAAGTGTTTATCTCTATGCAAAGGGTAACCTGTTTTACTCAATCAATCATAAAATCAAACGAATTTAATTTTGATTGTCATCTAATCAATGGTTAATCATATAGCGTTAATTCAGAAATCACAAGGTCTTTTCACGGGTTGTAATGAGGCTTGGCTTACAAGAATCAATGGTTTTTCTTGGAATTCAAAAACCTGAAATCATAAAAGAGCTTTTTATAATTTTTAGGCTTTCTCTTGGCCCCAAACTCCCATTTTCTTTTATTGATGAAAATAAATACCCCCAACTTGATTCTTTTCACTATTTTTGATTTTTTTTTCTTTTTCATATTTTATTTTCTTGTATTTTGAAAAGAATCAAGTTGCTTATCTTTTTCACTCCCCATTTTTGTAAGAACACTAAAAATATTTTTCATTTATTTCAACTGCTCTTTTAATCAATCAAGTATAGGAAATGGTTAAAAACTGTTTTAGGTTTAAGGGTACCAAAGAATTTATTCTCAGGCTCAACATTGGCTTGCAAAGGATAAAATAATTTTTACCAAGGTAAGCTGTTTGGCCCAAGGTTTCTTTTCACCAATAAATGTGCCTTGATCATTTTCCTGAATTCTCTATACAACAACACAAATCAAAGATTAAAGCAAAATCAATTCAAATGAAGTTATGTCGATTAAACTCTTAAGTGTTTAAAAGATCTCTCAGCTCACCGGGTTATCGAAATTTAGCTTGATAGTTAATAAACTTATTGTAATTAAATTTATCAAAATTCCTAAGTTTCCAAAGAATCAATAATTTACAAAATTGGTTTTATTGTGTAAAAACTTTAAGTGTATAAATTAACTTACTAACAAAATTTTGATTGATTTATTAAAAGATAAAATTTATTTTTGAATTTTCGAATAGAACACACAAAAACATATCACGATAAAATTGCGCAAATGAAACACACCACACATAATAAAAGAAACACCATAATATAATCCAAAATATAAATATCAATGTAAATATAAAACTAAAAGTGTATGTAAAAGGTGCAAAAAATAAAGAAGATAGCACTAGCAGTCCTCCATCTGGTCATCATCATCCTCCTCCTCATCATCATCACCATCAGAATCAACCTGTGCTCCAGATGGTCTACCAGCCTCAGGGTAGGTAGGTAAATCACCAGGCCAAGCTACATGAGCTGCAAACTCAGCTGGTGTAACATATGGTGCTCCCTTACCCTGCAATCTGTACTGATAAAATTCATCATGAAGATGAACATATGCTCTGTGTGTAGCAGCCATCATCCGTATCATATGCTGATGCTCAAGTGTCATCCTGGCGAATCCCTGTATGGTAGCATCAGTAGATGGTGGCTGAACTGGTGGTCTCCTCCTCCTCGATCTGGGCTGAGCCTCCTGCTCCAATGGTGGAAGCTCGCACTGCTGAACAAAGTAGTCCCTGTTCACCAAGACCTTGGGGACTCTCCCCGAAGAACTCGTGAACTCTGGTGATAGCACAGCAACTCCCTGCCTCCTCAGTAAGGCAGATATGATGAGGGGGAATGGAATAGGGCGGTTCACTTTATACCCAAGGGTATAAAAGTGAATCTGCTCAGAAATCAGCTCAGCTATATCGATGGTATGGCCCTAGAAGATAGAAAAGAGAAGGCAACAATGGTCAACTAGGATAAATGAGAGGTGGGTGACGGGGGTGCTATTATGAAGCATGAGGTGAGACCATGCCTGGGCTAAAGGGGTCAGTTGGGTCTTCAGAAGGTTAGATGGACTTTGTCCAACCTTACTCAGGTTGAAAAAGATTCCATCTTTACTCAAGAAATGAGCAACCTATTCGAGGGAGTATCCTAGATCACCCTCAGCAACGATCTTGTTTCTGTTTTCCTTCCAGAAACAAGTATCGTCCTCGGGAGTAGGCTCCCAAGGATTACCCAGTAGGGTACTAATGGTATCCCGATCATAAGTAATATGTCGGCCCCTCACCCAACTAGTCCTCTGATGGCCAATGTTCGGCGAGTCCTGACGAGTCCTATAGGCGTTTACGTAAAATTCCATCATGAAGATAGGGTCCCTGTTAAACCGGTAATAATGGTTGTTTTTGTTTAACTGTTTATGTTTACTACCGGGTCATTAATTGGCAAGCGCACCAATCGTTTGTAGTTTTTAAAATTTAGATATCGTTCCACTGGGATTGAAAGTCCAATAACAACAGTAATTTCCTAGTCACTATGGTAAATGTAAAGAAACTTATAGATAAAAGAATGATTTACATACAATTTATACAGTATTCATAGGATAGCATGGTTGAATTGTTCATGAGAAAAAAAAGAAAATAAAAATCTATCTAAAAAGTTGAGTTGTAATTTTAGAATAACTAAGATACTTGAGATAAACACAGATAGACAAATTATGTTGGAAATTGGATCCCTAATCTAGAATAATAATGAGGAACTCAAGACATGCATATTTAATCATCAAGTTTCATGTTATTGCAGCTTAAATTCATTATAACCGATCCCTCGTGATATAAATTCTAAGAATTCACCGTAAATTCCAATCCCTCGTGAGCTTTCTCAGTAAAAACTTGCATTAAGATCTGGCCTTATGGCAACAATGGTTAACAACCCCTATAGAATTGAGATACCAAGGGTATTCCAACTTTTACTTTCGTCAAAACAAGTTTCAATACGACATGAATAATCATTCTCCCGTTTGACATCCATACTAATAAAACAAGTTTCAATACACATGAAAATCATTCTCCCGTTTGACGTTCATATTAATAAAAGATTGAAATACTAACATGTACTTGAATCATAAACATACAGAGGTCGAATTCACAACATCATACTCAATAGATTAGTTCACCAATTCCAACATAAACAGATTAGTTACACATGGTGAAAGTAAAAACAACACTTACAGAAGTTGACATTACGAAGATGATGGAAACTTCACGATACAACAATCACAATACACCACAACACACTCAAGTATCTAGAAAACTATTCTAGAACTACAAACTCTAAAAGAAATACTCAAAACTCGAGTATAGAAGAGAGAAAAGAACTCTGAATGTAGAGAATTGGATGGGATGATAAGAATGGTGTTGGATGGCCCTATTTATAGGGCTGAGCAAGGGTGCTGACGCTACGCGTTAGTGTGACGCTACGCGTCAGTCCCCTGACTCAGCCTCCATTAACGCAGCTGATAATGACCACTTTGGATTATTAAATTCAATCATGCTTGGCCATGTGTCTCTGTCTCCACTGTGTTTTGGCCATTTGTGCTGAGTGGAGTGGCCAATTATGGGTCAAAAGATTAGTGCTTGGCCAGCTTGGCTGTGGAGTCCACACAGCTCTGACGCTACGCGTTGCTGTGACGCGTAGCGTCAGCATCAAAAGTACTCACGCTACGCGTGGTGTTGATGCTACGCGTCAGCTTCTCCAGATCTTCAATTTTCTCTTAAATTCTTTACTTTTTCACTACAAAACTAGAGAAAATTGATCAAGGGCAGATTATTTCCAATAACATCTATTTATTGAATTTAAAACCTAATTTTCTAACAAATTAAACTAATTTTTATTATTTTTATGAAATTTTTATTAAAGGACTGATTGTAAATTTGAGGACTAACAGTCCCCCTCAGTAGGCAGAGAAAATAAGGGTCCCCATCTCCTTCTCTTGACTTCATCCTGCAGCTCAAGATAGTCCCCTGCACTCAAGTCAAGCACTCTCTCCCAAATATGTCTCTGGCCCTTTATTTGGTGAAATCGGGCCCATTTCGCATCTGTGCGAAACCTAGTAGGATCCCTTGGTCCTAACACCCCCTCTCCCTGAAGATCAGGATCCTCAGAGGTGGTGTCAGTGTCCGTAGTCCTCCTCTGTCTTTTAGTAGGACCAGTAATAGGGATAGATTTCTTCGGTGCCATCTGCAAAAAGTAAAAATTTAAAATTAAACACACATTAAAAAGTAAATCAATCATTAAAAAGTTAATAAACATACACAATCAACAAAATATTTGCATAAAATTTAAACATAAAATTTTTTTGGATTTTCTAAAAATTTTATTACAGAAGATTTACACAAAATGCCACATTTAAATTCACACAAAATTTCACAACAACATATTTTTGAATTTTTAAGAAAAATTAAAATGCATATTTTTGGATTTTTAAATATTTATCAAACAAAAAATCAAACACTCATAAACTTTTCAAAACATGAAAAATCATACAACATACATATTATTCAAATTTATGCAAATTTATTTTTATTCTTAAGCAAGAAAGTATAACAAACATGCAAACTAAGAAATTTAATTAATTTTAAAAGAAAAACAAACAACAAACATCAAAATAGGCATACTAGACAGAATTATTTAAAACATCAAGCAATTATTTACATGGAACAACAACATCACACAAAAAATTAACAAAAATTAAAAACAGAGGCTGACGCTACGCGTGGGTGAAACGCTACGCGTCAGCCCTGTTCTCCCCATGCTACGCATTAGTGGGACGCTACGCGTCAGTGGGACGCTACGCGTGAGGTGCGCAGTTTTGAAACAGAAACAGGGGTTAATCTTTACACATCAAATCCATTCAATCAAAAGTAATCATAAATCTAACAGCAATCAAATCCCAATGGTTTTCTAATCCTAATCCTAACTGCATGCATTTCTAAGAATCAAAAATCAAAATCAAAACAAAAAAGAGAAAAGGGAGAAGATGCTTACTTGGAATCCTTGTGTAGTTGATGAAAGAATGAGGGAATATAGGTGATTTGAAAGTGGGAATTAGGTTTCAGAGGCAAAGTGAGGCAGAGAGGGAATTTTAGGTTTTTAAAACCTAAGATGGGCCTCTCTGGTTTAGTTTTAAAAACTGATCGTGGGCCCTGACACTACGCGTCAGGTTGAAAATTCAGAGTCCACGCTACGCGTCACTGTGGCGCTACGCCTGGGATTCTATTTTTGATTTTTCAAAATTTTGATTTTCAAAAACATTTTATTTTACGTTTAAAACCCCTTTTCTTTTCAAAATTAAATTTCTATCTAAAAATTTGAAAACCCTTTTTTTTAATAAATTAAAAATAACAAAGAAAAGAATGGGTTGCCTCTCATTGAGCGCTAGGTTTAATGTCTCCAGCCAGACATTACCTCTGATTAATCAGGTGGTTTCTCAATTTTCGTTGAGGAATCACCTGTCTGTTTCTTCCTCCTTCTTCTTCTCCGATGCTTGATTTCCTATTTTTCATCACTCAAGCATTCGGTTAGCTTAAAATAATTTAATTGATTGGGAAGAGATATACGTGGTTCGGTTGAAGGGTAAACTTTTTCCTCATCATTTGTCCTAAGATGTTTATGAGCATTGAAGCTTACCTCTTCTTCATAGACTTTGACTGCAACCATACTTTGATCGACATCTACCTTTATCTTTGCAGTCTTCATAAAAGGTCTTCCTAGGATCAGGGGGGTCTCAGTATCCTCCTTCATATCCAGTACCACAAAGTCAACTCTGAAGTGGTACTTATCAACCTTTACCAATACATCTTCCACAATCCCCACAGGTTTCTTGACAGAGCGATCTGCAAACTGTAAGTCTGTCTTAGCTTCTTTAAGCTTGAATTCACCAATGCGCTTAGTTAAATCTAGGGGTATAAGATTGATGTTAGCCCCTAAATCTAACAAAGCATTCCTGATGTTGATATTTCCAATGGTTACAGGAATGGTGAAACTCCCTGGATCTTTACATTTTTCCGGGGTTATGATGGTAGTACAGTTTGTTTCTTGCTCTTCATTTACAGGCTCTTGCATTTTTTTTCTTTTTCATTGTTTTCATTTTTTTCACTTTCTTTTTCTTCTTCTTCTTTCTTTTTCTCATTCTTTTCTTTACAATCAATTTTCACAACTTTACAATTTCCAGAAGAAACAGCATTACATTGTTCCCTTGGGTTTTGAGTGTTTGCAATAAACCTAGAATTTTTTAATTCAGCTATTTCTTTTGCAAGGTGACCCATTTGTAAGTCTGATGTTTTCCTGGCAGCTTCATTTGTTTCCACAAATTGTAATAACTGTTGGATAGATTCCTCAATCCTTGTCAATCTTGCATTGTCAATTTGTGATTGTTGTGGCTTAAATTGATTATTAGGAGGTCGGTTGGAAGGTCCAGCATCTTGTCTCCAGCCAAAATTCTGATTCTGCCATCCCTGTTGAAAATTGTTAGGAAAAGAATTACCATAATTGAAAGGAAAGTTACCCAATGGTATTCTTTGATGGTTCAGAAAATTGGCTTGCTCTTGCTCACTTCTGTCAGGGGCACAATAACCACATGGTTGTTCACCTATGCAATGCATACATTGTTTCAATTGAGCAGGGGGTGGTGATGTTACTTGAGTAATTTGAAGTTTCTCCAATTGCTTACTCATAGCTTCAATTTGTTGGGTCAGCAATTTTTGCTGAGCCAATACTGCATCATTCATTCCCAATTCGAGTATACCTGGCTTCCTCTGTACATTACCTCTTTCATGTTTTGCTTGTCGGTCACTAATAGACATTGATTCCAATATCTTAATAGCTTCTTCCACGGTCTTGTTCATTAAAGAACCACCTGCACAAGCATCTAACATCATCTTGAACTGAGGTAATAACCCATGGTAAACGATTCTTACCATTTCGGCATCATTCAGGTTGTGATTTACACACTTTCTCAAGAGTGCTTTGAATCGTTCCCATGTTTCTCCTAATGATTCATCATTATTTTGAGAAAAAGAGTGTATGGCTGTCATGGCTTCAAAATATTTTGAAGGGGAATAAAATCTTTCCAAAAAATTTCTTTCAACATGGGACCAGTTTGCAAAACTACCCGGTGGGCAAGATTTAAACCATTCTTTAGCTTTACCAATCAATGAAAAAGGAAATAATCTCATGTAAACAGATTCTTCTTGATTGGGTTCAAAACCAATTATGCTGCATAACTCATAAAAAATAGTTAAATGTGTTAGGAAATCCCTAAGCATGAGCAGCGGAAAAATAAAGGGATTCCATAGGATTTGCAAGGTTCCGTGTTTCAAAGCACAAAAACCAATTTCGAAATTATATAGGTTACCTCTTGAAGAACTCCGAAGCAGTCGTAGCCTCGTCCTTTAGGAGTCCACACGAGCACTCCCACCAGAATCGCAACACTTGCCAACTGCTAGGTTGACGGCGTGTAGCTCTTGCAACTTTTTGCGAATTTTGTGTCTCACTTGAGTGAACGGCCTATGAGCATCTTATGCTCTATTTATAGGCTTAGGTTTGACCTAATTTGTTCTCTCTAAAAGTGGGCTCCTTACTCATTCCAAATGAGTTAGGCCCAATAGCTTTATTTTAGTCCAACTAAAATAAGACAACATTTTCTGATGGGCTTACTCTATGTGTGTGACCCTATAGGTAAAATACCCGGTCATATTAATAATAAACTATTTTATTATTAATATAAAATAAGAGCGGCATCTAGCAATGCATCATTATGTCCGAATATTATTAACATAACCTATAAGTGATAATTATTTAATACGTTTATTCCTTTTGTCACGATATCCTAATTGTGCCCAAGGCATGGTCGCGTCATCCTTGTACGGCCCAATTTATTTTACTTGATACCGGAGTAGACTGGATTCGAATAAATATCTAATATTTATTCTTTCTAGCATGGCCATGCGTTTACTTAGTCTTACTCCATCAAGTGGCCTATGGATATCACTCCTGTCACATAGGAGAGACAAATCCCATCTACATCACTCACATCCCTCTGCATAATTTGTTCATTGCCTAATCACAACCTTTATAGTCCTCTTGTTACAGAAGACGTTTAATTGCATTAAAACAATAAACTCCTCATGTAGGAATCGTAGTGACTTCAGGTCAAAGGACTACATATACCATTATCACATTGAGAATCGTTTATGACAATCATGTAACGATCCATGCAACGTTCTCATGGTGGGTCAGTCCAGTACATCATTACTCTTAATGTGTACCCGTGTGAAGACTCGATATCATCTATATCTATGATCTGTGAGATCAGATCATCAGTACACTCACACACTAGTCTCAGTGTATTTACATGTCCCCATGTAAATACTTAACTAGGGACATTTTAGGAATAATTTTTATATGACCTATTACTCCAAGGATAAATATGTTTAAACAATTTTAAACTGAAATATTTATTCTATTGATAAGTAGAAAAATGATACAAATGAAAAAGCATAAAGGCTCATAGTGCATACACCAACAAAATGTTCATACGGTTCTTCATGATTTAAACCAGCAAATTGATTATTTTGAATAATATTTAAAGTAGCAGGTTTAATCTCTACTGGCACAACAGGTCCTTGAAACATTCCTGAAACTCAAGGTGGACCATTAATAGCAGCAAACTATCCCAATGTTCTCATTTCAGCAGCCATATTTAAATTTTCAAGATTTTTAGAAATAGAAGAAGAATTAGTTTGTGTTTTAGATTTCAAAGACTTGATTTTCTTTACAAACTTTTCTATCTCAGGATCAAAATAAATTTTTCCTGTAGTAGATCGAGTTTGCATACACAAACTAGACAAAGAAAGTTAGTGTAACAATGATAAGAAAAAGTAAATAAACAAATAACAAAATTTAACTAAGGTAAAAAAATATAAAATATTTACCATGGTAATTAAAAATTTACTGTTTTACTGAATCAATTCAATCCTCAGCGACGGCGCCAGAAAACTTGTTGGCCCGGTAATAATGGTTGTTTTTATTTACTACCGCGTCATTAATTGGCAAGCGCACCAATCGTTTGTAATTTTCAAAATTTAGATATTGTTCCACTGGGATTGAAAGTCCAATGACAACAGTAATTTCCTAGTCACTATGGTAAATGTAAAGAAAATTATAGACAAAAGAATGATTTATATACAATTTATACAATATTCACAGGATAGCATGGTTGAATTGTTCATGAAATAAAAAGAAAATAAAAATCTATCTAAAAAGTTGAGTTGCAATCTAGAATAGGTAAGATACTTGAGGATAAAACATAGATAGACAAATTATGTTGGAAATTAGATCCCTAATCTAGAATAACAATGAGGAACTCAAGACATGCATATTTAATCATCAAGTTTCATGTCATTGAAGCTTAAATTCATTATAACCGATTCCTCGTGATATAAATTCTAAGAATTCACCGTAAAGTTCGATCCCTCGTGAGCTTTCTCAGTAAAAACTTGCATTAAGACCTGGTCTTATGGCAACAATGGTTAACAACCCCTATAGAATTGAGATACCAAGGGTATTCCAACTTTTACTTTCGTCAAAACAAGTTTCAATACGGCATGAATAATCATTCTCCCGTTTGACATTCACACTAATAAAACAAGTTTCAATACACATGAAAATCATTCTCCCGTTTGACGTTTATATTAATAAAAGATTGAAATACTAACATGGACTTGAATCATAAACATGCAGAGGTCGAATTCACAACATTATACTCAATAGATTAGTTCACCAATTCCAACATAAACAGATTAGTTACACATGGTAAAAGTAAAAACAACACTTACAGAGGTTGACATTACGAAGACGATGGAAACTTCACGATACAACGATCACAATACACCACAACACTTTCAAGTATCTAGAAAACTATTCTAGAACTACAACTCACAAAGAAATACTCAAAACTCGAGTATAGAAGAGAGAAAAGAACTCTGAATGTAGAGAATTAGATGCTTAGAATGGTGTTGGATGGCCCTATTTATAGGGCTGAGGAAGGGTGCTGACGCTACATGTCAGACCCCTGACTCAGCTTCCATTAACGTAGCTGATAATGGACGCTTTGGATTATTTTATTCAATCATGCAGTGCCATATGGCTCTGTCTCCACTGTGTTTTGGCCATTTGTGATGAGTGGAGTGGCCAATTATGGGTCAAAAGGTGAGTGCTTGGCCAGCTTGGCTGTGGAGTCCATGCAGCTCTGACGCTACGCGTGGCTGTGATGTGTAGCGTTAGCATCAAAAGTACCCACGCTATGCGTGGTGTTGATGCTATGCGTCAACCTCTCCAGATCTTTAATTTTCTCTTAAATTCTTTTCTTTTTCACTGTAAAACTAGAGAAAATTGATCAAGGGCAGATTATTTCCAACAACATATATTTATTGAATTAAAAACCTAATTTTCTAACAAATTAAGCTAATTTTTATTATTTTTATGAAATTTTTATTAAAGGATTTATTGTAAATTTAAGGACTAACACTACGCTGACCAGTACGTATGGCTACGTTGGAATTCAGGAGAACATAGGCTCAGCCCAAGAATGCATGCGTAACCATGCCCACTGGTGTATGGTTACGCTAGAAGTGCCAAGAGTGAATAGAACAACAGTGTACCAACATAGATCACTGGCATGCTTACGCCCAGTGTAATCAGGGGTTCTGGGATCCATGTGCTGTTATGAGCGTGCTCACATTACTCAAAGCATGCCTCTGCTGGGAATAATACATTTTCACAGGGATTATACAAAACATCAGTGTGCTAATGCCCATGCTAGCGTACCTACATGCAAGCATGGGTCAACCTTAAAGAAGCTGGGATAGAGGGTCACTATACTCCCCTGAACACCAAGCCAATCTAGATTCTATATGAGATTAGTTGGCCATCTTTTACCATTTATGACATTAGAAAACTAGTGCCTATGAAGAAACCTACAATCCACGAAAGTACTGTGACTTCCATGAGTAAATCGGTCACAACATTGAAGAATATAGGTAAGCTAAAGTAGTATCTCTTGTAAAATAAGTCCCAGGATAAACCAGACTGGTTTGAGAAGTATAGAGGGACCAATCCTTGGATGACGATGATGGATGAGCTCTAAAAATGTTCACTATGACTGAAAAGTAGAAGTCCCAACTTGTGGATCTAATCCAAGAGGAAGATGATATTCCTTCCACACCACCTAAGGCCAAGCGCGAGACTAGTGAAATGATAAAGAGAGGGTGACGTGTCCAACACTGCTAAGAAGGATCATCTCCAGATGATTATGTTAGTTTAAAATAAGAAGCAGGATAATTGATCCATTAAGGACGGTGTAAAGATGCCTACCATTTCCTTTTTCGATGACAACTTTGATCCCATAATCCCAAGAGGGATTAACTTGATGCACATTCATTAGAAATGAATTTCGATGGCAAGCGCACCAATCGTTAAACTGTAGAATATTTGTATTATCCTATGGGGATTAGGTTAACTATATCAACGTAGGGCTAATATTATCTTAACCAAACAAAAATTTATGCAACACATTATATTTTTACTTTTTGTTATATTCTAATTTTTATGAAGTTTTAGTTGAGACACAACAACAAATAGAAAATGCAATAGTAATTGAGGTGATTAACAGTTATGAAAGTAGGTTGGAATCAACTTCAGCATACAATGTCAATTAATATCACATGAATAAAGCATGAACCTCAATTAAATCATGTCTAACATCTCGCAGATAGATGTATTTATATGTTAATGTAGGTTTTGATAATGACACAATAAATGAAGAGATATTAAGGATATTGTGCAAAGCGATTAATTGAATCATGAAAAATGGGTCAAGGATTGAAGTGTTAAATGCATAAGGATTGATGAACAACAAAGGACTTGAGTCAAGGCATTCACAAAGATCGAGTGAAAAATGATCAACAAAAGTGACAAGAATCAAAGGAAACAAAAAGTATGCAATTAAGTATCAAAAAGGGTCCAAAATGCATCAAAACGCAAGTAACAGCTATGGGAATCGATTCACCACATATGGGAATCGATTCATGGAGTAAAAATAGCCCAGGAATCGATTCATTAAGCCTAGGAATCAATTCACAAGCTTAAGAACCGATTCATATTGCATGGGAATCAATTCATGTCATTTTTAAAGCCCAGGAATCGATTCATATTGACAAGGAATCGATTCATTCTCTTCAAAAACCCTAGGAATCGATTCAGTAGTCAAGGGAATCGATTTATTTGCTAGAAAAACAAAGGGAATTGATTCAAAGCACAAAGAATCGATTCATTGTTGTTTATTTCATGAAGGAATCGATTCACACACTGTATCAGGGGTAAAATACACGCTGCGAATCCATTCATTCATCGATTCATTCAGTTAAAATGCGTTACAGTCTTGCATCGCATTAATACTCCACTAAGCAGGCACAACGCTCCATGCTCCATACTCCACTACATCGAAAGGACTAATTAATTTGTCCAGCCTTGCTCCACTTGCCAATATTGAAGGAATTTTTAAATGGAAGGGCCATGCACTAGACGGCTATAAATAGAGAGCTGATGGAGGAAGTAAAACACATCTCAGCAATGAAACATTTTCTTACTTTCTCTCTTCTCCTCCAGCGTTCACTTCTTCTTTTCTTAGTCAAATTACTCTCTGTTCTAATTTTTGTTTGAAATATTATTTTGAGAGTTAGCTTGTGAGGAAAATATTTTGAGTGAGCTAAAATTTACATATCCTCTCTTTGAGAGATACCATTTTGTTAAAGCTTTAATTTGTATATCCACTCTATTAGAAAGTTACTTTTGTATTCTAAACACCAAAATTTCTAGAGTTGTGGGTTGGGTTTCAACCTTGTAAATTGTGAGATTGAGAGATTGGGAAGCGTGCCCTTGTACTTGTGAGAATTGGGTTCTTGAGTGTGGGACACTAGGAAGCCGCGATTGCTTAAAGTTGTATCTCTAATCTCCAATAGTGGAAATTCTCTAAGTGGGTTGCTTAGAGGCGAGACGTACACCGGTGTCGTGGAAGTCGTATATATCGGTTTGCAAATCTGTCTTCCCTAAACTCATTTAATTTGTGCACTTAACTTGCTTGCTTGATTTATTGTATTATTGCCAATTAATTTGGACTAAGTGCATGTTATATTAAGTTGTAAATTATTTTGATTAACATTGTTGAAATTAGCTTTAAGTAATATTCTTGAATTAATTTGAAATCTTTCTAAGTACCATACATAGTGTTGTGATTAATTTGATTCCATTTCTTGGATATTAATTAGACCTTTTAAGTGTTTATTATTTTGTCTTGTGTATAAATTGTTACTATTTGCCATTAAGTTTATCATCTTCAATAAATATAGTAACTAAAGAATCAACTTCAAAAGCATTTAAAGTAAAATTTTTTAATACTCAATTCACCCCCCTCTTGAGTACTTGAGGCCACTTGGTTAACAAGTGGTATCAGAGCTTGACTCTTGGTAGATCAAGCTTAACAGCTTCAAGAGAACAAATGGCCTCAAATTCTCTAAACCTTTTTCCCGAGGGTGGTGCCACAAATAGACCTCCCGCTTTCAATGGTGAGGGCTACGCTTTTTGGAAAGCAAGGATGAAAATTTTTGTGCAATCAATTGACTTGAAAGTATGGAATGCTATTGAAAATGGTCCTTTTGTACCTATGCATATTGTTAATGATAGACAAGTTGAAAAACCTATGGATGATTGGACTAGTGAGGAAGAGAAGAAAGTACAATATAATTACAAAGCAAAAAATCTTATCACTTTAGCCTTAGGTCCCGATGAGTTCTTTAGAGTAGTTACATGTAAATATGCTGAGGATATGTGGGACACCCTTCAAGTAACTCATGAAGGAACTAGCGATGTTAAGGACTCTAAGATTAGTACTTTAACTAGTCAATATGAAAGTTTTAGAATGAATTCCAATGAATCTATTTTAGAACTTCAAAAGAGATTTACTTTGATTATTAATCATCTTATTACACTTGGTAAATCTTATACTAACAAGGAACTTATCCATAAAGTTCTAAAAAGTCTTACTAGGGAATGACAACCTCTTGTTACGGCCATCAAGCAAACTCCTAATATAAATGATATGTCTCTTGCCACTTTGTTTGGTAAACTCCAAGAACAAGAACAAGAATTGAAAGACTTGAAACAAGCGGAGGAAGAAGAAAAAGTCTCTAAGAAGAAAGGGCTAGCTCTCAAAGCCACCTCAATTGTTGAAGATGAATCCGAGAGTGATCTTGATGAGGATGAAGAGTTAAGCCTATTCATGAAACGTTTTGGAAAGCTTATGAAGAGCAAACGCTTCCAAAGGAACTTCAAATCACAAGGTAAGAAACCTAATCCTAAAGAAAATTCTACTTCACCTACTTGCTTTGAATATGGAAAGAAAGGACACTTCAAGATAGATTGTCCAAACCTAAAGAAGAAGAAAAAAAGAAAGAAAATAAAAGAGAAGAGCATATATCGCATGGGGTGAAAATGAGATAAGTAGCTCAGACGATTCAGAAAATGAAGAAGCGAACCTCTGTCTTATGGCCAATCACCAAGATGAAGAAGATGAGGTAAACTTTCATGACTTAGATAAGGAAGAACTACTTGATACTCTTGAAGAATTGTATGATAAATTTATGAAAGTGTCTAATAAGCATAAATTATCTAGAAAAACCATTGACACTCTTGAGATGCATCTTATGGAAGTTTGTAAAGAAAATGAATGTTTGAAAAATGAATTAGTAAATGTTCAAGCATGCTCTAGGACTAAACCTTGTGAATTTGTAAAGAAATGTGACATGCTAGAAACTAAGGTTTTGGACTTGAATAGAGCTCTAGAAAAATTTACAAATGGTAGAGACAACTTAAATGTTTTACTTGGTAAACAACGGTGTATGTTTGATAAAACGGGTTTAGGTTTCAATGTCGTTAAGAAACAAAAGAATTGTAAGAACTTCTTTATACCACCTAGTAAAACTTCATCACCTTTCATGAAATGTAATCATTGTGGTTTTAAAGGACATAATACATCTAATTGTAATGTTAGAAAACTAGGGCCAAAGGTTATAAGAAAAGTATGGGTTCCTAAAGGAACATTACCTCAAACTAACCTACAAGGACCCAACATAAAATGGGTACCAAGTTCTCTAACTTGACATGTTTTGTAGGTATGCTTTAAAGCAAATATCACCCATTGGTATTTGGATAGTGGGTGTTCAAAACACATGACCGGAGATAAAAGTAAGTTCATTTCATTTACTCCATGAAGTAAAGGATTCGTTACATATGGAGATAACACAAAGGGAAGAATACTAGGAATCGGAAATGTTGGTAAAATTCTTCTACTTCTATAAATGACGTATTATATGTTGAAGGACTTAAACATAACTTGCTTAGCATTAGTCAATTATGTGATAAGGGCTATAAAATTGTTTTTGAATCAAATGGTTGCATAATTGAAAATAAGCTAAACAAGGAAATAAAATTCGTTGGTCAAAGAGTTGATAATATTTATATGATTAATCTTGATTATCTTGCTTCAAATGATGTGCAATGCTTCATAACTAAAGAGGATGAATCATGGCTATGGCATAGAAGAATTGATCACACTCATATAGACCATTTAAATAAACTTGTTTCGAAAGATTTAGTAATTGGTTTACCAAAATTAAAATTCGAAAATAAATTTTGTGACGCTTGTCAAAAGGGAAAACAAGTAAAGGCTTCTTTTCAAGCGAAAAATATTGTTTCAACAACTAGACCTTTACAACTTTTACATATGGATTTGTTTGGAGCTTCAAAAATTAAAAGTTTCGGTGCAAACTATTATGGTCTTATGATTATGGATGATTATTCTAGATATACATGGACATTGTTTCTTACTCATAAACATGAAGCATATCATGCATTTAAGAAACTTGCCAAGATCATCCAAAATGAACAAAATTTGAAAATTGCATGTATTCGAACTGATCATGGGGGAGAACTTGAAAACCAATCTTTTGAAAAGTTTTGTGAAAAATTTGGCATTGATCATAATTTTTCGGCTCCAAGAACTCCACAACAAAATGGAGTAGTTGAAAGGAAAAATCGATCTTTAGCAGAGCTCGCAAGAACTATGTTAAATGAAAGTAACATTTCAAAACACTTTTGGGCCGATGCGGTAAATACCGCTTGCCATGTTATGAACCGATGTTTGATAAGGCCTATATTAAAGAAAACCCCCTATGAGCTTTATAAAGGAAGAAAACCAAATATTTCTTATTTTCACATATTTGGATGCAAATGTTTTGTTTTAAATAATGGAAAGGATAATCTCGACAAATTCGATGCAAAATCTGATGAAGCAATATTCTTAGGTTATTCATCTACTAGTAAAATATATCGACTCTTTAACAAACGAACATGTACAATTGAAGAGTCTATACATGTCAAATTTGATGAACTTAATCAAAATCCTCCGAGAAAGGAAATTAATGATCTTGTAGGTACCTTCCAAGAAATGAACTTGGAAGATAAAGACGAAAACAAAAATGAAGGAGATACATCACAAAATGACGAACCTCAACAAAAGGAGTGGATCACCTTAAAGAATCACCCATTGGACAATATCATAGGTGAAATAATAAAAGGTGTAAGTACTTGAAACACTATTAGAAATACATGCAATCACTTAGCTTTTGTATCACAAATAGAACCCAAGAATATCAATGAAGCTATTATTGATGAACATTGGATATTGGCCATGCAAGAAGAATTGAATCAATTTGAAAGAAATGAAGTTTGGGAACTTGTGCCAAGACCCAATGACCATCTAATAATAGGCACCAAATGGGTTTTTAGAAATAAGCTAGATTAAAATGGAATAATAATAAGAAATAAAGCTAGATTAGTTGCTAAAGGATATAATCAAGAAGAAGGAATAGACTATGAAGAAACGTATGCTCCCATAGCTAGATTAGAAGCCATAAGATTACTGTTAGCTTTTGCTTGTTGTATGGATTTTAAGCTTTATCAAATGGATGTCAAAAGCGCTTTTCTAAACGGCTATATTCAAGAAGAAATTTATGTAGATCAACCTCCCGGTTTTGAAAATCATAAATTTCCAAACCATGTTTTTAAATTTAGAAAAGCTTTATATGGTTTGAAACAAGCTCCAAGAGCTTGGTATGAAAGACTTAGTAAATTTCTTTTAGAAAATAATTTTGAAAGAGGAAAGGTTGATACTATACTGTTTATAAAACGTAAAAATAATGACATTTTTTGGTACAAGTTTATGTTGATGACATAATATTTAGTGCTACTAACGAAATTCTTTGTCAAGAGTTTGCCAAGATTATGCAAGATGAATTCGAAATGTCCATGATGGGAGAACTCACCTTCTTCCTTGGATTACAAATCAAACAAACAAATGAAAGGACTTTCATTAGTCAAACGAAATATTGCAAAAAACTACTCAAAAGATTTGAAATGGATAAGGAAAACGAAATAGCTACACCCATGAGTACATCTTGCTACTTAGACAAAGATGAGAAGGGTAAGGACGTTAAAATAACTAAATACCGAGGTATGATTGGCTCCTTACTTTACTTAACAGCTAGTAGGCCTGATATTATGTTTGTTGTATGTATGTGTACTAGATATCAAGCATGTTCTAAAGAATCATATCTCACTGTTGTAAAAAGAATTTTGAAATATCTTGTGGGTACTCAAAATGTTGGTTTATGGTATCCCAAAGGCGTTGAATGTATTCTCATAGGATATTCTGATTCTGACTTTGCTGGTTGTAAACTTGATAGAAAGAGTACCAGTGGTACATGTCATTTACTTGGTAGTTCCCTTGTTTCTTGGCATAGCAAGAAGCAAGTAAGTGTTGCTTTATCGATAGCTGAGGCAGAATATGTAGCAGCTGGCAGTTGTTGTGCTCAAATTCTTTGGATGAGACAACAACTTTTTGACTTTGGTGTTGTTTTAAACAAAGTTCCTATTAAATGTGATAACACTAGCGCCATAAATATCTCCAAAAATCCTGTCATGCATTCTAGGACTAAACATATTGAAATAAGACATCATTTTATAAGAGACCATGTTTTGAAAGGAGATTGTGTTCTTGAATATGTTGAAACTTCAAAACAATTGGCGGATATTTTTACAAAACCCCTTCCGAAAGAACAATTTATAAATATTAGAAGGGAATTAGGAATTTTGAAAATTGTTTAAATTGATTTTTATCATTTTTTCTTACTCCTTGAACATAATTTTGAAAATCTTTAACTAAAAGATTTTAAATTGTTTTTCATTTCTTTGAACATAGTACTTTACTTTGTGATATACATAGAATTCTTGAAGTAAATACATACTTCACAAAAACTCTTGTTTTATTTTAAGTTCTCATGAAGAATATACTTAATTAAACATATCTTGACACAAAAATAATCTCCTATGTACCACATGGTTCTCAAAAATAAATGGCAAATGACCTTGATTTTCTTGACTCTCTTGTGCAATAAAAATCATTGGCAAATTGCAAAATTTTAATCCTTGTATAATCTCTCACAAAACACCCATGAGACTTTGCTTATCCAAAAGAAGGAGAAAATATCATTATGATTTCTTACATGCCTTGAATTATTCTGTGATATCTGTTGTATGCTTTAAGGGGAGTTTTATATAATTGGTATCTTGCTTTAATATTGAATGTATCTTTCTTAAAGTGGTATATATATTCTTAGATGTTTTTGATGATGCCAAAGGGGGAGAAAACTATATATACATTCTAAGTGGCATAAAGTATCTTACAAAGGGGGAGAGAATATCATGATGTTATAATGGTATCTATTAAATGATTAAGGGGGAGATTAAGGGGGAGATAAAATCTAGAAATCAATATCTCTATCTATCCTTGTTGAAAATGCATGATTAAGGGGGAGCCTTACTATATTTCTTTACAACAAGTGATATCAAATTACATGTGTAAATGACAAAGTGGTATTCAATTATATGTATAACATGTGGTATCAAATTATATGTGTAAGGGATAGTCATTTATGCCATATGTTTGAAATTGTTATGAAACTAACACCCCAAGATATGAGCATTTGTTGTCATCATCAAAAAAGGGGAGAATGTATTTATATGTTAATGTACGTTTTGATAATGACATAACAAATGAAGAGATATTAAGGATATTGTGCAAAGCGATTAATTGAATCATGAAAAATGGGTCAAGGATTCAAGTGTTAAATGCATAAGGATTGATGAACAACAAAGGACTTGAGTCAAGGCATTCACAAAGATCGAGTGAAAAATGATCAACAAAAGTGCCAAGAATCAAAGGAAACAAAAAGTATGCAATTAAGTATCAAAAAGGGTCCAAAATGCATCAAAACGCAAGTAACAGCTATGGGAATCGATTCACCACATATGGGAATCGATTCATGGAGTAAAAATAGCCCAGGAATCGATTCATTAAGCCTAGGAATCAATTCACAAGCTTAAGAACCGATTCATATTGCATGGGAATCGATTCATGTCATTTTTAAAGCCCAGGAATCGATTCATATTGACAAGGAATCGATTCATTCTCTTCAAAAACCCTGGGAATCGATTCAGTAGTCAAGGGAATCAATTCATTTGCTAGAAAAACAAAGGGAATTGATTCAAAGCACAAAGAATCGATTCATTGTTGTTTATTTCATGAAGGAATCGATTCACAGCCTTAAGGAATCGATTCACACACTGTATCAGGGGTAAAATACACGCTGCGAATCCATTCATTCATCGATTCATTCAGTTAAAATGCGTTACAGTCTTGCATCGCATTAATACTCCACTAAGCAGGCACAACGCTCCATGCTCCATACTCCACTACATCGAAAGGACTAATTAATTTGTCCAGCCTTGCTCCACTTGCCAATATCGAAGGAATTTTTAAATGGAAGGGCCATGCACTAGACGGCTATAAATAGAGAGCTGATGGAGGAAGTAAAACACATCTCAGCAATAAAACATTTTCTTACTTTCTCTCTTCTCCTCCAGCGTTCACTTCTTCTTTTCTTAGTCAAATTACTCTCTGTTCTAATTTTTGTTTGAAATATTATTTTGAGAGTTAGCTTGTGAGGAAAATATTTTGAGTGAGCTAAAATTTACATATCCTCTCTTTGAGAGATACCATTTTGTTAAAGCTTTAATTTGTATATCCACTCTATTGGAAAGTTACTTTTGTATTCTAAACACCAAAATTTCTAGAGTTGTGGGTTGGGTTTCAACCTTGTAAATTGTGAGATTGAGAGATTGGGTGGGGTGCCCTTGTACTTGTGAGAATTGGGTTCTTGAGTATGGGACACTAGGAAGCCGCGATTGCTCAAAGTTGTATCTCTAATCTCCAATAGTAGAAATCCTCTAAGTGGGTTGCTTAGAGGCAAGACGTACACCGGTGTGGTGGAACTCGTATATATCAGTTTGCAAATCTTTCTTCCCTAAACTCATTTAATTTGTGCACTTAACTTGCTTGCTTGATTTATTGTATTATTGCCAATTATTTGGACTAAGTGCATGTTATATTAAGTTGTAAATTATTTCGATTAACATTGTTGAAATTAGCTTTAAGTAATATTCTTGAATTAATTTGAAATCTTTCTAAGTACCATACATAGTGTTGTGATTAATTTGATTCCATTTCTTGAATATTACTTAGACCTTTTAAGTGCTTATTATTTTGTCTTGTGTATAAATTGTTACTATTTGCTATTGAGTTTATCATCTTCAATAAACATAGTAACTAAAGAATCAACTTCAAAAGTATTCAAAGTAAAAAATTTTAATACTCAATTCACCCCCCTCTTGAGCACTTGAGGCCACTTGGTTAACAATAGATAGTCCCTAATTCCTTTGGAGATTATCATTATTCTACTACAAATAAACCTTAATTTTTTATGTATTTACATGCACTGAAACCAATTGCAAAATTAAGGATGAACCCTAATTATTCACCTAATGTCTGATGCTTAAACTAATTAGGAGGCAATTTGTATTCCTTAGATCTCTACCATGATTTCTCTCTAGAGAAAACCTCTTAATAGAATCTGAATTTTCCAATCTAAAAGATGATGCTCATAAAATGCCTTGCTCTGACATGAATTTAAAGAAATCCAGCTTCAATCAAGAGAGAATAACCTTCATTATAACTTTAGCAGATCCCAACCATGGAGGTTTAGTTGCACATGGTGGATGAGAAGATGATAACAAATGAAGAAGACATGGCTATGAGTAGAGAGAAGTTAAAGAGAATTTTAAAAGATGAAACCTAAAGTGAGGGAGTAAAATATGAATTATGAACATTTTTTTAATTACAATATACATTATCTATATATACTAACTAATTTTAACTAACAACTACCTAACTGAATAAATTACAAGAATGTCCTATAAGGACTTACAAATAAATTAGAAAACTTAAATTAACTAATGTACAAAGCAATCAACACAAGTCATTTGAATTCTACCTACTTCCCTCACACATGCGCGTTGTAACGCTAGTGGGCGTGAATATATGCTAGGCTAAATGGTTCCTTACGTGACTTGGTAAGTGGCTGGGCGTGTATACGGTAGTGGCCAGTGTTGGGACGTTGGGTCTCTTATTTATGTCTGATGATGTACGTAAAATTGAGCGTGAGTCTAGCGTAAGGATGATGGACATAACTTTGGGTCTGATGCATAGGTTGTTCCCAGCGTGAATGTAGGCGTATGGCAAGCGTGGGCACGCTTACTCCCTAGAAGGTGGATAAAAGTAAGCGTGGAAGACAGCATGAGTCGAGCGTGGGTACGCTTAGACTCTGGACCAGGGTCTGAGAATTTGGGATTTGTGTGTAAGATGTAATATGAGTTGGGTGTAAGCACACCCAACCACTGAGTTAATTTCTCCTGTTGGCTTCCGTCCCAGCGTGGCCTTACGCTAAGGAGCGTAGACACACGTGGGTTCTGGGCTGTACTGATCCTGAGCGTGTGGCCAACATTAGGACGTTGGCTCTCTAGAATGGGGTCTGATACTCCACTTGTGCCAGCGTGGGCGTACACTCATGAGCGTTGCTACACGTGGCTCTTGAATTCCTCTTTTCATTCCAACATGAGTGTGGGCGTGGGTGGTGCACAAGTATGCTGGCTCTGTCGACTTTTTTTCCTCCATTGCACTAGTCAGCGTGAGTATATAGCTTAGGTACATTGGTGACTTCTTGAACCTGAAACATGGAACACGCTATCCTAACGTAGGCATGTTGGAAACAATGTAAGTACGCTGATAATTGGATCCAAAACATACCACACTTTGCCTACAATTTTCTCATTACTCCATTTGCTTTTAATTTTTCAAAATAATCCTTAAAATAACAAAATGTTCATACAATATTCTTCCACATCCTAGATTTCTAAAATTGCATAATTATTACTTAAATAGCTTATGAATTAGTATTGAGTGACTTAAATTACATAATTAACACCTAAATCATGGTCAAAGAAATAAGTCTTTTTAAGACTTATCAAGGATAACATCATAGTCATTGTGGCAGTAACCAGTAACATGGACGTTAAGTGAATTTTGGTGGACTAGGGAAGCTTACTTGATGTAATCTTCTATGGTTACTTCAAGAAAATGGGCTTGACCGACATGGACATACAACCCTACATGCAAGACTTAACGATTTTCAATGGAGCTAAATAGCTGACAAAAGGGTATTTAGATACTCGTATCATATTTGACAGTGAGCCTAGAGCAAAACTGTTAAGTCAAAGATCCTTGTGACCGATGCTAAATACAACGACATCATTGGTCGTCCTACTCTAAATGCAATGGAGATCATAATATCTACCCCTAACCTCCTCATCAAATTCATTGACAACGATAATCAGGTTTCCTCTGTTCGAGGTGGCCAGGAGATGGCCCGGTATTTCTATAACTTGAGTTTGAACATGGTGAAGGAGGAAATGACATGCAAGAAAAAGAAGCTGAATAACGAAGGGATGTCAGAGATCAATCAGCCTCACTAACTTAGATCTTAGAGAGTATTTAAAGGTCAACCCTCTTAACACCTCGAAACTAACAATAGAGGGGGGTCCCAAAGCTATTATGCTTAGAGATGTTGTTGACAAGGTCACTTATATCAATGATAAGCTTGATACCGGTATGGAGAAAGATTGGTAGAGCTTCTACAAGAGTTTAAAGGAATTTTTGCATGGACCACAACTAACATACCCAGTATCGACCCCAACTTTTGTTGCCATGAGCTGGCAGTGTACCCAAAAATAAAGCCATTTACGTAGAAGAAAAGCCACTTGGGACTAGAGAAGCAAAAGGCTGTTTGTGAGCAAACCGATGAGCTTCTTAAGGCTATCGAAGTCTAATTTAAAAGATTCCCTAGGCTTGTTATTGGTGGCTTACCTTAAAGAATGACACAATGGAGTATGTCAAATTATGCGATCCATGCTAGAAGTTTATCAATTTGCATCAGACATTGGTATAGAAGTTGTTTATATATGTCATTCTATGGCCTTTCCACTAGTGAGGCCTTGATATCCTGTGGCCTTTATCAATAGCTCTGGGCAATGTTAAGTACCTCATCATGGGGGTGGATTATTTCACTAAGTGGATTGAGGATGAAGTCATTGTTTATATCACATAGGCATAAACTAGACGCTTTATTTATTAGAATATCATTATGAGGTTCGATGTCCAAAGGCGGATTGTCATAAATAATGGAAATCAGTGCATAGACTAGAAGTTCACTAAATAGCTAGAAGGACTTAAGATTATCCAAGTTTTCTCCTTTGTGGAACACCCTCAAACTAATGGCTAAGTTGAGGTTGTGAATAGAGAAATCATCAAAGGATTCAAAAAATGTTTAAGTGAAGTTAAGAGAGATTGGATGAACTAACTCTGCCATATCTTATAGGCATACCAAACCACCCTTTATTCATTGATAAATGAGTCACCTTTTAGGCTCATATACAGGGTAGAGGCAGTTATATCGATGAAGATTCATGAGGCTTCTTGTCAAACTTAAAATTTCTCCGACACCAGGAATGAAGACAACCTATGTAATAAGCTGGATGACATTTTAGAAGTAAAAGAGATTGCCTTCGTTTGGGATTAGGCTACTAAGGCCAAAGCTGCTATGTGGTATAACAAGAAGATCAAACTTTGACACTTTGATGTTGACGACCTAGCCTTATAATGCCCCAGTATGGGGAACAAGTTCGTACCAAGGGAGGCTTGCACCAAGCTCAGAAGGCTCATATTGGTTAACCAAGGTCACATAAAGGGTATATACCGGTTAGAGACTCTAAACGACACTCCAATAAAAAACAAGTGGAAGATTCAAAACCATAGGGTTTATTACAGCTAATCGATGTTTAGCATGTATTCTTTTCCCTAGCTTAGAGTTTTTCCCAATGGATTTTTGATAAGAAGGTTTTAATGAGACATGCTTCCGTATACATTTATTGTAAGATTACTCATTCAATAAAAAGTTCCTATCTATTCTAAGCATTATTTTGTGTTATTACTTCAAAATTATCATCAGTCACTACCGACGTCTACATGTGGAAAATTACCTAACGAGTGGCGAGGATCAATTATCTCTTATGAGATTTTGTAGGGACCCTGATGAATGATAACCAAATAACAGATAACAATGATTAGCTACATGGCCTCAATGAACGACGAGGATCAGATCTCTTAGAAGACTATACCGAACCGAAACAAGTGGTGCAAGTAAATACTTACACTCCAAGAGCCGTCTAGTTAACTATCCGATATGAGAATAGTTAACAAAACCCTAAGAGTAGCACCTCAGTCATTAGAAACAATGATTGCCTACTTGACCCTAACGAGTGGCGAGGATTGGTTCTCTTATGAGACCGTGCTGGACCCCGATGAGTAGTGTAAGTAGAAAACGATGTAAACGTATTACCCTAGATAACTTTGATAACTCTATTCTAAGACAAGTTATTAAACTGCATGAACACCAGTGACATAATGCAAATTACACACATTAGTAAGCAAATTAATATTGTGATTTTTGTACTAAGTTATGACATTATTCTTCAGAGCTACGTGTTAAGCAAATTCAAATATAACATCGTGTGAAGTCAAATCAAAATACTTGTCCTTCATTTGAATTTTTGGTTTACGCTCAAAGTACAAAAACATAAAAAAGAATATAAGGGCACATCGGCCTCAAAAATTCCATAAATAACAAGTTAGAAAAGGGAAATATAATAATCAATTGGAGCCCATACCGGAACAAGGCCAAAAAAGGAAAAGGACTATGGAAGAGAAGGAGAGTCAATCTAATTGCTCCAAAGAAATTTACCTCAGCTCCATTCTTTGAGATGGCAAAAGAGGTAACAGGTTGAATGGTTTCCTTTGTATGCTTCAACTTTAACTCTTCAACTTTATCCTTTAATTTCTTCAGCTCGATATCGGTCTCATCTTGGAGCTCTTTTTCTTTTTTGAAGTCATCTTAGGCAACATTGCTATTAGCCAAGGCTTGGTTTATTCTATCAAAACATTCTTCTACTTGTGCTTTAGTTTCACAAGCTCAACTAAGAGATTAGATCACACTAGCCGCCTCCGCCATATACCACATGACGGCTTTAGATGCCTCATGCATCTGTTAACTGTTAACCACTTCTGCAGATGGAATGGGGTGTCAAATTTAACTGTCCTGGATCCCTAATGTTCTAGTTATCCAAAAATTTGTAAGTGGACAAAGACTTTATCCTCCTTCACATCATCCCTTTCTCCAACCCCTGGAGTCTTCGGCCTCAAGGTCCCAACTGGATGCATTTTGGCCTGCTCTAAAGTCTTTTGTTTTTTGTCCTTCTGGATTGGAGTTTCTCTTTCTCAACGGTGATGTGTTTTTTTTCTTTGTTGGCTCTCCCTAGACCTTTGCATTCAGTGACACCTCATTGACTTGATCTATTAAGAAGGTCACCATTTTTGCTTGAAATTTTTGACTCTCCTACTTTACAAAGATAGTATTGTTGTTGGGGCTAAGCTTGTTAGCCTCATCCATCAACTTCAAGCTTTCTAGAGTTTCAAGCTTTGTTATTTCCTCCAATGAACAATGTTAGATCAATGATGATAAATGTTATTTTTTTCTTAATTCAAATGCATAAACAATGTTAGAACAACAATTATTACTTAAGTAAGCATCCCGATGAGAGGGCTATCCCAAAAGGACCTTGCAAGAAATTTTATTAAAGTGAGAGTATTCTTACAAAGCACTCATCATTTCCATTGACGTTGATGACAGTTCATTCTCATCCACTATGTAGGTTGCACTGGTCAATAAAAAGTGTTGATGAGTCTAACTAGTGTAAAATTTTCAGCTGGATTTAGAATTCTCCTAAAAAAAAGGCTTCCCTGGCTTCATCATCACTTTGATAAGGAATGCTAGAAGTTGACCCCATCAGTCTTGGAAGACTCCATGAAAGACTCAAAGTTTGTTAAATTAAAGTTACATCGGAGGTTAATGTTACTTAATTTTTCGTCTTTACTAGCCCGACGCATGACTCCATCGTAGTAGAAGAACATGGCCACTGTTGGGATGAAGTTAATGTACTCCCCAAGTACTTCTAAAGCTTTTTCAAGTCCCTATCCATCGGGGTATAACTGGCTAGGGGCGACATCCAAGAATCCAAGGACACCTATCTCGAACTCAGTGAGAGGGAACCTGATGTCAATCTTTGATAAAACTATCTTGTACATATATAAGGACCTTGAGTCTAGTAAATGGAAAACCCAATATGATTTTAGTGGGGCGACCACAGAAATAATCGTTGTACTCTAATAAGTCTTGAAAAGGCTTATTTATTTGATATTACTTTAGGCATTATTTCAGTAATTTTAAATTTAAATAATTAATTCAGTAGTATTTTAGTAATTATTTAGTGTTTTTAGTTATTTAGGTAAATAATAAAATATTTCATTAAATAGAGTTAATTTGTGCATAATTATAGTAATTAAAAGTCAATTGCATGTTTAACATTTTTGGCCATGTTTAACCCTAGCGTTACCACGCTTGTAGTCAATGTTGGTACGCTAGGGTTCTATGTTTGGGTTGTGTTCCGGGTGCCAAAGTAGAGTAGCCACGCCCAAAAGACCACATCCATACGCTAATGCAGTCACCAAGGATTGGGGATCACGTGTGTAAACGCCTACTTATGTAACACCATGCTGGCTCATGTGAAATGCACCAAGCAAAAGCATCAGGGGCAAGATGCAACCACACGTGCCTACGCTGGCCAACGTAAGGCTATGTTGGTTGGGCAACTCAAGACGTATGCCATACAAAATCCCAAAGTGCACATACTACACGCACGCCATGCTAACACGTTGAGCAACAGGACCTCATGGACACCTACGCATGGCTACGCCACCAACGTATGTAACAGTCTGAGTTTTTAGGGTAAGATCCCAGACCTTCAGGGACACCTAAAGGTGCCCTATTGAGCTTTCTAAGGAAAGCATAAGGCTTTAGCCTACCTATAGAATGTCTTCATTGCAAGGCAATATAGTGAAGGTGAGCTTGACCAATATGTTAGAATGAGATATAGGGACCCCAAGAAGATGTAAGTGATGAAAAACCGAGTCAAGAAGGCATAGTGAGAATGAACAAGAGTATATGACAACAAATCGAGGAAGTAAATATTGACATGAGGAAAAGAGAGTATAGGTAAGTAACCAACATTAGTAAATATAACACATAATCGTGATGGTGGTATTTAATGATATTTGTAGGTGCCTAGTAGTAATAATGAATTGGTATTAATTAAAATTTAGTGATGTTTTATAATCCTGTTTAATTAATATTAATTAATGATATTTACTCGATAATAATATTTAATAATAATTAATGGTAATATTTAATAATATTTAATTTTAATATTTAATTAATTTCAAATAAATATATATAATAATAATATTTAATTAATATTTGTTTATTTATTTATTTGATAAAAATATTTAATAACAAAATTTTGTCAGGTTCTCGAATATAACTTCAGAACCTAGTGCATGGTTAGGTATCGACAATCCAGTCTAAGACTAGTGATTCCATAGGGAAGCTACTCTAGTTAGAGCAAACCCTAATGTAAATCGAGGAAAATAGGTTCAGACCCATAGGCCCGACTCACAGTTTAGATACCTCCCACGTTTAGTTGTGCAAGTACTTTTGAGTGTTCGATTCCAACATGGTCAGTTCCTAATGATCCGTTTTGGCAACCCAAATACTTCTTCTGAAGGGACCCAACCCTAATTCGGATCCCATCGGCCCCTTCTTCAAGAAAACACCTCGTTAAGTTAGAACCCTCGAGTTCGGCCCAAACACCTTTAGTGTTTTGAGCATAACTTCAACATACGACATCGACATCAAGAGATTCTTCTCTTGGTTACTTCATTACAAAAAACCTAATAATCTCTATTTCTAACCTTGAAAGTCGATTCACAGCTAATCATTCCCAAATTGGGAATCAAGGATCCGTACTTCAAAAATTCATTAGTTAATTGTGTTAAATTACATTTAGTTCACTAGAAAAATCATAATCTTCTTCATACGATGTCCAATTCGTGTGATTCAAATTTCATAATTCTTGTAACAAAATTATTTGACTTTTGTGAAGATTTTGAAGGCTAATTCTCACCCCAAGAGTGCAGTTTAATAAATCTTTTCAGGGCTGTTTTCAGTTCGTCACCTAGTAAACTAGTTTCAGTAAAATGTGCATATCTCCCTCATACGAAGTTGAAACCATCTCATTCTTTTTCCTATGTACCGTTTTGAAAACCCCTACAACTTTTATGAAGATCCCAAAAGCTAACTCCCAAATAATTTTTTCTAGCAATGTCATCTTATTAGTTTTTGGAGTTTCAGGAGCTCTGGGAACACTTTTTCTTGATTCAGCCATATGTTGGGCTACCAATATCAAATTTTCCTATTCTTTATATCAAATTGAAGAGAAAAGAAAGCTCTACAACTTTCTTTTTGTGAGTTTTTCCTAATTCTCATCCTAAAATAAATCATGAATTTATTAAAACTATCCTAAAATTTGATCATCGAAAATGTAAAACACATCTGGTTCCCTATGCCTTAGGTTATCAATTTCGACCGCCATTTCCTGACACCACCACATTGCACCACCTCACCCCTTCATGCATGCCACCTTTCCTTTTTCCCTTGGAGGTCACGCTGCTTGCCTCACAAGGAGCCAACATCACATGATATCATATGCCATTACATTACTATATATATATATTGCCCTGCTACTTCACTAATTCAGAATTGTCTCACGCTCACCAAATTCAACTCAGTAAGCCAACTCCAATTTTCCTTCTTTCCATTCCTCTATATGTATATTATTTACTTCCACCTTACATTCTAATTCATAATTTTCTTCAATTTCAACTTCTTCTTCTCGGCAAGCTTCTATCTCTTTTTTTCTTCTCAATTCCGAGCTCCCCTCTACCATAAACAGCCGTTATTTCTCTTCCTCTTCAGCCCCTCACTGCCATATCTCTTCCTCCTAATCACCACCTCTACCTAAGCCATAATTTCCACTTCAATTTCCACCTCCACCTCTTTCTCACCTGCGGCCTCTACTTCCTTGTCCACCACGAAACTGCCATTAAACCACCACTTTCCAGCCTCCATGAGGCCCTCCATACGCTGCCACGACCTCTCGTGAGCTGTTACCTCCACCTCGTTCCTCTATCCACAACCATCGCTCTTCAGTCGGTAAGCATCTCTTTGACTTTTTCTTCCCGATTCTTTGTTGGATTTCATTTTTTAGTGTTATCTCACCCTAATTTTCCATGCATGTCATCATAACGACCTCCTCTCCCTCCATCAGACCTTGCAAGTGAGTTTGGGTGAGTTCAGGCATGATCGGGAGCGATCAGGACGAGGAAAACGACGATCAGGAATTTTTGAAGTGTCGGATCATTCTGCCTCTCTATGACAGCCACAAATTCATAGGTAAAGGAGGGATTCTCCCACTCAAACTCTGTTCTATCACTTTCTAATTGTACCTACATGTTTGCTTAACCCTTCTGTAAAGTTGTTTAAATTTTAGAGTTTTCTGCCAGTGGTTTCGGGGATATCTGCCACTTTCAGCAAGCCTTGCTGGTATTTCTATGAGTTTCTGACACCGTCGCTAAGTCCGATACCTTTGCATGTTAACTTCACCAATGTTTCAAGAGTTCCACTGCCTTTTCTGGAGGTCCTGCCGAAGAAATCACATGTTATGGGCTTCCCGACAAATTTTACGTTTAATTATATTTTATTAAAGTTTTATTTTATTTATATTACATCAACACCATAAATAATTACCTGTGTGATGCCTATTAACTTAAAAATAAATTAAATAGCGATATTAGTTAATAGGTTATAATGGGCCAAAATAAAAATAGTAATAATGATAGCAATAATAAGAATCATGGGCATTTTGTTGTGGTTATTATATTCAAAAGTGAAGTTATATTTTCTTATGGATTTTTGGATATATACTTATATATATAATTGATAAATAATGAATTAATTAAATTACTAGCTTTATAAATAGAAATAACTATAGTAATATCGGGTTAATTGGCAAGAAATAGGCTTACCGGTTTTTATAAACTAGTAATAATAATAGTGATTAATTATAATAATGGTAATATTAGTTAATAAGTTATAAAGTTTTTTTAAACTTATTTTAAGAGATAAGTGTTTTTTTAATTAAAAAATACTTATTTTAATTAAAAAAACACTTATTTTAAATTTTGACGTATTTGTTTAAAGATTCAAAAATAAGCAGAAGCTGAAAATAAGCTGATTTCAGCTTATTTTAAGAAGCAATTCTGATTTGCTTATTAAAAAAGTGATTATAAAATAAGTGCTTTTTTATAATAACTTTTTTAATAAACTTAAACAAACGGACCCATAAAGGGCTAAAATAAATAGTGATAATAAAAATATATATACCTCGACACAGTTAATAGTGTTAAAAGAAAAATTATATTTTCTAGATAACACAAATAAATATATATATATATATATATATATATATATAGCTACATGGATTAATAAAGTAATCAAATTACTAGTTTTATAGGTAATAATAATTATAATAAGGAATATTGAACTAGTTAATAAATAATGGTTTGTCGGTTTTATAAATAATAATAACAATATAAGCACCTAAGGTAGATAATATAAATGGAATATAGTTAATGGTTTTAAAATGAATTTATATTGGACTTAGTACAGATAAGTATATATATATATATATATATATATATATATATATATATATATGTATGTATGTATGTATGTCTGTGTGTGGATACAAATTAATAAACTAAGAAATAATAGGTTTATAAAAAGGGATGTCAATAATAACAAGGGATTTAGTAATAAAGAGATATATTTTATGAAATAGGAAAAATAATAGAGTCCACGTCGAGTAAAATTAATAGGGCTATGTTACACCCGCACTACGAGAATCATACCGACTAGATAGATGAATTTGTGTGTGCAAGATTGACTGATGTGATTTATATGTGTGTGTGATAGATGTTGAATGAATTGTATGTGCTATGTGATGGATGTGATTCGAATATGCGTGATTATGGTGTATGGACTATATGAGTATGTGTGGTGAACCATGTTGTGAAATGCAAAACAAAGAATAAGTCTCGGTAAAGGTCCTAGCTGTGGATGGATGATGATGATAAAGAGAAATAATATGATGAGATATACCCCAAAATAGGTGATGAGATGGTGATGCACCTAGGTGCATGATAGTGATGGGAGGTATGATGGACAATGATGTACAATCCTTTTTTGTCTTAAATTGTCAGCTGGTAATTTAAGATAACTTAAATAAATACTTAAAGAGATATAATAAAAGTGCGAGTTGAGAAAATAAATAAAATATCACTTAATGAATTAATCCCACTTAAGAGGGACCTTAGTAAATAGTCAACAACCAGGCACACTAATTGCAACTAAACTAAGGTAACCTATACCTATAATAAATGACATACCTTAACCAAATTAATTAGTTCTCACTCGGTAATACCAGAATGATATCATAAGAAACTTAGGGTAATCCTAGGCAGACCTAACCCCCATAGAGAGAGAGAAAAGAAAGGTAGTGAGAATCGAAGTAACAGAATTTAAAGGGGTGACTAAGGTGCTCAGTCAGGAGTAAGTAAGGAACAAGACAAATCCCGACATTAAGGACAAGGGTGGACTATTGGAAGGACCCTACCGATGACGAGTATAATGAAAAGATAAAAGATTGTGCATTAAGCATGCATCATCTGCATATGATCTGGTGGAGACTAGAGCATACAACGAGGGGTGTGCTGGAGGGCATTCATGTCTAGTCAATGATAAGGACCTAGGAAGTGCAACTAAGTTGGAACCCCAATGGCCCAAGAGTCGCGCCTGGAAGCAGGCGTATCGATGCAAGCTTGGTGTCCTTCTACAAGGGCGGAGTGTTACTATGGCTGTGGATAACTAAGTCCCATTATTGAGTGGCCACGAATGATGGTGTGAAGGGTCTTGGTTATTGAGGACATGTGTGTCCTGGTTAACCCGTGATTTTGGAGGACTTGGTGGGCTCTGGTCGCTCTAGTGTAGAAACGTGCCTAGTGTCAGGTTAAGCAGGACAGATTCTAGTGATTGGATGATGATGTGATGAGATTTTAGGCCCACATGCATTTCGTTCATAATACTAAAAAGAAGAATAATTAATGGGACACTTGCATTCATGCATAGCAAATGTTTGCTTGACTTCTGATAAGTGTGTATATTGACTTATTTTGGGAGTGTTTTTAGGTTTAGTTTTGAGTCTATTTGTCTTTATTTCCTCTAAATTCCCTTGATTTTCAATTCCATCCTGCATAATTCTACTTAGTTGTCTCTGTTTTTGCAGGATTTATTATGATTAAGGCTTATTTTTATGAGAACTAGCAAAATAGATGCAAGTGGTGGCTTTTTGGGACCTTAGCATGGCAATTTAACAAAGTTGGAATAAAGCACTAGCAATGGTTGGCATTGGAATGCAAGGAACTAAGCAAAAATGACAACCACTGGCCGTGGTTGGCACTGTGGCTCAAGGAATGGCAAGTTAGAAGCCACTGCTAGTGGTTTGCATCAAGTGCTTTGAAAAAATCATTTTTCATGGTTGTCCCCACGAACCCTAAAATCCTGATTTTTAAAGGGCATGTAGGGGCAGTTAGAAAGGAGTTCTAGGTAAATTTAAGGGAGAAAAAAATAAAGAATGAAAAAAAAGACTTAGAGAGTGATTTGGCAAGAGAAAACGCAAAGAATCTCGGATTAACAACACCAGGAGAATAAGATTTCTAGGGATTTAGAGTGATAACTTTTCTCTATTATTCTTGTACCTTCCTTTTCTATACTTTAGGGATATTTTCTGATGTTGTATATGATGAATGGTATAATTTGTGTTTCAATCTTGTTGATGGGTAACTAAACTTGTAATCTTGGGATTAGGGGGATTTGTGTTTAATGTATCAAACCTAAATTTCTGAGTTTCTTAATTATAGTATCCTGCATTCTATTTGGTTTCATAAGTTCTCAATGCGTCTGATGATTTAAAAATAAACTTAGATGAGTTTAAACATATAAGATAATCGAGAGATAGACGATCATTGGAAATGCATGAAACTGAACCCATGATTTTAGGTTACGAAAATAAATGAAATCATTTGAGGAATTAACGGATTTTCACTACACTTAATGAACTCGACTAACAAATTAAACGTCGTTCTTTTGGTAATCGGGTGCGTTAGTAAGGTTCCGAGAGGAAATTACTAATTGATTTAGGAAAATACCCCTTAGAATAAGAATTTTATAATTAAGAAAAGATTGAATTTAATAGAGGTACGTTACATAAGAACCCCTTAACTCCCAAGAGTCTCTCATAATCTTTGATATCCAAAAAGAATTAGGTTTTATGTCACACTGTTGCTACCATTTAATTTTACTGCAATCTTCCATTATTAAAGAATTGTCTAGATAATCAAAACATCTCAAAAAATAGTAATTGGGCACAATCCTCGTGGGAAAGATACTTTTTTTTATTACTTCGATAAATCATGCGCTTACGGAACGACTATCAACTTCTGGTGTAATATATGCCATAGATGTGTTATTACTGATGTCGTAATAAGTCGAATCCACTAGATATGAGAGGTGAGGAAATGATAAGTGGGATGAACTGAGTTAGGGCAACGTTATGTGAGGACAGTGAATAGAGGATAATATGGGATTGAGGCCCGACCCATAGATTTAGCTTGGATGACGATTTGTATGTTGGTTGGGAGAACAATAAAAAATGACAACTTCTCCAATATTTATGAATAAGGGGTTATTCCTCACCCTTTACATCTATTTTTTTTTAGAAACAAAGAGAGACCATGCTCAAGAGACAAAAAATGCCATAAGAGATCACCCATAGTTGACAGACTAGGACCTAGCACTATAAGAGTCATAGCGATTGACCCCGACGACCTGACCTTTTGCCATCCTCTAGAGTTACCCTTTCCTTTGACAAAGACATAGAGGTCATAGGGAGTTCCATCATACGCTGCGGAGACTCACCTTAATAGCTAAGGATCAAGGAATACGAGGAGCCAGCTGAGAAAGGAGTCGCCACCGCTGAAGACTTATTGGGACCACATCCATGACCTGGACCCTCGAAGGTTCCTAGATCACCCATACCCGAGTACGTCTCTTCATCCTTTGAACTTATAGTATCGGAAGGAGATTCAGAGGAAGACCCCAAGGAAGAACCAGCAGACCTTATGACCATAGACCTAAGACCACACCAGACACAATACACACTGCAATCCCCTTTGAGCCAGTACCCTTCCATCCTCTTATCATGGAAACCGAGGCCCAGGTTCGATAGAATCCTTTCCTGCCAATGACCGGGTTCCTAACCAGAGTCGAGAGAGACCACCCCATATCTACTTCCCTTGTCTATCACAATCGATGCCGTGCAAGACCGCCAGGTTCATCCATTGATGGGGATCCCTCTAGTCCCGCACCAATGGAGGATAGATAGAGGGTCAGTAGGCGTTGTAGTTAGGTTAGATTATAGGAGCCTGTGTGCCCTTGATTTTCAGAGTATGTATATACAGTCATTGATGACCATGTATTATATAACAATACTGTATACAATGTTTCTGTTCTACCAGAGCTTTAGTGTAAAAAAAAAAACTTCCACAATTTTTATAAATCTCATAACCTCTCAGTTAAGTAGGATGATCTAGTGGAAGAGATCGTCCTAGTTAACCGAGGGTGTTACAGTGTAAGCCCGTGCTGGGTAATTATACAAGCAAATAGGCAACTTTAGAGGTTGGGTGTGTCTACGCCCAGCCCACGCTCAGGTCACACTCAATTATGTGTCAATCCTAGACTAACCCTAGTACCCCAACATACTCATGCTTATACCCAACATGCATACGCCTATGCTCTGGACCATGACCCATGAAACCAGCATGCCACCATGTTCCCCAACATGAGCATGCACAAGTATACGAAGGAACATGTATTTTTGAACGTTGTAACCTCTTGTACCTTGTAACTTAAGTAAGTTAAGTTAGGATATTTATTTGTAAACCCCTAAGGGACTTATAAACAATTAGTTAGTGTTAGTTATTAGTTTTTTTAGTTAGTATATAAGTGTTTAAAACTTAGAGTATAACAGTCTTTTACACTCATTTCATTTTTAGATTCTTATTCTCCCTCTATAATTTCTCCCTCTCTCTTAATTCTCTTAATTTTTTGAGCATGTCTATCTTTGTATTCCATTTCTCTCCTACCATGTGTGCCTAAATCCCTAGGGTTGGGATTGATTGAGGCTACATGGATCTTGAATTCATGTGATTGAAGTTGAAGGATTCAATTGAGGAAGGTTCTGAATACAGCAAGTGTGAGATTACACCTTTTAGGTTGGGAAATCCAAGGCTCATTCAGAAGCAATCACTAAAGACAAATCATGGTGAGAGCTTTAGGTTTGCACTTGTTGACCTAGTTACTTCAGGCTGAAGGAATTAGGTGAACAATTAGGGTCCTTCTAATTTTTGAAATTCAATTTAGTGTAAATTGGCACCTAAGGGATGTGCTAAATTAGTAATAATCAACTAAGGAATTAAGGGTTATTCACTTGTGGAGATTTGAACACTACCTTGTCTGAATTTGATGCAACATTCATACAAATTTAAGTGAAATTGTATGGTGAAATTGTCATATTGTATGTTAATTTATTCCATTACTGATGTTGTTTTAATTGTTGCTTACTCATACTAAAAAGTACAAAAATACATTTTAATTCAAAAAACAAAACTTAAAACAAATGCATTGCCTAATTATGAAGATTCAAATAGTATCTTCCCTAGATTGTAGGACTTAACTCAATCTCGTGGGGACGATATTAATTACTACTTTTTAAATGATTGGTGCTCTTGTTAGAAGATTTATCATTGATAAATCCATATCATAGTCCTTGTTGGAGTGAACTTTGATGTCAAGTACTTTTTCATCACCTGCACCGGTGGAGTATTGAGAAGCGATATTCAAAGGTTTGGCATGCATCCAACAGTATGAACTCTTCACCTTGGTAGCAAGCTAATTTATCTGATGTGCCACTATGTTTGTATATACAGGGTCAGTGGCTACGATTCGAGGAGGGCTGGTTTTAGAATGATCGTTAGATGCCATTGTTACTATAGTATGTTGAAGAAAAAGGGTACAGTTGTAAAAACCCCACATGGTTAGTAAGGTAACAATCGACAATACAATTAGACCCGAACAAGGCAGCTATTTTCAAATTCATTGTCAAACCCGAGGAAGTATTATACTTTTAAATAGTTGATCTCTTTCTGGTTTAGACATCGCCTAATGTAAGAAAAGGTCGGATGGATCTAGTCTTGCACTTCTTGGTAGATCTACAAGCTTTTCTCTATTAGAATTAAACTTGAAAGTGAATTCTCATTATCATAAAGTGTTGACTGAATATAGCTAGTCCTGGAATAGGCATGGATTTTTGGATCTCTTGCTAACAAGGAAAAAGGTTGATTAAAATGGAAAGTTGGAGAGAAGAATTATGGTCTAAGGTTGGACACCACTCTCAAACGAATGAGAGATAAGTCTTTAGAGTTCACCACCTTTGGACAAGTCTAAAGGATAAGAACATGGGGAAGTTTAAGCTCCCAAAGCTTTAGAAAGAGAAAATTCTAATAGTTTCCTTCATTCCATTTATAAAGGAGAGGAGCAATATATACTCCCCTATTCTAGGCACCACCTATATGGGACTAAGTGATGCTCACTTGGCCCAAATATAAACCTATTCGAAAGAGGCCCAATACATGGCTCAAAATTAAAAGATAAAAAGTACAAGGCCCAAAAGTGGCCCAAACAAAACTTGGTCATGCAAGACCCAAATCCTAATCCTATTAGGCTTTCCTAACACTAATTTTAATACAAATTTATTAAGCTCTATGATATGTACAACAAATGAAGAAGAAGCCCAACTTAGGGCCCAAAAGAGGTCCATACAATCAAAAAAGCCTTATTGTCTAGAAACAGTACACATAAAATAAGACAGGGTCTTTAAGTGTGCCTCTTTGAGCTTGGGCCTATACACTGATGTGAAAAAGAAGTATAAAGCCCTAGAGAGTGTCTCTTTGGTCTTCTTGGCCCTTGACCTAGTCAAAGGACCACTAAGATCCTCCAAGACATCCTCTAGTTTCTCTGTATGCTTAATATGGGTGGTGTCCTCATCATCATCCTTACTGCAACTCCTCCCCATGTTGGGTGAATACAAGTTCGCACTACCCATAGATTACATTGGGATGATGTTGATGGCCATACTGTCATAGGAAGTATCACCCTTATTAACTCATCACTCGTGTTTTCACCCATTTTTATCTAAGAGTAACATAAATAAACACTAAACAATAAAGGGACAAAATGGCTACCTAGTGTAACTAGGTAGATTATTTTTCTTGTACAAGCCAGAGAGCTCTATAGGAATGACACTGGTTTGAAGGGTAGAGATTGGAGTAGAGTTTCAATACTGAAAGTAGAGTATTCTCAACGTTAATCACAAGTCAAGCCCAAACAGCAACCACAACACGTTAATCATGAGCTCATAAAAAATCAATAATCTAAGGCATGAAATAAACCAAGCTAAGTCATCACCTTAGGTATAATCACAATAATTTTAGAACATTCAAAACTTCACCAACAATCAGTAACATTCATGGTTTTTAATTGATGAACATTACCAAAATTTCAATTTCACACATGTAATACAAAGTTGTTAGCCTAGAACCACTATAGAATGCATACAAGTCATTTTTTTAAACAATGATCAACAACATGCAAGTGCAAATCATATAAGTACCATTTGGCCAACAACATGTCTAACAAAACATCATTCAAAACTTTTACTTTTAATGCCTAAAACTGAATCAAGAATAAAGGGAAAACACATGCATATCATACGGTTCAAAGGCACTAAAAATTAAGTTCTTAACAACATGCAAATCCCTTAACTTAAAGGTATCACTTTGACTAACATCACTATTTAAAATCCAGCATGCAATATCCCATTTTAAAGCTTAAAAATTAGCAATTGTTTAGGCTCGAGATCACAACAAAATCAAGGAAACACATGCACCAACATTCAGCCATGGAGGTTCCAAGAACACCTCTTTAGTTTTCACATATTTTCAGCTTTTGCCTGTAATTTTAAGTGAGATTTCAGCCATTAAACCCTTAAAACCAAGCTGTTCTTGGAGCCTTAAAGTAGTAGGAATCCTAGGGAGATTCCTACTAGCCCATTTCATGAAATATCATTAAGCAAAAGATGAGAGCACTCCCCCTACCTCATGGTAGTTCATGGCCAAGAAAGAGCAAAAATGGCTTCATCTTTAGCTCCCTTTGTCCACGGGTCCAACATGCAAAGGGAAAGATAATTGGGTTACTTTGATGTTCAATAATGTAGAACTAAGGTGGTGGGGAAGAGATGGTGGCACCGTGTAGAAGAAACTAAGAGAAAGATAGATTTTCCAAAGAGAAATGTAGGGAGAACTCTAGAGAGAAATAAGAGCAAGGTCACGACCATTCAAGGGAATGAAATATAGTGAAAAGATTGCTCTCTAAGTTGATTTTCTTGAAGTTTCTAGAGTGAAATTTGGTCTAATTAGAAAGGGACAAATGGTGTGAGGTGTTGAGAGTTGATTGGCTGAAAACTTAGTGGAATGGTGAGGTGGTGTGATATGGGGAGCTAAAACTTGGGCAAAATTTTAGATTATGCTACGGTCAGAATTTGGAAAAACACACAACATGAATGTTCTAGATCTTTGTTTCCTCTTCGAAATGAGTTAAAGCACGTAAAAATCCAATATCAGGAATGAGAGATATTCCCCGATTACTGAAAGCTATCCCATGTGGTAATGGATCAAGGATCAGCACTCTTAGAAAAATTTCTGAGAAAAATATGTAGGGAATTAGCTTTTAAGCCCTTCATCAAAGTTATAGATATATGAGTTTAGGAATTATTAAAAAAAGAATCATTTGTTTTCGAGGTCATATGAAAAAGAAAGGCTAAAAATACTGTAGAAGGGTCAAACTAGATCAAGGGATTTATGAATCAGTGTGTTATTTTAAAAAGTGGTATTAATTGAGTAAGAACTAGGCTTCGAGGTCAACATAGGAGTTGCGTAAAATTTTGATACAAAAAATTAAGGACAAGAACCATTCAACTCTAACAATTGTAGAGAGAGAGATAAACCAAAAATATTAAGGGGTGCGCAGAAACAAAATAAGTTATCAGACTTTAACTCTTAAAATAAATTTCAGAGATCAAATCATTTGGAATCGGACCTCGGGTCCTTCATGGAAAATGTTGTACCTTTCAATACAGACACTTAGAAACAAGAATGACTCAGATTGGGTACTATAACATCCTTGATGTTTTAATGGTAAGAAATAAATGAAGATATTATTGAGTTTAAAATAATAGTAAATAAAGAAAAGAAAAGGGAAATGGAATTTAAAATGGGATTTTAAGGAAAATGGAATTGTGACCTTGACGTGTAGTGTGGATGGGACGCGTAGCGTCAGGTGCAAATTAGTAAGCTGGCGCGTAGCATCAATGTCACGATCAGCTTAAAACAGGGACATGCAAAACAGAATGCATAAACACTCATCTTTCTTTTTTCTTCTTCTCTCTCGCAGATTGTACTCAAGAATTGAAGAAACCCTTAAATCCTTGCGTTTTGGACCTTTTGGAAGCTACGGTAAGCCTTGGGAACCTTCAATCACATGATTTTCTTTCTCCTCTCTTGAAATTGAACGTGCATGTGGTAATTGGGGCTTGGATTCTGAATTTTATGGACTTGGGAAGCTTGCGTTTCAGTCTTGGAAGGGTAAGGAAGGAAATGTACTAATTGGATTGGTGTTTTGATAACCGTAGGTGCCAGAGCGGGCGTTGGCCAAGTGTTCAATGAAGTGGGCGTCGAATTTAGAAGTGAAGCGGTGAATCGAGTGATTGGAGGACGCAACCGACACCAAGAACAACTTGTGGAAGAGTGGAATCGAGGTAAGGGGGTGTTCGGGTCGTAATAATTGGGATTCGAATATATGATAGCTTCGGGAGGCTTAGAAATTTTCTATAAAATATTGTGGATGATGTAGGGTGGTTAAATAAAATTTTTATAAGTATGTGTGGGTATGATTAAATTATTGATTGATAGAGAACTATATCGATTAAGTAAATGTGAGCTAGGAAGTAAGGAAAATAAATATACAATTGATATATGTGAGTAATATCAAGTAAATTATGAACTTTGATCGATGTTAGTGATGTGTGGCATGATATTTGTGTATGTTACTATGTATAATTTAATGAAAGTGTTGAGAATAAATGAGGTGATGATCGTGTGAATGTGTAACATGGCTTGTGATGATAGGCTTAATAAGTGGGTCGCCCGAGTGATGATTGTATGTCAGTTTCTGACAATATATATAAGATATGTTGATAATATGCCATGTATGATATGATTGGTTATGTGATTATGTGGTGTGGGACGGCCGACGGTATGTGTAGCCCCTCGTTTTCTGGCTTCCGTGGCCTTTGTGCCCAGTTGAGCTACCCAGTGGTCAAGTAAGACCCAGTGGTTGAGGTGGAGAGTCAAGCAGGACTCGAGGGACCAAGTAAGGTCCACAAGGTGTCAAGTAGGACCCCTAGCTGAAGGTCGATCCTTTAGTATCCGGATACTAGGAGTCAGATGCATGTGAGTCAGTTGTGGAATATATGTTTGATGATGGAATGTGAGGTGGTAATTTTGATGTTCATGATAAAATTGATGATTGATAATTGTGTGATGAAGAAATATGGACTATTGTGTACAATATATACCCTAATGAGTTTTAGGACTTATGGTAATTATAGTATGTGATAGATGATGTTCAGGACATCGAGTTGGGTTCAGGAAATCACAAGCATAAGCTAATAATGATAATGGAACTATAAATGTAAAAGTAAGGTGATAAATTCATAGGTATTATAATGCTTTAATCGATTAGGTATTTTAAATATTTCTTTGTTGTCCTATATTAATTATGATATGCCAAACACTCACCCTTGCTGTGGTTTATTTAATTTTAGTGACTAGTGACAGGGAGGGTGCTAATACCTCGGAGGTGCCCCAAGCGGAGGATTGATGCCAAGGATGAATGAACAGATGTAATATATGAATATGTGTATAATAAACTAATTAACTATGTGTAACGAATTAATTATACTATGCTTTGGTTAATAGTTGAACTTAGGTTGGTATGTTGATGATAATGATTGACGATGACGTTGGTCATTCGAATTGTGATGATTTGTTACATAACGTGTGGATTATTATGAATTACGGCACAGAGCCAATGTTGTGTGAATGATTGATATAGACAGGTTCTATTGAATTGCATGAATGATATGATATGTAGGTGTAATTCACTTGAATGATGTGTTGTTGAATTTAATGGATTTAGATAATTATGCATAGAGTGATTTATAGTGGATTTAGGGAACTGATTAGGTGAATTTGGGACCCAGCAAGTTTGGGACCTCCAAGAGGTACCAATAGGTCCCTTAGGACATGTAGGAACTGTGTGTAGTGGCCTTGGGCCAATTGGAACCCATTTAGTGTGTTTGGTGTAAGGGTTTTGCGTATAACTTGCGCATATGTTGGAATTTTGGCGAACGGATGGCGCCAACAGTCCCGGAATGGGGAAAACATGTGGCCCGTGAAGTTTCGTGGCAATCGAACGTAAAACAGGTCAATTGAGTAGGTTAGAAGTTGGCCGATTGGCCTAAATTATGTATCAGCATCTGGTGCTGTTACTGTCATGCCGGCGTGCAGCGTCAGAGCTGCGCAGGGGAGCTCACGCGTAGCGTCAAGCCCCCTATTTCTAAAATTTTAGATTTTCAATTTAAATGATGTTTTACACTTTCAGATGGTTTTATAATTATAGTTTTGAAACTTTTTGGTAAAAATAAGTATTTTCTTAAATTATTATAAAATTAAATTATTTAATCGTGAAAAAATTTATCGTAAATTTTAATAAAACGAATAACAATAAATGTAAATTGACTTAGGATGTTACAGTGAAACATGCTCACATGTAAATCACAAACTAGTATAAATTTTACTCTCATTTCTTTACAGGTACCACTCAAGTATTCAAAACTTACCAAGACCACCACTAAATCTCATTCCATGATTTGCTCAGGGTAAGAATAACCTTCGGGTCTTGCACTAAACAATCAAAGCATGCTCAGACCAAACCACACAACTCACCGCATCTTTTACCACACATTTCAATATTTTTATTTGCATTTAATTATTTTATTAAACAAGTCTCTAATACTCTCTATATATATATATATATATATATATATATATATATATATATATAGTCAATGACTAAATCTAAATTGTAAAGTTTCGGTAAAAACAAAAAAAATTATTTAAACCATAAAAAAATTCTATACACCTCATATAAAATCATTATTGTTATTTATAATATTATGTGAACTCGCACTCATTAAGATTTTAACCAATCTAGACATAAGCACATAACTAGATTTTTTTTTATGTTTATAAAATATAAAATTATTGATTTAAATAAATCAACAAAACACCATTGAAATCGATTAATCAGATTTTAGATATTAAAATCTTTAATTTAAGTCATATTAATATATAATTATATTAATATTTGGTTGAAATTTTTTTACCACACCTAATCCTCATAACTAATATTTTTACCCTGTAATACACAAGACATTTTATAGAATGAGTTTTTAATTTTAAATTTTAAATTTTATTTTATAAAATGAAATTATTAAAATTATTAATTAAAAATTAATTAAAGAAAATGAGACGTTGCCAAACAACATTTCTAGTATTTTATACCCTAATTAATTTGGAGCATGATATTTTAAACCAAACAAAAAAAATGAAAGGAAGCAAAGAAAAAGTACTCGGTGAATGGATCGACTAACTAAGCTGCTGGTTTCACATGACCAAAAAAAAAAACACAAAGCTTTTAAACAATTTTTTTATTTTTGTATCTTCTCTCTCTCCCTCTCCCCTCCCTCTCCCTCCTTTCCGTTCACCGCGGGTCGCGACGCTTCTTCAAATTCTGCCAAACTAAAGCTTCGAAACAGCGTGCGAGCATCCACGACGCAACACATATATAAATCTCTCTTATCCGTTATTATCCGTGCCCTTATTTCAAACGAGGTTACTACTTGCTACCGAAGTTCTTCTGTCTCACTTTCTACGCAAATCTAGAGATCCAGAAACACTATACCATTACACCGTTCCTACTTTCCTCTGCTTCGGCGATTAAGGTACTATGCTTTGTTTTTAGTTTGATTTTGAATATTTGTTTGAGTTTTAACTAATAAATTGTTTTGCACCAAATGCTGTTCCGCTTTGTGCATTTGAATAGGAACGAATAGTGTTTGCAACTCTAGGTATTTTCTGTCGGGTATAGTTGAATAAAATCTATTCGTAGGATTGCGCATCAAACTGCTGTTATTGTTACTGTTGGTGAAATTGTAGATAACTTAGGTATTTTTTGTGATTAATGTGTTTTTACTCGTATAATGTTTATTGCTGAACTGTTTATTTGACATTTGACTTTAGTTTTACTCGAATTTGATATATGGTTTTATTTTGTTTCAATTTATTTGCTGGTTTTAAGAAAAAGCTGCATCAGTTATGCGGATTTAGCGTAAAATTGGGATTAGTTCTTGACACCATGGGAGTGCCATATATTAGAAATCCATCTTGTCTGTGGTAGTGAGGTCATATTTATGGTTATTATCTCAGACAAGGAAGATAGAAACTGCTGATCCCAATTTAGGAAATTTGGGAGGAGCTCGATGGTTTTTAATATTTTATATGGAATGCTAGTGAATTAAATAGATGGTCAAGACAATTTGAATCTTGTTGCAAAACACTTATATTTTTAGTTAAGCAATATTTGGCTCTTTTATTTACTTTATAAAAGAGAAACTATTATCTTTGGACATGAAGGTATTGTTTTAATATTTGTTTTGGAATACTGCTTGTTGTTTTAATATCTGTCATTCCTGTATTTTCTCTCACATTGTGGTTAGCCTATTTGTCATTATCTGAGAAGGTTGTACATTACATGTTTAGTTCATCCAAATCCAATTTAATATGCAGTCTTGTATGTTTGTTTGTTTGTACTTTGTCCTCTTGATGTAGCTTTTACTTGCTAGAGATGGAGGGAAAAGCCCAGGATGAAGTGGTGGATGTAGAGAGTGCTTCTAGCGGTTCTTTCAATGATGATTCAGATGATGAAGATTCCTTACTTCCCGAAATAGATGACGGAGTGAATGTTGAGGTTAGTCATCTATGTATTATTGTTCATCCAATTCTTTGTTCTTAAACTTTTTTTTTGATAAAATTTTGTATATTTAAGCTGTCTATATTTGCTTTTCTGATGTAAACTTCAATGTGCTTTATTTTCCTCTTTTATGTGCATCATGCAGGAGCCTTTAACAGAGGAGGAAATACAAGACCTTATTTCTGAGTTGATAGAAGTAGAGAGTAAGGTATTATAATTATACAGACGCAAGCATGCAATATGATAGAGAGATAACCACCCCCCATTCTTTTAAGCTTTTCATGAATTTTTATTTGCATCCCATGTTGTGTCTTCACTCTTTATTCACATAATGTTCTTTAATTAAAATGAAATTATAATTCGTTTACTGGTTTCTAATAACTGTCAACTAATTAAATTCTTTTTGTTCATTTAATTGTTTAGTGAAATTACAAAAAAACTCATATTTTTAGTTTATGAACAACTAATCAGTTGGGTGGTTTCTCATGAGTGTTAGCAATTATGGATTGTTTTTTGTGGAAAATAGTGGAAAGTAAAAAATCTGCCATGTGAAATAGTGGATAGCTTTGCAGGAAAATCGCAATTGAATTGTGTTTGTGAGCGCACTACATGAGCACAGGGTGAGGAAAAACAGCAGTGCAATTGTTCACTAGTTGTGAATCTTCACTCCTTTTTACCCAAAAAAATCTAAAACTATTGTCATTCAGTGATGGCCACAACACCTGCCATACCCACAACCATTGTTGGGCTAATTTTGCAGATTCTTCTAAGCTTGCAATGTTATGGTGCTATAGTGTTGCTATAATCACAATTTAAATACCATTTCTCATAGGAATATGGCTTCTCATTGACCACTTTTTGAATACCCTCTAATTTCTAGTTCAGCACTTAATTATTTCTAAATATGTAAATATGTAAATATGTAAATCTTTTACAAACAATTCTTTTTATATTTGTTAAAACATTAACATTTATGTTTGAATGTTGACTATATTTATATGATATCTACTATATAATTTATATTAGATCGATAGAATAATTGATCTTTGTGTGTTAAGCTTGAGTTTAAGCATTCAAATCAAGTATTAGTTTATTGTTGCGTGGTGTATGTAGGATTGCAATAAATTGTATATATTTTTATTTTCCACATGCATCAAAATGTGTAAATGGAGGTTTTCTAACATTTTTTTAGGCTGCAGAGGCTCAAGAAGCTCTCGAAGAGGAGTCTCTTTCTAAGGTGGAGAGTGAAGTTAGACAAGAACTGAAGCAAACTCTTCAGGGGGATGATGTTGGGTTTTCTCTTGGTCCCTGGTTGTTTTCATCTTTCTGTTTTTTTACTTATCATTTGTGTGTCTTGTTTGTAGTTGGAAACTGCTGTGGCTGATGAGATGGCTACTCTTAAAGAAGAGTGGGAGACTGTTCTGGATGACCTTGAAACTGAAACTGCCCACTTATTGGTTTGATTTTATCTTCAATTTTCATTAGATTCTGTTTTGTAATATTTTCTTCAAATATACTTGTGTCTTTATACTGTTTACCGGTGTTCTGCTTCTTATGGTTTTGATCTTAATCTTGCTATTTAATTCTTTTTGGCTATGATATTTAAAAAGTAAACTAGCCCTTGAAAACTAATTCACTGAGGTTGATTAGAATGTGTCAGAACTTGCAAAATAATCCAGATCACTAATGACAGCTTGAGCTGTGATCTTAAATCAGCAATATCAACCTTTTATTTAATCTGGAGGTAGGCAGCAGCTTGGATGTTTTAAAATGATAATGCTTACCCTTGCTTTATAGGGTTACAAACTTACACATTAATACCATGTTTCAAACTGAAAAATGAATAAGTGCAAGACTTTGGAGAGTTGAGTGGCTGGTATTATAGCTTTGTAACTTCTGTTATTTGTGGAGTTAATGATTTTGAATTGACTTTTCTCTTTATGTTGATGCTTTTGAATTGTATATTGGAATTTGAGATTGATCGACATAAGTTCTGGTAGTTACACCACTAGTTCTAGCTGTGGAAAATAGCATCTTGGATATAGGTAAAACACGAAGCTAGCTCATAGGATGATGTTACCCTCACCTTACATATTTTATTTGGCCGTATCTCTTGACAATGTAGGACTTTCAGCATACCGCCCCACGTTTAGGAATAGAGCGTGGACAAATATGGGTGGCCCATAGGACTTATAGAACACCTACACGCTTAGGAATGGAGCGTGGACAAATACAGGTCGCCCAATAACAGATCTAGAATAAGTTTTGATAACATGTTGAATTTGGATATCGGACCTAACTCAATCTTGAAAGCTAGCTCATGGGATGAAAGTTATCTTCACCTTATATACTTTTAATTGGCCATATCTCTAGACAATATGAGACTTTCAACATGCCAATTTAGGTTTTAATGTTCTATTGAATGTTAGGATCCAATTACGAAGTATGGGATGTGAGTCTACATTGGAAGAATGGGATTCTGGTGGGGTTTTTGGCTCTCCAACTACAGTAACTAGTATCGTGGTGTGGTTTTCCCAAGGGTCTTATTAATTGCTATCGGAGCCTTCCACCATGTCTCTCAGTTGCAATCTAGTGGTGCAGGTGGTGACACTGACTTTTCTCTTTATGTTGATACTTTTGAATTGTATTTTGGAATTTGAGATTGATCGACATAAGTTCTGGTAGTTACACCACTAGTTCTAGCTGTGGAAAATAGCATCTTGGATATAGGTAAAACACGAAGCTAGTTCATAGGATGATGTTACCCTCACCTTATGTATTTTAATTGGCCATATCTCTAGACAATATAGAACTTTCAACATACCCCCCACGTTTAGGAATAGAGCATGGATAAATATGGGTGGCCCATAGGACTTATAGAACTACTACACGCTTAGGAATGGAGCGTGGACAAATACAGGTCGCCTGATAACAGATCTAGGATAAGTTTTGATACCATGTTGAATTTGGATATCAGACCTAACTCAATTTTGAAAGCTAGCTCATGGGATGAAAGTTATCTTCACCTTATATATTTTTAATTGGCCATATCTCTAGACAATATGAGACTTTCAACAATGCCAATTTAGGTTTTAATGTTCTATTGAATATTAGGATCCAATTACGAAGTATGGGATGTGAGTCTACATTGGAAGAATGGGATTCTGGTGTGGTTTTTGGCTCTCCAACTACAATAACTAGTATTGTGGTGTGGTTTTCCCAAGGGTCTTATTAATTGCTATTGGAGCCTTCCACCATGTCTCTCAGTTGCAATCTAGTGGTGCAGGTGGTGACACTGACATTGCAATATTCACCTAGGGCCTGTCAAAAGGGTTATTGCACAGCCAATCTCTGTGGGCACGAAGGTTGCGGAGTGTGGTGGGATGTTAGGATCCAATTGCAAGGTATAGGACTTGATTCCTACTCCCACATTGGAAACATGAGATTTTAGTGTGAGGTTGATAAGGTCTTGAGCACTTCAACTACAATAGCTAGCTTTTGTGGTGTGGTTCTGCCAAGGTTCTTATCATTGACCTTGTAATTTCTGTATGAATGCCAACTTGTTAACAGGCTTCACCATACTTTTTAATAGCCCAAAAAGGCTTTGTTTATTCCTCCTCCATAGGTTCATTCAATTGAAGTAGATTCAAGCCAGCACCTTGCAGTTGATGACTGTTTTTTTATGAACTTAAGGAATTAACATATACTATCTGTTTGGAACTCAGAAAAAGAGAGAAGAGCAAACACTTTTATTGATGAAGAACAGTTTCAGTACACGAAACTGTCCCAGAGCTAAGCTCCTCAGAGAGAAATCTCTGTCGAAAAATCCAACATCAAAAAATTGTCTGCTAACTACCCCCCAGCTATTTATACAACTCACTCAATAACAGAAGAAACTAACCAACAACCTTATAGCAGAAAAACCTAACCAACTAAGAATATGCTGACTAACTTTTTCTTTTTCTCCTTGTATTCACTAACCATAGTTTAGCCTTAAGGCCCAGTTTAGCACTGACCTGGATCCTAACGTTTCCTCATTCTGAACCACCAATGTATGATGTGTTCAATTTCAACATTTCAACTCTGGTTTCTTTCTTGATCTCTATTACCCTTCATTAACCCTATTAAGCTTCATGTAACTGAGCAGCATTCATTGTGCACATGTGCATGCATTTTCTTTTTCCTATAATTTTTAAATGTGCTAGACTGCTAGATCCTGACATCGCAAAATATAGAATTTTTGCTTGGTTGATATAAGTTGGCAATTTTATTGGTGCAGTTAACAATTCTGCCTTTTTTGAAATGTGTTTACGTTTTTCTTCTGATTTTATTGATATTATCTTGAGTAGGAACAACTTGATGGGGCTGGCATTGAGCTCCCAAGCCTTTATAAGTGGATTGAAAGAGAAGCTCCTAACGTTAGCTCCACTGAAGCATGGAAAAGTAGGAACCATTGGGTTGGGTCTCAGGCAACTGTTGAAATTTCTAATTCAGTTGCTGATGCTGAGAAATATCTACAAGTAAACAGGCCTGTTAGAAGGTATGGTTTCATATATGGGATTGGATTTGGCAACAATTAATATGATCTTATGTAGGTTTTTGGTGTTGGTCAGGCGACATGGCAAATTACTGGAAGAAGGTGCTAGTGGCTTTCTCCAAAAAAAACTTTGTGAAGAAACGCAGGAGCCGGTAGAGAAAGAAACTGAGGGGGATTGGAATCTGTTCAATAAAATAGTTTCTGATGGTGGTGGCATTGATGCCTCATTTGGCAGTAAGCATTGGGCTTCTGTCTATTTGGCCAGCACTCCACAGCAAGCTGCCTTGATGGGACTCAAATTTCCTGGAGTTGATGAGGTAGTGAATATATTTTTGACTGTGTTTACTTCTTTTATCTTATTAGATGCATGTGTCAAAGGGATCAAATGAAGGGAAAGAACAAATAGTTACTGGAGCTAGCTGATATTATTAGTTTGTTCACTTTATCCTCCCCATCCCTCCTTCCCCTGTTTCTTTAAATTTGAGGTTTTCTGATCTTGGATTCTTGCTGATTTGGATTACATATAGTGCTATACAGATAGTATAAATAGCCACTTGGTATTGGCTGGGGTAATATTATGGATGCTACTTTTATTCAAGGAAAAATGGCATCCGTAGTTCATTGGTTTTTGTATTTCCTGATAAGATTCAATTGCTAAGTTTTCTGATTTGTTCTCCTTGGCATTTGCAGAATGCTACATGCATCCCTTTTGTTTCCCTGTTACATAGGTTGAATACTGGTTAAATTTGTTAATTTGCCTCGTAATTTGGCTTTGCCATTGTATGCATGGATCCTATGATTGTTAAATTGGTGTTTCAGGATTCATGGATTATCTTTAGTACTACTATCTGTATAATTTGTTGTAGATGTGGAAAACCAGTTACTTTTTCTTTTGGTGTTTGGCATTTTTCTCTCTTTACATTATTTAATGCATTATGGCAGCTGTTTCATATATCATGTTCTTCACCATAGGTGATGTATGTTTACTGTGTTAGTTACCTTTTTCTTTCTGGATTTTTTTTTTCTTTAGGTTGAAGAGATTGATGATGTTGATGGCAATTCTACAGATCCATTTATTGCAGCTGCCATAGCAAATGAGAGAGAACTAGATCTTTCTGAAGAGCAAAGGAGACAATTTAAAAAGGTTTTTTATTAATTCATTATTTGTTTGTTTAAAATGGGATTTTGGTCCTTGAAGGTTCTTAGATTTTAATGAAGTGCACAGTTTAGTGTGTATCTGGGTTAACTTATTTTGAAGGAATAATCATTTTTGTCTTGTCAGCTTCCTAAGAGGGCTTTTGAAAAAATATTATATTCTAAAATTAAGGTGTTGCCAAAAAAATTTCCAATCTTTTAATTATGCAAACTTGTTTCTTGTTAGTTTTCTAGCTAACCTTGAGTTTTGATAAATAACATCAAATGAGTTCAAATAATTTAAGGATGAAATCATATAAATATTTAGGTAAATAATGTGAGAGTAAATTGTAAATTATAAGTGTAGCACATTTTCTAGCACCAATATGATTATTTAATACTCCTTGTTTTTGATTATTTATGTTTCTAAAACTAAGGTTGTTAAAACGTAGACTCTACTTTGAGACGGAGGGGATTGTCAAAATGTAGATTCGTAATGTCGTTAGTAGACACATAAGAGTTTACTAATTATTTATAAACATACAAAACTTCAAACTAAACTCATAAAATCAATTAAACCAACTATATTGTGTGACGGGGATTGAGAACACACAATAACGTTGGTCAAAATTTAAAGGCGGAAAGGAGAAATTATTAATTAATAGTAATAGGAGTGAGAAACGAATGAAGGAAACTGAAGATTTTGGAAAGTGGAATGAGAAACCAGCGGTATAAAGCCACATTCGGATGAAGCAATAGCTCGATCACAGCTCCACCAAGTAACACCTCACAATCTCATCTGATCCCTCCCTCCTCTACCTCAACGCTTTCTTCTAGTGCCTTCTAACTTTAACACTTCTCTGGGCCCCACTCTTCATTTTTTCTCTTTTCTAAATTTCCTTTTATACGGAGGCTCCTTTTCCTTCCTAATTCCTATCCTCTCCATCACTTTGAAACTTCTAGATTCCTTACCCTCCAACCCTATCATTACCGCCACCAATGGAATTTAACCACTGGCTGACATCTCTGAACACAAGACACAACCGAGACTGAGAGAAAACGAGAGGGAACAGAGATGGAAATAGGTCTAAGGAGAAACAGAACCTGGTCAAAGGAGAAACAACATGAGCAGGTTGGGCGCGCTTGACCCAGATTTTTTCAGGTGAGGCGGAGATGGAGCTGTCTTTGCGTCCCCACAGCCTGAGTCATGTCACTGCTCCGTCTCGAGCAGAAGACGTTTCTGACCGGCACAGGAGATGTTGGGGACTCGGCCAGCTGTAGACTCGTCCGTCTCTACGAGTTGACCAGCAATGAAACCAAGATGATTCTTTTAGATATATTGTTTGACTGTCTTGTTTATGTTTTAAATTTCTTCATTAGGTTCTCTTTGTCTAATCAAAATTTTGCATGCTTAATAATGGAATGGGGAGCCAAATGTGATATGTCCAATATTCATTTTCCACTGTATCTACTATAGTAATCATGCATTTAGGTGAAAAGCTGTATCAAATATGCCTACAATACATTTCTATATAATGTGAAAAGCAAAATAGTCCGACACTCCTATTGTTGATTCGGATGCTAATGTCTTGGCAAATTTTCTATCTTGTCTATTTTTCTTATGTTGTCATTGTCTCCTTGAATACTTCAGGTTGAGATTTCATTAATGAATTAAATCTCTTTGCTCTGGTTTCGTTGTAGACACCATTCTTTGCTATCTCAAGTTCTATTGAACCCTGTACTTATGAAACCCTGGATTTTTTTAATATTTTCAATTTGGAATGGACTAATTATTGAGTTTTATTTTAATTTCTTACTTCCTTTGTTTGGTTTAGGATGTTCTGTTTCACCTAAGTACTTATGATACCATTTTTTAGGAGGACCATTTCTGTTGCTCATGTTGCTTTTTAAATATAGTCTGCTATGAAAACTGTGTCCTTTCTTATCATTCATTAATGTTCTCAATTATTTTTATGATGTGGGCCTAAGAATCATAGCTACTGATATTGCACTGTAGTAGCATAATGGTGTGAAGCAACAATGGTGGGCTAAAAAGTTTAAATTGTGTGTGTTTTGGAGTATTAGCTGTTGTTGACTATATTCTGGCCTAGAGTGAGATGTTTTTAAAAACCTATTCTTGCTCTAAATGTCATCCTGTAGGGGTCTGTTTAGGGGCAAAGTTGAGATTACCCCCTCTTTAGAACATAGAAAAACCCTAATAGGATGTTGGTTTCCAATGCTTCTCTCCACCATGTGATAGTGTGATACCTGGATCAGGATTCTCTCAATTATAAATTTCAATGCAGAGTGCAGTGAAAACTTAACCATTCAAATGCCTAACTGGCCATTTATTAGAACTAAATATATGTTATCTATTCACATTCAATGGTCTAGATCTTATCTAGTGGTCAATTCATTGCATAGGATCCATTCCCTGTGATACCTACCCACACTCTTCAACTAACGCCCATCCACCACCGTTCTCTCCATTTTGTACATCCAGCACCAGCCATCTCTGGCAGTATTTCTGGTGACACTCACTCCATTCTTTTCTTTGTTTTGAATTCCAAATCACCTTTGTTCTGATTTTTAAGGCTTTTTTTTTTTAACTTTTTTTTGAGAACTTATCTGTACATAGATAGTATAAATTATTTAATATGTATATAAAATTTTTGAATAGCAGCCTTTCTGTCGAATTAGTGATGGTGCTTGACATTGGCCTTTTGAATAATCATGCATATTTTGAGCAGTTGTGTGCAAGCACACACTAAAATTGTACCATTTATGGGTTCTATACATGAGTACATATAGTGGTATTCCATGTTAAAGAATGTTTTCATATCTATACCTTTATTAATTTTTGCCAGTTTGCCCATGTTTTGGAAATTGATTATATTTTATTGCATTTGCACAATGCACTTTTTACGGCAGGTCAAAGAAGAGGATGATGCAATTGTTGATAGGAAGCTTCAAATCCATTTAAAACATAGGAGGCATAGAAAGAAACGTAAACAGGTGACTATTATGATTATTAGTTTTCAATTGGTTTAGAAACTGTTAGCATTACTTTGGTGGCTTGTTATGGATGTTATTTTGAGAGTTGATATGCAAATGATTATTTTGGTATCTTTATCCAAAATCATGATCTTGTGTATAGTATAATTGAAAATGGTTCTTGTTATTCATAATTGAGTTTTTAGTGCCTAATTGTGGTAAATCATATGGCTTATTGATGATGGAATTAATTTGGTTTTGTTCCTTAACACATTCATATCCTGTTGCTGAATGTGAATGGAATTCAGCGTGAAATGAGCACACCTATCCGGTTGACGGACAGCCACATACAGAGACCTTCTTCTGTTGATCATTTAGACTATATTATGAAGGATGGAACTTGTGATGATGGGAAAATTGTGTCTGACAATGTCAAGGTTGCATCTGTCAATATGGAAACTGATAAAATTGCAGGTTTTGATACTGGTTATCTTGACAAAGAAAAGACTACAAGTGGTGATTTGTCTGATCCACCCAAATCTTCAGTTGGTGATGTTATTGAACAAAGAGGAACCAAGCGTTCAAACGATGGTGAGCTTGATACTGATAATAAAAAGCGTCAATCTGTTATCGTTGACATTGATGATGAAGTTGATGCCACTGAAGATAAATTAGATTGCAATACCCTAGAAGATCAATCCAAGGTTAAAGAAAATTTATGTAATGGTGGTGCTGACTCTCTTCCTTCAGAGCATCTGAATGAAAAATTTTGCTGCACAGTTTGTGATAAAGTGGCACCTGAAGTGCACCCTCACCCTTCTTTGAAAGTGATTATCTGTGGAGATTGTAATTGCCTATTAAGTGAAAAGACACAAAAAGAGGTATGACCCTAAACCCTAAAGCTACTAAGTTTTTCTTGGAATTTGTTTCAGAATTCTCTGTTATTTTGGTGTGGAAATTCATATTCAGTTTTAGTATCTTAATGAAAACAGGCTTTTCTGTTAATAAAATTCAAGAGAAGAATTATTTTGGTCTGAATCTGTAAGGTCTTGGACATTTCTTAGCGTTCAAAGAAAGAGTAGAGAGAGATTTGCCATTGAGAGAATTCTGAATTTTCTTATTGAATTGAGTCGTTGAATTACAATAGATGATATGAAATATTTATATATCCTATGATGGCTTGCACTAGAAACCACTTAGGAACTGAATCCTAACTGATTCAGTTGCTGCTGCGGCTGGTCACTTTAGAGTGCCTACTCAGCTTAGTTATACAAGTAGCAGCATGAATAGCATGCTTTGCAACTGAACTAATGCATTTACCCAAATAATTTCATTTCTGGACTGGCTTCTAATTTAAACATATAAAGTGGTAAATATGCTGTTATGTTTGCTACAAAGGAGGAGAAAGCTACTCATTTAAGCAACCTGGAAGAAATATTGTTGCTTTAAATTTTGCATTGAGTAATGCCTTTCATTAACTATTCATTGATGATGTTTTCCTCATTAGGAGTCGATTGATTTTCCAAAGATTCTGAATCTCAAGCTATGTTCATATTTCTGAAAAGTCAATTTAAACTAGGAGTTAGGATCTTTAGTGTGTCATTTGCCCCTAAATTAGCAAAAAAACTGTTGCCTTCTTCCCCACTTGACCCAGAGAGAAAAACATAAGCATTTGCAGTCCTTATCTAATTTTGGAGTCTAATTTCAATAGTGCTTAAAGATATTGATGGCAAATTTATTACTGTATTTGAAGTTCATCTGTTCATGTTCACTTTTTATGAAATAACTTTCTAGCACCTTATAAGATAAACCCCATATGCTGCAAACTTTTTTATTTTTTGGAGATTGGGTTGTATTGTGATTAGTTTGTTTATAGGGGTGGGCATTGTATTGACTGAGTTGAAAATATGGTATTTGCCAGTGGATTTGAAGACTCTTCTGACCAGATGTACTTTTTCTGTGAATTCCTTCAGTTGAAATTTAATTGTAAGCTAATTGCTTGTTACAGGATCTGGGACCTGATTGTACATGGTGTGGAGGGAGCAGTGAATTAGTTAGTTGTAAATCATGTAAGACTTTGTTCTGCATCAAATGTTTAAAGAAGAATCTTGGTGTAGAACTTGCTGCTGATGCTCAGGCCACTAGCTGGCATTGTTGTTGTTGCCGTCCAAGTCTTCTGCAAAGACTGTCTTTCCAACTAGAGAAAGCTATGGGTTCTGCTGATGTAGTTTCCAGTTCTGGTAGTGATTCAGATAATTCAGATGATTCAGATGATTCAGATTCAGAGGTTAATGTTACAGTCAGGTGAAGTCATCATCACATGCTTAATTTATTGGCAGCACTAAATGTGTGTTTTTTTTTTAAAAAAAATTCAGTGACTTGGACATTCGCTGATTTTATAATCAGCAATCTTGCTGTGCACCTGACACACATGCTTCTCATCCTGAGGTTGCTGGTCTTTTTGGGCTGAATATGATTGTTTGATTTAATCAGCAATGTTGTATTGGCTTTTATTGTTTTCTGTTGTTTATTTTCTTTTCTGTTGTTTCATCTTGGATCTACTTTCTAGTCTTTCCTAAAAAGAATTCATGTAGCTGTCTTGTTTGATATGAAATCACGTGCATGACATCCTCTGATTTACATGCATCTTTTTGTTGTTTTAACCTAACAAATTTTTGCTTAGATTGTACAAGTTATCCATTACAATGTCTGTATTTGAATTGTGGATATGTTCGTTACAAGATTTTCACTTTATTTTAACAGCTCCAAGCGAAAACAGAAAAAGAAGATCCGGAGGATACTTGATGATACTGAATTAGGAGAAGAGACAAAAAGGAAAATAGCAATTGAAAAGGTGAGATTTTTGTGAAGGTTATTGTTTTGCCAATACTGATTTTGCTTGTCTAAATTGTTCATTTTAATCCCCCACTTCTGTAGGAACGTCAAGAACGCCTAAAGTCTCTGCGAGGACAGTTTTCTGTCTCATCGACTGAGATGAACTCTGCTGGCTGTAATTGGAATTTATCAGAAGGTGCAACCGCTGAAGTTCTTGGTGATGCAATAGCAGGTTACATAGTGAATGTTGTGAGGGAGAAAGGTGAAGAAGCTGTCAGAATTCCTCCCAGTATCTCAGCTAAACTGAAGGCTCATCAGGTTTTTAATTTTTTACACAGTTGCTTTTCATTTCCTTCCTGATATGTTCTTATCTGGATGTAAATTCCCTTTCCTGCTTGGAAATTTTTTATTGTATGAGTTGTATTTAGCTTAAGCCCATTTTGACCAAGATCCCCCCTGCCCCCACCCCCGTGTTATTTATTTAGTTTGGGATTACAAAACTTAATAGAATTAACTTCAGTCATACGACAAGTTTCTTGCTGAATGTTCCATATATGTTATTTGCCTATTGCATAGCAATGGAATGAATGCTAGAGTGATTTAGCTTGTGTAACAATTCTGTTATAGTTATTGTCTCCCTGTGTAACAAACTCTGGTGGCAAGTCTATTGCAATGCTTGGCATTCTAAATACCTGCACCCTACCACTGGAAATTAATAATAGAATCAGAACTTTCTCTCATCATTTAAATTCTAAAAATGGAATATGAAAATAAATAAATAAATAAGGCTTTAATGCTTCATATCGTGTGTCAGTTTGGCCCTTCTGTATGTTATAGGCTGACACCTTTTTGTCGGATGTTTTAACTGGAGCATTTAGGATGCTCCAAATACTTAGTTTGAACTTGAACTTGAACTTTTTAGTGGCACCGTGCCAACCAATCGGACAACGTCTGACTTTGTTGATCTTAGAAGTTGATAAACTTTATTTTTCTACTAGATTATGCACATGCTTGGCTTCAGGGCTGTTTGGCTTCAGAATATTTTTACTGTTTTCAGTTTTAATTACAAAATTTTCATTTTATTTTTTTGATGTTTTCCAAAGTTTATAAGGAAACAATGAAAATGGAAAAAAAAATGTTTTTAGCGTTTCCTATACAAATTTTTAAAAATACAAAATAAGGTGATAGTTTTCTAATTAAAAGTGAAAACAATAAATGTAAACAAAAAACATTTTCTGTAACTAAACAGCCTCTTATTTTTTCTGGAAGTAACTCTTTCTTTGATCTATCTTGGGATTATGGCAACATAAAAGACATTATTTCTTCAAAATAAGCTGAACTAAGCATGCTCGACTGGTGTAAGGAGTAAAGATTAAGTTGTACTCTTCGGTCTTATGTCTTCCATTTCATTATTTAAACTTTTTATTGCCACCTTTGATGATTTTAGTTGAAGATTCATGGAATTTGTTTGCCTTTTTGGAATTTTTTTCTAAAATTTAAATTTGATTTGATTTGATTTATATTTGCAGATTACTGGAATAAGATTCATGTGGGAAAATATAATACAGTCAATTAGAAAAGTGAAGTCTGGGGATAAAGGTCTTGGGTGTATTCTAGCTCATACCATGGGCCTTGGCAAAACTTTTCAGGTAGTACTCCTTATGGAAATTGTTTATGCATATATACTCAAAATAGTTTTGTTTTTCTAAAATACTCATGAATGTCTTTTATGCTTAGTAAATACACTAAGTTTTTTTTTTTTGTTTATTTTTAGATAAAAAGTATTAATATTTACCTTTTGCAATATATGTTCATGATAGTCTGTTCTTTTCTGAATTGAAGATTAATTATATTTGAACAAATATTACTCAACAAAGTGAATTTTTGTTTAGTATGTTGTAGGCATGTTTTGAAGACTTTTACTGATTCGTCAGTCTTCAATTATTTGCAATTGTGTTCTTATTATTTCTTCCCTGCTGTATTCCAATGTTTGTATTTCTAGTAACTTATTTCTTATTTTAATGTATATTTCTTTTTCTTTCTCTAACAATAGAGAAACCTTTATCTAAATTTGTGTATTTCAATAGTGGGTGATAGCACGAATGCATTAAGTTACCTCTTTAGCACTAGTGTCTACATCAATTCTGTTTGGCCGCAAGCTCCACAACATGGTGGGTTATGGGTCTACAATGGGGAAAGGATTCCAAACTTTTTGCAGCTCAACTTAATATGTGTTTTCACTTTTAGTTGGGGTGAAAATTATTGCTTCCATGTTGTTATTAGGAACTATTGGGATACCATCCCGAGCATGTACACAATCTAACAATGTACTGATATGCTGTTAGGGGATAAAATAAGCCGAATTAGGAAATAGTCCAATTCTAGAATATCATATATGTTAGAATATTGTAAATATATTAGAATTAGATTGATTGTATATGATTTGTATTATGATCTTTTATTTATTACTGCTTTATTATAAATATACTACTCCATTGTGTATTCAAATACACGGAAATTCATCCAATTATCTCTCGGTTTCTTTCTCTTGAACAATATATTTTGCTATATAATTGTATGTCATTGTTATTATTGAAAGAAAAAAATGTCTTTTATCTTTTAATAGTTTATTGCCTTTTATAGTGTAGATTTATGCTATAGACCCTTGGTAGGAAATTGCTTTTGTTGGGAGTGATACATCTCCTCTGGTTATGGTTACCTCCATAGTAGTCAATTGCGACTGTCTTGGCCGCTATCGTGGCATGGTGGGTAATTGGGAAACATGAATTGTAGCGCACATTGAGGTGGTGATTTAATCGCGAGTGACACACCAAGATTGCACTGTCGTGTTTCACGGCCTGTTGCGACCGCGTTTTCCTCTAGATATAAAACTTTCGTTTTGTCTTGTTTTTAAGGGTAAAAGCGTAACTTGCCTCTTCCCTCCCTTTTCTTTAAGGTTTGTCGAACAAAACCCTCTCCCCTGTATGAAAAGCACACTCTCCTACTCTCTTCTTTGCTCACCCACCCTCCGGTAACCACACCCATGGTGGCCTAAGACTCAGGTGACCTTGCACCGCCCTCCGACGACTCTGAACAGCCCTATCCCACCCTTTAGCAGCTTCGGCGACCTTGCACTGCCACCTTTGACCACCTGTTGCCACCTCCAAATCACCTTATAGAAGTGATCAAGATGAGGGCTCATGGAGGGGAAGAAGAGTTGAAACTAGGAGATGAAGATGATGACTATGATTATTGATTTATAGATTTCCTAGTTCACTAATTCACTTCATAGCTTGTTATGTTTTTTTTTCTTGATATGTTTTGGGTTTTAGTGCTACCTTAGAGACTTAGTATGCTTGAATTGTAACTTTATAATGTTTGGGATCATGTTTAGACTATGTTTTCTATTAAGGGTTCCATCCCAAAACCAATTAGCAATGGTTGGAGTTGCCCAACAGGTATTTAAGCCATGCGAAATATCATGAGGCAGGCGATGTGGGACTTCCAACACGCCCCCTCCAACGAAGCCTGCCGGACCAGGTGTAACTTTTGACCCATAACGAAAGGGCAACTCTTGGCCCATAAGAATCGGAAAGAATGCTCTAGTTCTGATACCATGTTAAAGGTTCCATCGCAAAACCAATTAGCAATGGTTGAAATTGCCCAACAGGTATTTAAGTCATGCGAAATATCATGAGGCAGGTGATGTGGGACTTCCAACACGCCCCCTCCAATATCCAAATACGCAAATTTAAGATGGTATCAAAGCCTATCCTAGATCCGTTGTTGGGTCACCCATGTTGTCCACGCTCCATTCTTGAGTGTGGGGGTGTTCTATAAGTCCCACGGGCCACCCGTATTCATCCACACTCCATTTCTGAAAGCGAAGGGGTGTGTTAATAAGTCACACTGGCCACCCGTGTTCATCCGCGTTCCATTCCTGAGTGTGAAGGGGTGTGTTAATAAATCCTGTGGGCCACCCGTATTCATCCACGCTCCATTCCCGAGTGTGAGGGGATGTGTTAAAAGTCCCACATTGACTAGAAATATGGCCAATCAAAAGTATATAAGGTGGAGGGTAATCCTCATCCTATGAGCTAGCTTTTAGAATTGAGTTAGACCCAATATCCAAATTTAACATTTTCATTTGGATAATGTTTGTTTTTAATTATCTACTAAGAATTTGCAGTGTATTTAGTTATATTTCTCTGTTTTTTTAAATGATTATGCATATATGCATGTTTATATGTTTTCCCTCGCAATAGAATTAAATAGCGTCTGTAATTTGCTCTGCAATGCCTCGATCCTAGTTTAGGGGTTGGCTGCGTCACGACATGATTTGTGATTGACTATTATGGTTATCTCTACCATCACCAACAACCCGTATTTATCCCGTATCCACCACCACCAACTCAAGCATTTTCCCCCAACTCACAGCCACCAACCTATTGTCACCAACCACTGCATTGTAGCCATACACAACCACCACAATCATCTCACCTTTACCCATATTGCCATCGTCAACAACACTCACCATACAGACACAATAACCACTCCCTTCTTACCCATACTTTTACCAGCTTCAAGCAGAGTACTAGACCCACGTAGAGCCCTAAAGATTCCCATCCTACCCATAGTCCATACCTGATCACCCTCAACCATCCATTTCCGTTCAACCTGTTTGGTCTTTTTTTCCTTTGTCGTTGGATCCAACCTTCTTATCCTCATTTCCGTCCACACTGTCCTTGTCTCCTTCACCCGTGACCGTTCCTTCCTCCACGCTGTTTGATGAAGCCATCACCTCCAAGGAGATGGATGAAACCATCACAACCATGGTTGAAAAGCTTAACCATTTTCAGACACAAATGGAGAATCATCAACACCTACAGGATGCCTACTACCAAATCTTACACCTAAAATCAACCCTTATTATGAATCCTTCACCGTGATGATGACCAGTCTTCTGGAGCTACTAGCTCCCGCATCTCATGTTCCGCCACCTATGAGGTAGTTTGTTCCCATCGCAAGTGAACCTGGACCTCAAAATGTATTTGAGATGCCATTTGCTTCCTATTTGTTAGTGAAAATGCTTCACGGTCATCGGATTTACTAGCAGGCATATCACAACCATTGAGTAAAAGCCTGTGTGTTTGAATATGAGTCAACAACACCCATCTAACCATGGGATGCATTTCTCTCTCCAATGTGTCGATCTGGACTGTCTGTATCCATTACATCATGCGCACTAGCTGTAGACCACTTGCCCCCAACACCTTACACTCAGCCGTGGGATCTGCATGATAAATCTCCCTTAAGATCACAACCATCCATCCAACATGCAGATCCACGTGTGGACTAGCCCCACCCAATCAATCTTACCAAAAGCAGCCCATGTCCAAGGTCCCTTTTCATCGAGAAGCACACCCCATGTGCATAACCATTAGGATGAACAGAGTCGTCTGATCGTCCCTCCACAAATGCATCTTCATCCTTAAATTAAAGCACAATCCATGTGCTTTGCTTTCCGGCAATGGGATCTTGCCATGTGGATTTGCACACACCACCATACAAATTCAATTCCCACTCATTTGTAACAACTGTTACATTTTTTTCCATTTCCTCCCTCAAATCACAACCCACACCATCCAATTGCCAATTTACTTTCAAGATTCCATGAATTCCTCAAATTTCCTCAGAACACATATTCACTCAACAGAAACATAATGGCATCCTTTACTAGTTTCCTTAATTTGGTCCTTGCCTATTTGGAATTTATGGACTCAATTTTGGCCAATTGGAGGAAAAGAAAAAATAAATTATTTGGTGGTATAGTTTTTGGCAAAATAGTATTTAGTTGATTTTGATTTATTGTTTTTATTTTCTGATTTTCTGATTTTAAATATTAATGTAATCTTTATCACATTTTACACCTTGAGGACAAGGTGTTTGTGAAGGGGATAGGAATGTTAGGGGATAAAATAAGCCCAATTAGGAAATAACCCAGTTCTAGAATATTTTATATTTTGCTAAATAATTGTATGTCATGGTTATGATTGATTAGAAAAGAAATATGTATTTTATCTTTTAATATTTTATTACCTTTTTTAGTGTAGATTTATGCTGTAAACCCTTGGTAGTAAATTGCTTCCTATCAATTGATATGCACTCTAAATAAAAAGAATTGGTAGGGTTAAATATTAAATACAGATTTAACATTATAATATTAAGTGTGTATATGAAGTAGTGTGGGCTCTTCTAGCCTAACTAGGGATCAAACAATTAAGTTTGGCTTTGGCAATGCAATTTCATTAGAAACTTGGAGGGAGAGTTTCCCCTTCTTTGCGGTCCTCCTGTCTACTTCAACTTGAATTACTATTCCTAGATCAAAAATGAAAAAAAGAATGGACATCCTAAAGATAGCTTAGTAAACATGTGTTTCATGAAATTTTATTATACTCATCAATCTCTTTATGCATTGATTCAGTCCCTCGAGTATTACTAGTGTTGTGAATGAAACCATTTTTGAGAGGTAGACAAGATGGAAACCCAAAAAAAGGGAAAAGAACAGAGGAAAACTAGAGAACAGCAACCCACTTGCTGGAAAAGGTCTGAAAATGGTGACCTTTAAAGGTGTTAGTGAGAGAGAGGGGGATGAAAACAGCTCCCCACTCGTTAGAAAAAGGCAACAAAATGACTGTAGAAGATGCCCCAATATGACAAGAGAGAAAGGTGCTGTGGGAGTAGAGTAAAAGTGAAAAGGGTAGGGTAGGTTAGTTGTCTTGCATCTCTTTCTCTGGGGATGATATCACCCAAAGGCCCCATAAAAAGACATGGGAAACGACTTTCAGTGGGGTTAATTTTGAGTTTTAGTTTGAGGTTAGTGAGAGAGACATCTTGAAAATGCCCTTGAAAGGAGGGGGAACAGATATAAAATGGGCATTTTAAAAGTTTCAGTTGTGCTTTGCAATAGCCCCTTGCATTCTACAACAGCTGTGGTTTCACTGCAATTTGCATCCTTGAAGCCTGCTGCAGCAAACTGAGCCATGACACAAGAAGCTGGGGTGGCCAGGCCATGTGATGCGATGCAGAAATGTGATTGCAAGCTATAGTGGCACAATTAACTAAATTGGTTGGTAGTCAAGAAATAAATCAATGGAAAAGAAGAGACAGATCATAGAAAGGACCCATGAAAATTACATGACTGAGAATTGTGATCAAGTCTAGAGCTTCGATGGAGATCTGTGTTGATTGCTATGGAGTGTTTTCCTTTTAATCTTTTGGTATATTTTTGACAGACAGATGACCTAAAGGCAAATTTATGTCTGGAAGTAACTAGCCCGATGGCTGGTAGATGTAGGATAAATGACTCTTGAGGAGAGACATTTGTATCCATCTTCCATCTTTGGACTATAAACTAGCCTTTTGACTGGCACTGTTGGCTTGTTGATCTATATTTTTTGGTTAGGATGAAATAATAAATAATAATGAAGTGTGCTTGAAGTAAATTTAGTAGTGTTTGATAGTAATGACAATTGGAAGGTGAATAATGCGTATAGTTTAGTATTTTTAAATGGCAATATCCATGGAGCTGAAGCAATGGTCCCACGTCCCAGCTACAAAATGCCCCACTGCATTGAAATACTATAGCATCCAGCATCTACGAGGGTGCTGTGAAAATAGGCTGCAATGGGGTACTTTGGCCTCTAATTTTTGTATTTTTCAAAGCTACCAGTATCAATTACTCAGTATAAGTATAAAAGTATAAGAAAGGCAAAATTATAAATACATCTTAATACAAATTCAAAGATAAGGATAATTTGGGTTTGGTATATTATGAATAATTTGTATTCTTTCTTAGTAGGTTCTGTATTCTTTTTCTGCTTGATGGTTTTGATCTGATGACTGATTATGCTTTAATTGTTAGGTTATAGCCTTCTTGTACACTGCAATGAGATGTATTGATTTGGGGTTAAGAACTGCGCTAATAGTCACACCTGTGAATGTGCTACATAATTGGCGGCAAGAGTTCAACAAGTGGAGACCTTCAGAGTTAAAGGCACTCAAGGTCTTCATGCTGGAAGATGTACCAAGGTTTGCTCATTATTTTAACATCATTTCATTATGTTATTTGTAAGAGTTAAGACCTCTAACGACATACTATGCAAACCAAGTTTCAATATTTGATCCATAACTAGGCATTACTATATACGCCTCCATCTATAATAGGTAATCATTTGAAACTGATCCAAACAGCATTCCATGTAAATTTGCCTTTTTCTAGCTGTAACTACTTTAGTCTTGAATTTGCATATTAAATCTTAAATTTGGATATTGGACCTAGCTCAATTCTAAAAGCTAGCTTATAGTATACTTGTCAATAGCGGTGCTATCACGCTATAGTGGAGCGGAGCGTCTCCCTTCTGCTACGTTGGGCTTATGCAGCGAACTTGTTTCCTCTCTAGCACAACTTTTTCTTCTCAGGTGCGGCTCTAGATTCGTCACCCACAATGCTCTGACGACTTTTCCTGCCATGTCATCCTCTGTTTTGAACACCGTAGTGCTAAAGTGCTTATTTAAGTCCAAGAAGAGGAAGAAGAAGAATTTGATGGTGAGGAAACTGAATTGGGGGAGGAAGAGGTCCACAATAGTGAAAAGGAAGTTGATGATGAAAATGAGGAGCCACATCTTGAAGATTAATAAAGCACACCGTGAGTTTCACTAACTTAGTGTATAGGTTAGACCTAGAGTTAGTTTAACTAATTTTGTTTCAGACTCATGATGAGTCTGTTATGCTTAGCAATCATGGTGCTCTTGTCATTGTAATCAACAGTATGAGTGATTACTAATTGAAGCCATGTTCTTGGCTCAAGAAGTGCGAATCAAAACAGTCATGATCCAATCATTAAGTTGCCTTCTTTGAATCTTGCTTATAGCCCTTATTCGTCCACTACTCTGTCTCAACCATCACCAAACGCTGCATATCAAAATGTTCACAAACTATGAGGCATAAAGAGTGTCACCTCCTTCTCAGACTAATCATTCGACGCAGAACAATCAAGGAGCACAATATCCTCATGATCATGGTGGTTATCGTCCTCGTGGAGGCTGCTTCAGTAGTGGTCATGGTCGGGGCCACAACAACCTTTAGTGCCATATCTGCTATAGAGTTGGTCATGATGCTCTCAATTGTTATCATTTGTTATAATTTGACCTACATAACTCAAGTACATCACCAATCCTACTTGCTTTCACCAGCGTATGGATCGTCACCATCACAACCGCAACAATATGTATATGTTGTACATGCCTACATGGTGCTCAACATAGTCAACCACTACAACCACTGTCTTTCATTTTGCTCAGACACACATAAATCACTGATTACATCAAGTTGATGGGAACAATATTTTTTCCTAATTGGTGTTCTTGTGGAAGGGGTCTACGTATCTCAACCGCCTGGTTTTGAAACTCAGCAAAAATCTTACTTGCAAGATGCAAAAGGCCATGCTAGGTTTGAATAACTCACCAAACCTCTCTCACTCTTGCTTCACACCTAGTCATTGTGATCCTTCTCTTTTTACATTGAAAAATTCTCAAGGTTGCCTTTATGTCCTAGTGTATGTTGATGATATAATTATTAATGAGTCTTCACAGAAACTTGTTCAAACTCTATTCATGAAACTCAATCATGAGTTTTCCTTAAAAGACTTAGGATCACTTGATTATTCCCTTGGTATTGAAGTAAAGTCTCAAGCTGATGCGCTATTCTTCTTAGTCACACCAAATATACCAGCGACTTACTCGCCCAAGCTGATATGCTTGCTATCAAGCCCATTGCATTTCCAATGGCTGGTTCTTGTAAACTCATTTGTCTCTTGAGGATCCTCTTCGATCTATTGTTGGAGCTTTGCAATATCCCTCCGTCACTCTACTAGAAATAGGCTTTGTTGTGAACAAGGTGTGCCAATTTCTCTCGCAGCCTCTCACTAAACACTGGCAAGTTGTAAAGCGCGTCCTCAGGTACCTTGCTGGAACTATCAACCATGGACTTGTAATTCAGCCAGACTTTTCTTGCAATGCTCTTCTGCATGCTTTAAGTGATGCTGATTGGGCAATAGGCCTAGATGATTGTTACTCTACTTCAGGATCTTGAAATGCTCTTCTTTTGCATGCTTTCAGTTACTGATTAGGCAACAGACCTAGATGATTGTTGCTCTACTTCAGGATCTTGCATCTACTTAGGGCCTAACCTAGTTTCCTGGTGGTCTAAGAAGCAGATTGTGGTTGCTAGATCAAGTGCAGAAGCAGAGTACCCCAACCTAGCTCTCACAGTTCTAGAAGTCCTCTGGATACAGTCCTTGCTCAATCAACCACCACTCCTACTCTTCACTGTGACAACTGGAGTACTACAACTATCTATCACAATCCAATGCTTCATTCCAGGATTAAACATGTTGAGTTAGATCTCTGTTTTGTCAAGGAAAAAGTTATCAGCAGAGCTCTTAGTGTTCACTCTGTTCCCTCTCAAGAGCAGGTTGCTGACATCCTCACCAAACCTTTGTCCAAACAGAGGTTTTCTCTTCTTTGTTCCAAACATAGTCTTTGAAGATCCTCTCAATTTGAAGGGTGAGGTGTGAGTTTCACTAACTCAATGTATAGGTTAGACCTAGAATTAGCTTAACTAATTTTGTTTCAGACTCATGGTGAGTTTGTTATGCTTAGCTGTCATTGCTCATCCCTATATATATGGGATATTGTATTTCCATTGTTGAGATAACAGAATACAACTCAGTTTTGTATTTTCCCCCCCCCCCCCTCTCTCTCTCTCTCTACACTTCTATGATATCATAATAAAGATGAAGATGAGGATGCCTATTACAATTTAGGAATAGGAACTAGGAAGCTTGTTATCTAGTTGATTTGTTTATTTTCCTTAGAATCTTACCTTGACATTTGAATTTTCGTGTGTTTCATGACTTTGGGTTTAGTACTTAACGAGTCAAGATTTATGTTATCTTATGTGCTGTTTTCTTTTATTATTACGAGTATGTTTTGAATTTAATTTTAGGCATTTTTATATAATTTTTTTAGCATATATGTATATAGAAAGATTATTCTATTAAAATTGATCAAAAGAGCAGTTATCCCGCTTTCAAGGGTGTCCACTTCGTGCTGCTATTTGGGATTGACTATTATGACTCATAGGATGAAGACTACCCTTACCATATATGCTATTAATTGGTCAATATGGGTCTTATAACACAACCGCTCATGCTCAGGAATGAACATGTGGAGCATGGACAAGTACGAGTGACTCAATAATATAGGACTTTCAACACACTCCTCACGGGTGTCCCAATAACGGATCTAGGATACCCTCTAATACCATCTTAAATTTAGATATCATGTCTAATTCATCCTAAAAGCTAGTTCATACGATGGGAATTACCCTTACTGTATATACTATTAGTTGGTCATATCTTTAATCAATGTTGGACTTTTAACAATCAATACGACCTTAATTCTTCAGTTTAGTGGCTTTCTCAAATCAGTCCATTTTGTTGGATTTAATTCTTGGTGAATGTAGAAGGGGATAGACTTTTGTCTAGTTAGATATAGTTAGTCTTTTTGTTATAATTCAGTTACAGTTAGTTCATTGTATAGTCTAGAGCTTTCTATTTCTGTTGGTGGCTTCTCTTGCAAGCCATCTTATTTAGTCTCTGTTTAAATACAGAGATCTCATTGTATTCTCATTAATTCAATAAAACAAATATTTCAGTTCTCAAGTCTCTCAACCTAGTAGTCAAGAATCATTCAATTTGTGTCTTGAAATTTTTTGGTGCCTAAATTTATTGAGTGTATATTTTATTTGACTAGTACTAGTACTCATTTAAGTAGTTTCTTGGAACTTCCCTTGAAAAGGTTAGTGTGTGTGGATGACTTATTATTTCTGCATTTGGCCCTGTGTAATGGGTTTGAGGTATTCCTTTTGGTTATTCTTGGTAGACTTCTTATCCTCCTTGTTTGTTCTATCTCATATTTGCTTTTTGAGTTTATCAAAAATTAAAAGAGATTCTTCTTTTTACTATATCATGAGATTAATTATCACAATTAGACATTGATAACTACCCTCCAATTTCTAATAATGTAAAAAAAAGGGTTAAGTGTGGGGCTGTTGAAGACAAAACAAATATGGAATTGGAAAGGATGAGAAATGTCCTGGTAACTAACTGCTTGCATACATGGCAGTGGAGGTGTGGAATAGCCAAAGTCTGTTAGTGCACAGTGGGGGATATATTGTAATGGCTATAATGGAAAATAGGTAGCTAAGAATTTAATGGTAAGATCTGGGAGGAGAGAAACTTGAATTTTTTATCTTTTCTTTTTCTGGTTTCTATTTTTTTTTTTCTGTTCTACCTTTGCTGGTGCCTATTTGACATCAGCAAACCTGTAATAACAACAACCTACTTGCAAGATTAATGTGGCTATGCATTGCCCTCTTCATTATTTCCGTATTTTCAGCACAGCACTTGTATACTCACCATCTTATTAATATATATCCCAGAGATAGGAGGGCTGAATTACTTGCAAAATGGAGAGCTAAAGGTGGTGTCTTTTTGATTGGTTATACTGCTTTCCGGAATTTGTCTTTTGGGAAGCATGTGAAAGATCGGCAAATGGCCAGAGAAATTTGCCATGCTTTGCAGGTAAATTCTTGGAATTCCTTCTATTCATATTGTTAGATGATATTTCTTTTTTGTTGTTGATTGGTTGATTTGTAATTCATTTTGGCACTTTATTTGGCATAGTTTTCTTTGATATTACTTAGGAAGTCTAAGATATTGATGTTTAAGAGAAATTAAATATGTAATTTGCATATAAGCTACTCTTTATAGCATGACTGCATTAGTACCTGAGTTAACCAAGGACTAATGGCATAGAGTTGCAACTAGCAAGAATAACTATATTTGTCCAATATTCTAACATGTGTTATTAAATATAAACTTTTGAATCTAGTGCTCATTCATTTGTCCTTTTTGTCAAGATGTCTCATGTTGGCTAGGGATATGACCAACATACTATTTAAAAGGCTTGAGACAATCCTCTCTTTAGAGCCTATTGTGTCTTAATGTTGGGCAACCTGGCCCACGCACAAAAAGGTTCAACAGATTGAGAGCTCTTTCTTGGTGCTATGGGTGGTGGAACAACTTATTTGGTTAACTACGTTAACATACAAGAACCTAGTGGCTTCACCTGCTAAATAGCTATGTGGAGGTAACCCTCCATGACCAGCTGCTTAGAGGGACTATGGCTGCGCTTAGGCCACAGAAGCTTAGGGAATTTTATGTTTTTGATGCCTTAAATGTTATGGGTCGCCGCTTGCTACACTGATGCTTTCAACAAGCCTATAGGCTTGGCCAACTGACCTGGGTAATTTTTGAAATCTCATTGTGATGGGGATAAGATCATTGTAATTGTTAGTCTTCATTGAGGAAATTAGTTGGTGCGAGTCATCAGCTCGTGTTTACCAACAAACTTCAGGCACTTTGGAAAGAAATGATGTAAAGATGTGATAGCTTGTCACAAGATGGCTGCTAGAGATGGGTTGTGTAGGTAGCATGTGGAAAGTGATGACCTGCACTCTTGGGGTTCTAGAGATCCACACCACCTGGTTTCATTGATGGGAATGGATTGAACACAGGGTGGAAAGGCAAGAAGTGGATATGGCAGTCGCAGCATGGAGGGCATGCAAACTGAAAAAGTGAGGCAGCCACTTGAAACTAATACTAGGTGAAAGCAGAGGACATTAGATAATGTAGTTGCACATTTTAGGGATGCAGTGGTAGAATAGTAAATGGTGGTAGAGTAGTAAATGGATTACAACTCCTAAAATTTGAGTAATGCTAATATTCTAATTCATTTCATTCCTTTGAAATTGTCATGTAACTGCAGGATGGACCTGATATTCTTGTTTGTGATGAAGCCCATATGATAAAAAATACCAAGGCTGACGTAACTCAAGCCTTAAAACAAGTAAAATGCCAGAGAAGAATTGCACTTACAGGATCACCTCTTCAAAACAATCTTATGGAATATTACTGTGTAAGTTTGCTTAGAAATTACAAATTGGATGACAATTAAGTTATTGCATGCAATCTTTGACTCTGACATTTTATCTGAAATAGATGGTTGATTTTGTGAGAGAGGGTTTTCTTGGAAGCAGCCATGAATTTCGGAACCGGCAAGGCTTTCTTTAGCCTCTGTTCTTATTTTTCCTGTAATTTATTATATCTGTCTCTGAGGATATTTTCATCTATCTGCAGTTTTCAAAATCCTATAGAAAATGGACAACACACCAATTCAACTCTGATTGATGTGAAAATTATGAACCAAAGGTCTCATATTCTCTATGAGCAATTAAAAGGCTTTGTTCAAAGAATGGACATGAATGTTGTGAAGAAGGATCTGCCACCCAAAACTGTATTTGTGATAACTGTCAAGCTTTCTCCCTTACAGAGAAAGTTGTACAGGAGATTCCTTGATGTCCATGGGTTTACTAGTGCCCGAGTGCATCCCGACACGTTAAGAAAGAGGTGTTTTTTTGCTGGGTACCAGGCATTAGCTCGGGTAAGCATGCAATTAGGGAACTCGTAGTCAATTTAATTATCTGGAGTGATTTCAGTATTTATTATAATTATAAATTATAGCCTGTAGAGAAAAAAGGGGGTGGTTCTAAGGAATAGGAGCAATTTGTTAAGAGGAAAAGGGTAGATGTTAAGTAAGCTACAGAGTTATTGCTGTTGCTATTACTATTTTCAATAGCAGTTGGAGGTATAACTTTGGGGAGACAATTGGTAAGAGTCGTTGATTTGGGTAAAAATTGGATAAATAAAAATGTTTGCTTACCTGAATATCAAGTGGTGCATCTGCATATATATTTTTTTTTCAGAACAGTTGCTTTTGTTATATGTAAAATTCATGGGTGCCATTTTCTAAAGTTGCTGGTTTTATTTTTTGGCTAGTTCTTTTGATTGGATACTGTTTATTCTTTTTCCATAGCTATTATTTTTTCTTGGCTATTAATTATTGTTTTGACTTGGATGTTTTGACTTTTGAGCTGAAAATGAATTGCCACTGATTCTTGGTCATTTTTTGATAATTATAGCTGCTTTATTAGTATATGATGATGATAAAGAAATTTTTTGTCTGTAGTAGATATGGAACCACCCTGGGATATTGCAATTGACAAAAGAGGAGAAGGACTATGTAAAACATGAAGATGCTGTTGAGAATTTTCTTGTGGATGATAGCTCCAGTGATGAAAATTCTGATTATAATGTGCTTGCTGGAGGTAGTCTTCTTGTAATATCTATATATAGGCACCTGTTCTTGTTAGCTGCTTCTAGTTTTTTTTTTTTCTGTTATGGATTAAGATAACTAATATTTGATTTAATGCATTCTCTAATTTCAGTGAGTGTTTCTTTTGTATGTATGGATGTATTATTATTTGATTTAATGCTTGTAGTTGCATAATCAATTATAGTTTTTAGTTTTTATCTGCATACTTTGAATCTCTCTAGAAACTTCTTTTCCATGTCATATGACATCTTAAATTATAAATAAGATTAAATAACTTTTCAAGTGGCACGTTTGTTTTGCTGTAAGTTCTGGAAACTGTTATTCCACTATATTTATTTCTGTATAACTAGAGGTAATACACTTAGGGGCTTATTTTTAGCAACCACTGGTTCTGGATTGTGTGAACATAGTTCAGTTGTCTCTAATCACTGTTATCAAAACCGGACGGTCAGTCTAACTGGTTGAATTGTGAATCAGTTAGGTGACCGGTCTAGGTTAATTCTTTATTATTATCGGTTCAAGCACAGTTCGATTTCCGGTTTAACCATGGATCGCATGAACCGATACCTTCAACAATTGAATGACCGGTTCGGCTCTCAAAACCTTGTTTTATGATAGAACAAAGATGTCTCTATAATTTGGAGAAGAATGAAGTGTTCAAATTTCTTTTCCTTGGAATGACCAATTTTTTTTTTCTACTAAATGCTGTTGGATGTACAAATCAGAAGAAAGGGAACTATAAAAGATATTTTACCTTAATTAGATCTTTTCAATAAAATAAATGAACTAGTTGAAAGCACTGCTTTTGAATTTTGTATGCTAGTGTATGAACAGCTAGGGATATGATAACGTCTTTGTATATCCTACATGTCTCATAATGATGTTTATATGGTTTATATTTGAACTTAAATAAATATAATGCATAAGCACTACAGGGATAGAATAGAAACTGGTATGTCATTAAGAAGAAATAGGAAATTACAAAGAAAGAATACTGTAGAACTGAGTTTGCACTGTTCTATGCTCAAAGTTCCCAATTTCTCACAAATGACAAGATGAACTCCCTCTCGACCTCCCCTCAAAGTTATAGGCATTCTACCTTATCAACAACTAACACTGTAACCAACAAACTAACTAATAGGTATCTCTAAAACTAACTAATTATTCTAATAACTAATTATGAGGGTCACCTATCATACAGCAACTAGTTTCTTTTCTGCTTTTCAAACTTGATATCGCTAGCTTTGCCATTTGATGACTGATCTGTTTTAGTATAGTACCTTTGAAAGCTTAAAAAACAGAAAATTTTGGTGTCCAAACTCACTTTTAGCTATACCTTCCAGAGGGCCGGGTAGCATGATGAATCTTGATGCTTCTTTTCTATACTCATACTTGGTGCTAACTAGAAATTGTGTTTTTGACCTAAGAATTTCAGGTAGTTTTAACAAAGAAAAAGAGCAATAAATTTTGGTTGTTTGTTCAATGTTAAGCTTGTACAATTACTATGTATTCATATATTATATTGTATGTGTGTGTGTGGAAGTCTTTAGCTAGTAATAAAATACATGTTCATATTTGTAATATTGTTATGTCATTTGTTGTTGATATCATGATTTAAATTCATTATGATAATTTTCAACATCTTATTACTTTACAGAGAAGATGAAGTATGGAAATGACATGCTGCCAAAGAAGAATGATAATGGTTTTTTTATAAAGGTATGAAGAGAAAAATAAATTAATAAATGATATAATTTTTCTTTGATCCTTTCAATTTGACCTAGAACTTCAAGAAATGAGTTTCAATGTTAGCCGCAGCCGCTTTGATCTTCCTCTCCTTGTAGTATAGTTATATTGCTTTGCCTATAAACTACATCAATTGGTATGAGTTATGTTTTTAACACAAATTCTTTTTGTGATTCTTATTTATTTATTTATCACTTTCAAGGGTTGGTGGAAGGATCTTCTTCATGGTAAAATTTATAAAGAGCCTGATCACAGTGGAAAAATGGTATTGCTGATTGAGATACTAACAATGAGTTCTGATGTGGGCGATAAGGTGTTAGTTTTTAGTCAGAGCATACCAACCCTAGACCTCATAGAACTTTATCTCTCAAGGATGCCTCGACGTGGCAAACGAGGAAAGTTTTGGAAGAAGGGGAAAGATTGGTATAGGTAAGTTTTGATTTTCTAAAACCTGTTCAACTTGCTGTTACTCTTTTTGAACTTCTGATTTGGTTTTAGTTTCCTGTTTTTCTAATTTATATTATGGTTGGGGATGCTTGCTATTCATTATTTTCTGATATGATTTGACCACTAGGTTGGATGGAAGGACTGAGAGTTCTGAAAGGCAAAAACTTGTTGAGAGATTTAATGAACCTTTGAATAGGAGGGTAAAATGCACTCTGATTTCAACCAGAGCGGGCTCTTTGGGTATTAATCTTCATGCAGCTAATCGTGTTGTTATAGTTGATGGTTCTTGGAATCCAACATATGATCTCCAGGCTATCTATCGAGCATGGAGGTAAGCTCCTGTTAATTTTTTCTAATCAAATTGAGTTTTCTTCTGGTGGAAATGGTTGTCATAAAGGGGCAGTGGGATGCGCCTACACAACTTATTTGAGCTTCTGAAAATAGCTTATAACTTCAATAAGCTCTTTTTAGCTTGGTTTATTTTATCAAAATAAGTGCTCTTTAGCTTATTCCATTAAGTTTCATAGTCAGAACTATGTCGTAGCATACTCATGTATAAATACATAATTAAGTTGTTAACCCCAATAGAGAAAGGGCACTTTGGAATCATCAGTTGAGTGATCAGAGTATTTGGATGAATGTGGATGATGGGAAAGTTCCAAATTTGATGCGATGTTCACCTTTAGGGAGACACTTACATTATTATTTAGTCAGCCATATTTATGAATTCTTGCAAAAGCATTTCCTCATAGCATGAGGAGTTAGGTTCTTCAGGGGTGCAGTCATATCATATACGCAATAGTTTGGTTGGCTTCACTCTGGTTAAATCCTAGATCTCTGAAAATTAAAACAATAATGTTTTTTGTCTGATCATTTAAAAATTGATTTGTAGTTCTGTACCAATTCACAATTTGGTCAAAATCAAATAATTTTCATTTTCACAGGTACGGCCAGACAAAACCTGTATTTGCTTATCGGTTGTTGGCTCATGGGACTATGGAAGAGAAAATATATAAGCGCCAGGTAATACAAGACTGTGCTTCTATTGCTCATTTGTAAATTTTCCTAACATGAAGAAATGGTTTCAATAGGTAACTAAGGAGGGGCTTGCTGCTAGGGTGGTTGATAGACAGCAGGTGCATAGGACCATATCTAAAGAAGAAATGTTGCATCTCTTCGATTTTGGTGATGATGAAAACCCTGAGACTCTGGTTGAACTAAGTCAAGAAAATGAGCGTACAATGGATCAAAACCCGATTTTGGTTGAGCATTCACTGAAACATACAGTACCACATTCAAATGGAAGCAGTTATTCTGATAAGTTAATGGAAAGCTTACTAAGCCAGCATCATCCACGGTAGATTCTCTTGACTATCTTCAGCCATTATTTCATTTGGGTTTTTTTCATGATTATGATGCCTTTCTCAGTTTGACTTTTTTTTGGTATGGTCCTGTATTCTTTTCCATTTTAACCCCGGATCTTGTTTAGTGGTGAATCAATCTACATGTAAAAATGAAGTGTATGAGAGAAATTTGCTTGTCAACATGCTTTTCATGGTTTGCAATTTTTAGTAGCAGTAGTATGCATACATCAATAAAGATTTCTTTAGTCAAGTACGTAGGCTTGCCATTTTGTTCTAGTCTCGAGAGTCAGTTTGTTAAAATATGATGCTTGATGCTTCTATTTAATTTCTCTCAATATTTTTTAGAATAAGTAGGATGTATCTGAGTCTGAGACATTAGGTGGTGTAATTTTTTATATCAGGTGGATTGCCAATTATCATGAACATGAATCCCTGTTACAAGAAAATGAAGAGGAAAAGCTATCAAAAGAGGAGCAGGATATGGCTTGGGAAGTGTATCGGAAATCGCTGGAATGGGAAGAAGTGCAGAGAGTACCACTGGCTGAGTCAATGCCTGATCAAAGGCCAGAAATCCCCAATGTAAAGCCCCGTGTACCAGAAAACTGCAGCATCTTGCCTAGTAAGCTAAGCAGACATTTCATTACACGGAAATGCACCAACCTTTCCCACATGTTGACACTTAGAAGTCAGGGAACAAAATTTGGTTGCAGTACAGTTTGTGGGGAATGCGCCCAGGAGATAAGGTGGGAAGACTTAAAGAAGAGATAGAATTGGGGAAACCTGAAGGATGACATAATCTGATCTGTTGATATATAATCAAATTTGTTTATTTTTTTGTAGTCAATTGATTATGTCACATGTTCAAATGTTGTGGATGAAATAGAACTGTTCCTCCCAAAGAGAAATAGAATTGTTTGCCTGTTGCTTTGAGAATTAATGGCTTTTCTTAAGGCATGTGGCGAACATTGTCTCATACAAGCTTAATGGATGTGTTTGTCACGGGTCCTCATTCCTCAACAACTTCCCAGCAGGAGTGTGACTCAGTTTCAGGAATATATCTTGGTCTATGGTTACTTCCCGGTAATGCTCAGCGACAATGCATACATAAATAGATAACTGTAATGCAACAATGGTAGTTATGGCAAGTCTTGGTATTGATGGTTAGAGATTTTAATAGTTTTTATGATGTATATATAAATGTTATTGTGAACTATAGTTCTTCAAGCATGCACAGATAGTTAAGGTTATTTTAATTGTAATTTTAATCATTTTTTTTAATTATACAATTGTGGCTTTCTCCTGTCGCACTCTATCAATTATCTAATGTGTTCCTTATGCACATGTGAGCACATGAATGCGTTTATGTACACATGCTTTAAGAAAATTATTAAGGGCATCAATTATTATAAAAAAAAAATAGTCGTTTGCCTAAAATAAGTGTCAATGAATCTTTTTGAAATTCTTCTTACTCTTAGCCTTAAAAATTAGATGAGATACTAAAGTAATCGAATATTATTGAAAAGAATTTATTAATGTTACCTTTATTTACTGAATTGAAGAATGTTTTGAACCAGAGAAAAACTCTATTTTGGGATAAAAGTAATTTCAGTAAAAAAAAACGTTTTTTTTCATTAAGAATAATGTAAGTTTTTTTTAAAGTGATAATGTAAAACAGTCACCTTTCCCTATTAGTTCAAGGTATTGTTAAGAGAATAAGTGTATACTTGAAGGTATTAGAGGTATCAGAAGATGATTTTTGATATATTGAGTTAAAATGTATTTGGGTTATTATTTCTATAAGTAAACTTTCATTTCTGGAATCTACTTAAAAAATACCTATTTAATTATATTTTGACAGGATGTGATAATGTGATGAGGTTGACAAATGAAAATCAAGCAAGCGCTTAGATTATATTGGATGCTTAAGACAATCTTTTAATTCTTTTATGTTCTGTCGAAATTGCATTTAAAAAAATCCAATGTCTTTAGGAATTATTTAACTAAGATCACCCAATCAATCCCTGGATGATTCGGCGGATTGAGAAATATAAGTTGATCGCAACAGCTTAATCCATCCAATCTGTTTATTTTTATGTTCTTAAACGGATTAGTGGAGATTGATTTAACCATGTGTGTATGTTAAAGAAAATATTTATTTAGGTATGGATAAATTAGTTTAAAATAAATTGACCACTAAACCTTTCATTATTCAAACATGAATAGCTTTATAGTTTATTTTTTTAGGAGGTTTGAGCAATTATATCTCCTAATAATTCATTTATTTGGTCACCTCTCATATTTTCTATTTCATAAATTAAAAGAAATTAAATTAATTTGGTCTTGTTTATCCTTGCATAGATTTTTACATGATTTTTAAACTTAGATTTCCGTCTCTTTATTAAAAGTTTCATCCCAAATGATAATCAGAGAAATTAAAGGTTCTATCCTAAACAGACGATGTAAGACTTCCAACATTTTTTCTTGCCTTATTATCTTATCTCACCTTACACATTTCTTTACTTTTCTTACTTCTCTCTTGCTAGTCAAAATAATTGTAGAAAAGTAAATTTCTTTTAAATCTAACATGTCAAAGTTGATGGTTAGTTTATTGGTGAGTGATTAGTTTGTTAGGTGAGTTTTTATCTCTTCTATATTAATAGATGTAACTAGAGCTGACAATTTGGGTGGGCGACCCTAAACAGGTCGAGCTTGATCGGACTACGGGTTATTTAGGACCGAGCCAAAAAAGGCCCACATAAATTTGGGTTTTGAAATTAGAGGCCCTAACCCGGCCCTCAACAGGTTACGGGTTTGATTGAGTTATAAATTTTGAATAAAAATTGATTTATAAAAAATCATATATCATAACAAGGGAGCACATAAGATAGATTTTTTATTTCTAATATTAGAATTAATTATTAGAGTTCAATCACAATAAATATTTAATGATAATGATATCCTTAACCAACATGTTAATGGGTTCTTTAAAGTAAAATTAGAAAAAATATTCATTTAAGGTAAGTACAATATATGCTAAAACAGTCCATATTCCATAAAATTACTCATTGGCCGCAACATAATATATGCTAAAATAGTCTATATTATTATTCCATAATAATCCATATTCCACAGAGTCCATAAAATTAGTGCATAAAAAAAGTCGGGCCGGCCCACACTCAGCTCATTTTTCAGGTTTTCTAAGTGTCAGGTTTTTTTTTCCAAATATTAATTTTGAATTTATTTTTAAGGTCTATGCATTACATTTTTTAGGGGGCTGCCAACTCTAGATGTAACCCTTTTCGTATTTTTTATTCTTTTAGTATGATTTTACATAATATTATGATTTGGTGAATACCATTTCCTCATTCAACTCAATTTTAATATTATGATATAGAATTAGACAAAAGAAAGTGTACGACGAGGTCTAGAACAACCAGATCAAGGTTGTAGATGGTCCTCAAGGCTCCTTTATCGACGACCCTGAGGAGGTCACGAATGTGTTTCTGAACTTGTTTGTGTAGCCGTCGACAATGTTGATGCCAAGCAATCCAAAAGAGGCATGTCTCATTTAGAACTTGAAAGTCAACGTGGTTTTATGTGGTGTTCAAGTAGAGAAGAAACCGGAAACAAAGATCGTGCACATTCTCATAGCTACATTAAGGTCTACCCCAATGGTTGAAAAGCTTCGACGTGTTGGCATGAACGTCGCTCGCCTCAACTTCTCTCACGGCTCTCATGAATACCAACAAGAAACCCTTGATAGTCTCTGTCTTGTCCTGCTCGACACCAAGGGGCCTGAGATTTGAACTAGATTTCTAAAGTAGAGGAAGGCTAAAACTTAGAAGAAAAATGCAACAGGAATTAGTAATTAGAAGTTGTTAACTAAGCTGTTAGTTGTTAGGAAGGTTGTTAGCTACAAATAACAACCAGGAATTCATTGTTTGGCGATTAACTCTTCATACAATTCTCTAAATCTTGTATTCTCTCTTCAATAATAATATAATCCTCGGAATCCATTCTTTCCATTGGACTCCCTAGTTCTTGTAGTTCTTCAAATATTCTGTTATTCCTAGTTTTTCCATATCAATTGGTATCAACTTGGACGCTTCATGAATCAAGATTCATGGTAGAAAGCACACAAAACACTGTTGCAATGCGCAAAGCAGAGGAACACGTCGAATCTCGCTTGAATGCACGCATGGAGGAGTGATTGGCAGAGATGGCAGGATCAATTCAAACAAATTTACATGAGTCCTTGTATCAATCGCTTCATTAGTCTTTTCAACAACCGCTTCAACTTTCCATTCAACAATCTTTCCAATAATGTTTGAAGAATGCACCAGAAGTCTCAAATAAGTTTTCTCATGCTAGAAATGGTAATCGTGGTGGTAACCATTCTAACTCTACCTATTCTTGTGGTACACATTTAGCACACATTAATTTTCTTCGCTTTAATGGTGATTCGATGAAACAATGGATTTATCAATGTGAAACTTACTTTTCAATTGATAGGACACCTAAAGATGTTAAGGTGTGTTTGGTTGTGATTCATTTTGTGGGAAAGGTCCTGTAGTGGCATGCAACTTTTATTGAAACTCTTAATCCTAACTACTTACTTTCTTAAAGTGATTTCATTATGACTTAATTGAGAGATTTGGTAAGGCTTTTGATGATCCCGTGTCTGAATTAATGAAACTTAGGCAAAAAGGTACTATAGTTGAATACCATGAACATTTTGATGACATTATTTCTCGGTTGAACTTAATTGAAGATTACATGCTTAGTTATTTCTTAAGAGGTTTAAAGAAGGATATTCAGATGATAATATGAATGTTTTAACCTCAAACTATAATAAAAGCTTTCACTTTAACCAAGCTATATGAATTTGCTGCTTTACCAAATCAAAATTCAAACTCTTCTCCTAAAAATTTCAAATCATTCATGTCATCTAAACCCTTGTTATCTAGTAAACCTCTTAAACCACTAGAAAAATTACCTTCAACCTCTAAATCTAGTAACCAATCTTATAAAAACCTCACCTTTGCTTATACGAGTGAAAGGCGTGCAAAGAGATTGTGTTATTTTTTTTATGAACCTTTTACCCCTACACATTCCATGACCTAGAAGAAACTCCAAATCCATGTCTTAGAGGTTGATGAAATGGATGAGTCTAATGATAGTAACTCTAGAATTGGTGACTATAAGCTATTGGTAGACAAAGAGTCCTTGGATCCTCAAATTTCTATTAATGCCTTTATTGGTATAGCCAACTTCAAGATAATGCGAGTTACTAGTTGTTAGAGAAAGACCTCTTTGCACATTTTAATAGATAGTGGTAGTACTCATAATTTTTTGGATATGAATATGGTCAAAAAGATTGGGTGCAAGGTAGACTAGATTGACCCTATTAGTGTAGCTTTGACAGATAGAACAAAGGTCAATGGATTATCCAACAATATACCTTCACTTCTGATATGTTCCTGATCCTTCTAGGTTGCTATGACTTAGTGTTAGGCATTGAGTGGCTAGTTACCTTAGGGGATATAACATGGAACTTTGATAAGTTTTCCATGCAATTCTATGTTCAGGGCAAAAAGATGGTTTTCAGAGGAGCTTTTTCATTAGGACTCAAGACCATTAAGAAACAACAGTTAAACAAAAGATTAGCTTCTAGAGTCCATTCGTCTATGCTTCAAATGTATGATCAAGATGAAGGCTTGCTACTACAATCTCTTACTACTCATGCTTCTCAAATAGGTTTGCATGCTTTAGTTGATCAACTTTTACAACAATTTGAGGATGTCTTTAAGGAACCATATTCTCTTTCTCTAAAAAGAGAGGAACATAATCATAACATTCCCTTGCTACAAGGCAATAACTATGAATAAGAGACCTTACCGGTACTTAAAGCAACAGAAGGATACAATTGATAGATTGGTTAAAGAATACCTCAAGACTATAATTATTTAGAACAACAGTAGTCCTTATTCTAGTTTAGTTGTTCTAGTTGGTAAGAAAGATAAGTCATGGCGACTATATGTTGACTATAGAGAGTTGAATAAACACAAAATAAAGAATAGGTTTCCTATTCCATTAGTAAATAACCTTCTAGATGAGTTACATGGTTTAGTGGTGTTTTCCAAAATTGATCTAAGATCAGGATACAATTAGGTGAGGATGGCTGAATCTGATATTCACAAGACTACCTTCAAGACACGCGGTGGTCATTTTGAGTATTTGGTCATGCTATTTAGCCTTACAAGTGCACCAACAACCTTCCAAAGTCTTATGAATGATGTTTTTAAGGACTTTTTAATGGTTTCTTCTAGTCTTTTTTTATGACATTTTGGTGTAAAATAGAAGCATGGAAGACCATTTGACTCATTTGCAACGAGTTCTATTAACCATGAGGTCTAATTCTATTTTGCTAAAAGATCTAAGTGTTATTTTGCTATTAACAGGGTTGAATACCTAGATCATTTAATTTCCAAGCAAGGTATGATGTCTCCTTATCAATTCCTATAATTTATTCCAGGGTCCTCTTAAAATCAGAGTAAATTTTTCACGTTTAAAACTTCCCCAACAATAAACAATAGGAACATAAGGACTACGTCACTCAAACTACTCACAATCCTTGAAATTATATATATATATCAGAATCTCGCTTGAGCAAGAATCCTCTCGCTTGAGTGAGCTAACATAATCTCTCTTAAGTGAGGATCCTTTCGCTTGAGCGAGAATTCCCCAGAAGCTCCCTCACAGAATCTCGCTTGAGCGAAATTCCTCTCGTTTGAGCGAGAGCCCTCTCGCCTGAGTGAGAATCCTTCAGAATCCTCACTTGAAATTTCTTAGGATCTCGCCCAAGCAAGCTTAACCTCGCTTGAGCGAAATTTGCAGCAATTGGCTTCTCGGCCAACTTCCACACTACCTAACTCGCCCGTTTTAACTCTGATTACTACAAAACTTCATGGGCACTATTTACTACTCATTCCGGACCTACAAGTGCAGTTCGTGCTTGAAAATTCACTCAGGTCGTATGGATATGTACTAGAATGCAATTTGGTCTATTTCTAACAATTTCGTTACTTAAAACACCTCTAATGTCAATCAATCTTCAATTTCTTTGCATACACGACTTATAAGTGTACCTAGGGTCCCATTAGTACCCTCCGAGGATTTTGGATCCCAATTAAACTCATTTTCACCTGTTCAGTTGGCTAAAATTCGACTATTTCTTCTCTAATTAATGTCTTTAACTTTAACTGCTTATGACTCTACACCACAATAACATCAAGGAAATTCAAAACACATATGGCCATGGCCCGGGCTGTTCAAGATTTCTTCCTACTTAGACTATCTTAGCCTTTCACCTTAGTTCTTATCAAGATTCACAATAATATACTTGACATTCATACTAGACTGACTCAATGCCTTACAATCCTAACATGCACATGCATATCCTGCATTACACAATTTCCTACCCAATAATCTACATTACCATTTAAGATGGCTTAATGCCATGTACAATTCTTGGTCATCATTGTAAATACTTATCATATACCCCATTATATCATAATCAACACACCGTAACATCTCCAAACATAATCATCACATACACACACACACACACACACACACATATATATATATATATATATATATCAGCCAGACCATCAAGATAGTCATACTCATCAATCATAGACATCATGCATCAAGCATTCATCACATCAATCATAACCAAATTACAAAATATAAATTGTAACATATACACATATCAACTACCAATACAATTCCCTTTAGCTTGGCATTGACTTCACACTGGCCTCATTTAATGCTCGCCTCCGTGGTATCCATCAATCACCTGCCATTGGCCACTTAAAACCACAACAAGAGGGTGAGTGACTAGAATTAAAGATTAATACAGAAAACACAACAATAGGAAAAACATAATCTAGCTACCCTTAGAAATCAATATACTCTTCATTTATTATATCCTTTGTTATGGTTTATATATCTAATACAATTCTACCACTTCCCCTAATCTGTAAATCATTGAATCACCTTTTTCATATCATCATTAAACTGTATACATGTTTATATCATGTCTATCATAACATCATCAACAAAACACGAGATCAAATGTAAACATTAATTCAATTGATTACACTACTTTTAGTTTCATCATGAATTAATTAATAACATCAATTCAAATCTCAATAATCATTAAATCATTATCACATAATACACAACTGACTCTCGGTTAATAGAATTAAGACCCTCTAGTATTTGGATACTAAATTGGACCACTTGTTAGTTAGGGATTCTACCCAACCACCCATGAACCCTACCTAGCCCACCGAGCCCAACCTGGCTCCCCACCTCATCAGTGGCTACCTGACCACTGGGTAGCTCAACTAGGTCACGCTCGACCATGAGAGCCAAAATAAGGGGTAACTATACTGATTGTCCATCCACACCACACAAGATACACAGATGGCAATTTATCATAACATTAATTCAGATAAAAAGCTCAAAGAGCTCATCCCGGCACTATGGTCATCAACTGGGATCTCAACCGACCATTCAGGCACCTCAATTTCTTTAATCTTATTTCACAACATCTTTAGGTTCATCATATCATTTACCACTCATCATTATTTCAGTTCATCATTATACATCACATTAAAATCATCATCATATAACATATTCATATCACTAACCAACATATAATAACTCTCTTTGTTGTCATACATTTGAAACTCTAAATTATCAACCACGTAGTGCAAAACTTACATCACCAAACATTCTTTTTAATTAATATCAAGCTTATTCACAGAATCTTAATTTATCAATTATTCTCATGCATAAAACTATAATTCATTGTCTCTACAATTTAAGTATATAACCTCATAATTCTAATCAATTAAAAATCAATTTCATGTAGTTTGGTAAACCATCATTTCAAAGTTAACTCATAATTTCTCATCGGTTTAAAATTTGTCAACATTTAAATCTTTAATATAATCTCATAATATTTCGATATCTCACTTCAATCACCACTCAGATTAATTACTAGTCAATAGATCAATTATCAAAAATTCATTCTTAACTTCAGACTTACACATGGATAGGCGAGCAAGTCATATATGTGGTGCTGGATAGGCTCAGGAAAGTTGCTCACTTTATGGCATTGAGACATCCTTATTCAGCAACAGATGTGGCTCAAAGCTTCTTAGACAATGTGTTCAAACTACACGGCTACCTTGATTCTATTACAAGTGATAGAGACCCTATTTTCATCAGTCAATTCTAGAAGGACCTTATGGCTTATCAAGGGATTCATGTACAACTCTCTACTACTTATCACCCTCAAATTGACAGGCAGACTGAGGTTGTCAATAGGTGTCTTGAAACCTTCTTAAGGTGTATACGTTCTGATGTTCCGAATGATTGGTCTAAATGGCTCCCTTTGGCTGAGTGATGGTATGATACATCTGGCTGAGTGGCTTAGTCCCTATGAGGTGGTTTATGGTCAAGTCCCTCCAGCTTATTTGCCTTACTTACTAGGTGAGTCTAAGATAGAATTGGTGGACAGAAGTTTGTAGAAAAGAGAGGAATTATTGAAGTTGATCAAGTTTTATATGGGAAGAGCACAAAATAGAATGAAGAAGCTTGCTGACAAACATAGGTCTAAAAGAAGTTGACATTGGAGACCTTGTCTATGTTAAATTGCATCCTTACAGACAAATCTCAGTTGCTTTTAGGAATAATGCTAAGCTCACCCCCAAGTATTTTGGTCCATTTCCTGTATTGGATCGAGTTGGTGAAGTAGCCTACAAGATCAACTTCCAGCTCAATCTCAAGTACATAATGTTTTCCATGTTTCTCATCTAAAAAATCATGTAGGAGAAGTTGTAACTTTAACTGAGTGCCCTATCAAATCTAAAGAAGCACTTGGGGGCAAGGAACCTGATGCCACACTAGGTAGAATGACACTAAAGTGAGGGAATAAGGTTGTTACTAAAGTTCTTGTCAAATGGAAACATCAACTACTAGAGGATGGCACTTGGGAATTTTTCTTTGACTTGAAGAAGTATCCATAATTTAATCCTTGAGGTCACAGATTCTGTTAAGGGTGAGAGATTGATACAAGAATTAGCAATTAAAAGTTGTTAGCTAAGTTGTTAGTTGTTAAGAACACTGTTAGCTATAAATAATAGCTAGGAATTCATTGTTTGGTGATTAACTCTCCATACAATTCTTTTAAATTTTGTATCCTCTCGTCAATATTAATACAATCCTCAGAATCCATTATTTTTATTGGACTCCGTAGTTCTTGAAGTTCTTTAAATATTCTGTTATTCCTAGTTCTGCTATATCAGAAAAGGAAACAAGTAAGGCATCATTCATAAAGACGGGCTTTGACACTTCAATTCAATATTACACAAAGCCTTTGGAGTTGGATGACAAGGACATACCGTTTGTCACTAACCGTTGCTTGGAAATCATAAATGATTGTGACAGGGTTGTTGAAAAAGGAAGAGAACTAAGATCAGAAGCTCTTATAATGGGATCACCTAGTCTTGGATTAGGGATCCACATTGCTCACCAAGTATAACAAGCCTCAACGAATCTTTGATGTGGGGTTTGCTATTAATGGGCTTGCAAATGAGGCTCTAAATTTCTTCAATTCAATGAAAAAGAGAAGGAATGATAAATTTGCAATGAAATACTAAAGTCGAAATTTGGTCAATCTTGTGTTCATTGCGGTCAAATGTTATTTTACTTCAGGCATGATGAATGGAAGAAGTCTACTTAGGTCCATTATGTCTCCATCTACTACACCATGCGATGATAAGAAAGTCGACGAAGATGTTCCCCATATGAAACAAGGCATAGTTGCAAGTCATCCATGCTGCAACGTAAAAATTGTTAATATTGCAGCACCTGCTTATTTTAAACTAAATCATGAAGAATATAGTGAGGATTTGATGTTTTTTATGGCTTTTCTCAAATTGATAATGGTTGTATTTCAACCAAATAATTTGGTCTTAAGGGAAACTGTTAGAGTTGATGATTAGTGACTGATTAATTTGTTAGGTGAGTTTCATCTATTAACTGATGTAATCTTTTTTTATTTCTTATTCTTTCATTATGATTTTATACAACATTATGTTTGAGTTCATGCTCTTTTCTCCTTGAACTTAGAATGTTAATATAACATTTAATTGTCTAACAATTCACACTATTATACACATAAGAAGTTAATAAGAGAATATTTTTATTGAGAAATAAAGGATGATTTCAAAATTAAAAAAAAAATGAAGCTGAATGTAACCTGAGTGTAACACCTCCTTAATTTGTTACTTCTATCCTTTTTAAAAAATTGAACTAAACATTACAAAATTAACCTTTATTTAAAAAATCCTAGAAAGAAATATCATTTCATTCCTCCTCTTTCTAAGGCTATGTTTGGTTATCAAGTTGGGTTGGTTTGACCAACCCCAAAAATAAATCCTACGGTTAAACAGAGTTTTAACTGTCTCGAACGGCGTGAAGGATTAATATCAACCCTTAAATTTCTCTATTTCCCCAACTCCGTTTCCCCAACTGAAAACCAAATGAACCCTAAGTTGATGCACCCAAGACCTTAAACATGATAGTTCACATCATTGTCTCTCTCCTCCAACGAACCCCACCTTTGTAACCAACACTACTAATTGTAGAACCCAAAATACAATAAACATGCTTATGAATCATATATAATCCAAATTTAGGACAAAATTAATTGATCGTAAGATCTAAAAGTGCACTCGTATGACAAAAATAATTCCTGAATCATATCATCCAATTGTTATAAATGTTATATAATACTTTAGATTGTACAATTCACAAAACGAAAACAATTTTACTGTGCTCTCGTAGAAATGAAAAAAAGTTGACTCCTCACATGTGGCGTTGTCCAATCCAATCTAACAAAGGTGGTGCCTTTGAAATTCGATAGTCAAAAACAGTGATGGTGCACCAATGTACAATATATACTCACAGAAAACAACTTCATAAATTATACACGAGTATCATCTCTAAATCTAATATTGTGTTAAAATTTTTCATTTAATACAATATATAATGATATTTCATCTTAAAAACTCAAGGGTGAGATCCGATTTTAAGGGAAGTGTTAACCTTTATAAATTCTCAAAATGAATTATGTCCAAACTCAAAAGGAGAAAAAGGTAATAATAGAGTTTGATTTGAGGATTTTAAATAAAAGGTAATTTTGTAATAACCAATTCAAAAAAAAGTTAGGAGATGAGAGCAACAAATTAAGGAGTTGTTGGAAACAACACCTATGTATACGCTTTAGTTTTAAGGTAATTTTTTTAATATCTTATTTATGTTCGACTCAGGTAACATCACTAATGACATAAAGCTCTCTTAACGATATTTAACACAACTATATTTCTTGAAACTTAAAATCTAATGCCGCAAATTAGAACAATCATTTATCAACTAATATGTGTTTGATGGTGGTAGTAAATACACTTTTTATTATGTGTATTTAATAATTCTTAATATACTTTTGTGTTATATTCTTTTAGCATATTGTGTTATAAAATATATTAAATGGAAATTTAATTTCTATGTCTCACATAAAATTAGTTGTCTCAGTTCCATCATTGAAAAACTTGTAGAAATAATTCTCTCATTTGTTTTTAATATTCATGTGTGTAGCTAAAAAAAAATTTTCATCATCCTTCACACATCTAGCTTGATCCAAATCTCTAAATTTTCTTTATCTACTTTTTACGATTTTGTAAATCTTCCTTTCACCATGTTTTGTGTCTAACTCTTTGTAAAAATCTTCAAAATCTTTGGATCGTGCTTCAGCCATTACCCTTTTCGCCACTTTGTTGACCTTCCTATATTTGTCCTAATTTTTAGCATTTTCACACAAAAGTAAGTCTTTAAAACACTTTCTTTTATGTGCAACCTTTTCTTGAACATTTTCATTCCACCACCATGATTCTTTATCCCTAGGTTCAAAGCCTTTTGATTCTCCTAAAAGACCTTTGGTAACTTTCTTAACATTTTTAGTCATCTCCTCCCGCATGATATTAACACTTCGTGTAAGTCTTGTAACATCCCTCATTATATTCTTTTTAATCACATGAATTATGTTTCCTGAGAATTATATTTTTTAGAAATTATATTTTCTGGAATGTTCTAAAATTACACAAATCTTTCAAATTTTGATCACTTTCGTATTTATAATAAAATATGCAGGAGAAGTTTAAATAAGTTTATATGTGGGATATAATTATATTTTTACATTAAGAAAAAATTTTAGACTAGATGAAAATTAGGATTCTCACTCATTTTGATGGGAAAGTTTTGGTAGAAATTATAAATAAAAATAAAGTTTTCAAGGAACATTTTTTAAAACAATTACACCAACGTGAAAATAAAAAATTCTTAAGTTACAATTCCCGATAATAAAAAAATATCCATGTACCAAACATTTTCTAAATGCTACTCATGTTTTAATTTTATCCGATTAACAAGAGTTATTAAAGTCAAATTTTAATTATAACAGCAGAATAAGCAAAAAAATACATAAAGAACACGAAGGGTTTATGCTAAATTTAATACATCCTCAATATGAAATTTTACATTGTGAATAAACTAAATAACATTGTATGTATGATTTTTAAACTAACTAATAACAAAGTCAATAATTTTTAAAGATATGATAATTCATAGTGAATTGAAAATGTAAAAATCTTTATATTATGAACGATTTCTAATTAATTCAAATAACCCGTGAAAGCCTCAAGTTATTTATATTATCACATGGTTAGAAAGTTGGAAAAGATTGCCTTGTCTTATGCTAATTGATCTGTTTTAGTTATGGCTTCACAAGTTAACTTTCTAAGACAGACAAATCAGGCAAAATTTCTAAATTTAGCAAACTAGAGTCAATTAATATAAGACCAAAATAAGTAACAAACACTCCTCCTCTATGACCAGCAATAAACTTTCATGTTTCCCACCAACCACTGGCAACAAGATATTATTACAAATAGATCTCGCAAATGTGTATATGACCAATAATAACCCACACATGTTCATGGTTTCATAAATGCTAAGAAGGGATGCACTCTTTTCAACACTCTTCGGTTGAAATTTATTGTAATTACTAATTATAAAATAGATACTCATCATTTGTTACCAATAAATTTCAATTAACAACAAAGAGTGTTTTAGTTAATGGTACTTCACTTTTCTCATAGTTATTTTTTAGTAGCTATGCATATTCTTTTCCTCAACTCGAACATAAGAGTTATAGTTTTTCACGTCACCAAGAATGACATATGCTGCTACTATGTGAGGTACACCTCCTTTACAATTTACACATGATGATGTCTTGCTCCACTCCACCCTCTCCCAGTGACACAGAAAACATACTATTACTAGGATATAAAATAAAGACACTTTGAATTCCTTTCTCATTAAAATGAGTGAGAAGGAACAATGATACAATAAACTATCGAGTTAGTCTTTAAAATTGTATGAGTTATTAACTTTAGTCCTTAAAATTTTCAAAATATCAATATCTGACTTTACAAAGCAACCTTCAATTTAGTCCCTTTTTTAAGTATAAAAAGACAATGAAAAAAAAAAAGAACTAATATGAATGACTTTTTGTGATGTTACAAACTATTACAGTTTCTAAAATTTTAAGGACTAAAATACATGAACCATACAATTTTAAAGACTAATTTGAGAGTTTACTCGTAATAATATTAAGATCAAGAACTCACAATACCCTGCTAGTGGCAGGGTAAAATATTATGAGATTGCAAGCATGAAGAAGTAGCACTAACAATATTCATCCCCTAGCCAATTGTCCTTCTCCTTTGGACCAGTTGGTCCCTCCTCACCATAAAGTTCTGTTGGAAACAATTCAAACAAGTTCTCCACAGAGAATCTAACAAACAGTGGAAGCAGATTAATTATCTTCTCTATCTCAGAATGTGAATCATATTCAATGGTAGGACCCCACTCTCTCATATACTGCAACCAACATGGTTCTGTAATGATTCCAACACCAAGATACTCAGCTGCAACAATCCGATACTTGATGCTTGAATCAACAACAAATTTGCTTCGAGCAGCGTCGTTGCGCACTCCTATTCCTAGTTTGGTTGATCCCTGAAGATAAGTCCCAGGATGAGGGAAGCTAGCATGGCCATGCTTTGATGAATAAACAATTGGTTTATTCCCGTTAATAAACTCAATATCAAATGCATTTACCCATTCACCTCCACTATGCTGAGAGAAGAAAACAGACCATAACTCTCCTGTGAAGTTGCTCACCCGAAGGGTGAAATGTTCCCAATCACCTACATGTTCTCCTATCTTGCCCATCTCAATGTTCATCAGTGGCACTTTAAGAGTGACAGGTCCATTGAAGGGGCAAAATACCCACATCACTATATCAGTAAAGGCTCCTCCAAATGCTGGCTTCACATGAACATAGAGTTTAGCACTCTCTATGTTTCCCTTCTTTAGATTATCCCTTGCATCCTCATCACTAGGCAAATCAATCCAATATGCACCATCATTTGTTCCTCCACTTGGTAAATTTGAGCCCTGAGAATCTATAGCTCTACCCTTCCTATTCCCTGCCGCATACAAAACTGCTCCGTTCTTGAAAAACCATTGCACTGATGATGGCAAGTATTTCTCATCAGGATGGAAGTATACAGTGGGACCATAGTGCTGAATAAGTGCATTAATCTGGTTCAGATTTGGCATTGCATTCAAGGAGGAATCAAGATTCTTCAAGCAAGCGACATCCACCCTTTGTTCTGAATCAAGAGAGGTTCCGCAGAAGAATGTCCCAACAGAAACACCTCTAGCTAACATACCTCTATCACAAGGTTGGGTCTTCCAAATTTGAAACGAATTCTTTGAAGATTTTGACTTGATTGTTAGTAACACATCAGAAGTCTCACAGGTTTCAGTTAGATCTTCTCGCACACATCTAACTTCTTCAACTTCAGGTTCATTAGGATTGCTGGTAACTACTATGCCCATGGCCTTGTAACCTGTTGGAGGGTTTGGCAACCAAAAGTAAGCACATTCATCATGTGAGTCAATGCTCCATATTAACGAGTAGCTAAGTGGCTTTTCTAGAGCTGGAGATTCTAACACCGAACCATCAGTTTCAGATTTAGAAGTAGTTTCGCAGGCCACAAGAACAAATCCTCTCAATGGTTGGTCATTGGATTGGCAATAGTAACCAAGGCAGAAAAAACCTTCAGGAATCTCCATAGGTCTATAAAATGAGAAACCTTGTGATTTCCCACGCAAATGTGTGCATCTCCAAACTTTCTCAAACTTGGTTACTTTTAAGACTTCTATTTTTCCAAGGCATATTTTTCCACTTGCAAAACCACCACCTGATCAGATCAGCCACAGGCTTAGATAGATAAGATGATTAAGCCACAAATATTTGACAGCATAGTCATAATAAGGTCAACTTAGTTAGAAGATGCTCTCTTTGATGCATAATTGCATACATGTCAAACAATAGTACAAACAAAGCTTAGGATTTTGTGAGTGGAGAACTTTTTTTGGTTTTAATGGGAATTAAACATGTCTCAAGAGACTCATAACAATCAACTAACTGAGTTAATTCCTTTAACTGAGTAGACAATTTGGATGACTGTAAGTTCTATACTAAGTGATGCAGTAAATAATTAACTTTGCTGAACTCTCAAAGGCACCGTGATGCGTTAGCTGAACAAAAATTGACAAGAGATTTGCAGTGTAAAATCAGAAAAGAAATTTCAGTTGGAATGTCAAAAAACCTCCATAACATTTGGGAATTAACTGAAGACGATGCAACTATGGTTTATAACTAGAAAAGCTAAAAATTCATTATTTTATTTACTCCATTCTGTTCATATTATAAACGCGTATTTACGAAAGCACACAATTTTAAGATTATTTTCTTGATATTATAAAAAATAATTTTATCCTTTAAAATTTCTTTTCATTTAAAGTCAAACTCAACTATCATCTATTAATTCTACAAATATAGAAACATTAAATGCTTTAAGGATAAACTAGGAAAAATATAATAAATGTTTTTTTTTCAAAGATGAAACACTGTTAGTTTGTTTTGGAGGCTTATTTATAATACGAAACAGATGGAGATGGTGGATTTTTTTTTTCGAAAAGATAAATGTTTTCCAAATATACCATAAGATGGTTGCTAAAAGAAAAAGGGTATATAAATAGTAACAAACCTCAATTATGAATTTATGACCAAATTACCTCTGTGGTGCACAAAAGAATTTGCAGCTTCCTGAAGAAAAGAGCTTTTCTAAAGATGATAAATTTAGAAAATTATAAGTAGTTTATTTTCTTATTTGATTGAATCAACTAAAATTAGACATGGGTCCATGTGGGTGACCCTGTATTATACTTGCATACAATACAATTCTAAAAACCACCAATAAAAACCCATAAAAGAATCCAAATCTGTTTAAAAAATCAATGCTTTAGAACATACCTTGTGGCCATTGAGGAAGGGGTGAAGGCAGAGAGAAGGGGAGTGGATCAGAGTCAATAAATTCAGGGACACGATCCCAACAAAAACACTCGCACCCAAACATCTCTCTTCTCTTCGATTGCTGAAGTAGTAGTAAATCTTCAGAGTCCCTCTTGTCAAATTTACTCTGCTCCCAGAAAAGAAGAAGAAGAAGAGAGAAAGAGTGGTTTTTCTTGCCTTCTAAGGAGTCCCAAGAACAAAAGTCTTCCACTTTCTCCCCTCTTCTCTCCTCTCCTCTTTTTTCGCAGAGATGATCCTCTGCTTTAACTTTAGTTTTAATTTTGCTTCGAGTTTTTTGAGGTTGCCTTTTTAAATTGGCAATTCAGTTGCTTCTTCCAACTTATCTATTCTTTCTATTTTTCTTTTCATTCCTTTTTCTTATTCATCCGGTTTACAATTTTTTATTTGTTCCTATAACTTTATGTAATATTTAATTTTCAATTATTTTATGTATTGTATTAATCATTAACTATATAAAAAAAATATTTTAATTAAAAAATATATTTAATATAATTTATGATCTGACCCGTGTACGGGGTCTAAGTAGTTGACTCCCGAACCGGTGTTGAAAGTCTCACTCTCTCACTTTTTACATCGTCTCAGTGGGAGTATGATATTATAAACTTGTGTCCAGTGGAAACTCCAAGCTCTTCACGTTAAGGGAATGAAGGGTCAATTCCAGCTGCTGTCCTCGTGATCACATCGGAGGTGTAACTGCAAAAGGGACTCCAATGCTTAAGTTAGTACGGTTATAACGGAGAAAATTGTATTACGGGACTTAAAACGAGAGGGTAAGTGATTTTATGACTTAATGAATGAGCTCTTTATATAGTCTTCCCCTTAATTGCAAGTGGTGATTTGACCTGTATTAGGGGGCAGGGTCTGCAGCTTTTGACAGACGCAAGTTGCCCACTTGCCATTTTTGACCGGGGTCGTTGTCATATTTTTCGTACTGAAAGATCTCAATTCCGGCATTCCTAAAGGTCAGTCTCGTTTTGTCTTTGTCTTTTGCAAGTACTTGATATTTTAATAACATCCAGTATAGCTGGTTTATAAGGAAGGTATCCTATTAATTTATATACTTTATTTCGTTTTAGTTATAAGTAAATCAAATAAATTTTACACATATTAATAAAATTGACTAAAAATTATTATTTATTTTAAATTATCAAATATTTAATATATTTATGTAAAGCGCTGTTGTTACATTAAATATTAAGTTACTTTAAAAATAGATTAATAACCACGTGAAATATTTAATATATAAGGATTTGATATCATTCAAAAACATATTTTTTAGGGGAAAAAAATCTAACAGTAACTAAGATGGGAGGGACTATTACAGAATATAAATTATTTTCACAATGCATAGTCATTGTTGAAATCTACAAGGTGGCATAACCAATTTCCGTGATGAATATTCACTCCCCATGGCTTTGCGTGTTCTAAACACGCTTATCCCTTAAAATTCAATTATTTACTTTGTTGTTGTTGATTAAGACATATTAGTTGCAAATGGGTTGGTTCCTACGCGTTGTCCACAAGGCCACAAGCATGGATAGTATTAGTATATCTTTCTACATTCTTTATAAGTTTTATTTTAGTATTTTCTTTTCTATTTCCTGGATTTCTCAGAGTGTCCTCAAAGTCAATAGCATATTAAGCAGTTAAACAATCGACCATACACAATTTTTCATTCATAACACACAAGGATTGAATATCTTACCACTTATTTAAAAGGTCTGAACCCCTTCCATCCAATTATTTTAGTGAGATACATAAAAAGTGAATTCATCTCTAGAAGTTTATAAAGTGAGAAAGTGGGTGACTAATTAAAATTAGTTGTATTGATAAGATGATTTAATTTAAATAAATGGTGGATGCTCTTCTACTTCCCTAGTTTATGTATCTCCTCGTTTAAAAAAGTTCCGCGAATAATTGATAAATCAGCGAAAATGGAATAAAAATAAGTAAAGATTCAATCAAAATAACTAAATTTAAAGTTTAATTATAAAAGGTTAAATATGTAATTAGTCTTTACTTTTTTTATTAATTTTTAGTTTAGGTCTCTACGTTATTTTTTTATTAGTTTTGGTCTTTATATTGTTAGATATGTTAAAATTAGTTCGTAGAAGCATTGGTAGAAAAGAAGATAGAGTCCATTCTAGGAAGTTAAATAATTGAATAAGTTAAAGAGCATACCATTTTTATTTATCTAATTAGCAGTTAAGTTAATAGTGTTATGTTCTAGTGACCAATTTTAACATATTCAATAACATAAGAACTCAAATAAATAAAATAAAGACATATTTAACTTAATTATAAATGTACAATTATGACAATTTAATTAGATAACTTAAAAACAATTGTTATTGTAATGTATGCACAAGAATAGGAAAAAGTTTTAAAATAAAAAGTTTATATCATATAAGTTTTTAATTTTGAAGTTGAGTATTTATAATTCAAAATTTGTGTATTATAGCCCACTTTAAAAAAAACAAATCGTTAAAGGAGTATACTAATTAGAAGTAAAGTGGTAGAAATTAATAAAGTAATTAAATAAATAATTATGATTATTTAAAAATTGTTATTGGAAACTTCTTTTATACTTTGCTATTGAGAATATTCATGTTACAGTGAGATAAGTTTTTTTTAGTAAATATTTAATTTTTTTTAGTAAAGATTTACTCCATCTATTAGGTTTCAACAATAAATGTATAAGATTTGAATAATTTATAATATTTGAATTTGAATCTTACTTACTGTTGAACTTCTTAATGTGTATTATACCCCACATTTAAAAAAATAGCTAAAGGAGTATACTAATTAGAAGTAAAGTGTTAGAAATTTATAAAGTAATTAAATAAATAATTATGACTATTTAAAGGCCGATTGAAAATCAAAGTATAAAAGACAAGAATATTAACCTTAACTCTTCTTTTATACGAGAATATCAATATTATAGTGAAATGAGTTTTTCTAGTAAAGATTTAGTCTATTATGAGGTTTGAATGATCAACTCACAATATTTGAACTTAAGATTTTTTTAAAAGATAAATGTACTACTTGGAGCAATTATTTGTTAATACTATGAGCTGCACTTTAAATAAACATATTAATAGTTGTTATTAAAAAAATTAACAAGAAATGTAACTGTAATAGATAAAATAACAAACTTCTTTTATAATAAAGAATAATAAATATTTTAAATTATTATAATTTTAATTGTTTATTTTCCCTACAGAGAACTAAAATTCCTTAAATAAAACTTGAAGATAATAATAATAATTATTATTATTATTATTATTTATTTTAAAAACTTGGGTAAGTTAGATTTAGCAACACACTAGAGTTCAGGCATATGTTATATTCAACTTACATATATACTCTTTAAAGATAAACCAATAGTATAATTATAGTTTCAAATATTAAAAAAATAACTAATTTTGCATATACTAAGAAGGCTTATCTCTTGAGACGCCCCCGGAAACACGGGGAAATTTTTCACGATTTAAAGATCATTTTTCAATAATGAGGAAATAAGTGGTAAAGCTCTTAGTTCAACACCTGGATCTTTGATAAACCGCTCCCATATATGAAGATATAAGAGGGTAAATAAAAAGTGATTTGTTGATAAAATTCCAATTAAAAACAATGGAAGAATTAATTTAAATTGATGGTTGTATGATTGAATTTAAGAGGAGGGAATTCATGAGATCCCATGACCCATATTATGTACAAGTACACCCTTAAGATAATGCATGAAGGGGTTTTATTGTAAAGAAAATGCAATCATTTGAACAAAAAATAAACATGGGCAAACAGGGTGCCACTCGCTCAAGCGAGAATCCCATTCGCTTGAGCGAGCCAACGTAGGCACACTTAGGCGAATCAAAAAGAGACTGAGCGAAGAAAGGTATTTTGCATCAGGGCTCCTCTCGCTTGAGCGAGCCCCATTTTGCTTGAGCGAGAATAGAGAATCCGTCCTGGGCGGGTCAGCGAGACGCTTGAGCGAGAGATGAAGTATGCCATTGGGATCAATCTCGCTTGGGCGAGTCCCATCCCGCTCGAGCGAGATTGATCCAGCAACCCCAGAAGCTCACTGCCCCATTTTCACTTAGACGAGTCATCTCTCGCCTGGGCGAAAATCGTCCAGTGTCTAATTCCCTTCTTCCTCGCTTGGGCGATCACTGAGCCAGGGCCATTTCGCTTGAGCGAAAATGGTCCAGAGGCCAACCTCTGATTCCAGCCCAATCTCGCTTAGGCGAGGCGGCCATTCGCCTGAGCGAATTTCGGCCAGTAGCCAAAACACTGATACAAGGGGATCTCGCTTGGGCGAGATTCTCACTCGCCTGAGTGAGTTCTGCAGAGAAACGAAAAATAGTAAGTTTCCTGCAACTTAATAGGCCAAAATTCATTCCACCCCACATTCTTCTAATTCAACATAGTATGCATGTCCTAGTTCACATTTAAAACTTGTCTCAATCACCCTTATCCTTAAAACTCCATTCTAATTCATGAAATCATAATAAATCAAACGCACCATCTCATGTAATCACTGAAATATAAATTTTCACATGAACTTTCATTCATTCATAGAATTAAACATCAACAAGCATCATCATTCATCAAATTACACCCTTTGGGTCATTAATGAAAATTGGCCATAACACAAGGATCCAATTTTCCTACATGACCCTCAAAATCATCAAATATCACCTAGAATACCAAAACAAGCATACATTACATCTCATATGCTATACAAAATCTAGATTTTGCCGGCCAAGGCTCTTCCTATACCACTATTTACCTCCACAACCAAAATGTACTTCAAAATGTCAACTCTTTCCATGAGTGCCCCACATCACAAATCTAAAAATGGACAACATGGGAGAGTGAGTCACACATTCCAAAGAAATGAATATGAATACCATGTGATTATGTACATATGCATCAAAACATGTATACTTTGCACACACATATCTTTCACCCTACTCTTCATCATTTCATCATCATCATACAAATATCACAAGTAACACCACAATTTTTGACAAATCATACAGCATATACATAATCAAATTTCACCACAAATCGGATATTACACACAAACTATCATTTGGTATTCATATCTTTTATGTTATCTTAGTATATTATTACATCTTCATCACATCCATCATCATATCTCTTCACCTTGGGCATACTTCCTTGCTATATGCAAATGCTCTTAAGCTAATGCATATGCACAAATGGAATATTTCAACAATTGTAGATCTGACTGTGGGAATATAAACACCGAATGTGGGTTTCAAGTATGATCATCTAACTATACCCCTACTACAGTAGTAAAATATGTACACTTATTCTTAAAAATTTACATGCATTCACCAATCATTTTACTGGTACGAAACCGCATCGCCCATCTTGCAACACCTGGTCATTTCCACCATGACCGCGGTACACAACATATCAACATATGGTGTTGCGGGCCGGCCAGATATCAAATCATGGCGGCTGTGATCTTAGAGACCACCGGGGTTACCTGCTCATCAAGAGCCACCCCCCACAAGGGTCGGCCACATATCGCTCCCCGAAGCAATACATGGGCGGCTTCGTGACTCATACACTGAGTCACAGGGGAAATAAACTTGCTCGTGCGCCGAGCCACCCTCCCACTGGATCGGCCGAGGGAACTCCCCTAATGTTCCAACAACGGCGGCTATGCAATATGCCATGGATGCAGATGCAAATCATATGTATTTCTCACTCTATGCATCCTATACATGCCTCTCACCATACAACATCATTAACACCATTACCAACATCACCACAAGCTCTTATTATTGTTGGTTTTTCATATTAGTTTAAGTCTTTGTGTGGCATTCTCATTTGTTCTTATTCTTATTACTCAACTTTACCATCAGAACAAAGACTTCAAACATTCTCTATCAAACATTACCAACATTCATCTTATATTCATGGTAGATACAAGCATAACACCATATCATTGACCACCATACATCACCATATAGCATACCATGAACATTCTAAATGCACCAAAGCATGTTGCCAAACATATTATCCACACCATATAGCACATTACAAATTTCTTATATCATTTCAAGCAAGGCTAACATGCATACCAATACATATGGCAATCAAATAACATTCAAATTCATGCATTTAGAATATAAGACTCCTCTCCTACCTCAAGAGAAGAATTCCGAGCGATACAATGTGCCCGCCTCGTCGTTCGGAATGGATCCTACATTAATGTACATGTAAAATCTCAATCAATCCACCATTTAATACACCATTTCAATTCTATTTAGTCATAATCATATCTATAATTTCATAACATGTACTAGACATGTCATAGACATTGTTTTTATCATCTATTAGGCTTCGGGAATTCCTTCCCATCAAGCCACATTCATTAAATTTAAGGGTTACAACAACTATAACTCCAACCCTCCTACAACCTCCTTTATCCATGTTCATATCCATCATTATCATGTATTCCTTCATAAAACATTCTCATTTACCAACATTATTCATTTTCCCCATTCTTAAAAATTAGGGTTTCTCTAAAACCCAACATCTCTCATAAATAATCATTAATCTCCTTCACCCACCAACATAAGTTTCATGTACCCTCAACAACCTACAATAAATGCTATATTATCAACACCCCAACTTAGGTTTTCACATTAAATGTTTCTCCCAACACCCATGAATATATTAAATGCTCACCTAACACCAAAAACCCACAACCTAGGGTTCATTCTCTTGAAGATAACAAGAAACTTACTTTAAGAGTGGAAAAAGAGTGAGTCTTCAAGGAAGATGGGAGGAGCACGAAAATGAGAAGGAGAAGAGGAAGAAAGGACTTTAAGTCTCCAAGTCCTCTTCAAACGAAAATGGAGAGAGGGAGAAAGGTCACCACCTTAGCTTAGGTTTTGAATGGGAAGAAGAAGAAGTGAAGAAAGAGTAGAGAAGAAAGATAGAGAAGAAAAAAGTGATATGATTTTCCAATGTGGTCACAGAAACCCAACGAAAATAAGAAGGGAATTTGGGCTTTTTGCTTCATTTTATTTCCATTCATTAGAATTCCATCGTTTTACAACTAAGAGGCTCTTCGTTCGTGCTCAATACTTTATCTAACAATTATTCCGAACATATGTTTGGATTCGCAATATTATTCTCAATAGCCCTGACCGATATAATCTCAATCAGAGATACTTGGTCTGACACTCGTATCTCAACCGGGCACATTTTCAGCTTAACCGGTCTCCATAATTCACCAACAGTCCCTAAAAATCTCAATTTAATTATTTCAAATATTTTGGGACATTAAATAATTCACATTCGATTTGTCAATATTTATTTTCCTTGTTTTAATCCTCTATTTTAAAATTTTGGGATGTTACATCTCTAGTTATAAATATAAACAAAAATAAAAATGCATAATTAAGTAATTTGTGTGATATACTAAAAAAATACGACTAAAATTTTTCCATTTTGCATACTCAATCAAGCCGCTCTGATACCACTAAATTGTGATGCCTAAATCCAAATGATAAATACCAAACAAAGTCCCTAAATGTTTAGAACTCATTTTTTCGCTTTCGTTCTTGTATATCAGGTTTGATATTTTACGTATAACTCGAGCTACGAAACTCTGATTGAGGTGAATCCAATTCGTACACCTTCGTGGCTCGAATACCTACAACATTGATAAAGAAATGAGAGGCTAATTCAATCTAGACTGGGCTCCATGCAGCATTATGCAGGTTTGCCCTGTTTGGAATTTTAGCCATAGTGCAGTTTGATTTTTCATGCATAACTTAAGCTATAAAACTCCTATTGGGGTGAATCTAATTCATACACCTTTATAGATCAGATACCTACAACTTTGATGAAGGGATAAGAGGCTGATTCAACCTAGATTGGGCCGATTATTGCATTATGCAGAACTGTCCTATTTGGGATTTTAGTAGTGACGCAGTTCGATTTTTCATGCATAACTTGAGCTATAAAACTCTAGTTAAAGTGAATCTAATTTGTACACCTCCATAGCTCAAATACCTACAACTTTGATACAGAGATTATAGGCCAATTCAGCCTAGATTGGACCCAATACTGCATTATGTAGAACTGTCCTATTGGGGTTTTCCAATAGAGACATGTTATAGTTTTCTATGCATATTTTGAGCTATAAAACCCCGATTAAGGTGAGTCTAATTCATACACCATTGTAGCTCAGATACCTAGAACTTTCATGAAGGGAGGAAAGGCTAGTTTGACACACAGAATCCTTGACGTATCTAAATGCAGATCTACCTGGGTAATTTACTAAATATGGAAGAAATTACACGTTTTATTTTAAAAATCTCATTTTACTCGTGTGTCCAAACTATCCAAACCTCGCCTGAATGAGACCAAATTTTACCATAAACTTATTGGCACTAATTATGACCTGTGGTCACCAACCACGCCTACATATTCCTAAAGATGAGGGAGATATGCGTAGAATACATTTAGGCCATTTATAGGTCATTTGGAGCAACTAGTTCATCCAAAACCTATCAAAAAAACTCTCATTATGGTCCTAACACATGTCAAATGTGTCTTTAGTGCCATTAAACCTATTTGGGAGTATCAAAACCTCCCAAATCAAAATATGACCCATTAGTTTCTAATTCGAGCTTGATTTCCAACTAAAATGACATATAGACAATGCTAATACACAATTGATCTCTAAAATACTCATCAATCTCTCTTAACATTCATAATATCATCCATATAACTTTCCCATAATGTATAAATAAAATAGCATAATGATTCAACATAATTCCTAGGCATATATATCAAATCATAATCAAAACATGATCTAGCCTTCAATGAGGTATCACTTACCTATCCACTAACAGCTTTATATACATATATATATATATATATATATATATATATATATATATATATCAAAATGAGTCGGCCAAGACTCTACAACTTAAAAACTATACAGATACACAATATCCACAATCCTTCTAAAGGATTCTCAAAACAGTAATCATCAATGATACTCCATCATTCATCTCCATGTGCCAAGCTCATTGTCAAGTCAAAAATGGTAAGGGGGTGAGTAATTATATGTTAAATGACAAATATTTAACTAGATTCAACCTCAATCACATATATATAAACATCTAGTTCACACCATATTACATAATCATATTCAATCACATTCACTTCATCAATTATCACAATTTACCATTTATTCCATTGTCATTTAACATATATATATATACACATACACACACACATCAATTTGAAGGTATTAATCATAACAACAATCATCATTAACTATCCAACATCACTTTAAACTCAATATCATGATGCCAATGCATATGCATGTGAATTCAACTCAATTAAAGAGATTATACTGTGGTATTTAATTTCAACACATATACTTATCAACCTTTTCATCGGTACTGAACCACTCATCGATTTACAACACCGTCACTCCAAGTGATTACGGTAACTCAACTTGGTTATTTAAAGTCCAACTCTTAAGCTACTATGGATCCCGAAGGAAACCACTACAGGGTCTATGCCTTACCATCAGGCTGCCCTCCTATCTGGACAGGCATCATAAGCCCCCTACAGTCTTATGAGTGTCGTGATGTAAATGTTATACCAAACAACCATAATCATCAATAAATCTCCTAAGTACCATCATCGGGAGTTACCGCTTGGTTACCATCACCAAGAGGTTCACAACTAATTTTCTAATCAAGGCATAACATGCAAATTTAATCAAGCATAACTATTCATGTTATCAATTCAAGTACTCACAGTATTATAGTCATTCATTTTCATCATCAGTCATATTATTTCCATTTCCATTTCCTTGATATCCAACCATAATTATTCATAAATTCATTTTCAATATCAATCAAGGGAATACCATTCATCAATAATTCATATCATCATCATTATCATTTTTCAATCGTCATAATAATTAATCAAATCTCAATCATAATCAACAACCATTAATTCATATGGACGACCTCAATTAAATTCTTGATAAACAAGGGGATATATATAACCATTTCAATTTCACAATCATTAATATTATTAAATTTATCATCAACATCAATTAAAGTCGTCATTTTTAAATATGAATATATCCCTTATCCATTTATAACTCATACATTTAAAATACATTACTCCCTACCTACCTGGAATTAAAGATTCCAACTACTCTCGTTCTGGTCTCGTTTTGAAAATGAACCTACAATGAAACACAAAATGACACTCTTCGATTAACCAACCATTCACCACTTTCATTTATTTTATTTAAATTTTAACTACATGGGAACCCAAAACCTTACAAATATAATCAATTTCATAAAACGACAAAAGTTTGGAAGTTTTGACTTACCGAACGTTCGTCGACGAGGGTTCCAAAAGCTAATTCCACGTTCAGACGCAACCCACGCTCTAGAATTTGTTCCAAAGTTACCTATAGCCATGGAATTGAAGGAATTAAAGACGGAAACTAAGAAATGGAAACAGTTTCACAAGTGTGTTCTTGAAACCTCGCCTTTATCAAATGGGAAATCGAGAAGCATATGCCCTAGGAAGAAGAAGGAGAAGAGGAAGGATACCTTAAAGCTTGCCTTGGCTTTAATGGAGGATGAAGAAAATGATGGAACTGGTGGAGATGGTGATGTCATGGATGGGAGAAGGAGGAGAATGAGTTTTCTTTCTTTTCTCTTTTGATACATGCATGAGAGAGTGTGGAAGTGAGGGATTGAATTTTAATTTAGGTATTACGGGCAAAATGATCATTTTATCTATTCGGTTAATTTATGAAACTAATTTGGTAACTTTAAGTTACCCAAAACTTAACCAGATAAATTTCTAAAATTAATATACCTTTTTTAATTTAACTAACAACCCCAATCAATTATTTGATTAATAAAATTTAACTAATAATTAAAAATTAGAATGTTACAAATGGTCCTTAAAAAGTTTTAGGTTTTTGGATTTAAACTCTAATTTTTTTAACCAGAATTAATCCCTAACTTATGTTTTGTTTGGATTTAGTTTCTACCATTAGTGTTAAACTTAATAGTGCCGATATTGTCTAACATTGTGCCATTAAAAGTTTAATTAATTGACGATAAAAGTATGTCAGATGTGGCAAGGGAACATGAAGATAAGGGAGAAATAAAAATATTGATGATGTAGTATTTATTTATTTATTTTACACGTGACAAACATATTAGAGTCTGATGTGACTCTCCATAAAAGCTACATCAACACCGTTAAGTTGAACATTATCAGTAGAGACTAAATCTAAAAAAAGTTAGGGGTCAATTATGGATAAAAAAATTATAGCCATTGAATTCAAAAACTTAAACATTTTCAAAAATCATTTACTTAATTAAGTCTATTAAGAAGGTTGATTGAAAATAGTTATTTGTATTAATACTATCAAATATTTGATGCAGCTTCTTACAATATCTTTATTATCAAATTCAAAAACCTAAACCTTTTCAAAGACCATTTACTTAATCATTTATTATCCAAGAAATTAGTTGTCTTAGGAATATAAAAGGATAATGTATCTAGTAAGCAAATATTTTTTTAACATATAAGTATCTAATAATATTAAAAACTATAATTTTTATTTATACTTTAAGATAAATATTAAAATTTATTTATATTTAAAATTAGAAGTAATAACGTTTACACATTAATGTAAGTTAAACCTAGATTATAAAGGATAAAAATTTCATACTTTAGTTAGGCCAAACTTTATTAATATGTCAGATTTAAAAAAAATAAGGTAATTTTTTAAAAAAAATTGAAATTGGGGTTGTTGAGAAAATATTTTCTTGTCTATGGTGGAAAACATCACATCACTTTTTGTATTTTGCATAGTCACCTTACAAAATCTGACAAGGCACTACATAGCAATCAATTCGTAGTCTGGCCATTCAAAACGTATAATAAACGACACATGGCCTGATGAGGATGGATGTTTCACGCTGTTGAGAATGAGTAAACTAAGAGACATTTGATGAATTTCACAACAGAGTAGCATATTTATAATAGCAATGTAATAAATACAGGATCGTAATACAAGCAATCCTAATCAATTCTAATTATATATTTCTATATTTACAATATTCTAACACCCCCCCTCAAGCTGGAGCATATAAATCATATGCACCAAGCTTGTCACATATGTATTTAATACGAGGATCCCTAAAAGACTTCTTGAGAACATCTTCCAATTGATCATTAGAATTTACAAATTTCATAATCATGTCCCCTAATACAATCTTCTCTCTTATGAAGTTGCAGTCTACTTCAATGTGTTTGGTCTTTTCATAAAATACCAGATTAGAAGAAATGTGCAATGCTGCTTGATTGTCACAAATGAGTGTTATAGATGTAGTTTCCCTAAATTTTAGTTCTTCGTATAAGTGTGTGACATTTAGTTTCCCTAAATGTCACAAATGAGTAGCCAAAGCCATGGCTCGGTACTCCGTTTCTGCACTTGACCAAGCTACTACACTTTGTTTTTTTACTCTTCCAAGAAGCAAGGTTATCCCCAAGGAAGACACAATACCTCGTTGTAGACCCTTTATCAATAGGAGATCCTGCCCAATCAGCATCTGAGTATCTAATTATTCAAGTATGACCCTTGCCTTCATACAAAAGCCCTTTACCTAGTGCCCCTTTGATATAGTTTAAGATGCGGATGACTGTATCCCAGTGACCTTCACAAGCGAAGTTGAGAAATTGACTTACCACACTAACGACAAAGGAAATGTCAGGACGTGTAACAGTAAGGTAATTTAGCTTTCCAACTAGTCTTTTATATCTCTCTGGATCTGAGAGAGGCTCCCCCTATTCTGACATAAGCTTAGTGTTGGGATCCATGGGAGTATCTACCGGTTTGGTCCCTATTAAGCCAATCTCCTCCAAAATATCCATCGCATACTTTCTTTGAGAAATCACAACACCTGATCTAGATTGTGCCACCTCTATTCCTATGAAATAGAGAAGCCTTCCAAGATCCTTTGCCTGGAAGTGATGATGCAAGTGTTGTTTTAAAAGAATAATGCCAGTGTGATCGCTACCTGTAATGGCAATGTCGTCAACATACACAACCAAGTAAATACACCAGGAGGTAGAATGGCAATAAAAAATAGAATGATCCGCCTCACTTCGAGTCATGCCAAATTCCTTTACGAAAGTGCTGAATCTGCCAAACCATGCTCTTGGGGATTTTTTAAGACTATAAAGGGATTTTCAAAGTCGATAAGCGAATCCTGAACACTCCCTCTGAGCAGCAAAACCAGGTGGTTTTTCCATGTATACTTCTTCCATTAGATCACCATGAAGAAGGGCATTCTTAATGTCTAACTGTAAAAGAGGCCAATGACAGATGACAACAATGGAGAGAAATAGGTGTACAGAGGCCATCTTAGCCACCAGGGAGAAAGTATCACCATAATCAAGGCCAAAAATCTGGGTATAGCCTTTGGCTACCAAGCGAGCTTTCAAGCGATCAACAGAACCATCTGGACCAATTTTGACTATGTAGACCCACCTACATCCGACCACTGTCTTACCGAAGGGAAGAGGAATAAGATCCCAAGTTCCACTACTCTATAGTGCCTTCATTTCCTCAATCATGGCTTGTCACTATCCAGGATAAGACAAAGAAAACACACCAATATAATGGGAAGGTGACAGATGATGATAAAACAAAGCAACATAATGAGGAGAAAGATTACGAGTGGAATGAATACCTTTACAGATAGCAATAGGAAAACTACTATCGGGGACGAAGTTAGAGGAGATAGAGGAGAAGGCTCCAGAGGTAAGTCAAATTAGACTTCATCAAGTGGAACCTCCAAAGTAGGACGGGCCAATGTTGATATACCTGAAGAGGACGGGGTGGATCAGTTAGGATATTGGTGACCACAGGAAACTGATATATAACCCGCATGGGAGAAACAGAAACAAGACCACAAGAAGTAAGACAAGACACATAGTTCTCAATGGTGGGAATTGTAAAATATAGACTAGACTAAAAAAAAGGTAAAATCAGCGAAACAAAGTAACGATTAAGGTTAAGAGAGTAACATTTATAACCTTTTTAAGACCTTGTACAACCAAGAAACACACATTTAGTTGCCCGAACGAAGAGTTTATTGGTGCTTGTGCCAAGGTTGTGGACAAAATAAGTAGAACCAAAAACACGAGGTGGTAAAGAATATAAAGACTGGTAAGGACACAAGATAGAGTGGGGTACCTGATTATCAAGAATGGATGAGGGCATGCGATTAATTAAATAACAAGCTATAAGGACAACATCCCCCCCAAAACCGATGAGGAATATTACCATGTAAAAGAAGTGTCTGAGTTATTTCAACAAGATGTCTATTTTTTCTTTCTGTAATTCCATTCTGCTGAGGAGTATGAGCACAAGATATTTGATGTAAAATCCCATGAGAAGCCATAAATTATTAAAATGAATTAGATAAATACTCACAAGCATTATCACTACGCAAGGTATGCATAGGAACATCAAACTGGGTTTTAATTTCATTGCAAAAATTTTGAAAGATTAAAAATAACTCAAAACAATTCTTCATTAAAAATAACCAAGTACATCTAGAGAAATGATTAATAAAGGTAATAAAATATTGATATCCTAAATTAGACACGGTACGAGATGGACCCTAAATATCAGAATGGACTAAGCTAAATGAAGACTTAGCACGACTTGAGACTCAATTATTAAAAGAAGTACAACTATATTTACCTAAATGACATAACTCACAAGATAATGTAGATAACATGGGAAGTGTGGGCATTATTATTTGCAATTTTTGAAGACTTGGATGACCCAACCGAGCATGGAGCAGACCGAAATCAATCATCGACCCCACATATGTAGAAGGTTAAAGTTGATAAGCTCATGTGATTCATATCTAGTGGCAATCATCCGCCCCAAACTCAGATCCTGGATGAAAATGGAGTCTTTAGTAAATGAGACAATGCAATTAAGAGAGCAAGTCAAACGGGTAATAAATTAAAGGGAGACCAAGGCACATAAAGAACATTGTCAACAAACAAAGAAGGAAGAGGGTGAACAATACCAAGTCCTTGAGATTGAGTTCGGGATCCATTAGCCATAGTAATGGATGGTAAAGAAATAGAGCTAGAAAGGGTAGAGAATAATGATTTGTTTTCAGTAATATGATCGGTGGCCCTAGAATCAAGGACCCAAGGACCAAAAGAGTAAGAAATATTAGCAAAAGAATTACTCGTTTGCACTACAAAAGTCATGGAACCTGAAATCTTGCACTCTCCACACCACTAAAGAAACTTGTCATAAATATGTATGGACACTGTCTGTGGTCCAAATGCAAAGGTAGAGATGGTTGGTTGCACAACATTCACCATTCTAGAGGAGAGAGAAAATGCATAAATAACAGAGAAAACAAACCCAAACAGCAGCAGAAAGTGTTTGAATCGAATAACTAATAGCAGAATCTAACTCTAGAGGAGGAGGCGAGTCTCAGAGGCCAAACCAAAGGCTGGTTGGAGCAGCCATACACCGTCATGTGCCGATGGTAGTGCGTCTAGGAGAGAGAAACTCACGGAAGAAGAAGTCGCGTGTGGAGTCGCGTGCGACGGCTGTTTGGGGTGGCGTTTCAGGGTTCGACCGATCGAGGAACGGTGGTCTTGATCCGAGGGTGGTCAGCTAGAAAGTCACTGGAAAAATGGTGGCGGCAGTAAGCAGAAGCTGAATGGTCACCAGAAAAACAATGGGAAAAGGCAGTCAGAAAGAAACACATGACCGAAAAAAGAGAGGAGATCAAAAACCTAGAGAAGAAACACAAGTTTCGAAAAAAAAATTCACCAGTGAGTAGTGGGCCTATTGAGTAAAAGCGGATTAAGGTTACCTCTCGTTAGGCTCTAGATACCATGTTGAGAATGAGTAAACTGAGAGACATTTGACGAATTCTGTGTTTGAATACACAACAGAGTAGCATATTTATAATAACAATATAATAAATATAGGATCATAATGCAATCAATCCTAATCAATTCTAATTACATATTTCTATATTTACAATATTCTAACATGCACTATGAGGGGATGACATGTTAGTGGTCAATTCGCGGTCTGACCATGCAAAATATTAGTCAAAGCACGTGATTTTATTTCGCATGTCAGCCATGTGAAATACATGGATGGATGACACGTGGCCACCATGCAGGTCCATGCTCTGGTTTTCATACATTGAGAATACAAAATCAATGTAGGACTGACACTTGGCAAGTTGTAAAAAAATTAAAAAAAACCCTAATTTTTCCTCCTTATAACTGTGTGTCATCTGAAAGTTCAATTCACTTACACCTCATCTCTTCCTCATTTTGTTACTTCCTTATTTTCACTTTGCATTTTGTGTTGAATACTTTTGAAGATATTTTAATCAGTTTTTTAAGTGTGGAAAGGTGTTGAGAAGTATGTATCTAAAACTTGTTTTATTTTTAGTAGTATAATATCATAGTGTTTGTCGTAAATGTGTAAGTATGTTATTCTAAAATTATAGTAATGTATTAGTTTATTATGTTTAGGGTTTCTATTATGTTGATTATTTTATTTTTGTCATTATCTTATTTTGTATTTAGGTTAATTTTTGTTTAAGGGTTATAAGTAGTACAAGATTATAACAAATCTTAAATTATAGTATTTTGTTATACATGTGTTAGAACCCATTTGTTATTTTGTTATTATTATGTAATGAACATAATGATTAATAAAAATTTTGAGTTATTTGTTAGATAAATTTTTAGATTGTATGTTTAGGGTTTTGTGCAAAATGTAATGTAAGATAATAATTTTCTAAATTGCTAAAATTGTCAGATACAAAATTTGGGGTCTACAAGACATGGAAATTGGAAAATATTAGTTTTTGTATAACACTATAAAAATTAATCATAAACTAATGTTCATTAAAATATACTTATTTAAGTTGGGTAAATTTTAAGAGTTATATAGATTGTGAAAATGATATCAATATTTTATAATAATAATAATAATAATAATAATAATAATAATAATAACAAAATATTATATGATATATATATATATATATATATATTTCTCATTGTATGATGGATTCATCAATATCTAGGTCACGTGAAGTGAACCTTAGTCTGGAAGATCCTTCATTATTGAAATTCCAAAGTGTCTATATATCGGAGTCTGTTTGGAACGAAAGACTAGATTGGATTTTGAAATGTATACGTGCATTGGTTTTTCATAAAATGGGTGTTCCGCAACAAATTGTACGACTTTTGAAAAAGGGTGAGATTTATTGGTGTTGCACAACTGCACTTTTTGCGGTAGAGGTTGCCCCAATTTCTGCCCTAGCTGAAAGATGGAGGCTTGAGACGCACATGTTTCATATGCCACCTGGTGAGTGCATAATTACACTTCAAAATATTACGGTCAAGGTTGAACTGCGTGTGGATGGTGTACCCCTGATAACAGACATATCTCCTCATGACTGGAAAGTAATGGTTCAGAACCTGTTTGGCATATACCCTCCTGATGATGCATTTCATGTTGGTTGCCTAAAGATGAAATGGTTGTCTGATAACTTTGCCAATGTTGAAGATCACCTGGGTAATAAGGTGCAACTATTGAGTTCACAAGAGCATATATCATGCAATTGATTAGCGGTGTTGTATTTCCTTATCAATCTAGTAGTAGGATTTCATTAAAGTATTTGTCATTGGTTGAAGGCATTGATATGTGTGGCCAATATAGCTGGGGATTTGCAGTAGTCGGCTATTTGTACTATGAGTTATGTTTAGCAACTAAGTATAAGCGCGTCTCAATCTCTAAGCTTCTTTTTCTAGTGCAAGCCTAGGCATGGGATGGGTTTCCTGGGATTGTCGAACCCCCCACAGAGTGGAATACTATCGGGCACACAATACACTACAAGGTAAACAACTTGGCTGTTTCTAATGGTGTAGATTCAATATTACTAATGGATTTCTAATGATTTTTTCAATTGTAGGTGGTTGGGTGGTAATAGCTTCAAGGCAATCAAACAGGACATAGATTTTTACCGACGTGCATTTGATCAAATGAAACAGACTAATGTAAAAAGTCTTAGCTTGACATATTAACAATTTCTAAATTGGGTAAATTTAAATTGGTTGTTAAGTATGACATCTAACAAGCACAATATTGGTTGAAGAGATTGTTTGGACCCCATACAGTGAAAAAGTGTTGTGGATGTTGTCGTCTATTTATCTGCAAGTATCAGAAGGATGGAGAGTCGTAGTTCCACTATTGTGTACAAACATAGTGGAGTGACATCAACTAGACCGTGTCATGAGGCAGTTTGGAATGTAGCAGCATATACCATCACCACCTCATCAACCTGAACATCTGCACGACATGACACAAAAAGGGAAACAAAGAGATAACTAAAGTCAGACATATATACCATTAATTGCCATATGGGAAATTCGTGCAGACTTTGTACATAAAAACGGTCTACAAGAGGGTTTACCGAGTGCAAATTTTGACTACATGCGTTGGTATAACCTGCATACACGAAGGTGGATTACAAGAAAGCATGTTATAATAATCCGCTCGATAAGCCACATTTAATAATTGCATGTGATAGCTTAATTGTAACATTGTTTATGTTTGATCATAATTTTTTAATGAAGTCTTGTATATGTGTGATTTTTCTGGTTGATGCGTTGGAGAGTATCCATTACCTAGCTACAATGGACACACAAGTCCCATCGCATTCACTTGTATTTGTATTCAATCAGATTAGGCAACAATCCTTAAATGTGATGCAAATATGGGGAGAAGAGTCTAGGGTTTTAGAAGCCAGGCAGATCTTAGCTGTACCCATGCATGAAACACCTCATGTTGAAATTGACATTAGCATGCCCGATACACGAAATAAGGTGTGAGAGGATTATGAGAGGAAGGACGCATGAGGAACAACATGTTTACAACCTATTTGTAATGTCACCCTGAGAACATGGTTCATACTTTGTTCCCTCTGAAATTGGCTCATTTTCTCCATGGTCAATGTATGAGTATCCATCCCAAGGTGATGGTACAAGTCAATATTTTTATTATAGCCCTCAAGTTGACCCATTTTTTGGAGTACAGGGACTAAATATGAGAGGGGGTGTAGTGGACATGTTCCCTTATCGGCCCAATCACTGATGACATTCATGCAAGAACTGTTGATGTTGAACACACCGCTTGTCACGCATAGAGAGGAAGGATCTTCACACCCTGTTGGACAAGGTTTAGACCTTAACATGTATTTGCAACGGTTGATACTGTTAGCTTAGAAACGGATGAGGACATACCTGATCTGCAGCCAAGAAAGAACTCACACCGCGCTGCTAAGGATTTTGTGAGGCCTTGCATTTTTTCTCCAAACCCTTACCCCTGAAACCCACATAGGGGGTAGTGTAGGCATGTCACTTTTGTGTGAACTTAACATGTAAATTTTGTGTGAACTTGACAAGTAATGTTGTCACAATGATATTATGTGATAAAACATATGTTGTTTGGTTATTAATTTTTTTCGACAATGACATTATATGATAAAGAAGCAGTTCCTAAACACATAATGCTATAAGATCCATAAACAACGTTTAGACCAAATAACATAAATTCTTGAGTATGTAAAAAATAAACGTTATAGTCCCATCACAATGTATACATAAGTCGTGTAGGGTTTAGGGTTCGTTATAAGAACTGTTTTCTCTGATGTTACTCGGGCACATACGATGGTTATGCACTTGCATTGTTGGCATGTAACTTTTATTTATTCCAAGTCACCCCAATCCATTTCATTTCGGATGCGGGAAGATTTTAGGCGACCCTTTGACCGCAACCTCAACGGATCAGGAGTAAGTTTCCATCCATCATTGGACGACCCTTTGCTAAGCTCACATCCATTTTATCTTCCAACAACAAAACATTAAAATTTAATTACATACACAATACTAACAATTACTTCAAAAAATATTCACAATATACAAGTTTCCAATTATACTTACTTCTTGTCTGTGTGATACACTGTGAAGCACCTCTTTTTGTGTGGCGTAATAAAGACCCCAAAACATTAACATCAACAAATATCTCAAGTCCATTCATATCCAATTGTAACTCAAAAATATTTAACAACAAATCAATCTCTTCATTATCATTTATTTGAAAACCTGAATTTTTTTTCCTTTTATCAATTATTAACCTACTAGTTAATTTCATTATGACTTGATTATCTTTGAGTTTCAACTTCTCAGAAATACTCTCTTTAAGCTGCGCAACTGTAATACCGTGTTTAATCTGCATCAATCTGGTGTCACCCTCAAATGAAAAACCATTTGGGCCTTCAAATTTTCACTCATTGGTATACAGAATCACCACAATTTAAGGACTCATTACCATAATAAAAAAAATCTGAGGTACCCAACCAGAGGTTGCCAATTTATAGGCCCTAATTTTTAGAAACAATTCTAACACATTGTAACAATGTGAGAATAAATACTAGAACACTAGTATAACACTAAAAATAAAATAAAATTAAATACACACCTTTCATCCCTAGAAGAAACTACACATTTATAAAATAGCTTCAAACTTAAAAAATAAATGAATGAAAATCACACTTGATACTACAAACAAGAGAGTGACAAAACATTGACTTGCAAATGAAGTAGTGAAATTGAAAAGGTTGCATCTCACGATTATAAAGGGAAAAATGACTCCTTTTTTATTTTTTAGTGCCATGTGTCACTTCCCTACCAATTTCGCACGCTGACGGTACGAAATAGAGATAGCCAAACACGTGTCTTGAAGGGCGGCATTTCACTCTCTGACCATGCGAGACAGTGACATGTAACGTGACTAACATTTTGTACTCTAACCATGCAAAATGGGGCAGACACGTGTTGATTGACATTTCTCCTGTTGACCATGTAAAATGCTGCCAACTTTGACAAGTGTTTTCATCTTGTTTGTTTTGTACAGAGAGTATGTGAATTAATTGCCACGTGGTGCCCTATGAGATTTCATAGGGTATCTGTGCGAAATACAAAAGTCATATGATGTTTTCCATCCCAGACAAAAAATATTTTCTCAACTACCCCAATTTCAAATAATTTTAAAAAAAATTGCCGCATTTTAAAAAAAATAATTCCTGACAATACGAGTATCTTCAAGTTAGGAAACGTGAGTCACGCGCACCATGATTTTGATATCAATATACAACATTGCTATTTGAGAATTCCACAAATGTTAATTTTGGCAATTACGTTTACCTTCTACCACATTGGATTCATATGTCGTATATTCAAACATTTATCTTTTATACCAGTTATTATATTAATAATTGGTATAAAAATATTATTTACACCATTTTTTTATCCTAGTTATATTAATAGTCGGTGTAATACAATCGATATAAAAATTTTAAATATTAATTATCAATATAATTGGTATAAAAAAATTTATATATTTTTTATGTCGATTATTTTAAATTTGATGTAAAAAAAATACTCTTTTACCAATTATTGAACTAATATTATTTTTTATATCAATTAATTTAATAATCGATATAAAAATATTATTTACATTGATTATTGAAATAATTAAGACCAAAATATTAATGTTTTAAAGTGTCTTTTATATCAATTATATCAATACTTGGTGTAAATAATAGTTGATATCAATTATTGAACTAACTGAAATAAAATATTAACTTTTTAAATATTAATTTTTAAAAAATAAAAGCAGTCGCTTGTAGATGTTCTCCATCAAATTAAAAGTTTGTCAATTGAAAGCTTGGTTGGTACGTAGCGGCAATTATTTTAAATTCGTATAAATTTCACGAAATTCCATTGGTACTGTCTAAGCATCTTTGTTTTTTATTCAGAAGGCTGAATATACTTAGCAACTAATTTTCAAATATAAAAAATGATTGAATAGGATATTAGGCAGTGTGCTTTTCGGGTCCATTCATTTGACAACAATCTAACCGTTGGTTTTCAGTTAGAGAAACGGAATTGGGAAATAGAAAAATTTAAGGGTTCTTTTACACCGTTTGAAATAATTAAAACTTCGTTTAACCGTAGAATCTATTTTTGGGTTGGTCAAACTAAAGTTTATATATTATTGGTTAAAATTCATGTTTGTTTTCTAAAATTTATTTTTCTTTTTCTTTTTAAACAAAATGATTATTTTGCTTAATTTCAATAAAAAGAATGATTAGCTTCAATTATAGGGGATCAAATTGATATATTGTTGAAATTTGAAAGACTAAAATAAATAAAATTAAAATTAATTGACTAAAGAAAACCAATCAAAACATTAATATTTTTTGGTAAAAAAAATATTTTGCCTGTAAGTTTGTCTTTTATTGCATCTTTTCCTTAACGGAGGCGCCAAGGAAACGTTTGTGAGGTGTCTGAATACTACTATTGATTGAGGTAGAAGAATGTATTTCATCAGATATTTTTGCATAAAGCACGTAACTTAATATTTGTATATTTTTGTACGATCTGACTTATTTATGAATCTCACGTTAAAAGAAAATGTGTTAGGTACATTTGTAGTGTCGTTGCGCTTGTCCTTTTTTCCGCCTACCCATGTCGAAAATAATGACCATGGAAACAAAAAAGAAAATAAATGCAAAAATTAAGGAAGTGTTTAGTTCATAAGTTTTCTTAGAAAAATAAAAAATTATTCTTAGAAAAATTAGAAAAATAAAAAACTGTTTGTTTATAAATTATTTAAATTTTTTTATAGAAAAATAGAAAACCTGATTTTCTATTTTTAGAGAAAATCATAAAACTCCTTTAAATAGTTTTCTAAGAAAATAAAAAAAATTGGAAAAGGCGGTTTTCTAAAATTATTCGTCCCGCGCGTCTCCTTCTTCTCGCGACATTGCTGGTGTCTTCTTTAAGAGCGTTGTTTTCTTTCTTCATCTCCTTCTTCAGAGATTATGCATCAGTGCCCTTATCACAAGCCCTAGTGCGTTTGTTCTTCATCTTCTTCCTCGTACTCACCGCGATAGGTGAATCCTCTCTTCTTCTTCCTCATACTCACTGCGACACTACTGGTAAATCATCTCTTGTAACCCATTTATTTGTTATTTCCGGTGCTTCTTGTAAGAATTATTTTCTGTTTCTAGTGCTTCTTCATTATGTTGACCAATTTTTTTAAATAGCATTGATAGATTGTTGTTGAGTTTACTTTTAATCAAATGAAGAAAGGTTCAGGGATCTTGAAGGATACTCGTGCTAAGTTTATGTTTTAATGGATTTATCACCGCTCTTTCCTTCCAAATTTTGTTCTGTTTTTTCCCTTCTTTGTAAGGGCAAGTGAGTGTCAAAGAATTTTACCATCCATTAGATATTTGCCATTTTTTGGTTGTCAGATTTTGCTTTTGTCCTCGGCTATAAGTCCACCGCCTTATACATAGAAAATAAAATTTGTTGAAATTATATTGAAGCTTCAGAGTTTATGCATACAATCTTTTTCCTTTCTTAATCAAGATGGAGAAAGAAAGATAAAATGTTATCAATTATATCACCTCTCTGTCCATTCCATTTCATTCATAGAAAAGTTTAAACAAAGGCTACATGAACCAATGTGAAGTGGGTGTGGAAACTAAATCAGGTGGGCAAGATTTGTGGTCTATTACGCGTATTGACTGATTTTGGATGGCATGTTGTGTGGTGTACAGGAGCAAAATTTTGTGAACATGTTAGAATTCTGCAAAATTTTGAGACACTCGTTTAAAGAGCTGTTCATGGTCTTCATACTCATTTTGCTATCCTATTCTTCATATCGAAATCAATTATTTGTCTCGCCAATTTCTTTTTGTTGATACTATCCTCTTTGATCATACACTTGGTTCATAAATATGGTGGGGTTGATTGTGCTATCTTGTTTCAATTTATACTTCCCTGAGTCCTCTTTTGCCTCTAATCATCCAGCTGATGACACATCTAAGTACAAAAGTAGGGTCAATTATGAAAGATCAAATACCAAACTAATCTATAGAGTAATCTTTTTTTGAACTTCAACATACACAACACAACTGAAATTTTATTTATCATAAAAATACCATCAAAATAGTGTTTCTAGAAACACATGAAAAATTACCATCAAAATAGTGTTTCTAGAAACACATTAAAAATTACATTCTGTGGCAGTGCCTGTAATGCAGTTCTTTTCTTCATTTCCTTTACTGCACAATCAGCTTTAAAATTCAATTTATCATTATCCGGTGTTAGCTTCTTCTTAAGCATCCTTGAAAGTTCCCTCATACTTTTACTCATAATTTTCACCTAATTCAACTGAAACCTGTTGATGGACAAGAGGAGCTTAAGGATCAGCAACCAACACAGTGTCTTCTCCTGCTACACGTTCCTTAGGAACAGATTCTTCACTTTGTACTCCAGCTCTCAAGTTCTCTAGTTCCTCAGGATCAGATTCCTCACCTTGCGTTTTAACTTCTACATCCATCACTGAAGATTCTTTTTCCTCTTTAGAAGCATCATCAATTTCATCTGTCTCCGCCACTGACTCTTCGGACACATCTGATTTGGCTTCAAATTCTTCTACTTGATTTGTCAGGTCCTTCTCCTCAACTGCTTTTTCATCAACATTATGCACTGGTTCAGAATTATGAATACAACTGCCACATGACTTATTTAAATGTTTATTCACATTGTTCTTATGTTGGTTTTCATCATTAGTATTGCCATCAACAAATAACATCGTAACAAAGCCATCAACATCTTTTTTTGTATCACCCATAGGAACATCATCAGGCTCCATAACAGCCACCTGTACAAGAGCATCTTCAGATTCCTCAACAGGTAAACCATTCTGCATAGCTCGAACATATTATTTATTCACCATTTCTAGTTCAGAAGAGTCACAAAATTCTTGAAGTATAGGTAACGTCTCAGATCCTGCAAAGTAATCACCAAATATCATACTCAGATCAGATGACTTCACTTAACCACACTATTATTAATGTAACAAACCAGAATAATTTTAATTAACAACAAATGTTATTAAGAGCAGAAATAAACTTGCTTCCTCTGAAGGTTCACACGAGTCGAATTAGAATTTCCATCTAGTCCAGTCTCTTTTTGTCGTTCTTTGTTCCCGTCTTGGTTATCATCATTTCAATTGGTCAGAAACAATTGCTTTAATTGATATGTCATTTGTGATACTTTTCAACTTTAATTGACTAACATATCAAAGTGTTACTTTTAATCAATCTAATTTGATGACCATAATCGGGAATCTAATTTGATAACAATTTAAGTAACAAGTATAAGTTGTTCATGATGTTTTTTTGGGCTGAGATGTAATAAGTACAAATAACAATTTAAATCTGAATGTTTGAAATTAGGTTGTTAAATAAATAGTATATTTCTGAATGTTTGAAATTGGGTTGTTAAATAGATGGGTGGGCATGCTCAACATGGGGAAGCTATGGAGTGGAGTGAAGAATGTGAAAAGTATTTCTTAGAGATCTTAGTAGATAGGGTCAATAGAGATCCCAATGGTCATCCAACTTTTAAAACAATTGATTGGGAAGAAATGGATAAAATTATATTTGTAAAATTTGCAAAAAAATATGGTGCTGATAAGTTGAAGGAAAAATATCACCGAATGCGAGGTGTGCATTCAAATTTTAGTGAGCTAATAAGTAAAACTGGTGTTACATGGGACTCCAATAACAATATTGTATCTGCTGAAAATGGAGTTTGGGATAAATTTTTCAAGGTATGAATTGTGCTCCAAATTGTTAATTTTCTTACCCTTTGATGACATACTATATTAATGAATTAATTTAATATATTGTAGAGAGATAGAATATACAAATCTTTCAAGAAAAAAGGTTGCAAGCTATACCCATTATTGAATATTGTCTTCAGTAGTTCCTCTGCAACTGGTGCTTTTCATAATGCTTCAACTGTAGCACCTCAAACTTCAGAAGAAGAACACATAATTGAGGAAGAATATCTAGGAGTATGTAGGGGTGGTATTGGTATAGGTGAGGGTTTTGTAGGTGATGATGGTGGTAGAGGTGAGGGTGGTAGGAGAGGAAAATGTAAATATGATATTGATTTAGAGTCTTTAGATTGTAGTAGAAGGGTTAAAAAAAATTCTAAAAGGGATAAGATTAATGCACTGATGGAAGCATGGTCCCAATCTATAATTTCTAGAAAGGAAAAAGATATAGCCAAGGTTGAACGTTACAAATCACAACCCAATGAAGCTACTGAAGAATTTTCTATTACAAATTGCATGACTACATTAGATGAGTTACCTGATGTTGGCACTGCCTCTTATAACAAGGCCATTGGGTATTTTGTTGACCCAAATTGGAGAAATATTTTCCTACTTATGTCTAAAGATAGGAGAAAGGGTTGGGTGGATGGTTTGGTTTGATGTTTTTGCATTATTTTAATTTTTAGGACTTATTTATAATATTTTTTAGGATTTTTTTCTTGATTTATGAATGTTGGCACGTGAGTTGAATTATTTATAATAATTTTTAGGATTTCCTATTTATGAATGTTTCATTAGTAGATTTAAACAGTGAGCCTTATTATGTATGTGATTATATTTACTTAGTTTATAACACTAATTGTGATAGAAATTTGTTGTTCCGTAGATTTGGATATTGATGTGCATGTTATGTCAGATTCATCAAATAATAGTTACAGTTTAGATGAAGAATCTAATATGGATATGATGTTCTTTTTATTCTTAAAGGAACATACTCATACCTTTGTTGATAGAGTTCCTTGTAGGACGTCGATGCTTAGTGGAAAACAATATATAAGAGAAATATTGTGTGGAAACCCTTCACAATGCTATGAATCATTTCGCATGAAGCCACATGTGTTTTTAAATTTATGCGACAGGTTAAAGATGTTAAATCTATTACATGATTCAAGAAATGTTAGCGTAGAGGAAGGTCTGGCAATGGGATTAAGGATCTTATGCCATGGGACAAGACAAAGGCTAGTTAGTGATCGATTTCAACATTCAACTGGAACAACTCATGTGTGGTTTAAAAAGGTGTTAAGAGCATTAAAGGCATTTGGTATAACAGTAATTAGACCAGTTGATCGAAGTGAAGTTCAACCAGAAATTCTAAGAAATCCTAAATGGTATCCGTACTTCAAGGTATAATATGATCACTACTTTCAACTTCTTTAATTTCATTCTAAATTAGTTTAAATATATTTTTTTATTTTAGAATTGCATTGGTGTCATCGATGGAACTCATGTGGCAGCATGGGCACCAACACATAAACAAAAATCTTTTCGTGGAAGGAAAACAGTTCTTGTCACCCAAAATGTCATGGGTGTTTGCTCACATGATATGATGTTCACCTTTGTTTATACTGGTTAGGAAGGAACAGCTAATGATTCCCGTGTATTTGCAGATGCGATATATAAAACTGAAAACATATTTCCTATACCTACTAATGGTATGACTCATTATTATATGAAAATATATTATAATAGTAACATGAATTTATTAACTAACTTGTCTTCCTTTTTTTCTGTATAGATCATTTCTATGTTGTGGATAGTGGTTATCCCAATGTAAAAAGGTTTTTGGCCCCTTATCGAGGTGAACGATACCATCGTAGTGATTTCCAACGTGGTGGAGGAATGAGAGGAAAAGAAGAATTGTTCAATTACATACACTTGTCTGTTCGTAATGTTATAGAGCGTACATTTAGTGTTCTTAAAGCTAGATTTCATATTCTGAAAGATATACCAAATTATCCGTTGCGGCGTCAAATGTTGATTCCACATGCATGTTGTGCGTTGCATAACTATATTAGAATGGAAGATAGGGCTGATAATTTATTTACAATGTATGGTGAAGACTATTTAGAACTTTCAAATGAAACTTCCACCACCATCCAAGAAAGTTTTGTTGTAGGCGTGACTGATAACAATGCAATGATTCAATTACGAGAATCAATTGCTAATAGCTTATGGAATAACTACAATGCGACTCGTCACCGAAGGCAAGAAATTTGAATCATTGTAACTATTTTATAATATATTTGAAGACAAACTCATTTGCTCTCATTTTAATATTACTTTAAATTTTTGTTACAAATTTTATATGATATATATATATATATATATATATATATATTAAGTTCTTAGATTGTTATAGTTTCTCAAGAACTATCAATAAATATTTTTAAAAATTGAGTTATTTGACTATTAAAATATGAATAAAAATATGCTTGAAAAAATTTAAAAAATTGAGTGCACTTGAACAACTTTTCCAGTTTTCTGGTTTTCCAAATTGGAAAACTGTCATGTCATTTAAACAAGTTTTCAAATATTTTCTAGTTATTCCAGGAAATGAAAAATTTAGAAAACAAACAGAAAACTTTTCCCAGAAAACTAGAATAATTTTCTGTAACTAAACGCAGCCTAAGCAATCCTGTCTCGCGTGCAATAGTATATATATCTATATTAAATAAATGTAATTACTTTCAATTCATTTCAAAGCACAATACATGTAACAGGGATATCAAAGAATTATGGACCGGTTTGATAGATAAAATACAGAAGAATATAATAGGATAAATAAGATAAGTAGGATAATGGTTAAATAAACTCTTCTCTTTTTTAATGTTTATGGTACATCAAGATAGAAATTGTATAAATTTGTTATTAATAATATTATTGATATAATAAAATAACAATACAATAATAATAATATATAAATGTGTTGTTTACTCTATCTTATCAATTCTTAACTTAATTTTTTCTCGTGATAAAAACTACAAATAAGATATGATCCGGTCTAGATACCGGTCTAAGGGTTAGAGGGTAATTTCACCTGCTTTTAAGGATTCAACTGGTGTTGTGATTGAATAAACAGTATGGACCACTCTCAGCATACCGGATAGTCCAGGTCATCGCATGGCATACCAGAAAGTGATTTGCCAACTCGACAAACAGTATAAGGTATACTGTAGGAAAAAACATGTGGAGGTGCCCATGTCATGTGGCAGCCTTTTTGCAAAGTTGCACTAACACACTCTACAGAGTCTTACCTAACCTGAGAGGACTCATACGTTACTCGTATGCATGCATATAAATAGAGGGCAATTCACAACGAAGGTACGTTTTTACACACTATCCATAATTTACGTTCAAGTTCTCAAACATTCTTAGCTAACTTGGGCGTCGGAGTCCCTTTGCAGGTGACACCACCTTTCGTCCCTCAATGCGAAAGCTTGGTGATTTGGATCTCCAGGACTCCAAGACCCTATTTCCCTACTGGAGTAGGAACTATAATACCAGATCCCCACTGAATCGGGGTACCAAACTAGCTTATAGTACCGTATTTGAGACTGGTTGCCACACCAAACTTGCTACCCCGTTTCGGACCAGTTCAAAATAAAATAAGCAACATGATAAACTTATTATATTTTGTTGGTTATCAAACACATAATATAATAATTTATTTTATCATGTTATTCTTAAAAATTATTTTTTTATATCTATATTTTCAATAAGTTTCAATTTGTTATAATATAAAACTCTTTAATTAGTAGTATCAAAATTAAATTAAAAATTATTAAATTTAAAGATAAATGAAAGCATTCAACGCTAATATGTGGTTGGTTTAACTAATTAGAATCATTAGAACAGATTACCTGTCCTATACATGAATTTGGATTCACTGCCGTGGGAAATGATACAGTTGTTGCTGTTGATCACTTACTTAATCGGTTGGATAAAACCCAGTATAAAATATTAATATTTTTGAATCCATAAAGACCAACAGATATAAAAAATAGTTTTTATTTAGATTTTCTCACAAATGATTTAGTTAGTGGAGACTCTACCATCAGCGTCTCCAAGCGTGATAACTAGCCACAATAATGATGCTCAGACTCGGTAAAACTCTTTTTTTTTTTTTTACATATTTTAACAAACTAATCTTGAGACTAGTTAGGGTTAAAATAAAAAGATTCAATTTTATTTTGTATTTGAAAATTAAAGTCTAAATACTATATTTTATTGGAGAATCCTGATGAAACTGTTCCATTTTATCAGCTGTACAGGTAATACATGTCTAATTATACCCTTAAATAAGTTATCGAATTCATTCATACTTTTTAGATTAAAAGAATCCAACTGAAAAGTTGAACCTGGCTTAAACTATACATTATTGATTCAAATAAGATGGTCTCAAACCGACACGTGTGGTTTTTTTAAAAAAAATCAAAGCAGCCACCTACCATTGGACTTTGAAATGTCAAATTCTATCAACACGAAAAGGAAGTTGGCATTAAAAAATTCTTCAAATTTAATTACGAAAAAGAAAGGTACAACCACCTGGTCCCACCATCTTTCAATTAATTTTTAGATATTTTTTAAAATGGGATTATTTAAAAATAAAATAAAAATGGGGTAGTTGTAGAAATATTTTTATGTCTAGACAAAAGGTGTCAAATTATTTTTTCAATTCTTATAGTGACCCAACGATTTTTGTTTGTGTATGGCACGTGGCTTCACAGGAAAACGAAATGCGTAGATGATGTGATAGTTTCGCAAGTCCACAGTGCAAGAAGATGGGGGATGGTCACCTAGCCTAATGCGGACTTGCTTTTCACAGGGTGAGTGGACGAAATCGCAGAGTGGACTGACGCACTCTGATTTTCGCAAGTCAGCCGTGTGAAATGGATCTAAGGATGACACGTGGGGGACATGCAGCATGTGCACAGGTTTTTGTTAACCCAGTATGTGAATTCAATGGGTAAAAAAATAAAATAAAAATCCATAATTTCATCTTTATAATCATGCGCCTCTCGGTCTCGGTATGCAAATTTCACTTTCTCACTTTATTTCTCTCTCATTTTCTATTTGTTCTCTCATTTTTAGTTTGTTTGTGTTGAATAGTTTACAAGATATTTTTATCAATTTGTTAAGTGTTGAAAGGTACGTATCTAAACCTCAATTTATTTTTGTAATAGTACAGTATTTTAGTGTTTGTTGTAAATGTGTAGTTATGAGGTTATAAAATTATAGTAATGCATTAGTTTATTATGTTTAGGATTTCTATTTCGTTGTTATTTTATTTTTGTTATTAATTTAATTTCTATTTTGTTATTATGTCATTATTTTATTTTTGTCATTAGTTTATTTTCTGCTTTGTTATTCTATCATTATTTTATTTTCTACTTTCTTATTCTGTAATTATGTTATTTTTATGATTATTTTATTTAAAATTTTGTTATTTTGTTATTATTAGAAAATATTAGGTTTTTTAAAAAAATTATAAAAATTGATGAGAAATTTTTATTCAGTAAAATATAGTTATTTTAAGTTGGTTAAATTTGAACAATCATAAAGATTGTGAAAATATTATATGTTATTATTTTGTGTTATGCATTATTTTTATGTCTCCATGAAATTTAAAAATATATATATTTTTAATTGTAAGATGGATTCATCATCTTTATCAATGTCTGTGTCTTGTGAAGTGAACCCCAATCTGGAAAATCCTTCATTATTGAAATTTTAGAGTGTCCATATGTCGGAGTCTGTTTGGAACGGATGACCAAATCAGATTTTAAAATGTAGGCGTGCATTGGCTTTTCGTAGAGTGGGTGTCCCACAATAGATTGTACCATTTCTGTAGAGGGCGGGAATTCTCAGTGTTGCATAACTACACTTTTTTCGATAAAGGCTGCCATGATCACTACCCTTGTGGAAAGATGGAGGCCTGAGATGCACAAGTTTCACATGCCACCTGGTGAGTGCATATTACACTTCAAGATATTGTGATCCAGGTTGGGTTGCGTGTGGATGGTTTGCCCTTCTTCACAGGCACATCTCCTCATGATTGGAAAGTGGTTCAAAACTTGTTTGGCATATACCCTTCTGATGATGCATTCCATGTTGGTTGCCTAAAAATGAAATAGTTGTCTGATAACTTTTAAGATATATCAATTATATTATTGTTTATAACCTTACTGATGTATTTGTGTGACTTTACAGGTTGATGCAATGGAGAATTTCCATTACCTGGCAACAGAGGATGCACAAGTACCATCACAATCGTCCGCATTGGTATTGGATCAAATTAGACAACAATCATTAAACGTGATGCAAATATGGGGAGAAGAATCTAGGGTTTTAGAAGCCAGGTAGAATCCGTGCGTACCTATCCATGAAGTACCTAACGTTGAATTTGACATTAACGTGCCCGGTACACGGAATGAGCGTGAAGGGATCATGAGGGGAAGGACGCATGAGGAACGAGATGTTTACAACCTACTCGTATTTCCACCATAAGAACATGGTTCTTACTTTGTTCCCTCCCAATCAGCCTCATTTTCTCCATGGTCAACATACGAGTATCTATCCCAAGGAGATGACATAAGTCAGCATTTTTATTATAGCCCTTAAGTTAACCCATTTTTTGGAATACATGGTCAACATATGGGAGGGTCGTCAGTATGGGCTCCCCCCACACTTACCACCCATATGTTTGTTTTTTTAGATAACATTGCCCTTATCTTCCAAGGGCAACCATCAATTTGATTAGGGCACTTTACAGAAAAAAACTATTGGCTTTGATTGAACCACGATACTTTTTCATAGAATACTTTTTCACCGCACTTTGAACAACGCTTTTTGATTGAAATTTCAATCCAGCATAAACGTCTTCTCCAATGCACCATTCAGTTTTGTTATCAAACCTTGCATAGTTATCTTCCTCATCTGGGTGCTCCTAATTAACATCACTATAATATGTGACGACGTCCAAAATGCCATTCCTCCATCACCTACAATTCCACTTCATTGGCATAACCTACTTAATATTAAACCCAAACCGCCACATTATAAACATACTAACCAGGTACAATGATGCCAACACCATATGAATTTGCTAAAATTAAGGAGTTTAGTAAGGAATCAAAGTCACCTTCAACATCTATGTCCACATCACTATCATTGGGAATGTAAGATTCATTGGCCCTTTCGTTGTCACTACTTTCATACTCCTCCTGAATATTGGAATTCAGATCTTCATCATCTATTAAGCTAACATCCATTTCATCTTCCAACAACAAAATGTTAAAATTTTATTACATACACAATGATAAAAATTACTTAAAAATAATCACAATATATACATTTATAACAATATTTACTTCCAATCTGTGTGATGCATTGTAAATAACCTCCTTGTGTGTTACGGAATGAACACCCCAAAACATCAACATCAATAAATATCTCAAGTACAGTTATATCTGATTGTAACTCAAAAATTCTTAACAGTAAATCAATCTCATCATCATCATTTATTTGAAAAGCTATTTGTTTTCTTTTATCAAAAATTAACCTACTAGTTAATTTCTATATCACCTGATTAGCTTTGAGATTCAACTTATTAGAAATCCTCTCTTTAAGCTACACAAATGTCATATCGCGTTTAATCCTCAAATCAAATACCATCTGCACATATACATCTGCCCATTTGTGTATAATATCACCACAATTTGAGATGTCATTCACGTAGTTAAAATTCTGGACAGCTTTAACAGATCAAGCAGATACAACTTTTACAAAAAAATGATTCCCAACATTGCAATTTATAGGCAAGATTCCACATAACAAGTTAAGTAAATTCACATACAGGGTATGCGAAATACCATGTGGCGGGATTTTGTAGGGCCACTTAACGAATTAAGTCAGAATTTCGTACACCGACTTAACGAATTGTCCATGTGTCACCTTCTCCCCTATTTCGCATAGTGGACCCGTGAAATACGGGTCACCTGTCATTGACTATCACATCATTCAATCACTCTATGCATTTCATTTTCCCATGAAGCCACGTGGCGTGCACTAGCAGAATTCGTTGGGTCATTATGCAAAATGGAAAAGATGATTTAACATTTTCTGCCTAGACATAGAAATATTTCTACAACTACCCCCATTTTTAAATTTTTTTAAATAGTATTATTTTGAAAAAAGACCCTTAATTTTTCGTTTTATATTTTAGACTCTGTGCATTTGTTTTATTTTTTTTATTACCAAACCATTGAATAGGTTAGGTTTTAGGAACTCATTAGGTCGAAATAGGTTAGGTTTTAGGAATTTATCAAGTCAAAATAAGTTTTAAGGTTTAACAAACGTTTACAAATCAACTACCAATAAGATCTTTATTAGGGGTGTTCACGGTTCAAATTAGTTCAGTTTTTAGATAAAAATATCATCTGATCTGATTATATTATTAAGTTATGGTTCAGTTCGGTTAGAAAGTATGATAACATTCGATCTAATCAAATGTAGTTTGGATTGTTTGATTTTATATTAATTATATTTTTTACAAAAGAAAGTATAAGACATATAATTTCAGCAAATAAAATCAACAATATCTACATAAAAGACAGAACCATCATTGTAAAAAAGAATTCAGCATGATAAAAAAAATCACAAATCACCTACTTAGAATCTTTTAAATCTCACTTTCAGTTTAATTTATGTATATAATTTACTAAGTAATATAAATATAAGAGTAATATATTGAAAATGACGGTTCAATTGAGTTTGGCTCCGTTTTCAAAGATAGATATGAAATCTGATATAAATTGCACACATAATACGAGTTCAGTTTAATTGGTTTTTGATTACTTTAATTAAGTTGTTTCATTTAATTTACATTAGATGAAGAACACCCTTTGTATTTACATCAGTAAAATTTGAATATACAACCTTATACCATAAGTTAAATCCTTAACCTAATTTCGCTAAGAGTTATTGAACAAATTTTGATTGTTTAGTTTTTGTTCATTTTAGGAATTTTATTATAAAAAATCTATCTGTACATACTCTTTTTTCCTCAAAGAGTGGATTTGTATGTAAGTAATTTGCATATAACTTTCTCTATAAGTAAATACTATACATAGATTTAGATTTATATATTTCATGTAATTCATTTTTTTATGTCTGTCATTTTTCTTTTAAATCTATTTTTGTATAATCCACTTTTTTCTTATAGACGTAATTTTTGTGTAATTGATTTTTTTGGCATAATATTTAGGACTTTCTTCTTACTCTTACTCTATTTCATTTTTGTAAAGATCATTCCTCTGTTCTGTACAAAAAAAATACAGTAGAAAAGAAAACCTCTCTATGACCTAACTAAAACCCTTCATATATACAAAACCCAGATCAACAAGGCAAAGTGCATTCAGCTGCAACCTCAAGTCAAATTTCCCAAACTTTCGAACACTCAAGTTACAACACAAACTGGGTTAACTATATGCATGGTGTACTTGTATTTTTTAAGGTGTACTAAAAATGTAATAGGCATTGGATGTGCATCAATAATCAGATCAAGGATAATCAGTAGGACTGATAATTAGATTCCATAATTTCGGTTGCATTACCATTATATATATATTGTTAATAAAATTACATTCAGAGTCACATAAACAATTAAGCAACACTAACAACATTGTTCAAAAACCATAAACAAAATGATATATAACACTACAAATCAACATTACAATTCAAACATGTCCACTCAACATATACCCTAAGAACTAACAAATCAAGAAAAAGAAAATCAAACAATACTTAATGGATAAGGATTACTATACTAGGTTATAATGAGTTTGTTAAAAAAGAGTAGCAGCATATCCATGTGGTTTTTAAAAGGCGATTTGAGGGAGTGACACGAGAATCACACAAAATGTTGGGGGAAGGATTGATGCAAAGTAAAACGAGTTAAAAAACCTTGATGTCAAGGTGGAGGAATAGGGTTCATGTTAGGGTAAAAGGAAAGAGATAATGAATCTTTATTGCTGGTTAAGAGGGTTTGATAAGGGTGAATGAGAGGTCTTTTTATTTAGAAGATCTATAGTGACAGGGTTGAAGGAACAAATCCATATTATTTTGATTGTTACCAAAATAGGTAACATTGAGGTAAATAGATATATTCTTTAATGGTAAGAGGAAGGAGGCCGAAGGAGCCTGAGTAATTTAAGGAGGGGTGTAAGTTATTTTAAAGAGTTCTTAGCTAGAAGAAATGGAATGGTGTAGACTATAAATGGAAGAGGTGGTGTTTAGGCAGTTAGAGGCAGTGGGATAAGGAAAGATTAGTACAAGCTTTTACAAAGGAGGATGCGAGAAAAGCTGCATGGAGATGTGAAAGTTATTAGAGTCTAGGTCTTGATGGGATCAATTTTCATTTTATTAAGTAGTTTTGGGAGGCGTTGAGTGATAATTTTTATAGATTTATGTAGGAATTTCATATGAAAATGAAGCTAGTGAAATGGATGAATTACTACTTATGGCGCCAATACCGAAGAAGGATGATGCACAAAGAGTGGAAGATTGTTTGCCTATTTAGTTAGCATAGTGAATGTATAAAGTTATGTCTAAAGTGTTATCACCGAAGTTTAGGCAAATTCTAAATAAAGTGATATCTAAATCACAATTTTCTTTTGTCATGGACAAATAATTTTTAGATCGTATTATGATTGTTGATAAGTTAGTTCACGAGGGTAAAAAATAAAGGTGAAGATAAGGTGTTCCTTGTTTAGAACAAGTGCAAAGAAAGCTCATGACTCTGTAAGTTGGGGTTTCTTGGCTCATGCGATGAAGGATATAAGATTTTCAAAGAAATGGATATGTTATATTAATGAATGCTTAAACTCGATATCTATTTCAATTTTACAAATTCAACCAAGTAAATGGTTAAGACAATGCGATCTTCTTTTATGTTTTAGTAGCCAACGGTCAAAATTCATTGATCATTCAAGCGCTATTGTGGGTTATTACAAAGGATTCAAAGTGATCAAAAGGGAGTTGTTATTTCAAATTTACAATATGAAGATGACACATTAATCTTTGGTGAGACACATTTTTCAAATGTATATGCTCTTAGGAACATCATGAGGGTGAATAAGTAATTCTTTTATTTAAGAATTTGTTTTAAAGAAAAGTACGGTAATAGGGATCGATGTTGATAAGGAGTGGGTAGAGTGTGCGGCATGAATTTTGGAAAATGTAAGTTAGTCCTTACCTTTTAAGTATCATAGATTACCAATTGGTGAAAATTCCCCTTATGTGCAGTTCAAAAAATGTTGTCCAAATGGAAAAGTAGAACTTTATCTATTAGCATAAAAATGATTCTTTTAAAATTTGTGTTGTCCTCAATGTTGGTTTTCTTCCTATCTTTCTACAGAGCACCTTCAAGTATTATCTACAAACTTCACTTTATTTTTGTTACTTTCTTACGGGGATTTAGATGAATAAAAAAAAGGCTTGAGTGGTGTGTAATAATTTTAGTAAAGGTTTGAAGTTTGTGGGCTTGAGGGTGAAGGATATCAGGTATTAAGTAAATGAGGTTGGGGAGTAAGGATTGAGAATGGGTAAAGGTGTTGGAATTCATTTACGGGGAATAGAATGTTGCCAAAGATTAGCTTAATCAAAATCCTCACATTGTGGAGAGGTGCGTATATGTGGCTAAACATAGGAATGATGGTTAGGAGGGGGTGATGGGCTAAGTTGGGGATATTAAAAAGTTAGGGAAAAGTAAAAAATAATATTTTGAGAAGACTTTTGAGTTGGGGATGAGGTTGTATTGTTGGAATTTTTAATTTTAATATTTGAATTCATATATTGTTATATTAATATTTAGTAGATAAATATTATTAATTTATTATATTTATATTTTGTTAATAATAATAATAATAATAATAATAATAATAATAATAATATAAATGGAATTATCTATTCAAATAGATATCGTAATTAGGTTTGTTGATAGGATAGATTAGTGAACATATCCTAGTGCCCATTGAGAGGCTCCTACTCCCAGCTGGTTTGCTTATATATCCATTATCCTATTAGAAGAATATTATAGAATGAAAACTAGGGCGAACTGGTCTAGGAATAATGAACACTCAATTAATAAAATGGGTCATGGATCATTTCACATCGGGTACGCCATTTATTAAGTTCTTTATTGTATGATTGGTGGAATATTTGTGTTGTTATGATATGTGTCTATTTATAATATGCTTTGAATATATAAATTCTGCAATGGTATCAGAGCTCTTATGACACGTATTATGATTTTCAACCAATGTAAAATTCTAATGCTATTATTTTATAAATAAAACTAAATTTTTTTTAAGAGTTTTTGTTATAATAATAGTAATCATGAACAACATATCATGAAAATTGTCAAAATCTATTAACTATTGTATCAGAATTAAGCAATTCCCCTTTTAATCTCTTTAGAACCCTAATTACATAATTCTACCAATTCTTTTGAATGGGTCATTTTTTTTAAAACTAGGGCGAACTGGTCTAGGAATAATGAACACTCAATTAAGAAAATGGGTCATGGATCATTTCACATCGGGTACGCCATTTATTAAGTTCTTTATTGTATGATTGGTGGAATATTTGTGTTGTTATGATATGTGTCTATTTATAATATGCTTTGAATATATAAATTCTGCAATGGTATCAGAGCCCTTATGACACGTATTATGATTTTCAACCAATGTAAAATTCTAATGCTATTATTTTATAAATAAAACTAATTTTTTTAAGAGTTTTTGTTATAATAATAGTAATCATGAACAACATATCATGAAAATTGTCAAAATCTATTAACTATTGTATCAGAATTAAGCAATTCCCCTTTTAATCTCTTTAGAACCCTAATTACATAATTCTACCAATTCTTTTGAATGGGTCATTTTTTTTAAATTGATCATGGTATAGGGTTATATTCTTAATTGCAAACAGAACCACATAATTATTTGAGATTTTTAGGCTATTTCATAACTAATTCGTGTTGTGTTTCCCCCTTTGTGTCATATGAACATGTTTATGCTTATTGTTTGTTTGTTGATTGAAAAAGTGTGTTGCATTTATAGACACATAAACCAAGTTTCTGAAAAATCATCTAGGAAAGGAAATGACTTCCTCGTAGGTTCTCAAAGTTATACTTCAAGTATTTCATGAAGTTGTAAATATAATGGCTTAAATACTAGAGATCTTTTCGCATTGAGGGTCATGAAAAGTCATTAGAGTTCAACAACTTATAAATTTTCTAAAAGAAGAATGCTTCATAAAGGAGTTTGAAAACTTCAAATTCTGTAAAACATGAATAGAAGATAACCGAAGGATGCAATAATATAGAGCGTGAAAAAGTAATAACAAAGACTTGAATGAGAAAAGCAAAAAATGCAGAATTGTAAAACTAAACTTTAAATAATACTTCAAAGGAAGCTTACACTTGGATCTTTGCATGATCATTTGTCTCGCAGTTCAGACTTGTAGATCGTTTGTGGACTCAAGTCTCACGTCTTCTAAGTATAAAGACAATACAAAGAAAAAAAGAAAAAGTCCCTTGACTAAGTCTAGTCAAAACTCATTCTCGTCTTTCATAGTCTCGCCCTTCAATCTCTCTATCCTCTCATGCTCAGACAGACCTCTCAGTCTCCCAGTCTCCTCACAATCTTCTCTCATTCCTTTCATCCCCTGTCCTTTTCCAAATGGATTGGGTCCTATTTATAGGCTAAACACCACAACTACTGATTCGTAGGATTGCGACATGTCTTCGACGGTTGTGAAGAAAGGTTTCTCGATCTTGACACGTTCCTAACGATTACAAAAGTGGTCTTCAATGTTGACACATCCTCGACGGTTATAAAAGAGGTCTTTGATCTTGGCATGTCCTTAACAGATATAAAAGTGGTATTTTGATCTTGACACATCTTTGACAGTTACCAAAGTAGCCTTCGATCTTGACACATCCTCGACTGTTACAAAAGAGGTCTTTGATCTTGGCATGTCCTTAACAGTTACAAAAATGGTATTTTAATCTTGACATATCTTCGATGGTTATGAAAGTAGTCTTCGATCTTGACACGTCTTTGACGGTTACAAAATACACTTCAGATTTTGACACGTCATTTGCAGTTACAAAAGACACTTCTAATCTTGTCACGTACAAAACCTGTCAACTTTGTTGCTCGAAACTCTTACTTAACTCTTTTTCAAAGAGATTTTCTTGTACTTGTGAATTTTTGACTAAGTCATTCTTTAAGATTTTCTTTTCATAAAGCTTTCAAGAATATTTGGCTTTAGCTGTAGTAGGATTCCACTTTTCAAGATAATTCTCTAAACAGAAAGATCTTATCTTAATTGTATAACCATAATCATTAAACCCCTGGCTTAAGCCATTGGATTCCAAAGTTTGATGTTGACTATTCCCTCAGCAAACCCATTAGACACAAGTAAACCAAGAGGTGGCTTTCTGTAGTGAGGTACTTCTAACATTGTATTTCCTTCAAATTCCAAAGTCAAAACATTTTTTAAAGAAACATCAGCTTTTATGCAAATAAACTTCACTTGATTAACTTATAGACAACAACAACACCTATAATTTTGGCACTAAACCAAGACTAAAGCCAAGAAATTAGATAGTAGAGATCAAATTAAGATTGACATAAAGTTCTTGGCTAAGAACTTCTGGTTGTTGACCACCATAGGTAAAATAATATGCAAATCTATAATGTAGAACCAGATTACCTAGTTTGTTCCTGCAAAATTCCATAGCATTGATCATTAGTAATAAATGAAGTTGTTCTCTCAACTGCACTAAGATATACACCAGGTCAAGGCTAGGTGGTAATGGATTTGGATAGTCTAAATTAATGGCTACATGATAATTGTTAAGAAAACTAAACCTAAATTTTAAAGGTAAAAAAATAAAGCAAAATTTCAATTTTGAATCTAAAATGCAATTAACAATTTGGAAATCCCATCGGTATTTTGTTAAGACATATTTATAGTGATGAACCTCTAACTTCACACAGGAACACAATCAATCAGTAGGAAGTACCGAAACCTTAAAAATAAGGGAACCTGAATCTTAGTAGCGACTTAGGTGGTAAACTTTACACCCTCAGTATTTAGTACCAGTATATTCATGGGTTTGGCATAAACTTAACAATGACTTCGATCTAGTATACTGAACTAAAAAAAAGAACAATGCAGATAATAAAGTTTCTACCAAACTACAACTTCATCGGAAGTTGCGAAATTCAAAATGACCAAGGTCAAGAATAAATGAATAATGAAATTAATTAAGGAGAAAATTAATCAACGAGCAAAGAAAGAATCGAAACATTACGAATGATGAGGAAAGATAGAGAGAAATTAGAGTTAGGGATTTGAAAAGGGTGATTTATAGTGAAGAGGTCAACGAAACAAACCAGTCAATAAGACAAGAAGATAGGGACAACTTTTGATAGGGAGGCAGTGAGGGCTTCGAGAGGGAGATGGGGAATGCTTCAAGAGGGAGAGACCCTTCTCATTTCGGGAGGGAATACACACACATATAGACAAATTATATGAGAAGGACTTTTTATATGAAAGTGTGGGAAATAAATCTAAACCGTTACATCTTAACGTGGATGGTCGATATTAAAATATATTGATCATATGACTTTTTAAATGATCATATGAATTTGAAAAACTTTTACTCATGAACATCCATAGTTTAACAGCCCAAATTTATTGTTCTTACTCTCACCCAAGAGAGTCTTTCTCATAAGATACATTATATATATATATATACTTGTACGCTTAGATAATCAAAATTAAAACAAATAAAAATGATTGATGAAATACAATTTAAATTATATAATGAAATGCTTATTACAACATCTTAATTTAAATAAGTTATAACTTGAAAGATAAATAATCTTAATTGTGTATGAACCTAACAATATTGTCTCTAATGGAGGGTATATGTGGTTGACAAAAAAAATATTGACTAATTACTTAGTCCTTATGCTCATTATCTAAACTTAAGTAATAAAAAATGAAATGTCTATAGTTATTATAGGCTTTTTCATTAATATAATGCATTTCCAAAAATTAATTACAAAAGTAAGGCTTTTGTTTGACAATTTACATGTCTAGGTCTATTTTTGTGTGTCACATTTGGCTCATATGACATACAAATCGTATGCATACAGTATAACACAACAATGTTTGTAGTTGAAATTTTTAACCGTTGATAATCATAGTGTAATCCACTGTGTTGTAGCCAGGACAACACCATCATTGTTATCCGTTAAAAATTTTCAACCACAAACAATACTTCTCCTAAATTAATTTTCTTTAAATCCAGATCCAATTACAACTAAACTAACACTTAGATTGACTTAATACTTAACAAATATAAATTTAAATATCATCCATTACTAAGTAATATATTGTAAGAATGTGTATTCAAATAAATATGACTAAAATAGAATATTTAATTTTGACTTTTTATATCTTCTATTATTTTAAATGTGCTTTATTATCAGGTGTAAAAAATAAGAATATCCTACGTTATTTATCTTAAATTAGCAGTTTAGTGTGAAAATTTTGAAATATTAAAATGCTTTTAAAGACTTTATAAACTTGTTTTAAGCCTAAAAACTGCCTTGTTGACAATGCATTGTGATATCATAACTTGTTTTTTCCTCATGAATCATTGTGATATCATATTACAATTTGTGTCACTCTTCTATTCTATACTACTAAAGGAGAGTATAAGTCAACAAACTCAAACCTTAATGTCTTTTTAATCTCTCTCATATGCTTAAAAGAGTTAATCTTACTGTTAGTTAAAGGATATATATATATATATATATATATATATATAGGAGATGTATTTTATGAGAAATGTTCTCTTATGTGAGAGCGAGATGAACAAATATTTATTTTTCATAAAGAAAAGGGAAGTCTTGACGGATATTTATTTTTCTAAAAAATAAAAAAATAGCTAGAAGGAAAAAAGGGCAAAGTCCTATCTACAATGTTATGTGGTAGTTTTTTCTTTTCTTGTTATCGAAGTATATAGACTCTACAAGGAACCTGGAAAAGAGGAAGAATGACATTAATTTGAAGTCCCGAGTCTCTAGTGTTGCTTAAAAGGATCGCGTTCCCTACTACCATGTCATGGCGATATCTACCTACCCTCGACTTGCCTCGTCTCCTAGTGGCGGTTTCCTGTGGAGCGACCATGAGTCAGGTTCAGGTGGGAGATAGTACCTCTCATTCCTCTTCCGGTATTGATGGTACTGGATATGACGAAAATTTCCCTCTTTATTAAAATATGTCTCTAAATCTACCATACTAGTAGCTGCTTGCTGAAGGACAGTAAGCCCTCTAGGCCGTATAACCATACAATGGATGGTTGAGATTAAAAGTTTTTCAAAGTCACATGATCACTTAAAAAGTCACATGACTTTTTAAAAAACTCCCATGATTAATCTCAACCATCCATCGTATAGTTGTACGACCCAGATTCATTCCCCTTAGTCTCATGTAAGAGAACCTTTCTCATATGATACATTATATATATATATATATATATATTACTAAAATGATTTTCACATCAAAATGAAATTTAGGATACCAATAACAAAAAAAAATTCATATATTAAAAGTTTAAAATTTTAAATTATTCTTGAGTGATAATTTTTTGAAGACTAAATTAGTAGTTTAATTTCAATATTTTATTAATTTTCTTCAAATAAAATAATTTTTTTAATTAAATTCAAATATTTTTATGTTAATCTTTTATTTTTTTCCAATGTAAAAAGTAACATATCTGATCTGTCCTGGACCGGGGTCAAGAGATCCGATCTCAAGCCAGTCACGAATAGTATGTCAATACCGTCTAGTAGACCGGATGTGTATGTATCCGATGTAGGTATCCGTTGTCCTTGAATGAGGAGAGCGGATTGGGCGTTCTGGAGATCCTTCACACCGACCTAACGCGTTGAAGTGGGCGAATGGTGGTGTCACCTGCAAAGATTCTCCGACGCTCAAGTCAGTGATTATATTCCAAGTCAGGAATGTATTTAGGGAGGAATCAGTCGTAAAAGAGCTGAGGAAAAGGATCCCTAACTTCAATCATGAAGTCAGTTCATATACCTGATTGGCTCGATTAACGAGGACTTGTTGGTGGGGAACCACCAACTCCCATTAGCATTATTATATTGCGCACTTACCTGCATGATTGGGTCAAGTGGCTATTTTATATTGAGCGTAGAGAATGTAGACTAGGATTAGGGAACAAGTTGACCATTCCCGTGAGCAGAATTTGGCTCGTAATGCAGGGAATTATTGATCGATCCCTGTAGCAACAATCCTTGTCTTTTGCACAGTAACGTGTGTATTGTCCGATGTCATGGTGTTATCCTGAACAACCGGTATAGGGAGAACGCCTGATACGGAATTACAATCCGGATGTATACCGATGACACCGGTTACACGTAGATGTCTTATCAAAGACGTTGAAATATGTATAGCAGATCGGATACCGGTATTGAGACCGGATCATATGTCCCCTAGCTTGTGTGAGGGACTGAATAGTTGTTCACATAAGCTACTCAACCTGCGAGAGGTCTTAATATCGGTAAGCCTACGTGTGTAACAGTTCCTTAACATCTGTTGTCATTCGTGAAGAACCGCTCTGAATTTAATAGAAAAGACCTTTCGGTACTGTCACAACGGATTCAGACAAAGATTCGTTGTGTGAGAATTTCAAGAGTTTATTGGAATTGAAAGCTCTTGAAGTTTGTGTAACGGCTGTAAAGCGTAAATTGCGTTGCATGATTAGACATTAATGCTTTTAATCACGTGGGCAAGCAATTATTGCGCCTGAGATGAAAATCTCATTAACCGTCGTTTTGGGCTTAATGGGCCTGAAATTTTCGAAACTTTTGGGCCTAGTGGATAGCCCTTTGCTGAGTCGCTATCGTTTTGGCGCCCAAGAATTTGGAACAGTTGTGTCGTTTCGCTTGTGAACGGGTGCGTTTTATCGAGAACGACACAACTTCAAGAGGAGGTAACCGATCCTCTTTGTTTCCTATAAAAGGAATACTTAGTGGATTCTGGGTTCCACTTGCTTTTGCTTTCTCAACGAAACTCTGCAGAAATTTTGCAAGGAAGTTTATCGCCTACATTGCGAGGGTCTCATCGTTCCTCAAATTCATCACTGTCACCTGAGGTAACTATCTTTTCCTTGTCGCTTTAGTTTCGCTTTGACTTGCTACTCGTAGTTATAGAAAGTAGGCTTCATAAAAAAGGGGGGGAATCAGTTTCCCTCAACCCTAATAGTTGTGGGGAAGAATCCTTGTGATTCTTCCTAAGACTGAACCGCGTCGCTCAGAAAGGGGATCTTACTCACTGCGGGAAGTGACCTTTCCCTTCTCAGAGTCGCCCTCTGATTGTAATTGCTTTTAAAATGCAGTGAGTAATGATTGCAACTTTCTGACGACATTTTATTTCTTATCATAGATTAAGGAGTTCGGTCTAGATACTTCCAATGGCAACTGGAGAAGGATCTTCTGGAGATAGTGCCATTTCGAAGACAGCTGAGGGTCTCTTCAGCGTAGTTGCTTCGAGGCTGAATTGGGAGGAGGTTCAGGCTAAATGGCCTTTCTGTTGGGTGTCCAGCGAATTTAAGGACTTGGCCTCTCGTCATGCGGATGAGGAGGGATCTCGGATTCAACCGAGGTTCACGCTGAGTACGGATGAAGAGACAAAAAAGTGGTATAGGGTTTACGCACCACTTCCGACAGAGCGGATATGTCATGTCGTCCCCAACGATCGTTCAGTGTACATGTATGACTTTATATTCCATAATCTGGGAGTTCGTTTTCCTTTAACCGAACTCCAGATGGGTGTTTTGAGGTTTCTGAACTGTGCACCCTCTCAACTTCATCCCAACGGTTGGGGCCTCATCCGAGCTCTCGAAGTGCTTGGGGAGCACTTCAATTTCACGCCAACAGTAGCGATGCTGTTCTACTATACTCAGGTGGTTAGAAGGGCGAATAAGCAGGGCGGAGTTGGCCTGGTGACACTCCGGACTCTCTGTTCCTTTGTGAACTTTGAGTCTTACACAGATTCTGCCAAGGTTGACGGGAAGTCCTTCAAGACTTACTTCACTCGCATCTCCATCAAGAAGGGCAAACCAAAATTTTGGAAGGATGAAGAGGACGTTGACAAATTTCCCTTGAGCTGGACACACGAGCATTTCCTCTTGAGCTCTCACGCGTACTACACTGATCAATCCGATCTGTCTCGTGAGACATCGAGAGTGTTGTTCGCGCTTGAATCGCACACTACAGGTCGTCACGTCTTTTCGTGTAGGCGTCTGCTAAGTAGCTCAAGCGGAGTCCGGGAGGAATATTTGCGTACTTCTCGTTTTATTTCATCTTTCCTCCTTTATCAAATATATATAGAATATTTGCAGTTGCTGACATCTTGTGTTTGTTCATGTAGGTGAAATAGAACAGCAAACTCCGGAAATGGATAAACTGAAAAAATTCAAGGCGGCTGGTAAATCCGTTGCTCGTGAGAATGAAGTAAAGCCCAGGCCCTCAACTAAGGATCGTCCTGAGGTAATCATCTTGACCTCGGATGTTGAAGGGGACATCCCACTGGTTGAGGGCGGTACGTCCGATGTTGGTGCAATCTCGGGTCAGCCTCCCGTTACTGAGAGGAGAAGAAAGATCCAGAATGATCCTGCAAGGCGTCAGTCCAAGAAGCAAAGAGTTTCGGAGGATCCTGCTGCCGGGGTTTCTGGATCAGAGCCGACCTCCTTCCCAACTACCTCGTTTCTCACCCCCTTCCTCTCTTATGAAGGTTCTACTCCAGCCACTCTTCCTCCTCCGATGTACAAACTCCGGCCTACACTCAGTCCTAAAGAAATTACGGAAGCGTGTGAGGCCGGAAGGTGGCAGTTAGCCGAACTTGCTGGAATGCTTTCTTCAATCAGCGAGTTGGCTAGCAACGCCGATAAAGTTGAGGAATTGAGCGACGAATTGAAAGAACTCAAGCTTTCCTCGGAAAAGGACAAAGCCGCCGTGAAGTTAATGGAAGATCGTCTTCACAAGTCTAAGGAGTTTGGGGATCTCATCACCAAAGAGAATCTCAAACTCAAAGTCGATCTTAAAAACTTGGAAGGCAAGGTGGCAGAGAAGGAGGAAGAACTCCGTAGCAGCCAGGATAAACATAAAGCTGATGCTGAGGAGTGGTCTCAAAGGGAGAAGAAGCTCCTTCTTGAGATAGAGGGACTGAAGGCTAGGAATGCGGAGTTCGAGGTGTCTAGTGAGGAGCTGTCCAAGTTGCGGGGAGAATTGGCTACAGCGAAAGCTGAGAGAGAAGAAGCTGTTGACATATGCAGCCGGGCTGTCGAAGAATCCTTCGGCCTAGCTATACGCCAAGTTTTCTACCGCAACCCCACTGTGAAACTTAACCTTTATGGAATGGATCCGTTCTATGAATTCCATGGGGGAAAGTTAGTCGCAGTGGTGGATGGTCGTCACGAAGATCCACCGACGTCCCTGTATGGTTTGCCTCCTCTTCCTGAGGGTCAAACCATGGGACCGGATTATGTCTTTCCTGTGTCCGAGGTTCCCTCTTCTGAAGAAAGGGCTGAGGCTCCTGGAGGTGAGACTCCTGCGGAGGTTCCAAAGGAAGAGGGACAAGAGCCTGGTGCTGAGGAGGCGCAAAAAACTGAAGAAAAGATTCCTCTTCCGTAATTTTGTTTTCATTTACATGTATAGTTGTGTACCGGGATCAACTCCGGATTTTGAACTATTGTATGTAATTTCATTTCAATGAATGAATTTTGGTTGAAGAAATTTGTCTTCATTGTTTCATGTATATATAAATCGTTACTAATCCGTTCAGTGTAATTAATCTTAAGGCCGGATTGAAATAATAGCCTAGGAAGATTAAATAACAAATAAAATTTAGAACGGATAAATATATACATGTCCCCAAGTGCGTATTAAGAAGAAGGTGCCTGTCTCTGGGGCATGATCCTTAGTTCTTTTGGGGAAAGATGGGTCGATCCGCTGTTTAACAAAGTAGTGTAACAGGACGGATGACTGCTTCTAATCCGTAATATTCTTACAGGAGATGATAATATTGTTCCAAGTTTAGGGAACTGCAAGGAAGTGGTGTTTGAGCCCTTTATCATAAGGATGATGATGGGAGTTTTTTCTGCACCAGGAGTTACGTCGTTGTATCACAGAATAGATGATAAAGAGTATCCGTCCTGGGAGAATACCACTAGAAAGCGAAAGTGCGGGCTGACTTTCGGAATTTTCCATCATAAAGATGATTATGAGTATTGATCATGCCAGGTGTTTTATCATTAAATCACTTCATAAGTGATTGAGATCATCCGTCTTGGGGATGTGTACGATACCAGGAACTACATCATCAGGTCGCATATTAGGTGATTGAGATCATCCGTCCTTTGGGTATGTATTGCGCCAGGAGTTACATCGTCAGATCACAGCATGGGTGATTGAGATCATCCGTCCTGGGCAGGTACACCGCATTAGGAGTTACATCGTCATATCACATAATGGGTGACTGAGGTTATCCGTTCTGGAAAAGTATACATCGTCAAGAGTTACATCGTCAGATCACAGATTAAGTGATTTAGATAATCCATCCTGGAGACATTTTTCAATCGTAAGAATACGGATTGAGTGAATACTTTCATCGTAAGAATGATGATGAGAATTGTTCATACCAGGAGTTACATCGTCGAATCACTTTATAGGTGATTGGGATCATCCGTCCTGGAATGATTCACACCAGGAGTTACACCATCGAATCACAAAATATGTGATTGAGATCATCCGTCCTGGAATGATTAGTGGAGCTCTTCGTACCAGGAGTTACATCATCGAATCACTGAATAAGTGATTGAGATCATCCGTCCTGATGAATTTTTCCAATCAAGGGAGTGCGGATTCAATTGGCAATTTTCGCTCCATCCGAAATCCGAGTCTTACCTCTACTAGCCCCCTAGCTGATGTGAGGAAGCAGTTGACTTGCTCATATGAGCTATATTGATCGTAGTACGTCTGGATTTCGGGTTTGTACCGAAGTGTAAACATCCGCTCTGGGAACCATGTTCCGTAGTGGTGAAATTTTAAGGGCGGATTCGACAATGGGAATATCAAAAGTTTATCGAATTTCGCAACCCTTGGTATTCGAGTAATGGTGGCCACGTTTCTAATGATTGGACATTTAATGCCTTAATTCACGTGGGCGCGCCATTATTGCGTTAAATGCGCATGTCTTAATAACCGTCACGTAGGGGCTTGTTGGGCCTAAAATTTGGATTTAGTAGGCCCATTTAGAAAGCTCTGTGACGAAACGATGGCATTTTCGCGCCTTGATGTACTAAACGACAATTTTGGTCCACTAAACGGGGAGTCGTTTGGGGGTAAACGACAGGTTATGTTTAGTGGGTATTTGAAAAATTTTGGTGCCCTGATATAGGCATATTTGGCAATCTCAGTTACCATTTCTCCTAATTCTCTTGACGAACTTCTGCAAAAGTTTCGAGAAGATTATCGTGTCTGCCACTGTGAATCTTAATTCACTATCCTCATCCATCCTTAGGTAACCACTTTCTTTCCATACTTTGTGTCTTGTTTCAATTTCTGAAAATGTCTAGGAAAGGTGTTAGTTTTAGTGGTATCAGCCCTAGAGGAAGAGGAGGAAGGGCCTTCAATCAAAACCCCACAGTTCGTGGTGGGAGGATTCCAGTGGTCTTTCAATCGAAGCCACTAAGCTCAGAGAGGGAGGCGTCGCCGTATCAGAGGCGAAGGGCGATTATACCCTCTTCAGAATCCTCCTCTAGTGAGAGTGCCGAAAGCGGTGACCTGTATGTATCTGACGATGTGGATTTTTACCGCAGTGTAAAAGCTTTCACAATGGTGGTGAAGAAAGCGACTGGGAGGAAATCATCTGAAGGGGGATCTTCTTCCGAGAAGTATATCTTGAAGACCCAATCCGGCCTCTGCAATGTGGTTGCACACCGGATAGACTGGGTGAAATTCCAACAGAAACGCCCATTCAGCTGGGTGGCTGAGGAATTTCGTGAGACACCGTCCGTCCACGCTCGGGAGGATGAAGGGGAGCTGGAGCCGCGGTTTACCGTATGGAAGAAGGACAAATACAAATGGTGTTTTAAAGTATTCGCTCCCCTTCCATCAGTACGGATATGCCACACACCGGACGAGAAGTCCTTATTCATGTATGATTTTCTATTTCTGAACTTAGGTGTGCGTTTCCCTTTGACGAAGTTTGAGATGGGAGTCCTGAGATTCTTGGACTGCGCTCCCTCGCAACTTCACCCTAATGGATGGGGATTGGTCCGCTCTCTTGAAGTGCTTGGGGAGCACTTCAACTTTAAACCGACGGTGGCCATGCTTTTCTACTTCACTCAAGTGGTCCGTCGTGCGAATAAGGAGAAAGGAGGAGTGAGCTTGATATCCCTTCGGACTATCTCCAAGATCATCAACTTCGAGGCGTACACTGACTCCGCCAAAGTTGATGGGCGTTCATTCAAGTCCTATTTCACGAAGATTAGCGTCCATCCGAATGAATCAATTTTTTGGTTGACTGAAGAAGGGATTCCAAAATTCCCAGTGACTTGGACGCACGAACATTTTTTGTTGACCTCCCAAGCGTACTATACCGAGGAGGACGAACTGAGCCCAACTTCAATCTCAGTTCTTTCGGCTCTGCAGTCCTACACAGCCTCACACCAATTTTTCTCCTGCAGGCGTTTGTTAGGACCAAAGTCTACTCGCGAGGAGTATTTACGTAATTTCCCTGCCATTCTTCATGCATTATTATGTCATTTGCCTTGAAAATTTTACGTCTCTGATTGTGTCTTTTGATTGTGCAGGTGAAATTCAGGGCGAGTCACCAGAGATGAATAGACTAAAAGGTCTCAAGGCCGGAGAGACTTCCGTTGCGGCTGAAAATGACATTCAGGCAAAGCGGAACTCGAAGAAGGCTACTGCTGAGACGATAATATTAACTTCGTCTGCTGGTGATGATATTCCTCTGATCGAGGGCGGATCTGAGAAGGTGGTCGAGAAAAAGAAGAGGACTAAGCGTGATCCTTCGAAAACCTCAGACCGTCAATCCTCGCCCAAAAAACCAAAAACTTCAAGAGGGGCTGCTGAGCTTGTGCCCTCTAAAGAGAAGAGAGCGGAAGAACCCACTCCGGATGCCCCCGGCAGTGTAATCACTTGTGGGGCGAAGCCAATAACGACTTATTTCGCGCCCAAAGCCCCCTGCTCTCTTGAAGGTAATTCCGGTCTTGTTCAACATCCGGTGTACGAGGGCTCCGTTCCTGAGGGCGTTCCTGAATCCTCACCCAAGGTGAAGCCCTCGTTAAAGAGTGAAGAAATGATGAGAGCTTGCGACGACGGACAGAAGCACTTGGCTGATTTATCCAAGCTCCTCAAGTCGGTTCGCGAGCTCACAGAAGAAAATGAGAGGCTCACCTCGATGGTTGGCAAGGACAAGGCAATCATCCTCCAATTAGAAGGAAAATTAAAAACTTCCGAAGAGGAAACTCAGAAGAAGGATGAAGAAATCGCCAAGTTGAAGAAGCTTGCCAAGGAGCTGGAGGGTCAGGTTCTTGATCAGAAGAAAATCAACGCTGACCTCCATGCCAATTTTTGTGTGGAGAAGGAACGCTCTTCGAAGCTAGATGAACGGTTGAAGGAGGCTAAGGTCGCCTATTCCCAAGGAGCGGATGATTGGTCACGTAAGGAAAAGGAGCTGCTATTAAAGCTGGAGGATTTGAATGGCGAAGTCAAGACCCTGAAAGCAGACTTGGACGATGCTGTAAACATGTGTGATCAAGCAGTCAAGGAGGCTTTCGGGTTGGCAATTCGTCAGGTGTTATACCGGAATCCCAAGGTGTCACTTAATTTGAACGGTATTGATCCGTTCTATGAGTTTCACCAAGGGAAACTGGTGGCCATCGTTGACAATCGTCAAGAGAGTCCGCCTAGAACTCCTTATAAGTTTGCTCCTTTACCTAAAGGTCAATCAATGAGACCTTCCCTCCTGAAACCCATAAGTACAGGATCGAGCTCTCGCACTGAAGGAGGCAAGACCGGAGACAAAGGCAAAGGGAAGGAGGGAGACTCAAGCCAGAAAGAGTAGCGCCTTTCTTGTTTTCTTTTTCGTTTTATTGATTTGAATTCGCTGTGTTCCGGGATCAGCTCCGGATTATTACACGAATTGTAATTCTTATTGAATCAATAAAAGAGTTTTTTACCTCCATTCTTGTTTAGTGAAAAACAACTTTAACAGAGGGACTGCATGTGTATTGTATTATTCCGGATTTAAGTAATGAAGATCGGATTGTAAAACAAAATCTCCATACCGGACATATACATGCGAAATGAATTTCATAATAAAACCACCGCTTGTGAGGGAACACATCAGTGCCTCAAGAACGGCTTAAGGGGAATGATTGTGAGATCGTTTAGACGAGAGTTCATTCCTCAAATTATTCGTTAAACCGTTGATGTTGTCCCCCAGTATCATTTGGTGATTATCACTTTGAATAAACTCTGAGTGAAATTTTCACGTGAGATATCTTGAGAATGAGGATTTAAAATAGAAATTCCTCTTCAAATATTTCCGACTGAGGAATTTCGGGTGAAAATGCCTTAGATTGTGGCGTACCCGAGTGAATTGTTTGTGTCGGAGTTTATGAGTCAGATCTTAATTGAAGAATTGATGACTCAGAATTATAAGCTATAAAACTCCCAAATAAAGAACTTCACGAGAGTATTAATTTGGAGTTCAGTATAACTTACTTGTTGTGTTTGGAGTTCGGTTTGATCCTACTGTCCACGTCATATTTGGTGTTCGGTTGAATCCTATTAGCCGTTCTTCAATTGGTCTTTGGTTTTACCCAATGACGATTCTTCACCGACGTTCGGTTAATCCTACTAGTCGTACTCAGAGTTCGGTTTAATCCTACAATCCGAGCCTTCGATACGGGGTTCAGATCAGGGTTAATCCTGAACCTACTGCGCCCGTCACTTGGGGTTCAGCGTGGTCTTGAAGAAGAACCAGCTTACTACGCCCAAGCCTTCGCATGAGGTTCGGTTTGTGGCCTCGAAAGAGGACCAGCCCTACAACCCATGTAGTCTTCGAATGGGGTTCGGTTTGTGGCCTTAAAGAAGGACCAGCCCTACAACCCATGTAATCTCTGAATGGGGTTCGGTTTGTGGCCTTAAAAAAGTGCCAGCCCTACAACCCATATCCTGAGGTTCGGTTTAATCCTACAACTCAGGTCTTCACCGACGTTCGGTTAATCCTACTAGTCGTACTCAGAGTTCGGTTTAATCCTACAATCTGAGCCTTCACCGGTGTTCAGCCAAACTTACTAACCGTACCCAGAGTTCGGTTTAATCCTACAATCTGGGCCTTCAATGCATACACACTCGAGGAGTTACATCGTCAATTACAGAATGGGTAATTGAGATCATCCGTCCTGAGTATGTTCTTGTGCGTTGCGCATATTCGAAGAGTTACATCGTTAACTACAGAATAAGTAGCTGAGATCATCCGTCCTGAATATGCTTTTATACACCGGATAAACTGAAAATCACAGCATAAGAAAAACTCGAAAGAGTTAAATTGTTATGAGAGATTCTTATTAAATCAAAAATAAGAATTACAAGGAGAGCGTAGCTGTGGAAATAAATTCTCCAGTATTCAATCCATGACAAGGATAGGAGAGTGTAGAAACAGCTAGCTATAGTAGATGCGCAAGTTTTGGGTGTTCCATTTGTTTCGGATTGGAGTGCCATCAAGGTTTTCAAGGCGATAAGAGCCTTTGCCAGTGACCTCGGATACCCTGTATGGGCCTTCCCAGTTTGGGGCTAATTTGCCTTGATGGGCGAATTTGTTCCCTATACTTGCTTTCCTCAAAACCAAATCTCCAACGTTGAAAGTCCTTGATTGGACTCGTTTGTTATATCGGAGAGCAACTTTGGCTTTGATGGCTTGATCCCTGATGAAAGCGTCTTCTCTGAGTTCTTGTATGACATCCATTTCAGATGCCAAGTTAGCGTTGTTGGTTTCTTCAGAGAAGTACTTAACTCTTGTGGAAGCAATTTGCAGTTCCACAGGTATCATTGCCTCGACCCCGTATGTTAGGCGATATGGGGATTCATTGGTGGATGAATGAGGCGTTGTCCGATATGCCCATAGGACATGACACAGCTGGTCTGTCCATCCGCCCTTGGCTTCACCAAGGCGCTTCTTTAGTCCCTTAAGCACCTCCCTGTTGGCCACTTCAGCTTGACCATTAGTTTGGGGATGTTCGACGGATGAGAATATTTGGGTTATTCCTAACCCTTCAAGTAAATCTGTGAATTTTCTATCCGTGAACTGGGTGCCATTATCCGTGACAATCCGTGCTGGGACCCCGAACCGTGTTATGATGTTTTCATACATGAAACGACGAGTTCGGGCTGAAGTGATATGCACCACCGGCTCTGCTTCTATCCACTTAGTGAAATAATCGACCCCTACAATGAGATATTTGATGCCCCCAGGAGCAGTTGGAAAGGGGCCCAGAATATCTAATCCCCATTGGTAGAAAGGCCATGGAACAGCGGATGTGAAGAGTTCTTCCGCCGGTGTGTGGTGTAGGTTAGAGAATTTTTGGCAAGCGTCGCATTTTTTGACGAAGTCAATGGAGTCTTGCTTCATTGTGGGCCACCAGTATCCAGCTCTGAGGATTCTTCGCATTAAGCTTCTTCCTCCGGCGTGGTGTCCACTTTGTCCTCCATGCACTTCCTCCATTACACCTTGCACCTCATCCTCTTTGAGACAAACTAAATAAGGCACAGAGAGTGCCCTTCTGTAGAGATTACCATCAATCATAGTGAAATACGGTAATTCTCTCCTTAACCTCGTCTTTTCCTTCTCATCTGTGGGTAGCTGTCCATCAGCCAAATAACGGATGTAAGGAGCCATCCATGTATCTCCGTAAAGGGAGTCAGTCATTATGGCATTTAGAGAAGGGAAAAGAGGGATGCTGGGCGACGTTAGCGTGCTTTGAACCAGAGTAGTGGTGCTACCCGGTCGTTTAGTGCTTGCTAACCTGGAGAGTATATCCGCTCTCGTATTCTCTTCACGTGGAACATGCTTGAACTCCACCTTTGAGAATTTCTCAGTCAACTCCTTGACACAGTTCAAGTATAATTGGAGTTGAGGTTCGCGAGCTTGATAATCTCCTAAGATCTGCGAAATCACCAGCTGTGAATCGCTACAGAGTGTCGCCTCGGAAGCTCCGATGTCAATTGCAGCTCTTAGCCCGGCCAAGCAAGCTTCGTACTCAGCCTGGTTGTTGGATGTTTTGAAATTGAAACGAAGGGAGATCTCCAGGTGTACTCCGTCATCACTTTCGAGAACTACACCTGCTCCAGAGCCTCTTTGGTTTGATGAACCATCAACGTAAATGGTCCAGTGGACTCGAGGGTAATCCGGATCCGTCCCTGTCATTTCCACAATAAAGTCAGCCAGGACTTGAGCTTTAATAGCGCTGCGGGGTTCGTAGGATATATCAAACTCAGAGAGTTCAATAGACCATTTGATCATCCTCCCAGCAAGATCGGGCTTGATTAAGACAGAACGGAGTGGCAAATCCGTTCTCACTATGATTGGATGGGCGTGAAAGTACGGACGCAACCGTCGTGAGGCCCAAACAACAGCGAGGGCGGCCTTTTCAATTTTTTGATACCGGATCTCAGCACCTTGCAAGGTCTTGCTAGTGAAATAGACCGGTCTTTGTCCATCAGGAGTTTCTTTTATCAAGGCAACGCCCAAAGCTTCATCTGAAATAGCCAAGTACAGAATGAGTGTGTCTTCGGGGTCAGGCTTTGTGAGAATGGGAGGTTTAGACAACACCTCCTTAAGCTCTTGGAAAGCTTTTTCTTGTTCCTGTCCCCACTCGAATTTCTTGGACTTTTTCAGTATTTTGTACAGGGGGAGCGACCTGTGAGCCATCTTCGGCATGAATCGTGCCAAAGCTGCTACCTTGCCATTCAGGGATTGGACTTCTTTAAGATTCTTAGGACTTTGCATGTCTAGAATCGTTTGGCACTTCCCTGGATTGGCTTCTATACCACGTTGAGTTAACATGAAACCCAAAAATTTCCCAGCAGGGACAGCAAATGTGCACTTCATTGGGTTCAGCCTCATGTTAAATTGCCTCAAACGGGTGAATACTTGGCGCAGGTCTTCAATATGATCGCCACCAGCCGGTGTCTTTGCTATTATGTCGTCAATGTATACTTCAACAAGTTTGGTGTGCATACCCTCGAAAACCTTGTTGATCATGCGCTGATATGTCGCCCCAGCGTTTTTCAGGCCAAAGGGCATGACTGTATAGCAAAAGACACCACGATCATTTATGAAAGCTGTCTTCTCTTGATCCTCTTCGCACATCGGAATTTGGTTGTAACCAGAATAAGCGTCCATGAAGCTCAGGTATTGGTAACCAGAGGAATCATCTACCATCCGATCTATATTAGGAAGAGGATAAGGATCTTTTGGACAGCAGCGGTTGAGGTCCACGTAGTCAATGCACATTCTCCATTTACCATTGGATTTAGGGACCATCACCACATTCGAAAGCCAAGAGGAATATCGGATTTCCCTGATAAATCCGGCCTTCAGCAATTCCTCAGTTTGCTGACAAGCTGCCCTCTGTTTCTCTGGGCCTAATCGTCTTTTCTTTTGGGCCACAGGTTTCGTCTCCGGATAGACAGAAAGTTTATGACAGCAGAATTCAGGGTCTATGCCTGGCATATCGGCTGCAGTCCATGCAAAGAGGTCTTTAAACTCTTGTAAGAGAGCCAGCAGTCGCTGCTCTATTTCAGCATCTAGCTTGTCATTGATATGGGTGATCTTTTCTGGGGAATCTCCCAAGACAATGTCCCTGGAACTTCCATCCGGTGTGGGCTTTGATGGGTTGAACGGATCAATGTTCAAATCCGCTCTAGGATCCAGGTCGACAAGACTTACAGATCCAGCCGATGTTCCAACATCATTAAGTTTCCTCTTTTTATTGGAGGCATCCAGCTTTGTCATGTTGAGGCTAAGGTTGTAGCAGTACCTAGCCATCTCTTGATCACCCCGGATAGATGACACAGCATTATCCTTGTCAATGAACTTGATAAGGAGATGTGGGGTTGATACAACTGCCTCCATTGCATTCAGAGTAGGACGGCCTATGATGCCATTAAATGGTGATTTGACATCAATCACTAGCACCCGAGACCTAACCGTCCTGGCTCCTGGCTCGCCTTCAAACGAGATAAGGGTATCAAGATACCCTCTAGTTAGTTGCTTTGCGCCATTGAAAGCTGTTAGTTCCTGCGTGTAAGGCTGTAAGTCTGAGTCTTTAAAACCCATTCTTTCAAAGCAATTATAAAAAATAACATCGCAGGAACTTCCCTGGTCAACAAGGATTCTTCGGACGTCCTTGTTGGCGATCACAGCAGTGATGACTACAGCGTCGTCACCACCAGGAACGGTTGGACCAAAATCCTCGTCAGAGAAAGAGATTATAGGAGCCTCATTCCCTCCTCTGTAAGGGCGATTGTCTTTGACTTTTCCTTGCACAGATAGAATCATTCTGTGATGATTCTTACGGGCTGTAATTGAAGCTCCTCCTCCAGCGAACCCTCCAGCAATCATGTCAATGACTTCACGTCGGCCCTGACGTTGTTGCTGGGGCATGCTGTCTTTCTGTGCTGCATTATCGGTCATTACACCTTTTTGCTTCTCTGCAGCAGAGAACTTTCGAACCGGACTGGGGTTATTGTCATCCCCATCGTCGGGATCTCTTTCTCTTTTCTCATTCCGTTCTGCCCTGTCAAAGGATTTTTCTTTGAACAGGTATTGCTTCAATTTGCCTTCTCTAATTAGCGTCTCAACTGCGTTCTTTAGAGCTTGGCACTCATCAGTTGAATGACCATTTTGTTCATGAAAATCACAGTACTTTCGTGAATTTCCTGGTCTTTTCATAGGGGCTGGTCTCCTGATGCCATATGTGCTGAAAACTGGCCATCCGACCTCTCTCAAAATCTGAGATGGTCTGGCAGATAACTGTGCATAATGGCTGAAGGAATTGACATGCCTTTCTCGAGGTCGAGGGGGGTGGTTATCCACCTTAGGATTGGTGAATAGCCTCTCCATGCGTTCTGACCTCGTCTTTTCCTTACCCTTCTGGGTTTGGGGAGATGGTGTTGGTGGCTTTTTCTTCGCAGCCATTGCCTCCAAGTGCATCTCTATGCTCACATACTTTGAGGCTTTTTTCCTGAACTCCTCAAAAGTTGCTGGGGGGCTCTTTGCTAATGACAAAGCGAAAGCTGATCCTGGCTGCAATGCCTCAATTACGATATGCAGCTTGATAGATTCTGTGAGGTTAGGAACCAAGGCTGCTTCCTTATAAAACCTCTTCAAAAAATCTTTTAAGCCCTCAGTTTCACCTTGCTTAATCTGAGCCAAGGTATGAGACGTCTTGGGTACGTCTCTGGAGATGACAAAGTGGGTTTCAAAGGCAGCTGCCATTTCCGTCCAAGAATCTATGGATCCAGAGGGCAGGCCTTTAAACCACCCGAGGGCTTCCTCAGATAATGTTCGAGGGAACATTCGGCACATCACGTCTTCATCAGCCCCCAAGTACATGGCTTCAAACACATAAGCATCAAGGTGCTTAGTTGGATCAGTTTCACCATTATACTTTCCGATGGAAAGTGGTTGAGTGGTTTGAAGGTGCTTGGGGATGCTGATGCCCATAAGTCTCCTTGAAAAAGGAACCTTCAAATTGTAAGACAATGGGGGTGCTGTTGTTGAATCTCTCTTCCTTCGGGAAGCTGCATCCTCAGAATCGCGAGTTTGTTCTCCCTCCTCAAACGTTGGGATCTTCGAGTACTGAAGAGTGGTGGACTTTTCACCATCAGTTGTGTGGGGAGTGTTTCGCGTGCGAGATGACTCTTTATCCTCGCTTTGCCTTTTTTCTCTTCGCAATTCAGCGAGTTCCCTCTGAAGTTGTTTGATCAACTCATCACGAGGATCAGGATCAGACACTGTTACTATCTTCTTTGAGCTGCCCCCATGAGAATCAAAGTTGAGTTTTCTGAAGGCGTTAGGATTGGCTCTGCCTTCAGCTTGATTCTCCACGAAATCTTGGGCTTCGCCTTCCATGGAGGATTACCTGCTCTGTTAAAGGATATGGGAATAACTTTATCGGGTCCCACCGGGCGTGCCAATGATCTGTCCTGGACCGGGGTCAAGAGATCCGATCTCAAGCCAGTCACGAATAGTATGTCAATACCGTCTAGTAGACCGGATGTGTATGTATCCGATGTAGGTATCCGTTGTCCTTGAATGAGGAGAGCGGATTGGGCGTTCTGGAGATCCTTCACACCGACCTAACGCGTTGAAGTGGGCGAATGGTGGTGTCACCTGCAAAGATTCTCCGACGCTCAAGTCAGTGATTATATTCCAAGTCAGGAATGTATTTAGGGAGGAATCAGTCGTAAAAGAGCTGAGGAAAAGGATCCCTAACTTCAATCATGAAGTCAGTTCATATACCTGATTGGCTCGATTAACGAGGACTTGTTGGTGGGGAACCACCAACTCCCATTAGCATTATTATATTGCGCACTTACCTGCATGATTGGGTCAAGTGGCTATTTTATATTGAGCGTAGAGAATGTAGACTAGGATTAGGGAACAAGTTGACCATTCCCGTGAGCAGAATTTGGCTCGTAATGCAGGGAATTATTGATCGATCCCTGTAGCAACAATCCTTGTCTTTTGCACAGTAACGTGTGTATTGTCCGATGTCATGGTGTTATCCTGAACAACCGGTATAGGGAGAACGCCTGATACGGAATTACAATCCGGATGTATACCGATGACACCGGTTACACGTAGATGTCTTATCAAAGACGTTGAAATATGTATAGCAGATCGGATACCGGTATTGAGACCGGATCAATATCTATATATCATATATTGAATAATTAAATTATATGATATTTAAAATTATTTATTATGACAATTTAATAATAATAATAATAATATTATTATTATTATTATTATGATTATTATTATTATTATTATTATTATTATTATTATGATTAGCATCATAATATTAATGTTGCAACCAAAGAAAGAGTGAAAGAACTATTATTTGTGGTTGACATTTTTAACCACTAAGAATAGTAGTGTCATCCTATATGACTATGATAGAGTGGACACATTATCATTGTCAACAATTAAAAATTTCAACTGTAAGCATTGTTGTGTTGCATTATGTGTATGGAACTTGTGTGTTGTATAGATATTTTTAACTGCTGATAATGATAATGTGTCCACTAATGACAACTTACATCATATGACATTTTTTTAATGTTAACTTTAGGTATTTTTTATTAGTTGAGTTATATTTCACTTTTTTATAGTTTTTTTATCAATAATATCGTTTTAAAAATTACTTACGAATATGGAGTTTTTAAAGAAATTATATATTTGGGGTTCGTGTAAGTTGTCATTAAAGTCATGGGAACATACAGCATCATCTGGTATGGCAAATTTGAAACAAAAGAAATGAAAGAAAACCCAAGACATTCATGATAGTACATCCCCCAAGGAAACCACTAACTAAGGCCCAACCAAAGCCCAAGCCCAAGTCCAAACCCATTCAATCTGTTTTTCTCACATGTAGGATTCATCATAGGTGAGCTCAGACGCAGCACCGGTAAGACGAGCCTTGCTGACACTCCCGGACCTCTTCTTGCGGTTACCCCCACCGCAAGTAATCGAAAACTCGCACCCCATCGCTGTCCCAAAACACGAAAACAACCCTTCCTTTCCACCAGCACTCACACCGCGTTTATGGTTGTTCTTACCTTTCCCCTTCGGAATATTCTTCACCCTGTTCTGATTATTCTGATCGTACCCCGGCGGCACATCCATCGGCTGCCGCCACCGATCAATCCTCGTCTTCAGCCCCTCCCCACCCACCTCCTCCTCCGGCCAATCCTCAAACACCAACTTCCCCGGCTTCCTCGGCGCCATCAACGGCAACGGATACAACCCCTTCGCTATCGCCGCCGCCACAACCGACGGCGACGGCCCCACGTCAGAACACAGCGACCCGTTCAGGTTCATAATCATTCCTTTCTTCGTCACCGGCATCCCGAGCTCGGACTCCTCTTCACCGTAACCGTCTTGCTTTGGATAAGGGTTGTAAGTGTAATCATTGATGGTGGAGTCGTTTTTCTCGCTCTGCGACCGTTGGAGAGTTAAGAGCTTGTAGTCAGAATCGATGTTGTTGTTGTTGTTGTTTTTCTCGGGAGTTTTATGCTTCTTGGTGTCGTCCCAATCCCCGACCGCGGAGGCGCTGAGTTCTGAGTACATCGGCATGCTCCTCATTGTCGCGTCCACGAGGTTGACTCCAATGTTGAGAATCCCTTGCGGGCGGCCGGAGGGTCGGCGGATCTGCAAGGCGACGAAACGGATCTTATTGGTTCTGCGGGTGGTGGAGCGAGGTAGGAGGTTGTTGACGAGGACGCCGACGGTGCCGATGAGGACGTCACGGAGCCAGGCGGAGGTGTAGATTTCGATCATGATGGTGGAGTCGTCAGCGTTGAGGAAGTCGTCGTCGACGCGGAACACGAATTTCTCGTTCCACGTTGGGTTGTCGTGGCCGTCCGGGTCAATTTGGGTGGTTAGTTTGCGGTCCGGGTCGACCCATGCGACCGCGTAGGCTTTGATGGATTTGGCAACGGGGGCGAGGTCTTGCGCGGATATAACGTTTATTTCCAGGAGTTGGAATGGGGATACAGCTAGCATAGACATTGTTTTCTTCAAAATCTAATGTTAATGGCGGCGGAGGGAGGTGGTGTGGGTGGCTCGCCGACCACCCTGGAGCCAAATCGAAGAGGTGGTGACCGTCGACGATGGCTTTGATTTGTTATTATATTATTGGAAGGGAAAGTGTGGCGATTGGCGCCTTTTATTTTTGGCTCTGGTTGTTGTGGTTTCGTTGCTTGTATCAACAACAATCGATGGGAATTGTGGGTTGGGTTCGGACTAACTAATTACAGAATTTGTTTTACTGTTATTTCTGTTATAGGCATAGCTTTGTTAATTATACCCCAATTACAATTAGATATATTAATCTAATCATCTAAAACAATAAATTGACTTAATGAAATATTAAATAGGTTTTAAATTTTATATACTTTGTAAGCTTTTTATTTATATAATAAACACTTTTAACTTTACAATTTTTTTGAACGTGGTATAGAAACTTTTAGCTTTGATTCTATTAATCATAACGTAAGCTATATATCAACTACTAAAATCCTTATTTGTTTTATTCTATTAAATCAAGATGATATTTTCAATGGTGGAAATCTCGCCGGAGGTTGCTTGGAGTGGGGCCTTGGAGGAGATGATCCATATTTTTTTTAATATGTCTCATTAAATATTTTACATAATATAAGTAAAGAAATGTTTTATTTAATTTTGCAGTCAACTTAATATTATATTGAAATCAGTTGAAATTACATCATGCATAACTTTTAATAAAATATTTTTATTTATATATTGTTTAAAATGTATTCCAAGACATATGTTAACTCATTTATAGGTGTTTAAATTTAGGTGAAGGGGTTTAAGGAATAATAAACCTTCATTTTGATTTAATATTTACACATTAAAAATTGTCAAGTTTATTGTATAATTGGAGTGATTAAGGTTCTAAGGTTAATGAGTTCAACTCTTCTTTTACTAGTAAAAACTAACAATTAACTTTCATTTATTAAAACAAAAGTTTATTGCATAGTTATTTTATTCATGACATGACTCTGTAAATACGACTAGTACTAAGGAAAGATAAAGCTAAAAAGATTAATTTGTATGACTAATTATAAACCTGACATAGGCATGCGCGGTAGATTGAATAGCTTGTAATGCAAGGTAATTAGATTGAAACGTGGTGTTTTCGTTTTCATTTTCATCTGTTTCCTTTCCCATTCTTTAATTAACGTGTGGGTAAACTAGTTTACAGTACCCACCACACTTCATTGGGTAGATAGAATTAGGATTGAAAAATGCAAACCAAAAGTTCAACTCCCCAAAGCCACCAGAACACCAAAATTCATATACTTCATTGTGGTTTCCCCACCAAATGCTATACCAATTCCCAAATGGACGTTTCCCATTCAACCATCCTCCTAATTCTCACTTCCCTTCTTTTCCTACCTTCTTCAATACCAGTCTCCGATTATTCCACATTAGTGTACAAATCCTGCGCAAGCCAAACCTTCAACGACCCATTATCACAATCTTATTCCCAAACACTCAATTCCCTATTCCAACAGCTCATTGCACAATCCTCCCAACACAAGTTTTACAAAACCATTGAGCCTGTCAACGATGTCACAACCATCTCAGGCCTTTTCCAATGCAGATACGACATCAGCAATGAAGATTGTTTCGGCTGCGTAAACACGCTTCCTCATATGTCAAACACACTGTGCAGTGATTCCATATCAGCACGGGTTCAACTTCACGGTTGCTACATTCAGTACACGACCGAGGAGCTGCCAGAAACAACTGGCCCAGAATCTAAAAGCAATAGCAATTTGCTTCACAAGGAGTGTGGGCAACAGGTTGTGGATTATGTCAAGTTTAAAGAGTTATTGGAGGAAGCATTTGTGGCCTTGCAAAGTGGGGTTGTGAACAGTAATAGGTACTATTCAATGAATTATGAATCGGTGCAATTGATGGCACAGTGTGAAGGTGATTCGGACCCTTGTGATTGTAGTAATTGCGTAAGCGATGCAGTGCAAGTTGCTAAGGATGAATGTGGTACTTCACTTTCTGCTGAAATATATCTTGACAAGTGTTTCATGAGTTATATATACCACCCGGAATTAAATGCCATTCCTCGCAACTCTATCCCAGGTAATTTTTTAAGTGTATTTTAGATGTAACTCGGTATCAAATTTGGATCAACATCATTTTGTTAATGCGTAATTTTTAACAAAACAAGAAGAATTTTTTTAATTAAAAATTATGTAAAGATGGTTTAGAAATTAAAATAGATGAGTTTTAATGATATTTGTAGATAAAAACTTTTTATTTTTATCCCCTTAAGACAATTATTAGTATTTTTTAAAATTTTATATGTTTGAGTTTTTTTTATTTGTTTCATTGATAATCGAATTCATCACATAGAATTTACAAGAAATCTTTTACACTCTCACTAACGAGATAGTTCCAACTTTATTCGACAATATTTCAAACAAAAAGTTTATTTGACAATATTTTTTTATGATATTATTTATTTATTTATGTTTTATATTACAATCTTATATATCTCAGGTTTTATTTCTTTCTTGGCTTAAGAAATAATGTGGAAAATTAAAAAAAAAAGTGGAAACAACATTTCTCTTTTGAATCGTATGAAGAACCAAAGTTTTCGTATTTTCTATTTTTAAATTATTACATTTACCCACTTTTTGCTTTACCTATTGTTAATTCAAATAAGTACAATATAAAAACTAAGACCCATTTGAGTGGTTGAGAGTTTTTGGTTTTAGTTTTTAAAAGTATATTTAAAAACAAAACTTAATTGATAAAAAACGATGTTAAGTTGAGCTTTAACTCATTTATAAAATAGTTTTTAATCATTTTGTAAACAAGAAAAATTGGTTTCTTTATTTTTGTTTTTAATTTTATAAATTTGACACTAAACCTAAAATTACAACCATCAATGTCGTTACCGTTACTGCCATCACCATCACCATGATGGTCATACCCTCATCCACAACCATTGTTGTCATTGTCATCATTGTCACAATCATAACCACTGTCACTATCACCACTAACACCATAACCATCATCATCGTCACTACAACCTAAACCTGAAACAATTATTGTTTTGAAATACAGCTAAAAACCATGTTGAACATAAGTTAAAACTTAAATTAACACTACTTTCACCAAATATGTTTTATTTTCAAATTTACTTTTTAAAACAAATTAAAAAAAGAACTTATCATCCGTCACTTGGTTAACCATATATTCCATAGAATCATAAATGGGTACAACCTTTTATAGAATTATAAATGGGTACAACCTTTTATAGAATCCACCTGTATGTTTTGCTTCGTATGATCGTATCACCTTCTGAAAATTCCTGTCTAGTGTAGTAGTCATGTAAGCTTTTACTTACATGTTCTTCCAACATATATATAATAGTAATAGAAAAGGGTAAACATAAAAACAATCTACATGAAATTATTATACATGATTACCCATTAATTCTATGCAAATTTTATGAATTCAGGGGCAAGCAGAAACAACAATACAGAAAAGTTGGCAGCAATTATTGTCGGAGGGGCTGCAGCCCTGTTTTTGGGTTTTATTTTTTTATCACTATTTAACTCTCAATTTAAAAAAAGCGATTATGAATAGAGTGAATCATCAAGGGATTATTAGAATATTATAATAATCTTTTTCCTTTGTTTCAGCTTCTTTCTTTAGGTCAGAATAACAACTTTGTATTATAGACCATTTTATTGTGTTTGAATTTTCATAGCCTTGGTATTCTCCTTGAAGAGAGGTTGTCTTGTGCGTACAGCTCCATGCAAGAGTTTTTGTACGATATGATTTTAGTGAATTGAATTATACAAAAGTATTACAGGTACATATAGGAAGAAGTAACTAACTAGTAATTAGTGATAGAAATAATTTCACATAATCTTAAGAAACATATATTAATTTTCAATTCAATCACTATTATTATCAAATTAAGTATTAAATATGTAAGAAAACCCATGATCCCTATCTGATTCATCTCTAAAATGAGTGTATTACTCTATTATCCGATAGCTTGATTTTCTCATGATAATAACTGTTTAATGGGGCAACAATTGTCTCAACATGATCAAATGAGAGTATGAACTACTCATATTAGGCACTAAGTGAATGAGCCAACTCATCATGGGGAATGACAGATCCATAAATTTTAAATCATGTGGCGCAGACACAGACATATAGACATACACACATATATAACATAGAAAAGATAACACACAACTTCTTAAAAGTATAACTATAACACAAACACGACACACGACACACGACACACACACACATGCACACGCACACGTGCACGTGCACATACATCCATTTCTTGATGATATTCATACTAGCAAAAACTCTTCCAACAGTTACAGTTGTCACTAATAGTATCAAAACTAACTTTAAACGTGAATACATTAAAGGATATACAATATATTTCTTTATCTCCACAAGCTTTATAGAAAGATCATAAGATTCCTCCTGATTCTAAAAATGCACAATTTAAATTGATATCCATGACATAAGTTTTAAGCTTACTATCTAGTGCAAAAAATCCACTAGAGAAAATTCTGAAAGGTAAAATTAAGCTAAACAAATCAATTTCTCCTTGTCAAATACAAGAAACAACTCTCTTGAATTTAAGCATGCTACACAAAGAAGTAATTCAGTATTTACTTCTATAAAATGATTGTTCAACTCTTAAAGTTGCTAGTCAATCACTTGATAAATGATGTAAATTAGAAACTTTCTCCATTTTGTGCCTTAAACTTCCTTGCATTTGAAAGGTATCATTCATATTGTGAATAACAAGTTTTTACAAAATAATGAAACCTCATTGAGCAAAGAATCTCAATCATCATTTCTCATATATCTTGTAACTTTACTTGGACATTGTAATTAATTTCATAACATTTACAATGTCTTGATCACTTTTCTATAATGCTTGAGATAACTCACGAGTAATCCCTAAAATGTTTTTCATCAAGTGTAGGGTAAAAATAAATTCAAAAGGATGCAGAGAATTCAATAAAGCAAATGCTTCAGTTGTTTGATCTAAACTTGTGTCATCTTCTAATAATTTCAAGTACATCAATCATGGAAGAGAACAAAGAAACTAGACTAAGCAATGTACCATAATGTGATCCCCATATAATATCACTCCCCTTCTTGATTGTGATTTTTTTATTCAACCCACCCTTATTGGATATTTATCCTTTTTGTAATGTCTCTTTCAACTTTACAATTTGACTTTCACAAAGAATATCTTGACGTTTACATGAAGCTCCAACAACATTAGACAAATCAACAACAATATTAAAATAGAATGTAATTCCAATATGCTTTTTTGCTATTATGACAAGAGCTAATTGAAGTTTATAAGCAAAGCAATGAATATAAAATGTAGAACTATTCTCTTTCAATATTAAGCTTTTGAGACCATTAAATTCATCTTGCACATTACTTGCTCCATCGTATCTTTGTTCATGAAATCTTAACAAGCTTAAGCCATATTTTACAAACAATGACTCTAAAGCTAATTTTAATGATAGAGCACTTGTGTCGGATACATGAACTATTCAAAGAAAGTTCTCTATAACTTACCCTTTTTATCAACATAACGTAAAGCCAGACCTATTTGTTCCTTAATAGAGATATTGTAACATTTCAATTTTAACTAATTAAGGTATATTAGGAAAATAAATCAGGCATTCGATTTATTTTTAACGATTCATAATTAATTAATAAATAAATTAAATTAACTATTTGAGGGTTGATAAATTAAAATTTTAGAATAACCCATTATGTCAAGGAATTAATTTTGAAATTGTTAGGAACTAAATCAAAAGAATGTTAAGTCAGTCGTTGGCCATTATGATTAAGGGACCGAGCTACCATTGGCCAACCTAAATCAATTAGGTTAAATTTTTTTCTCATTTTCTAATCTATTTTCTGTCTATACCTCATGGTACCACCATCACACCACCTTTTCTTTTATTCTTCTTCTTTTCTTTCTAATCCACTTCACTTCCACTCACCATCCTAAACCAAAGCTCTCACTCATTCTTAATTTCTCTCATTTTCTCTTTCCTCACTCTCCCTAAACTAAAACCCTTTCTCCCTCTTCACATCTCATTTTTCTCTTCTCTATCATCATAAAACCATCTCCTCCCTCCCATTTCTTTTCATCGAACCATTCACCACCTTTCTCTCCCTTTCCACCTCATGCTCTTCATCTTCTCCTTCTTCATCACCATCACTATACTCTTCATCTCACTGACATGCCTCTCTTTCTATCTCAAATCCCCTCGAATGCATAGCCGTCATCGTCACAAAGCACAGAGGACCATTGAGGGTTAACCAAACATTCGACTGGAAGACGAAACATGGAGTCCTGGTCACCGATTGGTGCAAAATCAGCGCCGGTAAGTTGAACACTCTCGTTCCCCTTACATGCGTGCTCATCTCCATAAGCATGATTATCTCTTTTTTTGTTTTTACATGTTGAAATCCGATGTCTAGAGTGAAAGTTATGCCCTAAATATTGAGTGCTACCTTGGATGGAAATTGGTTACGGGTCAGTGGCCTTTTCACGTAAACTGGAAAATTTTAGCTTAAAACTGGCTTGTGGTGTCTTCGTAAAAGTTATAATAAATTCTGTTACAAAAATTTTAAGACCAAGATCGCTTAAATCAGACACCTGTAGATTAAGTTATGTTAAAAATAGGGAAGCATGTGCAAGGTTATTGTGTTTAATGTGAGGTAGTAGCTAGAAATTGAAACTGAATTTTTTTGACTCCAAACTAGTTTTTTATGTCTTCATGAAAGTAGTAGAAAAATGTGTTGCGGAAATTTTAAAACTAGATTCATCTAAATATGACGTCCATAGCTTAAATTAAGCTGAGACTACAAAAGTATACGCGAATCCACAAGCTGAAGTTAAAATCAAGGATTTTCTATAATAAATGGGTAAAACTTCTAAACGTAAAAGATTTAGAAAATAATTTATGAAGCCTCGTAAGGGTAAGATAATATTTATTGACTTGTTAGCTTGCCTAGGCTCAGGCTTTGGCCTTTAAAATGCTAGAAAGAGATGATTTTTAAGGAAACGAATCCTTAAAACTTAACGTAAAAATAAGGTATAGGCCCAAAACAATATTAGAAAAATTTTGAGTAGCAAAATATAAATTTTATTATGTGATTAAGATTTAGAATCTGGGTTGACTATATTAATTAATGTGTTTCTATATTTATTTAAAATGTAGGAATTTATTTGGTTAACGAGGTAGGACTGTCAAACCTTCAGGACTACTTTTCTTAAGGTGAGAGAGTTTGAGTTTCACATTCCAAATGCATGATACATAATTATTAATAATATGGTAAGATATATGCCATATTTTCCTTGAATAGAATATGTTTCCCATGTTTGTATATGTGGATGGTTATGGTTGATCTGCGTTGACAAATATATGATTGAATGCATTTAGAATACGTGTGGTGTGCTATATGTGTCTATATACATATGTGATGATATGGTGGCATTGACGAAACTATAAATTATATACATTAATTAATATAAGTTTATGTGTGAATTGTATTTTTATGTTGATGTAGGTTTTGATAATGACACAACAAATGAAGAATCAAGATCAAACATATATAATTATGGACAAAATAATTATGTTTGATGATGGAAAATTGATGAATTACAAAGAAATGTTTCAAGGCATTTTAAGTGGCTTAAATCAAGTGGAAAATGATCATCAAAGTGCCTAAGGACCAAGAGAACAAAAGCCATATACAAGTACATGCCAAAAGGATGAAACAAATATGCAAAAAAAAGAAGGAACAGCATGTTGAATCGATTCCCCCAGCACTTGAATCAATTCATGCGTAAATAAATAGCCCAGGAAGTGAAAATCCAGAAGTTGAATCGATTCCTCATCATATTGAATCGATTCATGCGTTATCAAAGTGTCCAGGAAACATTTTTTTATTGAATGAATCGATTCACCCTTGCAAAGAATCGATTCACACGTTGTGATTTGCCCAGTAACTTTATTTTAATGACATGAATCGATTCATATGTCATAAGAATCGATTCACACGGCTGTCAGGAGCAAAATCATGTGCAGACTCAATGTTTCCTTCGATTGAATCAAATTGGAAGATCCAAGACAATGCTTCACACTTTGTCCCTCTCCACATGCATGTGTCTTATTGGAAATGGAATTATTTTGAATTAAGACAAACATGCTTCTTGATGCACATGCCATGTTTTTCTTGGAGACATTAAAAGCTCATTGGAATTGCAATGCCATTTTGAATTGAGACAAGCATGCTCCAAGTTCAAGCTTCCAAGGAATTAAATAATGCAAAGCCATGTGATGGAGGAATTCAAATTTGAACATACCATGCTCTTGGAGTCCTATAAATAGGAGAAGGAATTGCACTTGCAAGATGTCCCAAGCATTTGAAGCACTTCCATTTGCTTACTTCTTCCTCCTTGCTTCTTGCTCTTCTACTCATTCTCTCTTATTCTATATTGGCATATTCTCTTAGTAAGTTATTTAAGAGTTAGAGAGAAAATATTTTGGGTGAGCTAAATTTGTATATCCTCTCTTGAGAGTTATTATTTTTGAGAAGCTTCAAGTTGTAAATCTACTCTAGTGAGAGAGTTATCATTGTAACCATTAAAACACCAAAATCCCTTAGAGGTTTGGGTTGAGGGTTCAACCTTGTAATTGTGAGATTGAGAGATTGGGTGGGGTGCCCTTGTACTTGTGAGGATTGGGTTCTTGAGTGTGGGACACTAGGAAGCCGCGATTGCTCAAAGTTGTATCTCTAATCTCCAATAGTGGAAATCCTTCAAGTGGGTTGCTTGAAGGCGAGACGTACACCGGGGTGGTGGAACTCGTTATATCGGTTTGCAAATTCTCCCTTCCCTTAAACTCTTTATTATTGTGAACTTAATTTGTATGCCTAAATACTTATATCAAATTGGTTTAGTAAAATTGAATCCTTGAATCAATTGACTTAAACATTGTTGGATTTAATTATTGAGGAAGAAAATTATTGGTGTTAACAAATTGGTAAAACTATCATGCTTAATTAATTTGTTAGAAGTTGTTCAAGTTATACTTATGTTGAAATTAATTATTGCATGTTAAGTGTTTCAAGAATTGCCTAAACTAATAACTTGCTTATCATAATCAATTCTTGAATATAGTTCATTTAACTCAAAATACTTTAGTATGACATGTGCTTCATAATTGTTACATCCTTTATATTGCATCATTTGTGTACTACTAACCGTTTTGAAAGGGATTCCGCGTGAAAATTTGAAATACTCAATTCACCCCCCTCTTGAGTATCGAGGCCTTGGCTAACAATTGGTATCAGAGCTTGACTCTTGGAAGATCAAGCTTAACCGCTTCAAGAGATCAAGATGGCCTCTACATCCTATGATGCATTTCCGGAAAATGGTATAATAAATAGACCACCAATCTTCAATGGTAAAGACTATGTTATTTGGAAAGAAAGGTTGAAAATCTTTATCCAAGCCTATGACCTCATTGTATGGAATGCTATTCAATTTGGTCCTTTTATTCCTAAATACATAGTCAATAATATAGAATGTATGAAGCCCATGAACTTATGGACTAAGGAAGAAGAAAGAAAGGTACAATTTAATCTTAGAGCTAAAATTCTTATCACATTAGCATTAGAACCTAAGGATGTTTGTAGAGTTATTACTTGTAACAATGCTAAAGAAATGTGGGAAACTCTTGAAACAATTTATGGAAATACTAATGATGATCAAGATGCAAGAATTAGTACTTTTTCTAGTCAAGATGAAGAATCCGAAATAAGTCTAGAAGAAAAGACCAATGATTCGGAAGAAGAAATTGCATGCCTAATGACAAAGCACTCCCAAGATGATGAGGTATGCTCTTTAAATGCTTTTAGTGATGATAGTGATGATGAAATTGATAAAGATGAATTGCTAGAAGCTTTTGAAGAGTTGCATGAAAAATTTGTCTTGTTATCAAAGAAATATGCATACTCAAAACAAACCATTTTGAAGCTTGAAAATGAATTGCATAATGTGCATATTGAAAAGGAAAATCTTAAGATTCAAAATGATGAATTAGTAGCTTCAAATGTATCACCTAGGACTTGTAATGGTAATAATGATTGCATGCTTATTGATAAATGTATGCTTCTTGAAAATGAGAATAAAGAATTAAAAGAAGCACTTAGTAAGCTTACAAGTAGTCAAAAGAATCTAAGTGCACCTCTTGAAGATCAAAAGCATACACTTGATAGAAGAAAAATAGTTCATTACAAGAATCCTCTTGCACTACACAAGGAAAAACCTAAACCCTCTCTAAGATGCACAAACCATGAAAGAAAAGAAAACTCTATGTCTAATTGTTGTAAAAGGAAAGAACATAATATGAACCATTATAATTTTAAAGTGACTTACTCTTTGAATGCAACATGTTTTTATTGTGGAACATTTGGTCATATATCATCTAATTGTTTTATAAAGAAATCTCGTCAAAAGTGTATGAGAAAGGTATGGATTCCAAAAACAACTTTGAAATCCTAAACTAACAAGAAAGGACCCAACTTTTAAAGGGTACCATAAAACTTGACATTTTGTAGGAACACTTTAAATCGGCAATCTCTTATTGACGAATGACCAAAGAATCAAGATTCATAATCTTCACTTCAAAGAACAAAGAATGATAAGGATATTGGATTCATAAAACTCCAAGGTACGTTTGATCCTTACTTTAGTTGATTAAATATCATGTTGACTATGTGTTTTGTATGCTTAATTATGTTGAACAATCTATGGACTTGGTTGATAATTTATTGAGAATTTTTAGAAATGTCTAAATAATTTTGTAAAGCCAAATTCCATACTTGTTCATGATGAATTTTTGTGATCAAACTTTGATTTGATATGTGATACTTGATTTTGAGCATGAATGGCACAAAACTTTGAGATAGATGAATAAATAAATTTAGAACCCCTTAAATTCATGAAAATCTTAGGATCAATGATGTGTGTGCATGACTTTGATTTAAATAATTGATATAAAGTTTGATGAATAATTGCTTGGATAATATGTTTGATTTCATGAAAAACTCAAGATATATTTATCCATGTATGTTAGAAAGGATTGAAACATCAAAATGTCGAAATGTTAAATCTAGATTCTTTGTTTCAAAGTCTTAAATGATGCATGAATTTTTGATTAAATATGAATACTTGATGATGCATCACTTATTGAACAAGAGATATGTTGGTTAACTAAGTAACAAATGTCTTCCTTTAACAATGGTATTAATTGATGGGGACATAATCTTGAGTATATACTTGTCACTATGCTTTGATGATAAATACATATGTTGTATACAAGTGGTATCCATGCTTTGATAATTTATGCATAATTTGTTTTAACAAGTGGTATATTATTTTCCTAACAAGCAAGTATCTTTTCATAACAAGTAGCATTGAACTTCATATTAAAAAAATTGTTATGACAAGTTGATTATGACAAACCTTAAAGTTGCTTTAAGTTAGGACTATGTTGTGCTTACATGTTTTACAAAGTTGACAATCTTAGGCAAAATATTTTCTATGCAATTATATGTTGGTTTTGATAATGCCTAAGGAGAAAGTATGTATGCTCTATGCCTAGACTTTAATTTCATGACTAGTAACATGTAAATGACAATGCATGATATGTGACAATACATGGTATATTAAGAGAAAATGCATTATAATACATGACATGACCTTCCTTGATACACCATACTTGAGCAAATTGGCATCTATCTTGAGTGACATATATGTTTGATGATGCATGATCTTGAATGTGAAAAGAAACTTGAATATATGCACCGTTGAGATTGAAAAGAATGTTTGAACAACATTATGATTGATGCTTGAAAGTTAACAATCTTGTGATAATATGCTTAAATGTTTATAATTGATATCAAGAACTTAAATTGGCAAATCCATCTAGTGATATCATGCCTAGATACTAGTAACAAGTGGTATGGACAATGAATAAGAAATAAATGGTGTTGATCAATAAAAGAATGTTTGACATAAAAAGGGTCATAAATATATTGGCATGTGTTACAATACAAATGCATGAGTAAGCCAACAAGTTGTATTAATCATTCCACCATTGCTATGATACCTACATTTGAGTGCATCTTGTTGAAAATTCTTCTATGATTACCACTTTGATTGATGATTGACTAGTGAATTTTATATACAATTGGTATCTAACTTTTGAGTGATATCTATTCATATTGTGATTTCTATTGGTTGAATAAGTGGTATCTATTTAAAAGAAGGAAATCATGTGCTTAAGAAATAAACAAATGGTATCAAACTTGTTAAATAGGCCAACATGAACAAATTGGTATCAATTAGCTTAAAGAATTACATCAATTAGCTTACAATTGGTATTCAATTACATGTGTTAATAATATTTGGTGCTAAACTTGATTGAAGTGACTCATAAGTGGTATTAGACTTAATCAAATTGGTGTAATTGGGTTCATAACAATTAGTATCAAAATATATGTGAAAAGGGGAGAAAATATCATGATATCTTAGTATCTATTAAATGACTAAGGAGGAGATATTATCTTGTATGATACATTATGATCTTCTAACAATTGGTATATCTTTCAACAATTAGTATCAATTAAATGCATGACATGTGTTTAACAATTAGTATCAAACTTCATCAAATTGATTTCACATGTTAATAAGTGGTATATGTTTTTATAAGTGACATCAATTACAATTGTAAGGGGGAGCATACACATGAATGAATATCCATCATTTTACCTCTCTATGATTATGATTATGGCACTTATGCTTACAATTTTATTCTCCTATATGCTTACTTGGAAAAATCCTTGTGTGTTTGATAATGCCAAAAAGGAGAAGATTATGTGCTTATTTGGAAACAATCATGTGACGCTTAACATACTTGAAAGTAATATTAATTACATGATTGAAAATGAGTTAGAAATCAATTATATGCTTACTTGATAAATGAAGTATGTGATTGATTATTAACTCTAGATGCAACAAAATGGTATATATCCTTGATCATGATATGAGCTTTGATTTGAAATCCTTTTCATGAAATACTTGCTCTAAATCTCTCTAATTCAAATACATGAGTTTATATGTTGATGGCATAGAATACAATTAAGATGATGATCTTTTTGATGATGCCAAAGGGGGAGAGATTAGTGAAAGGATTAGCAAAAAGAATAATATGCTATAAGGAAGAATTACTATGATTATTGTACGAGAAGTTTTTGATGCCAAAGGGGGAGAGATTAGTGAAAGGATTAGTAAAATGTTATGCCAAAAAGAGGAGAATTACTATGACTAATGTTTTATCATAAGAGAAGTTTTTGATGATGCCAAAGGGGGAGAAGATTATAGATACACTCTAAGTGGCATAAAGTCTTTTATAAAGGAGGAGAGATATAAAGAGAGAAATATATAAGAAAAGGGGAGAAGATATACACTATCTAAATGGCATAAAAATATCTTGTAAAAGGTGAGAGATCTTTAAAGTGTTGAAATGATTAAGGGAGAGATGATTAAGAAGGAGAGAACATATATTAAGGGGGAGAGACCTTATTAAGGGGGAGAGACCTTTTATCTTAAATACTCTCTTGATAACTTGTGTCATAAATATGTGGTATCAAATTACATGTGATAGGGAGAGTTATTCTTGTTTGAATATTTGAATTATTGTGATACTAACACCCCAAGAGACAAGTATTTGTTGTCATCATCAAAAAGGGGGAGAATGTATTTTTATGTTGATGTAGGTTTTGATAATGACACAACAAATGAAGAATCAAGATCAAACATATATAATTATGGACAAAATAATTATGTTTGATGATGGAAAATTGATGAATTACAAAGAAATGTTTCAAGGCATTTTAAGTGGCTTAAATCAAGTGGAAAATGATCATCAAAGTGCCTAAGGACCAAGAGAACAAAAGCCATATGCAAGTACATGCCAAAAGGATGAAACAAATATGCAAAAAAAAGAAGGAACAGCATGTTGAATCGATTCCCCCAGCACTTGAATCAATTCATGCGTAAATAAATAGCCCAGGAAGTGAAAATCCAGAAGTTGAATCGATTCCTCATCATATTGAATCGATTCATGCGTTATCAAAGTGTCCAGGAAACATTTTTTTATTGAATGAATCGATTCACCCTTGCAAAGAATCGATTCACACGTTGTGATTTGCCCAGTAACTTTATTTTAATGACATGAATCGATTCATATGTCATAAGAATCGATTCACACGGCTGTCAGGAGCAAAATCATGTGCAGACTCAATGTTTCCTTCGGTTGAATCAAATTGGAAGATCCAAGACAATGCTTCACACTTTGTCCCTCTCCACATTCATGTGTCTTATTGGAAATGGAATTATTTTGAATTAAGACAAACATGCTTCTTGATGCACATGCCATGTTTTTCTTGGAGACATTAAAAGCTCATTGGAATTGCAATGCCATTTTGAATTGAGACAAGCATGCTCCAAGTTCAAGCTTCCAAGGAATTAAATAATGCAAAGCCATGTGATGGAGGAATTCAAATTTGAACATACCATGCTCTTGGAGTCCTATAAATAGGAGAAGGAATTACACTTGCAAGATGTCCCAAGCATTTGAAGCACTTCCATTTGCTTACTTCTTCCTCCTTGCTTCTTGCTCTTCTACTCATTCTCTCTTATTCTATATTGGCATATTCTCTTAGTAAGTTATTTAAGAGTTAGAGAGAAAATATTTTGGGTGAGCTAAATTTGTATATCCTCTCTTGAGAGTTATTATTTTTGAGAAGCTTCAAGTTGTAAATCTACTCTAGTGAGAGAGTTATCATTGTAACCATTAAAACACCAAAATCCCTTAGAGGTTTGGGTTGAGGGTTCAACCTTGTAATTGTGAGATTGAGAGATTGGGTGGGGTGCCCTTGTACTTGTGAGGATTGGGTTCTTGAGTGTGGGACACTAGGAAGCCACGATTGCTCAAAGTTGTATCTCTAATCTCCAATAGTGGAAATCCTTCAAGTGGGTTGCTTGAAGGCGAGACGTACACCGGGGTGGTGGAACTCGTTATATCGGTTTGCAAATTCTCCCTTCCCTTAAACTCTTTATTATTGTGAACTTAATTTGTATGCCTAAATACTTATATCAAATTGGTTTAGTAAAATTGAATCCTTGAATCAATTGACTTAAACATTGTTGGATTTAATTATTGAGGAAGAAAATTATTGGTGTTAACAAATTGGTAAAACTATCATGCTTAATTAATTTGTTAGAAGTTGTTCAAGTTATACTTATGTTGAAATTAATTATTGCATGTTAAGTGTTTCAAGAATTGCCTAAACTAATAACTTGCTTATCATAATCAATTCTTGAATATAGTTCATTTAACTCAAAATACTTTAGTATGACATGTGCTTCATAATTGTTACATCCTTTATATTGCATCATTTGTGTACTACTAACCGTTTTGAAAGGGATTCCGCGCGAAAATTTGAAATACTCAATTCACCCCCCCTCTTGAGTATCGAGGCCTTGGCTAACATGAATAAACCATTGCTTGACCATCAACTGATTGATAGATGATGTTGATTTTGAAATTGGGTATTGAACCCCTAAGCACACCATGTGAAATGTATTAATGGGCTTGATGATGCCTTATTAATTACTATTTTATACTGAATGTGAATTGATAGATGACTCAGTGTCACTAACCATCCTTTTTTCACTTTTATGTAAAAGATTTAATATTTTACACATATCTTAAGCTACAAAACTTTAATTGAGTTGAATCTAATTGGTACACATCTGTAGCTCAGATACCTACAAATTTTATGAAGGAAAGAAAGACCAATTCTACCCATATAATTTCTGATTTCATAAAATGTAAATTTTTCATGCTTAAAAATTCCAACAGGAATACACCCAAGTATTTTACGAATAACTTGAGCTACAGAACTCATTTTAAGGTGAATCAAATTTGTAAATGTCTGTTAATCAATTATCTATAACTTTGATAGATGAATAAAAGAATAATTTGGTCTAGATTACTCCCAGTTCTACAAAGTGTAGCTTATTATATAGATAAAGATTTTAGCAAAGACATGCTAAAGTGTTTTATGCATAACTTGAGCTAGAGGACTTCTTTTAAGGTGAATCCAATTTTTAAATATCTGTAACTTAATTATCTATAACTTTGATGAAGGAAGAAAAAGCTAATTTTTTGGCCTTGATTATTCCCAGTTTTGCAAAGTGCAGACTGTTAGCAGAGAAAAATTTCAACAGGGAAATGTTGCAGTATTTTTTGCATAACTTGAGCTACAAGACTCTTTTTAAGGTTAATCTATTTTCTAAATGTCTATAGCCCAGTTATATACAACTTTTATAAAGGAAGAAAAAACTAATTTGACCTAGATTATTCCCAGTTTGTAAAGTGGAGAACTATCCTATTGGAATTTCAGCAACAACAGAAAAATGGTCATTTTTTTAAAAAACTTAATTTACACATAAGTCCAAACTATAACTGGCAATTCGGGCGGCCCTAAATGGGCAGGGCTTTATTGGGCTGTAGGTCACTTAGGGTCGGGCCAAAAAAAGGCCCGTAAAAATTCGGGATTTGAAATTAAAGGCCCTAGCCCAACCCTCAATGAGCTGCGGGCCACTTCGAGCAGCTCGCTTTAAAAAAGTTAAAAAAATAAATTTATAAAAAAATTAAAACTACGTAACATTTTTTGTGGAACAACTACATAACATTTGTAATATTTTTTTCAAAACTTTTCATAAATATTTTTCATTAAAGTCCATAACAAAAGTCTACAAAAGTCCATATTCCACAAATACGATGAAAGGGGAAGTAGAAAGAAAGGAAGAAAAACCCTAACTAAAAGAAAAACTCCCAATAATTTTTATTTTTTAAAATACTCAGACCATTTGCGGCCTGCACGGGCCAGCCCGCACTCGGCCTATTTTTTCAGGCTTTTTTAGGGTCGGGCTTTTTTATGGTCGGACTTTTTTTTTGCTTATTAACTTTAAATTTTGTTTTTAGGCCCACACACTACATTTTTTCAGGCGGGTTTGGGCCAACCCATTTTGCCAGTTCTCGTCCAAACTAACCAAATCTTCTCCAAATGAGAACAAATTTTACCATAAGCTAGTACATACGATTTCTAAGCTAATGGTCTAAGTCCATGTCAAAATACCTATCCAATTCAAAATTGCACGCATCGAAAGTTTTAGGACAAAATACACCATTTTACAAGGCATGCCAAATTTTAATTTGCTAAGTCTTGATACCAAATGGCTTCCTATACCATTCACCCAATTTAAATGGGGTTTATTCATGCAATCCTAGGTTACTCATGACAATACACACATCAATTTGAAAATTCACTTTCCTTGTTACATTATGCAACCTACAACATGGATTCTTAAGTCCATTGTTCATGCATCGTCACATATATCACACATTTCATTGCATTTACATAGCATGGTGCTCAAACTAAACCAACATAATTCTTGGATACAACATTCCAAAATATGTCTCATTTGGTATCATATTGCAAGTCCAAGAAAACATCAAACATAGTCGTAGCCTATGCATATCATCATTACATGGTCACACTCATAATACCAACATCACCATGCATACATATTCACATTGTGTACCTAATCTCAAACATCTATTCACATCAAACTTGTATTTAGGCAACGGATTTGCATTTCATCTCCCTTCCACATTGGTCATCTATCACCAGTCCTTCTTGTCTTGAAAATCCACTATAAAATAATAACTCAGAGAATGAGTAAATGCCTCAAATTAATAGATAATACAAATAGGTATACACATCAACAATTTAATCAAAACTTATGGAATCATAACAATCTTCCATACATAATCACTACTAAGGTTCACAAATAGTTCAACAATTACCATCTTATATCTAATTTATAATCCATATAAACTTGCATCTATATGCCATGTGTAATTCCTCAACATTATCAAATGCAATACATGATGGATCTGTATCTCTGGTGGGTATTATACTACAGTGCCAACAACTTATTCATATACAGTAATTTTATTTACCGGTGCACCGTATCACCACCCATCATGCAACCCTGTGCCACCCTCGATGACTGTGGCTTCTTATTATCATTAATCAATAGAGTTGCGGGCTAGCTGTAGGATAAACTGACCTAAAGCATCTAGGCTCTCACTAGCCTCTAGAGTCCTTGCTCCACCAGAAGCCACCCCTCATTAGGGTCGACCACAAGAGTGCTCTGCGTCCTCTTGGGCGTTACAATGCACATGATGCATGAATGTATAATAACCACATGCATCCACCATCTCATTCTCATCTTTATTATCATCATCATGATTATCATATTTTCAATTTCATCATTGTCCACATAATCATTGAAATTATCATGCTCCATCACATTCCTCAAGAATCACATATTTGTCAATTTATGCATAACATATAACAACTTTCATTCAAACACATTTTCATACAATTTAAGGTTACTTATCTATTATTTATGTAATCAAAGCATCAATACTCTTCTTCGTACCTTATGATAAGTGTTCCGATGTTGTCGGGGGTTCCGTTCCTGTAACTAGCATTAAAACTACATCGAAACACATTCGATTTCAATTACAATAAGCCATATATTTTAATTTATGAACTTTAAATTACCTGATTCCAATTCTAACAATGAATTAATCTAATTAATCTTAGAATCGATCTAATTTACAAATAGGGATAGGATTCAAAGGTTTAACTTATCAAACACAAAGTTAAACAGAGGTCTCGGAGTGGATTAGAGCTTACTTGACGTTAGAAGGAGGAAAAAGAGAAGAACTTATGCCTTTTTGCTTTCTTGAAGGTGGAAACAAAATTAAGATATAAGGTGGTGATGGGTTACTCACGGTTTTGTGAGGAGGAGGTGTAGAAGAGGGCTTTGCCTTCAGTTGGAGTAATCGAGAGAAAAATAGAGAGGAAGAGGTAGTGCCATAGTGTAGGGATGATAAAGGAAGAAGAAAGGGATGAAGGTGGCATGAGATGATGATGAAGTTGTAAAGAAAGAAAAGAGTATAGGAGACAGTGAAATGGAAAATAAAAGAAAGAAAAAAAGAAGATGGCTATAGAAAGAAGGAGGAAAAAATAGGGATTTTGAATTTTTTTTATTAATTTGGGTTAATTGGGTTAGGGTATTTTGGTTGACCCCTAAACCAAGCTCGTAATCCTTGGTTCACATTTTATTAGCTAATTTGACTTCCTATTTTATTTTTACTTTGTTCTAAATTAATTAACCTCATCCCATAATTTATTTAATACCTCTTTTGGCATTAAATTTAATTTGCAGGATGTTATAATAAAGAGGAAAATATTTGACTTAAAGGATTATGAATCATAGGCTAATTTGTTCACCTTGTGGGATCAAAAGTCTTAGAATAATGACTACTCTTCCATACTCTGTCTTGTTCATGATAGGTACACCTCTTTCATCAAGTAGACAATAGAATGTATCTATTGTTTTTGCAAAAAAAAAGGATGTTACAACTACTATATGTGTCATATGTTCATTACATAGGCCATGCTGATGCAACAACTCCATATGCTTAACCATTATATCATAACTTTATTTATAACTATATATTACATACATAGGAACAATTCATTATTTTTTAGAGTTAGTTTAAATACAATATGGATAAAGTGAGTGTATATAATAAAATATATGATCTGGTATGAATACCGGCCCACAGAGCAAGGTACATCGGTTAAGGTAAATGTAAAATAAATGCAAGGTTAAAAATGGTTGAAAACTGAACAGGGTGCATAAACATCAATATAATTGCACTGGACAAAGTACACCAGATGACAGTAAGTTCCCTGAGGTTCCGTACAGAATGAGTAAATAGACCCCAGTCAAGAAAGCTGTTGCAGTAAGAGTCAGATGCAAGTGGGCAACTTGCACCTGCCAAAGTTGTAGTTTGAGTACTAACAAGAGAGGTCAAATCACCACTTGTGTTTAAGGAAGAACAATAAATACAACTCATTCATTAAGACATAACAGATTTTTCATTACTCTCTACTTAATACTTTCGTAATCTTTTTCTCCTCCGTAATAACCGTACTAACTTAAGCATCATAGTCCCCTTTTGTAGGTACATCTCCGTTGTGTCCCTTCTGAGCACGGTTAGAGTTAATCCAAGCTCAGTACCTTAACGCGAAGAATGTAGGATCCCTACTGGACTTGTGTGTATAATACCATACTCCCACTGAGACAATGTAAAAAGAGAGAGTGAAACATTTGACACCGGTTCAAAAAGGGTAACTTCAGACCCCATATCGGTCATATCAATATAAATTCATATTATTTTTTTAATTCATATGACTTAACATATCATATTTTATATTTTTAAAATATATTTATCATTAAATATATTATTATTTAATAAATATGTTTTTGGTTAACTATATTTAAAAATATATTTACTATTAAAAATAATACTATATAATGAATATATTGTTAATAATGAATATTATTAAATATATAATTACTTAATATATTTAATAATATATTATTAAATATATATTTAATAAATATATTTTGATTGAATATATTTAATAATAATAATAACGGCTAAAGATATATTTAAAAAGATATTCACTTTTAAATATATTACTGATTAATAAATATATTTATTAAATAGTAATATATTTTTTGTTAATTATATATTTAAAAATGTATATTATGGCATGTAAAGTCATATGAATTGATGAAATAACATGAATTTATATTTTTTCATATACACTCACCTCATCCATGTTGTATTTAAACTAACAATAAAAAATATAAAGTATTATCACACACACACACACACATATATATATATATATATATATATATATATATATACACACACACAACAATTGTAATATATATAAACTTAAATTAAGTTGTGGTATATATACATTATTCAAGAGGTTATAGGTCCAAACACCATCTAATGCATATTTTAAAATTTATAAATTTTGTTGTTTCAACATCGTAAAAACCTGTTTTGTGCCTTTTTTTCTATGACAACCATCTAGTAGCCCTCTTCAAGCTCAAATGAGGTACAACAATTGTTGAGTATGAGTTGTGTTTTGAAGAAAAATATATGCAACCAAGTTGTTAGCTTGTCCCAAAAAATCATCCTAAACTATTTTATTTATGGTCTCTAACTTGAAGTTGAATGTGAATTGAGCATTTTATGCCTTTAATCTATATCCCAAGCCATTATCTTAGCCAAACTTATTGAGAGCAAGCTCTAGGATACACCTCTAACCTCTCAACATCCCTAACATATTTACAGTCCCTTACCCACTTTTACATTATCCCCTCCTTATCTAAATCCTTATTTGCCACATCTGTTACATCTCAAGGCCTTTTAGTAACCCTCGTAAACCACCTTACCCATAAAGAAGTTAACTCCTTCCTAGATATAAGAGGTGAAGCTTAAGGTCTTTGCTACATCTATGACTCTAAATACACATTTGAGCATTGGTTCCAACCTACGCTACTTTTACTACTCCTTGAGGATAATGGTAATGAGGATGTAGATTCTAATGATGCTAAGCCTAGTGACTCCACTAATGAACAACCAATGTTCATGTCTAGTGATGACATATCTTTTTACCTTTAATTACTTACTCTGTTTATCTGTTTTATTTACTGTTAAATCCTAATAAATGTGTTTTAGCATAATTTGTCAGTATTCTCTATTTTTAATTTTTTCTCACTACTTGCTAGTGATCACTGTTTTCTTATTTTTTTTACTGTTACTATTAAGTGTTGTATTTTATGATTTATGTTTTCTTTTACTGTTACTGTTTACTAGTGATTGTTGTTTTTAAATTCTACTGTTTCTGTTTCTTTAGTATTAATTAGTGTGTTTAAAATAATTTAAGCTTTCATAAATGTTTAGTCTTAAAATAAAATTTATTGAATTAACTAAGTTTAATTTGATTTTATTTTATTTTACAGGCTATCAAATTATTGGAAGCTTCTTGACTATTTTGCAAATAAATTACTCTCCTCCAAGTATAAATTCACATTAATTACTTTTTCTTGACAAGTATACTAATGTGAAATTGTTTAAGCCTTGTCCATGCTTCAAAGAATAACAAAATAAATTTCCTACATTCCATAAGTGTGCCAACGTAAATTCTTGGAGCTGTTGGGAATTTATTCACGTTGAAAGCTCTCTAAAAGCAAGGTTCTTTGCCTAATAATTTTCTACAAGAAGCCAAGAAGTCCACACGGCCCACAATGGTCCCATTTGGAGAATTTTTGCAAGCAAAAGGTGCAGCCCCCTCCTTGTTTCCAACCTGAAATGCAAGAGAAAAGTGGAAAATAATGGCAGCCATGGGTCTACATGAATTAGGCTTGAATTGGTCAAAATTCCTTCATACAACAAGTCCTACAATTGAATATTTTATAGCAACATTCAGCCATTAATCATCAACGTTAATGCTGATGGAAATTCAAGCAAAAATGTTGAATTTAATCAATTGATTCAAGGACCCACCAGCTGAATGATTTATCAATTAAGCCATCCATCTCTCCATTTTGCCAACGTTAAAGGCTACAGAAGACAAAGGAATTTGGACAACATTTTGGAGCATTATTGGACAGCAATTCACGTGAAACAAGGAGCTGGACAGTAAGAAAAAAAATACAAAAAAAACAGCAAATAGCACTATATTTTGACAGAAACAGCTGTGAAAAATGGACAACAAACAGCAAGAAAATAACACAAAGCAGCAAGAAATTGGAACAGCAAACAACAAATTAATTCATTCTCCTTCCAAGTGCTAAAATCCAACGAGAAATGCCCTATAAATGCAGAATGTTTTCTATTATGAAAATTTGTGGATGTCCCCCCTAAAGTTTTAATATTTATAGATGTCCCCCTCTCACCTCCTATAAATACCCCTCTCACTCATTAATACATACATAACTTCTTCTCTTCAATTTCACTACTCTTTCTTTACTCTCCTTACTCTCTTTCCTTCATCTTCAAGTCCATTTTCTTCTCTAACTTTCTCTCTAATTTTATAACACGTTATCAGCACCAGGTTCTGACCAACTGAGATCTAAGGTAACATAGAATTTTAATTTCTTTTCATAATTTCATTTCAATTTATATTATATATATATATATTATAATAAGTTTCCGAAGAACTTATATTTCACACATCCCAGCAGGATGTATAAAATATTAATAAGTTCCTGAAGAACTTCTATTTGGAACATCCCTATGGGATTTAAAAGAATTCCCGAAGAATTCTTGAAAATATTTATTGATAGTTCCTGAAGAACTATAATAATCTAAAAAAAATAAAATTATTACTTGATAATAATAATAATTAATGATATTAATTTTGCTGTTGTATTATTAATATGCTCTTGTTATATGCTAATTATTGGATTCCTCATTACATGTTATTCACGTGAATTTCACTACAACATGCACTAGCACTAATTATTCTTGGATTCATTATTGATTCATGTTGGATTTCAACTTACTTCACCTAACTAATTAAATACTAATTATGTCCTACACTAATTTTGTTTCTTAGTGTAACTTCACCTAACTAATTAAATATTTCATATTCCTTTCATTATTGGCTCTTGTGACTTCACAGGATTTTTTTAAAATATTACTTATATTACTTGCCATCCGTATGATTTTATTATTAAATAATTAATTTATAGAAATATATTTGGTATTTACAAATAATATAATATAAATAAAGGAATTAACAAATAAAATATGCATTAATAAGGATTCGAACCCGAGACTTATAACATGATAAGTTATCACTCTACCACTAGGCCATAAATATTTAAATGATATTTTATGAAAATTTTTACCAGATCATTTATATAAAATTTTATTTAAGTTGATTTATAAGTTACTTTATCTATTTTTTTTAAAAAAAACAATGTTACTCTTATAAGAAAATAAGATATAATATAAATATTTATAATCATTATTGACTTGTTATAATTATAGTTATTACCACCATAATAATAATTATAGTTAATATATTTATTAAAGTATTATCTAACTTATTATTTGTAATTTCTTGCATAGAAATAACTATGTCGAATATTACCAACCTTGAGTTCGTGGCTCTTGACATATCTGGAAAAAACTATCTATCATGGACATTGGATGATGAAATCCATTTAGATGCAAAAGGTCTCGGAGACACCATTAAAAATGGAAATCAGGCATCTAGTCAAAATAAAGCTAAAGCCATGATTTTCTTACATCACCATATCCATGAAGGGTTAAAAAATAAATATTTAACAGTTAAAGACCCTCTCGTTTTGTAGAATAATCTAAAAGAGAGATACGACCATCAAAAGGATATAATTCTTCCAAAAGCCCGATATGAATGGATGCATTTGCGCTTTCAAGATTTTAAATCTGTAAATGAATATAATTCTGCAATGTTTAGAATTACTTCAAGATTGAAGTTGTGTGGAGAAAAGGTCACTGAACGTGATATGTTAGAAAAGACATTCTCCACTTTTCATGCATCTAATATGCTCCTGCAGCAGCAATATCGCCAAAAAGGCTTTACCAAATACTCAGAATTGATTACTTGTCTCCTTGTGGCTGAGCAAAATAATGAATTGCTTATGCAAAATCATGAATCTCGTCCAACTGGAACTGCTCCATTCCCATAAGTGAATGTAGCAACACACGATCATCATACTTATGGTCGTGGTCGTGGTCGTAGTCGCGGTCGTGGACGAAGTAATGCTCGGGGACATGGTATTGGTCGTATTCATGGATATGGTTATGGTCGTGGTCATGGTCGACATGATAAGAGATCATCATTCACATGGAAAAATAAAGAACATATGAAAAAAGGGACAGATGCTCAAAATAGTGAACAAACTAAAAATATCTGCTATCGTTGTGGTAGCAAGGGACACTGGTCTCGAGTTTGTCGCACACCAAAGCATCTCGTAGATCTATACCAAAAATCCCTTAAAAATAAAAGGAAAATAATAGAGACAAATTTTACTGGTATAGATGATGATTTCTCTGATTTTAGTGTTGATGATTTTCTTACTCTTCCTGAAGAAGATATTGACCACTCGGTTGGAGAAGGGAGCGCCCCTAAATAAATTATTTTAATATTTCATGTAATTTGTTTTGTTGTAAATTTTGTCTTTATCAATAAAATTTTGTTAAATATTATTGTTAATTATATTTTTACTCATGATTTATTTTTATTTATTTAATGAAGAATGAATGCTCATGTGAATGACGAAGATATATGTCTCGTAGACAGTGAAACAACTCATACCATTCTCAAGAATGAGAAATATTTTTACCATATAGAAAAACAAGAAGCCAATGTTAATACTATATCTGGTAGTATAAATATAATTGAAGGCTCCGGTAGAGCCAGTATTTTATTACCTGGAGGAACAAAATTGCACATTGAAAGTGCATTATATTCTAAGAAGTCTTAAAGAAATTTATTGAGTTTTAAGGATATCCGTAAAAATAGATATCATATTGAGACCACAATGAAGGAAAAGATGAATATCTTTACATCACAAAGTTAATTTTTTATAAGAAATGTATATTGGAAAAATTACCTTCATTTTCTTCCGGTTTGTACTATACTTATATTAGTACAGTTGAAACAAATGTTATTGTAAACCAGAAGTTTACAAATAAGAATGACTTTGTTATCTGGCATGAACGATTAGGCCATCCTAGATCAATTATGATGCAAAAAATAGTTGAGAATTCAAATGGTCATTGTTTGTCCAGCAGACAAATTATACAAACTAAGAATTTCTCATGTACTGCTTATTCTCGAGGAAAATTGATCATTCGGTCATCACCAATGAAAATTGGGAATGAATCACTCACATTTTTAGAGCGTATACAAGGTGATATTTGTGGACCAATACACCCTTCATGTGGACCATTTAGATATTTTATTGTTTTAATTGATGCATCAACTAGATGGTCACATGTTTGCTTATTATCAACTCGCAACCAAGCGTTTGCTGTAACACCCTCTATTACACCTTAATAAAATATATAAAAATTCATAACTTTTTTAAAAGATATGATTGTTAAAAAGAAACTATCGGAATAAATTACATACATTAATTCTGAAATACCTCATAAATATTATTAAAACTTTATAAAGTATTTGTACATTCATCCGAAGAAAATAAACATTAAACATTATAAGAAAGAGAGGAAACTCCATGGCCCAGAAGCAGTTACTTATTAACATTATTTATTCATTGGACCACGGTATTCAGACCGAGCTCCCTTTCTAGAACGTGCTATAGTTACTGCCGATATTCTTCGATTCTTCCCTCTGAACCATCAATTTAGAATATATGAAACAAAAACACGGAGAAAGGAGTGAGAAACAGAATATAATATTCTCGATTAAGACATAAGCAACAAAGGGTTTTCACAAACCAATACATAATAATATCAATCACAATCACATACACAATCAATTATGAATGCATGAATGTTATGCAATATCTTCATCATAACTTACCTATATATGTGGGCCCTTAAATTTTAATTTGCACTGGGCCAACCAGGAGTTTACACTGTTCCATAAGTTCGGATAATAATAATATGAACAGCTCAACTGACATGGAAACACTTAGAGACTAGTCAGATTGAGAAAGTTTTTATTGTGAAAGTACCCGACACTAGGGAGCTACCCTAGGTCCCCTGAAGCACCCTTTCACACCCTCTCATCCCAAGGCTCGTAATTAAGCCTCCTCTAATGTATCCTCGGTTTCTATAATCCGTCCCCAGACAATATCATTTTATTTCACTTTAATGATTCATAATGCATGAACTACTCGCGTATTTAGTTGGTTAAGGCTTTTAGAAACTCAATTATTAAATACCTTAAAAGATTTACAACATCATTTCTATAAACTGTACATTTTCTCAGTTCTCTGAATTTCTGTCCCACAGAAATAAATTTGGTACAGTTTTTAATTCTCACTGAAATTGAGTTTCTAAGCCTTAAATATCTCAAAACTTTTTCATATTAAATCTTAACAAGATCAAATTCTCAAGTATTTTCAAATATCTTTAGTTATTAAGTTGGAAAAATAAAATAATTTTCTTTTAAAAGTTTTATTTTATTAAAAGAGAATAATCTTTAAATCATTAACCATAAATACTTAAAATTACAAAAAATTTTCTTTAATTCAAAATTTAATTATCTCAATTTGTTATAAATTAATTTTCATAAAATGTCTACTTTCTAAAATAAATACTAATTTTTTTTATTCTAAATATAAAAATAATTTCTAAGAAGAAATAAAAGATAATAAAAATTTAAAGAGTAAGGTAAGAAATTCTTACTGAATTTTAGCTTTCCGTCATGCTCGCTATATGCTCAAACTCCACATTACAATATCATCAATCAAATATTATCAATCACAGTTAAACATCATCAATCATAAATCAATCATAATCAAATCAATTAAATATCATTAAATACATATCATAATGCAAAATTTAATGATTATTAATATAGTTGATTTTTTTTAGTTCCTTTTGTCCATTCCTAGCATAGGTATATATAAGTCCATATAATCCGGTCCTTGTATAGGTATTGTTCAGTCCATATGGGTCATAATGGTCCAAGTCCTTGCATAGGTATAATCCAGTCCATATAGGTCATAATGGTCCAAGTCCTTGCATAGGTATGTTAGAGTTAGTTAAACCGGATATTTAATTTAAAATTTATTAAAAATTTTAAGTTAAAAAGTTAATATTTTAAAATAATAATATTATTAAATTTAAAAGGAGTAGGGGACTCCTCCCATTATTCTTATGTCTTTTCATATTATACTCTTATCTCACTCCCCCTTACCTTGAGTTGTTACCAAAAGAGAGTTTGCTTTGCGCCTCCGATTTCTAAAAATATTAATACCAATCTTATTTCAGTATAGGCATAAGATGAGGATTAAGATTACCACTTAAAACAGAAATGGTAAATTTTGAATAGTGAATAGTGAATAGTAAAACGTGAATAGTAACAGTAAATAGTAAATCATAAATAGTAACAGTAAATAGTAAATCGTGAATAGTAACGGTAAATAGTAAATCGTGAATAGTAACGGCAAATAGTAAAAACATGAATAGTAAAGGTAAATAATAATAGTAAATAGTAATTTACTATTGAAATAGTGTTTTACTATGCAGAATAGTAACTTAAAATAATATTATTTCTAGTATAATAACAGATTTCTAAAAACGATATGAAAATAACCCAAAAAATATAAAAGAGAAGTATTCTTACCTTAGGATTTTAGCAGAACCTTCTCCCAAAAAAATTTACTTCTCTCTCTCACTTCCACCACTATCTCACTAGCACTACTATATTAAAAAAACTTAATCTGAAATTGTGAATTCTAAAGAAGAAATCCTTCGGTATTTATAGGAAAATTTTTTACTATCATTCCATTATTTTAATATAAAAATACTGTACATTTTTGAATTTTTTTATTCCTGGTTACTGTGCATCTTTTGAAAATTTCATACATACACAGTATTTTGCATAGTAACTGTCGGCAAAATTATTAAGTTAAATAGTAACCTTTCACTCGGTATCTTTTAAATATTCAAAATGAGTCCTTTTTGAAATTTAGCAATATTATATCAGTCCTCACTAATTTTATAATAAGTAATATAAAGCTGAAATTTTAAAAATCTAAAATTTTCTGTTAATAAAAATTTATTGATACGTTTCCAAATTTTTAACGATTAGAAAAAATCAAGATTTTTCTCAAACCGATAATTTTTAGATAAGTCTACTTGAAACGGATTTTAGAAAATTTTCTTATAATTTAAATTCACTTTCTTATAAATATTTTTAATTTAAGTCACTTATATGAATTTAAAATTATTTAAAAAATATTATTTTATTAAAAAAATCCAAAATTCCAAAAAATTCTAAAAAATCATAAATAATACGTAGATTAAAAAGTTCTAAAGAACCATAATTTAATTCCTTCAAAATTTCAATATAAAAATAAAAATAGGGGTGTTACATTTGCGAGATTACTAGCTCAATTAATTCGTTTAAGAGCTCATTTTCCTGATTATCCAATTAAGAAAATACGCCTTGATAACGCCGGTGAATTCACATATCAATCATTTAATGATTATTGTATGTCCATTGGAATTGATGTTGAACATCCCGTAGCACATGTTTATACACAAAATGGACTTGCTGAATCATTGATTAAACGTTTGAAATTGATAGCAAGACCATTGTTAATGAGATCAAAACTCCCAATTTCAACTTGGGGACATGCAATCTTGCATGTGGCAGTACTTATTCGCATCAGGCCTACAAGTAATCATGAATATTCTCCTTTACAATTGGTTCATGGTAAAGAACCAAATATTTCCCATCTAAGAATCTTTGGAAGTGCGGTATATGTTCCTATTTCTCCTCTACAATGCACTAAGATGGGACCTCAAAGAAGGTTGGGAATATATGTTGGATAGGAAAGTCCATCTATAATAAAATATCTTGAACCTTTAACAGGTGATTTATTTACAGCTCGTTTTGCTGATTGTCATTTTGATGAATCTGTTTTCCCACCATTAGGGGGAGAAAATAAACAGTTAGATAAAAGGATTAGCTGGAATGAGATATCTCTATCATATCTTAATCCTTAAACAAAGCAATCTGAACTAGAAGCTCAGAAAATAATTAGTTTACAAAATTTAGCAAACCAATTGCCTAATGCATTTGCTAATCCAAAAAGAGTGACTAAGTCACATATACCAGTTGTTAATACTCCAATAAAGATTGATATCCCTGAAGGACAATCTAAAATTGCAAATGAGTCTAAAGCCAAAGTAAAACGTGGCAGACCTGTTGGTTCTAAAGATAAAAATCCTCGGAAAAGAAAAGTAAGTAAAGAGGATGGTCGAATCGAGGATATAAAGACTCTAGTAGAGTCTCCTGACATAATCAAAGTTTCAAATCTAGAAGAAACTAAGGTACCTAAAATTGATACAAATAAAGAGATCTCAATAAATTATGTCATGGATAGAATACAATGGAATCGACCTGAAGTCGATGTTAATGAAATTTTTGCATTCAAGGTAGCTCTTGATATCATAAATGATGATAAAGATCATGAGCCAAAATCAGTTAAAGCACAGAGAAATGATTGGCCTAAGTGGAAAGATGCAATGTAAGAAGAGTTAAACTCACTTGCAAAACGTAAAGTTTTTGGGCCTGTAGTCCAAACACCCAAAGGTGTAAAACCAGTTGGATACAAATGGGTCTTTACAAGAAAAAGAAATGAAAATGATGAAATTGTACGATACAAAGCAAGACTTGTTGCACAAGGATTCTCACAAAGACCTGGTATTGATTTCGAAGAAACATATTCACCTGTGATGGATGCCACTACTTTTCGATACTTAATAAGTTTGGCAATCCGTGAAAGGCTTGACTTACGCCTTATGGATGTTTTTGCAGCATATTTATATGGCTCACTTAAAAATGACATCTATATGAAACTCCCTAAAGGATTTAATTTGCCTGAAGCATACAAGACAAGTCCTCGAGAAAATTATTCAATTAAATTGAATAAATCTCTTTATGGACTAAAACAATCTGGACGAATGTGGTACAATTGTCTCAGTGAATATTTGTTGAAAGAAGGGTATAAAAATGACCCAATTTGTCCATGTGTTTTTATGAAAAGACTTGGAAAAGAGTTTGTTATAATTGCTATTTATGTAGATGATTTAAACATCATCGGAACTCCCGAAGAGCTTTCAAAGGCTGTAAATTGTTTGAAAAGGGAATTCGAGATGAAAGACTTAGGAAAAACAAAGTTTTGTCTCGGATTACAATTAGAATATTTAAAGGAAGGAATTTTGATGCACCAAAAGACTTATACAGAAAAGGTGCTAAAGAGGTTTTATATGGACAAATCACACCCATTGAGCAGTCCAATGGTTGTAAGGTCACTTGAAGTAAACAAAGATCTTTTTCGACCTCAAGACAAAAATAAAGAACTACTTGGTCCTGAAGTACCATATCTTAGTGCAATTGGTGCACTAATGTATCTTGCTAGTCATACAAGACCTGATATATCATTTGCTATGAATTTATTAGCAAGATATAGTGCTTTACCCATAAAAAGGCATTGGAATGAGATTAAACACATATTTCGCTACCTTAGAGGTACAATGGACATGAGTTTATTTTTCCCATACGTATCTAAGGCAGACCTAATTGGTTATGCAGATGCGGGGTATTTATCTAATCCTCATAATGGTCGATCACAAACAGGATATTTGTTTACATGTGGTGATACAACAATTTCATGGAGATCCATAAAACAAACAATCACAGCAACATCATCTAATCATGCTGAAATTCTAGCATTACATAATGTGTATGGTTGAGGTCTATGATTCAACATATTCAAGAAACTTGTGGCTTGCATGATGGAAAATTACCACCAACAGTCTTATGTGAAGATAATGCAGCTTGTATCTCTCGGTTAAAGGAGGGTTATATTAAAGGAGATAGGACAAAGCATATTTCACCAAAATTTTTCTTTACTCATGATCTTATAAAGAATGGTGAAATAAATGTCCAGCAAGTCCGATCATGCGAAAATCTAGCAGATATCTTTACAAAATCATTACCAACCAAAGTCTTCGAGCAACTAGTACAGAAGATTGGTCTTTGACATTTACATAAGTGTTCTGATGAGGGGGGAATTAAATATTTGTAATTTAATTATTTTTCATGAATATACTTTGTAAAGAATGTTGTACTCTTTTTCCTTCACTAGGTTTTTATCCCACTGGGTTTTTCCTAGTAAGGTTTTAACGAGGCACATTCTAAATATGGACATCCAAGGGGGAGTATTATGAATATTTATGGATGTCTCCCCCAAAGTTTTGATATTTATAGATGTATCCCTCTCACCTCCTATAAATACCCCTCTCACTCATTAATACATACATAACTTATTCTCTTCAATTTCACTACTCTCTCTTTACTCTCCTTACTCTCCTTCCTTCATCTTCAAGTCCATTTTCTTCTCTAATTTTCTCTCTAATTTCATAACATTTTCCACTTTATTAAATTAAGAAAAATGAAAAGGAGGAACACACCAAATGCCTTACATGCTCACGGCCATGAATGATTAAAATGGCATGTTTCCCTTTTCCTAAAATTGCCAACGTGAAGAGCTCATGGGAAAGGAAATGAGCTAATTTTTAATGAAAAAATTAGCCTTGAATTTGCTATAAATGGAAGCCATTGGTGCAGAGAATGAAGGGTGTAGCAGAGGAGAAGAATTTGTGCAGAAGGAATTTTTTTTGGAGGAGAAAAGTAGTGGAGTCAGTAGGAAGCATAGGAAGAATTTTGGAGGAGCTTCATGCTGGGTTCGGTTTTATTTTGTTTTAATTATGGAGGGCTAAAACCCTTAGATTGATTTTCTTGGAGGTTAATGTAATGTTATTTTTGAGGTTTTGATTTTTAATACATTTCCTTATTATTAATCTCTTCATAATTCTAGCTTAATTATTTAATGTCTATATTGTTTAATTAAGTTGTATGCTTAATCAATTTAATTATACAGTTAGAATTGAATAAGAATTATATTAAGATAGATTAAGAAATATACATGCTTAATGAATGTTTCAAAATCAATCTTGATAGTTGTGGTTTGCTTAATTCCATAACATTGAAGTTAGATTATGTATGTAGGCGATCTTCTATATATGTTTAATAATTCCTAGAATTTAAAATCTTGACTCCTTTTGCTTAATTAGGATGCTTGACTAAAATCTTCATTTTTATTCGAATGAAAGTAAAGGAATTATGAATTAAAAGACGCTTAGCTGATTAATTCAAATTGAACTAAGAGAATTAACAGTAAGGAAAATGTATAGAAATATTTTCAAACCCAAGGATAAAATAAATTGCATTACTCCAAGAAAATCAATCGCTCTTTAGTTATTTGTTTCACATTTATTCTGTATTCTTGTATTCTATATTAAATTTATTGTGACAATCAAATAAATCCCCCCAGTGTATGTTTGTTGAACTTCTGTTTGTAAAAATAAATTTTAGTTGTTTTATTTTGGTTTGTTAAAAATTAGTTTAAGACTTGATTTTCCTAAATTTTAGTGTTGATCTTCGAGAGAACGACCTAAGTTAACACCCTAGTACTACATTAATTAGTTTTAATGTACTAATTTGACGGGGCCACGACAGCCAACGTCATCTAGCAATCTCACTTGGTAGATTACATAATGTTATACAACCTTGCCTAGCCTTTTTTCTCTCCCTCCATATTTCCCCATTCCCCAATTCCTTGTCATGGTTGGTAATGAAGCTTATATTTACTGTAAGGGACTTTGGCCAAATACATTATTCCTCTTACAAAGCCATGTTTTCTCTATCCTAAATCCAATAAGACTAAACAAACAAGGTCCAAATGGTTTGGTCTCAATTTTTTTAATGATGTAAACCATTCTCATGATTAAGAATAAGGGTGTTCATGGGTCGAACCAATCAACGACTAACCGTAAAGTCAAACCAACTCAATTCGTAAGTCGTAAAAATGGTTAACTGTAGTAGTAAAAAACTGCATCTGGAGATGCAGTCCAGTTTAGAATACGATTCCTATTTGCAAAACTTAATCACACTTAAATACTTTTTTTAATAATTCATATAACATGCATTCCTTAAAATAATCCTATAATTTAATTAATTATCATGTGTCATTTGTGTTATGAGTTTCTTATAACCAAAATATATACAAGTAGCTTACCTTAAGTGTTGTTATAAGTTCTAGGCCTTTAATATAAACATAACATGTAAATTATAAAATGAAGTACTACTAACATGATAAATTATAAATGATAGTAAAATGACAAGCTACATTTTTCTTTTATTCCTCGTTAATTTTAAGATTGACTATATAATTTTACTCATTTCATTAATGTAGACATGTTTAATATTTAAAACAAAAGTTAAAACTGTCAAATTAAACCAACCTAGATCGTAATAGTTTAGTTTGAATTTTTGTATTTATTTCAACCAAATTAAACCAAACTGCATATTTTTTTGTTATGCAGTTCGACTCATTTTTTTCTTAAAAGATAAATTGAATTGGAGTGTTAACATCCTTAGTTAAGAATGGTCTAGTTTGGATTTGAAAATATCTTACTTGAATTATGAACAAAATTGTATTACAAGGTCTTTATACCTAGGTATTGTTTGAGAGAGATAAAAAAGGAAGGAAGAAATTTTATTAAGATGATTTGTAATGATTACACTATTTAAAGGGAATTTGGATGGAATGATTGATGGAGAAAAGGAAATTATTTCTTTGGGGTCTTACCTAGTCGTTTGAAGGGAAAGTATTATTTCTTTTCCTACTAGAGATAAGTATCCCTTTTGTAACTCATACGTCATGCCGATAAAAAATGAATCATACAAAAGAAGCAAAATTTTCTTGTTCATACATGATTCATTAACAATTAAATGTGAAAAGAAATGTAGGTGGGTAACAAATCTGGTTTATAGGTCCAAACTAGATTTAAGCCTAAACCATATTTAAAAATATTGGATTCTACAAATTGAATATTTTAGACCTATATTGTTTTTTTGTTGGATAGGATTTTTATGGATCTATTTTTTTAATTAGACAGAACTGGATTGTACCCAATTTATTTTAATTAAAATTGGATTAAAAAAAAGAAAATGTGATTCTATCAATCCATTTCAAGGTTGAACATGAAGAATCGAAAAAGGTTAAGTTGAAAACAAAGTCAGGATTTTGGAACCCTAATTTTGTACCACCATCCTCAACTTTCCATGCCACCTTGCTACTCCAAATAGAATTGGATCGCACTATCTCTTACCTTGAAAATCACCAAACCTGCGCTCTATACTATCGTATTCCTTTTGTTAGCTCCAAGCCTCTAACGACTTCTAACTTTATGTTCTAAGGTATGTGCCATCTTTGTCAATGTGTAGATTTTTGATCATTTATCCCATCTTTGCCATCTTTGTCAATGTGCCTCATTCTCTGTATTAATTTTCTTTAGGGGTCGGTTTCTTTCCTTTATTTTGCATGAATAATGTGCTTCCAAAATGTTTGACAAAATGCCTTTTAAAAATTGGATCATTCATGATGTTTGGCATAAAAGTACACAATCTGTTATTTTATATATGATGTGTGTCTAATACCGGTCTAGACGATACCAACTCGAGACAATGTTCTTCGGTGTGGGACACCTCCCATAAGCAATTCATACGCATGGTAAAAAAATCTGTACTCGTAGGTAACCACACCGTACCACCCCAATTTGAGTGGGTTTTCCTCATTTTTTTGCTTTGGGGGGTAGGGACGGTTTTTACCCGGTATATAAAAGTTGGGGGCGAGGGCAGGGATGGTAAAACTAGTATTCATCCTGCCCCCACCCTGATATACTTAAATTACTTAAATACCCTTATTATATATATATTGCTAGGGATAGGGTTTCATTTTTTTACCCATCAATACACACCTCTTCTGATTTTCTCTATAGTCACACCCACAACCATAACCTGTCTCACCTCCACAACCTTCTTTCGACATTGCCTTTGTTCATTTGTCTACATCCCCTCCTACAAGGTTTTGCCATTCATGTAATCCTTTGTTTGCATTTTCTTAGGCTTTTTTTTTCAAGTTTTCACCCTTTTGCATTTGAAAGCACAAACAAGCTGCCTAAGGTGTGTTATTATTGACCAATTTTCTACATTTTAGTATAATTCATTAAAAGTTATTAATTCTAGTTACATTGATTTCTATCCATTTTCTCTGTTTGGCAAAGTGAAAGAATTTGTATAGAAATTGTAAGGTTTTATGTGTATAAGTTTGAGGTTTTTTTGAATGTCCATAATCAAATAAGAAAAAAGATAGAGAGAGAGATGTAGTTCACTATATGTACCATGTGTTTGTAAAAATGCTTTAATGAATCAATAAGTTAGAATTATTGTTTGTATTCATGTGTGCTACCAAAATGTAATACGATTAACCTTTGAAATTAGGCTTGAAATATCTCTTTTACATTTTGAATATCGTATTTGTTAGGGATCAATGTTTTGGTTTAATTTCAAATGTAATTGACTAGAAAAATGCAAAAAAATGATGTATCTTCAGTTTTCAATTATTCTTATGATGTTTCATTCGCTCCTAGTAGTTCTTGCCCAAATTCACTTATGGGAAAAGATGATGCATTGCCAAATTATGCTTTTAATATAAAAAATTAAGAGTAGGTTTGTTGCAACTTGGAAATTAAACATTATAGTTTGGGTCAAAATAATGGTTTATGTTTGCAATCCAAAATTATTGAATGTGATAGAATGTTATGCATTTATTTAAGGTCATTTATATATATTGGCTTTTACCTATTTCAAATATCTTTATATATAGACATATTTTTTTGTGTAACTATCAAAATAGAGTTAGGCAGGGATATGTAGCAACTTTTATTGGTATAGTTAGCTTACTGTAGTTATGCCATTTTGAAAGGCTATGTTTTGACATTGAAATTGTAGATACTTTTTTGGTCATACAAAAAATATAGATGGAAAACTTGAATTTGTTGCCAGAAAGTCTAGTGTTAGCAAGCTAACAAGCTAAGTCCAAACAAACTGCTTTTGTAAAAGAAATATATTAACAACTGGGTGAATGCTAAAGTGGACTTGTTCCAGCCGGGTGCACCATGGTCCTCTCTGAATTAACATGCAACTGTTTAGCTATCATATTCATGTTATTAATGGTATAAGTTTTGTATGTCGTATTCAAACTTAAAACAATAAAAAAATAAATATGTATTATTTAAACTAATTATTTAGGCTAAATATATCCTTTGGTCCCCTATATTTCATTAAAATGTTAATTTGGTCCTTTAATGGTTTTTTTGTTCACTTTGGTCCTATATGTGATTTAAAATGTACCGATTATGTCCTTCTGCCAAGTGGATGTAACGTTGTTATGTTTCCATCATCTTCAATATAAGCTTATTTTCCTTTTTCGATGGCTTCTTCCATGTTAGAGGAAACCTAGAAATCTTGTACAAACTCCTTGCCCCATGTCCTCCAGCATGACAAACTCATGTGGATCAATATTTGGCTATGGAAACAAAGTGTGTGAAGATGATTCTCCCTTGTGTGAATTCCCTGGGAGATTAAAAGCTATCATCAAAGACACTCACAAACTATGGATGAAGATTCTGGGGTTGTGTGAAATATACTGTAAGTTTTTATTGTTTTTTAAGGGTCTGGTTATTTTTTATCTGCTATAATATGAGGTTCATTTTGTAGGGTAGAAAGAGTGGAAAGGGTGATAGGAGCTGTAATCCATTGGGTGTCTGATGATGTTGAGACTGAGAAAGATATGTTGATTATGAGGCAAAAGAGTCGAATAATGGCTTTACAAAAAGCTTTAAAGAAGTCATAAAGATGTCTCAAGTGGCTTGGTTTTGTTTGTGTCCTAGTTTGGTGATTGTTGTAGGGTTTCAATGTGGTTGTGTTAAGGGTTTAGGATTGGGTTTTCTACTTATCACATTCAGTTGTATTGTAAGAACTATCCCTTAGTAATGAAATTGTATTATTTTAGTAGAAGATTATTGTAACTTTCATGAATATGACTGATATATATTTATTTTCTTGCTAGCATTGCAATCAGAAAATAATGCTTACAGTAAGCATACCACATAACTATTCAAAATATAAAATCAGATTCATTCAAAATATATAAAATCAATGTTGTCCAATATATAACTTGAGAATAGAACATATAAAATCAGATTCATTCAAAATATATGTATAGTCAGATTCATCATCCAAAATATAACAAAGTACTGCCCATCCTCCAAAATGATGCATTATCCAAAACATCATTACAAATTCAAATAGCATTGCTAAAGGCATATGTCTAAACATAAGAATAAAACCCTAAACATCAAAGCTAAGAATTAGTTTTTCTTCCTCCTTGGTGTTAATTTCTTGCCTCCTCTTGTAGTAATGTTTCTACCTTTGGTGGAACCTGTTGGGGCTGAATTTAAGAGGGGTTTTGGGATGAGGTTATTTTTTGAGATGTTTGGGTTGGTGGTGGAGTTAAACTTAAGGATTGGGTTTATGATACATTTCCTATTTGGTTTGGTGATGATTATTTGTTTGGCTTTCTTGTGGTGGTTTAGAAGGGCTTCTAGCCTTGTGACCAGTTTTTTTACATATATTGCACTTGGAAGTTAGGCTTTTCCTTGACATCCGAATATCATCAATCTTATCCTTTTGCTTTCTTCTTAACTTCTTTCGTTTACCCAGTTGTTTCTTGTAAGATAGGGGAAGTATGTTGTTACAACTAGTTGGTTCCTACATATTCTATCCAGGTGTGGGATAGATGATTGGTTTGTAGCATGCTATGTATTTGGCCTTCGAGTAGATTGGGGGATATAACTGGCTAGCTCATCATTCACTTTTCTCATACATGCTAGTGCATGGGTACAAGGTATCCCAATAAGCATCCATCTCCTGTAGGAACATTCTCGCCCAACCAAGTCAATAATGAATTTATTCCCTCCTTTATTTAGATGCTTAACCTCATAATTTTGTCCCTAGACCACCTACAATACATTAGATTCAACAACCACATCATGAAATACATGATGAAATTACAAAAAAAAACTTACTTCACAAGCCACATGTTAGTGAATTGTTTTTCCTTGTCAACCTTCTTCATTACCCATGGACAAACTTTGTATTTCCCCATCATCTTTTTTCTGTTGGTAGCCCATCTCTCCATTAAATAGGTTTTTATTTCATTAATCATGGTTATGATGGGCTTTCCTCTGGCTGCCAATATCACAGAGTTGAAGGTTTCTGACATATTTTTCATCAGTATGTCATATTTTGCATTGAAACTGAATCTAGATTTGCTCCAATGTCTGGGTGGCAACTGGATCAGTTTTTTTGTAAGAATCCTTATTGGCAGTCCTTATTTTAAGCATGTACCTCTCCTAAGCCTGGGTTTACGTACATTTGGCTGTCTTCCATATCATCTCCTTTAGTTTCTTGCCTGGGTGCCTTTTCCTAAAATTGTTATACAGGTGTCTCACATAGAATCTCTACTCAACACCAGGTATAAGTTGTGACGTCCTTAAAAATTATTTTTTCCGAATAAATTTTTCGCGTTTAAAGAATCAATTTGAAACTCGTGATTTAAATTCTGATGTCATGTAAAAGTTGATAAATGCGGAATATTATCATGCATACTAGTCGGGAACAATTAAAGCATAAGACATTTATATAACGGAAACGATATAGAAAATAATAGTACGTAGTACATTATACTATTATAACCCATTAAATTAAAATGAAGCCAAAGTCCAACCAATAATTCATAAAAACTTCATTCATGGCATCTCTCGTCATTCTGTGTAGCATGCACTGTAAAAATTAATGTAAGAGTGAGACAGAATATAGAATAAATATAAAATAAGTAAAATTGCACAAACACAATCAACAACCATAATGATATGATGATTATGCCAACAAGTTCATTTATATATAATAAATCTTGAACTTAGTCAAATGATGTCATGTTGGATCCATTTTGGTTTGGTGAGAATATTGCAGTAAAAAGTCTCATAGAGACACAAGTAGGACTTAGCATAATGCCATGAATCCCTACACTCCATGGTGCTCAAGTACCGAAGTACACAAGTAGGACTTAGCATAACCATGAATCCCTACACTCCATGGCTCCTGCAAAAATAGGGCTTTAACTCATCATCGAGTAACCCCCACCAGGGTAGGCAATCATTGAACCCCTAAATTCCATGGTGCGTCCAGAATGCTTATGATGCATGAATGCCTTTAATTCTCTTTATTGATTTAACATACCATGATATCAACATCTCCATGATCACTTGGAGAACCACAAGTCCACAAAGGACACATCACATATAATAATTTTCAGAATCATGGATTTACTGTTTCAACAACATATCTCATTAAACCACAAGACATTCATGTATACAATAATTTAGTCATTCATGACAAAGATACAAATACTGTATGTTATGTATAGAACACTCAATAACATCCATAATAATCCATAGTCTCTAAATAATTCAATAATAAATCATTACTCATAGGGAAAATATCATTTTTATCCATAAAAACCATTATAGGTAAATTTCAGAATTTTACAACAGCAACATATGTTAGTAAAACGAACATAACACAAGAAAATCAAATTCTTTTTAAGTGATTTCACTTTATGTAGCTCCATAACAAAATTATCTATAACTTTCATGAAGACCATAATTTCAAATTCCAAACAGAAACATCACATATTCACAGTATACTAAACCATCTCAAGAAGGTATCAAAAACGTACATATGTTGGTATTTTCAACGTTTTTGGAGATACAAAAATAATTTTGGCATGGGACCAGTTCTAAATTACTCGTCACACAATTATCTAAAACTTTCATGAAGACACTGAACACTAATTCTCACCACAAAATTCTCAATTTTAAAAATAAAATTCGTAATTCATGTTAATAGAATTTCAGCATGAACATACTTTTGTATTTTGGGCATAACTAGAGCTACAAATATCCTTTTAACTTGAAACCACTTTATATAGATCCCTAACATAAATATCTACAACTTTAATGAAGACATCAAAGTCTAAAAACGTATGTATAATTCCCAGAATATTAATATATACACAAAATATAAGTTACGTATTCCAAACGGACATGATGTAGTATTTTGGCTATAACTTTTGCTATACATATCCAAATCAGTTGATTCAGGTCTCAAAATTCACATAACAAAAAGATATACAACTTTGATGAAGAAGTCAGAGTCAAATTCACACGTTTTCAGCTGCAAAATTGAGTAACAAGATACGAAATTAATTCTGGAAAATACGGGACATCATACAATTCTACCCATTCCATAATTATTCACAACCATATCCCCTCTTACCTTAATGAAGGGTCTTAGACTGATTGAAAAATGATTTCTTCTTGTTGTCCTAGCTTCGAATCAGAGTGGCTTGTATGTAGAGAAGGAAAAGAGAAAGAGAGACTTTTACTAATCTTTGTTGTTCTGAGAATTCAGACTTGGAAAAGGGGTGGTATTGATTTAATAATGTGCAAGACAAGTGGAAGACAAGGCTTTCTCGTGACTGGAGGTTAGGTGCATTAATTATGGAAATAATAGAGATTTTAGATAAGGAATGAGCTGTATTGTTGACTTTTACCACCATCTACCTACTGGAGCTTTGTATGATTGGAGAAAATACATTAAAATATGTACAAAAAGACAAGATTGGTGTGACAGAATTAATTCAGATGCTGGTTTTGGTATTCTGGGGGTATATACCGACTGGAACTCAATCGGTCGATATATTTACCGACTGGAACTCAACCGGTCGGCGTGTTTGCCGACTGAAACTAAACCGGTCGGTATATTTACCGACTGGACACTACCGAGTCCGACTGGATCACTTACCGAGTCCGTCTGAGGAGAATTCATCAGTCTCCTCTTTCAAAATTGTTTCACTCAAAATGGAATCCACTCGGAAGTGCTTCTACTTGAACACTGGGTCAGTTTTTCATCCCTTGGAGATGACTCAGTTGGAAATGTCTCACTCGGATCATCCAGTACCGATTCCTCTCCTATTTAGTTTTTCATTCGGCTAAATCCTCCCAGACCGACTCCACAGTCATTCAGTCTGTCACTAGACTAATTGTTTCCAAAACTGACTTATCTTGCTCGGTTTTCTACTCGGCCAGATCAATCAAACCCGACTCATCTCTCACTGGTCTTTCACTCGGTAACATTATTACAAATCCGACTCTTCTTTCGCCCAGTTTTTCACTCGGCATAATATCTCAAAAATGACTTATCACTCACTCGGTTTCACTCGGAAATTCCTCTAAAACTGACTCATCACTCGATCGGTCCTCACTCAGCAATTCATTTCAAAACTGACTCTTCTCTTGTGTGATCTTTTACTCGGCAAATTAATACCAAGACCGACCACGACTCACTCGGAACCGACTTCCTTTCTTCTTTTCACGAGTGAAGTTACTCCACTCGGAATGAGTTACTTTGAACTCAGGAATTCCACTCAGAACTCCACTGCTCGGAATTTCATACTGGGAGACCTCTCTCTCGTAACCATATCACATCCCCAACTCGGAAAATATTGTCTCGGACATAGCTCACTCGGAAGACCTGACCTTCACTCGGAATTTTCACTTATTCACTCGGAATTCTCAACCTTCACTCGGAATTTTGAATCTTCACTCGGAAACAGTTCTTTCATTCACTCGGAAGTCTTATTTCTGACCTGTTTCACTCGGAATTTCTTGCTCACTAACATTTTACTCGGTAATATTCCTATCAGAGTGCTTCCAGAGGGTAATACTATAGAAAACTACTTGAACGAATCAAAAGAAGCTTTGATTCGCAGCCAAATCTATGTAGAAAGTTAATATAACTGGATAATTTCATTAATGAACTAGATTAAAGATGATTATACACAAGATTGAAATTGTTGGGATGTTACATAAGTTCCTCTAGGGCATGTTTCAGACCCTGCTCATTGCAAGTAAAATAGAGTAAAGAAGTCACAGTCTGTGTTAGGTGATCAAACTAAAACACTTAAATATACATAGAGGACCAAAATAAAATATTTATAAACATATAGGGGACCTAAATGAAACAACTAATAAAACATAAGGGACTGGAATACTTTATGAAATGGAATTACCTTCTGCTAGTCTGATATAAAGGTGAACTCCTTGCAAGCCTCTGCTTCATCTAGATCCTCCACAAGCAGGTATAGTAACCATCTCCATGAATCAATGTTCTCACATTCAACCACAGCAATGGCTATAGGAAGCATTTGATCATTCGAGTCTCTCCCAACTACAGAAAGTAGTTGTCCTCCAAATGGTCCTTTTAAGAAGTAACCATTTAAACCTATGATGAGTTTGCATTGTTTGAAGCTTTATTTGCATGTATATAGACAAACATATAGCCTGTGGAATAAAGCATCTTCCCCTTATAACTGTACATCCAATTTCATTATGGACCCTAGATTAGAAGTCAACAGAGCTTGGTTATAGTCTCATAGCTTTGGATATTGGTCATTGAAATCTCCATCAATAAGTTGGGTTGTTGCTCTCCTAGCCTTGTATGCCTTGGTTCTGGAAATTTTTACACTCCAAGTCTCTTGTGCTCTCTCACAAATGTCCTCTAATTTGAGTTTGGGATTCTCTCCCACACCACTGAACATCTCCTTGGATAGCCACTTTGAACTTAGCAACTTGATTGAGTGTTGTCTACCATAGTTATGCTCATCAATGATAGTCCTCAACTACCAAGTTTCCCCATATGGAAACTTACCACAGTAAGCATACCATTCATAGCCTTCCACACACCTAACCCTTACCCTTTTTTTATCAATTTTTTCAAACTTTAAATCTTTCCCATTATGGACTGCATAAGCTACCACAACCTCCATAAAGGGTACTTATGTAACACCCCTATTTTTTTTATATTAAAATTTTGAAGGAATTAAATTATAGTTCTTTAGAACTTTTTAATCTACGTATTATTTATGATTTTTTGGAATTTTGGAATTTTTAATAAAATAATATTTTTTTAAAATAATTTTAAATTCATATAAGTGACTTAAATTAAAAATATTTATAAGAAAGTGAATTGAAATTATAAGAAAATTTTCTAAAATCCTTTTCAAGTAGACTTATCTAAAAATTATCAGTTTGAGAAAAATCTCTATTTTTTCCAATCATTAAAAATTGGGAACGTAACAATAAATGTTTATTAACATAAAATTTTAGATTTTTAAAATTTTAGCTTTATATTACTTATTATAAAATTAGTGAGGACTGATATAATATCGCTAAATTTCAAAAAGGACTTATTTTGAATATTTAAAATATACCGAGTGAAGGGTTACTATTTGACTTAATAATTCTGCTGACAGTTACTATGCAAAACACTGTGCATGTATGAAATTTTCAAAAGATACACAGTAACCAGGAATAAAAAATTCAAAAATGCATAGTACTTTTATATTAAAATAATGGAATGTATAGTAAATTTTTTTCCTATAAATACCGAAGGATTTCTTCTTTAGAATTCACAATTTCAGATTAAGTTTTCTTAATATAGTGGTGCTAGTGAGATAGTGGTGGAAGTGAGAGAGAGAAGTAATTTTTTTTGGGAGAAGGTTCTGCTAAAATCCTAAGGTAAGAATACTTCTCTTTTATATTTTTTGGGTTATTTTCATATCGTTTTTAGAAATCTGTTATTATACTAGAAATAATATTATTTTAAGTTACTATTCTGCATAGTAAACATTATTTTAATAGTAAATTACTATTTCAATAGTAAATTACTATTCAAATAGTAAATTACTATTTACTATTACTATTTATCGTTACTATTCACGTTTTTACTATTTACCGTTACTATTCACGTTTTTACTATTTACCGTTACTATTCCAGATTTACTATTTACTGTTACTATTCATGATTTACTATTCACTATTTACTATTCAAAATTTACCATTTCTGTTTTAAGTAGTAATCTTAATCTTCATCTTATGCTTATACTGAAATAAGATTGGTATTAATATTTTTAGAAATCGGAGGCACAAAGCAAACTCTTTTTTGGTAACAACTCAAGGTAAGGGGGAGTGAGATAAGAGTATAATATGAAAAGACATAAGAATAATGGGAGGAGTCCCCTACTCCTTTTAAATTTAATAATATTATTATTTTAAAATATTAACTTTTTAACTTAAAATTTTTAATAAATTTTAAATTAAATATCCGGTTTAACTAACTCTAACATACCTATGCAAGGACTTGGACCATTATGACCTATATGGACTGGATTATACCTATGCAAGGACTTGGACCATTATGACTCATATGGACTAAACAATACTTATGCAAGGACTGGATTATATGGACTTACATATACCTATGTTAGGAATGGACAAAAGGAACTAAAAAATCAACTATATTAATAATCATTAAATTTTGCATTATGATATGTATTTAATGATATTTAATTGATTTGATTATGATTGATTTATGATTGATGATGTTTAACTGTGATTGATAATATTTGATTGATGATATTGTAATGTGGAGTTTGAGCATATAGCGAGCATGACGGAAAGCTAAAATTCAGTAAGAATTTCTTACCTTACTCTTTAAATTTTTATTATCTTTTATTTCTTCTTAGAAATTATTTTTATATTTAGAATAAAAAAATTAGTATTTATTTTAGAAAGTAGACATTTTATGAAAATTAATTTATAACAAATTGAGATAATTAAATTTTGAATTAAAGAAAAAATTTTGTAATTTTAAGTATTTACGGTTAATGATTTAAAGATTATTCTCTTTTAATAAAATAAAATTTTTAAAAGAAAATTATTTTATTTTTCCAACTTAATAACTAAAGATATTTGAAAATAATTGAGAATTTGATCTTGTTAAGATTTAATATGAAAAAGTTTTGAGATATTTAAGGCTTAGAAACTCAATTTTAGTGAGAATTAAAAACTGTACCAAATTTATTTCTGTGGGACAGAAATTTAGAGAATTAAGAAAATGTACAGTTTATAGAAATGATGTTGTAAACCTTTTAAGGTATTTAATAATTGAGTTTCTAAAAGCCTTAACCAACTAAATACGTGAGTAGCTCATGCATCATGAATCATTAAAGTGAAATAAAAAGATATTGTCTAGGGACGAATTATAGAAACCGAGGATACATTAGAGGAGACTTAATTACGAGCCTTGGGATGAGAGGGTGTGAAAGGGTGCTTCAGGGGACCTGGGGTAGCTCCCTAGTGTCGGGTACTTTCACAATAAAAACTTTCTCAATCTGACTAGTCTTTAAGTGTTTCCATGCCAGTTGAGTTGTTCATATTATTATTATCCGGACTTATGGAACAGTGTAAACTCCTGGTTGGCTCAGTGCAAATAAAATTTAAGGGCCCACATATATAGGTAAGTTATGATGAAGATATTGCATAACATTCATGCATTCATAATTGATTGTGTATGTGATTGTGATTGATATTATTATGTATTGGTTTGTGAAAACCCTTTGTTGCTTATGTCTTAATCGAGAATATTATATTCTGTTTCTCACTCTTTTCTCCGTGTTTTTGTTTCACATGTTTTAAATTGATGGTTCAGAGGGAAGGATCGAAGAGTATCGGCAGTAAATATAGCACGTTCTAGAATAAATAATGTTAATAAGTAACTGCTTCTGGGCCATGGAGTTTCCTCTCTTTCTTATAATGTTTAATGTTTATTTTCTTCGGATGAATGTACAAATACTTTATAAAGTTTTAATAATATTTATAAGGTATTTCAGAAATAATGTATATAATTTATTCCGATAGTTTCTTTTTAACAATCATATCTTTAAAAAAAAAACTTATGAATTTTTTTAGAATTTATTAAGGTGTAACAGAGGGTGTTACAACTTATCACTATTACTTCCATTATCACCATTATATAACTCATTTAACTCATTGTTCGACTCTAAGTACACCCTTGGTTGGGTTTTCCTGGTCCTAAATCCTTCTTTAGATCCTTCTCCTTTATTAAGTCCTTGGATTCACTGTCTTGGGAATTTTCTTTCTCTTTTTACCCTTGTTTTCTACCTCATCCGCCTCAATATCTAGCATAGACTCAGCCAAAAAGTCAACACCATCATCCTCAAATAAATTCTCCTGGTCAAAACCTTCATCGTTTGAATCCTCAAATTGAATGTCTAATGCACTATCCTAATTTTCTTATTCAATGTTGTCTTCCTCTTGCACAACTTTCCCCTTCATATCTTGCCCCTTAACATGTTGTCTTCCCCCTATACACCATCACCATGCACAGTTTCTTCCACCTAAACATCACCCCTTTCAGCTTCTTCCCCCTGAACACCACCCATTTCACCTTCTTCAACCTGAACACCACCACCTTTAGTATCTTCCACTTGAACTCCATCACTCTCAATAGGCTCCCCTTAATCACAAACTGATGACTCTGGTCCAGTTAACTTGAAAAAACATCAGGAACCTCTATGGGATATATAATGTATAACTACACTTCCCTAGAGAATGTGCAACCCTTGCCATCTCCATACAACTTTTATCATCCTTCAACAACTTTAATCCAACATGCAACTTATTTTCCTATTTTGTACCACAACTCCTTGATATTTACTTAACCCTGCTCCTTCAATATTCCACTCACTTCAAAATAACTCCACATATCCTCGTCTATGTCCTATTCATATACTTCTCCATCATATGTCACCCTTTTCCCTTTTTTCATGATAAAGTTTCCCCCATGGAAAATCTCAAGCTTAAACCCAGAATCGATAACTACCTAAACTCGTCAACAAACAACACAATAATAAACCCTTAAATATAATAATAAAATGAATTAAACAAAATTATTAGAACCTCAAATTGGAAAACAAATGTCAACACTACAGATACATTCACCCACCCAGGTTTTCCAACCAAACCCAACCCCAACAACAAAACACAACATCATATAAATGAATAAACATACTTGAAATGGAGGACCACTTGTGATTACAACTGCAGCAACCACTTTCACAACCTTGTTTGCTCGAGTTACAAGGATATAAAGCCATCGTTATTTCTTTACTCTAGTCACACGAAGAAGGAAGATGAACATGCTCTCTTTATATTTTCCCTCTCATTTTCCAAAACGGCATCATTTGGGTAGTTATGAACATTAGCGAATCACATATTGACACACAGATAACGATGCCACGGTTGACAACATGTTAGATAATAGTGGCAAATGACGTACATCCACTTGACCGAAGGACGTAACCGGCACATTTAAATCATATAAGGGATCAAGGTGAACAAAAAAAACATTAAAGGACCAAATTAACATTTTAATGAAACATAAGGGATCAAATGATATATTTAGCCAATTATTTATTACTTTTTTAAGTGTTTTAAATTTAAATTTTTAAAATATTACAAGTTAAAATATGGATAAAACTTTGCTACGTGCCCAATCTTGTATCCTACTTGAGTTAATTAATTAAATGTGTAATATAATGTCCAGATGATAGAGCCCTAGATGAAAAAAAAAGTTAATTCCAACAATGATTTGTAAATGTTCCTTTTGAACTACAACTATAGATATTAAACATCACGTTAAACATTTAATTAGTTTATATGGAATTAAATAAGATAATTAACAAACATATGAATATTTTTGGCAAAATTTTATAATGTATTATTAGTAAAGAGCCAGACAAAATACTACCTTATGATCCTTTTATATGGTGTTATACTTTTATTAGCTCACTCTTCTCATTTATATTTTTTCCTAGGCACAAATGGCAAGCAATGAAAATTCTTAGTGCCAACCTCTCACTACGAATGCTAGCCAACCTACTACAGATGGTAGTGCTCATCATGTTACTCCAGGAGTTCCTATTCTTAATCCTTCCACAAATGAAATTGGCTCAATAACACAAACACCAATTGATGTTGAAAATAATGAAGACTCAACATAAGTAAAGAAAAAGAGACGTAAAAGTGTAGTGTGGGAGCACTTCAAGAAGATCACATTTAATGGAGAAGGCAAGGTTCAATGTAATTATTATGGGAAAAAGCTTAGAGGAAAAGTAAAGAATAGAACTACACATTTACGTGTACACATGGAGGGTTGTGTTCAACATATTATCAAAATGAGAGGACAAATGGTTCTACTTCCCAAAGTTGTGAAAGGGAAACAATAAATAACAATTATGACTTATGAGGAAAGAGAATTCAAGAAAGGAGCTTGCACGCGTAATTGTCATGCATGAGTATCCGCTTACAATTGTGGATCATTGCGGGTTTAGAAGGTATTCAAATTCACTACAACCTTCGTTTCATGTTCCTACAAGAAACACCATCAAGAAAGAGATATTAAATATGTACGAAGAGGAAAAATCAATAGGTTTAAAGCTCATAGACACAATTGAAGAAAGAGTTACGATCACAACAAATATATGAGCAACAAGTAATCAAAAAAGAGGATACATGACAGTCACTGCTCATTACATTGATAGTTCATGGACTTTAAAGAATCGACTTATCAAGTAAAATATTTAATTATTATTGGTGTTTATATATACTTTATTTAATTATTATTGGTTGTCCTAATAGTTTATAAGTTATCCTAGTGATATAATTTAGGTATTTTATTGTTAATTAGGTTCGTCTATGTTCTTGTGCCTCACACAAGTGAAAGACTTTGTAATGTTTTGGTTGAATGTTTATTAGATTGAAATATTGATTCAAAGTTGTCTACGATTACCCTAGATAATTGTAACACAAATGATTCAATGATTAGAAAAATAAAGGATAAATTAAGGTTAACCACATTGTGGAAAGATAGAGACTTGCTATATATGTGTTGTGTTGCACATATCCTTAATTTGATTATAAAAGGTGGATTAGAGGTAGTAAAGGATGGGATAGAGAATATCTATGATAGTGTTGCTTTTTGGACTTCAACTCATAATAGGAAGGAAAAATTTGATGAGACAGCTAAACAGTTACGTGTTGATGTAACCAAAAAGTTAATTCTAGATTGTCTAACTAGATAGAATTCAACTTACAAGATGTTAGAAACTACTATAGCCTATAAAAATATGTTTGACAGGTTGAAACAATGTGAGTCTCAATACACAAGTACACCATCAGAGTCATAGTGGGAATTCACCAAATATATTTCTAAGAGGCTGAAATTATTTAACAACATCACTGAGTTGGTTTCTAGGACAAAATCCAATTGCTAATATTTATTTTTTCAAGATTTGTAAGGTTAAGTGGGTAATATCTCAATAGGAAAGTTCTTCTTGTGAGGTTATTAAAAGTATGACAGCAAAGATGAGGGACAGGTTTAATAATTATTGGAGTGTTATTCACCAAATAATGGAGAGGTTGCTATTGTTTTGGACCCAAGGTACAAGATGACACTTGTAACATCCTGGATAATTAATTTAAAATCTGTGATTGGCAGAAAATTATTAATAATTGTCTTCAAATTAATTTTAGATTTTTGGAAATCACTACTAATTAATATAAATACAATTTAAAATAATTAAATATTATTAAATTAAATAAATTTATTTGATTGGTTGATTATTAAAATTCAAATAAAAGTTTAAATTGGTGATGGTAAAATTTATTTACCAAAAAGGTTAAAAGGTAAGTTTAATTTAAGTTATGAAAGAAAATGGAAAAGAAATTAGAAAATAACCAAGCTACCCTTAATGAAATAAATGAAACAAAACCGCTCTTCTTCTTTGTTCAATACGTGACCTTTTCTTCTTCTTCTACTCTCTCGGGTCGTGACTTATAGGGCCAAATTGGACGGGTTTTTATTGCCAAAACTTGAAATTAATTGTGTTTTTGAGATCAGGGTAGTGAGGTAAGAATTCTGGTGCCTTCAATTTTGTGTTTCACTTTCTCTCTCTCTACCTGTAGGTTCTTTGCATAGGGAAAAGGGTTTCGATCTTTCACTTTAATCTGGTATATGAAGTGTGATTGAGGCCTTAGTGACAATGGGTGTTTTGAAATTGCTTTTTCCCTTTCTCCTTCTCATGGCTGATATATATATGCATGGAAAGGCTCCATTTCTTTCATTTCATGGTATTTCAGAGCTTAGGGATGATTCTTAAACAATGGGTATGTCAAATCGCTAAGGGATTTTATGTTTCGGCGTTCGTAGATGGTGAAACGGGCGTCGGAGGATCGTTAAACGAAGTGGGTATCAGAAGCAGGAGCGAAACGGTGAACAATTTGGTTGTGGGTTGTGATCGACACAAAGAACAACTCATGAAGCGTGGAATCGAGGTAAGAGGGATGTTCAGGTCGTAATTAATTAGAATTGGTAAACGCGCAATTAGGTTCGCAAGGATATTAGTATGATTATGGTACGTAAGGAAATGGAAGTATGGTTAGGTGAAATATACATGAATATGGTGTTAAATTAATGAATAAAAAGGATTGGTAATTTTTAGAACTATGTGAAGTGGTTAATTAATTAAGAGTGTAGCATGAATTAAATTGTATGAATGATGCATGACATATCTTGGTGCTTGTAAATTAGAAACTATGGCATTTAAATTATGAATTATGTGGTTGTGTTTATGATGATAAATGATTATGCAACGTTTAGTAATATAGTGGGTTACGAATGATGAGTTTGAAAATATGCGGTCCTTGTTGGCCGCCATGCGACGGTTGTATAATAAACTCGATATTTGGCGATGTAATAATTTGAGATTGTTTATAGCATAGATTGCTTATATATGTTGATAAAGAAAAGTAGTGTAGTCGAGGGAAACCATTATGATGAATGATATATAGGAATGCAACTGTGTTACGTTATATGTGATAATATAAGAAATATTGTAAGAAATAGGAAAATGAATGGTTGATGATAGGATGACAAATCGGGCTAGCCCGCCCCGCCAGGTTAAACGGGCTATGAATCCTTGTCCACCCCATTTAATGGCAGGCCCGCAGGCTAGCCCGCCAAATGTTGTTAATTTTTTTAAAAAAAATACAATTTAATACCTACTTAGAATTTGGATCTATTTGCTAAAAAAATTTAAAAATGAGTCATTCCACTACTATGTAAATCTATATACATCATAAAAATATTTTATATAAATTTAGCAAATTTTATGCTATAAAGATTAACTCTATTTTATCTATCTAATACATCCACACATATTAATGCTTTACTACTATTAACAAATACCAAACCAAATAGTGTCTAGTTAGTAGCACACTTCACACATACTATAAGTCTACAATATTGTTCAATCATTACATAATATATACCATATAAATAGAATATCTCAAAACATCAAGTCCTTAAACTAGACACATGTAAAGTCTAATAATGTGACAACTTTGAAAGTATTCAAACCACAAAACAATAATGCCAACAAAATAAATAGTAAAATCCAAGAAACATCCATCAAAGAATCCATTAATCATTTAATCCACATATCAAGCCGCCTGAATGAGATTTGAAGCACATGCACTTTTAGTCTTAGAGCTCTTGGATGTTGATCCCAACCCATCATCATCAGAAGCAGATTCATCTACAATACATTATCTCAATCAATTCATCTTGTATAAGAAATAATTAAAATAAATTATTCATAAAAATATATAATAAATAGATTACCATCTTCAAAGCCACGCATCCAATTACAAGTACACATCAATGCTTCTATATTTTTAGAACTTTTTGTAATATCTCAAGTAATGATTCGAGTTCCAATGCTAAAAGCAGATTCAGATGCAACTGTAATTATGGGGGTGCTTAACAAGTCACAAGCTATTACAAAAAGTTCTAGAAAATGTTTTTTATTATCTCTCCACTACCCTAACATATCCATATTTTCCAAATTATCAAACTCCAATGGTGGCTCATCTAGATAAACATCTAATTGAGATATTTCAGCTCTAGTAGCAATTTCATTTTGATGCATCTTCAATTCCTAATACAATAACAAGTAAAAATATAAGACAAAGACAATTCGTTAATAAAGAAATCAAGTAACCTGAAAGATAAAATAAGATTTACTTACATCAAACAAGCTAGAACTAAAGTCAAACTCAGAATGACCCTTAGAAGTTGAAGATGAGCCAGAACCAAAGCCATGCACAGTCACTTCCTGTGAGGCAAGTAAGGTATCACCAATGGATGAATATTGTGAAAACAGAACAAACAACTTTTGCCTTATTTTTTCCAACTTCCTTTTAGAGATAGATGAATCAATTTTTTTTATAGCAAAATCCCATTATTTCTAACTCCATCCGTGGATCAAGCACTGCTCCAAAAGCAAGCACAACACTAAATTCATCCTAATATTTTTGAAATTTGACAATCATCCTTTCCGCCATACTTCTAATAGTATCATCTTTATCTCTAATGACATTAAGTAACACAGATTGGACTTTCCAAATTTGTAAAAAATACATATTGGAAGTCGTATAACACATAACCAAAATCAAGGTAGATAGAATGACTGTAAGAACTTACATATCTTTTCATCCTTTTTCCATTCATCTTGTGAAAGACTATATGTATAAGTCTCATCATCCAAATGTAAGTTGGTAAACATAAGTTGATACTTGAGAGCACTTCGAAGCATCAAAAAGCTTAAGTTCCATCTTGTAACACAATCCAAACTCAACCCACAACTCTTAACAACATCAACCTTTTGCATACATGCCTTGAACTTTAACATCCTACCTTCTGAACCCTTAACCTATTTGATGCTCTACCGAATCTTATGTAATGAAGTGTGCGCTACTTTCATTCCATCTTACACAGTTAAATTTAAAACATATGCACAACACCGCACAGGAAAGAACTCTCCATCATATAACAATGACTTCCGAAGCATAAACCGTGTTTTCAAAGTTTGCACATAACATCATTTGTGGATGCATTATCTAAAGTAACCGAAAAAATCTTGTCTTGTATTCCCCAGTCATTCAAAAATGGATTGATTTTCTTAGACAACTCAAAACCAGTGTGAGGAAGAGGCATGTGACAAACATTAATAATTTTTCTATTTAACTTCCAATTTTTGTCAACATAATGAGCAGTCAAACAGATATAACGTTCAGTTTTAATAAATGTCCACAAATCAGATGTCAATGATATCCTACTAGGAATCATTCTCATATCCACTTTGAGATTTTCTTTCATTCTCAAATACATCTTGTCAATATCACTCTTTAAGGTATTTCTAGTTACAGACATAATATCAGAATTAGCATATTGTAACAAATCCCAAAGCTCAGGATAGTCAGGAAAATTATATGGCAACTCATGCCTTACCATAAAACAAGCCAACTTATCATGGATTATCAAATTATCTATCTTTCTAAACTTTTATTTTTCCTCCATGTCAACAATCATTTGCCCAACATCTTTAAATTTAATCTTTTTACACTTCTCAATATGACGATTTAAATGGGAAGTTCCATATCTTTTTCCACCAATAGCAAACTCAACAGAACACCAATTACAATGTGCTCTCTCTTTCCCGCTTGCATCCTTTCCAATCTTAGTAAAAAATTTCCAATAATCAGAAGTTAGCTTTCTAGGCCTTTTAGTCAGCAGGTTCAATTTCTTTAGATTCATCCTCTTTAGTTTCCAAACTAATGTCTTCTTGAATCTCATCATCAGACAATAATGATTTACTTGTTATGGAATCCATATTTTAATACTGTAGAAACAAAGCAACATAATGTTTAATTATTTAATCATTTAGGATAACTAATGTTGAATTCAAAATTTAAAGTTCTTTATACCAAAAAAATTATGAACAACTGTAGTTTATTAACAAATTTGAAGTTCTTTTGTACCAAAAAAAATTATGAACAACTACAATTATGAACGTATTCTATTGTACCAAATTTAAAGTTTTTTAATAACCAACATTGAGGTTATTACTAATTTTGTATTGAACAGAAATATTTATACCAAAAAACATTGAATAGAAATATATATATACCAAAAATATAAATTGTAGTTATGATTTGTGTTAAAATACAAATTCATACTTATTTATAATTTCAGAACAGCATTTTATTAAACATTATACAAGAAGGGAAAAGGAACATAATGCAATATGATTAATTAACAAGTGTTCAAAAAGGTTCCATATAGCAACATGTCAACATGCATTGTTGTTTATTAGATAGATTTCTTCCAGCAGAGATTACTATTTGATTGATGTAGCATGCCAACTGCAAATTGATCATCTCAACTTGCCCTACTTGCAAAGTACTTGATTGTTAACCATGCTTTCTAATCCCTCATGTGCATTCACGCATCACTCTTTTACATAATACACACATGATTATCTTATAATGAATTAATTGTAAGTGAAATTTATTGACTATTATAATAATTATTTTAAAAGTTGTATATAAATTAATTAGTTGAAACTAAGTAGCAAAAACAAAGAAAAGAGATTTGTTGAGAAGTGCCCTTAATTCCTCAAACCTGCACTCATGAATTATATATACCCTTCAAAAAGCAAGCATTAATCAGAATTATGTAACAGAAATTAATATACCACAATCATGATTCAAAATGCAAGCATTCACTTAAGATGACAACAATCATTCACTTGCTGGAAGGAATAAATATATATTATATAATGTACTGCAGCCTGCAGCTGTTCTATTTGAGGCCCTTACCTCACGCAGCAAACGGACAACCTTAGGCAGCTCTCCCAGTCATGCCACGCAGCTGAGGAAGTCATGCACGCAGCAGGTCACGCTCACGCACTCAGAAGAGCACACTGTCATGCGTGTAGCTCTCTTTCCACGCATTCACGAACGCCGCACCGCACAACACAGGAGAAAAAACCAAAATGAAAGGTAGGGTAGGAATTCGGGAACCCTATCTGAAATTAAAACTTTAACGGGCCAACGAAAATAGGCCCAAATTTCACTCTTTTTTTATAATTTGATTTTAAAAAAATATTTATACAGGCGGGTGCTCGACGGGCTAGCCCGCCCTGCTTACTCATTGGCCCGTCGGGTTAGGAGGCGGGCTGTGATGGGATAACGAGCTTAAAAATAGTTATCGCTCTGTCAAATTTGGTGGGTTTGGTGGGCCAGCCTAATAGGCCTGGCCCGTTTTTCCATCCTTAGTTGATGATATGGTATTGATTGATGAAGTAAATGGCAATTTTAAGAAAGTATATAAAGGTGTGGATTAATACGTGTGGCGTGGAATAAATTTGAGTGTATGAATCATGTTATATGATGAAGACAGAAATAGATAATGGCTTAATATAGAATGATGAAGTAAGTAAATGGTGGTTTAGAAATATATGAATTTTGTTGATTCATTGGTAATGTATGATGAATTGATTTATATAAATTTCATTAGTTTGCATTATGTTTTGTGAACAATGGAGGTCGTAGAACTAATTGTAGTGATTATGTTTTCATGCTATGAAAGTTATATCAGACATGTTACAACAATTGTATTTTGGGCATGGTCTATGTAGCTACCCTGACATTGATAAACTTGATGTTTGATAGTGATTGAATAATATATAAAAGGTACATTTAGGGCTTGGTCTATGTAGCTGCCCTGATGGAGATTCATGGGCCAGATCTGTATAGTCACCCTGAATAATTAAAAGGTGAGACTTTTATGTCATTTGAATAAGAAATTAAAGAAAGTAATTGAACTTATGTGGTTATATGGTGTAGAATGACCGACGGTATATGTTATCCCTTGCTTTTGGCTCTCGTGGTCAAGAAAGACCTAGTTAAGCTACCCGGTGGTTGAGGTGGGGAGCCAAGTCGAGCTCGATGGACCAAGTCGGGTTCATGGGATGTCAAGTAAGACCCTTAGCTGAAGGTTGACCTTTTTAGTATTCAGATACTAGGGCATCATATTATCTGTTTGAGAGTCAGCTATGTTTTACATGCCTTGACTTGATGTGATGTTTACATTGGTGTTTATGTGATGATTGAAATATTGGAATGAATGAGAATTTATGTTGGTGAATGATTTATGTGATTTCATAATTAATAAGATATTTATATAAATAGTACTATGTAGATTAAAGTGAACAAATTGTAATGGTGTCTATTGGATCCTTAAGAAGCGCAATGACCTTGCATGGCATCACAAAAAATACTATTGTTCTATACTAATTGTGAATTCCAAACACTTACCCTTGCTTTTCTTTTTAGTAACCAATCACAGGGAAATGGCGGATGCATCGGAGGGAAGTGCCAAGTGATGCACGGATGACAAGGAAGAATTAGAATTAATGCAAATAATATAGATGATGTCAAGATAGTTTAATTGTATGGTGTAGCTTAAATTTAATGATTGTGATATTGTGATACTGATTATGTTTTGATTGCGTTTATGATTTAAGGTTGTGCAACATATGATTAGATATGAAATGTGTGTTTAATATGTATGTGTGTTATATGGAAAAGATCAATTTTATTGATGAAATTGTGATGGGCAGGTATATGTTTGTAGATGTGAGATATGTTATAGTATGAGTGTGTAGAAATGTAATGAGTAATGATGGGGAGCTATAGTAGTACATTGTTTGATCTATGCATGAGATGAGATTGAAATTTCATGATGATAAATTAGTACTTGAAGTATAATAACATGAATTAGAATGATGGATGTGTTCATGGCACAGAGCCATTACATTTGAATGATGATTCATGCGTGATTAGATATGGGCAGGTGAGTTGTGATGAATATATGTATGATATGTGATTATGATTGAATGTGATATTAGATTGGTTTATTGTTGAAAATTGATGAATGGATATAGGTAATACCACATGTTGCATATTAGGCAAATTATAGGCTAAACACATGGTGATTTTGTGACCTGACGGGTTTTTGGACCCCCGAAAGGGACCAATAGGTTCCTTACCTCAATTAGAACTTGTGCATATAGGCCTCACTAAATTTGAAGTCCATTTGATAGGTTTTGTGCATGAGTTTATGTTAAATGCATTTTTACATATATCTTGAGCATATACTAAAATTTTGACAAATGAACTATGTCAATAGTTCTAGAACGGTGAAAACATGGGGCTCATAAAATTTCGTAGCAATCAGAGTTAAAACGGGCAAGTTAGGTAGGCCGAAAGTTGGCCAAAACATGAAAATCTGCTTAATTGTTGTTTTTGTTCTGGTTGTAATCGATTACCATATTTTTGTAAACAATTACCAGTTTTGTCAAGATGCTTATTTTGTCTTTTTCTGCATGTAATCAATTACAGGAATCAAGTAATCAATTACAACATTGTGAGGATGGGTCAATGAAACTAAAATGCTTTTAAGGGCCACTTATGCTATGAAGGGTTAATACTTGATAATTAGAGTTTAGAATATAGTTATGATGGTGGGATCAAAATTGTTATACCTAAAAATCATTTTTTTTTCAAATTTGATGGAATTGAAATTAAAAATAAATGTAAATTAGGGAAGATGTTATAACACTTCTTCAATTTTATTATGTTAAGTTGTATCCTCATGATTTTAAGTCATAAATTCAAGGCATCAAGCAACTATGCTATGATTTGCTTCTTGATTATCAATTCAAAATGAGGGCTAAATTTGGTTCTAATTCTTCTTTGGTTGACCATGAAATTAATGATGATGATGATGAATTGAATGAATTTGACATGTTTCTTTCTAGACAAAAAAGAGCTAGAATAACATTTGCAAAAACAAAATTGGATCGTTATTTGGAGGAGAATTATTTACCAAGAAAGAAAGTAGGAGATTTTGATATCTTGTGTTGGTGGAAGTTACAAGGGACTTAATATCCCATATTACGGGAAATTACAAGGGATGTGTCAGAAATTCCAATTTCCATTGTGGCTTCAAAGTCTACATTTAGTGTTGGAGGTAATTTGCTTAGTCTAAATCGTAGTAGATTGCATTGGTCTATTGTGGAGGCTTTAATGTGTTCTAGGAGTTGGATATGGATTGATGAGGAATTTGGTAAATTTTTCTATTCTTAAAATCTTATGCATTTTCATTTTTTATAAATAATTTTACATTAAACATATAATTTTATGCTTTCAGGACAAGATCACCTAAATGCTATACCAACTGAAGTTCATGACTTAATTGATGAACTAGGTAATATTCTTTTTCATCATTATGAATTTTGATAATTTCATGTGCTAAAATAATATTATAACTATGTCTTGTCATATTGTAGATAGATTATCTGCGAGTTGTATTACTTATCCTTTGGAGGACCATTAGAAGTTGGACATGCAAGTAATGAATGAAGATGCTTGGATTTTAGAATGGTTTTACCGTGTTTTGTTTCTTAGACATTATTGTTGGACTTTACTTTTTACTAGTTGGTTGCTACTTTAAATTTATCTTCTTTAACTTTGATAAAAATCCTGAAACTTTATTGCTTAATATTTATCTTGTAGTAGGATGATGTTTAAATTTCTATTGTTGAACTAGTGAACTTTGTGTGATGGGATAAAATTTTCACTTTCTAGAAGTTCAATGGAAATTTTTATTATTGTGATGGAGTGAACAATCTATGACTAAATTTCATAGGTTCAATTGTAGTTGTGATTGGACAATGTTTAATAATTGTGTCCAACATGATTTATTACTATTTTTAGGACACTTTTACTATTGTCGTATGTAAAATATTTAATAATTTTATAGATACAACAATAAATTTTAAAATACTTATGATAAGGAAAAAATTCTATAAAAGCAGGGGCGAGGGCGGGGGCAGGGATGGGTTTTTATAGAGCAGGGACGAGCTTCCCCATTATTAACAAAAAAAACAACAGATAGGTAAATAGGGATAAGTTTCCTCGATCCTGATCAGGGGTGGGGGTGGGAGTCATTTTATCTCGCCCGATAGGGATCGGGGTGGGGGCGGTTAGGGTCTGGAATAGTAGGGGCGGGGATGGTAGGGGTTAAACCTGTCCCCGAACTGCCCCGTTGCCATGCCTAGCAATTCATGACACTAAATTTCTAACAAACGACAGATCTCTCTAATTAGAGTCGGTAGCTATTAGAGTTGGGTATAGCTTATGGGATGTGCCAGGGGTATATATACTGACCACACACCTATAGATGGTGTTAGGAGTGTTTGCAATCTTGTTAACTTTATGTCTTTTATGAAATCCGTACTGACACACCACATAGGACGTTCTTACCACTAAAGTACCATATATTAATGCCTCATTAAGGTACATTCATCAATCACACTTAAGTTCTAATATTGATTTATCTGATACTAACTTAGGCTTTAAATTGTATTTGCAAATGACACCTTATTTTATGCTACAACATGAGATACTAATGTGTTAAGTGGACGGAATCATAACAAAACTCTTGGATTCCCACTAGACCGAGAAAGTTAATACTAGATCCCTCTAGAATCGATGTAACATATAAGAAAGAGTAAGACTTGATATCCATATCAAACATATCAATACATATCATTCGACTCACTCAAACCAAGCTATATGTATAATTTTCATTGATTAATTCATTGGTGTGTGTTGCAAGAAATATTGTGAGTTAATTTATGCTTCATTTGGAGGGAATTTTACCATACCTTAGATCACATAAAATTATTATAGTTTTATAGCTCTATTGTGACATCCCAAGTCAATTTATATTTATTGTTATTCGTTTTATTAAAATTCAAGATAAATTTTTCATGATTAAATAATTTAATTAACACTAATTTAAGAAAATGGCTTTCTTCTTTTAAAACCACTAAAATATAAAATATAATTAATAATTTAAACCCTGAAACCATTTAATAAAAAGAAGAAACCAAAAACCTGAATAGGAGGTCTGACGCTGCGCGTTAGCCCCACGCATAGTGTGAGCCCAAAGCTGCGCACCTCACGCTACGCGCTAGCCCCACGCGTAGCGTGATCATGACAGTACCAGCACCTGATACTGATACACTTTTTAGGCCAATCAGCCAACTTCTAACCTACCCAATTGGCCCATTTTAGGTCCGATTGCCACGAAACTTCGCGAGCCATATGTTTTCCCCATTTCGGAACTGTTGGCGTCGTTCGTTCACCAAAATTCCAACATATGCACAAGTTATACACAAAATGTAGTTTAAACCCTTTTTGTGTAAAACCTTTGCACCAAACACCCTAAATGGGTTCCATTTGGCCAAAGTCCATTACACACAGTTCCTAGTTGTCCTAGAGGACCTATTGGTACCTTCCGACGTCCCAAAACCCGCCGAATTTCAAATTTACCTAATCAGTTCCTTAAATCAATAACTATTCACTATATGCTTAACTTTCAAAATCAACAAAAACACCAATCAATTCACAATCACATTGTACACCATATTCATACATTATAACAGATCCTGCCAATAGCATTCATCATTCACACAAGATTGGCTCCCTGCCAACATGCATTCAATTCATACATCAACTAAAAATAGCATTATCATATATCATCATCACACATAACATATTCCAACTCTAAATTCATCATTATACAATCATTCATTATCATCAACCATCTTCACACACCTTCATCACACTAAATCAATCTAGCTATCTTACTAATCATAACATAGCTAATTCCTCAACTATAACCTATAAATAACTGTATACATCCAAAATTCAATGCGTAATCACAATCAACATATCATTTAAACACACAGATATTGTAGAATCTGTCCATATCATGCAATCATGTAGTGGCTTTGTGCCACCTAACACACCACATAATAAAATGCTACAATACTACATCAATATACATTCATGCCAACAAGTTAACATAATTCAACATCTCTATAAATCATTAACGATACACAATTATACATATATCTTTTTCTCGTTTCCACATCGCTCTGGCCTCATTTAACTCTCGCCTCCGCAGTGCGCATCCATACCTGCCAACAGTCACTAAACCACAGTACAAGGGGTGAGTGACTGGAATTAAGAATTAATACAAAAATAAATCTTAAAACTAGAAAAGGTATAACATAGTTATGCTCCTAAGTACAATTATCCAGTATTAGTAATTACCTCTCATATCCTTCTTCATTTTTACCATTCCTATCGATGTACTTACACGGTTATGTTGTTCATCTTAAACTAATACCATTATCAACATATCATGATCAATCTAACAACTCACACCACCTACGATAGACATCACCCAAAGCATACACATTAGTCAAGGTATATAAACATAACTGACCCTCAAACAAAGAACATAACTTCCCAGTATAATCTTATATGTATTTCTATCGCCAAATAATTGCATACCCCACATTCAATCATCGTAACATCAATTATATCACATATGCACAACTGACTCTCACATAAGCAGACTCCTAGTATCCGGATACTAAAAGGATCGACCTTCAGCTGGGGGTCCTACTTGACACCCCGTGAACCCTACTTAGTTCACCGAGTCCTACTTGACTCCTCCTCAACCACTGGGTCCTACTTGACCACTGGGTAGCTCAACTAAGCACAAAAACCACGGGAGCTGAAAACGAGGGTAACACATACCATTGGTCGTTCTCCACCATGTAATCATATAATCATCATAAACATAGTCATACAGTCCCTTTACTGGAAGTTTATCAGGAGCCGCTCCTTGACCGTGCAATGCACTGACGATCACTCCCCGCCCTCAACAGTATCCAGGGTATCTCATCCGTAATATACAACTTAATATAATTAAAGCATCATCAATCGCATACATAAATGTCAGAAACTGACATGTGTTCATAACGCATGGTGGCTGACTTGCCAAACCCACCAACATACCGCCACATGACATCACAAATCCTTATTCATATTCGTTTACAATAAGTATTCACAATGCATTAATTTTATTTGTGAAATCAAAATCATGTCATGTCATTGTAACCATCCTTTCAACATAGGTACTCACATTATTCATTTCCATCAACATTTACACAGTTCTAATCATACCAAATCAGCATATACATATATTAACATATATCACCAATGCATAGCTAATCATGAACACAAATCACTATTATCTTTGACTCGCCGTCGCATCCTAACAAGGATTAACTTTAAGCAACACTTACGCATAATATCCATATATACATTATTCTATCATTATCAACACATCCCTTTTTACCTCAACTTTGCCTATTAACTTAAAATCCATCATCAGTCCATTCTAAGTTTATCCATATTACTTTCCTATCATAATTATTCATTATTATTTGAAATCTCTCTTCCGATTATATAGTCTTATTATCTCATTGGTATCTTACATGTATTATCAGTCACCAATTGTCATATTTCATATTATTTAATCCTCACTTACTCGCCTCTCTCTCTCTCTCTCTCTCTCACACACACACACACACATATATATTCATGTATATCATGTATCATCCACTTAGGTTCATTTTTATTTTTATAAATTATCGTATACCTATTTTACATTATATTACTTCATTTCACCCATTTTCTTACCCATATAAGCTATTCATATTCTATATTTCTCTAATCATTACATATCAACATATTCTACTATATGCTTACCCATTTATTTATTTCTCATTTCAAGGGATGCATTTTGACCTTCTTGTTCTCCAACCTTTCATGTAATTAAATCTCTAAATTCAATTAAAACATCTAATAGTAGCTATAATATACACTTTCCCTAGCCGCCAACGGTGCAAGTAAGTTTCTATATTAACCTTAACCCAACACACCCCCTTACCTCGATTTGAGTTTTCCAAATCTTCTAATCGATTGTTGGGTCCTTTTCGAAATCTTTAAAACTCTAAAATAAAATTTAACGAAGCTTCAATAAATATTATAACTACCAAAACCATAATCCATAATCCTTAAATAACTTTGAACCTCGATCTTAAGTTGTCGAAACTCACCATTTCCGTTTCCGATCCCTGTTTCCAAGACCCATAACAATGAACAGACTCCGATCCTTGCTTTAACAACATACACCTCAAGGTCCTTACCTATGCCTCAATTATCTGTTCAAGTCAAGAATTTAGCTCCCATGATGCATACTTGCCTCGGGTAGAAAGAGAAAGAGAAGGGGAAGGAAAAGAACATGAAATTGGTAGTTTAATTGAACAACCCACACCTTCCTAAGACCAAATACGTGATTAGCTAGAGGAATCCACCCATCATGACCTTGAATTTAAGTTGCCACAGCTCGAGAAGAAGGAGAAAAGTGTTTTCATGCCACGGGTGAAGTTTCAGGTCCTTTATAAAAGCTGATCGCGAAGCTGACGCTACGCGTCAGTGCCACGTTACTCGTCAGGGCCCCTGATGCCACATCCCTTAAAAATTCATTTTAAGTCTTATTTTCTTTCCAAAATCCTTATTTATTATCATTTTAAACTTCATCCTCATTTTTATTTTATTTTCAATTTATCGAACATCAGGGATGTTACATCTATTTTGTGTACATTGCTAGTAAGTATAATGTGCATGTTAGAAGATAGAGAATTAAATATTCACCTGAAAAGAGATATTACAAACAAATTTGCAATAAGTTCAAGTGCTGTTACATATGTAGACGAACTTTCAATCGTTATTATACACCAACAACAATTGACATGTTTAGCCCTGTGTGTGAGTGACCATGTCAATACGAGTAATATGTGATAAATTTACTTTCAAATTTCTAATTTGTTTAGTCATAGGCATTTGAAGTCACATTCCATTATTTTTAGTTTTAATTTGTTGATTTTCACATGACATTTAAGAAAAAAAATATAAAAATACGAGTGGTAAGTCATAAAAAATGCCACAATCAAATATTAATAAGTCAAGAGAGATAATAAAAATGATTGATAAGAATAAAGCGTAAGAAAAATTCTCACAAAAGAGAGAAACTTAAATTTCACTCAAATTCAACTTGATTGATTTACAATACATTCATATGTATTATTTATTTACCCCAAACGGATGCCTACTAAACTTTCCAGTGGTTAAGATCCAAATTAAGAAAATACGAAAAGTTATCAAGATATTCACCTCAAAAATTAATAAAAATACTAAAAGATAAAAAAAATTAGGGTTTGATCAACTCATTTTAATTTATTTTAACTTATATCAAGCAGAATTCATTTTAATTATTTATTTATTTTTTGCCATTGAATTTACTTTCACTCAATCCTTTTCCTTATTGCTCCGTCACTTTAGCATAGCATTAACCAAGCCTTCTTATCTTCCGGTATTTTAGACTATTATGATTCTTATGAACATCAAACAACATGTTTAGTCATTATTATTAAAATCAAACCGGTCCGGCCGATTCGAACGGTTGAACCGTAAACCGGTTAGGTGATCGGTTTAGATCATTTTTTTAATACTATTAGTTCAATCATAATTTGATTCCAGTTTGATCATGATTTACTTGAACTGGTATCTCTGAAAACATCATGTGTAGGTATTAAAAAAGAAACACCATATTTAGCTCATGTAATTCCCATTACCTGCCGCACACTTTCCCACACTGACCGCAACACAAAAGTTAAAATGTTACTAGTATTTACTTTTATTCCGATGAAAATGGAGCTCTCATATGATTCTAGAAACACGTTGGAACGCGCAGTCAATATATACACAAAATTCAATAACTGTAAAACTCCATCCAATAAAAAAGGAACACGTCGCTCGGCACACGGGAGTCGTTTACAGTCCACCGCCCTGGATAGAAGAATAACGTAACGAACCCAAACCCATTGGAATCGGCGACTCTTCGACTTCCATTGCATATAATATAACTGCGCAGTCACAGATGCATTTCCCCTGATCTTCCGAGGGATTTTCTTGCCATCCAAACTCACATTCTAATCTCTCTCTCTCTCTCTGAACCTTTAGGTTTTTGCATCTTTTCCCTATCTAGTTTGCATAACCATAACGCGTTTCCTTCTTCCGTTAAGTTTCCGTGTTGCGCAAGGGAACGGTAGCTTGCAGCACCTTCACTGTTCTTAGTCTTGTTCGAAGCTTCCTGAGATTTCAATGTGACGTTACTTCCTTCGCAAGTTCTTCCTTCACCGTTTGATTCTGTATGTAAAAGCCCTTTCATTCTCTTTTATTACCTATATTATTCGAAAAACAAATTATTATTCGAGAATGAAATGAATTGAGTGAAACATGGGAAGGTTTCTGTTTGAGTAATTATATATACGCACATACATACACGTGTGTGTTTTCAATTTAGAATTATCATAAATGCATTCTTTCCTTAGTTTCTAAGGTTTTCTGTAAGAAATTTTTACATTCGATCCTTGATTATTAGTATTCAATTCTTTGTAATTGGGGGATTGGTTAACCATACTCATTATCTTTAAGTGAAGTTTTGTGGATTGAAAAATAAAAATCATGTTAGAAGAACGAATCCCACGTGATATGACGTTATGATGTTAGTGGTTCAAATAGGATTGCAGGATGATAGTGTGATTAAACTGACAAAAATTGTCTTCACCAATTAATTCCGAGATACGATAGTCACTGATTTGGTCACCATGTTGTCAAAGATGATTATTTTAATCTCTAAAAAGGGTCCAGGTGGGCAAATTAACGACTTATTTGGTGACCATTTGATAGCCAAATTGTTCCTTTACTCTTTATTATTTATTTTGTTAGTTTTTAAAATAGGTTTTTTTGCTTACTAACAAAACGTTGAATAGTGTAGGCGAGAGTTAATGAGTGAGCTTAAAAAAGTTTAACTATCCCTTTTCCATGAAATACCGTGCAAAGCACTGTAACTGTTTGCTTTCAACCAATTTCAGTCCTTCATTCTTGCAACTGTTAGATAGGTTAATAGTTATATCCATTCTGAATTGTTTATTCTGTTTTGTCTCCAGGGGAATCACGTTAATTTTCTCTTTTAATTGCAGATCTGTCCTTACATGCTATATCTGTACCAAAGCCCTTACCGAGGCTTATGTGATGCCCTTGCCTTGGCAAGAGGCAGCCTCCCCTTCTTCTAAACTATTACTTTAAGAAGCGTGTGTTTTCCCTTTAATTTTCATATATTTCTTGCTAGCTATTTGCGTTGAATGGGGAAAGTTGCTAAAGTCATGCTATTTCAACGCATTAATGTTGGATGAAGATCTGTCCATTAAATTTTTTTAGAAGAATCTGTCAATTCGCTGTTCTGAAACCTTAAATTTGGATTATGTAGGATATCATATATACGTAGAAAGATGCCACCTGACATTTTGCATAGTCTCTAATTCTTGTTGTTTGGTGCTTTACTTTTATTCTTATATACCTGCTTGTTTTGTTCTATGATAACTTTCTTTTCAATGCATTGAGCCTCTGGAAGATATTATACTACGATCATATTTTTCTATTTGCAGGAGAAAAGGTTAATTGTCGGGGCGTCTGAAGTTCAAGTTGATTGTTTTGTAAAAGATCGTCTGGGGGAGCCCAGAGTCTTGGGATATAACTGGCTTCTGCACTGGTGTTCAATTGCTTGACAATTACTTTTGGAACTATCATGGCACCTGACCCAAGAGTTATTAAGGCTTTTGATGCTTTGAGGTCGTTAGGAATTTCTGATGGAGAGGTCAAACCAGTGTTGAAAAAATTGTTAAAATTGTATGATAGCAATTGGGAACTTATTGAAGAAGACAATTACCGGACACTTATAGATGCTTACTTTGACTTAAAGGAAGACAAGGTTTCTCTAAACATCTTTTTCTTGTGTATGTTTGAACGTTGGTTTGATCAATTGTCCTTTTACTTGTAAGGTCTTTTATATGCATTGGCCTGTTATTTTTTTCGCCATTATCTTCATTTAGTGTAGATGAGAATTTACAAGCTGTATGTTATTATGTTAACATTTGTCAGTGGTTCATTTGAATCCACATCAATCAGCTTCTTTCCCTTTGATTTTTTTTGTTTCTACTTTCTTGTGTGTAAAAATTTGAACCTTGTAATATTTTTTCTATTAGCAAGCAGAAGGTAAGAGAAAAGCTCCAATCAGTGATCATGATGGGGAAAGACCGAAACAGAAGCTGCATTTGGTAGATCATAATCCAGAGGAGCTTGTGACATCAACAAATGAGAAACCAAAGTTACTTCTAGGATCTGTTTCAACGGGTGTCAATGGTAATTATACCAGCCTTTCTAATACTCATATTTCCCATTTTGATTTTATTTGCATTTGTTTTTACATCTCTCACAATCCAACTTTGTTTCATCTTGAGTCCTGAAACGTCTCTTCCAATTTTCCTCTGTATAAAAGTTTAAGAGTGGGGATTTTGAAAGCAACTGATCTGTAATATCAACCCTCCTTATGGATTTTACACCTGAACATTGACTTTCAAAATGTTTTATTTAAGTACTGTTCAGTGATTCTTTTTTTCATAATTTTCTGTAGGCTCATTTTTTGATTCAAATGGAAATTGTCGTACCAAATCTCTGTCAACTCTGCCTCAGAATATCCACAAGAAAGATGATAATTTGGCATGCAATAGTAACACCAGAACTTGCATGGGTAATATTGATATTGCCTCTTCTCCTTTGGGAGAAGTTAAAATTTCTTTGAACTGTGATGCTGCCTTGGGACGACTAAACTTTAGCATTCCTGATTTGGATGCTATTATGAAGTCCATGGAGGAGAAGTATCTTAGGTCTTACAAGACTATCGAGCCCCAATCATCTATGGTGGAGCTATTAGAAGATTTATGTAGAAAGTATTTGAAGCTGGGCTTGAATTTAAATCGAAACAGGTCAAATGCCAAATATGGCAGTTCACACAACACACCACTTCTCCAACAGAAAGCTGTTGCTGGGGATGAAAAGAATTCTTATCATTTTCTCAGTGACATAACAAAAGGTTCAGAGAATGTAAAAATATCATTATTAGATGAGTCTGGAAGTGAGGAGTTGCCAAAGTTTAATTACATACCATATAATATAATATATCAAAGTGCTAATGTAAATATCTCACTTGCTCGTATTGCTGATGAGGGTTGCTGTGCTGAATGTTCTGGAGACTGTCTCTCCTTAGCTTTTCCTTGTGCGTGTGCTCAAGAAACTGGTGGCGAATTTGCATACACACCACAAGGTTTGTTGAAAGAAGAATTTTTAGCAGCTTGCATGTCCATGAAAATGGAACCTCAAGATCATCATTTTGTGTATTGTCATGAATGTCCACTTGAGAGGTCTAAGAATGAAAACAAAGCCGAACCATGCAAGGGGCATCTGGTTAGAAAGTTTATCAAGGAATGCTGGAGGAAATGTGGATGTGCCATGCGGTGTGGAAATCGGGTAGTGCAACGAGGTTTGAGATGTAAATTGCAGGTAAAATATTTGATGAGAATCTTACTTCCTTTCATTAATTTTATTATGAATAGTCTAATTGGCGCTAAAAACATAAGATAGTTATCAGTTAAATCTTTCAAAGATGATTATCACTGATTAAAATTGTCTAAAAGTTGAATTAGTCATTTGAGAGATCTAATTGGTATTCAACCTATTATTTCAGGATTAATTTTTTTAACTGTAATCAAATTAATCTTTGAATGACTTATTTAATATCTGTAATTTTTAAGGGATTTTATCGGTGGCAATCTTATCTCTTGAAGACCAATTTGATTGTTTAGTTTTTATTGTTATACAGAGCCTTGGTTTGTAAGAATTACAATATGTTTACATTTGTGACTTTGGCTTTGTTTTTTTACTTTGATACATTTCAAAGATACCTTAATATTTTTTTTATCGATGTGCTTGAAGATGTCATCTGTTACTGTTTGATTGTCTGACTAGTTAGAATAAAAAGAAACTTTTCTGGACTTTATCATCCTTTTGTATCAACGTCCTATTTAATTTATGGATTTTTACTGTATAAATTTTATTTATATCTTACGGCAAGGCACGCTTTCTATTTAACAAATCCTGCAAAATGTATATTCTTTACATTTTTTTATTATGGCCAGCAGTTATTGTTGCTACTTTTGTAGTATGAGATATGAGATATATGACAGGTCTTGTTATCCGTTGTTCTTCAGGTTTTTTTGACTCGAGAAGGAAAGGGGTGGGGCGTTAGAGCACTAGAAGATTTGCCGAAGGGATGCTTTGTTTGTGAATATGCTGGGGAAATATTAACCAATACAGAATTATATGAAAGGACTCTGCAGAATAGCGGCAATGACAGACATACATATCCTGTAACCCTTGATGCAGACTGGGGCTCAGAAGGGGTGTTGGAGGATGAGGATGCATTGTGCTTAGATGCAACATATAATGGAAATGTTGCAAGGTTTATCAATCATAGGTGCTTTTTGGATCTTGAACAACCATATTTTTGTAGTCAAGATTAACTAATCGCCAGTTCAATCGCTAATCGTTTTTAGCCAAAATTAGGCCAGTCCAATAGCCATGAGGCTGAAAATGGGGATGAATTAGGTTGTGGATAGACATAATTTAGTACAGAACATTATGGCACCATTTGATACATGGAACTAGCCCTACCTAGTTGGAAAAGGGTTGGTTGATTTTGTTGAAACTGGACTAGCCTGATCACTTCTGGATCCAAATCTTTAGGCATGAAACTAGGTTAGCGTGATCAGTTTTGTTATTCAAAAAAGTTTTAAAACACCCTTTATGCCTGACCGAACATCTAGAATATTTTTACTTTTATTTTATTGCGTCATGTTTCAGCTTGGAGTGTCAATAATTACTGCCAGCTTTCATTTTTTTTTTTTCAATCTTTTGAATAATGAAAGCTAGGGGTCAGACCATTTCTGGTAATTTCAAGCTCCATATATATGAAATTGAAAAGGATTAAGGGACAGTGGATCGGATTGCTTTTATTCAGATGGATTTTGTTGTTCCATTATGTCAAAGGGCATCATAGAACAACATATTTTTTCCTTTTTTCCTCTTTGTTCTTTCCCAAGAGTCCATGGCTGTTCATCTTCTCTTTTCTCATTTTTCATTTATCATTACGTTAGGGATGTTAATTTCCTTATTATTTTTGGTTCTCTTTCATCTATTGATTTCTTCTAGTGATCTTGACTGTAGATGCTCTGACGCAAATCTGATAGACTTTCCTGTTGAAGTAGAGACTCCTGATCGTCACTATTATCATGTAAGAATTTGTTTAATTTTCTATACTTAGAACTTTTATCAGATTACATATTGATGAAAAACTTTGGAAAGTAACTTGGTCTATATTTATTGTCTGTTTCTATCCTTGTCCGCAGCTTGCCCTCTTTACAAACAGAAAAGTAAAAGCATATGAAGAGTTGACATGGGTATGACTATTGGAACAGGGCCAGACATATTTCTTATATATTTAGGAGTTTAATTTTGATATAATGTCGCTAGAAATATTTTAACAGTATTAACAAATTACAAAACACTGAATGTATGACTTTTATTGTAAATCACAAAATTAATCAATTTTAATAATATGTCAATCCATGATTGGTTGATAGTTAGAAATTTACATTGATAGTCTATTTTATTTAAATTTAAATTTTATTTACAATCTCCTAAATGATTGTTTTTTATTGTGCATTTGCGCAACAAATACAGTGTTCTGTCACCAAAACTATCTTGGGTGCATGCATATGAAAGTCCTAATAAGAAAGGAAACATTGGTTATCCCTAGTTTGATATGGAAAATAAAAAATTATTGAAGGATTAGCATTGTTATTGGATCAAATGTAAAGTATGGGACACGAATCCCCCATTGCATGTATGAGATTCTAATGTGGGTTTACCAGGCTCTAGGCTCTCCAACTACGACAATTAGTTTTTGTGGCATGGTTTTCATAAGGTTTTTGATAGAAGTTTCATATTGAGTAACTAAGGAAATTCAATGTGGTATTTAAGTCATGAGACTTTCTACTTAATGAACTAGTATTTTAGGTTGAACTCTTCTCATATGTTTGTGGTGGGATGTTAGGATCTGATTGCATGGTATGAGATTTGAGTTCTACATTAGAAATATGAGATTCAACTACATTGGCTGTCACACTGTTGCTGATAATTTATTAATGTTGGTACAACCTTAGAGTTGTCAAATTCTCACATCACCTGGATTGTATATGCAAAGTCTGCAATATTGTTGATAATATCTTCTAGGCATCCTAGATAGTTGTGATCGTATACCTAATGCACAGGACTTGGAACACTGCAACTATCTAAAGTTTCTTTAAAGTTGTTTGAGTTTCCTGATGACATACGTCAAATTATTTGCAGGATTATGGTATTGACTTTGATGATCATGACCATCCTATTAAAGCATTTCAGTGTTGTTGTGGAAGTGCCTTCTGTCGTGATAAGAAACCAAAAGGTCAGTTAGATAGTTTGTAGTTAGTCATTCCATTTCCTGGCTGAATTTAAGTTGCCTCGTTTACATGCTTTATTGTGTTCTCTCAATTTTATTCTGTTCCACGAAAGGCTGGACATGGTTTTAAAATTGCAACTGCAAGAATGGCAGACCAAAATTTTCATATGATCAACTTTAATTGTATGATTTAGATTTAACTTAAATTTAAATTGTCAATTACTCAATTCCTAATCAAACTTGTAGGATGAATGGAAAAATGGATGTGACAATATCCAAAGGACCAAATATAAATTAGTTCTTAGGCATTTATGGTGAGCAGTTACCGGAAGATTTATCCTTAACTTCGAGATTTTCTTCCCTGTTTATTTTTTGGGACTTTGTAAAAACGGAGGAAAATGGACAGTGGAGTGGCACTTTAATGCTGGCGTGTTAGTTGGGAATTTTTTATTGCCAAATAAGTTATTTTTCCAGAAATAAATTCATAAGAATGCGATTTACTATGACAAAAGAAAGAATATGGTTTATAGGAAAGTTCTTAAAATATGTTCAGCTATTTTGTTAAATTTTCCCATGAATATTCTGTTACTCGTAAATCTTGGATATAGGATGTATATGAAATATTGTGGGTATTGCCCACTCCAAATTCTAACACTCTTGTTAAGCAGTTAGTTAATCTTAACTAAATGCAACTGTTATTTTTAACTAATTGTAGTTTAGGGTAACTTTCTAACCATTCTTTCTCTATCCTATAAATATAGGATTCTTTCTAATCCATTCATTAAGTGAAATATATAGGTTTTGTTATACAAATTCTCTGTCTTCTCTCTAACTTTTCTTTAAATCTAATATGGTATTGGGGCGAAAGTGATCCATGGATCATAATTCGTATCCACCACTTCTTTTGCCACCTCCTAACAGTTCATAGCCTCTGAACCTGTATCCACCAAACATGTCGCACGTGTCTTCTCATGCAATCACCGAGAAGCTCATCGATCGCGTAACTTTCTACTTTGGGAAAAGTTGGTAGAACTTGTAATGAAAGGTCATCACCTTCACACCTTCCTGAATCCGAAAATTCCTTTCAAATTCATGTCTATTCTTAGAACATCATTGCCTACCTCCTAGTGTATGTGGATGACGTAAGTAGCTGGTAGGTCAAAGACATTTATTTAGCAGTTGGTTGATCATCTTCACTCTAACTTTGCTCTCAAACAACTTGGTAACTTGGGCTACTTTTTGGACATTGAAGTCATGAAATAGCCTTCAGGATCTCTACTAATGATTCAATCCAAGTACATTAGAGATCTGCTTCAAAAGAGTGACATTATAGAAGCCAACGCAAACTCACCAAGTCAGGATCTGTAGCATCATCTAATTCAAGTCTCTACAGGTCTGAGGTTGGCGCTCTTCAATACCTGACCATAATCAAGCTTAAAATTAGCTTCCTTGCAAACAAGGGTTGTCAATATATGTCAACTCTAATTGATGCTCATTGATCTTATATAAAATGAATTCTCAGGTACCTTAAAGGTTCCATTAACTTCAGTCTCCATTTGTAGCATGTCAAGTATTACACTCAACTTCTACTTCATGCTTTCTGTGATGTTTGATTTGGCTTTTAACATGGATGATAAGAGGTCCACCTTTAGGACATGTGTTTTCTTGGGTCCCAATTTGATTTGCTGGTGATCCAGGAAGCAAACAATAGGTTAGGTCCACTATTGAAGTTGAGTACATGAGCATGACCCTTGTCACTAAAGAAATTGTATCATTACGATCCCTATTATTTGAACTTAAGGTGCCTATTGGGGTGCCAATCATACTTTGTTATAATTATAATGTAGTTGCATTGTCATGTAATGTAATCTTGTCCTTCATCCCAGGACTAAGCATTTGGAGCTTGATCTTTTGTTTCTCAAGGAAAAAATTGTTGTCAATCATCTTAGAGTTCTTCATGTGCCAACTACTAACCAACTAGTTGATGCCCTCACTAGGTCTCCATCTTCTTTTAAGTTTTTGGACTTCAAGCTTAATGTAGGAGATCTTGCTACATTTCATGTTTTGGGGTGCTTAGGAGTTATCAGCAGTTGAGTCCGGTTAGGGGTGGACATTAAGGAGGTTTTAGCTTATAGCCCGATCGAAAATATTAGAGACCAACAACGCACTAAGCGCCTATATCCTCTATGAAATTCATGCCGTTTGGATGTATATGTGGAGATAAAAATCCAGGGGGCATATCATCCCCCTAGCCTTTGAGAGAGTGTGCGGGACAATACTCAAAAATCTTTACAAGTATTTTTAATTCTTTTCAACTTTAATAAACTTATCAATCAAAAACATTTTGGATTTGTCTCAAATAGTGCAACAAATGATGGCATTTATAAGCCACTTATTCATTTACTCTAATTATAGGTGGAGTTCCTAAGTAAATGCAATGTGTTCGCAATTGAAGGCGTGTGGGAATATGTTTTGTGGGGATTGGTGGAAAGGTGTCTTTTTGGAATTCATGGTTATGATCTGTGTCCTTTGACCTCCAATAGGCATATTTAACTGTTCCTGAATCATCAAGAGAATCAACAATTGACTGTTCACTGCTTTTTGGAATATTGAGAATCCTTCCACATGGTGAACTTTAAACTATGAAGGTTAAAATTTAGAGCTCTTTCATATTCAATGGTTCAATCAGGTTGAGTATGTGTGTGGTTAACCATTATGTCCTTTTGCTAAAACGTCTTTCAAAAGACTATAAATTTGCCTTTGTCTTACTCGCTCTTCCTTTGTTCTTTTTAACTCCTTTCTTATGCTTTCTCTTTTCCGTGCTTCCTCTTTTGTCGTCCCTGGTCTCTACTTTGATGCGGTGACAACATTCTTCGTATTCGCTTGTTTAGCTCCTGTAAGTCCCTTTTCCTTTTAACTTATTACTAAATCTCTTACTCTTCCTTTCTTTGTAGTAAGCGTTACCTTTCTGTTTGGTAAAGGCATTAAGCTCCCCTACATGCACTTCCAAAACACTTCTCCATTGTCTTTGAAATTGCATTGTCACTTTGTAGTTCCATGTAACCATATCTTGTAACTATGGGATCAGATGTTCAGAACAAGTGTTTAATCCCAATGCTCAAATAGATAATGCTTATGCTTGGGTGAAAATGACGTGTTGTGTATATCTTGGAATCTGAGATTGATTGTGTCAATATCTTGGAAGAGAGTTGACCAGAGAACAGTTAACAAACAATGTCATTGAGTTCTGTTTCGAGGTGGAGAGTGTGTATAGCCAAGCACCCTACATCCTTACAAGATTTTACCTATATGCACCATAACCTTTTTGAAAAAGTTAGGGATTAGGGTTCCTTTTATGGATTTTCAAACAGTTGTATCGAGGGTGATTAATGTTGCACCACCGCAACTCCATCCTAATAGTTGGGGTTTTATGAGGGTGTTCAAAATTCTATGCAATTATTATTATTGTTCATTAATTGTAAACCTTTTCTTTTATTATTTCTAACCTGAAATTTCAAAAGAGGAGGGATCTTAAATAACTTGGATTTCCTTGAGTGGAGTCAAAGGAAGGGGTTTGTTGGACACTCTTAAACAATCATACAAGTGTTTTAAAAAGCAATTTTTCAAAAACCAACCAGCTTCTAAGGCAGAGAATTTTTTAGAGTCTCCGATCGGTTAACCCTTTTTTCCTTGGTACTGGCAACTGTTCGTAATTCAATATAAAGACATGAAAGAGGATATTAGCGTAAAGAAGAAGGCGGTTTTTGTCATCTTAGAAAGCATATGCCCTAGGGTCAATTTAGCCAAGTTGATTTATTTGGTGAAGGCTAAAGAAGCCCTAAAAATTTTTATGGTTTTATTTATTGCCTCTCATTTGATTTGATCTATGTCATAGAAAGTTACTAATTTATGATCTTGTTTGTAGAAATCATGGCCTCTCCTCAAAAGATCTCAAAGAAAGATTTGAAAAAATTGTTTGTCTTACAAGTTTACTCTCAATGTCCTAACTTTACCATTGGCTAAGAGATACTTCATTATTAAATGAGAAGTGGAAACAACGGCTTGGAGTGAATTGAGATTGAGTCTTCCCAAGATCAGACTATAGGAATTCTGTTGGAGGTCAACTACTAGGAACTCAATATAGATCTCTTTCTGATCAAGATGGTTGTCCAACCATCATTCATAACCCAATGTGTCCCAAAACTCTCACCGCATCCCCAATAAAACTGTATAGCACCCTCATCATGTCTCTCAAGCTTTCTTCTGCTCAGGGGCAATTGATTGGATACACAACTATACATGATATCTGCTAAACTACCCTAATCATCCAAAACTTTTCGATCAAGCAATCTTTTACTTCAATTGTTATTATCATGAGGTCAAAATGATTGGGACCGGCTCTGGGTAGTCTAAGTCATTGAACATGAGTGTGGGGCTCTTCGGATTAGGAAGGTTCGCCTAGACAACACTCACTTGGAAGATCTCAACAATGGTGTAAGAATCCCCCAACTGTATATATAACTTTCTTATCCTGATTAGGACTTTTGTCTCTATTTCCTAAGGGAATTGAGCATTGAAAATTGGTTTGCATCCCTCTACCTTTGCCTTGTGTTGGATTGTTAGCTCTAGGAGCAAATGATATGTTCTGATTGGTCCCCTTATCTATTATGTCTGTTATTTGTGGGAAGTCCCACGTTGAAAATTTTGAAAGGAGGGGGGACCTGTCAAGCTTATATAAGGAAACCCCCTCTTATAGTTTTAAACCATCCCAACAAGAGCCTAATTAATTATAAGGGCTTTTGTTTATTCTTTCTCTCTCTTTGTAAGATTTCTTTAGTGAAATATTAATTGAGTGGTGTCTGAGGACGTAGGCAAAATTAGCTAAACCTCTTAAATTCTGGTGTTTTTTATTGGTTATTTAATAGTTTTATTTTTAGTAGCTGTTGTAAGTTATTGTGCTATTAATTGCATAGAAAATTCTGTCCAAGGAGATTGGGTATTAAGTGGGACCGTTTGTGACCCGTCCAGTCTTTCTTGGGAATTAGTAAGTGCAATTTTTAATACAATTATTTACGCACTACAATTGAAGATGAGTGAAATAATATTTCAATTCCACAACAATGTCCTGGGCCAAATGCTCCTTTCTGATGAGATGTTTGATCTAATTCTTGAGGGAGAAGCAATGCTCAATGGGATGTCCATATAAGCGATAATATTCACGATAAAACATTTGTGTTCATGTCTCTGTTGGGTTCCAATGGGGGGAAACTTGACTAACTTTGTGTGATTGATATCTTTAAATATGTTGTCTTGCTTGACATTTAGAGGAGTAAAGCTATCATATTTAGGAAAGGTATAAGGGAGGTGCTTACCTTCATAGTGAGGTGGCCCTGATGCACCTGCAAGGCCCAAAAGGAATAAGAACAGACCTGAATGGATGAAGGATTTTATTGTTTAGTACCTTAGTTACTCTTTTGTTTGGCCAATAACATTGTATTGCATTTTTCCTCTGCCTTTATAATTCGATTATTCACCTAGATCAGGACATGAAAAATATACAAAGAGAATTTTCTCCCAACTGTCTTCTCTCTCTATAACAAACTCTCTCTCTTCCAATCTGATAAGAAAATATCACCCAATTTCTTATCAATTGGTGCTTTCATCACTAAATCATGCCTCCCAAACCTTCTCTAGAAGATACTCTAACCTCCATTACTGAGAAGATCCAATCGTTACAATCTGCCCATGACGCACAGTATGAAAGGATGGTAGCTACAGTAGCTGCTCGTCTCGAAGCCGTCACCGGGGTGCTAGCCACCGTTCTTAACCGCCTATCCCTTACTCCCTCCACCATTCCTCCCTACTCTACTATCCATGTCAACTCTGATGGCATCATCATCCCCAACATTACTACTACTCTTCGTACAACCGAACCCTTTACTGCTTCTACACGCACTACCACCCAGCCTATCCCTATCCCTATCCATCAACCCCTTTATCAACGACCATTTTTTCCGCAGAACCAGACTTCCCATATCCAATCTCCTTTCCACGAACCCCTCCATAATTTCCCCCTACCTCCCCCATCAACCATACGACCACCCAAACTGCAACTCCTACCCTTTGATGGATCCGATCCATTAGATTGGTTATTCCAAGCTGATCAATTCTTTTCTCTACACCAGCCCCCCCTTCACCGTTTGGAACTCATTTCCTTCTATATGAAGGGTGATGCACTAAGTTGGTTCAAATGGATGTATAACAACCATCAGCTCTCAACATGTGAAGCCTTTGTTAGAGCCCTTGAGGTACGTTTTGGTCCCTCCTCCTACGAGAATCACCAGGCTGCCCTGTTTAAACTAAAGCAAACTACCACTGTCTCTGCTTATCAACAAACTTTTGAGCGCCTGTGTAACCAGATTGTGGGCCTCACACCCGAGATTATACTTAATTGCTTCATATCTGGGTTAAAAGGTGATATTTAACGTGAACTTAGCATCCTTAAGCCTTGTTCCATTTCCCATGCTATTAGTTTGGCCAAGCTCATTGAGTCCAAATACCTTGATTCCACTCCCCCACCACAAATTCTTAGACCTTCTCGGGCCCCATTATACACCTCCTCCCCAATCATACCAAAAAACCCCACAAATCCTCAAGGCCTTTTACCTACCCCTAAATCCCAACTACCTGTTAAACGGCTTACCCAAGCCCAAATGCAGGAGCGCCGTGCCCAGTGATTATGCTACAATTGTGATTCCAAATATACCTATGGTCATCGTTGCCAGCCAAAGCAATTCCTACTCTTACTTGATGATGAATTCACAGAAACCACAAACTCTGATGGCATAGGCCCCTCCCAACCTGCTGGTCCTGACCCCCTTGACCTCGACAGTGTCCATTTTCAGCTTTCTCATTTAGCCCTTACAGGGTCTGGCTCTCCAAAAACCTTACGTTTCCAGGGCACTATCAATAGCCATACTGTTACCATCCTAGTTAACACAGGCAGTTCCCATAATGTGTTACAACCTAGGTTGGCACATTTTCTATCCCTGCCCATCACCACTATCCCTCAATTCCCTGTCATGGTTGGTAATGGTGCCTATATCCACTGCAACGAACTTTGCCCTGACACCCCTATCAATATCCAGGGTCACACTTTTGAGATACCCTTCTACCTTTTACCTATTAAAGGGGCAGACTATGTACTTGGTATCGAGTGGCTTAGCTCGCTAGGTCCTATCACTTCTGATTTTTCAATACCATGTATGACCTTCTCAGTGGATACCATTCCTATTACGTTAACTGGAGACTCTAATGGTTTCCAACCTGCTTCATTCCACAAATTATTGCGACTAAATCACAGCCACTCCATTGCCCACATTTTCACCCTACTTCCAAGTGAACCTAACTCACTTGATACCACACATGATAACTCCCAGGAAAACCAAATACTCTTCCCACCCCACCTCCCTGAATCCATCTTGGAACTCTTACACCAGTTCTCAAAAATCTTCACTCAACCTAGAACACTTCCCCCATTCAGAGACCATGTCCACCACATTCCCTTACTTCCTAACACTCTACCTGTTACCAAAAAACCATACCGATACCCACACACCCAAAAAGATGCCATGACTACCCTGATCTCAAACCTACTTAAGGACGGTTTTATTAAGCCTAGCAATAGCCCTTTTTCGTCACCAGTTTTACTGGTACGAAAGAAGGATGGTTCTTGGCAGCTCTGCGTAGATTGCCGAGCCTTGAATGCTGTGACGATCAAAGATAAGTTCCCTATACCTACCATTGATGAACTTTTTGATGAATTAGGAGGTGCCACTATTTTTTCTAAAATTGACCTGCGTTCTTTAATCAAATAAGAGTGGCCCCTGAAGATACTCATAAAACAGCTTTTCGAACTTTCGATGGGCATTACGAGTTTTTAGTGATGCCATTTGGACTCACTAACGCTCCCTTATCATTTCAAGCAGCTATGACCCACTTGTTGAGACCCTATCTGAGACAGTTTGTGTTAGTGTTCTTTGATGATATCTTAATTTATAGTTCTAACCTTACTGATCACATTGTTCATTTAAAGTTGATTCTGCAGTTGTTATTGGATAACTCTTATTTTGCAAAGTTATCTAAGTGTGTGTTTGCTACATCTACGGTGGAATATCTGGGACACATTATTTCTGCACAAGGTGTTCAACCCGACCCATAAAAAATAGAAGCAATTATGGATTGGCCGGAGCCACGGTCTCTCACGGCTCTCAGAGGATTTTTGGGCCTCACCGGGTTCTACAGGCGATTTGTTCGCCACTACGCCACTCTCGCAGCTCCTCTCACCGATCTACTCAAAATCAATAATTTTACATGGTCTCCAGAGGCTTCGTTAGCCTTTACAAAGCTCGAAGCACATATGTGTACATTTCCTACATTGACACTGACTAATTTCTCTATTGCATTTGATGTAGAAACCGATGCCTCTTCTATAGCTCTCGGTGCTGTTCTTTCACAAAATAACTTCCCATTAGCCTTCTTCAGTAAGAAGTTGTCCCCCAGGCAACAGCAACTCTCTGCTTATTCTAGGGAGATGCTGGCTATCTCCGAGGCAGTCAAAAAATGGAGGCAGTACCTGATAGGAAACACATTCCGAGTCATTACAGATCAAAAAATTCTGAAGGAATTATTGGTGCAGAACATAAACACAGAAGAACAGCAAAAATGGGCACGGAAATTACAAGGGTTCTCTTACACTATAGTTTATCGCCCAGGCAAAGAAAACCGTGTTGCAGATGCATTGTCAAGAAGCATTCAGGACCAACATCACAGTGATACACCTATCTGTCATGCCATATCTTCTCTCGTACCCACCATCATCACAGAATTCCAAAATTTTTTTAGAACCCCGACAGGCAGAGACACAAGAAACCAGTTACTAAGTGAATCAAGCAAGTACGAGTTTAAACAGGATTTACTCTACTATGGGGACCAATTGTATGTACCTGATTTTGCAAATTGGCGTTCACTTCTGCTGGCAGAATACCATGCTTCACCGTCTTCAGGTCATTCAGGCGTCAAAACCACCACTGCTCGCCTCGCCTCGCCTCGTCCTTTTATTGGCCGTCCCTCAGAAAGGATGTTAAAGAAAAAGTCAGAAATTGTTTTCCCTGCCAACAAAACAAATACCTTCCTTCTAAAAAGTATGGCCTGTTACAGCCTTTACCTCTTCCTTCTCAGGTCTGGTCCGATATCAGCATGGATTTCATCAATGGTTTGCCCTCATCCCACGGCCACACAGTCATCTGGGTCGTTGTTGACAGGCTTTCTAGGTACGCCCATTTCATAGGACTTCCTTCTTCGTTCACTGCACCTACGTTGGCCGAGCGTTTTATGGTGGAAATCCATCGACTTCACGGTATGCCTAAGACCATCGTATCGGATCGGGATAAGCTCTTCACAAGAGCTTTTTGGTCTTCACTTTTCAAGCTACAGGGTACAAAACTATGCTTTAGTTCAGCCTACCATCCAGAAAGTGATGGTCAAACAGAAGTCTTAAATAGAAGTTTGGAAACTTACCTGAGGTGTTTCGCTGGTGATTATCCTCGCTCCTGGTACCGATTCCTTCATCTCTCGGAATATTGGTATAACACCACCGTGCACTCCTCCACTCCCTTACCTCAATTGCTTCTACTAGAAGATGTAGCCCCTCCGCCGTCACCCTCTTTTACCCCTACCGACAACTCATGTGATCTCTCAGAACCCAACCCTTCTGTTTCTAACCTATCTCCCTCTCTCTTACAAGATACTTATGAAGCGGTTCACATTCCCCAACACGCATCACGTGCACCTGCTCCTGAGACCCCACTTAATTTGAAAACTCCTCATATCCCAGAAGCTTCTTCGACACATCACCTTGAGGGCAAGGTGTCTCTCGGTGGGCCGAAAATTGATGCACCTGCAAGACCCAAAAGGAATAAGAACAGACCTGAATGGATGAAGGATTTTATTGTTTAGTACCTTAGTTACTCTTTTGTTTGGCCCATTTAATTTTGGCCCATAACATTGTATTGCATTTTTCCTCTGCCTTTATAATTCGGTTATTCACCTAGATCAGGACATGAAAAATATACAAAGAGAATTTTCTCCCAACTGTCTTCTCTCTCTATAACAAACTCTCTCTCTTCCAATCTGATAAGAAAATATCACCCAATTTCTTATCAGGCCCATTCACTGCTTATTGCTTGTTTGCTTCCAACTCTTCAGCATTCATGTATTTGTCTGCCTGCTCCCTCAATTCATCCATGTCCCTCGGGGGCTTTTTTAACGAGTGACTCTGAAAATCGTTTGGGACGAACTTTGGCTAGCACTATGTGTAATGCCACTTCAGATATCAAGTTTGGGACTTAGATGGCGTGCTGATTGAATCTCCTCATGAATTGTTTCAACGTCTCATTTGGTCCCTGACGTAATTTCACTAAGGAAATATTAGAGACTAATAACACACCAAGCGCCTTTGATCCTCTACGAATTTCATGCCGCTCGGGTGTATATGTGAGGAGATAAAAATCTGGAGGAACATAATCCATGTGCTCCATGTGACTTCTCTCTAAATCTAATGTTCGGGTCTTGGAATTCTACTCAATCCCTTTGCCAAAATTCACCAAGTTTCGCAATCGTTGCGTGACACCTGACATTTCTCTCTTGAAATAACGTACGGTTTTTAAGATTTTATTCTCAGAATTCCTTTGCTGCCTTGGTTCAAAAAATTGTAAAGCATGATATTGAAATTCTTCCTTCAAGATGTATTCATTAATTTTTTTTGTGTATGAAAATATTACTAATATGATTATATATCAATGAAAAACTATTGCCATCGCTTTATTTTATTTTATTTTTACTTATTCCCCCCTCCCCTTTTTATTTTCATTGTTTATTCTTTTTTTTACTCTATTTTAACAAGATTTAAATGCAGCCTGCTATTTTATTAATATAATCTATTGCTTTTGCTAGTTATTATTGCAATTGTTATTGTTGTAAATTTGCCTATATAGACTATATAAATATTATCTGTTTCACCAACAATTATTATTAGAAATAAAAATGATTTGGGTCGAGGTGTAAGGGTTGATCTTGTGACAGTCTTTAATATTTATTTATATGTGTATGTTTTACACTGGTCCGGTGGGAATCCGGGATTATATCTTCTATTTCAGTAGGAAATAAAGGTCTTAGAGTGATTCCCCATACCAAACCACTAGCCTTATGCGTTATGGGGTGAAAGAGGTGTCACCTAGAAGGACACTCTTGATGTTCAAGTGATTGAATATTCAAAGGGAATATTAGAGCTGAAGTGTAAGTTTGAGAGAGAATATTCTACCTTTGTTACGTTGATGCATGGGTATTTATACTTGGAGGTAGTGAAAGAGTCTTCTGGTCACCAAGTTTCTCCTACATTGTGTTAGTACGACTCTAATGATTTATGGAAAGTCTGACGACGTGTAATACTAGCATGTCTTTGTTGTAACACTAAACTATGTGGAATACCAATCCTGAACAACGGATTGTGATCAAATCACTGCATTACCTATGAATCGGTATCAGGACCAGATCAGAAACACAATAAATTGAACGAAACTTATAATTTTTTATTAAAATAAATACTTTACTAATTAACGTGAGTAGAAGGTCTTGTGCTAACTATATACTTGACGTAGTCCTGAATTTCCTCTCAGTGTTTGCGATATCTTTGGCTCTCTTGTTTACTTGTAGTAGAAAACTGCTGCTCCTATTATTTAATTAACAAAACGATAAGTGTAGACCACTATTTTGGTTTGGAAGAAAAAACAATGAAAGAGAGAAGAAATAAAAAAAAAAGAGTGATAGAATAAAAAAGGGATAGAATATGAGTTAGTGTAAAGTGATATCATATGATAAGTCTATAAATATTATTGTTGATTCAACTTACTTTGCAGGAACTAGCTTATTCAAAAATGAAAAACTCAAGGAGACACAAGCACACCGACGGAGTAGTTGACGTTTTGATTCATAGTTTTTACTCAGCACCTGTTTGTTGAAAGTTGGCAATAATATTTTCAAGCACTTTTTCATTCATGCTTACTGGTGCAGTAAATAATGGCCATTTAGATGATTTTTTGTGACATTTCTTATAAGAGTTATTCTGTGATTCGGATTTTATGGAACATGACCTTTTAGCCGAGATATATTGAGCTGGGAGAATAATATTAGCGCAATGTGAATTCATCTGAGATTAAATCGTTAAATCCGCAAATACAACTCCGTTTCTTATAGGTTGGACAATTGATTTTTAGATTTTATATTTCATTTTTTCTGATGGATTTTGTATATTTCACTGTTGGTATATCCTGTATTTATATAAAATTCAGAAATAATTTATTATTAATTTAGTTTTCTATTTTATTCCAAACTTTAGTTAATTATAATTTGTTCAATAAAAATTGAAATCATCTTTTGATATTTTATCTAATTATCTTGTACTACTTAATTTAACAATTACTAATAAAAATGTAAAAATTAAGCAATTGAATATATATATATATATATATATATATATATATATTGGAGAAAAAACATTATGTGAAATGAAAAATTAATAATAATTGTTAGATAAATTATGGAATAAGATTACCTTTTAGTTTTTTTTAAATGTTTATCTTTTAATTTTTAAAAAATAAATCTTAAATTATATAAAATATATTATCTAAAAGATGTAGTTTGATTATTAAACAATTAAATATATTAGTTAATCAAATTATAAAATTATAGATGTGCCTTATCTTTCATGACCTTAAAATCTATATAAGTAGATTTTTAACTCTTTACCTTAACCTATACATAAATTACAACAAATCTTACAAACCAGCAGAATCAAGGTTGCACATTCCTGGTTTCTAACACTTATTGTAATTTATGTATGTAAAGGTAAAAAGTTAGGAATCTACTCATACAAATTTCACGGGTCATGTGAAGGTATTTTTATAATTTTATAATTTGATTAACTTATAAAATTTGATTAACTAACATTTAAGTGTTTAATAATCAAACTATATTTTTAGATAATAGAATTTATTAAGATTTATTTTAAAAGTTAAAAAATAAACATTTTTAAAAAAAATTAAAAACAAATCTTATCTTATAATTTAACTTAACAATGTTATTAATATTTTTATTTCTTATTCTCGAGACCGGGATCGCGGCGGGAAGGCCGACCCTCAAAAAATAATAAAAATGTATTTCGAAATCCTTTCGAAAAGAAAACAGGGAGTCGCCACCAATATTTTTTAAGGATAAAATACCGGGAAAACCTTTCGTTAAAGCACTGGTTATGAAAGTAAAATTCTAAGTTCGGGAGTCGAATTACAGGTGAGGAAGGTATTAGCACCTCACAACTATCCGTTATAAAACGGTTACCTCAAGATGATAGCGCGCATTATAATTAGCCCAAAAATTATTTTAACTTCTTCAGAAAAGAAACATACGAAATGACAAAGCATACAAAAATGAACAAAAATAGACACGGAATTTTTTAAACAGGAGATTAACAGGCCGTCTCATCCAAATTAACCTCACTCCTCTTTTTTTTAAAAAAAGATATTAAAAAATAAATAAATAAAAAATAAAATTAACAGGATGTCTCGTCCAAATTAACCTCGCTCCTCTTTTTTAAAAAAAATAGATATAAAAAATGAGATTAACAAGACGTCTCGTCCAAATTAACCTCGCTCCTCCTTTTAGTAACAAAACAAAAGTGGAAACTCTAAAAAAAAATTAAATAAAGATGGGCCCGACAGGAACTGTTTTCCCGTTCCTACGTATTCTCGAGCTTTCGAGAAATCAGGGTCACATAGTTCTTTGTTGTTATTACTAGTTACAAAGCAAAATATAAGAAATTTAACAAAATAAACTTAGACAAGAGAACAGATTCAACAAAAATTACAAATCCGACAGAAGAATACACAATAATAAAAAAAATCAAAAGAAAAGAGACAAAACAGAACTGGTGTGGTATGGACTTAGGAGGAACCAGACTGCGGATTGGAGCCAGTGTGGAATAAACTGAAGTATAGTGTGGAGTCGGAGTAGGACTGAACGAGACTGGTGCTTCTGTTTCAAAGAAAACAAGAGAATGTGGGTTGGGGATAGGTTTCTTTACTTCAGATTTAGGATTCTGGAGTAGATTTTTTTTCAGGGGTCTTTGGATTCCAGATGCCAGGATCCCCCTTGCGCCTCTTCAGCTGAGGCATTTATAGAGATCCAAGGTGCTGGTTGAGTGCTTAAACAGCTCAAAGACAGCCTGTCCACCAACAATTATGGGGAACAACGGCTAGTGAGTAATTCTTTATTATTTTCATTTTTGTTTGTTGTCAGCCGCCCTCAGGATTCGAGGATCAACTTGGATGGTATGATTCCACTTGGAAACCCCAAGCCTCCACTAGATCCATGTATGTAGTGGAGAGATAGCCTGGTCATTGATAATTATAGGGAATAGCGGCTGATGAGTAATTTTATTATTTTCATTTTTGTCTGTTGTCAGCCGCCCCCAGGATTCGAGGATCAACTTGGATGGTGCGATTCCAAGTCAGCATGGGCAATCAGACTCCTCAAATGGTGTCACATGGGTCCATTATTGAGTTCATGAAAGCGCCTTCCCACGTCAGATAAGAAAGGACGCCGGTCTCACTTGGATGGTCTCAGGAATGTTGTCTCTTCCATTGTCTCAGATCGGTATTCCTCAGACCTGGGCCGGTGTTCTTCTTATGGCCTGGATCGCTGTCTCTGTCAGTATTCATTCTCGGTGGAAATTAGTCGGATCGAAACAGGTGCTTACATACACAAAAAGCCCAAGTGTAAAAATCGACCCTTTGACACTCGGTGTGAAGGCTCGAATTCACTCAAGTGACACTGGATCCCTTTTTTGGATTGCTTCACTCGGAGGTGTTTTGTCTGAAAATGTCTGCTTGAAAGACTCATTTAGTCATAGCCTTCCTTCGAAAGTGACCCACTCAGAAATTGCTCATTCGGATATATCTGCCTAAAAAGTGTTCTTCTCGAAGTCTGACTCATTCGGGAATATCTTTTTCCGAGAAGTATTCATCAGAGCCTCTTCGTTCAGAATTACTTCACTTGAAGATGATTCGCTCGGAAGTGTTTCTGCTTGAAGCACTCATTTAAAGTCAGCCTTTCTTCCCTCGAATGTGACCCACTCAGAAATGTCTTACTCGGAGACACCTTACTCAGAAATATCTCTCTCGGATATATCTCCGGCCAAAAGAGCTCCTTCGAAGTCAGAACCATTAATTCACTCAGGAATTCTTTATCAAATTCTTTCTTCACTCAGAAGCACATCTCTCGGAAGTGACCCACTCGGAAATGCCTCACTCGGAGACACCCCACTTGGAATTATATAACTTGGAAGTGTCTCTGCCTAAAAAGTGCTCCTTCAAAGTTCAGAGCCCTTCTTGTTCAGAATCAATTCACTTAGGAATTATCCAGTCGGAAATATCTGTACCTGAGAAATACTCTTTCTTCGCTCAGAAGTAATTCCCTTGAAAAATGACCCGCTCGGAAATATCTCACTCGGAGACACCTTACTCGGATATAACTTTACCCGAAAAGTACTCATTCATAGTCAGAGCCTTTCTTTGCTCGGAAGTAATTCCCTTGAAATGACCCACTCGAAAATGCCTCACTTGGAAGTATGGAACTTGGAAGTGTCTTCCCGAAAAGTGCTCCTTCGAAGTTTAGAACCCTTTTCATTCAGAATCAACTCACTCGGGGATTATCCACTCGGAAACATCTCTGCCTAAAAAAAACACTCATCCGAAGTTACTCGCTTTTCGTTCAGAATGGCTTCAATCAGGAATTCTTCACTCGGACGAATCTCCTCCCGAGAGGTACTCATTCGAGGTCAGACATTTTTCATTCAGAATGGCTTCAATCGGGAATTCTCTACTCGGATGTATCTCTGCCCGAGAGGTACTCATTCAAAGTCAGACATTTTTCATTCAGAATGGCTTTAATCGGGAATTCTCCACTCGAATGTATCTCAGCCCGAGAGGTACTCATTCAAAGTTAGCTATTTTTTATTCAGAATGGCTTTAATCGGGAATTCTCCACTCGGATGTATCTCCTCCCAAGAGGTACTCATTCGAAGTCAGAGCCATTTTTTCGCTCGGAAGTACTTTCCTCTGTGGTGACCCACTCGGAAATATCTCACTCGGAGACATCGCACTCGGTAATTCTTCTCTCAGAAATATCTCTGCCCGAGAAGGACTCATTCAAAGTCAGAGCCTTTCTTTGCTCGGAAGTACTTCCCACGGTGGTGACCCACTTGGAAATATCCCACTCGGAGACATCCCACTCGGTAATTCTTCTCTCGGAAATATCTCTGCCCGAGAAGTCAGACTCGGAAATTCTTCTCTGATCCCCAATTTGGGTGCTTTTTAATTAAAAATTTCCACTGATCCTTGATTTAGGTAACGGATGCTTTTGATGCTTTTGACCTTGTAGTGCACCCATGTCTCATGCAACGCTATTTCCACTTTCTCATAGCGTTGTTTCCAACTTGGCACACTTAAGCGCGCAGCTTTCACTCTCAAGCATGAGGAGGTCTCGCTTAAGCGAGAGGCCCCTAATGCTCTTCAATTTTTCTTAATTCACGCTTAAGCTTATGCTTTGGGCCGGACTAAAAGAGGTGTTCACACTTATAATAATTTTTTTTGTCACCGAAGTTGCTCTCTCTTTGTATTCTTGGTCATTAAACTATTTAAATTCAGGGTATAGTCCTTCATGTTATTTATTATCAATTTAGTCTTTCTTATGTTTGTTAAAATTTTGAAAACTTTTCTAAATAATTATCCATGGTTTTTAGAATCGGACGGCCAGTAGGACTGGTAGAACCGAGAACTGGAGTCCTAACTGGTTAGGACATATCAAAAAACTAATCTTGTATTAAATCGGTCAAAAACTAGGAAAACCGGTCAAAAATCAATTTTCACTCCAAGTCACTTAATTCATTTTTTAAAAAAATGACAGAGTAAGCTACGTCAAGCATAGTATAGCTAAAACAGAGTCGTGAAGAAGAAGCCTGAAGCCAAGAAAGAAACAGAGGAACGGGCCTTATCCAAACCCTATGTGTAATGTCCCTCATAATAAGTAGGGTTTACATAATATTTTTATGCTCGATTCATCTTAATATTACATTTAAGTAACAATTAATTCGAAAAAGCACTATGACATCCCCTTGGTAGCTTCTGTGATTTACCACAGTTAACTGAAAACAGGGATAAAATTTTTCACACTTGCCGCCTGAGAACAAATCATTAAAACACAAGGCAGAGCTAAGTACAATACCATATAATACATGCATAAGAGGCACAAAACTATGCACAATAAGGGAAACACGCAAGAAAATACGAGGTCCCTCACAATTCAATATACAAAGAGTTAAAAAACAAGAAAACCAAATCAGGCTAATCTCGCCCAAACGAAATCCCACTTGCTTGAGCGAGCACGAACATATGCCAGAAAACGAGCTTTCGCTCAGGCAGGCCCCTTCTCGCTTAAGCAAAAGACACACAAAATCACACAAGTTGCTCTTACTCAAGCGAGAACATAAAGGGAATCAGACATGGCTCATCCCCCAAGCGAGATGCCACCCACTCAGGCGAAAAAGGAACAGGGAGCAGTCATGCCAATTTTGCTCAATTGAGGTCCCACTTGCTTGAGCGACAAACTCACAGTACATAAACACACCACTTCACTCAAGCGAGACACCACTCGCTTGAGCAAAATAAACATAGTGACAAATCATGTTAAACTTGCTTAGGCGAAAATCCCACAGAATCTCATAGGTACCCTCTCGCTCAAGTGAGAAACCTACAAAATCAACAACTTAAGTATGGAAGTTGCTCGCTTGAGCAAAAATACTCTCGCTCAAGCGAGAAATACAGGTTTGCCAAATTTTTGAATCTCCAAGGTATCTAACTCCTCTGTTTGGGCTCCTTTTGGTACCAAATCTGATAGGCAACATATTTTTGTCATTTTGAAGCTATTGGTGAAGTCCGTTCATCAAATTCCATCGTAAGCTCTGGGTATGCATAAAGATGCATTTAAATCAAAAGTAACATAAACCAATGTGCAAAACCCATTAAATATACATCAAACTAAGTGGAGCCTAAATGCACAAGTTATAAATGAGGTAGGGAACTTATTAGTCCCTTCCAGGAGTCCTAAAACCCGTTGGATCACAAAATCACCCCTCCAGTTCCTAATTTCCACATAACTCCACCTATGTCTATTAATATGCATAATGCCATTTTTATCATTATGTCTCACATTCACACAAGACAATACCTACCTATTTCAATTCATCAATCAAATAGCTCTGTGTCATAACCACACATAATATTATAACACCCTATACATGGCTAACATATCCAAACTACAATCTCATAACATAAATACTATTTCATCATCATTAATCCATCAAGCATGCAAGTATTAAACACACATCATCACACTACACTTAGTCTCTATAATCTAATGGAACCATAAATCTAGTTATCACACAAACCAAACATATATAGGCCAATGTTTAAAGCAATCCATGAAACTATTACACAATTCACAATTCCACAACTTTCTTGGCATCAGCTCCTCACTTGACGCTTTCTTCCGGAGCATCCACGCCTTCCCTATCACTAGTTACTAAAAGAAAAGAAACCACAACAAGGGTGAGTGTTTGGAATATCATAATTAATCTAGAACGGTAATAATAAAAAAAGTTAATATTATCAACTTACCCCCTTTTATCACCAACTGACTGAGCTTCCTAAGTCTCATCACATCAATAACCAGATACATTTCACATAGTTGTCACCTAACTCCCAATCAAAGGAATCATTAATATGTATTACAAAAATCCACTGTTTTATATCAATACATACGTTAAATGATTCAATAACACCAATATGCATAACATCCAAATCAATTCATGTAAAACACCATTGACTCTCAAACAATCCATATTATGATGCCTAGTATCTAGATACTAAAGGATCGACCTTTAGCTGGGGTCCTACTTGACACCCTGTGAACCAGACTTGGCTCATTGAGCCTGACTTGGCTCTCCACCTCAACCACTGAGTCCTACTTAACTATTAGGTCCTACTTGACCATTGGGTTCTACTTGACCATTGGGTAGCTCAACTAGATCTCAATGACCAGGGAGCCAAAAATGAGGGGCCAAACATACCTTAAGCTGTCCCACACCACATAATCACAAACACATCTCAAATCTCACATTTCTTTATTGATAAACAATAATCACCTAGGGGGGCCACACAGACCAAGCCTCTAACATATATTTACATCGCCTCAATACGTTAAATCATCATCATTTATCATGTTCACCATATGAGTATCAACACTAACATATACCTATCAAGTTCAAAATCCAAAATCTAATATATCATACATAACTATCCATATACTCATACATATTTATTATCGTACATAACCCATGCTTTTAAGTCGTCAATTGATATTATATTCACATAAACATACATGTATATATTTTAATATATCACCTAGCCATATTCCTAAATTTCTCATATTCCATAATCACGCTATATTCCTTTAGAACCTAATTATACCTTGACCAATCCTAATTAATTATGACCTGGACACTCACTTTACCTCGATTCCACTCTTCTATGAGTTTTTCTTTGTGTTAGTTACGACCCACGATCAAATTATTTGTCGTTCCACTTCCAATTCCAATATCCGTTTCACTTAATGATCCTCTGACGCTTGATTCACCATCTACGAACATTGAAACACAAAATCCATCGATATTTCATACACTCGTTGTCCTAGAAGTGATTTTCGAGCTCCCCATTGCCATAGAACACAAAATCAAAACCCCACCATGCATGTACTCATGGCTAGAGAGAGAAAGAGAAAGGGAGGGAGAAAACTTGAAATTAATGGTTTATATAGACATACCTTGCTTCCCCGATGCCAAAAACGAGATTAATTTAGAGTTTCGACGCGAAATAGACCGCCAATTGGGAGCTAGAAGCTTACGGCCATGGTGGATGGAAACGAGGAAGAAGACTCACGTGCAGCACAAAGAGAAAAGAAAGAAAATGACATAGTTTTGGTTTTATTATCATAAGGGCATCTAAGTCTTTTTTCATTTTCTCTTAAAATTTTAAAAATTAAATTAAAACTTACCTTTTAACCCTTTGGTAACTTTTAAATTTACCACTACTTATTTAAATCTTATTTAATTTTTAATAATCAACCAAATAATAAATTTATTTAATTCTATAACATCTAATTATTTAAAATTGGATTTATATTAATTAATAATGATATTTAAAAATCCAAAAATTCATTTGAAGACAATTGTTAATAATTTTTCGCCAATCACAGATTTTAAATTAATTACCCAGGATGTTGCACCAAGTATAACACCTTTACTCCCCTAAACAGTAGAAGAGATCGTATAATGCATGAGGTCTATAACACAAGACTGCTAAAGCTGCCTCCGCCCGGAGAGGGTCCTAAAGGTTTAGAGCGAATGAAGTTCTGTGAGTTTAACCGTGTATTCAGACACAAGATGAAAGATTGCTCGTCCCTCAAGAACTAGATTGAACACTTGATTCGCTGGGGGTGCCTGTAAAAATTTGTTGACTAGGGGGAATAAGCAGCGTAGGATGCCAGTAAGAAAAACCAAGCTGAAACTAAGACCCTTTCTGAATGGGGACTTAGTATTGAGGGTACCCGACAATAATCGAAGAGCAAAAAAGGAAGATAGATTTACAGCCAGCTAGGAAGGATCATACCGAGTAGATTAGTAGTAGGGAAATGCATGTACCGACTAGAAGAATTGCAGTGAAAAACTATCCCCGAAACATGGAGTGCTACACATATGAAAATGTATTCTAGCTAATATATTGAGGGTACTTTTTCTTCTACCTGAGAGGTTTTTCCCACTAGGTTTTTCTCTCTGGAGGTTTTAACGAGGCCCGTACACAATATTCAATAAAGTCAATTATTCAATGTATTCTCCTGTTAACTTCTACAAATTACATTAAGTCTTAAAAACCTGAGTGACAGACGCTCATTTGGGGGTAACAACATTTCTCTACTACAAATTAAGTCCTAAAAACCCGAGTAAGAGGCACTCACTCGAGGGTAACAACATTTATCTTTTGGAAACTATGTTAAGTCCTAAAAACTCGAGTGAGAGACGCTTACTCGGGCGTAATGACATTTCTCTACTACAAATTATGTTAAGTCCTAAAAACCTGAGTGAGAGACACTCACTCAGGGGTAATGACATTTATCTTCTGCAAACTAAGTCAAGTCCTAAAAACCCGAGTGAGAGACACTCACTCGAGGGTACCAACATTTATCTTCTGTAAACTATGTTAAATCCTAAAACTTGAGTGAGAGGCACTCACTCGGGGGCAACGATATTTATCTTCTGCAAACTGTGTTAAGTCTTAAAAACCTGAGTGAGAGATGGTCACGTAGGGGTAACGATATTTCTCTACTACAAATTACGTTAAGTCTTAAAAACCTGAGTAAGAGACGCCCACTCGGGGGTAATGACACTTATCTTTTGCAAACTGCATTTAGTCCTAAAACCCTGAGTGAGAGACACTCACTCAGGGGTAACGATATTTCTCTACTGCCAATTATGTTAAGTCCTAAAAAACACGAGTGACAGACGCTCACTCAGGGCTAACGACAAAGTTCTACTTCAATTATGATAAGTCCATGAAGCTGTTGGAAATATGCACTAAGAGCCTATATAGGACACATCATTTTGAATAAGTCATTTTTTGTTAAATAGTTTAACAGCCTTTATTTATCCTTGAAGTAATAAGTTATATGGGAGTTATTCCTAAAATGTACCTAATCAAGTATTTATGTGGGGACATGTAAATACATTAAGACTAGTATGCGAGTGTACTGATGATCTGATCTCACAGATCATGGATATAGATGATATCAAGTCTTCATATGGATACACACTAAGAGTAATAATGTACTAGACAGACCCAACATGAGAACGTTGTATGGATCGTTACATGAATGTCATAAATGATTCTCAATATGATAATGGTATATGTAGTCCTTCGACCTGAAGTCACTACGATTCCTACATAAGGAGTTTGTTGTTTTACTACAATCAAACGTCTTCTGTAACAAGAGGACTACAAAGGTTATGATTAGGAAATAAACAAATTATGTAGAGGAATGTGAGTGATGTAGATAGGATTTGTCTCTCCTATGTGACAGAAGCAATATTTATAGGCCAATTGATGGAATGAGACTAAGGAAATGCATGGTCATGCTAGAAAGAAAAAATATTAGATATTTATTCGGATAAAGTCTACTCTAGTATCAAGTAAAATAAATTGGGCCTTATAAGGATGACGCGACCATGCCTTGGGCCCAATTAGGATATCGTGACAAAAAAAACAAACATATAAAATAATTATCACTTATAGGTTATATTGATAATAAATAATATTTAGACATAATGATGCATTACTAGATATTATATTAATAATAAAATAGTTTATTATTAATATGACTAAGTATTTTACCTATAGGGTCACACACATAGAGTAAGTCTATCAGAAAATAGTTTTTATTTTAGTTGGACTAAAATAAAGTTATTGGGACAAACTTATTTAGAATGAGTAAGGAGCCCACTCTTTAAAGAGCAAATTAGGTCAAACCTAAGCTTATAAATAGAGAATAAGATGCTCACAGGTGGCTCACCAAAAAGAGGAACAAAATGCAAAAGTTGCAAAAGCTACACGTCGTCAAAATAGCATTTGGAAGGTGTAGCGTTTTTAGTGGGAGTACTCGTGTGGACTCCTAAAGGACGAGGCTATGACTGCTTTGATTTTCTTCAAAAGGTAATCCTAAACGCTTAAATAAAATATTTGATGTTTGTTTTATGCTTTGAAACATGAAATTTTGCAAGTCCAATGGGAATCCTTGTATTTCCGCTGCTTATGCACTAGAGATTCCCTAATAGTGGTATCAGAGCCTAGTTGCAAAGCCGTGTTTTGGGTAAATGTTTGTTTAAAGAACATGTGAAAAAATTTTCTTTTACGAAAAGAATTGTAAAGGTTAAATCTTTTACAAGGGTTGCATCTTTTATTAGATATGATATGAAGGTTGCATTTTTAATGAGATATTATACAAAGGTTGTATTTTTTTACGAGATATGTTGCAAAAGTTGCACCTTTTTAGAAGATAATATCAATTTATTTTTGTTCTGTGTATATTGGTTGCTTTTCTCAACATTTTAATTAAAGAACATGTTTTGGGATGTGCTTTATTATATGAACATGTTGTATGTTGCAATGATGATTATTTTATATGTGTTCTAATTATAAAGCATAATTTTATGTTCATTTAATTAAATTGAAACCAAAGGTTGTATGCAATACATATCTATATGATTTCTCTTCCTAATATGAATTGTTCATGTGAGATTATGTTTAGAAAGTTTAAGAATTAAACCCTTGCCACAATGAAAACTAGGATTCAAAAGTTGAAACCTAGCCATCATGATATTTTATTTATTTGTAAATGTTACAAATAAAATATTTGATTTTAATATTATATTTTAAATTCGATTTGTAAATGTTGCAAATCAAATTTGAAATATTTATTAAATTTAGAGTTTGTAAGAGTTACAAATTTAAATAATTTATTCTTATTAATTTTAATAAGATTTGTATCGTATGTGATCTTCTTAAAATTAATGTGATTTGTAGGAGTTATAAATTGATTCATATTTTTTAAATTTAATATAATTTGTAATTGTTACAAATAGAAGATAAGATCATTATTAAATTTAATAATTTTTAAAATCAAATATTTAATCCTTAAGAAATTTGATAGGATTTGCAAAAGTTGCAAAATAAAGATAAGATCTTTATCAAATTTAATAGGATCCAAAATAAAATATCTTGAATCCTAGAGATAAGGTTTAAAATTTAAACCTTGATCATTCCTAAAAATAGGATAATTATTGAGACTCTAGAGATAAAGTTTAAAAGTTAAACCTTGACTATTCTTATTTTAGGATAATTGTTAGGGTCAAAAGATAAGGTTTAAAAGTTAAACCTTAACCGTTCTAAAATTTAGGATTTCAAATTGTTTGAAATGATAACTAGGGGTGGCAATTTGGGTTTGGCCCGCGGGCCGGCCTGTTTGGCCCGTGGGCCGGCCTGTTTGGCCCGTGGGCTGGCCTGTTTGCCCGTTTTCCTATATAGGCCCGGCCCGTTTTGGCCCGTAAAAAAATGGGCCCTATGCGGGCCGACCCGGCCCGGCCCGTTGGGCCAATATTAAATTACTAAAAAACTATTTTTATATTACTATATAAATTATTGATCCGGTCTGGATACCGGCCCCCAATCTTGTGACGTCAGAGTGACCTCATATAAGGAAAACCGGTGTCTTGGTTTGACATTACCACACCGGATATCCGATGTCTGGCCTTCCGTCCTCATCTCACGACTGCCTTACTTATTGTCTCTATAACGGATCTTTGTTCATTTTCATAGAACATTTATATATAACTGTTGGTTTCTCAGTCACAGCAAGATAAGAGCCCCTAATAACTTATCAGCGAAGATACTATACGTAGCAAAATATGTCACGTCAATGGCCTCAGAAAGCAAGTGGATGTGTCAGCAGATTATGCGGAAAAGGTGATTATCCTCTCTTCTTCCTATAGGGTCGTACACTGATAATTGACCTACCCTCCTGACACATTCTGAGTGTTGAGCCACCCTGATTGACATAATGTACACGCTATCAGAGCTAGGGGACCCACCTGTATCCAACGACTCATTTTCTCACGTACAACTATAAATAGCTCAATTCAATACACATGCAAGGGGGTGTTGTTCTAACTTACACTTTACTATTACTTCGCTTGAGCATTCATTGAGTTCTTACACTCTTCTAACTTGAGCGTCGGAGAATCTTCGCAGGTGGCACCACCTTTCGCCCCCCCTGCAACGCGAATCGTTGGTGTGAAGGATCTCCAGGACAACAAGACCGGCCTCTCCCACTGAGAGACCGGATTAATACATCGGATACTCACTGTTCCGGTGTGCAAACCCTAAAAATACCTATATTCTTGTGGCTGGTCCCACACCGGATCCTAGACCCCGGTCCAGACCAGTTTATTGGCACGCCCAGTGGGACTCGTTAAAGTTATTCCCATTTTCGCAGAAGTTTGGTTGTCACGATGGAAGGTGATGGGAGAGATTTCGTTGATGGTCACGTGGAGGATGTGACCCATCAACAGACTGGAAGGAGACTTGTCTTTGAGTCCCCTGTAACTCAAACCCGGAGGTTGGTGCAAGTGCAAACGCCTGACCCTCGCGATGAGGTTATCAGGCAGCTTAGGGAGGAGCTGATGGAGTTGAAGCGGGAGAGAGGAGGAGCTGGGGACAGGGTAACGTCCCATGCTGAGGAGACTCACCACGCATCAGAGAGGGGCAGGTCTACAGCTCTCCAGTATTCGAGGATCCCCACGTATGAAGAGAGAGAGCAGACTCAAGACTCTGGTGATAGAGTCAGTACCAGGAGAAGGGAATAGGCGGTGGTGACTTCAGGGACGTACAAGCTCAGTGTCCCTTTTTCAAGAAGGCTGATGAGCATTACCATCCCGAAACATTTGCAAACAACTCAGCCACTGTCAATAGGGAAGTATAATGGAGAAACTGATCCCACTAAGCATTTGGATGCTTATGTGTATGAAGCTATGTATTTGGGAGCAGATGAAGATGTTATGTGTAGGATGTTCCCAAGAACACTAACGGAGGAGGCTCTCAGTTGGTTTAAAAGCTTACCCTCAGGATCTATAGACTCTTGGGAGGAAATGGCCGCTGCATTTGAAAGTCATTTTGTCATCTCTAGGGATATCCCAAGAACTTCTCACACCCTGGCCCAGATAAGGCAGGGAGAAACTGAAACTCTTAAGGAGTTCTTGAAAAGGTTTTATAAGGAGGCAGCTTTGGTCCCCAACCTCACGGAGGCCATACAACTTCATATTGTAGTGGAAGCTCTTCAGCTTGGTTCAGCCTTTGCCCTATCTTTGGCAAAGAGCCCCCCAACAACCTTCGAGGAGTTTCGAAGGAAAGCTTCCAAGTACGTGGGCATAGAGATGCATCTGGAGGCAACCGCAACAAGAATGAAGCCTTCGGCGCCCACTTAGCAGCCACGGAGAGAAAAGGAGAGAGTGAGGCCTGATAAACATGCCTTTAGAGAAGACTTTGCAAACGCTCGCCCACATCCACGAGATAGGCGTGTATCATCATTCGACAACTATGCTCCGTTGAACACCAGGCATTCACAAATCATGAGGGAGGTTGGTTGGCCAACGTTGAACGTCTTTGGTATAAGGAAACCAGCCCCAGTCAAGAGGGGTGGTAACCCACGCAAGTATTGCACTTTCCATGAACAGATAGGACACAATACTGATGAGTGCAAGGCATTGAAGAATACGGTGGAAACTCTCATCCGAGAAGGAAAGCTGAAGCAGTATTTGTTCAAGGAGAAATCTGTAGACGAGCCTCAGAGGATGGAAAAAAGGAGTAGAGATCCTGATGACGAAGATGATAATACACGTAACCCAGCAAGGAAGTTCACGGCAGCCGAAAAACAGAAGGGAGTAGTGATTGCTGGAGATGCCCAACAAAGTAACATGCCCCAGCAGCAGAGGCAGGGCAGACGAGAAGTGATTGAGATGATAGCCGGAGGATTTGCGGGAGGAGGAGCATCAATCACAGCACGGAAGAATCACCACAGGATGATTCTGTCTGTCCAGGGCAAACCAAGGGATAACCGCCCTTTCAGGGACGGTATGGCAGCTCCGACGGTGTCATTTACTGATGATGATTTTGGCCCAACAATTCCAGGAGGTGATGATGCAGTAGTTATCGTGGCAATTATAGCCAACAAGGATGTCAAGCGGATCCTCGTCAATCAGGGAAGTTCTTGTGATGTTATCTTTTATAATTGTTTCAAACGAATGGGTTTCAATGATGCAGATTTACAACCTTACACGCAAGAACTCACAACGTTTAATGGAGCCAAGCAACCCACCAAGGGGTATCTTGACACTCTGATTTCCTTTGAAGGAGAGCCTGGAGCGAGAACAGTCAAGTCTAGAATTCTGGTGATTGATGTGGAATCCCCATACAACGGTATCATAGGCCGTCCTACACTGAATGCGATGGAAGCAATTGTATCCACTCCTCACCTCTTGATCAAATTCATTGACAAGGACAACGGTGTGTCCTCTCTCCGTGGTGATCAAGAGATGGCTCGATATTGTTATAACTTGAGCCTCAACATGGTCAAGTTAGAAGCATTCAACAAGAAGAGGAAGCTGAACGACAGAGGAACAGCGGCAGGGTCTGTCAGTCTAATTGATCTGGACCCCATAGCGGAATTGAAGATTGATCCACTCAATCCATCTAAGCCCACACCGGATGGTGGTTCCAGGGATGTTGTCTTAGGGGATTCCCCAGAGAAGGTCACGCACATCAATGATAAGCTAGAGTTTGCTATAGAGCAATGCTTATTAGCCCTTCTGCAGGAGTTCAAGGATCTTTTCGCATGGACAGCAGCAGACATGCCTGGGATGGACCCTGATTTCTGTTGCCACAAGCTTGCTGTGTACCCTGAAACGAGACCGGTGGCCCAGAAGAAGAGGAGGTTGGGACCGGAGAAGCAGAGGGCAGCTTGTGAGCAGACAGAGGAGTTGTTGAAAGCAGGCTTTATAAGGGAGATACGCTACTCTTCTTGGCTTTCTAATGTGGTTATGGTGCAGAAAGCTAATGGCAAATGGAGAATATGCATAGTGATCTGTCCTGAACCGGGGTCTAGAGATCCAGACTCAAGTCAATCACAAACAGTATGTAAATACCGTACAGAAGACCAGATGTATGAGTATCCGGTGTAAGTATCCGTTGTCCTTGAGTGAGGAGAGCGGATTGGGCGTCCTGGAGATCCTTCACACCGACCTAACGCGTTGAAGTGGGCGAATGGTGGTGTCACCTGCAAAGATTCTCCGACGCTCAAGTCAGTGATGATATTCCAAGTAAGGAATGTATTTCAGAGAGTAATCGTTCATAGATTCAGTTGAAGATCCCTCACTTCATTAATGAAATGAGTTCATATACCTGATTGGCTCGTTTTACAAGGACTCATTAGTGGGGAACCACTAACTCCCATTAGCATTATTTTATTGCGCACTTACCAGCATGATTGGGTCAAGTGGCTATTTTATATTGAGCATGGAGAATATAGACTAGGATTAGGGAACAAGTTGACCATCCCCGTGAGCAGAATTTGGCTCGTAGTGCAGGGAATTATTGATCGATCCCTGTAGCAATGATCCTTGTCTTTAGCGCAGTGACGTGTGTGTTATCCGGTGTCATGGTGTTATCCTGAACAACCGGTATAGGGAGAACGCCTGATACGGAATTACAGTCCGGATGTATACCGATGACACCGGTTACACGTTGATGTCTTGACAAAGGCGTTGAAATATGTCTTGAAGATCGGATACCGGTATTGAGACCGGATCATATGTCCCCTAGCTTGTGTGAGGGACTGAGTGGTTGTTCACATAAGCTACTCAACCTGCGAGAGGTCTGAATACCGGTGAGCTTACGCGTAAAACAGTTCCTTAGCATTTATTCGTAAAGAACCGTTTTCAAATTAAGAGATCTGGTCTGTTGGTGTCGTCACAACGGATTCAGACAGATTCGTTGTACGAGAATTTCAAGAGTTTATTGGAATTGAAAGCTCTTGAAGTTCGTGTAACGGCTGTAAAGCGCGAATTGCGTTGCATGATTAGACATTAATGCTTTTAATCACGTGGGCAAGCAATTATTACGTCTGAGATGGAAATCTCATTAACCTTCATTTTGGGCTTAATGGGCCTGAAGTTTTCGAAACTTTTGGGCCTAGTAGATAGGCCCTTCGTCGAATTGCTATTGTTTCGGTGCCCATGAATTTGGAACGGTTGTGTCGTTTCGCTTGTGAACCAATGCGTTTAATCGAGAACGACACAACTTCCAGAGTGGGTAACCGAACCTCTTCGTTTCTTATAAAAGAAACACTTAGTGGATTCTGGGTTCCACTTGTTTCTGATTTCTTAGCAAGATTCTGCAAAAATTTCGCAAGGAAGTTCGTTGCTTGCTCTACAAGACCTTTTTCATTCTTCATCTTCATCATCATTACCTGAGGTAATTATTTCTTCTTCCCCTGTAAACCTCGTCTTATTTTGGGTATGTTATTCTTGCTTGAAGAGAATGTAGTTCATTTAGGGGGAGAATAATTTCTCGCAACCCTAGTAGTCATGGGGAAGAATCCTTGTGATTCTTTCTAGGGTTGAGTCATGTCGCTCAGAAAGGGGATCTTACTCACTGTGGAAAGTGACTTTTCCCTTCTCAGAGTCGTCCTCTGATTGTAGTCGCTTTGTAGAAGATGAAGTGAGTAATGATTATCAACTTTCTGACGACATAATTTCTTATCGTAGATTAAAGAATTTGGTCTAGACAATCCAAATGGCTACTGGAGAAGGAACTTCCGGAGATAATGCCATTGTGAAGACAACAAAGGGTCTTTACAGCGTTGCTGTTTCAAGGTTGAACTGGGAAGAACTTCAGGCTAAATGGCCTTTCTGCTGGGTGTCTAGTGAATTTAAGAACTTGGCCTCTCGTCACGCAGATAAGGAAGGACCCCGGATTCAACCAAGGTTCACACTCCATGCAGAGGAAGAAACGAAAAGGTGGTATAGGGTATATGCACCACTCCCAACAGAACGGATATGCCACGTCGTCCCCAATGACCGTTCAGTATATATGTACGATTTTATCTTTCATTACCTGGGAGTTCGTTTCCCTTTAACTGAACTTCAGATGGGTGTGCTGAGGTTTTTAAACTGTGCACCCTCCCAACTTCATCCCAACGGTTGAGGCCTCATCCGTGCTTTGGAGGTTTTGGGTGAACATTTCAACTTCACGCCTACTGTAGCAATGCTATTTTACTACACCCAAGTAGTTCGGAGGGAGAATAAGCAAGGCGGTGTTGGTTTGGTGACACTCCGGACTCTCTGTTCTTTTGTGAACTTTGAGTCTTACACCGATTCGGCCAAAGTTAATGGGAAGTCGTTTAAGACCTACTTTACCCGGATCTCCATTAAGAAGAGCAAACCGATATTTTGGAAGGATGAAGAGGGTGTCAACAAATTTCCACTGAGCTGGACCCATAAACATTTCCTCTTGAGTTCCCACACATATTACACTGATCAATCCGATCTGTCTCCCGAAACGTCGAAAGTGCTGTTCGCACTTGAATCACACACTACACGACGTCACGTCTTTTCGTGTAGGCGTCTGTTAAGTAGTTCAAGCGGAGTCCGGGATGAATATCTACGTAATTCTCGTTTTATTTCACTTTTTCTCCTTTGTCAAATATATTGAATATTTCGTAGTTGCTAATGTCTTGTGTTTGTTCATGTAGGTGAAATAGAACAACAAACTCCGGAAATGAACAAGTTGAAGGAATTTAAGGCGGCGGGTAAATCCATTGCCCGTGAAAATGAAGTCAAGCCTAGGCCCTCCACCAAGGATCGTCCTGAGTTAATCATCCTGACCTCGGATGCTGAAGGGGACATTCCGCTGGTTGAGGGCGGTTCCTTCGATGTTGGCACAGCCACGGGTCAGCCTTCAGTCACTGAGAGAAGGAGAAAAATTAAGAATGACTCTGTGGGGGGTCCGTCCAAAAAGCGTAGAACTTCAGAGGATAAACCTGTTGAAACCTCGGAAGCAGCTGGTGCTTCCTCCGGACTTAATAAAGGAATTGTTGCCGGGGTTTCTGGGTCGAAGCCGACCTCCTACCCAACCACCTCGTTTCTCACCCCTTTCCTCTCATACCGGGGATCTACTCCAGCTATTCTTCCACAGCCGATGTACGAACTCCGGCCTAGGCTCAGCACTAAAGAAATTAAAGAAGCATGTGAGGCCGGAAGGTGGCAGTTAGCCGAACTTGCTGGAATGTTTTATTCATTCAGCGAGTTAGCTGACAACGTCGATAAGGTTGATAAGCTGAGTGATAAATTAGAACAGCTCAACCTCTCATCAGGGAAAGACAAAGCCACCATCAAGCTAATGGAAGATCGTCTTGCCAAGTCTAAGGAGTTCGGAGATATCATGAACAGAGAGAACCTTAAGCTTAAAGGTGACTTCAAAGACTTGGAAGGCAAGCTGGCAGAGAAGGAGGAAGTCCTCAACAAAGCAAAGGAAGAACTCCACAGCAGCCAGGATAAAAGCAAAGCTGCTGCTGAGGAGTGGTCCCAAAGGGAGAAGAAGCTCCTTCTTGAGATCGAAGGACTGAAGGCTGGGAGAGCGGAGTCTGAAGGATCGAGTGGGGAGCTGTCGAAGTTGCGGGAAGAATTGGCTATAGCGAGAGCTGAGAAAGAAGAAGCAATTGACATATGCAGCCAGGCTGTTGAAGAATCCTTCGGCCTAGCTATACGCTAAGTTTTCTACCGCAACCCCACTGTGAAATTTAATCTCTATGGAATGAGTCCGTACTATGAATTCCATGGAGGAAAGTTAGTCACAGTAGTTGATGGTCGTCACGAAGATCCTCCGACGTCCCTGTATGGTTTGCCTCCTCTTTCTGAGGGTCAAACTATGGGACCGGATTTTGTCCTTCCTGTGTCTGAGGTTCCCTCATCTGAAGAAAGAACTGAGGCTCCTGGAGGGGAGATTCCTGTAGAAGTCCCGAAGGAAGGGACACAAGAGCTTGGTGCTGAGGAGGCACAGAAAACTGAAGAACAGATTCCTCCTCCATAGTTTTGTTTTCTTTTATATGTATAGTTGTGTACCGGGATCAACTCCGGCTTTAAACTATTATGTGTAATCTCGTTTTCAATGAATGAATTTCATTTAAGAAATTTGTCTTCAACGTTTCATGTATATTTAAATCGTTGCTAATCCGTTTTGTATTATTAACCTTGAGGTCGGATTGAAATAACTGCCTCGGAAGATTAAACAACAAATGAATTTAGAACGGATAAATATATACATGTCCCCAAGTACGTGTTAAGAAGAAGGTGCCTGTCTTTGGGGCATGATCCTTAATTCTTTTGGGGAAAAGAGGAGTCGATCCGTTGTTTAGTAAAATAGTGTAATAGGACGGATGACTGTTCTTTATTCATGTTATTCTCACTGGAGAAAACAATGTCGTCCATTGTAACAATATTGTTCCAAGTTTGGGGAACTGCACAGGTGTAAGAAAGTGGTGTTTGAGCCTTCCATCATAAGGATGATGATGGGAGTTTGTCTATGTCAGGAGTTATGTCGTTGTATCACAAAATAGGTGATAAAGAATATCCGTCCTGGGAGAATACTACTTGAGAGCGAAAGTGCGGATTAACTTTCAAAATCTTCTATCATAAGAATGATGATGGGGATTGTTTGTATCAGGAGTTACATCATCGAATCACTTTATAGGTGATTGAGATCGTCCGTTTTGGGGATGTGTACGGCTCCAGGAGTTACATCGTCAGATCACATAATAGGTGATTGAGATCATCCGTCCTTGGGATGTGTGCGGCGCCAGGAGTTACATCGTCAGATCACAGAATAGGTGATTGAGATCATCCGTCCTGGACAAGTACACAACGTCAGGAGTTATATCGTCAGATCACATACTGAGTGATGGAGATTATTCGTTCTGGAAAAGTACACAATGCCAAGAGTTACATCGTCAGATCACAGATTAAGCGATTGAGATAATCCGTCCTGGATACATTTTTTTCAATCGTAGGATTACGGATTGTGTGAATGCTTCTCAATTTTCAAAAGCTTCCATCATAAGAATAATGATGGGAATTGTTCGTACCAGGAGTTACATCATCGAATCACAGAATAGGTGATTAAGATCATCCGTCCTGGTGTGATGATTGGAATTGTTCGTACCAGGAGTTACATCATCGAATCACAGAATGGGTGATTGAGATCATCCGTCCTGGAGACGTTTTTCCAATCGTAGGAGTGCGGATTGAGGTGGACGCTTCTCAATCGTATGGATTCAATTTTCGTATTCGAAATCAGAGATCAATAGTATTCTACTAGCCCCCTAGCTTATGTGAGGAATCAGTAGATTTGCTCATATGAGCTATATCGATCGTAGTATGTCTGGATTTCGAAATTATACTGGTGTGTAAATATCCACTCTGGGAACAAGGTTCCGTTGTGATGAAACGCTTGAGGGCGGATTAGAGCAATGAGAATCTCAGAAGTTTATCGAATTTTACAACCCTTGGTATTCGGGTAATGGTGGCCACGTTTCTCATGATTGGACATTTAATGCCTTTACTCACGTGGGCAAGCCATTATTGCGTTAAATGCGCATGTCTAAATAACCGTCACACAGGAACTTGGTGGGCCTAGGATTTGGATTTAATAGGCCCATTTAAAAGGCTTTGTGACGAAACGATGGCATTTTCGCGCCTTTGGGTTCAAAACGACAATTGTGATCCACTAAACAGAGAGTCGTTTGAGAGTAAACGACAGGTTGCTTGAGTCGGTATTTGAAAATTTTGATGCCCTGAAAGAGACATATTTGACAATTCCAGAAATCACTTCTTCTTGATCCCTTGACGAACCTCTGCAAAAGTTTCGAGAAGATTTTCGTGTCTGCCTCTGTGAATCTTAATTCACTATCCTCCTTCATCCTTAGGTAACCACTTTCTTTCCATTTTTTGTGTCTTGTTTCAATATCTGAAAATGTCTAGGAAAGGTTTTAGTTTCAGTGGTGTTAGCCCTAGGGGAAGAGGAGGAAGGGCTTTAACTCGAAACCCTACAGTCCGTGGTGGGAGGATCCCAGTGATCTTCAAATCGAAGCCACAGTACTCAGAGAGGGAGGCGTCACCGTATCAAAGGCGAAGGGTGATAATACCCTCCTCAGAATCCTCCTCCAGTGAGAGTGTCGAGAGTGGTGATTTGTATCTCTCTGACGATGTGGATTTTTACCGCAGCGTAAAAGCTTTCACAATGGCAGTGAAGAAAACAACTGGGGGAAGGTCATCTGGTGGGGAAGCACCCTCTTAGCAATATATAATGAAGACAGCTTCCGGACTGTGCAATGTAGTTGCACACCGGATCGATTGGGTGAAATTCCAACGGAAGCGCCCATTCAGCTGGGTGGCTGAGGAATTTCACGAAACAACATCTGTTCACGCTCGAGAGGACGGAGCGGAGCTGGAACCACGTTTTGCGGTCTTCAAGAAGGATGAGGACAGGTTTCAGTTTATGGTGCTCGCCCCGCTTCTGTCAGAACGGATATGTCATACGCCGGACGAGAGGTCCTTGTATATGTATGACTTTCTGTTTTTGAAACTTGGCGTGCGCTTTCCCCTCACTGATTTTTAGATGGGGGTTTTAAGATTCCTGGATTGTGCTCCTTCGCAGCTTCACCCCAATGGATGGGGGTTGATCCGTTCTCTTGAAGTGCTTGTGGAGCACTTCAACTTCCAACCGACGGTAGCTATGTTGTTCTATTTTTCCCAAGTAATCCGTCGTGCAAATAAGGAGAAGGGGGGAGTGAGTTTGATATCGCTCCGGACTCTCCCCAAGATTATCAACTTTGAGGCGTATACCGATTCAGCCAAAGTTGATGGTCATTCTTTCAAGTCTTACTTCACAAAGATCAGCATCCGTCCTGACGAACCAATTTTTTGGTTGACTGAAGATGGGATTCCGAAATTCCCAGTGGCTTGGATGCATGAGCATTTCTTATTAACCTCCCAGGTGTACTACACTGAGGAGGATGAACTGAGCCCATCTTCAGTTTCTGTTCTTTCAGCCCTTCAATCCTACACTGCCTCGCACCAATTTTTCTCTTGCAGGCGTTTATTAGGATCGTGGTCCACCCGCGAGGAATATTTACGTAATTTTCCTGCCATTTTCCATGCTTTATTGTACCATGCCTTGAAACCTTTGATCTCTAACCGTGTTATTTGGTTTTGCAGTTGAAATTGAAACCGTGTCACCAGAGATGGAAAAGCTGAAAGGACTCAAAGCTGGAGTGAATTCCGTAGTAGCTGAGAATGACATCCAAGCAAAACGGAATTCGAAGAAAGCTACAGCTGAGACTATAATTTTAACTTCATCTGCTGGTGACGATATCCCCTTGCTTGAGGGCGGATCCGAGAAACCAGTTGCGGTTGAGAAGGTCGGAGAGAAAAAGAAAAGGACAAAACGTGATTCCTCCAAGACCTCGGACCATCAACCTTCTCCCAAGAAACCAAAAACTTCAAGAGGGGCTGCTGATCCGGAGCTTTCTAAGGGAAAGAAAGTGGAAGGGCCTACTCCGGATGCCCCCGGCGATGCGATCACTTATGGTGCAAAGCCAATAACGACTTATTTTGCACCCAAAGTTCCTCACCCTCTTGAAAGTAGCTCCGGTCTTGCTCAATATTTGGTATACGAGGGTTCTGTTCCTGAGGGCGTTCCTGAAACTCCGTACAAGCTGAAGCCTTCATTGAAGAGTGAAGAAGTAACCAAAGCTTGCGATGCCGGACAGAAGCACCTGGCAGAATTATCCAGTCTCCTGAGATCGGTTCGTGAGCTTTCAGAAGAGAATGAGAGGCTCAGCTTGTTGGTTGGCAAGGTTAACGATCTTAGCGTTGCTGCTGCTAAGGATAAGGCAAACATCCTCCGTTTAGAAGGTAGATTAGAGGCTTCCAAAGAGGAAGGATATAAGAAGGATGAGGAAATTGCCAGACTTAAGTACCTTGCCAAGGAGCTAGAGGTCCAAGTTCTTGATCAGAAGAAAGTCAATTCCGACCTCCATGCCAGCCTTTATACGGAGAAGGAACGTTCCTCGAAGCTGGAAGAGGAGTTGAAGGAAGCTAAGATCGTCTACTCTCAAGGAGCAGAAGATTGGTCACGTAAGGAGAAGGAGCTGCTCTTAAAGTTGGCGGATTTAACTGACGAAGTCAAAACCCTGAAAGCTGACTTGGCTGAAGCTGTAGATATATGTGATCAAGCAGTCAAGGAATCTTTCGGGTTGGCAGTTCGTCAAATTCAATACCGGAATCCCAAGGTGACTCTAAATTTGAATGGTATTGATCCGTTCTATGAGTTTCATCAAGGGAAACTGGTGGCCATTGTCAAGGACCGTCATGAGAGTCCGCCTAACACTCCATATAGGTTTGCTCCTTTACCTGAAGGCTAATCAATGGGACCTTCACTCCTGAAACTCAGAAGTACAGGAACAAGCTCTGGCGCTAATGAAGGCAAGACCGGAGATAAAGGCAAGGGGAAGGAAGAAGATACAAGTCAGAAGAACTAATGCCTTCCCTGTTTCTTTTTCTTTTTATTGATTCAAATTCGCTATGTTCTGGGATCAGCTCCGGATTATTATACGAATTTCTCCATGTAATTTTCATTTGATCAATAAAAGAATCATTTGCCTTTATATACTTGTTTAGTGGGAAACAGCTTCGATAGTGGAATTACATGTGTATTGAATCATTCCGGACTTAAGTAATGAAGATCGGATATTAACATAGAACCTTCATTCCGGACTTTTACATGTAGGATGAAGAACGGATAGAGATATATAACTATCATTTTTCATGTATAGGCGTTTTGATAGCCAAAACTTGATTTGACAGAAAAGATAGAGTATCTTTTGTCAAGTATGGATAATTTGATATAAAAGCCTGGTAGAAAGCGTATCTTGCCTCTTGAAAGTCAGGCCTTTTGGTCGTAAATATCATAATAGGATCGCCGTTGTGAGTGAACATGTTATTGTCATGAGAACGGCTTATAATGTTAATCTTGAGGGGGAATGATTGTGAGAACGTTTCATCGAGAGTTCATTCCTTAAGATATTCGTTAAACTGTTGATGCTGTCCCCCAGTATCATTGGGTGATCAGTACTTTGAACAAACTCTGAGTGAGACTTTCACGTGAGAGTTCTTAAGAGTGAGGATTTAAAATAGAAATTCCTCTTCAAATATTTCTGACTGAGAGGTTTCGGGTGAATATGCCTCAGATTGTGGCGTACCCGAATGAATTATTTTTGTGTCGGAGTTTATGAGTCAGGTTTCAATTGAAGAATTGATGACTCAGAATTTAAAGCTATAAAACTTCCAAATAAAGAACTTCAACAGAGAGTATTAATTTGGAGTTCAGTATAACTTACTTGTTGTGTTTGGAGTTCGGTTTGATCCTACAATCCATGTCGTATTTGGTGTTCGGTTTAATCCTACTAACCGTTCTCCAATCGGTCTTTGGTTTTACCCAATGACGATTCTTCACCGACGTTCGGTCAATCCTACTAGTCGTACTCAGAGTTCGGTTTAATCCTACAATCCAAGCCTTCAACACGGGGTTCAGATCAGGGCTAATCCTGAACCTACTGCGCCCGTTACTTGGGGTTCAGCGTGGTCTTGAAGAAGAACCAGCTTACTGCGCCCAAGCCTTCAATACGGTGTTAGGTTTTACCCTTTTACCGTTCTTGGAATGGGGTTCGGTTCAATCCTACAACCCATTTCCTGAGGTTCGGTTTAATCCTACAGCTCAGGTCTTCACCGGTGTTCAGCCAAACTTACTATCCGTACCCAGAGTTCGGTTTAATCCTACAATCCGGGCCTTCTATTACTTAGACACACTCGAGGAGTTACATCGTCAATTACAGAATGGGTAATTGAGATCATCCGTCCTGAGTATGCTCTTGTGCGCTGCACATATTCGAGGAGTTACATCGTCAACTACAGAATAAGTAGTTGATATCATCCGTCCTGAATATGCTTCTGTACGCCGGATAAACTGAAAATCACAGCATAAGAAAAACTCGAAAGAGTTAAATTGTTGTGAGAGATTCTTATTAAATCAAAAATAAGAATTACAATGAAAGCGTAGCTGGGAAAATAATTTCTCCAGTATTCAATCCAAAATGAGGATAGGAGAATATGTATTGCTCCAACAGCTAGCTATAATAGATGCGCAAGTTTTGGGTGTTCCACTTATTTCGGATTGGAGTGCCATCAAGGTTCTCAAGGCGGTAAGAGCCTTTGCCAGCAACCTCGGATACCCTGTATGTGCCTTCCCAGTTTGGGGCTAGTTTGCCTTGATGAGCAAATTTGTTCCCTATACTTGCTTTTCTCAAAACCAAATCTCCGACGTTGAAAGTCCTTGATTGAACTCGCTTGTTGTACCAGAGAGCAACTTTGGCTTTGATAGCTTGATCTCTGACGAATGCATCCTCTCTGAGTTCTTGTATGACATCAATTTCTGACGCCAAATTAGCATTATTAGTCTCTTCAGAGAAGTATTTGACCCTTGTGGAAGCAATCTGCAGTTCCACGGGTATCATTGCCTCTACCCCGTATGTTAGGCGATATGGGGATTCGTTAGTAGATGAATGAGGCGTTGTCCGGTATGCCCATAGGACGTGGCACAGCTGGTCTGTCCATCCGCCCTTGGCTTCACCAAGGCGTTTCTTTAGTCCTTTCAGCACTTCCCTGTTGGCCACTTCAGCTTGGCCGTTAGTTTGGGGATGTTCGACGGATGAGAATATCTGGGTTATTCCTAACCCTTCGAGTAAATCTGTGAATTTTCTATCCGTGAATTGGGTGCCATTATCTGTGACAATCCGTGCTGGGACCCCGAACCGCGTTATAATGTTTTCATACATGAAACGACGAGTTCGGGCTGAAGTAATATGTACCACCGGCTCTGCTTCTATCCACTTAGTGAAGTAGTCGACCCCTACAATGAGATATTTGATGCCCCCAGGAGCAGTTGGAAAGGGGCCCAGAATATCCAATCCCCATTGGTAGAAGGGCCATGGAACAACGGATGTGAAGAGTTCTTCCGCCGGTGTGTGGTGAAGATTAGAGAATTTTTGGCAAGCGTCGCATTTTTTGACGAAGTCAATGGAGTCTTGCTTCATCGTGGGCCACCAGTATCCAGCCCTGAGGATTTTTCGCATTAAGCTTCTTCCTCCGGCGTGGTGTCCACATTGTCCTTCATGCACTTCCTCCATTACGTCTTGCACCTCATTCTCTTTGAGACAAATCAAGTAGGGCATGGAGAGCGCCCTTCTGTAAAGATTACCATCGATCATAGTGAAGTATGGTAATTCCCTCCTTATCCTTGTCTTTTCCTTCTCATCCGTAGGTAGCTGTCCATCAGCCAAATAACGGATGTAGGGGGCCATCCATGTGTCTCCATAAAGGGAGTTTGTCATTATGGCATTTAGAGAAGGGAAAAGAGGAATGCTGGGCGACGTTAGTGTGCTTTGAACCAGCGTAGTTGTGCTACCTGGTCGTTTGGTGCTTGCTAATCTGGAGAGTATATCCGCTCTAGTATTCTCTTCGCGTGGAACATGCTTGAATTCCATTTTCGAGAATTTCTCTCTCAACTCCTTGACACAGTTCAAGTACAATTGGAGTTGAGGTTCGCGAGCCTGATAATCTCCTAAGATTTGTGAAATCACCAGTTATGAATCGCTACAGAGCGTCGCCTCAGAAGCTCCGATGTCAATTGCAGCTCTCAGTCCGGCCAAACAAGCTTCGTACTCAGCTTGGTTGTTGGAAGTTTTGAAATTAAAGCGAAGGGAGATTTCCAGGTGTACTCCGTCATCACTTTCTAGAACTACACCTGCTCCAGAGCCTCTTTGGTTCGATGAACCATCAACGTAAATGGTCCAATGGACACGAGGGGAATCTGGATCAGTCCCTGTCATTTCCATAATAAAATCGGCCAGGACTTGAGCTTTAATAGCGCTTCGGGGTTCATAGGATATATCAAACTCAGAGAGTTCAATAGACCATTTGATCATCCTCCCAGCGAGATCGGGCTTGAATAAAACAGAGCAGAGTGGTAAATCCGTTCTCACTATGATTGGATGGGCGTGAAAGTACGGACGTAGACGTCGAGAGGCCAAACAACAGCGAGGGCGGCCTTTTCGATTTTTTGATACCAGATCTCAGCACCTTGTAAGGTTTTGCTAGTGAAATAGACCGGTCTCTGCCCATCGGGAGTTTCCTTTATCAAGGCAACGCCCAAAGCTTCATCTGAAATAGCCAAGTATAGAATGAGTGTGTCTTCGGGGTCAGGCTTTGTGAGAATGGGAGGTTTGGACAACACCTCCTTAAGCTCTTGGAATGCTTTCTCTTGTTCCTGTCCCCACTCGAATTTCTTGGACTTTTTCAGTATTTTATATAGGGGGAGGGATCTGTGAGCCATTTTTGGCATGAACCGTGCCAAAGCTGCTACTTTGCCATTCAGGGATTGGACTTCTCTGAGATTCTTTGGACTTTGCATGTCTAGAATCGTTTGGCACTTCCCTGGATTGGCTTCAATACCACGTTGAGTTAACATGAAACCCAAGAACTTCCCAGCAGGGACTGCGAAGGTGCATTTCATTGGGTTTAGCCTCATGTTAAATTCTCTCAAGCGGGTAAATACTTGGTGTAGGTCTTCAATATGATCGCCTCCAACCGGTGTCTTGGCTATTATATCATCAATGTACACTTCAACAAGTTTGGTATGCATACCTTCAAAAACCTTGTTGATCATGCGCTGATATGTTGCCCCAGCATTTTTGAGGCCAAAGGGCATAACTGTATAGCAAAAGACACCACGATCATTTATGAAAGCTGTCTTCTCTTGATCCTCTTCGCACATCGGAATCTGGTTGTAACCTGAATAAGCATCCATGAAACTCAGGTATTGATAACCAGAGGAATCATCTACCATCCGATCTATATTAGGAAGAGGATAAGGATCCTTTGGACAGCAGCGGTTGAGGTCCACATAGTCAATGCACATTCTCCATTTACCATTGGACTTACGGACCATCACCACATTCGAGAGCCAAGAGGAATAACGGATTTCTTTGATAAATCCGGCCTTCAGCAATTCCTCAGTTTGCTGGCAAGCTGCCTTCTGTTTCTCTGGGCCCAATCTTCTTTTCTTTTGGGTAACCGGTCTCGTCTCTAGATAGACGGATAATTTATGACAGCAGAAAGCAGGGTCTATGCCAGGCATATCGGCTGCAGTCCATGCAAAGAGGTCTTTAAATTCTTGCAGGAGCGTCAGTAGTCGCTGTTCTATTTCTGTATCTAGCTTGTCATTAATATGGGTGATCTTTTCTGGAGAATCTCCCAAGACGATGTCCCTGGAACTTCCATCCGGTGTAGGCTTTAATGGGTTGGACGGATCAATGTTCAAATCCACCCTAGGGTCCAGGTCGACAAGGCTTACAGATCCAGCGGCTGCTCCAGCATCATTGAGTTTCCTCTTTTTATTGGAGGCGTCCAGCTTTGTCATGTTGAGGCTTAGGTTGTAGCAGTACCTAGCCATCTCTTGATCACCCCGGATAGATGAAACAACATTATCCTTGTCAATGAATTTGATAAGGAGATGTGGGGTTGATACAACTGCCTCCATTGCATTTAGTGTGGGGCGGCCTATGATGCCGTTAAATGGTGATTTGACATCAATCACCAGCACTCGGGATTTAACCGTCCTAGCCCCTGGTTTGCCTTCAAACGAAATAAGGGTATCAAGATACCCTTTAGTCGATTGCTTTGCTCCGTTGAAAGCTGTTAGTTCCTGCGTATAAGGCTGTAAGTCTGAGTCTTTAAAACCCATTCTTTCAAAGCAATTATAGAAAATAACATCGCAGGAACTTCCCTGGTCAACAAGGATTCTTCGGACGTCCTTGTTGGCTATTACTGCAGTGATGACTACAGCATCGTCACCACCAGGAATGGTTGGGCCAAAATCCTCATCGGAGAAAGAGATTGTTGGAACCTCAATTCCCCCTCTGTAAGGGCGATTGTGTTTGACTTTCCCTTGTACAGACAGAATCATTCTATGATGATTCTTACGAGCTGTGATTGAAGCTCCTCCCCCAGCAAATCCTCCAGCAATCATGTCAATAACTTCACGTCGGCCCTGACGCTGTTGCTGGGGCATGTCGTCTCTGTGTGCTGGATTATCAGTCATCATGCCTTTTTGTTTCTCTGCAGCAGGGAATTTTCGAACCGGATTACGGTTATTATCATCCCCGTCGTCTGGATCTCTTTCTCTTTTCTCATTCCGTTCTACCCTGTCAAAGGATTTTTCTTTGAACAGGTATTGTTTTAACTTGCCTTCTCTAATAAGCGTTTCAACTGTGTTCTTTAGAGCTTGGCATTCGTCAGTGGAATGACCATTCTGTTCATGAAAATCGCAGTACTTACGGGGATTTCCTGGTCTTTTCATGGGGGCTGGCCTTCTAACGCCATAGATGCTAAAAGCTGGCCATCCGACCTCTCTCAAAATCTGAGATGGCTTGGCAGATAGTTGTGCATAATGGCTGAAGGAATTAACATGCCTTTCTCAAGGTCGAGGAGAGTGGTTATTAACCTTGGGATTGGTGAATGGCCTCTCCATGCGTTCTGACCTCGTTTTCTCCTTACCCTTCTGGGTTTGGGGAAGTGGTGTTGGTGGCTTTTTCTTTGCAGCTATCGCCTCCAAGTGCATCTCTATACCCACGTACTTTGAGGCTTTTTTCCTGAACTCCTCAAAAGTTATAGGAGGGATTTTTGCCAATGAGAGAGCAAAAGCTGATCCTGGCTGCAGCGCCTCAATAACGATATGCAGCTTAATAGACTCTGTGAGGTTAGGAACCAGGGCTGCTTCCTTGTAGAACCTCTTCAAGAAATCTTTTAAGCCTTCGTTTTCACCCTGCTTAATCTGAGCCAAGGTATGAGATGTTCTGGGAACATCTCTAGAGATGACAAAGTGAGTCTCAAAAGTAGCTGCCATTTCAGCCCAAGAATCTATGGATCCAGAAGGTAAACCTTTAAACCATCCGAGGGCCTCCTCAGACAATGTTCGAGGGAACATTCGACACATCACATCTTCATCAGCCCCCAAGTACATGGCTTCAAACACATAAGCATCAAGGTGCTTAGTAGGATCAGTTTCACCATTATACTTTCCGATGGAAAGTGGCTGAGTAGTTTGAAGGTGCTTGGGAATATGGATGCTCATAAGTCTCCTTGAAAAAGGAACTTTTAGCTTGTAAGCCACTGGGGGTGCTGTCGTTGACTCTCTCTTCCTTTGGGAAGCTTCATCTTCAGAATCACGAGTCTGTTCTCTCCCCTCAAACGTAGGGATATCTGAGTATTGGAGAGTGGTGGATTTTTCACCATCAGTTGTATGGGGAGTGTGTCGTGTGTGAGATGATTCCTTATCCTCGTTTTGCCTCCTTTCTTTTTGCAATTCAGCGAGTTCCCTTTGGAGTTGACTAATTAGCTCATCACGAGGATCAGGATTAGACACTGTTACTATCTTTTTTGAGCTGCCCTATGAGAATCAAAGTTGAGCTTCCTGAAGACGTTGGGGTTGGTTCTGCCTTCAGGTTGATTCTCCGCGATTTCTTGTGCTTCGCCTTCCATTGTGGATTACTCGCTCTGTCAAAGGATATGGGAATAACTTTATCGAGTCCTACTGGGCGTGCCAATGATCTGTCCTGAACCGGGGTCTAGAGATCCGGACTCAAGTCAATCACAAACAGTATGTAAATACCGTACAGAAGACCGGATGTATGAGTATCCGGTGTAAGTATCCGTTGTCCTTGAGTGAGGAGAGCGGATTGGGCGTCCTGGAGATCCTTCACACCGACCAAACGCGTTGAAGTGGGCGAATGGTGGTGTCACCTGCAAAGATTCTCCGACGCTCAAGTCAGTGATGATATTCCAAGTAAGGAATGTATTTCAGAGAGTAATCGTTCATAGATTCAGTTGAAGATCCCTCACTTCATTAATGAAATGAGTTCATATACCTGATTGGCTCGTTTTACGAGGACTCGTTAGTGGGGAACCACTAACTCCCATTAGCATTATTTTATTGCGCACTTACCAGCATGATTGGGTCAAGTGGCTATTTTATATTGAGCATGGAGAATATAGACTAGGATTAGGGAACAAGTTGACCATCCCCGTGAGCAGAATTTGGCTCGTAGTGCAGGGAATTATTGATCGATCCCTGTAGCAATGATCCTTGTCTTTAGCGCAGTGACGTGTGTGTTGTCCGGTGTCATGGTGTTATCCTGAACAACCGGTATAGGGAGAATGCCTGATACGGAATTACAGTCCGGATGTATACCGATGACACCGGTTACACGTTGATGTCTTGACAAAGACGTTGAAATATGTCTTGAAGATCGGATACCGGTATTGAGACCGGATCACATAGATTATGTGGATCTTAACCGTTGCTGCCCCAAGGATCCATATCCCCTGCCCAACATTGATCGCATGGTGGATGATTCATCTGGTTACTAGTACCTCAGTTTCATGGATGCTTATTCGGGGTATAACCAGATTCCGATGTGGGAGGGAGACCAAGAGAAAACTGCCTTTATCAATGACCGCGGTGTTTTCTGCTACACCGTCATGCCTTTTGGATTGAAGAATGCCGGCGCTACCTACCAGCGCATGATTAACAAAGTCTTTGAAGGGATACACACCAGGCTGGTTGAGGTTTATATCGATGATATTATAGCCAAAACGCCCGCTGGAGGAGACCACATTGAGGATCTGCGCCAAGTTTTCACTAGGCTTCGACAATACAACATGAGGTTAAACCCCTTAAAATGCACCTTTGCCGTTCCAGCTGGGAAATTCTTGGGATTCATGTTGACCCAGCAAGGCATTGAGGCTAACCCTGGGAAATGTCAAGCAATCCTGGGTATGCAGAGCCCCAAGAGCCTGAGGGAGGTCCAATCATTGAATGGGAAGGTAGCCGCTCTGGCTCGTTTCATGCCCAAAATGGCACATAGATCCCTTCCCCTGTATAAGGCGTTAAAGAAACACAAGAATTTTGAATGGGGAGAGGAGCAAGAACAAGCCTTCCAGCAACTCAAGGCCGTTCTCTCAAGCCCACCGATACTGGTTAAGCCTGACCCCGGTGAGACTTTGATCTTGTATTTAGCAATCTCTGATGAAGCCCTAGGCGTGGCCTTAGTTAAAGAAACCCCTGAAGGGCAGAGGCCGGTGTACTTTACTAGTAAGACGCTTCAGGGGGCGGAAGGAAGGTATCAGAAGATTGAGAAGGCTGCTCTAGCAGTTGTGTGGGCATCACGACGGTTGAGGCCCTATTTCCATGCGCACCCAGTACTGGTGAGAACAGATTTGCCTCTCCGTTCAGTGCTTAGCAAGCCAGACCTCGCCGGAAGGATGATAAAATGGTCTATCGAGTTGTCTGAATTTGAAATTTCGTATGAGCCTCGAGGAGCCATCAAGGTGCAAGTGTTGGCTGATTTTGTTGTGGAGATGACTGGGGCGGACCCTGCCACCCCTCGAGCGCATTGGACTATTTACGTTGATGGATCGTCGAATAGCAAAGGTTGTGGAGCAGGTGTTGTGGTAGAAAGTGATGATGGTGTGCACCTAGAAATTTCCCTCCGATTCAATTTCAAAACCTCCAACAACCAGGCTGAATACGAAGCATGCTTGGCCGGTCTCCGTGCGGCGATTGACATCGGAGCATCAGCAGTCACACTGTGCAGTGATTCCCAATTGGTGATTTCGCAGATCCAGGGGGAGTACCAAGCGAAGGAACCGCAACTTCAATTGTACTTGAATTGTGTTAATGAGTTGAAGGGAAGATTTGAAGTTTTAGAGTTCAAGCATGTGCCCAGAGAGGAAAACACCAGAGCGGACATCTTGTCAAGACTGGCAAGTACAAAGCAGCCCGGCAGCACAACGACGGTGGTTCAAAGCACTTTGACATCACCTAGCATACCTTTGTACCCTTCTTTGAATGCTGTCATGGTGAGCTATCCGTATTAGGATTCTTGGGTCATCCCTTATATTCGCTATCTGGCTGATGGTCAACTTCCCACTGATGAGAAGGAGAGGAGACGAGTGAAAAGGGAGCTACCATACTTTACTACGGTTGATGGTGTTCTCTACAAAAGGGGATTCTCTGTCCCATATCTTTTGTGTTTGAGAGAGGATGAGGTTCAAGCGGTTTTGGAGGAAGTGCATGAGGGGCAGTGCGGGCACCATGCTGGGGGTCGGAGCTTAATGAGAAAGGTCCTTAGGGCTGGATATTGGTGGCCCACTGTGAAGCAGGATTCTACAGATTTTGTTAGGAAGTGTGACGCTTGTCAAAAATTCTTCAATCTCCACCATACACCGGCCCAAGAGCTGTCCTCATCTGTTGTACCTTGGCCGTTCTACCAGTGGGGCCTTGATATTTTGGGTCCATTCCCCACTGCGCCAGGAGGTATCAAATATTTGATCGTGGGGGTAGACTACTTCACTAAGTGGATCGAGGCTGAGCCCGTAGTGCACATTACTTCTGCGCGAACAAGACGTTTCGTGTATGAAAATATCATAGCTCGGTTCGGGGTGCCAGGGCGGATTGTGACTGACAACGGCACCCAGTTTACAGACAAAAAGTTCATAGATTTGCTTGAAGGACTGGGGATAATCCAGATATTTTCATCTGTTGAACACCCCCAAACCAATGGACAAGCAGAGGTAGCCAATCGAGAAGTGCTAAAGGGGTTGAAGAAGCGTCTGGGAGAAGCGAATGGAGGATGGACTGACCAGCTATGTCATGTTTTATGGGCATACCGCACTATGCCTCATTCTTCAACTAACAAATCCCCATACCGACTGACGTACGGGGTTGAGGCGATGATTCCAGTGGAGCTACGAACAAGATCGGCTCGTGTGGAGTATTTTTCAGCTGAAGATAACAACGCCAACCTGGCATCAGAGCTAGACGTCCTCCAGGAGTTAAGAGAAAAGGCTTTTATCAGGGATCAGGCGGTAAAAGCAAAGGCAGCACTCCGGTATAATAAACGTGTCCAATACAGGGCTTTTAACACCGGAGATCTTGTTTTGAGAAAGGCGAGTGTGGGGAATAAATTCGCTCACCAAGGAAAGCTAGCACCGACGTAGGAAGGTCCTTATAGAGTTTCTGAAGTGACTGGAAAAGGGTCATACCAGTTGGAAGAACTTGATGGAACTCCAATCCGCAACAAATGGAACACTCAGAACTTACGTGTTTATTACAGCTAGTTGGTAAGACGGCGTGTACTCTTTTTCCTTACTTGAGTTTTTTCCCATTGGGTTTTCTCAAGAAGGTTTTAACGAGGCACAACCCCAACTACGCTCTCTTTGTAATGCACTTTCAATCTTAATGAGAATACATTTTAACCGCCCTATCATTCTCACTTTTCTTATGTGTTGTGATTTATAGCCGTAGCTTAACACGCATACACCTCAGGACGGATGAACTCAACTACCAATTCTGTAGTTGATGATGTAACTCCTCGAGGGACTAATGAAGACCCCTCAGGACGGATGATCTCAATCACACATCGTGTATTTTGACGGTGTAACTCCTTGAGGTGGAATGGGTTGTAAGGTTGGTCCTTTTTCAAGGCCACAAACCGAACCCCATTCGAAGACAACATGGGTTGTAGGGCTGGTCCTTTTTCAAGGCCACAAACCGAACCCCATTCGAAGACAACATGGGTTGTAGGGCTGGTCCTTTTTCAAGGCCACAAACCGAACCCCATTCGAAGGCAACATGGGTTGTAGGGCTGGTCCTTTTTCAAGGCCACAAACCGAACCCCATTCGAAGACAACATGGGTTGTAGGGCTGGTCCTTTTTCAAGGCCACAAACCGAACCCCATTCGAAGACAACATGGGTTGTAGGGCTGGTCCTTTTTCAAGGCCACAAACCGAACCCCATTCGAAGACAACATGGGTTGTAGGGCTGGTCCTTTTTCAAGGCCACAAACCGAACCCCATTCGAAGACAACATGGGTTGTAGGGCTGGTCCTTTTTCAAGGCCACAAACCGAACCCCATTCGAAGACAACATGGGTTGTAGGGCTGGTCCTTTTTCAAGGCCATAAACCGAACCCCATGCGAAGGCTTGGGCGCAGTAGGCCGGTTCATACAGAAAACCACGCTGAACCCCGAGTAACGGGCGCAGTAGGTTCAGGATTAGCCCTGATCCGAACCCCGTGTTGAAGGCTTGGATTGTAGGATTGCACCGAACTCCAAGTACGGTTAGTAGGATCGAACCGAACACCGTGTGAAGACTTGAGATGTAGGACCAAACCGAACCTCAAGAGAAAGGCGTAAAGCTTACCCTTGTCAAAGCTGTACCAAAACTCAAAGGCAATGTCCGTCCTCAATTATGGAATATCCACCCCAGAGCGGTTGAACGCTACCCGCTCTACATCTCCGAGGACAGATGAGCATTTCTATCTTTTTAAGAAGTTAAAAGGTAATTCTTGAGATAAAATTTCCCTTCCCAATGTACTTATACTTGGGGACAGGGCATGCTTTAACTTAATTATCGCTTCTTCGTTACAATTTGTTATCTTAATCCGGTGTGATAAGTACGCTTTAAGCAGCCAGGTAACCACACAGAACGGATTCACAAAGCATTGAAAACAATAAAGTGTTTTGTATAGCACTAAGTTATCCAACAAACATACATTCGACGCAAGCAGTTGAAGAGAAACAACAGTGAATTTTATTTCCAAAAATGAGAAATTATTCAGGTTACAAAGTAGTTAAAGCTGGAGCTGATCCCAGTACACAGCTATGAATAAAGCATAAATTAAGAGGCCGGTGCTTGATCCTTCGCAGTGGGCACTCCTGTCTTCTCCATTTTGCACTCTGCTATAGTTTGGGCACCTTCTTGCGTTTCAGCACCAGAGGCAGCGATGGACGTTGTCGGCTCCATACTTTGACCTTCTGGAAGGAGAGGCAGTTCATATAGAGATGCACGGGGTTCATGGTGTGAGTCGTCCTTATGTACTTCAACAAGTTTTCCCCCATGGAATTCGAAGAACGGATCCAATCCGTACAGATTTAGCTTCACTCCAGGGTTATGATAATAAACTTGACGGAGGGCCAGGCCGAAGGATTCATACGCCACATTTTTGCATATCTCCAAGGCTTTGGCAGCCTTGGCCTTCGCAGCAGTTAATTTTCTTTGAACCTTGGCAAAATCCTCTTCTGAAGGCCCAGCACTCACACCACCTTTTTTGAGTTCCTCAATTTGGGCTTGCATCTCCTTCCGAAGGCTCTCCCACTCCCCAAGGTCTTTATTTCGACCGTCCTCCATAATTTTGAGATCGTCAGCAAGCTTAGCCGATCTCTTCTTCTCCAGTTGTAATTCTTCTTTGATGAGGGGTATGGATTTGTTCTATTTCTGGAGGTCGGCAACTTCCCGCTCTAGAGCCTTGTTCGCAAAATGAACTTGGCTTGCCTCCTCAGTTTTTCTCTGGAGCGTCTCCTTGGTTTTCTTCAATTCTGACTCCACGCCCCTATGAACTTCAGCTTGCTTGGCCGCCCATGTCTCCTTCACCGCGAGTTCGGCTTCAAGTTTTTTAACCTGCTCCATGTAATCTGCCTTCTCGCTCAGGGAATCAAGGAGGCCGGATAGTTCATCCAGCTGCCAACGCCCGGCCTTACAAGCACCTCGGACCCCAGCAGCGTTGAGGGAGGGGCGGAGGCAATATCGTGCCTTTGGAAGAGTGGGAGGCATGGACCCCTGAAACCACAAGTAAGGAGAGAGGGAGGAGTCACGCGGAGGATCAAACGCTGGAGGAGGACCACTCCCAGAGTCCGGCTCTGAAGCATTTTGTGAAGAAGGGGTAGAGGATTCAGGAACGGGCTTCTTCCCCTTGTCCTTCTTCAATCCAGTTTCTTCGACCGTCTTCTGACGCTTCTTCACAGGATCATCAGAGGAGGGTTTTTCTTGATCTGCCTTCTTAACAAGGTGCCTCTTTTTCTTTTTCTTCTCTGGGACGGCCTCCTCGTCGCCCGCTCCAATGGCCTTAACTTGTTCTTCTGTTTCCTCCTCATCAAAGAGAGGAACCTCTTCACCTACTGCAGAGGTCAGGGGAATGAGGGGAGTTTTGGTGGCGTTCCTCTTCGCCTGGATCTCATTCTCCTCAGAGGAGGAATCACCGTCGGCCATCATGGTCTTTAACGACAACATCTCTGGGCAGGCTCTTTCAATTTGTTCTGCAAAACAAGAAAGGTCGAGTTAGCACATAAGAAGAAAAGATAATCAGAACGGAATAACTATACAACACAAATAAAGTAAGAGCGGATATTACGAAGGTAGGCATTTTTGATGTCATCCTCTGCCAAGAGAAGCCTGCTGGAAAATCCTTTGAGGGTCTTCGAGGCCGTCTGCATGGCGCTCAAGACCTCAACAGAGTGAGAGGAGAGTTCACTCTCATCTGTGTAATAAGCACGGCTCATGAGGAGAAAATGCTCGTGCGTCCAGCTAAGAGGAAACTTGGTGAATCCCTCCTTGTTTCGCCAGAAGACCGGCTTATTCGGTTGAATACGGACCCGCGTGTAGTAATGCTTGAAGGAGCGTCCATCCACCTTCGCGGATTCCGTATAAGATTTGAAATTTACCATCCTTGAGTCACTACGGAGAGTAATGAACCCAAGGACGCCCTTCTTATTAGCACGGTGGACCACTTGGCAATAGTAGAACAGTTTGGCCATAGTGGCGGAGAAGTTGAAATGCTCCCCCAGAATCTCCAGAGCCCAGACTAGACCCCAACCGTTGGGATGTAGTTGTGTAGAGGCGCAGTCTAAGAAGCGTAGGACGGCCATCTGGAATTCCGTTATGGGGAAGCGTACCCCCAATTTCAAGAAGACGAAGTCGTACATGTAGACCGACCTCTCATCAGGGACGCTGTGGCATACTCTCTCAGAGGGACGTGGTGCCAGCACAGCGTATCGCGCTTTGTACTTCTTGTCTGAGTATATTTTGCAGCGGAAAGAGACCGTGCATTCCTCCTCACTCGCATGATGCGAAGGGATCTCTAGGAATTCCTCTTCCACCCAGCAGTAGGGTTTCTCCCTGTTGAGCTTTTCCCAGTCAAGCCGGTGTGCCACAACGTTGACACATCCTTCAGCAGAGCGGAGAACTGGTGTTTTTCCACGACCAGGAAGATCTATAGTTGTGCAGGCACGGTGGAACGCGTATGTACTGTGGTAAAAAGCAACATCGTCAGAGAGATAACCTTCAGCACTTGACCCTTCATCAGAGCGGCTGGTAGCCCTCGAGTCAAGGGGAACCTCAGAGCGACGTTGGGAAGAGGACGCTTGTGAGGAAGAAGCTTCAGCTCTCTCTGAGCGACGGGGCCCAGCCACAGGAGGATTCGCTGGAATCCTCCCACCACGGTGGCTAAGGGGGACGCGAGAGCCAAAACTCCCCCTGTTGGAAGGACCAGCATTGCCTGCTCCAGGTCGTATGATGGAAACAGAATGAACAAAAATTGCAAGGAGTTGAAGGAAAGGGAGGTTACCTAAAGGAAGAAGATCTTTAAGAAGTTTGAAGACGACAGAGAAATTTCCAAGAAATTTGAGCAGAGGTTCACTAAGCTTGAAAACAAGAGTGGATTCTAAAATCTGCTAAGAGTCCCTTTTATAGGTAACGAAGAGGCATAGTGTTCCGCCGAAGGTCACAATGCTTGCCTCAAAACGCAACCTTTCAAATCAAAACGACTCCGTCATTTCGTCACGAATAAGCGCGAAAATGGTAACGTTTCAGTAAACGTTTTGGCAAAATGGGCCCCCCTTTCAGTTTGAATCCAGGCCCAATAAGCCCAATCGACGGTTACACTCTTGGGTAATGATGGCTCGTGCGTAAAAAATGCATTTAATGTCCAATCATGCCATGCACATTTAATGCCTTTCAACCACTTTTCGAATACCAAGGGTTTTGATTCTCAAAGACTCTTGGGATTTCCATCATTTATTTTACGCTGTCTGAATCCGTTGCACGTAGCGCGAGAAGAGCGGTCACTCGTTCGTTAGAGCGGATGCCACCGAGCTTTCAGAGACCTTTCAGAATGTACCACCGGCATCCAGACTTCTCTAGAGTTGTGTAGCTCATATGAGCAACTTAACAGTCCCTCATACAAGCTAGGCGACAGATGATCTGGTCTGGATACCAGCCCCCAATCTTGTGACGTCAGAGTGACCTCATATAAGGAAAACCGGTGTCCTGGTTCGACATTACCACACCGGATATCCGATGTCTGGCCTTCCATCCTCATCTCACGACTGCCTTACTTATTGTCTCTATAACGGATCTTTATTCATTTTCACAGAACATTTATATATAACTGTTGGTTTCTCAGTCACAGCAAGATAAGAGCCCCTAATAACTTATCAGCGAAGATACTGTACGTAGCAAAATATGTCACGTCAATGGCCTCAGAAAGCAAGTGGATGTGTCAACAGATTATGCGGAAAAGGTGATTATCCTCTCTTCTTCCTATAGGGTCGTACACTGATAATTGACCTACCCTCCTGACACATTCTGAGTGTTGAGCCACCCTGATTGACATAATGTACACGCTATCAGAGCTAGGGGACCCACCTGTATCCAACGACTCATTTTCTCATGTACAACTATAAATAGCTCAATTCAATACACATGCAAGGGGATATTGTTCTAACTTACACTTTACTATTACTTTGCTTGAGCATTCATTAAGTTCTTACACTCTTCTAACTTGAGCGTCGGAGAATTTTCGCAGGTGGCACCACCTTTCGCCCCCCGTGCAACGCGAATCGTTAGTGTGAAGGATCTCCAGGACAATAAGACCGGCCTCTCCCACTGAGAGACCGGATTAATACATCGGATACTCACTGTTCCGGTGTGCAAACCCTAAAAATACCTATATTCTTATGGCTGGTCCCACACCGGATCCTAGACCCCGGTCCAGACCAGTTCAATTATATATGTTAAAGAGGTTATGTTTTTCTATTTTTCTAATTTATATATGTTATTATAATTTTGATGGTATAATATTATAAAATAGAAATAACAAAATTTTTGTTTCCATTTAATGTAAATATAATTTATTTAAACTTTTAATGAAATAAATTAGGTTAATTATAAACAAACTAGTTTCAAAAAAGATAAAATCTAGTTTTTATATTTAAAGTTTTTTTCCTTAAAAAACCTTAAAAATAGTACAAATTTTAAATATAAAAAATAAAAATAATTTGGAAAAGAAAACGGGCCGGCCCATTTGGCCCGCGGGCCATATAGAAAATGGTCCGGGCCAATGTTTTTGGCCCGTTTTCCTTTTTTGGCCTGGCCCGGCCCGTATTTGGATGGCTTATGCGGGCCTTGGCCCAGCCCAGCCTGTTGGCCCATATTGCCACCTCTAATCATAATCCAATATTTTGAGCTGTTAATGGTCAGTGGGATGTTCTGGCTAGGAAAGCTTGATACTTAAGCAGTCACACTGGACCCACCTCTCTTTCCTAGGAACTAACCTGATTATAATACTAAATTTTTAGGTTGGAACGCCACTTGGCACCTATAAAGGGTAGCCTCCCCTTGACTCTGTCCGTTGAACGGTCAACGGAACCACCAAACTTCTTTGCGTAGTTTTCTTTTTATGACTCTGTATGTTTAATTATGTGTTTTAAAATTTATTTTATTTTAAATACAATTGACCACTCTATTAATTGATAAATTAACACGTCCATATAGTTTTGGTCTTAGATTTTTTATTTAATTTTAAATACAGCCTGTGTGTTGTGCCTTTCTCTATTCTTGAATTTCTTCTCTCAACCCTTCACTCGTATGTAAAACGAGTTTCTTTATTACATTGTAATCTTGAAGAAGCCAACAAGGTGGAGACCTAGAAGAAACCTAGCGTGGTGACTCTTGATGGATATGACCTTGAAAGAAACAAATGAGTGGTGATTCTAGGAGGATGATGGTTTCAAGAAGTAGGACTTCATGAAGTCAAGGCACCATAGTTCCTTTAGGTTTATTTTATTTTCTAGGAAGACTATAACCATCTCATAATTTTGATTGCATATTTTGGGGTTTTATTTTGTATTAAAGCGTTTAATGAAAGTCGGTAATAAACAATACGAAAATTGAAATCCCTCAAGCCCGACAATCATACCTTCAAATAAGTAACAACGTCTAACTTGATATTGGACTTATCTAGGTAACTTTAATCAGATTGAAGAACCTAGAAGCGCTAATATTAAGTTTAAACGCCTTCTAATAAGTAACACTCGTCGAGACTAATGTCAATAAATAGTAAGCCTGCCAAAGCAGGGTGCTATCATTTATATTAGTAAGACGCGATGGGATAATTGTATTATCCAAATTGTAATATCCAAATTGTTTTTATTAGGCGTAAGGGCTGAGCTTAAATTCATATGATGAATAAGGGTAATGAGTTACCCACTTAATCATCCAAGAGTTGCATGGGATGCAATTGGAAATGTGTTTCCTACCTAAATAACCAAGGGTTGGGCGATCGGCCAAAGCTGACTCAATACTAGGCCAAATATAGATCTTGGCCCATTAGAAAAATCTTCCAACAAGATTTTTCCCGATTCAGTGGGGGTATTTGTTTTGAATCAAAATAGTGGGAGACAACATGTTTATGTAATGACCAAAAGTTAAATATGTTTTAAATAGAAGTGATAGATTTGCATGTAATTTGTTTTAGAATAACCATGGTAAACCAAATATTATTTTGTTGCAATTTGTCCTTTGGAAGGACACTCTATTTGGAAAAATGCCCAAATAGGTATCGATGAGAATTTTCTTCAATAAAAAGGAAGCGGTAGTATGTCATGTTTGGCTTATTCAATATCATCTATCATTGGATATTGAATACCCTATGGAGTCTACATAAACTCTGAGTTGTAAAAGGCAATATGAATATATGGAGATATACGATATGATCATATACAGACTCTATTAATGTGATCAAGAAAGGAAATTGTTTCTAATTTTAGCTAAATAAGACATTGAAATAATTTGTCTAAAGAACTTGAAGGAGTTCAAAAGTAAGGGAATAAAGACTTCCGCTACAAGTCATGTTATCGAAGTCAAGTTATTTTACTTCACTGGCATTAGTATCAGATACTAGCAGTAGATCTCATATTTTGAAAGATCAAGGAAGTATATCACTTGCTAAGGGTGGAGAAATCTGTGGAAAATTGAACAAAAGTTACTACAATAAAGATAATATTTTCACCTATTGGGCTAGTTAGTGAACTAGACATTTTGCATATTGTTTCTTTTTGGACAAGAAAGGTTTTCTTTTATAAAATAACTTTATTTCTTTAAAAAGGTATTGATGCACAATTGAGTAATGGATTCCATATCCTAAATCTCAAAACACCCATCTGTAACATAACTGTCAAAGTAGGTTAAAATGAGTGATTTTAAACCTTACTTACATGGTATTGTCTCCTAAGGTAAATGAATGAGAAATACATTTCTAAATACCATTAATTTGGTTATCTGGACCCTTTTGATTTTGGAATCCATTAAGATATGTAAATCTTATTTATTGGAGAGATAGTTGAGACCTCATTCATTGAAAAGTGAAAGATGAGTAATCTATTTTTTAACACATGATGATGTATGTGGGCCTATTGGATCAATAACTAGATATGTTTTTCAATACTTCGATATACTAATTGGAAATTCAATGAGTATGGATTTATGTAACATAAGTTAGTAAGTCTTTGAAAAGTTCAAAGAATTCATAATGAAGTGAAAAACCAAATTGGCAAGACAATTAAATCTCTTGATTAGATCAAGATAACAAATAATTTAAGCTACAAGTTTGATAACTATCTAATAGAGTGAGAGATTACCTCTTAACACATTCCTCATGGAATGCCATGATAGCATCTCTACGACAAAAAGTCAAACCTTGTTGGACACGGTTTACTTATTGATTATTATCAAACATTTCTAACTCCTTCAATGTTCATTTATTGACAAAATTTCTACACTTAACCATGTTTCATCTTAGACTTTCTTAAAGAAACCATATATGATATGGATTAGGAAGAAACCTAGTATGTCTTTACTAATAATTTGGAACTATGATACTTCTATAGAGTATCCAACTCTGACATGGTCATATCCAAATTGGATAAATGTTTTCTGTGAGATACCTAAAGAAAGCTAAGGGTTATCATTTCTACAATCCACCTGAGAACAAAAGGCTTGTTGCTTAGAATGTTGTATTTTTGAATAAGAGTACATCTCTTAAAGAATCAGTGGGAGGATAGTAGAACTTGAAGAAATTCAAGTATCACAAAGCATTCAAAAGTCAATGATGGACTTAGAGTAGAAATCATAAAATGTTATGACATCATTAGCTCTTGTAGCACAAGACTTGCATAAGATCAAATAGGATATGTCACAAGATCTGAAAGATATGGATATCTTATAAATCAGGAAGGAGGCATATTACTAATTGACTAAGCTTCTTATGAAGAGGCCAATGCAAGTATAGATTCTAAGACATGGCATAAGACCATGGGATTTAAAATGAGCTCTATGTATATTAATAAGGTATGAACCTTGGTTGACACACCTAAAGGGTAAAACCTATAGGATGCAAGTGGGTTTTCAAAAGGAAAACTAAACATGGATAGTAATAAAATTACTTTTAAAAGCAAGATTGACAAAATTCAATTAGCTTAAAAACCATTTAGATCCTGCTTGTTGTAGCAGTATACCACAATTATGAGATATGATAAATAGATGTCAAGATAAAAATCATCTTGAGGACGTGTCTATGACACAACCTAAAGGACTAAGGATTTGATCTTGATAAATTGAACATGATCTCATTGTAAAGGTTACATCGATGCCAACCTTCCGAGTAATTTGAATGACTTAAGATTGCAATCAAAATGTATATGTGTTGTTAAGATGGTTGTGATGTCTGCTTGAAAAGTTTAAAGTAAGAAACAGTTGTTGGTTCTACTAATAAATCTAAGTATTTTGCTATGTTAAATTACAAAAGAAGTCAATTTACATTTAATCATTCCAAATGCTTTGTACCCTATGAGTTTCCACTGTAATGACAATGGAACCATGGAACAATACAAGGAAGTGGATTAATCCAAGCATATACTTAAATAGTTCCATCTTTTGAAGATGTGAAAATATACAATATACATACCAACAAATTTGTTGGGAACCCACTAGTAAAATCGCTTGTGTAGCAAAAGTATAAGGGCACTGTAGACCTCATTGGGCATTAACCTTATCGGCTCTAAGTACAAGTGGGAGATTGTTGGAAATATGCACTAAGAGCCTATATAGGACGTATCATTTTGAATAAGGCATTTTTTGTTAAATAGTTTAACAACCTTTATTTATCCTTGGAGTAATAGGTCATATGAGAGTTATTCCTAAAATGTCTATAGTCAAGTATTTACCTGGGGACATGTAAATACATTAAGACTAGTGTGTGAGTATACGGATGATCTGATCTCACAGATCATGGATATAGATGATATCAAGTCTTCACATGGATACACATTAAGAGTAATGATATACTGGATAGACCCACCATGAGAATGTTGCATGGATCATTACATGAATGTCATAAACGATTCTCAATGTGATAATGGTATATGTAGTCCTTCAACCTGAAGTCACTACGATTCCTACATAAGGAGTTTGTTGTTTTAATACAATCAAACGTCTTCTATAACAAGAGGACTATAAAGGTTGTGATTAGGCAATAAACAAATTATGTAGAGGAATATAAGTGATGCAGATGGGATTTATCTCTTTTATGTGACAGGAGTGATATCTATAGGCCATTTGATGAAGTGATACTAAGGAAATGCATGACCATGCTAGAAAGAATAAATATTGGATATTTATTCGGATAAAGTCTACTCTGGTATCAAGTAAAATAAATTAGGCCTTACAAGGATGACGCGACCATGCCTTGGGCCCAATTAGGATATCGTGACAAAAGAAACAAATATATAAAATAATTATCACTTATAGTTTATGTTGATAATAAATAATATTCGAATATAATAATGCATTACTAGATGCCGCTCTTATTTTATATTAATAATAAAATAGTTTATTATTAATATGACCGAGTATTTTACCTATAGGGTCACACACATAGAGTAAGTCCATCAAAAAATAGCTTTTATTTTAGTTAGACTAAAATAAAGTTATTGGGCCTAACTCATTTAGAATGAGTAAGGAGCCCACTCTTTAGAGAGTAAATTAGGTGAAACCTAAACCTATAAATAGAGAATAAGATGCTCATAGGCAGCTCACCAAAAAGAGACACAAAATGCAAAAGTTGCAAAAGCTACACGTCGTCAAAATAGCATTTGGAAGGTGTAGCGTTTTTAGTGGGAGTACTCGTGTGGACTCCTAAAGGACGAGGCTATGACTGCTTTGATTTTCTTCAAAAGGTAATCCTAAATGCTTAAATAAAATATTTGATGTTTGTTTTATGCTTTGAAACATGAAATTTTGCAAGTCCAATGAGAATCCTTGTATTTCCGCTGCTTATGCACTAGGGATTCCCTAATAGAAGCTCGAGTGTGAAATGTTCATTTGAGAGAACAATGGAGTTTAATCGAATTCACATAACAATGAGAGCAACAAGGTGAAACTTAAAGATATTAAACAGTAAAAGAGGAAGTAACAAACATACAAGATTTCAAAAGGTAAATATTTCATTACTCATAAAGCAACATTACATTTCATAAAAAAAAGAAAAAAATTAATGAAAGGTAGAAATTACAACAAAAAAGACTAAAGGTCAAGGGTAGTAACGACGACATCAAAGAAAGCCTTCTTAGCATCAGGAGTGGGAGTCGCTTTAGCCTCGCCACTAGGCAGGGGAAGAGAAGATTTGACAACACCGTCCTCATCGTCATCTAAATCGAGGGGAAAAACTACCCCTTATCCATCATGACTTTGAAGGGGTTGGCTCCCTCCCAAGAAATTGCAAGAGTAGGGTTCAAAGTGGAAACTTGCTTTCGACAAGCTTCAAAACCCAGAACGATTTTCTCTATAACCTCCCATCTTAATATCTCTATCTAGGCCTCCATCTCTGCCCGCTCTTTCTGCCCCTGAGACTCCTCTTCCTTGAAGTTCTCCCATGTAGAATCCAGTATCTATCAAACCTTCTTAAGAAAGTCCTCTATCTCCATATTCTTCATAGAGAGCTATCAATAGGTGTCCTTAGAAACTACCAAATTTTTCTTATAGAGACTCAACTCCTCCTCAACAACTGTAAGTTTTGCCTCAGAAGATGCTCGGCTAGTCTTTGAGTCCCTTAAAGACTGTTCGGCTTTCCCCAACACCTCCTCGACAGCTTTTAATCTTATCTATATCTCTGTCATCCTCCCTACCGACCCAACAACCTCCTAAAGCTGAGCTTCCACCTTCTCCCTTTCAGCAGTCATCTGTTAACCAAGTGGCCTCAATTACTCAAGATGGGGGGTGAATTAAGTATTAAAAATGTTACTTGGAATGCTTTTGAAATTGATTCTTTAATAATTATGCTTAATAAAGATAATAAATTTAATCACAAATGATAACAATTTATACACAAAGCAAATTAACAAGTACTAAGTATATGGCAATAAATTCACTTAAGAGATAAAGTTATATTCAAGTAATAATAACAAATTAATCATAACACTATGTTTGGTACTTAGAAGGATTTAAAGAATAATTCAAGAATATTACTTTAACAACTTCAACAAATTTAATCTAAGTGATTTACAAATTTAATCAAGCCAATGGAATATGCACTTTAATTTAAACAAGTAAATCGATAAAGTTGCTTAACTAATTAATTTATAAACACAAATATTTAGCAAGCAATTAAGTGTATAAATTTAAATGAGTATAGGGAAGAGAGATTTGCAAACCGATATATACAAGTTCTACCACACCGGTGTACGTCTCGCCTCTAAGCAACCCACTTAGAGGATTTCTACTATTGGAGATTAGAGATACAACTTCAAGCAATCACGGCTTCCTAGTGTCCCACACTCAATAACCCAATTCTCACAAGTACAAGGGCACCCCACTCAATCTCTCAATCTCACAATTTTACAAGGTTGAAACCCAACTAAAACTTCTAAGATTTTTGGTGTTTAAGTATACAAGGATAACTCTCCAATAGAGTGGATATACAAGTTAAAGTTTTCACAAAATGAAACTCTCAAAGAGAGGATATGCAAATTTTAGCACTCAAAAATATTTTGCTCACTAACTATCTCTCAAAAATAATTTCAAAGAAAATGCAACAGAGAGTAAATGGAAAGGAAAGAAGAAAGCAACGTTGAAAGGCAAGGAAGAAAGCAAGAATTGTTTTTGTTGCTGGGATGGCTTCCTCTGCTTCATAACTCTCTATTTATAGGCGTTAAGGTATGGCTCCTATGTAATTGAATATTCATTCGAGGATTAGTGCAGTATGGTTCCTTGCATATTTAACTTTCTTCGACATAGTGCTTCATGGAGTGGTTCAGTGGAGCATGGAGTCTTTGCATTTTTTACTAATTATAGTGCGATGTGTGGCTTTTGTTGCGATTCTAGGCTATTCCACCGCGTAAAAACACTGAGTGAATCGATTCCTTAAGGCATGAATCGATTCCTTCAATGGGTGAATCGATTCCCTTGGTTTTTCTAGCAGATGAATCGATTCTTTTGACTATTGAATCGATTCCCTTGGTTTTTCAGCAGCATGAATCGATTCCTTTGACTATTGAATCGATTCCCTTGGTTTTTTCAACAGCATGAATCGATTCCTATGATCAATGAATTGATTCCTTCATTGATTTTGCACCATGAATCGATTCCTGGCACTTCTGAATCAATTCCTTACCTGTTCAATACCCATGAATCGATTCCTAGTAATGGGGAATCGATTCCCAACTGTTTTTCTTAAAAATAATTACGTTTTGGTTCTCCTGGTATTATTTTTCATGTTTTTGACCCCGATCATGAATTCTCCTTGTATTTTGACCCTTTTTGTTCATGGCTCTTGATTCCTTTGATTCTTGGCACTTTTATTGATCATTTTTCACTTGATTTAGACCTTGGTAAATGCCTTGACTCATTTCTTTGGAGTTCATCAATTTTAATAGCTTGACAATATCCTTAATATTTCTTCATTTGTTGTGTCATTATCAAAACCTACATCAACATATAAATACATCATCTAATTCAGAGTTTTCTCTTAAGCCTCAAAATAACCATCCAAGTACCTACTTATGGAAGCGGCTCAGAGACCAAACATTTCTATAGAACGACAGATGGCTATGAAATTAGAGTCCATATACTTCTTTTCGTATTCAAAATAAACGACTTTATCAATAAATTTTAGAATCAGGAAGGGTCATCCCATAGAGACCTTGCGGGGTTCTGAGTAAACACCAAGCTTTGATTCATAAATTTCTCCCACTATTGGGAGACTTCCTCGTACTCACTGTATAACGGGACGATAAATTTTTTTGGTAGATATTTGAGTTGTTCGGTCCCGGGTGGACAAAGATACCTCTGGAGACTTAAGGTTCTCAGAAACTACAATCACATGAGGTTTGGGGGTGTTTTATGAAAGGGGTGTCGCCTCGTCGGAGGGGGCCCTTCTAGAAGCCGCCTGCACATTATCTAACCAAGAAGGAATGGGCTCATTATCAACATATTATCTTTTCACTTGTTGAGTAGACTCGACACTTTTGGCAGTTGGAGGAGGGATGAGAGGTTTTCTCGTAGGTATAAAAGTCATCAGGACACCAGACACTATTCCCGAGGGGGATCCTTTTCCCTTCGATGTTCCCCTACCTTGTAGTGTTTCTTCATTTTTTTAGTTAACATCTTATTCGGAGTCATATCACTTGAAAAGCAAGAAGATAGAACCACAAGTCAGAATCACGATACCGGTTACATCATTCACCATAACCTAACAACGCTATACTTACCAATCCAAGCATCTAGGGCACCCGGGTCGAGGGACAACATAATAAGCCTCTAGGAACTAAAATAGAGCCTTACATCTTAAAGGAAAAATTGCACTTCACCACGCTCGATAAATGAGAGGTCCTCCTAGTTGACACGGAATTGGACAGGCTCTCGTGTATAGTACATGGGAAAGGAAGGATGACTGTTAGGATCATGAAAGAAATCCACCCCAGGTACGTCTAGACTGACTCAGATCTTGAAGAAAAACTATTAAAAATTCTTATACGGTTGGTTAAACGCTTGTATCAGATGGTGACCAGTTACCCTGCTCAGGGAGACCCAATCGATAGGAGCCCCATCTTTAAAGATCTTGGCTTAGAAAAAGTAGAAAAAAAAAGGGAACAGAGAGTGTTTGACCAAAGTGTTCGCATAGCACCTTGAACGCCTTGACAAAAGCCCAACTGTTTGGGTAAAGTTGGGTGAGGCGATATTTAAAGAGTTTAGCACCCTCACTTGGAGGTCACAACAGGGGAAAGGCATAAGGAGACGAGAAAATAGTTTGATATATGTATATAAAATCTACTTTGCTAGGGTTTGTGTGAGAATGACAAACCCTCTCGTCAGGGAAACAATATAGACAATCTATGTTCAGGGTTGTTAGGGAATTGTTAAATGCCTCACCCTCCCACAAGCGTGCGAGTTCCCCAACACTCTGAAGGGAAGAAGGCGTAGATAGGACTTTGCCCCTAACCTAAGAGTAAGAATTTACAGAAGACGTCATTTCTCAAGTAAGATAAAGAGGCTAACCTTTCTAGAAACAAGAAATTGAGCAAGAGGGTGAAGGTAATCCAAAGAATTTCTCATATAACACATGTTGAAATCTTGTTGAAAATTTATGGTTCAACTCTCTTATTGGCTTCATCCAAAAGTTCTTCAATTATTGATAAAATTATCCATATACTTTGCACCAATGCCAACCAATGCTTATGTTGATCCACTAGTAATGATTTATCCTCTTCCATGACAACTGACACATGTCATAAGGATACATGTCTCAACCTTTATGAGAACATCACCTTCTCCAATAACATGGAATACATTGCTAGTACCTATATATTTAAATATTTCACCTTTCAATATCTTGTATAATCCTGATTGTTGGTGTATATACTACAAGCTATTATGCTTTCTATTGTATCATTTTATGGTTATCAATAAAATAAGTCTTTTTAATTTTGGAGTTTCTTTAAACCTGTTTATCCTTTGAATTATAGATCATATGAGAATTATTCCTAAAGTGTCCTTAGTCAAATATTTACATGGGGACATATAAATACATTAAAGACTACTGTGTAAGTGTATTAATGATCTGATCCCACAGATTATGGACAGGGACGATATCAAGTCTTTACACGGGTACACATTAAGTGTAATAATGTACTAGATGGACCCACCATGAGAACATTGTATGGCTCATTACATGAGTGTCATAAACAGTTCTCAATGTAATAATGGTATATTTAGTCCTTCGACCTGAAGTCACACTGATTTCCTACATGAGAATTTTGTTATTTTAGTATAATTAAAATGTCACTTGTAACAAGGTGATCATAAAGGTTTTAATTAGGTAGTAAACAAATCATGCAAAGGGATATGAGTGATGTAGATGAGATTTATCTCTCCTATATGATGTGAGTGATATCTATGGGTCACTTGATGAAACAAGGCTAAGGAAATACACAATCATGCTATGAAGAATAAATATTAGATATTTATTCAAGTAAAGTTTACTTCCGTATCAGTAAAATGAATTGGGTCATATAAGGATGACGACGACCATACTTTAGGCCAAATTGGATGGCGTGATAAAAGGAATGGATGTATAAAATGGTTATCACTTATAGGTTATGTCAATGATAAATAATATTTAGACATAGTGATGGATGTCACTCTTATTTTATATTAATAATAAAATGGCAGTATTTATTATTAATATGATCGAATATTTTTCTTATAGGTCACACACATAGAGTAAGCCCACTAGAGAATACTTTTTATTCTAATTGAACTAAAATTAAGTTATTGAGCCTAACTCATTCAGAATAAGTCAGGAGCCTAATCATTATAAAGAGCTCATTAAGTCAGACCTGAGCCTATAAATAAAGCATGAGATGCTCATAGGTGGCTACTCTAAAATACACAAATAATCTCATAATAGTTACAAGGGTTATGCACTATCAAACTAGATTCAGAGGTGCACATTTTGGTGGGAGTGCTCACGTGGACTCCTAAGAACGAAGCTAAGATTGCTTCGATAGACCAACTAGTTTTTGTGTCTATAAAAGGTCTAAATCTTAAAATGCAATTTTGTTATTCGTTTATGCTTTGAAACATGTAGTTTACAAATTTATATAGAGTCTTATATGTTTTCGTTGCCTAACCCTATAGGATTCCCTAACACCAATTGTATCAACACATCATTTACTTGTATCTCCCACAAGCCAAAACCTTCCATCATATTTCTCTAAACTTGACATTGCAACCATGTGTTCTATACTACAACTATGCACCATATTGATGAGTCATATCGGACACACCTAAATACCAAGTCTTTCTTTAACTAGAACCTTTCCAAATCAACATTATAGTAACACACTTTTCAGTGGCACACTATTTACTAACATGATAGTAATCAAGGAAATCGTCACCTACACAGGAAATAAATATTTTAATGTGGAAGCTTAGACAAAACTACAACCATAGCCTATACTAACAATTTAACATCCCACTAAACCATAAAACTTTAATACAACTATTAGAAAATTAGATTCATTTCCTTCAGAAAAATTTTCTTAAAACATAGATAAATAAAATCTGCAAAAAAACACACACAATCAACACACAAAAATGTTATGGGAAAAACTCCAAAATCGAGAAGAAAAACAACAGCTATTGTCAAACCAACAACTAGCGAATAACATTATGTGAAAATTCTTACATCACATAAAACCTTTTTCTTAAGCATCACAAAAGTACACTCACATTCTCTAAAGCTCACATCTCACAACAACACGAAAGTATGATAAGAGAAAAAAACTTAAAATGTTTATGGATATTTCACATTAGTACTTGAAACCCCAAGACAAGCACAATAAACAAATTTAACAGTAACAAAGATAATTATTACACCTTGCCTACACTTTTTTATATAAAAAACACAAAATATATGTTTCCTAATAACACTCACTCTTATTCCAACACTGCCGATCTAAATATAAAATCATATAAATAATACTCAAGCCTGATATATTTTTCTAACCATCAAAATTTGCTCCAACACTTAATTTCTCTTACTACGAAAGCTCTTAACAACTCTCAATATTTGTCTTCCGCTCCCATTCCTCGGGGAACTCACATCTTTTTCCATTGCTTATATTTATAAAAGCCAAAAATGCAAGCCTATTGCACAACTTGCGCTACAAACAAAGGCTGCCCCATTTTTTAATCAATTAGGTGCAATCTAATGCATTGGGTGGCCTCCAACATTTTGGTACATAGGTCAGTAATTCTTCTTTCATATATGAACTCTAAAATGGTAATAACAATTTTAGTGTCATTTACACGTTTCTACTATTATTAGCACTTTTATATCCGTGTTCAATATTCTTCCTGTTTATGTAATTAAGGCATTGACATATCTTATATATCAACTATGATAGTTTTTTTTCTTAAAATAATATATAGAATATTATTATAAATATACATTGCTTATTTATTCCTATATATTTTAATTATGATAATGGTTAAGTGTGTGTTTTAATTCAGTACAACATAGTAATATGGTTCGGTGAGTTTTTATTTTAGAGTCCCTTTGAGATGTTTGATAAAATACATATTCAAGAGATAAGAAAATGTGAGTGTAGTAAAGTTTTGATTGTTATATATGGGCTGCTCTAGTATGTTGTTTTGTTAGTCTTTTATAGTTTATATGGGTACTCTCCAGTGGTTATTTCAATATATAATGATAATTAATGAAAAAATTTTTACGGTAAAGAGGAAGAAAAGAAAATCATTTTAGTATTCCTTTATATTCAAGGATATAGTGGGTATGCATGAGAGTGTGTTATGATGATGGACTAGCTATGTTATGTTATGAATTTTGACTATATTTTCTATGGAGAATTTGGCTTGCATAGAATTTTTCTGTTGAGCCACGGGCGTAGTATTTTTTTGTGTGCGCTTGTTATCTATATGCTAGTCATATATAAAGTTGAGATTCTGTTATATGATTAGAAAAAAAAAAAGGGTGCGTTGAAAGTGTGATCGGAAATTAGTTGAATTTATTTAAAGCTGTGAGAACGGGTTAGGTTTGTAAAGTGGGTGGGTTATTTAAAAATCAGCTTGAATTAAAATTGGATTTTTTTTTAAGTTTGACCTATGAAAGCTCATACCTAATCATATTTTTTTCCTAACATGAAAACTACTCTCTATGTGTTTTTTACTCGAATTAGATCTTGTAGTTGATTTACAACATGTAGCAATTTTGATATATTTCTAGTGGTTGTGCTTTTTAATTTTTTATAAAAAAAAATATATGGGTATGCCAAAAGCCCACCTAACTCGTCAGATAATGCAAGTTGAGCCAAGGCCCTAAACTTTAACCCAAATTCGAAGCAAGCCTTTTTAGCCTGACCAAAAAAAAACCAAACCCGCCATAGGCTGGGCCAGATCGGATAGCCCATTTTAACAACTCCAAACTTATTAAGAGTGTCAAACTCTCAAGATCTGGGACATATATCTATATGCTAAGAATTGGTTGATTATTTGTTAAGAACTTTTGCCCAAATATGACTTTGAATCCTAAAATGGTATCTCGTATGGTTTGATTGCCCAATATATTTATTGTTATGGTACTAGCTATCTTTTTCAAATAATATTAAATCTATGGGGTGAGCACGACTACAATGTTATTAGTGTTTGAAAAATTATACTGATGCCTGCATGATAGGTTATGATGTCATGTTGTTTACTATGATTTAATTAATAGCATATATGTAATTGTTGTGATGCAAAGATGATGATGAGTATACTTGATAACCTAAAATTTGATTGGTATAATTCTTAGGTTCTGTTTGGTATCAATTTTGTATGTGCAATTTTTATGATAATCACATAAGGTAAACAAATGTGATATGTGATTTAATCATAAGGAAGTGGGGTAATGTATCACACGGATATTTTATTAAGAAAGTTTCATAAAGTTTGATATTTGGATGAGATCCCTTAAAATGGTAACGCTTAACTTTTAAAAATAATTTTGCTGTTTAGAATTAGTGTGTCCAAATTATTGAAACATTATTTGATTTAATAAATTTATTAAAATGAATATGGTTGTTTTTTGTTTGTTGAATTTATAAAGAGTTTGAGATACCATGAACAATGGGTTGTAATAACTTTACAGTAAATTTTCATCATACTAATGATATGGTGATATAAATATAATGTTGACCGAATCCAATAGTTAAATGAGAATAAATTTGTAAATGAATTTATTTTATTCTTGATAAAGTTATCATGAATGAACTTTGATATAGAGGCTTCCATTGTATTATAACGACATGGTGATGTTGAGTAATTTATTTTTAAGAGAATAAATTCCTAATTGAATTTATTTGACTTTTAAATAGAGAATTTGTTGTTTAGAATTCATCTAAGTAAACTCGAGTAGCCTAAATTAAAAATAGAGGCTAAGTTTATTGTTTCGCTTGGTAAGTTTTGGGGTTAATTAGCTAAGAAATTTTCTTAACATTTCTTTTAGCCAAGAAATGAGTCTTCCATGATAAATTATATATTGTGATTGCCAACGGAAAAATGAAAATGATATTATTTGAGACACGTATGTATATTACAACTATCTAAAGTAGCTAGTAAATTATGGGTCAAAATTCACTTGTCATGTGCCTCATAAAGCGAAAAGATAGTGAGTTAAACATTGAGAGGATTAAGACTTATAAGCCATTTGTAATTAACGGTGATAGAAGCCCAACCTTTATGATTCAAAATGGTATGAAGAAGGTTCTTATGGGTAATAATAAGTCACTTTGTTAGTTATGCTAGCACAACTAAGTTTTGTCTCCTCATATATTGTGTGAGAAGTGTTAGACTACATTGAACAAAGGTTAAACCTAGAGATTTTAATGATTGTCATATCCCTCATGAGTGATGTATAAAGTGTTGCAGTATATACTTGATGAAAACACCTATAAGAGTGTGGAGTGGGACCTCTCTTATGGAATTATATGGCGAAGTTTCTATAGCACTCATGGAATACTAGACACGCGCATAACCTATTCACGTAAACAGTGAAAAAAAGAATCATGACTTGTAATGTGACAGTAGATCGCTAGCTTACATTAAAATGATCTTGGTACATAGAAGTTTTACTCAACCAACTCATTGCATGTTAAATTTATTTGTCTTTCATAGTTCAAAATACAGTGTAAGTTTAATGCATTTGCACTAATAATGTGAACTCAATAAATTCTATGTTAAATTCCTTTGAAACATGAGAGAGATTATTGTAAAATATTGAGATTTTTTAAAAGAAGTATGTTTGGGAGTTATCCTAGAATGATAATTTGATCATTTGTAGTTAATTTTCTTAATAAGTTTAATTACAATTAGTTATATTGGATAGTTATTACTTTGTTTTTGCTATATTTGCTTTGCTATGTAAAGTAAGGTTAAACTTTGTTTTGATTGGAAATTTTTCTGACCTCATCTTCCTCTTATATATATCCAAGTTTCGAGAATGGGTTATTGACAAAAATGTCTTTGTTAGTTTTAATTCCTACTTACGAATAAAGGAGGCTATTGAATTTTAGAGGATCATTTCTTAGACGAACAAACCTGTAAGAATAATATAAGTCACACATTTTAACCTATGAAAATTCTAACAATCCTGTTAAATTTCTGACAAACTAAATGTACCATTTTAAAAAAAAGACACAGGAGCCAAATCAATGCAAAAATTCTTAATATTGATGAAGTAAAAAATGAAATTCTCATACTATTTATCAAAATTAGAAAAATAATGTTAAAGGTTCCATCCAAAAATCAATTGGTTTTTATAGAGCATTCTTTCCGGTTCTTATGGACCAAGAGTTGCCATTTTGTTGGGTCAAAAGTTACCATTTGCCTAGTCTGACAAGCTTTGTTGGAGGGGGCGTGTTGGAAATCCCACATCGCCTGCCTCGTAATATTTTGCATGGCTTAAAAACCAATTGGCAATGATTGGAGTTGCCCAACAGGTATTTAAACCATGCGAATTGGTTTTGGGATGGAACCTTTAACATGGTATCAAAGCCTGAGCATTCTTTCTAGTTTCTATGGGTGAAGAGTTGCCATTTCGTTGGGTCAAAAGTTACCTTTTGCCTGGTCCGTCAAGTTTCGTTGGAGTGGGCGTGTTGGAAGTCTCACATCGCTTGCCTGGTGATATTTCGCATGGTTTAAATACCTGTTGGGCAACTCCAACCATAGCCAATTGGTTTTAGGATAAACCTTTAACATGGTATCAAAGCCAGAGCATTCTTTCCGGTTTCTATGGGTCAATAGTTTCCCTTTCGTTGGGTCAAAAATTACCCTTTGCCTGGTCCGGTAGGCTTCATTGGAGGGGGCGTGTTGGAAGTCCCATATCATCTGTCTCGTGATATTTCGCATGGCTTAAATACCTGTTGGGCAACTCTAACCATTGCCAATTGGTTTTTGGATGAAACCTTTAACAAATAATATATTATAAAAGATAATAAATATACATAGCAAAATACAAAGAATCTTTGCAAAGGCCTAAAAATAACTTTGAAAAATCGTATAAAAAACTGAAGAAAATATTATATAATTTAATCACATTACTATGTAATAGCATAATAACTACTTGTAAATATTATATGGAGTAATAACGCATTAAAAATCGAATTCTATAATTTTTTCATTAAATGAAAGACGACTTTTATGGATCGAAAACGTGTTAAAATAAATTCTGACACGATGAATTAAAAAAATATTCACAAACAACGCACCACACCCAATTCATTCCCTCTTATTTAATCTAAAAGCTTATTGAGATTGACAAATGTTAATAATATATTAGTAATTACTAGTATTTTTATCATTTGAATAAAAGGTGATAATAAAAGCAAATTTAAGCATAAGATGTGTAAAAATAAAATGATTTTAATTTCATTTTAATATTTTTTAAAATAACTTGAAAAGTACATTTCATAATCATAACAAAATGGTTTTTAATTTCCATTTGTGCGTTTCGAGATTATCTTTTTTATTTAAAAATTATGACTTAAATACTTATATTAAATGTCAACTATTTCTTGTTTTCATCTAATAAAACAATACTATAATATTATTTAATACCAGAGTTCTATAATTTTTTAATGGTAAAATCATACTTATTGATCCCATTGTTTGAGTAAGTCGCTTAAATATTTTATCCTAAAAGATCATTTTTTAAAGTATGGCAGAACTTTCACATGTTTATGTGATGTTCCCTCTTATTTTATCTATTTTTAAACAGAATGTTCATCAATTGACAAAAATTTTTTTCCACTTGTAATTATTAGGTTCAACCCAATAGACTTGGAATGGAAAAAACAACAAATTGAAAATGAAACAGAGACAGACTTAAAAAAGTAGAAACACTAACAAAATGGAGATAAAAATGATAACAGACTTAAAATAACATAGAGACAGACTCTCAAAAAAATGGAACAGACTTAAATTCTAAAACAACAACAACATACTCAGAGAGTCAGAAACAAAAGACTCAGATGTAGAGCCACAACAGACTCAGATAGATTAGGCACAACAATTATAATACATATCAACCGTAACTACAACAGACTTAGCAGTAATCCTATCGCCAAAAGCAACAGACTTAGCATTAATTCTATTGTAAATAACAATATTAGTAGTAGTCCTATTGCCAAAAGCAACAGACTTAGCAGTAAGTCTACTGCCAAAGGCAACAGACTTAGCAGTAATCCTACTGCCAAAACAACAGACTTAATAGTAATTCTACTACAAATAGCAACAAACTTATATGCTGAAGTAGCAGCAAACTCAAACAGAAACAATCACTAATTCTTTCAATCACTAATGCAATTCAAGCATAACTTAACTTCATACACACGGTCACAGTACGTGCCAATAATCATACATTATCATGAATTAGAAATGGCTCTATGCCATATATAATTTTTGGATACTAATTAACATAATTATCATTTCCAGCCTCATATCATCATTCATATTGTGCCACCATCTACCTATATATATTCATATGGCTATCCACTAGGCCTTCAACATCACAAGCAATTTAGCAATATAATCATACCCATCAATCATGGGGCGGCATGCATCATAACATATCAAAACACACACATATACATTTATAGATCCATAACAATCACCATTATAATCTTATGTATTCAACACAACATAACACATATAAATATTTACACATATACACCAAAATCCAATCAACTTGGCATTGCTTCCAACTCATCTAGCACTAGTCTCTGCGATGTCTGTAACATCCTTGTCTTCAGTCACTAAAAGTCACAGTAAGGGTGAGTGACTAACAATACAAATCAATACAAATAATTTAATTCTATAAATGGGGAAAAACATAACATGAAGCAATTTACATTCAATTAATTGTTACATTCCCTTCAATATAATCACTTATCATCAATTCATTGATTACACCATTGCAATTCAAATCTCAGCATCACATTCAATTCATCAAACCTCATAATTAAGCCATATAGTTTCACAATGGACTTTCAGTTAGAGCTGACAATATAGGTTGGCCTGTATAGGCCGGCTCGAACCCACCTGAAAAAATTTAGTGCATGGGCCTAAAAGAAAAATTTAAAATTAATAAGCAAATAAAAGCCTAACCCTAAGAAAGCCTAAAAAAATGGGCCGAGTGCGAGCTAGCTCGTACGGGCTACGGGGGGCCTGAGTATTTTTAAAAAATTCAAAATTATTGGGATTTTCTCTTTAAGTTAGAGTTTTTCTTCCTTTCTTTCTACTTTCCTTCTAACCTTATGTGTGGAATATGGACTTTAATGATAAATATTTAGAAAACATTTTAAAAAAATATTACAAATGTTACATAATTGTTCTGCAAAAAAAATGTTACATAGTTTTAATTTCTTTATTAATAGATTTTTACTTTTTTATAAATTTATTTTTTAACTTTTTTTAAAGCGGGCCACCGGAAGTGGCCCACAGCACGTTGAGGCGGGGCTATGGCCTTTAATTTCAAAGCCTGAAATTTTGCGAGCCTTTTTTGGCCCGGCCCTAAGTGACTCGTAGTCAATAAAGCCCTGCCCGTTTAAGGCTGCCCGCCTGAATTGCCAGCTATACTCTCAATCAATAATATAAGACTCTCTAGTATTAATTCATGATTTAATGATTTAAAGCTAATCCATCCTTTTCCCGCAAGTTAAAATTTTTGACAATTTCATTTCCATTAATTCGTACACCATATACATTCTCTTACCTCGATTCCACGCTCTTGGGACCTTCACTTCAATTTCACAATCACCAAACTCTCAAAGTGTCTAAATGCAAGAAGCTCGTAAACTAGTTTTGTGTTCCAACTTTCGGAATCAACACCCGCCACACTAAAATGAATTTAAATATACTTTTGAGACTTTTGAGGCTTACCGTTTCCATGTTTGACCCTCAATTCCAAGCTCCACTATAGTTGACGGCTTTGTGACTCGTCTTCTATCACCTAACAATATGCAAAGAGAGACCCATTAACATCGGGTTCCATTTCTAGGTTCTAAAGGCTTGGTTTAATATCTTTACACCCTAAATTCCCAAAATCAAGAGGAACGCAACCACCCCATTTCTAACTACATGCTTAGGATTAGAGAGGGGAGAAGAAAACATGAAATTGGGCAGACCCATTAACTTACCTTGCTTCCCTGATCACAATGGTACTCTTAATTTCAAACTTCAACAAGGAAATGGACACTAATTGAACCATCATACTTCACAGCCAAGAAATGGAGAAGAAGAGAAAGAAAAGGCTCACGTGCGTAATGGAAGAGAAAAAAGGAAAAAAAATTTTCATTTTACTCTTAAGGGCGAAAGGTTCTTTTCCTAAATCCTTTTCTATTTTTGATCTAGTGTGAATACCGGCCCCATGGGTAAGTGACACCGGTTACAGTAAATAAATATGAACACCAAGTCAAATCAAATTGAACACTGGACGAGGTGCACAATAACCGAAGTGATCACGCAAAATGAAGTGCACCAAAGTCAACGCTCATGGCGAAATACAATACGTAATAGGTGATAATGACCTCGCTCAATAAAGTTGCTATAGTCAGAGTCAGCGTGGGCAACTTGCACCTGCCAAAGTCGTAGCCTCTAAACACTGTCAGGACCAGTCAAATCACCACTTGTACTTAGGGAAGAACTATAAATACAAATCATTTATTAAGTCATAGAAGAACATCATTTTACAAGCTTAATATCTGTGTAAGCTATTTTCTCTTTCGTTATAACCATACTGACTTAAGCATCAGAGCCCATTTTGCAGGTACACATCCGATGTATCCCATCAGACTACGGCTGGAATCAAACAAAAATAGTAACTTAGCGTGAAGAACACAAAATCTCCACTGGACTTGTATGTATAATACTATACTCCCACTGAGACGGTGTAAAAAGAGAGAAAGTGAGATATTTGACACCGGTCAGATCAATTTTCTTTTATCTTCTTATAAGAAAATTCACTTTTACCTTAAGAAATAAATATTTTTTACTTTCACTCCATGGTAACTAATAATTTATCTTCATAAGTTAATTTAAAACTAATCTTTTTAATTAATACCCTCAATTATTTACTTTAATCTCATCATTAATTTAAAATATCCAATTTAATTTAATTTAATTCCTAACAATCTCCAAATAATTTATTTATTAATTCTCTAAAACACAATTAATTTAATTTAAATATATGGGATGTTACAACTCAAATACAAGCCTTGACTTGACATTTTGATAGCCTAATAAAATAGCAAAATGACCAATTCTAAGAAAGGATAATCCATATTGAAAATAGAGATAGTCCGAAATATGATAGGAGAATGAGAAGGAGAAGAAAGGATAGGCTCGAAGGAATAAGCTTAGCATTCTTACTTTCCAAGGGAAAAGTGATCCTAAAGCTTACCAGGATTAGGAGAAAAAGTTAAGCGATTGTTTGCATGCAGTGACTATTTGGAAGAAAAGAAAGTGAGGTTAGCCACAATTAGACTCAATGATTATGCTTTAACTTGGTGAGATCAAATCCAAATAGATATGAGAAATAATAAAGAGCCTAAAGTTGATAATTGGATGAAGATGAGAAGGACTTTGAAGAGACGATTCATTCCATCTTATTATTGGAATGATATTATACAAAAATTGGTAAGACTCACCTAGGGGTAAAAAGTGTCGATGAGTATTATAAAGAAATGGAGATGTACATGATTCGAGCCAATGTCAATGAAGAGGATGGAATTACTATGGCACAATTTATACATAGGTTGAATTCTGATATTAAAGATGTGGTGGAGTTGTAAAATTGTAACTAGTTGGAGGAAATGGTATATTTAACCACTAAGATAGAACAACAACTTAAGAGGAAAGAAGCTAGAAAGAGTTCTTCTAGTTTCAACTCTTCTAGTTGGAAAGAGAAAAATAGGAAAGAGGGTGGTTCTTCATCTAGTCATTTCCATGCTTCATCTCAAAGGACTCTACCTATGTCTAAATAAGACCAAATTAGTGAGGTTAAATGTTTCTAGTGTTTGGGGAGGAGAGACATTGTTTTTGAATATCCCACTAAGAAGAACATGCTTCTTAAGGATAATGGAGAAATTACTAGTGAATTTGGAAATGACAAATCTCATAGAGTTGTGAGTGAAGATGAAAGGAAGAGATTCCAAGAGGAGATTTGTTCATTGTTAGAAGAATGCTTGGAGGTATGTCTAAGAAAAGAAATAAGAGTCAAAGAGAAAATATTTTTCACAATAGGTGTATGTTAGATGATTATTGATGGAGGAGTTGTACCAATGTGGCTAGTTTAAGATTAGTCACAAAGATGAATTTGAAAACTAAGCCCCATCTTAGACCTTATAAGTTACTATGGTTGAGTGAGAATGAAGGGTTGAAGGTGGATCAATAGGTAGAGATTACCTTCTTAATCGTGAAGTACTCTAATAGTGTCTATGATGTGGTTCTTATAGAAGCAAGTCATATGCTTCTTGGTAAGCCTTAGCAATATAATTAGAATGGTCACACTTGTTCCATTGTCTTCAAAGAAGATGTGTAAGGATTTAAATAAAATGAGAGAGAAAAGGGAGCTAGAAACAAAATAATTGAGAGAAAAAGAGAAGACGAGTGAGAAGAAAACATGATAGAAAAATATAGGAGAGAAAGGGTCAAAAGTAAATGAGTATGAAAATAAAGAAAGAAAAGTTGAAATTTTGTTTGAGAAAAGAAAAGAAGAAAAAAAAAGGCTTTGCTTACAAAACAAGTTATGCTTTTACATTTGAATAAAGTGCAAAAATTGGATGACTCTTTAGATGCTAACTTGCTTCCTTCTAGTTTTGATTCTATTGTGTAGGGATTTGATGAATTTCTCTTAAGGAAGTGTCTTAACTTTTAGTGAACCAACAACCTATGAACTTGACTAAGTGTTCTTCCTTGATTTCTAGTGGTTCTCATTTGCATGGTGGGGTCAATTTTAATTCTATTCCAAATTCTTTATTGGACTCTAGTTTGAAGGAAATCAAGCATATGTTGATAAGAGAAAAGCTTCAAGGGTTACCCATATTAGAGATAATCAAACATGAATTTGAAACATCATTGAATCCTTATGTTTTTGTTATCTCATAGAACTTAATGATCTTTATATTTCACATGTTTGTTTCATTTTAATATGATAATGAATCCAAAATGCTTGATTCTTCTTTATATGAAAAGGCTATCCATTTTAAGAAGTTTTCAAACATGGAAACACTTTGCATAAATTTTGTTTTGAATATTGATGTGTCATATTTACCTAATTCTAACTCCTTGGTGGATAAGGCACCTTGCATAAATAAACTTGAATTATTTGATCTTTATAAGAGAGTTTCATTCAAATTAAGTGGACATGGAAATGCATCACTTGTGCCTCGTAAGTTCATATGGGTTTTTCATTGGAAGCCTTTTATTGATTTCTATAACAAAAAACACCACACAGTTTCACATGTTCTTTCCTTTGTAACTAAGTACTTTAATATTTTTTAGTTTATTTTTTAAAATGAACCTTATTTCTTTATTTGCAATGAAAAAGATGAATCCTTACGTTTGAGGACAAATGCTTCCTAAGAAAGAGGAAATGATGAGGACATCATGGGGTAGCCCAAACCAAGGCCTAAGTCGAAGCCCGTGCTAGGAAGAAGCCCAATGTAGCTAACCTATTTAGAATAAGAGAAGAGCCCATCTGAATTAGAAGACTTGGTTCTTTAAAATTTATTTAAGTTCTTAAGAGTGTTTGAATTTTTATTGTAAAAAGAATTAATAAATTGTCTAGAGCTAGGATTTGAACCTAAAATCACAAGCTTGGTATGCCCACACTTATACATTAGGGAAAATAAGTCTTACTTATGGTATGAGAATTTTATTTTTCTTTTATTTATTTCTGAAAAAGCCAAAGTCATAAATTTGTATACAGACTTTGGGATTCAAAATCATAAAATATCATACTATTAGTGAGAACTTTTTCTAGGGTTCTTGTTAGGACCAAATTGATCTTATCAAGAGTTGCTCAATTCTTATGATGGTTTCAAGGCTTATCAAACTCCCTGGTTTATGGCGTCTATATCATATCTTATTCATTTTTTACGTTTTACAGGTCAGGTTTTGTGTTCTCTAATTTCTGATTTAGGGTTTAATTTCTATTTAATTTTACTCTGTGAATTGTGGTTTTATGAATTCAATTCTAGATAGGTTCTAAAAATCCAAGGGGGTTTCAAGAAACCTCATCAGCCATATACCTATTTTGACCAGTAACTTCTTTTCATGTAATGAAAATGTTCAAAGGCTATAAGAACATTACTAGTAATAAGACACCTAGGAATGAAAGCACTTTGACTTCCTTTAATGACATTATTCTATTAGTATGTGTACTACAAACTATTATGCTTTTTATTTTATCATTTATGCTTATCAATAAAATTAGTTTTTTTTAGTTTTAAAAGGTTATTTAAAACATGTTTATCCTTGGAATAGTAGGTCATATGGGAACTATTCCTAAAATGTATGTAGTTAAGCATTTATATGGGGACATATAAATACATTAAGACTAATGTGTAAGTATACTGACGATGTGATCTCATAGATCATAGGTATGGATGATATCAAGTTTTCACACGAGTACATATTAAGAGTAATGGTGTATTAGATAGATCCACAATGAGAATTTTACATGTGATAATGGTATATGTAGTTTTTTAACCTGAAATCACTATGGTTCCTACATGAGGAGTTTATTGTTTTAATACTATCAAATGTCATTTGTAACAAGGTGATCATAAATGTTGTAATTGGATAGTGAACAAATTATGCAAATGGATGTGAGTGATATAGATGAGATTTGTTTCTACTATGTAATGGGAATGATATCTATGGGTCACTTGCTGGAGTGAGACTTAAGGAAATGCTTGGTCATGTTAGGAGAATAAATTGGATATGTATTTGTATAAAGTGTACTTTGTATCAAATAAAATGAATTATGCTATACAAGGATGATGATGACCATATCTTGGGCCTAATCAAATATCTTGACAAAGGGAACAAACATATAAAATGATTATCACTTATAGTTTATGTTGATATGAAATAGTATTCTGATATAATGATGCATTGTTAGATGTTGCTCTTATTTTATATTAATAATAATAAGAGTTTATTATTAATATGACAGAGTATTTTTCCCTACAGGATTACACGCATAGAGTAAGCTCATTAGAGAATAGTTTTGTTTTTAATTAGACCAAAATAAAACTATCAGGCTTAACTCATTTATAATGAGTCGGGAGCCTAATCACTAGGAGTGGTCATTGGGATATATATAAGCTTATATATAGAGCATGAGATGCTCATAATCCATTTACTTGTGAAACACTAAGTTATAAAAGTTGTGAAGGTCACACTCTAACAAACTAGCATTTAGAGGTGCATCTTTTAGTGGGAATGCTCACGTGGACTCCTAAAGGATGAGTCTACAATTGCTTCGATTGATCAACTGTAGTTGTGTCTATGAGAGGTAAAATTTTAATGCACTTTCATTTTTTGTATATGCTTTGTAAGACGAATTTTGCAAGGTCTCATAGGAATCCTTGTATTCTACTACCTGACCCTTTATGATTCCTTAACACATTCAACACCAACTTAAGGCTGTTAGCAATGGCTTTTGTAACAATATTAAAGATGACATTACATAAACTAATTGTTCTAAATTGAGAAACATATTTTGTGCTTTTAACCTGTGGAATCAAGACTAATAAAGTTTGATTAAAAAATTAAGGATCAAAGTCATCATTCAAGATTTTTCAAATAAAATAGAGCTGGTGTATCATTTATACCAAGAACTTTAGTTGATGCATTTGATAAAGAATAGAAAAAAACACCCTCTCTAGTAAAAAGATGGGACAAAAAGACCATCTAATCAAAAGATAACATGTTAGAGACCAAGGAACCTCATCAGTACCATATAGTACCCTTACTTGAAAAGGATTCTCATAAAAATTACTCAAGTTCTTCTCTATATCCTCTTTATCTTTCAATAGTCTTCCCTCATCATGAATCAACTTACCAATACTATTTCTTTAATGTTGTTGAGATGTTTTTCTATGGAAAAAAGTATTTCGATCCCCCAAATAGAGCCAAATGGCTCTAGATCTCTAAGCCAAATAGAATTCCTCTTAAAAGAGTAAGCTATCACACTTCTTTTCTAAGGCCTGAGTTTAGATACATATCTCCTCCATTAGAACAGAAATCTTATAAGATTTGATAAACTTGTTGCATTCCCAAATTCATCTTCCTAAATCACCAAAAGTGTCTATTCTATTCCATAAGGTCAACACCAATGATGTGAAGTTTTGTTGGATAACATTAGAACCAAGAACCATAATACCTTCATAATTGTCCACATTCCTTATTTTGAAACCACAATTCCTCAAAATGATACTTGCATATCCCTTTATGTCTACCCTTCTCATGCATCATGTGCTTCACCAAGACAACGTTATGGTCACTTGAATATCATGGGAGGGATTGAACCATAATATTTAACCAAGCATTCTTTGACCCCATATTTGATAACCCACCATCCAACCTTTCATGAACATGATGTGGAAAGGTATAATTATTACTGCATGTAAAAGGATGCCCAATGAAGCCTAGATCACATAAATTACAATCTAACAAAACATCATGGAAAAGATTACACACTGTCAAAATCAATAGGGCTTCCACCACACATCTCCTCTTGACACAATACTTCATTGAAATCCCCACAATATAACCACATTGTTGATTGCATATGCTTTAAAGTTCTTAAAAGATCCCATGTCTTCCATAACATAACCAAAAATTTAAAAGTCAAGTCACGAATTTTCATATAAATAATGGCTTCAATATGATTATGAGGAAAGGATTGTAAGGCCACCTCGATTTCATCATTCCACAATAGTAAAAGACCATCAAATCTACTACTCCTAACACCATTACAATATACTCCAACACAATTATAATTTCTACTCAAACCTCCAAACTTCCTAACAACCTCATGAATATTTAACCTAGTCTTCATTAAAAGACTAGCTTGGGAACTTTATCTTTTATGAGCTTTTTCAAAGCTTCGACTGCAGTGGGCTTCTAAGCCTATAATAATTCAAACATAAGCACCCTTTTATGCACGACGGTGCTGACCTACAACACTTGTTGACTTAAAGTCAACAAAACAAGTCTTTTTGGTTAGCTCAACAACATGAAGCACCATATCCTCCACACCGATGCATTCTAGAAATTCATTACTTTTTAGTAATGTTTTGTTAGAAATTTTAAAAAAATATCTTAGGAATTATGTTAGTTTTGTTTAGTTTTCCTTGTTTTCATATTTTGGCACGTTTACACTTTGTTTTTATATTTTGCAGGAAAACAAGTGAAAAAAGCCTAATTCTAAGCCCAAGAAGGATAACAAACATGAAGTAAAGTCAAAAAGAGTCCAAGAAGAGTTAGAGTTGAGCCAACTAAAACCTAATAGGGCCAACTAAGAGCTCCATGATGAGGTCGTGGGTGTGGGGCCTTGACTATGAGTTAGTCTGGCCCAATTTTTGTCTTTTCTTCTAATCTTGTTTGGATCGAGCTCAATTGTGTTTTAGTTAGTTAATGTTAGTAGGTCCTAAGAGACGACATTATATCTAGTTTGAGTTTTGAAAAAAGTAGAAAAGTTTAGAGCAATCCTAGTTTTCAAATTTGAAAAAAGTATAGAGAAGTTAGTAGTCCTAGTTTTAGAGCTTTTAGAGTTGTTTGTAAAGTACACTGAGGAATCCTAAAGAGATGGTGACTACTCATCCTTTTTCTCAGGGTATTCTAAGTTTTATTTTTGTTTTTGTTTCTCATTCATGACGGTGAGTAGTATAGGTTCTTGTGTGACCTCCACCATCATGACCGAGTAGTTTCTTTTACTCTTAAAGGTGTAGGAGTAGTCCTAATTAGAGAACTATATAGATATTAATTGATCTATTTGATTTCATGTTTTAAATTGTCTTGTATTCTGTGATAGATTTAGTTAATTTCTAATAAGGAATTGTGACAACCTTAAAAGAGTCAATTAACATCATAGGGAGTAATCCCAACAATTAAACCTTAGGGATAAATGATCCTAAGCAATTTAATAACCCATGATTCACTTAGCCTTTATAGGTTACTAGTTCGATAATTGAGATGAAATAAAACTCCTGAGTGTGTTTTCCATAATTAAATTTACATTGTTTAAAGTACTATGTTCTTATTTTAATCCTCAAAATCATAATTATTGCTTGCTCGAGCTAAAGTCTAAAAACCCAATCGTTGCTTAATGATACAGTCTTTATAGGATCGATATTTTTATTACGAGATAAAATTTGTGCACTTGTGGGTGATATCAATTTTTTGACACTGTTTTTAGGGACTACGGTCCACTAGAATCAATCAAGTTACCAGACCTTGGGATCAAGCTTTTTCTTTTTCTTTTCTTATATTCTTTTGTTTTGTTCACATTTCACTATGATATTTTATGTTTTCCTTTATGTCGGACTTAGTCTTTTATGTGAAGAACAAGATCAAGTGGTGAAACATATCTATTTCCACTTGATCTCGAAATTAAGATAACTCTCAACCCGTGAAGAAGACTGTAACATCCTAAATTTTTATATTTAAGATAAAAATCTAATTTCTGTTAATGGGGAGTAAATTAACTTTTATGACAACATATTTTACTCAGTCTAGTTACTAAATTAAATAACTAAATTTCTAAAATCCATTCTAATTTCTATTAATTGGGAAATTTGATAATTAAAAATTTAGAAATTAAATCAGGGAGTTGAGAATTTAATTAATTACTCCACTTAGATTAAAATTTAATTAACCAATTTTAATTACACTATTTTATTTTCTAAATTCTTTTAAGTTTCATTAATTTCTTTCCCCCTATTTCTTTTCTTCCTTTTGTAACATCTTAAAATTCTGGATTTTAAAGAAATTAATAATAAGGAGGATGAATTAAATTAATAAAAATTAAAAACAATGTAGAGGTCCTTATTAATTAAATTAAAATATAAGTTTAGTTGAATTGAATTAATTACCTAGATTAAATTAATCATACACTAACTCTTATAACATTCCCAAATTAATTTTTAGTCACTAAAGTTTTATTCTAATATTTCTCCCTAATTCTATTCTTATTAAAATTCAATTCCATTTTCTTCTAACTCTGCCTCTCTCCGTATGTGTGTGTTCTCCTTTAGGCAAAACCAAGCTTTTTATTCTCTTCTTCTTCTTCCCCAAAAGTCAACTCCATCATCACTATGCCTTCTCCACACCATTCTCCTTCACCAATTTTCTATCAAAGCCTTCAAGGTACATGCATGGGTGATGTTGATTCCACTACCTATTCTTTATTTCATGAGTTTCCATGCTGCATGTGCCTAATCTGAATTCAAACTCCTTCTCCTTCCAATTTTATAGTTGTGGCAGCCATTAACATAAGCTCTAAGAGTCTTAGTTTCTGTTTTAAGAAGTAGTAAGGCATGGATTCCTTAAATCCCTTCAAATTTCAACACCTTGGTTGTTCCCCACTTATGCAATTGTTGAAATTTCATGTAAATGCTATTAGGTAGAAAATTTTGAGTCATTTTGGAGGCTAACAACTGTCGTTCAGAGTGGTGAGAGCATATCGGAGAGTGATCGGAGTGTAAAATTGTATTTTAGTAAGTCGTCCTACCTCAAAACTATGGCGGGTTATTGAATTAAGCTTAGAAATATGGTGAGAATAACGTATGGGTTGTGTAAAATAATTAATTCATATTTTTAGGAATTTCGCCTAAGCTATATCGCTGCCCAGGAATTGGTCGGAGTAAGAATTGGTACGTCGTTTGATTTCTGTAAGTTTCGGTGACTTGAAAAACCATGTCAAAGAGTTTATTTATTATCGTATTAGCAATTAGAATCTTTGAACTGTACTTAAAGTACCGAGTGTATGGTGTTAGGACTTTTGAGTTTGCCAGATTGTGGATCGGAAGTAAAATTAAAGGAGCGAATCGGTTTCAAGTACATTTAACATACGAGAGGGGATTACTAATTGAATAATGAATAGAGGTTTAATTCTGAGAGTTTTAGGCTTGACCAAAAATATATTTGCTTATGTATGTTAATTATATTTTGGTTCCTGTTTAGTGTTGAATAAATGTCTTATAGTTCCATGAATGAAATGATTTTACTGCCAAATTGCGTTTGAAATTGAATTATGATTAAGTTGGACTTCAAAATTTATTTATGATTGATAATGTTTAAATCTTTGAAGTTGAATTGTATTGATTAAAGTATGTGCAAAATGAGCTGAATATGCTGAATATCTAAGTGATGTATGTAACTGTGTTGTTAGCTACTTACTTTATTTTGGAGAAACTCTAAGTGATGAATTGAGGATAATGGCCTTAGTGTTATGGCATATATGACCAAAAATATGGATTATTATGATATTGCAAATTGATGCAATATGATATTTACTAGGCCTATTGGCAAATTATGTTGAGTGATAACTGATGAATTGACATTATGAATAGTGTAGTGGAGTAAGCTATGATGTCAGTATTGATATTGCTTATGCGTTATGGTTCGCATCTCATGCATTGGTTGTATTTCGTGACATCATATGCATTTCCAACACTAAGGTTTGTTGATGAGGCTGTCACGTTATAGTGTTATGGTTCACTATGCAGTCTGTAGCATGTTGCTTCTGAGGCTACCATTTATAGTGTTATGGTTCATTGGTAGTCCTCGGGTACCACCGCTTATAGTGCTATGATTCATTGTGTGGTTACCCAAATGCCCCTCGATTATAGTGTTATGGTTTATTAAGTGAGTTATCTTGGCACTTACTCTACATTGTTAAGACAGATCCACATTTCATTATTTTTTATGCACAAAGGAAAGAAAAGATTTCAAAGACCATGGTATGCATATATTGCATTGGTGAGTATTGATAGATACGTATAGTTGAGGGATGCTTGGATAGAATTATGAAGATGTATGATTTGATCTTAAAATCCTTAGTGCTTATATTATTGAAGATGGTTGATTTTGATTTAATATAGATATCATGTTTAATATGCCTAATGATGTGGTATCTTGATATTTATTTGATGATGAGGAAGGTAAAGTGATTACCCTGTTTATTGAATTGCTATTTGTTATTTAATTAGTACTCACCCATTTGAATTGTGGACATTTCAGTGAATCTGCAAGGGGATAAATCCAAACTTGAAGGTCCAGAGGTGGAAATGAATTTCTTAGCCATATATAGCGGAGGCATGCATGTTCGTATACATGCATATCTAGTTGTGTATAGTTTAGCCTTGATATTTTGATAACATAGATGGCTTTGTGAATAAAGTATGTCTTTTGATTTTATGAATTAAACCATGTGGTAACTGCTTGCAACCTGAGATCAGTATGCATTTTGATGAATTATTGGCACTGGGCCATTTAAGTTATTATGGTATTGATGCTGGGAATAGAATTAATTATATCATGGTCGGATTTATGTAAAATGTTAATGAGTTAGGTGGTATAGTAAGATGATAGGTAATTTAATGAATGGTGACTTGTTGAATTCTTGGCACTACACTATATACATATGGATATTGTTGGGAATCTGATTTATATAAGCAGATTCCCGTATGTTGATTTTGAAAAATATATAGATCATGATTGGGTTAAGGAATGTGTGTGATAATGTGATGCACTTTGGCAGATGGAATACCATGACTTATGTTTTTGATAAATTGGCACGGAGCCATATAAGTTATTGTTGTAGATATATGTATATATAAACATAGATGTAATACGGGCAGGTTGTTGTGCTTTGGTTGAGACCCTAGTGTCGGTGTTTGATTTACATAAGGTAGTATAATGTTGTATGAGAATAGAGTACCTTAAAGGAACGTGATGAGTCAAATTGTACATTTGTAAGGATTGAACTCCCTAAGATACCTCTACACATTAGAATTTGTATTTCAACTTTGTGTACGTGTCCTTTTTGAGGTTTGTTATGCATTTAGCCATTTCTATACCTTGGGTTGAGCACATAGTGACTAAAATATATTTTTCTGCATAACTTGTTCATACAATTGAATTTTGGTGAACGGATTTTGTCAATAGATCCAAAATGTTAAAAATATATTGCTTATTAAATTTGGTGATAATCATACTTAAAACGAGTAATTTAGGAACCCTAGAAGTTGGTCAGTCTAGTGCAGGGACTAAGCTGCAAATTTAGGAAAATTAGGTGCTAGTGTGGGCGTATATATGATGGAACGCCTAAACTCTTTGCCTTTTTATTTTGTTGGGTGTTCCAACGCCCATGGCGGGCGTCCCAACGCTAGTTGGGTGTGGTCAGGTTCCCTTTGTTCCCCTACGCACACGTATGAACATTTGCCCCCAGCGGGTGTATGCTGGGGTGTTTATGTTGCCTGATCCTTTTTGCCTTTGCCTCGTCTACACGGGCTTCCCCATGCCCACACCAGACTCCTCTCACGCCCAAACTGACCTATCTAATGTATGCGAGTGTAAGTTGTGACTTGACTTGGTGTGTGGGCGTGCATACGCTCAGTAGAGGCTTTCATACGCTGTTGGTACTCTTGCTTGTCCCTTCCCTTCTCCACACGTCTACACACCCGTATGGTGTATGAACACTGGCTCATTGCCCTATTCCTTTTCTCCCCGCGTGTACACATGCCTGTCCAGCATCCAAACGCTGGCTCGTGTAGGGAAATGACACAAGCCTCACTTGGGCCTCCTTTGGGCCATTCTTTACACTTTATAAATATTTTTGTTAGGAATATTATTTTTTTAGGAATTAATTAAGTTTAGAATTAATTTTAGTTTAGGTCTTGCATGGTCATAATTTTCATTTTGGACCACTTTTGGGCCTTGTATGGGTATATACTAGCTTTGCGCCACTTTTAGGCCATTTTTTTTAGATGTTGGGCCTTAGGTGAAGCTCTTACAAGCCTACCCAAGCCAATTACAAATTTCCATAGCCAATATGTAGGTCTCTCTCTTTTGTAAAATTCACATCATAATTCAATTGAAGAAATTTAGTGTGAGAAAGTGAATTCTCTCTAGTCTCTCCCTTGTGCTTAGCACACTACCAAATACCTTATCCTTAGGTTTCCTCCCCAAGGGTGGCAATATAGGACTTATCTCCTCCTAGAGGAGTTACATCCAAATCTCTCTCTCCTCCAAGAAGAAAAGCAAGGAAAGCTAAATCCTCTCTTCTTAGAGTAGACTTTACCTACATTAAGTGGTATCAAGAGTCTCTTTCCTTTCCTTTCCTTTTTCTTTTTGGCTTTTGTCTTCTCCTTCATATTCTGAATTTGGTATATGGTACATCTTATTCCATAGCCGTGTGCATGTTTCCTTTAGTTCCATGTTCAATTATGCAAAAAGATTCAAGAATCATGTCCTTTGTTGTGTATGTTCTTTGCAATCTCTTTTTGTTGATTCTTAGGACTTTTATTAATCTTTGCAATTTTTTTATTTTTAGGATCTTTTATTAATCTTTGCAATCTTTTTTTTCTTAGGATCTTTTATTGGGATTCTTAGGTTCTTTTATTGATGTTTATAATCTTTTTTAATTCTTAGGATCTTTTATTAATCTTTACAATCCTTTTCTTGATTCTTAGGCTCCTTTATTGATCTTTGCAATCTTTTTTAATTCTTGGGATCTTTTATTGATCTTTGCAATCTTTTTTGTTTTTTAGGATCTTTCATTGATCTTTGTAAATCTTTTTTTATCTTAGGATCTTTTATTGATTTTTGTATATTGATAACCTTTGGCCATCTTTTCTCTATTTTTGTGTAATTTTTTAGATGAATTCTTTTAGGGCCATTCTTTATTGTTTGGTTGCTGTAAAATACAAAAAAAAAAAAGATAAAGAAAAGAAATAACTTCAAAGCCTTGCATTTCACAAAAAAAAATTTAAGTGCTTTCTTATCAAAAAAAAATCAAAAGAAAAAGTATATAGTTCAAAATTTTTAAAAAAAAAGCAACATGTGGTATTTTTTGCAGGCCCTAATCCATCATTTGGTTGCCTCTTGAATTGCATATTTGTGGTACAAATTGGTGATGTTTAAGTTGTAACACCCTCTGTTACATCTTAATAAATTCTAAAACAAATTGTAAATGTTTTTTTACTAAAAATATGATTGTTAAGAAGAAACTATCGGAATAAATTACATATAACATTTCTGGAATACCTCATAAATATTATTAAAACTTTATAAAGTAATTTTACATTCATCCAAAGAAAATAACTATTAAACATTATAAGAAAGAGAGGAGATTCCATGGCCCAGAAGCAGTTACTTAATAACATTATTTATTCATTGGACCACGGTATTCATACCGAGCTCCCTTTCTAGAACGTGCTATATTTATGAGATTCTTCGATCCTTCCCTCTGAACCATCAATTCAAAACATATGAAACAAAAATACGGAGAAAGGAGTGAAAAACAAAATATAATATTCCCGAATAGGGCATAAGCAATAAAGGGTTTTCATAAACTAATATATAATAATATCAATCACAATCACACACAATCAATTATGAATGTATAAATGATATGTAATATCTTCGTCATAACTTACCTATATATGTGGGCCCTTAAATTTTAATTTGCACTGGGCCAACCAGGAGTTTACATTGTTCTATAAGTCCGGATAATAATAACATGAACAGCTCAACTGACATGGAAACACTTAGAGACTAGTCAGATTGATAAGGTTTTTATTGTGAAAGTACCCGACACTAGGGAGCTACCCCAGGTCCCCTGAAGCACCCTTTTACACCCTCCCATCCCAAGACTCGCAATTAAGTCTCCTCTAATGTATCCTCGGTTTCTATAATCCGTCCTCAGACGATATCATTTTGTTTCACTTTAATGATTCATGATGCATGAACTACTCGTGTATTTAGTTGGTTAAGGCTTTTAAAAACTCAATTATTAAATACCATAAAGGTTTATAATATCATCTAAATAAACTGTACATTTCCTCAATTTCTTCTCTGAATTTCTGTCATACAGAAATAAATTTGGTACAATTTTCAAATTCAAACCTCACCAAAATTGAGTTTCCAAGCCTTAAATATCTCAAAACTTTTTCATATAAAACTTTACATAATCTTTCTCAAATTGAATCTTAGCAAGATCAAATTTTAAAATCTCAATTATTTCCAAATATCTTTAGTTATTAGGTTGGAAAATAAGATAATTTACTTTTGAAAATTTTATTTTACTAAAAGAGAATAATTCTTAATTCATTAACTAGACATACTTAACACTATAATTTTTTAAAATTCAAGAATTTAATTATTTCAACCTTTTTATAAATTAATTTTCATAAAATGTCTTCTTTCTAAAATAAATACTAGATTTTTAAAAGATTAAAATTAAACTTAATGAAAATAATTTCTAAGAAGAAATAAAAGATTAAAATGATTATAAAATACTTTCTCTTAAAATAAAAATTTAAAGAGTAAGGTAAGAAAATTCTTACTGAGTTTTAGCCTTCCGTCATGCTTGCTATATGCTCAACTCCACATCACAAGATCATCAATCACAATCAAGTATTATCAATCACAATTACATATCATCAATCACAGTCTAATATTATAAATTACAATATCATTAATCAAAATCAAATATTATTAATTAAAATCAAATCAAATCAATTAAATATCACTCATAAATATAATTCAAATTTTAATGCTTATTTAAACTAGTAGAGTTGATTTTGAGTCCTAATAGTCCATTCCTCGCACAGGTCTATATAAGTCCATATATACAATCCAATCTTCGCATAGGTATAGTTCAGTCCATACAGGTCATAATAGTCTAAGTCCTTGCATAGGTTTAGTACAGTTCGCATAGGTTATCCAGGTCTTTGCATAGGTATTTCAGATCAAGTTACACAAGATACTCAATTTAAAATTTATTATAAATTTTAAGTTAAATAGTTATTATTTTAAAATAATAATATTATTATTAAATTTAAAAGGAGTAGGGGACTCCTCCCATTATTCTTATGTCTTTTCATATTATATTCCTATCTCACTCCCCCTTACCTCTTGTATCTTGGTTCGTTATGGAAAGTCTGTGCGCGCCTCGTCTACGAGTTCTAAAATATACCAATTTCATTTTAATATAGTTATAAGATGAAAATTTAGATTACTATTTGTAAATAGTAATTATGCATAGTACAGTAAATAATAAATTTTAAATAGTTACCGTGAATAGTAGTAGTAATAGTAAAACGTGAATAGTAACAGTAAATAGTAAAACATGAATAGTAACAGTAAATAGTAAAACGTGAATAGTAATGGTAAATGGTAACAGTAAATAGTAATTTACTATTTGAAATTGTGATTTACTGTTGACATAGTAATTTACTATTCAGAATAGTAACTTAAAATAATATTATATCCAGTATAATAATAGATTTTTAAGTGATATAAAAACAACCTTTATAATCATAAAAAGATTATAAAAAATTTATTATTACCTTAGAATTTTTACAGAACCTCTTTCCTTTGGAAATTATCTGCCTCTCTTCACTTAATACTCTCCTCCTAACACTACTAAGTTTTCAAAATTTGATGAATTTCACGGTGCCTCGCCCCTCTATTTATTGCAAAATAAATTACTGTGCATTTGAATATTTTAATATAAAAGTACTGTGTAATTTGAAAATTTTGTTCCTGGTTACTGTGCAACATTTGAAATTTTCCTTCATGCACAGTATTTTGCATAGTAAATGTAGGTTGAATTATTAAGCCAAATAGTAACCTTTCACTCGGTATATTTTAAATATTCAAAATCAGTCCTTTTCGAAATTTAGCGATATTATATCAGTCCTCACTAATTTTATAATAAGTAATATAAAGTTTAAATTTTAAAACTCTAAAATTTTCTGTTAATAAAAATTTATTGGTACGTTTCTAATTTTTTTACGATTGGTAAAAATCAAGATTTTTCTCAAACTGATCATTTTTAGATAAGTCTACTTGAAATGGATTTTAGAAAATTTTCTTATAATTTAACTTCACTTTCTTATAAATATTTTTATATAAGTCTACTTGAAATAGATTTTAGAAAATTTTCTTATAATTTAACTTCACTTTCTTATAAATATTTTTAATTTTAAGTCACTTTATATAAATTTAAAATTATTTAAAATTTATTATTTTATTAAAATATTTCCAAAATTTTAAAAAATTCTAGAAAATCATAAATAATACGTAGATTAAAAAGTTATAAAGAACCATAATCTAATTCCTTCAAAATTTTAATATAAAAATAAGAATAGGGGTGTTACATAAGTGCTATTAAAAATTGATTGAATTGACATGTAAATTCTAGAGTTTCTAGGTGATCTTTTGAGTACTTGCTTTTATTGGTTGCATTTGATTTTTAGTTTGTCATTTTTCATTCTTGGTTTGTCTCATTAATTCCTTTCTTAAGGGATGTTTGGTGCAGAGAACTAGAAGCAAGCCACAATAGCTTTTGGGCAACGGAGCTTGGACCGGAGATTTTCTACGTTCTTTGTGCATTCTAAACATGCTATCAGTAGCTTTATTCTTTTTACCCTTTATTGCTTGTCATATTCAATTTTGTCTTAAACTCCAACTTCATTTACCTTTTAAAATTTACCTTTTATTGCTTGTCTTTTTTCTATTCTTGAGTTTTGTCCTAGAGCTTTCACTCCTTTGGAATTCTGGAGATAAGACATTCACTTCCATCTATAGGGGTAACATTTTGGAGTAAAGAAATAAGGATTGAGTTTTGTACTAAGAAAACTTGGGAATTCTTTTTAAGAGAACTTGAGTGCAAACACCTTGAGTGAAGAATGTAAACACTAAAGTGAAAAAATAAAAAATAAAAAAAATAATTTCCAAAAGTAATTTTTGTGTTAACCAATTTTGCTTTGAGTTTAAGTGTTTTGTGTAGTGCGGTGGATTCCTTAGAACTTGAAGGATCTTAATGATACTTGAAGGCTTGTATTGGAGAACACATTATTGTATTAGAAAATCGTTAATTCATTTCATTTGTGATTCTTTTTCCTTGTATTTTAGGAAATATTTTTTTACTTCAATTTTTTTAGTCCTTGTATTTGGACTTAAAAACTTTGGACTCTGGACTTTAATTGAGATTTTTTTAGTTTAACTAGGAGTAGGTACTAGTTTACTTTTTGTGCACAATCGACTAGTCTTGCTTGCTCTTTTTTTTGCTTATCAATTTTTGAAAATTTGTATCCTTTTAGTGCATTATTGTTTGTTTGATTTTAGAACCATGTCTTCATCTAGGAAAATTAAGAAAGATAGAACACCTACACAGTTTGAGGTCTTAATAGAACAATTAGGTGTCCTTTATTCTAAATTGGATTCTTATGAGTCAAAGGGTGAGTATACCATAGATAAGAAAAAAAAGAATAAAGAAGGTCCTTAAGGTTATCTATAGCAAACTAAAACAAATATAGGAATATATTATAGATTTTGATAAGATAGAAAAAGAGAAAATTAGTTTGCGTATAAAAGAAAAATAAATAGAAAAATTAAGAAGAAAACATAATAAAGATATGGATGAAAAATTGAAACATTATTGGAGAGAATATGATAGGTATGTGTCAAAGAAAAAAAGATAAAAAGTAAAAATAAAAACAAAGACACTAAGATGCATAATAATAGCTTATTTTTAGATAGCGCTAGTGTTTTAATAGAAAGTCACCTTAATCATAGTCTGCTTATCCTCATCATCAGTAATAGTCATACACCTCAGGAAGACCATAAAGTGGTTGAAGAATCCTTTCCAATTTCTCTTATTCCTAGTGAAAAGACTTGATCCCCCATAGTATATAGTTCCCTTAGGGTTAGTTCTAGGAGGTACATAATCACCATTGAATCTTATAGGATTGGAATATGTTTTTACTCTTTTGAATTAACTTTCCCAAGAGTCATTTCCTATGTTATTCTGCTACATAGTACAATTTTGTAGGATTAACATTTTGTCCAACATATAACATGTCCATTTCATTGCATTTAGGACAACATAGTACCTATAAACATATTGATATTATTCATTTTCATAGAAGTTTATTCAATGAGCTAATTGCATCTTTTCAAGCATTACTTGTTATAGCTCCTAGTTTAAACTCTATTTCAAAATATGATCCTCTTCAAACATCACATTTATTCATCATTCATGATATTCATATGTTCCATATGACATCACATGCTTGTACATACATTTCATCTTGTGTGTTGCTTAAGCATGCCATATATATAATCATCTTTAGTAGTGGGCATCCTTATACTTTTGTATGTTCATTCTTATGGGAATATCTCATTGCATTTTTTAATGATCATTTTGTTCAAACAATGTCACAAACAAAAAGGTTAGTCTTTGATCCTGGTGGGTAATGTCATATCTTTTTTTTCTGTTGCCTTTGTTTTTCTTTCATTTTTGTTTTCCTTTTCATTTTTCATAACTCATTTTGTTCTCCTTTCATCTTGTAGGTTTGTCACTCCTTTGAGCATTGCCTTGTTGAGTTTTTTTAGGATTTGAGGACAAATCATCTTAAAGTGGGGGAGCATGACGTAGGCCTCACTTGGGCCTCCTTTAGGCCATTCTTTACACTTTATAAATATTTTTGTTAGGAATATTATTTCTTTTTAGGAATTAATTAAGTTTAGAATTAATTTTAGCTTAGGCCTTACATGGTCATAATTTTTATTTTAGACCATTTTTAGGCCTTGTATAGGTATATACTAGCTTTGGGCTACTCTTGGGCCATTTATTTTTAGATTTTGGGCTTTAGGTGAAGCTTTTACAAGTCCATCCAAGCCAATTATGAATTTTCATAGCCTATATGTAGGTCTCTCTCTTTTGTAAAATTCATATCATAATTCGATTGAAGAAATTTGGTGTGAGAAAGTGAGTTCTCTCTAGTCTTTCCTTTGTGCTTAACACACTACCGAATACTTTATCCTTAGGTTTCCTCCCTTAGGGTGGCAGTATAGGACTTATCTCCTCCTAGAGAAGTGGCGTCCAAATCTCTCTCTCCTCCAATAAGAAAAGTAAGGAAAGCTAGATCCTCCCTTCTTAGAGTAGGCTTTGCCTACATCAGGAGACCCTTATGACTTGGCTCTGTGTTGGGCGTCAATACGCCCCTTACTAGTGTATAAATGCTAGTTCCCTGTTTTCCCTGGTGACTGACGCGTGGTTGCACGTTAGCATGGGCATCTACACGCCCATGCGTTTCCCCAGTTTCATGCGCTTCCCTTATTCTTTGTGTGATGGGTGTTGATACGCTACACCTGGGTGTTGGTACGCCTAGGTTTTGTTCCAAAGTCTTATTCCTGCCCTTTTAGATGACACATTGCACTGTTCTTGGAAAAATGGGTCCCATAAATCTTATGACAACAATTGATGTGTTTATAAAACACGAAGAATTTCCCTGTAAGTTAATAAATCAAATGAATCATAAATTTAATCTGTTTAATTAAACAAAATAAAATGTGAATTCAGGTCAGAGCCTGATAGAGACAACAAGTGTTAAAGGAAACTATTGCAAAGATAGCTAATGAAGATCGAGCAAGACCACTTAAAGATTTCATATCCCTAACCATGGCGGGCGTGTGTTCTACCATCACAACCTCTCATGTAGAAGCCAATAATTTTGAGCTGAGGTTTGGGCTTATGAGCATGGTAATGAAGATGTTATTCTATGGACTACATGTGGAGGACCCAAACCTCTATTTATCTATATTTCTGGAGTATCGTGACACCATCAAGATGAATAGTGTCACTCAGGGTCAGATCCGCTTCAAGTTATTTGTTTTCATGATGGACAAGGCCAAGTTATGGCTTTAACTCATTGCTTGAAGGCTTCATTAACTATTAGTATCAACTATCTTCGGCATTCCTGAATCACTTCTTCCCACACATCAAAATCGCCGACCTTAAAGCTCAAATTACCATCTTTGTTTAGAATGATGACAAGTCACTTTTTGAGGCATGAGAAAGATATCAAGATTATTAAGGAAGTGTCCTCATCATGGTTTGCTAAAATGGATGGTAGTTTCTACCTTTTATGATGCTTTGAATAATGTAACTCGCATTACTCTTGATGTGGTTGTAGGTGGAGACTTTGTTGCTAAATCATTGGACGAAGGCCTCAACTTAACTAACAACATGACAGCTAGCCTGGGAGATAAAACCAAAACTGTGGACAAAGTAGTAACCCTAGGTAAGCATGAAATCCATGTTTTTGATTTCTTAAATACAAAGGTTATTAATATGAATCTTGTGTAATAGGTGCTACTGACCTCTTGTCTATTTGTGAGTTTTGTAGTAATGCAGGTCATGTAGAAATAACCTATAAGATGGTTCAGATGAGGCAAGATGAGCCTAACATGGAGCAAGTATATGCCACCCAATACTTCAATGACTATCCTAAGTAGGGAAACATATTCTCGTACATATAATTCGAGATGGAGAAATCATCATAATTTCTCCTACCAACAAAATCAACCAAAAGGTAGTTTGGGTGGCAATGACAATAATAATAGGGGACCACTTGGGTTCCCTCGAGGAGAGCAAAAGTCCAGGATCGATAAAGTGGAGGGGGTGATTAATCTTTTCATTACCTCTCAAGATAAGATTAATAGGGAGTTGAGGGCACATATATAGACTGCTATCAACGGTGTGTCAGATCTGCAAGAAAAAGTTGGTTCAACCATCACTTACAACAAGATGATTAAGGCACAAGTAGCTCAACAAGCTTCCACCATAGCTCAATTGGTGAAAAATCAAGGGAAGTTCCTTTGGCAACTTGAGCCCAATCCTAAAGCCCATTATATGACTATCTCATTGAAGAGTGACAAAAAGCTGGGATTCCATTGAGAGATGTCATTAAGAAAAATAAATCCACTAAACTTGTGGTAGATGCTCCTGAATAGATTGATGATGCAAAAAAGTCTAAACTTGATGAGACTCAAGCACCTCCTATAAAGTTCCTTATCCTTACACATTTGTAAAAGCTAAAGAGGAGAATGAGAGCCATTTTGAGAAATTTATGGAGGTCCTGACAAAGTTGCAAATAACAATTCCCTTCTTGGAGGCCACGTAGCATATGCCTAAATACACCAAATTCCTAAAGGAGATCCTCTCCAACAAGAGAAAGTTGGATGTGGATATAATAGTAGCTTTAACTGAGAAATGTAATGCATTGGTCTTTAACCAAGTACCACCTAAGTTTAAGGACCAAGATAAGTTTTCTATCTCCTATTCTATTGTAGAATTACAATTTAAGAATGCTTTATATAATATGACGGGTAGCATTAACTTAATACCCCTAAAAATTTGTTAGAACATTAAGATGACTATACAATTCGGTGGCTTGCTCGAACCTCATTATGACTCGATGGTTTGCTTATTTTATTAACAAAGAAAAGCTAGCATTAATGGAATGAATTGGAAAGTTTTTGTTCTCGCGTGTTCTTTTCATCTTGATGATCAATATTTATTTACAAGTCATGACAAGTGGACCGATTCCTTTCTTTTCGATAATGTAAATTGAAAAATTCCAACTTGAAATAAAAGAACCAACAATTATTCATTTAACTACTAAGCTCAAATTTCGGGTAACCAAAGTACAGATAGATAGATAGATACACATTAATATTAAACAGAAGGAAAAAACACGAGGGGACCACTGAAGAGTTGTAAGAATATATGTAGCAACTGCACCAGATGATCCTCTTCTTCATTGGTAGCCACCACCACTGTTCCCCGGACACCACTACTTCACTGTACCCTTTCACACTTCTCATGATATGTCTCTCTGTTTTGTTCTGTTGTTAACCACAAAAGGTACTCAACCTTCCCCTTCCCAAGGCTTTATCCTTCTACCCTTTTACCCTTTTCCAAATTTATTTATAACTTCAATGTTCTAACTATAATAGTGATAATAATTATTACGATTATGATGATATCATATATTTATGTTATGTTTATATACACACGCGGAGGTCAGATAAAAATTCGCGTTACTGTTTTTGGGGGGTTCTGGTAAAGCTTTTTCCACATATTCTTATCTTCTTCCCAGATTATAACTTTTGTCATTTTCATCACATGTGAGACGTGTGATCCTTTTCCTCTCTGCCTTGTAATTGCTTCTCTTTTCCATTACCAGTCACCAAGGTCATGCTCATGGCTATGGATACCCTTTCCTTCACATGGCCTAATTATTCTCAAAACCGTTTTTTCTTCTTTCAAAATTTCCAATTTTTTGGTTTTAACAGCAAATATACTCGTTTGAGTGGGGCATAATAATAGATAATGCTCTTTTCTCCTCTTAAAAGAGTATTTAATGATGATCGAAGCTGAGATTTTTTACCATTCTACGTTGCTAATTGCTAACTGAATCACAACTTATTAGTTAAATTTTTAAATTTTGAATTTTTGCGTCATTAGCTTTTAATAATTCGGTTAGGTTAGACCTTCCTTTTGTTTCCAACATAGTTTACTAACCCGTCACTGTGTGTGTCTTTTTCTTCTCTCTCTCTGTATATGATTTTAAGTATTAATATTATTATGATACCATGATTTGTATTCTATGATGGTATTCTAGCTGGTTTTGAGCATGTATACTGATATGGATAATTCTTTTTATATGTCCTATGTCTTTGGCTTTGATAAATTCTGATGGGAACTTTGCATTAATTTTACAGTTGCAAGGATGACAAGGATGGACCCACAAAAGTGTTTAAGGGGACAGTTGCAAATAATTGTGTGAAATCTGAAGTTTCTGTGCCCGTGGAGTGGTTGAAGGACTCACAAGTTGAAGCTACTGTGGATCGGTCACGAGTTAGTGTTTGTTGTTAGTCCATGAGAAAAAGGGTCATTGGAGAGGCTTTTAGAATAAAGAAGGAATCGTTAAGAGAGAAAAAAAAGTGAAAATGGAGCCACTGAATCAGAAGTCTATTGAGAGAGTGGTTTCACAGAGGGCACTGCAAATGGGTAGTTCGTTTCCTTGTCAAATTTGTGTTGTGGGATTTCTCTGCGGTGTTTGCCTTACTACTCTCTTCTTGGCTGCGTTGACCTCATTTGGCACATTTCAGTTTGGTCCTATTTCATTCTCATCAATGTCCATGACCAATTCATCTTCTCTTGATAAAAATATTAGTGAGTCTATTTCCTCCTCTTTCCTTACAACCATTTCTTGTTCTTTCTTTCTTTTTTATTTGATTTTGTTTTATGGAAATTTGGACCCTTTTCTTATTTTTGTTAAATGGGGTTGTGGATGCACAGTGCACCCTCCTCTGTATCATTTGATTTTCACTTCATTGATAGAACAAGGCCAATTCAAGAAACTTTGAATTTAATTTCTTAAAAATAATTGCATTACGAAAAAAAATCACAAAAAAGTGAAGTGGGGGTGAACAAGTTATCTCCTCTCTTTTTACTTGCTGTTTTAATTTATTTATTTTTTGTCTTTTCTTGAAGAAAAAGAAGTTAAAGAATGGAGTTTATTATGAGTTCCTATACCTTTTTTTAAAGTTTGCTATCTTCAATGAGTGAATGACGTTTATAAACGAAGCGAACTTGATGAGGAACGAGTTAGGCTTGGTCATGAAGCAACTTTAATGGATACTACTTTAATTAATTACTTGCTTTACGTTAAGCATACTCTAATAACCATTCTTTTTGACTTTGAATCTTTGATAGTATTAGGGAGGCAGAGTGTTAAGTGTATATGCATTGTCTTGCGTAATTAGTATTACATTCATGACATTCTTGCACTTATGTAATCACTATTTATAGCACAGCATGACACGTAGAAGTTGTCACAAATAACAATGATGCAGTCTTGATTAATTATTATGAAATGGTTGAATTGAAGTAACAGTGGAACTGGAATGTGTCTGTTTTTATTTTTTTGTTTACAAGAAAAGTTGTAAAACCTGAGGTTGAATGTGTTTTCTTTGTGTACATAGATAGGGTTACGCATTCGGACTGCCATTTTAAGCTTAAGGAAACTGAGAGATTGTTGGATGTGAAGAGAAATAGAGAGCAAGATTATGATGAGAAAGTGTCAATGCTATATTCAGCTTGGAGTGCTGTGTTGAATAAATCTACAATTGGTGGGTCCAATTTGCCTAATGCCCCACATTTGGAAAACTGCAAGATGAAAACAGAGTTATATGGTAATCTTGATAAGCGTACAGGAAATGGGAGCTTCCCTCCATGGACAAGTTGGAAGGGATTTTTGCAGAAACTCACTGTTGCTGCATTCAATGAAAAGATGAAAAAGCTTAGGCATCAGGCTGAATCTGAGGGGACTTATCCACCATGGGTGCGTTTTAACTATTTGTCTAGTGTTTTGAATTCAGTGATTCACTATTAGTTATTTCACTGCAAACATGATTTATTTCGTGCACTTTTTGGTGTCAATAATTTGGTTTGTTGTTACCTCCAAATGTGCCAGAGAAGTGGAATTAAGTTTCCATGACAATCACATTTTCATAACCAATTTTTGTTTCTTGAACCCATATCTTCTTCTGAACTGGCTAATTTTAGTAGTATTTTCATGCATGCATGATTCCAACATGTAGGATAATGAAATATTCCCCTGATCTCTAAGCAACAAAAAAAAGAAGCTAATTTCACATTTATCAACAACGTTGGTTAAAAGTTATTTTCATTAATGATGTCAAAATTTGATATGCTTTCCTAAAATATCATTAATTTTATTTATTACCTAAAGAAGTAATTATATTGGAAATATCTTCAAGAAAGATGTATTTGATACTTAAGAATGTAAGCATTAAATGATGTTTAAAAACAGTTTTGGTTATGTTTTAGACAAAAACAATCTTTCAAAAGTAAACAAACGCCTGAGGAGGATGTTTGAACTTCATTTTTAAAAATGGCATGTATGAAGTTCATGATTAATTGTAAATATTGGCCACTTTGTTCATATAGAAACTTTTGCAGATTGCAGGTTCAGATGAAGAAAACTATCCTTTGACTAGAAAAGTGCAGCATGATATATGGATCCATCAGCATCCTGTAAACTGTAGCAGCCCAGATGTCAAGTTCCTTGTTACTGACTGGGAGAGATTACCTGGATTTGGTATTGGGGCTCAGATTGCCGGGATGTGTGGGCTTCTTGGTATTGCAATCAAAGAAGGAAGAGTCCTTGTCACTAATTATTATAACAGGGCTGACCATGGCAGTTGCAAAGGTATAATATATGTGAGAAAAGCCACGCCATTACTTATGAGTAATCCTCTAGTTAATACTCCAAATTTAGCCCTACACTTCAATCCATTAATTTTAAAAACCTCAAATTAGTTCCTGACAATACAAATGTAATTCATTATAGTTTTTTTGTACTTTAATTTTTACTGACATTTTATAATGACTAAATTGAAAGATGTTTTTACAAAATAAATGACTAAATCGAGATTTTTAATTCTCATGGACTAACCGGCTAAAGAGCATGACCCATACAATCTCGATGACTAACTTGACGTGTGTGATCCCTTTTGAATTCAGTTTTAACAACTAATGTACAATATGAATGACAGCACTTAACAAGAATGTTCAAATATTATGAACAGTGTTACCAAGAAACCAACATGATTCTGAATGATATTGTAACTGTGAACTCTTCTATATGCAGGTTCTTCTCGGTCTAGTTGGAGTTGTTACTTCTTTCCAGAAACATCCTTAGAATGCCAACAGCGTGCATTTGAACTCATGAAAAGTGAAGAGGCATTGAGCAAGGGAATTGTGACCACTAAAGAAAACTATACAACCAAACATATATGGGCTGGACCTACTCCAAGGTAAACCTCTCACAACTGCAAAACTTGATGT